>CP106713.1:130499416-133014416 GCA_025503065.1 Gossypium bickii
GCTGAAGCTTCCATCAAATATAAATTTGAGCTCTTCTTTCCTCGAGCCACAACCAAGGAGCCTTTAGTCAGCTTCCATTGCCCCTCACTGAAGGTGTTACAGAAACCCTCATCATCAAGCTTTCCTGCAGAGATCAAATTCAAACGGATCCTCAGTGCGTGTCGACATCCTTGAGAGTTAACTTTGTTCCATTGTTACTCACCAAGTGAACATCTCCCATTCCAACAACCTAACCAAACCATCATTACCCATCTTCAATACCCCAAAATCACCAGGGAGTATAAGATGTGAAGAAATCCTTCCTCGACGTGACATGAAGTGATGCACCAAAGATCAATCACCCAACTAGTCTCGCGTCATGCTAGGTTGACCAAATTCTCATCACGAATGACCAATGAGATCTTCACGAGTAGCGGTAGCAACACGCCTCGGATTTTTCATTATCATTCCGATCGTGTTTATCACCACCTTTGTTCTCTTTCTTCCACTTGAAGCAGTATTTCTTGATATGGCCTTTCTTACCACAATGATGACACTCAAGATTCTTGTATCTCGATCTTGACTTGCTTCGGCCTTTATCTCTACTCTTTCCATCTTTGTCTCTATTCCTCCCCTGCTTTCTCAGTAACCAAACACCTCGGACCGTGATGTAGAACCCTGAGATCGTCTTCTGACCTCTTCATTCAACACACCACCCTTAGCCAAATCCAAGGTAATAATACCCTTTGGGGCAGAATTAATGAGCGAAACCCGGAAAGTCTCCCAAGAGTCTGGTAGAGTAGCAAGCAACCAAAGCCCTAAAATCTCGTCATCAAATTTGACACCCATACCAAGCAATTGATTCATCACGCCTAAAATTCACTCACATGGTCACTATAGACGTTCCTTCTCTCGTATTTCAACGCCATCATTTTCTTGAAAAAAATAACTTGTTATTGCCCGATCTCAAGCATACAAGCTTTCAAGCTTTTCCCACAATGTTCGAGCATGTGTCTCCTGATCAATGTGGTTGTAAACATTTTCTTCAACAAATTGCCGAATAAATCCACACACTTGTTGATGCTCAAATTCCCATTCTTCATCACTTTTCGAATCGGGTTTTTGAGTAGCAAAGACCTAAGATCTGAGCCTTCACAAACAACAAGTCCTTCATTTTATTCCGCCAAAGTTGATAATTTGTGCCATTCAACATAATCATCTTGCTTGTATTGATTTCCATAATTATTTGACAAAATAACCGAGCTCTGATACCAGTTTGTTGGGAAGAAACCGAAACAAGCAAAAAAAAGCGGAAAGCAAAACCGGTGTTCTTTCTTTCCCTATAACTCTTGTCAAATATTATGGCAAGCACAATAGCACAAAATATTTGTTCTCTAGCAACCTATCAACCACAAATCAACCAATGCAGCCACAACAAAAATAATAAATAGAGACACCGATATTTTTACGTGGAAAACCCCTCTAAATCAAGGGTAAAAACCACGGGACTTTAGAGTCCGATCAAAAGCTCCACTATAATCAAATGTTCAGCTACAAGATCACAATATCAAGCCTACAACAAGCATTCAACTCCAACAAGGCTAACAATATGTAATCTTTAGCAAAAGAGAGAAAAATTGGAGAACATCACTAAAAACATAGCTGCTATAAAAACGGGTATTTCCGACGCTACAGGACTCGGATGAAAAATCCGATCGTACAAAGTCAAGAACACCTTGTCGTCTAGCTGCTGTCCAAAAATCAGCTCAATCGAACCACGGATGGACCTCCGATCGAAGAGTTGATCACAGCTGCAAATTTTCTTTCCAAGAAAAAATTCTGCTTGAAAAGCTCTCTGTTTCTCACTTTTTTTTTCTCCCTTAAAAAATCTGATATTTTTAGCTCTCTCACGTTAAAAAAAATGGCTGCCCACACCCTTAAAAGACAAAAAGATTGGCTTTTTTGTCAACTCCAAAAAGGAGTGAAATATGGCAAAAATTAAGGACACCCACATAGTGGGACCTTACCAACAAAAACACCAAAATCTCAATCCCACTAAAATATAATTAAAAAAATAATAGATACTAGTATTAAATAAAAATAACTAAAAAGGCACCCCTCTCCTCACACTCCTTTTCCCTCTCCCTATATATTAAAATTTTATCTCTACTTTTATTTAATTAGGCCTTTTTGGTCTGTATTATTTTTCATTTCCATTTTATTTTTTTTTCTCCTTCATTGTAATACTTTGTTTCCTGTTTTGATTCTAGAGAATCGTGAAATTGAACTGAGCTAAAGATTGAGGAACAAGGGTTTATTTTTTATTTTTAATATTAATATAATTATTTTTATTTAATATTAACATAAAATAATTTTCCTGTGCATCTGAAGAAGTTTCCTGAGCTCTCCAATGATGTTTCTTTCCTAAATTTATCAGAAATAGGATTAGAAGTGCCCGATTCAATTGAGCATCTAGCCGGACATGAAACGTTGCTGCTGAGTAATTCAAGGGTAAAAACTGTATCAAGCAAAATTTCGAAGCTGAAATCCCTTCGTTGTTTGGATCTTAGCCATTGCCCGATCGCGGAATTCCCAGAATTCATAGAAACCCGAAGTGGTCTACGATACTCTGGTGAACCAACAGAACTAATAGAAATCCCACAAAGAATTACCACTCTCTCAGATATCCTACAAGGCATTGACCCCATCTCAGATGGCAGCGTCAGTTCTACGTCTCTGTCCCTCATGGGTTGCAGAAGAAGTAGAAGTCTACAAAGCATTGACTTAAGGTTCATGTCCGAAAAATTCGACAGTGCCCGCTTTGGTTCGAGAAAGATTCCCTCGTCAAACTCAAGGTTTAAAAGCCTTGGATATTTGAAATTGAATCATTGCAAGATCCTTAATTCAGTCTCAAAGATTCCACCATATTTACGATACTTGAATGCACATGGTTGCACATCTTTAGAAGAAGTACGGTTCAGCTTTCAAGACCGAGATCTATATAAACTCCATTCTTTTGATGGTGAAGAAGACTTCTTCATGATATTCTCTAATTGCTTTAGCTTGAATCAATATTCTATTGATATCATAGAGGAAAATGCCATACTCAAAATTGGATCCCTGGCCAAGAAATGGACAAGGGATTGGAAAAATTATTATGGTCCAAAAAGTTTGTTTTGTAGTTTCTCCTAAAAGCGAAGTTTCAAAGAAATTACTTTTTACCGAGCATGAATTCTTCGTTAGTTTTGAAGATTACCCTAAATAGGCATAGTGGGAAAAGATTCTTGGTTTTTGCTCTCTGCTTGGTGGCTGATCTCACGCACTGCCATGAATATGGAGATCTTCATTGTATCCGTGAATACCAATTGACAGTCGTCGGTGGTGGAGGTGGTTATGAAAAGTTCAAAAGTGAGTGGAATTACCGGCCAAATTATTTACAATTACAGGTAGATTCAGAATACATGGGTAGTCACTTGTTGATTCTATTTAGTGTCGATATTATCAAAGAAGACAAAGGTTATGAGAAGGCATCATTTGAATTCTTCATAAAAAACCGCGATCCAGAGGGAAAAGAAGAAAATATCAAGGTGGAGAAATGTGGTGTTGCTGTATCTTATGTGAAAGAAAATCAGGCTATGTCATCTCAAGTACTGAAGCCTTCGTCGATGGTTCGATCACCAGTGGTCCATTGGAGTCGTCTGAAGAAGCACTGGAACTCATTGTCATGAGCGTTAACCAAGTTGATAAACAATAAAATCACTAAGGGAAAAAGGAGAAATAAGGGGAAAAAATAAGGCGAATTTTGCTCAACAGCTAAAAGGATTGATATTGTATCTCTTTGTGATGTGGTAAGCTAAAAGGATTAATTTGAAAGATCACTTCTTTGTCTGAGATCGGTTTTTCTTATAATAACCTACGCTTTTTATCATGGTGTAGATGTTTTCTGTTAGTTGTAGTTTATGTTGAGCTACAAAATGAAAGATCTCTTCACTCTTCCCTTACTTCTGTAGAGTTTTTTTATAGTAAATTAAGCCAAAACCTAGAGATTAAGTTTTGACTTGTAAAATTTGATACCATGAAGGGAATGAAGATGGAATAGATGTAAGCCCATTATGCTCTGAGATTTACCCATACTACCCATACTTATTTAGCCCTTAAAAATGTGACCTCCCCCAAATTAGTATATAAGGTTTTCTTTTGTCCCAAATTGGTTCTAATTTCTTTTCTATCTACTATTTTAGTACTTTTTTTTAACATCATTAAGTTTGAGACACGTCATACCCTTAAATCATGACATGATATTATTATAATCACATCATTTAAAAATTACAAATATATATTAAATAATAATAAAAACCTAAAAACACTAAATGTAGAATTTATTACTTCACCATTTTAATTTGAATAAAAATTCAGCCCCTTGAGAAGACCTTGACTTGGAAATTAATAAGCATAAACAAGAATTTTAATTTCTTGGATACCAAAAGGGCATATATAGTGATAAATTTATCTTTTATCGATTACATATTTTTTAATTTGTCTCTTATTCTTTTTAATCTTTTAAAAGTAATTAAATTTAACCATCAACCTTTTAAAAAGAGTCCTATTAATGTTTTTTGATGGAATTGCCAATAAAAATATTAAAATATTAAATATGGCAACTTGCATGATAAAAATATTAAAATATTAAAAGAAAATTGTATTAGTTTTTTTATTCAATTTTTATTAGGCTTAGTTAATACCTAAAAACAAAGAGAATATAACACATAATCTTAATTAATTGTTTCGGGAAAAATAATGCCTTCTCATTAATTGTATCCAAAAAAAAATTAAATTTAGCTTTGCTGTATTATTTTCAGTTTTACGAAAAAAACAAAAATCCATTGTAGAAAACAATGAAGAACAAAAATATATAAGAAGCAAAGATCTGTCGCTATATTTTTCCGTCTTTTGCCTCAGTCATACAATCTATCCTTTGCTTCGATCACTCAATCCAAACTCTTTCATGACGTCTTCTCGTCAAATGAAGCATCAAGTCTTCTTGAGCTTTAGAGGAGAAGACACGCGCCTTAATTTTACCAGTCATCTTCTGAAAGCTTTGAAACACAGGGGAATCAATGTTTTCTTCGATGAAGATACACTGGAGAAAGGGGACCAACTTTCACTGGCATTTTCTCAAGCAATTGCAACCTCAAATCTCTCCATCATCGTTTTGTCTGTCAACTATGCTTCTTCAAAATCGTGCTTGGCTGAACTCTCTGACATCATGAACCGCAAAGATACTAAAGGACATATTGTTCTTCCCATCTTTTACCATGTTGATCCTTCTGATGTACGGAATCTTGCTGGGAGATTCAAAATCTCCTTTGATGACCATGAATCAGAACAGCTAGATCAAGTACAGCAATGGCAAGCCGCCTTTGTTGAAGTTGGTAAATTAAAAGGGTGGCATATAGAAGGAGGCAAATTCGATAGTTAATTATACATTTTTCATCTTTTTGTATTTGACTTATGTTTGTTTTAGATTCAATTTATAATTTTATATATATATTTCTTGATTATATGCTAGATCTGAAGCTGAGTACATCAAGGACATAGTTGAATATGTCACAAAAAAGCTGATGAACAACAACTCTAGAAGTGCTCCTGAAGAATTGGTTGGAATAGATGATCAGAAAAAGACAATTTTGGAACTAATTGAGCAAGAAGATTGTCGTGTAATAGGACTCTGGGGAATGGGTTGTATAGGCAAAACTACTCTTGCCGATGCGGTATATAATGAAGTCTCTCTAAAATTTGAAGATCGTTGCTTTCTTCAAAATATTAGTGATAAAATAGAAAAACAAGGGATGGAATCTTTACGAAATGAATTTTTCTCTCAACTACTGAACCAATAAATTCGTATTTGCACCCCTTCAATAAGTACCCCTTTTATCCAGGAGAGGCTAAACAATAAAAGAGTAATTGTTGTCCTTGATGATGTTAATGACTCAGACCAAATAGATAGTTTTGGTGTTAAACATTTTGGTCATGGAAGCAAAATCATTTTGACATCTAGAGATAGACAAGTACTTAACAATGTAGGAGTTGACAAAATACATGAAGTAAAGAAGTTAAATGAGAACGACTCTCTTCAACTTTTTTCTACATTTGCATTTAAGCTTTTGAATCCTCCTACTAATTTTCGAGATCTATCGAACAAGTTTGTAGACTACGCTCAAGGCAATCCACTTGCTCTAAAAGTTTTGGGCTCTAAGCTGTATAAAAGGACTAGAGAAGATTGGGAAAGTAAGGTGGATAAATTAAGGGAATATGCCCAACCAAAAATTTCACAAATTTTGAAGAGTAGCTTTGATGGCTGGATGAACAAGAGAAGAATATATTCCTCGATATTGCAATCTTCTTTAAAGGGGAATCCAAGAAAAATGTTGAAAAAATTCTAAGGAGTTGTTATAAGGGTGCAATGTGTGGAATAAGCAACTTGGTTAACAAGTGCTTGCTTGATATCACGCCTTTTCCGTTTTCTTTGCATGATGTGCTTGAAATTCGCAGTAGGTTTCTCACAAAAAATGCAGAAAAAAGTGCAAGTTTCTCTCCTAGGGGTGCATCAGATTATGGAATCTTGGACATGGCTCCTCAATGTATTTCTTTGCATGATATGTTTGAAGAGATGAGTAAGGATATTATTCGCCTAGAATCTAAAAGCCCTGGAATGCGCAGTAGATTATGGAATCCTAAAGACGGATATCAAGTGCTCAAATATAATAAAGTAAGTAAGCACATACTCCATTTTCTTTTTTCATGTACTTGTTTGATTCTAACCAGAATTTATATTTCAGTGTTGTGAATGTATAAATTCAGTTAATTTATGAGTTGTTTGCACGTTAAAAAGTTTAACTATTTCTATTTATTTTTAGAGTTCATATTTGAAATATTTATTTACTTATCATACACGTAATGATGAAAGTGTTAAGGTATAACATGAGATCAAATATGGCTTTATTGAATTAGTTAAACATTTAATGCATTTCTTAGAAATTAAAGTTAAAACACTTTTCATGCCTAAAAGTTAGAGTAATAAGAAGGTATAGTTGATTAGTCTAAGCCTTGCCTAATATACTACCCATAAATTTCACTATACTAATACTTGAATTTTTTTTTTTTTTTTTTGGTATTAGGGCACGGACTCAATTGAAGGAATAAAGTTAGACATGTCTCAAATTGATAATCTACAATTACATCCTACTGTTTTGAGAACATGATTAATCTTAAATATGTCCATTTCTATTTTCCTCCATTTAATGGTAAGTGTCAAAGTAAGAAGCTACATGCAAACGGAGATGATATTGTATCTCTTCCTGATGAGTTAAGGTATCTTTGTTGGGATTTTTGTCCCTTCAAATCTTTATCATTAAGTTTTAATCCAAAGAATCTTGTGGTGTTAAAATTATCTCGTGACGATATAGAAGAACTTTGGAATGAAGATAATCATCAGTTACATTCTTCCATAAAGTATTAGGGAATCATATGATATCATCTTATCAAAAGTTATTAAAAATAAATATTTAAGGTTTTTTTTTATAGAAGCATAATCATTTGATCTAATTGCTAGTGAATATATACAGGGTTAATACATGAAATATAATTTTTGCTATTATTAAAATTATTTGTTCTTTTCATTTTTTATACAACCCAAAGTAAGTAAATGATGCTTAGAGGTAATGTAATTATTTTATATTTTCATTGCACAGGATCTTGTTAATTTAAGACAAATTGTGGTTACCTTTTGCAAGAAATTATGGAAGATCCCTAATTTGTTAACAGCCATCAATCTTGAAATCCTTTGCTTTAATGGGTGCAAAAATTTGGTTGAATTTCCTTCCTTCAATCATCTCGCATCTCTTAAAACGCTTCAACTTCACGGATGTTATAATCTCAAGAAGTTTCCTGAGCTCCCCAATGATGTTTCTTTCCTAAATTTATCAAAAATAGGATTATAAGAAGTGCCCGATTCAATTGAGCATCTAGCCGGACTTGAAACGTTGTTGCTGAGTAATTCAAGGGTAAAAACTGTATCAAGCAAAATTTCGAAGTTGAAATCCCTTCGTTGTTTGGATCTTAGCCATTGCCCCATCGCGGAATTCCCAGAATTCATAGAAATCCGAAGTCGTCTACGACACTCTGGTGAACCAGCAGAATTCATAGAAACCCCACAAAGAATTACCACTCTCTCAGATATCCTACAAGGCATTGACCCCATCTCAGATGGCAGCGTCAGTTCTGCGTCTATGTCCTTAAAACTTTGCAGAAGGGGTAAAAGTCTATCCGGAAAATTCGACAGTGCCCGCTTTGGTTGGAGAAAGATTCTCTCATCAAACTTAAGGTTTAAAAGACTTGGATATTTGAAACTGAATCATTGCAAGATCCTAAATTCAGTCTCAGAGATTCCACCATATTTACGATACTTGAATGCACATGGTTGCACATCTTTAGAAGAAGTACGGTTCAGCTTTCAAGACCGAGATCTATATGAACTCCATTCTTTTGATGGTGAAGAAGACTTCTTCATGATATTCTCTAATTGCTTTAGCTTGAATCAATATTCTATTGATATCATAGAGGAAAATGCCATGCTCAAAATTGGATCCCTGGCCAAGAAATGGACAAGGGATTGGAAAAATTATTATGGTCCAAAAAGTTTGTTTTGTAGTCTCTCCGGAAACGAAGTTTCAGCAAATAACTTTAAGTACCAGAGCATGAATTCTTCGTTAGTTTTGAAGATTACCCCAAATAGGCATAGTGGGGAAAGATTCTTGGTTTTTGCTCTCTGCTTGGTGGCTGATCTCACTCACTGCCATGAATATGAAGATCTTCATTGTATCTGTGAATACCAATTGACAGTCGTCGGTGGTGGAGGTGGTTATGAAAAGTTCAAAAGTGAGTGGAATTACCGGCCAAATTATTTACAATTACAGGTAGATTCAGAATACATGGGTAATCACTTGTTGATTCTATTTAGTATCGATATGATCAAAGAAGACAAAGGTTATGAGGAGGCATCATTTGAGTTCTTCATAAAAAACCGCGATCCAGGGGGCAAAGAAGAAAATATCAAGGTGGAGAAATGTGGTGTTGCTGTATCTTATGTGAAAGAAAATCAGGCTATGTCATCACAAGTTCTGAAGCCTTCGTTGAAGGTTCGATCACCAGTGGTCCATTGGAGTCATCTGAAGAAGCACTGGAACTCATTATCAGCGTTAACCAAGGCGATAAACAATAAAATCACTAAGGGAAAAAGGAGAAATAAGGGGAAAAAATAAGGCGAATTTTGCTCAACAGCTAAAAGGATTGATATTGTATCTCTTTGTGATGTGGTAAGCTAAAAGGATTAATTTGAAAGACTGCTGCTGTCTGAGACTGGTTTTTCTTATAATAACCTACGCTTTTTATCATGGTGTAGATGTTTTCTGTTAGTTGTAGTTTATGTTGAGCTACAAAATTAAAGATCTCTTCACTCTTCCCTTACTTCTGTAGATTTTTTAGAGTAAATTAAGCCAAAACCTAGAGATTAAGTTTTGACCTGTAAATTTTGACACCATGAAGGGAATGAAGATGGCAGTAATAGATGTAAGCCCATTATGCTCGGAGATTTACCCATACTACCCATACTTATTTAGCCTTTAAAAATGAGACCTCCCCCAAATTAGTATTTAAGGTTTTCTTTTGTCCCAAATTGGTTCTAATTTCTTTTCTATCTACTATTTTAGTACTTTTTTTAAACATCATTAAGTTTGAGACACGTCACACCTTAAATCATGACATGATATCATTGTAATGACATCATTTAAAAATTACAAATATATATTAAATAATAATAAAAACCTAAAAACACTAAATGTAGAATTTATTACTTCACCATTTTAATTTGAATAAAAATTCAGATAATAAATAAATTAATTAATTAAACAAAATATTCTTAACAAATTTGTCCCTTGGAAAGACCTTGACTTGGAAATTAATAACCATAAACAAGAATTTTAATTTCTTGGATACCAAAAAGGCATAGTGATAAATTTATTTTTTATCGATTATATATTTTTTAATTTGTCCCTTATTCTTTTTGATCTTTTAAAAATAGTTGAATTTGACCATCAACCTTTTAAAAAGAATCCTATTAATGTTTTTTGATGGAATTGCCAATAAAAATATTAAAATTTTAAACACAGCAGCTCGCATGACAATCCAGTTGTACTTTGTGTTTTTTTTTTAATTTTGAATTTTTTATGATTTTTAAATCATTTGTTGACACGTGGACTATGACAAAGGTTAACACACCAACATCTTTAAAAATTGATGCTTTAGTCGGCATTTCCATTAAACAAAAGCAAATTGACTCTTTTTGAAAGATTAATGGCTAAATTTAGATAATAATTAAAAAAAGAATGAAGATCAAATTGACAAAAATACAAACATTGAGAATTAAATTTATCATTATACCTAAAAATAAATAATGGATATTTGATTAGGGATAATTTTAGATTGTTGACTAGTTATTTCTAATCTTCACCGCAAAAATAGCATCACACATGTACACAACTTAGTATCTTAACGAAGTCCGTAAAAAGGTAATTAATGAATGGTAGCAAAATTTGTATAGTTATTACGAAGTAATCCCAAACAGAGACTTGTTGGAGGAGATATCAAATTCTCTAATCCCATTTATGTTTTTACTTTGTTCTTTAAGGATGATGCATTGCTGGAATTGTTAATTACTGACTAAGTCACTAAGAATTAACTATTTTATTCTCTTATAATATTCTTCGTATTTAATTTAATTGATTCATACATTCGTTTTTACAAGATAATATCCGATAAATTTAAAACTTGAATCTTAGCATTCACAATAATATTGTCTCTAATCCTAAACACAAACTATGTTATAGCAAATAGTGCAAAAATTTAAATGTGGTTATTTTATAGAATAACAATGGCAGGCGGCCTTTTGATGAAATCATCTGTTTATTATGCATGCACCATTATCAAACAGAAGGTCAGAAATTGAGTGGAGCTAAGCTTAAGTTTACAATAAATTGTGCATCAAATCTAAGGACTCAACTTTGTTTTATGCTCCAGAGCCTATAGTTTTATGTATACAAATATGGATGTCCATTCCATATTTCCCCTAAAATTAAGGCACTGTCTTTTTCTAAGTCCCCCCTTTGGAGACTTCCACCATTCATTCTCTAATGATCTTATCTACCCTTTCTGCTTCTAATGGAAATATTTGACAATTATGAGCTCTGCATAAAGAATAAAACCCCCAAACACCATTTGTATAATTGCAAGATACGGTTTGGGTTATCCATACATTTGAATCTTATAATTAGGTTGACTATCAATATAGCTTACTCTATTCATTTTATAGGATTACTCATAAAAGTTAGTGATTAATATTAGAGAAAATAGCAATTTCGTATTTGCTAAATTTAAATTAGTGTGTGAAATAGATACCACTAAATGGCATTAAAAGAAAATTGTATTAGTTTTTTTATTCAATTTTTATTAGGCTTAGTTAATTCTTAAGCATAAAGAGAATATAACACAGAATCTTAATTAATTGTATCAGGAAACATAATGCCTTCTCATTAATTGTATCCAAAAAAAATTAAATTTAGCTTTGCTGTATTATTTTCAGTTTTACGAAGAAAACAAAAATCCATTGTAGAAAACAATGAAGAAAAAATATATATAAGAAGCAACGATCTGTCGCTATATTTTTCCGTCTTTTGCCTCAGTCATACCAATCCAAACTCTTTCATGACGTCTTCTCGTCAAATGAAGCATCAAGTCTTCTTGAGCTTTAGAGGAGAAGACACGCGCCTTAATTTTACCAGTCATCTTCTGAAAGCTTTGAAACACAGGGGAATCAATGTTTCCTTCGATGAAGATACACTGGAGAAAGGGGACCAACTTTCACTGGCACTTTCTCAAGCAATTGCAACCTCAAATCTCTCCATCATCGTTTTGTCTGTCAACTATGCTTCTTCAAAATCGTGCTTGGCTGAACTCTCTGACATCATGGACCGCAAAGATACTAAAGGACATATTGTTCTTCCCATCTTTTATCATGTTGATCTTTCTGGTGTACGGAATCTTGCTGGGAGATTCAAAACCTCCTTTGATGACCATGAATCAGAACAGCTAGATCAAGTACAGCAATGGCAAGCCGCCTTTGTTGAAGTTGGTAAATTAAACGGGTGGCATATTGAAGGAGGCAAATTCGATAGGTAACTATACATTTTTCATCTTTTTGTATTTGACTTATGTTTGTTTTAGATTCAATTTATAATTTTATATACATATATATATCTTGATTATACGCTAGATCTGAAGCTGAGTACATCAAGGATATAGTTGAATATGTTATAAAAAAGCTGATGAACAACAACTATGGAAGTGCTCCTGAAGAATTGGTTGGAATAGATGATCAGAAAAAAGACGATTTTGGAACTAATTGAGCAAGAAGATTGTCGTGTAATAGGACTCTGTGGAATGGGTGGTATAGGCAAAACTACTCTTGCCGATGCGGTATATTATTGGCAGCCACTATCTTTGAAAAGTCAAAGATAGTTGGCTGTAAGTGGGAAGCAAATGGCCTTGGTTGTTTAGGCACCCAAAGTTTTTTTTTTGGAATGGGATAATTGCAATTTTGGTCCCTATTTGAATAGGTACTTTGCAAGATTGATCCTTGGACCTCAACTATAAATAGGCCTAACCATTTCTCATTTTCTTCATCCCAACATTTGCCATTCTCTACTTAAGGCATTGTTCTCTCTCCCTATTTGTAAATTTTCACTTGTATTTTTGGAGTGAAATATATTTGGTAGTGTCCGAGGACGTAGGCGAAATTTGCCGAACCTCGTTAAAATTCTGGTGTTCATTATTATTTATTTTTCATATCTTGTGAGTGTGATCGTAGTTATTTATTGTGCTATTAAATTACGATTGAGGGATATTCTGGCTAGGAAAGATCTGGTACTTAAGTGATCCTTGTGATCCACCTCTCTTTCCTGAGAATTGAACTTAGTGTGATTTTTCAGTACAATAATTATACTCTTTTGCACGCTTCCGCACAACATATATAATGAAGTCTCTCTAAAATTTGAAGATCGTTGCTTTCTTCAAAATATTAGTGATAAAATAGAAAAACAAGGGATGGAATCTTTACGAAATGAATTTCTCTCTCAACTACTGAACCAAGAAATTCGTATTTGCACCCCTTCAATAAGTACCCCTTTTATCCAGGAGAGGCTAAACAATAAAAGAGTAATTGTTGTCCTTGATGATGTTAATGACTCAGACCAAATAGATAGTTTTGGTGCTAAACATTTTGGTCATGGAAGCAAAATCATTTTGACAACTAGAGATAGACAAGTACTTAACAATGTAGGAGTTGACCAAATGCATGAAGTAAAGAAGTTAAATGAGAACGACTCTCTTCAACTTTTTTCTACATTTGCATTTAAGCTTTTGAATCCTCCTACTAATTTTCGAGATCTATCGAACAAGTTTGTAGACTATGCTCAAGGCAATCCACTTGCTCTAAAAGTTTTGGGCTCTAAGCTGTATAAAAAGACTAGAGAAGAATGGGAAAGTGAGGTGGATAAATTAAGGGAATATGCCCAACCAAAAATTTCACAAATTTTGAAGAGTAGCTTTGATGGGCTGGATGAACAAGAGAAGAATATATTCCCCGATATTGCAATCTTCTTTAAAGGGGAATCCAAGAAAAATGTTGAAAAAATTTTAAGGAGCTGTTATAAGGGTGCAACGTGTGGAATAAGCAACTTGGTTAACAAGTGCTTGCTTGATATCACACCTTTTCTGTTTTCTTTGCATGATGTGCTTGAAATTCGCAGTAGGTTTCTCAAGAAAAATGCAGAAAAAAGTGCAAGTTTCTCTCTTAGGGGTGCATCAGATTATGGAATCTTGGACAAGGCTCCTCTATGTATTTCTTTGCATGATATGTTTGAAGAGATGAGTAAGGATATTATTCGCCTAGAATCTAAAAGCCCTGGAATGCGCAATAGATTATGGAATCCTAAAGACGGATATCAAGTGCTCAAATATAATAAAGTAAGTAAGCATATACTCCATTTTATTTTTTCATGTACTTGTTTGATTCTAACCAGAATTTATATTTCAATGTTGTGAATGTATGAATTCAGTTAATTTATGAGTTGTTTACACGTTATTTCTATTTATTTTAGAGTTCATATTTGAAATATTTATTTACTTATCATACACGTAATGATGAAAGTCTTAAGGTATAACATGAGATCAAATATGGCTTTATTGAATTAGTTAAACATTTAATGCATTGACATTAAAGTTAAACACTTTTCATGCCTTGACTAATATAGTACCCATAAATTTCACATACTAATACTTGAAAATTTTTTTTCTTTTTGTTATTAGGGGACAGACTCAATTGAAGGAATAAAGTTAGACATGTCTCAAATTGATAATCTACAATTACATCCTACTGTTTTTGAGAACATGATTAATCTTAAATATGTCCATTTCTATTTTCCTCCATTTAATGGTAAGTGTCAAAGTAAGAAGCTACATGCAAACGGAGATGATATTGTATCTCTTCCTGATGAGTTAAGGTATCTTTGTTGGGATTTTTACCCCTTCAAATCTTTATCATCAAGTTTTAATCCAAAAAATCTTGTGGTGTTAAAATTGTCTCATGGCGATATAGAACAACTTTGGAATGAAGATAATCATTAGATACATTCTTCCATAAAGTATTAGGGAATCATATGACATCGTCCTAGATCATAAGTTATTAAAAATAAATATTAAAGGTTTTTTTTTTAGAAGCACAATCATTTGATCTAATTGCTGGTGAACTTATACAGGGTTAATACATGAAATATAATTTTTGCTATTATTAAAGTTATTTTTTCTTTTCATTTTTTATACAACGCAAAGTAAGTAAATGATGCTTAGAGGTAATGTAATTATTTTTTTTGGGTAATGTAACCCAAAAACTCGAATTAAATTACATCCATCAAACTGTATTTAAAAAATTAAACGTAAAATTAAAGAATTTTAGAATTAACATTAAATTTATTCTATGAACAAATCATGAAAATTTCAGCCATAATAATATTAATAATTAACTTCTATTAAATTAACTTTAAAATTTAAATTAAACACTAAAAAATTAATACTATTACCTTTATACATCAAAATATTGCATGCAACAAAGTATAGAATGTGGAGTTGCTTAATGTGAACCAAAAACACCTTCTCTTTAATTGTTTTAATTGGTCCTCAATTGTGAAAGAGGATGGGTGGCTTTATTTATTTAATTAATACACCCATTGGAGTTTCATATGAAGGGATCCTTATGCACTTAGTTTTATTTGGTGCAGTTATGATGGGTTCACATGGCAACTGGTTTGCAAAGACACGAAGATGAAGTCAGACTCAATAACAAGACGAAGATGGGTATTATTTTTAGTTTCACCAAAAATGAGGAATCCAATGTACAATACATTGAAGAAAAAACAAAGAAAGCCAACTAAGTTTTCTGAATTTTCTTCACAGTAAAGAGATTAAATTATACAAATTTAAAAAATATAGGGAATAAATTTTAAATTTAATATTAGTTAATATAAATAAATAATAGATTAATTATTTCGCTTAAAAATATTAACATGAATTTTTTAAAAAAAAAATACACTTTTAACTCATTATGTCAACATGAATCTTTTATGATAAAAGAGGATTTTTTTTCTTTTAATCCACGCTAAAATTTTAACCTAGTATTACGTATTTGAATTAATTAATGGCAACATAAAAATAAGGACATCATTTTAGGGTAGAAGGACTAAATCTCAAATTGGAAAATAGTAGAGGGACCCAAAAACAAAATTTGACCCGTTCTGGATTGGCTAATTTCATGGTGGTGCAGTTTGTCAGAGGTCCACATGCAGCAATGATTATTAGTTAATTACCCCCAAAACACGCTCACCGTGTTGACTAAAAGAAAATTGGCTAAGAAAAACGCCTTCAATCTCTTTTCCGTTAATAAATTTTAATTTATTAAAACGATAATTTTTGGTTTACGAAATTTAAAAAAAAAAAATTCGAGAATCAGTTACATGCGAAGAAGGATTAGCATTCTCGTAACGCTAAAAAATTAGTACTTAGTTAATTAATTAGTGTCTTAGTGTCAAAAATAAAAAATTTGAGGAAATCTTAAAAATACGATCCTTCGTTATATATAAAAAAATCGAAAACAGGGCATGTTTCACGTTAATAGAGAAAAAGAATCACCGGTAAGTTAAGACACAATATCTTAAATTCTCGATACAAGAATAAAGGTCGAAAAACTTATTTATTTTAAAAAGTATTTGATTATCTCGGTTTTTAAAAAGAAATCATATTCTCTAAGTAAGGATACGATCTTTTCGTAATTTTCGAGATTATTAAAAATGTTTTGAAAACATTCGTTATTCAGATTTATCGAGAAAGTCGAAACTTCGTAAGTTAATCTTAAAATGCAGAGTATTGCTTATTTCAAAACAAAAATTTTAATGTATCGGATAAAATGTTATACGATTTTGATGTGAAATATAAAATGGATTACGGCATTGACACGCATAAAATAATGGATGCGATAATATGAACGACATTAATAAAGGCAAAAATAAATTAAAATTGATAATAAATAAAAAAAAGTAAAAACTGAAACTAGGTTAAAAACAATAATAAACAAATGCGCAAATGAATGGTATATAAGACGGCTAAATAATAATAATATTAATATTAATAATAATAAAAGTAATAAAGTTTAAAATTATGAAAAAGGTCTAAATAAGTGAATAAAAATAATAACAATATTAATAACAAAATAACAAATAATCTAATATTAGAAATTGTGAAAGAAAATGAGTAAATAAATAATAATAGTATATAGTAAAATGAAATATATTTATAATTTAGGCAAATAAATAAAAATAGAGACATAATAATAGTAAAAATAAAAAATAAAAAATAATACAAGTAACAATAGTAACAGTGAAAATAATAATATTTATAATAATAATAATAATAACGAAAGCGTAAGATGTACCATAAATAAAACAAACCAATAAAAAATAAAATAAGTAAAATAAAATAGAATAATATATGTATATATATGTGTGTATATATATATATATAAATTTTAAGGAGTCTAAACCAAATGAATAAGGGTCTGATTGCCATAAAAAAAAATAAAATTTAGAGCCTAAATTTAAAAAGAATAAATGCAAGGATATAAAAAAAAAGGTTAAATTGGAATCTAAATAAAATTTGGGGGAAAATTCAGATAGAAAAATAAAGTAGGATTGATTTGAAACTTGCAGAAAATACAAGGGAACAGCTGGGAAAATATCCCAAACCCATAAAGTGAGCCCCTCCTTTCAGCCAAATGGGGGACTGAATTAAAAGTGAATTAAAATTAACGGGTCAAATCTAATAAAAACGACGTCGTATGGACTCGCTATAAATAGTAAAAATTTAATTAAAAAAAATCATTTCTCCAGTCTAAAAAAAAAAAAAAAAAAAAAAAAAAAAAGGCTTCTTCCTTCTTTTCTTTTTTAGTCTCTCCTTTCTCCTGAGTTACTCCCCCTAGCTCCGGTCACGATTACCGCCGTCCACCGGCGCCGGTGACCGCCGCACACGGCGGTGCTTCAGGTAAAATTTCCCTTTTTTTTTTTAATATATATATATATGATTCTGAAAGAAAAAAAGAAATGAAGAAATATTTATGTATGTATACTGTTTCGAAAAAGAAAACAAGAGGAAAAATAAAAAATTTAAAACCTTAGCCCGTTTCTGACTTTCTTTCACTACTTGTTTTTTTCGATCGAATCCCAATCTCTCTAAAAAGTTCAGATCTTTTTATTTTCTCAAAAATTTCGGATCCCATTACAAAATGATTTTGAGCCTTTTTATAGGCACATTACAACTGCCTGGTCTCTATTGTTTCAGGTGGGCAGAGGGTGATGGCAGAGATGGCAGTGGCTAGGGGCGGCACTAGGGTGCGGCGCCACTTGGGTTAGGGGGCTAGGGTTTTTTTTTGTTTCTGATTTGGGCTAGGTTTGTTGGGCTGTAATGGGTTTGGGTTATTTAATTTATTTTGGGCCCGGGCAATAATTGGGCCTCACCATATTTTACACCACAACCCAATCAAAACTCGCTTGCTATATTTGTCTTTCTTTTGCTTCAAGCACGCCATCAATACTCTTTCATGGCTTCTTCTTCTTCATCTTCTACTCTAATGAAGTATCATGTTTTCTTGAGCTTCAGAGGTGAAGACACGCGCCTTAATTTCACCACTCACTTACTTCAAGCTTTGAAAGACGAGGGACTTGATGTTTTCTTCGATGAAGAAAAACTGGAAAGGGGGGACCAGCTTTCACAAGCACTTTCTCGAGCAATTGCAGTCTCAAATATCTCAATCATCGTTTTGTCTGCAGACTATGCCTCTTCGAAATCATGCTTGGTTGAACTCTCTGACATCATGGACCGCTATAGCATCGATCAACAAATTGTTCTTCCCATCTTTTACCATGTTAACCCCTCTGATGTGGAGAATATTGATGGGAGTTTTAAGAAATCCTTTGATGAGCATGAAACAAGGAGGTCAGTTGATGAAGTGAAACAATGGAAAACTGCTTTTGCTGAAGTTGGTAAATTAGAAGGGTGGCATATAGATGGAAGCATCTCGGATAGGTAACTATATTTGTCTCATCTCCTTATATTTGACTTATCTTTGTTTTGGATTTCATATATATACTTCTTCTATTATTTGCTAGACCTGAAACCCAGCACATCAAGGATATTGTTGCGTATGTTATGCGAAAGTTGATGAAGCATCAAGTTTTCTTAAGCTTAGGTGAAGACACGCGCCTCAACTTCTCCAATCACCTAGTCAATGCTTTGGAAAAAGTAGGAATTAATGTCTTCCCCGATAACGAAACACTGAAAAAAGGAGAGAAACTTCCACCAACCTATTCTCGAGCAATTTCGGCCTCAAATCTCTCAATCCTCGTTTTATCTAAAGCCTATGCTTCTTCAAAATCATGCTTAGGTGAACTTTCCGACATCATGGATCGCAAGCACAATCACACTGACAAACATATTGTTCTTCCCATCTTTTACCATGTTGATCCTTCCGATGTGCGAAATAGTGGTGGGCATTTTAAGACATCCTTCGAAGAGCATGAATCAGAGCAACCAGCTGATAGAATACAACAATGGAAAACTGCTTTTGCAGAGGTTGGTAAATTAAAAGGGTGGCATATAGAAGGAGGCAAATTTGACAGGTAACTATATTTTTCTCATCTTGTTATATTCAATTTATATTTGTTTTAGATTTCATATTTACTGGTTTATATTTTCCTTTTCTAGACCTGAAACCCAGTACATTAAAGATGTTGTTGAATATGTTATAAAAAAGTTGTCGAATATTAAGTCTGGAAGTGCTTCTGAAGAATTGGTTGGAATAGATGATCAGAAAAGGACGATTTTGAAGCTGATTAAGCAAAAAGACTGTCGTGTATTAGGACTTTGGGGAATGGGTGGTCAAGGCAAAACAACCCTTGCTGAGGCTGTATATAAAAAAATCTCTTTGGAGTTTGAAAGTTGTTGCTTTCTTCAAAATGTTAGAGAGGAAATAGAAAAACAGGGGAAGAAATCTTTACGAAATGAACTTCTTTCAAAATTATTGAACTCAGATGTTGATATAGACACCCCCTCTATAGGATCCACTTTAATTCAAGAGAGGCTAAACAATAAGAAAGTACTTGTTGTCCTTGATGATATTAGTGACCCAAACCAAATAGATTGTATGGGTGTTAAACATTTGGGCTCTGGAAGTAAAATCATTATAACATCTAGAGAGAAACAAGTGCTTAAGAGTGGAGGAGCTGACACAATACATGAGGTGAAGGCATTAAATAAGAATGATTCTCTTCAACTTTTTTCTACCTTTGCGTTTAAGCAGTTGAATCCTGAAGTTGATTTTCGAGATCTATCATGCAAGTTTGTGGAGTACTCCCAAGGCAGTCCACTTGCTCTTAGAGTTTTGGGTTGTAATTTATATGGAAGGACTATAAATGATTGGGGAAGTGAGATGGAGAAGCTAGGGGAATATTCCCACCCCGAAATTTTTGAGGTTTTGAAAAGTAGTTATGATGGGCTAGGTATGGTAGAGAAGAATATATTTCTTGACATTGCATGCTTCTTTAAAGGGGAACCCATAAAAAGAGTAAAGCATGTTCTAAGTTGTTATCGGGGTGTAGAGGATGGAATAAGCAAATTGGTCAGCAAGTGCCTAATTAATATCTCATCTTCTTATAATGAAGATATAATATCTATGCATGATATGCTTGAAGAGTTGGGAAAAGATATTATTCGCCAAAAGTCTAAAACCCCTGGAAAGTGCAGGAGGCTATGGAGTCATGAACACATTAAACGAGTGCTCAAATATAATCAAGTAAGCATTACTTGTATTCATATTGTTTTATTTTTTTTTAATATGCTTTAATGAGATACTATCATGTGGTTCAACATCACTATATAAATCTATACATTTGATATTGTATCAAATATTATCTCTTTTAATAGTATTTTAAAAAATAAAATATTTATTGTCTTATTGGACACATAATGACCGATGTCTTAAGTATAATGTAAAATCTGGTCAAGGTTTATGGCTTAGTTAATACATTATGCGTTGATTTGGAAAGGAAAAAAAAAAACATTTTTAGAATGGAATATCCATAAATTTCTCCATGCTCATATTTGATAAATTGATTTTTGTTATCAGGGGACGGATCGAATTCAAGGAATGAAGTTAAACATGTCACATATGGATAAACTACTATTATGCCCTTTGGTTTTTGAAAACATAACTAATCTTAAATATATCATCTTCTATTCTCCTAAGAGGTCGAAGTGTGGAAATTATCAGAAACTTTATACAAATCAAGTTGATTTTGTATCTCTTCCTGATGAGCTAAAGTATCTTCGATGGGATGATTACCCCTGTAAATCTTTATCATCAAGTTTTAATCCAAAAAACCTTGTGGTATTGAAATTACCACATGGAGACATGGAACAACTTTGGGATGGACATCAGGTATGTATTTATAATTGATATATCATTTACTTATGTGATAACACTTTTTTATTAAATTTTTTAATATATATATATAATTTTATTCTATTTTTTAAAAGAAGCAACATCATTTAATCTTCATGGTGGGTGTATTAATACACCAAAAACATCAAATATAAATTTTTATTTTGATAGTCTTAAAATAAGTAAATGATGCTCTAAAGTAATGAAACTACTTTTGTTCTCATCGTGGGCAGGATTTTGTTAATTATTTATTTGCCTTTCATTTTTTATTGCCTAAAGTAAGTAGATGATACTTAAAAATGATATAATTATTTATATATATTTTTCTTTTGCACAGAACCTTGCTAATTTAAGGGAAATTGACGTTTCATATTGCAAGAATTTAAGGAAACTGCCTAATCTTTCTGAAGCCATCAACCTTGAACTCCTTCATTGCAGTTTCTGCAAAAGTTTGGTTGAATTTTGGAATGAAGATGATCATATAGTATGTGTGCTTTCATACTTTTTTTCATTTAAGAATTCTTTAGGGAAAAAAATTGTAATTTAATGTATCAAATAATCATATGATGTCATCTTATTTAAAGTTTTTAAAAATTAAATATGAAATATTTTATTTTGTATAAATTAGTGGCATCGTTTGATCTATTTATTGGGGGTTAATTTTCACACCCAATACATCAAATATGAATTTTTTTTCTTAGCATTATAATTATTTATTTTGTTTTTCATTTGTTACTATTTAAAGTAAGTAGTTGATACTTAAAGGTAATACAAATATATTTTTTTATACAGGGCCTTGTTAATTTAAGGGAAATTCGCTTTAATGGGTGCGTGAATTTAAGGAAGATACCTAACTTTTCAAGAGCCATCAACCTTGAAATTCTTGATTGCTTTTACTGCACAAGTTTGGTTGAACTTTGGAATGAAGATGATCATATGGTATGTGTTGTCATATTTATTTCGAAAAAAATAATATTTAATTTGATGTATTAAATATTTATATGATAATATTTTATTTAAATATTTTGAAAAACAAATATAAAAGATTTTATTTTATTTAGATAAATGACATCGTTTGATTTATTTTTACGCTCGATATGTCAAATATAAAGTTTTATTTTTTTATAGTATTATAATTATTTATTTTCTTTTCATTTTTTACTGTCTAAAATAAATAGTTGATGCTTAAAAGTAATATAATTATTTTTCTATATAGGGCCTTGTTAATTTAAGGGAAATTCAATTTGGTGCGTGCGTGAATTTAAGGAAGATACCTAACTTTTCAAGAGCCATCAACCTTGAAATCCTTGATTGCTCTGGTTGCACAAGTTTGGTTGAACTTTGGAACGAAGATGATCATATGGTATGTGTTTTCATATTTTTTTCGAAAAAATAATATTTAATTTGATGTATTTAATATTTATATGATAAAATTTTATTTAAAATTTTTAAAAAATAAATATAAAAGATTTTATTTATTTAAATAAATGACATCGTTTGATTTATTTTCACCCCCGATATGTCAAATATAAATTTTTATTTTTTTATAGTATTATAATTATTTATTTTCTTTTCATTTTTTTACTGCCTAAAATAAATAGTTGATGTTTAAAAGTAATACAATTATTTTTTCTATACAGGGCCTTGTTAATTTAAGGGAAATTCAATTTGATGGGTGCGTGAATTTAAGGAAGATACCTAACTTTTCAAAAGCCATCAAGCTTGAAATCCTTGATTGCTTTGACTGCATAAGTTTGGTTGAACTTTGGAATGAAGATGATCATATGGTATGTGTTTTCATATTTATTTCGAATTTTTTTTTCTAATTTGATGTATCAAATATTTATATGATAACATTTTATTTAAAATTTTTAAAAAACAAATATAAAAGATTTTATTTTATTTAGATAAATGACATCGTTTGATTTATTTTCACGCCCGATATGTCAAATATAAGTTATTATTTTTTTATAGTATTATAATTATTTATTTTCTTTTCATTTTTTACTGTCTAAAATAAATAGTTGATGCTTAAAAGTAATACAATTATTTTTTTTATACAGGGCCTTGTTAATTTAAGGGAAATTCGCTTTAATGGATGCGTGAATTTAAGGAAGATGCCTAACTTTTCAAGAGCCATTAACCTTGATATCCTTGATTGCTCTAACTGCACAAGTTTGGTTGAACTTTGGAATGAAGATGATCATATGGTATCTGTTTTCATATTTATTTCGAATTTTTTTTTTCTAATTTGATGTATCAAATATTTATATGATAACATTTTATTTAAAACTTTAAAAAAATAAATATAAAAGATTTTATTTTATTTAAATAAATGACATCGTTTGATTTATTTTCATTCCCGATATGTCAAATATAAATTTTTTTTTTATAGTATTATAGTTATTTATTTTCTTTTCATTTTTTACTGCCTAAAATAAATAGTTGATGCTTAAAAGTAATACAATTATTTTTTCTATACAGGGTCTTGTTACTTTAACGGAAATTCGCTTTATTGGGTGCGTGAATTTAAGGAAGATACCTA
This sequence comes from Gossypium bickii, assembly GCA_025503065.1. NCBI lineage: Eukaryota > Viridiplantae > Streptophyta > Magnoliopsida > Malvales > Malvaceae > Gossypium > Gossypium bickii. The sequence continues at coordinate 130,523,152 of CP106713.1, forward strand.
ACTTTTCAAGAGCCATCAACCTTAAAATCCTTGATTGCTCTGACTGCACAAGTTTGGTTGAACTTTGGAATAAAGATGATCATATGGTATGTGTTTTCATATTTATTTCGAAAAAAATAACTTTTAATTTGATATATCAAATATTTATATGATAACATTTTATTTGAAATTTTTAAAAAATTAATATAAATGATTTTATTTTATTTAGATAAATGACATTGTTTGATTTATTTTGACCCCCGATATGTCAAATATAAATTTTTATTTTTATAGTATTATAATTATTTATTTTCTTTTTCATTTGTTACTATTTAAAGTAAATAGTTGATACTTAAAGGTAATACAAATATATTTTCTATACAGGGCCTTGTTAATTTAAGGGAAATTCGCTTTAATGGGTGCGTGAATTTAAGGAAGATACCTAACTTTTCAAGAGCCATTAACCTTGAAATCCTTGATTGCTCTGACTGCACAAGTTTGGTTGAACTTTGGAATGAAGATGATCATATGGTATGTGTTTTCATATTTATTTCGAAAAAAATAACTTTTAATTTGAGGTATCAAATATTTATATGATAACATTTTATTTAAAATTTTTAAAAAATAAATATAAAAGATTTTATTTTATTTAGATAAATGACATTGTTTGATTTATTTTCATGCCCGATATGTCAAATATAATTTTTTTATAGTATTATAATTATTTTCTTTCATTTTTTACTGCCTAAAATAAATAGTTGATGCTTAAAAGTAATACAATTATTTTTTCTATACAGGGCCTTGTTAATTTAAGGGAAATTCGCTTAAGAGAGTGCGTGAATTTAAGGAAGATACCTAACTTTTCAAAAGCCATCAACCTTAAAATCCTTGATTGCTCTGACTGCACAAGTTTGGTTGAACTTTGGAATGAAGATGATCATATGGTATGTGTTTTCATATTTATTTCGAATTTTTTTTTTCTAATTTGATGTATCAAATATTTATATGATAACATTTTATTTAAAATTTTTAAAAAACAAATATAAAAGATTTTATTTTATTTAGATAAATGACATCGTTTGATTTATTTTCACGCCCGATATGTCAAATATAAGTTATTATTTTTTTATAGTATTATAATTATTTATTTTCTTTTCATTTTTTACTGTCTAAAATAAATAGTTGATGTTTAAAAGTAATACAATTATTTTTTCTATACAGGGCCTTGTTAATTTAAGGGAAATTCGCTTTAATAGGTGCGTGAATTTAAGAAAGATGCCTAACTTTTCAAGAGCCATCAACCTTGATATCCTTGATTGCTCTAACTGCACAAGTTTGGTTGAACTTTGGAGTGAAGATGATCATAGGGTATGTGTTTTCATATTTTTTTCGAAAATTTTTTTCTAATTTGATGTATCAAATATTTATATGATAACATTTTATTTAAAATTTTTAAAAAATAAATATAAAAGATTTTATTTTATTTAGATGAATGACATCGTTTGATTTATTTTCATGCCCGATATGTCAAATATAAATTTTTATTTTTTATAGTATTATAATTATTTTTTTTCATTTTTTTACTGCCTAAAATAAATAGTTGATGCTTAAAAGTAATACAATTATTTTTTTTATACAGAGCCTCGTTAATTTAAGGGAAATTCGCTTTAGAGGATGCGTGAATTTAAGGAAGATACCTAACGTTTCAAGAGCCATCAACCTTAAAATCCTTGATTGCTCTGACTGCAAAAGTTTGGTTGAACTTTGGAATGAAGATGATCATATGGTATGTGTTTTCATATTTATTTTGAAAAAATCTAATTTCTAATTTGATGTATCAAATATTTATATGATAACATTTTATTTAAAGTTTTTAAAAAATAAATATAAAAGATTTTATTTTATTTAGATGAATGACATCGATTGATTTATTTTTAGGCCCGATATGTCAAATATAAATTTTTATTTTTTATAGTATTATAATTATTTTTTTCATTTTTTACTGCTTAAAATAAATAGTTGATTCTTAAAAGTAATACAATTATTTTTTCTATACAGGGCCTTGTTAATTTAAGGGAAATTCGCTTTGGTGGGTGCTTGAATTTAAGGAAGATACCTAACATCTCAAGAGCCATCAACCTTGAAATCCTTGATTGCTCTAACTGTACAAGTTTGGTTGAACTTTGGAATGAAGATGATCATATGGTATGTGTTTTCATATTTATTTCAAAAAAAAAAAAAACTAATTTCTAATTTGATGTATCAAATATTTATATGATAAAATTTTATTTAAAGTTTTTAAAAAATAAATATAAAAGATTTTATTTTATTTAGATGAATGACATTGTTTGATTTATTTTTAGGCTCGATATGTCTAGTATAAATTTTTTTTATAGTATTATAATTAATTTTTTTATTTTTTACTGCCTAAAATAAATAGTTGATGCTTAAAAGTAATACAATTATTTTTTCTATACAGGGCTTTGTTAATTTAAGGGAAATTCGCTTTAGAGAGTGTGTGAATTTAAGGAAAATACCTAACTTTTCAAGAGCCATCAACCTTGAAATCCTTGATTGCTCTAACTGCACAAGTTTGGTTGAACTTTGGAATGAAGAGGATCACATGGTATGTGTTTCCATATTTATTTCAAAAAAAATAATTTTTAATTTGATGTATCAAATATTTATATGATAACATTTTATTTAAAATTTTTTAAAAAATAAATATAAAAGATTTTATTTTATTTAGATAGATGACATCATTTGTTTTATTTTTAGGCCCGATATGTGAATTATAAATTTTTATTTTTTTACAGTATTTTAATTTTTTTTAATTTTGTACTGCCTAAAATAAATAGTTGATGCTTAAAAGTAATACAATTATTTTTTCTATACAGGGCCTTGTTAATTTAAGGGAAATTCGCTTTAGAGAGTGCGTGAATTTAAGGAAGATACCTAACTTTTCAAGAGCCATCAACCTTGAAATCCTTGATTGCTCTGACTGCACAAGTTTGGTTGAACTTTGGAATGAAGATGATCATATGGTATGTGTTTTCATATTTATTTCGAAAAAAATAACTTTTAATTTGATGTAACAAATATTTATATGATAACATTTTATTTAAAATTTTTAAAAAATAAATATAAAAGATTTTATTTTATTTAGATAAATGACATCGTTTGATTTATTTTCACCTCCGATATGTTAAATATAAATTTTTATTTTTTATAGTATTATAATTATTTATTTTCTTTTCATTTTTTATTGCCTAAAATAAATAGTTGATGCTTAAAAAGTAATACAATTATTTTTTCTATACAGGGCCTTGTTAATTTAAGGACATTTCAATTTGGTGGGTGCATGAATTTAAGGAAGATACCTAACTTTTCAAGAGCCATCAACCTTGAAATCCTTGATTGCTCTGACTGCACAAGTTTGGTTGAACTTTGGAATGAAGATGATTATATGGTATGTGTTTTCATATTTATTTCGAAAAAAATAACTTTTAATTTGATGTATCAAATATTTATATGATAACATTTTATTTACAATTTTTAAAAATAAGTATAAAAGATTTTATTTTATTTAGATAAATGATATCGTTTGATTTATTTTCACCCCCGATATGTCAAATATAAAATTTTATTTTTTATAGTATTATAATTATTTATTTTATTTTTATTTTTTATTTCCTAAAATAAATAGTTGATGCTTAAAAGTAATACAATTATTTTTTTCTATACAGGGCCTTGTTAATTTAAAGATACTTCACCTTGATGGATGCGTGAATTTAAGGAAGATACCTAATCTTTCAAGAGCTATCAACCTTCAAATCCTTGATTGCTCTAACTGCACAAGTTTGGTTGAACTTTGGAATGAAGACGATCATATGGTATGTATTTTCATATTTATTTCAAAAAAAATAATTTTTAATTTGATGTATCAAATATTTATATGATAACATTTTATTTAAAATTTTTAAAAAAATAAATATAAAAGATTTTATTTTATTTAGATAAATGACATCGTTTGATTTATTTTTAGGCCTGATATGTGAAATATAAATTTTTATTTTTTTATAGTATTAAATTTTTTTTCATTTTTTACTGCCTAAAATAAATAGTTGATGTTTAAAAGTAATACAATTATTTTTTGTATACAGGACCTTATTGAGTTAAAGAAAATTTACTTTAGTGGGTGCGTGAATTTAAAGAAGATACCTAATCTTTTAGGAGCCATCAACCTTAAATTCCTTGATTGCTCTAACTGTGAAAGTTTGGTTCAACTTCCTTGCCTCGATCATTTGGCATCTCTTCATCATTACAGTCTTCGCCTTAACGGATGTTATAGTCTCAAGAAGTTTCCTCAAGTCCCAAGTCACTTTCGTTCTTTAAATTTATCAGAAACTGGAATAGAAGAAGTGCCTGATTCAATTAAGAATCTCCACAAACTTGAAACTTTGCTGTTGGCGAATTCACAGGTAAAAAAAGTATCAATCAAGATGGAATTCCTTCGTATTCTGTATCTTAGTGGTTGCCCAATGGTCGAATTACTCTCAGAGCTTCCACCATATCTGAAAGTCTTGACTGTAAATGACTGCAAATCGTTAGAAAAAGTATCCTTTGCAGATCAAAATTTAAATCAGTTTGATTCTTTAAATGACGATTGCGAGTATTTTTTCATGCTATTCTGTAATTGCTTCAAGTTAAATCAAGAGTCAACTAATAACATCGAGGCAAATGCCATGCTCAAAATTGGATCCCTAGCTGAGAAATGGGCAGCGAGATCTGATTGGAAATACCGGCGTGAAAACTTTCCAAGTTTGGTTTGTTGTTTCCCAGGACACGAAATTTCAGCAAATAAGTTCAAGTATCGGAGCTTGAATTCTTCCTTAAGTTTGAAGATAGCCCCAAATAGGGGCAGTGGGAGCAGATTTTTGGTTTTTGCTATCTGCCTTGTGGCTAATCTCGGTCACCGCCATGACTTTCTACATCTTCTATGTAGTTGTGAGTACCAACTTACAGCCGCCGGTGGTGGCAATGGTGGAGTTGGTTGTGAAAACTTCAGAAGTGAGATACCTTTCAGTCTTTCTGAGCCAAAGTACATGGGTTATCACGTGTTTATTCTATCTAGCATCGACATGGTTATAGAAGACAAGAATTATGAGGAGGCATCATTCAAATTCTACATCAGACTTTCGGATTTAAGAAGAGGAGGAAAAGAGTATATCAAGGTGGAGAGATGTGGTGTTCATGTACTTTACGTGGATAAAAAGAGTGATACTGGTGCTACTGAAAAGAGAGTTGCTGGGAACAAAAGAAGCTTTAGCCGTGATGGTGAAGAAGGGGATGGAGGACTTAAAAGATTGAAATAGTTTGTATTTCTTTCCATCTTTGGCTCTGCTTTTGAGGAATTTCAACTTCTCAATTATGTCATCCAATTGCATGGGTAGTGGTTTCATTTTCATCTCATTTTTTCATATTATCATACTTTTTTCATATTGCCATAGTTTTGTTTTCCACCATTAGTAAATATATATATGCTTTCAGTTCACGATTTCTGATTTATATTCATGTTAGCTAAGGTAAACCTACCAACTATTCCATAAAACTTGGATGAAAGTCAAGCCGGACACAGATTCAATACTCTACTGGAATTGAAGTTGCAGATTATGGGTGGTTTTGATATCTTCTTTCTCACCAATAAATGATGTTCCCTCAAAATTACTGGTGTTAAGGTGAAGCTTTTACTTTTTGAATTAGGTAATGTGAAGGGAATAAAGATGGGAATGATTGATGTAAGGAAAGCAGGCGAGGGAATAAATGACAGATGTTTGTAAGAAGTAAGCTTTGAAGATGTTCAATTTCTTCTGCTGAATGATTTCTTTATACTGTGGTTGAACAGAGATATTGAAGCAGTACTGCAACTTGTCAACAGAGTCGCCTTTTTCATCCCATCCAGCTTTGCTTTCTGGATTTTGGCCCTTGAGAGGAATTATATGCTCTTGGGTAAATTACTTTGGACTCATTTTGATTATTGGTATCGTCATTGCATTCTTTTCCCCTGATTGTATAAATGCATGCAGAATTTGGAGGGGTTACTCTTTATCTCAAAGCTCGTTGAATGAACACCCTGGATGTTATTTTCAATGCCAACCCATAGAGGAATCCCACATAAATACTTGGAAAAAAGAAAGTTGTAATAAATCCAAATGATTTTGGTTTAGTTGGAACTTCGAAGTGAAGAGTTGGTTTCATGGTACAGCCATTTGACTTGATTGTCAAAAACCCATTTCAAAAAAATAAGTGTACTTTATTTTAAAAAAAAAACCATTTCAAAAAAATCATAATGTTAAATGTTATGATAATGCCATGTAAAATCTGATAGAGGTTGTTGATTGTCATTTGACCCAATCATTAGTGGTTATCAATTGGGTAAATTTATTGTTGGATGATACTTATTAATTTAGAATTATTTAATCTGTTATTAAATCTTGAATTACCCTGTAAGTTGAAATAATTTTAAAACATAATTACAATATTCTCTTATGAAATATTAGAATTTTATGTAAAATTTTAGGAAAAAAAAGTATAGTTATTCTATTATATATTTATTTATGAGAAAGAATTGTATGAAACTATGATTTCACGTCATCTCTATCCTTTTTTAATAGGAGAATTTCTAAAACTTTGTTGTAGCAATTTTTTTTAAATAATGGATTTTATTTTTATATACTTAGCTCATTTAAATTTAAATGAATTAATAAAATTTCATACAAAAATAGAGAAAATTGAATTGATTTCAAATGCAAATAACATTAATAAAAATCTATATTTCAATTCGCTTAATGCTACTCTCTAATTATATTCATTTTCCCACTTTGGTCTAAAACTATCCTAATGTTTTTTATTGAATTAGTGTCACTCATTAACCTATATTCCACTCAATTGTAAAATATATTTATGTCTTTTTATATTTTGATAAAATTAACAAAATACATACATTATGACAATCATAAGATTTAAGTTTTAAAATTATAACATTCACTATCACAATTTTACCATTTCAACTTAATTTTATAATTTCTGTACTAAAAAAAAATACTAAATTTTGTAATTTGTTACATAAAATTTTCATCCCATGCAGGTGTGCTATAATCTAATTAATTTTAAAGTAGACTAATAATCTTTTTTTCCTTTCTTTTCCAATACTCCCAAAGATGCAATTTAAAGTGCTATATAATTATTTTCATTGTGCAGGATGTTGTTAATTTAGGACAAATTGACCTTTCTAATTGCAAGAGTTTAAGGAAGATCTACAATCTATTAACAGCCAAGAAACTTGTGGGTGCGAATGTTTGGCTGCCTCAATCCTTTGACATCTCTTAAAAACGCTACAACTTAAGGAATGTTATAAACTAACCAAGTTTCCTGGGTTAAATTTACAAAATACTGGGATCCAAGAAGTGCCTGATTGAATTAAGCATCTCCTCAAAGTTGGCGAGTTGGATATGAGTAATTCCAAGGTCAAAAATGTTTCCAGCGCTTCATTACCAGAATCTTAGTCATTGCCCGATTGCCAAGTTTCCAGAAATCCCTCGAAGCTTAACAGAATTAGACTTATTCGGGACTCTGAATCAAAGAACTGCCCTCATCTTTAGGGTGTCTAAGTAAGCTGCTTCTAACCTTAGATTGCACATGACTGTACATCATTAAAGGAAGTGGTTTCGCAGATCAATATCCGTGTCATCAAGCTCTCTAATTGCTTCAACTTGAATCAAGATTCAATTCTCAACATTTTGGAAATTGCCATGCTTAGAATTGAGTCCATAGTAAGGCAACCGATAGATGAATTACGAAAATACGAACTTCAGGGAGACAAATTGTTTTGTTGTTAGCTAGAAATGAAATTTCAACCATTAAGTTGCAGTATCAAAGCACGAATTCTTCAATAGTTTTGAGGATAGGCGTAAATAAGTGTAGCGAGAGGAAATTATTGGGTTTTGTTATATGCCTTGTGGTCGGTCTTAAGCACCGCCATAGATATAGAGAAACCGAACGATGCAGGGGAATACCTTGAGATACTGAAAACGAACATATTCAGTAATTTTTCTGTTGTCTTAAATCCTTGAGAGCTTCAATGAGTGTTATTTAGCTACTGGTGGATTTTATTGTGTTAAATCTATTTGGGATTTGCACAGCGAGAAGTTTGACTTCGAGTTTGGAGATTCCAATGCATTCGCAAGATAGTTGAGGCTTTCGAGATTGGAGATCATAAAAAAAAAAAAAAATCCAAAGTTAACCCGTAGTTTTGAGTTTATTGAGTTCTGACAACCATAAAGTGTGTGAATATTAAAATTTTAGTGAAAATAGAGAAGATGATAAATCTAAATAATTTTTTGCTCAAACTGTAAAAAATTATAAAATAATTAAATATATTAATTTTATAATTGTAGAGGTTTAAATTCATTAAATTATTTAAAATTAGAATTAAATTAATAGAATGTATAAACATAGAGGATCAAAAGTGTTATTGTATCAATTAAGAAAGTGCTATGTCATCATTTATATCAACAATTTAATAAAGGGTAACCAAGTCATCATTTCCGTTAACAATTTAACTAAGGATAGCAGAAATAACAATCTAATATTAATATAATTATTTGTCTTTAATATTAATATAAAACATTTTTTAATTACATTTTAACGGGAGTATTGACATGATGTTTTTTGATTGATTAACTGTAACGAGTAAAGGCTAACTTCGGACTATTTTACTCATTTAATCCAAAAAAAATTAATATTTATAAAAATGACTCTAGTTCAAAAACATTCACTCAAATGATCTGAAATGAACAATAAAATTGAGTTATAGGAAATAGATCCCCGGCACCACTACTTTTTCTATTAAAAAATAATTAATGGGGTTTTAGACACTAGATGGCCGGCACTTCTTTATCTGATTAAAAAAATAATTTTTTGAGGGGTGTGGTGCCGACCAACAAATGGCCAAAATCACTCAACAAAAGAGATTGAGAATATTGCAACATAACCCCTCCTTGTTTTCTATCTTTTTTATTTCCCAAATTCAATTACATACTTTATATTTTTAAACAATATTAAACTACTTATCATATTTTTTAATTATTATTGCATCACTCACGTTATTATTAAATTTAAAAATTAATTTAAAATATACTGAACTGTAGTTTTTATACCCAATTCCACAAAAAAAAAAAAAAACATAGTGGGATTTCCATGATTATTCAGCCCACCAGATTCCACTTTATTGGAAAAATAAGATGATTGGACGAGGTTTCAAAGTGCCATAAAAAGTAACCCATATATTGATGTCCTTTACATATCCTCAAAAGCTTCAACCCATGAAAAGAATAGCCTACAATTATTCCTTCCATATGATACAACAATGCAGCGAGTAAATAAATAAATAAATAAATAAATAAAGGCATTGAATTTGGATAATTAAGAATTCTATAGGTTTATTTTATTTTATTTTGTTATTCTCTTTTTTAACCTTTTCCTTTTGGAATCAAAAGTATAAATTTATATAAAAAAATTTTGAAGCTTACCAAATCATTCGTGATTTTTATATTACTTATGAAGAGGTTAATTAGTAATTTAATCAGCTGAGTTGATGTCACTTAACTCGTTATATCAAACTTAATAAAAGAATTTATTTTAATTGAGGTTTTTTAATAAATATAAACACATCAAATTAAAGTTTTGGCTAAAGTAGTAAAGCTAAAATATTATTGATGTTGGTGGCATGAATTTAGTTATTTTGGTACGAAATTTTTATTTGTTTTTTCAAATATAAAAATATTTTAATAATATAATTTATTTTAAATATAAAAAAATTAATAATTTAATCAATTAAGTCCTTTTCAGTTAACTTGTGACACTAAACTCTGTACTTAATGTTAGTAATATTGAATTTAATATACATTTGTTGGAAAACACAAACTTGATCTCCTAATTAATACCAAGAGAGCTTTGCTTAGACCCTCTTTGTTAGTTTTCTTATATCTTCATTTTTATTCCTTTGAAAAAGAAAAAAATAGCTGCTTTAGAGGTTTTTTTACCTAAATAATACAAAAAATAAAATTAATAACTGAAATGGTATGCCCATAAGATTTTTTACCAAAATGGTATTGATTAAGGTGTGTCGTTCACGATATATAAAATATTCAGCCAAAGTAGCTCCCGTATAAGGAGCAAGGTATTATAATGTAGTTGGAGAATCCACCGTTTCGGCTACCACGATGGTGTACTCCATCTCTCCCATTTCTTGGAAAGTGGTCACTGCCTAAGGCACAGATAAAATTGATTTTCTCGTGTTCCAATATACTAATTTATCACTTTATTTAGTTATGCTCATCTACTTTTATTATAACCTTTAAACTTTAATTCATGTCCAAATAGTATAACCCTAAAATTTTAACTTGTATCCAAACAACCTTTAACCTTTAATTTATTTATACGTTCACTTCCAATATAAATTAACATTTCATTTGACATAAGGGCTAGTACTTTAATAAAAAGACAGCAAAGATATTTTTACAGTACTTTTACTTCTTCCAATAATAGAAGCAGGTAAGCAAACCAAAACTCCCTTGCTATCTTTTTCTCTCTTTTGCTTCAATCCCACAATCAATTGTATTACTCTTTCATGGCTTCTTCTTCATCTTCTTGTTCAATGAAGCATCAAGTTTTCTTGAGCTTCAGAGGTGAAGACGCGCTTTAACTTCGCGGCTCATCTGCTCAAGGCTTTGAAAGACACAGGTCTGAATGTCTTCTTCGATGAACTTACACTGGAAATAGGGGAGGAACTTTTACCAGCACTTTCGCGAGGGATTGCAGCCTCAAATCTCTCAATCATCGTTTTATCTAAAGACTATGCTTCTTCAAATTCATGCCTAGGTGAACTTTCTGTCATCATGGATCGCAAGCGCAATCCCACTGACAAACATATTGTTCTTCCAATCTTTTACCATGTTGATCCTCGCGATGTGCGAAATATTGGTGGGACTTTTAAGACATCCTTCAAAGAGCATGGATCAAAGAGACCAGTTGAAGACGTGAAGCGATGGAAAGCCGCCTTCGCTGAAATCGGTGCATTAAAAGGGTGGCATATAGAAGGAGGCAAATTCGATAGGTAACTTCCTCTCTCACTCTAGATCTGAAACTGAGTATATTAAAGATGTGGTTGAATATGTTTTGAAAAAGTTGAATAGTAATTGTGAAAGTGTTTCTGAAGAATTCGTCGGAATAGATGATCAAAAAAGGAAGCTTTTGGCGTTGATTGAGCAAGCAGACAGTCGTGTAATAGGACTTTGGGGAATGGGTGGTATTGGCAAAACTACCCTTGCTGATGTTGTATATAAGGAAGTCTCTCCAACGTTTGAAAGTCATTGGTTTCTTCAAAATGTTAGTGAGAAAATAAAAAATAAAGGGAATGAATTTGTTCGAAATGAACTTCTTTCCAAACTATTAAACGAACAAGAAATTCGTATTGACACTCCTTCCATAGGACACCCTTACCAAGACAGGTTGAACAATAAAAAGGTACTTGTTGTCCTTGATGATGTTAGTAACCCAGACCAATTAGATTTTATGGGTGTTAACCATTTTGGTCCTGGAAGTAAAATCATTGTAACATCTAGAGATAGACAAGTACTTAAAAATGGAAGAGCTAACCACATCCATGAGGTAGAGAAGTTGAATGAGAAAAATTCTCTTCAACTTTTTTCTACATTTGCATTCAAGTGGTTGAATCCTGCAGTTGATTTTCGAGATCTATCATGCAAGTTTGTAGAGTATGCTCGAGGTAATCCACTTGCTCTTAAAGTTTTGGGTTCCAAACTATATACGAAGTCTAGAAAAGAGTGGGAGGGTGAAGTGGATAATCTAAAGCAATATGCCGAACCAGAAATTTCACAGGTTTTGAAGAGTAACTTAGATGGGCTGCGTGAGTTAGAGAAGAAAATATTTCTTGACATAGTATGCTTCTTTAAAGGGGAAAAAATGGATATTGTAGAAAAAATTCTAAGTAATTATTTTACGGGTGCAGTGTGTGGAATAAGAAACTTAGCCGATAAGTGCATGCTTCTTAGCATAGATTGTTGTTTTGTTTCTATGCTTCGCCAAGAATGTAAAGAAGATCTAGGAAAGCGCAGTAGGTTATGGTTTACTGAAGACGTGGATCAAGTGCTCAGATATAATAAAGTAAGTGCTAATTGTATTTACATTATTTTTTATTGTTTTATATTTTTTTGATAATTTAATTAAAATTTATATATGATATCTTGTAAATATATAAGTTTAGTTAATTATATGTTAAAAATTTAATTCTTTGTATTTACATTGTATGAAAATTATTATTTCAAAAAACAAAATATTTGTTTACTTACCATAGAAATAATGACAAGTGTGTATAACATGGGTTTATTGGGTTGGTTAAATATTTAATGCATTCCTTTAAAAAAACAAACACTTTTATATCTCTATGTACTGATACTTGATAAATTGTTTTTTATTATTATTAGGGGATTGAATCAATTGAAGGAATAAGCTAGACATGTCTCAAATTGATAAGCTGCAATTATGTTCATTTGTTTTTGAGAAAATGCTTAATCTTAAATAAATTCACTTCTATAGACCTGAGATTTGTAATGATGGTTGGAATCCGAAGCTACTTGCAGACCAAGTTCATAGTGTATCTCTTCCTTATAAGTTAAGGTATCTTTGTTGGGATTATTTTCCCTTCAAAACTTTATCAAATTTCAATTCAAAGAATCTTGTTGTGTTGATATTACGATATGACAACATGGAGCAACTTTGGAATGAAGATGATCGTATGGTACGTGCTTTCATACTTTCTTCATCTAAGAATTTAAAAAATATATAAATGTATAAGAGATGCATCATTTCTTATTTAAAATTTTTAAAAAATAAATATAAAAGATTTTATTTTACGAAATCATTTGACATATTAATGGTGGGTGAATTTTCACACTTATACATCAAAATATAAATTTTTATTTTTCTTAGTATTATAATTATTTATTTTCTTTTTATTTTTTACTACCTAAAGTAAAATAGTTATTTTGTCTGTACAGGACCTTGTTAACTTAAGGGTATTTGACATTAGTTTTAGCAAGAAATTAAGGAAGATCCCTAGTCTATTAGGAGCCATTTGTCAAAAATTGGCCTTTCAATTCAACAAACAGCCAATAGCAATAGCTGCAGCAGTCCAACATGGAGCACTTATGGTTCATGGAGCATATCATCTTTAGTGGATTTTATCTTATCATAGCATTATGATGACTAAGCTTCCAATAAGAAAATGACTACATTAATGTGTGGTCTAGCTTTATAATTATTATTTTATGTTCAAGATAATTGTGTAATGGTGGAGTTGTTAAGATAATTGTGTAATGGTGGAGTTGTTAGGATAATTGTGTAATGGTGGAGTTGTTAGGAAAATGTCATTTTCTTAACCAACTATTGTATTTATATATATTTCTTATCAATGAAAGTTCATCAAGTTTTTAAGCTATTAAGCTTTGCTCCTTCAAGTTTTCTTCACTTAAGTTTCGGTTTCTTCTTCTTGTTTTTGTTATTGACTTTTAATTTCATGCAAATTACATGCACATTGTATATTGAGTTGCTGCCCTTGTTCTAACAATTGGTAATCAGAGCCAACTTCTTTGAGGACCTTACTTGTTGATGTTTTTCGGTGGAAACAAAATTTAAGAAGGAAAAAATCTCTTTGTTGTTGATTCATTTTATTGTTGCTGAAAATGAGCTATACACCACCTCTACCACCTGTGTTTACTGGTGAGAATTATCACATCTGGTCTGTGAAGATGAAGACTCATCTCCTGGCACAAGACTTGTGGAGTGCAATCGAGAGAGATACTGAGCCACCTCCATTGAGAGCCAATCCCACTATTGCTCAGATCAGGCAGCATAGTGAGGATCGAGCCAAGAAGCACAAGGCTATGGCTTGCCTACAGAATTGAGTGTCAGATGTCATTTTCAATCGAATCATGGCCTGTGATTCACCTAAACAAGCTTGGGAAAGGCTGAAGGAAGAATTCATGGGCTCGGATAAGACAAGGCAGCAACAAGTGATCAACCTTAGAAGGGAGTTTGAGAACTTGAAGATGAAGGAATCAGAGACCATCAAGCAGTACTCTGATAGAATAATGGCAACAGTGAACAACATAAGGCTTCTAGGTGAAGACTTCACTGATAGTAGAGTTGTGGAAAAGGTCATTACTACTCTCCCTGAGAGGTTTGAGTCAAAGATTTCCTCACTGGAAGACTCAAGGGACCTCACAACCATCACCCCGTCTGAGTTGGTGAACTCCCTCTATGCACTCGAGCAAAGAAGGGCCACTAGACAGGAAGAGCATCCTGAAGGAGCTTTCCAAGCAAAAGCCAATGATGGCTCGAGTTCAAGTCAGAGACCAAAGAAACCTTGGGCTGACAGAAGGGAAAGATCCAAGAATCAAGCAGAAAGAAGGAAGCTTCCACCTTGCAAATACTGCAAGAAGACTAACCACCTAGAGAAGAACTGCTGGAATAGGCCAGACATTCAGTGCAAGAGTTGCAATAAGTTTGGTCATCATGAGAAGGTTTGTAGAAACAGGGACAAGCCACAAGCTGAACAACAAGCTCAAGCCAAGAGTGCTGAAGACTTTCCAGCTCAGGAGGAGCATGTCTTCACTGCCTCATGCTTTGCAACCAAAAGTAAAGCCAAGTGTAGTTGGCTAGTGGATAGTGGCTGCTCACATCACATGTCAGCTAATGAGACTTTATTCAAGCAGCTTGACAAGAGCTTCACTTCAAAGATCAAGATAGGCAATGGAAGCTTAATTGAAGCCAAGGGCAGAGGAGATGTGTTGATCAACTCAGGCTCAGGTAACAAGCTAATCACAGATGTGCTTTATGTGCCTGATATAGATCAAAACCTGTTAAGTGTTGGTCAGTTGGTCCAGAAGGGTTATTCATTAGTCTTCAAAAATGATTCATGCATCATTCAAGATTGTCATGCCCAGGAAATTGTCACAGTTCCTATGGCAGACAAATGCTTCATGTTTGATGTAAGTCAACTTGAAAACAAGGCTTACACAAGCCTAGTGTAGCGATCTTGGTCTATGGCATAGAAGATTAGGCCATGCCAACTTCAGATCACTTGATTTGATGCACAGACAGAATTTAGTTGAAGACATGACCAAGGTAGAGTCAACAAGTGCTGTTTGTGAGGCTTGCCAACTTGGAAAACAAGCCAGGTTGCCCTTTCCAGTCAACAAGGCACAGAGAGCTCGAGAGAGGCTTGAGCTGGTGCACTCTGACATCTGTGGTCCAATGAAGACCCCCCCTTCACTCAATGGCTGTAAGTATTTTGTACTATTTATTGATGACTTAACCAGATTCTGTTGGGTCTATTTCTTGAAGCAGAAGTCTGATGTGTTCGAGGCCTTCACCAAATTCAAGGCTCAGCGTAAAAATCACCAAATTGCAAGATCAAGGCATTGAGGACTGATAATGGGGCTGAGTACTTGTCCGAAAGGTTTCGAAGTTGTGTGAACAGATCGGATCCATCACCAACTAACCACTGTATACACTCCTCAACAAAATGGAGTGTGTGAAAGGAAGAACAGAATCAGAATGGACATGGCCGGATGTTTGATGTTTGAAAGCAAGTTGCCAAGCACCTTTTGGTTTGAGGTCACAACACCTCGGTGTACTTGCTCAACGCACTTCCAACACATGCTCAAGGATAAGATTCCATTTGAGGCTGGCATGGATAGAAGCCATCGCCTCCTACTTGAGAGTGTTTGGATGTGTGGGCTATGTGCATATACTGCTTGAAAGAAGGACCAAGCTTGAGAAGAGGTCTGCTCCAAATATATTTGTGGGCTACAAAGAAGAACAACAAGGGCTATAGGCTCTATAATCCCTCAACCAAAAGGATTGTGGTTAGTAGGGATGTCAAGTTTGATGAAGCAAGGACTTGGAACTGGGATGGTTCAAATGCAATGCAGGTTGAAGAAGATTTGATAGATGGCAGTTTAGAACCAACTGAACATGAGCCTAGCAATGCGAATGTGGATGATCTACTGTGAGGGCACACAGAACCATTGCCGACATTTACCAAAGATGCAATGTGGCTCTAGTGGAGCCTTTCAAGCTTTGAAGAAGCTATCAAAGACAAACAATGGAAGAAAGCTATGGAAGTTGAGCTTGACATGATTCACAAGAATCAAACCTGGGACTTGGTAGACAGACCTGTCCAGAAGAAAATCATTGGTGTCAAGTGGGTGTTTCGAGCCAAATTCAATGCTGATAGTTCATTGAACAAGCACAAGGCCAGGCTTGTAGTAAAAGGGTATAGTCAGCAGTATGGCATCGATTTCATAGAGACTTTTGCTCCTATGGCAAGATTGGATACCATCAAATTGTTATTTGCTTTGGCTGCTCAAAAACAGTGGAAGATTCACCAGCTGGATGTCAAGTCAGCCTTCTTGAATGGCTACCTTAATGAGGAGATCTACATCGAGCAACCTGATGGTTTCAAGGTTCTAGGAAATGAAGACACTTTATGGCCTGAAGCAGGCTCCTCGAGCATGGTATGACAGGATTGACTCCCACCTAACTAAGCTCGAATTTGAAAAGAGCTTGAGTGAGCCAACGCTTTATGTGAAAAAGTCCAACAAAGAGACTCTGTTGATTGTTTCTATCTATGTGGATGGCTTGCTGGTGACTGGAAGCAAGGAAGACTTGATTGATGAGTTCAAAACACAAATGCAACATGTGTTTGACATGACTGACTTGGGAGTCATGACTTACTTTCTTGGCATGGAAGTAAATCAAGACAATCAAAGTATTTTCATTAGCCAACATGCTTTTGCTTTGAAAATACTTAACAGATTCAGCATGGAAAATTGCAAGTCAGTGAGAACTCCTGTGGCTCAAGGAGAGAAGCTAACAAGCATTGGTAACTGTGAAAGAGTTGATGAAAGGGAGTACAGAAGTTTAGTTGGTTGCTTGCTTTACTTGACAGCAACTAGACCAGATCTTATGCATGCAGTCAGTTTGCTTTCAAGATTTATGCATTGTTGCAATGTGACGCATTTCAAAGCTGCCAAGAGAGTGCTTCGATACATCAAGGGGACATTGAGCTATGGAGTAAAGTTTAAGAATGAAAATGAGCTTAAATTGGTTGGATTTTCAGATAGTGACTGGGCTGGATCTTCTAAAGACATGAAAAGTACCTCAGGCTACTTCTTTAGCCTTGGTTCGAGTATGTTTTGTTGGTGCTCGAAGAAGCAACCAACTGTTGCCTAGTCGACAGCTGAATTTGAGTATATTGCAGCAGCAGCAGCAGTGAACCAAGCCATTTGGCTTAGAAAGTTACTGAAAGGTCTCAATGAGGAGCAACTTGAACCTACTAAAATTCTTGTTGACAACCAGTCAGTAGTTGCCATTGCCAAGAATCCGGTTTTCCATGGGAAAACTAAGCATTTTAAGATTAAATTGCATTTTGTTCGAGAGGTTGAACAATCCAAGGAAGTCAGTCTCGTGCACTGCAGTTCACAAGATCAATTGGCTGACATTCTAACTAAGCCACTTGGTACATCAAGGTTTGAACTCTTGAGAAGCAACATTGGTGTTTGTTGCATACAGACCAAGGAGGAGTGTCAAAAATTGGCCTTTCAATTCAACAAACAGCCAATAGCAATAGTCAGCAGCAAGAATCAACATGGAGCACTCATGGTTCATGGAGCATATCATCTTTAGTGGATTTTATCTTATCATAGCATTATGATGACTAAGCTTCCAATAAGAAAATGACTACATTAATGTGTGGTCTAGCTTTATAATTATTATTTTATGTTCAAGATAATTGTGTAATGGTGGAGTTGTTAAGATAATTGCGTAATGGTGGAGTTGTTAGGATAATTGTGTAATGGTGGAGTTGTTAGGAAAATGTCATTTTCTTAACCAACTATTGTATTTATATAAATTTCTTATCAATGAAAGTTCATCAAGTTTTTAAGCTATTAAGCTTTACTCCTTCAAGTTTTCTTCACTTAAGTTTTGGTTTCTTCTTCTTGTTTTTGTTATTGACTTTTAATTTCATGCAAACTACATGCACATTGCATATTGAGTTGCTGCCCTTGTTCCAACACCATTAACCTTGAAATTCTTGATTGTAAGTGGTGTGAAAGTTTGGTTGAACTTCCTTGCCTCAATCATTTGGCATCTCTTCATCGGGATAACTTTCCTCAAGTCCCAAATCACTTTTGTGATTTGAATTTATCAAGAACTAGAATAGAAGAAGTGCCTGATTCAATTGAGCATCTCCTCAAACTAAAGGAAATCTTTCGTGAGCGGGATCTTAATCATTGCCCAATGATCAAATTTCCAGGAATCCCAAGAAGCTTAATAAAATTAAACTTATCTGGTACCCAAATTGATGAAGTGCCCTTACCTTTGGACTCTCGATCCCTTCTTGAATTGGATCTTAGTTATTGCCCAATGGTCAAATTTCCAGAAATCCCAAGAAGCTTAACAAAATTAAACTTATCTGGAACTCAAATTGAAGAAATGTCATTGCCTTTCGACTCTCTATGTAATCTTGTGATCTTAAAAATGAAGGGTTCAAGGGTAAAAAATGCATCGATCAAGTTGGAATCCCTTCGTAAACTAAATCTTTGTCATTGCCCAATGGTTGAATTTCCAGAAATCCCAAGAAGCTTAGAATGGTTAAACTTATCTGGGACTCTAATCAAAGAAGTATACTCTCCTTTCGAACCTTTGGGTTATCTTGAGGACATATATTTGAGTGGAACAAGGGTAAAAGGTGTATTGATAAATTTAGAATCACTTTATTATTTGAATCTTAGTCATTATCCAATCATGAAATTCCCAGAAATACCAAGAAACTTAAGAGACTTATACTTATCTGGAACTCAAATTGAAGAAGCGATGTTGACTTTAAACTCTTCAAGTAGTCTCCGATACTTAGATATGAGCGGTTCAAGTATTCAAAAGTTACAGTGTTATATTTCGAGAGAGTTTCCAACTGTTGATGTGCCCTCACCAAGCTTGAGGCCTAAAAACCTTTCGTATATGTGTATGAATCGTTGCAAGAGCCTCAAATTACTCTCAGAGCTTCCACCATATATGGAATACTTGGGTGTTAATGACTGCACGTCATTAGAAAAGTTATCATTTGCAGATCAAAATTTATGTCAGTTTGATTATTTAGATGATCTGTTTTGCATGCTATTCTGTAATTGCTTCAACTTGAATCACCAGTCAATTGATAACATTGAGGCAAATGCCATGCTAAAAATTGGATCCCTAGCTTAGAAATGGGCAGCGAGATATGATTGGACATGGGAAGCGAGATATGGACGGGAATACGTCCGCTTAAAGGCTCCAAGTTTGATTTGTTATTTCCCAGGAAACAAAATTTCTGCAAATAAGTTCAAGTGTCAAAGCATGAATTCTTCCTTAAGTTTGAAGATAGCCCCAAATGGGGGTAGTGGGAGAAGATTTTTGGTTTTTTCTTTCTGTCTTGTGGCTGATCTCACTCACTGCCATCACTTTGGAGGTCTTGAATGTATTTGCGACTACCAACTTACAGCCACCGGTGGTGGCAATGGTGGTGATGGTCATGAAAAGTTCAGAAGTGAGATAATATTCTTAGAGGATTATGTGTCAGAGAAGAGCATGGGTTATCACGTGTTTATTCTATCTAGCATGGACATGGTTAAAGAAGACAAGAATTATGAGGAGGCATCATTTAAATTCTACATAAAAATATCCTTCACGATGAAGAAGAAGATTATGAAGGAGAAGATTATCACGTAGAATACGGTTTCAAGGAAATGAATACCAAGGTGGAGAGATGTGGTGTTCATGTATTTTACGTGGATGCAAGGAGTGATACAGATTCTACTGAAAACAGACTTGCTGGGAACAAAAGAAGCTTTAGCCATGATGGTGAAGAAGGGGATGGAGGACTTAAAAGATTGAAATAGTTTGTATTTCTTTCCATCTTTCGCTTTGCTTTTGAGGACTTTCAACTGCTCATTTATGTCATCCAAATACCTAGGTAGGGGTCTCATTTTCATCTATTTTTTTCATATTATCATCCATTTTTCAGTTTTATCATTTCATTTTTCATATTCCCATACTTTAGTTTTCCACAATTATTAATAATAAATTTTCAACTTATAAATTAATGACAGAAAATGAATCTAAACTTGCTCTGCTTTATAAATTACTTGTCTTCTAGAAGGTGCTTTACCATACTGAAACATTGCAGTTCCACATTGCAAATGTTAAAAGCATAATTTATGAACATAAAATTGGAAATTTGTTCTATAATTTGTGATAGTTTCTTATTATTATTTTTTCTCATCTTCATTCCCCTGTTATTTGTAGATATAGCATATATTGTCCAAGAAGGAAATTCTCCATATATATTAATTAATTTGGAGGAAAACTGAATGGCAACTAGAGATTTCAATACAGTAGCAACATGGTTCTGTTTTGGAGTTGATAAAATATCCATAGGGGATTTTGGTGGGTACCAAAATTCAGATATTAAAATTCATACTTAATTCTTATTGACGGTTGACTTGTTATTGGTTGTTTTTTTTTTAATTCATAGGACCAACTGTGGATTCGATTCAGCTTCATTGTTTAGTTTCCAGCATTGGTGTCATCTGGTATCTCAATGATATCTCAGAAATATCGGTTATTTGTGAGATTGGTTTTTCTTATATCCTTTTCTTTTGTGTTGATGTAAGACTAGGGAATGACAGATCTTTGAGAATGCCACTGCTGAATTGGAGCTTTAGCCATACAAGGAGGAACATCTGAGCTGTAAGACCTTCAATTTGTTTTACTGAATGCTTGCCTTATACAAGTGTTTGAACTGATATTCGGTGGCAATACAAGTTGTCAACAGATTTGTGAACACAAATTCAAAGTAATCTTTTGAGGCCCATTCTGGCCTCTGGCAATTCAGTCTTGGTGAAGAAGTAAGTTACCTTTGACTTTGACTTATTATTATGATTTTAGGTTCATGTAATGAGTTTCAGCATCCTCGCACTTTTTTTCCTATATTTATCAATGGGATTATATAAATCCAAAATTTGAAACAGATCTCAAAACTTGTGGGATGAACACATGGAGCTGGAGGTAACCTTTGACAGTTTTCATTCTCAAGCTAGATTGGGTTAGTTTCATGGTAGAGCCTTTGGAGTTTATATTTTCTTATCTTGGATTTTGATTATCATATCAGTTTTGGGTGAAATTTCTTTGTATGTTACTGCCTCTCATGTTGTTTGAGCATTGCAGTGAGGAGATATTAAGATTCATACTTGAACTCTTTTTGGCAGTTGACTTGTTATTTGCTGGTTTTGATTCATAGGATCAGTGGTGGACATTATTCATCTTAATTGTTTAGGTTCCCCCATTGGTGCTCATGCCATAGGCTGTAAGTAGAGATTTAATCATATTATATCCCAATACTATCTGCATTTTACTTCAATGATTTGTTCACCCATTGATTTATGTTTCATATTTCCTTTAAAAGTTAGTAAATATATATGTTTTCAGTTCCTGATTTCTGATTTATATTCATGTTAGCTAAGGTAAACCTACCTACTATTCCCTATATAATCAACATATGTTTGAGATTGGTTAATCATATAACCTATGCCTTTATATTGATCTAGGAGTAGGTGTTTTCTATTTGATATGTTTATTATTTTGAATTTTATGACTGTGATCTGTAGATTCCATAAAACTTGGATGAAAGTCAAGCCGGACACAGATTCAATACTCTACTGGAATTGAAGTTGCAGATTATGGGTGGTTTTGATATCTTCTTTCTCACCAAAAAATGAAGTTCCCACAAAATTACTGGTGTTAAGGTGAAGGTTGTGAATCAATGCAAAATCCACATTTATTGATGTGCCCTTAATTTTTGATTTGGTAATGTGAAGGGAATAAAGATGGGAATGATTGATGTAAGGAAAGCAGATGAGGGAATAAATGACAGATGTTTGTAAGAAGTAAGCTTTTAAGATGTTGAATTTCTTCTACTGAATGATTTCTTTATATTGTGGTTGAACTGAGATATTGAAGCAGTACTGCAACTTGTCAACAGAGTTTATCCCATCCAGCTTTGCTTTCTGGATTTTGGCTCTTGAGAGGAAGCATATGCTTTTGGGTAAATTACTTTACTCATTCTGATTATTAGTATCCTCATGGCATTCTGTTCCCTGATTTATCAATGGATTGTATAAATGCATGCAAAATTTGGCAGAGTTGCTCTTATCTCAAAACAAGTTGAATGAAGACATGGAGCCTGGATATCATTTTCAATGCCAACCCTATCACAGTTTTCATTCTCAATCTAGATTGATGAGCCTTTATGTTTACCCCACAGAGGAACCCAACATAAACACTTGGAAAAAAGAAAGTTGTTACCCTATCCAAATGGTTTTGGTTTAGTTGGAACTTCAAAGTGAAGAGTTGGTTTCATGGTACAGCCATTTGACTTGATTGTTATATCAATTTGGGCTAAACTTGAATCAATTTTCCCCTTTTGTAATTAAAATTCTAGAATTTTACTCTGTTTTTGGAATTGAAAGGGTGCAACATTGGAATTGGTTTGTACATTCGTTTTTATGAGATGGTATCCAACAAGTTCAAGATTCGAAGTTTAGTAATTAAAATTACTTTCTGTAATAGTAAACTATCATCTACTATAAGAAAAAACACAAATATAATACTTCTCTGATTATCTTATAATGCCATGTGACTTAAATTTTTAGTAATTAATAAGATTCTGCTTTGGAGTTCATAAAATATGCATGCGAAGCCGTGGTGGGTACCATAGCTCAGGTATGAAGCTTCATACTTAAATTCTTTTAGGCAGTTGACTTGTTATTTGCTGGTTTTAATTCATAGGATCTGTGGTGCACTTCATTCAGCTTCATTGTTTAGTTCCAGCCTTGGTTCTTTTGCCATAGGGAGTAAGTGGAGCTTTGCTTTTTAGTTTCCAGCAAGGTCTTAATACTCACTGCATTTGCTTTCAATGATATATTGATACATTGATTTATGTTTCGCATTTTCTTTCATCAATTCATGATTACAAGATTTCTGCTTTTTTTTCATGTCTTGGGTATTTGTTGTGCTTTTTACTTGCACAGTTCAATGCCACGTAACATATGTTAACCAAAACAGAGTGTCAATAGAGATTTGATGGTAGATCTTTGGAAATGCCATTATGCTTGGACCTTTACCTATACTAGAAAAAGGAGGAACAAGTAAGCTTTTTAAGAGTTTCAATTTCCTCCATTGAATGATTGCTTTGTGTTTGTGCTTGAACTGAGATATTGTGGCAGTACTGCAACTTGTCAATAGATTTGCCTTCTTGATCTTGTTCAACATTGAGTCAATGCAAATTTGAAGCTATTTCTAAGCTATTTGAGGAACCATATGCTCTTCGGAAATTTAGCCTTCCTTGAGAGGTAACTTACCATTGTTTCATTGTGATGTTTTTAGCATCCTCATGACCTTTTTTCCCTGATTTATCAATTGGTTTATATGAAATCAGAATTTGCCAAAGTTGCTGTTATCTAAAAACTTGTGGGATGATGGAGCTGGATATTATTTTCAATGGCACCCCTTTCACAGTTTTCACCCTCAAAGCTAGATTGTTGAGCTTTTAAGTTTACCCCATAGGGCAAACCAACAAGTCACTAGATTTTTTTTTTTTGGTAAGAAATCCAAACGATTTGGGTTTAGTCTGGAGTGAAGGATTGATTTCATGGTAGGGCCATTTGACTTTATGTTTTCTTTTCTTAAATTCTAGTGATCTAATCCCATAGACATTCGCAATCAACAATTCATGATTTAGATAGGCGGTGAGATACGATGCATTTAACTTATTTTTTATTTTACGGTACAATATTATTACAATATTTAATCTTATCGTTGTTTTAACACTAACAATAGGTAAATGCACTGCTCATCCAAACTCATCTTTAGTCTCTAAGAATTAACTATTCTATCACCTTATTTTCTTTGTATAATTATATATTTAATTTAATTTATTCTATGGAAGATAAATACTATTTTAATGTTAATTTTTTAGTATTATTTAAATTATATTTGTTGTTATCTTTTAGTAACCAATCATAGTCCTTTTAGTAGATTTTAGATATCATATCTTTTGGATAAGAATGATAATGTGGACAAATATGATTGGTGCTTAGGATTTAAGTTTGTCTAAACTTTTCTACAATAAATAGGTGTAAAAAGAAGGTGATGAATAATTGGATTAGGTCATGGGCTGAATTACCCGTCTAGATTTAAAGAGTCACCTGAAACTTGAGAATGTTTAAGAAAAAAAATTAGGCTTGAAGTATTGGCTTAGGAAAAATTAAGCCCACTAAAATATGGACTCAATTTGAACATTCAAGGCTCGAGCCTGACCCGACCTATTTTTTAAATTTATAATGTTTTATATTATGTTATGTAACTTATGACACATAAAAATTACAACTACTATAATATAAACATTAAAAAAATGTTAAATGGCTATTTATAAAATTTTAATAAATAAAAAATATGATTATTAAATTTTAAACTAATACAATATAATTTTTTTTTTTTGAAAATTTCATAAAAAAATTGGAAGCCTAGAATAGGCTTGGGCTAACTATTTACAAATATGGATAGACTTAAGCAAAATTTTAAGCCTATTTTTGGGGTCAAGTCGAGTTTAAACAATCATAAAATGTATTAATATCATGCTTAAGTGTAAACCAAATTTAGCTCAACCCATAAACTCTTTATGTGATTGGTGATGATGTTGAAGCTAATGAAGAAGGAAAATTTTGGTGAAAACCCTAATAACTTTTGGGCTAGGTATAAAAAATTATAAAATAATTAAATTTATGAAATAATTTTGTGGCTGTGGAGGTTTAAATTCATTAAATTATTTAAAATAGGTGTGGAGGTTTAAACTCCAATTCATTAATTTTACCGAAAGAAAATAAATTTAGATTTGATGAATTATTTTAATTTCTTAAGAAAAGAACAAAATCCATTGTAAAAAACAATGGAAGAAAGCAGCCAAGCCTTTAGAATTGGGAGCATATTCATCAAACATCTCCTCCCAATTTTACGAAAAAAACAAAACTCCATTGTAGAAATCAATGAAAGCAACCCAACCTTAAATTAATTGTATACAAGATAACGCGCTCAACATCATCTTCACAGGTATAAGAATAAACGAAGCCAATCGAAGCGAAACAAAGCAAAGCAAAGCTCCCTTGGTTTATTTTACTCTCTTTTGCTTCAATCCCATAATCAATACTCTTTCATGGCTTCTTCTTCATCTTCATCTTCTCTTCCAATGAAGCATCAGGTATTCTTGAGCTTCAGAGGTGAAGACACACGCCTTAACTTCACCAGTCATCTTCTCAAAGCGTTGAAAGACACGGGAATGAATGTCTTCTTCGATGAAGATATACTGGAAAAAGGGGACCAACTTTCACTAGCACTTACCCAAGCAATTGCAGTCTCAAATATCTCAATCATAGTTTTGTCCGTTAACTATGCTTCTTCAAAATCATGCTTGGCTGAACTCTCCGACATCATGAGGCGCAAGGACACTCAAGGACATATTGTTCTTCCCATTTTTTATCATGTTGATCCTTCCGATGTACGAAATCTTGGTGGGAGATTCAAAACCTCCTTTGATGAACATGAATTAAAAAACCTAGATCAAGTACAACAATGGCAAGCTGCCTTCGCTGAAGTTGGTAAATTAAAAGGGTGGCATATAGAAGGATGCAAATTCGATAGGTAACTACTTATTTTTCATCTTTTTATATTTGACTTATCTTTATTTTAGATTTCATATATACTTAATGTTTTTATTTTTGTTATTTGCTAGACCTGAAACTGAGTACATTAAGGATATTGTTGAATATGTAATAAAAAAGTCGATGAATAGCAAGTTTGAAAGTGTTCCCGAAGAATTGGTTGGAATAGATGATCAGAAAAAGACGATTCTAAGATTGATTGATCAAGAAGACAGTCGTATAATAGGACTATGGGGAATGGGTGGTATAGGCAAAACTACCCTAGCTGATGTTGTATATAAGGAAGCCTCTCCAAAGTTTGAAGATCATCACTTTCTTCAAAATGTTTGTGAGAAATTACAAAAACAAGGAATGGAATCTTTGCGAAATGATTTTCTTTCCAAACTATTACCAAAAAATCTGCATAGACACCCCCTCCATAGGTTCAACTTTAATACAAAGGCTTCATAACAAAAGAGTGATTGTTGTTATTGATGATGTTAATGACCCAGATCAAATAGATTGTATGGGTGTTAAACATTTTGGTAAGGGAAGTAAAATCATTGTAACATCTAGAGATAGACAAGTGTTGGAGTTTACAGCAGTTAGCATGGAGTTCATAATTCAACAACAAGTACTTAAGAATGGAGGAGTTGATAAATTGCATGAGGTAAAGAAGTTAAATGAGAATGATTCTCTTCGGCTTTTTTCTACATTTGCATTTAAGCTATTGAATCCTTCTGCTGATTTTGGAGATCTATCGAACAAGTTTGTAAAGTATGCTCAAGGCAGTCCACTTGCTCTTAAAGTTTTAGGTTCTAAATTGTATACAAAGCCTAAAAAAGATTGGGAAAGTGAGGTGGACAAGTTAAAGGAATATGCCCAACCAAAAATTACACAGATTTTGAAGAGAAGCTTTGATGGATTGGATGAACTAGAGAAGAATATATTTCTTGATATAGCATGCTTTATGAAGTGGACAGCAAAGAAAAAAGTAGAAAAACTTCTCAGTTGCTATTATAAGGGTGCAGTGTGTGGAATAAGTAACTTGATCGACAAGTGCCTACTTGAGATCACACCTTCTCAAAGCATTTATTTGCATGATATGCTTGAAGAAATGGGCAAGGACATTGTTCGCCAAGAATCTAAAAGCATCGGAATGCGCAGTAGGTTATGGGATCCTGAGGATGTGGATAAGGTGCTCAAATATAGAAAGGTAATATCTAATTGTTTGTATATTACTTGTTTTTCATGATTAAATTAAATATGTACTGTCACCTATTAACCAAATTAATTAATTGTACTTATTTTTAGAGTTTAATTTGATGCACAATACACTATCAACCAAATTAATTAATTGTACTTATTTTTAGAGTTTAATTTGATGCACAATACACTATCAATGAATCATATGATAAGGTAATCAGATTTTAAAAAGATCCAAGTAAGTTTATTTTTAATTACTTGTCATCATTTTCTTCATTGATAGTATATGATTTGTAATGATGTCGGTTTATCAAATACAAATTCTTACTTCAAAGAATTTTAAATAAGATGTCTCCGTATGATATGACCAATGTCTGACGGTATAAATGTTAAATATCGAATTCATCACTTTAAAAAAACACATTTTTTAATATCTTTATGACTTAATATATATTGTTATTATAGGACTGAACCAATTTAAAGAATAAATTTAGACATGTCTTAAATTGATAAAATACGATTGTATCCTACTATTTTCTAAAGCATACATAACTTTAGATATTTCTTCTTAGGTTTGAACATGGGGTAAAAAGATGTTGTGCGGAAGCGTGTAAAAGAGTAAAATTATTGTACTGAAAAAAATCACACTAAGTTCAATTCCCAGGAAAGAGAGGTGGATCACGAGGATCACTTAAGTACCAGATCTTTCCTAGCCAGAATATCCCTCTATCGTAATTTAATAGCACAATAAATAACTACAATCACACTCACAAGATATGAAAAATAAATAATAAAGAACACCAGAATTTTAACGAGGTTCGGCAAATTTTGCCTACGTCCTCGGGCACTAACAAATATATTTCACTCCAAAAATACAAGTGAAAATTTATAAATAGGGAGAGAGAACAATGCCTTAAGTAGAGAATGGCAAATTGTGGGATGAAGAAAATGAGAAATGGTTAGGCTTATTTATAGTTGAGGTTCAGGGATCAACTTGCAAATTACCTATACAAATAGGGACCAAAATTGCAATTATCCCATGCCAAAAAAACTTTCGGTACCTAACTATTGCCAACCAAGGCCATTTGCTTCCAACTTGTTTATAGCCAACTATCTTTGACTTTTCAAAGATAGTGGCTGCCAATAATCTCCACCTTGAAGATTTGATTAGGATAATCTTATCTTCACACAATTCTTTCTGCCTTTGCTAACAACACTTGATAGTGCCTTCTTCAACTGTTAAACTTGCAGGATATTGATCAAGTTCAAATAATGTTCGAACTTGGTTACTGTTACCACCTTGGTCATCATATCTCATAGGATTATCTGCGAGCTTAATCTTCCTCAAGGCGAATCTTCCTTCATTAATAATTTCTCGCACAAAATGGAATCGTACGTCGATATGCTTTGTACGTGCATGATAGACTTGATTCTTTGCTAAATAAATAGCACTTTGACTATCACAATATACGTTAATATGCTCCTGAACCAATCCCAAGGTTTTAACCATACCTTGTAACCAAATAGCTTCCTTTACAGCCTCTGTTATAGCCATGTACTCAAACTTCGTGGTTGACAACGCAATCAGTAGATCGTAGAGTAGACTTCCAACCGATTGGTCCTCCAAAGAAGTGTAAACACGTAACCGGTGGTTGATCTTCGTTTATCCAAATCACCGGCATAGTCAGAATCAACGTACCCAATAACACCTTTACCAAGTGTATTATCCTACTCGAACAGTAATCCAAAATCCACGGTCTTTTGAATATACCGTAGAATCCATTTCACAGCTTGCCAATGTCCTTTTCCAGGATTATGCATATACCTGCTCACTATACTAACTGCTTGTGAAATGTTGGGTCTTGTACACACCATTGCATACATCAAGCTACCCACTGCATTAGAATATGGAACTTGCAACATGTATTCTCGTTCCGTATTCGTCGAAGGAGATAGTTGTGCAGAAAGCTTGAAATGAGAAGCCAACGAGGTACTTACAGTTTTGTCCGCTCGCTTCATGCCAAACTAACAGTAGTACCTTCTTCAAATCTCGCTTCGAGACAAGCTAACTCTCTGCCATGGGCTCTATCTCTACATATTTCTATGCCAAGAATCTTCTTAGCTTCACCAAGATCTTTCATCTCAAACTCAAGATTGAGTTGAGTCTTCAATCTCTCAATCTCAACTTTGCTCTTAGATGCTATTAGCATATCATCAACATATAAGAGCAAGTATATGAAAGTTCCTTCTTGTAGCTTCTAGAAATACACGCAATGGTCAAATTTACTTCTTGTGTACCTTTGCCCTTTCATGAACTGATCAAATCGCTTGTACCACTGCCTCGGGGATTGCTTCAATCCATAAAGCGACTTTGTCAGTTTGCAAACCCAATTCTCTTTACCAGTAACCTTGAATCCATCTGGCTGAGTCATATAGATTTCCTCTTCCAACTCACCGTGTAAAAATGCGGTCTTCACATCAAGCTGAACTAGTTCAAGATCATATTGCGTAACCAAGGCTAGCAAAATCTGAATAGACGAATGCTTCACAACTGGAGAAAACACTTCATTGTAGTTTATTCCTTCTTTCTGAGCATAACCCTTTGCTACCAATCTAGCCTTGTACCGAATTTCATTTTTATCAGGAAATCCTTCCTTCTTTGCATATACCCATTTGCATCCAATTGCCTTCTTTCCGTTAGGTAGTGTCATCAACTCCCAAGTCTTATTTTGATGAAAAGATTGCATTTCTTCATTCATGGCTTGCTTCTACTTTACACCATCAGGGTTACTTATTGCTTCTGTGTAAGTAGAAGGAGCATAATCATCTGCAATTAGAAGTGCATAGGCCACTATATCATCAAAACGAGCGCGGCTTACGAATCTCTCTTCTTGGCTTCCTAGATGCAATTGAATCTTGTTCTTTGTAGAAGTTCTTGGGTGGACTTCTTCATCATTTGTTGTTCCAATATCACCGATCATTATTAACCTTTTCAAGCTCCACCTCCGCAGAAATCTCTTGGTTTTGTCATCCTTTTGTGAATCCTTTAACATGGTTGATTCATCAAAAGTCACATCTCTCGCTAAAGACAATCTTCCTTGTATCGGGACACGAGAGGCGATATCCTTTTACTCCACTAGTTATACCCAAGAATAATGCTTTCTTTGCTCTTGGGTCTAACTTCGATTCTTTACATGATAATATGCGGTGGAACCAAAAACATGTAAAGAATCATAATCGATGCATTTACAGTCCACATCTCCATAGGAGTTTCGCCATTTATTGTAGCCGATGGCAAACGGTTAATTAGATGGCACGCATATGTAATAAAATTTCTCACCCAAAATTCCTTGCCCAATCCAGCATTGGACAACATATATCGAAATTTCTCCAGTATAGTTCGATTCATGCGTTCTACCACCCCATTCTACTGTGGTGTATCCTGAACAGTGAAGTGTCGCACGATGCCATCATCTTGACATACTTGAAGAAATGGATCGTTTTTGTACTCGAAGACCATTATCCGATCGAAGTCGTTTGACCTTTCGACGACCGAGTTTCCACCATCTTCTTCCATTTCAGAAATGCATCAAATACTTCACTTTTTCTTTTCATTAGATAGACTCATACTTTTCTTGAATAATCATCAACAAAAGTAACAAAATAGTGCATACCTCCCAAAGAAGCCACTTTGGTAGGTCCCCACACATCACTTTGTGAACGTAGTCCGAATTCCCTTCGTACATGTGAATTGCTTTGACCAAACTTTACCCTCGTCGCTTGCCTGCAACACAATGTTCACAGAATTCCAATTTGCAAGAATTTGCACCTTTCAACAAGCCTTGCTTCGCCAAAGTCTGCAAAGCTTTTTCACCAGCATCTTTCACAGAAACTGTTGATGTTGATCTAATAACTGTACTTCCATTTAAAAAGTACAAGTTATTTCTCCTTGTGCCTTTCATCACCGTCAAATTCCCAGCTGCTACCTTTAGTAATCCATCTCCCAAAGTGATTTTGAGCCCTTTAGATTCTAAGGCCCCTAATGAGATGAGATTTTTCTTCAAGCTGGGTACGTAGCGAACATCAGTCAAGACTTGGATTGAGCCGTCATGATTCTTCAATTGGATTGTACCTACTCCCATTGTCTTACAAGCACTGTCATTGCCCATAAGAACAACTCTACCTTCTAGTTCTGTAAGACTAGAAACCAGTCCTTATTAGGACACATATGGTAAGTACATCCTGAATCCAAAATCCACTCATCAGTATGACATGCCATTGCCATACCAACCAAGCTAAAGTCTGACTCCTCATCATGTTCTGCTATACATGCATTAGAAATAGCCTTGCCCTTTTGTAACTTAGGACAATTCTTTTTCCAATGCCCTTTCTCACGACAAAAGGCACACTCATCTTTGGCGGGTCTCCTTTTGGACTTTCCCCTTCTACCAGGTTTGCTGCTGCTTGAACGACCTCTTACTGTTAAGACTTCTGTAGTTGTATCTCTGTGATCTCTTTTATCTTTCTTTCGAGTCTCAGATCTATACAAAGCACTGCAGACTGCATCAAATGTGATTGTGTTCTTCCCATGAAGCAATGTGGTGGTAAGATGATCATATTCATCAGGAAGGGAATTCAACAACAATAATGCCTTGTCTTCGTCTCCAAATTTCTCATCCAAATTTAGCAAGTCTGCTAAAATTTTATTGAATGAGTTCACATGGTCATTCATCGACATACCGGGTGCATACGTGAATCGAAAAAGTTTCTTTTTCATATAAAGCCTATTTTCAAGGCTTTTCGCTAGAAACTTTTCTTCCAATGTATACCACAATTTCCTCGCTGATGTCTCCCTCATGACGGAGTACTTCTGCTCTTTGGCCAAACATAGACGGATTGTACCACACGCTTGTCTATTAATCTTGGCCTACTCCTTGTCATCCATATTGTCGGAGTTTTACTTCAGGATATATCTAGCTCTTTGTGACATAAGACATCCAGATCTCACATTGCCACATACCAAAATTATTGGTACCATCAAATTTCTCTACTTTAAATTTTGCATTGGTCACCGTAGTCCTTGCTGATGACGATGCCTATGCCATTTTTCTCCTCAATCCCAACTCATCAGATATCGTGAGCGATCAGATATCGTGAATAGTGCCACACAACCGATCGTACTCCCCAAGTACGAATCTAGCTCTGGTACCAATTGTTGTGCGAAAGCGTGTAAAAGAGTAAAATTATTGTACTGAAAAAAATCACACTAAGTTCAATTCCCAGGAAAGAGAGGTGGATCACGAGGATCACTTAAGTACCAGAACTTTCCTAGCCAGAATATCCCTCTATCGTAATTTAATAGCACAATAAATAACTACAATCAAACTCACAAGATATGAAAAATAAATAATAAAGAACACTGAAATTTTAACGAGGTTCTAAAATTTTGCCTACGCCCTCGGGCACTAACAAATATATTTCACTCCAAAAATACAAGTGAAAATTTATAAATAGGGAGAGAGAACAATGCCTTAAGTAGAGAATGGCAAATTGTGGGATGAAGAAAATGAGAAATGGTTAGGCTTATTTATAGTTGAGGTCACTACACCAAAATAGACTTTTAGCGGCGTTTTTAGTGGCGTTTTAAAGGAAAACGCCGCTAATATTACATTTAGCGGCGTTTGAAGGAAAACGCCGCAAAAAAATGAGCAATAATGCGGCGCTTATTTTGAAAACGCCGCTAAAAAAGGATAAATAAGCGGCGTTTTTAGCAAAACGCGCGAAAAGTCTCGAGCTTTAAGCGGCGCTTTTTGGCAAAACGCCGCTAAAAGTCGATCTTTAGCGCGCTTTTGGAAAAACGCCGCGAAAAGTCGATCTTTAGCGCGCTTTGGGAAAAACGCCGAAAAAATCGATCTTTAAGCGCGCGCTTTAGGAAAACGCCATTAAAAGTCTCAGAGTATATATTAATTTTAATATATTAAATTAATTATCATTATAGTTTAGGGTTTATGATTTAGCATATAAAATTTAGGGTGTAATGTTTAGGAGTTTCTATTTTAAATGTTTAGGGATTATGGTGTATAGTTTATGGTTTAAAGTTTAAGGTTTCATGGGTTTAAGGGTTAATGGTTGTGGGGTTATGGGTTGTGGGGTTAGGGGTTTATGTTGTATGATCATTTATGGTTTATGAGATATATGGTAGAGGTTTAAGGTTTAGAGTAATTAATCTCTTTTAATTTATATATTAAATAATTTATTACATAATTGTAAAATAGATATATTAATTTTAATATATTAAATTAATTATCATTATAGTTTAGGGTTTATGGTTTAGCATATATAATTTAGGGTGTAAGGTTTAGGAGTTTCTATTTTAATTGTTTAGGGATTATGGTGTATAGTTTGTGGGTTAAAGTTTAGGGTTTTATGGGTTAGGGGTTAGGGGTTTATGTTGTATGGTTTAGGATATAATATTTAGGGTCTAAGGTTTATGATTTAGGGATTAATCTTGAAGGTTTAAGATCTTAGTGTTTAACGTTATTAAGGTTTAAGTTCCGGTAGTGGTTAGGGGTTAAGATTAAGGGTTTAGGGGTTAAGTGTTAAGGGTTTATGTGATAGGGGTTATAGTTTAGGGTTTATGTGTTTAGCCGCAAATTTGTAAACTAATATCGTAAACGTTGCCGTTTTGTCTTGGTTATTCGTTGCGTTTTATACTAAATGCCGCAATATGTTTATACATTAGTGGCGTTTTTAGATTAAACGCCGCAAATATTGATAACTGTTCACAATACACTGTCATTTTTATTCTTTGTTTTTACATTTCAAACTTACCCTCTTTTAAATATTGATCAAAGTTTGAAAAATTATTTATTTAAATTTTATATGAATTATATAATAATTAAATATAAAATTGTAATAAAAGTCAAGCACTTTTTCATCTAGCCTATTCTATTTGTTATTTAACTAGTTTAATTATATTAATTAAAACGTAATATTTTTAATTTAATATTTAAAATCTTTACAAAAAATTAATAACACATAAAAAAATTGAAATAAAAAACATTAAAAATGAAAAAAATGAAAAGACAATTATTTAGAAATAATAAAGAAAAAACATAAAAAAATATATAAAGTTAAAAATAAAAAAATTAAAAATAAAAAA
This sequence comes from Gossypium bickii, assembly GCA_025503065.1. Taxonomy (NCBI): domain Eukaryota; kingdom Viridiplantae; phylum Streptophyta; class Magnoliopsida; order Malvales; family Malvaceae; genus Gossypium; species Gossypium bickii. The sequence continues at coordinate 130,557,436 of CP106713.1, forward strand.
AGGCCACAAAAAATAGAACTATAGTGGCGTTTTGTTAGGAAAACGCCGCAAAATATGTTAAAAAACATGATTAAATTTTCACAAAATTTTCCCCACCCTACAATTTCCCCCCAACTCCTAAATTTTTCCCGAATTTAGCATGCGGTTCTCTTTCAATTATCTCCATCTCCCTCAAAACCCTAAAAACACTTCTCTTTCAATCCCCCCATAGCTATGGCACTCCTTCTCACCAGATCCAGACGCAGATCCCTCGCCAACCCTTCGCTTCTCCACCTTTTCTCCACTTCTTCAAATGACCCGAACAACGATAGCGCCTCCACGAACGGCAACCACTCCGCCAATAATCCCCCTTCAGTCTCTTCTTACTTCGGCGATGTCAAAACTGGCCAACACCAACCAAGACCCAGAAACCCCACAAATCCTTCGACTCCCTATTCCAAACCCATGTCAGTAAGCGCTTCATTACTGGAAATCTGTAAGAATCTAAGCGCTTCATTACTGAAAATCCGTAAGAATCTCTCCGAGTTCGGCCGACGTTCCGCGGATTTAAGGGATGGGTTGTACATTTTGAAGGGTTTGACGAAGAAAAACAGAAAAAATAAATAATATATTTGTTTGTTACTGATTCTCTAGATTATTTGGGAATCATTCTAAGCTGCAACATGTGAATCTAGTTCGTGTTCTGGGAATTTGTACTGAGAATTCTAATATTTTCTATTTTTTACCATCAGAATAAAGGTCAGAAACCTTTTAATAATGCTGCTAAAGCAAAGGCTTTGAAGGTTCGACAGTATATGGATTCGCAGTCCTCTGTCAGGCAGGTGTGGATTTTTACTGCTGTTGATAAAAAATTCGCTAGTTTTATTAGATTCGCGGTCCTCTGTCAAGCAACATTTTATTAGATTCTGAAATGAACCCGAAGATATCGGATTTTGGGATGGCCAAGTTTTTCAAGAAGGATGAACTTGAAGCAAATACTAACAGAATTGTTGGGACATAGTAAGCGAACCAGATGGTCTCAAATAATATATATTAGAGTAATTTTCATCTTTTGCATTGCATCTATGAGTAGTTATTAATTCATTGATTCAATGTAGTGGCTATGTTCCTCCGGAGTACGTTCATTTTTTCTTCTCCATTTTGCAGTACGAATATTGGAAAATGTATAATGTTGAATGATAATATCCAGGCATACGAATTGTGGAAACAAGGTCGAGGGGCAGAGTTGGTGTATAATTTTTTGGTGTAAATAATTATATTTACTCAACATGAAATTAATTTTTTGGTTTTTTAAAATGTAAAATGAATCAAGGTTGGTGTATAATTTTGATAATTTGAAGTGATATTATTGTACATATTATAACTTATAAATTAAAAGATGATTACAGCAGTGTCTGAATTTTAATATACATGCGTGTTTGTTTTGCTTTATATTTATTTACATTATACATGCGTGTTTGTTTTGCTTTAATCCTGCAATTTACACTGTTGTTACTTTTCCATTTCTCTTTGACATGTCAGAATAATTCTTAGTTTTAGTAAGCAACTAGGCATGTTCTAATTCAAGTGCCCTTCCTTTGTTTTCTTTTGACAATAGTGATCATAACTGCTGTGTTATGTGTCATAGTAACCTGTTTCTTTTTCTATCTGTTTAATTTTTTTTATAAGCTTTCTGGTAAGGTATTTAAATTAATTGAAGTTTTCTTACCAGCCATGGATATCTTGTATCTGTTTAATTTGATATCTCTTCTCTAAGCTAATTTTACATCTCTCAAACACTCTTCTTTATCCCTCTCACCTTTTATTTTCGCTAGTTGTTGATTATTTGTAACCTGATCTACTTTTCTGGCGATTTTTATGGAGTTGTAATAGGAAATCTCTGTCAGTTATCCTGTAAACTTACTTGTACTCATTAAAAGGTCTCTTTCTTTGTTCATTTTCATCATCTTTTATTTTTTCAAAATTCAGCTAGTAAATAGTAGTATTTATTTAACTTCCATGACACTTATGTAGATCTTTGGCTGCTAAGGAAACTAGATTAGCAGAGCCTGAATAAATATGGGTCATTGCACCTTGATGTTAATTTGGTCAACTAACAATTGGTTTGAAGGTCAAGGAATATGAGCTTTTGAGAAGGAACTTTAGTGATACTGGCTGCTTTGGATTTGGCATCCAGGAGCACATCGATCTTGAAATCAAGTAAGTTTTGTTTTTGTTTTTGTTGTACATCTTTATCAATTTTTTGTAGTGTAATTAATGTATCTTATGCTGATACTGCATTCTGCATACTGGATTTTAATTCACACTTGACAAGACTGAGTAATAGAACTAAGTTTGAATCATTGCCATCCAACTCAACAGAAAACCCTTGTAAACCAATTCATCTGTTACCTAGTATTGAATTTGTTGAATCACATTATAGAATTGGTTATCCTGTCTTCAACATGTAAACTGTATTTATTCTCTGAAGAATATTGCCTCCTTAGGTTCTCATTTTTCAAATAATTTGGCTCAAAACTAGGAAACTTCACTTTCAAATAATTCATTCTCTACTTTCTTTTCAGGCTATGGCTTCCATGAAGATGGATTAAAGGTAGTGATTACTTTTAATCATAAATTATTTCTTACCTTACCATGTTCTCAAACTAGTGCATATTGATGTCTCCCTAATATATATACTTTCACCAAGGTTTTTACTCTTGCTTAGTTCTAAACTTACATGGCTGTCATGGTCCAACTTTGGCACAATGGTGAAGAGCTTTTACCTTATTATTATTATTTTATTTCCAAGTGTTTTGATTTTATTTTGGTTTGAGGTTTTGGTTGCAAGGAATTTTGGTTGTGTGATAACTTCCCGAGTAACTAAATACATTTTATAATTCTACAATTTTGTAATATATACAAGTAAAAGAATTGAACAAAAAACTTTGAAAATTATTTTAATAGAATGTCTAAGTTAATATTTCAAATATTTGGGACTGTAAATTTGAATAAAAGGATAATGCAGTTGGAAACATAATGCATTTCTATCATTAAATATCATAAGTTGGCTTTAGCTTTAGAAGTAAATTGAGTAGCTGCATACGAATTTGCTTTTTATATAGTAAAGGTAATTTCACTTCTCTTTTTGGGTCTATTTGTTGGTATTTTTGATAGTTTTAGGCTATAGGTAATAGGCTATCAAATATACTAGTGTAAGACTAAATTAGTTTTGCATGTACGTTTTATATTTGTTTAATAGGCTTTTTTTATTTTATGTTAGTTTTGAATGATTTCAGGATGTATAATTGGTTGGATGCAAAAAAGTTTAATAATGAAAAAATCGTATTCTAGATTGATATGATAGATATGTAGGATAGATTTGAAATTTTACTTGCATGATGAGTCCAATTATATTTGTAAATCCAACTATTGGTTTGTGAAATCGTATATTAATCCTATAAAAAGATATCAAAATGTGTAGAACTAATTTATTTTGCAGTACTATAAGTGGATGCTTTTCTATACATAGTAATCTGAAAATAAGTATATTTAACTCATTCAAAAAACTGAGGGGCATCACTTGGTATTTTGTTTCTCACTTCTTCCACACTGTGTATTTAAAGGTCGTGCGTTAACAAGCGATACATGAAAGATGACTACATCCATTTGTTTGTTAGAAGACCTGTTAGGAGATCTATTATTAACCGTGGTAAGTTTTGATTCATTTGAATTTCTTTGCGATTTTTTAACGAATTTGATCTTTATGGATTGTTATTCTTTTTTAATGAATTTAATCTAATGACCAAAGAACTGATGGCAGGCTGTGGCAAATATCTTAAAGGTATTTCCAAAAGATACTGAGGCACCTCCCGGAGGTGTCGATGACATGACGAAGCTTTCATATTTGCATGAACCTGGAATGCTGCATGACTTGGCCATGAGATATGAACTTAATGAAATCTATGTAAGATTTTTTTGTTTTCTCTTTTCTATTGGCATGCTGAAGTATTTAAATGATGTTGAAGTGTTTAAGTGCTGCAAATTGTATTGTTTAGTTCCTGGAAATTGAGATGTTTATTGCTATAATTGAGGTGTATAATTGTGTTAATTGGGATGTTAAAGAGTTGTAAGTTGAGGTGTTTAAATGCTGTAAATTGAGGTGCTTAATTGATGTAAATTGAAGTGTTTAATTTCTGTAGATTGAGGTGCTCAAATGATGTAAATTGAAGTCTTAAAGTGTTGCAAATTGAAGTATTTAAATGCTGCAAATTGAAGTGTTAAAGTGCTGCAAATTGAAGTGTTTAAATGCTGTAAATTGAAGTGTTAAAGTGCTGCAAATTGAAGTGTTTAAATGCTGTGAATTGAAGTGTTAAAGTGCTGCAAATTGAAGTGTTTAAATGCTGTAAATTGAAGTGTTAAAGTGCTGCAACTTGAAGTATTTAAATGCTTTGAATTGAAGTGTTAAAGTGTTGCAAATTGAAGTGTTTACATGTTGTAAATTGAATTGTTTTAAGTACTGCAAATTGTATTGTTTAGTTCCTGGAAATTGAGGTGTATAATTGTGTTAATTGGGATGTTAAAGTGTTGTAAATTGAGGTGTTTAAATGCTGTAAATTGAAGTGTTTAATTGCTGTAAATTGAGGTGCTTAATTGATGTAAATTGAAGTGTTAAAAGTGTTGCTGTAAATTGAGGTGCTTAATTAGATTTTTGGTGTTTTTATAATATTATAATTTTTTTTTATTTTTCATGACTTTTAGCGGCGTTTTTGAAAAAAAGCGACGCTAAAAGAATAATAAATTTTTTTATTTTTCATGATTTTTAGTGGCGTTTTTTATACAAACGCCGCTAAAAATCATGACCTTTAGCGGCGTTTGTATAAAAAACGTCGCTAAAAGTCATGTTTTTAGCGGCGTTTGTATTAAAAAGCGTCGCTAAAGGTCATGACATTTAGTCATGACTTTTAGCGGCGTTTGTATAAACAGCGCCGCTAAAAGTCATGTTTTTAGCGGCGTTTTGTATACAAACGCCGCTAAAAGTCATGACCTTTAGTGGCGTTTTTATACAATAAACGCCGCTAAATTTTGCGGCGCCTCATTTAGCGGCGTTTTTTGTGGCGTTTTTAAAAGCGCCGCAAAGACTATTAGTGGCGCTTAAAAACGCCGCTAAAGGCCCAAAAAAACGCCGCTAAAAGTCTGTTTTGGTGTAGTGGGTTCAGGAATCAACTTACAAATTACCTATACAAATAGGGACCAAAATTGCAATTATCCCATGCCAAAAAAACTTTCGATACCTAACTATTGCCAACCAAGGCCATTTGCTTCCAACTTGTTTATAGCCAACTATCTTTGACTTTTCAAAGATAGTGGCTGCCAATAAAAGATATTTCCTAATGAGTTAAGGTATAACATAGGATCCACTCAAGGATCTATCATTCTATTGGGTTAATTAAATATCTAATGCATTGCTTTAAAAAACAAAAATAAAAAATAAAAAATTAAACACTTTATATAGCTGAAAGCTCATGTAAATAAAAAGGTATGCAAAATTAGTCTAAGCCTTTCTTAACATAATTACTTTTTTTTTATAAGTGATTTAATAGAACAACCATAAATTTATCAATAAATATGCTTGATAATATATATTTTCTTATTAGGAGACTCAATCAATTGAAGGAATAGTGTTAGACATGTCTCAAATCAAAGTTGCGCTACGATTACATCCTTCTACTTTTGAGAACATGATTAATCTTAAATATCTCCACTTCTATTCAAGAAACTCTGACAAGAAGCTACTTGTAAAGGAGCATGATACTGTATCTCTTCCTAATGAGTTAAGGTATCTTCGGTGGTGTTATTACCCCTTCAAAAATTTATCAAGTTTTAATCCAAACAATCTTGTTACGTTAGAATTATCAGATGGCAATATGGAACAACTTTGGGATGACGATGATCATCAGGTATATTCTTTCATACTTTGGTCATCCAATAATTTCTTTAAAAGATAAAAATGATTCTAATTGATGTGTAAGTAAATTATATGATATGATATCTTATTAAAACATTTTACAAATAAACATAAATATATATATATTATTTCTAAAAGAAACAAGTTGATCTATTAATGATAGGTGGAATTATACAGACAATACATCAAATATAAACTTTTATTTTATTAATGTTATTATATTCATTTTTTCTTTACATCTTTTATTTAGCCCATTGTATATGGATGGTTCTTAGAACTAATATAGCTATTATATTTTTTTGAGCAATGGATCTTGTTAATTTGAGCTGCTTTGTCCTTAATGGTTGCAAGAATTTAAGGAAGATCCCTAAACTATTAGGAGCCATCAACCTTGTACACATTGAATGTATAGGATGTGAAAGTTTGGTGGAACTTCCTTGCTTGAATCATTTGGCATCTCTAGATTCACTTAATCTTGACAATTGCTGTAGTCTCAAGGAGTTTCCCGAGCTCCCAAATAGCATTTCTGCTTTACATTTAACAGAAACTGCAATAGAAGAAGTACCCGATTCAATTGGGCATCTCGATGGACTCGAATTATTGTTTTTGGGTGACTCGATGGTCAAAAATGTGTCGAGCCATATTTCTAAGCTGGAATCGCTTCATCTGTTAGATCTTAGTTCTTGCCCAATCGCTAAATTCCCTGAAATCCCAAGAAATTTGAAAGAATTATGCTTACCTCGTACTAAAATTGAAGAAGTACCATCGTGTTTTGACTGTCAAAGTAGTCTTACGCTCTTAGATTTGAGCGGCACAAGTATTAAAACAGTTGATGGGCCCTCATTGATCAAAAGGTTTGAAAACCTTGAACATTTGAAAATGAATGGTTGCGAACGCCTTGAATTTCTTTCAGACGTTCCACTAAATCTAGGATGCTTGGAAGCACATGGCTGCACATCATTAGAAAAAGTAACCTTCACTTATCAAAATCTATTTGAAGTCCCTAATGATGTTTTCATGATATTCTCTAATTGCTTCCATTTGAATCAAGATTCGATTGATAGCATTGAGAAGATCGCCATGATCAAATTTAAAGCCCAAGTAAGTGCGAATTTGTATATCGGAATATGGTGGGAGTCACAAAGGTCGTTTTTTGTTTCCCGAAAATAAAATTTCAAAAAAAAAGTTCAAGTTTCGAGTTTTGGTTCTTCAATAGATTTGAAGATAGCCCAAATAGGCGTATTGGGGATTGATTCTTGGCTTTTGCTATCTCGCTTTGTGGCCGATCTCACAAACCGTCTTCTTCTATCAAGATCTTGAATTTATCTGTGAATACCAATCAAAAGCCACCGATGGTGGTAATGAAAAGTTTAAAACGGCAGTGGTATGATAATGAGGTTAGAAAATTTGAATCGAGTTAGAAGACTTTGAGTTCATGGGTGATCAGTGTTGATTCTGCTTTCATGACGATATGGTTAAAAAAGACAAAGATTATGAGGAGGCATCATTTGAGTTCTACATAAAAGTCGTCGCAACTACGTTGGAAAGAGGATAAGGATAAAATCGATGGTATAGAAGTGAAGAAATGCGGTGTTCATGTATTTTATGTGGATGAAAGTTTGAGCAATATTGTATCGGATGAAGATCGAGTGATGAGATGAGCAATGATGTCCGGATGAAGATAAGATTGATGAGACGAGCGGTGATGCGTCGGATGAAGATCAATTAGTTGAGACGGCGATGATGCATCGGATGAAGATTAAAAATGTGCAAATTTGAAGAGATGAGCAAGGATGTATGTTACTGGAAGAAGATATTCTGATCCTATCCCACAACGTAAAAGGCGTAAGCCCACTTAAACAAAAAATACCTAAGACCATGAAGGAATTTATTGGCGCCACTATCTTTGAAAAGTCAAAGATAGTTGGTACATGTAGTGGGAAGCAAATGGCCTTGGTTGGTTAGGCACCCAAAGTTTTTTTTTTTTTTTTAGAATGGGATAATTGCAATTTTGGTCCCTATTTGAATAGGTACTTTGCAAGATTGTTCCACTGAACCTCAACTATAAATAGGCCTAACCATTTCTCATTTTCTTCATCCCAACATTTGCCATTCTCTACTTAAGGCATTGTTCTCTCTCCTATTTGTAAATTTTCACTTGTATTTTTGGAGTGAAATATATTTGATAGTGTCCGGGGACGTAGGCGAAATTTGCCAACCTCGTTAAAATTCTCGTGTTCATTATTATTTATTTTTCATATCTTGTGAGTGTGATCGTAGTTATTTATTGTGCTATTAAATTACGATTGAGGATATTCGGCTAGGAAAGATCCGGTACTTAAGTGATCCTTGTGATCCACCTCTTTTTCCGGGAATTGAACTTAGTGTGATTTTTCAAGACAATAATTATACTCTTTTACACGCTTCCGCACAACAATTGGTACGGAGCTAGATTCGCATACTTGAGAGAGTACGATCGTTTGTAACACTATTCACGATATCACGATCATCATTTTACGATATCGATGTTGGGATTGAAAAAAATGGCACGCATCGTCATCATGGCAAGGACTACGGTGACCAATGCAAAATTTGAAGTAGAGAAATTTGATGGTACCAATAATTTTGGTATGTGGCAATGTGAGATCTGGATGTCTTATGTCGTGAAGAGCTAGATATAGTCCTTGAAGTAAAACACGAAAATATGGATGACAAGGAGTGGGCCAAGATTAATAGACAAGCTTGTGGTACAATCCGCCTATGTTTGGCCAAAGAGCGAAGTACTCTGTCATGAGGAGACATCAATGAGAAAATTGTGGGATACATTGGAAGAAAAGTTTCTTCACGAAAAGCCTTGAAAATAGGCTTTATATGAAAAAGAAACTTTATCGATTCACGTATGCACCCGGTATGTCGATGAATGACCATGTGAACTCATTCAATAGAATTTTAGCAGACTTGCTAAATTTGGATGAGAAATTTGAAGACGAAGACAAGGCATTATTATTGTTGAATTCCCTTCCTGATGAATATAATCATCTTACCACCACATTGCTTCATGGGAAGGATACAATCACATTTGATGCGATCTGCGGTCGTTGTATAGATCCGAGACTCGAAAGAAAGATAAAAGAGATCACAGAGATACAACTGCAGAAGTCTTAATAGCAAAAGGTCGTTCAAGCAGCAGCAAGCCTGGTAGAAGGGGAAAGTCCAAAGGGAGACCCGCCAAAGATGAGTGTGCTTTTTGTCGTGAGAAAGGGCATTGGAAAAAAAATTGTCCTAAGTTACAAAAGGGCAAGGCTATTTCTAATGCATGTGTAGCAGAACATGATGAGGAGTCAGACTTTAGCTTGGTTGGCATGGCAATGGCATGTCATACTGATGAGTGGATTTTGGATTCGGGATGTACTTACCATATGTGTCCTAATAAGGATTGGTTTTCTAGTCTTACAGAACTAGAAGGTGGAGTTGTTATTATGGGCAATGACAGTGCTTGTAAGACAATGGGAGTAGGTACAATCCAATTGAAGAATCACGACGGCTCAATCCAAGTCTTGATCGATGTTAAGCTACGTGCCCGGCTTGAAGAAAAATCTCATCTCATTAGGGGCCTTAGAATCTAAAAGGGCTCAAAATCACTTTGAGAGATGGATTCTCAAGGTAGCATTTGGGAATTTGACGGTGATGAAAGGCACAAGAAGAAATAACTTGTACTTTTTAAATGGAAGTACAATTATTGGATCAACATCAATAGTTTCTGTGAAAGATGTAGATTCAGAGGCTACCCAGGTTATGGCATATGCGATTGGGACATTACGGTGAAAAAGCTTTGCAGACTTTGTGGAAGCAAGGCTTGTTGAAAGGTGCAAATTCTTGCAAATTGGAATTCTGTGAACATTGTGTTCGGGCAAGCGCACAAGGGTAAAGTTTGGTTCACAATTCACAATCACGAAAGGAATTCTAGACTACGTTCACGATGATGTGTGGGGACCTACCAAAGTGGCTTCTTTGGGAGGTATGCACTATTTTGTTACTTTTGTTGATGATTATTCAAGAAAAGTATGGGTGTATCTAATGAAAAGAAAAAGTGAAGTATTGGATGCATTTCTGAAATGGAAGAAGATGGTGAAACTCGGGTGGTCGAAAGGTCAAACGACTTCGATCGGGTAATGGTGCATCGAGTACAAAAAACGATCCATTTCTTCAAGCATGTCAAGATGAGGGCATCGTGCGACACTTCACCGTTCGGGATACACCACGAAGAAAATAGGGTGGCGAGCGCATGAATTGAACTATCTTGGAGAAAGTTCGATGTATGTTGTCCAATCTTTGGATTGGGCAAGGAATTTTGGTTTGAGGTTTGTTTACATATGCGTGCCATCTAATTAACCGTTTGCCATCAGCTGCAATAAATGGCAAAACTCCTATGGAGATGTGGACTGGTAAATCTGCTACTGACTATGATTCTTTACATGTTTTTGGTTCCACTGCATATTATCATGTAAAGAATCGAGTTAGACCCAAGAGCAAAGAAAGCACTATTCTTGGGTATAACTAGTGGAGTAAAAGGATATCGTCTCGTGTCCTGATACAAGGAAGATTGTCTTTAGCGAGAGATGTGACTTTTGATGAATCGACCATGTTAAAGGATTCACAAAAGGATAACAAAACCAAAGAGTACTTTGCGGCGGTGGAGCTTGAAAAGGTTAATAATGATCCAAATGATATTGGAACAACAAATGATGAAGAAGTTCCAACCCAAGAACCTACAAAGAACAAGATTCAATTGCATATAGGAGGCGAAGAAGAGAGATTCGTAAGCTCTGCTTCGCTTTGATGATATAGTGGCCTATGCACTTCCAATTGCGATGATGATGCTCCTTCTACTTACACGGAAAGCAATAAGTAACCACGATGGTGTAAAGTGGAAGCAAGCCATGAATGAAGAAATACGATCTCTTCATCAAAATAAGACTTGGGAGTTGATGACACTACCAAAGGGAAAGAAGGCAATTGGATGCAAATGGGTATATGCAAAGAAGGAAGGATTTCTGGTAAAAATGAAATTCGGTACAAAATTAGATTGGTAGCAAAGGGTTATGCTCGAAAAGAAGGAATAGACTACAATGAAGTGTTTTCTCCAGTTGTGAAGCATTAAATCATTCGGATTTTGCTAGCCTTGGTTGCGCAATATGATCTTGAACTAGTTCGACTTGATGTGAAGACCGCATTTTTACACAAAGGAGTTGGAAGAGGAAATCTATATGACTCACCGATGGATTCAAGGTTCTTTGGTAAAGAGAATTGGGTTTGCAAAGCCGACAAAGTCACTTTATGGATTGAAACAATCCCAGAGGCAATGGTACAAGCGATTTGATCAGTTCATGAAAGGGCAAAGGTACACAAGAAGTAAATTTGACCGTTGCGTGTATTTTCGAAGCTACAAGAAGGAACTTTCATATACTTGCTCTTATATGTTGATGATATGCTAATAGCATCTAAGAGCAAAGTTGAGATTGAGAGATTGAAGACTCAACTCAATCTCGAGTTTGAAATGAAAGATCTGGTGAAGCTAAGAAGATTCTTGGCATGGAAATATGTAGAGATAGAGCCCATGGCGAGAGTTAGCTTGTCTCGAAGCGATTTGAAGAAGGTACTCACGGTTTGGCATGAGCGAAGCGGACAAAAACCGTGTAAGTACCCTGTTGGCTTCTCATTTCAAGCTTTACGCAAAACTATCTCATTCGACGAATACTGAACGAGAATACATGTTGCAAGTTCCGTACTCCAATGCACGATGGGTAGCTTGATGTATGCAATGGTGTGTACAAGACCCGACATTTCATAGCGCGAGTTAGTATAGTGGCGGTATATGCATAATCTCGAAAAGGACATTGGCAAGTGTGAAATGGATTCTACGGTATATTCAAAAGACCGTGGATGTTGGATTCTTGTTTAAGCGAGATAATACACTTGGTGAAGGTGTTATTGGGTACGTTGATTACGATTATGCGGTGATTTGGATAAACGAAGATCAACCACCCGGTTACGTGTTTACACTTGCTTTGGAGGACCAATCGGTTGGAAGTCTACTCTACGATCTACTGATTGCGTTGTCAACCACGTGGCCGAATACATGGTCATAACAGAGGTCAGAAAAGGAAGCTATTTGGTTACAAGGCACGATTAAAACCTTTGGATTGGTTCAGGAGCATATTAACGTGTATTGTGATAGTCAAAGTGCTATTCATTTAGCAAAGAATCAAGTCTATCATGCACGTACAAAGCATATCGACATACGATTCCATTTTGTGCGGGAAATTATTGATGAAGGGAAAATTAGTCTTCAAAAGATTAAGACTACAGATAATCCCGCAGATATGATGACCAAGGTGGTAACAGGAACCAAGTTCGAACATTGTTTGAACTTGATCAATATCCTGTGAGTTTAACAGTTGAAGAAGGCACTATCAAGTATTGTTGGCAAAGGTAGAAAGAATTGTGTGAAGATAAGATTATCCTAATCAAATCTTCAAGGTGGAGATTATTAGCGTACTATCTTTGAAAAGTCAAAGATAGTTGGTCGTAGTAAGTGGAAAACAAATGGCCTTGGTTGGTTAGGCACCCAAAGTTTTTTTTTTTTTTGGAATGGGATAATTGCAATTTTGGTCCCTATTTGAATAGGTACTTTGCAATATTGATCCCTGAACCTCAACTATAAATAGGCCTAACCATTTCTCATTTTCTTCATCTCAACATTTGCCATTCTCTACTTAAGGCATTGTTCTCTCTCCCTATTTGTAAATTTTCACTTGTATTTTTGGAGTGAAATATATTTGATAGTGTCAGGGGACGTGGCGAAATTTGCGAACCTCGTTAAAATTCCGGTGTTCATTATTATTTATTTTTCATATCTTGTGAGTGTGATCGTAGTTATTTATTGTGCTATTAAATTACGATTGAGGATATTCGCTAGGAAAGATCTGTACTTAAGTGATCCTTGTGATCCACCTCTTTCACCGGGAATTGAACTTAGTGTGATTTTTCATTACAATAATTATACTCTTTTACACGCTTAGCGCACAACAGAATGAAGATGCCGGTGATTGGTGTAAGAAAAGCGGATGACAAACCAAAATCATGAGGAATAGCGAGATCTTAGGAAAGATACTTTGAGCTTTAGCTTTTAAAAAATGAGGACCGTAATAAGTACTTTGCCTTGAATCTTCAATTACATTTGACTCATTGTGATTTTAGCTTCCTCATTCCATTCTTTTCCTCAGATTTATCAAAGGATTAGGGAATGATAGATCTTTGAGAATGCCATCTTCTTTGAATTGGAGCTTTAGCCATACAAGGAGAAACACTTGAGTATAAGACCTTCAATTTGTTTTTGAATGCTTGCTTTATGCAAGTGTTTGAACTGATATTTGGTGACAATGCAAGTTGTCAATGTGATTTATAACACAAATCCAAAGAAATCTTTGAGGCCCTTTACGGGTTCTCGCGATTCATCGATTCATCTTGGTGGAGAAGTAAGTTACCTTTGAGTTATTATTATGATTTTAGGTTCATATAATGATTTTCAACATCCTCACCTTTTTCCCCTATTTATCAATGGGATTATATAAATCCGAATTTGCAAGAGATCTCAAAATTGTGGGATGAACAAATGGAGTGGAGGCATCCTTTGACGATTTTCATTCTCAAGCTAGACTTGGTTAGTTTCATGGTAGAGGCATTGGAGTTGATATTTTCTTATCTTGGATTTTGATTATCATATCGGTTTGGGCTGAAATTTATTTGTAGGTTCTTGCCCCCATGTTGTTTGAGCATTGTAGTGAGGAGATATTAAGATTCATAATTGAATTCTTTTTGGGAACCGACTTGCTATTTGTTGGTTTTGATTCATAGGATCGATGGTGGACATCATTCGAGTAATTGTTTAGGTTTCATCATGCGGATCATCAAACCTCCAAATGATTGGTTTGTCACCGATCCGGACCAAACCATCAACAATCGAACCAACTCGGGTGCCATAAAGGTGTGTCGATCTGCATCACCGGATACAACGATCTTGACAAGATGGTTAATCTACGGTGGTTCAGCAGACTGGAACTCTACCAGAAAATTTGATTAAGTTTAAAAATAGTTGAACTCTTTAAACTCTCATTTTATATAAAGAGAGCCTTAGGTCATTAATTTTCTCACTTGAATTCAACAGAAAGTTGTATAGAGAAAATTCTTTGAAGAGATAATTTTAGAAAATTTCTAGAGATATTTTTCTAATTTACATATTGACCCAAAAGTTTAGAGAAATTACAAAAATATTTCACTGATAATTTTTGTGAAAAAATTTCTGATTTGAAGCGAGTCCACACTGTACAGTCCAAATTTTGCCCAGGCCTAAAACAATTAAAAGCCCATTTTTTTACAAAATTCAAAAGCAAACCAACCTAAACCAAATAAAACTACCCTAGCCCAAAACAATACAGCCCAAACCCATAACAAACAAAAAACAAAACAAACCTTAGAAACCCTAATGCTAGCCACCCCTAGCCTTTTGACCAGCTGCCTCTGCCCACTATTGCATCGCATGTTGCCACCGCCCATGTCACATCTCCATCGCCCATTTACCTGCAAAACAATCAATTAACGGGCAAGTTCTAAAAAATTGGCTATATAAAGCCACAAAACCGCATGTAATTTTTTTTTGGGAGATATCAAATAAAAAATAAAGATTCGAATATAAACTACAGAGATTAAACACTAAAAAAAGAGAAGAACCAAAACACAAAATCAAATCAGAAACTTAAGAGGTGATCTTTCTTTATATTTATTTTATTTTATTTTTTTCGAATCCTTTTTTTTCTTTTTACATACATACATACATACATACTGTAACACCCCTAATCCGTATCCGTCGCCGGATTAAGGTTACGGGGCATTATCTAACATTTAAACCGTCATATACGAATGTACTATAGATAAAGTTACAATATCAGAGTAAGTTTAAACTTAAAGAATTTATCACAAATCTATATTACCATCTTCACATAAAAAAAAAAATCAAATAGAAAAGGTACTTAAGTTATAATAACCTATTTATTCCTTACAACATATATATATATATAAGGTACCATATGACATATCTCTAATATTAATCAAACACTTGACTAATTAAACTTCTACTTATTTTCATATAAATACATATAAATATAAGCTAACGAATAAATAACCACGTTCTACATATAGGTGGCTAACGCAACTAATTTGAGAAAATTAAACTTTACTTAATCTAAAAATACTATTGTTGCATTTCATGATGAGCCAAATATTTAATTATACTAACATCACATTCGGCATACTCCAACAAGAATATGAACCTTAGATCTTTCTAATCACCTTTTTCATAAATCACATACAAAACATAGAAAATTTATACTATCATGTTAAACAAATATCAAGGCCGAATTCATTCAAAACCAAAGGCACCATAATTTAGCCATTTTCGCATGGCATACATCCATTAAAGATTCGTCTTATACAAATCCTAAGAAAACAAAATAGTTTATACATGCCATAATCATCCAGGATTAATCCATCAATAAGGGGTACCAAAATAGATGATGGTATGATGAGCTTCTTAATTGATCCACGAGCTGAAGTTGAACCTTCCAAAAGTGATCTACAAATCCTAGAAACAACTGAGAGAAGTAAGCTTCACCGCTTAGTAAGATTTCAGCTTGCTAACTAAGTGCATTTATTCTACTAAAATTTTCAATAAGCAATTCACATACCAAACAACAAGGCTGAACAATCAAGATTTCAAGAACCAATTCATGGATATTGTATAATTAAACGCACTTCTATACATATATAAACTTACCATTCGAAACTTAGTCTTTCATACATAATTCTAAGGTACTATTTCCCCAACAACACTATGTACCCATTTGCATTTATAACATAATCCTTTAAAGCGAACCACATACCTGCACGTTGATAAATAAGTTTAACAGTGTTTCGCACGATTAGTGTCCTCGATAAAATCACTATGTAACGTATCGCTCACACAGAGCCGTTATTCAATAATCCCGTAACGTATCGCTCACACAGAGCCGTTACTCAAAAATCCAGTAACGTATCGCTCACACAGAGCCGTTACTCAAAAATCCAGTAACGTATCGCTCACACAGAGCCGTTACTCAAAAATCCCGTAACGTATCGCTCACACAGAGCCGTTACTCAAAAATCCCGTAACGTATCGCTCACATAGAGCCGTTACTTATTCACCTGCAAACTTAGTGCTCAATCATAGTTTCGTACTCATAGTACATTTTGTAAACTCGTAATTCATATGAAAATACCAAATCATTCATGTAACCGAGCCAACAATCATCCAAGCATAGAATCGCCCATGCATTAATTCATGAAAATAATTATATTCCCATGTTCAAAGTAACTAAAATATCTAGCACATTACCCTCATACAATGTCTTTATTTCGAATACATTTCTTGCCTTCACTTAGAGTATACACATGTTTATACACATTTGCATTCAGATTCAAGGTGGTACGAATTTCATACTACTCATTCAACATCTTAACTTACTTTGCACAATACAAACAGTTAAATAATCTTCACAACTCATTCGGCAATATTAATTCAATTATCCAATAACCATTAAGCATTATCAATGTACAAAGAATTGGTTTAATTAACTCGTTTGCTTGAAATCTTACCTCAAAGAACGACGATTCAGGGTTTCCCGGCTACTCGTCTAATTTCGCTTTTCCCCGATCCTTTTCCAAATCTTTCCTTCCTTGATCTAAACCAAATTTAAAAGAACCTATTCAAATCATTTCATTCATTTCTAATCGACACATAATTATACCATTCTTTCCATCTATTAATCATAATCTGAAACTTTTACAATTTACTACCATTTCTTTTATTCATTCGAACACAATATACAAATATAAAGATTTATACACTTTCACACTAGTGCCGAATTCTCCTCAAGTTTAATTAAATTTCTTTGTCACAATTTAAACCATTCATATCATATAATTTATCAATAATCCCTTCCAAATATAAACATTCATCAAGGCCGAACATACTATTAAATGTACCTGAATTTTCATATACATATACATTAACGTATATCCAACAATTAAATTAAAATAATCCTAATATATATTCAATTCAACATTCGGCCATATGTATAAAGCTTCCCCATTCTCAAATTGAACTAACCTCCCAAGCATTCATACCATTTCAATGTACTATTTTCTGTTTCATCTAATTCCTATCTCAATTCATCTTGTTTTCCTCAAATAACAAATCATGTTTACTACCCCCCCTCCATAGCCGAATCTAACATGCTCAACTCTAAGAAAGTTCATATGATTTTGATGGTACACAAGGCAACCTACTTAGTTTGTACCAATTTACTAAACTAAAACTCGATTTCCTTACCTTACAACCGCATGCAATGGCCGGATGAGGGAGGAGAAAATTTTTCTTCTTTCCTTTCAAGAGAATCGTGAAGAAGATGAGTGAAGGAGAGAAAAACCCCCATTTATTTTATGTTCTTTTATTACTAATATAATACCCATTAAAAACAAATATAAAATATTATGCTTATGATTAAAATATGTTAAAGATTCCTCCCCCCATCATCTTTACCGTCCACTATATCAAATTGTGGAAATTTGACATGCAAGTCCCTATTTGAGTAAAGCATTTCAATTGGCCTTCCTAAATTCATGCACTCTACTTTTCCCACTTTAACAATTTGATCCTTTTATTTAACTTAACATCCAAACAGTTAAATTATCCTACGATATTTTTACTCATGCACAAACACTCAACATAGACATCAAATAAATAATTAAAATATATATATTTTTTTTAATTCGGATTCGTAGTTCCGAAACCACCGTTCCGATTAGGGTCGTATTTGGGCTGCTACACATACATATATACATACATACATATAAGGAAAAAGAAGCTTACCCTTTAAATCGCCGGAAAAAAAAGGAATCTTTTGAGCTCAAACTCTGCGTGATGGTGGCTACACAATGCTGTTTGAGCTCGCAGGTGAAAGGGGGAGGAGAGAATTTGAGAGATTGTTTTTTTTTTTTTTTTGAGAAAGTGAGAAAATGAAATTTTTAAATTTTTTTTTTGGTTTATATACTGACGCAAAACAACGCCGTTTTGGGCCTAAGCTTTAGGCGTTAAAACGACGCCGTTAAGGCCCTGACCCGAATTCAACCTGACCGCTAGGGAGGATCTGCGTGTTTTTGATTGATGGACTAATTTCACTTTTAGCCCTTTTCGCTTTTTTATAATTTTGAAATTAAGTTTATTTTATTTTTAATTTTGCCCTATAATATATTTTGACTTTCAATTTGGTCCCTATGGATGCTGTGCGTTTTGGAGGAGAAGGGAAATCTCCCTTTTGATCCTTATTATTTGCACGTTTCAATTCGGTCCTTCGCCTTATTTTTATTCCAGATTTGCCCAGAATTTCTATTTTAAGTTCAATTTTAGTCCTTTTTGGTTATTTTGGCTACTTTATTATTAAGTTAATTAATTTTATTATTATTATTATTATTATTATTATTATCATTTTTATTATTATTGTCTTTACTATTATTATTATCATTATTATATTATTAAACTAATTAATTTAATAATATTATTATTACATCATTTTTTGTTCTTTTTCTTCTTTTTTTTGTGCTTACTTACTTATTATTATTCTTATTTCTTTTTAGACATTTTTATTATTATCTTATTATTTATTTACTCACATCCTTTCAAACTTTAGATTACTTATCATTTATGTTAATATTGTTATCATCATCATTATTATTATTATTATTTTAAACTATTTTACATAGTATTTATTTATTTATTAGTTTACTGTTAGGTTCTATTATTCTTTTATTTTTTTATTTATTTAGTTTTACCTATTATTTTTCTTTTTATAGCTTGTTTGTTTTATTTTTTTATTTCATTTTATTTTCGTCCTTGTTATTACCGTTCACATTAACACATTAATAATTAATATGTTATGCATTCTTAGCTGCGTAATTCATCTTTTTCATTTTACTATCAAATCGTATTACATTAACCTTCACTCGATACATAAAATTTTGTTTTAAAATATGCAATACTCCATGTTTTTAAAATTCAAAAGGTCGTTTACTAACTTAGGGGTTTCCATCTTCTCGATAAATCCGCACAAACGAACGTTTTAAATTTTTAAATAATTTTGGGAATTACTAAAAGATCGTGTTCTAACTTACAGAATATGATTTCTTTCTACAACCGAGATAACCGAATATCTTTCAAAATAAGTAAATTTTCCGGTGTTTATTCTCGTATCGGGAATTTAAGACATTGTGTCCTAACTTATTGGACGTAACTCTCTTTCTTGATTAGCATGAAATATGCCCCTTTCTCGAAAATTTTTCAATATTTTAACAAAGGATCGTATTTTAAACCTCTTCAAGATTTTCAATTCTCGGCACTAAAAAACACGAAGTAATCAACTATGTACCAATTTTGGGTGTTAAAAGAATGCTAATCCTTCCTCATGAGTAACCGACTCCCGAACCCGTCTTTCTGAATTTCGTGGACCAAAATCGTTGTTTTAATAAATCAAACCGTTTATTTAAAAACAACCACTTTTCGAGGTGACTCGATCCCACCTCATAAAAAAAAGAATTGATGGCGACTCCCATTTTTTTTGTTTTCAAACATAAAAGTCGACCCCGTTTTTCAAAAAAATAGTTTCGACACACACTCAATATATGTGAGCTTGAAGGTAGTAGAGAAGATTACTCTGTCGAAGCGCTCATCCTAAACAAATAAAAAAGGTACAATTTGAATTAAGTATTTTTTTCCAACATAATCAACTTTTGTTGACTTTGTTGTTTGAAGCAAAACAAAGGGTAGTATCCAAATGCTTCTCGTCTTTCATTAGTAGCCAGAGCTTGAATATGGTTATGTTGTCGTTGCTATTGCTGTTGTCCCTTATTCTTTCATACCCTCTCTATATAGCCAAGTTGTTTACAACTTCTGCATTGAAGGTCTAGTCTGAACCAACAATACCTCTCCAAATGAGTGGTCTTTCTGCTGTGAGAATATGGTGGATTTTTCTCCTTGGCACCATTTCTCCAACACTTCTCTATCTTGTCTATGCAAACTTTATTTCCTTTGTAATTTGAGGAACTCAAACCTTCCATATTTTTCTTTGAAAGACTCCCTCAAATGCTTCTCTTGCCTTGTAGCCTTCCTATGTTTTTGAGTGTACAGGGCATTTATTAGCTCTGATAGAGAGATTGTGGATAGGTCTCTCTAATCTTCAAGAGGGGATATTTTTATTTGTACCTCTCAAGAGGTGCAGGGAGTGTAGTGATCACCTTCTCGACTACCCTGTTATAATTTTTTTAAAAAATCAACTAAAAATTAAAAAAATTTATTCTTAACAAATTTTTCCCATGGAAGTCCTTGACTTGGAAATTAACACCTATTATCATCATTGGAAGAATTTTAATTTCTTGGATACCAAAAAGGCATAATGGCAAATTTAGCCCTTGACAATTACATAGTTTGTCAATTTGATTATTATTTTCTTTAGCTAAATTAGACTCGAATCTTAAAAAAAAAAAAGTCTAATTTGATCATCAACATTTTAAAAAGAGTTGTATTGATTTTTTTAATGGAAATACAGGCTAAGAGTTAAATTTTTAAACATGACAACCCACATGACAATCCATGTGTACTTTATTTTTTTAAAATTTTTAAATTTTATAATCTTTAAATTATTTGTTGACATGACATATATGACAAATAGTGTCATGTTAGCATGAAATGTACATGGACTACCACGCAGGTTAAGACACCAATATCATTAAAAAATTAATGTTCTAGTCAACAATTTTGTTAAAGAAAAAGCAATTTGACTATTTTTGAAATATTAGTGGCTAAATTCAGCTCAAAAAAGAATAAGGGTCAAATTAACAACAATGTAAACATTGAGAACTAAATTTATCATTATACCAAAAAAAATGATGGATATTTGAAATTAGGGCTAATTTTGGGTGGTTGACTAGTTATTTATAATCTTAATTTACAGCAAAAATAGCATCACACACATGCACAACTTAGTACCCTAACAAAGCCCATAAAAGGGAATTCATGAATGGTAACAAAAAGTTGTAAAGTTATTCAGAAGTGAATCCCAAATAGAGACTTATGGAGGAGATATCAACTTCTCTAATCCCATCCGTGTTTTACTCTGTTCTTTTAATTGAAAGGATACATTGCTGGAATTGTTAATAACTAACTTAGTCACTAAGAATTGATTTTCTTATTACCTCATATTCTTTGTACAATTTCGTGTTTAATTCAATTGGTTCATATATTTATTTTTATGAGATAATATCTGATAAATTCAAAACTTAGAATCTTAGCATTTACAATAATTTTCTCTCTAATCCTAAGCTATAATCTACTATATAAGAAAACACAAATTATATTAGAGCAAATAGGGCAAAACTTAAATGTGGTTATTTTTTAGTATAACAATGGCAGTCCTTTTGATGAAATCATCTGTTTGCACCATTGTCAAACAGAAACAAAGAAAAATGGTGGTCAGAAATTGAGTGGAGCTAAGCTTAAGTTTACCATAAAGGGGTCCCATTTTGTACATCAAATATGAAGACTCAACTGTCTTTTATGGTCCACAGCATATACTTTTGTGTACAAATATGGATGTCCATTTTGTATTTCCCCTAAAATTAAGGCACTGTTTTTTTTCCACCATTCATTTTCTAGGGGTCTTATCTACTACCCTTTCTGCAATTAATGGAGCAATTTGACACTAATGAGCTTTGCATAAAGAGTCAATGCCCCCAAACCCCATTTCTATAATGTTTGGGTTATCCATAGATTGAATCTTAACCAATATCATAAATATATTTAAGAAAGTAAATAAGTTTTGACAAAAACAATTGATTCATAACTTAAAAACATGCTCATAATATTCTAATACGTAAAATATGTTAAAGAATAAACAATGTTATACTATATAAATAGTTTCAGATAAAAAATATATATATGGGATATAATATTATATAATACTTTTAATATATAAGTTAAGAAATAGTATGTAAGTAAATAATCAAATTAAATAATAATTAATAAGAATTTAAAATACATAAGGATAATATATAATAAAAATATACAAGTTTAATAAATTAATATATGAATAATAAGGGTAATATAATATACTCAAAACAATTAACGAATATTATAACATTTTTTTAAAAAAAAAAAAAGTATAAAAATGATATGGATAAAAAGTTAAAAACGCATATGTCAACCTAACTCCCATGAATATGAGGATTCAACGAAATTCTCCACCAAAATCTAACTCGAACTAAGCAAAGACAAAAAGAAATGAAAATGAGTGAAGAACAAAATAAAAAAATAAGCCACGTAAAATAAGAACGCAAGAGGAAGAGAAATTTGAGTGAATGCTTCCAAGAATTCTTATTGCTTTCAAATTCCAATGTCCTTTACAATGAAGGAGAGGCCTCTTATTTATAGTTGAGCCTCCCAAATCCAACTCTGACATGCATCAATTACATCAACTACTAAGATTAAAAGGTATCTACAAATTAGATCTCTAAGATTACAAAATCATATCTTTTAATATTACATACTATATCTTCTAAGATTTCAATCATATCTAAGATTGCATACCATAACTTATAGGATTGCATATCATATCTAAGATTTGCATATCATATCTAAGATTGTATATCCTTGAAGATTGTACTTCCATATACGTCAAGCTTGTAGATGGACCTTCAATCTTTAAATGATATATTTTGGACTGGACTTGGACTTTATTTTATTATTTCCAGTTTATTATTTTTTGTATGGGCCCAGGCTAAATTGGGTTCCTACACATAATATGATTAAAGTTAAATAATGTATAATACGTAGATAATATATAACAAATAAAAATAATAATATATATGATAAAACAATTTAACGTAAATAGGGAAAAGCAAAAAAGAAAAAATTAAAATAAATGAATAAATAACGATTAAGCAATTAAATGGATAAATAAAAAAAGTAAAAAAAAAACGCATAAGTCAACCTAACTCCCGCAATATGAGGATTCAACGAAATTCCTCCACCAAAATCTAACTCGAACGGAAGCAACTAAAAAAGAAACGAAGATGAGCGAAGAACAAAATAAGAACAAGCCACAGAAAATAAGAACGCAAAAGAGAGAGAAATTTGAGTGAATGTTCTCAAGAATTTTTATCACTCAAAACTCAAGTCCTTTATAATGAAGGGAGAGGCCTCTATTTATAGTTGAGCCTCCCCAAATCTAACGGTACAGATCAATTACATTAACGGTTAAGATTAAAAGGCATTTACAAATTAAATATCTAAGATTACAAAATCATATCTTCTAGGATTGCATATCATATCTAAGATTGCATATCATATCTTCTAGGATTACATATCATATCTAAGATTGCATATCCTTTGAAAATTATGTTTCCATATACGTCAAGCTTATAGATGGACCTTCAATCTTTTCAAGTAATGGGCCATTCCGATCGGGCCAAATGATATATTTTAGACTGAGCTTGAACTTTGTTTTATTATTTTGGGTTTATTATTTTTTTGTATGGGCCCGGGCTAAATTGGCCTATTACATTGTCTATGCAAACTTTATTTCCTTTGTAATTTGAGGAACTCAAACCTTCCATATTTTTGTTTGAAAGACTCCCTCAACATACTTCTCTTGCCTTGTAGCCTTCCTCTGTTCTTGAGCGTACAGGGCATTTATCAGCTTTGATAGAGAGATTGCGGATAGGTCTCTCGAATATTCAAGAGGGGATATTTTTATTTGTACCTTTCAAGAGGTGCAGGGAGTGTAGTGATCACCTTCTATACTACCCTGTTATAATTTTTTTTAAAAATCAACTAAAAATTAGAACAATTTATTCTTAACAAATTTGTCCCATGGAAGTCCTTGACTTGGAAATTAACACCTATTATCATCACTGGAAGAATTTTAATTTCTTGGATACCAAAAAGGCATAATGACATATTTTGCCCTTGACAATTACATATTTTTTTCAATTTGGTTATTATTTTCTTTAGCTAAATTAGACTCGAATCTTAAAAAAAAAAAGAGTCTAATTTGACCATTAACATTTTAAAAAGAGTTGTATTGATTTTTTTTTATGGAAATACAGGCTAAAAGTTAAAATTTTAAACATGACAACCCACATGACAATCTATGTGTACTTTATGTTTTTTTTATTTTTTAAATTTTATAATTTTTAAATTATTTGTTGACATGGCATATATGACAAATAGTGTCATGTTAGCATGAAATGCACATGGACTACCACGCAGGTTAAGACACCAATATCATTAAAAAATTAATGTTCTAGTCAACAATTTTGTTAAAGAAAGCAATTTGACTATTTTTGAAATATTAGTGGCTAAATTCAGCTCAAAAAAAGAATAAGGGTCAAATTAACAACAATGTAAACATTGAGGACTAAATTTATCATTATACCAAAAAAATGATGGATATTTGAAATTAGGGCTAATTTTGGGTGGTTGACTAGTTATTTATAATCTTAATTTACAGCAAAAATAGCATCACACACATGCACAACTTAGTATACCCTAACAAAGCCCATAAAAGGGAATTCATGAATGGTAACAAAAAGTTGTAAAGTTATTCAGAAGTGAATCCCAAAAAGAGACTTATGGAGGAGATATCAACTTCTCTAATCCCATCCATGTTTTACTCTGTTCTTTTAATTGAAAGGATACATTGCTGGAATTGTTAATAACTAACTTAGTCACTAAGAATTGATTTTCTTATTACCTCATATTCTTTGTACAATTTCGTGTTTAATTCAATTGGTTCATATATTTATTTTTATGAGATAATATCTGATAAATTCAAAACTTAGAATCTTAGCATTTACAATAATTTTCTCTCTAATCCTAAGCTATAATCTACTATATAAGAAAACACAAATTATATTAGAGCAAATAGGGCAAAACTTAAATGTGGTTATTTTTTAGTATAACAATGGCAGTCCTTTTGATGAAATCATCTGTTTGCACCATTGTCAAACAGAAACAAAGAAAAATGGTGGTCAGAAATTGAGTGGAGCTAAGCTTAAGTTTACCATAAAGGGGTCCCATTTTGTACATCAAATATGAAGACTCAACTGTCTTTTATGGTCCACAGCATATACTTTTGTGTACAAGTATGGATGTCCATTTCGTATTTCCCCTAAAATTAAGGCACTGTTTTTTTTCCACCATTCATTTTCTAGGGGTCTTATCTACTACCCTTTCTGCAATTAATGGAGCAATTTGACACTAATGAGCTTTGCATAAAGAGTCAATGCCCCCAAACCCCATTTCTATAATGTTTGGGTTATCCATAGATTGAATCTTAACCAATATCATGTGACTATCTTTTCTTTGTGCATTTTACAACAATATGTATGACTTTGCGGATTTCCCATGAAACTTCACCGAAATTCTTAATTATATAGCTTCGTGGAAAAAAATAAAATGAGAAGATGACTCTTGACAGCTCTGTAGCATAGTTATTATGAATTTTTATAAAATTTAAGGTTTTTTTACAGTTTAAAATTTTAAAAAATATTTAGGCGATAACATAACATAATTTTAGAGCTGACATATTATCATCTCCTAACAAAGTTATATAAAAAGACTAAATAATTGCTTGACAAAATCCAAATTCGAAATAAGAAAACAATTCAAGAATAAATGTTAACATATATTTTTTACTCCATTTCCAACCTTACATTTTATGTACTAAAATACCGAATTAAGCATAAGAAAGCACCCCAACACATAAGCTAAGACGCGTCTTAACTCACCCCTATTTTGGACAAAATTCAGCAAGATAGCCACAGAGCCTAGTTCACCAACTACAAAACCTATCTCACTCTATTTTCCAAGCCTAAAAGAAATACATCAACAGCAAGGAATTTGAAGAACAATTGAAGAGACATTTCATGGTGTGTGAAGAAAAAAGGAAGTACCTCTTGGTCACTTCTTCCATTGATGATGTGAAGTAAAAAGACCCTCTCTAGTCTCTAGTCTGAAGTTTGAGAATGTTGATCTGATAAATTAAAGAAGGTAACAATCTTTCCATAGGGTTTTAGAGATTCATATATAGTCAATCTTTAAATACCATAAATAATAAAGTAGAAAATGCTCCTTACCCTTCAAACACGTTTGTGGTACCTCAGTCAAAAAGACATTTCAAATCAACCAAATCCCCACTTAACCAGCAGCCGCCTTGTGGGGGCACAAAACATTAAAAATTATTTTCTATAATAACGTACTATTATTTTTAAATGTCCAACACCCCCAGGAAATCGGCATCTGTGGGCATCTGTGGGGATTTGATATCTGGTTCATGGTATGAATAAGAGATTGCTTTCAAGTTATCATGAATCTCAACAGTCAAAAAGACATTTCAAATCAACCAATCTATAATATTATTTTTAATAGTTTCGACGCTCATCAAAAAATAAATATTAACATTTAATTATGTGCCTATAATAAAAATTATAAATGTTTTTTCAGAGTTACATATTTAAATTATTTCTAATTATGCCTGAAACTGAAGAAATGAAATTATTTTAGTTTTATGGTAAAAAAGTAAACTAGTTAAGACCTTGACTTGGAAATTAACACCCATCATCATCATTGGAACAATTTTTCTTCTTGATATTAATCTTTTGAAACAAAAAATAGCATCACATATACATACACAAGAGCCGACTTAACTTCACAGCTTTTGATTAATATCATGGCGTCGTCTTCTTCTTCTTTTCCTCGTCAAGTGAAGCATCAAGTTTTCTTGAGCTTCAGAGGTGAAGACACGCGTCTTAACTTCACAGCTCATCTACTCAAAGCTTTGAAAGACAGCGGATTGAATGTCTTCTTCGATGAAGATACACTAGAGAAAGGGGAGCCACTTTCACCAGCACTTTCTCAAGGAATTGCAGCCTCAAATCTCTCCATCATCGTTTTATCTAAAGACTACGCTTCTTCGAAATCATGCTTGGCTGAAGTTTCTAACATTATGGACCGCAAGCACACACAAAAGCATATTGCTCTACCCATCTTTTACCATGTTAATCCCTCTGATGTGCGAAATCTTGGTGGGAGTTTCAAAACATCCTTTGAAGACCATGAATCAAAGAGGCCCACTGATGAAGTGAAACAATGGAAAACTGCTTTGGCTGAAGTCGGGACACTAAAAGGAATTCATATAAAAGACGACAAGTAACTATATTTTTCTCATATTTTTATATTTGATTTATCTTTTTCTTTTTTTATATATTTCCTAAATAATTATTTATACTTTTTTAATTTTCTGCTAGACCTGAAACCAAGTATATCAATGAGATTGTTGATGATGTTACAAGCAAGCTGATGAACACTGTGCCTAGAAGCACTTCTGAAAAATTGTTTGGAATAGATTATCAGAAAAAGATAATTCTGGGTCTGATTGAGCAAGAAGATTGTCGGGTAATAGGACTTTGGGGAATGGGTGGTATTGGCAAAACTACCCTTGCTGATGTTGTATACAAGGAAGTGTCTCCAAAGTTTAAAAGTCGTTTGTTTGTTCAAAATGTTCGTGAGAAAATAAAAAAACAGGGGAATGAGTCTTTACGAAATGAACTCCTTTCTAAACTATTAAACGAAAGAGAAATTTGTATTGATACCCCTTCCATAGGATACCCATACCAAGAGAGGTTGAACAATAAAAGAGTACTTGTTGTCCTTGATGATATTAGTGACTCAGACCAAATAGATTTTATGGGTGTTGAACATTTTGGTCTTGGAAGTAAAATCATTATAACATCTAGAGATAGACAGGTACTTAAGAATGGAAGAGCTAACCACATACACGAGGTAAAGAAGCTAAATACGAATGACTCTTTCAAACTCTTTTCAACATTTGCATTGAAGATGTTGAATCCTGCAGCTGATTTTCGAGATCTACTGCACAAGTTTGTAAAATACGCCCAAGGTAATCCACTTGCTCTTAAAGTTTTGGGTTCTAAACTATATTCAAAGTCTAGAAAAGAGTGGGAGAGTGAGGTGGATAAACTAAAGCAATATGCTGAACCAAAAATTTCACATATTTTGAAGAGTAGCTTTGATGGGCTAGGTGTGGTAGAGAAGAATATATTTCTTGACATAGCATGCTTCTTTAAAGGGGAACCGTTGGATATTGCAGAAAAAATTCTATGTAATTATTATTCAGGTGCAACGTGTGGAATAAGAAATTTGGTCGACAAGTGCCTACTTGATATCAAAGATGATATATTTATTTCTACACATGACATGCTTGAAGAGATTGGCAAAGACATTGTTATGCAAGAATCTAAACATCCTGGAAAACGCAGTAGGTTATGGAATCATAAAGACGTGAAAGAAGTGCTCAAATATAACAAAGTAAGCTCTAATTGTATTTATATTCTCTTCATTCTTTCATATGCTTTGTTTCCGTGTGTAAAATATTATCCTTTTTAATTTTTATTTCAAAAACTAAAATATGTATTGCTTACTATAAACATAAAGACCATATGTCTTATGACATAACATGGAATCTACTAAGGGTTTATTGGGTTGGTTAAATATCTAATGCATAAAAGTGAAAACATTTTGCATCTGGAAATTCTTGTAAAAATGTATTTTTGATTGGTACTTGATAAACAACATACATGACCTATTTGAAGGTATGCCTAATTTTAGTACTTTCTTTAGTGATTTAATGGAATGCCTACAAATTTATGTTGATAAATTGTTCTCTTCCTTTGTTATCAGGGGACTGACCTAATTGAAGGAATAAAGTTAGACATGACTCAAATTGATAACCTACAGTTTTGTGCTACTACTTTTGAGAAGATGCATAAGCTTAGATATATCGACTTCAAGTTTCATCTGTATAATATTTCAGCGTTCTATCAAGACCAATTTAAGTATAAGAAGCTATATGCAAGCCAAGTTGAAAGTATACCACTTCCTGATGAGTTGAGAATTCTTAGTTGGGATCATTACCCCTTCAAGTCTTTATCGGGTTTTAATCCAAAAAATCTTGTTGTGTTGAGATTACGGAATGGCAACATGAAACAACTTTGGAATGAAGATGATCATATGGTATACGATCTCATACTTTCTTTATCTAATAAGTTTTTAAAATAAAAAAAAGTATACTTTGATATATCAAATAATCATATGATTGCATCTTATTTAAATTATTTAAAAATAAATATAAAATAGTTTATTTTATTTAAAGAAGTGACATCATTTGATCGTAGGTGAATTTGAACACCCAATACATTAAATATAAATTTTTATTTTTCATAATATTATAATTATTTCTTTACCTTTCATTTTTTATCACCTAAAGTAAGTAGATGATGCTTCAAAATAATGTAGTTATTTTTATATATATTTCTTTTGCACAGGATCTTGTTAATTTAAGGGAAATTGACATTTCAAATTGCAAGAATTTAAGGAAGATGCCTAATTTTTCTGGAGCCATCAACCTTAAACTCCTTCGGTACTCTAAGTGTGAAAGTTTGGTTGAACTTCCTTGCGCCGATTATTTGGCATCTCTCTTCAACTTCGGGTGTCGATTCCATGGAGGTTGTAGTAGTCTCGAGAAGTTTTCTCAGGTACCAAGTCACTTTCATTCTTTGGACATATCAGGAATTGGAACAAAAGAAGTGCCTAATTCAATTGAGCATCTCATCAAACTTGTAAGCTTGTTGGCCAAAAAAATATCGATCAATATTTCAAAGTTGCAATCCCTTTGTGAACTAGATCTTAGTAATTGTCCAATGATCAAATTTCCAGAAATTCCAAGAAGTTTAACAGAATTAAACTTATCTGGCACTCAAATTGAAGAAGTGTCATTACCTTTCGACTCTCTATGTAATCTTCAGACCTTAAATATGAGTGGCTCAAGGGTAAAAAAAGTATCGATCAAGTTGGAATCCCTTCGTAATTTGGATCTTAGTCATTGCCCATTGGTTGAATTCCCACAAATCCCAAAAAGCTTAACAAGCTTAAACTTATCTGGGACCCTAATCGAAGAAGTATCCTTTTCTTTTGAACCTTTGGGTTATCATAAGGACATATATTTGAGTGGCACAAGGGTAAAATGTGTATTGGTGAAGTTGGAATCCCTTCGTTGTCTAAATCTTAGTCGTTGCCCAATCATGAAATTCCCAGACATCCCAAGAAACTTAATAAGCTTAGACTTATCTGGAACTCAAATTGAAGAAGTGGCCTTGTCCTTAGACACATTAAGTAATCTTCAATACTTAAATATGAGCGGCTCAAGTCTTCAAAAGCTACAGTGTAATATGGTCCTGTTCGATTTGAAAGAGATTCCAAGTGTTGATGTGCCCTCATCAGTCTTCAAGTTTAAAAGCCTTAAAATTTTGAGAATAGACCATTGCAGGAGCCTTAAATTACTCTCGAGCTTCCACCATATCAACAAATCTTGGATGTACATGATCGCACATCATTAGAACAAGTATCCTTCACGATCAAAATTTATATCGGTTTGATTCATTAGGTGATGATGATGACTATGTGTTTGGCATGTTATTTTGTAATTGCTTCAACCTAAACCAAGAGTCAATTGATAACATTGAGGCAAATGCCATGATCAAAATTGGATCCCTAGCTAAGAAATGGGCATCGAGATATGATTGGGATTCCTTACCCAACACATTCCAAGTTTGGTTTGTTGTTTGTCGAAACATAATTTCAAAGAAATAAGTTTGAGCGTCGAGTATGAAGTCTTCCTTAACATTAAAGATAGCTCCAAATGGGTGTAGTGGGAGCAGATTTTTGGTTTTTGCTATCCGCCTTGTGGCCGATATCACTCACTCGCCGCCGCCTTTGAATGTCTTGAATTTATTTGTGAGTACCAATTGACAAATACCGTGGCGGCGCGGTTATGAAAAGTTCAAAAGTAAAGTATTTTTGGTCGATGCTTTTGAGCCGCAGAAGTGTATGGGTGATCATGTGTTCATTCTATCTAGCATCGACTTGGTTAAAGAAGACAAGAATTATGAGGAGGCATCATTTGAATTCTACATCGAAATTTCAATTATTACGAAAGAAGAAGCGAGAAGAATATATCGAGGTTGTGAGATGTGGTGTTCATGTTTTTATGTGGTCGCATTGCAGTGATCCCGATGCTATACAAACGAGACATGCTTTGGAACAAAAGAAACTTTAACAATGATGGTGAAGAAAGGGATGGATGGCCTAAACGATTGAAATAGTTTTATTTCTATCCTTCTTTGGCTCCGCTTTTGAGGAGTTACAGCTTCTCAATATTGTCATCTAAATGCATAGGTAATTAGGTTTCATTCCATTTTTTTATATTAACATACATTTTTCTTTCATTCTTAAAGGTAATTTTTAAATTGTAAATTGTCTATGATAGAAAATGAAGTGCAAGTAATTAATTAATTAAAACCAACCAGGATGAATCTAACTTGCTCTGCTTTATAAATTGCTTGCTATTTAGTGGGAAAACTAAAACGTTGTAGTTCAACACTATCAATGTTAAAAGTGTTGATAAACCATAAAAGTAACACATTTTAATCCCATGCTTAGCATGTTTTTGGATGTTTTATTATATAATTTTGTGAATTTAATGCTCCTAATCCTTTAATTTCATGTTTCTTTACTTAGGTGAGCATAGGAGAGCGAAAGGAGTGAAAATCGAGCAAAAAGAGTTGATTTCAGTATCACGCACGGACTAGCCACACGCCCATGTTCCATCCCGTGTCGATTTCTAACCAATTCAGTACTGCACACGGCCTGGGTATTCTTACACTGGCTGATCACACACCGTGTCCTTATCGCACCCTGTTTCATTTTCACACGAAAAAAGCCAATTTTTAAGTATTTTGGGCATTCCAAAATCTATAAAAACACACGGGAAGAAGACCTAAGGGGGACGTAGAGCAGAACAAAGATCGAAGGAAGCCGTTGGAATCAATTCAGAAGCAGGATCTCATCCAAGATTGAAGATCTCCATCAAATTTCCATTTAGGAGAAGATCTTGAGAGGAGTGTTCCTCCAGCGAATCAGTTTCATTTAGTGGTTGTGCGACTGTTGGTAAGTGAACATTTTATATTTTAGGGTTTTGTGTCGAAGTTTCAGAATAGTTCAATTCGACTATTAAATTAGTTTTTTTAGTTCAATTAATTGTTAAATTGGTTATTGGATGGTCTTTTTTCCCTTTACGTTGTTCCTACATCGAAATCATACCAAGCGAGTAACAAAAACCCAAGATTTTGCGTTTCACGAACATAGAAAATCATGGTTGTTGATGCAGCACGGTCGTGTCCTAGACCATGTGATAGACCGTGTGAGGTACTATTTGGCTCACAAAGCCGGGGACACGGGCGTGTGTCAAGACTGTTTTACTAAAGAGACACACAGGTTAAGGACACAGGCGTGTGTCCAAGGCATGTGAGTGAAATTTGAGGTTTTAAGTCACACGGGAGTGTGCTAGGCTATATGGTAGACCGTGTAACTCACTGTTTTAGGTCACATTACCATGTGCTAGGATGTGTGTGACGATAAAGAGGCCACATGAGTGTGTATCAAGTCGTGTGTGGACCACACGGGCCGTTGTTCGAGCCATGTGAATCCACACGCATATGTAGGCCAAAAATATAACTTTTCTTTAGGGTCGTGTGTGATGTTGTAATCGAACATAGGCCTTTCGTAGGGTTCGTATGATCTGAATTATGCTACATAACTTGATATCTATAAGCTGATGCTCTGATATTTAATAATCTGTTTATACGTCTTTCTATTGCAATAACCATATTATTATGAATATGATTTGTTACTGGATAATTTGTGTATGTAGATTGATACCAAATATCCTCGTATCTGCATTGGGTTGGGATTGTGAAAAGAAGGATATGTGACAATTTAATAATTTGTCGAACTTAGTGGCTACGTCACGAACATATGTTTGATTCTAGCGAATCATTGCATTTTGTTCTGGTAGTTCGACTACAATCATTCTGAAATGTGACATATAGTCACCATGTGGTGTGTAGGAATGGATGAATACTCGATATCCTATATGGTTTGTAGGGATGGATGGAGATTGTGTGTAGCGGTTGGTGGTAGGAAATTGCATCTGTATCTGAAATGTTCTGAAACAGTATATGCCATCCTTTGTTTCTATTTCTGTATCTAATATGGATATTTGATTGATTAATAAAGAATGGTGATTCTAGCTATTATGCTATGATTTAATTGCGAATATAAGTTGTGCACTGAGTCGTAAACTCATTTTGTTTGTTTGTTTAGATTACAGGTAACCCTCAGACTTAGGTAGATTGGCGTGGCAGGAGCTTGATAATCTTTTCTTAATTATTTTATCGTTTTCAAAGATTTATTCTATTATGTGTTTAATTTGGGTTTGGTTTGGAATTTGGATTACTATGTTGATCTGATGGAAAATGTGATTTCAAACTGCTACGACTTTAAGTATTTAATGGTTGGTTTAATTATTTCGAATAATTTGATGTAGCTCTCTAGACTTGGTCTCACGTCTAAATCAAGTATGAGATGTTACACAAATTTAGATCTAATTTGAAATTATGCCTTCTTTTGACATGGTGATATCTATCCTTTATGGATTAAGATCTTTTAGTCAATCTATTGGGGATTTGCATCATAATTTGTCCCTTTTTTTGACCTTACTTTGTCAAAAGCAGAAACGAAACTGATGTTTTCTAAAAATTAATTAAAACCTTTACGGTGCTACATAAAGAGGAATTTGGTTAAATCAAATCAGACCAGCGGTGAGTTTTCATTGACCTTCATAATGCAACAAAGTATAAGAAAACTAAGTTCATAATGCAACAAAATAGTTTTGCCATTAAACCGAACAAGCTCGTGAAGAATAATAATGTTTGCTGCAAGAAATATGGCAACAAGTGCAATCTGTTTGTAATTTTAATTCCAAAAACCAAAGTTCAATCCATAATCTTAAATATGAAAGGAAAAGAAAACAACTTCGGAGACATTAACATAAAGAGAAATTTCAACACAAACTGATCTGAAAAATCAAAATCCAAGAGAAGAAGACATCAACCGGCCCCATCACAAAATAACCTTTAGAGAATCATGCTATCTCAAGAAATTATTCTTCTCTAATTCTTCCAGCGCATCAAAGCCTCTCAAAATCTGTCCAATTTTTGTAGGCCATATTCCTTTAATCCTTCCAACTCGCTCTCCCACGCTTTTCTTGATTTGCTATTCAGCTTAGAACCCAAAACTTTAACAGCAAGTGGATTGCCTTGGCTTGGCTTGATTTTTTTTTTTTTTTAAATTCTTGTATCTTTCAAGGAAAAATTATGTGGATGTTTATTAAAAAAAGAATTTAAAAATAATAAAAATATAGGTGAATTACACAAATAATCATCCAACTACTAGTGTGTTTTTATTTTGGTCACTCAAGTTTAAAAAATTTTATTTTAGTCACTAACGTCATCCAAATGTTATATTTTAATCAATCTTTTATTAAATCAAATGACGATAATGTTAGTGGTTAAAGATAGAATTATTTTTAAACTTGGGTGATCAAAGTAGAAACACATTAATAGTTTAATGATTACTTGTGTAGTTTAACTTAAAAATAAAGATGGATCAAATTAGTTGGGATATTATAAGCATAAGTGCATTGTCAAGTTTACTTGGTAAACTACGCTTCACATAAAAAATATTTAGAAATGTTAGGTACATAATTCTTAATTATCAAGATTCAACATTAGTGTAATCATCAAATGTATTTAATTTAAATTTTTAAAAACACTTGATTCCAAGAAAAAAATTGATAAAAATTCAAAGGTTATGTACACACAACATTTGTTTGAGAAATGGTGATTGGTGTGTATTATCAAAGTCAAGGTCTTCCAGTAGGACAAAATTGTGATGCAAATCATATATTTGTTAATGGTTTTTTTTTATGGACCGGAATGATATTAGTTGGGTTTGGTGATTAAATAGATATTATTGTCAAATCAGATGGGGTTATTATAATATAAGAGAATTGTCAATTTTACTTGGTAAACCATCCTTTAAAAAGTGACGAAGAAACACAAATCTTAATTATCAAAATTCAACATTATCTATCCCATATACGAAAATTATTTGATTAATTTATTTTTATTAATATGTATAATTTAATCAAAATCAAAGTTTTATACATAGAATTATACAAATTAAATTTCATATATTATCAATTTCTTTTATTTATTAAACTTCAACATAAAAAAGAATTTTATTCAAGAGTTGGGGGTGAATTTCTGTCCGGAAATTGTAGTTGATTTCTTGGTTAGTGTATATCTATTTCATATAACTGATTCAAACGAATGTAGCATTAAAATCTAATATTTTTTTGGGGAAAATGATCCAACCCAAATCCAAGAGTAGAAAAACAAATATATTTCTTTACCCGTACAGAAATAAATTGATAAATTGTTTATATATATATATATTAATACTTGATAAATTATTATTTTTAGGGACGGAATCAATCTAAGAAATCATGCTGGACATGTTTTAAATTGATAAGTTACGATTAAGCTCTATTGTTTTGGAAAACATGCTTAATCTTAGATTTATCTATTTCATATCTCGTCAATATTGGAATAAGAAGCTACTTGCAGGTGAAATCGATATTCTATCTTTTTCTTGTGAGTTAAGGTATCTCTTCAAATTTTTATCCTCAAGTTTTAATCTAAAGAATCTTATTGTGTTGATATTACATAAGAGTGACATGGAACAATTGTGGAATGAAAATGATAAAAAAAAAACATTTTGAGCATTGTCAATATTAGTAGACATTATAAAGGATAAGGAAAGAGAAAAATAGAAATAAAAATGGAAAGAGAAATAATGTAAAAGAAAACAAAATACAATAATTAAAAAAATACTTTTTATGTTTATACGATGTGACAATTTATTATTGGCAGAATTTTTTTATTGGATATAACATTTTGATGTAAAACAAGAAAATACAACTTTAAAAAAAATATTAGATATCAACTTGGGAAAAAAAATTGAATATTTGCACAATTTCAAAATAATTGATATTTTAATTGGTAGTTGACAAGTTATTGGTTGGTCTTAATTGGTTAACTTTGGCATGAGTATGTGATCTTCCCTTTATTTTGTTATTAATAAAATTCCTAAAATTGATTGAGAAAAAAAAATAGAGAAGAATAATTGAGTACGCAACCTTTGGATTGTTTTTTTTTTTTCTTTGTTTTTTTAAACCTTTCTTCTTGGAATCAAATGTACATTAAAAAAATATGAAGGGTAGTAAAGCAAGTAAACTAGACAATTCTCTTTATATTTATAATAATCCCAACTAATTTAGTCAATAAAAAAAACATTATTTGCATCACAAATTTGTGACTTTGAGATTACACACCAATCACCAAACCTCAGCATAACACAGTCAAGGCTTACTAAATATCACACAAGGGCTGAAATATACTACAACAAGGGTTGAAAGCATTTAGTAACTACTTGTAAACAAAGCTGTAAAATCAGTCCTAATTAAACCAAGCACACTTTCATGGCTTCTTCTTCATCTTCTAGTTCAATGAAGCATCAAGTTTTCTTGAGCTTCAGAGGTGAGACCCGCTTTAACTTCACCGCTCATCCATTCAAAGCTTTGAAAGACAAGGCACTAAATGTCTTCTTCGTGAAGATATATCGGAAAAGGGAAGCAACTTTTACCAAACTTTCGCAAGGAATTGCACCTCAAATCTCTCAATCATCGTTTATCTAAAGACTATGCTTCTTCAAATCATGCTTAGTCAAGTTTCGACATCATGAACCGTAATCGCTCAAAGGACATATTGTTCTTCCTATCTTTTACCATGTCCATCCATCCATTGTGAAGAATCTTGGTGGAAGTTTCAAAACATCCTTTGAAGATCATGAATCAAAGAGGTCCATAGATGAAGTGAAATGATGGAAAGATGCCTTAGCTAAAGTCGGGAACTTAAAAGGATTTCATATAAAAGACGACAAGTAACTATATTTTTCTCATCTTCTTATATTTGACTTATCTTTGTTTCATATTTCATATATAATTATATTTACTTTTTGATTCTCTGATAGATCTGAAACCGAGTATATCCAGGATATAGTTGATGATGTTACAAGAAAATTGATGAATAGTGCGCCTAGAATCACTTCTGAAAAATTGATGGGAATAGATGATCACAAAAAGATGCTTTTGGGGTTGATTGTGCAAGCGGACATCCGTGTAATAGGATTTTGGGGAATGTGTGGTATTGGCAAAACTACCCTTGCTAATGCTGTATATGAGGAAGTCTCTCCTGTTGTGATATGAAAAGAAGTTAAGGAAGTTTTAGTTAGTTAGTTTGTTAATGACAGTTAGTTTGTTGCTTTCTGTTGTAAATAGGGAGTTACCCTAGCTCCTTAAATGTCCTTAAAATGCACTGCTTTGTGTATGCAATGAATACATAGTATTCTTCTTTTCTTCCACGTCTTGTGTTCTTCAACATGGTATCCAGAGCCTAGGGTTTTTCTGGTATTTTTTTTTCTTCTCTTCTTCTTTTGTCATGGCAACTGATGGCCTTCCGATTGTTGATACGTCGCCTCATTCCGTGACTGTCGGTGATACAGTCCATTCCCAGGGTTTGGGTAATTCCGTGACTCCCACTGTCCAGTACTTCACCAAACATGACGCAGTAAAACTCAACGAGACCAATTTCTTGTTGTGGAAGCATCAGATAATGTTGACTCTTGAGGGTTATGGACTTGAAGGATTCGTATTGGGTACTGTTCTTCCTCCACCTTTTTTTATATCTGACGCTAACGGTCAGCTTCTAGACAATCCGGCGTTCTTGATACATAAAAAGCAGGATAAATTCTTAGCTTCTTGGCTCCTTTCTATGGTCACTGATGATGTTCTTATTCATTTAATGATGGCCAGTACTAGTCTTGAAGTATGGACAACCATTGGTCGACGATTTGCTGCGAAATCCAGCATCAAAATCTCTAGCCTCAGACACACCTTGTATTCGATCAAGAAGTCCAACCTTTCGGTCAAGGATTATCTAGCTAAGGTTAAAAACCTAAGTGACACTCTAACTACTGCTGGAAGTCCTGTTACTGAGCAAGAACAAGTCAGTATAATTTTGGCTGGTTTCTCTATTGAATTTGAGTCTATTCGCATTTTTGCTTCAGCTACACCTGTAAGTCTTGAATTAGTTACTGAGATGCTCCTAGACTGTGAGGCTCGTCAACTTGCCATGTTCACTGAAGTTCCTCTCCAAGCTCACTTAGTCTCTCAACAAAATGGGTCTGGCAGCATAAAGTCCAACTCGGGCTCCTCGACTTTCAGTCGTGATTCTCATTAACATCACAGAGGGTCCGGTCGTGGCTCATTTCGTGGTCGTTATCGTGGATCGGGTCATGGGTGGTCTAGATCGAAACCACAGTGCCAACTATGTGGTAAAGTAGGCCATATGGTCCAAACCTGCTATCATAGGTTTGATGAAAGCTTCTCGGGCACTGAATCGAATGCTTCACCTTCTATCAATTATCACCGTCTAAATGACAACTCGTCCCCGTCCTGCGCATCAACTCAATGTTGTAATCATTCTTTACAGTCCTCTTTGACCACGCCTCTACTATCGGGTCCAAATTTCACTGCTACCCAAAGATTGGTACCTGATTCAGAGCCACAAATCATGTTACTCCTACAACAGCAACTCTTACGGATATCTCCCCTACATGGGTACAAGCCAAGTGTCCATGGGCAATGGTGAGTCTGTCTTCATTACTAATGTAGGCTCTTCTCAAATCTTGGCTGGTTCTAAGTTGTTACATCTTAAAAATGTTTTACATGTACCTGCAGTATGTAAAAGCTTGCTCTCTGTAGGACAATTTACAAAGGATAATAACGTCTATTTTGAGTTTCATCCTGTAATGTGTTTTGTAAAGGACATTCAGACAGGGAGGACTCTTCTGGTGGGCCGCATACATGATGGTCTGTATCGCTTTGATTTTTCTCAAGCTGGCGAGTGTAAGCCTGGTTCTGCTACTATTTTCAACTCACCTCGGGTTCATAATGTAGAAGCTTCTTCTAATCTTGCTCTGTGGCACAATAAACTTGGACACCCATGTACAAGTGTTCTTACTCGTGTATTACGTTCCTGTAAGATACCTTTTAAGAGTAGTGATTTACCCCTCAACTGTACTACTTGTAAGATCGGCAAGTCTCATAAGCTGCCTTTCACTACTTCCAAAACAGTGTATTCGACTCCTTTTGAACTAATTACTGTGGATGTTTGGGGTCCAGCTCACGTGTTGTCAAATGGATACACGCATTATGTGTCATTTGTGGATCACTGTAGTAGGTTCACATGGGTGTACTTTCTCAAGGCTAAGTCAGAAGTTTTTCGGGTTTTCTCATTTTTTTACAAAATGATTCAAGTTCAATTTGGTCAAACAATAAAAATGCTGCAGAGTGATGTTGGTGGCGAGTTCCGTGCTCTCTCTAATGAACTTGCGCGTCTTGGTATTTGTCATCGCATCACATGCCCTTATACTTCAGAGCAAAATGGGGTTGTTGAGCGCCATCATCGACATATTGTTGAAATGGGGTTAACCCTGTTAACCAAAGCTTCAATGCCTGTAGACTACTGGTCTGACGCCTTTTCTTATGCTGTTCACTTGATCAATAGGCTTCCTACGCCTGTGTTGCAAAATGTGTCTCCTTTTGAAAAACTTTACAAGATTCAACCTGACTACACTACAATGAAGGTTTTTGGTAGTGCTTGTTATCCTTATCTCCGTCCCTTTCAAAAGCATAAACTTCAATTTTGTTCGAGCAAGTGTGTTTTTCTTGGGCTTGGGATAAAACAAAAAAGTTTTCGGTGTCTTACATCTGATGGTCGAGTGTTTGTGTCACGCCATGTCACCTTTGACGAGATGCATTTTCCTTTTGAAAATGGGTTTCTCTCTCTACAAGATGGTAATATTCAGTTTGGTCATTACACGTCCTGTATACCTGTGGTTATGCCACCTAGTTCTGACTCTGGTACATTGTGGCCCAGTATGACGTCTCATGATTCAGCGCCTTCAGCTTCCTGCTCTCCTGGTCAAAGAACTGGCTTGCATGATCAGACTAATGTTTCAAGGTCCCCCAGGTCGTCTTCGTCCACTAGTAGTACCTCTGCGGATGTGGCTCAATTTCGACCACCCATTTTGTCTGAAGGTGTCGGTGACCAACCACTTATTCTGTCTGAAGGTGTCAGTGCCCAACCATGCCCACAAATTGAAAATTGTCACCCCATACAAACACGGTCCAAAAGTGGAATTTTTAAACCACGGGTTTTTTCTTCTGTTTTAGACGAAAGGGAGCCTTCCACAATAGCTGAAGCATTTAAAAGTTCTGCTTGGACTAATGCTGCAAAGAATGAATATGAAGCCTTAATAGCAAATCACACATGGGATCTAGTTTCGTTGTCAGAGGGGCATCGTGCTATGGGATGTAAATGGATTTTTAAGGTGAAGCGTTATGCAGATGGTTCGATTGCTAGGTATAAAGGTCGACTCGTTGTTCGGGGCTACCTTCAGGAACCTGGGATTGATTTCTTTGAGACTTTCAGTCCTGTTGTTAAACCAACAACCATCAGAGTAGTTCTGGCTATTGCTCTCTCTCGCGGGTGGCCTCTTCGACAAGTGGATGTTAATAACGCCTTCCTCAATGGTGATCTGCATGAAGAAATATATATGACTCAACCACCTAGGTTTGAGCAACAGAGTGATGATGGGAGTCAGCTTGTTTGTAGGTTAAGAAAGGCTTTTTATGGTCTTAAACAAGCTCCTAGATCTTGGTTTCACAAGCTAAGGGAGTTTCTTCTTACAGCTAAGTTTGTTGCTTCTAAAGCAGACAGTTCTCTTTTTATTTGAAGAACAGGTACCCAGCTTCTTTACGTTCTTGTGTACGTCGATGATATCATAGTCACTGGTACTGATTTGTGTAGTATTGATGGTTTTATCAAAACTCTTGATGATAAATTTTCTTTAAAAGACCTGGGGTCGTTGAGCTATTTCCTTGGTATTGAGGTTACTACTACTTCAAGTGGCGTCTTCTTGAGTTAGAAGAAATATATCATGGATCTATTACAACGGGCTTCCATGGCAAAGTCCAACTCCTCTCCTACTCCAATGGTGACGACGTGCAAATTGTCTACCCATGATGGCACTCCTGTTGATGATGACCGAGTGTTTCGAAGTATTGTTGGGGCTTTACAGTATATGGTTATAACACGACCTGACATTGCTTTTTCCGTTAACAAAGCATGTCAATTTATGCATAGACCTTTGGACATGCATTATAAAGCTATAAAGCAAATTTTGCGGTACCTACAGGGGACACTTGATTTTGGTCTACATTTTATCAGGTCTTCAAGACTTCTACTTGAGGGATATTCTGATGCTAGTTGGGCATCCGACATTGATGATCGTCGGTCGACCTCAGGTTACTGCATCTACTTGGGAGGTAATTTAGTTTCATGGAGTAGTCAGAAACAGTCTGTGGTATCCTGTTCCACAGTAGAGGCGGAGTACCGAAGCCTAGCTCAGGTTACTGCTGAAGTGGTTTGGGTTAAGTCCCTACTATCTGAACTAGCTATTTCTGTTGTTAACAAAGCAATGCTATGGTGTAATAGTTCAGCTGCAGTAGCTGTAGCCAATAATCCTGTAATGGATTCAAAGGTCAAGCATGTGGAATTGGACTTGTTTTTTTGTCAGAGAGAAAGTTGCTGAAGGTTCGATTCAAGTTGGTCATGTCTCGGGGCAAGATCAGGTTGCTGACATCTTGACTAAGCCTCTGTCTGTTGGGTTGTTTGAAAAGTTTAGGAAAAAACTTAAGGTGGTCTTCAAAGGAGAAGTCAGTATGCTAGAAGGAGAGGTCGAAATGCATGGGGCATGTTGTGATATGAAAAGAAGTTAAGGAAGTTTTAGTTAGTTAGTTTGTTAATGACAGTTAGTTTGTTGCTTTTTGTTGTAAATAGGGAGTTACCCTAGCTCCTTAAATGTCCTTAAGATGCACTGCTTTGTGTATGCAATGAATACATAGTATTCTTCTTTTCTTCCACGTCTTGTGTTCTTCAACATCTCCAAAGTTTGAATGTAGTTTGTTTCTTAAAGATGTTAGTGAGAAAATAAAAAAACAGGGGGATGAGTCTTTACGAAATGAACTTCTTTCCAAACTATTAGATGAAAAAGAAATTTGTATTGACACCCCTTCTATAAGCTACCCTTACCAAGACAGGCTGAATAAAAAAAAAAAGTACTTCTTGTCCTTGATGATGTTAGTGACCCAGACCAAATAGATTTTATGGGTGTTAAATATTTTGGTCCTGGAAGTAAAATTATTGTAACATCTAGAGATAGACAAGTACTTAGGAATGGAAGAGCTAACCACATACATAAGGTAAAGAAGTTGAATAAGAACGATTCTCTTCAACTTTTTTCTACATTTGCATTTAAGTTGTTGAATCCTGTTGTTGATTTTCAAGATCTATCATGCAATTTTGTAGAATATGCCCAAGGTTGTCCACTTGCTCTTAAAGTTTTGGGTTCTAACCTATATACAAAGTCTAAAAAAGAGTGGGAGAGCGAAGTGGATAAACTAAAGCAATATGTCGAACCAAAAATTTTACAGATTTTGAAGAGTAGCTTAGATGGGTTGGGTGAGCTAGAGAAGAATATATTTCTTGACGTAGCATGCTTTTTTAAAGGGGAAAAAATGGATATTGTAGAAAAAATTCTAAGTAATTATTATATGGGTGCAATGTGTGGGATAAGAAACTTAGCCGATAAGTGCTTACTTGATAGCATAGATGGTTATCGTATTTCTATGCATGATATGCTTGAGGAGATTGATAAGGACATTGTTCGTCAAAATGTAAAGAAAACCCAGGAAAGTGCAAAGAGTTATGGTTTCCTAAAGATGTGGATCAAGTGCTCAGATATAATCAAGTAAGCGCTAATTGTATTTACATTATTTTCCATTATTATTTTTTTGAACAATCTTATTATAGGTACTGATCATATATGCTCTTTTTTATACGATGTCTAAAACTACCCATAGCTCTTCCTCAACCCTTAAATGGGAGGATAATGTGCTTCAGCACACTCGAACTCATGTTCTCCTGTATTGACAACAATGTCCATGCCAATTAAGTTAAAACTCAATCGGCTTCTTTCTTTTTTTTGTTTTCATTGTTATTTAATGAAAAATTATGTTTGATATCTTTTAAATATATAAATTCAATTAATTATATATTTTAATATGTTAAAAGTTTAATTGTTTGCATTTACATTGTATGAAATGATAATCATTTTAGTTATTATTTCAAAAAAATAAAATATTTGTTTACTGAGTACCATACAAATAATGACAAGTGTGTTAGGGTATAACATGGGATCTACTCAAGTGTTTATTGGGTTGGTTAAGTATTTAATATATTGCTTTTAAAAAAAGAAAAATAAAATTGAACACTTTTATATCTATACACTGAGACTTGATGAATTGTTTTTAATTATTAGGGGACTGTATCAATTGAAGGAATAAAGTTAGACATGTCTCAGATTGATGAGCTGCAGTTATGTCCATATGTTTTTGAGAACATGTTTAATCTTAGACATATTTACTTCTATAAACCTAAGGTCGGGAAAGAGGATTGGAATCCGAAGCTACTTGCAAACCAAGTTGATAGTGTATCTCTTCCTAATAGGCTAAAGTATCTTTGTTGGGATTATTTCCCCTTCAAATCTCTATCAAGTTTTAATCTAAAGAATCTTATCGTGTTGAAATTACGATATGGCAATATGGAAAAACTTTGGAATGAAGATGATCATATGGTATGTGCTTTTATATATTTTTCTTCATCTAAATTTTTTTTATGGAAAAACAATTTATAATTTGATGTATCAAATAATCATATGATGACATCTTATTTAAAGTTCTAAAAAAATAAACATGAAACATTTTTTAATTTTATATAAAAAAAAGTGACATCATTTGATCTATTAATTGTGGGTGAATTTTCACATCGAATACATCAAATATAA
The DNA here is from genome assembly GCA_025503065.1 of Gossypium bickii. Lineage (NCBI taxonomy): Eukaryota > Viridiplantae > Streptophyta > Magnoliopsida > Malvales > Malvaceae > Gossypium > Gossypium bickii. The sequence goes on from CP106713.1 coordinate 130,601,715, forward strand.
ATTTTTATAATCTTAATATTATAATTATTTATTTTCTTTTCATTTCTTAAAAGTAATACAAATATTTTTCTATACAGGACCTTGTTAATTTGAGGGAAATTAATGTTTCAAATTGCAAAAATTTAAGGAAGATACCTAATCTTTCAGGAGCCATCAACCTTGAACTCCTTCATTGCTCTAACTATGAAAGTTTGGTTCAATTTTGGGACGAAGATAATCATATGGTATGTGCTTTTATACCTTTTATACTTTCTTCAGAAAAAAAAAAGGATTCATAACTTGATGTATTCATACGAAGACATCTTATATAAAATTTTTAAAAAGTAAATATAAAATATTTTATTTTATTTTTCTTAGTATTATAATTATTTTTTTTCATTTTTCATTTGTTACTGCCTAAAGTAAGTAGATGATTCTTAAAAGTAATATAATTATTTTTTCTTTTGCACAGGACCTTGTTAATTTAAGAGAAATTAACGTTTCAAATTGCAAGAATTTAAGGAAGATACCTAATCTTTAAGGAGCCATCAACCTTGAACTCCTTAATTACTTTAAATGTATAAGTTTGGTTCAGCTTGGGAATGAAGATGATCATACGGTATGTACTTTCATACTTTCTTTGAACAAAAAAAAAAAATTATAATTTGATGTATCAAATATTCATATGGTATCTTATTTAAATTTTTAAAAAAATATATGAAAAAATATTTTACTTTATTTAAATAAGTGACATTATTTGATCTATTAATTGTAATATATCGTATATAAAATTTTACTTTTCTTAGTATTATAATTTATTTCATTTTCATTTTTTACTACCTAAAGTAAGTAGATGATGCTTAAAGTAATACAGTTATTTTTTCTTCATAGGGTCTTGTTAATTTAAGGAAAATTGGCATTTTATATTGCGAGAATTTAAGGAAGATTCCTAGTTTATTAGGAGCCATCAGCCTTAAATTCCTTAATTTATCTGACTGTAAAAATTTGGTTGAACTTCCTTACCTCAATCATTTGGCATCTCTTCATAAGTATGGGCTTGTACTTGGCGGATGTTATAGTCTCAACAAGTTTCCTCAGGTCCCAAGTCACTTTTGTCGTTTGAATTTATCAAGCACTAAAATAAAAGAAGTGCCCGATTCAATTGAGCATCTCCACAAGCTACAGAGATTGTCATTGAGCAAGTCAAAGGTAAAAAGCGTATCCATCAATATTTCAAAGTTGGAATTCCTACATCAATTGGATCTTAGTGATTGCCCAATGATCAAATTTCCAGAAATCCCAAGAAGCTTAACAGAATTAAACTTATCTGGCACTAAAATTGAAGAAGTGTCCTTACCTTTCAACTCCCTATGTAATCTTCGGAATTTAAAAATGAGGAGCTCAAGGGTAAAAATCAGATCGATCAAGTTGGAATCCTGCGTCAATTGGATCTTAGTGATTGCCCAATGATTAAATTTCCGTAAATCCCGGAAGCTTAACGAGAATTAAACTTATCCGCACTCAAATTGAAGAAGTGTCCTTGCCTTGCCTTCGACTTCTGTGTAATCTTGAATTTAAATATGAGGGCTCAAGGGTAAAAATGTATCGATCAAGTTAGAATCCCTTCAGAACCGAATCTTAGTAATTGCCCAATGATCAAATTTCCAGAAATCCCAAGAAGCTTAATAGAATTAAACTTATCTGGCACTCAAATTGAAGAAGTGTCACTGCCTTTGGACTCTCTATGTAATCTTCAGTACTTAGATATGAGTGACTCTGCAGTCAAAAATGTATCGATCAAGTTGGAATCTTTTCATTATCTAGATCTTAGTGGTTGCCCAATGGTCGAATTTCCAGAAATTCCAAGATTTACATAGGACTGTAATCCAATAAGTACCCTCTTTTTTCCAAACTTTAGGTCTAGGAAGCACGAACACGGCTCATCCCTCCTCACGGTATCGAAGGTTTGTCCAAAATTGACACTTGTCAAACATGCCCAAATACGTACCGAACATGCTCGAATAGTCAAAAATAAAAGAGATCGACATGGGCACGATACTGGTGTCTAAAAAAAGACACGTGTGAGAAGTAGGAAAAGTAGATGATCGTGTCTGTATTGGGTCGTAACTGTATTGCGTGACTGTGTGCATGCGTCATAGCTTTGGGTTATCTGGAGGACTTAAGTGGAAAAGGTGTGCCCTTACCAAGCTTGAGGTCTACAACCTCTAGGGATATGTGGATGGATGGTTGCAAGAGCATCAATTTACTCTCAGAGCTTCCACTATATCTGCAATAATGGGGTGTACTTGATTGCACATCATTAGAAAAAGTACCCTTTACATATCAAATTTTTATATCAGTTTGATGATGATAATGATGATGATGATGATGATGTGTTTCACATGCTATTCTGTAATTTCTTCAACTTGAATCAAGAGCCAATTGATAATATTGTGGCAGGAGATATGATTGGAAATACTATGCTGATAAAGTTCCAAGTTTGATTTGTTGTTTCCCAGGAAAAAAAATTTCAGCAAATAAGTTCAAGTTTCAGAGCATGAATTTTTCCTTATGTTTGAAGATAGCCCCAAATGGGGGTAGTGGCAATAGATTTTTGGTTTTTGCTATCTACCTTGTGGTTGATCTCACTCACTGCGATTGGTTTGGAACTGTTGCATATCTTTGTGAGTACCAACTTAGAGCCTCCGGTGGTGGCAATGGTGGTGGTGTTTGTGAAAAGTTCAGAAGTATGATACTTTCGATGGATAATCCTGAGCCAAAGAAGTACATGGGTAATCACGTGTTTATTCTATCTAGCATCGACATGGTTAAAGAAGACAAGAATTATGAAGAGGCAACATTTGAATTATGTATCAGATGGCGAAGACCTTGAAGGAGTTGACTATGTTAAGGTGGAGAGATGTGATGTTCATGTATTTTATATGGATGCAAAGAGTGATACAGATGCTACTGAAAGGAGACTTGCTGGGAACAAAAGAAGCTTTAGCCATGATTGTGAAGAAGGGGATGGAGGACTTAGAAGATTGAAATAGTTTCTTTCCATCTTTGGCTCTGCTTTTGAGGAGTTTCAAATTCTCAATTATGTCATCCAAATGCATAGGTAGGGGTTTCATTTTAATCTCTTTTTTTCATATTATCATACAATTTTTTAGCTTTTTATTCCATTTTACATATTGCCATACTTTTGTTTCCACAATTGTTAATAGTAAACTTTCAACTTATAAACTAATGACAAGAAATGAAGTGCTTTAATTAATTAAAACCGACTGTAATGAATCTAACTTGCTCTCTTTTTATAAATTACTTGTCTTTTAGAAGGTGCTTTACCCTCTCTCAAAACCTTCGAGTTCTACATTGTAAATGTTAAAAGCATAATTTATGAACATAAAAATTGGAAATTTGTTCAAAAATTTGTGATTGTTGCTTGTTATTATTATTTTCTCATCTTCATTCCTCACAGTGTCTGTGTTCTTAAAATTCATACTTAATTCTTATTGACAGATTGACTTGTTATTGGTTGGTTTTTTTAATTCATATGACCACCGGTGGATCGATTCAACTTCATTGTTTAGTTTCCAAAGATTGGTGTCATCTGGTATCTCAGTACTTGCTGCATTTTCCTTCAATGATATCTAGATTCATTAAAAAGATTGGTTATTTGTGCCACTGCTGAAGTAGAGCTTTAGCCATATAAGGAGGAGCACCAGAACTGTAAGAGCTTCAATTTGTTTTGCTGAATGTTTGCTTTATACAAGTGTTTGAACTGATATTTTGTGACAATACAAGTTGTCAACAGATTTATGAACACAACTTCAAAGTAATCTTTTGAGGCCCTTTCTGGGTTCTGGCAATTCAGTCTTGGTGAAGAAGTAAGTTACCTTTGACTTTGACTTATTATCATGATTTTAGGTTCAGATAATGATTTTAGCATCCTGACCATTTTTTCCCCATATTTATCAATGGGATTATATAAATCCAGAATTTGCAAGAGATCTCAAAACTTTTGGGATGAACACGTGAGTCTAGATGCAACCTTCGGCTGTTTTCATTCTCAAGCTAGATTGGGTTAGTTCCATGGTAGAGCCATTGTAGTTGATAGCTTCTTACCTTGGATTTTGATTGTCATATCAGTTTGGGCTGAAATTTCTTTGCATGCTACTGCCTCTCATGTGTTGGAACATTGGCAGCAACATAGCATGCTCAATGTGTGCAATAAGTCTATGATTTATGTGGAAAGATCAAAGGAGAAAAGAAACCAGAAAATTTGAGCAATGGAACTTGAAAGAGCTAAGCTTAATGGCTAAAACTCCTTAACCTTTCATTGATAAAGTGAATATATACATAAAATACAATAGTTGATTGGTCAAAAAGACAATTACCTAACAAATCACCAACTCCCTATAGGTGATGGCCAATGCACATTAGCTTGTACATAAAATAATAGCTAAAATGCTAGACTTTACATCAATTTAATGTAGTCATTTTCCTATAAGCTTAGCCATCATAATACTAAGCATTGGACTTGATAACAAAATCAACAAAAGATGATATGCTCCCTCGAACCATGTTTGCTGCTAGCTGATCTGCTGCTGCTGTTGCTACTGGTTCCATGTTGCATTGCAGGCCAATTCTTGACACTCCTCCTTGGTCTGTATGCAACAAACACCAATATTGTTTCTCAATTGCTCAAACCTTAATGTACCAAGTGGCCTGGTTAGAATGTCTACCAATTGGTCTTGAGATGTGCAATGAACAAGACTGATCTCCTTAGATTGTTCAGCCTCTCGAACAAAGTGTAATTTAATCTTGAAATGCTTTGTTTTGCCATGAAAAAACGGATTCTTGGCTATGGCAACTGCTGACTGGTTGTCAACAAGAATTTCAATAGGGCCAAGTTGCTCTTCATTAAGATCCTTCAGCAACTTTCTAAGCCAAATTTCACTGCTGCTGCTGCTACTGCAATATACTCAGCTTCAGCTGTGGACTGAGCAATAGTTGGTTGCTTCTTCGAGCACCAACAAAACATACTCGAACCAAGGCTAAAGAAGTAGCCTGAGGTGCTTTTCATATCCTCAGCAGATCCAGCCCAGTCACTATCCGAGAATCCAACCAATTTAAGTTCACTTTCATTCTTGAACTTAACTCCATAGTTCAAAGTCCCCTTAATATATCTAAGCACCCTCTTGGCAGCTTTGAAATGCATTACTTTGTAGCAATGCATAAATCTCGAAAGCAAACTGACTGCATGCATAAGATCTGGTCTAGTTGCTGTCAGGTAAAGTAGGCAACCAACCAAACTTCTGTACTACCTTTTATCAACTCTCTCATGATCTCCCATACTTGTTAGCTTCTCACCTTGAGCCATAGGAGTGCTTACTGACTTGCAATTTTCCATGTTGAATCTGCTGAGTATTTTCAAAGCAAAGACATGTTGGCTAATGAAAATACATTGATCAATCTGATTTACTTCTGTAAAAAAATATATAACGTCGGTAATGACAATATATCACAAAAAAAATAGAAATAAAGAACACACAGATTTTACGTGGAAACCCTTTCGGGAAAAACCACGGGCAGAGGAGAAAAAAATTTACTATGTCGAATTCGGATCAATTACAAGAGGAATAGACCATGTCTATTTATAGGCTTATAAAGCCATATTCTAATAGGAGTGTAGTAAGATTGAAACTCCTTATTCTAATCAATATCAAATAGATGGAGTTTAATAAGGTTTAAAAAACCTTATTCAAAATAAAATAAAAGAAGTGTAATTCTATAAGGATTCTTCTTTTATTTTATATTACCATTGTATTTTATTTAAATAAGAATTTGGGTCACTTAATTCTAACAATCTCCACCTTGACACAAATTCTCAATAAACAAGTTCTTCATCGCGAACTCTCAACGAACAAGTTTTCCACCTCTTCCATAAAACCCCTTAAGGGTTTAACTTCAACAATGAACACCAACCAAGTCTAAGCAATGCTTAGACTTGGTTATAGGAAGTGACTTAGTCATCATATCTGCAGGATTTTCATGAGTACTAATTTTGCTCACAACAATATCACCACGAGCAATAATATCACGAACAAAATGATACCGAACATCCGTAAAGTCCACTCCTGGAATTTGACTGTAACCCTTTGCAACAAGCCTTGCTTTATATCTGGGTTCTTCAACTTCTGGAGTCCCTTCTTTCTTTTTAAACACCCATTTACAGCGAACAACCTTTTTACCTTTAGGAAGTTTCACAAGATCCCATGTTTTGTTTTTATGGAGTGATTCTATTTCCTCTTGCATAGCAAACATCCACTTTTCTCGAGTCTTTACAAACTAACCGCCTCGTAATAATTTGACTCTTGGTTTGTATCCATATCTTCAGCCACATTTAAAGCATAAGCAACTAAGTCAGCTTCAGCATACTTCTTTAGAGGTTTAATTTCTCTTCTAGTTCTGTTTTTGGCAATATAGTATTGTGGTGAAGAAGCAACTCTATTCTCAATTTTTGTACTGGCTTGAGGAGTTGACTCTGTATTAATCTGATGCTCCAGCTGCTTTTGATTTTCTTTATTGGAAGAGTCTTTAAGAGATAAGTTAGGTAGCATAGCAGTTTCATCAAAAACAACATCTCTGCTAATCACAACTTTTCTATTTTCAGGGCACCATAACTTATACCCTTTTACACCAGCTTTATAACCAAGAAAAACACATTTAATGGATCTTGGTTCCAATTTTCCATTATTAACATGAGCATATGCAGGACACCCAAAGATCTTTAAATCAGAATAATTAGCAGGATTACCAGACCATACCTCTTGTAGAGTCTTTTTCTCAATGGCAACGGATGGAGATCGGTTGATCAAAAAACATGCAGTAGAGGCTGCTTCGGCCAAAACGACTTTGGTAAGTTGGCATTTGACAACATGCATCGAACCTTCTCCATAATCGCTCGCTCATTCGCTCGCAACGCCGCTTTTGTTGTGGAGTATGACGAATCACAAGTGTCTCACGATTCCTTCCGACTTACACGCTTTGTTAAACTTATCAGAACAAAACTCTAAGCCATTGTCTGTGCGGAGGTATTTTATGTTTTCCCGTATGTTTTTCAATCATAGTTTTCCAAGACTTAAATGCGAGAAAACACATCACTTTTCTCGCTTGGGAAGAATGCCCAAACTTTTCTCGGAAAAATCATCAATAAAAGTTAGCATATAATTAGCTCCACCTCTCGAAGGCACTCTTGATGGCCCCCACGGATCGTAATGAATATACTCCAATGTTCCTTCGTGTTATGGATTCCTCTCGTGAATTGAACTCTCTTTTTGCTTCCCAAAAATACAAGTGCTCCACGAACTTCGCTTTAAAATTCCTTGCCCATCAAGAAGTCCTCTTTTGCTCAATTCTCGCCATGCCATTCTCACTCATATGCCCTAAGCGCATATGCCAAAGTTTAGTAATATCATCATCCGACAAAGAAGAGGAAGCAACAAATTGCATCACCAATAATGAGAGAACCTCAAAAACATATAACTTGGTAGCCTTTCTCCGCCTTCTTTCATCACAATGAGGGAACTTTGGAAATCTTCAACATCCCACTTTCAATTTGTGTATTTGTACCCTTTTGAATCAAGAGTACTCAACGAAATTAAATTTCTCTTCAATTCTGGAACATGCCGTATGTCACTAAGTGTTCGACAACTCCATCAAACATCTTAACTTTAATTGTTCCAACACCTGTGATTTTACACGAAGCATTATTTCCCATCAAAATAACACCTTTAGACACCGTTTCGTAATTTATAAACAAATCCCGATTGGGACTCATGTGGAAGGTACAAATGAATCAAGTATCCACTCCTCGCTTCTCTTTAGAATTGTTGATGAGTTTACTAGAAGTTCACCATCACCGTAGTCTTCTACAATATCGCCTTCACCGTAATTTTCTCGTTTGTTTTCCTTTGATTCACAAACCTCCCTTTTAATCTTGTTCGTAGCTTTATAGCACTCAGATTTAATGTGCCCTTTCTTCTTACGTGTTACAAGTTTTACCTCTGTTTGAAGACTTTGATCTACCCTTAAATTTACTGCGAGGATTCCTTTCCTCGTGTCCTTCCACGATCATCATCGACATTCCGATCTTGTCTCCCAAGAACAATAAGACCCTCTCTCTGAGAGTCGGGTTTAACCACAAGATGCTTCATCTTATCATACGAGCTCAAAGAATCATAAACCTCATCAACTGTGAGAGACTCGCGGCTATATAAAATCGTGTCTCTAAAGGTTGAATAAGACGGGGGCAACGAACAAAGTAGAATCAACCCTAGATCTTCCTTATCATACTGAACCTCCATGGCCTCCAAGTTTGAGAGAATTTCTTTAAACACTGTTAAGTGTTCCTGTACAGACGCACCTTCCTCCAAACGATGAGCATAAAGTCGTTGCTTCATATGCAACTTGCTGGTTAGAGTTTTCGACATACATATTTGTTCTAGCCTCTTCCATAATGTTGCGGCAGTCTTCTCCTTCATCACATCCTGTAAAATTTCGTTAGATAAATGCAGATGTAACTGTGTTAACGCCTTTCAATCCTTGTGCTTCTTATCTTCCTCCATCAATGTCAAAGGCATCTTATCTACCCCTAGCAGGGCTTCCTCTAAATCCATCTGTACAAGAACTGCCTGCATCTTTATCTGCCACAACGCAAATCTGGTGTTGCGATCCAACAGCGGAATTTCATACTTTAAAGACGCCATTACCGTGATCGAGATGAAAAAAAAACTCGGAAGCTCGGATACCAATTTGGGAAAAATATATAACGTCGGTAATGACAATATATCGCAAAAAATAGAAATAAAGAACACACAGATTTTACGTGGAAACCCTTTCGGGAAAAACCATGGGCAGAGGAGAAGAAAATGTACTATGTCAAATTCGGATCAATTACAAGAGGAATAGACCATGTCTATTTATAGGCTTATAAAGCCATATTCTAATAGGAGTGTAGTAAGATTGAAACTCCTTATTCTAATCAATATCAGATAGATGGAGTTTAATAAGGTTTAAAAAACCTTATTCAAAATAAAATAAAAGAAGTGTAATTCTATAAGGATTCTTCTTTTATTTTATTTTACCATTGTATTTTATTTAAATAAGAATTTGGGTCACTTAATTCTAACAACTTTCATGCCAATGAAGTATGTCATGGTTCCAAGATCAGTCATTTCAAACACATGTTGCATTTGTGTTTTGAACTCATGAATCAGGTTTTCTTTGCTTCTAGTCACCAACAGGTCATCCACATAGATTGAGACTATCAACAAGGTCTCATTGTTGGACTTCTTTACATAGAGTGTTGGCCCACTCAAGCTCTTTTCAAATCCGAGCTAGGACAGGTAGGAGTCAAATCATACCAGGCTCGAGGAGCCTGTTTCAGGCTATAAAGTACCTTTCTCAGACTATAAACCTTGTCATCATTTCCTAAGACCTTAAAGCCATCAGGCTGTTTGATGTAGATCTCCTCCTTGAGATGACCATTCAAGAAGGCTGACTTAACATCCAGCTGGTGAATTCTTCACTATTTTTGAGCAGCCAAGGCAATCAAGAGCTTGATGGTGTCCAGTCTTGCCACAGGGGCAAAAGTCTCCATGAAATCAATGTCATATTGCTGGCTATACCCTTTCACCACAAGTCTTCCTTGTGTTTGTTCAATGAGCCATCAGCATTGAATTTGGCTCGAAATACCCACTTGACACCAATGACTTTCTTCTGGACAGGTCTGTCTATTAAGTCCCAAGTTTGATTCTTGTGAATCATATCAAGCTCAGCTTCCATAGCTTTCTTCCATTGCTTGTCTTTGACAGCTTCTTCAAAGTTTGAAGGCTCAACTATAGCCACATTGCATCTTTGGTAAATGTCAGCAATGGTCCTAGTGCCCCTCACATATAACTCATCCATATTTGTATTGCTAGACTCATGTTTAACCTGTTCTAAACTGCCATCAGTCAAATCTTCATCAGATTGTATTGCATTCGAGCCATCTCAGCTCCAAGTCTTTGCTTCATCAAACTTGACATCCCTACTTACCAAAATCCTTTTGGTTGAGGGATCATGAAGCCTATAGCCCTTATTGTTGCTGCTGTAGCCTATAAATATGGCTGGAGCAGACTTCTTTTCGAGCTTGGTCATTCTTTCAGTAGGTACATGCACATAGCACACACATCCAAACACTCTCAAGTAGGAAACTGATGGCTTGTGCCCATGCCAAGCCTCAAATAGAGTCATATCCTTCACAGCATGTGTTGGAAGTCTGTTCAGCAGGTACACTGAGGTGTTGACAGCCTCAGCCCAAAAGGTGCTTGGCAACTTGCTTTCAAACAACAAACATCTGGCCATGTTCATTACAGTCCTGTTCTTTCTTTCACACACTCCATTTTGTTGAGAAGTGTACACAGTGGTCAGTTAATGATGGATCCCAGCCTGCTCACACAGCTTCTGAAACCTTTCAGACAAGTACTCAGCCCCATTATCTGTCCTCAATGCCTTGATTTTGCACCCTGACTGGTTCTCAGCATGTGCCTTGAATTCTCTAAAAGCCTCCAATACTTCAGATTTCTGTTTCAAGAAATAGATCCAACAGAATCTGGTCATGTCATTAATGAATAACATAAAATACTTACTGCCATTGACGGAAGGGGTCTTTATTGGACCACAGATGTTAGAGTGTAGCAGCTCAAGCCTTTCTCGAGCTCTCCACGCCTTGTTGACTGGAAAAAGGCAACCTGGCTTGCTTACTAAGTTGGCAAGCCTTACAAACAACATTTGTTGACTCAACCTTGGTCATGTCTTCAACTAGATTCTGCCTGTGCATCAAATCAAGTGACCTGAAGTTGGCATGGCCCAATCTTCTATGCCATAGGCCAACATTATCAGTTAGGCTTGTCTAAGCCTTGTTTTCAAGTTGGCTTACATCAAACATGAAGCATTTGTCTGCCATAGGTACTGTGACAATTTCCTGGGCATAACAATCCTGAATGGTGCATGAATCATTCTTGAAAACTAGTGAGTAACCTTTCTGAACCAACTGACCAACACTTAACAGGTTCTGATCTATATCAAGCACATAAAGAACATCTGAAATCAGTTTGTTACCTGAACCTGTGTTGATCACAACATCACCTCTGCCTTTAGCTTGAATCAAGCTTCCATTTCCAATCCTGATCCTTGAGGTGAAGCTTCTGTCAAGCTCTTTGAACAAGCCCTTATCAGCTGCCATGTAATGTGAGCACCCACTGTCCACCAACCAACTGCACTTGGCTTTGCCTTTGGTTGCAAAGCTTGAGGCAGTGAAAACATGCTCCTCCTGAGTTGGAATGTCTTCAGCAGTCTTGGCTTGAACTTGCTGTTCAGCTTGAGGCTTGTCTCTGTTCCTACAAACCTTCTCATGGTGGCCAAACTTCTTGCAGCTCTTGCACTAAACATCTGGCCTATCCCAGCAGTGCTTCTCCAAATGATTAGTCTTCTTGTAATGTTTGCAAGGTGGAAACCTCCTTCTTTCCGTGTCTTTCCTGAATCTTTCCCTTCTGTCAGCCCAAGGCCTTTTTGGTTCTAACTTGGACTTGAGCCATCTTTGGCTTTTGCTTGGAAAGCTCTCTCAGGATGCTCTTCCTGTCTGTTGGCCCTTCTTTGCTCAAGTGCATAGAGGGAGTTCACCAACTCAGACAAGGTAATGGTTGTGAGGTCCTTCGAGTCTTCCAATGAGGAAATCTTTGACTCAAATCTCTCTGGGAGAGTGGTAATAACCTTCTCAACAACTCTACTGTCTGTAAAGTCTTCTCCTAGGAGCCTTATGCTATTCACTGTTGCCATTATTCTATCAGAGTACTGCTTGATGGTCTCTGATTCCTTTATCTTTAAGTTCTCAAACTCCCTTCTAAGGTTGATCACCTGTTGCTGCCTTGTCTTATCCGAGCCCATAAACTCTTCCTTCAACCTTTCCCATGCTTGCTTAGGTGATTCACAGGCCATAATTCGAGTGAAGATGACATCTGACACTCTATTCTGCAAGCAGGCCATAGCTGTAACACCCTAAACCCGACCCAAACACCACGACCGGATCTGGTATGTCACTAAGAAAACTTTGGAAAAACATGTCGTATTTTCAGAAAATATTTTTCTAAAATTTATCTTCTTATTCGAAAGAAATTTAATAGTTGATAGTTTAAATAAAATATGCCTTTATAAATTAAAAACCCAAATTTAAATACATGCATTAGTTCAATAAGAATTTGAATAACTAAAAGTAATTAAAGCCCAAAATAAAACAAAACATAAACTAGTGGCCCATGGCCTTATTACAACGAGATTTAAAATCCATTAATTAAAAATATAAAGTATTAACTTGAGTCTTTTTGCTAGATCCAGATGTTCTTTTGTATGGCCACCTTGCGTTCCTCTCCAGCCCGGTCCGAAGCACTAGGTATCGCCTGAAAGGTTAATTAATAGTGTGAGTCGCGAGACTCAGTGTGCAACCCTCATGCACCACTAGATTTTGGCCTTAGGCCCATAAAACAGATTAATAATTTCATTTACAAAAAAAAATAACAAATAATATGCAAGGCCCAACTCATTTGCCTAGGTTTCCATCCGCTACACGTCCCCGTACTAGCCATTCACACCATTAGGGATTTCTACGATCGACCCACACCGCTACACGCCAAGATGGCAGTCATGCTGCTCATCAACATATTATGGCCAAGCCCTTATAATGAATCACAAAGATTAGCCGCTACAACATATAACAGATCATGGTATAAACTGCTACACATATAACATATAACTTCCTCCTTTCATCAAACCCAACCCATGCAATTATAGAAAATCGACATACTCATATCATTTAATCAGAACATTCATTTAGAATGACAGGGATCACTAACCTGGTGATTTGCTTTACCCTCTTTGGGTTTCAAACGTTGTGCCGGGATTTCAGCATTTAACAGAACATATAAGACTTATAATCATATATTTAACAAATAGATCTAGATGGTGTGGAGAGTTACACACCTGATTAATGTCGATACCCTTCCTAGACTGATCTACAACTTCGCTCAAAAAGTCGAAAAGATGTGAAAATAGGGCCTCTTATATATTCGGTCATGGTTAGTATTCTACCCGATTTTATATATATAAATAAACAAATCCTCTTACCTTGAAATCCCGAAAGTAACACGATTCTATAACTTAGAGATCTATGCAATTGGCCTCCTTCTTCAAATCCCAGAATGCCGAAAAGAAGAGTGAAATAAAAGATTAGCTTCTAATAGCCATTCGGCTAAGGACTTTTGAAAAGCCGAAAGAATATTGAAATCTCGAAATCAATACTTACCTATTGTTTCCTTCAAGATTCGGCACAAGCAAACTCCTTGAAGAGAATTCGGCAACTTCAGAAAGTGAGATCTAAGAATTCTGGCTTTTAGAAGATGTACGAATTGAAGAGATGGCTAAGAGAGATTCGACCAATGAATATTAAGGAGAAGAATAGAACAATAGAGATGTGATTTCGGCTTTTAGGGATTAAAAGAAGAATAACAATAGAGGTTAAAAGATTCGACCAACCAAGAAATTTTAGAGAGGAAGAAAGGGTGAAGAAGATAGTGGTTTTCGACTTTTGAGAGGAAGAAGATGAGAAAATAAAATAAAAGAGAGGCTTCAAAATTTTGGCACACCCCCTCTTTATATAGAAAACCGATTCCTCCCTTTAGCAGAGTTGATTTTCGGCCAACACTGCCACACATGATAGCTCCTATCCCTTTCCCTTTTCCTTATCTTAATCATTATCTCCTCAAAAATAGCCTTTATCATTTATTATCCTTAACGACTAAATCCCTAAATAATAGCCTTTATCTGCTTATTATCCACATGAAATAAATATAATAAAATTCCCAAAAAATAGCCTTGTGTCGTCCCCCCTTACTCAATTAAGTGCCGAAATCTAACCCTATAACTTGGGCTTCAAGCAACCAAAAATTTGGGCCTTCCTCATGCACTAATGACGCCACTTATAGCTCACCTTACTGTGCCCCTCGTTGCTGGGCCACGAGCCCAATATGTCAATTAAACTACTACAACTTCAATTTAAGCCCTTAGAGTGTCTAAACAAAATATTTAAAACAAGACCTCAACCCAATTTGAGCCCCAATTGTACCTCAAATTCTCAAATTAATATTTTAAGCATTCAAACACATAAAATGCACAGACCCAATTATTCAGGATGTTACAATAGCCTTGTGCTTCTTGGCTCGATCCTCACTATGCTGCCTGACAATGGTGGGATTGGCTCTCAATGGAGGTGGCTCAGCATCACTCTCAACTGCACTCCACAAGTCTTGTGCCAGAAGATGATTCTTCATCTTTACAGACCAAATGTGATAGTTTTCACCAGTGAACACAGGTGGTGGAGGTGGTGTATAGCTCAGTTTTCAGCAATAATGTAATGGATCAACAACAAGTAGGTTTCTTCCTTCTTAAGTTTTGTTTTCCACCGAGAAATACCAACAAGAAAGGTCCTCAAAGAAGGCTGGCTCTGATTACCATTTGTTGGAACATTGGCAGCAACATAGCATGCTCAATGTGTGCAACAAGTCTATGATTTATGTGGAAAGATCAAAGGAGAAAAGAAACCAGAAAATTTGAGCAATGGAATTTGAAAGAGCTAAGCTTAATGGCTAAAACTCCTTAACCTTTCATTGATAAAGTGAATATATACATAAAATACAATAGTTGATTGGTCAAAAAGACAATTACCTAACAAATCACCAACTCCCTATAAGTGATGACCAATGCACATTAGGTTGTACATAAAATAATAGCTAAAATGCTAGACTTTAGATCAATTTAATGTAGTCATTTTCCTATGAGCTTAGCCATCATAATACTAACCATTGGACTTGGTAACAAAATCAACAAAAGATGATATGCTCCCTCGAACCATGCTTGCTGCTAGCTGATCTGCTGCTGCTGTTGCTACTAGTTCCATGTTGCATTGCAAGCCAATTCTTGACACTCCTCCTTGGTCTGTATGCAATAAACACCCCAAGTATCACCTAAAAAGGGGAGCGAAAGCTAGGCCAAGGAGCCAAGCCGAGAAGGTCAGAGTTAGGGAATAACACGAGGATAGCCAGTTGATTCATCACCAAGAAGCCGGAATTATACTCAAGACGGCAGAATTCTCCTTCAATCTCGACAGGGAGTTTTAGGATTTTTCTTATGTTTTGTTTTATCTTTTCTCTTGTGATGTTTTACTTTTCTTTTATGAACTAAACCCCTTAGATACCTGAAGGGGGATGAAACCTAGACGGATTTTTATTATTTGATTTTTAAGTTATATGATAAATTACTTAGTTTGTTCTTAATTATGTTTCTTAATCAATATCGAATGTGCTTAGGTGGAGGAGGAATAGACCCTGCCTAAGAGTATATCCAACATAATTAAGCGGAGTTGATCGGGCGCCTAGAGATAGGGTTACGAGATTTTGCCAGATTAGGGTGAAGCCTAATATGGGAATCCATTGATCGATTTACTGCTTTCCTAGGGCGTTATTATAAGCGAACGAGAGTTCCACTAATTAACCTAGGATTAGATGTTATTCATCTCGAGAGAGGGTTTAGCATAGGTTACGAGATTTTTCCGGATTAGGGTGAAACCTAATATGGGAATCCATTGATCGATTTACTGCTTTCCTAGAAGGTTATTATAAGCGAACGAGAGTTCCACTAATTAACCTAGGATTAGATGTTATTCACCTCGAGAGAGGGTTTAGCATAGGTTAGAGAGTCTCACGGATCAAGCTAAGTAAAAGAAATCATATAATTTAGGGTAGGGTAGTAAAGAGAAGTCTAGGTGGATTCTTCCCGAGGGTATCATAAAAATCAACTGAGTCTTTTCCAAGTTATCTTCAATCTCGTCTTTTTGTCCTTGTTTCTTTAAGTCTAGTTGTCGTTACTATAATTCACAAGCAACCTTTACCTTATTTAGGCTAAATAATAAAAAGAGAGTAAGTATTAGTAATTTTAGTTCCTTTGGGTTCGACATCCGATCTTGCCTAAATTATACTACTGTTCGATAGGTACACTTACCTTAACATCGTTGTTAGAGTTAGTCTCCAGGTTTGATCGTTCTTTTATAAATATTTAAAACTCTGATTTCACAGCGATCACAGGCCAATTCTTGACATCATGTTCTTTGAGCATTGCAGTGAAGAGATATTAAGATTCATACTTGAATTCTTTTTGGCAATTAACTTGTTATTGGTTGGTTTTGATTCATAGGATCGGTGGTGGACATCATTCAGCTTAAATTATTTAGGTTTCACCATTGGTGCTCATGCGACTGGGCAGTAAGTAGAGATTTAATCATATTGTATCTCAATACTATCTGCATTCTACTTCAATAATTCATTCACCCATTGATTTATGTTTCATTTTTCCTTAAAATGTTAGTAAATAAATATATAAATATATGTTTTCAGTTCATGATTTCTGATTTATATTCATGTTAGCTAAGGTAAACCTACCAACTATTCCCTATATATAATCTATTTGCTATGTTTTATTATTTTGAATTTTATGACTGTGATCTGTAGATTCCATAAAACTTGGATGAAAGTCAAGCCGGACAGAGGTTCAATACTCTACTGGAATTGAAGTTGCACATTATGGGTGGTTCTGATATCTTCTCTCTCACCAACAAATGAAGTTTCCACAAAATTACTGGTGTTTAGGTGAAGGTTGTGACTCAATGCAAAATCCACATTTATTGATGTGCCCTTAATTTTGAATTTGGTAATATGAAGGGAATAAAGATGGGAATGGTTGATGTAAGGAAAGCAGATGAGGGAATAAATGACAGATGTTTGTCTGTAAGAAGTAAGCTTTTAAGATGTTGAATTTCTTCTACTGAATGATCTTTTTATATTGTGGTTGAACTGAGATATTGAAACAGTACTGCAACTTGTCAACAGAGTTTATCCCATCCAGCTTTGCTTTCTGGATTTTGGCCCTTGAGAGGAAGCATATGATCTTGGGTAAATCACTTGTGACTCGTTCTGATTATTAGTATCCTCATGGCATTCTGTTCCCCTGATTTATCAATGGATTATATAAATGCAGGCAGAATTTGGCAGAGATGCTCTTATCTCAAAACTCGTTGAATGAAGACATGGAGCCTGGATGTTATTTTCAATGCCAACCCTATCACAGTGTTCATTCTCAAGCTAGATTGATGTTTACCCCATAGAGCAACCCAACATAAACACTTGGAAAAAAAAATCCAAATGATTTTGGTTGAGTTGGAATTTCAAAGTGAAGAGTAGGTTTCATGGTACAACCATTTTGTCAAGCATAGCTGTCAGATATCTTGTATATATACTTTCCTAAGAATCTGTCAAATATCTTGTAGATATATACTTTCCTAAGAATAGGTTGCTGTATTTTTAGGATATGATTAGATACTTTCCTTTGTTGTATTTTAGGATGTGATTAGGGATTTGATTTGCTGTGATTAAGGAATTTAATATGCTGTACCAGTGCTATATAATTTAAAGCTCAACTGAATAAAAAGACACAGAATTCTCTTGTTTTGTTACATTTGACTTGATTGCTACATCAGTTTGGGCTAAATTTGTGTATTTAAGATTATCAGAGATTGAACTTCAACTTTTGTAATTAAAATTCCAGAGTTTTACTCTGTTTTGGAATTGGTTTGTACATTCGTTTTGATGAGATGATATCCAACAAGTTCAAGATTCGAAGCTTAGTAATTAAAAATCACTTTCTGTAATCCTAAACTATGATCTTACTATAATAAAAAAACATAAATTATACTTCTCTGATTATTTTATATTGCGGTATTTACAGAAATTTGTAGGTGCTTATTTTAGCTGAACTTGTTATGCGGTTGCAGTGTGATGTTTGTGTCTTGAAACGAACAATGCAAATTTCTGCATACGGTGATTCTTTGTGGTAATTTAGTCATTGTTTCGAAAGAATGATGTTAAGGGGGTGCCAGAATCGCAGTGGTCTGGTGATGATTCGAGCTATTATACTGAGTCTGAAGCTTTGGACTAGAGCATGACAGGTTCATTATGTATCAATTGAACCACGGATTTTTTGGGGGACGTATTCAAGTTAATCGATCAATCCTTCAGGCGAAAGATATCGATTTTCGTAAATGTCTTGATAAGGCATATCAGCCATGAACGGGGAGGATTGGATTTTATGTTCGTGGCATGGTGGCTATTGGCATTATAAATTATGTTGTCTTGTTGTTTTTTGTTTTATGTGTTGCTTGTAAGCTGCAACTCAAGTTAGCAGTTGAAGCCACTGAGGCTTTATTTTAAGGTTTACACTTTGTTTCCTTTATTTTATATGATTTTCAAACGACGTTTAATCAAACATCAAATTATTCCACTTGATTGTGGACTTCATTGTATGAAACTTATCATTTTCATTTCATTGTAAAATTAGGTAATCTAAAGAGTATATTGCAATTTGGTATTGCTAATTTTACATAAAGGTCCATGGCTAAAATTATACATTACGAATTTTACAAATGTTTTAAGCTATGGTAACAATGTCCAATTCAATAAACTAATTAGATAGCTCGTTTTCCTTCAAAACTGTTTATAGATTGTCTGAGCTTCATCGGAAAGTGTAGAAACATGGTGTTTATCCGTCCCTTCTTGGTGTATATACAGTGGGTAAGACCCGCTGTAGAGTATTCATATACTGTTTGTCCATCTGCTTCCGGAAGTATGACGGCTTTTGGTCCAATGTTTGCAAAATTTTTGGGGTATAAATGAAGGCTTTTGTGTTTTTCTCGATAATCACTTAAAGTTGTAAAAAGAAAAAGAAAATTTTCTTTATCTAACTTTAAACGTTTGTTTTTTTGCTCTTGGGTTTCTTTCTATCAGGCTTATAATGTTTTTATTTTTTTGGGTGGCCCTAAAGGGATAAGTGTATTCGGTTTTGGTGCTGGTGCTATTAAGGTTTTCTTATAGCTTGGGCTTTCTGGTGTTTGGGCTTTTTTGTAGTCTGATAAGGCGTTTTTGGCTTCATCTAAAGTTGGATAGGATTTATGTTGAATACCTGATTGTCCTGGGACGTGAATCGCAATTTTGCTCCAGTCATCATATACTCCTGTCCATGGTCCATTAAAAATAACGTATCATTTTTTCTGCAACATTTGAGATGTAATTAGTTCCAGAGGTGAAACTAATTTTGATGTTTGAACAGCTGCAACTGGTGCTGCTTCTGAGGTTTCTGCTGTTGATGTTGATTCTCCTGCAAAGGGTTTCATCTGGTTTATGAGGCCTTCTAGTTCAGCAATCTTTTGTTGTTCACGTTCGATGTTCTTTTGATGTTGACGAATCTGGTTTTGAAGCTGCTTTATTGCTCCTTCCATTCTCTCGTCAATGTCTCAGCAATGCTGTTCTCTTCAGATTGATGTAGAGCGCTTTGAAGTCAAAGTACCTGAGTTCCATTTGCCATCGGATCAAGCGTCCCGTGACGTATTTTGAATCAGTTTTCAAGGCAAATGTCTTGGGTAACAGTTCAACTCGCCATTTTTTTAGGGATCTTAGAACAGCTAATGTCTCCAATTCATGAATTGGATATTTCTGTTCTGTTTCTGAAAAAGTTCCACATAGGTATTTGCATAGCAATTCACCAGTGTGTTTATTTTTCAGTTGCTGTAGAGTAATAACTCTAGGGGTGGACTGAAAAGTCTCTGATGTTTTCTCATTTTTATCAATCTCTGATGTTTTCAGATCATCTGATGTTTTCAAGTTATATGATGTATGCAAATTTTTTATGTTTTCATTATCTTTTGATGTTTCTAATTGACAATTCGGAATTGCCATTAAAGTAGCTCCCCATGATGTTCCTGAGGCATAAGTATATACTACCAAAAGATCTTCATCCTTTGCATTATATAACTTTGGTAAATTCCTGCAAGAATCTTTACGTTTCTGAACAGTTAATGTATCAAAATCGGTCCATTTCCATGGTACTTTCTCTGATATTTTTTCCTGTAAATGTTTTCTACCTTTCGCTAAGGTTCTTAAGTATCCTTGCTCAGCAATACAGTTTATATTTCCTAAAAATATTTGTACTTGTTTTCTATTTTCCAGTTTATCAGGGAATTTATATAATTTTTCTAAGATATGAGGTTGTAAACCAATCATTCCATCTTCTTCTATTTTTTGTCCTCTAAAAATTCAATTTCTTTTTTTAGCAATATTTGCTTGTTCTTTGCTTAAAATTAATCCTATTGTTTTACATCTGTTTAATACTTGTCTAAGTTTTTCACAGTGATCTTCTATCGTAGAGTTTGTAAATATTATTATATCGTCTATATAAGCTAATGCAAAATTTTCAAATCCTTCGTTGGGTATTTCATTCGATCCACCACCCGAGGCCAGGCCGATCAAACCTATTCGTTTTGGGGTTAGATCCAGCAAGTTCCATAAGCACCAGTAGAAGCAAAAGCATATCCAGAAGCCGATACCAACAGCAGTGGAGAAAGGCCCCCGCTAATAGAAAAAGAGGCATATCTGCCGATAATAACGAGAGACTTGCTCGCCTGCTTGAGTTCAAGATTGAGTTTCAGAATCAAAAGAATCAATAGAAAGAAAAGTGCTTACTGTATAGCCGTAACTTTCACTGTCTATTAATCTAGCTAGCTATCCAGCTTAGTCTGCCTTCTACTCTTTCTTAGCCTAACTTCCCCTGTTGAGGGATAAGAACGAATCTAAACTACTTAAGAATCTACTTTAAGGTCAATCACAAAGATAAATTATTGAATAAAGTCTCTGGCTCAGCTTTATCAGATTGGGGAATATAAAGTACTTCCTCCCCTGTCAAGTGTCAACTACTAGGATTGGAAGACTTCCACATCAAGTCGAGAGTATAGAACAAAAAAAAGTGGATGTTGGAACCAAAGTTGCTGATTAAGCCGTTAAAGGTTTTCATCCATAAATCATTGATATATAGATGGTGCTTGTTTTAATCCAAAAGGTAAAACAGTAAATTCATACTGCTTTTGAGGTGGACAACTAAAAGCTGTTAAGGGTATGGTCTTTTCATGTAATCTTAACTGCCAATAACCTGATTTAGCATCTAAAGTACTAAACCATGTTTTTTCCTTTTATTTTTGATAAAATGTAATCTTTTCTTGGTAATTTATATGCATCTCCAATAGTTGCATCACATCTTTTTATAATTTATAACCATTCTTCGTTTTCCTCTCTCATCAACATATCTACTATTACTTGGTCTTATAACTCCTTTTTCATGTAGGCTTTGACACTCTTCTGTAAATTCTTCTACATCTCTTTTTGTACAAGGTATATTATTTTTTATGTTTATTGCCGTATTAGGACCTTTTAGTTCTATTTCAATTAAAATAGTGTTCTTATTTTTTATTGGATCTAAAGGATTTTGACTACTTACTGAATCAAGTAAATTGTCAATTTCTATTTTAGTAATTTTTTGCAAAATGTGGTGTTTAAGTTTATATACTATTCTCCACCCCCCCAACAAAAGGTGTGAATGGTATATTTTTAATCAAACAATTTTACTTTCTTGTTCAAATCCTAATTTAGGACATCTAAGGCTTATATATTCTAAGTATTGACAAAATGGATTATAAAGTCGTAGGAAGTTATTTCCTATGATCATTGATACTTTGTTTTCTTTTTCTGCTTTTTCATACTCTCTTGTAATATCTTCATTTATCGGATAAGGTAATTTTGTCCATAAATTTTCTTTAAAGAACTTTCTATCTTCTCCATTTTCTAATCGATAATAATATTTTTCATATTGACACATAAAATTTTCAAATTCACATAAATTACATAATTTGATGTTTGATAATATCCATTTAGTTTTTTCTTCTTCTTGTTTACTCACTAAATCCCATTTTCCAGGTAATGAATATTACTCCTAGAAATTTCTCTGACAACTTCCTTTAATACATTTGCTAATGAGGCTTGTCCTCTAATCATATTCATAGCTTCTTCATTGTTTAACATTTTCTCAAAATATTTTTCTACATTTCCTGACATTTATTAATTACAGCTATTACATTATTAAAGTAAACAAAATGACAAAATAAGAAAAAGTTGTGGTGCTGATCGCTCTTCTGGTGTCGGCAAGGTCTTGATCGTTGATTCTTTTCATCAATGACCAAGTCATCGCTGCTGCTGTATGCGTCATCTGCTGCTCCTTCTTTTGTCGTTTCTGGTTCTGGTTGTTTGCAGTATCTGCATTTGTGAGCTTGAAATTCTTGGAAGTTTTGAACAGAGTTGGGTCGGTAGTTGTGGGGCCGGGGATCCAGTTGGTTTTAACAATAACTACGAGAGTGTCTCTAAATTTTACTAGTTTAGGCATTGTATTAACAATCCATTTCTCATTTGTGAAAATCACACAAATAACAAAATAATATTTTTTTTTAAAATTCATTTTCACGAAAAAAAAAACATTTGACTATAATTTTAAACGTTTTGGTAGAAATTATTATAACATGTGCCCTTTCAAAGTGTGGGAGTAAGTCAATCTTGTCCTAATTCCCAACAATGACAATAATTTGATTGTTGGTTAAATACTTAGTGGATCTTTTATTTGACATTTGAGTCATAATTGTTGTTTTACTGGTTTTTACTTTTCACCATGTATAATTTTAGAAAATCCTAAGAAAATTCATTTCAGTTGACCTAAATACCAAATTGTGTAGACAGGAACATTATTGTTCATAAAGTTTTAAGAAATGTAATCAATACCCAAAAACGAAATTTATGAATTGTACAAAAGTATCTTACTTGTTTTAAGAAAGTTGTTGGCACATAATGTGCAAGAAATTGGATTCGAATTTCGTGGATTATGGCAAACTAAAATTGTTTTTTTTTCTTTACCTGGAAACAAGAGGCGGCACATGTGGTTGGTGTATGAGGTAGCCGCCTATATCTTGGCTGTCATGCTTTGTCGCCCGACAAAACTCTTGATATAATGTTGACAAAACTCTTGATATGTACACCCGACTTGGTGTCTTCCCTTTTACTAGGTGATTTCAAACCAGTGAAGCTGTCTTCCTTTTTACTAGGTGATCATTCAAGCAATTCATTGCACAATGCAACAGGTTCAGCCATCCGACTTGGACTCGTGATTGCATATCTGTCAATTGGAAGACCAAGTTGCTTCATAGCATCTTCCAATGTGATTGTCACCTCTCCACACAATAATTGAAAAGTATGACTTGACAAATACAGATATTAAGTCCACATTCAATACGTACATCCAAATGCCTGCCAATGATCCTGAGAAAAATATAAATGTCAGTAAAGACAATATATATAGCAAAGAAAAGAGAAATAAAGAACACACAGATTTTACGTGAAAACCCTTTCGGGAAAAAACCACGGGCAGAAGAGAAGAAAAATTCACTATATCGAATTCGAATGATTACAAGAGGAGTTCCGACTACATCTATTTATAGGTTGAAAAAACCTAATTTTAATCGAAGTAAAAATATATTATGCTAATAAATGCTAAATATATTATACTCATAAATGCTAAATCTTCTAGAAAGAAGATATATATTTTGTTTAACTTGACTTGCAAACAATATCTTAGAATTTGGGTCACACAACTCTAACAATTTCCACCTTGACACGAATTCTCAATGAATAAATTTTCACCTCTTCCATAAAACCCCTTAAGGGTTTTACTTCAACAATGAACACCAACCAAGTCTAATCAATGCTCAAACTTGGTTATAGGAAGTGACTTAGTCATCATATCTGCAAGATTTTCATGAGTACTAATTTTGCTCACAACAATATCACCACGAGCAATAACATCACGAACAAAATGATACCAAACATCAATGTGCTTTGTTCTCTCATGAAACATTTGATCTTTTGTAAGGAAGATGGCACTCTGACTGTTATAAAATACTGTGATGATTTGAAGGTCTTCATTGAGCTCACTAAAGAGTCTCTTCAACCAAATAGCTTCTTTACAAGCCTCAATAATCGCCATGTACTCAGCTTCAATGGTAGACAAAGCGACTGTAGTTTACAAAGTAGCTTTCCAACTGATTGCACAACCTCCGATTATAAAGACATAACCAGTGAGATATCTTCTTCTATCAAGGTCTCCAGCAAAATTAGCATCAACATACCCAATGACTCCATCTCTAGTTCTTCCAAATTGTAAGCAAACATCAGTAGTACCTCGTAAGTATCTTAAAATCCACTGAACTGCTTTCCAATGTTCTTTATCGAGATTCGTCATGTATCTGCTAACTGCACTAACTGCATATGATAAATCTGGACGTGAACAAACCATAGCATACATGAGAGATCCTACTACACTAGAGTATGGAACATATGACATGTACTCAATCTCATGCCAATGGAAGTCTGAAATGGGTTGCTAAAGGAGTACTAACAGGCTTAGCACTCTGCATATTGAACCTGCGAAGAACTTTCTCAATGTACCTCTTCTAACTTAGGTACAATTTACTTGCTTTTCTATCTCTGAGAATCTCCATACCAAGTATCTTCTTTGCTGGTCCCAAATCTTTCATCTCAAATTCTTCACTTAGTTGAGTTTTGACCTTTCTTATCTCTTATTTATCTTTTGCTGCTATCAACATATCATCAACATAAAGAAGTAGATACACAAAAGAACCATCCTTATTTTTTCTTGAAGTAAACACAGTTGTCAAAACTACTTCTTTTAAAATCATGAGAAGTCATAAAGGAATCAAACCTCTTGTACCACTGTCTTGGTGACTGTTTCAAACCATAAAGGGGTTTTTTCAGCAAGCAAACATAGTCCTCTTTTTCTGAGACTGTAAAACCCTCTAGTTGTTGAATGTAAATATCTTCCTCAAGTTCTCCATGCAAAAATGCATTTTTTACATCTAACTGCTCAAGTTCCAAGTCATGGATGGCCACAATACCAAGCAAAGCTTGAATCGAACTATGCTTCACAACTGGGGAGAACTGTAACACCCCGTACCCATGACCGATGCTAGGACTGGATACGAGACATTACCATGCTTAAACTCACATAAACATACATTTACGGCTGTAAAATTCCATTCTGAATTAAAACTTCTCTTTCTTAGTCTAATCATACATTTCATGGGCCTACGAGTCCTTAAGCACTTATCTGTAGACTTTCGAGACTTAAATGAAAACTCATGGAAACAGGGTTCACACGCCCATGTGACTTGGGACACGCCCGTGTACCCTTAGACACGCCTATGCCTACAACTGTAGGGAGTTACTGACTTCATTCACACGGCCTTGACACGCCCGTGTCTTCTAACCATGGGAAGTTACTGACTTCATTCACACAGCCTTGACACGCCTGTGTCTTCTAACCGTGGGAAGTTACTGACTTATTCCACACGGCTTGGGCACACGCCCATGTCCAAACCGTGTGTCCTACACGGCTCATGCACACAGCCGTGGGACTCACCCGTGGCCTATTTTGAATAATAATAAGGTGCAGGGTACGTACGGCCTAGACACACACCCGTGTATTTATCCGTGTGGGCACTTAGAGGCTATTTACCAAGCTAATTGCCACCCTGAAAACAAGATCATCACCATATACTTTCAATAACAATACTACATACTTCATTGACTTCAATAAACAAACATACATAGTCAAGTTGGCCAATCTGTAACATCCAAAAAATGGGCTTATGCATAATTGCTTAATTGAATGTGAAAGCATGTCTTTGTGTGTATGAATGTGTTTATATGAATGGTTGCGAACCTTAGAATAATGCCTTAGAAAATATTAAGTTTTAAGTTTTATAATTGCTAAATGGAGAACCATAAAGCTTCATGGTGGAATTAAAGGAATAAATAATTGAAGAATTAACAAATGTGTAGGTATGTGAAAGTGGAAATGTATGTGCAATTAATTGAAGCATAAAATGAGATGATGAGCAAACTTTGTCTTTTGTGAATCATGTTGGACGGCAAAAGAGTGGGATGATTCATAAAACACTTAAGGCATGTATTTGTAATATATTAAAAGAAAAATGGAGCATGAATGGCTAGTAGGTGTGGACGGCAAGAGAGAGGGATTTTTTTTATTTTTAAAAAACATGTGAGGATAATGGTAGGTTTTATTAAATTATTTTGTATGGGTAGCATAAGAGATAATGGTGGCCTTATTTTATTTATTTTAGTTTAAATAGGTGGTAAGAGATAATGGGTTGGATTATTTTATTTTATTTGTAAGGTGATAAAGAAGAGTTAAAATAGGAGATTAATTTGGGGGATTTGATAAGTGAGCATATGGTGGCTAGCCAAGGAACTTTGTAGGTGGGTACTTTCGGCTATGTAGTGGGGAATTAAGTGCCAAAATTATTTGTTCATCTTTTAGTCTCTATTGCCGAAATCTAAGTCAAGAGGATTCTCTTTTTCCTCCCTTTTCATTTGAAGTCGAATTCTCCCTTGTCACCATTGCCAAAGTTCTTCAAACTCTTCTTTTCTTCTTTCTCTAATTGTTCTTGGCTGAACCTACATCTCTTATCCAAGCTCTCTCTCTCTCTCTTTTGAGTTGGTGTTAGCCGAATGCCCTTGTCAATGAAAGTGATAGTCGAAATTGTGATACACATCAAGGCCATAGCCGAACATTGCTAAGGGTTCAAGCAAGGGTTCCAACGAATTCATCATTAAGGGTAAGGATTAACTGATATTGTTCCTCTCTTTATTTTAGATTAATCAAAGATAAGCATCTAACCCATTACTGTTCTTGGCCGAAACATGGGAAGATCTTTCGGGATTTCAAATCACAAGGCAAAGTACATAGGTACAATTGGGCAAGGCTATATTTGGTGTTTTAGATCTAGTTCATATTTATTTGAAAGTCGGAACTAACCAAGTTAAGTGATTTAACATTTGCCGATTGAAGGAAGGTCACAGATTTTTGGGATTTGACTAATAATCAAATCGGTAGCAAGGAGTTTAAGATCTAAGGCTTTAGATCGGATTTTCGGGATTTGGAGTGAAAACATTAAGTAAATCAGGTGTGTACCCCATACTAAAATCCTAATCGATTTAAGGTTATGTTTTAATATATAAGTGTTTATAAGAATGTGAAAAATATGGCTAAGGTACCATGCTATGGTAAAAGTACTACGGGATGTTTCTTACTCCTACTAGGATTATGAATATATATTATATTTAACATGTGAAAAGTGATAAGAATGTGAATTAAGGCATGATATGCTTGATATGTGTGAAATGGGGCATTCGGGTTATATGAAAAAGTGGAAGTGAATGTGGTAATCTAAGACCACGATATCTGAATATGGTGACTTCGGTCACAATTATTTAATTTTGTGGCCATGCCACGAATTTTATAAGGGCGATGAGCACGTAGACTGTAGCGACTGCCTTCGATGGTGTGTAGCGGATAGAGGGTTGACTTAGTAGTCCCCACGGTGTGCAGGTTGGTACGAGTGACGTGTAGCGGATGGCTAACTAGGCTTGGGTTTGGGAATGCATCATTAATTGTATACTGTGAGATGAATGTGTATGATTTATTATGCTTGAATCTATTTGGACTTAGTGTTTGTGTACACATTGAGTCTGTTTGACTCACCCCGTTGTGGGAACATTTTTCAGGTGACGAACAGTAATGGACCGGGTCGGCAGGAGCTTGTGGTGGCCATGCTCAGCTTGAAGTTTATTTAATTTTGGACTTTTACACTTTAAGTACTTTGAATTTAAAGTTTGGAATTTATCTTGATGTAATAAGGCCATAGTAAACTATTTTATTTCTGTTTTATTTATTATGTTACGAAATTTTAATTATTGAGGATTAGGTTAATTTAATTTAAAATAAACCCTAAGCGTTTTGTCACCTTAAATAAATGGGTTTCAATATAAGATAAACTTGTTTTAACTCAAGTCCAACTCAAAAAAAAAAAAATCTTTCTTTCAAAACGCACAAGTTTTTCCTATGTAAAAAAAGAATTTTGAACCGATTTTTCTTCGAGGAACATACCAGATCCGGTCAAGGCTCGTGGGCTGGGAATGGGGTGTTTCAGCTTGGTATCAGAGCTCAAGTTTTAAACTCTCGACCTTGGGTTTAAGGCCCAAAACGTTTTCAAAGTTAAGCCCAAAAGAGTTTGTGAAAATCTTTGTGAAATAAGTAGGTTTTTCTGGCATGGCACCTAAGTCTCCGACCCGAAGTCCACCAGGTAAGTACCCCTATCTCTTGTGTGATTTATATTATGATTTGCAGAAGGGTAGAAATGGAACGTAGAATAATAAGACTTAAAGCCTAATTAAACAACCCTGTGACTAAGTCGCCGAGTCAGGGTGTGGCAACCATTGTGCGCATGTCTAGGATTGGATCCGGAAGAGCCTGGTATTTAAGCAGTCCTAGTGACTCACCTCCTCTTCACTGGAATCCTACCTGGTGCGTAGCTACGGTTTGCCCTAATCATGAAGACTTATTCATGGGCTAAACCCAATAACTAAAACCCGAAAGGGATTAACCCTATTCTTACAAATCTTCAGTTTTAAAATCACCAAATTACCCCTTTCAATTGTAAAAAAAAAATATTTTTGAAAATTTTTCCAAAATATCTCCGATTTATAAAATTACTAAAATACCCTAGTGGTAAAATTACTAAAGTGCCCTTGGTTTCCAAAATTACCATACTACCCCCGATTTCAATAACATTCTCTGATTTTGCAAAAATATCCAAAAACTTTATTGTTTCAAAATACTAAGGCACCTTAATTTGGAAATTTACGAAATTACCCTGCTTTACAAAATTACCAAAATGACCCTCGATTTCTAAAATTTCTACAACAACCCCGATTTGGAAAATAAATTCTCAAAAAGAACCCTAAGTTTCATAAATTTTGAAATACCTTTGATTTATATAGATTTTTCAAATTGACCCCGATTTATTCCCAAAATACCCTGTAGGACAAATGACGAAAATACCCCTGGATAGGAATAGATAAAAATGCACGAAGAGTGAATGTGTATGGGAGATATTATGGAATGGAAGTGTTTTCTCTGAATTAGGATAGAAAACTTGAATGAAAACTTTGATTGATCGAAAGAATTACTTCTGAACTTCTTTCATAAAACTTCTTCTCAGATAATCAGTGAAACAGGAACTAATTCATAAAATTTCTTAATCAGATTAAAGCGCAACGTTAGATATGAGTTCTAGAGGACGTGGTCGTCGTAGACGCGATAGAGGCAGAATGACGGAATCAGAACCCATTAGATCGGGTCAAGGGTCTGATAATGAGGTACCACCGCTATCACCACCTCCAGCTGTTGGTGTGGAGCGGCAAGATCAGACAGGGGATGATGCTGTATCGCAGGCTGTGCTCCAAGTTCTTGAAATGGTGACTGGCACAGGTGGAAATATGGGAGCTCAGAAATCTGTACCCGAGCGACTCCGAACTAATGGGGCTGAAGTGTTTCGTGTAGTATCTGGTGTGGCACCCAGTAGGGCTGAGTACTGGTTGGAGGCGACCGAGCATATTATGGATGAGTTGGATTTGACCTCTGAGGAAAAACTAAAAGGAATGGTGGCACTGCTACGCGATGAAGCGTACCAATGGTGGCTCACAGTTCGAGATGGTGCCACAGCCGAGGATCTTACTTGGGAATATGTTAAAGCGGCATATCAGAAGAAGTACGTTGGCACACGTTACATTGATGCGCAGAGGAAGGCATTTTTGGGGCTGGTTCAAAGGAACAAGTCCGTGGCAGAGTACGAAGCTAAATTTCTAAGGTTAAGTCGGTATGCTCGAGGAGTAGTGGCTACGGAGCATGAGCGATGTGTCCGGTTTGAGGACGGACTAAGGGATGACCTGAGGTTGTTGATAGCTCCACATCAGGAGCGGGAGTTTATCGCATTAGTGGAAAAGGCTAAGGTAGCCGAGGGAATTAAGGACTCTGCAAGGCAGAATTATGATCGAAATAGACAGAAGAGAGGTTTTGGGTCGTCTGGATCAGAGGGGAATGTTCAGAAGAGGTCTAGAGTTGATGGGCCGCGAGGTCAGCAAGCTGG
The DNA here is from genome assembly GCA_025503065.1 of Gossypium bickii. Lineage (NCBI taxonomy): Eukaryota > Viridiplantae > Streptophyta > Magnoliopsida > Malvales > Malvaceae > Gossypium > Gossypium bickii. Next base: position 130,631,851 of record CP106713.1, read on the forward strand.
TACAGGAGAGCAGTATCGTACTTGTGATCAGTGTGGGAAGAAGCACTTAGATGAGTGTTGGAAAAAGACGGGAGGATGCTTAACCAGATGGGAATCGACCAGTAGCTCAGAATGTTAATCAGGCTGGTAGAGGTGGACAGCAGCCTTAGCGAGGGCGTGGTCCAAACGGTAGAGGAAACGGTGCTGGAAGAGGACGTGGAACACCTGGCAGAGGTGTAGGTAATATAGAAGCAAGACAGCCGAGCTTAGTATATGCAGTTCGCCGTAGGGAAGATAGAGACGCGCTGAACGTCATAACCGGTACGTTCCTTATTTGTAGCAAGCCTTATTTTGCTTTGATTGATGTAGGCTCGACCCATTCGTATGTTGTATGTAGAGTAGTTGAAACTCTAGACATAGCCTCTGAACTATCTGATAGGGAGATGACTGTAGTAAGCCCACTAGGTCAAACAGTAGTGGTGAATAAAATCTTTCGGAGTGTAGCTCTAGAAATTCATGGAGTGGTATTTTCTGCCGACTTAATGGAACTACCTTTCGGAGAGTTTGATCTTATACTTGGAATGGATTGGCTGGTAGAACATCGAGCTATTTTAGATTGTGCAGCTAAGCGAATGGAGTTAAGGACACCAGAGGATGAGGGAGTAGTTATGATAGGAGAAAGAAGAAACTACTTGTCTAACGTAGTTTCTGCTTTAAAGGCTGATAAGATGGTTCGGAAAGGATGCAAGGCGTTCTTGGCCTGTGTTAGAGCCTTGGATGAGAAAGAAGGGGAGTTAGTGGAGTACGACGATGAGGACTTTGTGGATGTCTTTCCGGAGGAATTACAGACTACCCCGGATAAGGAGGTGGAATTTGGAATTGACTTGCTGCCTGGAACAGCTCCTGTGTCAATTGCCCCGTACAGAATGGCACCAAAGGAGTTGGTTGAGCTCAAGGCTCAAATCCAAGAGTTACTTGATCGTGGGTTTATTCGACCCAGTGTGTCTTCATGGGGAGCACCGGTTTTGTTTGTGAAGAAGAAGGACGAAACTATGCGTATGTGCATAGATTATCGTCAGTTGAATAAGCTGACCATCAAGAACAAGTATCCTTTGCCAAGGATAGATGACTTGTTCGATCAGCTTAAGGGGGCCGCAGTATTCTCAAAGATCGACTTAAGGTCGGGATATCATCAGCTGAAGGTAAAGGAAGCAGATATCCGTAAGACAGCCTTTAGGACAAGGTACGGCCACTATGAGTTTGTAGTAATGCCGTTTGGATTGACAAACACCCCAGCCGCGTTCATGGACATGATGAACTGGGTCTTTCAACCCTACTTGGATCGGTTCGTCGTTGTGTTCATTAACGACATCTTGGTGTACTCCAAGTTTGAAGGGGAGCATGATGAGCATCTTCGGATTGTGTTGCAAGTGCTAAGGGAGAAGAAGCTCTATGCCAAATTCAGCAAGTGTGAATTTTGGCTGAAGAAAGTTGCATTTTTAGGGCATGTGGTATCTGCGGAAGGAATAAGGGTGGATCCTCGAAAGATTGAGGCAGTGTTGGATTGGAAACCACCTAAGTTGGTGGCGGAGATTCGTCGTTTCCTGGGATTGGAAGGCTACTACAGAAGGTTTGTGGAAGGATTCTCATCGATAGCTGCGCCCTTGACAAAGTTATTGAGGAAGGAAGTACCTTTCGTATGGACGGATAAGCAACAGGACAGCTTTGAGAAGCTTAAGAAAGTATTGACAGAAGCTCCAGTGTTGATTTAGCCTGAGGCAGGAAAAGATTTTGTGGTGTACTGTGACGCTTCTCATATAGGATTGGGATGCGTACTGATGCAAGATGGGAAAGTAGTCGCGTATGCGTCTCGGCAATTAAGGCCACATGAGGTTAACTACCCAACTCACGATTTGGAATTGGCGGCAGTGGTCTTTGCTCTTAAGGTATGAAGGCACTATCTCTATGGCGAAAAGTCGATAATCTACACGGACCACAAGAGTCTTAAGTATATATTGACTCAGAAGGAATTGAACTTAAGGCAGCGAAGGTGGGTGGAGTTACTGAAGGATTATGATCGTTCGATAGAGTATCATCTGGACAAGGCGAATGTAGTGGCGGATGCCCTAAGTCGGAAGGTCGTGTCGGATCTGAGGGCGCTGTCCACACATCTGAGCTTGTATGATGATGGAAGTCTATTGGCAGAGCTACAAGTTAAGCCGACATGGTTGAATGAGGTGAAAGAGGGACAGTTGATTGATGAGGATCTAAGTGTTAAGCTACAGCAAGTACAGAATGGAGAGTTGAAGGATTACGGTATTAATGGCGATGGAGTATTGTGTTTCAAGGGTAAGGTCTGTATGCCTAAGGACAAGGATCTAAGACAAAGGATTCTTCAGGAATCGCATAGTAGCCCTTATGCTATGCATCTTGGAGGTACTAAGCTGTACAGAGATCTAAGAGAATAGTTTTGGTGGCCTGGTCTTAAGAAGGAAGTTACAGAATTTGTTGGCAAGTGCTTAACGTGTCAGCAAGTTAAGGCTGAACACCAAGTTCCGTCAGGATTACTCCAACTGATAATGATCCCGCAGTGGAAATGGGAGCGAGTTACCATGGACTTCGTTAGTAGATTTCCCCTTACGCCTGCTAAGAAGGACTCGGTATGGGTGATAGTGGATCGTTTGACAAAGTCTGCGTATTTCATTCCAGTGCGGGTCGACTATTCTCTGCAGAAGTTGGCAAAAGTGTATGTGGCAGAAATTGTAAGGTTGCATGGAGTTCCGGTATCAATCATTTTGGATAGGGACTCAAGGTTTACTTCTCGATTTTAGAAAGCTCTACATCAAGTTTAGGCACCAAATTGGATTTCACTACAGCATTTCATCCACAGTCTGACGGGCAATCTGAACGAGTAATCCAAGTGTTGGAGGATATGTTGAGAGGCTGTGTGATAGACTTCAGAGGAAGTTGGAAAGACTATTTGCCTTTAGTGGAGTTTGCCTACAACAACAGCTATCAGGCCAGTATACGGATGGCACGGTATGAAGCGCTATATGGTCGGAAGTGTCGAACTCCTATGTGTTGGACAGAATTAGGGGAACGCCGAGTTTTGGGTCTAGAGTTAGTGACAGAATCTGAAGAGAAAATTGAGATAATTCAGGCACGGTTAAAGGAAGCATCTGATAGGCAGAAGTCATACGCAGATCTCAAGCGGAAGCAAATAGAATTTGATGTGGGAGATCAAGTGTTTCTTAAAGTTTCGCCTTGGAAGAAGGTAATGAGATTTGGTCGCAAAGGGAAGTTAAGTCCAAGGTTTATAGGACCCTATCGGGTTTTGAAGCGAGTTGGACCAGTGGCATATCAGTTGGAGTTGCCACAGGAATTGAAACAGATGAACGACGTATTTCATGTGTCCATGCTACGTCGTTATCGATTAGATCCATCTCATGTAGTACCGGTTGAAGAGGTAGAGTTAAGGCCAGATTTGTCCTACGAGGAGGAGCCGATTCGGATTTTGGAGCGAAATGTGAAAGTATTGCGGAGGAAGTCAGCTCCTCTAGTCAAAGTATTATGGAGAAATCATGGATCGGAAGAAGCTTCGTGGGAGCCAGAAGAGGCAATGCGACAGCAATACCCTCACTTATTTCAGCCAGGTAATTTCGAGGACAAAATTATTTTTAAGGGGGTAGAACTGTAACATCCAGAAAATGGGCTTATGCATAATTGCTTAATTGAATGTGAAAGCATGTCTTTGTGTGTATGAATGTGTTTATATGAATGGTTGTGAACCTTAGAATAATAGGAAATGCCTTAGAAAATATTAAGCTTTTATAATTACTAAATGGAGAACCATAAAGCTTCATGGTGGAATTAAAGGAATAAATAATTGAAGAATTAACAAATGTATAAGTGTGTGAAAGTGGAAATGTATGTGCAATTAATTGAAGCATAAAATGAGATGATGAGCAAACTTTGTCTTTTGTGAATCATGTTGGACGGCAAAAGACTATAGTGGGATGATTCATAAAACACTTAAGGCATGTATTTGTAATATATTAAAAGAAAAATGGAGCATGAATGGCTAGTAGGTGTGGACGGCAAGAGAGAGGGATTTTTTTTTTTTAAAAAAACATGTGGGGATAATGGTAGGTTTTATTAAATTATTTTGTATGGGTAGCATAAGAGATAATGGTAGCCTTATTTTATTTATTTTAGTTTAAATAGGTGGTAAGATATAATGGGTTGGATTATTTTATTTTATTTGTAAGGTGATAAAGAAGAGTTAAAATAGGAGATTAATTTGGGGGATTTGATAAGTGAGCATATGGTGGCGGCCAAGGAACTTTGTAGGTGGGTATTTTCGGCTATGTAGTAGGGAATTAAGTGCCAAAATTATTTGTTCATCTTTTAGTCCCTATTGCCGAAATCTAAGTCAAGAGGATTCTCTTTTTCCTCCCTTTTTATTTGAAGTCGAATTCTCCCTTGTCACCATTGCCAAAGTTCTTCAAACTCTTCTTTTCTTCTTTCTCTAATTGTTCTTGGCCGAACCTACATCTCTTATCCAAGCTCTCTCTCTCTCTCTCTCTCTCTTGAGTTGGTGTTAGCCGAATGCCCTTGTCAATGAAAGTGATAGTCGAAATTGTGATACACATAAAGGCCATAGCCGAACATTGCTAAGGGTTCAAGCAAGGGTTCCAATGAATTCATCATTAAGGGTAAGGATTAACTGATATTGTTCCTCTCTTTATTTTAGATTAATCAAATATAAGCATCTAACCCATTACTGTTCTTGGCCGAAACATGGGAAGATCTTTCGGGATTTCAAATCACAAGGCAAAGTACATAGGTACAATCGGGCAAGGCTATATTTGGTGTTTTAGATCTAGTTCATATTTATTCGAAAGCTGGAACTAACCAAGTTAAGTGATTTAACATTTGCCGATTGAAGGAAGGTCACAGATTTTTGGGATTTGACTAATAATCAAATCGATAGCAAGGAGTTTAAGATCTAAGGCTTTAGATCGGATTTTCGGGATTTGGAGTGAAAACATTAAGTAAATCAGGTGTATACCCCACACTAAAATCCTAATCGATTTAAGGTTATGTTTTAATATATAAGTGTTTATAAGAATGTGAAAAATATGGCTAAGGTACCATGCTATGGTACAAAGTACTAAGGTACGTTTCTTACTCCTACTAGGATTATGAATATATATTATATTTAACATGTGAAAAGTGATAAGAATGTGAATTAAGGCATGATATGCATGATATGTGTGAAATGGGGCATTCGGGTTATATGTAAAAGGGGAAGTAAATGTGGTAATCTAAGACCACGATATCTGAATGTGGTGACTTCGGTCACAATTATTTAATCTGGTGGCTATGCCACGAATTTTATAAGGGCGATGAGCACGTCGACTGCAGCGACTGCCTTCGATAGTGTGTAGCGGATGGAGGGTTGACTTAGTAGTCCCCACGGTGTGCAGGTTGGTACGGGTGACGTGTAGCGGATGGCTAACTAGGCTTGGGTTTGGGAATGCATCATTAATTGTATACTGTGAGATGAGTCTGTATGATTTATTATGCCTGAATCTATTTGGACTTAGTGTTTGTGTACACATTGAGTCTGTTTGACTCACCCCGTTGTGGGAACGTTTTTCAGGTGACGAACAGTAATGGACCGGGTCGGCAGGAGCTTGTGGTGGCCATGCTCAGCTTGAAGTTTATTTAATTTTGGACTTTTACACTTTAAGTACTTTGAATTTAAAGTTTGGAATTTATCTCGATGTAATAAGGCCATAGTAAACTATTTTATTTCTGTTTTATTTATTATGTTACGAAATTTTAATTATTGAGGATTAAGTTAATTTAATTTAAAATAAACCCTAAACGTTTTGTCACCTTAAATAAATGGGTTTCAATATAAGATAAACTTGTTTTAACTCGAGCCCAACCCCACCAAAAAAAAATCCTTCTTTCAAAACGCACAAGTTTTTCCTATGTAACAAAAGAATTTTGAACCGATTTTTCTTCGAGGAAGATACCAGATCCGGTCAAGGCTCGTGGGCTAGGAATGGGGTGTTTCACAATCACTTAGCCATTTACAAAAGAATAATAGCTTAATAACTTATAAATTAACCATTCTTAAAATACGTTCTCAAAATGAATGTTTCCTATACATGCCATACTTAATAAAATAGCTTGGCTATACCAAAATAAGAGTTGATAGTGTGTCATGAGCTCCGACTTCAACGATCCTCAAGTTAGCTTGGCAGGACTACATGGAAAGAAAGAATTAAAGACATAAGCATTTAGCTTAGTAAGTTTGCATGTAAAATACATATCAATAAACTTGCTTAATAAAAACCATTTGGTATAACAATGGTATCTTATTTTCAGCTATAAAGCTTACTTACTCATACTTGATTCTTACACGTCTCATGATACTTATTATTCTCATACTTGTAAGGTAAACAAGGTACGTGTATCACTTGTTCATTTTGTCCAGCATACTTTAGCATAGTAATCAAGATCTCTAATTTATCATTCATAACATAAATAATACTCAATTTCATTTAATGATAACTTTTCTTTCTTAACTTCTGGTTGTCTTATTTTAACTTACTCACCTATCCGATGAACTTCTATGAATAACTGAGGATACTAAATCTCTTGCCATGAACTTGATGCCAAAGCCATATCCTAGATATGGACTTACATTATATATCTCTTCTTGAATCAATGCCAAGCTTACCTTGGACTTATATGATAACTTGTTCAATGCCAAGCTTGAGTCCTTGGACTTACATGATAACTTGTTCAATGCCAAGCTTGGGCCCTTGGACTTACATGATAACTTGTTCAATGCCAAGCTTGGGTCCTTAGACTTACATGATAACTTGTTCAATGCCAAGCTTGGGTCCTTGGACTTACATGATAACTTGTTCATATTCAATCAGATTGATTTCTTTATTTAACAAAAATTAAGTATTCCATGATAACAAAGTACATTATACTAAGCAATTCAATGATAAAAATCATAAAGCTTAGAAATTATACAAACTTACTTCAACATACAAAAAGTATGTAGACATGCAATTTAGTCCTCGACTTTGTTCTTGCCTCGATTTCGATCCGGGCTTCATTTTTCTTGATCTATAATCATAAATAGATCATTTAATAATCATATTGACTAAATTGACTTATTACTCATACTTTGGCAAAATTACTATTTTGCCCCTATACTTTCTCATATTTCCACTTTTGCCCCTAGGCTCGTAAAATGATTTTCATTCTACTTTCTTAAACTTCATGCTTAGTTGATTCATTTTCTCTACTATAACAATCATCAATTCTCACTATTTCTAGTATGTTGACCAATTTTTATAACTATTACAAATTTGTCCATACTATCATTTTTCATGAAATTCACTAAGGAAAAGATGTTTATCTAACATTAAACTCTCATAAACTTTTATAAAACATCATTTAACATGCATGTCATTCATAGGTAGATTTTTGAACATGCATCTTAGCTCATTTTATAGCTAAAAATAGCTAATTCATAATACGAGAACTTCAAAAATATGAAGAATATCAAAAACGGGACTAAAATGAACTTACTAGCAAGCTTGAAAGATGAACAAACCCTAGCTATGGGTTCTTTGAAAATTTCAACAATGAGGAAGAAGATGATAATGATTTTTGTCATCTTTTTCCTGTATTAATCATTTAAAAAACAAATGACCAAAATGCACTTCTCTTAAAAAATTTTCTATTAATACCAACTCATGACCAATTTTGTCCAAAAATTAAATTTTGGGAAAATTGCTATTTAAGGGCTTATAATTATTATTCTAAAGCTATTTCATAAAAAAAGCTTCTAGAAACTCATATTTTGCAACTTTTGCAATTTAGTCCTTTTGGACCATTAAATCAAAATTTAGCAAAATTGCTTCAAGAAATTTTCATACTAGCATGCTAACATGGCATAAACCTTAAAAACTCATAGATTCATCTTAGTTTCATGGTCTCGCACCACTATTCTGACTAGGCCCTAAATCGGGCTGTTACAAGAACACATCTGTGAAGTCCACTCCTAGAATTTGACTGTAACCCTTTGCAACAAGCCTTGTTTATATCTGGGTTCTTCAACTCTTGGAGTCCCTTCTTTCTTTTTAAACACCCATTTACAGTGAATAACCTTTTTACCTTTAGGAAGTTTCACAAGATCCCATGTTCTGTTTTTGTGGAGTGATTCCATCTCCTCTTGCATAGCAAACATCGTCTTCACAGCTAACCACCTCCGAATAATTAGACGGCTCTTGGTTTGCATTTATATCTTCGGCCAAATTTAAAGCATAAGCAACTAGATCAGCCTCGGCATACTTCTTTGGAGGTTTAATTTCTCTTCTAGTTCTGTTTTTGGCGATAGAGTATTGTGGTGAAGAAGCAACTCTATTCTCAATTTTTGTACTGGCTTAAGGAGTCGAATTTGTATTAATCTGATACTCCACCTGCTTTTAATTTTCTTTATTGGAAGAGTCTTTAATAGATAAGTTAGGGAGCATAGCAGTTTCATCAAAAACAACATCTCTGCTAATCACAACTTTTCTATTTTTAGGACACCATAACTTATACCCTCTTACACCAGTTTTATAACTAAGAAAAACACATTTAATGGATCTCGGTTCCAATTTTCCATTATCAACATGAACATACACAGGACACCCAAAGATCTTTAAATCAGAATAATTAGCAGGATTACCAGACCATACCTCTTGTGAAGTCTTTTTCTCAATGGCAATGGATGGAGATCGGTTGATTAAAAACATGCAGTAGAGGCTGCTTCGGCCCAAAACGACTTTGGTAAGTTGGCATTTGACAACATACATCGAACCTTTTCCATGATCATTCTGTTCATTCGTTTTGCAACGCTGTTTTGCCGTAGAGTATGACGAACTGTCAAGTGTCTGACGATCTCTTCTGACTTGCACATTTTATTAAACTCATCAGAATAAAACTCTAAGCCATTGTCTGTGCGGAGGTATTTTATTTTTTTCCCGTCTATTTTTCAATCATAGTTTTCCAAGACTTAAATGTGGAAAACACATCGCTTTTCTGCTTCAAGAAGAATGCCTAAACTTTTCTGGAAAAATCATCAATAAAAGTTAGCATATAATTAGCTTCACCTCTTGAAAGCACTCTTGATGGCCCCCATAGATCAGAATGAATATACTCCAACGTTCCCTTAGTGTTATGGATTCCTCTGGTGAATCGAACTCTCTTTTGCTTCCCAAAAACGTAGTGCTTACAGAACTTCAGTTCACAAATGCCTTGCCTATCAAGAAGTCCTCTTTTGGTCAATTCTGCCATGCCATTCTCACTCATATGCCCTAGGCACATATGCCAAAGTTTAGTAATATCATTATCTGACAAGAAAGAGGAAGCGACAGCTGCATCACCAATAACAGTAGAACCCTGTAAAATATATAACTTGGCAGTCTTTCTCTGTCCTTTCATTACAACGAGGGAACCTTTGGAAATCTTTAAAATCACACTTTCAGTTGTGTATTTAACGAAATTAAATTTCTCTTCAATTCTTGAGCATGTCGTACGTCACTAAGTATTCTAAGAACTCCATCAAACATCTTAACTTTAATTATTCCAACACCTGCAATTTTACATGAAGCATTATTTCTCATCAAAATAACACCTTCAAACACTGTTTCGTAAGTTGTAAACCAATCTCGATTGGAAATCATGTGGAAGGTGCAACCTGAATCAAGTATCCATTCATCGCTCACTTTAGAATTGTTGACAGAAGCGACTAGAAGTTCACCATCGCTATAGTCTTCTACAACATCAGCTTCACCAGAATTTTTTGGTTGTTTTCCCTTTCAATTCGCAGCCTCCCTTTTAATCATGTTCTGTAGCTTATAGCACTCAGATTTAATGTGCCCTTTCTTCTTGCAGAAGTTGAAAGTTTTTACCTCTATTTGAAGACTTCGATCTACTCTTAGATTTATCGCGAGGATTTCGTTCCCGTGTCCTTTCACGATCATCATCAGCATTTCGATCTTGTCTCCCACGAACAATGAGACCCTCTCACTGAGAGTCGAGTTTAACTATAAGATGCTTCATCTTATCATACGAGGTCAATGAATCATAAACCTCATAAACTGTGAGAGATTCACGGCTATATAAAATCGTGTCTCTGAAGGTTGAATAAGACGGGGGCAACGAACAAAGTAGAATCAACCCTGGATCTTCCTTATCATACTGAACCTCTATGGCCTCCAAGTTTGAGAGAATTTCTTTAAACACTGTTAAGTGTTCGTGCACAGACGCACCTTCCTCCAAATGATGAGCATAAAGACGTTGCTTCATATGCAACTTGCTGGTTAGAGTTTTCGACATACATATTTGTTCTAGCCTCTTCCATAATGCAGCGGCGGTCATCTCCTTCATCACATCCTACAAAATTTCGTTAGACAAATGCAAATGTAACTATGTTAACGCCTTTCGATCCTTGCGCTTCTTCTCTTCCTCCGTCAATGCCGAAGGCATCTTATTTACCCCTAGCAGGGCTTCCTCTAAATCCATCTGTGCAAGAACTGCCTGCATTGTTATCTGCCACAACGCGAATCTGGTGTTGCGATCCAACAGCGAAATTTCATACTTCAAAGATGCCATTACCATGATTGAGATGAAAAAACCCGGAAGTTCTGATACCAATTTGAGAAAAATATAAATGTCGGTAAAGACAATATATATCGCAAAGAAAAGAGAAATAAAGAACACACAGATTTTACGTGGAAACCCTTTCGGGAAAAAACCACGGGCAGAGGAGAAGAAAAATTCACAATGTCGAATTCGAATGAGTTACAAGAGGAGTTTCGACTACATCTATTTATAGGTTGAAAAAAACCTAATTCTAATCAAAGTAAAAATATATTATGCTAATAAATGCTTAATTACAAATATATTAAAATCATTAATTAAAAATAAAAAAATATTTTTAAAATACTAATTACAAATATTTAATGGTTATATTAAAAATGTAGTTTATATATTCTAATTAAATTTTATAAGTAATTAATATTTATTACTTAAAAATATTAAAAATTTATATTTCATATATTAAAATATTAACAAGTTATAGTAATTTTTTATATTCTTACTAAAATATAATAATATTAATTAATTTAAATTTTATTTAAATATATATTTATTACTTGATAATAATATATTTAAAATAAATATTTTATTTCTCAAAAACACTTTTTAACAGCAATGCTAAACACTCAAATTTTAAAAACACTCATTAAAAGTATTTAAGCACTTTTCAAAATAGCCCTAGTCTAAGAGTTCAATCTCATTCTCATCTTATAAGAAGATACCAAAGATGATGGATATCTCTTTTGCCTCAATCAGATAATAATCCATACTCTTTTTCTTCTTCTCTTTTGCCTCAATCAGACAATCCATACTCTATGGCTTCGTCTCCTCCTCCTCGTCAAATGAAGCACCAAGTTTTCTTGAGCTTCAGAGGTGAAGACACACACCTTAACTTCACCAGTCATCTACTCAAAGCTTTGAAGGACACGGGATTGAATGTCTTCTTCGATGAAGAAAAACTAGAGAAAGGGGAGCAACTTTCACCAGCACTTTCTCAAGGAATTGCAGCCTCAAATCTCTCAATCCTCGTTTTATCTAAAGACTATGCTTCTTCAAAATCGTGCCTAGCTGAACTCTCTGGCATCATGGACCGCAAGCACACACAAGGACATATGGTTCTTCCCATCTTTTGCCATGTTGATCCTTCCCATGTGAGAAATATTGGTGGGAGTTTTACAACATCCTTTGAAGAGCATGAATCGAAGAGGCCAGTTGATGAAGTGAAGCAATGGAAAGCAGCCTTTGCTTAAGTTGGTAAATTAAAAGGGTGGCATATAGGAGGAGGCAAATTTGACAGGTAACTATATTTTTCTCACCTTCTTATGTTTGAGTTATCTTTGTTTTAGATTTCATATATGTATATTCATTTATTTATTTATTGTATGCTAGACCTGAAACAGAGTACATTGAGGTTATTGTTAAATATGTTACAAAGAAGTTGATGAGTAGCAAATCTAGACATGTTTATGAAGAACTGGTTGGAATAGATGATCAGAAAGATGCAATTTTGAGGCTGATTGAGCAAAAAGGTAGTCGTGTAATAAGACTCTGGGGAATGGGTGGGATAGGCAAAACTACCCTTGCGGATGCCGTATATAAGGAAATGTCTCCAAAGTTTGAAAGCTGTTCGTTTCTTCAAAATGTTAGTGAGAAAATAAAAGAACAAGGAGAGGAATCTTTACGAAATTATCTTCTTTAGAAGCTATTAAGTGAAAAAGATATTCATATAGATACTCCTTTGATAGGATACCCTTACAAAGAGAGGTTGAACAATAAAAAAGTACTTGTTGTGCTTGATGATGTTAGTCACCAAGACCAAATAGCTATTATGGGTGTTAGACATTTTGGTGATGGAAGTAAAATCATTGTAACATCTAAAGATAGAAAAGTCCTTGAGAATGGAGAAGCTGACCAAATTTACGAGGTAAAGAATTTAAATGAGATTGACTCTCTTCAACTATTTTCCACTTGTGCGTTTAAGCAGTTGAATCCTGATGCTGATTTTCGAGACCAATCGATAAAGTTTGTAGAGTACACCTAATATAATCCACTTGCTCTAAAAGTTTTGGGTTCCCAACAACATAAAAGGTCTAGAGAGTATTGGGAAAACGAGATGGATAAGTTAAAGGAATATAGCCGACCAGAAATTTCAAATATTTTGAAGAGAAGCTTTGATGGGCTTGATGAACAAGAAAAGAATATATTCCTTGATATTGCAATCTTCTTCAAAGGGGAACCTAAGGAAAATGTAGAAAAAATGCTAAGTAGTTGTTATAATGGCACAAAGTCTAGCATCAAAAACTTGATCGACAAGCGCCTCCTAGATATCACATCTCTTCCTATTTCTTTGCGTGATATGCTTGAAATTCGCAGTAGGTTTCTCATGAAAAAAGCAGAAGAGATTGCATGTTTCCCTTACAGGGGTGCACTAGATGATCAAATAAGTAGCTTCTTGGATAAGACTCCGCAGTGTATTTCTATGCATGATATGCTTAAACGGATGGGTAAAGACATTGTTCACCAAGAATCTAGAGTTCCTGGAATGCACAGTAGGTTATAGAATTCTAATGAAGTAAAGCAAGTGCTCAGACATAATAAAGTAAGTATTACTTGTACTTATGTTTCTTTTTATATTTTTTTTATATATATTTGTGTGATTTTTTTCTAAGCTTATAAAATCTGTTTGATAATAAAGATCCCGAAACAGGATTAGAAAAAAATAGAAGATACCATGCATAAGCTATAATCCCTAGAGAACACCAAATAGCTGAACGAAAATCGAAAAAAAAGAAGAAGAAGAAGAAGAAACTAAATGATGACTCATAATAAAAAGGAAGTCATTTGAATTTAGTAGTTTTAAAGTTTTTTTATTACTTTTTTAGGGAAAATTACTTACAATCATTTAATTTTGATTAAGATAACATTTCAATAGCTAAACTTTTGAAAATAACAAATCAAATATTAAATTTTACAAAAATTATAAATCAATGACTAACAACTATTTTTTCGTTATATCTAATTGAAAGCTGACGTGACTCGATATGTCACTTCTCTATATGAGCCATCAACCTTGAAATTCTTTGCTTTAATGGGTGCAACAGTTTGGTTGAAATTCCTTGCTTCAGTGATTTGGCATCTCTTAAAACACTTCAACTTCATGGATGTTATAATCTCAAGAAGTTTCCTGAGCTCCCAAATAATGTTTCTTTCTTAGATTTAGCAAAAACTGGAGTAGAAGAAGTGCCAGATTCAATTGAGCATATTGCTGGACTTGAAATATTGTTATTGACAAAATCAAAGGTAAATAAAGTATCTAGCAAAAATTCAAAGTTAGAATGCCTTCATTTTCTGGATTTTAGTCATTGCCTAATCGCCGAAATCCCAGAATTCCAAAAAATGATACTTCGAAGGTTGACCCCGTGTTCGAGAAAGGCTGTCATATCCTCATCAAAGGTTGTGTCCTCATCAAGCTTACGGTTTAAAAGCCTTGGATATTTGAAAATTAATCATTACAATCCTTAATTCAGTCTCAGAGCTTCCACCATATCTACGATACTTGGATGCACATGGTTGTACTTCTTTAGAACAAGTATCATTCACTTATCAAAATTTTGGTCAGTATAAACTCCATTCTTTTGATAGTGAAGAAGACTTATTCATGATATTCTCTAATTGCTTCAGCTTGAATCAATATTCTATTGATAACATTGAGGCAAATGCCAAGTTCAAAATTAGATCCCTAGCCTATGAATGGACAAGGGATTGGAAAAATTATTATGGTCCAAAAAGTTTGTTTTGTAGTTTCCCTGGAAACAAAGTTTCAGCAAAAAACTTTAAGGACCAGAGCATGAATTCTTCGTTATTTTTGAACATTTCCCCAGATAGGACTAGTGGGAAAAGATTCTTGGTTTTTGCTCTCTGCCTGGTGGCAGATCTCACGCACTGCCATGAAAATGGAGATATTCATTGCATCTGTGAATGCCAATTGGCACTCGTCGGTGGTTATGAAAAGTTCAGAAGTGAGTGGAATTACCGGCCAAATTATTTACAGGTAGATTCAGAATACATTGGTAATCACTTGTTGATTCTATTTAGTGGCGATATGATCAAAGAAGACAAAGGTTATGAGAAGGCATCATTTGAATTCTTCATGAAAAATCGCAAATAAGATAATATCAAGGTGGAGAAATGTGGTGTTGGTGTATCTTATGTCGGTTCTTCATCAAATAATAAAACCACTACTAAGGGAAAAAAGAGAGAGAGGGGGGAAAAAGAGGGTGAAATTTTGTTCAATAGTTAAAAGGACTGATATTGTATCTCTCTACGATGTCCTAAGGTAAACTTTCTACCTATTCCCTATATGCATATATATGTTAATTTGAAAGATTGCTGCTGTCTAAGACTGGTTTATCTTATAATAACCTACGCTTTTTATCATGGTGTAGATGTTTTCTGTTTGCTGTAATTTATGTTGGACTTGAAAATGAAAGGTCTCTTCACTCTTCCCTTGCTTTCATCTGTATATTTTTTAGTGTCAATTAAGCCAAAATCCAGAGATTAAGCTTTGACTAGTAAAATTTGATACTATGAAGGGAATGAAGATGGCGGTATTCGGTGTAAGCCCATTATGCTCGGAACAGGTAAGCTTTAATTTCTACTACTGAATGATTGCCTTATATTTGTGGTTGAACTGAGATTTGTGGTTGTATATTGCAACTTGTCAACAAATTTGCCTTGTTGATGTCATTCAACTTTGGTTCATCGCTTTCAGGATTTTTAGAGCTTTAGAGGAACTATATGCTGTTGGTTATTTAGCCTTTCTGGATAGGTAAATTACCTTTGATTCATTGTAATTTTTTTTAGCATCCTCATGGCCTTCTTTTGACCTGATTTATCAATGCAGGATTTGGCAGAGTTGCTCTTTATTTCAAAACTCATAGAATGAAGATATGGAGTTGGAGGTTATTCTCAATGGCAACCCTCTCACAGTTTTAATTCTCAAGATGGATTCATGAGCTTATGTTTATCCCATGGAGGAACACAACAAAAACACTAGGGAAAAAAGTAAGAACTTCAAAGTGAAGGGTTTGGTTTCATGGTAGAGCCATTCGACTTGATTATCACATCATCTTGGGCTGAAACTTGAATGAAATTTCTTTTTTCCAAGATTATGAGAGATTGAACTCGGATTTTTGTAGTTAAAATTCTAGAGTTTTACGTTGTTTTTGGATTGGAAGGATGTAATATTGGAATTGGTAGTCACTTAATGAGTGTCATTTTGTAACTTGCAGACTTTGTTGTGTTAAAATCTACTTGGATTTGCAGGGATAAATCTATTGAATCAATTTTTGTTTCTTTGTACATTAGGCAATTAAAATAAGGTTAAACTATCTTATTATTGGCAGCAACTATCTTTGAAAAGTCAAAGGTAGTGGCTGTAAAACATTTTGGCACCGGATGTTAGAAATTAGGCACCGAAAATAGGAGCATTTAATTTGGGTTGAAATTTGGCACGAGTTAATTACAATTTTGGTCCCTATTAGTATAGGTACTTTGCAAGTTAATCCTTGAACTTAAACTATAAATAGGCCTAACCATTTCTCATTTTCTACACCCCAAAATTTGTCATTCTCTACTTAAGGCATTGTTCTCTCTCCCTATTTGTAAATTTTCACTTGTAATTTTTGAGTGAAATATATTTGGCAGTGCCCGAGGACGTAGGTAAAATTTGTTGAACCTCGTTAAAATTTTGGTGTTCTTTATTATTTATTTTTGTATTTTATGAGTTTGATTGTAGTGATTTATTGTGCTATTAAATTACTATAAAAGGATATTCTGGCTAGGAAAGACCTGATACTTAAGTGATCTTCGTGATCCACCTCTCTTTCCTGGGAATTGAACTTAGTGTGATTTTTCAGTACAATAATTTTACTCTTTTACATGCTTTTGCAGAACAACTGGTATCAGAGCCAGATTCGTACCTGGAGAATACGACCGTTTACGGTACTATTCACGTATATGGCACTGTTCACGTATACAGTAGTTGGGATTGAGGAGAAAAATGGCAGATGCATCGTCATCAGTAAGGACTACTGTGACCAATGCAAAATTTGAAGTAGAGAAATTTGATGGTACCAATAATTTTGGTATGTGGCAAAGTGAGATCCTGGATGTCTTATGTCAGCAAGAGTTGGATATAGCCCTTGAAGAAAAACCTGACAAGATGGATGTCAAGGAGTGGGCCAAGATTAATAGACAAGCGTGTGGTACAATCCGTCTATGTTTGGCCAAAGAGCAGAAGTACTCTGTCATGAGGGAGACATCAGCGAAGAAGTTATGGAATACACTGGAAGAAAAGTTTCTAATGAAAAGTCTTGAAAATAGGCTTTATATGAAAAAAAAAAACTTTTTCGATCCACCTATGCTCCCGGTATGTCGATGAATGACCATGTGAACTCATTCAATAAAATTTTAGCAGACTTGTTAAATTTGGATGAGAAATTTGAAGATGAAGAAAGGCATTATTGTTGTTGAATTCCTTTCCTGATGAATATGATCATCTTACCACTACGTTGCTTTGTGGAAAGGACACGATCACATTTGATGCAGTCTGCAGTGCGTTGCATAGATCTGAGACTCGAAAGAAAGATAAAAGAGATCATAGAGATACAAATGCAGAAGTCTTAATAGTAAGAGGTCGTTCATGCAGCAGCAAACCTGATAGAATAGGAAAGTCCAAAGGGAGACCCGCCAAAGATGAGTGTGCCTTTTGTCGTGAGAAAGGGCATTGGAAAAAGAATTGTCCTAAGTTACAAAAGGGCAAGGCTATTTCTAATGCATGTGTAGTACAAAAGGGCAAGGCTATTTCTAATGCATGTGTAGCGGAGCATTATGAGGACTCAGACTTTAGCTTGGTTGGCATGGCAATGGTATGTACTTACCATATGTGTCCTACTGATGAGTGGATATTGGATTCGGGATATACTTACCATATGTGTCCTAATAAAGACTGGTTTTCTAGTCTTAAAGAACTAAAAGGTGGAGTTGTTCTTATGGGCAATGACAGTGCCTGTAAGAGAATAGGAGTAGGTACAATCCAATTGAAGAACCATGACGGCTTAATCCAAGTCTTGACTGATGTCGCTACGTACCTAGCTTGAAGAAAAATCTCATCTCATTAGGGGCCTTAGAATCTAAAGGGCTCATAATCACTTTGAGAGATGGATTACTAAAGGTAGTAGCTGGGAAATTGACGATGATGAAAGGCACAAGAAGAAATAACTTGTACCTTTTAAATAGAAGTACAGTTATTGGATCAACATCAATAGTTTCTGCGAAAGATGCAGATTCAGAGGCTACCAGGTTATGGCATATGCCATTGGGACATCTTTGGTGAAAAGATTTGCGACTTTGGCGAAGCAAGGCTTGTTGAAAGGTGTAAATTCTTGCAAATTGGAATTCTGTGAACATTGTGTTCTGGGCAAGCAGACGAGGGTAAAATTTGGTTCAGCAATTCACAATAGAAAAGAAATTCTGGACTACGTTCACAGTGATGTCTGGGGACCTACCAAAGTGGCTTCTTTGAGGGGTATGCACTATTTTATTACTTTTGTTGATGATTATTCAAGAAAAGTATGGGTGTATCTAATGAAAAGAAAAAGTGAAGTATTGGATGCATTTCTGAAATGAAAGAAGATGGTGGAAACTCAGACTAGTCGAAAGGTCAAACGACTTCGATCAGACAATGGTACTGAGTACAAAAATGATCCATTTCTACAAGTATGTCAAGATGAGGGCATTGTGTGATACTTCACTGTTCGGGATACGCCACAGCAGAATGGGGTGGCAGAATGTTTGAATCGAACTATACTGGAGAAAGTTCGATGTATTTTGTCCAATGCTGGATTGGGCAAGGAATTTTTGGCTGAGGCAGTTACATATGCGTGCCATCTAATTAAGCGTTTGTCATCAGCTGCAATAAATGAAAAAACCCCTATGGAGATGTGGACTGGTAAATCTGCTACTGATTATGATTCTTTACATGTTTTTGGTTCCACTGCATATTATCACGTAAAAGAATCTAAGTTAGACCCAAGAGCAAATAAAGTATTATTCTTGGGTATAACTAGTGGAGTAAAAGGATACCGTCTCTGGTGTCCTGATACAAGGAAGATTGTCTTCAGCAGAGATGTGACTTTTGATGAATCAACCATGTTAAATGATTCACAAAAGGATGACAAAACCAGTAGTACTTTGCAGCAGGTGGAGCTTGAAAAGGTTAATGATGAACTAGCTAATATTGGAAGGACAAATGATGAAGTTCTAAACCAAAAACCTCTACAGCAATAAGATTCAATTGCATATAGGAGGCCAAGAAGAGAGATTCGTAAGCCTGCTCACTTTGATGATATAGTGGCCTATGCACTTCTAATTACAGATGATGATGCTCCTTCTACTTACACAGAAGCAATAAGTAACCCTAATGGTATAAAGTGGAAGCAAGCCATGAATGAAAAAATGCAGTCTCTTCATCAAAATAGGACTTGGGAGTTGGTGACATTGCCCAGGGGAAAGAAGGCAATTGGATGCAAATGGGTATATGCAAAGAAGGAAGGATTTCCTGGTAAAAATAAAATTCGATACAAGGCTAGATTGGTAGCAAAGGGTTACGCTTAGAAAGAAGGAATAGACTACAATGAAGTGTTTTCTCCAGTTGTGAAGTATTCGTCTATTCGGATTTTGCTAGCCTTGGTTGCGCAATATGATCTTGAACTAGTTCAGCTTGATGTGAAGACTACGTTTTTACACGTTGATTTGGAAGAGGAAATCTATATAACTCAGCCAGATGGATTCAAAGTTGCTGGTAAAGAAAACTAGGTTTGTAAATTGACAAAGTCGCTTTATGGATTGAAGCAATCTCCGAGGCAGTGGTACAAGCGATTTGATCAGTTCATAAAAGGGAAAATGTACACAAGAAGTAAATTTGATCATTACGTGTATTTCCAGAAGCTACAAGAAGGAATTTTCTTATACTTGCTCTTATATGTTGATGATATGCTGATATCATCTAAGAGCAAAGTTGAAATTGAAAGATTGAAGACTCAACTCAATCTCAAATTTGAGATAAAAGATCTAGGTGAAGCTAAGAAGATTCTTGGCATGGAAATATGTAGAGATAGAGCTCATGGCAGAGTTAGCTTGTCTCAGAAGCAGTATTTGAAGAAGGTACTACAGCAGTTTGGCATGAACGAGTAGACAAAACCTGTAAGTACCCTATTGGCTTCTCATTTCAAGTTTTCTGCACAACTATCTCCTTCGACGAATACAAAACGAGAATACATGTTGCAAGTTCCATATTTTAATGCAGTAGGTAGCTTGATGTATGCAATGGTGTGTACAAGACCCGACATTTCACAGGCAGTTGGTATAGTGAGCAGGTATATGCATAATCCTGGAAAAAGACATTGGAAAGATGTGAAATGGATTCTACGGTATATTAAAAGGACCGTGGATGTTGGATTACTGTTTGAGCAGGATAATACACTTGGTAAAGGTGTTATTGGGTACGTTGATTCTGACTATGCTGGTGATTTGGACAAACGAAGATCAACCACCGGTTATGTGTTTACACTTGCTGGAGGACCAATAAGTTGGAAGTCTACACTACAGTCTACAGTTGCGTTGTCAACCACAGAAGCAGAATACATGGCTGTAACAGAGGCTGTAAAGGAAGCTATTTGGTTACAAGGTATGGCTAAAACCTTGGGATTGGTTTAGTAACGTGTATTGTGATAGTCAAAGTGCTATTCATTTAGCAAAGAATCAAGTCTATCATGCACGTACAAAGCATATCGACGTACGATTCCATTTTGTACGGGAAATTATTGATGAGGGGAAAATTCGTCTTCAAAAGATTAAGACTGCAGATAATCCCGCAGATATGATGACCAAGGTGGTAACAGCAACCAAGTTCGAACATTGTTTGAACTTGATCAAAATCCTACAAGTTTAACAGTTGAAGAAGGCACTATCAAGTATTGTTGGCAAAGGCAGAAAGAATTGTGTGAAGATAGATTATCCTAATCAAATCTTCAAGGTGGAGATTATTGGCAGCAACTATCTTTGAAAAGTCAAAGGTAGTGGCTGTAAAACCTTTTGGCACCGGATGTCAGAAATTAGGCACCGAAAATAGGAGCATTTAATTTGGGTTGAAATTTGGCATGGGTTAATTCCAATTTTGGTCCCTATTAGTATAGGTACTTTGCAAGTTAATCCTTAAACTTCAACTATAAATAGGCCTAATCATTTCTCATTTTCTTCATCCCAAAATTTGCCATTCTCTACTTAAGACATTGATCTCTCTCCCTATTTGTAAGTTTTCACTTGTAATTTGGAGTGAAATATATTTGGTAGTGCCCGAGGACATAGGCAAAATTTGCCGAACCTCGTTAAAATTCTGGTTTTTTTATTATTTATTTTTATATTTTGTAAGTGTGATTGTAGTGATTTATTGTGCTATTAAATTACTATAAAGGGATATTCTGGCTAGGAAAGACCTGGTACTTAAGTGATCTTCGTGATCCACCTCTCTTTCCTAGGAATTGAACTTAGTGTGATTTTTCAGTACAATAATTTTACTCTTTTACACGCTTCTGCACAACACTCATACACTGTGCCTAACCTTTGCATTATTATTTTTTATTCTCTTGTTAACCTTTTCCTCTTGGAAACAAATGTACAAATATAAAAACAAATTGAAATACATATTTTACCTTTAA
Organism: Gossypium bickii; assembly: GCA_025503065.1. NCBI lineage: Eukaryota > Viridiplantae > Streptophyta > Magnoliopsida > Malvales > Malvaceae > Gossypium > Gossypium bickii. The sequence goes on from CP106713.1 coordinate 130,653,291, forward strand.
AATTGTCACCTCCCCTAAATTAATATTTAAGGTTTTCTTTGGTTTCAGTTTAATATTTAGCCAACTGTTTGAGTGGAAGTGCTTGATTGTAGTTGTCATTGTGGTGAACTAATTGAAATCCAGAGTAAATCAATGACAAACATTATTGTTTGTACAGTTTAATTTTCTTATGTTTGTGGAGCCTAATTTAGTAAGTAAATTCACTATCTTTAATCCAAGTGCAATAAGTGATTCAAGTCCTATCACATTTCGGTATAACAACTTCACTTTTGTATTTAAAGCCTAAATCACTCATCTCTAATTTCTCCCCCAAAGAACTTAGGCAATTAAAAATGATCTATTTACTAAATCGAGTGCACTCACAGTAAACATTCCGTAATGAATTGAAAAGTGTTCTCAATACTCCATTACAAAAGCTATACAGTCGTTCACATATATAATGTAACACCCTGGTTCTAGGGGTTAGGCTTTTGGTGCTTAGCTCAGGTGTTGGCACACTTTAGTGTGTGGTTGGGTAAGTTTTAGGAGTCCGGAGAACCCTAGGTAGTGGTGGAATGCTTTGGAAAATTTTTAATTTTAGGGGTTAAAAGGGAGCTTGGATAGAGGGTGTCTTAAGAGAATTAATTGGGAGATTAAGGCACAAGAATTCCTTTGGCAGAGTGGCAAGGAGGCGCCACATAAGGTATGGAGAAGTGACGCCTCAAGAGTGCTTTGGGGTCTCAGGTTCAAGCTGCAAGGGCAGCAGGGAGGCCTTGTTTTTGCGTCAAGTTGGTAAGGTGATTGGATGGTTTTTGAATGCTTAAAAGATGGAGGAAGACTTGGTCTTCCATTTTAAATTCGGCTAGGTAGGTGAGGAGAGAGGTTTGACTTATTCAAATATTTTTGAATGGATGATAGGGAGATTATTTAGGAGTAAATAATGGGATTTGAAGGGGGAGTTGAGTGTTTGGCCGAATTTTGTTTCTTTAGGGGGGGAGCTTGGCCGAATGTTATAAATAGGGGAGAGGCTCACCTTTTTGGTTTTTCTCATTTGCTTTCTTGCCGAAAATTGCTTCACTAATTTCTTTCATTCTCAACCTGAGCCGAAACCTTCATTGCCATCCTTTTCTCTTCCTTTTGGACCCTTGGCCGAACCACTCATCTTGCATCCCTCCTTTTTCTTCCATTTTGCTAAACTGAAGGTACACCTCCATACTTTCCTCTCATCTTTCCAAACCTCTTTGGCCGAACCCATTTTACCCATTTCCTTGATTTTCTTGATAGCCGAATCTACGCCTCACCCTTGTGCCGTGTCCCTTTTCTTTCATATATTAGCACCTTGGCCAAATGTTAGCATAGGTCTCGTTGGGTTCTCATTTAAACCATTGTTAGGATAAGCCTCCGTTTGTAGCAGTCAGTTTGGCCGTTTGTAGGGAAGTGGAGCCTAGCGCAGGAGACTTTTCCGGGACTCGTTTAGTCAGCTTTTGCAGAGGCATAGAGTAGTGTTTCGGGGTTGATCGTTTGTGCTAGTAATTAGGTGCGTAATTATCGCACTATTTCTCGGTTTGATTGCTAACGTTTGAACCTGTGTATTATGTGTGGTAGCCGTTTATAATGGCTTAAGTGATGAGTATCTGGTGATGGTAAGTTATTTATGATGTATGTATATACATGTATGATGTGGTAATGGTATGATATATGTATATATACGCATGTTATATGATGACTTAACATGTAGCTTTCATATAGTTGCATGGGTTTTGGGCTTGATCAAGGAAGGAGGAAGTGTACAGATGATGTACGTGGTCTAATGATAGCCAGGCTACATTAGCGCTTGAGGGTTTGCTGTGTGCTACCTCAAGGGAGGTGTTGGCTCGGTGCCCATCTCGGCGGTTGATGGCTATGTGCATCACCGTAGACAGATATTGATGTTGAGATCATTTTGGTTGATCGGTGGCTCAGCCACGGCCTTGTACAGCGAGTTGTCAAGGTAAGGTTATGGATCACGATGTGATCAGTGGTGGTTTATCCACGGCCTTAGGCAGGGAGTCTGCTAAGGTTGGTGTTACGGTTGGATAGAGGGTTGGGCTGAAAAGCATTCTTGCATGATCTGTTCGATGGCTGTGTAGGTATGGGCCAAGCCCATACGTATGGGAAATAGGTGTTATGGTTATGCACTGAGTCTGTGGACTCACCCAATTATTTTCCTAACGTTTCAGGTGATTCATGAGATGGACCGGGATCGGAGAGGACACATGGTGGCCCATGCCAAAGGAAATGTTTTTTTTAGTTATATTAAATATTAAGTATTTCATTTAAATAATGGTTGTAATAAGGTTTCATTTTATTATTTTGGGTATCATTTTATTATTAACTCTATTATGGTTTGTTTAAATTGAAAGACTATGTGAAGATGGTTATATTTTTATAACTTACTTATTCAAATGTGGAATTAATAAACATGTGGCTATATTTTCAAAAGAACATGGTTTGCAAGAGTGAATAAAATTTTTACTATTTTATTCTAAATCAAAAATATTTTCACTAACATAACCAGATTCGGTCGTAGTGAATGGGCCGGGTTTGGGGATGTTACATATAAAGTTCGAGACTTGCTAACATACTAGAGAACAATGATAATCCAATCCCTATTAAACAACTATTAATAAATAGCAAGATACAATATACTAATCAAGACCAATGTAAAGTGGATTGTTTGAAATATATCTACAATGCTATCTCGACTTGTTCTCCACAATTCAAATGATCCAATTGCTTAATCCAATCCAATCTTCCACGTAAGTTGTTTCTAATGGATTGGTCTTCAAAGGTAGAGAGTCCTATACTTCCACTATATCAACACTCAAGACATTGTTTCAAAAATTGTCTACTTAAAATATGATAAATAACAAACTGTTGTAGTAATTGCAACACCCTAAAATTCTCTTATAATATTCTTCTTGTTTAATTTAATTGAATCTTAGCATTCACAATAATATTGTCTCTAGCCCTAAACACAAACTATGTTATAGCAAATAGTGCAAAAACTTAAAAGTGGTTATTTTATAGAATAACAATGGCAGGCCTTTCGATAAAATCATCTGTCTATTATGCATGCACCATTATCAAACAGAAGGTCAGAAAGTGAGTGGAGCTAAGCTTAATTTACCATAAATTGTGCATCAAAATCTAAGGACTCAACTTTGTTTTATGCTCCAGAGCCTATAGTTTTATGTATACAAATATGGATGTCCATTTCGTATTCCCCCTAAAATTAAGGCACTGTCTTTTTCTAAGTTCCCCCTTTAGAGACTTCCACCATTCATTCTCTAAGGATTTTATCTACCCTTTCTGCATCTAACGAAAATATTTGACAATAATGAGCTCTGCATAAAGAATAAAACCGCAAAACACCATTTGTATAACTGCAAGAAAATGTTTGGGTTATCCATACATTTGAATCTTAACCAATAAAGAAATTAAAACTATATCATGTGACTGTCTTTTCCTTATGCATTTTAGAACAATATATATGACTATAATCTGCAGATTTATGTAAATAAATCTAATTCAAATCATAGTTGAGCCATTTGTATAAGAATTTTGTCCCATTGCAAGACCTTGACTTGGCAATTTAGTTTGTACACCATGTATACTTCATGTTGGAATAACACTATTTCTCTTATATGCCACGTCAGCAACTAATTTAAAAACTATAAAGATATTCAAAATTCAAAAAACTTATATATGAAGTTCATAAAATTCAAAAAAGTTAGCATAAAGTATAAATGGATTATCATGCAAGCTACTATGTTTAAAATATTAATGTTTTAGTATTTCCATTAAAAAATAATAATTTAATTCATTTTAAAATGTAGATGGTCAAATTTGACTCTTTTCAAAAGGTTGAAGGTCAAATATAACTTAAAAAATGGTTTAATTCATGATTTGGCCTCTAAAATATACTTATTTTCCCACGCGATGTAATCCCATAATTCTGATGTGTATCCTTCGGCTAGGCTATCCCCTTTCTCTAATTGCGTTTTCTCTGACCACATACAGATAACTGCATTGTCTTCCACTTTATCAAGAAATTCATTCTCCATAACCAGCTTTCTAATTTTAGTAACTGACCGTGAACCGATACCGGTACCTTTTAAAATATGAAATGACATGCACCAAAATAAATCACAACAAGTTAGTATCATGAAATAAAATATAAAGAAAATAAAATAAACAAACACCTATATGGGTGACCACTAAGGTTTGACATAGTTCTACTTAGGGTGAGCCCTTACATTTTTTACGTGTGGTTTAGCTCTAAAGTTGAGGTACTCGAACCAGCAGATTCCTCGATCCTCACCCATTATAGGCTAATACGGACCGAGTTCAGTTAAAGGGAATACATTTTCCTATGGTTGTATGGAGATGCACAAAGACATAGGTACGTATGTATCCCAAAAGCGATTCACTATCCTGCATGGAGGTGAAAACCTCGCAAAGGAGTAGCTTCTCACTCTCACTAAAAAGGGTGTGACCACAACGGTCATGTAATGCAATGCAGAAATATTTTACAAGACCAACCAAATGCAATAAAGAAACATGTTTTTTCAAATCAAATTTTCGAAAATTTTGACATTAGGACAAAAAATAATCGACTTTACGGCTTGACTCTCTTATTGGTGTCCCCAGCGGAGTCGTCAAGCTGTCAAAACCATTTTTATTTTGAAAAAATGGGGATAGACTTTTAAAACGAAAATGGAGTCGGCACCAATCTTTTTTTCGAGGTGGGATTGGATTACCTTGAGATTTTTCATTTTTAATAAGACATTTAGATTTATTTATAAAATTGATTTTGGTCTACAGAATTTGAGAAAACGAGCTCGGGAGTCGGTTACGCACGAGGAAGGATTAGCACCCTCGTAACGCCCAAAAATTGGTACCGAATTGATTAATTAACATCCTAATGTCGAATACTTTGAAAAGATTTAAAAAAAAACAAAACCCTTTTTATAACTTAAAACCCTTCAAGGGACATTTGATTCCTTGAATTTTAAAAGGAACATCGAAACTTAGTAAGTTAGAGTACGATCTTTCAAATTTCCAAACATCAAATATCCTTTTCGTTTTGGAAATCCTTCCCCGAGATGACAAAACGTCGCATCTAATGAGTTAGGACGCCACCTCTTAATTTCCCAAGAATAGGTTCTTATTTAAAATTTGCAATTTTTGATTTCAAAAAGGATACTTGGCTATGTAAATTCAACGAAGAAAATTGAAACCCAGTGAGTTAGGGCACAATTTCCTTGAGATTTCCTAATGCCAAATATTATTTTATTTAAGTAAGTACTTTTTGGATAAATAGTTGCAATTAAAAACGAAATACATTTTCTAAAACAATGATTTGAATGAAATGTGGCATTAGTACATTACCAAACATAAATTTCAAAGAGCATTTTACTAAGTAAAAATAACATAACAAATAATGCAAATAATGCAAGCAATATAACAATTATACTAAGGTTAATAAAGATTGCAAATTTATTCTTAAAAATATGAATGATTAAATAAAAGATAGAAATCAGACAATAAAAAATCTATTTTAAAAAAGAAATTAAGGAATAAACATGAAAATTTTACACAAGATTAAATGTATATATAAAAATAAGGTGAATAATGTATATAAAAAAATACTATAATAAAAAAAAACAATATGGTAAATTCTAAATAGATAATATATATGTTCATGAGAAAATAAGTAAGATGCATTTTTAAATAAATAAATAATATATAACTTTAAATAAAAATATATTTATAATACAATAATCTAATACATATATGCATAAAAACTACATATTTAAAAATAAACAATATAAACAATATATGTTATACAATATAAAAAATTTTAAAAAATATATAATATAATAACTAATATACAAATTTTAAAATGATATGTAATATATAAATAATATTGAACTTAATAAAATAACCTAATATAAATAATAAATAGTAATAATTTAATACATATATAATACTAAAATAATTAAAAATAAGAATAAAAATGAAAATAAAAAGAATTAAAAATCAAAGAAACAAGGATCAAATCAGAATAAAAAAAAATCTGAAGTAAAATTGTAAAAAGGATGATGTTGGAATGCACGCCAAACTATAGGGACTTATTGGGCAATTATGTCCTATCTCCTAACGACGCCGTTCCATCACCGGCCTTTAAAATGGCCTTAGGGACCAAATTGAAAATAAAGAAAGATGTAAATTGGATGTGATTATAAAATTTCAATAATGTGGAAGGGCTTAAGGGCAATTAGACCCTTTAACAACAACGTGCGGATCCTCCTCGGGTTGGATCAACGCGCAGATCTTTGGCCTTAAAACGACGTCATTTTGGTGCTTATTGACTTAAGCAAAAACGGCGTCGTTTTTATGTTGCTATATAAATCAAGTTTTATAAAAAAAAAAAATCATTTGAAACTTGTTTTTTTTAAAAAAAAAAAAAACTTCTGAAAATTCTCTAAAACATCCCATTTTCCAGTTTGAAATCCGGCCATAAGCCTTACGAGCTACCACCGCACGTGCATTACGCGCCACCGTTAGCGCGGCCATGTACGGCGGCCAAAGGGTTAAACCTCTCCTTTTCAGACCAGCCGAAAGGTAATCGCTCTCTTTTTATTTTATGATATTTTGTATAAAAAGTAATAAAAACAAATAATAACTGTTTCCTTTTGATTTCTTTTTTTTTTTTTAAACAAAATCGTTTTCTTTTTCAGTGTTACTGTGCTCTATATGTATGAAATGAGAAACAAAAGCTATTAAAAAACGAAGCAAAAATTAAACAAAATATAGAAGTGGAAATCATCTCTGTTCCTCTTTGATTTTCGTATTGTTGCTTTTGTAAAAAAAAATCGTAGTTTGGCTCTTACAGATTACAATAGAGTTTTTATAGCCCAAAATAATCAAAGTACAGATTCTATTTTAACATGTTTGCTACTTTTGCTGTGTTTTTCTTTCCTTTTGTAGGTTAATAGCGAATATCTCGGCGGTGATGAAGGTTGGTGGCTAGGCTGCGGCGCGAGGGTTTTCCAAAAACCCTAGGTCTTCTAAAACAGTTCGGGCACTAGGCCAAACTCTGCTATTGGGCCATGAAGTTTAATTAGGCTACGGTAGTGTTTGGGTTTGGATTTTGGGCTGAAAGGGTTTAGTGTTTTGGGCCACGGTTAACAGGCTGTGTATATTTCCTTGGGTTAATTTTGTGTTGTAATGGGTTTATGGTTTATTGGGCAGTTTAGTAGTCTGGGCTGTTTTAATAGTTTCGGGCCCGTTACTTTGTAAAAGGACTTTGGACACTTTATTTTGGTTTTTAAAAAAAATTGGTTTTTTTATTGACATGGGCCCGGGCTAAATTGGGTTCTTACAGTTTCAATAAATCAAATTTTTTTTATTAAAATGATCAATTTCAAGGTGACCCGATCATACCTCGAAAAAAATTGGTGGCGACTTCATTTTCGTTCTTAACATTCAATCCCGTTTTTCAAAATAAAAATGGTTTCGACAAGCCAATTATAGTGGAAGAGGATGCCTACGACCACCAGCTCCAAGATTTTAGACTTACGATTTAGAGGAACCTGATTCTAGCCAATAATCGCTTTTGTGGGACCATCTTATGCTAGATCATCACTTCTCAATGGCGAATGCCATGCCATTTTGTCTCTTGAGCTCGCCAACCTCTGACGTAGTAAGCTAACAAACCGACTGTGCAACCTTCTCAAATATACAAAACAGCCTTTCCTTGCACAGGTTGAAAAGATCACATTTTAAGGGACATGGATGGAAGAGTCAGCCCCGTAGTGCGGAGAAACGATGAATACTCGTTGAGAAGGCTAAGCATGGATTCTAAGCCTCATAAACCCTTTTTGGAGAATTTCGACAACCTTCGGCTAGATAAATTTAGTAGCTCATACTTTATGGGGAAAAAGAAATAAACGTAATGAAAATGGAATTTTTATTGAATAATATGGAAAGAACAAAAAGACTAAACTTTTTGGGAGAGAGAGTGTTTACATAAAGATTAGTTAAATTTGTATCACTCCATCACCTATTTATAATACTTATAGGAAACCTAGTCTATTCCTAATTAAACTCTAAAAGATAAATAAAGATAAATAAAGGATAAATAAAGATAAAAGCTAAAATTAAATCTAAATAGTTATCCGTAATAATTATCCTAATATAATTGGAATTTGTATAGAGTCTTGTGCTATAAAATCTCTTATTTGCACTTTTGTCCTAAATCTTCCACAATTTGTATTTTCGACACCAACTCTTGCATGCTAGCCTATTTTATCTTTTAAATTCATGCTTTTTCCCCCTAAATTTCCTTTTGCCTTCAATTTAATCCCTATAAGAAAAAAAGGCATAAATAACTCAAATTAGTAGGATCATACTCAAAATAAACATATAATTAATACATAAAAATATGTCATTCCAGAGTATTATCATTGCGTCGCTACTAGTGTTATCTCTTGCAGGTTTGCATCTAGAATTTTTAAATTAATGTCAAATGATAGAAAATGAAGTGTTTAATAAAAACAAACCAGGATGACAGGTGTTTAATATCTTCTTTTATCACCCCACAAAAAGAAGTTGAGTCACATATGAAAGGGTGAACTTTCATACTTTGGTGCATTATGTGAGGGGGTGTGGGACCAAATGGTACAAGAAATTGCAATTGATCAATTAAAACCCACCAACGTACGTATAAGAAATTTCATCGCAGCCCACACGTTTTCAATTGATGAATTAAGAAGCAAACTTCTCTCATAATTGATAAATTATCTTACCTAACTTTATTAATATTAAAGGTTTTATTTAAGTTGCGGTAATGTTAATTTAAATAAAATTTAAATTTAGAAACGTAAATAAAATTAGATTCATGGCATATTCATAATATAAATGAAAAAATTATGTAACAAATTTATTTATAAAAAAATTACATAAAAATCAGTTGACTTTTTCGTTACAATTATAAAATTAATTACTTATTATGAAGAAAAAAAAATTGACAAACAACTTCATTAATCACCTTAAAATAGGATGAATTCTATTTTGTTAATTTGATCATTGCCATTAGTAAATTATCTAAATAATATTTTTCTCCCATTGTAATAAAAAAGGAGTACTCAAAATTAATAATTAAAATAAAAATAAAAGCATGTACTGACTATCACTGGATAAACATTTACAGCACACTAAATTAACCATAAAAATATAATTTTTTTAAAAAGGCATTAACAATAGATGCACGTGCTAATGCGTGTATCAACAAAAATCACTTCTATATAAGTTATGCATTGTTCTAATATGTTCTCCACATCAAGTGATAACCATCAATCTGAGTAGTAGGTTCAGGCTTTCAAAATGTCTCTTTGCATGTTTAGTTCATTCTCAATTTGCAATTTTCCCATACACTCAAAATCGAAACGCTTCTCATATGATGGGTCAAGCTTTCGTAGGTTAATTGTTTCTTTTGCCTCAAAATATGAAGCTACAGAGAAAAATTTTGTTGAAGATGATATCGTAGTTAGACGATCGGCTAATTACGATCCTCCTATTTGGGATTATGATTATGTTCAGTCACTCAAAAACGATTTTGTACAGGTATATTTCGCATTTTTAGTGCAAATATAAGTGGCACTTAGACACCATTTTTTTGCTTTTTCTTTTTTTTTTTCCCCTAATAAAGCTCAATTTGGAGCAAGCTAACAAAAACTTCTTGTTACCTATGCGTATTAGAATGAATCATACAAGGAAAGAGCAAGCAAACTAAAGGAAGAAGTGAGGATGATGTTTGAAAATGTGGTGGATCCTTTGGAGAAACTTGAGCTTATTGATGATATACAAAGACTTGGGTTGTCCTATCACTTCGGAGCTGAAATAAAAAAAACATTGAAGAATATAAGTACCGATTGTAGCAGTACTGTTGCATGGAACAAAGGCAATTTATATGCTACAGCTCTTGAATTTAGACTACTAAGACAACATGGGTATAAAGTGAATCAAGGTACAAGACGATAAACGATTCAAAATTCGATGTTTTAATTTACATCTAATTTAATGATACATAACATTGAATTGTTTTCATGCACTAGATGTTTTCGCTTGCTTCATGGATGACGTTGGAAACATTAAAGCAAGCCTTAATCAGGACTCCAAGGGACTGCTCAACTTGTATGAGGCTTCATACCACTTATTAGAAGGTGAAACAATGCTGGAGAATGCAAGAGAGTTAGCAGCTAAACTTCTCAAACAATGTCTGAAGGAGAACAATGATCATCACTATCTTTGGATGCTTGTGGAACATGCCTTGGAGCTTCCCTTACATTGGAGGATGCCAAGGTTAGAAGCCAGATGGTTCATAGATGCGTATGAGAAAAACAAGGGAAAAAATCCCATTATTTTAGAGTTTGCTATATTGGATTACAACATAGTGCAATCTATGCACCAAGATGATCTTAGATATGCTTCAGCGTAAGTACCCCTACTGCATACCAGTTCAAAATTCACTCACATATGCTTCAACGTAAGTATGATTTTGGTTTTTTGACTTGTATTGTTTAGATGGTGGAAGGAACTTGGTCTTGGTGAGAGGTTGAGCTTTGCTAGAGATAGGCTGATGGAAAACTTCTTATGGAGTGTGGGAATGATAATTACTCCTCAGGACGGAAAAGGTAGAAGAATTCAAACAAAGGTCAATGCGCTAATAACAGTTATAGATGATGTTTATGACGTTTATGGAACCTTAGATGAGTTGGAGCTCTTCACAGATGCTGTTGAGAGGTTTGAAGTTATACTAGTATATGATTTTATCTGCTTTTGATTTTTGTTACAAATGTTTAATAATCTTTAATATGTTGGCGTGATTTCAGATGGGATATAAATGCAATACAGAAGCTTCCAAACTATATGAAGATATGTTATCATGCACTATTCAATTCCGTAAATGAAATGGCTTTTGACACTCTTAAGGAACAAGGGATATATGTCCTTCCCTTCCTCAAGAAAGTGGTATTAAACCAATTCCTAAGACTCTCTTTTAATTTTCCTTATGAGCTCTTTCTGATTTGTGTTATTCATGGTTCAATATAAATGTTTAGTGGACGAATCTTTGTAAATCATATTTGTTGGAGGCAAAATGGTATTACATTGGATATACGCCAACCCTGCAAGAGTACATCGATAATGCTTGGGTTTCAATATCGGGTTCTGTAATGCTTGGTCATTCCTATTTGGCAACAGATCTTATAACAGAGGAGGGATTGCACCACATTGAAGCATATTACCCCAATATAATTTATTGTTCGTCCATAATTGTACGATTAGCAGATGATTTAGGGACATCATCGGTAAGCAATATATATTAATAAATACATATAGTTGTAAACTTAAAATTTCCATTAGTTAATTAGTTTAATAGTGATATGCTTGCCCTGTTTCTTTTTTTGGACTAGTATGAACTCAAAAGAGGTGATGTTTCTAAATCAATCCAATGTTATATGAACGAAAGTGGAGCATCTGAAGAAGAAGCTCGTGATCACATAAAGAAATTAATTGATGCAGCATGGAAAAAGATGAATGAAGAACAAATGGCTAAATCTCCTTTCTCTCGGACATTTATTGAAATTGCTATGGACCTTGCAAGAATATCTTTATTGATGTACCAAAATGGCGATGGTCATGCTATTGAAGGTAATGAAACTAAGGATAGAGTGTTATCACTATTCGTTAACCCAATTTATTGCCCAAATGATTGAGAACACTTGGAATTATTTTCCAAACCGGGCAAAAAAAAAATGTCAGTTTTTAGTATAGTGTGCCAAATCATTTTATGATCTTTTAGTACGGTGTACAATAAACTTACGGTAGTGCAAGGACTACCATACTACATGTTTCCCTTTGTTTCTAATGTTGTCTGTTTCTCCCCTCTGTATCCCATTTTGTTTTTGACTCCTTTCAGCCTTTGCTTGTGACTCCATTTTTATCAAATGAATGCTTCGAGAGGAAAAAAACAAAAAAGAAAAAGGAGAAGATTCTTGACAACTTTGTAACATAGTACTATTTCTTTTTTTTGCATTCAATGAATCTATACTTTGGGGTGTTGGAATTAAATCGTACAATTAACCAGTTCTTTCACAGACTAGGCAAGGAAAAGAGTTCTATTGAATTAGATATTACTCTAAAATGAAACAAACAAAAAAGAATAATAGGTATCAGCTAGCATTATTGGCAATATACAAATTGAGAACCAAACTATTCGTTGAACCCTGAAAGTTTGAAAGTTTATTTAAAATATAATTAGTTTGAAAAAAATTACAATGTCCAAAAAGTAGGCTTACACAAAATTTATGACTTATTTCTTAATCGAGTCAAGCCTTGATTAAGATCGACAATTTTTTATTCACACTCGTGACAGTAAGAAAAAACTCCATTGTTAGTGTAAGTATAGCACATATTTTTTACATTTATTAAGACGCTTTTGAGGATTACCTATCTAATTTTTTTCAGCCTAATTTTATATATTTATAATAATCCAAACTAATTTGGGCATCAATATTTTATGCTTCGAAAACTACTTAATATCCATCAACTAATAGGGTAATTTCTATTTTAGTAGCTCTAATTTTTTATTAGTTTATTATAATAAGATAAAAACAATGTCATAAAATATAATTTAATTTGTATATAAGAGGATAGTTTAATATTTTTTAATAAAAAATATACATTTTTGCAAAAAAAAAAAAATACAGTTACAACATGGCCTAAAAATCCCATAAGATCAAAATAAAAATGGCATCAAGAAGAAAGAGGCTCAATGCTAGTTTGCCAAGAAATCTGCAGTAAGAACAGAATTACCCCAGATAGAAGTCATTCACCACAAAAGAGGACAAGATTAATCAATTCACCCCTATAGAATTTAAATTACTTATAACACCAGAAAGACCAATAATATTGAAGAAATGCCTATTTGAACTTTTTTCATTTAACAAATACACTTTTCTTTTGTGAATTACCTAGTTAATTCTTTTGTAAGTAGTACTCCTTGAATTGAAAAAATGAAATTATTTTAGTTTTACAAAAAAAAAAAAATCTAATGTAGAAAATAATGAAGAAAATATAAGCAAGTAATTCCGTTGGTCACCCTAAAATAAGGTCGCTCCTATTTTGGTTACAGCTAGATGTAACCTGTGAACGCTGAGTCCTCTACGACAAAACCAAAGAAGACAAGGGTGTTGGCAATGGTGTTCGGGTCGGAGCGTTTAGGTAGAGGAGGAAGTGGTGGCAGATTTGTAGGGATGGTGATTCCAAGCCGGCTTTTCTCGAGGAGTTTCTGGATGTTGATAGGAGGTTTGGTGATGGAGCGTTTTAAGATGCGACGGCTAAGCTGGAAGGGGTGATGGGGACAACTCACAATGAGCATCATGGAGCGAGGAATGGACAGTCATTGTTTACCAATGGGAGGGTGTTTCCCCCTCCTTCGGCAGTGGCGGCGGCTCCTCCGACCAGTGGTTATGATGACAATGAGAAATCGACGACCAGAGCTCTTTGTAGATTTGCAAGGACAATTACTTGGACCCTGGTGGTTCGTTGGTTATGAATTTGGGTCAAAAGATTAACTTAAAATTTTGTGATTGATTAAAAGAATAATGTTTCATTTTGTAATTTTTACAACAAATATTAGGTGAAAGAAATGCTGACATGGCAGGTCCAACCGGATGACTTAAACGTTTGAGTGACCATATTGAATAATTTTTTAATAGTAGTGATTAAATTGATAAAAGAAAATCTCAAAATGATCAAAATAAAAACGACTCATAATTTACCAAAAAAATAAAGTCAGCCAAGCTTTTAGAATTGGGAGTTATCATCTAAATTATTTGGTTGTTATATTTCACTCTTTTTTTTTTTTTTTTGGAATTACATGTAAAAAGAAAAATCATTTATCAAGTAAACCTCAACTTCTTTTTTTCCGAAGGACCAAGTAAACTTGAACTTGATATACTTATCTTTAGTAATATTAAATATTTAACACTCGTCGTAGATGGTGAATGACAAGCTCTATCAATACAGCAAATGCTTTAGCCTCAACATCAATAGAACATTATGACACGTTGACAATTAACTTTGTCACAACTCAAGCACGACGTATCTGGAGTGATTGCTAGCACTTAATACAATAAGGAAATTAGCCCCAGATAGTCCAAAGCAACGAGCAAAAATCGACAAAAGAATAGAGTATTCACCAAACTAGAAAGGACGATAACAAAATAATCTCTAAAATCACTTGTAAAACTAAGATTATATGTATAAGCAAGACCAAAAAATGTGCTACAAGAGCTGACAAAAACTTCTAAAACTGAAGACTTGTTAAACTATAGAAAAACAAACAAAACATATAGAACTTAAGACAACACGGGTCCAAATCGACACATGAAATCATTTATTATTCTAAAATACTATCAAAATAGAAACAGATTAAGAAGTTGACGAAGAGCCACCCACTTTTTAAGAAAAACTACTTGTGGCCGGTGGAGTTTTAGCGAACTACAAGCACTGTCATCTGTTCATCACAACTTGTGAAGACAACAAAGATACCCATAAAATAGATTTGCAAACTGAAAAGAGAGAAGACGTGTGTAGTGAATCAGAAGAATAAAGAAATAAAATATTGATGGGAGAGGAAAAAGTTGGGCAATAGCCAGCTCGGAGGTTGGTACTGCTGCTAGCAAAATAAAAGATAAGAAACAAATGTCTTGGAGAAAAAAAGAGAAAATTTTTTAGGGTTTTTTAGTTATTGTACATTCATTTTTAAATTATCATTTCAATTAGATTGTAAAATTAAGTAATCTTAAAGTATATTGCAATTTGGTATTGCTAATTTTACATAAAGGTCCATGGCATTGTTGCTAGTGTAGGAGGACGCGAGTTCAAGACACTGAAGCGTTTTATCTTCCTATTTAAGGGTTGGGGAGAGGATATCGGTAGTTCTAAGAATTATATGAAAAAAAAATGTCTGATTCATCATATTTTTGGATTTCAAATGATCTGTAAATTCAGGTCCATTAGCATTACAAATTAGCTTGCATCCACAATTTTTAAATTAAACTTATATGATAGAAAATGTAGTACTTATATTAAAACCAACCGGGATGATAGGTGTTTAATGTATCTTATTTATCACCCCAAAAAAAATAAAAGTTAAATGAGTTCAATATCAAGGGGTGAATTTTCATCTTTTAGTGCATTATGAAATGCCTGATTTTCCATGAAAAAAAGTATAAAAGAACGAAATTCGAGAAAATGGGTTTGAGAGTCGGTTACACACGAGGAAGTATTAACACCCTCGTAATGCCCAAAAAAAGTGGTACCTAATTGATTAATTAGTGTCTTAATGTCGAAAATTTGAAAAGATTTTAAAATATGACCCTTTTGGATTTTTCAAAACTTATAACTTTTAAAAAAAATTCAATTATTTGGATAAAAGAAAAGTCGAATCTCAGTAAGTTAAAGCACGACCTTTCAAATTTCTCAAACACCAAATATCCCTTGTTTTGTTTTCTTTTTCTTTTTTTTTTTGAAATCCCTCTCAAAATATCAAAATGCCACATCTAATAAGTTAGGACGCAACATCTTAAATTCACAAAGATAGGTTTTTTATTTGAAAATCATATATTTTAATTTCAAAAAGGGTATTTGATCATTTAGACTTAATGAGAAAAATCGAATAACCCAATAAGTTAGGGCACGATTCCCTCAAAACACCAAATGTCAAATATTGCCTTATTTTAATAAATAAAGTTTTGGATAAAAAGTGACAATTAAATGAGATATATTTTAAAACAATGATTTGAGTAAAATGTATCATTAATACATTACAAAACACAAATACCAAAGCAATATACTACAACTGCATGATATAATAACATTTAATACTAATATAGGCAATTAAGAGAAAGAATAACATAAAATAGCAAATGATACAAGTAATAAAATGACCATGCTAAAGCAAACATAAGAATAATAAACAAATAAAAGAACGTGAATAACAAATAAAAGATATAATGTAAGCAATAATAATTCAAAAGATCTATGCGAAAGATAAAAAAAAAAAAAACTAAGAAATGAATATGAAACTTTACATATGAGATCGAATATAAAACTAAAATAACAATATAAGATAAATGATATATGCAAAACAATAAAGGGATATTATAACAATTTTTTAAAAAAAATAGAATAAAAAAATAAAAAAAACGATATGGTAAAATCTAAAATAGTTAATATATACATAAGAAAATAATATATATTTTAAATAAATAATGTAAAAAACTTTGAAGAAAAATGTATAAGGGATAACTTATAATAAGTATATAATATACCATTTAAAAATAGATAATATACATATTTTAAATAAACAATATATGGAAAATTTTGCCTTAATAATAAAACAATTTAGATGATGTACAACATACAAATTTTCAAATAATACATAATATGATTAAAGTTAAATAATGTATAATACATAGATAATATACAACAAATAAAAATAATAATATATATGATAAAACAATTTAACGTAAATAGGGAAAAGCAAAAAAGAAAAAATTAAAAAAATTAAAATAAATGAATAAATAATGATTAAGCAATTAAATGGATAAATAAAAAAGTTAAAAAAAAACGCATAAATCAACCTAACTCCCACAATATAAGGATTTAACGAAATTCCTCCACCAAAATCTAACTCGAACGGAAGCAATTCAAAAAGAAACGAAGATGAGCGAAGAACAAAATAAGAATAAGCCACAGAAAATAAGAACACAAAAGAGAGAGAAATTTGAGTGAATGCTTTCGAGAATTTTTATTACTCAAAACTCAAGTCTTTTATAATGAAGGGAGAGGCCTCTATTTATAGTTGAGCCTCCCCAAATCCAACGGTACAGATCAATTACATTAACGGTTAAGATTAAAAGGTATTTACAAATTAAATATCTAATATTACAAAATCATATCTTCTAGGATTGCATATCATATCTAAGATTGCATATCATATCTTCTAGGATTACATATCATATCTAAGATTGCATATCCTTTGAAGATTATGTTTCCATATACGTCAAGCTTGTAGATGGACCTTCAATCTTTTCAAGTAATGGGCCATTCCGATCGGGCCAAATGATATATTTTAGACTGGACTTGGACTTTGTTTTATTATTTTGGGTTTATTATTTTTTTGTATGGGCCCGGGCTAAATTGGCCTATTACATTGTCTATGCAAACTTTATTTCCTTTGTAATTTGAGGAACTCAAACCTTCCATATTTTTGTTTGAAAGACTCCCTCAACATACTTATCTTGCCTTGTAGCCTTCCTCTGTTCTTGAGCGTACAGGGCATTTATCAGCTTTGATAGAGAGATTGCGGATAGGTCTCTTGAATCTTCAAGAGGTGATATTTTTATTTGTACCTCTCAAGAGGTGTAGGGAGTGTAGTGATCACCTTCTCGACTACCCTGTTATAATTTTTTAAAAAAATCAACTAAAAATTAAGAACAATTTATTCTTAACAAATTTGTCCCATGGAAGTCCTTGACTTGGAAATTAACACCTATTATCATCACAGGAAGAATTTTAATTTCTTGGATACCAAAAAGGCATAATGACAAATTTTGCCCTTGACAATTACATATTTTTTTCAATTTGGTTATTATTTTCTTTAGCTAAATTAGACTCGAATCTTAAAAAAAAAAAGAGTTTAATTTGACCATCAACATTTTAAAAAGAGTTGTATTGATTTTTTTTATGGAAATACAGGCTAAAAGTTAAAATTTTAAACATGACAACCCACATGACAATCCATGTGTACTTCATATTTTTTTAAATTTTTTAAATTTTATAATCTTTAAATTATTTGTTGACATGGCATATATGACAAATAGTGTCATGTTAGCATGAAATGCACATGGACTACCACGCAGGTTAAGACACCAATATCATTAAAAAATTAATGTTCTAGTCAACAATTTTGTTAAAGAAAAGCAATTTGACTATTTTTGAAATATTAGTGGCTAAATTCAGCTCAAAAAAGAATAAGGGTCAAATTAACAACAATGTAAACATTGAGGACTAAATTTATCATTATACCAAAAAAATGATGGATATTTGAAATTAGGGCTAATTTTGGGTGGTTGACTAGTTATTTATAATCTTAATTTACAGCAAAAATAGCATCACACACATGCACAACTTAGTACCCTAACAAAGCCCATAAAAGGGAATTCATGAATGGTAACAAAAAGTTGTAAAGTTATTCAGAAGTGAATCCCAAATAGAGACTTATGGAAGAGATATCAACTTCTCTAATCCCATCCATGTTTTACTCTGTTCTTTTAATTGAAAGGATACATTGCTGGAATTGTTAATAACTTAGTCACTAAGAATTGATTTTCTTATTACCTCATATTCTTTGTACAATTTCGTGTTTAATTCAATTGGTTCATATATTTATTTTTATGAGATAATATCTGATAAATTCAAAACTTAGAATCTTAGCATTTACAATAATTTTCTCTCTAATCCTAAGCTATAATCTACTATATAAGAAAATACGAGTTATACTAGAGCAAATAGGGCAAAACTTAAATGTGGTTATTTTTTAGTATAACAATGGCAGTCCTTTTGATGAAATCATCTGTTTGCACCATTGTCAAACAGAAACAAAGAAAAATGGTGGTCAGAAATTGAGTGGAGCTAAGCTTAAGTTTACCATAAAGGGGTCCCATTTTGTACATCAAAAATGACGACTCAACTGTCTTTTATGGTCCACAGCATATACTTTTGTGTACAAATATGGATGTCCATTTCGTATTTCCCCTAAAATTAAGGCACTGTTTTTTTTCCACCATTCATTTTCTAGGGGTCTTATCTACTACCCTTTCTGCAATTAATGGAGCAATTTGACACTAATGAGCTTTGCATAAAGAGTAAATGCCCCCAAACCCCATTTCTATAATGTTTGGGTTATCCATAGATTGAATCTTAACCAATATCATGTGACTATCTTTTCCTTGTGCATTTTACAACAATATGTATGACTTTGCGGATTTCCCATGAAACTTCACCGAAATTCTTAATTATATAGCTTCGTGGAAAAAAATAAAATGAGAAGATGACTCTTGACAGCTCTGTAGCATAGTTATTATGAATTTTTATAAAATTTAAGGTTTTTTTACAGTTTAAAATTTTAAAAAATATTTAGACGATAACATAACATAATTTTAGAGCTGACATATTATCATCTCTTAACAAAGTTATATAAAAAGACTAAATAATTGCTTGACAAAATCCAAATTCGAAATAAGAAAACAATTCAAGAATAAATGTTAACATATATTTTTACTCCATTTCCAACCTTACATTTTATGTACTAAAATACCGAATTAAGCATAAGAAAGCATCCCAACACATAAGCTACGACGCGTCTTAACTCACCCCTATTTTGGACAAAATTCAGCAAGATAGCCACAGAGCCTAGTTCACCAACTACAAAACCTATCTCACTCTATTTTCCAAGCCTAAAAGAAATACATCAACAGCAAGGAATCTGAAGAACAATTGAAGAGACATTTCATGGTGTGTGAAGAAAAAAGGAAGTACCTCTTGGTCACTTCTTCCATTGATGATGTGAAGTAAAAAGACCCTCTCTAGTCTCTAGTCTGAAGTTTGAAAATGATGATCTGATAAATTAAAGAAGGCAACAATCTTTTCATAGGTTTTTAGAGATTCATATATAGTCAATCTTTAGATACCATAAATAATAAAGTAGAAAATGCTCCTTACCCTTCAAACACGTTTGTGGTACCTCAGTCAAAAAGACATTTCAAATCAACCAAATCCCCACTTAACCACCAGCCGCCTTGTGGGGGCACAAAACATTAAAAATTATTTTCTATAATAATGTACTATTATTTTTAAATGTCCAACACCCCCACGAAACCGGCATCTGTGGGCATCTGTGGGGATTTGATATCTGGTTCATGGTATGAATAAGAGATTACTTTCAAGTTATCATGAATCTCAACAGTCGAAAAGACATTTCAAATCAACCAATCTATAATATTATTTTTAATAGTTTCGACGCTCATCAAAAATAAATATTAACATTTAATTATGTGCCTATAATAAAAATTATAAATGTTTTTTCAGAGTTACATATTTAAATTATTTCTAATTATGCATGAAACTGAAGAAATGAAATTATTTTAGTTTTATGGTAAAAAAGTAAACTAGTTAAGACCTTGACATGGAAATTAACACCCATCATCATCATTGGAACAATTTTTCTTCTTTGATATTAATCTTTTGAAACAAAAAATAGCATCACATATACATACACAAGAGCCGACTTAACTTCACAGCTTTTGATTAATATCATGGCGTCGTCTTCTTCTTCTTTTCCTCGTCAAGTGAAGCATCAAGTTTTCTTGAGCTTCAGAGGTGAAGACACGCGTCTTAACTTCACAGCTCATCTACTCAAAGCTTTGAAAGACAGCGGATTGAATGTCTTCTTCGATGAAGATACACTAGAGAAAGGGGAGCCACTTTCACCAGCACTTTCTCAAGGAATTGCAGCCTCAAATCTCTCCATCATCGTTTTATCTAAAGACTACGCTTCTTCGAAATCATGCTTGGCTGAAGTTTCTAACATTATGGACCGCAAGCACACACAAAAGCATATTGCTCTACCCATCTTTTACCATGTTGATCCCTCTGATGTGCGAAATCTTGGTGGGAGTTTCAAAACATCCTTTGAAGACCATGAATCAAAGAGGCCCACTGATGAAGTGAAACAATGGAAAACTGCTTTGGCTGAAGTCGGGACACTAAAAGGAATTCATATAAAAGACGACAAGTAACTATATTTTTCTCATATTTTTATATTTGACTTATCTTTTTCTTTTTTTATATATTTCCTAAATAATTATTTATACTTTTTTAATTTTCTGCTAGACCTGAAACCAAGTATATCAATGAGATTGTTGATGATGTTACAAGAAAACTGATGAATACTGTGCCTAGAAGCACTTCTGAAAAATTGTTTGGAATAGATTATCAGAAAAAGATAATTCTGGGTGCAAGAAGATTGTCGGGTAATAGGACTTTGGGGAATGGGTGGTATTGGCAAAACTACCCTTGCTGATGTTGTATACAAGGAAGTGTCTCCAAAGTTTAAAAGTCGTTTGTTTGTTCAAAATGTTCGTGAGAAAATAAAAAAACAGGGGAATGAGTCTTTACGAAATGAACTCCTTTCTAAACTATTAAACGAAAGAGAAATTTGTATTGATACCCCTTCCATAGGATACCCATACCAAGAGAGGTTGAACAATAAAAGAGTACTTGTTGTCCTTGATGATATTAGTGACTCAGACCAAATAGATTTTATGGGTGTTGAACATTTTGGTCTTGGAAGTAAAATCATTATAACATCTAGAGATAGACAGGTACTTAAGAATGGAAGAGCTAACCACATACACGAGGTAAAGAAGCTAAATACGAATGA
Organism: Gossypium bickii; assembly: GCA_025503065.1. NCBI lineage: Eukaryota > Viridiplantae > Streptophyta > Magnoliopsida > Malvales > Malvaceae > Gossypium > Gossypium bickii. The sequence goes on from CP106713.1 coordinate 130,674,892, forward strand.
CTCTTTCAAACTCTTTTCAACATTTGCATTGAAGATGTTGAATCCTGCAGCTGATTTTCGAGATCTACTGCACAAGTTTGTAAAATACGCCCAAGGTAATCCACTTGCTCTTAAAGTTTTGGGTTCTAATCTATATTCAAAGTCTAGAAAAGAGTGGGAGAGTGAGGTGGATAAACTAAAGCAATATGCTGAACCAAAAATTTCACATATTTTGAAGAGTAGCTTTGATGGGCTAGGTGTGGTAGAGAAGAATATATTTCTTGACATAGCATGCTTCTTTAAAGGGGAACCGTTGGATATTGCAGAAAAAATTCTATGTAATTATTATTCAGGTGCAATGTGTGGAATAAGAAATTTGGTCGACAAGTGCCTACTTGATATCAAAGATGATATATTTATTTCTACACATGACATGCTTGAAGAGATTGGCAAAGACATTGTTATGCAAGAATCTAAGCATCCTGGAAAACGCAGTAGGTTATGGAATCATAAAGACGTGAAAGAAGTGCTCAAATATAACAAAGTAAGCTCTAATTGTATTTATATTCTCTTCATTCTTTCATATGCTTTGTTTCCGTGTGTAAAATATTATCCTTTTTAATTTTTATTTCAAAAACTAAAATATGTATTATTTACTATAAACATAAAGACCAAATGTCTTATGACATAACATGGAATCTACTCAGGGTTTATTGGGTTGGTTAAATATCTAATGCATAAAAGTGAAAACATTTTGCATCTGGAAATTCTTGTAAAAAGGTATTTTCGATTGGTACTTGATAAACAACATACACGACCTATTTGAAGGTATGCCTAATTAGTACTTTCTTTAGTGATTTAATGGAATGCCTACAAATTTATGTTGATAAATTGTTCTCTTTCTTTTTTATCAGGGGACTGACCTAATTGAAGGAATAAAGTTAGACATGACTCAAATTGATAGCCTACAGTTTTGTGCTACTACTTTTGAGAAGATGCATAAGCTTAGATATATCGACTTCAAGTTTCGTCTGCATAATATTGCAGCGTTATATCAAGACCAATTTAAGTATAAGAAGCTATATGCAAGCCAAGTTGAAAGTATACCGCTTCCTGATGAGCTGAGAATTCTTAGTTGGGATCATTACCCCTTCAAGTCTTTATCGGGTTTTAATCCAAAAAATCTTGTTGTGTTGAGATTACGGAATGGCAACATGAAACAACTTTGGAATGAAGATGATCATATGATATACGATCTCATACTTTCTTTATCTAAGAAGTTTTTTAAATAAAAAAAAGTATACTTTGATATATAAAATAATCATATGATTGCATCTTATTTAAATTATTTAAAAATAAATATAAAATAGTTTATTTTATTTAAAGAAGTGACATCATTTGATCGTAGATGAATTTGAACACCCAATACATTAAATATAAATTTTTATTTTTCATAATATTATAATTATTTCTTTACCTTTCATTTTTTATCACCTAAAGTAAGTAGATGATGCTTCAAAATAATGTAGTTATTTTTATATATATTTCTTTTGCACAGGATCTTGTTAATTTAAGGGAAATTGACATTTCAAATTGCAAGAATTTAACGAAGATGCCTAATTTTTCTGGAGCCATCAACCTTAAACTCCTTCGATACTCCAAGTGTGAAAGTTTAGTTGAACTTCCTTGCGACGATTATTTGGCATCTCTCTTGAACTTCGGGTTTCGACTCCATGGAGGTTGTAGTAGTCTCGAGAAGTTTTCTCAGGTACCAAGTAACTTTCATTCTTTAGACATATCACGAATTGGAACAAAAGAAGTGCCTAATTCAATTGAGCATCTCATCAAACTTGTAAGCTTGTTGGTCAAAAAAATATCGATCAATATTTCAAAGTTGGAACCCCTTTGTGAACTAGATCTTAGTAATTGCCCGATGATCAAATTTCCAGAAATCCCAAGAAGTTTAATAGAATTAAACTTATCTGGCACTCAAATTGAAGAAGTGTCATTACCTTTCGACTCTCTATGTAATCTTCAAACCTTAAATATGAGTGGCTCAAGGGTAAAAAAAGTATCGATCAAGTTGGAATCCCTTCGTAATTTGGATCTTAGTCATTGCCCATTGGTTGAATTCCCAAAAATCCCAAAAAGCTTAACAAGCTTAAACTTATCTGGGACTCTAATCGAAGAAGTATCCTCTTCTTTTGAACCTTTGGGTTATCATAAGGACATATATTTGAGTGGCACAAGGGTAAAATGTGTATTGGTGAAGTTGGTATCCCTTCATTGTCTAAATCTTAGTCGTTGCCCAATCATGAAATTCCCAGAAATCCCAAGAAACTTAATAAGATTAGACTTATCTGGAACTCAAATTGAAGAAGTGGCCTTGTCCTTAGACACTTTAACTTGAATATGAGCGGCTCAAGTCTTCAAAAGCTACAGTGTAATATGGTTCTGTTCGATTCGAAAGAGATTCCAAGTGTTGATGTGCCCTCATCAATCTTCAGGTTTAAAAGCCTTAAATTTCTGAGAATGGACCATTGTAGGAGCCTTAAATTACTCTCAGAGCTTCCACCATATCAACAAATCTTGGATGTACATGACTGCACATCATTAGAACAAGTATCCTTCGCTGATCAAAATTTATATCAGTTTGATTCATTAGGTGATGATGATGACTATGTGTTTAGCATGTTATTTTGTAATTGCTTCAACCTGAACCAAGAGTCAATTGATAACATTGAGGCAAATGCCATGATCAAAATTGGATCCCTAGCTAAGAAATGGGCATCGAGATATGATTGGGATTCCTTACCTGAATACATTCCAAGTTTGGTTTGTTGTTTCCCGGGAAACAAAATTTCAGCAAATAAGTTTGAGTGTCAGAGTATGAAGTCTTCCTTAACATTAAAGATAGCTCCAAATGGGTGTAGTGGGAGCAGATTTTTGGTTTTTGCTATCTGCCTTGTGGCCGATATCACTCACTGCCGTCGCCTTGAATGTCTTGAATATATTTGTGAGTACCAATTGACAGCCGCTGGTGGTGGCGGTTATGAAAAGTTCAAAAGTAAGGTATTTTTGATCGGTGCTTTTGAGCCAGAGAAGTATATGGGTGATCATGTGTTCATTCTATCTAGCATCGACTTGGTTAAAGAAGACAAGAATTATGAGGAGGCATCATTTGAATTCTACATCAGAAATTTCAATTATTATGAAGAAGAAGCAGAAGAATATCTCGAGGTGGCGAGATGTGGTGTTCACGTTTTTTATGTGGCTGCACAGAGTGAACCTGATGCTATACAAACGAGACATGCTGGGAACAAAAGAAACTTTAGCAATGATGGTGAAGAAGGGGATGGATGGCCTAAACGATTGAAATAGTTTTATTTCTATCCTTCTTTGGCTCGGGTTTTGAGGAGTTACAGCTTCTTAATATTGTCATCTAAATGCATAGGTAATTAGGTTTCATTCCATTTTTTTATATTAACATACATTTTTCTTTCATTCTTAAAGGTAATTTTTTAACTTGTAAATTGTCTATGATAGAAAATGAAGTGCGTTAATTAATTAAAACCAACCAGGATGAATCTAACTTGCTCTGCTTTATAAATTGCTTGCTATTTAGTGGGAAAACTAAAACGTTGTAGTTAACACTATCAATGTTAAAAGTGTTGATAGACCATAAAAGTAACATATTTTAATCTCATGCTTAGCATGTTTTTGGATGTTTTATTATATAATTTTGTGAATTTGATGCTCCTAATCCTTTAATTTCATGTTTCTTTACTTAAGTGAGCATAAGAGAGCGAAAGGAGTGAAAATTGAGCAAAAAGAGCTGATTTCAGTATCACGCACGGGCTAGCCACACGCCCATGTTCCATCCCGTGTCGATTTCTAACCAATTCAATACTGCACACGGCCTGGGTATTCTTACACTGGCTGATCACACACCCGTGTCCTTATCGCACCCTGTTTCATTTTCACAAGAAAAAAAGCCAATTTTTAAGTATTTTGGGCATTCCAAAGTCTATAAAAACACACGGGAAGAAGACCTAAGGGGGACGTAGAGCAGAACGAAGATCGAAGGAAGCCGTTGGAATCAATTCAGAAGCAGGATCTCATCCAAGATTGAAGATCTCCATCAAATTTCCATTTAGGAGAAGATCTTGAGAGGAGTGTTCCTCCAGCGAATCAGTTTCATTTAGTGGTTGTGCGACTGTTGGTAAGTGAACATTTTATATTTTAGGGTTTTGTGTCGAAGTTTTAGAATAGTTCAATTTGACTATTAAATTAGTGTTTTTAGTTCAATTAATTGTTAAATTGGTTATTGGATGGTCTTTTTTCCCTTTACGTTGTTCCTACATCGAAATCATACCAAGCGAGTAACAAAAACCCAAGATTTTGCGTTTCACGAACATAGAAAATCATGGTTGTTGATGCAGCACGGTCGTGTCCTAGACCATGTGATAGACCGTGTGAGGTACTATTTGGCTCACAAAGCCGGGGACACGGGCGTGTGTCAAGACTGTTTTACTAAAGAGACACATAGGTTAAGGACACAAGCGTGTGTCCAAGGCATGTGAGTGAAATTTGAGGTTTTAAGTCACACGGGAGTGTGCTAGGCTGTATGGTAGACCGTGTAACTCCTGTTTTAGGTTACATTACCATGTGCTAGGATGTGTGTGACGATAAAGAGGCCACATGAGTGTGTATCAAGCCGTGTGGACCACACGGGCCAGTGTTCCAGGCCATGTGAATCCACACAGACATGTAGGCCAAAAATATAACTTTTCTTTAGGGTCGTGTGTGATGTTGTAATCGAACATAGGCCTTTCGTAGGGTTCGTATGATCTGAATTATGCTACATAACTTGATATCTATAAGCTGATGCTCTGATATTTAATAATCTATTTATACGTCTTTCTATTGCAATAACCATATTATTATGAATATGATTTGTTACTGGATAATTTGTGTATGTAGATTGATACCAAATATCCTCGTATCTGCATTGGGTTGGGATTGTGAAAAGAAGGATATGTGACAATTTAATAATTTGTCGAACTTAGTGGCTACGTCACGAACATATGTTTGATTCTAGCGAATCATTGCATTTTGTTCTGGTAGTTCGACTACAGTCATTCTGAAATGTGACATATAGTCACCATGTGGTGTGTAGGAATGGATGAATACTCGATATCCTAAAAGGTTTGTAGGGATGGATGGAGATTGTGTGTAGCGGTTGGTGGTAGGAAATTGCATCTGTATCTGAAATGTTCTGAAACAGTATATGCCATCTTTTGTTTCTATTTCTGTATCTAATATGGATATTTGATTGATTAATAAAGAATGGTGATTCTAGCTATTATGCTATGATTTAATTGAGAATATAAGTTGTGCACTGAGTTGTAAACTCATTTTGTTTGTTTGTTTAGATTACAGGTAACCCTCAGACTTAAGTGGGTTGGCGTGGCAGGAGCTTGATAATCTTTTCTTAATTATTTTATCGTTTTCAAAGATTTATGCTATTATGTGTTTAATTTGGGTTTGGTTTGGAATTTGGATTACTATGTTGATCTGATGGAAAATGTGATTTCAAATTGCTACGACTTTAAGTATTTAATGGTTGGTTTAATTATTTCGAATAATTAGATGTAGCTCTCTAGACTTGGTCTCACGTCTAAATCAAGTATGAGATGTTACACAAATTTATATCTAATTTGAAATTATGCCTTTTTTTGACATGGTGATATCTATCCTTTATGGGTTAAGATCTTTTAGTCAATCTATTGGGGATTTGCATCATAATTTGTCCCTTTTTTTGACCTTACTTTGTCAAAAGCAGAAACGAAACTGATGTTTTCTAAAAATTAATTAAAACCTTTACGGTGCTACATAAAGAGGAATTTGGTTAAATCAAATCAGACCAGCGGTGAGTTTTCATTGACCTTCATAATGCAACAAAGTATAAGAAAACTAAGTTCATAATGCAACAAAATAGTTTTGCCATTAAACCGAACAAGCTCGTGAAGAATAATAATGTTTGCTGCAAGAAATATGGCAACAAGTGCAATCTGTTTGTAATTTTTAATTCCAAAAACCAAAGTTCAATCCATAATCTTAAATATGAAAGGACAATAAAACAACTTCGGAGACATTAACATAAAGAGAAATTTCAACACAAACTGATCTGAAAAATCAAAATCCAAGAGAAGAAGACATCAACCGGCCCCATCACAAAATAACCTTTAGAGAATCATGCTATCTATTCTTCTCTAATTCTTCCAGCACATCAAAGCCTCTCAAAATCTGTCCAATTTTTGTAGGCCATATTCCTTCAATCCTTCCAACTCGCTCTCCCACGCTTTTCTCGACTTGCTATTCAGCTTAGAACCCAAAACTTTAACAGCAAGTGGATTGCCTTGGCTTGGCTTCATTTTTTTTTAAATTCTTGTATCTTTCAAGGAAAAATTATGTGGATGTTTATTAAAAAAAGAATTTAAAAATAACAAAAATATGGGTGAATTACACAAATAATCATCTAACTACTAGTGTGTTTTTATTTTGGTCACTCAAATTTAAAAAAAATTATTTTAGTCACCAACGTCATCCAAATGTTATATTTTAATCACTCTTTTATTAAATCAAATGACGATAATGTTAGTGGTTAAAGATAGAATTATTTTTAAACTTGGGTGATCAAAGTAGAAACACATTAACAGTTTAATGATTAGTTGTGTAGTTTAACTTAAGAATAAAGATGGATCAAATTAGTTGGGATATTATAAGCATAAGTGCATTGTCAAGTTTACTTGGTAAACTACGCTTCACATATATTTTTCTAAAAAATATTTAGAAATGCTAGGTACATAATTCTTAATTATCAAGATTCAACATTAGTGTAATCATCAAATGTAATTAAATTTTTTTAAAAAAATACTTGATTCCAAGAAAAAATTTGATAAAAATTCAAAGGTTATGTACACACAACATTTGTTTGAGAAATGGTGATTGGTGTGTATTATCAAAGTCAAGGTCTTCCAGTAGGGCAAAATTGTGATGCAAATAATATATTTGTTAATGGTTTTTTCTTATGGACCGGAATGATATTAGTTAGGTTTGGTGATTTTATAGATATTATTGTCAAATCAGATGGGGCTATTATAAAATAAGAGAATTGTCAAGTTTACTTGGTAAACCATCCTTTAAAAAGCGACGAAGAAACACAAATCTTAATTATCAAAGTTCACCATTTTCTATCCCATATACGAAAATTATTTGATTAATTTATTTTTATTAATATGTATAATTTAATCAAAATCAAAGTTTTATATGTAAAATTATACAAATTAAATTTCATATATTAACGATTTCTTTTATTTATTAAACTTCAACATAAAAAAGAATTTTATCCAAGAGTTGGGGGTGAATTTCTTTCCGGAAATTATAGTTGATTTCTTGGGTAGTGTATATATCTTTTTAATATAACTGATTCAAACGAATATAGCATTGAAATATAATATTTTTGGGGGGAAATGATCCAACCCAAATCCAAGAGTAGAAAAACAAATATATGTCTTTACCCGTACAGAAATGAATTGATAAATTGTTTATATATATATATATTAATACTTGATAAATTATTATTTTTAGGGACAAATCAATCTAAGAAATCATGCTAGACATGTTTTAAATTGATAAGTTACAATTAAGCTCTACTATTTTGAAAAACATGCTTAATCTTAGATTTATCTATTTCATATCTCATCAATATTGGAATAAGAAGCTACTTGCAGGTGAAATCGATATTAGATCTCTTCCTTTAAAGTTAAGGTATCTTTGTTAGGAGAATTATCTCTTTAAATTATAATCCCAACTAATTTAGTCAATAAAAAAACATTATTTGCATCACAAATTTGTGACTTTGAGATTACACACCAATCATCAAACCCCAGCATAACACAGTCAAGGCTTACTAAATATCACACAAGGGCTGAAATATACTACAACAAGGGTTGAAAGCATTTAGTAACTACTTGTAAACAAAGCTGTAAAATCAGTCCTAATTAAACCAAGCACACTTCCATGGCTTCTTCTTCATCTTCTAGTTCAATGAAGCATCAAGTTTTCTTGAGCTTCAGAGGTGAGACCCGCTTTAACTTCACCGCTCATCTGCTCAAAGCTTTGAAAGACAAGGCACTAAATGTCTTCTTCGATGAAGATACACTGGAAACAGGGAAGCAACTTTTACCATCACTTTCGCAAGGAATTGCAGCCTCAAATCTCTCAATCATCGTTTTATCTAAAGACTATGCTTCTTCGAAATCATGCTTAGCTGAAGTTTCTGACATCCTGAACCGTAATCGCTCTGAAGGACATATTGTTCTTCCTATCTTTTACTATGTCCATCCGTCCAATGTGAAGAATCTTGGTGGGAGTTTCAAAACATCCTTTGAAGACCATGAATCAAAGAGGTACACAGATGAAGTGAAACGATGGAAAGATGCCTTCGCTAAAGTCGGGAAATTAAAAGGATTTCATATACAGGACAACAAGTAACTATATTTTTCTCATCTTCTTATGTTTGACTTATCTTTGTTTCAGATTTCATATATAATTATATTTACTTTTTGATTCTCTGATAGATCTGAAACCGAGTATATCCAGGATATAGTTGATGATGTTACAAGAGATGAATAGTGCGCCTAGAATCGCTTCTGAAAAATTGGTGGGAATAGATGATCAAAAAAAAGATGCTTTTGGGGTTGATTGAGCAAGCGGACATCCGTGTAATAGGATTTTGGGGAATGGGTGGTATTGGCAAAACTACCCTTGCTAATGCTGTATATGAGGAAGTCTCTCCAAAGTTCGAATGTCGTTTGTTTCTTAAAGATGTTAGTGAGAAAATAAAAAAACAGGGGGATGAGTCTTTACGAAATGAACTCCTTTCCAAACTATTAGACGAAAAAGAAATTTGTATTGACACCCCTTCTATAAGCTACCCTTACCAAGACAGGCTGAATAATAAAAAAATACTTCTTGTCCTTGATGATGTTAGTGACCCAGACCAAATAGATTTTATGGGTGTTAAATATTTTGGTCCTGGAAGTAAAATTATTGTAACATCTAGAGATAGACAAGTACTTAGGAATGGAAGAGCTAACCACATACATAAGGTAAAGAAGTTGAATAAGAACGATTCTCTTCAACTTTTTTCTACATTTGCATTTAAGTTTTGAATCCTGTTGTTGATTTTCAAGATCTATCATGCAAGTTTGTAGAATATGCCCAAGGTTGTCCACTTGCTCTTAAAGTTTTGGGTTCTAACCTATATACAAAATCTAAAAAAGAGTGGGAGAGCAAAGTGGATAAACTAAAGCAATATGTCGAACCAAAAATTTCACAGATTTTGAAGAGTAGCTTAGATGGGTTGGGTGAGCTAGAGAAGAATATGTTTCTTGACGTTGCATGCTTTTTTAAAGGGGAAAAAATGGATATTGTAGAAAAAATTCTAAGTAATTATTATATGGGTGCAATGTGTGGGATAAGAAACTTAGCCGATAAGTGCTTACTTGATAGCATAGATGGTTATCGTATTTCTATGCATGATATGCTTGAGGAGATTGGTAAGGACATTGTTCATCAAAAATGTAAAGAAAACCCAAGAAAGTGCACCAGGTTATGGTTTCCTGAAGATGTGGATCAAGTGTTCAGATATAATCAAGTAAGCGCTAATTGTATTTACATTATTTTCCATTATTATTTTTTTGAATAATCTTATTATAGGTACTGATCATATATGCTCTTTTTATACGATGTCTAAAACTACCCATAGCTCTTCCTCATCCCTTAAATGGGAGGATAATGTGCTTCAGCGCACTTGAACTCATGTTCTCCTGTATTGACAATAATTTTCATGCCAATTAAGTTAAAAATCAATCGGCTTCTATTTTTTTTTTTGTTTTCTTTGTTATTTAATTAAAAATTATGTTTGATATCTTTTAAATATATAAATTCAATTAATTATATATTTTAATATGTTAAAAGTTTAATTGTTTGCATTTACATTGTATGAAATGATAATCATTTTAGTTATTTTTTCAAAAAAAATAAAATATTTGTTTACTTAGTACCATACAAATAATGACAAGTGTGTTAGGGTATAACATGGGATCTACTCAAGTGTTTATTGGGTTGGTTAAGTCTTTAATATATTGCTTTTAAAAAAAGAAAAATAAAATTGAACACTTTTATATCTATACACTGAGACTTGATGAAATGTTTTTAATTATTAGGGGACTGTATCAATTGGAGGAATAAAGTTAGACATGTCTCAAATTGACGAGCTGCAGTTATGTCCATATGTTTTTGAGAACATGTTTAATCTTAGATATATTTACTTCTATAAACCTAAGATCAGGAAAGAGGATTGGAATCTAAAGCTACTTGCAAACCAAGTTGATAGTGTACCTCTTCCTAATAAGCTAAGGTATCTTTGTTGGGATTATTTCCCCTTCAAATCTCTATCAAGTTTTAATCTAAAGAATCTTATCGTGTTGAAATTACGATATGGCAATATGGAAAAACTTTGGAATGAAGATGATCATATGGTATGTGTTTTTATATATTTTTCTTCATCTATTTTTTTTTATGGAAAAACAATTTATAATTTGATGTATCAAATAATCATATGATGACATTTTATTTAAAGTTCTTAAAAAATAAACATGAAATATTTTTTAATTTTATATAAAAAAGTGACATCATTTGATCTATTAATTGTGGGTGAATTTTCACACCGAATACATCAAATATAAATTTTTATTATCTTAGTATTATAATTATTTATTTTCTTTTCATTTCTTAAAAGTAATACAAATATTTTTCTATACAGGACCTTGTTAATTTGAGGGAAATTAACGTTTCAAATTGCAAAAATTTAAGGAAGATACCTAATCTTTCAGGAGTCATCAACCTTGAACTCTTTCATTGCTCTAACTGTGAAAGTTTGGTTCAATTTTGGGACGAAGATAATCATATGGTATGTGCTTTTATACTTTCTTTGGAAAAAAAAAAGGATTCATAACTTGATGTATTCATATGAAGACACCGTATATAAAATTTTTAAAAAGTAAATATAAATATTTTATTTTATTTTTCTTAGTATTATAATTATTTTTTTCATTTTTCATTTTTTACTACCTAAAGTAAGTAGATGATTCTTAAAAGTAATATAATTATTTTTTCTTTTGCACATGACCTTGTTAATTTAAGAGAAATTAACGTTTCAAATTGCAAGAATTTAAGGAAAATACCTAATCTTTCAGGAGCCATCAACCAAAACTCCTTAATTGCTTTAAATGTATAAGTTTGGTTCAGCTTGGAAATGAAGATGATCATATGGTATGTACTTTCATACTTTCTTTGATAAAAAAAAATTATAATTTGATGTATCAAATATTCATATGGTATCTTATTTAAATTTTAAAAAAATATCTAAAAAAAGACACGTGTGAGAAGCAAGAAAAGTAGATGATCGTGTCTATATCGGGTCGTAACCGTATTGCGTGTCTGTGTGCATGCGTCATAGCTTTGGGTTATCTGGAGGACTTAAGTGGAACAAGGGTAAAAGGTGTGCCCTCACCAAGCTTGAGGTCTACAACCTCTTGGGATATGTGGATGGATGGTTGCAAGAGCCTCAATTTACTCTTAGAGCTTCCACCATATCTGCAATACTGGGGTATACTTGATTGCACATCATTAGAAAAAGTACCCTTTGCATATCAAATTTTTATATCAGTTTGATGATAATAATGATGATGATGTGTTTCGCATGCTATTCTGTAATTTCTTCAACTTGAATCAAGAGTCAATTGATAATATTGTGGCAGGAGATATGATTGGAAATACTATGCTGATAAAGTTCCAAGTTTGATTTGTTGTTTCCCAGGAAAAAAAATTTCAGCAAATAAGTTCAAGTTTCAGAGCATGAATTCTTCCTTATGTTTGAAGATAGCCCCAAATGGGGGTAGTGGCAATAGATTTTTGGTTTTTTCTATCTGCCTTGTGGTTGATCTCACTCACTGCGATTGGTTTGGAACTCTTGCATATCTTTGTGAGTACCAACTTAGAGCCTCCGGTGGTGGCAATGGTGGTGGTGTTTGTGAAAAGTTCAGAAGTATGATACTTTCGATGGATAATCCTGAGCCAAAGAAGTATATGGGTAATCACGTGTTTATTCTATCTAGCATCGACATGGTTAAAGAAGACAAGAATTATGAGGAGGCAACATTTGAATTCTGTATCAGATGGCGAAGACCTTGAAGGAGTTGACTATATTAAGGTGGAGAGATGTGATGTTCATGTATTTTATATGGATGCAAAGAGTGATACAGATGCTACTGAAAGGAGACTTGCTGGGAACAAAAGAAGCTTTATCCATGATGGTGAAGAAGGGGATGGAGGACTTAGAAGATTGAAATAGTTTGTATTTCTTTCCATCTTTGGCTCTGCTTTTGAGGAGTTTCAACTTCTCAATTATGTCATCCAAATGCATAGGTAGGGGTTTCATTTTAATCTCTTTTTTTCATATTATCATACAATTTTCAGTTTTTTTATTCCATTTTACATATTGCCATACTTTTGTTTCCATAATTGTTAATAGTAAACTTTCAACTTATAAATTAATGACAGCAAATGAAGTGCTTTAATTAATTAAAACCGACCAGGATGAATTTAACTTGCTCTGCTTTATAAATTACTTGTCTTTTAGAAGGTGCTTTACCCTACTGAAACCTTCGAGTTCTACATTGTAAATGTTAAAAGCATAATTTATGAACATAAAAATTGGAAATTTGTTCTATTGGCAGCCACTATCTTTGAAAAGTCAAAGATAGTTGGCTGTAAGTGGGAAGCAAATGGCTTTGGTTGGTTAGGCACCCAAAGTTTTTTTTGGGGGGGAATGGGATAATTACAATTTTGGTCCCTATTTGAATAGGTACTTTGCAAGATTGATCCCTGAACCTCAACTATAAATAGGCCTAACCATTTCTCATTTTCTTCATCCCAACATTTGCCATTCTCTACTTAAGGCATTGTTCTCTCTCCCTATTTGTATATTTTTCACTTGTAATTTTGGAGTGAAATATATTTGGTAGTGCCCGAGGACGTAGGCGAAATTTGCCGAACCTCGTTAAAATTCTGGTGTTCTTTATTATTTATTTTTCATATCTTGTGAGTGTGATTGTAGTTATTTATTGTGCTATTAAATTACGATAGAGGGATATTCTGGCTAGGAAAGATCTGGTACTTAAGTGATCCTCGTGATCCACCTCTCTTTCCTGAGAATTGAACTCAGTGTGATTTTTCAGTACAATAATTATACTCTTTTACACGCTTCCGCACAACATGTTCAAAAATTTGTGATTGTTGCTTGTTATTATTATTTTCTCATCTTCATTCCCCTGTTGTGTCTGTGTTCTTAAAATTCATACTTAATTCTTATTGACAGTTGACTTGTTATTGGTTGGTTTTTTTAATTCATATGACCGGTGGTGGACTCGATTCAGCTTCATTGTTTAGTTTCCAGCATTGGTGTCATCTGGTATCTCAATACTTGCTGCATTTTCCTTCAATGATATCTGGATTCATTAGAAAAATTGGTTATTTGTGCCACTGCTGAATTAGAGCTTTAGCCATATAAGGAGCACCAGAACTGTAAGAGCTTCAATTTGTTTTGCTGAATGTTTGCTTTATACAAGTGTTTGAACTGATATTTGGTGACAATGCAAGTTGTCAACAGATTTATGAACACAACTTCAAAGTAATCTTTTGAGGCCCTTTGTGGGTTCTGGCAATTCAGTCTTGGTGAAGAAGTAAGTTACCTTTGACTTTGACTTATTATCATGATTTTAGGTTCATATAATGATTTTCAGCATCCTGACCATTTTTTTCCCATATTTATCAATGGGATTATATAAATCCAGAATTTGCAAGAGATCTCAAAACTTGTGTTAGCATGTTAGTTACGTTATTTACGTTAGTTAAAGTTCTGTTTATATTTTCAGTTAGTCTGTTAGCCAACTGTAACTAGGGCTTTATCTTCTTTAAATATACTTGCTGCTACTCTTGTATATATTATCCTTTCAATGATAAATGAAGTTCTCTTCTCTACCATATTAGAATAGAACTTCAACAGTGGGATGAACACGTGAATCTAGATGCAACCTTCGGCAGTTTTCATTCTCAAGCTAGATTGGGTTAGTTCCATGGTAGAGCCATTGGAGTTGATAGCTTCTTACCTTGGATTTTGATTGTCATATCAGTTTAGGCTGAAATTTCTTTGTATGTTACTGCCTTTCATGTTGTTTGAGCATTGCAGTGAACAGATATTAAGATTCATACTTGAATTCTTTTTGGCAATTGACTTGTTATTGGTTGGTTTTGATTCATAGGATTGGTGGTGGACATCATTCAGCTTAAATTATTTAGGTTTCACCATTGGTGCTCATGCGACGGGCAGTAAGTAGAGATTTAATCATATTGTATCTCAATACTATCTGCATTCTACTTCAATAATTCATTCACCCATTGATTTATGTTTCATTTTTCCTTAAAACGTTAGTAAATAAATATATAAATATGTTTTCAGTTCATGATTTCTGATTTATATTCATGTTAGCTAAGGTAAACCTACCAACTATTCCCTATATATAATCTATTTGCTATGTTTTATTATTTTGAATTTTATGACTGTGATCTGTAGATTCCATAAAACTTGGATGAAAGTCAAGCCGGACAGAGGTTCAATACTCTACTGGAATTGAAGTTGCAGATTATGGGTGGTTCTGATATCTTCTCTCTCACCAACAAATGAAGTTCCCACAAAATTACTGGTGTTTAGGTGAAGGTTGTGAATCAATGCAAAATCCACATTTATTGATGTGCCCTTAATTTTGAATTTGGTAATGTGAAGGGAATAAAGATGGGAATAGTTGATGTAAGGAAAGAAGATGAGGGAATAAATGACATGTTTGTAAGAAGTAAGCTTTTAAGATGTTGAATTTCTTCTACTGAATGATCTTTTTATATTGTGGTTGAACTGAGATATTGAAGCAGTACTGCAACTTGTCAACAGAGTTTATCCCATCCAGCTTTGCTTTCTGGATTTTGGCCCTTGAGAGGAAGCATATGATCTTGGGTAAATCACTTGTGAC
This sequence comes from Gossypium bickii, assembly GCA_025503065.1. Lineage (NCBI taxonomy): Eukaryota > Viridiplantae > Streptophyta > Magnoliopsida > Malvales > Malvaceae > Gossypium > Gossypium bickii. The sequence continues at coordinate 130,690,086 of CP106713.1, forward strand.
TCATTCTGATTATTAGTATCCTCATGGCATTCTGTTCCCCTGATTTATCAATGGATTATATAAATGCATGCAGAATTTGGCAGAGATGCTCTTATCTCAAAACTCGTTGAATGAAGACATGGAGCCTGGATGTTATTTTCAATGGCAACCCTATCACAGTGTTCATTCTCCAGCTAGATTGATGTTTACCCCATAGAGGAACCCAACGAAAAAAAAAATCCAAATGATTTTGGTTGAGTTGGAATTTCAAAGTGAAGAGTAGGTTTCATGGTACAACCACTTTGTCAAGCATAGCTGTCAAATATCTTGTAGATATATACTTTCCTAAGAATCTGTCAAATATATATCTTGAAGATATATACTTTCCTAAGAATAGGTTGCTGTATTTTTAGGATATGATTAGATACTTTCCTTTGTTGAATTTTAGGATGTGATTAGGGGTTTGATTTGCTGTGATTAAGGAATTTAATATGCTGTACCAGTGTTATATAATTTGAAGTTCAACTCAATAAAAAGACACAGAATTCTCTTGTTTTGTTACATTTGACTTTTGATTGCTACATCAGTTTGGGCTAAATTTGTGTATTTAAGATTATCAGAGATTGAACTTCAACTTTTGTAATTAAAATTCCAGAGTTTTACTCTGTTTTGGAATTGGTTTGTACATTCGTTTTGATGAGATGATATCCAACAAGTTCAAGATTCGAAGCTTAGTAATTAAAAATCACTTTCTGTAATCCTAAACTATGATCTTACTATAATAATAAAAAAAAAACATAAATTATACTTCTCTGATTATTTTATTTTGCGGTATTTACAGAAATTTGTAGGTGCTTATTTTAGTTGAACTTGTTATGCGGTTGCAGTGTGGCGTTTGTGTCTTGAAACGAACAATGCAAATTTCTGCATACGGTGATTCTTTGTGGTGAATTTAGTCATTGTTTCGAAAGAATGATGTTAAGGGGGTGCCAGAATTGCAGTGGTCGTAAAACGTGGTTGTGATTCGAGCTATTATACTGCGTCTGAAGCTTTGGACTAGAGCATGACAGGTTCATTATGTATCAATTGAACCACGGATTTTTTGGGGGACGTATTCAAGTTAATCGATCAATCCTTCAGGCGAAAGATATCGATTTTTGTAAATGTCTTGGTAAGGCATATCAGCCAAGAACGGGGAGGATTGGATTTTATGTTCATGGCATGGTGGCTATTGGCATTATAAATTATGTTGTCTTGTTGTTTTTTGTTTTATGTGTTGCTTGAAAGCTGCAACTCAAGTTAGCAGTTGAAACCATTGAGGCTTTATTTTAAGGTTTACACTTTGTTTCCTTTATTTATATGATCTTCAAACGATGTTTAATCAAACATCAATTTATTCCACTTGATTGTGGACTTCATTGTATGAAACTTCATCATTTTCATTACATTGTAAGATTAGGTAATCTTAAGAGTATATTGCAATTTGGTATTGCTAATTTTACATAAAGGTCCAAGGCTAAAATTATACATTACGAATTTTACAAATGTTTAAGCTATGGTAACAATGTCTAGTTCAATAAACTAATTAGATAGCTCGTTTTTCTTCAAAACTGTTTATAGATTGTCTGAGCTTCATCGGAAAGTGTTGAAACATGGTGTTTATCCGTCCCTTCTTGGTGTATATACAGTGGGTAAGACCCGCTGTAAAGTATTCATATACTGTTTGTCCATCTGCTTCTGGAAGTACGATGGCTTTTGTTCCAATGTTTGCAAAATTTTTGGGGTATAAATGAAGGCTTTTGTGTTTTTCTTGATAATCATTTAAAGTTGTAAAAAGAAAAAGCAATTTTTCTTTATCTAACTTTAAACGTTTGTTTTTTTGCTCTTGGGTTTCTATCAGGCTTATAGTGGTTTGTTTTTTGGGTGGCCCTAAAGGGATAAGTGTATTCGGTTTTGGTGCTGGTGCTATTAAGGTTTTCTTATAGCTTGGGCTTTCTGGTGTTTGGGCTTTTTTGTAGTCTGATAAGGCTTTTTTGGCTTCATCTAAAGTTGGATAGGATTTATGTTGAATACCTGATTGTCCTGTGACGTGAATCGCAATTTTGCTCCAGTCATCATATACTCCTGTCCATGGTCCATTAAAAATAACGTATCATTTTTTCTGCAACATTTGAGGTGTAATTAGTTCCAGAGGTGAAACTAATTTTGATGTTTGAACAGCTGCAACTGGTGCTGCTTCTGAGGTTTCTGCTGTTGATGTTGATTCTCCTGCAAAGAGGATTTCATCTGTTTCATGAGGCCTTCTAGTTCAGCAATCTTTTGTGTTGAGATTTGGCCTGCAGTGCAACACAAAACCAGTAGAAACAGTAGCAGCTCAGCAAGCAGGCAAGCCAGAATCGAAGGAAGCTATTCTTTTGTTCTTTTTGGTCAAGGAGCTTAGTTGAATTTTTATGTAATGATGTAGCTAAGCTTGTAGGACAATGTTTGATTTGAATTGATGTAATGGCTAGTACATTAGCTATTATTTTATGTTCAAGCTAATATTGTATTAGTCTTAGTCTAGATGGAGTTGTTGATTCACTAGGCACTAGTCTTTTGACTATTCAACTCTAGTATTTTATGTATATATTTTTATCTCAATGAAATGGTTGATGGGTTAAGCTATCTTTGCTTCAATTTTTGTCTTTCTGCCGTTTTAAGTTTTTGCTTTCTCGTTTTGCTTCCTTGATCACATGGCAAGTTCAATTTTGTTTTGCTATGTTGCTGCCAATGTTCCAACATTTTGTTGTTCACGTTCGATGTTCTTTTGATGTTGACGAATCTGGTTTTGAAGCTGCTTTATTACTCCTTCCATTCTCTCGTCAATGTCTCAGCAATGCTGTTCTCTTCAGATTTGATGTAGAGCGCTTTGAAGTCAAAGTACCTGAGTTCCATTTGCCATCGGATCAAGCGTCCATGGTTGTAGCTTGCTTTTATATTGTAGTTCATAAATCCCGTGACGTATTTTGAATCAGTTTTCAAGACAAATGTCTTGGGTAACAGTTCAACTCGCCATTTTTTTAGGGATCTTAGAACAGCTAATGTCTCCAATTCATGAATTGGATATTTCTGTTCTGTTTCTGAAAAAGTTCCACATAGGTATTTGCATAGCAATTCACCAGTGTGTTTATTTTTCAGTTGCTGTAGAGTAATAACTCTAGGGGTGGACTGAAAAGTCTCTGATGTTTTCTCAGTACAATTGGATTGATTTTTATCAATCTCTGATGTTTTCAGATCATCTGATGTTTTCAAGTTATATGATGTATGCAAATTTTTTATGTTTTCATTATCTTTGATGTTTCTAATTGACAATTCGGAATTGCCATTAAAGTAGCTCCCCATGATGTTCATGAGGCATAAGTATATACTACCAAAAGATCTTCATCCTTTGCATTATATAACTTTGGTAAATTCCAGCAAGAATCTTTAAGTTTCTGAACAGTTAATGTATCAAAATCGGTCCATTTCCATGGTCCTTTCTGTGATATTTTTTCCTGTAAATGTTTTCTTTCTTTCGCTAAGGTTCTCAAGTATCCTTGCTCAGCAATACAGTTTATATTTCCTAAAAATCTTTATAACTGTTTTCTATTTTCCAGTTTGTCAGGGAATTTATATAATTTTTCTAAGATATGAGGTTGTAAACCAATCATTCCATCTTCTTCTATTTTTTTATCCCCTAAAAATTTCAATTTCCTTTTTTAGCAATATTTGCTTGTTCTTGGATTAAAATTAATCCTATTGTTTTACATCTGTTTAATACTAGTTTTTCATAGTGATCTTCTATCGTAGAGTTTGTAAATATTATTATATCGTCTATATAAGCTAATGCAAATTTTTCAAATCCTTTGTTGAGTATTTCATTCGATCCACCACCCGAGGCCAGGCCGATCAAACCTATTCGTTTTGGGGTTAGATCCAGCAAGTGATCCATAAGCACCAGTAGAAGCAAAAGCATATCCAGAAGCCGATACCAACACCAGTTGGAGAAAGGCCCCCGCTAATAGAAAAAGAGGCATATCTGCCGATGATAACGAGAGCTTGCTCGCCTGCTTGAGTTCAAGATTGAGTTTCAGAATCAAAAGAATCAATAGAAAGAAAAGTGCTTACTGTATAGCCGTAACTTTCACTGTCTATTAATCTAGCTAGCTATCCAGCTTAGTCTGCCTTCTACTCTTTCTTAGCCTAACTTCCCCTGTTGAGGGATAAGAACGAATCTAAACTACTTAAGAATCTACTTTAAGGTCAATCACAAAGATAAATTATTGAATAAAGTCTCTGGCTCAGCTTTATCAGATTGGGGAATATAAAGTACTTCCTCCCCTGTCAAGTGTCAACTACTAGAATTGGAATACTTCCACATCAAGTCGAGAGTATAGAACAAAAAAAAGTGGATGTTGGAACCAAAGTTGCTGATTAAGCCGTTAGAGGTTTTCATCCATAAATCATTGATATATAGATGGTGCTTGTTTTAATCCAAAAGGTAAAACAGTAGATTCATACTGCTTTTGAGGTGGACAACTAAAAGCTGTTAAGGGTATGGTGTTTTCATGTAATCTTAACTGCCAATAACCTGATTTAGCATCTAAAGTACTAAACCATGTTTTTCCTTTTATTTTTGATAAAATGTAATCTTTTCTTGGTAATTTATATGCATCTCCAATAGTTGCATCACATCTTTTTATAATTTATAACCATTCTTCGTTTTCCTCTCTCAAGTTCATTATGATTTTCAACATATCTACTATTACTTGGTCTTATAACTCCTTTTTCAAGTAGGCTTTGACACTCCTCTGTAAATTCTTCTACATCTCTTTTTGTATAAGGTATATTATTTTTTATGTTTATTTCCGTATTAGGATCTTTTAGTTCTATTTCAATTAAAATAGTGTTCGTATTTTTTATTGGATCTAAAGGATTTTGACTACTTACTGAATCAAGTAAATTGTCAATTTCTATTGTAGTAATTTTTTGCAAAATGTGGTGTTTAAGTTTATATACTATTCTCCCCCCTAACAAAAGGTGTGAATGGTATATTTTTAATCTAACAATTTTACTTTCTTGTTCAAATCCTAATTTAGGACATCTAAGGCTTATATATTCTAAGTATTGACAAAATGGATTATAAAGTCGTAGGACGTTATTTCCTATGATCATTGATACTTTGTTTTTTTTTTTTCAGCTTTTTCATAAGGTAATTTTGTCCATAAATTTTCTTTAAAGAACTTTCTATCTTCTCCATTTTTCATATTGACACGTAAAATTTTCAAATTCACATAAATTACATAATTTGATGTTTGATAATATCCATTTAGATTTTTCTTTTTCTTGTTTACTCACTAAATCCCATTTTCCAGGTAATAAATATTACTCCTAGAAATTTCTTTGTGTGATAGTATATTTCACGTGCTAAAATAGACGTTAGCATTCTGTTATGAGCTAACAAACTATCTGTTGGCATGGTTGTCTATATAGTCTCTGTATCAAGACTTGTAAAAAGGGAGAGATTCATTTGTAATTCAATAATAATTCATTTGTTTTTAGTTATCATTCTTTCATGGTATCAGTCGCTAGTTAACAAATCCTGGTGTACCGGTCATGGCCATGCCTACCGCTGATCCTGTTCATGTTGATTTGCCTGAGTCTTCTTTCTCAGGTGATCGGGTAGTCAGCTCATTACCTCGTCACGAGGTAGTCAAATTGGACGGCACCACATTTCTTCAATGGCAAAAGCAAGTTCGCCTCATCCTTGTCGGTTATGGATTAGAGGGATTTCTTGATGGTTCTATAGTTCCTCCTGATAAATTCATTCAATCTACTGATGGCTCTCGTGTTGTTAATCCAGCCATGCTAGCCTTTAATCAACAAAATAGTTTACTTACCTCATGGTTGCTGTCCACCATTACTCCTTCGCGTCTTCCGTCGTTCCATCATGTTGAGACGGCCTTGGATGTCTAGACGACGGCCACGAAGCTCTTCACTGCTGATACTCGCGCCAAGCAGTCCCGATTGCGGCATGAACTCCATTCACTTAGGAAAGGTAATCTCTCGATCTCTGATCTTGTTGATAAGATGCAAGGGTTGTGTGCTTTACTGGAGGCTTCAAGATCTAGCGTTTCTGAGGATGATCGCGATCGACCGCTTTCGGCGAGTCTTCCACCTGAATTTGGTGCCGTAATCTCGTCGATCTCTCTTTCTCCTGGTCTCTCTTGCCCATTCAACGCATTGTAGATACGTTGCTCGAGTTTGAAACGATTGCCAAGAGCGTGTTGCTCGGGATGATTTTGTTGCCGCAAATCTGGTTGAACGTTCTCCTTCTAAGCGCGCGGAGGTTCCCGGTCGTGGTGGTCTCAGACTTGATCGTGGGCGGGTCGTAGTTTTCGCCCTCGCGTTCAATGTCAAATATGTAGTCGTTTTGGTCACTTTGCACAACGGTGTTTCTATCGTTAGCATCGTGAAGAGCAGCCTCGTGATGATCGACGTTCTTGGTCTGGTGTTGATGCGAAATCTGGAAGGGAGAATTTTCAAAATGAAAATTGGAATGGTCAAAATTGGGGGAGTTTTGGTCAGCAAAATGATTTTTATTCAAAAAGCGTGTATGGTTCCCAAGAAAGGTGGCCGGTGGTGGATGGTTTACACACAAATGATACACGTGGGCCCCTCCCTACACGTGGGCCGCATGGTGCTAGGCCATTTGCACATGGCTCTCCCTTGTCACCTTATGAAAGGCGTGAAATTGGTGGCACTCTCAATGATGCAAGGCGTCAATTTAGTGGGCCCACCAATGCTGCTTTTAATGCTCCACTTTATAAGCAATTTGAGCCGTCTACTGCTCCAATTTATAAGCAATTTGGGCCAAATATGTATGCTACAGAATATCCTCAATTTTATGCTCACGAAACACATGCAATTGGACACAATTCTGGGCCTCGTGGACCGATTCCAACACGGGTTTCGGAAGAGCAAAGTTTTTCCACACCTAATGCCTATTGTGCTACTGTCCATCCATCTCGGGATATTGGTGGTTCTACTATTCCATGGAGTACAAAACCGAGAGCTCGTGTTTTTCCTGTTGATTCCTCTCCGTATGATTCATCTCAATTTGTTGGGCTACCTCCGCGGGTTTCCGACTTACATGCATCCAACTATTCGGGTGCTACAGCTTATGATTCACCAGTAGGAGGTGCGACTTGGTGCCCAGACTCGGGTGCCACTCATCACGTGTGTCAGAATGCCTCTGCTCTCCATTCCTCCAATCCGTATACAGGTAACTCTTCTCTTAAAATGGGTAATGGCGCCTCTACTAAAATTGCATCTATTGGGAATTCCGTGTTTGCTACAGAGAAGAAAGTCTTACACTTATCAAATGTTCTGTGTGTACCTAGCATTCGCAAGAATTTGCTTTCTGTGTCTAAATTTGCAGCTGAAAACAAAGTGTTTTTCGAATTTTACCCCTCCTATTGTGTGGTTAAGGACATCCAGACGCAGGAAATCCTGATGCGGGGCCGAATTCGTGACGGACTCTACTATTTTTTGACCAACTTGATGGATGATTTTCCAGTGGTGCATAATGCCTCTGTTCAAAACATTTCTTCAAGTAATAATATGCTTACATTGTGGCACAGGAGATTAGGTCATCCCTCGTTTACTATAGTAAAAGATGTTCTTAGCAAATGTCATGTTCAATTCAATAAAACTTGTATTGATGAAGTATGTGTAGCATGTCAGCAAGGGAAATCTCATAAACTACCTTTCTCACCATCTCATTCCAAGTATGATGAGTTGTTTGAACTTGTAGTCTCTGATCTCTGGGGACCAACCTCGGTTTCATCTGAAGGGAATCTCTACTATGTATCTTTTATTGATATGTGTAGTCGTTTCACATGGATTTATTTGCTTAAACGAAAGTCTCAAGCTCTCGAGTGTTTTCTACAGTTTCGACAGATGGTGCAGAACCAGTTTGGGAAATGTATTAAAAAATTTCAAAGTGATTGGGGTGGTGAATTTCGGAGTTTTACATCGGTATTAGCCAAACATGGTATCCTTCACCGATTGTCCTGTCCTTATACATCTGAACAGAATGGGGTTGCTGAACGTAAACATCGTCATATTATGGAAACGGGAATTACGTTGTTGGCTCAGGCTAATGTTCCTATGGACTACTGGAGTTATGCATTCCGGAGTGCTGTGCATCTTATCAACCGTCTACCAACCGCCGTCTTGGGTAATCAATCTCCGTATCAACGGCTGTATGGTCGTCCGCCAGAGTATGAGCATCTCCGAGTATTTGGGTGCTGTTGTTTTCCCTGCTTACGTCCGTATGTTTGACACAAGCTTGACTATCGCTCTCAACCTTCTACGTTTCTTGGGTACAGCTCTCAACACAAAGGTTATTTTTGTTTACTACCAGATGGGAAGATCATCATGTCCCGTCATGTGGTTTTTGATGAACAAAAGTTCTTGTTTTCTGCTTCTGGCTCGTCTAATAGTCAGCAGTCCCAGTCTGTGAGCTTCCCTACACGCGTTCCTATTATCAGATCGATTGGTTTTCAACGTAGTGCTGCACATTCTGGAGCTTCTGAAGATCTTCCTGTAGGTTCTATAAATGCTCGCCAGACCTCCAGTGCAACTAGTCCTATACCATCTGCTGTCTTGGGGTCTTCAGCAACTAATACTTTGGACTCTTCGGAGAACACCAGTGTCTTGCGAAGTGCGTCAAGCCCCTCAGCTGGTGAGTCTTAGGAAAGGTTATCGTCTGCAAGAGTAGATAAGCCTGGGTTATCGTCTGCAGGAGGAGATGAGCCTGTTAATACTCATTCCATGGTTACGCGGTCCAAAGCAGGGATATTTAAGCCTAAGGTGTTATCTGTTGACGTCGCTGAATTTGAGCCTAGTTCGATTGAAGAGGCTCTTGCTCGTCCTGAATGGCGACAGGCAGTTCAAGTCGAGTTTGATGCCTTGTTAGCCAACTCTACTTGGGATATTGTTCCCCTTCCGTCTGGTCGCAAAGCTATTGGATGCAAATAGCTGTTTAAAGTAAAAAAGAATCCTGATGGATCTGTTGATCGGCAGAAGGCTCGATTAGTTGCAAAAGGATGTTCTCAGGTGCCGGGATGTGATTTCACAGAAACATTCAGTCCAGTAGTCAAACCAGCAACTATACGTGTTATTATTTCTATTGCTGTGTCTCGTGGGTGGCAACTCAGGCAAGTTGATATTAATAATGCCTTTTTGAACGGTGATTTAACTGATAAAGTTTTTATACAGCAACCTCCGGGGTTCGTTCGATATGGTGCAAGTGGTGAACAATTAGTGTGTCGCCTGACTAAAGCTCTCTATGGTTTACGGCAAGCCCCTCGTGCCTGGTTTGACAAATTGAGAAATTTTCTGGTTGGTACTGGGTTTACAGTCTCTAAGTCTGATGCTTCATTATTTGTCAACGTTCTTACCGAGTCTACCTTGTATATTCTTGTTTATGTGGACGACATTATTGTCACTGGAGATTCATCTGCTGCAATTGATAGTTTTATTTAGCAGCTTAACCATAACTTTGCTCTTAAAGATTTGGGTGAGCTTCATTATTTTTTGGGGGTAGAAGTTAACAAATCTGCTTCTAGTAGTCTACATTTGAGTCAGCAGAAATACATTAAGGAACTTCTTGATCATTGTTCTATGACTAATGCGAAACCTGTTCATACACCAATGATCAGCTCGTCTATGCTGTCTAAAGGTGAAGGAGAACGACTTGCTGATCCAACTGAGTATCGAAGTTTGGCGGGAGCTCTTTATTATATTGTTTTAACACGACCAGATATTTCGTATGCAGTGAATCGGGTATGTCAGTTTATGCATGCACCCACTACAGTACATATGACTGCTCTTAAACGTATTCTAAGATATCTACGATGCACTCTTTCTCATGGCCTGGTTTTTCGTCAGTCGGATAGACTCTCGTTGGTTGGTTATGCAGATGCGGACTGGGGTCTTGACTTTGATGATCGTCGCTCTACAACAGGATATTGTGTCTATCTTGGCAATAATCCTATCTCGTGGTGTTCCAAGAAACAACAAGTTGTTTCTCGATCCACAGCCGAAGCTGAATATTGAAGTTTGGCTGGAGCTACGAGTGATATTGCGTGGCTTGTGTCTCTTTTGTCTGAATTGAAACTCACATCTGCTGATGTTCCTACTGTATGGTGTGATAATACTAGTGCTGTAGCTATTGCAGCTAATCCTATTTTGCACTCCAAGTTCAAGCATGTTGAACTTGATTTATTTTTTGTTCGTGAAAAGGTGGCTAAAGGCGAGTTGGTTGTTGGTGAAGTTCCGGCAAGTGATCAGGTTGCAGATATTCTCATAAGCCATTATCTGTATTGCTGTTTACTCGTTTTCGTCGTCTTCTTCAGATTGTACCATTAGAAGAAGCTAGGTGAATGTTATAGTATATTTCACATGTACTAAAATAGACGTTAGCATTCTGTTATGAGCTAACAAACTATCTGTTGGCATGGTTGTCCATATAGTCTCTGTATCAAGACTTGTAAAAAGGGAGAGATTCATTTGTAATTCAACAATAATTCATTTGTTTTTAGTTATCATTCTTTCACTCTGACAACTTCCTTTAATACATTTGCTAATGAGGCTTGTCCTCTAATCATATTCATAGCTTCTTCATTGTTTAACATTTTCTCAAAATATTTTTCTACATTTCCTGACATGTTGTAAAAAGGCTAATTTCTTTACAGCTATTACACTATTAAAGTAAACAAAATGACAAAATAAGAAAAAGTTGTGGTGCTGATCGCTCTTACGTGTCGGCAAGGTCTTGATCGTTGATTCTTTTCATCAATGACCAAGTCATCATCTCTTCTTTGTATGCGCCATCTGCTTTGCTCCTTCTTTTGTCGTTTACGTTTGGCCGTTTGCAATATCTACATTTGTGAGCTTGAAATTCTTGGAAGTTTTGAACAGAGTTGGGTCGGTAGTTGTGGGGCCGGGGATCCAGTTGGTTTTAACAATAACTACGAGAGTGTCTCTAAATTTTACTAGTTTAGGCATTGTATTAACAATCCATTTCTCATTTGTGAAAATCACACAAATAACAAAATAATATTTTTTTTTAAAATTCATTTTCACGAAAAAGAAAACATTTGACTATAATTTTAAACGTTTTGGTAGAAATTATTATAACATGTGCCCTTTCAAAGTGTGGGAGTAAGTCAATCTTGTCCTGATTCCCAACAATGACAATAATTTGATTGTTGGTTAAAGACTTAGTGGATCTTTTATTTGACATTTGAGTCATAATTGTTGTTTTACTGGTTTGGGAGTAAGTCAATCTTGTCCTGATTCCCAACAATGACAATAATTTGATTGTTGGTTAAAGACTTAGTGGATCTTTTATTTGACATTTGAGTCATAATTGTTGTTTTACTGGTTTTTACTTTTCACCATGTATAATTTTAGAAAATCCTAAGAAAATTCATTTCAGTTGACCTAAATACCAAATTGTGTAGACGGGAACATTATTGTTCATAAAGTTTTAAGAAATGTCATCAAATATCCAAAAACGAAATTTATGAATTGTACAAAAGTATCTTACTTGTTTTAAGAAAGTTGTTGGCACATAATGTGCAAAAAATTGGATTCGAATTTCGTGGATTATGGCAAACTAAAATTATTTTTTTTTCTTTACCTAGAAACAAGAGGCGACACATGTGGTTGGTGTATGAGGTAGCCGCCTATATCTTGGCTGTCATGCTTTGTCGCACGACAAAACTCTTGATATAATATTGACAAAACTCTTGATATGTACACCCGACTTGGTGTTTTCCCTTTTACTAGGTAAATTTCAAACCAGTGAAGTTGTCTTCCTTTTTACTAGGTGATCATTCAAGCAATTCATTGCACAATGCAACAGGTTCAACCATCCGACTTGGACTCGTGATTGCATATCTGTCAATTGGAATACCAAGTTGCTTCACAGCATCTTCCAATGTGATTGTCACCTCTCCACACAATAATTGAAAAGTATGACTTGACAAATACAGATATTAAGTCCACATTCAATATGTACATCCAGATGCCTGCCAATGATCCTGAGAAAAATATAAATGTCAGTAAAGACAATATATATAGCAAAGAAAAGAGAAATAAAGAACACACAGATTTACGTGGAAACCCTTTCGGGAAAAAACCACGGGCAGAAGAGAAGAAAAATTCACTATGTCGAATTCGAATGATTACAAGAGGAGTTTCGACTACATCTATTTATAGGTTGAAAAAACCTAATTTTAATCAAAGTAAAAATATATTATGCTAATAAATGCTAAATATATTATACTCATAAATACTAAATCTTCTAGAAAGAAGATATATATTTTGTTTAACTTGACTTGCAAGCAATATCTTAGAATTTGGGTCACACAACTCTAACAATTTCCACCTTGACACGAATTCTCAACGAATAAATTTTCACCTCTTCCATAAAACCCCTTAAGGGTTTTACTTCAACAATGAACACCAACCAAGTCTAATCAATGCTCAAACTTGGTTATAGGAAGTGACTTAGTCATCATATCTGCAAGATTTTCATGAGTACTAATTTTGCTCACAACAATATCACCACAAGCAATAACATCACGAACAAAATGATACCAAACATCAATGTGCTTTGTTCTCTCATGAAACATTTGATCTTTTGTAAGGAAGATGGCACTCTGACTGTTACAAAATACTGTGATGATTTGAAGGTCTTCATTGAGTTCACTAAAGAGTCTCTTCAACCAAATAGCTTCTTTACAAGCCTCAGTAATCGCCATGTACTCAGCTTCAATGGTAGACAAAGCGACTGTAGTTTGCAAAGTAGCTTTCCAACTGATTGCACAACCTCCGATTGTAAAGACATAACCAGTGAGATATCTTCTTCTATTAAGGTCTCCAGCAAAATCAACATCAACATACCCAATGAGTCCATCTCTAGTTCTTTCAAACTGTAAGCAAACATCAGTAGTACCTCGTAAGTATCTTAAAATCCACTGAACTGCTTTCCAATGTTCTTTACCGGATTCATCTCAGATTCGCTAATCGCACTAATCGCATATGATAAATCTGGACGTGAACAAACCATAGCATACATGAGAGATCCTACTGCACTAGAGTATGGAACATATCACATGTACTCAATCTCATGCCAATGGAAGTCTGAAATGGGTTGCTAAAGGAGTACTAACAGGCTTAGCACTCTGCATATTGATCCTGCGAAGAACTTTCTCAATGTACCCCTTCTAACTTAGGTACAATTTACTTGCTTTTTTATCTCTGAGAATCTCCATACCAAATATCTTCTTTGCTGGTCCCAAATCTTTCATCTCAAATTCTTCATTTAGTTGAGTTTTGACCTTTCTTATCTCTTATTTATCTTTTGCTGCTATCAACATATCATCAACATAAAGAAGTAGATACACAAAAGAACCATCCGTATTTTTTCTTGAAGTAAACACAGTTGTCAAAACTACTTTTTTTAAAATCATGAGAAGTCATAAAGGAATCAAACCTCTTGTACCACTGTCTTGGTGACTGTTTCAAACCGTAAAGGGGCTTTTTCAGCAAGCAAACATAGTCCTCTTTTTTTGAGACTGTAAAACCCTCTAGTTATTGCTTGTAAATATCTTCCTCAAGTTCTCCATGCAAAAATGCATTTTTTACATCTAACTGCTTAAGCTCCAAATCATGGATGGCCACAATACTAAGCAAAGCTCGAATCGAACTATGCTTCACAACTGGGGAGAACTGTAACACCCCGTACCCATGACCGATGCTAGGACTAGATACGAGACATTACCATGTTTGAATTCACATAAACATACACTTACGGCTGTAAAATTTCGTTCCGAATTAAAACTTCTCTTTCTTAGTCTAATCATACATTTCATGGGCCTACGAGTCCTTAAGCACTTATCCGTAGACTTTCGAGACTTAAACGAAAACTCTTCATGGAAACAGGGTTCACATGCCCATGTGACTTGGGACATGCCCCTGTACCCTTAGACACGCCTATGCCTACAACTGTAGGGAGTTATTGACTTCATTCACACGGCCTTGACACGCCCGTGTCTTCCAACCGTGGGAAGTTACTAACTTCATTCACACAGCCTTGACACGCCCGTATCTTCTAACCGTGGGAAGTTACTGACTTATTCCATACGACTTGGGCACACGCCCATGTCCAAACCGTGTGTCCTACACGGCTCATGCACACGGCCGTGGGACTCACCCGTGGCCTATTTTGAATAATATTAATAAGGTGCAGGGTATGCACGGCCTAGACACACACCCGTGTGTTTATCTGTGTGGGCACATAGAGGCTATTTACCAAGCCAATTACCATCCTGAAAACAAGATCATCACCATATACTTTCAATAACAATACTACATATTTCATTGACTTCAATAAACAAACATACATAGTCAAGTTGGCCAATCACTTAGCCATTTACAAAAGAATAATAGTTTAATAACTTATAAATTAACCATTCTTAAAACATGTTCTCAAAATGAATGTTTCCTATACATGCCATACTTAATAAAATAACTTGGCTATACCAAAATAAGAGTTGATAGTGTGTCACGAGCTCCGACTTCAACGATCCTCAAGTTAGCTTGGCAGGACTACATGGAAAGAAAGAATTAAAGACATAAGCATTTACCTTAGTAAGTTTGCATGTAAAATACATATCAATAAACTTGCTTAATAAAAACGATTTGGTATAACAATGGTATCTTATTTTCAGCTATAAAGCTTACTTACTCATATTTGATTCTTACACTTCTCATGATAATTATTATTCTCATACTTGTAAGGTAAACAAGGTACGTGTATCACTTGTTCATTTTGTCCAGCATATTTTAGCATAGTAATTAGGATCTCTAATTCATTATTTATAACATAAATAATACTCAATTTCATTTAATGATAACTTTGCTTTCTTAACTTCTGGTTGTCTTATTTTAACTTACTCACCTATCCGATGAACTTCTATGAATAACCGAGGATACTAAATCTCTTGCCATGAACTTGATGCCAAAGCCATATCCTAGATATGGACTTACATTATATATCTCTTCTTGAATCAATACCAAGCTTACCTTGGCCTTATATGATAACTTGTTCAACGCCAAGCTTGAGTCCTTGGACTTACATGATAACTTGTTCAATGCCAAGCTTGGGTCCTTGGACTTACATGATAACTTGTTCATATTCAATCACATTGATTTCTTTATTTAACAAAAATTAAGTATTCCATGATAACGAAGTACATTATACTAAGCAATTCAATGATAGAAATCATAAAGCTTAGAAATTATACAAACTTACTTCAATATACAAAAAGTATGTAGACATGCAATTTAGTCCTCGACTTTGTTCTTGCCTCAGTTTCGATCCGGGCTTTATTTTTCTTGATCTATAATCATAAATAGATCATTTAATAATCATATTGACTAAATTGACTTATTACTCATACTTTGGAAAAATTACTATTTTGCCCCTATACTTTCTCATATTTGCACTTTTACCCCTAGGCTCGTAAAATGATTTTCATTCTACTTTCTTAAACTTCATGCTTAGTTGATTCATTTTCTCTACTATAACAATCATCAATTCTCACTATTTCTAGTATGTTGACCAATTTTTATAACTATTACAAATTGGTCCATACTATCATTTTTCATGAAATTCACTAAGGAAAAGATGTTTATCTAACATTAAACTCTCATAAACTTCTATAAAACATCATTTAACATGCATGTCATTCATGGGTAGATTTTTTAACATGCATCTTAGCTCATTTTATAGCTAAAAATAGCTAATTCATAATACGAGAACTTCAAAAAAAACACGAAGAATATAAAAAACGGGACTAAAATGAACATACTAGCAAGCTTGAAAGATGAACAAACCCTAGCTATGCGTTCTTTGAAAATTTCGGCACTGAGGAAGAAGATGATAATGATTTTTGTCATCTTTTTCCTTTATTAATCATTTAATAAACAAATGACCAAAATGCCCTTCTCTTAAAAAAATTCTATTAATACCAACTCATGACCAATTTTGTCCAAAAATTAAATTTTGGGCAAATTGCTATTTAATGGCTTATAATTATTATTCTAAAGCTATTTCATATAAAAAGCTTCTAGAAACTCATACTTTGTAACTTTTGCAATTTAGTCCTTTTAGACCATTAAATCAAAGTTTAGCAAAATTGCTTCAAGAAATTTTCATACTAGCATGCTAACATGGCATAAACCTTAAAAACTCATAAATTCATCTCAGTTTCGTGGTCTCGCACCACTATTCCGACTAGACCCTAAATCGGGCTGTTACAAGAACACATCTGTGAAGTCCACTCCTAGAATTTGACTGTAACCCTTTGCAACAAGCCTTGCTTTATATTTGGGTTCTTCAACTCCTGGAGTCCCTTTTTTCTTTTTAAAAACCCGTTTACAGTGAACAACTTTTTTACCTTTAGGAAGTTTCACAAGATCCCATGTTCTGTTTTTGTGGAGTGATTCCATCTCCTCTTGCATAGCAAACATCCACTTTTCTAGTCTTCACAGCTAACCGCCTCTGAATAATTAGACGGCTCTTGATTTGCATCTATATCTTAGGCCAAATTTAAAGCATAAGCAACTAGATCAGCCTCGGCATACTTCTTTAGAGGTTTAATTTCTCTTCTAGTTCTGTTTTTGGCGATAGAGTATTGTGGTGAAGAAGCAACTCTATTCTCAATTTTTGTACTGGCTTGAGGAGTCGATTCTGTATTAATTTGATACTCCACCTGCTTTTGATTTTCTTTATTGGAAGAGTCTTTAATAGATAAGTTAGGGAGCATAGCAGTTTCATCAAAAACAACATCTCTGCTAATCACAACTTTTCTATTTTCAGGACACCATAACTTATACCCTTTTACACTAGTTTTATAACTGAGAAAAACACATTTAATGGATCTCGGTTCCAATTTTCCATTATCAACATGAGCATATGCAGGACACCCAAAGATCTTTAAATCGAAATCATTAGCAGGATTACCAGACCATACCTCTTGCGAAGTCTTTTTCTCAATGGCAATGGATTGAGATCGGTTGATTAAAAAACTTGCAGTAGAGGCTGCTTCGGCCCAAAACGACTTTGGTAAGTTGGCATTTGACAACATACATCGAACCTTTTCCATGATCTTTCTGTTCATTCGTTTTGCAACGCCGTTTTGCTGTGGAGTATGACGAACTGTCAAGTGTCTCATGATCTCTTCTGACTTGCACAATTTATTAAACTCATCAGAATAAAACTCTAAGCCATTGTCTGTGCGGAAGTATTTTATTTGTTTTCCCGTCTATTTTTCAATCATAGTTTTCCAAGACTTAAATGCGGAAAACACATCGCTTTTCTGCTTCAGGAAGAATGCCTAAACTTTTCTGAAAAAATCATCAATAAAAGTTAGCATATAATTAGCTTCACCTCTTGAAGACACTCTTGATGGCCCCCACAGATTAGAATGAATATACTCCAACGTTCTCTTAGTATTATGGATTCCTCTGGTGAATCAAACTCTCTTTTGCTTCCCAAAAACGCAGTGCTCACAGAACTTCAGTTCACAAATGCCTTGCCTATTAAGAAGTCCTCTTTTGCTCAATTCTTCCATGCCATTCTCACTCATATGCCCTAGGCGCATATGCCAAAGTTTAGTAATATCATTATCTGACAAAGAAGAGGAAGCGACAGCTGCATGACCAATAACAGTAGGACCTTGTAAAATATATAACTTGGCAGTCTTTCTCTGCCCTTTCATTACAACGAGGGAACCTTTGGAAATCTTCAAAATCACACTTTCAGTTGTGTATTTGTACCCTTTTGAATCAAGAGTATTTAACGAAATTAAATTTCTCTTCAATTCTTGAGCATGTCGTACGTCACTAAGTATTCTAAGAACTCCATCAAACATCTTAACTTTAATTATTACAAAACCTGCGATTTTACACGAAGCTATTTTGCACGAAGCATTATTTCTCATCAAAATAACACCTTCAAACACTGTTTCGTAAGTTGTAAACCAATCCCGATTGGAAATCATGTGGAAGGTACAACCTAAATCAAGTGTCCACTCATCGCGCACTTTAGAATTGTTGACAGAAGCGACTAGAAGTTCACTATCGCTGTAGTCTTCTAAAACATCAGCTTCACCAGAATTTTTTGGTTGTTCTCCCTTTTAATTAGCAGCCTCCCTTTTAATCCTGTTCTGTAGCTTATAGCACTCAGATTTAATGTGCCCTTTCTTCTTGCAGAAGTTGAAAGTTTTTACCTCTATTTGAAGACTTCGATCTACCCTTAGATTTACCGCAAGGATTTCGTTCCTGTATCCTTTCACGATCATTATCAGCATTTCGATCTTGTCTCCCACAAACAATGAGACCCTCTCCCTGAGAGTCGAGTTTAACCACAAGATGCTTCATCTTATCATACGAGGTCAAAGAATCATAAACCTCATCAACTGTGAGAGATTCACGGCTATATAAAATCGTGTCTCTGAAGGTTGAATAAGATGGGGGTAACGAACAAAGTAGAATCAACCCTGGATCTTCCTTATCATCCTGAACCTTCATGGCATCTGAGTTTGAGAGAATTTCTTTAAACACTGTTAAGTGTTCGTGCACAGACGCACCTTCCTCCAAACAATGAGCATAAAGACGTTGCTTCATATGCAACTTGCTGGTTAGAGTTTTCGACATACATATTTGTTCTAGCCTCTTCCATAATGCAGCGGCGGTCTTCTCCTTCATCACATCCTACAAAATTCCGTTAGACAAATGTAGATGTTACTGTGTTAACACCTTTCGATCCTTGCGCTTCTTCTCTTCCTCCGTCAATGTCGAAAGCATCTTATCCACCCCTAGCAAGGCTTCCTCTAAATCCATCTGTGCAAGAACTGCCTACATCGTTATCTGCCACAACGCGAGTCTGGTGTTGCGATCCAACAGCGGAATTTCATACTTCAAAGACACCATTACCGTGATTGAGATGAAAAAACCTGGAAGTTCTAATACCAATTTGAGAAAAATATAAATGTCGATAAAGACAATATATATCGCAAAGAAAAAAGAAATAAAGAACACATAGATTTTACGTGGAAACCCTTTCGGGAAAAAACCACGGGTAGCGGAGAAGAAAAATTCACAATGTCGAATTCGAATGATTACAAGAGGAGTTTCGACTACATCTATTTATAGGTTGAAAAAACCTAATTCTAATCAAAGTAAAAATATATTATGCTAATAAATGCTTAATTACAAATATGTTAAAATCATTAATTAAAAATAAAAAAATATTTTTTAAAATACTAATTACAAATATTTAATGGTTATATTTAAAATGTAGTTTATATATTCTAATTAAATTTTATAAGTAATTAATATTTATTACTTAAAAATATTTAAAATTTATATTTCATATATTAAAATATTAACAAGTTATTGTAATTTTTTATATTCTTATTAAAATATAATAATATTAATTAATTTAAATTTTATTTAAATACATATTTATTACTTGATAATAGCATATTTAAAATGGACATTTTATTTCTCAAAAATACTCTTTAACAGCAATGCTAAACACTCAAATTTTAAAAACACTCCTTAAAAGTATTTAAGCACTTTTCAAAATAGCCCTAGTCTAAGAGTTCAATCTCATTCTCATCTTATAAGAAGATACCAAAGATGATGGATATCTCTTTTGCCTCAATCAGATAATAATCCATACTCTTTTTCTTCTCCTCTTTTGCCTCAATCAGACAATCCATACTCTATGGCTTCTTCTCCTCCTCCTCGTCAAATAAAGCACCAAGTTTTCTTGAGCTTCAGAGGTGAAGACACACGCCTTAACTTCACCAGTCATCTACTCAAAGCTTTGAAGGACACGTGACTGAATGTCTTCTTCGATGAAGAAAAACTAGAGAAAGGGGAACAACTTTCACCAGCACTTTCTCAAGGAATTGCAGCCTCAAATCTCTCAATCCTCGTTTTATCTAAAGACTATGCTTCTTCAAAATCGTGCCTAGCTGAACTCTCTGGCATCATGGACCGCAAGCACACACAAGGACATATTGTTCTTCCCATCTTTTATCATGTTGATCCTTCCCATGTGAGAAATATTGGTGGGAGTTTTACAACATCTTTTGAAGAGCATGAATCGAAGAGGCCAGTTGATGAAGTGAAGCAATGGAAAGCAACCTTTGTTGAAGTTGGTAAATTAAAAGGGTGGCATATAGGAGGAGGCAAATTTGATAGGTAACTATATTTTTCTCACCTTCTTATGTTTGAGTTATCTTTGTTTTAGATTTCATATATGTATATTCATTTATTTATTGTATGCTAGACCTGAAACAGAGTACATTGAGGATATTGTTAAATATGTTACAAAAAAGTTGATGAGTAGCAAATCTAGACATGTTTATGAAGAACTGGTTGGAATAGATGATCAGAAAGATGCAATTTTGAGGCTGATTGAGCAAGAAGGTAGTCGTGTAATAGGACTCTGGGGAATGGGTGGGATAGGCAAAACTACCCTTGCGGATGCCGTATGTAAGGAAATGTCTCCAAAGTTTGAAAGCTGTTCGTTTCTTTAAAATGTTAGTGAGAAAATAAAAAAAAACAAGGAGAAGAATCTTTACGAAATGATCTTCTTTCGAAGCTGTTAAGTGAAAAAGATATTCATATAGATACTCCTTTGATAGGATACCTTTACAAAGAGAGGTTGAACAATAAAAAAGTACTTGTTGTGCTTGATGATGTTAGTCACCAAGACCAAATAGCTATTATGGGTGTTAGACATTTTGGTGATGGAAGTAAAATCATTGTAACATCTAGAGATAGAAAAGTACTTGAGAATGGAGAAGCTGACCAAATTTATGAGGTAAAGAATTTAAATGAGATTGACTCTCTTCAGCTGTTTTCCACTTGTGCGTTTAAGCAGTTGAATCCTGATGCTGATTTTCAAGACCTATCGATAAAGTTTGTAGAGTACACCCAATACAATCCACTTGCTTGGGTTCCCAGCTACATAAAGGGTCTAGAGAATATTGGGAAAGCGAGATGGATAAGTTAAAGGAATATAGCCAACCAGAAATTTCAAATATTTTGAAGAAAAGCTTTGATGGGCTTGATGAACAAGAAAAGAATATATTCTTTGATATTGCAATCTTCTTCAAAGGGGAACCTAAAAAAATGTAGAAAAAATGCTAAGTAGTTGTTATAATGGCGCAAAGTCTAGCATCAAAAACTTGGTCGACAAGTGCCTCCTAGATATCACATCTCTTCCTATTTCTTTGCGTGATATGCTTGAAATTCGTAGTAGGTTTCTCATGAAAAAAGCAGAAGAGATTGCATGTTTCCCTTACAGGGGTGCATTAGATGATCAAAGAAGTAGCTTCTTGGATAAGACTCCGCAGTGTATTTCTATGCATGATATGCTTGAACGGATGGGTAAAGACATTGTGCGCCAAGAATCTAGAGTTCCTGGAATGCGCAGTAGGTTATGGAATTCTAATAAAGTAAAGCAAGTGCTCAGACATAATAAAGTAAGTATTACTTGTACTTATGTTTCTTTTTGTATATTTTTTTTATATATTTGTGTGATTTTTTTCTAAGCTTATAAAATCTGTTTGATAATAAAGGTCCCGAAACAGGATTAGAAAAAAAATAGAAGATACCATGCATAAGGTATAATCCCTAGAGAACACCAAATAGCTGAACGAAAATCGAAAAAAGAAAGAAGAAGAAGAAGAAACTAGATGATGACTCATAATAAAAAGGAAGTCATTTGAATTTAGTAGTTTTAAAGTTTTTTTTATTACTTTTTTAGGGAAAATTACTTACAATCATTTAATTTTGATTAAGATAACATTTGAATAGCTAAACTTTTGAAAGTAACAAATCAAATATTAAATTTTACGAAAACTATAAACTATTTTTTCGTTATATCTAATTGAAAGCTGACGTGGCTCGATATGTCATTTCTCGATAACGTTAGTAATTGATTTGTAATTTTCGTAAAATTTAATAGCTAATTTATCACTTTTAAAAATTTAATTACTGAAATATTATTTTAATTAAAGTTCGGATTGACAAGTACAAAACACATTAACTATTCCTCTTTCAACACATGACACTAATGGTTCAACTTTAAAAAATTCGAAAATACTTAGAAATCTAAAACAATAAATATTAAAAAAATATTTAAAGTATAAAAGTAACAAAATGATAAAATTAAAAAAATCATAAAAAATTCAAAATATATTTTAAAATTAAAAAAAATAAAAATAACATTTCCCAAAGTTGAGAAAAAACTATAAAAAAAATTCAAAAAAAATCTTTAAAAATAAAAAAATTAAAATTTTTAAAAAAGTTTATAAAAATAAAAATCTATTAAAATCTCTTAAATTGTTAAATTCAAAATTTTAAACAATTTTAAAAATTTTAAAAATGTTAAAATTTTAAATTTTAAACTTTCTTTTTAATTGTTTCAATTTAATTGTAACCCCTAATCTTAGGTTAATTCATGGATCAATTAAATTAGTTAAATATCTAATCTATTGCTTTAGATAATAAAATTAAGTGCTTTTTAGATCTAAAATTTATTGTAATAAAAAAATAAGCTCAATAAGTCTAAGCCTTACCTAATATGATTAATTTTCTAATGAGTGATTTAATGGAATACTTAATAAATTGTTTCTTCTTATTAGGGGACAGAATTGATTGGAGGAATAAAATTAAACATGTCACAAGTTGATAAACTACAGTTACATCCTTCTGCTTTTGAGAACATGCTCAATCTTAGATATATCCAATTCTATTTCCCTCCGTTAATTGAAAAGCAACGAAATAAGAAGCTACATGCAGACCAAGTTGACAAAGTATCTCTTCCTGAAGAGCTAAGACTTCTTTCTTGGGATTACTACCCGTTTAGATCTTTATCATCAAATTTTAATCTAAAAAATCTTGTTGTGTTAAAATTACCTCATGGTGATATGGAACAACTTTGGAATGAAAACGATGATAAGGTAATTCTTTCATACTTTCTTCATCCAATAAATTAAAAAAAGTGTACCCTTATTTTAATTATTATTATTATTTTATTTTTTTTGATACTGTCTAAAGTAAGGAACAATGCTAAGTAATAAAGCTACTTTATATTTTCACTGCGCAGGATCTTCTTAATTTAAGAAAAATTGTCCTTTCAAATTGCAAGAATTTAATGAAGATCCCTAATCTATTAGGAGCCATCAATCTTGAAATTCTTTGCTTTAATGGGTGCAACAGTTTGGTTGAAATTCCTCGCTTCAGTGATTTGGCATCTCTCAAAACGCTTCAACTTCATGGATGTTATAATCTCAAGAAGTTTCCTGAGCTCCCAAATGATGTTTCTTTCTTAGATTTAGCAGAAACTGGAGTAGAAGAAGTGCCAGATTCAATTGAGCATATTGCTAGACTTGAAACATTGTTATTGACAAAATCAAAGGTAAATAAAGTATCTAGGAAAATTTCAAAGTTAGAATGCCTTCGTTTTCTGGATTTTAGTCATTGCCTAATCCCCGAAATCCCAGAATTCTGAAAAATGATACTTCGAAGGTTGACCCCGTGTTCGAGAAAGGTTGTCATGTCCTCATCAAAGGTTGTGTCCTCATCAAGCTTTCGGTTTAAAAGCCTTGGATATTTGAAAATGAATCATTGCAAGATCCTTAATTCAGTCTCAGAGCTTCCACCATATCTACGATACTTGGATGCACATGGTTGCACTTCTTTAGAACAAGTATCGTTCACTTATCAAAATTTTGGTCAGTATGAACTCCATTCTTTTGATAGTGAAGAAGACTTCTTCATGATATTCTCTAGTTGCTTCAGCTTGAATCAATATTCTATTGATAACATTGAGGCAAATGCCAAGTTCAAAATTAGATCCCTAGCCCATGAATGGACAAGGGATTGGAAAAATTATTATGGTCCAAAAAGTTTATTTTGTAGTTTCTCTGGAAACGAAGTTTCAGCAAAAAACTTTAAGGACCAGAGCATGAATTCTTTGTTAGTTTTGAACATTTCCCCAGATAGGACTAGTGGGAAAAGATTCTTGGTTTTTGCTCTCTGCCTGGTGGCAGATCTCACGCACTGCCATGAAAATGGAGATATTTATTGCATCTGTGAATACCAATTGACCGTCGTCGGTGGTTATGAAAAGTTCAGAAGTGAGTGGAATTACCGGCCAAATTATTTATAGGTAGATTCAGAATACATGGGTAATCACTTGTTGATTCTATTTAGTAGCGATATGATCAAAGAAGACAAAGGTTATGAGAAGGCATCATTTGAATTCTTCATGAAAAATCACAAAGAAGATAATATCAAGGTGAAGAAATGTGGTGTTGGTGTATCTTATGTCGGTTCTTCATCAAACAATAAAACCACTACTAAGGGAAAAAAGAGAGAGGGGAGAAAAAGAGGGCGAAATTTTGTTCAATAGTTAAAAGGACTGATATTGTATCTCTCCACGATGTCCTAAGGTAAACTTTCTACCTATTCCCTATATGCATATATATGTTAATTTGAAAGATTGTCATTTTATGCGAGACTGGTTTTTCTTATAATAACCTACGCTTTTTATCATGGTGTAGATGTTTTCTGTTTGTTGTAATTTATGTTGGACTTCAAAATGAAAGGTCTCTTCACTCTTCCCTTGCTTTCATCTGTAGATTTTTTAGTGTCAATTAAGCCAAAATCTAGAGATTAAGCTTTGACTAGTAAAATTTGATACTATGAAGGGAATGAAGATGGCAGTATTCGGTGTAAGCCCATTATGCTCGGAACATGTAAGCTTTAATTTCTAGTACTGAATGATTGCCTTATATTTGTGGTTGAACTGAGATATTGTGGTTGTATATTGCAACTTGTCAACAGATTTTGTAACACCCCAAATCCAGCCTAAACACCACGACCGGAACTGGTATGTTACTAAGAAAATTCTTGGAAAACATATCGTATTTTTAGAAAATATTTTTCTGAAGTTTATCCTTTTATTCGGGAAAAAATAAATAGTTGATAGTTTAAATAAAATATGCCTTAGTTCAATTAAAATAAAAATTTAAATAACTAAAAGTAATAAAAGCCAATAATAAAACAAAATATAAACTAGTGGCCCATGGCCTTATTACAACGAGATTTAAAACCCATTAGAAAATATAAAATAATAAACTAGAGTCTTTTTGCTGAATCCAAATGTTCTTTTGTATGGCCACCTTGCGCTCCTCTCCAGCCCGGTCCGATGCACTGAGTGCTACCTGAAATATTAATTAATTGGTTGAGTCGCGAGACTCAGTGTGCAACCCTCATGCACCATTAGATTTGGGCCTTAGCCCCATAAAACAAAATCAACAGTTTAATATACATAATAAAAATTAATATGCAAGCCTAACCCAAATCCTAGATTTCCATCCGCTACACGCCCCTGTATCAGCCATTCACACCATTGGGGATTTCTACAATCAACCCACACCGATACACACCATGATGGCAGTCATGCTGCTCATCTACATATGATGGCCGAAGCCCTTAAAACATATAATGGCCGAAGCCCGTAAAATATTTAATGGCCGAAGCCCGTATAACAATTCACGGTATTAGCCGCTACATCAGATCACGGTAAAAACCGCTACATATATAACGTATAACTTCCTCCTTTTATCAACCCAACCCATGCAATCACATACAAGCATTTTACTTATAACATTTAAAAAAATTATTTACTAACCTGGTGATCCACTTTTACCCTCCTTGGGCTTTCATCAATAAACCGAGATGTTGGCAATTATCAAAACATATAAATCTTATGATCATGCATTTTATGATTAGATCTAGATGGTGGGGAAGTATTACACACCTGATATCGCAAAATCTACTATCCTTAATTGATATCCAAATCTACTATCCTCAGTGTAATGCCTTGCTCAAAAGCTGGAAAAATTACGAAAATAAGCCTCTCCTATATTCGGCCATGGTTAGTATTCTACCTGATTTTATACATATAAATAAACAAATCCTCTTACCTTGAAATCCCAAAAGTAACACGATTCTATAACTTAGAGATCTATGCGATTGGCCTCCTTCTTCAAATCCCGGAATGCCGAAAAGAAGAGTGAAATAAGAGATTAGTTTCTAATAGCCATTCTGCTAAGGACTTTGGAAAGCTGAAAGAACATTGAAATCCCGAAATCAACATTTACCTATTGTTTCCTTCAAATTCTTGCACAAGTAGACTCCATTAAAGAGGATTCGGCAACTTCAAGAGGTGAGATCCTAGAGATTTTGGCTTTTGGAAGAACAAAGGATTTGAAGGGAGGGTTAAGAATAGAATAATAGGGATGTAGTTTCAGCTTTTGAATCAAAGTGAAGATGAGGGGATAGGCTTAGAGATTTTGACTTTTTGCAGAGAATGAAGAAGAAGATGGAACTTTAGGAGTTTTCGGCTTTTACTCAGAGAAGAAGAGAAAAGAATGAGAGAAAAACCCAAATACCAAAATTGAAGAAATATTCCCCCTATTTATAGAAATTTTGGCACTTACCTAACCTTGCAGATAAATCCTATCTTTTCTCCTTTATCTTAATCTACTAGCTCATTTAAAGGAGACTTAATTATCTCTAACTTCTCCCTCCTTTATCAGCATATTATCCACATATTTTAATCATTAAAATCCCTAAATTTTAGCCTTTATCTGCTTATTATCCACATAAAATAAATTCCTAAATAATAGCCTTTATCTGCTTATTATCCACATATTTTAAACATTAAAACCCCTAAATTTTAGCCTTGTTGCCATCTATTCCACCTAATCCTAATGCCCAAAATTTAGCTAACTTAAATTAAAAGAATTGGGCTCCATGAAACTTAAATTTGGGCCCCTTACTCCCTTGTGTGGCGTCACCTCCTAATATTGGGCCACAAACCCACTTTGGTATTTTAAACATAATTACCACTCTTTTAACTCTATAATGCCCAATCTAATAATTTAACCAAGGCCTTTGCCTAATTCTGAGCCCAATTTGGATCCCTATTACTTAAATTAACACATTACATATGTTCTCGCATAGGCCCAAAAATTCAGGATGTTACAGATTTGCCTTGTTGATGTCATTCAACTTTGGTTCATCACTTTATGGATTTTTAGAGCTTTAGAGGAACCATATGATGTTGGTTATTTAGCCTTTCTGGATAGGTAAATTACCTTTGATTCATTGTAATTTTTTTTTTTAGCATCCTCATGGCCTTCTTTTGACCTGATTTATCAATATAAATGCAGGATTTGGCAGAGTTGCTCTTTATTTCAAAACTCATGGAATGAAGACATGGAGTTGGAGGTAATTCTCAATGGCAACCCTCTCACAGTTTTAATTCTCAAGATGGATTCATGAGCTTATGTTTATCCCATGGAGGAACACAACAAAAACACTAGGGGAAAAAAGTAAGAAACTTCAAAGTGAAGGGTTTGGTTTCATGATAGAGCCATTCGACTTGATTATCACATCATCTTGGGCTGAAACTTGAATGAAATTTCTTTTTTCCAAGATTATGAGAGATTGAACTCGGATTTTTATAGTTAAGATTCTAGAGTTTTACGCTGTTTTTGGATTAGAAGGATGTAATATTGGAATTGGTAGTCACTTAATGAGTGTCATTTAGTAACTTGCAGACTTTGTTGTGTTAAAATCTACTTGGATTTGCAGGGATAAATCTATTGAATCAATTTTTGTTTCTTTGTACATTAGGCAATTAAAATAAGGTTAAACTATCTTATTATTGGCAGCAACTATCTTTGAAAAGTCAAAGGTAGTGGCTGTAAAACATTTTGGCACTGGATGTCAGAAATTAGGCACCGAAAATAGGAGCATTTAATTTGGGTTGAAATTTGGCATGGGTTAATTGCAATTTTGGTCCCTATAAGTATAGGTGCTTTGCAAGTTAATCCTTGAACTTCAACTATAAATAGGCCTAACCATTTCTCATTTTCTACATCCCAAAATTTGCCATTCTCTACTTAAGGCATTGTTCTCTCTCCCTATTTGTAAATTTTCACTTGTAATTTTGGAGTGAAATATATTTGGCAGTGCCCGAGGACGTAGGTAAAATTTGCTGAACCTCGTTAAAATTCTGGTGTTCTTTATTATTTATTTTTATATTTTGTGAGTGTGATTGTAGTGATTTATTGTGCTATTAAATTACTATAAAGGATATTCTGGCTAGGAAAGACCTGATACTTAAGTAATCTTCGTGATCCACCTCTCTTTCCTGGGAATTGAACTTAGTGTGATTTTTCAGTACAATAATTTTACTCTTTTACACGCTTTCGCACAACAATTAGTATCAGAGCCAGATTCGTACTTGGGGAATGTAACACCCCCAAACCCGGCCCACGGGCCTTGACCGGATCTGGTTATGTCACTGCGGAAAGATGGTTGAAAATCTTTTTGACTTAGAATAATCATGAAAGTTTGTTAACTTTTGAAAACCATGTCCATTTAAAGTAATATGAAAAACCTTAGTGTTATAAAATTGTCTGAATTTAAACTTTATTAAATACTATTTTGAATAAGCAGGTTGCTAAGATAAAATCCTCTTCACATAGTGGTTCAGTTTAATCAAGCCATAATTAGAATAATACCAAAATAATAGTAAGGCCCTTATTACAACCCATACTTAAAACAAAATACTCAATATTAAAAATGCTTAAAATAATCCAAATATCTTCTTCTCTGCATGGGCCACCTTGTGTCCTCTCTCCGAACCCGGTCCATCTTTACGCATCACCGAAAATGTTAAAGGAAAAGGTGAGTCACCAAGACTCGAGTGTGTAGCCACTTTTCCGGTTTAGTAAAACATCATACACCAATCATAAACAGGTTTAACATGCACAAGTTACGATATGCACCCAGCCTAGCCTTCCAAACACCTTTCTCTACCCCGTGTGGTACCAAACCACTGGTGGTGCCAAACCACTGGTGACTTAAAGTCACAATATCCGTCAATACTTGTGGTGCCAAACCACTGGTGTCCCAAAGACACAAATGTGATACCAAATCACTGGTGACCAAAGTCACGAATCAAGTGATGGGGCCAACCCATCGTGTGATACCAAATCACCGCGTCAATCCCATAATGTAAATCGTGGGGCCAACCCACGTGGTGCTAAGCCACCGGGCGAGGCGCTATGAGGTGCCAAACCTCTGGAGGTGCCAAACCTCTCGTGATCAGTAGTCACAATGTGGTACCAAACCACCGGTGTCCGCTCGACACGAATATCACTTCCCCTCCTCTCATATCACCCATCATCATACCAACTCATGTATAGTATTCAAATCATGCAAACATGTTTAACATTGCATCTCATAGCACATACATCATAAATCATGACATCATGTATCAATAACGATTACTCATAATGAAACGGACTTACCTGAATCCGTGTACATACCACATAGGGTATCATATCACTCAACCATACTGTTTCGGTTTTACCAATCAATCGAGTTTATCAAACATATACAAAGCAAGAAGTGTGTTAGTTTACACACACGTTACTAATGCGACTATCAAATCCAGTAGATCAAGATCTAACGCACTAGATCCCCATTCCTTAACACTTTTCGAGCACTAGCCACAACCCGATATATGCGAGATCAAGCCTTCCCCTACAATCGGCCAAAACTAAACAACATAATCATGCTAATCAACCTCTAAGGGTATAATCGTAATTTTACCTACTAAAGGTATTTTCGTATATTCACACCTGCAATGGCCTTTCCGAAGGCCTAATGCCGCCACTAGCGACTCATTACCATTTCCTGGTTGTCTGCTTAGGACGATTGGGCCTAAAACCCGATTTCGCCCATTCGGGCCCACACGCCGCTCGTGTGGCCCACCTAGCACAAATCTAGCCATGTATATAACTTCCACCGGTCTAGTTCAACATATACTAACCAATCATGCAATTTACTCATATGGGCCCACAGGCCCATTGGGCCCACTTCGGCCCATCGAGGCCCAAGCAGCCCCAACCCACGAGAATACTACTGATGGCCTCAACTATCGCGTCGAAGCCCCACACGTGCGCTTCACGCTCGTGTGTAACTACTAATGCCGTGTGACCGGTATTTCGGCATTTGCCGCTTCTACAACTAGAGTAGAGAGTCACACACCCGATAGGACTCTGGGCTAATCCGCGCTCCGACCACTCTTGTGCCCAAACGCCCTCCAAGATGTGTTTACTCTCCTCCTAGGATGCTCCTTATATAGCTAGCTCTTCACCTTCATTCTTTGTGTCTTTCTCGATGTGGGATCCTTCGTCGGTGAGAGTTTAAATTCAATGAAACTCTTTGTCCAATCCATAAAAATAAATACTCCTTGGTTCTCATGAGATTCGAACCCGTGCTCCCTTGCAACATAATCCACGCCGCTAGCCACTTGGCCACAAGCTCCTCTTGTGTCTTAAACCATGCGCAACTAAATATAAACTATGGGCCAAATTCTAAGGTCCAAGCAAAAAGAAACCAAAATGCAAAAGCCAAGACTTGAACCTTGGACCTCCTTCCTTCCCTGTGGCGTCATCCCCTTATCTCTTAAGTGGTATCACACCACCTTGCTACTAGCTTCTCTTGTTCTCCAAAAATTTAAACGCTACTACGCCTAAGGCCCATTGGGCTCAATTTTCCTAGGCCCAATTTTGGGATGTTACAAATCTACCCTCCTTAAAGAAATTTCGTCCTCGAAATTTCCAACTAACTAACAGTCGCACATCCTAACCTACCACACTACGCTCTTGCTGCGCACTCTGATCTTAATAAAGCTGTCATTCCACCTTGACCACGTCCGCATGCGCAACCACGTCCCTAGAACTCATATCTAGCGTCGCGATTTAATCGATTAAAAGTTTTATGCATTAGAAATTTTGTTCCAACTGCTTTATCCACGAGCAAATTTTATGAACAGAAGTTTCTGGAAGTCATTTTTTCGAGCAATCAAAGTTTCATCTCAAGTTCTCTGTTCTAATTCAAACATTCACATACTTCACTAAAGACACATTCATCCATCCATGTCACTTTCTTGAGCATTCCCAACCTGGGGGTAATTTCGACATTTTCCTATAGGAATATTTCTAATAATAACTTCGAGTCAATTTGAAAATAGTTTTCAAATTAAAGATATTTCAAAGTTTACAAAATCTCGGGGTCATCTTGGAAAAATTTGTTTTTCAAACCGGATGTGTTGCAAAAATTTCGTAAAATCGGGGTTATTTCATTAATTGGGGGCGTTAAGGGCATTTTCGTAAATTTCCCAAATCAGATATCTCGATATTTGTAAAATGAAGTTTTTGATATTTTCATAATGTAAGAACATTTTAGTAAAAATCGAGGAATTATGAAAATTTAGAAACCAAGGGCATTTTGGTAATTTTGTTCATCAAGGGTAATTTTGTAAATTTTCAAATCGTGGTATCTTGAAAATAGCGTTTT
Organism: Gossypium bickii; assembly: GCA_025503065.1. Classification (NCBI taxonomy): domain Eukaryota; kingdom Viridiplantae; phylum Streptophyta; class Magnoliopsida; order Malvales; family Malvaceae; genus Gossypium; species Gossypium bickii. The sequence goes on from CP106713.1 coordinate 130,721,703, forward strand.
TGTATACTTTTGCAAAGTAGGGAAATTTTATTAAAATTGGAGTTAAACCAAAATCTTGAAAGTCGTGGGCATTTTAGTAATTTTCAACACGAGGGTATTTTTGTAATTTCCCATACAGTATCTTAACATTTTGAAATTTTGAGATTTTGGTATTTTGCAAAGTAAAATCATTTTAACGTGTTGAGGGTAGTACCGTAATTTTACAATACAAGGGCATTTTTGTAATTTTGCCACTAGGGGCATTTTGGAAATTTTGGTAAATCGAGAAAACGTCTTTCAAAATCAGATTTAGGGTTTACAAACCAAAGGGGTAAGTTTGAAAATTTTAAAACTAAGGGTTTTAAAACAGTAAGGCTAATCCCTTTCGGGTTTTAATACTTGGTTTAACCTATGGACTAGTCTTCTTGGTTAAGGTGAACCGTAGCTACGCACCAGGTAGGATTCGAGTAAAGAGGAGGTGAGTCGCTAGGACTGCTTAAATACCAAGCTCTTACTGAATACCAATCCTCGACATGCGTACAGTGGTTGCCACACCTTAACTCGGTGACTTACTTCGCAGGTTTGTTTAGTAGCCTTAAGTCTTATACATGTGTTTGAGTAGACTAGTCCTGTGGTTCAATGCAGATCCTAGTTCACTAATCTACGTTCCCATAAAAACCCATAATATTCACATATAAATCAATTCATCAAGCGAGTTACTTACCCGTGGATCATGGTCGAGATACAAAGTGCCATGCCGAATAACTTTGAAAAATATTTCATAAAAACCCCTATTTTTGAAAATCCCATTTTGAAAATGTTTTTGGGCCCAAAACCCTCAAAGCCGAGTTTTGAATCGGGCTCTGATACCAAATTGTAACACCCCCAAACCCGGCCCACGGGCCTTGACCGGATCTGGTTATGTCACTGCGGAAAGATGGTTGAAAATCTTTTTGACTTAGAATAATCATGAAAGTTTGTTAACTTTTGAAAACCATGTCCATTTAAAGTAATATGAAAAACCTTAGTGTTATAAAATTGTCTGAATTTAAACTTTATTAAATACTATTTTGAATAAGCAGGTTGCTAAGATAAAATCCTCTTCACATAGTGGTTCAGTTTAATCAAGCCATAATTAGAATAATACCAAAATAATAGTAAGGCCCTTATTACAACCCATACTTAAAACAAAATACTCAATATTAAAAATGCTTAAAATAATCCAAATTTCTTCTTCTGCATGGGCCACCTTGTGTCCTCTCCGAACCCGGTCCATCTTTACGCATCACACGAAAATGTTAAAGGAAAAAGGTGAGTCACCAAGACTCGAGGTGTGTAGCCCTTTTTCCCGTTTAGTAAAACATCATACACCAATCATAAACAGGTTTAACATGCACAAGTTACGATATGCACCCACCTAGCCTTCCAAACACCTTTCTCTACCCCGTGGTACCAAACCACTTTGGTGGTGCCAAACCACCGTGACTTAAAGTCACAATATCCGTCAATACTTGTGGTGCCAAACCACCGGTGTCCCAAAGACACAAATGTGATACCAAATCACCGGTGACCGAAGTCACGAATCAAGTGATGGGGCCAACCCATCGTGTGATACCAAATCACCGGCGTCAATCCCATAATGTAAACGTGGGGCCAACCCAATCGTGGTGCTAAGCCACCGGGGGCGAGGCGCCATGAGGTGCCAAACCTCGGAGGTGCCAAACCTCTGGTGATCGTAGTCACAATGTGGTACCAAACCACCGGTCCGCCGTCGACACGAATATCACTTCCCCTCTCTCTCATATCACCCATCATCATACCAACTCATGTATAGTATTCAAATCATGCAAACATGTTTAACGTTGCATCTCATAGCACATACATCATAAATCATGACATCATGTATCAATAACAGTACTCATAATGAAACGGACTTACCTGAATCCGTGCACATACCACATAGGGTATCATATCACTCAACCATACTGTTTCGGTTTTACCAATCAATCAGTTTATCAAACATATACAAAGCAAGAAGTGTGTTAGTTTACACACCTGGTTACTAATGCGACTATCAAATCCCGTAGATCAAGATCTAACGCACTAGATCCCCATTCCTTAACACTTTTCGAGCACTAGCCACAACCCGATATATGCGAGATCAAGCCTTCCCCTACAATCGGCCAAAACTAAACAACATAATCATGCTAATCAACCTCTAAGGGTATAATCGTAATTTTACCTACTAAAGGTATTTTCGTATATTCACACCTGCAATGGCCTTTCCGAAGGCCTAATGCCGCCACTAGCGACTCAGCTACCATTTCCGGTTGTACCGGACGATTGGGCCTAAAACCCGATTTCGGCCCATTCGGGCCCACACGCTCGTGTGGCCCACCTAGCACAAATCTAGCCATGTATATAACTTCCACCTGGTCTAGTTCAACATATACTAACCAATCATGCAATTTACTCATATGGGCCCACAGGCCCATTGGGCCCACTTCGGCCCATCGAGGCCCAAGCGACCCCAACCCACGAGAATACTACCGATGGCCTCAACTATCGCGCGTGAAGCCCCACACGCGCGCGCCGCGCGCTCGTGGCTACTAATGCCGTGTGATGGCATTTCGGCATTTGCCGCCTACAACTAGAGTAGAGAGTTACACACCGATAGGACTCGGGCTAATCCGCGCTCCGACCACTCTTGTGCCCAAACGCCTCCAAGATGTGTTTACTCTCCTCCTAGGATGCTCCTTATATAGCTAGCTCTTCACCTTCATTCTTTGTGTCTTTCTCGATGTGGGATCCTTCGTCGGTAGAGTTTAAATTCAATCAAACTCTTGTTTGTCCAATCCAAAAAATAAATACTCCTTGGTTCTCATGAGATTCAACCTGTGCTCCTTTGCAACATAATCCAGGCCGCTAGCCACTTGGCCACAAGCTCCTCTTGTGTCTTAAACCATGCGCAACTAAATATAAACTATGGGCCAAATTCTAAGGTCCAAGCAAAAAGAAACCAAAATGCAAAAGCCAAGACTTGAACCTTGGACCTCCTTCCTTCCTGTGGCGTCATCCCTTATCTCTTAAGTGGTATCACACCACCTTGCTACTAGCTTCTCTTGTTCTCTAAAAATTTAAACGCTACTACGCCTAAGGCCCATTGGGCTCAATTTTCCTAGGCCCAATTTTGGGATGTTACAAATCTACCCTCCTTAAAGAAATTTCGTCCTCGAAATTTCCAACTAACTAACATCGCACATCCTAACCTACCACACTACGCTCTTTCGCGCGCACTCGATCTTAATAAAGTCATTCCCACCTTGACCACGTCCATGGCAACCACGTCCCTAGAACTCATATCTAGCGTCGCGATTTAATCTGATTAAAAGTTTTATGCATTAGAAATTTTGTTCCACTGTTTTATCCACGAGCAAATTTTATGAACAGAAGTTTCTGGAAGTCATTTTTTCGAGCAATCAAAGTTTCATCTCAAGTTCTCTGTTCTAATTCAAACATTCACATACTTCACTAAAGACACATTCATCCATCCATGTCACTTTCTTGAGCATTCCCAACCCAGGGGTAATTTCGACATTTTCCTATAGGAATATTTTGGTAATAACTCAGGGTCAATTTGAAAATAGTTTTCAAATTAAAGATATTTCAAAGTTTACAAAATCTCGAAATTCATCTTGGAAAAATTTGTTTTTCAAACCGGATGTGTTGCAAAATTTTGAAAATCGGGTTATTTCAAGAATTGGGGGCGTTAAGGGCATTTTCATAAATTTCCCAAATCAAGATATCTCGATATTTGTAAAATGTAATTTTTGATATTTTCATAATGTAAGAACATTTTAGTAAAAATCGAGGGAATTATGAAAATTTAGAAACCAAGGGCATTTTGGTAATTTTGTTCATCAAGGGTAATTTTGTAAATTTTCAAATCAGGGTATCTTGAAAATAGCGTTTTTGTATACTTTTGCAAAGTAGGGAAATTTTATTAAAATTGGAGTTAAACCGAAAATCTTGAAAGTCAGGGGCATTTTAGTAATTTTCAACACAGGGTATTTTTGTAATTTCCCATACCGAGTATCTTAACATTTTGAAATTTTGAGATTTTGGTATTTTGCAAAGTAAAATCATTTTAACAGAAGTTGAGGGTAGTACCGTAATTTTACAATACAAGGGCATTTTTGTAATTTTGCCACTAGGGGCATTTTGGAAATTTTGGTAAATCGAGAAAACGTCTTTCAAAATCAGATTTAGGGTTTACAAACCAAAGGGGTAAGTTTGAAAATTTTAAAACTAAGGGTTTTAAAACAGTAAGGCTAATCCCTTTCGGGTTTTAATACTTGGTTTAACCTATGGACTAGTCTTCTTGGTTAAGGTGAACCGTAGCTACGCACCAGGTAGGATTCGAGTAAAGAGGAGGTGAGTCGCTAGGACTGCTTAAATACCAAGCTCTTACTGAATACCAATCCTCGACATGCGTACAGTGGTTGCCACACCTTAACTCGGTGACTTACTTCACAGGTTTGTTTAGTAGCCTTAAGTCTTATACATGTGTTTGAGTAGACTAGTCCTAGGGTTCAACAGATCCTAGTTCACTAATCTACGTTCCCATAAAAACCCATAATATTCACATATAAATCAATTCATTAAGCGAGTTACTTACACCGTGGATCATGGTCGAGAGATACAAAGCCATGCCGTAATAACTCAAAAAATATTTCATAAAAACCCCTATTTTTGAAAATCCCATTTTGAAAATGTTTTTGGGCCCAAAACCCTCAAAGCCGAGTTTTGAATCGGCTCGATATGCAAATCAGTAACACTCTCTAAACCCGCCCACGGCCTTGGCCGGATCTGGTTATGTCATCGTGAAAGATGGTTGAAAATCTTTTTGACTTAGAATAATCATGAAAGTTTGTTAACTTTTGAAAACCATGTCCATTTAAAGTAATATGAAAAACCTTAGTGTTATAAAATTGTGGCGTCATCCCCTTATCTCTTAAGTGGCATCACACCACCTTGCTACTAGCTTCTCTTGTTCTCCAAAAATTTAAACGCTACTACGCCTAAGGCCCATTGGGCTCAATTCTCCTAGGCCCAATTTTGGGATGTTACAGGGAATACGACCGTTTACGGCATTATTCATGTATATGGTACTGTTCACGTATACAGTAGTTGGGATTGACGAGAAAAATGGTAGAGGCATCGTCATCAGCAAGGACTACTGTGACCAATGCAAAATTTGAAGTAGAGAAATTTGATGGTACCAATAATTTTGGTATGTGACAAAGTGAGATCCTGAATGTCTTATGTCAGCAAGAGTTGGATATAGCCCTTGAAGAAAAACCTGACAAGATGGATGACAATGAGTGGGCCAAGATTAATAGACAAGCGTGTGGTACAATCCATCTATGCTTGGCCAAAGAGCAGAAGTACTTTATCATGAGGGAGGCATCAGCAAAGAAGTTATGGGATACACTGGAAGAAAAGTTTCCAATGAAAAGTCTTGAAAATAGGCTTTATATGAAAAAAAAACTTTTTCGATTCACCTATGCTCCCGGTATGTCGATGAATGACCATGTGAACTCATTCAATAAAATTTTAGCAGACTTGCTAAATTTGGATAAGAAATTTGAAGATGAAGACAATGCATTATTGTTGTTGAATTCCCTTCCTAATGAATATGATCATCTTACCACCATGTTATTTCATGGAAAGGACACGATCACATTTGATGCAGTCTGCAGTACGTTGCATAGATCTGAGACTCGAAAGAAAGATAAAAGAGATCACAGAGATACAACTGTAGAAGTCTTAACAGTAAGAGGTCGTTCACGCAGCAGCAAACCTGATAGAAGGGGAAAGTCCAAAGGGAGACCCGCCAAAGATGAGTGTGCCTTTTGTCGTGAGAAAGGGCATTGGAAAAAGAATTGTCCTAAGTTACAAAAGGGCAAGGCTATTTCTAATGCATGTGTAGCGGAGCATGATGAGGAGTCAAACTTTAGCTTGGTTGGTATGGCAATGGCATGTACTTACCATATGTGTCCTACTGATGAGTGGATATTGGATTCGGGATGTACTTACCATATGTGTCCTAATAAAGACTGGTTTTCTAGTCTTAAAGAACTAGAAGGTAGAGTTGTTCTTATGGGCAATGACAGTGCTTGTAAGAGAATGGGAGTAGGTACAATCCAATTGAAGAACCATGACGGCTTAATCCAAGTCTTGACTGATGCTCGCTACGTACCTAGCTTGAAGAAAAATCTCATCTCATTAGGGGCCTTAGAATCTAAAGGGCTCATAATCACTTTGAGAGATGGATTACTAAAGGTAATAGCTTGGAAATTAACGATGATGAAAGGCACAAGAAGAAATAACTTGTACCTTTTAAATAGAAGTACAGTTATTGGATCAACATCAACAGTTTCTGCGAAAGATGCAGATTCAGAGGCTACCAGGTTATGGCATATGCCATTGGGACATCTGGTGCAAAAGCTTTGCAGACTTTGGCGAAGCAAGGCTTGTTGAAAGGTGTAAGTTCTTGCAAATTGGAATTCTGTGAACATTGTGTTCTGGGCAAGTAGACGAGGGTAAAATTTGGTTCAGCAATTCACAATATAAAAGAAATTCTGGACTACGTTCACAGTGATGTGTGGGGACCTACCAAAGTGGCTTTTTTGGGAGGTATGCACTATTTTGTTACTTTTGTTGATGATTATTCACGAAAAGTATGGGTGTATCTAATGAAAAGAAAAAGTGAAGTATTGGATGCATTTCTAAAATAGAAGAAGATGGTGGAAACTCAGACTGGTCGAAAGGTCAAACGACTTCGATCAGATAATGGTACTGAGTACAAAAATGATCCATTTCTACAAGTATGTCAAGATGAGGGCATTGTGCAATACTTCACTGTTCGGGATACACCACAGCAGAATGGGGTGGCAGAACGTATGAATCGAACTATACTGGAGAAAGTTCGATGTATTTTGTCCAATGCTGGATTGGGCAAGGAATTTTGGGCTGAGGCAGTTACATATGCGTACCATCTAATTAACCGTTTGCCATCAGCTGCAATAAATGGAAAAACCCCTATGGAGATGTGGACTGGTAAATCTGCTACTGATTATAATTCTTTACATGTTTTTGGTTCCACTGCATATTATCACGTAAAAGAATCTAAGTTAGACCCAAGAGCAAATAAAGCATTATTCTTGGGTATAACTAGTGGAGTAAAAGGATACCGTCTCTAGTGTCCTGATACAAGGAAGATTGTCTTCAGCAGAGATGTGACTTTTGATGAATCAACCATGTTAAAGGATTCACAAAAGGATGACAAAACCGGTAGTACTTTGCAGCAGGTGGAGCTTGAAAAGGTTAATGATGAACCAGCTAATATTGGAAGGACAAATGATGAAGTTCTGACCCAAAAACCTCTCCAGCAATAAGATCCAATTGCATATAGGAGGCCAAGAAGAGAGATTCGTAAGCCTGCTCGCTTTGATGATATAGTGGCCTATGCACTTCTAATTGCAGATGATGATGCTCCTTCTACTTACACAGAAGCAATAAGTAACCCTAATGGTATAAAGTGGAAGCAAGCCATGAATGAAGAAATGCAGTCTCTTCATCAAAATAGGACTTGGGAGTTGGTGACACTGCCCAGGGGAAAGAAGGCAATTGGATGCAAATGGGTATATGCAAAGAAGGAAGGATTTCCTGGTAAAAATAAAATTCGATACAAGGCTAGATTGGTAGCAAAGGGTTACACTCAGAAAGAAGGAATAGACTACAATAAAGTGTTTTCTCCAGTTGTGAAGTATTCGTCTATTCGGATTTTGCTAGCCTTGGTTGCGCAATATGATCTTGAACTAGTTCAGCTTGATGTGAAGGCCGCGTTTTTACATGTTGATTTGGAAGAGGAAATCTATATAACTCAGCCAGATGGATTCAACTTTGCTGGTAAAGAAAACTGGGTTTGCAAATTGACAAAGTTGCTTTATGGATTGAAGCAATCTCCGAGGCAGTGGTACAAGCGATTTGATCAGTTCATGAAAGGGAAAATGTACACAAGAAGTAAATTTGATCATTGCGTGTATTTCCAGAAGCTACAAGAAGGAATTTTCTTATACTTGCTCTTATATGTTGATGATATGCTGATAGCATCTAAGAGCAAAGTTGAAATTGAAAGATTGAAGACTCAACTCAATCTCAAATTTGAGATGAAAGATCTAGATGAAGCTAAGAAGATTCTTGGCATGGAAATATGTAGAGATAGAGCTCATGGCAGAGTTAGCTTGTCTCAAAAGCAGTATTTGAAGAAGGTACTACAGCAGTTTGGCATGAACGAGCAGACAAAACCTGTAAGTACCCTATTGGCTTCTCATTTCAAGCTTTCTACACAACTATCTCCTTCGACGAATACAAAACGAGAATACATGTTGCAAGTTCCATATTTTAATGCAGTAGGTAGTTTGATGTATGCAATGGTGTGTACAAGACCCAACATTTCACAGGCAGTTAGTATAGTGAGCAGGTATATGCATAATCCTAGAAAAGGACATTGGCAAGATGTGAAATGGATTCTACGATATATTAAAAGGACCGTGGATGTTGGATTACTGTTCGAGCAGGATAATACACTTGGTAAAGGTGTTATTGGGTACGTTGATTCTGACTATGCTGGTGATTTGGACAAATGAAGATCAACCACCGGTTATGTGTTTACACTTGCTGGAGGACCAATAAGTTGGAAGTCTACACTAAAGTCTACAGTTGCGTTGTCAACCACAGAAGCAGAATACATGGCTGTAACAGAGGCTGTAAAGGAAGCTATTTGGTTACAAGGTATGGCTAAAACCTTGGGATTGGTTCAGGAGCATATTAACGTGTATTGTGATAGTCAAAGTGCTATTCATTTAGCAAAGAATCAAGTCTATCATGCACGTACAAAGCATATCGATGTACAATTCCATTTTGTGCCAGAAATTATTGGTGAGGGGAAAATTCGTCTTCAAAAGATTAAGACTGCAGATAATCCCTCAGATATGATGACCAATGTGGTAACAGCAACCAAGTTCGAACATTGTTTGAACTTGATCAAAATCCTGCAAGTTTAACAGTTGAAGAAGGCACTATCAAGTATTGTTGACAAAGGCAGAAAGAATTGTGTGAAGATAGATTATCCTAATCAAATCTTCAAGGTGGAGATTATTGGCAGCAACTATCTTTGAAAAGTCAAAGGTAGTGGCTGTAAAACATTTTGGCACCGGATGTCAGAAATTAGGCACCGAAAATAGGAGCATTTAATTTGGGTTGAAATTTAGCATGGGTTAATTGCAATTTTGGTCCCTATTAGTATAGGTACTTTGCAAGTTAATCCTTAAACTTCAACTATAAATAGGCCTAACCATTTCTTATTTTCTTCATCCCAAAATTTGTCATTCTCTACTTAAGACATTGATCTCTCTCCCTATTTGTAAATTTTCACTTGTAACTTAGAGAGAAATATATTTGGTAGTGCCCGAGGACGTAGGCAAAATTTGCCAAACCTCGTTAAAATTCTGGTTTTTTTATTATTTATTTTTATATTTTGTGATTGTGATTGTAGTGATTTATTGTGCTATTAAATTACTATAAAAGGATATTCTGGCTAGGAAAGACCTGGTACTTAAGTGATCTTCGTGATCCACCTCTCTTTCCTAGGAATTGAACTTAGTGTGATTTTTCAGTACAATAATTTTACTCTTTTACACGCTTCTGCACAACATTCATACATTGTGCCTAACTTTGCATTATTATTTTTTATTCTCTTGTTAACCTTTTCCTCTTGGAAAAAAAGGTACAAATATAAAAACAAATTGAAATACATATTTTACCGTTAAAATTGTCACCTCCCTTAAATTAATATTTAAGGTTTTCTTTGGTTTCAATTTAATATTTAGCCAACTGTTTGAATGGAAGTGCTTGATTATAGCTGTCATTTTGATGAACTGATTGAAATCCAGAGTAAATCAATGACAAACATTATTGTTTGTACAATTTGATTTTCTTATGTTTGTGGAGCCTAATTTAGTAAGTAAATTCACTATTTTTAATCCAGGTGCAATAAGTGATTCAAGTCCTATCACATTTCGGTATAACAACTTCACTTTTGTATTTAAAGCCTAAATCATTCATCTCTAATTTCTCCCCCAAAGAACTTAGGCAATTAAAAATGATCTATTTACTAAATCGAGTGCACTCACAATAAACATTCCACAATGAATTGAAAAGTGTTCTCAGTACTCCATTACAAAAGCTATATAGTCGTTCACATATATAAAGTTTGAGACTTGCTAACATACTAGAGAACAATGATAATCCAATCCCTATTAAACAACTATTAATAAATAGCAAGATACAATATACTAATCAAGACCAATGTAAAGTGGATTGTTTGAAATATATCTACAATGCTATCTCGACTTGTTCTCCACAATTAAAATGATCCAATTGCTTAATCCAATCCAATCTTCCACGTAAGTTGTTTCTAATGGATTGGTCTTCAAAGGTAGAGAGTCCTATACTTCCACTATATCAACACTCAAGACATTGTTTCAAAAATTGTCTACTTAAAATATGATAAATAACAAACTGTTGTAGTAATTGCAACACCCTAAAATTCTCTTATAATATTCTTCTTGTTTAATTTAATTGAATCTTAGCATTCACAATAATATTGTCTCTAGCCCTAAACACAAAATATGTTATAGCAAATAGTGCAAAAACTTAAAAGTGGTTATTTTATAGAATAACAATGGCAGGCCTTTTGATGAAATCATCTGTCTATTATCCATGCACCATTATCAAACAGAAGGTCAGAAAGTGAGTGGAGCTAAGCTTAATTTACCATAAATTGTGCATCAAATCTAAGGACTCAACTTTGTTTTATGCTCCAGAGCCTATAGTTTTATGTATACAAATATGGATGTCCATTTCATATTTCCCCTAAAATTAAGGCACTGTCTTTTTCTAAGTTCCCCCTTTGGAGACTTCCACCATTCATTCTCTAAGGATCTTATCTATCCTTTCTGCATCTAACGGAAATATTTGACAATAATGAGCTCTGCATAAAGAATAAAACCCCCAAACACCATTTGTATAATTGCAAGATAATGTTTGGGTTATCCATACATTTGAATCTTAACCAATAAAGAAATTAAAACTATATCATGTGACTGTCTTTTCCTTATGCATTTTAGAACAATATGTATGACTATAATCTGCAGATTTATGTAAATAAATCTAATTCAAATCATAGTTGAGCCATTTGTATAAGAATTTTGTCCCATTGCAAGACCTTGACTTGGCAATTTAGTTTGTAATCTAAATGTATATTTATTTATTTATTTCACCCCAACTTTGAGTTTAAACTCAAAAAAGAAACTAAGCAGCAAATGTTGTTTTTATTCATTCATTAATTTATGTCATGTGCAGCATATATAAATTGAAGAATTTAATGGGAGGTGGGGATTTTAAGGTAGAATTACATGTTGTTGCCTTAAACAAAAGAAAATTTTAAACTAGCCCTCAACTTTTACATCAATTTGGTTTTTTTTTCAACTAAATTTGGCCATTAACCTTTTAAAAAAAAGTTAAACCGTTTACTAAAACATTAATTATTTAGCAATGTTGGTATGACAACTCGCTTTGTACACCATGTATACTTCATGTTGGCATAACACTATTTCTCTTATATGCCACGCCAGCAACTAATTTAAAAAATATAAAGATATTCAAAATTCAAAAAACTTATATAAGAAGTTCATAAAATTAAAAAAAGTTAGCATAAAGTATACGTGGATTATCATGCAAGCTACTATGTTTAAAATATTAATGTTTTAGTATTTCCATTAAAAAACAATAATTTAATTCCTTTTAAAATGTAGATGGTCAAATTTGACTCTTTTCAAAAGGTTGAAGGTCAAATATAACTTAAAAATGATTTAATTCATTATTTGGCCTCTAAAATATACTTATTTTCACACGCTAGTATCTAAGATTAAATTTGATTTATAAAAAATTAAGACAAATTAACAGAATATATCAACGTGGAGGACTAAAAATAAAATTAACAAAACCTATAAACATTACAAACATTCGAGAGGTAACTAATAGATGAAAGTAACCAACAAATCAAATTTCAAAACATTGGTGATTAAATAAAATTTTCCTTATAATTATTTGATCAAAATAAAAAATCTTATAATTAGGTTGACTATCAAATATAGCTTACTCAATTCATTTTATAGGATTACTCATAAAAGTAAGTAATTAATATTAGAGTAAATAGCAATTTCGTATTTGCTAAATTTAAATTAGTGTGTGAAATAGATACCACTAAATATTAAAAGAAAATTGTATTAGTTTTTTTATTCAATATTTATTAGGTTTAGTTAATACCTAAAAACAAAGAGAATATAACACATAATCTTAATTAATTGTATCCAAAAAAAAAAATTAAATTTAGCTTTGCTGTATTATTTTCAGTTTTACGAAAAAAACAAAAACCCATTGTAGAAAACAATGAAGAAAAAAAATATATAAGAAGCAAAGATCTGTCGCTATATTTTTCCGTCTTTTGCCTCACCATACCAATCCAAACTCTTTCATGACGTCTTCTCGTCAAATGAAGCATCAAGTCTTCTTGAGCTTTAGAGGAGAAGACACGCGCTTTAATTTTACCAACATCTTCTCAAAAGCTTTGAAACACAGGGGAATCAATGTTTTCTTCGATGAAGATACACTCGGAAAGGGGGACCAACTTTCACCGCACTTTCTCAAGCAATTGCAACCTCAAATCTCTCCATCATCGTTTTGTCTGTCAACTATGCTTCTTCAAAATCGTGCTTGGCTGAACTCTCTGACATCATGGACCGCAAAGATACTAAAGGACTTATCGTTCTTCCCATCTTTTACCATGTTGATCCTTCTGATGTACGGAATCTTGCTGGGAGATTCAAAACCTCCTTTGATGACCATGAATCAGAAAAGCTAGATCAAGTACAGCAATGGCAGGTCGCCTTTGTTGAAGTTGGTAAACTAAAAGGGTGGCATATAGAAGGAGGCAAATTCGATAGGTAACTATACATTTTTCATCTTTTTGTATTTGACTTATATTTGATTTAGATTCTATGTATAATTATATATATATATATCTTGATTATATGCTAGATCTGAAGCTGAGTACATCAAGGATATAGTTCAATATGTTATAAAAAAGCTGATGAACAACAACTATGGAAGTGCTCCTGAAGAATTGGTTGGAATAGATGATCAGAAAAAGACGATTTTGGAACTGATTGAGCAAGAAGATTGTCGTGTAATAGGACTCTGGGGAATGGGTGGTATAGGCAAAACTACTCTTGCCGATGCGGTATATAATGAAGTCTCTCTAAAATTTGAAGATCGTTGCTTTCTTCAAAATATTAGTTATAAAATAGAAAAACAAGGGATGGAATCTTTACGAAATGAATTTCTCTCTCAACTACTGAACCAGGAAATTCGTATTTGCACCCCTTCAATAAGTACCCCTTTTATCCAGGAGAGGCTAAACAATAAAAGAGTAATTGTTGTCCTTGATGATGTTAATGACTCAGACCAAATAGATAGTTTTGGTGTTAAACATTTTGGTCATGGAAGCAAAATCATTTTGACATCTAGAGATAGACAAGTACTTAATGTTGTGCGGAAGCGTGTAAAAGAGTATAATTATTGTACTGAAAAATCACACTGAGTTCAATTCCCAGGAAAGAGAGGTGGATCACGAGGATCGCTTAAGTACCAAATCTTTCCTAGCCAGAATATCCCTCTATCGTAATTTAATAGCACAATAAATAACTACAATCACACTCACAAGATATGAAAAATAAATAATAAAGAACACCAGAATTTTAACGAGGTTCGGCAAATTTCGCCTACGTCCTCGGGCACTAATATATTTCACTCCAAAAATACAAGTGAAAAATTTACAAATAGGGAGAGAGAACAATGCCTTAAGTAGAGAATGGCAAATTGTGGGATGAAGAAAAATGAGAAATGGTTAGGCCTATTTATAGTTGAGGTTCAGGGATCAATCTTGCAAAGTACCTATTCAAATAGGGACCAAAATTGCAATTATCCCTTTCCAAAAACAACTTTCGGTGCCTAACAAAAACTATTTGCTTCAACTTGCTATAGCCACCATCTTTGAAAAGTCAAAGATGGGCTATAGCCAATGGTTTCCCACATAGGGGACCCAACAAATCTCCCCCTCCAACTATGTGGGATATGCCTCCATTCCTGAGATCAAACAACATGCTTCAAACTTTCCTCTTGGTAAAGCCTTCGTCAACATATCAGCACCATTATCATCAGTATGTATCTTCTCAAGCTCTAGCAGCTTAGCTTCAAGAACATCTCGTATCCAATGGTACCGAACATCAATATGCTTAGATCTAGCATGAAAAGTTGGGTTCTTACCAAGATGAATAGCACTCTGGCTATCACAGTACAGGACATACTTTTCCTGAGTAAAACCGAGCTCATGCATAAACTTCTTCATCCAAAGCATCTCCTTGCACGCCGGTTCTTTGCAATGAACTCTGATTCAGTGGTGGACAATGCAACACACTTTTGCAATCTCGATTGCCATGCCACAGCTCCCCCTGCATAAGTGATCAAGTAACCTGAAGTAGATCTCCTCGAGTCAATATCTCCGGCCATGTCTGAATCTGTATAACCAACAAGAACAGGTTTCTCATTGCCGAAACAAAGTTTCATGTTGGAAGTGCCACGAAGATATCTCATAATCCACTTCACTGCATTCCAATGCTCTCTGCTTGGGTTAGAAAGAAAACGATCGATCAGTACCACAAGATAAGCCAAGTCTGGCCTCGTACAAACCATTGCATACATCAGACTCCCCACGGCTGAAGAGTAAGGAATTTTCTGCATCTCTTCCTTCTCCTTTTCTGTGGAAGGACTATGCTTAACACTCAATCTGAAATGCGTAGCAAAGGGAGTGCTCACCGCTTTAGCTTTGTCCATACTGAACCTTTGAAGTACTTTCTCGATGTACCTCTCTTGTGATAACCATAATTTCTTGGCCTTTCTATCACGTGTCAACTTTATGCCAAGAATTTGCTTTGCTGGCCCTAAGTCCTTCATTGCAAAGGATTTACTCAACTCTTAACAATGTAGGAGTTGACAAAATACATGAAGTAAAGAAGTTAGATGAGAACGACTCTCTTCAACTTTTTTCTACATTTGCATTTAAGCTTTTGAATCCTCCTACTAATTTTCGAGATCTATCCAACAAGTTTGTAGACTACGCTCAAGGCAATCCACTTGCTCTAAAAGTTTTGGGCTCTAAGCTGTATAAAAAGACTAGAGAAGATTGGGAAAGTGAGGTGGATAAATTAAGGGAATATGCCCAACCAAAAATTTCACAAATTTTGAAGAGTAGCTTTGATGGGCTGGATGAACAAGAGAAGAATATATTCCTCGATATTGCAATCTTCTTTAAAGGGGAATCCAAGAAAAATGTTGAAAAAATTCTAAGGAGTTGTTATAAGGGTGCACTGTGTGGAATAAGCAACTTGGTTAACAAGTGCTTGCTTGATATCACGCCCTTTCCGTTTTCTTTGCATGATGTGCTTGAAATTCGCAGTAGGTTTCTCACGAAAAATGCAGAAAAAAGTGCAAGTTTCTCTCCTAGGGTGCATCAGATTATGGAATCTTGGACAAGGCTCCTCAATGTATTTCTTTGCATGAAATGTTTGAAGAGATGAGTAAGGATATTATTCGCCTAGAATCGAAAAGCCCTGGAATGCGCGGTAGATTATGGAATCCTAAAGACGGATATCAAGTGCTCAAATATAATAAAGTAAGTAAGCACATACTCCATTTTCTTTTTTCATGTACTTGTTTGATTCTAACCAGAATTTATATTTCAGTGTTGTGAATGTATAAATTCAGTTAATTTATGAGTTCTTTGCACGTTAAAAAGTTTAATTATTTCTATTTATTTTTAGAGTTCATATTTGAAATATTTATTTACTTATCATACACGTAATGATGAAAGTCTTAAGGTATAACATGGGATCAAATATGGCTTTATTGAATTAGTTAAACATTTAATGCATTTCTCAGAAATTAAAGTTAAAACACTTTTCATGCCTAAAAGTTCGAGTAATAAGAAGGTATAGTTGATTAGTCTAAGTCTTGCCTAATATACTACCCATAAATTTCACTATACTAATACTTGAATTTTTTTTTTTTGTTATTAGGGCACGGACTCAATTGAAGGAATAAATTTAGACATGTCTCGAATTGATAATCTACAATTACATCCTACTGTTTTTGAGAACGTGATTAATCTTAAATATGTCCATTTCTATTTTCCTCCATTTAATGGTAAGTGTCAAAGTAAGAAGCTACATGCAAACGGAGATGATATTGTATCTCTTCCTGATGAGTTAATGTATTTTTGTTGGGATTTTTACCCCTTCAAATCTTTATCATTAAATTTTAATCCAAAGAATCTTGTGGTGTTAAAATTGTCTCGTGACAATATAGAAGAACTTTGGAATGAAGATAATCATCAGGTACATTCTTCCATAAAGTATTAGGGAATCGTATGATATCATCTTATCAAAAGTTATTAAAAATAAATATTAAAGGTTTTTTTTTTTTTATAGAAGCATAATCATTTGATCTAATTGCTGGTGAATATATACAGGGTTAATACATGAAATATAATTTTTGCTATTATTATAATTATTTTTTCTTTTCATTTTTTATACAACGCAAAGTAAGTAAATGATGCTTAGAGATAATGTAATTATTTTATATTTTCATTGCACAGGATCTTGTTAATTTAAGACAAATTGTGGTTACCTTTTGCAAGAAATTATGGAAGATCCCTAATTTGTTAACAGCCATCAATCTTGAAATCCTTTGCTTTAATGGGTGCGAAAATTTGGTTGAATTTCCTTCCTTCAATCATCTCGCATCTCTTAAAACGCTTCAACTTCATGGATGTTATAATCTCAAGAAGTTTCCTGAGCTCCCCAATGATGTTTCTTTCCTAAATTTATCAAAAATAGGATTAAAAGAAGTGCCCGATTCAATTGAGCATCTAGCCGGACTTGAAACGTTGTTGCTGAGTAATTCAAGGGTAAAAACTGTATCAAGCAAAATTTCGAAGTTGAAATCCCTTCGTTGTTTGGATCTTAGCCATTGCCCCATCGCGGAATTCCCAGAATTCATAGAAATCCGAAGTCGTCTACGACACTCTGGTGAACCAGCAGAATTCATAGAAACCCCACAAAGAATTACCACTCTCTCAGATATCCTACAAGGCATTGACCCCATCTCAGATGGCAGCGTCAGTTCTACGTCTATGTCCTTAAAACTTTGCAGAAGGGGTAAAAGTCTATCCGGAAAATTCGACAGTGCCCGCTTTGGTTGGAGAAAGATTCTCTCATCAAACTTAAGGTTTAAAAGACTTGGATATTTGAAATTGAATCATTGCAAGATCCTAAATTCAGTCTCAGAGATTCCACCATATTTACGATACTTGAATGCACATTGTTGCACATCTTCAGAAGAAGTACGGTTCAGCTTTCAAGACCGAGATCTATATGAACTCCATTCTTTTGATGGTGAAGAAGACTTCTTCATGATATTCTCTAATTGCTTTAGCTTGAATCAATATTCTATTGATATCATAGAGGAAAATGCCATGCTCAAAATTGGATCCCTGGCCAAGAAATGGACAAGGGATTGGAAAAATTATTATGGTCCAAAAAGTTTGTTTTGTAGTCTCTCCAGAAACGAAGTTTCAGCAAATAACTTTAAGTACCAGAGCATGAATTCTTCGTTAGTTTTGAAGATTACCCCAAATAGGCATAGTGGGGAAAGATTCTTGGTTTTTGCTCTCTGCTTGGTGGCTGATCTCACTCCCTGGCATGAATATGGAGATCTTCATTGTATCTGTGAATACCAATTGGCAGTCGTCGGTGGTGGAGGTGGTTATGAAAAGTTCAAAAGTGAGTGGAATTACCGGCCAAATTATTTACAATTACAGGTAGATTCAGAATACATGGGTAATCACTTGTTGATTCTATTTAGTGTCGATATGATCAAAGAAACAAAGGTTATGAGAAGGCATCATTTGAGTTCTTCATAAAAAACCGCGATCCAGGGGGCAAAGAAGAAAATATCAAGGTGGAGAAATGTGGTGTTGCTGTATCTTATGTGAAAAAAAATCAGGCTATGTCATCACAAGTTCTGAAGCCTTCGTCGAAGGTTCGATCACCAGTGGTCCATTGGAGTCATCTGAAGAAGCACTGGAACTCATTATCAGCGTTAACCAAGGCGATAAACAATAAAATCACTAAGGGAAAAAGGAGAAATAAGGGGAAAAAATAAGGCGAATTTTGCTCAACAGCTAAAAGGATTGATATTGTATCTCTTCATGATGTGGTAAGGTAAACTTTCTACCTATTCCCTATATATATATATATATATATATATGTTAATTTGAAAGACTGCTGCTGTCTGAGACTGGTTTTTCTTATAATAACCTACGCTTTTTATCATGGTGTAGATGTTTTCTGTTAGTTGTAGTTTATGTTGAGCTACAAAATAAAAGATCTCTTCACTCTTCTCTTACTTCTGTAGATTTTTTAGAGTAAATTAAGCCAAAACCTAAAGATTAAATTTTGACTTGTAAAATTTGATACCATGAAGGAAATGAAGATAGCAGTAATAGGTGTAAGCCCATTATGCTCGGAGATTTACCCATATTACCCATACAGAAGAAGAGGAACAAGTAAGCTTCTAATTTCTACTATCGAATGATTGCCTTATATTTATGGCTGAACTGAGATATTGTGTTTGTATATTGCAACTTGTCAACAGATTTGCCTTGTTCATGTCATTCAACTTTGTTTCAACGCTTTCTGGTTTTTTAGAGCTTTAGAGGAACCATATGCTGTTGGTTTTTTAGCCTTCCTGGATAGGTAAATTACCTTTGATTCATTGTAATTTTTGTTAGCATCCTCATGGCCTTCTTTTGACCTGATTTATCAATATAAATGCAGGATTTGGCAGAGTTGCTTTTTATTTCAAAACTCATGGAATGAAGACATGGAGTTGGAGGTTATTCTCAATGGCAACCCTCTCACAGTTTTAATTCTCAAGATGGATTCATGAGCTTATGTTTATCCCATGCGGGAATACAACAAAAACACTAGGGAAAAAAAGTAAGAGCTTCAAAGTGAAGGGTTTGGTTTCATGGTAGAGCCATTCGACTTGATTATCACATCATCTTGGGCTGAAACTTGAATGAAATTTCCTTTTTCCAAGCTTATGAGAGATTGAACTTGGATTTTTGTAGTTAAAATTCTAGAGTTTTACTGTGTTTTTGGATTGAAAGGATGTAATATTGGAATTGGTAGTCACTTAATGAGTGTCATTTAGTAACTTGCAGATTTTGTTGTGTTAAATCTACTTGGATTTGCAGGGATAAATCTATTGAATCAATTTTTGTTTCTTTGTACATTAGGCAATTAAAATAAGGTTAAACTATCTAATACATTGTGCCTAACCACCTTTGCATTATTATTTTTTATTCTCTTGTTAACCTTTTCCTTTTGGAAACAAATGTACAAATATAAAAACAAATTGAAATACATATTTAACCTTTAAAATTATCACCTCCCCTAAATTAATATTTAAGGTTTTCTTTTGTTCCAATTTAATATTTATTTATTTTTGTCGTCATTGCATTTCTCCTGATGAGCCAACTTTTTGAATGGAAGTGCTTGATTGCAGTAGCCATTATGATGAACTGATTGAAATTCAGAGTAAATCAATGACAAACATTATTGTGTGTAGTTTGATTTTCTTATGTTTGTGAAGCCTAATTTAGTGAGTAAATTCACTATCTTTAATCCAAGTGTAATAAGTGATTCAAGTCCTATCACATTTCAGTATAACAACTTCACTTTTGTATTTAAAGCATAAATCACCCATCTCTAAGTTCTACGCCAAAGAACTTAGGCTATTAAAAATTCTATTTACTTTTTCAAGTGCACTCACAATAAACATTCCACAATGAATTGAAAAGTGTTCTCAATACTCCATTACAAAAGCTATATAGTCGTTCACATATATAAAAGTTCGAGACTTGCTAACATACTAGAGAACAATGACAATCCAATCCCTATTAAATAACTATTAATAAATAGCAAAATACAATATATTAATCAAGACCAATGTAAAGTGGATTGTTTGAAATATATCTACAATACTATCTCAACTTGTTCTCCACAATTCAAATGATCCAATTGCTTAATCCAAACCAATCTTCCACATAAGCTGTTTCTAATGGATTGGTCTTCAAAGGTAGAGTCCTACACTTCCACTATATCAACACTCAAAGACATTGTTTCAAAATTTGTCTACTTCAAATATGATAAATAACAAACTCTTGTAGTAATTGCAACACCCTAAAATTGGGGTTAGAAGATTTAAGGTTTGTTAGTTAAGTGTTAGTTTTCCCTTACGTTTCAATAGTTGAAGCCCTTGTGTGTTAAGAGGGAATTATTTCTATTTTTATTTTTGGTTTTGGTTTCAATTTATTTAAAAACAAATCTAATTGGTTTTGGTAAAGATTATTTACATCATTTTACTTTATTTTTAATTAATTTAGAGAAAAGATAGGAAATCCCAAAAATTTTGCTCACGTTTCCTCTAATTTTTCTTCCTCTCTCTCTTCTAATTCAAAATTTTCATTTCTTTTGGGTCATTAATTTTTCTTCTTGATTCTTAATTCTGTTGTTTTTCTCTAGGTGCTACTGTCCATTTGCTACAAAGGTTTTAATATTTTTGAGTTGTTCCTTTGGTTCCAAGAATTTTTGCCCATTTTCGCTTCTCAAGACTTCATTTGCGTTCTTGTTTCGTTCAATCAGGATTTTAAAGGGTAAGTAATATTGTTTACGTTTTTATCAATTGCTTGAGGAACTTTTTATTTTTATTTTTTTGCAAACGGAATCTTTCTTAGTTTTTGATTACTGTGTAAATTGAGGTTCCAGTTCAGTTTGATAGTGACAAATCGGTCAATTCTTAGTGTTGGGATTAGTGTATTTCAGGTGTGTACTCTTATACACATGTAATTAGGGTTGTTTTCCATGCTGTTTTCGTGAATTGCAGGAAGATTTGTGGTGATTTACGAACCACAAGGGTGGTCTTATAACACCCTCTAATCCGTTCCCGTCGCCTGGGAGCCAAGAAGTGCCTGATTCAATTGAACATCTCCTCAAACTTGGCGAGTTGGACATGAGTAATTCAAAGGTAAAAAATGTTTGCAGCAACATCTCCAGATTTGCACATCATTAAAGGAAGTGTTTCGCAGATCAATATCCGTGCAATCATGCTAACATTATCAAGTTCTGTAATTGCTTCAACTTGAATCAAGATTCAATTCTCAACATTTTGGAAAATACCATGCTTAGAATTGAATCCATAGTGAAGCAACCGATGGATGGATTACGAAAACAAGAACTTAATGGAGACAAATTATTTTGTTCTTTACCTAGAGATGAAATTTCAACTAATAAGTTTGAGTATCAAAGCACGAATTCTTCAATAGTTTTGAAGATAGGCAGAAATAAGTGTAGCGAGAGGAGATTATTGGGTTTTGTTGTATGCATTGCGGTCGATCTTAAGCACCGCCATAGATACGGTGCAGGGGAATACCTGGTCATGGGCTGGACTACTTATTTAGGTTCAAAGGGTTGCCTGGAATTTAAGAGTGTTTGGGAAAAAATATTTGACTCGAAAAATAGGCTTGAGAAAACATTAGACTCGTTAAACTATGGGCTCAGGTTTGACCATTCAGGGCTCGAGTTTGACCCAATCTATTTACAAAAAATATGTAAATATCAAAATTTTAGTGAAAACAACAAAGAAGATGAAAAACCCAAATAACTTTTTCGATTAAGTGTAAAAAGTTATAAAATAATTAAATATATTAATTTTGTTGTTGTAGAGGTTTAAATTCATTGGATTATTTAAAACATAATCAAATCAATATAATGTATAAGCATTAAGGGTTAAAAGTGTTATTTTACCAATTTAAAAAATGTTACACCATCATTTACATTAACAAGTTAATGTACATTAATAATTTAACGGAGGGTAACCAAGTCATCATTTCTGTTAACAATTTAACTATGGGCGACCAAAAATAATATTTAATTTTTTATATTAATATAAATATTTATCTTTAATATTAATATAAAACAAATTTTTTAATTACATTTTAACGAGGTGCTAACATTTTGGTTGGCTGACTGTAATGAATAAAGGCTAACTTCGATTACAGCATAAAGTTTATATACTCAATTCGACAAAAAAAAAAAAAAAGGTTTAATACCTAATTCAAACAAATAACATAGTTTCCACTTTATTGGAAAAATAAGATGATTGGAAAAGTGGCATACAAAATAACTTGTTTGAGGAATGAAAAATGTAAAAAAAAAAAAAAAAAAAAAGGAATGTTTGGGACTAATCTGTTTGATGACCATTACTTTCCTACTTTGTTTTGTTTACCAAAGGAATGAAAATGAAAGCAGTCGAAAGCAAAGCTCCCTTTTTCTCCATCAATCACGCTATCTGTTATGGTAGTAAATTTTATTCATCCAAAAAAAGGGAAGCAGATTGTTGCTACATATATATCAAACCTACTTGCAAAGAAGTAAAGACTAGTTGATGTATTTCAATAAAGAAGCCATTTTAATTCATTCTACTTTGCTTTATTTTTTGATGATTGGCAGCAGCACAGTTTTGAAATGAAGAAATTCAAGGTATAAACAAAATTAATTCATTTTTCAACCTACATTGTCAGGCTTATGTAAAATAACACAAATATTTATGTCCATTACATACCCCCAAAAGCTTCATCCCATTAAAAGAACACTAAACAAAACTGACCCTACAATGATTCCATTCATATGATGCAGCAATGCAGTGAGTAAATAAATAAAGCCATTCATATGATATTTTGTTGAATTTGGATAATTAAGAATTATGTACCAAGCCAAAACAGAGTAAACTTGAAGTGACAGTGATGAACGAGGAAGTAGTTGTTGTTTTAGAGAAATGTTGAGGAATGGAGAAAAATGTTGAGGAATACACCATGGTTTTACCCTCCATTGGAGCAATGGAGAAAAATGAGCAATGAGCAATGGAGAACCCAGATAAAAGAAAATGGCAATGAAAATCGTCAGCATGACAGCAACACTTGTTGTTTTGGTTTCAAACGTGCTGCAGATCACATATGCTGCAACTTACACTGTGGGTGACACCATTGGTTGGGTAATCCCCACCGGCTATATTGAATTATATCATAACTGGACAGACAATAAGAACTTCTTAGTTGGGGATATTCTTGGTGAGAGTTTCTCTGTTCAGTTTCTCACAGAAAGAAGAAGAAGAAGAAGAAGAAAATAGAGCTGCTTCACTTGCCACATCAGCTCGTTGACTTGCCATGTCAGCAATTTCGTTAACACTAACGGGGTAACTGTTAATTAGTGAGTGTTTTGTAACTTTTCGAAAGTTGAGTGACTGAAATGAAACGAAACTTAGGTGAATGTTTTGTCAGTTACCCCAAAATTATGTGACTGTTGGTGTAATTTACCCTATTATAAAAATAGACCAAATTTTTTTAAAAGGCTCAAACTGACAACATTGTTCAATTAATATGGAAATATAACATACAAAGAAAATTTTATATAGACCCAAATTATCATTTCTCTTGTATTTGAACTGATATTTTGTGACAATGCAAGTTGTCAAC
The DNA here is from genome assembly GCA_025503065.1 of Gossypium bickii. Lineage (NCBI taxonomy): Eukaryota > Viridiplantae > Streptophyta > Magnoliopsida > Malvales > Malvaceae > Gossypium > Gossypium bickii. Next base: position 130,745,584 of record CP106713.1, read on the forward strand.
AGATTTGCTTCTTGATTTTATTCATATGATGGTTCAACGCAAAATTGAAGGAATCTTTTGAATACCTTTTCTGGGCTCTGGCAATTCAGTCTTGGTGGAGAAGTAAGTTACCTTTGACTTATTATTATGATTTTAGGTTCATCTAAGCCTTATTTTATCCAGATCTATCGGCGGATTATATGAATTTAGAAATTCCGAGAATTGCTCGTATCTCAAATCTTGTGGTATGAACACATGGAGCTGGAGGCAAGCGTTTGACGGTTATCATTCTCAAGTTGGATTGGTGAGCTTATGTTTATCCCATTGAGGAACCCAAGAAGATACTAGAAGAAAATTAAATGATTTGAGGTTAGTTTGAAGTGAAGAGCTGGTTTCATATTAGAGCCATTGGAATTGATTATTTTCATATCTTGGATTTTGATTATCAGATCAGTTGGGGCTGAAATTTCTTTGTATGTTATTGCCTTTCAAGTTGTTTAAGCAGCATTGTGGTGAGGAGATATTAAGATTCATGCTTTATTCTTTTTGGCAGTTGACCCCATAGGATCAGTGGTGGACTTCATTCAGTTTCATTGAAAAGTAGAGATTTAATCATCTGGTATCTCAATATACTCATTGCATTTTCCTTGAATGATATCTTGATTCGTTGATTTGTGATTCATGTCTGTTTATATTGGAATTGCAGTTGCAGATTAAGGGTGGGTTTGATATCTTCTTTCTCACCAACAAAAACAAGTTCCACTAAATTTCTAGTGTTAATGTAAGGTTGTGCCCTATGCCTAATCTTTTTTTATCTCAGTTTATAGATGTGCTTTTTACTGGCAGAGTTTAAAGCAATGTAGTATAAGTCAGCCAAAACCTAGAGTTTGAGCTTTGACTTTTTAAATATGCTACTGTGAAGGGAATGAAGATGTCAGTGATTGGTTTAAGAAAAGCAGATGTGGAAAAAGGGAGTCAAGACTACATTAATGGCGGATGAGTAAGCTTCTAATTTCTTCTATTGAGTTATTGCCATATATTTGTGGTTGAAATGATTTTCCTAGTTGATATCATTCAACTTTGCTGTTGGAGCTTTGGAGGAGCCATATGCTCTTGCCAATTTAGTCTTCCTGGTGAGGTTAATTACCTTTGTTTCATTGAGATCTTTTACAACCCTCATGGCCATCTGATTTTTTAAAAACAAATGATTTGGGTTTAGTTTGAGTTGGTTTCAAGGTAGAGCCATTTGACTTCATTCTCATATCAGTTTGGGCTGAAATTTGAATTAATTTTCCCTTTTTTTGTATTTTAGATTATCAGATTATTGAACTTTGATTTGATTTTTGGGATTAAAATTCCAGAGTTTTACTCTCTTTTTGGATAGAAAGGATGAATATTGGAATTGGTAATCAGGGACTTTAGTCACTAAGCATTAACTATTCTATCACCTTATATTCTTCATAGAATTTGGATTTAATCCATTTGGTCCATGCACTCATTTTTATGAGCTTCGAAACTTCACAGTCACTTTCTCTAATCCTAAACTATGATTTTACTACAAGAAAAAACACAAAATATACTACTCTGATTATTTTATATTGCATTATTTACACAAATCTGTAGGTGTTGATCTTAGCTGAACATGTTATGCGGTTGCAGTGCGGTATTTGTGTCTTGAAACAAACGATGCGATTTTCCATAACCATTTGCTGCATACGGTGATTCTTCATTGTGAATTTACAGTCACTGCTTTGGGAGAATGATGTTAAGGGGGTGCCGGAATTCCAGCAGTCGCAAAACGTGGCTGTGATTCGAGCTATTCTACTGTGCTTGAAGCTTTGAACTAGAGCATGACAGTTTCATTGTGTATCAATTCAACTACTCGAGCTAATCAATTGATCCTTCAAGTGAAAGATATTGATTTTCGTAAATGTCTTGCCAAGGCATATCAGCCAAGGACGGGGTAGATCGGATTTTAATGTTCATGGCATTGTATTTATTGACATTATACATTATGTTGTATTGTTGTTTTTTTGTTTTACGTCTTACTTGTAAGCTGCGACTCAAGTTAGCAGTTGAAGCCATGGAGGCTTTACTTTAAGGTTTACACTTTGTTTCCTTTCTTTTATATGATCTTCAAACGATGTTTAATCAAATATATTCTTTGATTGTAAACTTCATTGTATTAAACTTAAGTCATTTTCATTAGATTGTAAAATTAGGTAATCTTATGATGACAGGCAGCAGAGTTAAAAGGCTTTTCAAAAGGTAGAATCTGATGGGTTTGTAAGGTCCACACGCACATCGCGTGATAGATAATTGGGTAAGCTCAAGTTTTCATTTTCTTGCAGAGCAATAGAAACCCATCAAATATCTAAATAATTAGACACTGCAAAGACGTACTAAATATCACACAAGGGATCAAAGTATATATAAGCTCTCAAGGGTAGGCAAATCCAAACATTTATTTGCTTTTAAGACTTACTATTCTATAACAATGGTATCTCCTATTGATCTTAATTATATCAACCTCTAAATCAGTTGCTAAGCAGTTTAGGTGAATTCATGTTTAAGTTGTTTTGATTAACAAATTTAGACCGCTACATTTGTGTAAATGTGTAAATGTTAATGCTAAATTTGTTGATTTTTTTTTTAGAAATAAGATCAAATTGACAAAAATGCAAACATTAAGTGCTAAATTTATTGTTATACCAATCAAAATTATGTGAATTTTTTGATAGAAGACATTAACGATGTAGTTAAATGTCTTTAGTTGTTCACTTCCAAAATTAACAAAGATTAAATTTCTCTTCTTTTAAAAGGACCAATTTATTCAATTTTGAAATTAAGAAAGACTAAAGAAATCGTTTTACCCAAACTTGCCCTCCCTATGTTAGAAAGGACTAACAAAGAAAATCTATCATCATTTCACCTAGGAAAATAGAAACACAACACCCTTCCTTCCAAAGACTTTTCATTTAGGGGAAAAAAGTGAAAACTATTCTTCAAGAAAGTGGTAGGAAATTTAAGTTCAATTCACTTAAAATGGTCTAAAAGTGGCAATTATTCTTAAGAAAGTTATACAAAATTTCAATTCAATTGACCCAAATGACAAAATGTGTTCAAGTCATTATTTTTGTTAGGAAATTCGTAAGAAATTTCATCACAACCCAAAAGAAATTCATGAATGGTGACAACTTTTTTTTGAAGTTATATGATTAGTTACGAAATCAACTAATATCTATTTTCGTATAGATGATTTAATCATACTAACATATTAAATAGGCCCTTAAGCTTTATCACTTTATCTAAATAATTTCATGTACTTTTATCATACCCCAAATAAGCCTTTAAACTTTATTTGTTATCCGAATACTTTTATTTTTTATCTTGTATCCAGAAAAGTTTAAATCTTAACAAATTTGTCCCATTGGAAGACCTTGACTTGGAAATTAACACCCATCATCATCATCATCATTTGGAACAATTTTTCTTGTTCGTCAAAACTCCCTTTTAATACTCTTCATCAAAGTCCACATCACTAGAAAATTAAAATATAGACTTAAGGCTTAGAATATGGTTGTTTATATAAACTCAAAATCTTTTTACTTTTATTTTTCTAAATAATATGAGATATGGGCTTTTATATAAATTCATAATCTCTTTGTGCCTTGTTCTTAAGCAATACGAGATTTATTATTATTTTAACTAAAAAAAGATTTAAATTAAACTTGGTTTTTAAAAACTACATCAATAAACATGAATAAAATATGTTTTTCAATATACTAAATGGTGATTATAAGTTGATGTTGAAATTCAACACTCCCCTCATCACCAACTTTTATTTAAATTAACATGTCATTTGAAATAAGGGCTAATTTAAACACAAATAAAAATATAGGGGTTTATTAAAAGTAAACTAGTTCAAGGGCTCTTTTAAGAATTTAACCATTTGCTGAACATTGTCTCATTGGAAGACTCTGATTTTTGTGGGTAAAAGATACAAATAAAGAAGACTGTCATTTCCTGAAAAGCGTGAGAGTGACAATTTTCTCGACTCAGATAATTAGCTAATCTCCTCCGGCCGTTGCCTTTGTTAAATCTCATTGTCATTTAATGCTAGGATATACCAAAGCTCCCTTTGTGTATTTTCCTCTCTTCTTCCTCAATCTCACAATCCATCCACTTTCATGGCATCTTCTTCATTTTCTTCGTCAAATGATGTATTAAAATTTATTTACTCACAAGTTCTAGAATTTAATAAAATTAGAATTTAGTTGAGAAAATAATTTAATTAAATGAATGAATTAAATTTATTTAATTAATTATATAAATAATCTTTTTACAATGAAAACTTGATATTGGGTTAGATAAATTAAATGAGTTGATTTAAAGTTCATATAGACTTGATCATATGGGTTGAGCCGATGCAAAATTTTAGGCCCGTTTTCTAAGCCTTGCCTGACCTACCCGTATTTATTTTTTTAGATTATTTTTATGTAAAGATAAATTTAAAAAATATAATACATTAAATACACTAAAAATATTAAAATAAATATTTCTCAACAAATTAAAAATATACTTTTTTAAAATAAATATTTATACTTAAATAACACTAACACAGTTACAACTTAATAATAAAATATTTTTAAAATACTAACAGAATTAACAATAAAACAAAAATTCAATATCTAAATAATAACAATAAAATAGTAACAATACAATAATGAAATTGTAACAAAACAACAATATAACAGCAGTAAACAACAACTGAACACAAATAGTCAAATTCGATTAGGCCAAAATATCTTGTAAGACCCGACCCGTTTAGAAAATGTGCCGATATTGTATGTTGAATAATATTTTACTCAACATTTACGTTCTAACACATAAACTATTATTTTCCAACTTTTAAATTAATTGCCAATGATAGAAATATGAAGTGCTTTAATTAATTAAAACCAACCAGAATCACATACTCTACAACTAGCTTGTGATTTAGAATTTTCATACTTTGGTGCATTATCAACCTACTTTTTTCCTTATGCATTTTACAAGCTATATGTATGGTTGTGATGTGCAAATTTTGTGGAACTTCCATGAAAATTCAGCCCAGGAGTGGCCTGATTTCATTTATCCAAATTCCTACATATGTAGCTTCAAGGAAAGAAAGAAGGTTGGATGGTATATTTTGAAGTGCTGTAAGATTTATTAGTCATTTTGAAATTGGTGTCAAAAGCAAAAGCAACCTTTTTTTTTTCTTTTTCTTTTCTCAGCCAATAAATATATTTTATTTATCTGTTGGATTAAATCTCAAATTTAAAAATAGTAAAGGGACCCAAAAACAAAATTTGACCCTTTCCGGATTGGCTAATTTCTTGGGTGGTGCAGTTTCTAAGAGGTCCACACGCACAATGATTATTAGTTTATAAAAGAAAATAAAGAGAATTGATTATCTCATGTGGTGTGACGACTAAAAGATAGTTGCTAAGCTCAAGTCGTCCCCCATGCTTTTGTCTAAGAAGAACGCCTAATTTTATCAAAAAAAAAAAAAAAGAACGCCTAAATTTCTTTCCCATTTAATAAAAGGATACCAAAGATGATCCATATTTTACACTCTTTCTTCTTACAATAACGCCACAAGCCAAGCAAAACTCACTTCCTTTATTTTTTCTCTCTTTTGCTTCAATACTCTTTCATGGCTTCTCCTTCACCCTCTACTCTAATGAAGTATCATGTTTTCTTGAGCTTCAGAGGTGAAGACACGCGCCTTAATTTCACCAGTCACTTACTTCAAGCTTTGAAAAACCAGGGACTTGATGTTCTCTTCGATGAAGAAAAACTGGAAAGGGGGGAGCAGCTTTCACAAGCACTTTCTCGAGCAATTGCAGTCTCAAAAATGTCGATCATCGTTTTGTCTGAAGACTATGCCTCTTCGAAATCATGCGCTTGGCTGAACTCTCTGACATCATGGACCGCAAGCACACACAAGGACATATTGTTCTTCCCATCTTTTATCATGTTGATCCTTCCGATGTGAGAAATATTGGTGGGAGTTTTAAGACATCCTTTGATAAGCATGAAGCAACGAGGTCAGTTGATGAAGTGAAACGATGGAAAACTGCTTTTGCTGAAGTTGGTATATTAAAAGGGTGGCATATAGATGGAAGCATCTCGGATAGGTAACTATATTTGTCTCATCTCCTTATGTTTGACTTATCTTTGTTTTGGATTTCGTATATATACTTCTTTTATTACTAGACTTGAAACCAAGTACATCAAGGATATTGTTGTGTGTGTTATGCAAATTAAGTTGATGAAGCATCAAGTTTTCTTAAGCTTAGGTGAAGACACATGCCTCAACTTCTCAATCACCTAGTCAAAGGTTTGGAAAAAGTAGGAATTAATGTCTTCCCCGATAACGAAACACTGGAAAAAAGGAGAGAAACTATATATTTTCTTTTCATCTTCTTATATTTGACATATTATTGTTTTAACTTTAAACCCCCCTTTTTTTTTTGTTTATTTGGTAGGCCTGAATCCGTGTACATTGAAGATATTGTTCATATGTTAAAAAAGAAGTTGACGAATAGCGAGTCCAAAAGGGATTCTGAAGAATCTGTTGGAATAGATGATCAATGAAAGACGAATTCGAGGGCGACTGGGGAAGAAGACAATTGTGTAATAAGATGATTTTGAGGTTGATTGATGAAGAAGACATTTTTTTGTTAGTTTTATGTTTTGTCTTTGGGTTTATGCTTGTGCTTGTGCTTGTTAATTGTTGAATGGTATTAGAATTAAGTGACCCAAATTCTTATTTAAATAAAATAAAAGAAGAATCCCTATAGAATTACACTTCTTTTATTTTATTTTGAATAAGGTTTTTAAACCTTCTTAAACTCCATCTATTTGATATTGATTAGAAGAAGGAGTTTCAATCTTACTACTCCTATTGGAATATGGCTTTATAAGCCTATAAATAGACATGGTCTATTCCTCTTGTAATTGATTCGAATTCGACATAGTGAATTTTCTTCTCTTCTGCCCGTGGTTTTTCCTGAAAGGGTTTCCACGTAAAATCTGTGTGTTCTTCATTTTTTTTATTTTTTTTACAAATTGGTATCAGAGCTTCCGGTTTTTTTTTTCATCTCGATCACGGTAATGGCGTCTTTGAAGTATGAAATTCCATGTTGGATCGCAACACCGTTCGTTGTGGCGTATAAAGATGCAGCGCTTCTTGCACGATGGATTTAGAGGAAGCCTGTTAGGGTAGATAAGATGCCTTCGACATTGACGGAGGAAGATAAGAAGCGCAAGGATCGAAAGGCACTAACACGATTACATCCGCATTTGTCTAATGAAATTTTACAGGATGTGATGAAGGAGAAGACTGCCGCAGCATTATGGAAGAGGCTAGAACAAATATGTATGTCGAAAACTTTAACTAGCAAGTTGCATATGAAGCAACGTCTTTATGCTCATCGTTTGGAGGAAGGTGCGTCAGGTACACGAACACTTAACAATGTTTTTAAAGAAATTCTCTCAAACTTGGAGGCCATGGAGGTTCAAGTATGATAAGGAAGATCTAGGGTTGATTCTACTTTGTTCGTTGCCGCCTTATTCAACCTTTAGAGACACGATTTTATATAGCCGCGAGTCTCTCACAGTTGATGAGGTTTATGATTCTTTGACCTCGTATAATAAGATGAAGCATCTTGTGGTTAAACCCGACTCCCAAGGAGAGGGTCTTATTGTTCGTGGGAGACAAGATCGGAATGTCGATGATGATCGTGGAAGGACACAGAAAGGAATCCTCGCGGTAAATCTAAGGGTAGATCAAAGTCTTCAAACAGAGGTAAAACCTGTAACTTCTGCAAGAAGAAAGGGCACATTAAACCTGAGTGCTACAAGCTACAGAACAAGATTAAAAGGGAGGCTGCAAATCAAAGGAAAACAACGAGAAAATTCGTGAAGGCGATATTGTAGAAGACTACGGTGATGGTGAACTTCTAGTCGCTCACAACAATTCTAAAGAGAGCGAGGAGTGGATACTTGATTCAGCCGCACCTTCCACATGAGTCCCAATCGGGATTGGTTTACAAATTACGAAACGGTGTCCATGCGAAGGTGTTGTTTTGATGGGAAATAATGCTTCGTGTAAAATCGCAGTGTGTTGGACAATTAAAGTTAAGATGTTTGATGGAGTTGTCAGAACACTTAGTGACGTACGGCATGTTCCAGAATTGAAGAGAAATTTAATTTCGTTGAGTACTCTTGATTCAAAAGGGTACAAATACACAGCTGAAAGTGGGATGTTGAAGATTTCCAAAGGTTCCCTCATTGTGATGAAAGGGCAGAGAAAGACTGCCAAGTTATATGTTTTGCAGGGTTCTACTGTTATTGGTGATGCAGCTGTTGCTTCCTCTTCTTTGACAGACGATGATATTACTAAACTTTGGCATATGCGCCTAGGGCATATGAGTGAGAATGGCATGGCAGAATTGAGCAAAAGAGGACTTCTTGATGGGCAAGGAATTTGCAAACTGAAGTTCTGTGAGCACTGTGTTTTTGGGAAGCAAAAGAGAGTTCGATTCACCAGAGGAATCCATAACACGAAGGGAACATTGGAGTATATTCATTCTGATCTGTGGGGGCCATCAAGAGTGCCTTCGAGAGGTGGAGCTAATTATATGCTAACTTTTATTGATGATTTTTCTAGAAAAGTTTGGGCATTCTTCCTGAAGCAGAAAAGTGATGTGTTTTCCTCATTTAAGTCTTGGAAAACTATGATTGAAAAACAGACAGGAAAACAAATAAAATACATCCGTACAGACAATGGCTTAGAGTTTTGTTCTGATGAGTTTAATAAACCGTAAAGTCGAAAGGAATCGTGAGACACTTGACGATTCATCATACTCCATAATAAAACGGCATTGCAGAACGAATGAACAGAACGATTATGGAGAAGGTTCGATGCATGTTGTCAAATGCCAACTTACAAAAGTCGTTTTGGGCAGAAGCAGCCTCTACTACATATTTTTTGATCAACCGATCTCCATCTGTTGCCATTGAGAAAAAGACTCCACAAGAGGTATGGTCTGGTAATCCTGCTAATTATTCTGATTTAAAGATCTTTGGGTGTCTCGCGTATGCTCATGTTAATAATGGAAAATTGGAACCAAGATCCATTAAATGTGTTTTTCTTGGTTATAAAGTCGGTGTAAAAGGGTATAAGTTATGGTGTCCTGAAAATAGAAAAGTTGTGATTAGCAGAGATGTTGTTTTGATGAAACCGCTATGCTACCTAACTTATCTCTTAAAGACTCTTCCAATAAAGAAAATCAAAAGCGGTGGAGCATCGATTAATACAGAGTCAACTCCTCAAGTCAAGACAAAAATTGAGAATAGAGTTGCTTCTTCACCACAATACTCTATCGCCAAAAATGTAACTAGAAGAGAAATTAAACCTCCAAAGAAGTATGTTGAGGTCGACCTAGTTGCTTATGCTTTAAATGTGGTGAAGATATAGATGCAAACCAAGAGCCGTCAAATTATTCTCGAGGCGGTTAGTGTGAAGACTCGAAAAAAGTGGATGTTTTCTATGCAAGAGGAAATAGAATCACTCCACAAAACAAAACATGGGATCTTGTGAAACTTCCTAAAGGTAAAAAGGTTGTTCATGTGTAAATGGGTGTTTAAAAGAAAGAAGGGACTCAGGAGTTGAAGAATCCAGATATAAAGCAAGGCTTGTTGCAAAGGGTTATAGTCAAATTCCAGAGTGGACTTCACAGATGATGTGTTCTCCCAGTTGTGAAGCATAGTTCGATTCGAGCTTTGCTTGGTATTGTGGCCATGCAAGATTTGGAGCTTGAGCAGTTAGATGTAAAAACTACATTTTTGCATGGAGAGCTTGAGGAAGATATTTACATGCAACAACCAGAGGGTTTTACAGTCTCAGAAAAAGAGGACTATGTTTGCTTGCTGAAAAGTCTCTTTACGGTTTGAAACAGTCACCAAGACAGTGGTACAAGAGGTTTGATTTCTTTATGACTTCTCATGATTTTAAAAGAAGTAGTTTTGACAAATTGTGTTTACTTTAAGAAAAAGCAGTGATGGTTTTTGTGTGTATCTACTTCTTTATGTTGATGACATGTTGATAGCAAAGAAAAGATAAAGGAGAGATAAGAAAGGTCAAATCCCAACTAAGTGAAGAATTTGATATGAAAGATTTAGGACCAAAGAAAGAAGATACTTGGTATGGAGATTCTCGAGAGATAGAAAAGCAAGTAAATTGTACCTAAGTCGGAAGGGTACATTGAGAAAGTTCTTTGCAGTTCAATATTCAGAGTGCTAAGCTCATTAGTACTCCTTTAGCGACCATTTTCGGACTTTCATCGGCTTTGTCTCCACAATCGATGATGAGATTGAGTACATGTCACATGTTCCATACTCTAGTGCAATGGGGATCTCTCATGTATGCTATGGTTTGTTCACGCCCGCATTTATCATATGCAATCGGTCTGCTTAGCGAGATACATGGCGAATCCCTTGTAAAGAACATTGGAAAGTAGTTCAGTGGATTTTAAGATACTTACGAGGTACTACTGATGTTTGCTTACAGTTTGGAAGAACTAGAGATGGAGTCATTGGGTATGTTGATGCTGATTTTGCTGGAGCCCTTGATAGAAGAAGATCTCTCACTGGTTATATCTTTACAATCGGAGGTTGTGCAATCAGTTGGAAAGCTACTTTGCAAACTACAATCGCTTTGTCTACCACCGTTCGTGCCGAGTACATGGCGACATCGAGGCTTGTAAAGAAGCTATTTGGTTGAAGGGACTCTTTAGTGAGCTCAATGAAGACCTTCAAATTAGCACAGTATTTTGTGACAGTCAGAGTGCCATCTTCCTTACAAAAGATCAAATGTTTCATGAGAGAACAAAACACATTGATGTTCGGTATCATTTTGTTCGTGATATTATTGCTCGTGGTGATATTGTTGTGAGCAAAATTAGTACTCATGAAAATCCTGCAGATATGATGACTAAGTCACTTCCTATAACCAAGTTTAAGCATTGCTTAGACTTGGTTGGTGTTTATTGTTGAAGGTAAATCCTTAAAGGGTTTTATGGAAGAGGTGGAGAACTTGTTCGTTGAAAGTTCGCGATGAAGAACTTGTTTATTGAGAATTCGTGTCAAGGTGGAGATTGTTAGAATTAAGTGACCCAAATTCTTATTTAAATAAAATAAAAGAAGAATCCCTATAGAATTACACTTCTTTTATTTTATTTTGAATAAGGTTTTTAAACCTTATTAAACTCCATCTATTTGATATTGGTTAGAAGAAGGAGTTTCAATCTTACTACTCCTATTGGAATATGGCTTTATAAGCCTATAAATAGACATGGTCTATTCCTCTTGTAATTGATTCGAATTCGACATAGTGAATTTTCTTCTCCTCTGCCCGTGGTTTTTCTTGAAAGGGTTTCCACGTAAAATCTATGTGTTCTTCATTTTTTTTTTTCTATTTTTTTTTTTTACAAATGGTTATTGAACTTGAAAATTAGGATTAACAATGTATGATGCACAAATTCTTGCATGATTGTGCTTTACTTGTTGATGCTTGAAAGACTTTTATATGCTTCCGTTAAACTGAATGCATTTACAAGATTATGGTTGAATATACATAATTTTTACCTGATTGACGTATGTTTGGTATTTTAAAATCATCTTGATTGATATCAATCTAAATCAAATCTAATATAGTTCGATTATATAAAGTAAACACCTCGAATTCATTCAACCTAGTTAAATTTAAAAATACTCACAAATCAAATCTTTAAACTCCGAAAGTCACATATTTAAAATTGACCTAAAATCGAAATGACTCAAAAAAAATTAAAACTCAGATCTTCTTGATCCAAATTAACATTAATTAAAATGAATCCAGTATGCCCGATTGACAGGTTTAGTTAAGGGGTAATAAGTAAAGGACCAGGCTATATGCATGAAATTACGTTAGATGGGTGTGTAAAAGTTGGGGTCCCATTTCCCACCGTGTCACTTGTGTGAGTGCCCAATACTAGTGTGTTCAAAATTTTGTTAATAATTTTGGTTTATTTTGTATCTTTGGACAAATATTGGACACAGATCAAAATAGATGCTATTAATGGAATAAGTTTGATCAAGTCTTCCTTAGTTTTAATCTATATATTTTTTTTATCTCTTTTTAAAATTTGAATTTATTTTATTTTAAAATAAATTTATCATTTTTTATTATTTGAATATCTTATTTATCTTAATCAATTTCTACTTGTATAATCAGAATTATCAATGAATATGTGTGTCTTTCTTCCCATCCCTTTCAAAATCTTATATAATATACTGAGTCAAATATCTCTAAGTAAATAATTAAAATTTAATTACAAATTACTTGAACACAAATTATATATGTCTAGTTGATCTTTCCGCTGGCTCATCATAACTGTTTATGAATTGTATTTGAACAAAAACAAAAAGGAAGAGAAAGTTAGATGACATGTATCACTGTCCGCGGTAAATGTGCTCTTTTGTTAAAAACAAGAGATGACTTAGAAATTAAATTAATTGTAATTAAATAATTGAAGTTCGAAGTAAAAATTAAACTCATTAGTCATTATAATTTTAAGAAATGAGACAATTAAATTTATTTACTCATAGTTTTTAATACGATAAAATTGTCTTGACTTTAACAAAATTAGATTTGGTTGAGAAAATGTGTTCTTTATTTTATAAAAATGAAATCGGTCGTTCTACTTTTGATTTATCAAAATTTGGTTCTTGTAAGTTCATTTGTTGCTAAACGCATAAACTTGATCCCCTGATTAATACCAAGAGAGCTTGCTTTGATCCTCTTTGTTGGTCGTCTTATATCTTCCTTTGAAAAAGAGAAAAGTAGGTGCTTTTTGGACAAAGATTAATTAATGTTCTAGAAAGCATTAGTTGAGTTGCTGCTTTTGAGAAAGTAAAGGTTATGAAAGGGACGAAATTATGATGCAAATCCTAAATAGACTGACTAAAAGATCTTAATCAAATTTGATTGACGAATAAAACAGGCGTGGGATTACTTTTGACACAAACCTTAAAAAAGAACTTAATCCTACCCACTTTCTGAATTAAATGGCAATCATCTAGTTGTAACACTAAATTTATTTCATTAATAAATCATGAAAAATTTAATCATTTATAATATTAACAATTAACTTTGCGTGTCTCGAATTGCCGTTCACGGACAGAATAAGGGGTTTGTTGGGTCAGCCAAGCAGAGGAGAGGATTAGGTTTTTGTTTTTTTTTTTTTTTATGAGTAGTCAAATAGCCTTGTTTTAGGGTTTTTTATTGGCTTTATAAAAGGTGTGAAACGGTGCCGTTTACAGCCTACTTCAGTGGCTCTAATACGGCGCTGTGTAGGGTGACACGATCTTGACCCGACCCGATGTCCCAAGATCTGCGTGTTTCTACGGCGAGGGGATATTTGTGCACCTAGTCCCTCCGCTTCGCGCTGTCAGTCGATTGAACCCTATTTCTTTTTTTGTTTTTTATTTTATCTCTGAAATTTGTGCGCCATTTCATTTTGATCCTTGTTAAAATGATGCGCGCAGGGATTTGAGTTTTTTCATTTCAACTCATTTTATTTTTATATTCAGAATTATTTTAGTTTATTTTAAACACTTTTATATTATATTATTACTTGTATGTATTTTATTTTTTTCATTTTATATATATTATTATTTTTATATCAATATATTTTGTTTTAAATTATTTGTATATCATTGACTTCATGTTATATAGATTATTATTTTTATATATTCTTTGTATATTTTTTAAAATTGTTACATTTATAATTTATTTATATCAAAATTTTCTTATATATATTTGTTTTAAAATTTTATATGGGACATACATCATTATTTTATGTACATAATTATTTTTTTTATTCACAAATTTTGTTTTAAATTGTTTTGTATAGCACTAATTTTAAATTTCTTCTTATAATACTTATTTTGAAATTCATTTATATGTTACATTTTATATTTTATATATTATTTATTTTATTTTTGTTTATTTTATGATTTTCTTCAAATTGTTGCATGCATTAATTGTTTATATATCTATAATTTACTTTTAAATAGTTTTTTACATTGTTAATTTCAAATTTTCTTTCCTTTAAACTTTTTGTTTTAACATTGTCCAATACCTTCTATTTTTTTTTTTGTTTCTGTTTTTTGTTTGCTTCATTTTTTTAAATAGTTTTTTTTATTCATTAGTTTCTATTTAGAAATATTAAATACCATATGTTGCAAATATGTGTATCTTGATTTACATATTGCTACCTTTATATTATTGTCATTTACTTGTATAATATAATATTCATGTTTGTTGTACCATTGATTGTAACTTTGCTTTTCTTTTCACATTTTCAAATAGTGATTCAAATTTTAGTACACTTAGACCGATTCTTAGTCTTTTTTTTTTTTTTCACAAATAAATTAAATAAATACATTTTAGATAGGTTTTAAAATTGTTTTCAAAAGCCATTAAAAACAAGACAATGTTTCGTGTTTGGAAGTTCGAGAAATCATGTCCTAACATGCTGGATTTTGATTTTCCGTTTGACCAAATAACCAAATATCCATTTAAAATTTCATCCATGTTTTCTTAACTTCAAAAACAAGGCAATATTTCATGTTTAAAAATCCGAGAAATTGTGCCTCTAAATAACCGAATATCCTTTTAAAATTTCAATGCCTGAACTTTGGAAATCATGAGATGATCTTGGTATCAAGGGTTTGAAATATCGTATCCTAACGTGTTGGATGTGATATCTTATTCTTTTGGAACAAGAGAATCTCAATATCTAATTTGAGTTATTTAAAACTTTTTAAATGGAATCGTACTTCAAAATCATTTCAAATTTTAGACATTGGGGCATTAATTAATCAATTAGGTACCAATTTTGGGCGTTGCGAGGGTTCTAATTCTTCCTCATGCGTAACCGACTCCCGAACCCATTTTCTTGAATTTCGTAGGCCAAAATTGTATTTTTTTAAAAAAAATAAAATATTTTACAAGGTGATCCAATTACACCTCGAAAAAAGTTTGGTGGCCAGTCCATATTTCTTTGTTAAAGTCGATCCCCGTTTTTTTAAAAATAAAATGGTTTCGACAGCATCTGTATCTATATTTACATCTGAATTTGTTTTTGTATCTGATCTGTTGTGTATCTGAACTGTTCTGTATCTGAAACCATTGTGACTTATTAATCTTACCGAGTAAGACTGAGTGTGATGTTTGAGCTCTCAATGATATCTGAGTTATTTTATGTACTAACTAGACTGGTTGAATTTCAGGAACCTCTCAGAACTGAGCGGCCGGCAAATGCAAGACTCGGTCATTTAATGGTCCTATTTTAAATATGTGTGTGTGTGTTTAAACTTGTTAATTGTTTTCCGACTTTAAATTTTAAGATTGAATTATGTTGAATGGTTGATGGTTTTAAGACTTAATTGTTTATTGATAAAACTTGCTCTAAGTTGGACTGTGTTCTGGTAAGGTGATGTGACATTCTAGACTTGATCTTTACGTCTAGGCCGAGTTTTGGGTGTTACATCATATGAATGGGATCCTTATGCACTTTATTTTATTTGGTGCGGTTATCATGGGTTCATATGATAATTGATTTTTTTATTTTTTTTTCTTTCTCTTCTGTTTCTCTTTCTGTTTTCCTCCCTTTTAATGTTATTCAAAAAAAAATTAAAATGCTCAAAATAAAAAATAAGGGGATCAATTGTATAATTTAACCTAATATTTTTGTTTAAAATGATGATTTAACGTGCCATAACAGCTTATCGTTACACCGTTCAGTGGCTAAAATGTTACAACAAGTTAATGTAAATAACTAAAACATAACATTTCAAATATAAGTGACTAAAATGTAACCCAAAGTAAATAAAAGTGACTATTTTAATAATTTAATTTAAAAATAAAAAATCATTTTAAAGTAGAAAGGTTAAATCTCAAATTTAAGAATAAAATAACATAAAAATAAGAATAAATCTCGAATTTGAGACTAGTAGAAATCTTTGGGAGTTGGCTAGTTTCATGGGTGGTGCAGTTTTTAAGAGGTCCACACGCACAATGATTATTAGTTAATTAACCCTCCACTTTTGTTGGTAAAAGATAATAAAGAGAATTGATTATCGTGTGACAAGTAACAACTGTGTTGACTAAAAGATAAAGATATCATTTTGAATTAACTAATGGCAACATAAAAATAAAATATCATTTTGAAGTAGAAGGACTAAATCCCCAGTTTGAGAAGAGTAGAGGGACCCAAAAACAAAATTGGACCCTTTTCGAATTGTCTAATTTCCTGGGTGGTGCAGTTTTTAAGAGCTCCACACGCACAATGATTATTAGCTAATTACCCCTCCACCATCAAAACACATTCAGTTTTGTCGGTAAAAGATAATTAGGAGAATTGATAATCTGATGTCGTGTGACAAGTAACAACTGCGATGACTAAGTCGTCGCCTATGCTTTTGTCTAAGAACCTTCAATCTCTTTCTCAAGAAACACTAGAAGATGAAATGTAAAAAATTCAAATGATTTGGGTTTAGTTGGAGTTGGTTTCATTTAAATGGTTTTCAATTCAACAAATAAAGACCTTGACTTTTGTGGGTAAAAGATGTAAAGAAAGAAATCTGTCATTTCCTGGAAAGTGTGAGGGTGACTCTTTTCTTGACTCAAATAATTAGTAACCAAAAGCCCCTTTGTGTATTTCCTCTCTTCTTCCTCTAAAAATCCGTACTCTTACATAGCCTTGGTGTATTATAGAATTCTCACGGCTTAAATTCATGGGCCCAATTTAATTTAATGGGATCTTTTATTCACTCTTTTTAATCAAATGAATATTCTACTTTCACGTAATTCACAGAATCTTATTAATTTAAAGAAAAATATCCTTACTTGTTGCAAGAGTTTAAGGAAGATCCCTAATCTATTAGGAGCTATCAACCTTAAATTTGTTGCAAGAGTTTAAGGAAGATCCCTAATCTATTAGGAGCTATCAACCTTAAATTCCTTGACTTTATAGGGCGTGAAAGTTTGGTTGAACTTCCTTGCTTGAATCATTTGGCATCTCTAAAATGGCTTATCTTGTGGACGGTTATAGTCTGAAGAAGTTTCCCGAGCTCCCAAAAAACATAAAAGAGTTATATTTATCAGAATCTGGAATAGAAGAAGTACCCGATTCAATTGAGCATCTAGCTAGACTTGAAAGGTTGGATTTGAGGTACTTGAGGGTCAAAAATATATACAGCGATATTTCTAAGTTGGAATCCCTTTGGCTGTTGGATCTTAGTTATTGCCCAATCGCTAAATTCCCAGAAATCCCAAAATTTAGAAGAATTACGCTTACTTGGTTCTCAAGTTGAAGAAGTACTATCGTGTTTTGACTGTCAAAGTAGTCTTACGCACTTAGATTTGAGCGGCACAAGCATTAAAACAGTTGATGTGCGCTCAATGATCATAAGATTTGAAAACCTTGTAAGTTTGAAAATGAATGATTGCAAAAGCCTTGAATTACTCTCGGAGGTTCCACCAAGTCTAGGGTGCTTGGAAGCACATGGCTGCACATCATTAGCAAAAGTAACCTTCACTGATCAAAATCTATTTGAAGTCCCTGATGATGTTTTCACGATATTCTCTAACTGCTTCAAATTGAATCAAGATTCAGTAGATATTAAGGAGATTGTCATGTTCAAAGTAGGTGCCCAATTAGTGACATGAATATCGTTAGGGGAATCTGGTTGTGGGTCACAGTTGGTTTTTTGTTTCCCAGGAAATGAAATTTCAGCAAATAATTTGAGTTTCAAAGGTTGAATTCTTCACTAAATGTGAAGATAGCCTCAAAAAGGAGTTTTGGGGGTCGATTCTTGGCTTTTGCTATCTTCCTAGTGGCCGATCTCACAAACTGCATACACTATAAAGATCTTGAATGTGTCTGTGAATACCAACTGAAGCCACCGGTAGTGGTGATAATGAAAAGTTCAAAACGAAGTGGTATGATCATCATGAGGGTAGAGATCTTGAGTCATACTTTAAGTTCAAGGGTGATCACATTTTGATTCTGTTTAATGACGATATGGTTAAAAAAGATAAAGGTTACGAGAAGGCATCATTTGAGTTCTACATAAAAGGTCACCACTACTGCTGGGATGAAGATCAGCTTAGAGATATAAAAGTGAAGAAATGCGGTGTTCATGTATTTTATGTGGATGAAGATCAGTTTGATGGGATGGCCAATGGTGGACTTTGCTCAGCTTCGTTGTTTAGTATACTTTCTAGCATTGGTGCTCATGCCATAGGCAATAAGTAAAAATTTAACCATTTCAACACTAGCTGCATTTTCCTTCAACCTGAATTAAGGGTCTTATCTGTGTAAAGTAAAAGGATTAAATCTTAAATTTAAAAATAATAAAGGGATCCAAAAACAAAATTTGACCCTTTCTTGATTGGCTAATTTCATGGGTGGTGCAGTTTTTAAGAGGTCCACACGCACAATGATTATTAGTTTATAAAAGAAAATAAAGAGAATTGATTATCTCATGTGGTGTGACGACTAATAGATAATTGCTAAGCTCAAGTCGTCCCCTATGCTTTTGTCTCAGAAGAACGCCTAAATTTCTTTCCCATTTAATAAAATGATACCAGAGATGATCCATATTTTACACTCTTTCTTCTTACAATAAAGCCACAAGCCCAGCAAAACTCACTTCCTTTATTTTTTCTCTCTTTTGCTTCAATACTCTTTCATGGCTTCTCCTTCACCTTCTACTTTAATGAAGTATCATGTTTTCTTGAGCTTCAGAGGTGAAGACACGCGCCTTAATTTCACCACTCACTTACTTCAAGCTTTGAAAGACGAGGGATTTGATGTTTTCTTCGATGAAGAAAAACTGGAATATGTGAAGCATCTTGCACCAGAACTTTCTCGAGCAATTCCAGTGTCAAATATGTCAATTGCATCCTTTTGTTTAACAGTTTTTTTATGTTTTTTTTTTCATTCTCTTATGTTTCTCATTCTGTTTTCCTCCCTTTTAATGTTATTTAAAAAAAATTAAAATGCTCAAAATAAAAAAAATAAGGGGACCAATTGTATAATTTAACTTAATATTTTTGTTTTAAATGATAATTTAACATGCCATGACAGCTTATTGTTACGCCGTTCAGTGGCTAAAATATTACATCAAGTTAACGTAAATGACTAAAACATAACATTTCAAATATAAATGACTAAAATATAACCTAAAGTAAACAAATTAAAATGACTATTTTAATAATTTACTTTAAAAATAAAGAAATTATTTTAAAACAGAAATATTAAATCTCAAATTTGAGAATAAAAATCACATAAAAATAAGAATAAATCTCAAATTTGAGACTAGTTGAAATCTTTCGGAGTTGGCTAGTTTCATGGGTGGTGCAGTTTATAAGAGGTCCACACGCACAATGATTATTAGTTAATTAACCCTTCACTTTTGTTGGTAAAAGATAATAAAGAAAATTGATTATCTGATGTAGTGTGAAGTAACAACTGTGTTGACTAAAAGATAAAGATATCGTTCTGAATTAGCTAATGGCAACATAAAAATAAAATATCATTTTAAAGTAGAAGGACTAAATCCCCAGTTTGAGAATAGTAGAGGGACCCAAAAACAAAATTGAGCCCTTTTCGAATTGTCTAACTTCCTGGGTGGTGCAGTTTTTAAGAGGTCTAGACGCACAATGATTATTAGTTAATTACCCCTCCACCATCAATACACACTCACTTTTGTCGGTAAAAGATAATAAAGAGAATTGATAATCTGATGTGGTGTGACTAGTAACAAGTGTGATGACTAAATGATAATTGGCTGAGCTCAGGTCGTCGCCTATGCTTTTGTCTAAGAATGTTCAATCTCTTTCTCAAGAAACACTAGAAGATGAAATGTAAAAAATTCAAATGATTTGGGTTTAGTTGGAGTTGGTTTCGTTTAAATGGTTTTCAATTCAACAAATAAAGACCTTGACTTTTGTGGGTAAAAGATGTAAAGAAAGGAGTCTATCATTTCCTCGAAAGTGTGAGGGTGACACTTTTCTTGACTCAGATAATTAGGTAACCAATGCTCCTTTGTGTATTTTCCTCACTTCTTCCTCTCAAAATCCGTACTCTTACATAGCCTTCGTGTATCATACAATTGTCACTATTTTTTAAATTCATGAACCCATACAATTTAATGGAATCTTTTATTCACTTTTTTCCACCAAGAATGTTTTATAAAACTCTTGGACCCTGAATTTGAAGTATCCTACTTTCATACAATTCACAAGGTTCTACAAGCAATTGATATTTCACGATCAAGGGTGTGGTACTATTTGTAGTAGTTGTCTTTATATATTGTATTAACAATTGAAATATGGTCGAAATATAAAAATCTCTATTTGACAGGGTTTCTTCCTATACCTATGAGTTCCATTGGACCCAGAAATGATACATTGAAAGAATCTTTTGGGTCTTCCAATATCAAAAGGTTGATTCACTCCTGTATCTTCCAAAAAGAAAAAAAAAAACTCTGAGAGCTGTTTCTTGGATTCGAAAGAGAGTACTTAGCTTCTGCCAATAACTAAAAAGTGTATCATGCCTGAATCTAACCGGGTTCGCGGTGGTGGAGGAACTAGATCTGAAAAAAGAGAGATTCTAGTTGTAAGATATCTAATGAAACCGTCACTGGAATTGAGATCTCATTCAAAGAGAAAGATATCAAATATTTGGATTTTTTTTTTGTATATCATATGAATGATTTTATCCTTCAAGAACCATGATTGGTAATTGTTTGATCGTCTTTCTCCAAGTAAGAGGCGAAACATAATCAACTTGAACTTGGGATAGCTATTCGAAATCTTAGTGAAAGACTGGATTTGTTATCTCATGTTTGCTTTTTGTGAAAAAATACCAATTGAAGTGGAGGGTTTTTTCAAACAGGAAGGAGCTAAGTCGACTATTCAATCAAATGATATTGAGCATGTTTCTCATCTTTTCTCGAGAGGCAAGTGGGCTTTTTTTTTACAAAATTGTGCTTAATTTCATATGTGACAATTCCGCCAAGATCTCTTCCTTAATTGGGGGAAGAATCCACACAAATTGAATTTTTTGATAATTAGAGAGAGAATTGGATGTGGTTAAATAATATATGATTGGTAAACAAGAATTGATTTTTTATCAAGGTAGGGATCTGATGTGGTGTGACAAGTAACAACTGTGTTGACTGAACGACAATTGGCTAAGCTCAAGTCTAAGAAGAACGCCTTAAATTTCTTTCCCACTTAATAAAAGGATACCAAAGATGATCCATATTTTACTGTCTTTCTTCTTACAATAACACCACAACCCAAGCAAAACTCACTTCCTTTTTTCTCTCTCTTTTGCTTCAAGCACACTATCATCGCTTCTTCTTCCTCTTCATCTCCTACTCTAATGATGCATCATGTTTTCTTGAGCTTCAGAGGTCAAGACACGCGCCTTAATTTCACCACTCACTTACTTCAAGCTTTGAAAGACGAGGGACTTGATGTTTTCTTCGATGAAGAAAAACTGAAATATGGGAAGAATATTGCAACAGAACTTTCTCAAGCAATTAAAGTGTCAAATATGTCAATCATCGTTTTGTCTGAAGACTACGCCTCTTCGAATTCATGCTTGGATGAACTCTCTCACATCATGGACCGCTATCGCAGCAAACAACAAATTGTTCTTCCCATCTTTTACCATGTTAACCCCTCTGATGTGGAGAATCATGATAGGAGCTGTTTTAAGACATCCTTTGATAAGCATCTAGCAACGAGGTCAGTTGATGAAGTGAAACGATGGAAAACTGCTTTTGCTGAAGTTGGTACATTAGAAGGGTGGCGTATAGATGGAAGCATCCCGGATAGGTAACTATATTTGTCTCATCTCCTTATATTTGACTTATCTTTGTTTTGGATTTCATATATATACTTCTTCTATTATTTGCTAGACCTGAAACCCAGCACATCAAGGATATTGTTGCGTATGTTATGCGAAAGTTGATGAAGCATCAAGTTTTCGTAAGCTTAGGTGAAGACACACGCCTCAACTTCTCCAATCACCTAGTCAATGCTTTGGAAAAAGTAGGAATTGATGTCTTCCCCGATAACGAAACACTGGAAAAAGGAGAGAAACTTCCACTAGCATATTCTCGAGCAATTTCGGCCTCAAATCTCTCAATCCTCGTTTTATCTAAAGACTATGCTTCTTCGATATCGTGCTTGGTTGAACTTTCTGACATCATGCATCGCAAGCGCGAGTCCGCTGACAAACATTTTGTTCTTCCCATCTTTTACCATGTTGATCCTTCCGATGTGCGAAATATTGGTGAGAGTACTTTTAAGACATCCTTTGAAAAGCATGAATTAGAGCAACCAACTGATGTACAACAATGGAGAACTGCTTTTGAAGAGGTCGGTAAATTAAAAGGGCTGCATATAAGAGGCGAATTTGACAGGTAACTATATTTTTCTCATCCTGTTATATTCGACTTATCTTTGTTTTAGATTTCATATTTACTTATTGATATGTTCTTTTATTTTCTAGACCTGATATCGAGTACATTAAAGATGTTGTTGAATCTGTTATAAAAGATTTGACGAATATTAAGTCTGGAAGTGCTTCTGAAGAAAAGGTTGGAATAGAATATCAGAAAAATACGATTTTGGAGCTGATTAAGCAAAAAGACTGTAGTGTATTAGGACTTTGGGGAATGGGTGGTCAAGGCAAAACAACCCTTGCCGAAGCTGTATATAATGAAATCTCTTCAGAGTTTGAAAGTCATTGGTTTCTTGGAAATGTTAGAGCCAAAATAAAAAAACAAGGGAAGCAACCCTTACGAAATGAACTTCTTTCGAAATTATTGAATTCAAAAGTTGATATAGGCACCCCCTCCATAACATCCTGCAAATTTACTATAAACAGGCTCAAACATACCAAAATACTTCTTGTCCTTGATGATGTTGATGACGATGTTGATGATGATGCTGATGGCTTAAACCTGATAGATTACATGGGTGTTAAAGAGTTTGTTTATGGAAGTAAAACCATTATAACATCAAGAGATAAACAAGTGCTTCAGAGTGGAGGAGCTGACACAATAAAAATGGTGAAAGCGTTAGGTATTAACGACTCTCTTCAACTTTTTTCTACCTTTGCGTTTAAGCAGTTGAATCCCAAGGTTGATTTCCAAGATCTATCCCTGAGGTTTGTAAGGTACACCCAAGGCAATCCGCTTGCTCTTAAAGTTTTGGGTTCTGATTTATATAAAAGACCCATAACGTATTGGGAAGGTAAGGTGCAGATGCTAAAGGACTGTCCCCCAGCCAAACAAATTTCACAGGTTTTGAAGAGTAGTTATGATGGGCTAGAACCAGACGAGAAGAATATATTTCTTGACATTGCATGCTTCTTTAAAGGGGAACCCGAAGAAACAACAAAGCATATTCTAAGTGATTGTTATAAGGGTGTAGTGTGTGGAATAACCAAATTGGTCCACAAGTGCCTGATTAATATCTCATTTTCTACTCCTAGAAACAGCAAAGAGGGATGTTCATGGATAATTTCTATGCATGATATGCTTGAAGAGATAGGAAAGGACATTGCTTGTCAAGAATCTACAACCCCTGGAAAGTGCAGTAGGCTATGGAGACCTAAACACGTGGAACAAGTGCTCAGATGTAGTCAAGTAAGCACTAATTGTATTTATATTCTTTTTTTTTTTTAATATGCTAGCTTTAATGAGATACTGTCATTTGGTTCAACATCACTAATTAAATCTATACATTCGATATTATATCAAGTATTATCTCTTTTAATTAGTATTTAGAAAACATAATATTTATTGTCTTGGACACATAATGATCATGTCTTAGGTATAATGTAGAATCTGCTCAAAGTTTACGACTTAGTTAAATAACTAATGCATTGAAAAAAAATAGAAGAAAACACTTTTGTATCTAAAAATTCCTAAAACAGCTCAATTAGTCTGCGCTTATCTAATATAATTAATTTTTTTATGAGTTACAATGTCCATAAATTTCGTCATGCTAATATTTGTTAAATTGATTTTTGTTATTAGGAGACTCATCAAATTGAAGGAATAACGTCAGACATGTCATGTATGAAAAATCTATGCTTCAGGAACAATTTTCTTTTTGAAAACATGACTAAACTTAAATATATCATCCTCTATTTTTCTTCGAACCCGTTGTTGAAGGATGGACATTATAAGACGCTGTTTACAACCCAAATTGGTATTTCATTCCTTCCCAATGAGCTAAGGTATCTTCAATGGGATTATTACCCCTTCACATCTTTATCATCAAGTTTTAGTCCAAAGAACTTGGTCGTATTGAAATTACCACATGGAAACATAAAACAACTTTGGGATGAAGATAATCAGGTATATATACTTTTATACTTTCTTTATTTTTTTAAGAAAAATATTTTATAATTGATATAGCATTTAAATAACATGTTTTTATTAAATTTTTTGAAAAATAAATATAAAAGATTTTATTCTATTTTTTTAAAAGAAACAATTTGATGTATTGATGATGGGTGAATTAATACACCCAATACATCAAATATACAGGGTAAACTATAAAATAGTCACTTTTGTTTGCCTCAGGTTACATTTTAGTCACATATATTTGAAATGTTATATTTTAGTCACTTATGTTATTATTTTGTTACGAACTGATCACTCTTTCGTTAAGTTCTGTTATCTCCCTAACGGTAATCCTACGTAGTAGTCCAACTAGATTTTAAGTGCCAACTTGGATTTACTAATGGGATGAGAATAGTTTTTTAATTAAATAAATTTAATTAATTAAAAATTTTAAACCCTAAACCTTAATTAAAAACTGTTCATCTCCCCCCTTTCTTTAGTTTCCTTTTTCAATTGACTAAAAAAGCTATTATCATCAAAAATTTTTATTCATGTACAAAAACAAAAGAGGATTCAATGGAGGGTCCAGGCATGTCTTTTTCTTTGACAAATTTATGTTCTAAGACTTAAAATGAAGTGGTTGGCGACAAATAAGAAGATAATAATCGTTTTTGTTCCTAATCATTGTATTTTCCAATTCTTCACGTTCTTGAATAATTGGTTTCTCAATCCGATTTTTTCTAATTTGAATTGGCTTATTTGTTCACAATCCCTTTGTGGGTATCCCTTTTTTTATCTGAAATTCTTTTAGTTGTTAATATTCATATCAAGAATTTTAATTTAGGGTTTTCATTAAACAATAAAAAATCCAATCTTTTATTTTTCAATATTGAAAAAAAAGATAGATGAATGCAAAGAAGACATACTTGAACCCTCCATTGAATCCATCTTTATGAAGCAGTCAATTTAATTTCAACTATTTTGATCTTAATAATAGTTTTTCCAGTCAAATGAAAAAAAAACAATTGAAAAAAAGAAGAGACTGAAGAAAAATTTAAAAAGAGGAGATGAACAGTTTTTTTAGTTAAGGTTTAGGTTTAGGTTTAAAATTTTTAATTAATTAAAATTTTTAATTAAAAATATATTTTTATCCCATTTAGAAATTCAAGTTGGCATCTAAAATCTAGTTGGACTGCCATGTAGAATTACCGTTAAAGAGATAACGGAACTTAACGGTAGAGTGATCACTTCGTAACAAAATAGTAACATAAGTGACTAAAACATAATATTCAAATATAAGTGACTAAAATATAATTTGAGTCAAATAAAAGTGACTATTTTTGTAGATTAATCTAACAAAAATTTTTTTTATGTTCTCATCATGTGCAGGATGTTGTTCATTTACGGGAAATTAACCTTTTTAGTTGCAAAAAGTTAAAAAAGATCCCTAATTTATTTGGAGCCGTCAACCTTGAAACCCTTCACCTTAAGGGATGTCGTAGTCTCAAGGAGTTTCCGAAGATCCCAAATAACTTTGATGAGTTAGATTTATCAGAAACCGGAATAGAAAAGGTACCTGATTTCATTGAGCATCTCGACAGACTTGAACGGTTGACCTTGAGAAACTCAATGGTAAAAGATGTATCAAGCAATATTTCAAAGTTGAAATCCCTTAAAGTTCTAGATCTTAGTGGTTGTCCAATCGTCAAATCCCCAGAAATCCCAAGAAGCTTAACAGGATTGTACCTATCTGGAACTCTAATTGAAGAAGTGGACTTGTCTTCCAACTCAGTGTCTTCCAACTCAAGGGCAAAAGATACATCGAGCAGTATTTCAAAGTTGGAATCCAATCGTCAAATCGACAAATCCTCGTTTCCAATTGTTGATGTGCCCTCACCAAGCTTGATGTTTGTGTGTATGGATCGTTGCAAGGGCCTCAATTTACTCTCAGAGCTTCCACCATATCTGCACGAGTTGAATGTACATGACTGCACATCATTGAAAAAAGTTTCCTTTGCAGATCAAAATTTATATGAGTTTGATTATTTAGATGCTGATGATACTTTTTTTAATGAGTTTACCATGCTATTCTGTAACTGCTTCAACTTGAATGACGAGTCAATTAATAACATTGAGGCAAATGCCATGCTCAAAATTGAATCCCTAGCTAAGAAATGGGCAGCGGGATTTGATTGGGATGACGTCGATGGAGACTTTCCAAGTTTTATTTGTTGTTTCCCAGAAAATAAAATTTCAGCAAGTAAGTTCGAGTGTCAGAGCGAGGATTCTTCCTTAAGTTTGAAGATAGCCCCAAATGGGGGTAGTGGGAGCAGATTTTTGGTTTTTGCTATCTGCGTTGTGGCTGATCTCACTTATTGCCCTGCCTTTGAACATCTTGAATGTATTTGTGAGTACCAACTTAGAGGCGCCGGTGGTGGCAATGGTGGTGGTGGTGGCCATGAAGAGTTGTCACGTTTGATATATTTCTCCCATCTTCCTGAGCCAGAGAAGTTCATGGGTGATCACGTGTTTATTCTATCTAGCATCAGCATGGTTGTTGAAGACAAGAATTATGAGGAGGCATCATTTGAATTCAAAATCAGATATCTCATTTTCGATGAAGAAGATTATGAAGGAGAAGATTGTGAAGCAGAAGATTGTGAAGCAGAAGATTCTGAAGAAGAAGATTCTGAAGAAGAAGATTCTGAAGAAGAAGATTGTGAAGTAGAAGACCTTCTCATGTTTAAGCGTATCAAGGTGAAGAGATGTGGTGTTCAAGTATTTTACGTGGATGGAGAGAGTAATGTGGATGGCAATGTTGAATCCTGTGAAAACCCCAACTTCAATGAGATGAGCAGTGATGAATCCAACGACAGTTTTTACTCTGCAGAAGATGCAATTTTTGAGGAAGTTGATGGTGATACACAACCGAGGCTTCAGCTATGATGGTGCAGGGGATGGAGGGTCTCAAAGATTGAAATATATATTTTATTCCTTTAGAGCTTTGGGTCTGCTTTCGAGGAGATACAAGTTCTCAATGAAGTCTTCCAAATGCGTAGGTAAGAGGGTTTCATTTCATTTTTCATATTACCATACACATTTTTGTCCTTTCCTGCCATTGTTAATAGTAAATTTTCTTCATGCATTGATTTATGTTTCATATGCATTGATTTTTGTTTCATATTTCCTTCAAAAATTAGTTGAAAATATATATTATCAGTTCACGGGGATGCAGAGAGACCTGCTGGGTACAAAAGAAATTTTAGCAATAATGGTGAAGAAAGGGATGGAGGGACTAAAGGATTGAAATAGTTGTACATCTTTTCATCTTTGGGTCTACTTTTGAGGAGATACAATTTCTGGTTTATCATATAAACGATCATACTTTTTTTCTGCTTTAGAGTTCATAAAATATCCATAGGAGGCCGTGGTGGGTACCAAAATTCAGATATCAAGATTCATACTTGATTCTTTTTTGCGGTTGACTAGTTATTGGTTGGTTTTTATTCATAGGATCAATGGTGGGCTTCATTGTTTAGGAAATTATATTAATTAATTTGGAGGAAAACTGAATGGTAACTCTGAGATATCCATAGGAAGCTGTGGTGGGTACCAAAACTCAGATATTAAATAATAACATTCATACTTAAATTATTTCTGGCAGTTGACTTGTTATTGCTTTCATGCTTTGTATTTTTAAATCATAGGATCAGCGGTGGGCTTCATTCAACCTCATTGTTCAGTTTATGGCATCGGTGAGTGCTCATGTGATAGGCGGTAGGTAAAAGATTTATGTTTCATATTTCCTTTAAAAAGTTAGTGAATACATATTCTGATTACATGATTTCTGATTTTGGTTAATGTTAGACAATGTAACCTTCCAACTATGCTCCATGCGTATGTTAATCAGAAAGGTTGCTTTTGTTGATCCAAGTGTTTGCTATTTGTTGTGCTTTATCTTTTAAATTTCGTAAAACTTGCATGAAAGTCAAGCCGTACGCAGATTCAGTACTCTACTGGAATTGCAGTTGCAGAGTAAGGGTGATTTTGATATCTTCATCCTCACCAACAAAACAAGTTCCCACAAAATTTCTGATGTTAATGTCAAGGTTGTGACCAATGCAGAATCCTTTTTTATCTCACATTTCTTAATGCAATGTCGTATAAGATAGCCGAAACCTAGAGGTTAAGCTTTGACTATTTGAATTTGCTAATGTGAAGGGAGTGAAGATGGCAGTGATTGATGTAAGGTAAGCAGATGAGGAATCAGAGTCAAGAGGGAATAAAAGAGGAACAAGTAAGCTTTTAATTTCTTCTACTGAATGCTTGCAATATCTTGTGGTTGAACTGAGATATTGAGGCAGTGCTTGTTGACAAGATATCAGCCTTGCTGAAGTCATACAACTTTGGTTCAACGCGTTCTGGTTTTTGGAGCTTTAGAGGAACCATATGCTACTCTTGCCAATTTAGCCTTCCTGTAGAGGTAGATTACCTTTGTTTCATTGTGACTTTTTAGCATCCTCATGGCCTTGTTTTTACCTGATTTATAAATATTAATGGAGAATTTGACAGTTGCTCGTATCTCAGAACTCATGGAATGAACACATGGAGATGGATGTTATTTTCAAAGGCAACCCATCACTGTTTCATTCTCAAGATGGACTGATGAGTTTATGTATATCCCATGGAGGAACCCAACATAAACAATAGAAGTATTAACAAGCGTTGGTTTCATGATAGAGCCATTTGACTTGATTACCAAGTCAGTTTGGATGAAACTTCAATCAATTTTCGTCATTAAAATTCCAGAGTTTTACTCTGTTTTTGAATTGAAAGGATGTTGCATATTGGAATTGGTAATCAGTGACTTGAGTCACTAAATGAGTGTCATTTAGCAATTAGCAGATTTTGCTGTGTTAAATTTACCTGAGATTTGCAGAGATAAAGCTATTGAATTGTTTTGTTTTTTCACACATTAGGTAATTGCAATAATGAAAATTATCCTGTATCTAAGCATTGCATTATTTTATTCTAGATTGGTTTTCTCTGAAATTATCCTGTGGTTAACTATTTTATAACATTATTAAGTTTGAGACATGTCACACTCTCGAATCATGATTAGTGTCAATCATAATGTCATTGTGATGACATCATTTAAAATTATTTATGAACGTGATATATATGACAAACAATGTCTTGTCCACATGAAATACATATAGATTATCACATAAGTTGAGACACCAACATCATTAAAGAAATTAATGTTTTAGTATGCATTTTATTAAAGAAAGGCAATTGGACTCTTTTTTAAAGGTCAATAGCTAAATTTTACTAAAAAATAAACAATGATGGATATTTGAAATTAGGGTTAATTTTGGTTTGTTGACAAGTTATTTATAATCTTAATTTCCTGCAAAAATAGCATCATACACATACACAACTCAGTATCCTAAGGAAGTCCATAAAAAGGAAATTCATGAATGGGAACAAAAAAAGTTTTATGAAGGAAATTCATAAAAGGAATCCCAAATGGAGCCTTGTTGGAGGAGATATTAACTTCTCTAATCTCATCTATGCTTTTCTCTGTTCTTTTAATTGAAAGGATGCATTGCTGGAATTGTTAATCAATGACTTAATCACTAGGAATTGACTACTTATTATTACCTGATATTCTTCGTATAATTTCGTGTTCAATCCAATTGGTTTATTCATTCATTTGATATCAGATATATTTGAAACTTGAGTCCTAGCATTTACAATAATTTTCTCGCTAATCCTAAACTATGATCTACAGTACAAGAAAAACGCAAATTATATTATAGCAAATAGGGCAACACTTAAATGTAGTTATTTTATAGTATAACAAGTCCTTTTGATGAAACCATCTGTTATTATGCATGCACCATTATCAAACAGAAACAAAGAAAAATGGTGGTCAGAAATTGAGTGGAGCTAAGCTCAAGTTTACCCTAAAGGGGTCCCATTATCAAACAGATAGCTGCTAATGGATCATTACGAGAGTCTTAAATTACTCTCAGGGCTTCCACCATATCTGCAGGACCTAATGCACAGGGCTGCACATCACTAGAAAAAGTATCGTTCCCGGATCCAAATTTATATCAATTCAATTGTATTGATTATGAATATTGTGGCCTTTTCATGAGATTTTCTAATTGCTTCAGCTTGAATCAAGATGCAGTTGATAACATTGAGACAAATACCATGCTCAAATTTGGATCCCTAGCAAAGGATTGGGCACGGGAATATGATTGTTTTGCAATTTCCGGGGAAATGAAATTTCAGTAAATAAGTTCTAGTCTCAGAGCGTGAACTTTGAGAATGTGGGGATCAAATAGTACAATTAATCAATACTCAAATAGTTCTTTCATACCATTGAATTAGATACTAATCTAAAACCAAAGAAAACAAAAAAGAACAGGCACCAACTAGCATTATTGACAGTATGCAAATTGAGAGTAGATCTCAAGAAGTTAAACTATTCGTTCAAACTTGAAGGTTTGTCTAAAATATACGAGAGTTTAAATAAAAATACAACGTCCAAACAGTAAGTTTAGACAAAATATATGACCTATTTTTTTTTCGAGCCAAGCTTGATTAAGATAATACAGTTTTTTAATCTCACTTTTTACATTTATTAAAACGCTTTTGAGGATTACCTATTTAATTTGTTTCTATATATCGCCTAATTTTGTATTTTTATAATAATTCAAACTAATTTGGTCATCAATATTTTATGCTATGAAAACTACTTAATAATATCCATCAGCTAGATTTTATTACAAAATCAACCAACTCCTTTTTCTTTCCTATAGATGATTTCCTTAGACTAATATACTAAATAAGGCATAAGTCTTTATCACTTTGTTCAGTAAAGCTCTTAAAATTTAATGGGTAAATTACCCCGTTAGTCACTCAAAATAGGGGTCATTCTTACTTTGGTTGCTCCAAATTTTTTTGTTAATTTGGTCACCTCAAAAATAAAATTGATCAAATCGGTCACTCTTCCATTAAATGGTAATTGAATATTGATTGAGTATTTCCATGCACATTAGTCATGCTGAAATTTTTATGATGGAAGCGATGTTTTTAAGAAAATTTCACGCTAATATTTCAATTGAAATAATTAATAATAATACCTATATAGATTAATTAATGACATTATAGTAGTAAATGATCCAATTATGCCATTTTATAGTATAATGATCAAAATCTAAATTTAGGAATAATAGAAGAACCAAAACAGAAGTTTGAGCCTTTCTCAAACAGGGGCGAAGCCAGGACAACTTTTTAGCGGGGCGGATGAAATTTTAATTTTTTATAGTTTATTTCTTTCTAATTTGTAAAGGATTAAATCAAATTTTTATGATTTTAGGGGAGGCGAAAGTGTAGTTTTACTACTAATTTAAAATTTTTAAAAAAATTTAAGAGCCTAAATAAAAATTTTACTTTTTAGGGGGGTCGGGCCCATGCCAGCCCCCCTGGCTTCACCACTGTTCTCAAATAAATAACTTCATATTAAGTGATTGGAAGAAATGAAAATAGACTTCTTCACAAGATATTTGAACCAAGTTCAAATTTTTGAGTCAACATTATTAGAAGGATTTTACCTGAATAACATCCTTAAGTTAAAAAAAATCATGAGTGCGTTACGGTTTATAAGGTCAACACGCACATTGACAGTTTTTGTCTGTAAAATATATAAAAAAAAAATTGATTATCCCATGCTATGACCAGTGATGTAGTTTGGTGTCTTTTTGCCTCAATCTCACAACCCATACTCTTTCATGCTTGCTTGCTTGCTTCTTCTTCTCATAAAATGAGTCATCAAATAAATCCTAATATTAAATATTTTAATTAAGTTGGTGTATAAGTTATTTAAATGTTAATTTAATACAAATTTAATTAAAAACTTGAAGAGTGTAAAAGTAGGAATCATATCCAATTTTCATGACTGTCAAACATGGATATGTTTAGTTTTGTAAAAATATAATTCAATGCAGTCTTAATGTACAAGAAGCACCAAAATATATCCACCAAGTATCTAAGGTCCAGACGCAGATTGACCGTTTTGGTCAGTAAAAGATATAATGAAAATTGCTTATCCAATGTGCTGTGTAAAACAAAAATTTCCATTTTAAGGAGTTACGTCTCTGCTAGTGCATCCAGAAATTTTAAATTGATGTCATATGATAGAAAATGAAGTGTTTAATAAATACAAACCAGGATGACAGGTGTTTAATGTACCTTCTTTATCACCTCACAAAAAGAAGTTGAGTCGTACATATGGAGGGGTGAACCTTCACACATTGGTGCATTATGAACTTACAACTATAACTGTAATCAATGAATGAAGATAAGGAAAAAGGACAATAAAATCAATACGATGTGAGGGGGTGTGGGATCAAATAGTACAAGAAATTTCAATTGATCAATTAAAACCCACCAACGTATAAGAAATTTCATCCCAACCCACAAGTTTTCAATTGATTGAATTAAGAAGTAAACTTCTCTCATAATTGATAAAGTATCTTACCTAACTTTATTAATATTAAAGGTTTTATTTAATTCGCGGTAATATTAATTTAAATAAATTTCAAATTTAAAAACGTAAATAAAATTAGATTTATGGCATATCATGATATAAATGAAAAAATTATGTAACAAATTTATTTATAAAAAATTCATATCAATATCAATTATAAAATTAATTACTTATTATGAAGAAAAAAATTGACAAACAGCCTCATTAGTCACCTTAAAATAGTAAATTATCTAAATAATTGTTTTCTCCCATTGCAATAAAAACGAGTCAAAATTAATAATTAAAATAAAAATAAAAGCATGTACTGACTATCACTGAATAAACATTAACAACACACTAAATTAACCATAAAAATATAATTTATTTTTTTAAATAGGCATTAACAATTGATGCTTGTGCTAATGCTTGTTAATGCATGTATCAACAAAAATCACTTCTATATATAGTTATACATTGTTCTAATATGTTCTCCACATCAAGTGATAACCATCAATCTGAGTAGTAGGTACAGGCTTTCAAAATGTCTCTTTGCATGTTTAGTTCATTCTCAATTTGCAATTTTCCCATACACTCAAAATCGAAACGCTTCTCATATGATGCGTCAAGCTTTCGTAGGTTAATTGTTTCTTTTGCCTCAAAATATGAAGCTACAGACAAAATTTTTGTTGAAGACGATATCGCAGTTAGACGATCGGCTGATTACCATCCTCCTATTTGGGATTATGATTATGTTCAGTCACTCAAAAACGATTTTGTACAGGTATATTTCGCATTTTTAGTGCAAATATACGTGGCACTTAGACACCAATTCTTTTGCTTTTTCTTTTTTTTTTTTTCCCTAATAAAGCTCAATTTGGAGCAAGCTAACAAAAACTTCTTGTTACCTATGCGTATTAGAATGAATCATACAAGGAAAGAGCAAGCAAACTAAAGGAAGAAGTGAGGATGATGTTTGAAAATGTGGTGGATCCTTTGGAGAAACTTGAGCTTATTGATGCCATACAAAGACTTGGGTTGTCCTATCACTTTGGAGCTGAAATAAAAAAAACATTGAAGAATATAAGTACCGATTGTAGCAGTACTGTTGCATGGAACAAAGGCAATTTATATGCTACAGCTCTTGAATTTAGACTACTAAGACAACATGGGTATAAAGTGAATCAAGGTACAACACGATAAACGATTCAAAATTCGATGTTTTAATTTACATCTAATTTAATGATACATAACATTGAATTATTTTCATGCACTAGATGTTTTCGCTTGCTTCATGGATGACGTTGGAAACATTAAAGCAAGCCTTAATCAGGATTGCAAGGGACTGCTCAACTTGTATGAGGCTTCATACCACTTATTAGAAGGTGAAACAATGCTGGAGAATGCAAGAGAGTTAGCAGCTAAACTTCTCAAACAATGTCTGAAGGAGAACAATGATCATCACTTTCTTTGGATGCTTGTGGAACATGCCTTGGAGCTTCCTCTACATTGGAGGATGCCAAGGTTGGAAGCCAGATGGTTCATAGATGCGTATGAGAAAAACAAGGGAAAAAATCCCATTATTTTAGAGTTTGCTGTATTGGATTACAACATAGTGCAATCTATGCACCAAGATGATCTTAGATATGCTTCAGCGTAAGTACCCCTACTGCATACCAGTTCAAAATTGACTCACATATGCTTCAACGTAATAAGTATGATTTTGGTTTTTTTGACTTGTATTGTTTAGATGGTGGAAGGAACTTGGTCTTGGTGAGAGGTTGAGCTTTGCTAGAGATAGGCTGATGGAAAACTTCTTATGGAGTGTGGGAATGATAATTACTCCTCAGGACGGAAAAGGTAGAAGAATTCAAACAAAGGTCAATGCGCTAATAACAGTTATAGATGATGTTTATGACGTTTATGGAACCTTAGATGAGTTGGAGCTCTTCACAGATGCTGTTGAGAGGTTTGAAGTTATACTAGTATATGATTTTATCTGCTTTTGATATTTCTTACAAATGTTTAATAATCTTTAATATGTTGGCGTGATTTCAGATGGAATATAAATGCAATACAGAAGCTTCCAAACTATATGAAGATATGTTATCATGCACTATACAATTCCGTAAATGAAATGGCTTTTGACACTCTTAAGGAACAAGGGATAGATGTCCTTCCCTTCCTCAAGAAAGTGGTATTAAACCAATTCCTAAGACTCTTTTAATTTTCCTTATGAGCTCTGTCTGATTTGTGTTATTCATGGTTCAATATAAATGTTTAGTGGACGAATCTTTGTAAATCATATTTGTTGGAGGCAAAATGGTATTACATTGGATATACGCCAACCCTGCAAGAGTACATCGATAATGCTTGGGTTTCAATATCGGGTTCTGTAATGCTTGGTCATTCCTATTTGGCAACAGATCTTATAACAGAGGAGGGATTGCACCACATTGAAGCATATTACCCCAATATAATTTATTGGTCGTCCATAATTGTACGATTAGCAGATGATTTAGGGACATCATCGGTAAGCAATATATATTAATAAATACATATAGTTGTAAACTTAAAATCCATTAGTTAATTAGTTTAATAGTGATATGCTTGCCTGTTTCTTTTTTTGGACTAGTATGAACTCAAAAGAGGTGATGTTTCTAAATCAATCCAATGTTATATGAACGAAAGTGAAGCATCTGAAGAAAAAGCTCGTGATCACATAAAGAAATTAATTGATGCAGCATGGAAAAAGATGAATGAAGAACAAATGGCTAAATCTCCTTTCTCTCGGACGTTTATTGAAATTGCTATGGACCTTGCAAGAATATCTTTATTGATGTACCAAAATGGCGACGGTCATGCTATTGAAGGTAATGAAACAAAGGATAGAGTGTTATCACTATTCGTTTACCCAATTTATTACCCAAATGATTGAGAACACTGGAATTATTTTCCAAACTGGGAAAAAAAAAGTCAGTTTTTAGTATAGTGTGCCAAATCATTTTATGATCTTTTAGTATGGTGTACAATAAACTTACGATAGTGCAAGGACTACAATACTACATGTTTCCCTTTGTTTCTAATGTTGTCTGTTTCTCCCCTCTGTATCCCATTTTGTTTTTGACTCCTTTCAGCCTTTGCTTGTGACTCCATTTTTATCAAATGAATGCTTCGAGGAAAAAAACAAAAAAGAAAAAGGAGAAGATTCTTGACAACTTTGTAACATAGTACTGTTTTTTTTTTTTTTTTTTTGCATTCAATGAATCTATACTTTGGGGTGTTGGAATCAAATCGTACAATTAATCAGTTCTTTCACAGACTAGGCAAGGAAAAGAGTTCTATTGAATTAGATATTACTCTAAAACGAAACAAACAAAAAAGAATAATTGGTATCAGCTAGCATTATTGGCAATATACAAATTGAGAGCCAAACTATTGGTTGAACCCTGAAAGTTTGAAAGTTTATTTAAAATATAATTAGTTTGAAAAAAATTACAATGTCCAAAAAGTAGGCTTACACAAAATTTATGACTTATTTCTTTATCGAGTCAAGTCTTGATTAAGATCAACAATTTTTTATTCACATTCCTGACATTAAGAAAAAACTCCATTGTTAGTGTAAGTATACCACATATTTTTTACATTTATTAAGACGCTTTTGAGGATTACCTATCTAATTTGTTTCAGCCTAATTTTATATATTTATAATAATCCAAACTAATTTGTGCACCAATATTTTATGCTTTGAAAACTACTTAATATCCATCAACTAATAGGGTAATTTCTATTTTATAGCTCTAATTTTTTATTAGTTTATTATAATAAGATAAAAACAATGTCATAAAATATAATTTAATTTGTATATAAGAGTATAGTTTAATATTTTTTAATAAAAAATATACATTTCTGCAAAAAAAAAAAAAATACAGTTACAACATGGCCTAAAAATCCCATAAGATCAAAATAAAAATGGCATCAAGAAGAAAGAGGCCCAATGCTAGTTTGCCTAGAAATCTGCAGTAAGAACAGACCCCAGATAGAAGTTATTCACCACAAAAGAGGACAAGATTAATCAATTCACCCCTATAGAATTTAAATTACTTATAACACCAGTTTTTTTGAAAAGACCAATAATATTGAAGAAATGCCTATTTGAACTTTTTTCATTTAACAAATACACTTTTCTTTTGTGAATTACCTAGTTAATTCTTTTGTAAATACTCCTTGAATTGAAAAAATGAAATTATTTTAGTTTTACAAAAAAAAAAATCTAATGTAGAAAATAATGAAGAAAATATAAGCAAATAATTCCGTTAGTCACCTTAAAATAAGGTCGCTCCTATTTTGGTTACAGCTAGATGTAACCTGTGAACGCTAAGTCCTCTACGACAAAACCGAAGAAGACAAGGGTGTTGGCAATGGTGTTCGGGTCGGAGCGTTTAGGTAGAGGAGGAAGTGGTGGCAGATTTGTAGGGATGGTGATTCCAAGCCAGCTTTTCTCGAGGAGTTCCTAGATGTTGATAGGAGG
Organism: Gossypium bickii; assembly: GCA_025503065.1. Taxonomy (NCBI): domain Eukaryota; kingdom Viridiplantae; phylum Streptophyta; class Magnoliopsida; order Malvales; family Malvaceae; genus Gossypium; species Gossypium bickii. Next base: position 130,783,170 of record CP106713.1, read on the forward strand.
TTAGGTGATGGAGCGTTTTAGGATGCGACGGCTAAGCTGGAAGGGGTGATGGGGACAACTCACAATAAGCATCATGGAGTGAGGAATGGACAGTCATTGTTTACCAATGGGAGGGTGTTTCCCCCTCCTTCTGCAGTGGCGGCGGCTCCTCCGACCAGTGGTGATGACAATGAGAAATCGACGACCGGAGCTCTTTGTAGATTTGCGCAAGGACGATTACTTGGACCCTGGTGCTTCGTTGGTTATGAATTTGGGTCAAAAGATTAATTTAAAATTTTGCGATTGATTAAAAGAATAATGTTTCATTTTGTAATTTTTACAACAAATATTAGGTGAAAGAAATGCTGACATGGCAGGTCCAACCAACAAAATGTGGATGAATTAAACTTTTGAGTGACCATATTGAATAATTTTTTAATAGTTGTGATTAAATTGATAAAAGAAAATCTCAAAATGATCAAAATAGAAACGACTCTATTTTGGATTGACTAACGACATAATTTACCAAAAAAAAAAAAAGTCAGCCAGCTTTTAGAATTGGGAGTTATCATCTAAATTATTTGGTTGTTATATTTCACTTTTTTTCTTGGAATTACATGTAAAAAGAAAAATCATTTATCAAGTAAACCTCAACTTCTTTTTTTCCGAAGGACCAAGTAAACATGAACTTTATTAAATATTTAACACTCGTCGTAGATAGTGAATGACAAGCCCCATCAACACAGTAAATGCTTTAGCCTCAATATCAATAGAACATTATGACACGTTGATAATTAACTTTGTCACAATTGGAGTGATTGCAAGCACTTAATACGATAAGGAAATTAGCCCCAGATGGTCCAAAGCAATGAGCAAAAATCGACAAAAGAATCGAGTATTCACCAAACTAGAAAGGACGACAACAAAGTAATTTCTAAAATCACTTGTAAAATTATAGAAGAACCCAAAAAACACTAGAAAAAGAAATGTAAAAAATTCCAAATGATTTGGGTTTAGTTTGAGTTGGTTTCATTTAAATGGTTTTTAATGCAGAAATTGATGGCCTGATTCATGATTCTTGATGGAGAAGAAGACAAGAATTATGGGGAGGCATCATTCAAATTCTACATCAGAAATTTCTATTTCTATCATGAAGAAAATAGCATGAAGAATATATTAAGGTGGAGAGCTGTGGCGTTCATGTATTTTACGTGGAAGCGAAGAGCGATAGAGATGCTAGTGAATAGAGAGACTTGCTGAGAACAAAAGAAGCTTTAGCCATGATGGTGAACAAAAGATTGAAATAGTTTGTATTTCTTTCCATCCTTGGCTCTGCATTTGAGGAGTTTCAACTTCTCAATTATGTCATCCAAATGCATAGGTAAAGGTTTCATTTTCATCTCATTTTTTCATATTATTACTTTTTCATTTTCAACTTATAAATTAGTGACAGTAAATGAAGTGCTTTTATTAAATAAAACCAACCAGGATGAATCTAAACTTGCTCTGCTTTATAAATTACTTGTCTTCTAGAAGGTTCTTTACCATCTTTGAAACCTTGTAGTTCCACACTCAAAATGTTAAAAGCATAATTTATGAACATAAAATTGGAAGTTGGTTCAATAGTTTGTAGTAGTTGCTTCTTCTTTTTCTCATCTTCATTCCCTCATGTGTTCTGTGTTCTTTTGTACATATAGTATATATTGTCCAAGAACGAAATTCTCCTTATATATTAATTAATTTGGAGCAAAATTGAACGGCAATGGTTTCAATACAAAAGAGCAAAATGATTCTCGCTTTGGAGTTGGTAAAATATCCATAAGGAATTTTGGTGGGTACCAAAGTTCAGATATTAAAATTCGTACTTAATTCTGTTGGTGAGGGTCCCACTATGTGGGTGGCCCTTAATTCCTGCCACATTTTACTCCTTTTTTGGAGTTGACAAAAGGCTAATTTTTTTTTTGTTTTATTTTAAGTGAGGTGTGGGTAGGTAGGCAGCATTTTTTTTAACGTGAGAAAGGGAGCCCAAATGATCAGATTCTTAAGAGAGAAAAACAAGAGAGAAACGTGTGAGAAACAGAGAGTTTGAAGCTGAAAATTAGTTTTTTCAAGTTTGGTGCAGCTGTGATCAACTCTTCGATCGGAGGTCCATCCGTGGTTCGATTGAGCTGATTTTTTGACAGCAGCTAGACAACAAGGTGTTCTTGACTTTGTACGGTCGGATTTTTCATCCGAGTCCTGTAGCGCCAGAAATACTCGTTTTACAGCAGCCACGTTTTTGGTGATGTTCTCCTTTTTTTTTCTCTCTTTTGCTAAAGATTACATATTGTTAGCCTTGTTGGAGTTGAATGCTTGTTGTAGGCTTGGTATTGTGATCTTGTAGCTGAACATTTGATTATAGTGGAGCTTTTGATCGGACTCTAAAGTCCCGTGGTTTTACCCTTGATTTAGAGGGTTTTCCACGTAAAATACTTTAAAGTCTCTATTTATTATTTTTGTTGTGGTTGATCTGTGGTTGATTAAGGTTGTTAGAGAACACTTTTTGTGCTATTGTGTTGCCATAATATTTGACAAGAGTTATAGGGAGAGAGAAGAACACCGATTTTGCTTCCGCTTTGTTTCTGCTATTCGGTTTCTTCCCAACAAACTGGTATCAAGAGCTCGGTTATTCTGTCAAATAAATATGGAAATTAATACGAGCAAGATGATTATGTTGAATGGCACAAATTATCAACTTTGGCGGACTAAAATGAAGGACTTGTTGTTTGTGAAGGCTCTGCATCTTCCGGTCTTTGCTACTCAAAAACCCGATTCAAAAAGTGATGAAGAATGGGAATTTGAGCATCAACAAGTCTGTGGCTTTATTCGGCAATTTGTTGAAGAAAATGTTTACAACCACATTGATCAGGAGACACATGCTCGAACATTGTGGGAGAAGCTTGAAAGCTTGTATGCTTCGAGATCGGGCAATAACAAGTTGTTTTTGCTAAAGAAAATGATGGCGTTGAAATAAAAAGAAGGGACATCTATAGCTGACCATGTGAGTGAATTTCAGAGCGTGATGAATCAGTTGCTTGGTATGGGTGTCAAATTTGATGACGAGATTTTAGGGCTTTGGTTGCTTGCTACTCTACCGGACTCTTGGGAGACTTTTCGGGTTTCACTCATTAATTCTGCCCCAAAGGGTATTATCACTTTGGATTTGGCTAAGAGTGGTGTGTTGAATGAAGAGGTCAGAAGACAATCTTAGGGTTCTACATCACAGTCCGAGGTGTTGGTTACCGAGAACAGGGGGAGGAACAGAGACAAAGATGGAAAGAGTAGAGATAAAGGCCAAAGCAAGTCAAGATCGAGATACAAGAATCTTGAGTGTCATCATTGTGGTAAGAAAGGCCATATCAAGAAATACTGCTTCAAGTGGAAGAAAGAGAACAAAGGTGGTGATAAACACGATCGGAATGATGATGGAAAATCCGAGCGTGTTGCTACTGCTACTCGTGAAGATCTGTTGGTCATTCGTGATGAGAATTTGGTCAACTTAGCATGTGACGAGACTAGTTGTGTGATTGATACCGGTGCATCACTTCATGTCACGTCGAGGAAGGATTTCTTCACATCTTATACTCCCGTGATTTTGGGGTATTGAAGATGGGTAATGACGGTTTGGTTCCGGTTGTTGGTATGGGAGATGTTCACTTGGTGAGTAACAATGGAACAAAGTTAACTCTCAAGGATGTCGACACGCACCGGATATCCGCTTTGAATTTGATCTCTGCAGAAAGCTTGATGATGAGGATTCGTAACACCTTCAAATGAGGGGCAATGGAAGCCGACTAAAGGCTCCTTGGTTGTAGCTCGAGGAAAGAAGAGCTCAAATTTATATTTGATGCAAGCTTGACTTTCTCGAGAGACGGTGAATCGATGAATGGCAAACTCAACGAGTTGTGGCATAAACGACTTAGTCACATGAGTGAGAAGGGCCTTAATCGTTTAGCGAAGAAGAATCAACTTTCGGGCTTGAAGAATGCTACATTGAAGGATTGTGCTCATTGTCTAGCAGAAAGCGAGAGAAGAGTTTCATTTAGAAGCCGCCCTCCTCATAGAAGATCGAGTTGCTAGAGTTGGTCCATTCGGATGTCCGTGGTCCGATAAAAGTAAGTTCACTTGGCGGTGCACTTTATTTTGTGACTTTCATTGATGACTGTTCGAGAAAGCTATGGGTTTACACTTTGAAGTCTAAAAATCAAGTCTTTGAGGTGTTTAAACAGTTTCATGCATCAGTTGAAAGGGAAACAGGGAAGAAGTTGAAGTGCATTCGTACTGATAATGGTGGCGAGTACATGTGGCCGTTTCATGAGTACTCGCTCTCGCGCGACAGGAATCGGACATCAGAGAACACCACCAAAGACTCCACAGTTAAATGGGTTAGCTGAAAGAATGAACCGAACACTGATTGAGAGAGTCAGATGTTTGTTGTCAGATTCAAAGCTGCCAAGATCATTTTGGGCTGAAGCTTTGAATACAGTGACACATGTGATAAATTTGTCTCCTAGTGTTCCTTTGCGGTGGTGACGTGCGGATAGAGTTTGGTTTGGCAAAGACGTGTCATATGATCACCGCGTGTGTTCGGTTGTAAAGCATTTGTTCATGTTCCAAAGGATGAAAGATCCAAGTTGGATGCCAAGACTCGACAATGCATTTTTATTGGTTATGGTCTGGATGGTGAGTTTGGTTATAGACTCTATGATCTCGTTCAGAAGAAACTCGTGAGAAGCAGAGATGTTGTCTTCATTGAGGATCAGACCATCGATGACATTGATAAAACGGAGAAAGCGAATTCACAAGACAGTGGTGATTTGATCGATGTGAATCCGGTTCCCCTAAACTCTTCACCAGGTCCTATCCAGGATGATGTGCATGGTGATGTTACTGATGACTATCAGGATATAGGTGACTTTGATGCTCCCATGGATGATGTTGTGAATGATCAACAGCAAGCACCTATAGCTCCACCAACAGTTCCACTTCGAAGGTCCTCCAGAGATCGACGATCTTCTGTCAGGTATTCCTCTGATGAATATGTTCTTTTGACTGACGGGGGAGAACCTGAATGTTATGAAGAGGCTATGGAGAGTGAATGCAAAGATCAGTGGGTTGAAGCGATGAAAGATGAACTTCAATCCTTGCATGAAAACCATACCTTTGAGTTGGTGAAATTGCCCAAGGGCAAAAGAGCCTTGAAGAATCGGTGGGTTTACAGGTTGAAGCAAGAAGAGAAGTCTTCATCTCCACGGTACAAGGCTAGATTGGTCGTCAAGGGTTATACTCAGAAAAAGGGGGTTGATTTTGAAGAAATATTTTCTCCGGTTGTGAAGATGTCCTCTATTAGAACTATACTGAGTTTGGCAGCCTGCTATGACTTAGAGGTTGAACAAATGGACGTGAAAACTGCTTTTCTTCGTGGTGACTTGGAAGAAGAGCTTTACATGGAGCAGCCAGAGGGGTTTATTGCACAAGGGAAGGAGGACTACGTGTGCAGATTGAAGAAGAGCTTGTATGGTTTGAAGCAAGCTCCAAGGCAATGGTACAAGAAGTTTGAGTCTGTTATGGGGGAGCAAGGCTACAAGAAGACTACTTCTGATCATTGTGTGTTTGTTAAGAGATTCTCTGGTGATGGTTTTATAATTCTTTTGCTCTATGTTGATGACATGCTTATTGTTGGTCAGAATGCTTCTAGAATTGAGAAGTTGAAGCAAGAGTTGAGTAAATCCTTTGCAATGAAGGATTTGGGGCCAAAGAAAGCAAATTCTTGGCATAAAGTTGACACGTGATAGAAAGGCCAAAAATTATGGTTATCACAAGAGAGGTACATTGAGAAAGTACTTCAAAGGTTTAGCATGGACAAAGCTAAAGCGGTGAGCACTCCCTTTGCTACGCACTTCGATTAAGTGTTAAGCATAGTCCTTCCACGAAAAGGAGAAGGAAGAGATGCAGAAAATTCCTTACTCTTCACCGTGGGGAGTCCGATGTATGCAATGGTTTGTACGAGGCCGGACTTGGCTTATGCCGTTGGTATAGTCAATCGCTTTCTTTCCAATCCAGCAGAGCATTGGAATGCGATGAAGTGGATTATGAGATATCTTCGTGGCACTTCCAACATGAAACTTTGTTTCGTAATGAAAAACCCGTTCTTGTTGGGTATACGATTCGGACATGGCCGAGATATTGACTCGAGGAGATCTACTTGAGTTACTTGATCACTTATGCGGGGGGAGTCGTGGCATGGCAATCGAGATTGCAAAAGTGTGTTGCATTGTCCACCATCGATCGAGTTCATTGCGACAGAACCGGCGCGTGCAAGGAGATGCTTTGGATGAAAAAGTTTATGCATGAGCTTGGTTTTACACAGGAGAAGTATGTCCTGTATTGTGATAGCCAGAGTGCTATTCATCTTGGTAAGAACTCAACCTTTCATGCTAGATCTAAGCATATTGATGTAAGGTACCATTGGATACGAGATGTTCTTGAAGCTAAGCTGTTAGAGCTTGAGAAGATACATACTGATGATAATGGTGCTGATATGTTGACAAAGGCTTTACCAAGGGGAAAGTTTGAAGCATGTTGTTTGATCTCCGGTATGGAGGCATTCCCCACATAGTCGGAGGGGGAGATTTGTTGGTGAGGGTCCCACTATGTGGGTGGCCCTTAATTCCTGCCACATTTTACTCCTTTTTTGGAGTTGACAAAAGGCTAATTTTTTTTTTTGTTTTATTTTAAGTGAGGTGTGGGTAGGTAGGCAGCATTTTTTTTAACGTGAGAAAGGGAGCCCAAATGATCAGATTCTTAAGAGAGAAAAACAAGAGAGAAACGTGTGAGAAACAGAGAGTTTGAAGCTGAAAATTAGTTTTTTCAAGTTTGGTGCAGCTGTGATCAACTCTTCGATCGGAGGTCCATCCGTGGTTCGATTGAGCTGATTTTTTGACAGCAGCTAGACAACAAGGTGTTCTTGACTTTGTACACCAGATTTTTCATCCGAGTCCTGTGGCGCCGTAAATACTCGTTTACAGCAGCCACGTTTTTGGTGATGTTCTCCTATTTTTTTTCTCTCTTTTGCTAAAGATTACATATTGTTAGCCTTGTTGGAGTTGAATGCTTGTTGTAGGCTTGGTATTGTGATCTTGTAGCTGAACATTTGATTATAGTGGAGCTTTTGATCGGACTCTAAAGTCCCGTGGTTTTTACCCTTGATTTAGAGGGGTTTTCCACGTAAAAATACCGGTGTCTCTATTTATTATTTTTGTTGTGGTTGATCTGTGGTTGATTAAGGTTGTTAGAGAACACTTTTTTGTGCTATTGTGTTGCCATAATATTTGACAAGAGTTATAGGGAGAGAAAGAACACCGATTTTGCTTCCGTTTTGTTTCGGTTGTTCGGTTTCTTCCCAACAAATTCTTATTGACAGTTGACTTGTTATTGGTTGGTTTTTTTAAATCATAGAACGTGGACTCGATTCAGCTTCATTGTTTAGTTTCCAGCATTGGTGTCATCTTGTATCTAACACTTGCTGCATTTTCCTTCAATCATATCTTGATTCATTAGAAAGATTGGTTATTTGTGAGATTGGTTTTTCTTATATCCTTTGCTTTTGTGTTGATGTAAGACTAAGGAATGACAGATCTTTGAGAATGCCACTGTTGAATTGGAACTTTAGCCATACAAGGAGGAACACCTGAGCTGTAAGAGTTTCAATTTGTTTTGCCGAATGCTCGCTTTATGTTGTCAACACAAATTCAAAGTGTTGTCAACACAAATTCAAAGTAAACTTTTGTGGCCCTTTCTGTTGCAGTATTTATACAAATTTGTAGGTGCTTATTTTAGCTGAACATGTTATGCGGTTGCTATGTGGTGTTTGTGTCTTGAAACAAACAATGCAATTTCCATAACCATTTTCTGTTTACGGTAACTCTTTGTGGTGAATATACAGCCACTGTTTCTGAAGAATGATGTTAAGGGGGTGGCAGAATTGCGGTGGTCGTAAAACATGGCTACGATTCGAGCTATTATACTCCATCTGAAGGTTCAGACTAGAGCATGACAGTTTCATTGTGTATCAATTCAACCTCAAATTCTTTGGGGGACGTATTTGAGCTAATCGATCAATCCTTCAGGTGAAAGATATCGATTCTCGTAAATGACTTGCTAAGGCATATTGGCTAAGGACGGGGTGGATTGGGTTCTATGTTCATGGCATGGTGGCTATTGGCATTATAGAATATTGTTAAAAGATGGCTTTCATGCAGACCATAGCATTTCGAGCCATGCAAGTTGCAGCTGAAGAAAATGCTGCTGTTTTGTGTTGGATAGGTCCCATTAAGTGGGGAACCCATAAAATCAGCCATGTTTCATGGCCTTTTTTCTTTTTCTTTTTTTTTCTTTTAGCTTTTTCATCATTATCTTTTGTCATTTTTTGTGGCTTGTGAGTAGCCAAATTTTTGTTAAGTACGGCAGAGAGCTAAAATCAAATTGAGAGAAAAATAAGGAGTGAAACAGACGAGAAACAGAGAGTTTGAAGCTAGAAAAATTAGTTTATCAAGTTTGGAGCAGCTGTGATCTACTCTTCGATCGGAGGTCCATCCGTGGTTCGATTGAGTTGATTTTTAGACAGCAGCTAGACGACAAGGTGTTCTTGACTTTGTACGATCGAATTTTTCATCCAAGTCCTGTAGCGTCAGAAATACCTGTTTTACAGCAGCTACGATTTTGGTGATGTTCTCCAACTTTTCTCTCTTTTGCTAAAGATTACATATTGTTAGCCTTGTTGGAGTTGAATGCTTGTTGTAGGCTTGATATTGTAATCTTGTAGCTGAACATTTGATTATAGTGGAGCTTTTGATCGGACTCTAAAGTCCCGTGGTTTTTACCCTTGATTTAGAGGGGTTTTCCACGTAAAAATATCGGTGTCTCTATTTATCATTTTTGTTGTGGTTGCATTGGTTAATTTGTGGTTGATAGGTTGTTAGAGAACAAATATTTTTGTGCTATTGTGCTTGCCATAATATTTGACAAGAGTTATAAGGAGAGAAAGAACACCGGTTGTGCTTCGCTTCTGTTTGGTTGTTCGGTTTCTTCCCAACAAACTGGTATCAAGAGCTCGGTTATTCTGTCAAATAATTATGGAAATCAATACGAGCAAGATGATTATGTTGAATGGCACAAATTATCAACTTTGGCGAAATAAAATGAAGGACTTGTTGTTTGTGAAGGCTCTGCATCTTTCGGTCTTTGCTACTCAAAAACCCGATTCGAAAAGTGATGAAGAATGGGAATTTGAGCATCAACAAGTGTGTGGCTTTATTCGGCAATTTGTTGAAGAAAATGTTTACAACCACATTGATCAGGAGACACATGCTCGAACATTATGGGAGAAGCTTGAAAGCTTGTATGCTTCGAGATCGGGCAATAACAAGTTGTTTTTGCTGAAGAAAATGATGGCATTGAAATACAAAGAAGGAACGTCTATAGCTGACCATGTGAGTGAATTTCAGAGCGTGATGAATCAGTTGCTTGGTATGAGTGTCAAATTTGATGACGAGATTTTAGGGCTTTGGTTGCTTGCTACTCTACCAGACTCTTCGGAGACTTTCCGAGTTTCGCTCATTAATTCTGCCCCAAAGGGTATTATTACCTTGGATTTGGCTAAGAGTGGTGTGTTGAATGAAGAGGTCAGAAGATAATCTCAAGGTTCTACAACATAGTCCGAGGTGTTGGTTACCGAGAATAGGGGGAGGAACAGAGACAAAGATGGAAAGAGTAGAGATAAAGGCCGAAGCAAGTCAAGATCGAGATACAAGAATCTTGAGTGTCATCATTGTGGTAAGAAAGGCCATATCAAGAAATACTGCTTCAAGTGGAAGAAAGAGAACAAAGGTAGTGATAAACACGATCGGAATGATGATGAAAAATTCGCGTGTTGCTAATGTTACTCGTGAAGATCTGTTGGTCATTTGTGATGAGAATTTGGTCAACTTAGCATGTGACGAGACTAGTTGGGTGATTGATACTGGTGCATCACTTCATGTCACGTTGAGGAAGGAATTCCTCACATCTTATACTCCTGGTGATTTTGGGGTATTGAAGATGGGTAATGAAGGTTTGGTTCCGGTTGTTGGTATGGGAGATGTTCACTTGGTGAGTAACAATGGAATCAAGTTAACTCTCAAGGATGTCAGACATGCACCGGATATCCGTTTGAATTTGATCTCTGCAGGAAAGATTGATGATGAGGGATTCTGTAACACCTTCAGTGATGGGCAGTGGAAGCTGACTAAAGGCTCCTTGGTTGTGGCTCAAGGAAAGAAGAGCTCAAATTTATATTTGATGCAAGCTTCAGCTTCTCGAGAGACAGTGAATGTGACAGTGAATGACAGCTCAACTGAGTTGTGGCATAAACGACTTAGTCACATGAGTGAGAAGGGCCTTAACTGTTTAGCGAAGAAGAATCAACTTTCGGGCTTGAAGAATGCTACATTGAAGGATTGTGCTCATTGTCTAGTAGGAAAGCAGAGAAGAGTTTCATTTAGAAGCCGTCCTTCTCATAGAAGATCAGAGTTGCTAGAGTTGGTCCATTCAGATGTCTGTGGTTCGATAAAAGTAAGGTCACTTGGCGGTGCACTTTATTTTGTGACTTTCATTGATGACTGTTCGAGAAAGTTATGGGTTTACACTTTGAAGTCTAAAAGTCAAGTCTTTGAGGTGTTTAAACAGTTTCAAGCGTCAGTTGAAAGGGAAACAGGGAAGAAGTTGAAGTGCATTCGTACTGATAATGGTGGCGAGTACACAGGGCCGTTTCATGAGTATTGTCTACGACAGGGAATCAGACATCAGAGAACACCACCAAAGACTCCACAGTTAAATGGGTTAGCTGAAAGAATGAACCGAACATTGATCGAGAGAGTCAGATGTTTGTTGTCAGATTCAAAGCTGCCAAGATCATTTTGGGTTGAAGCTTTGAATACAGTGACACATGTGATAAATTTGTCTCCTAGTGTTCCTTTGCGAGTTGATGTGCCAGATAGAGTTTGGTTTGGCAAAGGCATGTCATATGATCACCTACGTGTGTTCGGTTGTAAAGCATTTGTTCATATTCCAAAGGATGAAAGATCCAAGTTGGATGCCAAGACTCGACAATGCATTTTCATTGGTTATGGTCTAGATGGTGAGTTTGGTTATAGACTCTATGATCCCGTTCAGAAGAAACTCGTGAGAAGCAAAGATGTTGTCTTCATTGAGGATCAGACCATTGATGACATTGATAAGACGGAGAAAGCGAATTCACAAGACAGTGGTGATTTGATCGATGTGAATCCGGTTCCCCTAAACTCTTCAGCAGGTCCTATCCAGGATGATGTGCATGGTGATGTTACAGATGACCATCAGACTATAGGTGACTTTAATGCTCCCGTAGATGATGTTGTGAATGATCAACAACAAGCACCTATAGCTCCACCAGCAGTTCCACTTCGAAGGTCTTTCAGATATTGACGATCTTCTGTCAGGTATTCTTCTGATGAATATGTTCTTTTAACTGATGGGGGAGAACCTGAATGTTATGAAGAGGCTATGGAGAGTGAATGCAAAGATCAGTGGGTTGAAGCGATAAAAGATGAACTTCAATCCTTACATGAGAACCATACCTTTGAGTTGGTGAAATTGCCCAAGGGCAAAAGAGCCTTGAAGAATCGGTGGGTTTACAGGTTGAAGCAAGAAGAGAAGTCTTCATCTCCACGATACAAGGCTAGATTGGTCGTCAAGGGCTCAGAAAAAGGGGGTTGATTTTGAAGAAATATTTTCTTCGGTTGTGAAGATGTCCTCTATCAGAACTATACTGAGTTTGGCAGCCTGCTATGACTTAGAGGTTGAACAAATGGACGTGAAAACTGCTTTTTTTCATGGTGACTTGGAAGAAGAACTTTACATGGAGCAGCCAGAGGGGTTTGTTGTACAAGGGAAAGAAGACTATGTGTGCAGATTGAAGAAGAGCTTGTATGGTTTGAAGCAAGCTCCAAGGCAATGGTATAAGAAGTTTGAGTCTGTTATGGGGGAGCAACGCTGCAAGAAGACTACTTCTGATCATTGTGTGTTTGTTAAGAGATTCTCTGGAAATGATTTTATAATTTTTTTGCTCTATGTTGATGATATGCTTATTGTTGGTCAGAATGCTTCTAGAATTGAGAAGTTGAAGCAAGAGTTGAGTAAATCCTTTGCAATGAAGGATTTGGGGCCAGCAAAGCAAATTCTTGGCATAAAGTTGACACGTGATAGAAAGGCCAAGAAATTATGGTTATCACAAGAGAGGTACATCAAGAAAGTACTTCAAAGGTTCAGCATGGACAAAGCTAAAGCGGTGAGCACTCCCTTTGCTACGCACTTCAGATTGAGTGTTAAGCATAGTCCTTCCACAAAAAAGGAGAAGGAAAAGATGCAGAAAATTCCTTACTCTTCAGCCGTAGGGAGTCTGATGTATGCAATGGTTTGCACGAGACCAGACTTGGCTTATGTCGTTGGTACAGTCAGTCGTTTTCTTTCTAATCCAGGCAGAGAGCATTGGAATACAGTGAAGTGGATTATGAGATATCTCCGTGGCACTTCCAACATGAAACTTTGTTTCGACAATGAGAAACCTGTTCTTATTGGGTATACAAATTCAGATATGGCTGGAGATATTGACTCGAGAAGATCTACTTCAGGTTACTTGACCACTTATGCAGGGGGAGCTGTGGCATGGCAATCGAGATTGCAAAAGTGTGTTGCATTGTCCACCACCGAATCAGAGTTCATTGCAGCAACTGAAGCGTGCAAGGAGATGCTTTGGATGAAAAAGTTTATGCATGAGCTTGGTTTTACTCAGGAGAAGTATGTCCTGTATTGTGATAGCCAGAGTGCTATTCATCTTGGTAAGAACTCAACTTTTCATGCTAGATCTAAGCATATTGATGTAAGGTACCATTGGATACGAGATATTCTTGAAGCTAAGCTGTTAGAGCTTGAGAAGATACATACTGATGATAATGGTGCTGATATGTTGACGAAGGCTTTACCAAGAGGAAAGTTTGAAGCATGTTGTTTGATCTCCGGTATGGAGGCATTCCCCACATAGTTGGAGGGGGAGATTTGTTGGATAGGTCCCACTAAGTGGGGAACCCATAAAATCAGCCATGTTTCATGGCCTTTTTTCTTTTTGTTTTTTTTTTCTTTTAGCTTTTTCATCATTATCTTTTGTCATTTTTTGTGGCTTGTGAGTAGCCAAATTTTTGTTAAGTACGGCAGAGAGCTAAAATCAAATTGAGAGAAAAACAAGGAGTGAAACAGATGAGAAACAGAGAGTTTAAAGCTAGAAAAATTAGTTTCTCAAGTTTGGAGCAGCTGTGATCAACTCTTCGATCGGAGGTCCATCCGTGGTACGATTGAGCTGATTTTTAGACAGAAGCTAGACGACAAGGTGTTCTTGACTTTGTACAGTCGGATTTTTCATCCAAGTCCTGTAGCGTCAGAAATACCCGTTTTACAGCAGCTACGATTTTGGTGATGTTCTCCAACTTTTCTCTCTTTTGCTAAAGATTACATATTGTTAGCCTTGTTGGAGTTGAATGCTTGTTGTAGGCTTGATATTGTAATCTTGTAGCTGAACATTTGATTATAGTGGAGCTTTTGATCGGACTCTAAAGTCCCGTGGTTTTTACCCTTGATTTAGAGGGGTTTTCCACGTAAAAATATCAGTGTCTCTATTTATCATTTTTGTTGTGGTTGCATTGGTTGATTTGTGGTTGATAGGTTGTTAGAGAACAAATATTTTTGTACTATTGTGCTTGCCATAATATTTGACAAGAGTTATAGGGAGAGAAAAAACACCGGTTGTGCTTCGCTTCCGTTCGGTTGTTCGGTTTCTTCCCAACAGTTTTGTTACTTTTTAGTTGATATTTCTGCTACTTAGTTACACTAGAACTAAGTATGAAAGGTATTTGATGTAATTTGGTACTGATAAATTTGATAAATCAGCTTAACCAAGTGTGCAAACAAAGTTTTATAAGTTTCCAGACTTTATTAGTGGAGTTAGGTGTGTTTAGGTAATATTTTCATCTTTTGAAAACTTGATTACTTGTTATATGTAATACTTTGTTTTCAGAAATGAGATGATGAATTATTCACCAAAAAATCTCTTCTTGTTTTGGTTCTTATTGAGAAGTCTGTTCTTGTTACAATTCAAGCCAATTTCTTTGTTTGTTCAGCAAGTTACAATAGCTTCTAGCTTAAGACTTTGCTGAGGTTGCTTGATCTGTTATCTAAGTTCCTACAAATATGTTGTTTTGTTGTTTTTTTGGTTTTATGTTATGCTTGTAAAACGCAACCCAGGTTAGCAGTTGAAGCCACTGAGGCATTATTTTAAGGTTTTCACTCTGTTTCCTTTATATTATATTATCTTCAAACCATGTTTAATTGATTGTAGACAAAATTGTATGAAACTTTATCATTTTAATTAGATTGTAAAATTAGGTAATATTAAAGTGTATTGCAATTTGGTATTGTTAATTTTACATAAATTAAGGTCCATGGCTAAATTATAGATTGCTATTTCTAAAAACGTTTAAGCTATGATAATAAGGTCCATTAGCTAGTGATAGCTGTTGCAAGCTTGCATCCACAATTTTTAAATTAATCTCATATGATCTTATTTATCACCCACAGAATATGAAGTTATGAGGCACATATCAAAGGGTGAATTTTCATGCTTTGGTGCATTATGAAGTTACAGCTATATGACTGTAATATGCAAAAGTGTCCTAGTCTTTGGAACCATTAAGTGATGTTGAGTGGAACAAGGGTAAAATGTGCATTGATCAAGTTGGAATGCCTTGATTATCTCATTGCCTGATTGTTGGATTCCCAGAAGTCCTGATAAGCTTAAGAGAATTAAACTTATTTAGGACTCGAACTCAAGTATGCAAAAGCTAGAGTTCAATGCTGCCCTCATTTGTTCCACAGAGATTCCAGAAGATGATGTGCCCAAACAACTCTTGTGGTTTAGAAGCCTTAGATATTCGCTGATAGATTTCAAACTCAGTTTTATAAATATTTCTAAAATACAATAATTTTTCAAAAACTTTTAAATTACTTTCACTATTTTAAATATAAAATATGTATTTTTATATCATAAAAATTAAAATTAATTATATATTAAATAAAAAATAAAATATGATTCGATTCGATTTCAGATAATAATAGATTTTTTAGTAAAAAACAAACAAACAAACAAATAAAAATTACATCAAACTAAATTGATCAAAAGTGCCCTTACCTTTATCTTGATTTAATATATGTAAAACATCACAATTCACAAGGGACTTTATTATAAAACTATAAACTTATCCTCTCATTCAAGCTCAATTAATCGCCATTTTAAATTTATTTTTTATTAATCGTTCAAATAAGAATCATTTTGGGTTTGATGGACCCATCATCAACACACTCCCACTTTTGTCGGTAAAAGTTAAAATAGAAAACGCGTTCGATCTCTTTCCCATTTAATAAAAGGATACCAAAGGTTATGCATATTTTAATATAAAAGATTTTATTTTATTTATATAAATAACATTGTTTGATTTATTTTCACTCCGATATGTCAAAAATAAATTTTTATTTTTTATAGTATTATAATTATTTGTTTTCTTTTCATTTTTTATTGCCTAAAATAAATAGTTGATGCTTAAAAGTAATAAAATTATTTTTTTCTATACAGGGCCTTGTTAATTTAAGGGAAATTAGTTTTGCTGGGTGCGTGAATTTAAGGAAGATACCTAACTATTTAAAAATTAATATCAATAATCAAAGGTAAATAAATTAAGCAACATATGTGAAGATTTACAAAAAGTATAAAGTAAGTTGAAATAAATAAAATATCAAATATATAGTTTGAAATGACGATAAATTAGTTTAAGATAAATAATATAAGTAGAAAGTCAAAATCTACAATATACAACGATTTAAAAATAAATAATATATACCTAAGTTTAAGAATAAACAAAGTATATGAAAAATTTTAGACAATAAAACTATTCAAAAGTGATATATTATATAAAAGAGTTTTTTTAAAATATATAAATAAGGTTATGATAGATAGGATATAAAATAACTTAAAAACAGTATGTATTAAAATAGTTTAGGGTAAATATTATATAGATTAATTTAAAATGAATTAAGATAAATAGTATATAAACAATAAAACAGCATACAAAAGGGGTATAAAATGAATGATATGAAAACCAAAGGATTTAAAATGAATAATATATAAAGAAAGAGGTTAATAGGAGTAATTTATAAAAACTTAAAATAAATAAGAATAATAATATGATTTTTTTAAAAGAGAATAAATAAATAAACTATTTAAACAGAACAAGGATTAAATTAAAAACAGACTGACATTTAAGGTACAAATTCTAAATAAGGAAAACCCAATTAAGGGCCAAATTCTAAACAAAGAAAGCTAACTAAGTTTTCAGAATTTTCTACTCTAATGAAGTATCATGTTTTTTTGAGCTTAAGAGGTGAAGACACGCGCCTTAATTTCAGCACTCACTTACTTCAAGCTTTGAAAGACGAGGGACTTGATGTTTCTTCGATACCAGAACTTTCTCGAGCAATTGCAGTCTCAAATATCTCAATCATCGTTTTGTCTAAAGTTAAAGGACTAAATTTCAAATTTGAGAAGAGTAGGGGACTCAAAATCAAAATTTAACCCTTTTCCAAATTGGCTAATTTCTTGGATAGTGAATTTTCTAAGAGGTTCACAACAGGGTCGGGTTATTTATTTAGCTCTATTTGATTCACATTTTTTTATATTAATTTTTTGTTTGTTGATAAAATGAGTTTTGTTTTATGGATTTTAAATATTGCTTGATAAATTTTAACCTCATTTTTATAAATTTTCTAAAATACAATAATATTTCAAAAACTTTTAAATTACTTTCACTATTTTAAATATAAATTATACACTTTTATATCATAAAAATAAAAATTAATTAATTATTAAATAAAAATAAAATTCGATTCTATTACAGATAATAACCAATTTTTTAGTGAAAAAACAAGCAAACAAATAAAAATTACATCAAACTAAATTAATTAAAAGCACCCTTAATTTTATCTTGAATTAAAATATTTAAAACATCAGGAGAGACTTTATTATAAAACTGTAAACTTATCCTCTCATCCTAGCTCAATTAATAGCGATTTTTAAACTTGAAATAACTCAATTCAGAATCAGGACCTACTTTTGCCGGTGAAAGATAAAACGGAGAATTGAGTATCTCTGGTGGTGTTGACTAAGATAATTGGCTAAGTTCAAGTTAAGGAAAACGCGTTCAATCTCTTTCCCATTTAATCAAAGGATACCAAAGATTATGCATATTTTACACTTGCTATGCATATTTTACACTTGCTATATTTTTCTCTCTTTTGCGTCAATACTCTTCCATGGCTTCTTCTTCTTCTTCATCTTCTACTCTAATGAAGTATCATGTTTTCTTGAGCTTCAGAGGTAAAGACACGCGCTTAGTTTCACCACTCACTTACTTCAAGCTTTGAAAGACAAGGGACTTGATGTTTTCTTCGATGAAGATAAACTGGAAAGGGGGGAGCAGCTTTCACAAGAACTTTCTCGAGCAATTGCAGTGTCAAATATGTCAATCATCCTTTTGTCTGAAGACTACGCCTCTTCGAATTCATGCTTGGCTGAACTCTCTGACATCATGGACCGCTATCGCAGCAAACAACAAATTGTTCTTCCCATCTTTTACCAAGTTAACCCCTCTGATGTGGAGAATCATGATGGGAGTTTTAAGACATCTTTTGATCAGCATGTCAGATGCTAAGAGTGTTCATACTCCGATGGTTAGTTCCTCGACTCTCTCCAAAGTAGATGGTGATCCTTTAGCAGATCCGACTGAATATCGGAGTCTTGCTGCAGCTACTAGTGAGGTTGTTTGGCTACTTTCGTTACTTCAAGAACTAGAGATCAAATCTGATGACACTCCCAATATTTGACAACACCACCTACGTTCAATGGCGCAAGCAAATCAAGCTGATTGTGGATGGCTACGATCTGACTGGCTTTCTTGAGGGCACCGTTACTCCACCTCCGCGGTTTATACAAAATTCGGATGGAGGTCGTGTTTCTAATCCTTTGGCCTCTGTTCATACGCAACAAGATCGACTTCTCACGTCCTGGCTTCTCTCGACTATTAGCTCATCGGTGCTACCTTCGTTCACTGATGCTTACACCTCGTGCGATGTTTGGACTACGGCGACGAGCCTGTTTGCTGCGGATACCGGGGCGAAACAATCGCGGATTCGTCATGAGTTGCATTCCCTCAAGAAAGGTACACTTTCGATTACTTCTTATGTGGCTCGTATTTCAAACTTATCTGCTCTTTTAGAATCGTCTGGCTCGCGAATCTCGGAAGAAGAAAAGGTGCAAATCTTGCTTGCCGGCCTTCCACCCGAGTATGAGTCGATCGTTTCCTCTGCATCTATTTCGACTGGTATTCTCTCTTTTAGACGGTTAGTTGATGCTCTCTTGGAGTGTGAAAATCGCCTTGCTCACTCGGTTCCTCGACATCATTCACGCGAATCGGGTGGAGGAGAATCGCCACGAGAGAGTTGAAGCTTTCTCGGCCGTGGTGGTCGTGACTTCAAGTCGTGGCCGCGAGGGCGGTCTTTCCGATCTCGCTTGATCGCCGGATCGCTCCGGTTTGGTCACGATGCCCAGTGATGCTATTATCGCTACAGTCGAAACGAAGCACCGTCGCCGTTGCCTTATGCGTCGTCGTCACCCACTGGTGATTTTTATCCCTCTGGTTCGGCGCAACTTGGATGGGAAAATCCTTCAAAAAATGCTAGGTATTCTTCTGGTCAATTTGGCTTTGATGATAGTAACTATTGCTTAATGGCAGGCTATTATGATGTAAGTGGGGCCGACCATTATGGCTTGTCTGATAACACCATTTTTCAACATGCTAAGTTTCCACATGGTGGGCCACAAGGATATTATTCCCATGCGCATGTGCAATCCAATTTTCAGCCTGAAAATGTGCAATATGGTGGGCCACGCGGCTCACATTTTTATGGGCATATGCGACCAACTAGGCCACCTAGGCTGAATACCCCCCGTATGTCTCCTTATGGTCCAACTTTTGGGCCCCAAAATGCTGCGGATTCTTATTTTCCTGGGCCTCCTAATCCTAGGCCTTCAGTTAGTGGACCATCTAATGACAGACCTTCAGATCCTTCGACTCCTCACGTGCCTACTTCGAACAATGTTCAGATTGGGTCGGTTCCATGGTCAACAAAACCCAAAGCTCGTGTTTATACGGGATCTGATCCGTGCATTGGGATGCCTCGGGTAGGTGATCTTCATGCCTCAGATTATTCTGATTGTTCTGGGTCTCGAGCTCATGCCTCTAAATATGAGTCTGCCGGTGATGCTGATGGCTCATATATTCCTGTACCGATTGGCACTACGTCTTGGTACCCTGACTTAGGAGCGAGTAACCATGTGTGCCGGGATCCTTCTGCTCTGCATCATGCTACTCCTTATTCAGGTAATTCTTCGCTCTTGATGGGGGATGGATCTCCGGCTCTGATTTCGTCGGTTGGTGACAGTTTTTTACCGGCAAATTCAAAATTATTACATTTATCTAACGTTTTATATGTGCCTAGTATACGCAAGAATTTACTGTCGGTTTCTCAGTTTGCTAACGATAATAATGTGTTCTTCGAATTTCATCTGACACATTGCATTATTAAGGACGTCGTGACGAAGGAAGTTTTGATGAGGGGCCACATTCATAAAGGATTGTATCAGTTTTCCGTCCCTGCGGTGTCTCCTTTGCATACTAAAAGTTGTTTTGTTGCCCATACAAATGTTAGAGATGAGAATAACAAGTGTCATGTAAATGCTAAAAATAAAAATGTTGAGTGTCCAATTTTTAGTTTGTGGCATAAACGTCTTGGACACCCGTCAGCATCTGTAGTTAAGAGTGTTTTGGATAAATGTCAAATTACTTCTTCTAAGTATAGTTTTGATGGTCTGTTACTGCTTGTCAACAAGGTCGGTCGCATAAATTGTCATTTCCTCTGTCTAATACGAAATATCAGCCGTTTGAGTTGGTCGTGTCTGATCTTTGGGGCCCTGCAAATATTACTAGTGATGCAAACCGGTATTATGTGTCCTTTATTGATATGAGCACTCGGTTTACCTGGATTTATCTTCTCCAACAAAAGTCTCAAACTGTGGAGTGCTTCACTAGATTTCAACGGTTGGTAAAAACACAGTTTGGTAAGGATATTAAACAATTTCAGAGCGATTGGGGTGGTGAGTATCGGCCCTTAATGTCTATTCTTACGTCTCAAGGAGTTATTCATCGCTTGACCTGTCCTTATACTTCGGAACAAAATGGCGTGGCTGAACGCAAACACCGACATATTGTTGAAGTGGGGTTGTCTCTGTTGGCTCAAGCTGGTTTGTCTATGGAGTACTGGGGATATGCCTTTTGCTGTGCTGTTCATCTCATCAATCGTCTGCCTACTCCGGTTCTCGACGGCCAGTCCCCGTTTAAGGCTCTTTATGGGAAGGACCCGCCTTATGATCATCTCCGGGTTTTTGGTTGTTGCTGTTATCCATATCTACGGTCCTTTGGAAGTCATAAGTTAGAATTTCGATCTCACTAATCTCTACTTTTCTCTGCTATAGTCCTCAACATAAGGGGTATCGGTGTCTTTTTGCCCATGGAGAAGTAGTTGTATCTCGACATGTTGTGTTTGACGAAAATAAGTTCTTGATGCCTGATCATGATTCTCAAGGCCAGTCCGATGCCTCTATTTCTACAGTGGTACCCTTAGTTCGGGTTGTCTCCACTTCTACTCCAACTCGGCAAATGGAGACTGGTTCTGTTTTACCTTCGATGAGTAATTCGTCCCGCTCATCATGCATGCATGCCCTGCTTTAGGGTCTCCGGCTATGACTACTCTGCTTTCAAATACCAATGTGTCTCCTCTTCGCCTCTGTCTCTTCTCATTTGGCTCCTGTGTCCTCCTCTCGGCCGTGTGTTTGGACAATAATGAGGTCATTTCCTTCCCACAACATTAGCTCGTCCCCTATGCCGTTCGAGAAATACTCTCCCACTAGCGGTCAACTCTCATCCTATGATTACTAGGGCAAAGGTCGGCATATTTAAACCGAAAGCTCTTTCGGTTGAAGTAGTTGAACCGTCTTCAATAGAAGAAGCTTTGGCTACACTGAGTGGGAGTGCAAAGCAAAGCCTGGTCGAGTCACGATGCTCTTGTTCACAATTCCACCTGGGACTTGGTCGATCCACCATCAAATCGCAAGGTTATTGGATGTAAATGGTTGTTTAAGGTTAAAAGGAACCCTGATGGCATAGTTGCACGCAGAAAGGCTCGTTTGGTCGCCAAAGGTTGTTCTCAAACTCCGGGATGTGACTTTAAGGAGACTTTTAGTCCGGTTGTGAAACCTGCCACTATTAGAGTTATTCTCTCTATAGCCGTCTCCAAACAGTGGCAACTAAGACAGGTAGATGTGAATAACGCTTTCTTAAATGGTGATTTAGATAATGAGGTTTTTATGCAGCAACCTCCGGGATATGTTCAGTATAATTCTTCAGGACAACCTCTTGTGTGTCGTCTGAAGAAAGCTTTATATGGTCTCCGGCAGGCTCCTCGAGCCTGGTTTGAAAAACTAAAGTCGTTTATTGTCTCCATCGGTTTTCGTGCCTCGAAATCTGATGTTTCTCTCTTTGTTCGGGTTCAGACTGACTCTACACTTTATGTTTTGGTCTATGTTGATGACATTATCATAACTGGGAGTGCTTCTACTGCTATTGACTGGTTTGTTCGACTGCTGAATAGTGAGTTCTCTCTTAAGGATATGGGTGCTCTACACTATTTTCTAGGCATAGAGGTAACTCGTTCGTCTTCTGGATCACTTCATCTTTGTCAGACCAAATACATACGGGATATTCTTGCTCGTGCTTCTATGTCAGATGCTAAGAGTGTTCATACTCCGATGGTTAGTTCCTCGACTCTCTCCAAAGTAGATGGTGATCCTTTAGCAGATCCGACTGAATATCGGAGTCTTGCTGGGGCTCTTCAGTACGTTGTGATGACTAGGCCTGATATTGCATATGCTGTGAACAGGATATGTCAGTTTATGCATAATCCTACTACGGTTCACATGGTTGCCCTAAAGCGCATATTAAGGTATTTACGCGGGACTCTTGATCTTGGAATTGTTTTTCGACCTTCCAGTCGTCTCTCTTTAGTCGCTTATGCTGATGCAAATTGGGGACTTGATTTTGATGATCGTCGCTCTACTTCGGGATATTGTGTTTATTTTGGCTCCTCTCCTGTGTCTTGGTGCTCCAAAAAGTAGCAAGTGGTTTCTCGGTCTACAGCTGAAGCAGAATATCGAGGTCTTGCTGCAGCTACTAGTGAGGTTGTTTGGCTACTTTCGTTACTTCAAGAACTAGAGATCAAATCTGATGACACTCCCAATATTTGGTGCGATAGTTCTAGTCTTTATTCTTTATTGCGGCCAATCCTGTCTTGCATTCTAAGTTTAAACATGTGGAACTTGATTTATTTTTTGTTCGTGAAAGAGTTGCGGATGGCTCTGTTTTGGTTGGTGAGGTTCCTGCTTGTGATCAAGTAGCGGATGTTTTGACTAAACCTCTTTCAGCGAGTGTTTTTCATCGGTTTCGACATTCTCTTCGGGTCTTGTCTGTGGAGAAGATGGGTGAATGTTAGAGTAGTTAGTTACTAAGTTAGTAGAGAACGGTTAGTCTGTTAACAGTTTGTTATGGCTTACGATAGCCAAAAGTTCTTGTATAAAAGGTTGTAATCAATGATCAGAAGGTTGAGGATAATAAAATAGAAATCAAAGAATATTCATTCAGCTTTTTCTCTCACAGTTTTTCTAAAACCAATTTACTTACCTTAGTTTCTAATACAGCATGAAGCAACGAGGTCAGTTGATGAAGTGAAACGATGGAAAACTGCTTTTGCTGAAGTTGGTAAATTAGAAGGGTGGCCTATAGATGGAAGCATCTCGGATAGGTAACTATATTTGTCTCATCTTCTTATATTTGACTTATCTTTGTCTAGAACTTCATAGATATAGTTCTTCTATTATTTGCTAGACTTGAAACTACGCACATCAAGGGTATTGTTGCGTATGTTATGCAAAAGCTGATGAAGCATCAAGTTTTCTTAAGCTTAGGTGAAGACACGCGCCTCAACTTCTCCAATCACCTAGTCAATGCTTTGGAAAAAGTAGGAATTAATGTCTTCCCCGATAACGAAACACTGGAAAAAAGAGAGAAACTTCCACTAGCATATTCTCGAGCAATTTCGGCCTCAAATCTCTCAATCCTCGTTTTATCTAAAGACTATGCTTCTTCGATATCGTGCTTGGTTGAACTTTCTGACATCATGAATCGCAAGCGCGAGTCCGCTGACAAACATATTGTTCTTCCCATCTTTTATCATGTTGATCCTTCCAACGTGCGAAATATTGGTGGGCATTTTAAGACATCCTTCGAAGACCATGAATCAGAGCAACCAGCTGATAGAGTACAACAATGGAAAACTGCTTTTGCAGAGGTCGGTAAAATAATAGGGTGGCATATAGAAGAAGGCAAATTTGACAGGTAACTATATTTTTCTCATCTTGTTATATTCAACTTATATTTGTTTTAGATTTCATATTTACTGGTTTATATTTTCCTTTTCTAGACCTGAAACCCAGAACATTAAAGATGTTGTTGAAGATGTTATAAAAAAGTTGTCGAATCTTAAGTCTGGAAGTGCTTCTGAAGAATTGGTTGGAATAGATGATCAGAAAAGGACGATTTTGGAGCTCATTAAGAAAGAAGACTGTCGTGTAATAGGACTTTGGGGAATGGGTGGTCAAGGCAAAACAACCCTTGCTGACGCTGTATATAAAGAAATCTCTTCAGAATTTGATAGTAGTTGGTTTCTTGAAAATGTTAGAGAGGAAATAGAAAAACAGGGGAAGAAATCTTTACGAAATGAACTTCTTTCGAAATTATTGAACTCAAATGTTGATATAGACACCCCCTCTATAGGTAAAATTTTTCAAGAGAGGCTCAACAATAGGAAAGTACTTGTTGTCCTTGATGATATTAGTAACCCAAACCAAATAGATTATATGGGTGTTAAACATTTGGGCTCTGGAAGTAAAATCATTATAACATCTAGAGAGAAACAAGTGCTTAAGAGTGGAGGAGCTGACACAATACATGAGGTGAAGGCATTAAATAAGGATGATTCTCTTCAACTTTTTTCGACCTTTGCATTTAAGCAGTTGAATCCTGAAGTTGATTTTCGAGATCTATCATGGAAGTTTGTGGAGTACTCCCAAGGCAGTCCACTTGCTCTTAAAGTTTTGGGTTGTAATTTATATGGAAGGACTATAAATGCTTGGGAAAGTGAGATGGAGAAGCTAGGGGAATATTCCCGCCCCGAAATTTTTGAGGTTTTGAAAAGTAGTTATGATAGGCTAGATAAGGTAGAGAAGAATATATTTCTTGACATTGCATGCTTCTTTAAAGGGGAACCCAAAAAATTAATAAAACATGTTCTAAGTTGTTATCAGGGTGTAGAGGATGGAATAAGCAAATTGGTCAGCAAGTGCCTAATTAATATCTCATCTTCTTATAATGGAGATATAATATCTATGCATGATATGCTTGAAGAGTTGGGAAAAGATATTATTCGCCAAAAGTCTAAAACCCCTAGAAAGTGCAGGAGGCTATGGAGTCATGAACACATTACACGAGTGCTCAAATATAATCAAGTAAGCATTGCTTGTATAATATTCATATTCTTTTATTTTTTTTAATATGCTTTAATGAGATACTATCATGTGGTTCAACATCACTATATAAATCTATAGATTTGATATTGTATCAAATATTATCTCTTTTAATAGTATTTTAAAAAATAAAATATTTACTGTCTTATTGGACACATAATGATCGATGTCTTAAGTATAATGTAAAATCTGGTCAGGGTTTATGGCTTAGTTAAATATATTATGCGTTGATTTGAAAAAAAAAAAACACTTTTAGAATGGAATAACCATAAATTTCTCCATGCTCATATTTGATAAATTGATTTTTGTTATCAGGGGACGGACCGAATTCAAGGAATGAAGTTAAACACGTCACATATGGATAAACAACTATTAAGCCCTTTTGTTTTTGAAAACATGACAAATCTTAAATATATCATCTTCTATTCTTCTCTGATGTTGCTGTATGGAAATTGTAAGAAACTATATACAAATCAAGTTGATATTGTATCTCTTCCTGATGGGCTAAAGTATTTTCGATGGGATGGTTACCCCTGTAAATCTTTACCATCAAATTTTAATCCAAAAAATCTTGTGGTACTAAAATTACTACATGGAGACATGGAACAACTTTGGGATGGACATCCGGTATGTATACTTTTATACTTTTTTCATTTGAGAATTTTTTTTTTAAGAAAAAGAATTTAAAATTTATATTGCATTTAATTATATGATAACATATTTTTTATTAAATTTTTTTAATGTATATATATAATTTTATACTTTTTTTTAAAAGAAGCAACATCATTTAATCTTCATGGCAGGTGTATTAATACACCCAAAACATCAAATATAAAATTTTATTTTGATAGCCTTAAAATAAGTAAATGATGCTCTAAAGTAATGAAACTACTTTTGTTCTCATCGTGTGCAAGATATTAATTATTTATTTTCTTTTCATTTTTTATTGCCTAAAGTAAGTAGATGATACTTAAAAGTGATATAATTATTTATATATATTTTTCTTTTGCACAGAACCTCCCTAATTTAAGGGAAATTGACGTTTCATATTGCAAGAATTTAAGGAAGCTGCCTAATCTTTCTGAAGCCATCAACCTTGAAATTCTTCGTTGCATTTGGTGTGACAGTTTGGTTGAATTTTGGAATGAAGATGGTCATACAGTATGTGTGCTTTCATACTTTTTTTCATTTAAGAATTCTTTAACAAAAAAATTATAAATGAATGTATCAAATAATCATATGATGACATCTTATTTAAAGTTTTTAAAAAATAAATATGAAATATTTTATTGTATATAAATTAGTGGCATCGTTTGATCTATTAATTGTGGGTTAATTTTCACACCCAATACATCAAATATGAATTTTTATTTTTCTTAGTATTATAATTATTTACTTCCTTTTTCATTTGTTACTATTTAAAGTAAGCAGTTGATGCTTAAAAGTAATAAAATTATTTTTTTCTATACAGGGCTTTGTTAATTTAAGGGAAATTTGCTTTTTTATGTGCGTTAATTTAAGGAAGATACCTAACTTTTCAAAAGCCATCAACCTTAAAATCCTTAATTGCTCTGGGTGCGAAAGTTTGGTTGAACTTTGGAATGAAGATGATGATATGGTATGTGTTTTCATATTTATTTCGTTCTAATTTGATGTATCAAATATTTATATGATAACATTTTATTTAAAATTTTTAAAAAATAGATATAAAAGATTTTATTTTATTTAGATAAATGACATCGTTTGATTTATTTTTACACCCGATATGTCAAATATAAATTTTTATTTTTTTATAGTATTATAATTATTTTTTTTTCATTTTTTACTGCCTAAAATAAATAGTTGATGCTTAAAAGTAATATAATTATTTTTTCTATATAGGGCCTTGTTAATTTAAGGGAAATTCGCTTTAATGGGTGCGTGAATTTAAGGAAGATACCTAACTTTTCAAGAGCCATCAACCTTGAAATCCTTAATTGCTCTTATTGCAAAAGTTTGGTTGAACTTTGGAATGAAGATGATGATATGGTATGAGTTTTCATGTTTTTTTTTGAAAAAAACAATTTTAATTTGATGTATCAAATATTTATATGATAACATTTTCTTTAAAGATTTTAAAAATAAATATAAAAGATTTTATTTTATTTATATAAATGACATTGTTTGATTTATTTTCACCCCGATATATCAAATATAAATTTTTATTTTTTTAAATTATTATAATTATTTATTTTCTTTTCATTTTTTATTGCCTAAAATAAATAGTTGATGCTTAAAAGTAATACAATTATTTTTTCTATACAGGGCCTTGTTAATTTAAGGGAAATTCGCTTTAATGGGTGCGTGAATTTAAGGAAGATACCTAACTTTTCAAGAGTCATCAACCTTGAAATCCTTAATTGCTCTGACTGCAAAAGTTTGGTTGAAATTTGGAGTGAAGATGATGATATGGTATGTGTTTTCATATTTATTTCGAAAAAAATAATTTCTAATTTTATGTATCAAATATTTATATGATAACATTTTATTTAAATTTTTCTAAAAATAAATATAATAGATTTTATTTTATTTATATAAATGACATTGTTTGATTTATTTTCACCCCGATACGTCAAATATAAATTTTATTATTTTA
This sequence comes from Gossypium bickii, assembly GCA_025503065.1. NCBI lineage: Eukaryota > Viridiplantae > Streptophyta > Magnoliopsida > Malvales > Malvaceae > Gossypium > Gossypium bickii. Next base: position 130,810,748 of record CP106713.1, read on the forward strand.
TAGTATTATAATTATTTATTTTCTTTTCATTTTTTACTGCCTAAAATAAATAGTTGATGCTTAAAAGTAATACAATTATTTTTTCTATACAGGGCCTTGTTAATTTAAGGGAAATTCGCTTTAATGGGTGCGTGAATTTAAGGAAGATACCTAACTTTTCAAGAGCCATCAACCTTGAAATCCTTAATTGCTCCGACTGCAAAAGTTTGGTTGAACTTTGGAATGAAGATGATGATATGGTATGTGTTTTCATATTTATTTCGAAAAAAATAATTTCTAATTTGATGTATCAAATATTTATATGATAACATTTTATTTAAATTTTTCTAAAAATAAATATAATAGATTTTATTTTATTTATATAAATGACATTGTTTGATTTATTTTCACCCCGATATGTCAAATATAAATTTTATTTTTTTATAGTATTATAATTATTTATTTTCTTTTCATTTTTTACTGCCTAAAATAAATAGTTGATGCTTAAAAGTAATACAATTATTTTTTCTATACAGGGCCTTGTTAATTTAAGGGAGATTCGCTTTAATGGGTGCGTGAATTTAAGGAAGATACCTAACTTTTCAAGAGCCATCAACCTTGAAATCCTTAATTGCTCCGACTGCAAAAGTTTGGTTGAACTTTGGAATGAAGATGATGATATGGTATGTGTTTTCATATTTATTTCGAAAAATATAATTTCTAATTTGATGTATCAAATATTTACATGATAACATTTTATTTAAATTTTTCTAAAAATAAATATAATAGATTTTATTTTATTTATATAAATGACATTGTTTGATTTATTTTCACTGATGTATCAAATATTTATATGATAATATTTTATTTAAAGTTTTTAAAAAATAAATATAAAAGATTTTATTTTATTTAGATAAATGACATCGTTTGATTTATTTTTACGCCCGATATGTCAAATATAAATTTTTACTTTTTTGTAGTATTATAATTATTTTTTTCATTTTTTACTGCCTAAAATAAATGGTTGATGCTTAAAAGTAATATAATTATTTTCTATACAGGGCCTTGTTAATTTAAGGGAAATTCGCTTTAATGGGTGCGTGAAGTTAAGGAAGATACCTAACTTTTCAAGAGCCATCAACCTTGAAATCCTTAATTGCTCTTATTGCAAAAGTTTGGTTGAACTTTGGAATGAAGATGATGATATGGTATGAGTTTTCATTTTTTTTTGAAAAAAATAATTAATTTGATGTATCAAATATTTATATGATAACATTTTATTTAAAGATTTTAAAAATAAATATAAAAGATTTTATTTTATTTATATAAATGACATTGTTTGATTTATTTTCACCCCGATATGTCAAATATAAATTTTTATTTTTTTATAGTATTATAATTATTTATTTTCTTTTTATTTTTTACTGTCTAAAATATATAGTTGATGCTTAAAAGTAATACAATTATTTTTTCTATACAGAGCCTTGTTAAATTAAGGGAAATTCGTTTTGTTGGGTGCGCGAATTTAAGGAAGATACCTAACTTTTCAAGAGCCATCAACCTTGAAACCCTTGATTGCTCTGGGTGTGAAAGTTTGGTTGAACTTTGGAATGAAGATGATGATATGGTATGTGTTTTCATATTTATTTCAAAAAAAAATAATTTCTAATTTCATGTATCAAATATTTATATGATAACATTTTATTTAAAGATTTTAAAAAATAAATATAAAAGATTTTATTTTATTTATATAAATGACATTGTTTGATTTATTTTCACCCCGATATGTCAAATATAAATTTTTATTTTTTATAGTATTATAATTATTTGTTTTCTTTTCATTTTTTATTGCCTAAAATAAATAGTTGATGCTTAAAAGTAATAAAATTATTTTTTTCTATACAGGGCCTTGTTAAATTAAGGAAAATTTGCTTTCATAGGTGCGTGAATTTAAGGAAGATACCTAACTTTTCAAGAGCCATCAACCTTGAAATCCTTGATTGCTCTTGGTGCGAAAGTTTGGTTGAACTTTGGAATGAAGATGTTGATATGGTATGTGTTTTCATATTTATTTCGAAAAAAAATAATTTCTAATTTGATGTATCAAATATTTATATGATAACATTTTATTTAAAGATTTTAAAAAATAAATATAAAAGATTTTATTTTATTTATATAAATGACATTGTTTGATTTATTTTCACCCCGATATGTCAAATATAAATTTTTATTTTTTATAGTCTTATAATTATTTATTTTATTTTTATTTTTTACTGCCTAAAATAAATAGTTGATGCTTAAAAGTAATAAAATTATTTTTCTATACAGGGCCTTGTTAAATTAAGGGAAATTCGCTTTAATGGGTGCGCGAATTTAAGGAAGATACCTAACTTTTCAAGAGCCATCAACCTTGAAATCCTTGATTGCTCTGGGTGTGAAAGTTTGGTTGAACTTTGGAATGAAGATGATGATATGGTATGTGTTTTTATATTTATTTCGAAAAAAATAATTTTTAATTTCATGTATCAAATATTTATATGATAACATTTTATTTAAAGATTTTAAAAAATAAATATAAAAGATTTTATTTTATTTATATAAATAACATTGTTTGATTTATTTTCACCCTGATATGTCAAATATAAATTTTTATTTTTTTAGAGTATTATAATTATTTGTTTTCTTTTCATTTTTTATTGCCTAAAATAAATAGTTGATGCTTAAAAGTAATAAAATTATTTTTTTCTATACAGAGCCTTGTTAATTTAAGGGAAATTAGTTTTGCTGGGTGCGTGAATTTAAGGAAGATACCTAACTTTTCAAGAGCCATCAACCTTGAAATCCTTGATTGCTCTTGGTGCGAAAGTTTGGTTGAACTTTGGAATGGAGATGATGATATGGTATGTGTTTTCATATTTATTTCGAAAAAAATAATTTCTAATTTGATGTATCAAATATTTATATGATAACATTTTATTTAAAGATTTTAAAAAATAAATATAAAAGATTTTAATTTATTTATATAAATGACATTGTTTGATTTATTTTCACCCCGATATGTCAAATATAAATTTTTATTTTTTATAGTATTATAATTATTTATTTTCTTTTTATTTTTTACTGCCTAAAATAAATAGTTGATGCTTAAAAGTAATAAAATTATTTTTTTTCTATACAGGGCCTTGTTAAATTAAGGGTAATTCGCTTAAATGGGTGCGTGAATTTAAGGAAGATACCTAACTTTTCAAGAGCGATCAACCTTGAAATCCTTGATTGCTCTTGGTGCGAAAGTTTGGTTGAACTTTGGAATGAAGATGATGATATGGTATGTGTTTTCATATTTATTTCAAAAAAAATAATTTTTAATTTAATGTATCAAATATTTATATGATAACATTTTATTTAAAATTTTTAAAAAATAAATATAAAAGATTTTATTTTATTAGATAAATGACATCTTTTGATTTATTTTTACCCTCAATATGTCAAATATAAATTTTTATTTTTTATAGTATTATAATTATTTTTTTCATTTTTCATTGCGTAAAATAAATAGTTGATACTTAAAAGTAATGCAATTATTTTTCTATGCAGGGCGTCGTTAATTTAAAACTATACTTTGCAGATCCAAATTCAAATCAGTTTCGCATGCTATTCTGTAATTGCTTCAACTTAAATCAAGAGTCAACTAATAACATTGAGGCAAATGCCATGCTCAAAATTGGATCCCTAGCTAAGGAATGTGCAGCGACATATGATTGGCGGCGTAATAACATTCCAAGTTTGGTTTGTTGTTTCCCAGGACACGAAATTTCAGCAAATAAGTTCAAGTATCGGAGCTTGAATTCTTCCTTAAGTTTGAAGATAGCCCCAAATAGGGGTAGTGGGAGAAGATTTTTGGTTTTTGCTTTGTGTCTTGTGGCTGATCTCACTCACAGCCATCACTTTGGAGGTCTTGAATATATTTGCGAGTACCAACTTACAGCCGCCGGTGGTGGCAATGGTGGAGGTGGTTGTGAAAATTTCAGAAGTGAGATAATATTGTTAGAGGATTATGTGTCAGAGAAGAGCATGGGTTCTCACGTGTTTATTCTATCTAGCATGGACATGGTCAAAGAAGACAAGAATTATGAGGAGGCATCATTTGAATTCTACATAAAAAACATCAAGGTGGAGAGATGTGGTGTTCATGTATTTTACGTGGATGCAAAGAGTGATACAGATTCTACTGAAAACAGACTTGCTGGGAACAAAAGAAGCTTTAGCCATGATGGTGAAGAAGGGCATGGAGGACTTAAAAGATTGAAGTAGTTTGTATTTCTTTCCATCTTTGGCTCTGCTTTTGAGGACTTTCAACTTCTCATTTATGTCATCCAGATACCTAGGTAGGGGTCTCATTTTCATCTCTTTTTTTCATATTATCATCCATTTTTCAGTTTTATCATTTCATTTTTCATATTCCCATACTTTAGTTTTTGTTGGTTCATTTGTTCCTGGCTTTAGCTTGGAAAGCACCTGCTTGAAGTGTGGCCTCCAATAGTTTTCCACAATTATTAATAATAAATTTTCAACTTATAAATTAATGACAGAAAATGAATCTAAACTTGCTCTGCTTTATAAATTACTTGTCTTCTAGAAGGTGCTTTACCATACTGAAACATTGCAGTTCCACATTGCAAATGTTAAAAGCATAATTTATGAACATAAAATTGGAAATTTGTTCTATAATTTGTGATAGTTTCTTATTATTATTTTTTCTCATCTTCATTCCCCTGTTGTTTGTAGATATAGCATATATTGTCCAAGAAGGAAATTCTCCATATATATTAATTAATTTGGAGGAAAACTGAATGGCAACTAGAGATTTCAATACAGTAGCAACATGGTTCTGTTTTGGAGTTGATAAAATATCCATAGGGGATTTTGGTGGGTACCAAAATTCAGATATTAAAATTCATACTTGATTCTTATTGACGGTTGACTTGTTATTGGTTGTTTTTTTTTTAATTCATAGGACCAACGGTGGATTCGATTCAGCTTCATTGTTTAGTTTCCAGCATTGGTGTCATCTGGTATCTCAATGATATCTCAGAAATATCGGTTATTTGTGAGATTGGTTTTTCTTATATCCTTTTCTTTTGTGTTGATGTAAGACTAGGGAATGACAGATCTTTGAGAATGCCACTGCTGAATTGGAGCTTTAGCCATACAAGGAGGAACATCTGAGCTGTAAGACCTTCAATTTGTTTTACTGAATGCTTGCCTTATACAAGTGTTTGAACTGATATTCGGTGGCAATACAAGTTGTCAACAGATTTGTGAACACAAATTCAAAGTAATCTTTTGAGGCCCATTCTGGCCTCTGGCAATTCAGTCTTGGTGAAGAAGTAAGTTACCTTTGACTTTGACTTATTATTATGATTTTAGGTTCATGTAATGATTTTCAGCATCCTCACACTTTTTTTCCCATATTTATCAATGGGATTATATAAATCCAAAATTTGAAACAGATCTCAAAACTTGTGGGATGAACACATGGAGCTGGAGGTAACCTTTGACAGTTTTCATTCTCAAGCTAGATTGGGTTAGTTTCATGGTAGAGCCTTCGGAGTTTATATTTTCTTATCTTGGATTTTGATTATCATATCAGTTTTGGGTGAAATTTCTTTGTATGTTACTGCCTCTCATGTTGTTTGAGCATTGCAGTGAGGAGATATTAAGATTCATACTTGAACTCTTTTTGGCAGTTGACTTGTTATTTGTTGGTTTTGATTCATAGGACCAGTGGTGGACATTATTCACCTTAATGGTTTAGGTTCCCCCATTGGTGCTCATGCCATAGGCTGTAAGTAGAGATTTAATCATATTATATCCCAATACTATCTGCATTTTACTTCAATGATTTGTTCACCCATTGATTTATGTTTCATATTTCCTTTAAAAGTTAGTAAATATATATATGTTTTCAGTTCATGATTTCTGATTTATATTCATATAACCTATGCCTTTATATTGATCTAGGAGTAGGTGTTTTCTATTTGATATGTTTATTATTTTGAATTTTATGACTGTGATCTGTAGATTCCATAAAACTTGGATGAAAGTCAAGCCGGACACAGATTCAATACTCTACTGGAATTGAAGTTGCAGATTATGGGTGGTTTTGATATCTTCTTTCTCACCAACAAATGAAGTTCCCACAAAATTACTGGTGTTAAGGTGAAGGTTGTGAATCAATGCAAAATCCACATTTATTGATGTGCCCCTAATTTTTGATTTGGTAATGTGAAGGGAATAAAGATGGGAATGATTGATGTAAGGAAAGCAGATGAGGGAATAAATGACAGATGTTTGTAAGAAGTAAGCCTTTAAGATGTTGAATTTCTTCTACTGAATGATTTCTTTATATTGTGGTTGAACTGAGATATTGAAGCAGTACTGCAACTTGTCAACAGAGTTTATCCCATCCAGCTTTGCTTTCTGGATTTTGGCCCTTGAGAGGAAGCATATGCTTTTGGGTAAATTACTTTACTCATTCTGATTATTAGTATCCTCATGGCATTCTGTTCCCTGATTTATCAATGGATTGTATAAATGCATGCAAAATTTGGCAGAGTTGCTCTTATCTCAAAACAAGTTGAATGAAGACATGGAGCCTGGATATCATTTTCAATGCCCACCCTATCACAGTTTTCATTCTCAAGCTAGATTGATGAGCCTTTATGTTTACCCCACAGAGGAACCCAACATAAACACGTAGAAAAAAGAAAGTTGTTACCCTATCCAAATGATTTTGGTTTAGTTGGAACTTCAAAGTGAAGAGTTGGTTTCATGGTACAGCCATTTGACTTGATTGTTATATCAATTTGGGCTAAACTTGAATCAGTTTTCCCCTTTTGTAATTAAAATTCTAGAATTTTACTCTGTTTTTGGAATTGAAAGGGTGCAACATTGGAATTGGTTTGTACATTCGTTTTTATGAGATGGTATCCTAACAAGTTCAAGATTCGAAGTTTAGTAATTAAAATTACTTTCTGTAATAGTAAACTATCATCTACTATAAAAAAAAACACAAATATAATACTTCTCTGATTATCTTATAATGCCATGTGACTTAAATTTTTAGTAATTAAAAAGATTCTGCTTTGGAGTTCATAAAATATGCATGCGAAGCCGTGGTGGGTACCATAGCTCAGGTATGAAGCTTCATACTTAAATTCTTTTAGGCAGTTGACTTGTTATTTGCTGGTTTTAATTCATAGGATCTGTGGTGCACTTCATTCAGCTTCATTGTTTAGTTTCCAGCCTTGGTTCTTTTGCCATAGGGAGTAAGTGGAGCTTTGCTTTTTAGTTTCCACCAAGGTCTTCATACTCACTGCATTTGCTTTCAATGATATATTGATACATTGATTTATGTTTCACATTTTCTTTCATCAATTCATGATTACAAGATTTCTGCTTTTTTTTTCATGTCTTTGGTATTTGTTGTGCTTTTTACTTGCACAGTTCAATGCCACGTAACATATGTTAACCAAAACAGAGTGTCAATAGAGAATTGATGGTAGATCTTTGGAAATGCCATTATGCTTGGACCTTTACCTATACTAGAAAAAGGAGGAACAAGTAAGGTTTTTAAGAGCTTCAATTTCCTCCATTGAATGATTGCTTTGTGTTTGTGCTTGAACTGAGATATTGTGGCAGTACTGCAACTTGTCAATAGATTTGCCTTCTTGATCTTGTTCAACATTGAGTCAATGCAAATTTGAAGCTATTTCTAAGCTATTTGAGGAACCACATGCTCTTCGGAAATTTAGCCTTCCTTGAGAGGTAACTTACCATTGTTTCATTGTGATGTTTTTAGCATCCTCATGACCTTTTTTCCCTGATTTATCAATTGGTTTATATGAAATCAGAATTTGCCAAAGTTGCTGTTATCTAAAAACTTGTGGGATGATGGAGCTGGATATTATTTTCAATGGCACCCCTTTCACAGTTTTCACCCTCAAAGCTAGATTGTTGAGCTTTTAAGTTTACCCCATAGGGCAAACCAACAAGTCACTAGATTTTTTTTTTTTGTAAGAAATCCAAACGATGGATTTAGTCTCGAGTGAAGGATTGATTTCATGGTAGGGCCATTTGACTTTATGTTTTCTTTTCTTAAATTCTAGTGATCTAATCCTAGACATTCACAATCAACAATTCATGATTTAGATAGGCGGTGAGATGCGATGCATTTAATTTATTTTTTATTTTATAGTACAATATTATTACAATATTTAATCTTATCGTTGTTTTAACACTAACAATAGGTAAATGCACTGCCCATCCAAACTCATCTTTAGTCTCTAAGAATTAACTATTCTATCACCTTATTTTCTTTGTATATTTATATATTTAATTTAATTTATTCTATAGAAGATAAATATTATTTTTATGTTAATTTTTTTAGTATTATTTAAATTATATTTGTTGTTATCTTTTAGTAACAGTAGATTTTAGATATCATATCTTTTGGATAAGAATGATAATGTGGACAAATATGATTGGTGCTCAGGATTTAAGTTTAGATAACTTTTCTACGATAAATAGGTGTAAAAAGAAGCTGATGAATAATTGGATTAGGTCATGGGCTGAATTACCCGTCTAGATTTAAAGGGTCACCTGAAACTTGAGAATGTTTAAGAAAAAAATATTAGGCTCGAAGTATTGGCTTAGGAAAAATTAAGCCCATTAAAATATGGACTCAATTTGAACATTCAAGGCTCGAGCCTAACCCGACCTATTTTTTAAGTTTATAATGTTTTATATTATGTTATGTAACTTATGACACATAAAAATTACAACTATTATAATATAAACGTCGTAACCATTTTTTATAAAACGAGAATCGACTCGGGTTTGGAAATGAAAATGAAAAATGGGAGTCTCCACCCATCTTTATTAGGTGTGATCGGATCACCTTTGTTTTAATAAAACATTTTGATTTACCAAAACAGTGTTTTTGGTCTACGAAAATTTGAGAAAATGAGTTTGAGAGTCGGTTATGTGCGAGGAAGGGTTTGCACCCTCGTCACGCTCAAAATTGGTACCGTATTGATTATTTAATGTCTCAATGTTGAAAGTTGAAAATTTAACAAGGAAAAAGAAATCGATCTTTTTCAGAAATATTTGAATTTTCTCGAATTGAATATTAAGATTTTCTCGCTCCGAAAGAATAAAATATCACATCCAGTACGTTAGGACACGATAATTTAAATCCTCGAATTCAAGATCATCTTATGATTCCCGAGTCTCACGCGTTAAAAATATCAAAAGGATATTCAAATATTTAGCCAAACGAAAAATCGAAACCCAACACGTAGGGCACGATCTCTCGGGTGTCCAAACATAGAATATTGCCTTATTTCGAAATCCTTATCTCAAAATAACAAAATGTCACATCCAGTAAGTTAGGACGCAACATATCGAATTCTCGAGAATAAGCTTTTATTTGTTTAGAACTTCTTGCGATTTAAAAGGGTGTTTCGTTATTCAGATTAGACGAAAAAACCGAAACTCAGTAAGTTAGGGCACAATTTTCTCGAATTTTTAAAACGCAAGATATTACCTTATTAAAAATTTTCAATTTTAAAACGATAGCGGGAGCAATATTCAAAAGATGTGTGTGATTTATTCGGATTAAAAATGATGATCTAAGTTGGAAAAAATGTGTTAGGGTTTAATCGTAATATGATAACGTGAAATAAAAATGTACGGTGAGCATGGAATAATAATACATGAATGAGATATTACACAAGTGAATGACAATAATAATATGAGAATACAGATAAATGAGTCACAGTATATGCAATGACAATAATTTCTCAACATACACCATCTAGCTACTAACATTGATAATCAAAGACTTATGAATTAAATAATATATAGGACAATTTCTAAAAATATATAGCAAATCAAGATAGATCACATGCAAAACAAATTTTGGAATGATGACCAATGAATTTAAAATAAATAATGCGAGAGAAAGAAACTTCGCATCAACAATATACAAAACAATTTAAAAATAGAGAAAATGTATAAGAAGATTTTAAGGCATATGTGAAGAAAATATTTAAGGGAACAATATGTAGAATGGGTTAAAATAAATAACAAATAAAGGCGTGGAAATGACTTAAAATGAATAACATAATAAAATTAAAAAATCAGTAATATACAGCAAAGTTTTAGGGAAAAAGTATATAACAGTTTATAATAGTCGACAACCCAAAAATATATACATATAAAGAGGGCTAAAAATGGATAATATATGTAAAAGTTTAAGAAATAAACAATATATATAAATTTAAAAACAAGTATTGAATGAAAGGTTTTTAATAGGTACTATAAAAGTTTTGAAATAAATAAATGACAAATTTGCGAAAATAGTTTGAAATTGAACAAATTTGGAACTAAATTAGAATAAAAATGATGTTTAAGGTATAAACTATAATAGAATAAATAAATGAGGGCTATATTGAAATCAAAGTAAGAATTAAGGGCTAAAATTGCAATAAGTTTTAAAAGAGGGTGAACAAGGACCACATCGCCGTGCGCGTAAACTCATAGGGACTAAATAGGTGAATAACCCCGCCCCTGATGCGCAGCGTTTGTTGCCAGGCTAAGTTGAAATGCGCGTAAAAGTCGGGGCCAAATTTATAATTTGTTTTTAAAAAGAAATCAGGTGCAATTGAATGGGGGCGCAACGTGGGAGGACTCGACGTGAATTTACCCATTAGAGGTAAAACCCGCGGATCCTTCGCTACGCGGGTCGGATCACACGGGTCTCCCCAAAACGACGCCGTTTTGGCGCCTGGGGAGACCCCTGGAACGGTGCCGTTTTAGTGAGCACGTTTAAGCCCCAAAATCTCTTTCTTTCATTATTCAAACCCCCCATTTATTCAAAAAATAAAAAAATTTCAACCTCTCATTCCTTCAATAAACCGAGAGAGCAGCGGCCTCCTCTCCTTGGCCCGACGTTCGGGCTCCCCTTTTTCGACGACAGAGAGACCTCGGTCGACGGATCGCGGGGCGAAGACACGACCAAGAGGTGACTCTGGTAAGCTTCTTTTTGTTTTTCCTTTTTTATTGTTGTTTGTAAGAAATTTTAAACTAACCAAAATCGAAATAAAAAGAAACGAGAATAGCAGTAATAGCGAGCAGAAAACGAATTTCAACCTTCTTTTTTGGTTTTCTTTTTGATTTCTTTTGATTTTTCATTGTCTCTAAAAGACCGAAGATACAAGATTTGCTTCAGTTTACAAAGATTCTTCTTTTCTCTCCTTTTTTCTTTTGTGTTTCTCCTTGATCTCCCCCTCCTTTTACAACGTTTTCTATTCGATTTTATATCTGAAAATCCAAAAAAATAAAATACATCATTTTTCTCCCTTTTTTTGTTGCTGTTGTGTTGGTCTCTTTTTCTGTGTTTGCAGGTTATGGCGGTAGCAGAGGCGCATGGGCAGTAGCACGCCTAGCATGGGCGTGGTGGCAGAGGCGCATGGGCACATGGGGGGCCGAAGCGGCGCAGGAGGGGGGAGTGAACCCTAGGGTTCCCAAATTTCGTTTAGTTTCGGGCCGATTTTGATTGGGCTGGGGTGTTGTTTTAGTTGGGCTATTTTGGGTTGTAATTTTGTAAATGGACATTTTGGGCTAGTTTGGATGGGCGGTGTGTTTACCTCCGGTGAGGTTAAAAATAACGGTGGCGATGAGATTAGTTCTCAGTAAGCGGTGAGATTGGACATCAGTGCTGGTGAGATTAAAAACAATGCAGAGAGTATGTGTTTGGATTCAAACGCATTTGTAGCGAGAGGTGGAGATAAAAATGACCATTAAGGACATCATATTAGAATTGATATATAATAGTTTTTTTAAATTATTTTACTTTTATAAAATTATTAAAATATGTGAATTTATAAATTTATTTAATAAAATATTAAAATATATTTTTTAATATTTTATTTATTATCCTATAAATAATTATATTTATATTTATTTAAATGATAATTATAATATTAAAATACCTCAATTGTTATTCACTTATTATCCTATAAATAAAAAACTTAACAAATAAATGAATTTAAATCAAATGCCCCATAAAAATCAAAAAGAAAATGAAAGGACGTAACAAATAAATTAACCTAATCCTATAACCCATCTTCTTTATTTCTTTCTTTTTATCAGACTCTTTGACTCTTCTTCAACCCATCTTCTTTATTTCTTTCTTTTCATCAGACTCTTTTACTCTTCTTCCATTTTTGAAATTTCTTCTTTTACTTCAAAGGACGTTTCTTCTTCACTAGCATTTCAAATCGCTCCCGGACTTTCTTCCTCCTTCTCGCCTAAAAATCTCTGCTCAAACTGTTCCATCTGTCGCCGAATGGAATCTGCAATCTCTCCCTCCAGGTAAAACTCCTCTCTTTTATAAAGCATTTCTCTTGCTATTAAATCGGCACAAGTATTTTCTTTCCTTGGATAAACCGAAATCTGATTTCTTGACACATTAAAAGGGAAAGAAAAAAAAATAGAATCTGTCTCCATATCAATCCCCTCCACCCCACATTTATTTTTTCAATTCATGACCCTGAAACCTCTAGACTTCCTTCTCTTTCTTTTCTCACTGCCACTGCTGCCTTGGGTTCTAGTTTTTTTTCATCCTGGGAATGTCTCTAACATTTGGATTTTCTGGGTTGGTTGCCTTTGGGATCATAACAACGAGTTTCCAGTAAAGGGTGCTGCTTAAAGCCGAAAATGAAGAAGATTTTGGCCATGGGTAAAATTGGAAAAAATGGTTGTGGTGAGTGCACTGAAGCAAAAACCATCAGTGAGCAACTGGAGGTGCAGCACAGTGGGAATCAGTCCATTGAGCAACTAGAGGTATTATCCAAACACCCCATCAGTGAGATTGAGTTAAAAAAAGTGGTTTGAACGTACTGAAATGGAGTTCACTGGTCATCCAAAGGAAGCCTTTGTCTTATTTTTGGACCATTAAATTGGGTCTATTTCGGTTTTGAATTTTGTTGGGCCCCGGGCAATAATTGGGTCTTACAATAAACATTAAAAAAATGTTAAATGGCTATTTATAAAATTTTAATAAATAAAAAATATGATTATTAAATTTTAAACTAATACAATATAAATTTTTTTTTGAAAATTTCATAAAAAAATTAGAAGCCTATGATAGGTGGTTAACTATTTACAAATATGGATAGATTTAAGCAAAATTTTAAGCCTATTTTTAGGGTCAAGTCGAGTTTGAACAATCATAAAATGTATTAATAGTATAAATCAAATTTAGTTCAACCCATAAACTCTTATGCGATTGGTGATGATGTTGAAGCTAATGAAGAAGGAAAATTTGAGTGAAAACCCTAATAACTTTTGGGCTAGGTGTAAAAAATTATAAAGTAATTAAATTTATGAAATAATTTTGTGGCTGTGGAGGTTTAAATTCATTGAATTATTTAAAATAGGTGTGGAGGTTTAAACTCCATTTCATTAATTTTACCGAAAGAAAATAAATTTAGATTTGATGAATTATTTTAATTTCTTAAGAAAAGAACAAAATCCATTGTAAAAAACAATGGAAGAAAGCAGCCAAGCCTTTAGAATTGGGAGCATATTCATCAAACATCTCCTCCCAATTTTACGAAAAAACCAAAACTCCATTGTAGAAATCAATGAAAGCAACCCAACCTTAAATTAATTGTATACAGGATAACGCGCTCAAGATCATCTTCACAGGTATAAGAATAAACGAAGCCAATCGAAGCGAAACAAAGCAAAGCAAAGCTCCCTTGGTTTATTTTACTCTCTTTTGCTTCAATCCCAAAATCAATACTCTTTCATGGCTTCTTCTTCATCTTCATCTTCTCTTCCAATGAAGCATCAAGTATTCTTGAGCTTCAGAGGTGAAGACACACGCCTTAACTTCACCAGTCATCTTCTCAAAGCGTTGAAAGACACGGGAATGAATGTCTTCTTCGATGAAGATATACTGGAAAAAGGGGACCAACTTTCGCTAGCACTTTCCCAAGCAATTGCAGTCTCAAATCTCTCAATCATAATTTTGTCCGTCAACTATGCTTCTTCAAAATCATGCTTGGCTGAACTCTCTGACATCATGAGGCGCAAGGACACTCAAGGACATATTGTTCTTCCCATTTTTTATCATGTTGATCCTTCTGATGTACGAAATCTTGGTGGGAGATTCAAAACCTCCTTTGATGACCATGAATTAAAAAACATAGATCAAGTACAACAATGGCAAGCTGCCTTCGCTGAAGTTGGTAAATTAAAAGGGTGGCATATAGAAGGATGCAAATTCGATAGGTAACTACTTATTTTTCATCTTTTTATATTTGACTTATCTTTGTTTTAGATTTCATATATACTTAATGTTTTTATTTTTGTTATTTGCTGGACCTGAAACTGAGTACATTAAAGATATTGTTGACTATGTAATAAAAAAGTTGATGAATAGCAAGTTTGAAAGTGTTCCCGAAGAATTGGTTGGAATAGATGATCAGAAAAAGACGATTCTAAGATTGATTGATCAAGAAGACAATCGTATAATAGGACTATGGGGAATGGGTGGTATAGGCAAAACAACCCTAGCTGATGTTGTCTATAAGGAAGCCTCTCCAAGGTTTGAAGATCATCACTTTCTTCAAAATGTTTGTGAGAAATTACAAAAACAAGGAATGGAATCTTTGCGAAATGATTTTCTTTCCAAACTATTAAACCAAAATATCTGTATAGACACCCCTTCCATAAGTTCAACTTTAATACAAAGGCTTAATAACAAAAGAGTGATTGTTGTTATTGATGATGTTAATGACCCAGATCAAATAGATTGTATGGGTGTTAAACATTTTGGTACGGGAAGTAAAATCATTGTTAACATCTAGAGATAGACAAGTACTTAAGAATGGAGGAGTTGATAAATTGCATGAGGTAAAGAAGTTAAATGAGAATGATTCTCTTCGGCTTTTTTCTACATTTGCATTTAAGCTATTGAATCCTTCTGCTAATTTTCGAGATCTATCGAACAAGTTTGTAAAGTATGCTCAAGGCAGTCCACTTGCTCTTAAAGTTTTAGGTTCTAAATTGTATACAAAGCCTAAAAAAGATTGGGAAAGTGAGGTGGACAAGTTAAAGGAATATGCCCAACCAAAAATTACACAGATTTTGAAGAGAAGCTTTGATGGGTTGGATGAACTAGAGAAGAATATATTTCTTGATATAGCATGCTTTATGAAGTGGACACCCAAGAAAGATGTAGAAGAACTTCTAAGTTGCTATTATAAGGGTGCAGTGTGTGGAATAAGTAACTTGATCGACAAGTGCCTACTTGAGATCACACCTTCTCAAAGCATTTATTTGCATGATATGCTTGAAGAAATGGGCAAGGACATTGTTCGCCAAGAATCTAAAAGCATCGGAATGCGCAGTAGGTTATGGGATCCTGAGGATGTGGATAAGGTGCTCAGATATAGAAAGGTAATATCTAATTGTTTGTATATTACTTGTTTTTCATGATTAAATTAAATATGTACTGTCACCTATTAACCAAATTAATTAATTGTACTTATTTTTAGAGTTTAATTTGATGCACAATACACTATCAATGAATCATATGATAAGGTAATCAGATTTTAAAAAGATCAAAGTAAGTTTATTTTTAATTACTTGTCATCATTTTCTTCATTGATAGTATATGATTTGTACGATGTCAGTTTATCAAATACAAATTCTTACTTCAAAGAATTTTAAATAAGATGTCTCCGTATGATATGACCAATGTCTGACGGTATAAATGTTAAATATCGAATTCATTGCTTTAAAAAAACACATTTTTTTAATATCTTTATGACTTAATATATATTGTTATTATAGGACTGAACCAATTTAAAGAATAAATTTAGACATGTCTTAAATTGATAAGATACGATTATATCCTACTATTTTCTAAAGCATACATAACTTTAGATATTTCTTCTTTAGGTTTGAACATGGGGTAAAAAGATATTTCCTAATGAGTTAAGGTATAACATAGGATCCACTCAAGGATCTATCGTTCTATTGGGTTAATTAAATATCTAATGCCTTGCTTTAAAAAACAAAAATAAAAAATAAAAAATTAAACACTTTATATAGCTGAAAGCTCATGTAAATAAAAAGGTATGCAAAATTAGTCTAAGCCTTTCTTAACATAATTACTTTTTTTTATAAGTGATTTAATAGAACAACCATAAATTTATCTATATATATGCTTGATAATATATATTTTCTTATTAGGGGACACAATCAATTGAAGGAATAGTGTTAGACATGTCTCAAATCAAAGTTGAGCTACGATTACATCCTTCTACTTTTGAGAACATGATTAATCTTAAATATCTCCACTTCTATTCAAGAAACTCTGACAAGAAGCTACTTGTAAAGGAGCATGATACTGTATCTCTTCCTAATGAGTTAAGGTATCTTCGGTGGCGTTATTACCCCTTCAAAAATTTATCAAGTTTTAATCCAAACAATCTTGTTACGTTAGAATTATCAGATGGCAACATGGAACAACTTTGGGATGACGATGATCATCAGGTATATTCTTTCATACTTTGGTCATCCAATAATTTCTTTAAAAGATAAAAATGAATTTAATTGATGTGTAAGTAAATTATATGATATGATATCTTATTAAAACATTTTACGAATAAATATAAAAATATATATATATTATTTCTAAAAGAAACAAGTTGATCTATTAATGATAGGTGGAATTATACAGACAATACATCAAATATAAACTTTTATTTTATTCATGTTATTATATTCATTTTTTCTTTACATCTTTTATTTAGCCCATTGTATGTGGATGGTTCTTAGAACTAATATAGCTATTATATTTTTTACTGAACAGGATCTTGTTAATTTGAGCTGCTTTGTCCTTAATGGTTGCAAGAACTTAAGGAAGATCCCTAAACTATTAGGAGCCATCAACCTTGTAAACATTGAATGTATAGGATGTGAAAGTTTGGTCGAACTTCCTTGCTTGAATCATTTGGCATCTCTAGATTATCTTAATCTTGACAATTGCTGTAGTCTCAAGGAGTTTCCCGAGCTCCCAAATAGCATTTCTGCTTTACATTTGACAGAAACTGCAATAGAAGAAGTACCCGATTCAATTGGGCATCTCGATGGACTTAAATTCTTGTTTTTGGGTGACTCGATGGTCAAAAATGTGTCGAGCCATATTTCTAAGCTGGAATCGCTTCATCTGTTAGATCTTAGTTCTTGCCCAATCGCTAAATTCCCTGAAATCCCAAGAAATTTGAAAGAATTATGCTTACCATCGTGTTTGACTGTCAAAGTAGTCTTACGCTCTTAGATTTGAGCGGCACAAGTATTAAAACAGTTGATGGGCCCTCATTGATCAAAAGGTTTGAAAACCTTGAACGTTTGAAAATGAATGGTTGCGAAAGCCTTGAATTTCTCTCAGACGTTCCACTAAATCTAGGATGCTTGGAAGCACATGGCTGCACATCATTAGAAAAAGTAACCTTCACTTATCAAAATCTATTTGAAGTCCCTGATGATGTTTTCATGATATTCTTTAATTGCTTCCATTTGAATCAAGATTCGATTGATAGCATTGAGAAGACTGCCATGATCAAAGTTAGAGCCCAAGTAAGAGTACGGAATTTGTATCGGGAATATGGTGGGGAGTCACAAAGGCTGTTTTTTTGTTTCTCAGGAAATAAAATTTCAGCAAAAAAGTTTAAATTTTGGAGTTTTAGTTCTTCAATAGATTTGAAGATAGCCCCAAATAGGCGTATTGGGGATCGATTCTTGGCTTTTGCTATCTGCCTTGTGGCCGATCTCACAAACTGTCTTCACTATCAAGATCTTGAATTTATCTGTGAATACCAACTGAAAGCCACCGATGGTGGTAATGAAAAGTTTAAAACGAAGTGGTATGATAATGAGGTTAGAAAATTTGAATCTGAGTTAGAAGACTTTGAGTTCATGGGTGATCAGGTGTTGATTCTGTTTCATGACGATATGGTTAAAAAAGACAAAGATTATGAGGAGGCATCATTTGAGTTCTACATAAAAGGTCGCAACTACCGTTGGAAAGAGGATAAGGATAAAATCGATGGTATAGAAGTGAAGAAATGCGGTGTTCATGTATTTTATGTGGATGAAAGTTTGAGCAATATTGTATCGGATGAAGATCAGAGTGATGAGATGAGCAATGATGTCTCGGATGAAGATAAGATTGATGAGACGAGCAGTGATGCGTCGGATGAAGATCAATTAGTTGAGACGAGCAGTGATGCATCGGATGAAGATCAAGAAATGTGCAAATTTGAAGAGATGAGCAAGGATGTATGTTCTGTGGAAGAAGATATTCCTGATCCTATCCCACAACGTAAAAGGCGTAAGCCCACTTAAACAAAAAATACCTAAGACCATGAAGGGAATGAAGATGCCAGTGATTGGTGTAAGAAAAGCAGATGACAAACCAAAATCATGAGGGAATAGCAGATCTTAGGAAATATACTTTGAGCTTTAGCTTTTAAAAAAATGAGGAACAGGTAATAAGTACTTTGCCTTGAATCTTCAATTACCTTTGACTCATTGTGATTTTAGCTTCCTCATTCCATTCTTTTCCTCAGATTTATCAAAGGATTAGGGAATGATAGATCTTTGAGAATGCCACTGCTGAATTGGAGCTTTAGCCATACAAGGAGAAACACGAGAGCTGTAAGACCTTCAATTTGTTTTACTGAATGCTTGCTTTATGCAAGTGTTTGAACTGATATTTGGTGACAATGCAAGTTGTCAACAGATTTGCCAACACAAATCCAAGGAAATCTTTTGAGGCCCTTTCTGGGTTCTGGCGATTCAGTCTTGGTGGAGAAGTAAGTTACCTTTGAGTTATTATTATGATTTTAGGTTCATATAATGATTTTCAACATCCTCACCTTTTTTCCCCCTATTTATCAATGGGATTATATAAATCCAGAATTTGCAAGAGATCTCAAAATTGTGGGATGAACAAATGGAGCTGGAGGCATCCTTTGACAGTTTTCATTCTCAAGCTAGACTTGGTTAGTTTCATGGTAGAGGCATTGGAGTTGATATTTTCTTATCTTGGATTTTGATTATCATATCAGTTTGGGCTGAAATTTATTTGTAGGTTACTGCCTCTCATGTTGTTTGAGCATTGTAGTGAGGAGATATTAAGATTCATAATTGAATTCTTTTTGGCAACTGATCACTTGTTATTTGTTGGTTTTGATTCATAGGATCAGTGGTGGACATCATTCAGAGTAATTGTTTAGGTTTCATCATGCGGACTGTCAAACCTCCAAACTGATTGGTTTGTCACTGATCTGGACCAAACCAGCAATAGTCGAACCAACTCGGGTGCCATAAGGGTATTGCATCTGCATCACCGGATACAACAGTGCTGACGGTAGTTGATCTACGGTGGTTGAGCAGACTGGAACTCTACCAGAAAATTTGATTAAGTTTAAAAATAGTTGAATTATTTAAACTCTCATTTTATATAAAGAGTGTCTTAGGTCATTAATTTTCTCACTTGAATTCAACAGAAAGTTGTATAGAGAAAATTCTTTAAAGAGATTATTTTAGAAAATTTCTAGAGATATTTTTCTAATTTACATATTGACCCAACAGTTTAGAGAAATTACAAAAATATTTCACTGATAATTTTTGCGAAAAAATTTCTGATTTGAAGCGAGTCCACACTGTACAATCCAAATTTTGCCCGAGCCTAAAACAATTAAAAGCCCATTTTTTTACAAAATTCAAAACCAAACCAACCTAAACCAAATCAAAACCAATTAAAACTACCCTAGCCCAAAACAATACAGCCCAAACCCATAACAAACAAAAAACAAAACAAACCTTAGGAACCCTAATGCTAGCCGCCCCTAGCCTTTTGACCAGCCGCCTCTGCCCACTATTGCATTGCCTGTTGCCACCGCCCATGTCACATCTCCATCGCTCATTTACCTGCAAAACAATCAATTAACGGGCAAGTTCTAAAAAATTGGCTATATAAAGCCACAAAACTGCATGTAATTTTTTTTGGGGATATCAAATAAAAAATAAAGATTCGAATATAAACTACAGAGATTAAACACTAAAAAGAGAGAACCAAAACACAAAATCAAATCAGAAACTTAAGAGGTGATCTTTCTTTATATTTATTTTATTTTATTTTTTTGGAATCCTTTTTTTTCTTTTTACATACATACATACATACATACATACATACATACATACATACATACATACAAGGAAAAAGAAGCTTACCCTTTAAATCGCCGGAAAAAAAGGAACTTTTTGAGCTCCGGGTACCGTGGACGGTGGCTACCTGTGCCGGAGCTCGCAGGTGAAAGGGGGAGGAGAGAATTTGAGAGATTGTTTTTTTTTTTTTTGAGAAAGTGAGAAAATGAAATTTATAAAATTTTTTTTGGTTTATATACTGACGCGAAACGACGCCATTTTGGGCCTAAGCTTCAGGTGTTAAAACAACGCCGTTGAAGGCCCTGACCCGAATTCAACCCGACCGCTAAGGAGGATCTGCATGTTTTTGATTGATGGACTAATTTCACTTTTAGCCCTTTTCGCTTTTTTATAATTTTGAAATTAAGTTTATTTCTATAATATATTTTGACTTTCAATTTGGTCCCTATTGATGCTGTGCGTTTTGGAGGAGAAGGGAAATCTCCCTTTTGATCCTTGTTATTCGCACGTTTCAATTCGGTCCTTCACCTTATTTTTATTCCAGATTTGCCCCAAATTTCTATTTTAAGTTCAATTTTAGTCCTTTTTGGTTATTTTGGCTGCTTTATTATTAAGTTAATTAATTTTATTATTATTATTATTACTATTATTATTATTATTATTAGTATAATTATTATTATTATCATTTTTATTATTATTGTCTTTACTATTATTATTATCATTATTATATTATTAAACTAATTAATTTAATAATATTATTATTACATCATTTTTTTGTTCTTTTTCTTCTTCTTTTTTGTGCTTACTTACTTATTATTATTCTTATTTCTTTTTAGACATTTTTATTATTATCTTATTATTTATTTACTCACATCCTTTCAAACTTTAGATTACTTATCATTTATGTTAATATTATTATCATTATTATTATTATTATTATTATTTTAAACTATTTTACATAGTATTTATTTATTTGTTGGTTTACTGTTAGGTTCTATTATTCTTTTATTTTTTATTTATTTAGTTTTACCTATTATTTTTTCTTTTTATAGCTTGTTTGTTTTATTTTTTTTTATTTCATTTTATTTTCGTCCTTGTTTTTATCGTTCACATTAACGCATTAATAATTATTCTGTTATGCATCTTAGCTCCGTAATTCATCTTTTTCATTTTACTATCAAATCGTATTACATTAACCTTCACTCGATACATAAAATTTTGTTTTAAAATATGCAATACTCCATGTTTTTAAAATTCAAAAGGTCGTTTCTTAACTTATGGGTTTCCATCTTCTCGATAAATCCGCACAAACGAACATTTTAAATTTTTAAATAATTTTGGGAATTACTAAAAGATCGTGTTCTAACTTACAGAATATGATTTCTTTCTACAACCGAGATAACCGGATATCTTTCAAAATAAGTAAATTTTTCGGTGTTTATTCTCGTATCGGGAATTTAAGACATTGTGTCCTAACTTACTGGACGTAACTCTCTTTCTTGATTAGCGTGAAATATGCCCCTTTCTCGAAAATTTTTTAATATTTTAACAAAGGGTCGTATTTTAAACCTCTTCAAGATTTTCAATTCTCGGCACTAAAAAACACGAAGTAATCAACTATGTACCAATTTTGGGCATTAAAAGAGTGCTAATCCTTCCTCGTGAGTAATCGACTCCCGAACCCGTCTTTCTGAATTTCGTGGACCAAAATTGTTGTTTTAATAAATCAAACCATTTATTTAAAAACAACCACTTTTCGAGGTGGCTCGATCCCACCTCATAAAAAAAAAGAATTGATGGCGACTCCCATTTTTTTGTTTTCAAACATAAAAGTCGACCCCGTTTTTCAAAAAAATAGTTTCGACACATACTCAATATATGTGAGCTTGAAGATAGCAGAGAAGATTACTCTGTCGAAGCGCTCATCCTAAACAAATCAAGAAGGTACAATTTTAATTAAGTATTTTTTTCCAACATAACCAACTTTTGTTGACTTTGTTGTTTGAAGCAAAACAAAAGGTAGTATCCAAATGCTCCTCTTGTCTTTCATTAGTAGCCAGAGCTTGAATATGGTTATGTTGTCGTTGCTATTGCTGTTGTCCCTTATTCTTTCATACCTTCTCTATATAACCAAGTTGTTTACAACTTCTGCATTGAAGGTCTAGTCTGAATCAACAATACCTCTCCAAATGAGTGGTCTTTCTGTTGTGAGAATATGGTGGATTTTTCTCCATGGCACCATATCTCCAACACTTCTCTATCTTGTCTATGCAAACTTTATTTCCTTTGTAATTTGAGGAACTCAAACCTTCCATATTTTTGTTTGAAAGACTCCCTCAACATGCTTCTCTTGCCTTGTAGCCTTCCTATGTTCTTGAGTGTATAGGGCATTTATTAGCTCTCATAGAGAGATTGCGGATAGGTCTCTCTAATCTTCAAGAGGGATATTTTTATTTGTACCTCTCAAGAGGTGCAGGGAGTGTAGTGATCACCTTCTTGACTACCCTGTTATAATTTTTTTTAAAAAAATCAACTAAAAATTAAAAAAAAATTATTCTTAACAAATTTGTCCCATGGAAGTCCTTCACTTGGAAATTAACACCTATTATCATCATTGGAAGAATTTTAATTTCTTGGATACCAAAAAGGCATAATGGCAAATTTAGCCCTTGACAATTACATATTTTGTCAATTTGATTATTATTTTCTTTAGCTAAATTAGACTCGAATCTTAAAAAAAAAGTCTAATTTGACCATCAACATTTTAAAAATAGTTGTATTGATTTTTTTAATGGAAATACAGGCTAAAAGTTAAATTTTAAAACATGACAACCCACATGACAATCCATGTGTACTTCATTTTTTTTAAATTTTTAAATTTTTATAATTTTTAAATTATTTGTTGAATGGCATATATGACAAATAGTGTCATGTTAGCATGAAATGCACATGGACTACCATACAGGTTATGTAACATCCTAGATTAGGGGCTATGCGTTTGGAGCATAACTCAAGGGGTTTGTAGGTTTTAGGTGTGGTTGGATATATTTTAGGAGTTTTTGAGAACTTTAGGTGAAGGGGAAAAACTTTGGAAAATATTGGAATTTTAGGTGAAAAGGGGAAACTGGGCAAGGAGGCCTTAAAAGAAATTTTGTGGAGTTAAGGACACAAGAAATTAATTGGCAAAGTGGATTGGGGCCCTAAGGTGTAAGGGAGTGCAGGGGGGAAGAGGTTTGAGTAACGCAGGGCGCATCAGGGAATTGGGCCAGGGAGGTTTTAAGAGATGTTGCAGCCGCTTTTAGACACAAAGATGGCCTTGGTAAAGTGGCTTAAGGGCGCCACTTAAGGGCCTGGAAGTGATGCCTGGCGCAGGTCTTGGGTTCGAGCAGCGTGGGTAGCAGGGAAGGGTGTTTTATTTTTGGGCTTTTTGGCGTTAAAAGGAAGGGGTCTAGGTTAAGGAGGTTTTAAAAGATTTTATCGGAGTAGGTGGACATGAAAGTCGGACTAGTAAAGTGGCTTGGGGTTGCCACTTAAGGCCTTGGTAAATGCCGCCCCAAGTAGGAGAGGGGGGACTCAAGTTCGAGTCACCATGGAAGCGCAAGGTGTGTTTTTATTTTGGTTTTGGCGTTGAGACAAGGGAGCTAGGGAAAGAGGTATTAACAGAATTTGTGACGAGTTTATGTTACAAAGGAACGCCTTGGCTGAGTGGCTAGGGGCGCTATATGTGGCTGCGGCAGTGAGGTCCCATTTTCGAGACCTGGGGGCAGCAAAATGGTTGGTTTTTACTTTTATTTTTTGGCGTCAAGGAGAAGAGCTGGTGGCCTGCACATGGACTCTCAAATGGTTGGGGATAAGCTTGATAATTTCGGCTGGAAGAGTTGGATAAATGCTGGCTTTTATTTTTTTATTTATTTATGTAGTTAAGATAGAAAGAGTGGCCTTATTTTAATTGTTTTGAATAGGTGATATAGGGATAAAATAAGAGATTTTATGGGGATTAGATAAGTAGAAGGGTGGTGGCCCAAATAGGGTGTCTTTGGTTGTTAAAATTCGGTCATGTAGGGAGGATAAGTGTCGAATTTCTTTTATTAGGGAGAGTGTCCATTTTTATTATTTTATTTATTTAAAGAGGTGGCTAGGAGATAAAATAGAAGATAAATATTGTTTTTATTTCAAGTGGGTGATAATTAAAAGATAAGATTTATCACATTTGGGAGCAGTGGCCGATTATAGGATTCATTAGAGTAGTATTTTCGGCTTTGAAAGGTGATTAAGGAGTGTATGCTGATTTTTAGTAAAGAGAATTCTTTTTTTTTCAAACCATTTGGTGCCTTGCCGAAATTCTTCTCATCTTTCTTTTGAAACCTTGATTTTATATTTCTTTCAAATAAGGTGGTAGCCGAACCTTATAGCCATTCTCTACTCTCTTTCTCATCACCATTTGAGTGCCTTCGGTCACAAATTGCTCCAACCGATTCTTCGTAGAGGGTGATTTCGGGAAGTAATCGTTGTGGTAAGCCAAGAGTGGTAAGTGCTCCTATTTGGTATTCGGTTCCTCTACTTTTCTATTGTTATGCCGAAAGCTTGGGATAGGCCTTGGTAAGGTTGGCCGAATAGGTGTGGGGTCTTAATAGTGTATCTTTTGTGTGTAGCCGACGCTAAGGGGCTTTGAAGGTGTCTTTCGAGTTTCGCTTCTTCAAGGTAAGGTGACATGTAGTTTCGGCCAAGGGCTTTGAATATGGATTTATGTATTAAAGTCGAATCTGACATATGGTGTGTAAGATCTCGACTACTCAAGGCACAACTGGCAATTTTGGGATTTCAATTTGCTTTGGTAAGTGATAATAAAGTTTCGGCCCAATGCCATATTTCAAGTGCGATTAATCCTTCGGGATTGATAGTTTAGCCGAATAGGGCTTTTTGATACTAACCTATAGTGGAGAATGTAGGAGCAATACGGGAACACGTTTCGGGATTTTGTGATAGATTCGGGATTTCTCCTTAGATCTTCGGTTAAACAGGTGTGTAAACTCTTACACACTTTATTAGCATAGACTGCCTATTATATTGCTGTATAACCTCTCGTGTAGTAATTTTGCCTTGTGGGCATGAGCTTGGATTCCGGGTAAGTCCCCTATTACGTGATCTACGATGTGTGTTTGTGTATGCCATCATATGCTGATTAAATGCTATGTTATATATAAATGCATGATATATGGGATTCTGATACTTGTTATGTGAGCATGATGATGGTGGGATTGATGAGAGGAGGGGGATGATCTCTATGGACTGTCACCAGTGGTTTTGACCATAAGATGGGTTGGCCCCATCAGCTAAATTGTGACTTCAGTCACTAGTGGTTTTGACCACGCCGTTGATATGAATTGTGACTAAGTCCCAGTGGTTTGGTACCACCAGTGGTTTTGACCACATATTGATAATTGTGACCTATGGTCATCAGTGGTTTTGACCACACGATGGGTTGGCCCCATCATTTGATTTGTGACTCCGGTCACCAGTGGTTTTGACCACCAGTGGTTTTGACCACATGGGGTAGTTAAAAGGAGTATGGATGGCTAGCTTGGGTTGCATGTTTGCATGTCTTACTAATATCTTGTGTATGAGTTGCAGATGAGTAGATCGCGGAGATGGAGCCGGAGAGGACTCGAGGCAGCCATGCTTGTTCCTTGGATTTGAATTTATATTTAGCACAGTTAAAGTTTATTATTTTTTTTAAATTTTGGTGTGGATTGTAATAAGGCCGCTATTTACTATTTTGGATGTTCAAGTAGTTGTTTATATTTTACTTTTACTATATTACTAATGATTTTATAAAATTTTAAATAAATCGGTTAAAAAGTAACATTTTCAAAATAAGTAATTTCACGAGTTTTCAAGGATGTTACCGTCGGGTAGAAAAATTTACCAAGTTAACTATAACTCCAATGTTTCTAAAAATTTAAATGATCAAATGTTTTCAAGGAAAAAGGGTTTCAACTCAACCATGATTATAAAATTCAACTCCATCTAAGTTTTAAATAGACATCGTTTTTATAACCTCAATAATTTTTCAGACTTCCACCTATTAATCAAAAATCTTTCAAAATATTTTTACTCCGTGACATACCAAATCCGGTCAGGGCTCATGGGCCGGGTTTGGGGTGTTACAGGTTAAGACACCAATATCATTAAAAAATTAATGTTCTAGCCTACAATTTTGTTAAAGAAAAGCAATTTGACTATTTTTGAAATATTAGTGGCTAAATTCAGCTCAAAAAAGAATAAGGGTCAAATTAACAACAATGTGAACATTGAGGACTAAATTTATCATTATACCAAAAAAATGATGGATATTTGAAATTAGGGCTAATTTTGGGTGGTTTGAGTAGTTATTTATAATCTTAATTAATTTATAGCAAAAATAGCATCACACACATGCACAACTTAGTACCCTAACAAAGCCCATAAAAGGGAATTCATGAATGGTAACAAAAAGTTCTAAAGTTATTCAGAAGTGAATCCCAAATAGAGACTTATGGAGGAGATATCAAGTTCTCTAATCCCATCCATGTTTTACTCTGTTCTTTTAATTGAAAGGATACATTGCTGGAATTGTTAATAACTAACTTAGTCACTAAGAATTGATTTTCTTATTACCTCATATTCTTTGTACAATTTCGTGTTTAATTCAATTGGTTCATATATTTATTTTTATGAGATAATATCTGATAAATTCAAAACTTAGAATCTTAGCATTTACAATAATTTTCTCTCTAATCCTAAGCTATAATCTACTATATAAGAAAACACAAATTATATTAGAGCAAATAGGGCAAAACTTAAATGTGGTTATTTTTTAGTATAACAATGGCAGTCCTTTTGATGAAATCATCTGTTTGCACCATTGTCAAACAGAAACAAAGAAAAATGGTGGTCAGAAATTGAGTGGAGCTAAGCTTAAGTTTACCATAAAGGGGTCCCATTTTGTACATCAAATATGAAGACTCAACTGTCTTTTATGGTCCACAGCATATACTTTTGTGTACAAATATGGATGTCCATTTCGTATTTCCCCTAAAATTAAGGCACTGTTTTTTTTCCACCATTCTTTCTAGGGGTCTTATCTACTACCCTTTCTTCAATTAATGGAGCAATTTGACACTAATGAGCTTTGCATAAAGAGTAAATGCCCCCAAACCCCCTTGCTATAATGTTTGGGTTATCCATAGATTGAATCTTAACCAATAAAAAAATTAAAACTATATCATGTGACTATCTTTTCCTTGTGCATTTTATAACAATATGTATGACTATAATATGCGGATTTTCCATGAAACTTCACCGAAATTCTTAATTATATAGCTTCGTGGAAAAAAAATAAAATGAGAAGATGACTCTTGACAGTTCGGTAGCATAGTTATTATGATTTTTTATAAAATTTGAGATTTTTTTACAGTTTAAATTTTTAAAAAAATATTTAAGCGATGACATAACATAATTTTAGAGCGACATATTATCATCTCTTAACAAAGTTATATAAAAAGACTAAATAATTGCTTGACTAAATCCAAATTCGAAATAAGAAAAACAATTCAAGAATCAAGTTAAAAAGAGTTTTCAAAATCGGAGAATAAATGTTTACATATATTTTTACTCCATTTCCAACCTTACATTTTCTGTACTAAAATACCGAATTAAGCATAAGAAAGCATCCCAACACATGAGCTACGACGCGTCTTAACTCACCCCTATTTTGCAGTTTATAGTTACACACCACAAAATCCAGCAAGATAGCCACAGAGCTTAGTTCACCAACTACAAAACCTATCTCACTCTATTTTCCAAGTCTAAAAGAAATACATCAACTGCACGGAATTTGAAGAAATATTGAAGAGACATTTCATGGTGTGTGAAGAAAAAAGGTAGTACCTCTTGGTCACTTCTACCATTGATGATGTGAAGTAAAAAGACCCTCTCTAGTCTCTAGTCTGAAGTTTGAAAATGATGATCTGATAAATTAAAGAAGGTAACAATCTTTTCATAGGGTTTTAGAGATTCATATATAGTCAATCTTTAAATACCATAAATAATAAATTAAGTAGAAAATGCTCCTTACCCTTCAAACACGTTTGTGGTACCTCAGTCGAAAAGACATTTCAAATCAACCAAATCCGCACTTAACCACCAGCCGCCTTGTGGGGCACAAAACATTAAAAATTATTTTCTATAATGACGTACTATTATTTTTAAATGTCCAACACCCCCAGGAAACCGACATCTGTGGGCATCCGTGGGGATTTGATATCTGATTCATGGTATGAATAAGAGATTGCTTTCAAGTTATCATGAATCTCAACAGTTAAAAAGACATTTCAAATCAACCAATCTATATTATTATTTTTAATGGTTTCGCTCATCAAAAAATAAATATTAACATTTTAATTATGTGCCTATAATAAAAATTATAAATGTTTTTTCAGAGTTACATATTTAAATTATTTCTAATTATGCATGAAACTGAAGAAATGAAATTATTTTAGTTTTATGGTAAAAAAGGTAAACTAGTTAAGACCTTGACTTGGAAATTAACACCCATCATCATAATTGGAACAATTTTTCTTCTTGATATTAATCTTTTGAAACAAAAAACAGCATCACATATACATACACAAGAGCCGACTTAACTTCACAGCTTTTGATTAATATCATGGCGTCGTCTTCTTCTTCTTTTCCTCGTCAAGTGAAGCATCAAGTTTTCTTGAGCTTCAGAGGTGAAGACACGCGTCTTAACTTCACAGCTCATCTACTCAAAGCTTTGAAAGACAGCGGATTGAATGTCTTCTTCGATGAAGATACACTAGAGAAAGGGGAGCCACTTTCACAAGCACTTTCTCAAGGAATTGCAGCCTCAAATCTCTCCATCATCGTTTTATCTAAAAACTACGCTTCTTCGAAATCATGCTTGGCTGAAGTTTCTAACATTATGGACCGCAAGCACACACAAAAGCATATTGCTCTACCCATCTTTTACCATGTTGATCCCTCTGATGTGTGAAATCTTGGCGGGAGTTTCAAAACATCCTTTGAAGACCATGAATCAAAAAGGCCCACTGATGAAGTGAAACAATGGAAAACTGCTTTGGCTGAAGTCGGGACACTAAAAGGAATTCATATAAAAGACGACAAGTAACTATATTTTTCTCATATTTTTATATTTGACTTATCTTTTTCTTTTTTATATATTTCCTAAATAATTATTTATACTTTTTTAATTTTCTGCTAGACCTGAAACCAAGTATATCAATGAGATTGTTGATGATGTTACAAGAAAACTGATGAACACTGTGCCTAGAAGCACTTCTGAAAAATTGTTTGGAATAGATTATCAGAAAAAGATAATTCTGGGTCTGATTGAGCAAGAAGATTGTCGGGTAATAGGACTTTGGGGAATGGGTGGTATTGGCAAAACTACCCTTGCTGATGTTGTATACAAGGAAGTGTCTCCAAAGTTTAAAAGTCGTTTGTTTGTTCAAAATGTTCGTGAGAAAATAAAAAAACAGGGAAATGAGTCTTTACGAAATGAACTCCTTTCTAAACTATTAAACGAAAGAGAAATTTGTATTGACACCCCTTCCATAGGATACCCATACCAAGAGAGGTTGAACAATAAAAGAGTACTTGTTGTCCTTGATGATATTAGTGACTCAGACCAAATAGATTTTATGGGTGTTGAACATTTTGGTCTTGGAAGTAAAATCATTATAACATCTAGAGATAGACAGGTACTTAAGAATGGAAGAGCTAACCACATACACGAGGTAAAGAAGCTAAATACGAATGACTCTTTCAAACTCTTTTCAACATTTGCATTGAAGATGTTGAATCCTGCAGCTGATTTTCGAGATCTACTGCACAAGTTTGTAAAATACGCCCAAGGTAATCCACTTGCTCTTAAAGTTTTGGGTTCTAAACTATATTCAAAGTCTAGAAAAGAGTGGGAGAGTGAGGTGGATAAACTAAAGCAATATGCTGAACCAAAAATTTCACATATTTTGAAGAGTAGCTTTGATGGGCTAGGTGTAGTAGAGAAGAATATATTTCTTGACATAGCATGCTTCTTTAAAGGGGAACAGTTGGATATTGCAGAAAAAATTCTATGTAATTATTATTCAGGTGCAACGTGTGGAATAAGAAATTTGGTCGACAAGTGCCTACTTGATATCAAAGATGATATATTTATTTCTACACATGACATGCTTGAAGAGATGGGCAAAGACATTGTTATGCAAGAATCTAAATATCCTGGAAAACGCAGTAGGTTATGGAATCATAAAGACGTGAAAGAAGTGCTCAAATATAACAAAGTAAGCTCTAATTGTATTTATATTCTCTTTATTCTTTCATATGCTTTGTTTCCGTGTATAAAATATTATCCTTTTTAATTTTTATTTCAAAAACTAAAATATGTATTGCTTACTATAAACATAAAGACCAAATGTCTTATGACATAACATGGAATCTACTAAGGGTTTATTGGGTTGGTTAAATATCTAATGCATAAAAGTGAAAACATTTTGCATCTGGAAATTCTTGTAAAAAGGTATTTTTGATTGGTACTTGATAAACAACATACACGACCTATTTGAAGGTATGCGTAATTAGTACATTCTTTAGTGATTTAATGGGATGCCTACAAATTTATGTTGATAAATTTTTCTCTTTCTTTGTTATCAAGGACTGACCTAATTGAAGGAATAAAGTTAGACATGACTCAAATTGATAACCTACAGTTTTGTGCTACTACATTTGAGAAGATGCATAAGCTTAGATATATTGACTTCAAGTTTCGTCTGTATAATATTGCAACGTTATACCAAGACCAATTTAAGTATAAGAAGCTATATGCAAGCCAAGTTGAAAGTATTCCTCTTCCTGATGAGCTGAGAGTTCTTAGTTGGGATCATTACCCCTTCAAGTCTTTATCGGGTTTTAATCCAAAAAATCTTGTTGTGTTGAGATTACGGAATGGCAACATGAAACAACTTTGGAATGAAGATAATCATATGGTATACGCCTTCATACTTTCTTTATCTAATAAGTTTTTTAAAGAAAAAAAAGTATACTTTAATATATCAAAAAATTATATGATTGCATCTTATTTAAATTATTTAAAAATAAATATAAAATATTTTATTTTATTTAAAGAAGTGACATCATTTGATCGTAGGTGAACTTGAACACCTAATACATTAAATATAAATTTTTATTTTTCGTAATATTATAATTATTTCTTTGCCTTTCATTTTTTATCACCTAAAGTAAGTAGATGATGCTTCAAAATATTGTAGTTATTTTTATATATATTTCTTTTGCACAGGATCTTGTTAATTTAAGGGAAATTGACATTTCAAATTGCAAGAATTTAAGGAAGATGCCTAATTTTTCTGGAGCCATCAACCTTAAACTCCTTCGATACTCCAAGTGTGAAAGTTTGGTTGAACTTCCTTGCGACGATTATGTGGCATCTCTCTTCAACTTCGGGTTTCGACTCCATGGAGGTTGTAGTCTCGAGAAGTTTTCTCAGGTACCAAGTCACTTTCATTCTTTGGACATATCAGGAATTGGAACAAAAGAAGTGCCAAATTCAATTGAGCATCTCATCAAACTTGTAAGCTTGTTGGTCAAAAAAATATCAATCAATATTTCAAAGTTGGAATCCCTTTGTGAACTAGATCTTAGTAATTGTCCAATGATCAAATTTCCAGAAATCCCAAGAAGTTTAACAGAATTAAACTTATCTGGCACTCAAATTGAAGAAGTGTCATTACCTTTCGACTCTCTATGTAATCTTCAGACCTTAAATATGAGTGGCTCAAGGGTAAAAAAAGTATCGATCAAGTTGGAATCCCTTCGTAATTTGGATCTTAGTCATTGCCCATTGGTTGAATTCCCACAAATCCCAAAAAGCTAAACAAGCTTAAACTTATCTGGGACTCTAATCGAAGAAGTATCCTCTTCTTTTGAACCTTTGGGTTATCATAAGGACATATATTTGAGTGGCACAAGGGTAAAATGTGTATTGGTGAAGTTGGAATCCCTTCGTTTTCTAAATCTTAGTCGTTGCCCAATCATGAAATTCCCAGAAATCCCAAGAAACTTAATAAGATTAGACTTATCTGGAACTCAAATTGAAGAAGTGGCCTTGTCCTTAGACACTTTAAGTAATCTTCAATACTTAAATATGAGCGGCTCAAGTCTTCAAAAGCTACAGTGTAATATGGTTCTGTTCGATTCGAAAGAGATTCCAAGTGTTGATGTGCCCTCATTAGTCTTCAGGTTTAAAAGCCTTAAAATTTTGAGAATGGACCATTGTAGGAGCCTTAAATTACTCTCAGAGCTTCCACCATATCAACAAATCTTGGATGTACATGACTGCACATCATTAGAACAAGTATCCTTCGCTGATCAGAATTTATATCAGTTTGATTCATTAGGTGATGATGATGACTATGTGTTTAGCATGTTATTTTGTAATTGCTTCAACCTGAACCAAGAGTCAATTGATAACATTGAGGCAAATGCCATGATCAAAATTGGATCCCTAGCTAAGAAATGGGCATCGAGATATGATTGGGATTCCTTACCTGAACACATTCCAAGTTTGGTTTGTTATTTTCCGGGAAACAAAATTTCATCAAATAAGTTTGAGTGTCAGAGTATGAAGTCTTCCTTAACATTAAAGATAGCTCCAAATGGGTGTAATGGGAGCAGATTTTTGGTTTTTGCTGTCTGCCTTGTGGCCGATATCACTCACTGTCGTCGCCTTGAATATCTTGAATTTATTTGTGAGTACCAATTGACAGCCGCTGGTGGTGGAGGTTATGAAAAGTTCAAAAGTAAGGTATTTTTGATCGGTGTTTTTGAGCCAGATAAGTGTATGGGTGATCATGTGTTCATTCTATCTAGCATCGACTTGGTTAAAGAAGACAAGAATTATGAGGAGGCGTCATTTGAATTCTACATCAGAAATTTCAATTATTATGAAGAAGAAGCAGAAGAATATATCGAGGTGGTGAGATGTGGTGTTCATGTTTTTTATGTGGCTGCACAGAGTGATCCTGATGCTATACAAACGAGACATGCTGGGAACAAAAGAAACTTTAACAATGATGGTGAAGAAGGGGATGGATGGCCTAAACGATTGAAATAGTTTTATTTCTATCCTTCTTTGGCTCTACTTTTGAGGAGTTACAGCTTCTTAATATTGTCATCTAAATGCATAGGTAATTAGGTTTCATTCCATTTTTTTATATTAACATACATTTTTCTTTCATTCTTAAAGGTAATTTTTTAATTTGTAAATTGTCTATGATAGAAAATGAAGTGCTTTAATTAATTAAAACCCACCAGGATGAATCTAACTTGCTTTGCTTTATAAATTGCTTGCCATTTAGAGGGAAAACTGAAACGTTGTAGTTCAACACTATCAATGTTAAAAGTGTTGATAAACCATAAAAGTAACATATTTTAATCCCATTCTTAGCATGTTTTTGGATGTTTTATTTTATAATTTTGTGAATTTAATGCTCCTAATCTTTTAATTTCATGTTTCTTTACTTAGGTGAGCATAGGAGAGCGAAAGGAGTGAAAATCGGGCAAAAAGAGCTGATTTCAGTATCACACATGGGCTGGCCACACGCCAATGTTCCATCCCGTGTCGATTTCTAACCAATTCAATACCGCACACGGCCTGGGTATTCTTACACGGGCTAATCACACGCCCGTGTCCTTGTCGTACCCTGTTTCATTTTCACGCAAAAAAGCCAATTTTTAGGTATTTTGGGCATTCCAAAGTCTATAAAAACACACGGGAAGAAGACCTAAGGGGGATATAGAGTAGAACGAAGAAATTACTCGAAGGAAGTTGATGGAATCAATTTAGATGCAGGATCTCATTCAAGATTGAAGATCTCCATCAAACTTCCATTTAAGAGAAGATCTTGAGAGGAGTGTTCCTCCAGCGAATTAGTTTCATTTAGTGGTTGTGCGACTGTTGGTAAGTGAACATTTTATATTTTAGGGTTTTGTGTCGAAGTTTCAGAATAGTTCAATTCGACTATTAAATTAGTGTTTTTAGTTCAATTATTTGTTAAATTGGTTATTGGATGGTCGTTTTTCCCTTTACGTTGTTCCTGCATTGAAATCATACCAAGCGCGTAACAAGAACCCAAGATTTTGTGTTTCATGAACGTAAAAAATCACGATTGTTTATGCAGCACGGTCGTGCCCTAGACCATGTGATAGACCGTGTGAGGTACTATTTGGCTCACAAGGCCAGGGACACGGGCGTGTGTCAAGACTGTTTTACTAAAGAGAGATACAGGTTAAGGACACAGGCGTGTGTCGAAGCCATGTAGGTGAAATTTGAGGTTTTAAGTCACACGGGCGTGTGCTAGGCTGTATGGTAGACCGTGTAACTCACTGTTTTAGGTCACATTACCATGTGCTAGGATGTGTGTGACGATAAAGAGGCCACATGGGTGTGTATCAAGCTGTGTGGACCACACGGGCCAGTGTTCCAGGCCATGTGAATCCACACGGACATGTAGGCCAAAAATCTAAGTTTTTCTTTAGGGTCATATGTGATGTTGTAATCGAACATAGGCCTTCCGTAGGGTTCGTATGATATGAATTATGCTACATAACTTGAAAACTATAATCTGATGCTCTGATATTTAATAATTTGTTATCTATACGTCTTTCTATTGCAATAACCATATTATTATGAATATGATTTGTTACTGGATAATTTGTGTATGTAGATTGATACCCAATATCATCGTATCTGCATTGGGTTGGGATTGTGAAAAGAAGGATACAAGACAATTTAATAATCTGTCGAACTTAGTGGCTAAGTCACAAACATATGTCTGATTCTAGCGAATCATTGCATTTTGTTCTAGTAGTTCGACTACAATCATTTTGAAATGTGACATATAGTCACCATGTGGTGTGTAGGAATGGATGAATACTCGATATCCTATATAGTTTGTAGGGATAGATGGAGATTGTGTGTAGCAGTTGGTGGTAGGAAATTGCATCTGTATCTGAAATGTTCTGAAACAATATATGCTATCCTTTGTTTTTGTTTTTGTATCTGATATGGATATTTGATTGATTAATAAAGAATGGTGATTCTAGCTATTATGCTATGATTTAATTGTGAATATAAGTTATGCACTGAGTTGTAAACTCATTTTGTTTGTCTGTTTGGATTACAGGTAACCCTCAGACTTAGGCAGGTTGGCGTGGTAGGAGCTCGATCATCTTTTCTTAATTATTTTATCGTTTTCAAAGATTTATGCTATTATGTGTTTAATTTGGGTTTGGTTTGGAATTTGGATTACTATGTTGATCTGATGGAAAATGTGATTTCAAACTGCTACGATTTTAAGTATTTAATGGTTGATTTATTTCGAATAATTTGATGTAGCTCTCTAGACTTGGTCTCACGTCTAGATCAAGTATGAGATGTTACACAAATTTAGATCTAATTTGAAATTATGCCTTCTTTTGACATGGTGATATCTATCCTTTATGGATTAAGATCTTTTAGTCAATCTATTTGGGATTTGCATCATAATTTTGTCCCTTTTTTTGACCTTACTTTGTCAAAGCAGAAACGAAACTGATGTTTTCTAAAAATTAATTAAACCTTTACGGTGCTACATAAAGAGGAATTTGGTTAAATCAAATCAGACCAGCGGTGAGTTTTCATTGACCTTCATAATGCAACAAAGTATAAGAAAACTAAGTTCATAATGCAACAAAGTAGTTTTGCCATTAAACCGAAGAATAATAATGTTTGCTGCAAGAAATATGGCAACAAGTGCAATTTTGTAATTTTTATTTCCAAAAACCAAAGTTCAATCCATAATCTTAAATATGAAAGGAAAAGAAAACAACTTCGGAGACATTAACATAAAGAGAAATTTCAACACAAACTGATCTGAAAAATCAAAATCCAAGAGAAGCAGACATCAACCCCATCACAAAATAACCTTTAGAGAATCATGCTATCTCAAGAAATTATTCTTCTCTAATTAATCCAACACATCAAAGCCTCTCAAAATCTGTCCAATTTTTGTAGGCCATATTCCTTTAATCCTTCCAACTCGCTCTCCGACGCTTTTATTGACTTGCTATTCAGCTTAGAACCCAAAACTTTAACAGCAAGTGGATTGCCTTGGCTTGGCTTCATTTTTTTTTAAATTCGTGTATCTTCCAAGGAAAAATTACGTGGATGTTTATTAAAAAGAATTTAAAAATAATATAAATATGGGTGAACCATACAAATAATCATCTAACTACTAGTGTATTTCTATTTTGGTCACTCAAGTTTAAAAAATATTATTTTAGTCACTAACGTCATCCAAATGTGATATTTTGATCACTCTTTTATTAAATCGAATGACGATAATGTTAGTGGTTAAAGATAGAATTATTTTTAAACTTGGGTGATCAAAGCAGAAAACATTAATAGTTTAATGATTACTTGTGTAGTCTAACTTAAGAATAAAGATGGATCAAATTAGTTGGGATATTATAAGCATAAGTGCATTGTCAAGTTTACTTGGAAAAATATGCTTCACATATATTTTTCTAAAAAAATATTTAGAAATGTTAGGTACATAATTCTTTATTATCAAGATTCAACATTAATGTAATCATCAAATGTATTTAATTTTTTTTAAAAAAAACTTGATTCCAAGAAAAAATTTGATAAAAATTCAAAGGTTATGTACACACAACATTTGTTTGAGAAATGGTGATTGATGTGTATTATCAAAGTCAAGGTCTTCCAGTAGGATAAAATTGTGATGCAAATCATATATTTGTTAATGGTTCTTTTTTTATTTTTATGGATATTAGTTGGGTTTGGTGATTAAATAGATATTATTGTCAAATCAGATGGGGTTATTATAATATAAGAGAATTGTCAAGTTTACTTGGTAAACCATTCTTTAAAAAGTGACGAAGAAACACAAATCTTAATTATCAAAATTCAGCATTATCTATCACATATTTGAAAATTTTTGATTAATTTATTTTTATTAATATGTAATAATTGAATCAAAGTCAAAGTTTTATATGTAAAATTATACAAATTAAATTTCATATATTATCGATTTCTTTTATTTATTAAACTTCAACATAAAAAAGAATTTTATTCAAGAGTTGGGGGTGAATTTCTGTCCGGAAATTATAGTTGATTTCTTGGTTAGTGTATATCTATTTCATATAACTGATTCAAACGAATGTAGCATTAAAATATAATATTTTTTTTGGGGAAATGATCCAACCCAAATCCAAGAGTAGAAAAACAAATATATGTCTTTACCCCTACAGAAATATATATATATATATATATATATATATATATATATATATATATACTTGATAAATTATTATTTTTAAGGACGGAATCAATCTAAGAAATCATGCTAGACATGTTTTATATTGATAAGTTACAATTAAGTTCTATTGTTTTGGAAAACATGCTTAATTTTAGATTTATCTATTTCATATCTCTTCCTTGTGAGTTAAGGTATCTTTGTTGGGAGAATTATCTCTTCAAATTTTTATCCTCAAGTTTTAATCTAAAGAATCTTATTGTGTTGATATTACATAATAGTGACATGGAACAACTGTAGAATGAAAATGGTAAAAAAAACATTTTGAGCATTGTCGATATTAGTAGACATTATAAAGGATAAGAACAGAGAAAAATAGAAACAAAAATAGAGAGAGAAATAATGTAAAAGAAAACAAAAAACAATAATTAAAAAAATATTTTTTATGTTTATACGATGTGACGATTTATTATTGGCAGAAATTTTTTATCGAATGTAACATTTTGATGTAAAACAGGAAAATACAACTTTTAAAAAAAAGAATTTAAATATCAACTTGGAAAAAAAAAAGTCGATATTTGCATATTTTCAAAACAATTGATATTTTAATTGGTAGTTGACAAGTTATAGGTTGGTCTTAATTGGTTAACTTGGTATGAGTATGTGATCTTCCCTTTATTTTGTTATTAATAAAATTCTTAAAATTGATTGAGAAAAAAAAAAATAGAGAAGAATAATTGAGTACGCAACCTTTGGATTGTTTCTACTTTTCTTTGTTTTTTTAAACCTTTCTTCTTGGAATCAAATGTACATTAAAAAAATATGAAGGGTAGTAAAGCAAGTAAACTAGAGAATACTCTTTACATTTATAATAATCCCAACTAATTTAGTCAATAAAAAAAAAACATTATTTGCATCACAAATTTGTGACTTTGAGATTACACACCAATCACCAAACCCCAGCATAACACAGTCAAGGCTTGCTAAATATCACACAAGGGCTGAAATATACTACAACAAGGGTTGAAAGCATTTAGTAACTACTTGTAAAATCAGTCCTAATTAAACCAAGCACACTTTCATGGCTTCTTCTTCATCTTCTAGTTCAATGAAGCATCAAGTTTTCTTGAGCTTCAGAGGTGAGACCCGCTTTAACTTCACCGCTCATCTGCTCAAAGCTTTGAAAGACAAGGCAGTAAATGTCTTCTTCGATGAAGATACACTGGAAACAGGGAAGCAACTTTTACCAGCACTTTCGCAAGGAATTGCAGCCTCAAATCTCTCAATCATCGTTTTATCTAAAGACTATGCTTCTTCGAAATCATGCTTAGCTGAAGTTTCTGACATAATGAACCGTAATCGCTCTGAAGGACATATTGTTCTTCCTATCTTTTACCATGTCCATCCATCCATTGTGAAGAATCTTGGTGGAAGTTTCAAAACATCCTTTGAAGATCATGAATCAAAGAGGTCCATAGATGAAGTGAAACGATGGAAAGATGCCTTAGCTAAAGTCGGGAACTTAAAAGGATTTCATATAAAAGACAAGTAACTATATTTTTCTCATCTTCTTATATTTGACTTATCTTTGTTTCAGATTTCATATATAATTATATTTACTTTTTGATTCTCTGATAGATCTGAAACCGAGTATATCCAGGATATAGTTGATGATGTTACAAGAAAATTGATGAATAGTGCGCCTAGAATCACTTCTGAAAAATTGGTGGGAATAGATGATCAAAAAAAGATGCTTTTGGGGTTGATTGAGCAAGCGGACATCCGTGTAATAGGATTTTGGGGAATGGGTGGTATTGGCAAAACTACCCTTGCTAATGCTGTATATGAGGAAGTCTCTCCAAAGTTTGAATGTAGTTTGTTTCTTAAAGATGTTAGTGAGAAAATAAAAAAAAAAGGGGGATGAGTCCTTACGAAATGAACTTCTTTCCAAACTATTAGACGAAAAAGAAATTTGTATTGCCACCCCTTCTATAAGCTACCCTTACCAAGACAGGCTGAATAATAAAAAAGTACTTCTTGTCCTTGATGATGTTAGTGACCCAGACCAAATCGATTTTATGGGTGTTAAATATTTTGGTCCTGGAAGTAAAATTATTGTAACATCTAGAGATAGACAAGTACTTAGGAATGGAAGAGCTAACCACATACATAAGGTAAAGAAGTTGAATAAGAACGATTCTCTTCAACTTTTTTCTACATTTGCATTTAAGTTGTTGAATCCTGTTGTTGATTTTCAAGATCTATCATGCAAGTTTGTAGAATATGCCCAAGGTTGTCCACTTGCTCTTAAAGTTTTGGGTTCTAACCTATATACAAAGTCTAAAAAAGAGTGGGAGAGCGAAGTGGATAAACTAAAGCAATATGTCGAACCAAAAATTTCACAGATTTTGAAGAGTAGCTTAGATGGGTTGGGTGATCTAGAGAAGAATATATTTCTTGACGTAGCATGCTTTTTTAAAGGGGAAAAAATGGATATTGTAGAAAAAATTCTAAGTAATTATTATATGGGTGCAATGTGTGGGATAAGAAACTTAGCCGATAAGTGCTTACTTGATAGCATAGATGGTTATCGTATTTCTATGCATGATATGCTTGAGGAGATTGGTAAGGACATTGTTCGTCAAAAATGTAAAGAAAACCCAGGAAAGTGCAGCAGGTTATGGTTTCCTGAAGATGTGGATCAAGTGCTCAGATATAATCAAGTAAGCGCTAATTGTATTTACATTATTTTCCATTATTATTTTTTTGAACAATCTTATTATAGGTACTGATCATATATACTCTTTTTTATACGATGTCTAAAACTATCCGTAGCCCTTCCTCAACTCTTAAATGGGAGGATAAAGTGCTTCAGCGCACTCGAACTCATGTTCTCCTGTATTGACAACAATGTCTATGCCAATTAAGTTAAAACTCAATCGGCTTCTATTTTTTTTGTTTTCTTTGTTATTTAATTAAAAATTATGTTTGATATCTTTTAAATATATAAATTCAATTAATTATATATTTTAATATGTTAAAAGTTTAATTGTTTGCATTTACATTGTATGAAATGATAATCATTTTAGTTATTATTTCAAAAAAATGAAATATTTGTTTACTTAGACCATACAAATAATGACAAGTGTGTTAGGGTATAACATGGGATCTACTCAAGTGTTTATTGGGTTGGTTAAGTATTTAATATATTGCTTTTAAAAAAAGAAAAATAAAATTGAACACTTTTATATCTATACACTGAGACTTGATGAAATGTTTTTAATTATTAGGGGACTGTATCAATTGAAGGAATAAAGTTAGACATGTCTCAGATTGACGAGCTGCAGTTATGTCCATATGTTTTTGAGAACATGTTTAATCTTAGATATATTTACTTCTATAAACCTAAGATCGGGAAAGAGGATTGGAATCCGAAGCTACTTGCAAACCAAGTTGATAGTGTATCTCTTCCTAATAAGCTAAGGTATCTTTGTTGGGATTATTTCCCCTTCAAATCTCTATCAAGTTTTAATCTAAAGAATCTTATCGTGTTGAAATTACGATATGGCAATATGGAAAAACTTTGGAATGAAGATGATCATATGGTATGTGCTTTTATATATTTTTCTTCATCTAAATTTTTTTATGGAAAAACAATTTATAATTTGATGTATCAAATAATCATATGATGACATCTTATTTAAAGTTCTTAAAAAATAAACATGAAATATTTTTTAATTTTATATAAAAAAAAGTGACATCATTTGATCTATTAATTGTGGGTGAATTTTCACACAATAATACATCAAATATAAATTTTTATTATCTTAGTATTATAATTATTTATTTTCTTTTCATTTCTTAAAAGTAATACAAATATTTTTCTATACAGGACCTTGTTAATTTGAGGGAAATTAACGTTTCAAATTGCAAAAATTTAAGGAAGATACCTAATCCTTCAGGAGCCATCAACCTTGAACTCCTTCATTGCTCTAACTGTGAAAGTTTGGTTCAATTTTGGGACGAAGATAATCATATGGTATGTTCTTTTATACTTTCTTTGGAAAAAAAAAAGGATTCATAACTTGATGTATTCATACGAAGACATCTTATACAAAATTTTTAAAAAGTAAATATAAAATATTTCATTTTATTTTTCTTAGTATTATAATTATTTTTTTTATTTTTCATTTTTTACTGCCTTAAGTTAGTAGATGATGCTTAAAAGTAATATAATTATTTTTTCTTTTGCACAGGACCTTGTTAATTTAAGAGAAATTAACGTTTCAAATTGCAAGAATTTAAGGAAGATACCTGATCTTTCGGGAGCCACCAACCTTGAACTCCTTAATTGCTTTAAATGTATAAGTTTGGTTCAGCTTGGAAATGAAGATGATCATATGGTATGTACTTTCATACTTTCTTTGATCAAAAAAAAATTATAATTTGATGTATCAAATATTCATATGGTATCTTATTTAAATTTAAAAAAAATATAAAAATATTTTATTTTATTTAAATAAGTGACATTATTTGATCTATTAATTATAATACATTGTATATAAAATTTAATTTTTTTTTAGTATTATAATTTATTTCATTTTTATTTTTTACTACCTAAAGTAAGTGGATGATGCTTAAAAGTAATACAGTTATTTTTTCTGCATAGGATCTTGTTAATTTAAGGAAAATTGACATTTCATATTGTAAGAATTTAAGGAAGATT
Organism: Gossypium bickii; assembly: GCA_025503065.1. Lineage (NCBI taxonomy): Eukaryota > Viridiplantae > Streptophyta > Magnoliopsida > Malvales > Malvaceae > Gossypium > Gossypium bickii. Next base: position 130,853,183 of record CP106713.1, read on the forward strand.
CCTAGTTTATTAGGAGCCATCAACCTTAAATTCCTTAATTTCTCTAACTGTAAAAGTTTGGTTGAACTTCCCTGCCTCAATCATTTGGCATCTCTTCATCAGTATGGGCTTGTACTTGGCGGATGTTATAGTCTCAACCAGTTTCCTCAGGTCCCAAGTCACTTTTGTCGTTTGAATTTATCAAGCACTAAAATAAAAGAAGTGCCCGATTCAATTGAGCATCTCCACAAGCTACAGAGATTGTCATTGAGCAAGTCAAAGGTAAAAAGGGTATCCATCAATATTTCAAAGTTGGAATTCCTACATCAATTGGATCTTAGTGATTGCCCAATGATCAAATTTCCAGAAATCCCAAGAAGCTTAACAGAATTAAACTTATCTGGCACTAAAATTGAAGAAGTGTCCTTGCCTTTCGACTCCCTATGTAATCTTCGGAATTTAAATATGAGGAGCTCAAGGGTAAAAATTGTATCGATCAAGTTGGAATCCCTGCGTCAATTGGATCTTAGTGATTGCCCAATGATTAAATTTCCAGAAATCCCGGGAAGCTTAACAGAATTAAACTTATCTGGCACTCAAATTGAAGAAGTGTCCTTGCCTTTCGACTTCCTATGTAATCTTCGGAATTTAAATATGAGGGGCTCAAGGGTAAAAAATGTATCGATCAAGTTGTGAAAGAATATTGAATGGAAAAACAAATATTGAAAAGATGATATTATTGTGATAGATTGAATCTGCCTTTCTACAAGTCTTGATACATGTATATATAGACAATCCATGCCAACTGATAGTTTGTTAGCTAGTTTGTTAGCTCATAACAGAACGCTAACGTCTATTTAGCATATGTGATATATTCTATAACATTCACCTAGCTTCTTCTAACGGCACAATCTGAAGGAGACGACGAAAACGAATAAACAGTAATGCAGATAACGGCTTAGTGAGAATATCCGCAACCTGATCACTTGCCGGAACTTCACCAACAACCAACTCACCATTAGCCACCTTTTCACGAACAAAAAATAAATCAAGTTCAACATGCTTAAACTTGGAGTGCGAGCGAGATTAGGTGACACTAGTCTTTGTATAGTGCATGCGCCTAATCTGCTTACGCACTCCAAGTTTAAGCATGTTGAACTTGATTTATCTATATATACATGTATCAAGACTTGTAGAAAGGCAGATTCAATCTATCACAATAATATCATCTTTTCAATATTTGTTTTTCCATTCAATATTCTTTCAAGTTGGAATCCCTTCGTAAACTGAATCTTAGTAATTGCCCAATGATCAAATTTCCAGAAATCCCAAGAAGCTTAATAGAATTAAACTTATCCGCACTCAAATTGAAGAAGTATTCTTTTTTGGACTCTCTATGTAATCTTCAGTACTTAGATATGAGTGACTCTGCAGTTAAAAATGTATCGATCAAGTTGGAATCTCTTCGTTATCTGGATCTTAGTGGTTGCCCAATGGTCGAATTTCCAGAAATTCCAAGAATTACATGGGACTCTAATCCAAGAAGTACCCTCTTCTTTCCAAACTTTGGGTCTAGGAAGCACGAACATGGCTCATCCCTCCTCCCGGTATCGAAGGTTTGTCCAAAACGGATGCTGTGCGGAAGCGTGTAAAAGAGTATAATTATTGTACTGAAAAATCACACTAAGTTCAATTCCCAGGGAAGAGAGGTGGATCACGAGGATCACTTAAGTACCAAATCTTTCCTAGCCAGAATATCCCTCTATCGTAATTTAATAGCACAATAAATAACTACAATCACACTCACAAGATATGAAAAATAAATAATAAAGAACACTGAATTTTAACGAGGTTCGGCAAATTTCGCCTCACGCCCCTGGGCACTACCAAATATATTTCACTCCAAAATTACAAGTGAAAATATACAAATAGGGAGAGAGAACAATGCCTTAAGTAGAGAATGGCAAATTGTGGGATGAAGAAAATGAGAAATGGTTAGGCCTATTTATAGTTGAAGTTCAGGGATCAAACTTGCAAAGTACCTATTCAAATAGGGACCATAATTGCAATTTTCCCATGCCAAATTTCAACTCAACTTTCTACCTAATTTCTACACTTTCTACCACCTATTTTTGAAGCCTCCATCTTTGACTTTTCAAAGATGGGTGGTTACCAATAATCTCCACCTTGAAGATTTGATTAGGATAATCTTATCTTCACACAATTCTTTCTGCCCTTGCCAACAATACTTGATAGTGCCTTCTTCAACTGTTAAACTTGCAGGATATTGATCAAGTTCAAACAATGTTCGAACTTGGTTCCTGTTACCACCTTGGTCATCATATCTGCGGGATTATCTGCAGTCTTAATCTTCTGAAGGCGAATCTTCCCTTCATCAATAATTTCCCGCACAAAATGGAATCGTACGTCGATGTGTTTTGTACGTGCATGATAGACTTGATTCTTTGCTAAATGAATAGCACTTTGACTATCACAATACACATTAATATGCTCCTGAACCAATCCCAAGGTTTTAACCATACCTTGTAACCAAATAGCTTCCTTTACGACCTCTTATTACTACCATGTGTACTCGTTACGTGGTTGACAATGCAACGATGATCGTAGAGTAGACTTCAAACTGATTGGTCCTCCAGCAAGTATAAACACGTAACCGGTGGTTGATCTTCGTTTATCCAAATCACCGGCATAGTCAGAATCAACGTACCCAATAACACCTTCACCAAGTGTATTATCCTGCTCGAACAGTAATCCAAAATCTACGGTCTTTTGAATATACCGTAGAATCCATTTCACAGCTTGCCAATGTCCTTTTCCAGGATTATGCATATACCTGCTCACTATACTAACTGCCTGTGAAATGTCGGGTCTTGTACACACTATTGCATACATCAAGCTACCCACTGCATTGGAGTACGGAACTTGCAACATGTATTCTCGTTCCGTATCCGTCGAAGGAGATAGTTGTGCAGAAAGCTTGAAATGAGAAGCCAACGGGTACTTACGGGTTTTTCTCCGCTCGTTCATGCCACACTTCTTTGTAGTACCTTCTTCAAATCTCGCTCGAGACAAGCTAACTCTGCCATGGGCTCTATCTCTACATATTTCCATGCCAAGAATCTTCTTAGCTTCACCTAGATCTTTCATCTCAAACTCGAGATTGAGTTGAGTCTTCAATCTCTCAATCTCAACTTTGCTCTTAGATGCTATTAGCATATCACCAACATATAAGAGCAAGTATATGAAAGTTCCTTCTTGTAGCTTCTGGAAATACACGCAATGGTCAAATTTACTTCTTGTGTACCTTTGCCCTTTCATGAACTGATCAAATCGCTTGTACCATCGCTTCGGGATTGCTTCAATCCATAAAGCGACTTTATCGGTTTGCAAACCCAATTCTCTTTACCAACAACCTTGAATCCATCTGGCTGAGTCATATAGATTTCCTCTTCCAAATCACCGGGTAAAAATGCGGTCTTCACATCAAGTCAACTAGTTCAAGATCATATTGCGCAACCAAGGCTAGCAAAATCCGAATAGACGAATGCTTCACAACCGGAGAAAACACTTCATTGTAGTCTATTCCTTCTTTCTGAGCATAACCCTTTGCTACCAATCTAGCCTTGTACCGAATTTCATTTTTACCAGGAAATCCTTCCTTCTTTGCATATACCCATTTGCATCCAATTGCCTTCTTTCCCTTGGGTAGTGTCATCAACTCCCAAGTCTTATTTTGATGAAGAGACTGCATTTCTTCATTCTTGGCTTGCTTCCACTTTACACCATCAGGGTTACTTATTGCTTCTGTGTAAGTAGAAGGAGCATTATCATCTGCAATTGGAAGTGCATAGGCCACTATATCATCAAAGCGAGCAGGCTTTCGAATCTCTCTTCTTGGCCTCCTATATGCAATTGAATCTTGTTGCTGTAGAAGTTCTTGGGTCAGAACTTCTTCATCATTTGTTGTTCCAATATCAACTGGATCATTATTAACCTTTTCAAGCTCTACCTGCTGCAAAGTACTACTGGTTTTGTCATCCTTTTGTGAATCCTTTAACATGGTTGATTCATCAAAAGTCATATATCTGCTAAAGACAATCTTCCTTGTATCAGGACACCAGAGACGATATCCTTTTACTCCACTAGTTATACCCAAGAATAGTGCTTTCTTTGCTCTTGGGTCTAACTTCGATTCTTTTACATGATAATATGCGGTGGAACCAAAAACATGTAAAGAATCATAGTCGATAGCAGTGATTTACAGTCCCACATCTCCATAGGAGTTTTGCCATTTATTGCGGTGATGGCAAACGGTTAATTAGATGGCACGCATATGTAACAAACTCAAATTTCAAAATTCCTTGCCCAATCCAAAGATTGGACAACATACATCGAACTTTCTCGGTATAGTTCGATTCATGCGCTCTGCCACCCCATTCTGTTGTGGTGTATCCCGAACAGTGAAGTGTCGCACAATGCCCTCATCTTGACATACTTGTAGAAATGGATCGTTTTTGTACTCAGTACCATTATCTGATCGAAGTCGTTTGACCTTTCGACCAGTTTGAGTTTCCACCATCTTCTTCCATTTCAGAAATGCATCCAATACTTCACTTTTTCTTTTCATTAGATACACCCATACTTTTCTTGAATAATCATTAACAAAAGTAACAAAATAGTGCATACCTCCCAAAGAAGCCACTTTGGTAGGTCCCCACACACATCATCGTGAACGAAGTCCGAATTCCTTTTGTATTGTGAATTGTTTGAACCAAACTTTACCCTCGTCTGCCTGAGAACACAATGTTCACAGAAATTCCAATTTGCAAGAATTTGCACCTTTCAACAAGCCTTGCTTCGCCAAAGTCTGCAAAGCTTTTTCACCAAAGATGTCCCAAACGCATATGCCATAACACTTTGTAGCCTCTGAATCTACATCTTTCGCAGAAACTATTGATGTTGATCCAATAACTTGTATTTCCATTTAAAAAGTACAAGTTATTTCTTCTTCTACGCTTTCATCATCACCACAAATTCCCAGTGCTACCTTTAGTAATCCATCTCTCAAAGTGATTTTGAGCCCTTTAGATTCTAAGGCCCCTAATGAGATGAGATTTTCTTTCAAGCCGGGTACGTAGCTGAACATCGACAAGACTTGGATTGAGCCGTCGTGATTCTTCAATTGGATTGTACCTACTCCCATTGTCTTACAAGCACCGCCATTGCCCATAAGAACAACTCCACCTTCTAGTTCTCAGAAGACTAGAAAACCATCCTTATTAGGACACATATGGTAAGTACATCCCGAATCCAAAATCCACTCATCGATTATGACATGCCATTGCCATGCCAACCAAGCTAAAGTCCGACTCCTCATCACGTTCACACATGCATTAGAAATAGCCTTGCCCTTTTGTAACTTAGGACAATTCTTTTTCCAATGCCCTTTCTCACGACAAAAGGCGCGCTCATCTCTTGGAGAGTCTCCTTTGGACTTTCCCCTTCTACCAGAGCTTGTCGCTGCTTTGCTTGAACGACCTCTTCTTTGTCAAGACTTCTACAGTTGTATCTCTGTGATCTCTCTTATCTTTCTTTCGAGTCTCAGATCTATACAACGCACTACAGACTGCATCAAATGTGATGTATCCTTCCCATGAAGCAATGTGGTGGTAAGATGATCATATTCATCAGGAAGGGAATTCAACAACAATAATGCCTTGTCTTCGTCTCCAAATTTCTCATCCAAATTTAGCAAGTCTGCTAAAATTTTATTGAATGAGTTCACATGGTCATTCATCGACATACCGGTGCATACGTGAATCGAAAAGTTTCTTTTTCATATAAAGCCTATTTTCAAGGCTTTTCGTTAGAAACTTTTCTTCCAATGTATCCCACAATTTCTTCACGATGTCTCCTCATGACAGAGTATACGCTCTTTGGCCAAACATAGACGGATTGTACCACACGCTTGTCTATTTATCTTGGCCCACTCCTTGTCATCCATATTGTCAGGTTTTACTTCAAGGGCTATATCCAGCTCTTGCTGACATAAGACATCCAAGATCTCACATTGCCACATACCAAAATTATTGGTACCATCAAATTTCTCTACTTCAAATTTTGCATTGGTCACCGTAGTCCTTGCTGATGACGATGCCTGTGCCATTTTTCTCCTCAATCCCAACTACTGTATACGTGAATAGTACTGTATACGTGAATAGTGCCACAAACGATCGTACTCCCCAAGTACGAATCTAGCTCTGATACCAATTGCTGTGCGGAAGCGTGTAAAAGAGTATAATTATTGTACTGAAAAATCACACTAAGTTCAATTCCCAGGGAAGAGAGGTGGATCACGAGGATCACTTAAGTACCAAATCTTTCCTAGCCAGAATATCCCTCTATTGTAATTTAATAGCACAATAAATAACTACAATCACACTCACAAGATATGAAAAATAAATAATAAAGAACACCAGAATTTTAACGAGGTTCAGCAAATTTCGCCTACGTCCTCGGGCACTACCAAATATATTTCACTCCAAAATTACAAGTGAAAATATACAAATAGGAAGAGAGAACAATGCCTTAAGTAGAGAATGGCAAATTATGGGATGAAGAAAATGAGAAATGGTTAGGCCTATTTATAGTTGAAGTTCAGGGATCAAACTTGCAAAGTACCTATTCAAATAGGGACCAAAATTGCAATTTTCCCATGCCAAATTTCAACTCAACTTTCTACCTAATTTCTACACTTTCTACCGCCTATTTTTGAAGCCTCCATCTTTGACTTTTCAAAGATGGGTGGTTACCAATAACGGACACTTGTCAAACATGCCCAAATACGTACCGGACATGCTGGAATAGTCAAAAACAAAAGAGATCGAAATGGGCACGATACTGGTGTCTAAAAACAGACGTGTGAGAAGCAGGAAAAGTAGATGATCGTGTCTGTATCGGGTCGTAACCGTATTGCGTGTCTGTGTGCATGCGTCGTAGCTTTGGGTTACCTGGAGGACTTAAGTGGAACAAGGGTAAAAGGTGTGCCCTCACCAAGCTTGAGGTCTACAACCTCTAGGGATAGGTGGATGGATGGTTGCAAGAGCCTCAATTTACTCTCAGAGCTTCCACCATATCTACAATACTAGGCTGTACCTGATTGCACATCAATAGAAAAAGTACCCTTTGCATATCAAATTTTTATATCAGTTTGATGATGATAGTGATGATGATGATGATGATGTGTTTCGCATGCTATTCTGTAATTGCTTCAACTTGAATCAAGAGTCAATTAATAATATTGTGGCAGGAGATATGATTGGAAATACTATGCTGATAAAGTTCCAAGTTTGATTTGTTGTTTCCCAGGAAAAAAAAATTCAGCAAATAAGTTCAAGTTTCAGAGCATGAATTCTTCCTTATGTTTGAAGATAGCCCCAAATGGGGGTAGTGGCAATAGATTTTTGGTTTTTGCTATCTGCCTTGTGGTTGATCTCACTCACTGCGATTGGTTTGGAACTCTTGCATATCTTTGTGAGTACCAACTTAGAGCCTCCGGTGGTGGCAATGGCGGTGGTGTTTGTGAAAAGTTCAGAAGTATGATACTTTCGATGGATAATCCTGAGCCAAAGAAGTACATGGGTAATCACGTGTTTATTCTATCTAGCATTGACATGGTTAAAGAAGACAAGAATTATGAGGAGGCAACATTTGAATTCTATATCAGATGGCGAAGACCTTGAAGGAGTTGACTATATTAAGGTGGAGAGATGTGATGTTCATGTATTTTATATAGATGCAAAGAGTGATACAGATGCTACTGAAAGGAGACTTGCTGGGAACAAAAGAAGCTTTAGCCATGATGGTGAAGAAGGGGATGGAGGACTTAGAAGATTGAAATAGTTTGTATTTCTTTCCATCTTTGGCTCTGCTTTTGAGGAGTTTCAACTTCTCAATTATGTCATCCAAATGCATAGGTAGGGGTTTCATTTTAATCTCTTTTTTTCATATTATCATAGAATTTTCAGTTTTTTTATTCCATTTTACATATTGCCATACTTTTGTTACCACAATTGTTAATAGTAAACTTTCAACTTATAAATTAATGACAGCAAATGAAGTGCTTTAATTAATTAAAACTGACCAGGATGAATCTAACTTGCTCTGCTTTATAAATTACTTGTCATTTAGAAGGTGCTTTACCCTACTGAAGCCTTCGAGTTCTACATTGTAAATGTTAAAAGCATAATTTATGAACATAAAAATTGAAAATTTGTTCAAAAATTTGTGATTGTTGCTTGTTATTATTATTTTCTCATCTTCATTCCCCTGTTGTGTCGGTGTTCTTAAAATTCATACTTAATTCTTATTGACAGTTGACTTGTTATTGGTTGGTTTTTTTAATTCATATGACCAATGGTGGACTCGATTCTGCTTCATTGTTTAGTTTCCAGCATTGGTGTCATCTGGTATCTCAATACTTGCTGCATTTTCCTTCAATGATATCTCAATTCATTAGAAAGATTGGTTATTTGCTTTGAATATTTGCTTTATACAAGTGTTTGAACTGATATTTGGTGACAATGCAAGTTGTCAGATTTGTGAACACAACTTCAAAGTAATCTTTTGAGGCCCTTTACGGGTTCCGGCAATTCGATCTTGGTGAAGAAGTAAGTTACCTTTGACTTTGACTTATTATCATGATTTTAGGTTCATAAAATGATTTTCAAAGCGTCCTAACCATTTTTTCTCATATTTATCAATGGGATTATATAAATCCGGAATTTTGCAAGAGGTCTCAAAACTTGTGGGATGAACACGTGAATCTAGATGCAACCTTCGCGAGTTTTCATTCTCAAGCTAGATTGGGTTAGTTCCATGGTAGAGCCATTGGAGTTGATAGCTTCTTACCTTGGATTTTGATTGTCATATCGGTTTGGGCTGAAATTTCTTTGTATGTTACCGCCTCTCATGTTGTTTGAGCATTGCGGAATGTATATTAAGATTCATACTTGAATTCTTTTTGGCAATTGACTTGTTTTTGGTTGGTTTTGATTCATAGGATCGGTGGTGGACATCATCCACTTAATTATTTAGGTTTCACCATTGGTGCTCATGCGACGGGCGATAAAGTAGAGATTTAATCATATTGTATCTCAATACTATCTGCATTCTACTTCAATAATTCATTCACCCATTGATTTATGTTTCATTTTTCCTTAAAACGTTAGTAAATAAATATATAAATATGTTTTCGATTCATGATTTACGATTTATATTCATGTTAGCTAAGGTAAACCTACCAACTATTCCCTATATATAATCTATTTGCTATGTTTTATTATTTTGAATTTTATGATCGTGATCTGTAGATTCCATAAAACTTGGATGAAAGTCAAGCGGACAGAGGTTCAATACTCTACTAGAATTGAAGTTGCAGAGTATGGGTGGTTCGATATCTTCTCTCTCACCAACAAATGAAGTTCCCACAAAATTACTGGTGTTTAGGTGAAGGTTGTGAATCAATGCAAAATCCACATTTATTGATGTGCCCTTAATTTTGAATTTGGTAATGTGAAGGGAATAAAGATGGGAATGGTTGATGTAAGGAAAGCGGATGAGGGAATAAATGACGGATGTTTGTAAGAAGTAAGCTTTTAAGATGTTGAATTTCTTCTATCTGAATGATTTTTTTATATTGTGGTTGAACTGAGATATTGAAGCGATCGCAACTTGTCAACAGAGTTTATCCCATCCACTTTGCTTTCTCGGATTTTGGCCCTTGAGAGGAAGCATATAATCTTGGGTAAATCACTTGTGACTCATTCGATTATTAGTATCCTCATGGCATTCTGTTCCCCGATTTATCAATGGATTATATAAATGCATGCGAGAATTTGGCGAGATGCTCTTATCTCAAAACTCGTTGAATGAAGACATGGAACACGGATGTTATTTTCAATGCCAACCCTATCACGATGTTCATTCTCAAGCTAGATTGATGTTTACCCCATAGAGGAACCCAACATAAACACTTGGAAAAAAGAATCCAAATGATTTTGGTTTAGTTGGAATTTCAAAGTGAAGAGTAGGTTTCATGGTACAACCATTTTGTCAAGCATAGTATCAAATATCTTGTAGATATATACTTTCCTAAGAATCATCAAATATCTTGAAGATATATACTTTCCTAAGAATAGGTTGCTGTATTTTTAGGATATGGTTAGATACTTTCCTTTGTTGAATTTTAGGATGTGATTAGGGGTTTGATTTGTTTGTGATTAAGGAATTTAATATCTTTGTACAGTGTTATATAATTTAAAGTTCAACTCAATAAAAAGACACGAAATTCTCTTGTTTTGTTACATTTGACTTGATTGCTACATCAGTTTGGGCTAAATTTGTGTATTTAAGACTATCAGAGATTGAACTTCAACTTTTGTAATTAAAATTCCAGAGTTTTACTCTGTTTTGGAATTGGTTTGTACATTCGTTTTGATGAGATGATATCCAACAAGTTCTAAGATTCGAAGCTTAGCAATTAAAAATCACTTTCTGTAATCCTAAACTATGATCTTACTATAATAAAAAAAAACATAAATTATACTTCTCTGATTATTTTATATTGCGGTATTTATAGAAATTTGTAGGTGCTTATTTTAGCTGAACTTGTTATGCAGTTGCAGTGTGGTGTTTGAGTCTTGAAATGAACAATGCAAATTTCTGCATACGGTGATTCTTTGTGGTGAGTTTAGTCATTGTTTCGAAAAAATGATGTTAAGGGGGTGCCAGAATTGTAGTGGTCGTAAAACGTGGTTGTGATTCGAGCTATTGTACTGAGTCTGAAGCTTTGGACTAGAGCATGACAGGTTCTAATAACATTATTATTTTGCATGATTTCTTGTATTTAATTCGGTGTATTTCTGAAATTAATCCCTGTTAATTTGCATTTTTATGATTTAATTCTTGTTAGGGACGCAATTGATCGGAAACATGCTAAAAAGGGCTAAATTGAAATAAAATCATGGAAATTGGGCCAAATTAAAAAGATGGAGGAAGCCAAGGACTCATCAAGCAATTTGACTTTGTAAAAAGCCAAGAATAGAAAATCCTATTTTTAGTTTATTTTATTTTTATTTATTTTTATTTTTTTATTTAAAATTTTATATTAATTTAATTAAGCCTATTTTTAGTAAATCTTTTTTTTTTGATAAACTATTTTTAGTAAATCTATTAGTATAAATAGGGGTTATTTGTAATTGGATAATCAATCAATTCGCTCTTTTCTATTCCTATTTGGAGTTGTTTTTCTCTCTTTTCCTCTTGCAAATTAGAATAGGATTTCTTTTATTTTTCTTTCAAGCCAACGTCAACATTCAGCCATTTTCCAATCCAATTGTTGGTTTTTCCAAAATTGGTTTAATTACTTTCCAATCCCCCCCTTCCTTCCTAAAATTCCATCATCCTTTAAACCAAGCCAAAACACAGCCTTCAAGCATGTGTGAAATCATGCGACACTAAACCCCTTTCAGCCTTAAGCCGGTATTGACCCCGTCAAAAAGCCCGTGAGTTACGAACCCGAGCTATTTAATTCCAAATTTCCGATACTTATTATTTCTCCGGATTAAGAGTATGACTTCGTCAACTCACAAAGTCAGGTCATGCTAAGTCAAAAAAGACGTCGTTTGAGTTAGTGCGGCTAGACGCGTCTGATTGGAATTCGAAAGGATCGATTGTCTAATTGGTCTTCTGTGAACACATTGGCGTGCCAAGTGAGGATTGCTGTTTGGTTCCATCAAGGGAAATAGTAACCGGATTTAAATGTCCCAACGTTTGAGGGCATTGGTTCGAGCTAGGCTCTTCTGAAACGCATAAAAGTCGCCGAGTTCTAAACCACGAATGTTTAGTAGGTCGCTCGATCGGTAAGGGTTAGTATAGGACGTTCCATAGCTAATTTACACAAGGAAGAGTTGGTTCCCGAGGCGTCCTTGGTAGCTATAACTAGCTTATCGGAAAATACGAGTTCATCTAATTTCGAGGATCGGGTCAAAGACGGAAAAACCCGTGCTTGAGGCTGAGCTAAGTTTTATCGATTTCTTTTGGACTATTGCAATTTATTTTCTTATTTAATCTGTTTGCTTTTTTTACGTTTTTATTTTACGTATCATTTTGGGTTTAACAATTTACTCCCCCCAAACGTCGCGGGCACGACAATTGCCCAAACACTAACCTGGTCAAGAGATAGACGATTTTTTTTAGTAAAACCAGTCTCTGTGGGATCGACCCTACGCCCTATACTGCTGAAATTTGCACTAGGTATAGGTTTATATTGGTGGAATCGACAGCCATCAATTTTGGCGTAGTTGCCGGGGACTGGCAACACTTACGATTGTTTAATCGTCTTCATGACCAGATCTTCATCAGAAAGTCTCGAATACGACTCAGAAATCGAGAAATCAGCGCGAGCACGATGAAAGGAGACAGAAGCTCTTAAACACGCAGTAAAGCGGTTTACTAGGACCAGGGATCCTAGAATCTGACGTTGAAAAATTGAGCGAAGCGATTCGTACAGAGGCAATTCGATGTGGGAAACAAGTCGAAGTGGTTGGAACTGAGACCGAACCACTTATTGAAACAAAAGAAGAAAAAGGCAACCTCGGTGAACCAGTAAGGATGGCGAACCGAACCATTCGTCAACTAGCCGCTGCTCCCAACGAGCAAACATCGTTATGCATCAATTATCCAACCGGAGAAACCCGTTCGAGCTGAAATCGGGCTTGATTCACCTTTTGCCCACCTTTGAGGCACGAAGAATGAAAATTCGCACACCCACTTGAGAAATTCCACATGGTGCTGCTCAAGCATGAAAGCGTAGGAGTAGTAGATGAAGATGAAATCAAACTTGGGCCTTTCCTTTTCTTTAGTTGATACAATAAAAGAATGGTTATTTTACTTACCTCCCGGTTCTATCACAACGTGGGATGACTTATCTCGTGTTTTTCTTGACAGTTCTTCCCAAAGATCACGGCAAACAACTTGAGAGAGGACATAGTGGGGATTCGCGGATGGAGAATGAATCGTTCTACGACTATTGGGAGCGGTACAAAAAAAACTATGTGCAAGTTGCCCTCAACACGGTTTGTAGAACAATCACTCCTTGATATTTCTACGAGGATTTGCTCTCATGGAAATGAAAATGATCGATCTTTTGCTAGTGGAGGGGCGCTTGTCAATATGACTCCTCAAAGTGCGAGAGAATGATATCCACCATGGCGGCGAATTCGCAACAATATCGGCCAAATTCGGAACTCAGAAGACGGGTTCATGGGGTAAACGTTTCATCTTTAGAAGATAAGTTAGATAAGCTTACCAATGTTGTTCAATGTTTGCTTACGGAGAAAAAGAATCCGACCCAACAATGCGGAATTTGCGCTACATCTGAACATCCGACGGATTCGTGCCCAATCCTTAACGACAATTCAATGGCACATGTTGATGCTGTCAGAGGTTTTCCGGGACCTCCTCAAAGACGTTATGATCTTTTCTCTAACACCTACAATCCTGGGTGGAAGGATCACCCCAACTTGAGTTACGGAGGTAATCCCCGATATAATCAATCGTACCAACCGAGACCTCTGCAACCACCACAATAGCAACCCAAGCCGAGCACATCTCTAGAAGCTATTGTGGAAAGACTTGCTGCTGATACTATAAAATATCAACAGAGGACAGACGCATCAATACAAGAGTTGACCAACCAGGTTAGTAAACTCTCGATGGCAGTTAATCGTTTGGAATCTCAAGGTAAATTACCTTCCCAGACAGAGTCGAATCCTCGACAAAATCCAAGCGCAATAACTCTTCGTAGCGGAAAGGTTCTAGAAACGGTGCCAACCAAAAGTCGTGGGCAAGACAAGGAACGAGAAAGGCAAGTAATGGATCCAACAAATTAGGTGAGAGTCGAAAATTGAAAACCAATTGTGATGCCACCTCCTTTTCCAGGGAGACTTGCCAAAGATAAGAAAGAGAAGGAGGAAAAAGAAATTCTAGAGACATTCAGGAAGGTGGAGGTAAATATCCCTTTACTCGACGCTATCAAACAAATCCCTCATTATGCAGAATTCCTTAAAGAATTATGTTCTAGCAAGAGAAGGTTGATAGGTAACGAAAGAGTAAGTGTTGGAGAAAATGTCTCCGCAGTACTGCAAAAGAAAGTTCTTCCCAAATACAAGGACCAAGGTATGTTTGCTATTTCTTGTGAGATAGGTAATGTAGGCATCCATGTGTGATTTAGGGGCTTCAATTAATGTTATGGCTTATTCTACTTATAAGTTGATTAACGCGGGTTCTTTGAAAGAAACAGGAGTAATAATTCAGCTGGCGGACAGGTCAGTCATCTTTGCGCTTGTGGTACTTAAAAACGGCCTTCCAAGTAAAATGTCAGACGAATTAGTTGAGTTATCATCTTCCATATTGATAATGTAGAAATCTGCAGGGAAAATTAATTCGTTAATTTTAACAAGGACGTCTTCAAGTAGTCCCTCGGGATAGATGACTGACCTGTCCGCCAGCTGAATTATTACTCCTATTTCTTTCAAAGGACCCGCGTTAATCAACTTATAAGTAGAATAAGGCATAACATTAATTGAAGCCCCTAAATCACACATGGCTTTCTTAATGCCTACATTACCTATCTCACAAGAAATAGCAAACATACCTTGGTCCTTGTATTTGGGAGGAACTTTCTTTTGCAGTACTGCGGAGACATTTTCTCCAACACTTACCCTTTCGTTACCTATCAACCTTCTCTTGCTAGAACATAATTCTTTAAGGAATTTCGCATAACGAGGGATTTGTTTGATAGCATCGAGTAAAGGGATATTTACCTCCACCTTCCTGAATGTCTCTAGAATTTCTTTTTCCTCCTTCTCTTTCTTATCTTTGGCAAGTCTCCCCGAAAAAGGAGGTGGCATCACAATTGGTTTCTCGAATTTCGACTCGCCTTAGCCGTTGGATCCATCACTTGCCTTTCGCTCTTTCCTTGTCTTGCCCACTTTTTGGTTGGCACCGCTTTCTAGAACCTTTCCGCTACGAAGAGTTATTGCGCTTGGATTTTGTCGAGGATTCGACTCTGTCTGGGAAGGTAATTTACCTTGAGATTCCAAACGATTAACTGCCATCGAGAGTTTACTAACCTGGTTGGTCAACTCTTGTATTGATGCGTCTGTCCTCTGTTGATATTTTGTAGTATCGGCAGCAAGTCTTTCCACAATAGCTTCTGAGATGTGCTCTCGGCTTGGTGTCATTGTGGTGGTGGTTGCGAAGGTCCTCGTTGGTACGATTGATTATATCGGGGATTACCTTTGTAACTCAAGTTGGGGTGATCCTTCCACCCAGGATTGTAGGTGTTGGAGAAAGGATCATAACGTCTTTGAGAAAGTCCCGGAAAACCTCCGACAACATCAACATGTGCCATTGAATTGTCATTAAGGATTGGGCACGAATCCGTCGGATGTTCAGATGTAGCGCAAATTCCGCATAGTTGGGTCGGATTCTTTTTCTCCGTAAGCAAACATTGAACAACATTGGTAAGCTTATCCAACTTATCTTCTAAAGATGAAACGTTTACCCCACGAACCTGTTTTATGGGTTCCGAATTTGGCCGATATTGTTGCGAATTCACCGCCATGGTGGATATCAGTTCTCTCGCCCTTTGAGGAGTCATATTGACAAGCGCCCCTCCACTAGCAGCATCGATTATTTTCATTTCCATAGGGAGCAATCCCTCGTAGAAATACTGAAGGAGTGATTGTTCGGCCAACCCGTGTTGAGGGCAACTTGCACATAGTTTTTTGTACTGCTCCCAATAGTCGTAGAGCGATTCATTCTCCATCTGGCGAATCCCCACTATGTCCCTCCGATGTTCAGCTGCTCGTGATGCTGGGAAGAACCTGTCAAGAAAAACACGAGATAAGTCATCCCACGTTGTGATAGAACCGGGAGGTAAGTAAAATAACCATTCTTTTGCTGTATCAACTAAAGAAAAAGGAAAGGCCCGAAGTTTGATTTCATCTTCGGGTACTCCCTGCAGTTTCATGCTTGAGCAGACCATGTGGAATTCTCTCAAGTGGGTGTGCGGATTTTCATTGTTCAGGCCTCGAAAGGTGGGCAAAAGGTGAATCAAGCCTAATTTCAGCTCGAACGGGGTTCTTCCGATTGGATAATTGATGCATAACGGTGTTTGCTCATTGGGAGCAAATGCACTAGTTGATTTAATGGTTCTGGTTCGCCATCCTTACTGGTTCACCGAGGTTGCCTTTTTCTTCTTTTATTTCAATAAGTGGTTCGGTCTCAGTTCCAACCACTTCGACTTGTTTCCCACGTCAAATTGCCTCTGTACGAATTGCTTCGCTCAATTTTTCAACGTCAGATTCTAGGATCCCTGGTCCTAGTTCAGCTTCTGCTTTACCTGCGCGTTTAAGAGCTTCTGTCTCCTTTCATCGTGCTCGCACTGATTTCTCGATTTCTGGGTCGTATTCGAGACTTTCTGGTGAAGATCTGGTCATGAAGACGATTAAACAATCGTAAGTGTTGCCAGTCCCCGGCAACTGCGCCAAAATTGATGGCTGTCGATTCCACCAATATAAACCTACACCTAGTGCAAATTTCAGCAGTATAGGGCGTAGGGTCGATCCCACAGAGACTGGTTTTACTAAAAAAAATCGTCTATCTCTTGACCAGGTTAGTGTCTGGGCAATTGTCGTGCCAGCGACATTTGGGGGGAGTACATTGTTAAACCTGAAATAGACACAGAAAATAAAAAACGTAAAAAGCAACAGATTAAATAAGAAAATAAATTGAAATAGTCCGAAAAGAAATCGATAAAACTTAGCTCACCTCAAGCACGGTTTTTTCCGTCTTTGACCCGATCCTCGAAATTAGATGAACTCGTATTTTCCGATAAGCTAGTTATAGCTACCAAGGACGCCTCGAACCAACTCTTCCTTGTGTAAATTAGCTATGGAACGCCCTATAACTAACCTTACCGAACGAATGACCTACGAAACTTCGTGGTTTAGAACTCCGACGACTTTGCGTTCTAAAAGCCTAGCTCGAACCAATGCCCTCAAACGTTGGGACATTTAAATCCTAAGCACTATTTCCTTGACGGAACCAAACGGCAATCCTCACTTGGCACGCCAATGTGTTCACTAAGACCAATTAGACAATCGATCCTTTCAGATTCCAATCGTGCGCCTAGCCGCACTAACTCAAACGACGCCTTTTTGACTTAGCATGACTGACTTTGTGAGTTGACGGTCGACTCTTAATCCCGAGAAATAATAAGTATCGGAAATTTGGAATTAAAGAGCTCGGGTTCGTAACTCACGGGCTTTTTTGACGGGTCAATACCGGCTAAGGTGAAAGGGTTTAGTGTCGCATGATTTCACTCATGCTTGAAGGTTGTGTTTTGGCTTGGTTTAAAGGATGATGGAATTTTAGGAAGGAAGGGGGGCTTGGAAAGTAATTAAACCAATTTTGGAAAAACCAACAATTGGATTGGAAAATGGCAGAATGTTGACGTTGGCTTGAAGGAAAAATAAAAGAAATCCTATTCTAATTTGCAAGAGGAAAAGAGAGAAAAACAACTCCAAATAGGAATAGAAAAGAGAGAATTGATTGATTATCCAATTACAAATAACCCCTATTTATACTAATAGATTTACTAAAAATAGGCTTAATTAAATTAATATAAAATCTTAAATAAAAAATAAAAATAAATAAATAAAAATAAAATAAACTAAAAATAGGATTTTCTATTCTTGGCTTTTTACAAAGTCAAATTGCTTGATGAGTTCTTGGCTTCCTCCATCTTTTTAATTTGCCCAATTTCCATAATTTTCTTTCAATTTAGCCCTTTTTAGCATGTTTCTGATCAATTGCGTCCCTAACAAGAATTAAATCATAAAAATGCAAATTAGCAGGGATTAATTTCAGAAATACACTGAATTCAATACAAGAAATCATGCAAAATAATCATGTTATCAGGTTCATTATGTATCAATTGAACCACGGATTTTTTGGGGGACGAATTCAAGTTAATCGATCAATCCTTCAGGCGAAAGATATCAATTTTTGTAAATGTCTTGATAAGGCATATCAGCCAAGAACGGGGAGGATTGGATCTTATGTTCATGGCATGGTGGCTATTGGCATTATAAATTATGTTGTCTTCTTGTTTTTTGTTTTATGTGTTGCTTGTAAGCTGCAACTCAAGTTAGCAGT
The DNA here is from genome assembly GCA_025503065.1 of Gossypium bickii. Classification (NCBI taxonomy): domain Eukaryota; kingdom Viridiplantae; phylum Streptophyta; class Magnoliopsida; order Malvales; family Malvaceae; genus Gossypium; species Gossypium bickii. Next base: position 130,871,468 of record CP106713.1, read on the forward strand.
TGAAGCCATTGAGGCTTTATTTTAAGGTTTACACTTTGTTTCCTTTATTTTATATGATCTTCAAATGATGTTTAATCAATTTATCCCACTTGATTGTAGACTTCATTGTATCAAACTTCATCATTTTCATTACATTGTAAAATTAGGTGATCTTAAGAGTATATTGCAATTTGGTATTGCTAATTTTACATAAAGGTCCATGGCTATATTATACATTACGAATTTTACAAAAGTTTAAACTATGGTAACAATGTCTAATTCTTTGAACTAATTAGATAGCTGCTGCAAGCAATGTTATTTGAATTGGATCGAATCAATTCGTTGAACTAATTAGATAGAGAATCGGCCGGGAATCCAATTGATTTTAACAATAACTACGAGAATGTGTCTCTAAATTTTACTAGTTTAGGCATTGTATTAGCAATCCATTTCTCATTTGTGAAGATCACACAATTAACAAGATAATATTTTTTTAAAATTCATTTTCACGAAAAAAACATTTGACCATAATTTTAAACGTTTTGGTAGAAATTATTATAACATGTGCCCTTTCAAAGTGTGGGAGTAAGTCAATCTTGTCCTAATTCCAAACAATGACAATAATTTGATTGTTGGTTAAAGACTTAGTGGATCTTTTATTTCACATTTGAGTCATAATTGTTGTTTTACTGGTTTTTGCTTTTGGACCATGTATAATTTTAGAAAATCTTAAGAAAATTCATTCCAGTTGTCCTAAATACCAAATTGTGTAGAAGTGAACATTATTGTTCATAAAGTTTTAAGAAATTTCATCAATACCCAAAACGAAATTTATGAATTGTACAAAAGTATCTTACTTATATTTATTAATATTAAATATTTTATTTGAGTTGATTTCATAGTAATTTAAATAAAATATTAATGAAATGCCTCGTATTTTTGTTTATCAGACATTTGGTTAACACAGATTAGAACCTGTTACCCGATCCCCACCCTTGATATTGTATAAGAAAAATGCCTAATGATTTTGCATTTGATAAAAGACTACATTTATTTTTTTCGATAATTACCTTTTTTTTTTTTTGCTAAATATGCTTTGCAATTGAATAAATAAAATTATTTTTAATATCTATTTTATATATTAATATTAAATATTTTTATTGAGTTAGTGTGATACTAATTTATTTTTACTGTTTAAGGGGAAAAATAAATCCAATGTAGACGACAATGAAAAAAAGACAAAAGACAAAGAAAGTCAACCAAGCTTTCAGTATTGCAAGTCAATTATTTGAATGAAGATAACAAATTTTAACTTGCTTTACCATACCCACATTTTTCCCTTGTTATTTTTTCCTATAACAACAGTGATTTAACTATTAAATTCATTCTATTTTTTCCTAGGGTTGGCAATCTTTGTCTTTGCTATTGAGGGTATTGGGCTAGGGTTAAGTTGAGTTGGTTTGGGTCTGAATTGGGTCTTTAATGTTTTGGACTGTTTTGGGCTTTAGTTTAGGTGTTGGGCTGAGTTTAAGGTATGTAATATTTTTGAGTCTGTAATTTCAGAACTGTGGACCATTAATGTTTTGTTTAGTTTTATTTCTTATGGGCTCTGGGCAGAATTGGCCCATAACAGCTTTCATGAATCTATGGGATTTTGGGTTGAGTTTAAGTTATATTAATTTGTGTCGAAATAAATTTCGAATTGTTTCGAGCGGAAATGAATTGGACAAGGGTTAAGCAAGGGCATGTTTGTTTCTCTTTATATATGGAAATTGAGCATACTATTCTATTTTCTTCAAATCAATTTCAACACAGCAATTGTTATCACTATTAGTTTCTTGTTTTAGCATATAGAAAAAAAATTTGACTTAATTCGACATACGAACTACAAAATATTAGTGTTTTTTTTTTTTACCTAGAAACAAGAGGCCACACATGTGGTTAATGTATGAGGTAGCCGCCTATATCTTGGCTGTCATGCTTTGTCGCACGACAAAACTCTTGATATAATGTAGACCATGTTTTTGTTTGAGTCTGTCATAAGTACCCCGAATGAGTTGTAATATGTACACCCGACTTGGTGTCTTCCCTTTTACTAGGTAAATTTCAAACCAGTGAAGCTATCTTCCTTTTTACTAGGTGATCATTCAAGCAATTCATTGCACAATGCAACATGTTCAGCCATATCCGACTTGGACTTGTGATTGCATATCTGTCAATTGGAAGACCAAGTTGCTTCACAACATCTTCCAATGTGATTGTCACCTCTCCACACAACAGATGAAAAGTATGACTTGACAAATACAGATATTAAGTCCACATTCAATACATACATCCAGATGCCTGCCAATGATCCAAATCCCGTTACTTCCCACTAAGGCATAATTCGTAAGTTCAGTCTGTAACTTAAAAAATAGACTCGTGGTCTCAAAACGTGATAGTCATCCTGTGAATACCATATAAGTGGTTAATCTTTAACAATTTTAAATTTTCACTTATTGCTATCTTATTTCACATGTGCTTTTTTTTATTATTATGAAAAATTGTCATTTTAAAGAGGTTAAATTATATATTTTTTTGTAGCATACTAACTGATGATAACATAAAGAGATAAAATTATGTGATTTTAAAGTTTATTCGAAAACAATAGAGGGTCAAAATCTGAATCTTTTTCGAATAAAGATTTGGATGGGTATTTGGGTTATTAAGTGTTTGCCTATGCTTCAACTACATAACTTTCAGTGTTGGGATACAACTAAATTAATTGAATTTTGGATTTGCTTCCTGATAACCCATATGTTTTTTTTCTCTTTATCTCAACTTTTTTTTTTGGGTTTACTTTTTGTGATTAAAGATTTTTAAATAATTTTTTTACTCTCATTAGTTAATATAAATATTTAATAGATTAATTATTTCGATTATAAATACTAACATGAATTTTTTCTTAAAAATTACTCTTTTTAACTCATTATGTCAACTTAAATCTTTTAAGATAAAAGAGGTGTTTTTTCAGATGAATCTTAAAACTGTACATGAATTATCGTTTTAATACACAATTGTATTCATGAATTTTGATTTTATACAATTTTATATATGAAATTTTAATTTGATTTAATTCTTTTAAATTATTAACACAATTATTGATATAATATCATTTTATGTTTATTGTATGAACCCAAAATTACCCGGCCCACATTAAACCAACCCATTAACCCTAAAACCAACCCAATACTAAACCCATTACAGCCAATTAAGCCCAAACAGACCCAACACTAACCCAAAACTCAGCCCAGCACTAAATTTTTAGAAAAAAAGAAACTAAACCCTAGCCCCCTAATGCAAGTGGCGCCGCAGCCTAGCCCCCACTTGCCCTCTGCTCTGCCGAAGCTTGCAGCCACTGTCCACGTCACATCTCCATCGACCAAGCTCCTGCAGCATTAAAAATGAAAACTACAGAAAGTTTGTAGGAAACGGCTATATAAGCCGATTCAAACCAATGTAACAAGGACCTTTTTTTGGAAGCAATAAAAAAACAGATTCAAAAAAAATAGGAATAGATTCGAGCAATTTCAGCACAAATCAAGAGATCCAAACACGAAAGTGCAGAGAACATTAAAAACTAATAAAGAAAGAACAGAAATCGAAAGGAGGTAAAACCCCTTTTATCATTTTCGAAAGTTTTTTTCTTTCTCTTCTCTTTCTCCCCTTTTGCAGCATACGCGTATATTATTATTTTTTTTAAAAAAGGGAAAAAAATCAAATTTTACCTTTTCCGGCCACCGCGCGCGGTAAAGAATTTATGAGGTAAAGAATTTAAATGAGATTGACTCTCTTCAACTGTTTTCTACTTGTGCGTTTAAGCAGTTGAATCCCGATGCTGATTTTCGAGACCTATCGATAAAGCTTGTAGAGTACACCCAATACAATCCACTTGCTCTAAAAGTTTTGGGTTCCCAACTACATAAAAGGTCTAGAGAATATTGGGAAAGCGAGATGGATAAGTTAAAGGAATATAGTCAACCAGAAATCTCAAATATTTTGAAGAGAAGCTTTGATGGGCTTGATGAACAAGAAAAGAATATATTCCTTGATATTGCAATCTTCTTCAAAGGGGAACCTAAGGAAAATGTAGAAAAAATGCTAAGTAGTTGTTATAATGGCGCAAACATCAGGATCCGCGTGTTTTTAAAAAGGGGATATTTATGCGCGCGGTCCTTTCTCCTTTTTATGCTTTACAATCAAGTTTTTGTGATTTTTTTTTAAATTTGGCCCCGAACTTTTATTCTGATTCCACCTTGGTCCCTCCACTACTACGCGTCTTGAGGGAAGGGGCTATTTCCCGATTTAGTCCCTCTTCCTTTTAGCGCATTACAATGAGGTCCTTTTGTAACACCCCCTACCTGTATTCGTTGTCAGAATAAGGTACGAGGCATTACCAGAGTATACAATTTTTTTTTAAACCGAGACCAGTCTAATTCAACATATTTTCAAAATAATTCATGCATATTTATAAGATAACTTTAACACATAGGCCATACCAATGGCCGACCTTACATTACATTCATTTCATATTAACATCTATTTTATTAGCTTATACATGCCATTAATTTCTAAAATAAAGTTTCTTAAAATACCGAAATCTTGGGGTTGATAGTGTGATGAGTCTCCCATCGATCTGACCTCCGAGCTCTTAACACTACAAAACAGGGAAAAAGGAAATAGGGTAAGCACTTTGTGCTTAGTAAGCCCATGTAACAAGAATTATACTTACCTAGTATTTTCAATACAAGCAATAAACATTCATATACTCACTCAATGCATTATTACCCTAACATTCACAAGCTCAACATCCAAGTTAGTCCATTAATTTCCATATATCAATAATATACACGCCATGATTGATGAGCTTATCAATATCATGATTTCTATTTCCTTGTTATTTTTCCATGTTTATCCCGTTGAATTACTCGAAATTTCGATGGATTTTCAGAGGTACACTTTAGTGTACAAATCCGGGTCCGTCAATTCACATTCATGTGCGCACATTTTCATTTCGAGAGAACACACTCTGCAAACCTCATCCTTACGAGGGATTACCACCCAAAGCAACCCCGTAATATAAACTCATAGAGTATTGTCGGGATTACAGGTCCCAAAGCAATCCCTCACAACGACAATTACTCTAATGAGCTCGGATCCGAATTACCACCCAGCTAAATTTAGACCCTAATTCGGATTACCCGTCCAGGGCTAAATCCATTTTCCACATATTCTTCTGGAGGGCTATATCAAGATAGGATCACCCGTCCGGCTAGATCCTTTTCTTCACAATTCCTTTTCAGAGATCCATCGAATTTTCCTTTCATTCAACCGGGATTTCTTCCCCTTTTTTATCAAATATACCAATGTATCATCAATTTTCATACAATGAACATTCAAATTATATTCACATCAATAACATACATTTCAAACATTTAAGAATATAATTCAAGTTACATGAACTTACCTCGATACTAGTTCGTTTACAAAATCTACTAATCCGGGACTTTTTCCTTTCCTCGATCTAGCTTCGTATTTGAGTTTTCCAGATCTAAATAAAAAAATTCAATCATCAATTCAATACATTTCATGTTCACATGTAGCATTTTCTATAATTCTATTATTATTTTTAGCTTATTCAAAGCTGTCTACTTGAGTCACAGTCACTAAATTATTTATTTCTCGAGCTACAGAACTCCAAATGAAGAACCGTTAATTTTCTTTGAAACTAGACTCATATGTCTTCATACCATAAAATTTCCAGAATTTTTGGCTTAGCCAATTAGTACAGTTTATTCATCAAAGTCACCCCTATTCTGCTGTCTGGCAGTTCTGACCCTTCTTCACTAAAAATTAATTATCTCTTTATACAGGGTTCATATGATATTCTCGTTTATTTCTATTGAAAATAGGCTCATTCAGAATTCTAAATATAGAAATTTAAGCCCCTAATTATTTTTCTTCAATTTTTGATGATTTTCTAAATTCAAAACAGAGGAACCCGAATTCATTCTGAACCAGTCTTACAAAAATCTAAATATCTCAAAATACAGAACTTCTTTTCTTTCCTTTTCTTTCATATGAAAATAGACTCAATAAGCTTTAATTTCATATCTTACTCAACTTCTAATTCCACTTCTACGATTTTTGGTAAATTTTCAAACTTACTCTACTGCTGCTGTCCCAAAACTGTTTTCTTATAGCTTGTTTTACAATTAAGTCCTTTATCCAATTCTAACTTCAAATTCTTTCAATTAAACCACTAATTCATCATTTTATTCATCATATGCTATATTCAAAAACTCTAAAACTTCAAAAACTTCAACTTAAATTCATCAAAACTTTGTTCTAAAACTTATAAAGCATCAAAATTAAAAGAGAATGGCTAAATTGACTTACCAATTAAACTTCCAAGCTTTAAATCATCAATTTCTCCTTTTTTCTTTCTTTCTCTTTTTCTTCCCCTGCTTTCGTCTTGCTCTCTGTTTCTTTTCTGTTCTTCTTTCTTTCTTTCTCTTTATAATATATAATAACAATATAGTATATTATATTATATTTAAAATATAAAATATCTTTATTATATAATAATATATTAAATATAAAAATCTCAGATTTTTTTTACTTACACCGCCTCAATTATATAAAATGGCCTAATTGCCATTTTGGTCCTTTATACTTTCTTTAATCTTTGATTAAACTTTCACACCTATTTCAATCTAAACCTTTTTCTCAAATACTTCTAATTAAATCAAATTCACCTAAATAAAACCTTATTAAACACACAACTAACTTCGTAAATATTTTTAATAAATATTTTATGAGTTCGTTTACTGAAAATGGAGACCCGATAACTCATTTTTCAATATCCATACTTTTGAGGTCTTACACCTTTCGTCCCTTTTTATTTTCAAATCAGCCCCAATATTTCTTTTGATTCAATTTTAGTCCCTTTTTGCTATTTTCATCTATTTTTTAATCGTTTTAGCTTTATTACTACATTACCTTAAATGTTATATTATGTTGTATTATTTTAACCTATTATTATTATTATTATCATCATCATTTTATTTGTTTTTATAAACCTCATCATTATTATTTCGATTATTATTATTTCTTACTTTACCGTTTTTATTTTACTACCTTATTATTATTGTTACTATTTATTATTTGTATACGTATATATACCTTTTCTCTATTATCTAGTTTATTGATTGTTATTATTACCATTATTATTATTATTATTATTGTTGTTGTTGTTGTTGTTGTTGTTGTTGTTGTTGTTGTTGTTGTTAGTATTAATGTATTATCTTCATTTTCATTTCATTATCACTTATATTATTATTCTCATCTTATTACCATCATTTTATATTTTTTTGTTTTATTATTTAATTATCATCACTATTATTTTATTTTCATTATTGTTGCTACTATTATTTGATATTTTCATTGTTATCATGATTATTATTAGTATTTTTATCTATATTCATTTTCTTAGCCTAATATTATATCATTAAACAAAATACATTTTGTAAAATCATCATATTGCATCTAAATATTTTTAAAATAAAGCAATATTTTGTATTTAGAAATTCGGAGAATAGTGCCCTAACGTGCTGGGTTGCGATTTTCCGTTTAACTAAATAACCTAACATCCTTTTAACGAAACTTTGTAAACCATGAGACGACTTTGATTACGAGAGATTAAAATATCGTGTCCTAACGTGCTGGATGTGATGTTTATATCCCTTCGGAACAAAGAAATCTCAGTTTTTTTAACTGGAACATCTATTTTTTTCTGAGTTTGACATTACTAAACAAAAATACTTCTTGCAAAAGTATTATATTCCATTCAAAGATTTTTAAATAAGGCAATGTTTTGCGTTTGGAAATTCGGGGAATAGTGCCCTAACGTGCTGGGTTGCGATTTTCCGTTTGACTAAATAACTAAACATCCTTTTATTTAGTTTCATAAATCATGAGATAGCTTTGATTACGAAGGTTTAAAATATCATGTCCTAACATGCTGGATGTGATGTTTGTACCCTCTCGGAATAAAGAAATCTCAAATTTCAGCCCAAATTATCCAAACATTTTCTAAAGGATCCGTATTTTAAAATCTTTTCAAATTTCCGACATTAAGACACCAATTAATCAATTTGGTACCAATTTTGGGCGTGACGAGGGTGCTAACCCTTCCTCTCACGTAACCGACTCCCGAACCCATTTTCTCAAATTTCGTAGACCAAAAAAAAACACGGTTTTAGTAAATCAAAACGTTTTATTAAAACAAAGGTGATCCGATCACACCAAATAAAGATCGGTGGCGACTCCCGTTTTTTATTTTCGTTTTCTAAACCAAGTCGATTCCCGTTTTTAAAAAAAAAATGGTTACGACATTTATATTTTGCATACATAAATAATTATGTTTATCCAATATAAAAATAAATTAATATATTTATTTCTTTAAATGTGTATGATTAAATCAAAATTAAAGTTTTAAGTATACATTTGAACCATAATTAAAAATTCATATGTATAATTACACCAAATTAAAGTTAATATATAGAATTACATATTAAATCAAAGTTGATGTTTTTCTTTTTACACTTTTTCTTCTTATAATAACACCACAATCCAAGCAAAACCCATTATACAAAATTAATATATATTTTAATTTTATTACAATTAAATACTATTTGAAAATTTAATTTTAAAAATTATAAAAGGTATAATTATTGTATAGAAAAAAGAGTATGATTATAATTGGACTAGTTAAATTTAAAAACTATCAATGACATATATGTGGTTCTCTATTTGTAATTGCAATTTTAAAGCTGAATTTGACACTAATAAGAAGTTTAATGATGTAATACCACCGACAAAGTCAATATATATTAATATTATTAAAATTAATTACTAGTTGAATATTTGATTCAATATTCAAACTCAAATTGAGTTGAAGCTTGGATAAATACAAGAAAGTTCATGCCACCTGTACAGAAAAAAGTAAAAGGGTTTCAATATTCATCAACGACTTAGTCTAACAAAAAACGAGTTCAATCTCATTCTCATCTTATAAGAAGATACCAAAGATGATGGATATCTCTTTTGCCTCAATCAGACAATAATCCATACTCTTTGACTTCTTCTTATCTTTTGCCTCAATCAGACAATCCATACTCTATGGCTTCTTCTCCTCCTCCTCGTCAAATGAAGCACCAAGTTTTCTTGAGCTTCAGAGGTGAAGACACACGCCTTAACTTCACCAGTCATCTACTCAAAGCTTTAAAGGACACGGGACTGAATGTCTTCTTCGATGAAGAAAAACTAGAGAAAGGGGAGCAACTTTCACAAGCACTTTCTCAAGGAATTGCAGCCTCAAATCTCTCAATCCTCGTTTTATCTAAAGACTATGCTTCTTCAAAATCGTGCCTAGCTGAACTCTCTGGCATCATGGATCGCAAGCACACACAAGGACACATTGTTCTTCCCATCTTTTACCTTGTTGATCCTTCCCATGTGAGAAATATTGGTGAGAGTTTTACAACATCCTTTGAAGAGCATGAATCGAAGAGGCCAGTTGATGAAGTGAAGCGATGGAAGGCAGCCTTTGCTGAAGTTGGTAAATTAAAAGGGTTGCATATAGGAGGAGGCAAATTTGACAGGTAACTATATTTTTCTCACCTTCTTATGTTTAGATTTCATATATGTATATTTATTTATTTATTTATTTATTGTATGCTAGACCTGAAACAGAGTACGTTAAGGATATTGTTAAATATGTTGCAAAAAAGTCGATGAGTAGCAAATCTAGACATGTTTACGAAGAACTGGTTGGAATAGATTATCAGAAAGATGCAATTTTGAGGCTGATTGAGCAAGAAGGCAGTCGTGTAATAGGACTCTGGGGAATGGGTGGTATAGGCAAAACTACCCTTGCGGATGCCGTATATAAGGAAATGTCTCCAAAGTTTGAAAGCTGTTGGTTTCTTCAAAATGTTAGTGAGAAAATAAAAAAACAAGGAGAGGAATCTTTACGAAATGATCTTCTTTCCAAACTGTTAAATGAAAAAGATATTCATATAGATACTCCTTTGATAGGATACCCTTACAAAGAGAGGTTGAACAATAAAAAAGTACTTGTTGTGCTTGATGATGTTAGTCACCAAGATCAAATAGCTATTATGGGTGTTAGACATTTTGGTGATGGAAGTAAAATCATCGTAACATCTAGAGATAGAAAAGTACTTGAGAATGTAGAAGCTGACCAAATTTATGAAGTAAAGAATTTAAATGAGATTGACTCTCTTCAACTGTTTTCTACTTGTGCGTTTAAGCAGTTGAATCCTGATGCTGATTTTCGAGACCTATCGATAAAGCTTGTAGAGTACACCCAATACAATCCACTTGCTCTAAAAGTTTTGGGTTCCCAACTACATAAAAGGTCTAGAGAATATTGGGAAAGCGAGATGAATAAGTTAAAGGAATATAGCCAACCAGAAATTTCAAATATTTTGAAGAGAAGCTTTGATGGGCTTGATGAACAAGAAAAGAATATATTCCTTGATATTGCAGTCTTCTTCAAAGGGGAACCTAAGGAAAATGTAGAAAAAATGCTAAGTAGTTGTTATAATTGTTAGAGTAATATCTATTGTACAGCTCAGATGATAGTTACAGCTATTGTTAAGAGCAGTTATTAGAGTTGTTAAAACTGCTTTCTGTTACGTCGTTACTAAACCTGCATGTAAGCATGCATGCATTCTTTATATAAAGCATGCATAATCTCAGAAATACAACTCAAGTTAATTTCTCTTGAATCACTATCAGTAGAATTCTTTGGTTTATTCTTAACATGGTATCAGATGTCTCTCTCAACCTGGGTTGATCACTCATAAATTTTTTTTTCCATTCTGTTGTTGGCTCCTGCAATGTCGACTGTTTCACAAGATGAGGTTGTTGATAATCGTTTCTTTTCTACCAAGAAGATCAGCATTCTTCTTGATGATAGTAATTACCCGCTATGGCGACAACAGGTTCTCCTTGCTATCAAGACCTTTAAACTTCAGAAATACATTGATCCACAGTTTGTTTCTCCACCATCGTTTGTTCTTGATGATGCTAGTGTTTCCTAAGAAAATCCTGATTTTGTTCGTTTTGAGCAGCAGGATAGTGCTCTCGCTTCTTGGTTATTATCCTCGGTGAGTCCCTCAGTTCTTCCACATCTTATTGGTTTGGATACAAGTTGCAAGATATGGAATGCTCTTGTTAATCTATTTGGTAGTAAGACTACATCTTAGTTGATGTTTTATAGACGAGCCTTGCACTCTCAACGAAAAGTCGATCTCTCCATGAAGGAATTCCTAATGAAAATCAAAGGCTATTGTGACAGCCTTGCTAATTATGGAGAAATTATCAGCGAACGTGAACATGTTACAGCCATCCTTAATGGATTATCCTCTGAATATGAGTCCATCCTCACAATCATAACTGCCAGTGCTGTCCCTTATACTGTTCAGGGGGTTACCACTATGCTTCTTGATGCTGAATCTCGGCAGCAACTTCATGTTCTCGATGTTCCCAGTTCTGCAAACATGGTTACCCATCAACCTAGTAGCTCTGAAAGCAACAATACCTCTACACCACCGTATCGGCCCTCTTCTGGCAATCGAGGTTGTGGCCGCGGTCGCTATTCTAACTCTAGGTATCAGTGTCAACTTTGCGGGAAGGCTGGTCATCTGGTTGATAGGTGCTACTATCGATTTGACACCAATTACAAGAGCACAGGCTATAGGCCCCCTCCGTTGCCTCAAGCCAATGTTTGTATGGCCAGCAATGTTCCTGTTCCAAGTCCATGGGCGTTGCCTTCACTACCCATTGCTCAGCCCTACACTCATCAGAACTAGTTTGCTCCTTCAATACATCCTCCCACTTGGTCTAATCCTTTTAATGTGTCATCTGGCAGTGCACCAGGTTCAGGGTCATTGTCCTCTCCTGCACAAGCTCTCCCACAAGCTTTCTACGCAACGCCTGATACTGTTGGAGATAACATGTAGTATCCAGATTCAGGAGCATCCCATCACCTCACTCACACTTCAACTTCCGTATCTGACAGTACTCCATACACTGGTTCAGGTAGAGTGTATATGGGCAATGGTAATACTCTTCCTATTCGATCAACTGGCCAGTCGTCTCTTCTTACTAGATCTCGACCTTTGTTCTTGAAGTCTCTACTATTTGTACCAGGGATAGCCAAGAACTTACTGTCTGTGTCCAAGTTTAGAAAAGATAATAAAGTAATGTTCGAGTTTCTCCCTCAACAGTGTCGTGTTTGGGATCTTCAAACCAATGAGGTTTTGCTTCAGGGTTCTGTACATAATGGACTGTACAAGCTGGATCTGTCTGCTCCGTCCCATGCACCTGACAAGTTCACTTCAGCTCACTGTCTTGCTACTGTTGCATCTCTTCCTCTTAGTCTCTGGCACTCTCGGCTTGGACATCCTGGTCTAGCTATACTCAAGAAGGCATTGCATCATTGTAATATAGAATTTCCTTCCTCTCCAACCTCTCTTGATTGTGTTGCTTGTCACTTAGGAAAGGAATGTAAATTGCCATTTACTAAGTCTTCGACTATTTACACAAAACCCTTACAACTTGTAGTTGCTGATGTTTGAGGTCCTGCTCTAATTTCTTCTAATGGCTATAGATACTTTGTTGCGTTTACTGATGCTTTCATGAGATATACATGGGTCTATTTCTTGAAGAGGAAATCGGATGTGGCTCATAGTTTTCCAATATTGCATGCACAAGCAGAGAGGATACTTGGGTGTAAGTTGCTTGCTCTTCAAACTGATGGGGGAGGGGAGTTTCAAGCACTACGATCTTATTTAGCTCAGTAAGGCATTCAACATAGACTCACTTGCCCATACACCTCGGAGCAGAACGGGTTAGTTGAGAGAAAACACAGGCAGGTTATAGAGACGGGGTTGTCCATGCTTGCTCATGCTCATATGCCCTTACATTATTGGCACGATGCGTTTACCAGTGCTATCTATCTCATAAACAGGCTACCCTCCTCATCTATAGCTAATATCTCACCCTATGAAAAGCTGTTCCACACTCCACCAAATTATTCTTTTCTTCGTGTTTTTGGGTGTCTCTGTTTCCCAAATCTCAGACCTTACAACACCCACAAGCTTCAATTCTGCTCCATACCATGCACTTTTTTGGGTTACTCACCTTTGCATAGAGGCTATAGGTGTCAAAGTGTTAATGGAAAAATCTATGTCTCACGTTATGTCACCTTTATTGAGACTATTTTTCCTTTCAAGTCAGATCCCATTAAGCCCAGTACCACAACAACCCCCACTCGCCATAGTTCAAAATTACTCATCATGAATCCTAATACTTTACCTACATCCACTACAAAACCCACTATCCAACCTAGAACTCTAGTTCCCTCCATCTCACCTACGTCCTTGAACCACTCACCCAATAATACACCTATATCACATAATAATTCCCACCCCACCCCACATATGACGTCACCCTCCACTAATGCTTCTTTTGTCCCTATGTCAAATAATAATTCCCACCCCACCCCACATATGACGTCACCTTCCACTCATACTCCATTTGTCCCTATGTCAAATAATGTTTCTCATCCCACCTCAAATATGCTGTCACCTTCCACTACCACTTCTTTTGTTCCTAATCCTCAGTTACCTACTCTTCAAATCAGACCCCCACCCAACTCTCACACCATGGTTACCCGCAGCAAAGCTGGTATTTTTAAACCAAAGGCATATTTGACTACTACAGCAGCACATGAAACTCCTGTTGACATTCATGATGCTATGCAAAGCAAAGATTGGCAAATGGCTGTACACAGTGAGCTACAAGCTCTTCTTAAAAATAACACGTGGACGCTCTGTTCTCTCCCTCCTAACCGATGAGCCATTGAGTGTAAATGGCTGTTCAAAGTGAAAAAGAAAGCAGATGGCACTGTAGACAGATACAAGGCTCGTCTAGTGGCCAAGGGATTCTCACAACATGCAGGACTTGATTTCCATGACACATTTAGTCCGGTGGTTCGGGCAGCAACCATTCGTGTTGTGCTATCTGTTGCTATTATGAAGGGCTGGTCTTTGCGACAAATTGATGTCAACAACGCGTTCCTTAATGGCGAGCTGACAGAAGATATCTACATGGAGCAACCACCTGGATTTGAAGTCTCAAGTACCAGTGGTCAGCAACTTGTGTGTAAGCTCAACAAAGCACTCTGGCTTGCTTCGCCAAGCACCCGAGCCCAGTTCCACACACTCGAGCAATGATCGATCACTTGTTTAAATTTTCATGCGTCTAAGGCAGATTCCTCCCTATTCATTCGCATAACGTCTGAGAGTATCACTCTCCTCATGGTCTATGTCGATGATATGGTGATAACGGGCAGCTCAGATGATGAGATAATTCACCTGGTTTAACAGCTTCACAGGAAGTTTGCCCTTAAAGACATGGGGAGTCTAAACTTCTTCTTGGGCATTGAAGTGCACCATACTCCTCTTGGGTTATTTCTAAGTCAGAAAAAATATGTGTTGGATATTCTTGCCAAAACTGGAATGGAAAGAACTTCAGCTACTCCAACGCCTATGGTCAATACACCCAAACTCATCGCGTCTGATGGCAGTTCCCCTTATCCTGATGTTAACTTGTATCGAAGTGTAGTAGGAATGTTACAATATCTATGTATTACTCGTCCTGAGCTATCTTTTTGTGTTAACAAATTGAGCCAGTTCATGAATCTTCCAAGTGAGTTGCATTGGCGAGCCGTTAAACGAGTTCTGAGGTATCTTGTTGGCACACTGGACCATGGGGTGTGCTTTACCAAAGGACAGGCTGAGCTGGTTTACTATTTAGATACTGATTGGGCATCTTCTGTTGATGATCGGCGTTCCACAACAGGGTATGTTATATTCCTGGGCTCCAATCCTGTTGCCTGGTGTTCGAAGAAACAAAATGTTGTTTCCAGATCCTCCTCTGAAGCAGAATATCACAGCCTTGCAAATTGTGTCTCGGAGCTTGTCTGGATTAAGCAGCTACTGGATGAAGTCAGAGTGACAGGCTGCTCAACACCGGTAGTCTGGTGTGATAACTCCTCCACGGTCTCCATAGTAGAAAACCCCACACATCATGCTCGAATGAAGCATGTAGAAATTGATCATCATTTCATTCGTGAGAAAATTCTAGCTGGAACTCTACAAGTGAATTTTGTTCCTTCCTCAGCACAAATTGCTGACGTCCTTACAAAACCAATCACACCTAAGTTGTTTGAGGCTTTTCGACAGGCTCTTCGGGTTCTTCCACTAAATATTCAAACATCAAAACAGTAAGGGGAATGTTAGAGTAATATCTGTTGTACAGCTCAGATGATAGTTACAGCTATTGTTAAGAGCAGTTATTAGAGTTGTTAAAACTGCTTTCTGTTACGTCGTTACTAAACCTGCATATAAGCATGCATGCATTCTTTATATAAAGCATGCATAATCTCAGAAATACAACTCAAGTTAATTTCTCTTGAATAACTATCAGTAGAATTCTTTGGTTTATTCTTAACAATAATGGCGAAAAGTCTAGCATCAGAAACTTGGTCGACAAGTGCCTCCTAGATATCACATCTCTTCCTATTTCTTTGCGTGATATGCTTGAAATTTGCAGTAGGTTTCTCATGAAAAAAGCAGAAGAGATTGCATGTTTCCCTTACAGGGGTGCACTAGATGATCAAAGAAGTAGCTTCTTGGATAAGACTCCGCAGTGTATTTCTATGCATGATATGCTTGAAAGGATGGGTAAAGACATTGTTCGCCAAGAATCTAGAGTTCCTGGAATGCGTAGTAGGTTATGGAATTCTAATGAAGTAAAGCAAGTGCTCAGACATAATAAAGTAAGTATTACTTGTACTTATGTTTCTTTTTATATATTTTTTTTATATATTTGTGTGATTTTTTTCTAAGCTTATAAAATCTATTTGATAATAAAGATCCCGAAATAGGATTAGAAAAAAAACAGAAGATACCATGCATAAGGTATAATCCCTAGAGAACACCAAATAGCTGAACGAAAATAGAAAAAAAAAAAGAAGAAGAAGAAGAAGAAGAAGAAGAAAAAACTAGATGATGACTCATAATAAAAAGGAAGTCATTTGAATTTAGTTTTAAAGTTTTTTTTTTATTACATTTTAGGGAAATTTACATCTACAATTATTAAATTTTGATTAAGATAACATTTCAATCACTAAACTTTTGAAAGTAACAAATCAAATATTAAATTTTATAAAAATTATAAATCAATGATTAACCGCTATTTTTCATTATATCTAATTGAAAGCTAACGTGGCTCGATATGTCACTTCTCAATAACATTAGTAATTGATTTGTAATTTTCATAAAATTTAACAGCTAATTTATCACTTTTAAAAATTTAATTACAAAAATATTATTTTAATTAAAGTTCAGTGGTTGCGGGTTGACAAGTACAAAACACATTAACTATTTCTCTTTCAACACATGGCACTAATGATTCAACTTTAAAAAATTCGAAAATACTTAGAAATCTAAAATATTAAATATTAAAAAAATATTTAAAGTATAAAAGTAACAAAATGATAAAATTAAAAAAATCATAAAAAAATTCAAAATATATTTTAAAATTAAAAAATAAAAATAACATTTCCCAAAGTTGAGAAAAAACTATAAAAAAAATTCAAAAATAATCTTTAAAAATCCAAAAAAATTAAAAATTTTAAAAAAAGTTTATAAAAATAAAAATCTATTAAAATCTCTTAAATTGTTAAATTTAAAATTTTAAACAATTTTAAAAATTTTAAAAATGTTAAAATTTAAAATTTTAAACTTTCTTTTTAATTGTTTCAATTTAATTGTAACCCCTAATCTTAGGTTAATTCATGGATCAATTAAATTAGTTAAATATCTAATCTATTGCTTTAGACAATAAAATTAAGTGCTTTTTAAATCTAAAATTTATTGTAATAAAAAATAAGCTCAATAAGTCTGAGCCTTACCTAATATATATGATTAATTTTCTAATGAGTGATTTAATGGAATACATAATAAATTGTTTCTTGTTATTAGGGGACATAATTTATTGGAGGAATAAAGTTAGACATGTTGCAAGTTGATAAACTACAGTTGCATCCTTCTGCTTTTGAGAACATGCTCAATCTTAGATATATTCAATTCTATTTCCCTCCGTTAATTGAAAAGCAACGAAATAAGAAGCTACATGCAGACCAAGTTGACGAAGTATCTCTTCCTGATGAGCTAAGACTTCTTTCTTGGGATTATTACCCATTTAGGTCTTTATCATCAAATTTTAATCTAAAGAATCTTGTCGTGTTAAAATTAACTCATGGTGATATGGAACAACTTTGGAATGAAAATGATGATAAGGTAATTCTTTCATACTTTCTTCATCCAATAAATTAAAAAAAGTGTACCCTTATTTTAATTTTTTTTTTTGATACGGTCTAAAGTAAGGAACAATGCTAAGTAATAAAGCTATTTTATATTTTCATTGCGCAGGATCTTCTTAATTTAAGAAAAATTGTCCTTTCAAATTGCAAGAATTTAAGGAAGATCCCTAATCTATTAGGAGCCATCAACCTTGAAATCCTTTGCTTTAATGGGTGCAACAATTTGGTTGAACTTCCTTGCTTCAGTGATTTGGCATCTCTCAAAACGCTTCAACTTCATGGATGTTATAATCTCAAGAAGTTTCCTGAGCTCCCAAATGATGTTTCTTTCTTAGATTTAGCAGAAACTGGAGTAGAAGAAGTGCCAGATTCAATTGAGCATATCGCTGGACTTGAAACATTGTTATTGACAAAATCAAAGGTAAATAAAGTATCAAGCAAAATTTCAAAGTTAGAATGCCTTCGTTTTCTGGATTTTAGTCATTGCCTAATCGCCGAAATCCAAGAATTCCGAGAAATGTTACTTAGAAGGTGGTATCGTTCAAAGGTTGTGTCCTCATCAAAGGTTGTGTCCTCATCAAAGGTTGTGTCCTCATCAAGCTTACGGTTTAAAAGCCTTGGATATTTGAAAATGAATCATTGCAAGATCCTTAATTCAGTCTCAAAGCTTCCACCATATCTACGATACTTGGATGCACATGGTTGCACATCTTTAGAACAAGTATCGTTCACTTATCAAAATTTTGGTCAGTATGAACTCCATTCTTTTGATGGTGAAGAAGACTTCTTCATGATATTCTCTAATTGCTTCAGCTTGAATCAATATTCTATTGATAACATTGAGGCAAATGCCAAGTTCAAAATTAGATCCCTAGCCCATGAATGGACAAGGGACTGGAAAAATTATTATGGTCCAAAAAGTTTGTTTTGAAGTTTCCCTGGAAACGAAGTTTCAGCAAAAAACTTTAAGGACCAGAGCATGAATTCTTCGTTAGTTTTGAGGATTTCCCCAAATAGGCCTAGTGGGAAAAGATTCTTGGTTTTTGCTCTCTGCCTGGTGGCAGATCTCACGCACTGCCATGAAAATGGAGATATTCATTGCATCTGTGAATACCAATTGACAGTCGTCGGTGGTTATGAAAAGCTCAAAAGTGAGTGGAATTACCGGCCCAATTATTTACAGGTAGATTCAGAATACATCGGCAATCACTTGTTGATTCTATTTAGTGGCGATATGATCAAAGAAGACAAAGGTTATGAGAAGGCATCATTTGAATTCTTCATCAAAAATCGCAAAGAAGAAAATATCAAGGTGAAGAAATGTGGGGTTGGTGTATCTTATGTCGGTTCTTCATCAAACAATAAAACCACTACTAAGGGGAAAAAAAGAGAGAGGGGGGGAAAAAGAGGGCGAAATTTTGTTCAATAGTTAAAAGGATTGATATTGTATCTCTCCACGATGTCTTAAGGTAAACTTTCTACCTATTCCCTATATGCATATATATGTTAATTTGAAAGATTGCTGCTGTCTGAGACTGGTTTTTCTTATAATAACCTACGCTTTTTATCATGGTGTAGATGTTTTCTGTTTGCTGTAATTTATGTTGGACTTCAAAATGAAAGGTCTCTTCACTCTTCCCTTGCTTTCATCTGTAGATTTTTTAGTGTAAATTAAGCCAAAATCTAGAGATTAAGCTTTGACTAGTAAAATTTGATACTATGAAGGGAATGAAGATGGCGGTATTCGGTGTAAGCCCATTATGCTCGGAACAGGTAAGCTTTAATTTCTACTACTGAATGATTGCCTTATATTTGTGGTTGAACTGAGATATTGTGGTTGTATATTGCAACTTGTCAACAGATTTGCCTTGTTGATGTCATTCAACTTTGGTTCATCGCTTTCTGGATTTTTAGAGCTTTAGACGAACCATATGGTGTTGGTTATTTAGCCTTTCTGGATAGGTAAATTACCTTTGATTCATTGTAATTTTTTTTTAGCATCCTCATGGCCTTCTTTTGACCTGATTTATCAATACAAATGCAGGATTTGGCAGAGTTGCTCTTTATTTCAAAACTCATGGAATGAAGACATGGAGTTGGAGGTTATTCTCAATGGCAACCCTCTCACAGTTTTAATTCTCAAGATGGATTCATGAGCTTATGTTTATCCCATGGAGGAACACAACAAAAACACTAGGGGAAAAAAGTAAGAACTTCAAAGTGAAGGGTTTGGTTTCATGGTAGAGCCATTCGACTTGATTATCACATCATCTTGGGCTGAAACTTGAATGAAATTTCTTTTTTCCAAGATTATGAGAGATTGAACTTGGATTTTTGTAGTTAAAATTCTAGAGTTTTACTCTGTTTTTGGATTGGAAGGATGTAATATTGGAATTGGTAGTCACTTTATGAGTGTCATTTAGTAAAAGGTTAAACTATCTCATACATTGTGCCTAACCTTCGCATTATTATTTTTTATTCTCTTGTTAACCTTTTCCTCTTGGAAACAAATGTACAAATATAAAAACAAATTGAAATACATATTTTACCTTTAAATTGTCACCTCCCCTAAATTAATATTTAAGGTTTTCTTTGGTTTCAATTTAATATTTAGCCAACTGTTTGAATGGAAGTGCTTGACTACATTGCCATTGTGATGAACTGATTGAAATCCAGAGTAAATCAATGACGAACATTATTATTTGTACAGTTTGATTTTCTTATATTTGTGGAGCCTAATTTAGTAAGTAAATTCACTATCTTTAATCCAAGTGCAATAAGTGATTTAAGTCCTATCACATTTCGGTATAACAACTTCACTTTTGTATTTAAAGCCTAAATCACTCGTCTCTAAGTTCTCCCCCAAAGAACTTAGGCAATTAAAAATTCTATTTACTAAATCAAGTGCACTCACAATAAACATTCCACAATGAATTGAAAAGTGTTCTCAATACTCCATTACAAAATATATACAGTCGTTCACATATATAAAGTTCGAGAGTTGCTAACATACTAGAGAATAATGATAATTCAATCCCTATTAAACAACTATTAATAAATAGCAAGATACAATATATTAATCAAGACCAATGTAAAGTGGATTGTTTGAAATATATCTACAATGCTATCTCGACTTGTTCTCCACAATTCAAATGATCAAATTGCTTAATCCAATCCAATCTTCCACGTAAGTTGTTTTTAATGGATTGGTCTTCAAAGGTAGAGAGTCCTATACTTCCACTATATCAACACTCAAGACATTGTTTCAAAAATTGTCTACTTAAAATATATATGATAAATAACAAACTGTTGTAGTATTTGCAACACCCTAAAATTCTCTTATAATATTCTTCGTGTTTAATTTAATTGATTCATACATTCGTTTTTACAAGATAATATCCGATAAATTTAAAACTTGAATCTTAGCATTCACAATAATATTGTCTCTAGCCCTAAACACAAACTATGTTATAGCAAATAGTGCAAAAACTTAAAAGTGGTTATTTTATAGAATAACAATGGCAGGCCTTTTGATGAAATCATCTGTCTATTATGCATGCACCATTATCAAACAGAAGGTCAGAAAGTGAGTGGAGCTAAGCTTAATTTACCATAAATTGTGCATCAAATCTAAGGACTCAACTTTGTTTTATGCTCCAGAGCCTATAGTTTTATGTATACAAATATGGATGTCCATTTCATATTTCCCCTAAAATTAAGGCACTGTCTTTTTCTAAGTTCCCCCTTTGGAGACTTCCACCATTCATTCTCTAAGTATCTTATCTACCCTTTCTGCATCTAACGGAAATATTTGACAATAATGAGCTCTGCATAAAGAATAAAACCCCCAAACACCATTTGTATAATTGCAAGATAATGTTTGGGTTATCCATACATTTGAATCTTAACCAATAAAGAAATTAAAACTATATCATGTGACTGTCTTTTCCTTATGCATTTTAGAACAATATGTATGACTATAATCTGCAGATTTATGTAAATAAATCTAATTCAAATCATAGTTAAGCCATTTGTATAAGAATTTTGTCCCATTGCAAGACCTTGACTTGGCAATTTAGTTTGTAATCTAAATGTATATTTATTTATTTATTTCACCCCAACTTTGAGTTTAAACTCAAAAAAGAAACTAAGCAGCAAATGTTGTTTTTATTCATTCATTAATTTATGTCATGTGCAGCATATATAAATTGAAGAATTTAATGGGAGGTGGGGATTTTAAGGTAGAATTACATGTTGTTGCCTTAAACAAAAGAAAATTTTAAACTAGCCCTCAACTTTTACATCAATTTGGTTTTTTTTTTTTCAACTAAATTTGGCCATTAACCTTTTAAAAAGAGTTAAACCGTTTACTAAAACATTAATTATTTAGCAATGTTGGTATGACAACTCGCTTTGTACACCATGTATACTTCATGTTGGCATAACACTATTTCTCTTATATGCCACGCCAGCAACTAATTTAAAAAATATAAAGATATTCAAAATTCAAAAAACTTATATAAGAAGTTCATAAAATTCAAAAAAGTTAGCATAAAGTATACGTGGATTATCATGCAAGCTACTATGTTTAAAATATTAATGTTTTAGTATTTCCATTAAAAAACAATAATTTAATTCGTTTTAAAATGTAGATGGTCAAATTTGACTCTTTTCAAAAGGTTGAAGGTAAAATATAACTTAAAAATGGTTTAATTCATGATTTGGCCTCTAAAATATACTTATTTTCCCACGCTAGTATCTAAGATTTAATTTGATTTATAAAAAATTAAGACAAATTAACAGAATGTATCAACGTGGAGGACTAAAAATAAAATTAACAAAACCTATAAACATTACAAACATTCGAGAGGTAACTAATAGATGAAAGTAACCAACAAATCAAATTTCAAAACATTAGTGATTAAATAAAATTTTCCTTATAATTATTTGATCAAAATAAAAAATCTTATAATTAGGTTGACTATCAAATATAGCTACCACTAAATGTAAGTAATTAATATTAGAGTAAATAGCAATTTCGTATTTGCTAAATTTAAATTAATGTGTGAAATAGATACCAGTAAATGGCAGCTCATTCAAATATTAAAAGAAAAATTATATTAGTTTTTATATTCAATTTTTATTAGGCTTAGTTAATTCTTAAGCATAAAGAGAATATAACACAGAATCTTAATTAATTGTATCGGGAAAAATAATGCCTTCTCATTAATTGTATCCAAAAAAAATTAAATTTAGCTTTGCTGTATTATTTTCAGTTTTTCGAAAAAAACAAAAATCCATTGTACAAAACAATGAAGAACAAAAATATATAAGAAGCAAAGATCTGTCGCTATATTTTTCCGTCTTTTGCCTCAGTCATACAATCTATCCTTTGCTTCGATCACGCAATCCAAACTCTTTCATGACGTCTTCTCGTCAAATGAAGCATCAAGTCTTCTTGAGCTTTAGAGGAGAAGACACGCGCCTTAATTTTACCAGTCATCTTCTGAAAGCTTTGAAACACAGGGGAATCGATGTTTTCTTCGATGAAGATACACTGGAGAAAGGGGATCAACTTTCACTGGCACTTTCTCAAGCAATTGCAACCTCAAATCTCTCCATCATCGTTTTGTCTGTCAACTATGCTTCTTCAAAATCGTGCTTGGCTGAACTCTCTGACATCATGGACCTCAAAGATACTAAAGGACATATTGTTCTTCCCATCTTTTATCATGTTGATCCTCCTGATGTACGGAATCTTGCTGGGACATTCAAAACCTCCTTTGATGACCATGAATCAAAAAAGCTAGATCAAGTACAGCAATGGCAGGCCGCCTTTGTTGAAGTTGGTAAATTAAAAGGGTGGCATATAGGAGGAGGCAAATTCGATAGGTAATACATTTTTCATCTTTTTGTATTTGACATTTGACTTATGTTTGATTTAGGTTCTATGTATAATTATATATATATATATCTTGATTATATGCTAGATCTGAAGCTGAGTACATCAAGGATATAGTTGAAGATGTTATAAAAAAGCTGATGAACAACAACTATGGAAGTGCTCTTGAAGAATTGGTTGGAATAGATGATCAGAAAAAGACGATTTTGGAACTAATTGAGCAAGAAGATTGTCGTCTAATAGGACTCTGGGGAATGGGTGGTATAGGCAAAACTACTCTTGCCGATGCGGTATATAATGAAGTCTCTCTAAAATTTGAAGATCGTTGCTTCTTCAAAATATTAGTGATAAAATAGAAAAACAAGGGATGGAATCTTTACGAAATGAATTTCTCTCTCAACTACTGAACCAAGAAATTCGTATTTGCACCCCTTCAATAAGTACCCCTTTTATCCAGGAGAGGCTAAACAATAAGAGAGTAATTGTTGTCCTTGATGATGTTAATGACTCAAACGAAATAGATAGTTTTGGTGTTAAACATTTTGGTCATGGAAGCAAAATCATTTTGACATCTAGAGATAGACAAGTACTTAACAATGTAGGAGTTGACAAAATACATGAAGTAAAGAAGTTAAATGAGAACGACTCTCTTCAACTTTTTTCTACATTTGCATTTAAGCTTTTGAATCCTGCTACTAATTTTCGAGATCTGTCGAACAAGTTTGTAGACTCCGCTCAAGGCAATCCACTTGCTCTAAAAGTTTTGGGCTGTAAGCTGTATAAAAAGACTAGAGAAGATTGGGAAAGTGAGGTGGATAAATTAAGGGAATATGCCCAACCAAAAATTTCACAAATTTTGAAGAGTAGCTTTGATGGGCTGGATGAACAAGAGAAGAATATATTCCTCGATATTGCAATCTTCTTTAAAGGGGAATCCAAGAAAAATGTTGAAAAAATTTTAAGGTGTTGTTATAAGGGTGTAATGTGTGGAATAAGCAACTTGGTTAACAAGTGCTTGCTTGATATCTGTTGTGCGGAAGCGTGTAAAAGAGTATAATTATTGTACTGAAAAATCACACTGAGTTCAATTCCCAGGAAAGAGAGGTGGATCACGAGAATCACTTAAGTACCAAATCTTTCCTAGCCAGAATATCCCTCTATCGTAATTTAATAGCACAATAAATAACTACAATCACACTCACAAGATATGAAAAATAAATAATAAAGAACACCAGAATTTTAACGAGGTTCGGCAAATTTCGCCTACGTCCTCGGGCACTAACAAATATATTTCACTCCAAAAATACAAGTGAAAATTTACAAATAGGGAGAGAGAACAATGCCTTAAGTAGAGAATGGCAAATTGTGGGATGAAGAAAATGAGAAATGGTTAGGCCTATTTATAGTTGAGGTTCAGGGATCAACTTGCAAATTACCTATTTAAATAGGGACCAAAATTGCAATTATCCCATTCCAAAAAAACTTTCGGTGCCATTTGCTCCATTTGCTTCAACTTGCTATAGCCCCCCATCTTTGACTTTTCAAAGATGGGTTGTAGCCAATAATCTCCACCTTGAAGATTTGATTAGGATAATCTTATCTTCACACAATTCTTTCTGCCTTTGCCAACAATGCTTTGATAGTGCCTTCTTCAACTGTTAAACTCGCAGGATATTGATTAAGTTCAAACAATGTTCGAACTTGGTTCCTGTTACCACCTTGGTCATTATATCTGCGGGATTATCTGCAGTCTTAATCTTCTGAAGACGAATCTTCCCTTCATTAATAATTTCCCGCACAAAATGGAATCGTACGTCGATATGCTTTGTACGTGCATGATAGACTTGATTCTTTGCTAAATGAATAGCACTTTGACTATCACAATACACGTTAATATGCTCCTGAACCAATCTCAAGGTTTTAACCATACCTTGTAACCAAATAGCTTCCTTCTGACCTCTTCTGTTACACCATGTACTTGGCTTCGTGGTTGACAACGCAATCAGAGATCGTAGAGTAGACTTCCAACCGATTGGTCCTCCAAAGAAGTGTAAACACGTGAATCGTGGGTGGTTGATCTTCGCTTATCCAAATCACCGCATAATCGTAATCAACGTACCCAATAACACCTTTACCAAGTGTATTATCCTCGCTCGAACAAGAATCCAAAATCTACGGTCTTTTGAATATACCGTAGAATCCATTTCACAAACTTGCCAATGTCCTTTTCCAGGATTATGCATATACCTGCTCACTAGACTAACTGCTAGTGAAATGTTGGGTCTTGTACACACCATTGCATACATCAAGCTACCAACTGCATTGGAGTACGGAACTTGCAACATGTATTCTCGTTCCGTATTCGCCGGCGAAGAGATAGTTGTGCGTAAAGCTTGAAATGAGAAGCCATGGGGTACTTACGGTTTTGTCTCGCTCGCTTCATGCCAAATCTAACAGTAGTACCTTCTTCAAATACTGCTTCTGAGATAAGCTAACTCTGCCATGGGCTCTATCTCTACATATTTCCATCCCAAGAATCTTCTTAGCTTCACCAAGATCTTTCATCTCAAACTCGAGATTGAGTTGAGTCTTCAATCTCTCAATCTCAACTTTGCTCTTAGATGCTATCAGTATATCATCAACATATAAGAGCAAGTATATGAAAGTTCCTTTTTGTAGCTTCTGGAAATACACGCAATGATCAAATTTACTTTTTGTGTACCTTTGCCCTTTCATGAACTAATCAAATCGCTTGTACCACTGCCTCGGGGATTGCTTCAATCCATAAAGCGACTTTGTCAGTTTGCAAACCCAATTCTCTTTACCAGCAACCTCGAATCCATCTGGCTGAGTCATATAGATTTCCTCTTCCAAATCACCGTGTAAAAATGCGGTCTTCACATCAAGTTGAACTAGTTCAAGATCATATTGCGCAACCAAGGCTAGCAAAATCCGAATAGACGAATGCTTCACAACTGGAGAAAACACTTCATTATAGTCTATTCCTTCTTTCTGAGCATAACCCTTTGCTACCAATCTAGCCTTGTACCGAATTTCATTTTTACCAGGAAATCCCTCCTTCTTTGCATATACCCATTTGCATCCAATTGCCTTCTTTCCCTTGGGCAGTGTCATCAACTCCCAAGTCTTATTTTAATGAAGAGACTGCATTTCTTCATTCATGGCTTGCTTCCACTTTACACCATCAGGGTTACTTATTGCTTCTATGTAAGTAGAAGGAGCATCATCATATGCAATTGGAAGTGCATAGGCCACTATATAATCAAAGCGAGCAGGCTTTCGAATCTCTCTTCTTGGCCTCCTATATGCAATTGAATCTTGTTGTTTGTAGAAGTTCTTGGGTTGGAACTTCTTCATCATTTGTTGTTCCAATATCACCGGATCATTATTAACCTTTTCAAGCTCCACCGCCAAAAAGTACTACTGGTTTTGTCATCCTTTTATGAATCCTTTAACATGGTTGATTCATCAAAAGTCACATCTCTGCTAAAGACAATCTTCCTTGTATCAGGACACCAGAGACGATATCCTTTTGCTCCACTAGTTATACCCAAGAATAGTGCTTTCTTTGCTCTTGGGTCTAACTTCGATTCTTTTACATGATAATATGCAATGGAACCAAAAACATGTAAAGAATCATAGTCGATGCATTTTACCACCACATCTCCATAGGAGTTTTGCCATTTATTGCAAAATGATGGCAAACGGTTAATTAGATGGCACGATATGTAACAACCTTTCACCCCAAAAATTCCTTGCCCAATCCAAAGATTGGACAACATACATCGAACTTTCTCCAAGATAGTTCGATTCATGCGTCTCGCCACCCCATTCATGCGTGGTGTATCCCGAGCGGTGAAGTGTCGCGACGATGCCCTCATCTTGACATACTTGAAGAAATGGATCGTTTTTGTACTCGGTACCATTATCCGATCGAAGTCGTTTGACCTTTCGACCACCCGAGTTTCCACCATCTTCTTCCATTTCGTAAAATGCATCCAATACTTCACTTTTTCTTTTCATTAGATACACCCATACTTTTCTTGAATAATCATCAACAAAAGTAACAAAATAGTGCATACCTCCCAAAGAAGCCACTTTGGTAGGTCCCCACACATCATCGTGAACGTAGTCCGTAATTCCTTTCGTATTGTGAATTGTTTGAACCAAACTTTACCCTCGTCTGCTTGCCCGAACACAATGTTCACAGAATTCCAATTTGCAAGAATTTGCACCTTTCAACAAGCCTTGCTTCGCCAAAGTCCATGCAAAGCTTTTTCACCAAAGATGTCCCAATCGCATATGCCATAACTCGGTAGCCTTTGAATCAAGATCTTTCACGAAACTATTGATGTTGATCCAATAACTCGTACTTCCATTTAAAAATACAAGTTATTTCTTCTTGTGCCTTTCATCACCGCAAATTCCCAAACTGCTACCTTCGTAATCCATCTCTCAAAGTGATTTTGAGCCCTTTAGATTCTAAGGCCCCTAATGAGATGAGATTTTTTCTTCAAGCCGGATGCACGAGCTGAACATCGATCAAGATTTGGATTGAGCCGTCGTGATTCTTCAATTGGATTGTACCTACTCCCATTGTCTTACAAGCACCGCATTGCCCATAAGAACAACTCCACCTTCTAGTTCTCAGTAAGACTAGAAAACCAGTCCTTATTAGGACACATATGGTAAGTACATCCCGAATCCAAAATCCACTCATCGCATGACATGCCATTGCCATGCCAACCAAGCTAAAGTCCGACTCCTCATCATGCTCACTACACATGCATTAGAAAATAGCCTTGCCCTTTTGTAACTTAGGACAATTCTTTTTCCAATACCCTTTCTCACCACAAAAGGCACACTCATCTTTGGCGAGTCTCCCTTTGGACTTTCCCCTTCTACCAGATTTGTTGCTGCTTGAACGACCTCTTACTGTTAAGACTTCTGCAGTTGTATCTCTGTGATCTCTTTTATCTTTCTTTCGAGTCTCAGATCTATACAACGCACTGCAGACTGCATCAAATGTGATTGTATCCTTCCCATGAAGCAATATGGTGGTAAGATGATCATATTCATCAGGAAGGGAATTCAACAACAATAATGCCTTGTCTTCATCTTCAAATTTCTCATCCAAATTTAGCAAGTCTGCTAAAATTTTATTGAATGAGTTCACATGGTCATTCATCGACATACCGGGTGCATACGTGAATCGAAAAAGTTTCTTTTTCATATAAAGCCTATTTTCAAGGCTTTTCGTTAGAAACTTTTCTTCCAATGTGTTCCACAATTTCCTTGCTGATGTCTCCCTCATGACAGAGTACTTCTGCTCTTTGGCCAAACATAGACGGATTGTACCACAAGCTTGTCTATTAATCTTGGCCCACTCCTTGTCATCCATATTGTCAGGTTTTACTTCAAGGGCTATATCCAGCTCTTGCTGACATAAGACATCCAGGATCTCACATTGCCACATACCAAAATTATTGGTACCATCAAATTTCTCTACTTCAAATTTTGCATTGGTCACCGTAGTCCTTGCTGATGACGATGCCTGTGCCATTTTTCTCCTCAATCCCAACTACAGTACATGTGAATAGTACCGTATACGTAAATAGTGCCACAATCGATTGTACTCCCCAAGTACGAATCTAGCTCTGGTACCAATTGTTGTGCGGAAGCGTGTAAAAGAGTATAATTATTGTACTGAAAAATCACACTGAGTTCAATTCCCAGGAAAGAGAGGTGGATCACGAGAATCACTTAAGTACCAAATCTTTCCTAGCCAGAATATCCCTCTATCGTAATTTAATAGCACAATAAATAACTACAATCACACTCACAAGATATGAAAAATAAATAATAAAGAACACCAGAATTTTAACGAGGTTCGGCAAATTTCGCCTACGTCCTCGGGCACTAACAAATATATTTCACTCCAAAAATACAAGTGAAAATTTACAAATAGGGAGAGAGAACAATGCCTTAAGTAGAGAATGGCAAATTGTGGGATGAAGAAAATGAGAAATGGTTAGGCCTATTTATAGTTGAGGTTCAGGGATCAACTTGCAAATTACCTATTTAAATAGGGACCAAAATTGCAATTATCCCATTCCAAAAAAACTTTCGGTGCCATTTGCTCCATTTGCTTCAACTTGCTACAGCCCCCCATCTTTGACTTTTCAAAGATGGGTTGTAGCCAATAATATCACACCTTTTCCGTTTTCTTTGCATGATGTGCTTGAAATTCGCAGTAGGTTTCTCACGAAAAATGCAGAAAAAAGTGCAAGTTTCTCTGCTAGGGGTGCATCAGATTATGGAATCTTGGACAAGGCTCCTCAATGTATTTCTTTGCATGATATGTTTGAAGAGATGAGTAAGGATATAATTCGCCTAGAATCTAAAAGCCCTGGAATGCGCAGTAGATTATGGAATCCTAAAGACGGATATCAAGTGCTCAAATATAATAAAGTAAGTACATACTCCATTTTATTTTTTCATATACTTGTTTGATTCTAACCAGAATTTATATTTCAATGTAGTGAATGTATAAATTCAGTTAATTTATGAGTTGTTTGCACGTTAAAAAGTTTAATTATTTCTATTTATTTTTAGAGTTCATATTTGAAACATTTATTTACTTATCATACACGTAATGATGAAAGTCTTGGTATAACATGGGATCAAATATGGCTTTATTGAATTAGTTAAACATTTAATGCATTTCTTAGTAATCAAAGTTAAAACACTTTTCATGCCTAAAAGTTAGAGTAATAAGAAGGTATAGTTGATTAGTCTAAGCCTTGCCTAATATAGTACCCATAAATTTCACTATACTAATACTTGATTTTTTTTTTTTGTTATTAGGGGACGGACTCAATTGAAGGAATAAAGTTAGACATGTCTCAAATTGATAATCTACAATTACATCCTACTGTTTTTGAGAACATGATTAATCTTAAATATGTCCATTTCTATTTTCCTCCATTTAATGGTAAGTGTCAAAGTAAGAAGCTACATGCAAACGGAGATGATATTGTATCTCTTCCTGATGAGTTAAGGTATCTTTGTTGGGATTTTTACCCCTTCAAATCTTTATCATCAAGTTTTAATCCAAAGAATCTTGTGGTGCTAAAATTGTCTCATGGCGATATAGAACAAGTTTGGAATGAATATAATCATCAGGTACATTTTTCCATAAAGTATTAAGGAATCATATGATATCATCTTATCAAAAGTTATTAAAAATAAATATTAAAGGTTTTTTTTTAATAGAAGCATAATCATTTGATCTAATTGCTGGTGAATTTATACAGGGTTAATACATGAAATATAATTTTTGCTATTATTATAATTATTTTTTCTTCATTTTTAATACAACGCAAAGTAAGTAAATGATGCTTAGAGGTAATGTAATTATTTTATGTTTTCATTGCACAGGATCTTGTCAATTTAAGACAAATTGTGGTTACCTTTTGCAAGAAATTATGGAAGATCCCTAATTTGTTAACAACCATCAACCTTGAAATCCTTTGCTTTAATGGGTGCGAAAATTTGGTTGAATTTCCTTCCTTCAATCATCTCGCATCTCTTAAAACGGTTCAACTTCACGGATGTTATAATCTCAAGAAGTTTCCTGAGCTTCCCAATGATGTTTCTTTCCTAAATTTATCAGAAATAGGATTAGAAGAAGTGCCCGATTCAATTGAGCATCTAGCCGGACTTGAAACGTTGTTGCTGAGTAATTCAAGGGTGAAAACTGTATCAAGCAAAATTTTGAAGTTGAAATCCCTTCGTTGTTTGGATCTTAGCCATTGCCCGATCGCAGAATTCCCAGAATTCATAGAAATCCGAAGTTGTCTACTATACTCTGGTGAACCAGTAGAATTTAAATTCGCAGAATTCATTGAAATCCCACAAAGCGTCACCACCCTCTCAGATATCCGACACAGCGTTACCACCCTCTCAGATATCCTACAAGGCATTCGCCCCGTGTCAGATTTCAGCGCCACTTCTACGTCTATGTCCTTCATAGGTTGCAAAAGTAGTAGAAGTCTACAAAGCATTGACTTAAGGTTAATGTCCGAAAAATTTGACAGTGCCCGCTTTGGTTCGAGAAAGATTACCTCATCAAACTTAAGGTTTAAAAGCCTTGGATATTTGAAATTAAATCATTGCATGATCCTTAATTCTGTCTCAGAGATTCCACCATATTTACGATACTTGAATGCACATGGTTGCACATCTTTAGAAGAAGTATGGTTCAGCTTTCAAGACCGATATCTATATGAACTCCATTCTTTTGATGGTGAAGAAGACTTCTTCATGATATTCTCTAATTGCTTTAGCTTGAATAAATATTCTATTGATATCATAGAGGAAAATGCCATGCTCAAAATTAGATCCCTGGCCAAGAAATGGACAAGGGATTGGAAAAATTATTATGGTCCAAAAATTTTGTTTTGTAGTCTCTCCGGAAACGAAGTTTCAGCAAATAACTTTAAGGACCAGAGCATGAATTCTTCGTTAGTTTTGAGGATTACCTCAAATAGGCATAGTGGGAAAAGATTCTTGGTTTTTGTTCTCTACTTGGTGGCTGATCTCACGCACTGCCATGAATATGGAGATCTTCATTGTATCTGTGAATATAAATTGAAAGTCGTCGGTGGTGGTTATGAAAAGTTCAAAAGTGAGTGGAATTACTGGCCAAATTATTCACAATTACAGACAGATTCAGAATACATGGGTAATCACTTGTTGATTCTATTTAGTGTCGATATGATCAAAGAAGACAAAGGTTATGAGAAGGCATCATTTGAGCTCTTCATAAAAAACCGCGATCTAGGGGGCAAAGAAGAAAATATCAAGGTGGAGAAATGTGGTGTTGCTGTATCTTATGTGAAAGAAAATCAGGCTATGTCATCACAAGTACTGAAGCCTTCGTCGAAGGTTCGATCACCAGTGGTCTATTGGAGTCGTCTGAATAAGCACTGGAACTCATTGTCAACGTTAACCAAGACGATAAACAATAAAATCATTAAGGGAAAAAGGAGAAATAAGGGGTTACTTGTGACACTTGTATATACGTCATATTACCTTCTAAAATATATAAGTCATTATTTGACAAGAAATAAAGTTAATCTCTAAAAGGTAATACGCCATATTACCATATGTTGTTGGTTATTTGTAATGTTTTTAGCATCCTCATGGCTTTCTTTTGATCTGATTTATCCATATAAATGCAGGATTTGTGTTGAGCTTTGGCCTGCAATGCAACAGGAGACCATCTGCTGCTCAACTAGTAGACTAGCATGGATGATGATGAACTAAGTGGAGCTGTCTATTTTGTTCATTTTGTTCCTATGTAACTTAGTTGAGTTTCTTTGTAATTTGTCCACAAAGTTAGTAGGAGTAGATTTTGATGTGAATTTGATGTAATAGTTGGTATGTCGGCTCACCTTTGTGTGTAATTCAAGTTTGTATTAGTCATGCATTAGTGGGAGCAGTTATGTCATGAGGTAACTGTCCAATTATAATGTAACCTTCATATATTTTTAAATTTTCAATGAAAATGTGGTGAAGTTTTCAGTTATCATTTGTTCAAATTTTGCTTTTCTGTTGTTCAAGATTTGTTCTCTCGTTTTACTTCCTTTGATCATATAACAAGTTTTAAGTTTGTTTTGCTATGTTGCTGCCAATATCCATATTGGCAGCAACTATCTTTGAAAAGTCAAAGATAGTGGCTGTAGCAAGTTAGCATGGGATAATTACAATTTTGGTCCATATTTGTATAGGTACTTTGCAAGTTGATCTCTGAACCTCAACTATAAATAGGCCTAACCATTTCTCATCTTCGTCATCCCAACATTTCCCATTCTCTACTTAAGTCATTGTTCTCTCTCCCTATTTGTAAATTTTCACTTGTAATCTTGGAGTGAAATATATTTGGTAGTGCCCGATGACGTAGGCAAAATTTGCCGAAACTCGTTAAAATTCTGGTGTTCTTTATTATTTATTTTTCATATCTTGTGAGTGTGATTGTAGTTATTTATTATGCTATTAAATTACGATAGAGGGATATTCTGGCTAGGAAAGACCTGGTACTTAAGTGATCCTCGTGATCCACATCTCTTTCTTGGGAATTGAACTTAGTGTGATTTTTCAGTACAATAATTTTACTCTTTACGCTTCCGCACAACAATTGGCATCAGAGCTAGATTTGTACTTGGGGAATATGACCGTTTGTATCACTATTCACGTATACCACACTGTTCACGTATACAGTAGTTGGGATTGAAGAGAAAAATGACAGAGGCATCGTCATCAGCAAGGAAAACTGTGACCAATGCAAAATTTAAAGTTGAGAAATTTGATGGTACCAATAATTTTGGTATGTGGCAATGTGAGATCCTGGATGTCTTATGTCAGCAAGAGCTGGATATAGCCCATGAAGAAAAACCTGACAAGATGGATGACAAGGAGTGGGCCAAGATTAATAGACAAAGTTGTGGTACAATCCATCTATGTTTGGCCAAAGAGCAGAAGTACTCTGTCATGAGGGAGACATCAACGAAGAAGTTGTGGGATACACTGGAAGAAAAGTTTCTAACGAAAAGCCTTGAAAATAGGCTTTATATGAAAAAGAAACTTTATCGATTCATGTATACACCCGGTATGTCGATGAATGACCATGTGAACTCATTCAATAAAATTTTAGCAGACTTGCTAGATTTGGATGAGAAATTTGAAGATGAAGACAAGGCATTATTGTTGTTGAATTCCCTTCCTGATGAGTATGATCATCTTACCACCACATTGCTTCATGGTAAAGACAAAATCACATTTGATGCAGTCTGTAGTGCATTGTATAGATCTGAGACTTGAAAAAAAAGATAAAAGAGATCACAGAGATACAACTGCAGAAGTCTTAACAGTAAGAGGTCATTCAAGCAGCAGCAACCTAATAAAAGGGGAAAGTCCAAAGGGAGACTCGCCAAAAATGAATGTGCCTTTTGCGTGAGAAAGGGCATTGGAAAGAAAATTGTCCTAAGTTACAAAAGGGCAATGCTATTTCTAATACATGTGTAGCGGAGCATGATGAGGAATCAGACTTTAGCTTGGTTGGCATGGCAATGACATGTCATACTGATGAGTGGAGTTTGGATTCGAGATGTACTTACTATATGTGTCCTAATAAGGACTGGTTATCTAGTTTTAAATATTTAGAAGGTGGAGTTGTTCTTACAGGCAATGAGAGTGCTTGTAAGACAATGAGATTAGGTACAATCCAATTGAAGAATCACGATGGCTCAATCCAAGTCTTGGCTGATGTTCGCTATGTACCTAGCTTGAAGAAAAATCTCATCTCATTAGGGGCCTTAGAATCTAAAGGGCTCATAATCACTTTGAGAGATGGATTACTAAAGGTAGTCGATAGAGAATTGACGGTGATGAAAGGCACAAGAAGAAATAACTTGTACTTTTTAGATGGAAGTACAGTTATTGGATCAACATTAACAGTTTCTGCGAAAGATGCAGATTCAAAGGCTACCAGGTTATGGCATAGGCGATTGGGACATGCTGGTGAAAAAGCTTTGAAGACTTTGGCGAAGCAAGGCTTGTTGAAAGGTGAAAATTCTTGCAAGTTGGGATTCTATGAACATTGTGTTCTGGGCAAGCAGACAAGGGTAAAATTTGCTTCAGCAATTCACAATATGAAAGAAATTTTGGATTACGTTCACAGTGATGTGTGGAGACCTACCAAAGTGGCTTCTTTGGGAGGTATGCACTATTTTGTTACTTTTGTTGATGATTATTCAATAAAAGTATGGGTGTATCTAATGAAAAGAAAAAGTGAAGTATTGGATGCATTTCTAAAATGGAAGAAGATGGTGAAAACTCAGACTGGTCGAAAGGTCAAACGACTTCGATCAGACAATGGTACTAAGTACAAAAATGATCCATTTCTACAAGTATGTCAAGATAAGGGCATTATGTGGCACTTTACTGTTTGGGATACACCACAGCAAAATGGGTTGGCAGAACGCATGAATCGAACTATACTGGAGAAAGTTCGATGTATGTTGTCTAATACTGGATTGGGCAAGAAACTTTAGGCCAGGTAGTGACATATGCGTGCCATCTAATTAACCGTCTGCCATCAGCTGCAATAAATGGAAAAACTCCTATGGAGATGTGGACTAGTAAATCTGTTACTGATTATGATTCTTTACATGTTTTTGGTTCCACTACATATTACCATGTAAAAGAATATAAGTTAGACCCAAGAACAAAGAAAGCATTATTCTTGGGTATAACTAGTGGAGTAAAAGGATACATTCTCTGGTGTCCTGATACAAGGAAGATTGTCTTCAACAGATATGTGACTTTTGATGAATCAACCATGTTAAAAGATTCACAAAAAGATGAAAAAACCAGTAGTACTTTGCAGCAGGTGGAGCTTGAAAAGGTTAATAATGAACCAGCCAATATTGAAAGGATAAATGATGAAGAAGTTCCGACCCAAGAACCTCTACAGCGACAAGATTCAATTGTATATAGGAGGCCAAGAAGAGATATTCGTAAGCCTGCTCGCTTTGATGATATAGTGGCCTATACATTTCTAATTACAGATGATGATGCCCCTTCTACTTACACAGAAGCAATAAGTAACACTAATGGTGTAAAGTGGAAGCAAGCCATAAATGAAGAAATGCAGTCTCTTCATCAAAATAGGACTTGGGAGTTGTTGACACTGCCCAAGGGAAAGAAGGCAATTGGATGCAAATGGGTATATGCAAAGAAGGAAGGATTTTCTGGTAAAAATGAAATTCGGTATAAGGCTAGATTAGTAGTAAAGGGTTACGCTCAGAAAGAAGGAATAGACTACAATGAAGTGTTTTCTCCAGTTGTGAAGTATTCATCTATTCAGATTTTGCTAGCCTTGGTTGCACAATATGATCTAGAACTAGTTCAGCTTGATGTGAAGACCATATTTTTACACGGTGATTTGGAAGAGGAAATCTATATGACTCAGCCAAATGGATTCAAGGTTGCTGGTAAAGAAAACTGGGTTTGCAAATTGACAAAGTTGCTTTATGGATTGAAGCAATCTCCGAGGCAGTGGTACAAGCGATTTGATCAGTTCATGAAAGGGCAAAGGTACACAAGAAGCAAATTTGATCATTGCGTGTATTTCTAGAAGCTACAAGAAGGAACTTTCATATACTTGCTCTTATATGTTGATGATATGCTAATAGCATCTAAGAGCAAAGTTGAGATTGAGAGATTGAAGACTCAACTCAATCTCGAGTTTGAGATGAAAGATCTAGGTGAAGCTAAGAAGATTTTTGGCATGGAAATATGTATAAATAAAGCCCATGGTAGAGTTAGCTTGTCTCAGAAGTAGTATTTGAAGAATGTACTACAGCAGTTTGGCATGAATGAGCAGACAAAACCTGTAAGTACCGCATTGGCTTCTCATTTCAAGCTTTCTGCACAACTATCTCCTTCGACGAATACAGAACGAGAATACATGTTGCAAGTTTCGTATTCTAATGTAGTAGGTAGCTTGATGTATGCAATAGTGTGTACAAGACCCAACATTTCACATGCAATTAGTATAGTGAGCAGGTATATGCATAATCCTGGAAACGAACATTGGCAAGCTGTGAAATGGATTCTACGGTATATTCAAAAGACCGTGGATGTTGGATTACTGTTCGAGCAGGATAATACACTTGGTGAAGGTGTTATTGGGTACGTTGATTTTGTCTATGCCGGTTGATTTGGACAAACGAAGATCAACCACCGGTTACGTTTTTACACTTGCTGGAGGACCAATAAGTTGGAAGTCTACACTACAGTCTACAGTTGCGTTGTCAACCACGTGGCCGAATACATGGCTCAAATAGAGGTCAGAAGGAAGCTATTTGGTTACAAGGTATGGCTAAAACCTTGGGATTGGTTCAGGAGTATATTAACGTGTATTGTGATAGTCAAAGTGTTATCCATTTAGCAAAGAATCAAGTTTATCATGCATGTACAAAGCATATTGACGTACAATTCCATTTCGTGCGGGAAATTATTGATGAGGGGAAAATTCATCTTCAGAAGATTAAGACTGCAGATAATCCCGCAGATATAATGACCAAAGTGGTAACAGCAACTAAGTTCGAACATTGTTCGAACTTGACCAATATCCTGCAAGTTTAACAGTTGAAGAAGGCACTATCAAGTATTGTTGGCAAAGACAGAAAGAATTGTGTCAAGATAAGATTATCCTAATCAAAAATTTTGGTCCCTATTTATATAGGTACTTTGCAAGTTGATCCCTGAACCTCAACTATAAATAGGCCTAACCATTTCTCATCTTCTTCATCCCAACATTTGCCTAACCATTTCTCATCTTCTTCATCCCAACATTTGCCATTCTCTACTTAAGGTATTGTTCTCTCTCCCTATTTGTAAATTTTCACTTGTAATTTTGGAGTGAAATATATTTGGTAGTGCCCGAGGACGTAGGCAAAATTTGTCGAACCTCGTTAAAATTCTGGTGTTCTTTATTACTTATTTTTCATATCTTGTGAGTGTGATTGTAGTTATTTATTGTGCTATTAAATTACGATAGAGGGATATTCTAGCTAGGAAAGACTTGGTACTTAAGTGATCCTCGTGATCCACCTTTCTTTCCTGGGAATTGAACTTAGTATGATTTTTTAGTACAATAATTTTACTCTTTTACACGCTTCCGCACAACAATCCAACAATTTGACAGAGTTGCTCTTTATCTCAAAACTCATGGAATAAAGACATGGAGTTGGAGGTTATTTTCAATGGCCACCCTCTCATAGTTTTAATTCTAAAGATGGATTAATGAGCTTATGTTTATCCCATGGAGGAACCCAACAAAAACACTAGGAAAAATAAAGTAAGAACTTCAAAGTGAAGGGTTTGGTTTCATGGTAGAGCCATTTGACTTGATTATCAAAACATATTGGGCTGAAACTTGAATGAAATTTCAGTTTTCCAGTATTATGAGAGAATGAACTCTGATTTTTGTGATTCTAGACTTTTCCTTTGTATTTGGATTGAAAGGATGCATTATTGGAATTGGTAGTCACTAAATGAGTGTCATTTAGCAACTTGCATATTTTTGTTGTGTTAAATCTATTGAATCAATTTTTTGTTTTGTTTTGCTTTTTTGTACATAGTTAATCAAAATAAGGAAAACAGTCTCATACATTGTGCCTAACCTTTGCATTATTATTATTTATTCTCTTGTTAACCTTTCCCTCTTGGAATCAAATGTACAAATATAAAAAAAACAAATTGAAGTATAATGAACTTGAGAATTCTCTTATGTTCATAATAATCCCAAAGCTTAAATATATATTTAGCCCTGAAAATTAACACATTTCCGCATATTAGTATTTAAAGTTTTCTTTTATCCTAGATTAGTGCCTAGTTTTTTTTCTATAAACTATTTTGGTACTTTTTTTAACACCATTAAGTTTGAAATACGTCACACTCTCAAATTATGACATGTGTCAATAATGATCATTCTAATGAGATCATCTAAAAATAAAAAATATATAATCTTAAAAATTTAAAAAAATATATAAATTATAAAAACATAGAATTTCTTTACCATTTTAATAAAAATTCAGCTAAAAATTAAATAAATAAAACAAAATGTTCTTAACAAATTTATCCTTTGGTAAGACCTTGACTTGGAAATTAACAACCATCAAGAAGAATTTAGTTTCTTGGATACCAAAAAGGCATAAGATAAATTTTAGTTCTTAATGATTACATTTTTTTTCAATTTGCTCCTTATTCTTGAATTAAATTGATCCTCCATCTTTTAAAAAGAGTCTAATTTGACAATCAATTTTTTTAAAAGAGTCGTATTTATGTTTTTTTATGGAAATAACGATAAAAACATTAAAAGTTTAAACATGGCAACCCACATGGAAATATAGTTTTACTTCATGCTTTTTTATATAAATTTTAAATTATTTGTTGACGTGACATATATGAAAAATAGTGCGATGTCAACACAAAGTGCACGTGGGCTACTGCAAAGGTTGACACACCAACATTGTTAAAAAATTAATATTTTAGTCATCATTTTCATTAAAGGAAAGCAATTTGACTCTTTTGAAAGATTAATGACTAAATTTAGATTAAAAATAATTAAAATCAAATTGAAAAGAAAATACTGAGGACTAAATTTTGTTGGATCAGTTACCCTAACTGTAACATTTTGGTCTAAGTACACTTAAAACTTTTTCGAACAGATTGGTTAATAAGATAATTCATAAATTACATTAATACTTTATTTATTATCCTCACATGGTTTTTGCATGAAAAGCAAAACGGAAGCAAATGTTTCTTATTGGTTGTCTAATTTTTAACTAATACTAATTGGTATTACGTGATCATGTTGTAATATAGAAAGACAACTTGTATTAGTAGACGAACCTAAATATATCCCTAGTCTAATAAAAAATGAACAAACCGATTGAAACTAGTTAAACATGGGATCAAACATGGCTTTATTGAATTAGTTAAATATTTAATGCATTTCTTAAAAATTAAAATTAAACACTTTTCATGTCTAAAAGTTCTAGTACTAAGAAGGTATAGTTGATTAGTCTAAGCCTTGCCTAATTTAGTACCCCGAAATTTCGTTATACTAATACTTGAAATATATATTTTTTGTTATTAGGGGAAGGACTCAATTGAAGGAATAATGTAACAGCCCTAACCTGTATTCGTCACCGGAATAGGGTTACAAGGCATTATCGGACTTATACACTAACATTTGTATAAAACAGAGTCAAAATTTTCATTCCAAAATAAATCTTTTCAAATTTCATTATAAAGTCCCAAATATGGGCCTACGAGGCCCAATACATGCTTTGGAAGTGGATCGGGACTAATCTGGAAAACTTTGAAAATTTTTCCTTGAAGATAGGGGCACACGCCCATGTGGCTTGGGACATGGTCGTATGGCCAGCCCGTGTGGCTTGGGACATGACCGTATGGCCAGCCCGTGTGGCTCCTAAGTTTGTGTGGCCAGCTCGTGTGGCATTCTGACTTGCAATTTCTTAAGAATTAAAGGGCCATACAGCCTGGGCACACGCCCATGTGGCTAGGCCTTGCGGTAACCTGGTTTTTTTGTCATTTTTAAGCTATTTTCACACGGTTATAACACACGAACATGCTTGAAACTCATGTCCTTCACATGGCTAAGACACACGACCGTGTCTTAGCCCGTGTGCTATCCTGACTTCTCATTTAAGGATATAAGGAAGACACGACCATTACACACGCCCGTGGACTGACCGTGTGTCACACACGGCATTGACACACACTCGTGTGGACGAAAATAGGTCGTTTAAGGCCACTTTTCTCACCCTTTCATCCATTACCTGCACTTAAACAAAATTTGTACTAATTCCAACCAACCAATCAACCATTTTATGCCTAAAACATGCATTTTATATAAACAAACTACTACATATTCATTAAGCTAAGTTTCATACACATTTGTCACCCCATACATATACTTTTACCATCTATAACTTCATCCAACCAAATACTTATACATTCCATGTAAACCAAAAGAAAATAACCTGAAAACTGCCAGAGAACGTCTGGATAGTGTGATTTTCGGTGATGATCCAATCCTCCGTGTCCACATTAATCTACAAGACATATCAAACACATTCAAGAAATAGCTTATGAAAGCTTAGTAAGTTCATGGGCATGGAACATAAACCTTACCACACATATCATGGCAATTATACAATAAATAATTTGACATATTCCTCCTGCCAACCACAAGTCAATAATAAGTTCACTAGATTGGATTCAATATCATTTATTCATCAACTTAAATCTTTGGCCCCATTTATCACTTACCACTCTTAATCAAATTAGGGAACGGTTACGGAAAATTGAGTACTTCACTTTCACTTTCCGAAGCCATAACCCCACTATGGTCTTACACGATTCACATTTATTCTTGATCAGATAAGTGTAGCTAATGCTATCACTCATCATTTTCACTTATACTTGATCAGATAAGTGCAGCCAAAGCTATCACTTATCACTTTCTCTTGTACATGATCAGATCAGTGTAGCCAAATCTATCACTTATCACTTTTACTTA
Organism: Gossypium bickii; assembly: GCA_025503065.1. Lineage (NCBI taxonomy): Eukaryota > Viridiplantae > Streptophyta > Magnoliopsida > Malvales > Malvaceae > Gossypium > Gossypium bickii. Next base: position 130,913,075 of record CP106713.1, read on the forward strand.
TACTTGATCAGATAAGTGTAGTTGAAGCTATCACTTATCACTTTCACTTGTACTTGATCAGATAAGTGTAGCCGAAGCTATCACTTATCACTTTATCACTTGATCAGAAGTACTCAATTCTAACATTTCTGCTCATTTGATCATTTGTCCAGATTTTCGTATTTTTAATTTCTTCACAATTTAACAATAAACATATTTCATCACACATCATATAATTCATAAAATGAATATTTAATCACTAAACTCAGCTGTATGAACTTACCTAGGCAAATTTACAAAAGTAGTGAAATTTAGGGATTAATCAGCTATTTTTTCTTTTCCACGACTTACTTCAGGTTCTCGATCTATAATTGTAAAATCATTCACTTATTAGTATTGATTTCAGTTTCACTCTACACTTATTAGTATTGATTTCAGTTTCATCTATCTCACACTTTATGTCTTTAAATTCTTAAAATTACACTTTTGTCCCAAACTTTATAATTTTTATAATTTAGTCCCTGACCAATTAACCCATCATTAGAACCTTTTTATCTCAATTAACACTTTCCCTAAACATTTTAAGTTACTTCACAACCATTAAAATTCATAATTTCTACATAAAACCTTAACTACAAGCTATTTTACAATTAGGTCCCTAAATATTCATTTTCTATTCAATTCTTTCAATAAAATCAACATACAATGAAATTAAAACTTCACTTTCATACTAAATCATCATAAACTTACAAAACATATTCATAGAAACTTTCAATTTATTTCATGAAATCAAAAAATAATGAATTAGGTGATAGGACCTAGTTGTAGAAGTCCCAAAAACACAAAAAATTTAAGAAATAATCAAGAATTGAACTTACTTGTAGTAAAAATAGGAAAACCCAGATTTTAGAAACCCTCATATGGTGTTGTTGCTGGAGAAGATGGAAGAAAATGAAATATCTAGATTTTTTTCTTCCAATTTCATCCATATATCACTATTGGATTTCAATTTATTTACAAAATTACCATTAGTTCACACTAATTCTAAGCTATTTCTCAACCCAACCATCCAGCCCATTTAATTTTGGGCCAAAAATTACACTTTAAGTTCTTCTTCTTTATTATCTAAGCTATTTAATCACTTTCCATAATTTTGTATTTTATTCAATTTAGTTCTTTTCACTCAATTAACCACCGAAACCTTAAAATTTTGTTTAATACTAATTTATTAACACTCCATAAATATTTATAAAAATATTTATGGCTCGGTTTAAAATTTTGAGGTCACGATACCTTGTTTTTAATTCTAATTATTTAGTATTTATTTCTAAAATACTATTCACTATTTTAATTATTTTCCTAACTGCACATTTAACTTATACTCACTAAATTATTAATATTTTCTACTCATTTTTCAGATATATTGATTTCAAATCATTGTTCCGACACCACTGAAAATTCAGGCCATTATAAATAAAGTTAGACATGTCTCAAATTGATAATCTACACTTACATCCTACTGTTTTTTAGAACATGATTAATCTTAAATATGTCCATTTCTATTTTCCTCCATTTACTGAGAAGTATCAAAGTAAGAAGCTACATGCAGATGGAAATGATATTGTAGCTCTTCATAATGAGCTAACATATATTTGTTGGGATTTTTACCCCTTCAAATCTTTATCATCAAGTTTTAATCCAAAAAATCTTGTGGTGTTAAAATTGTCTTTTGACGATATGGAATAACTTTGAAATGAAGATAATCATCAAATACATTCTTCCATCAATTTTTATTGAGAAAAAATAGGATTTATAATTTATGTATTTGTGAATCATATGATTTCATCGTATTAAAAGTTATTAAAAATAAATATATTTTTTTTCTTTTATAGAAGCAACATCATTTGATCTAATTGTTGGTGAAAAAACATATATTTTATAATTATTATTAAACTTTTTCGTATTAATATAATTATTTCTTCTTTATATTTTTTATAAAACTCAAAGTAAGTAATGATGCTTTAGAGGTAATGTAACTATTTTATATTGTAACATCCTGAATTAATGGGTCTATGCGTTTAGTATAGGAATATGTTTAATATGTTAACTTAGGTGAAAGGGATCTAAATTTGGGCTTAGAATTAGGCAAGGGCCCAGATTAAATTATTTTAAGGTGGCATCATTAACAATTAAAAAGGTGGTAATTATGTAAAATGCCAAACATGGGCTTGCGGCCCAACATTAAGTGGCATTATAAGGGAATTAGAAGTGACGCCACACACAAGGGATTTAGAGGCCCAAAATTTAAGTTTAATGAGGCCCAGATCTTTTAATTTAAGTGAGTTAAATTTGACATTAGGGTTAGTAGGGGTGGACGGCTACAAGGCTACAAAATAGGAAAATTATGTGGATTTTTAAGTGATAATATCATAGATAAAAAGGAGAAAAGTTAGGAGCTTATCTCCAAGGGAAGTGTTGGCCGAAAATCTATCACCTAGAGGAGTGTAAAATTCGGCTATTGCATGGCAAAGAGGGTGCCGAAATTCTCCTCTCCTTTAGCTTAAATTTTAAGGGCGTTTTCGATATTTAGCAATAGGTGTCAAAAATCTATAAATAGGGGGGCTAGCTCCTTGATTCTGACATTTAAAAACCCTAGTTTTCTCTATTCTTTGTGCCGAATTCTTTAGCCTCTCCCTCTCCAATTTCTTTCTCCAAATTTCTTTCTTCAATTACTTCAAAAGCCGAAACTTCTCCCCACTTTCTTTTCCCTTGTGCCGATTTCTTTAAAAAGCCGAAGCATCCATTGCTTTTTCTTTTATTCATCATATTTGAGGAATAGTTTTATACTTCCGGCATTTAAATCTTCCATTGGCATTGCTGAATCCTCTCCCTAGTGCTAGCCGAATCCCCTAAGCTAAGGTAAGTGTAACATCCTAGAACTGGGGCTAGTTGTCATGGGAAATGATGGAATAAAGGGGCCTATTAATAATTTTATTATGGTGATGGGCAATTCCTCAAAAACAAGAAATGATGGCCGGCCTTAAGCATGGCCAAAGTTTAATTTTTCTTTCTTCCCTCCACCTAAAGCATGGCCGAATGATATAGGGTCAAGATTTTGAGGAATTTGTTTCCTTCCCTTGCATGGTTATGGCCGAATCTCTCCTAGTTGTTTTGCCTTCCTTTTTGAAATTTTTCTTGGCCAAATGAAGCTTGCTTTGAGAACCTCTACAATCGGTTAAGGAGCTAGTAAGGGAGGTACCGAAATGTTGGCCGAATACTTTGCTTATTAGCCCTCTTCTTGTGTTTTCTTGTAACCTTAGTAAGTATCGTAATAAAGGGGTGTTTTTGGATGGTGGCCAAATCTTTTGGTAAGTGCTATCTCTTTCTTTTTCGGATTGATTTGTGTAGTAATCAAAACTCATTTCTTTTCCATCCCTTTTTCTTTCCTAGATGGGATGGAATCCATTATTAAAGACTCTGTTATTGTTCTTTGAAGGGAGCCGAAACCTTTAAGCATCCTTTGGGGGTGGGCAAAACACATTCTCAAGACACTAAGAGTTTTGCTCCCTTGTGTGTAGTAATCGTAAAGAAGCATTGAAGGGATGGCTTACCGAGACTTCGTTTCATTTTGGTAAGATATATATATATATATACATATACTATTCGGCCAAAGGCCATTTTGGGTACCTAAGTGTAACCGAAATTGTACTTTGAATTTTAGGGGGTAAATCGGCTAAGAATCAGAAGTTTTGGTTTTCAATCTCGTGATTTAGTGCTAATAAAGGTTCGGCCTAAGGCCCTGTTTTATTACGTTATGATCAATCCCTTGGAATTGTTGGTTAATCTAATGAGACCCCTAAATACTGATCTATGATGGCCGAATATAGGAGCATTACGAGGACAAGTTCGGGACTTCGTAATATCGCATGTACACGGGATTGCTAGTTAAATCTTCGATTAAGTAGGTGTATGCGCTCTTACACATGTTATTAGTATAATCTGTTAATTGATAATATTATAACCTCTCATGTGGTTACCTTGCCTAGTGGGCATAAGCTTGGTATTCGGGTAAGTCCCCTATTACTCGATTTACGATATACGTTATATATACCATCATATGCTGTGAAATGCTATGCTATATACGATTGCACGATATATGGGATCATGATACTTGTGATATGAGCATGATGATGGTGGGATTGACGAGAGGGAGTAATATTCGTGTCGACGGGCACCAGTGTTTTGGTAACACATTGTGACTACGGTCACCAGAGGTTTGGTACCTCGCAGGTTTGGCACCTCATAGCGTCTCGTCCCGTGGCTTAGTACCACCGCGGGTTGGCCCCACATTTGGAGATACGGATCGACGCCGGTGATTTGGTATCACACGATGGGTTGGCCCCATCATTTGATTGTGACTTCGGGTCACCAGTGGTTTGGCACCACCAGTGGTTTGGCACCACACGTATAGTCAGGGATTTTGTGACCTGGTCACCAGTGGTTTGGCACCACCAGTGGGTTTGGTACCACACGGGTAGAAAAGGAGCATGGATGGCTAGGTTGGGTTGCATAATTGCATGTCATACTAATATCTTGTGTATGAGTGTTAATTCCGGGTTGGGGATTTATACACTGAGTCTTGGTGACTCACCCCCCTTCCCATATCATCTTGCAGGTGAGTAGAGCACGGATGCGGAGCCGAGGAGAGCTCGAGGCGGCCATGTTGGTTTTGTGGACTTGAAATTTTATTTTGCCCCGTTTTAAGTTTAATCATTCACTACAATTCGATTGGGTTGTAATATGGCCGCTTATTATTATTTTGGATGGTTAGGTAGTTGTTTTTACTTTACTTTATAACTGATGAACTAACGAACGGTTATGCAAATCGGTTAAAAGTAACGTTTTCAAAAATAAGTACTTGTACGCGTTTTCAAAAATGCTACCATCGGGTAACGAAATTTTCTAAGCTATCGATCACTCTATTGTTCTAAAATTAAGGGGTCAAATGGTTTTAAAGGAAGAAAGGATTTTCAACTCAATCGGATTTACCTAATCAACCCACTTGAGTTTTAACGAACACCGTTTTATACCCTTAGCAAAATTTGTAATTTCTACTGTTAATCCAAACCTTTCAAACTTCTTTTATTCCGTGACATACCAGATCCGGTCATGGCTTGTGGGCCGGGTTTGAGGTGTTACAATTTGGTATCAGAGCCAGGTTCAAAAACTCGGCTGTGAGGGCCTAAGACCTAAAAATATTCTTGCTAGATAGGCTTTTGAAAACCCCGTTGAAAATGATTTTGGTTGAACAACATGGCGTCGAGTCTCCGGCACCGATCCGCTCTTGTAAGTATTTTTAATCTATGTATGAATGGTTATCTATAAATGGGTAGAAAAATGGGACGTAGATAGTATGAAAGGTATATGAACCCTAAGACTAGTTTACCCCAAACAATCACATAAGATTTATAATTGCCTAATTAAACAAACCCATAACTAAGTCGCCGAGTTAAGGTGTGGTAACCCTTGTACGCATGTCTAGGATTGGATCCGGAAGAGCTTGGTATTTAAGTGGTCTTAGCGACTCACCTCCTCTTCGCGGGAATCCTACCTGGTGCGTAGCTTCGGTTCACCCTAACCGTGAGGACTTGTTCATGGGCCAAACCCTTTTATTAAAACCCGAAAGGGAATTAGCCGCATTTTTATAAAGACTCTAGTTTTAAAGACTTCCCTCAAACTTATGAGATTTATACTACAAAATTCCTTTGATTTATGGACATTTTAAAATACCCTTAGTAGTAAAATCACAAAAATACCCCTAGTTTTAGAATCTACTAAGCTACCCCAAAATTTTAACAAAATTTTCTTATACCCAAGATCCTTAAATTGCAAAATATCAAAAATATCATGATTTTGGAAAAGTACGAAACTGCCCCTAATTTGCAAATTACCAAAATGACCCTGGATTTTCAAAGTTTTGCAACACTACCAATTTGGGAGGACAATTTTTTTCAAAAAGAACCCCAAGTTTTGCAAATTTTAAATTTCCCTTGATTTGTCAAGAATTACAAACTCACCTTGTTTTATTACCAAAATACCTTGTAGGGTAAATGACGAAAATACCCCGGGTTAAGAAATGGGTCAAAAAGAGTGATGGAATAGGTGAATGTGTATCTTCGAATTACGATAGAAGACTTGAAACTTGTTTGATCGAAAGAACAACTTCTTAACTTCGCCAATAAGATTCTTTGCTAATAATCAGTAAAACATTGACTAACTCATAAAACTTTTTAAGATAGATTGCGCCATAAGAAATGAGTTCTAGAGGTCGCGGCCGTCGGGGACGCGGTAGAGGCCGGATGGCCGTGACAGAACCAGTTAGGTCGGGCCAAGGATCGGATAATGAGATACCACCTCCACCACCACCCCCAACTTTTGGTGATGGACATCCGGATCAGACGGGGGGTGAGTCGGTATCGCAGGCTATGCTACGTGTGCTAGAAATGATGGCTGAGACCAGTAGAGGTACAGGAGCTCGGAAGTCTGTATCTGAGCGGCTCCGATCCAACGGGGCTGAAGTATTTCGGGGTGTGTCAGGTGTCGCACCCAGTACAGCCGAATATTGGTTAGAATCAACCGAGAGGATCATGGATGATCTCGACTTAACAAATGAGGAGAAGCTGAAAGGAGCGGTGTCGCTTCTAAAAGACGAGTCATACCAGTGGTGGCTCACGGTTCGAGACGGCGCTACAGTAGATGATCTTACTTGGGAATACTTCAAGGCTACTTATCAGAAGAAGTATGTGGGCACCAGTTACACTGATACTCAGAGGAAAACCTTTCTGGGATTAGTGCAAGGAAATAAGTCAGTATCTGAGTATGAGGCAGAATTTCTAAGGCTGAGCCGCTATGCTCGGGGAGTTGTGTCATCTGAGCATGATCGTTGTGTCCGTTTTGAAGACGGACTTAGGGATGACTTAAGGCTGTTGATTGCTCCACAACAGGTACGTGAGTTTGCTGTTCTGGTAGAAAAGGCTAAGGTAGCCGAAAGGGTCCGGGAGTCTGTGAGACAGAGCTATGATAGGAGCAAACAGAAAAGAGGTATTGGGTCGTCTGATCGGAAATAATCGCACAAAAGAGGCCGACAGCAGTGGGCGAATCAGCCGGAAGGCCCATGGCTTCTAACCGAGAGACCGGCTGTGTAATCGCCAGGAAAGTCACATTGGGGAGGTTGTTACACCGGTGAGAGGGGTTGCTTTGAATGTGGATCTCCGGATCACCGTGTAAGGGATTGTCCTCGGAAGATGGCAAGGAATCAGCCAGAGGGGCAGATTTGTACTCCAGCACGGAATGTGGGACCACCGCAGAGGGGTCGTGGTAATGGTAGAGGAGGCAATGGTCCTAACCGAGGTCGCGGAACTCAGGGCAGAGGAGCAGGCAACACAGAAGCTAGGCAGCCTGGCTTAGTCTACGCAGCGAGACGTCGCGAGGAGGGTGACGCACCGGATGTCATCACCGGTACGTTCCTAATTTTTGGTCTTCCATATGTTGATTTAATTGATGTGGGTTCGACGCATTCATACATTGCCAGTAGTGTGGTAGAGACTATGAACTTGGATTTTGAGACTGCTTCTAGCGAGATGACTGTAATTAGCCCTCTAGGACACTCTGTGATGGTGAACAAGCTATATAGAGATTTACCCCTAGAACTCCAAGGGGTAGTGTTTGTGGCCAATCTGATGGAACTACCGTTTGGGGAGTTTGACCTAATTCTTGGAATGGACTGGCTGGTTAAGTATCAGGCAAGGTTGGATTGCGCTGCTAAGCGCATGATTCTAAAGACGGCTGAGGGTGATGAAGTGGTCATGATAGGTAACAGAAGAGACTATCTATCCAATGTAGTGTCTGCCTTGAAGGCCGAGAAAATGATCAGAAAAGGGCGTGAAGCATTGTTGGTTCAAATTTATGCCTTGGAGGCTAAGGAGTCAGCAGTTGAGAAGGTCCGAACTGTAAGGGAATTCACTGATGTGTTTCCAGAAGAACTCCCAGGTCTGCCTCCAGATCGGGAAGTTGAGTTCGGTATAGATTTGTTGCCCGAAACGGCACCTGTGTCCATAGCACCTTACCGAATGGCACCGAAGGAGTTGGCGGAGCTGAAGGCTCAAATTCAGAAACTCTTGGATAGAGGGTTCATTCGACCTAGTATATCTCCGTGGGGAGTACCTGTGCTGTTTGTCAAGAAGAAAGACGGGTCAATGCGGATGTGTATCGACTACCGTCAGCTTAACAAGTTAACAATCAAAAACAGGTATCCGTTGCCTCGGATTGATGACCTATTTGATCAACTAAAGGGTGCATCTGTGTTCTCAAAGATAGATCTTGGGTCGGGCTATCATCAACTTAAGGTAAAGGAGGCTGATGTGCACAAGACGGCATTTCGTACCCGGTATGGGCATTATGAGTTCTTAGTGATGCCGTTTGGGTTGACCAACGCGCCGGCAGCATTCATGGACTTGATGAATAGGGTGTTTCAGCAATACTTGGATCAATTTGTCATGGTGTTTATAGACGACATATTGGTTTACTCAAAGTCAGAGGAGGAGCATGATAGGCATTTGCGCATAGTTCTACAAGTGCTGAGGGAGGAGCAGTTGTATGCCAAATCAGTAAGTGCGAATTTTGGCTTAGCGAGGTGACTTTCTTGGGTCACGCGGTGTCAGCTGAAGGGATTAGAGTGGACCCTCGCAAGGTTGAAGCGGTGTTGGACTGGAAACCACCTAGGACAGTGGCAGAAATTCGAAGTTTTCTGGGTCTGGCCGGGTATTATCGAAGATTTGTGGAAGGATTCTCCTTAATCGCAGCACCGTTGACTAAGCTATTAAGGAAAGGAGTCCCATTTGTTTGGTCGAGAAACGAAGAAGAAAGTTTTGATAAGCTAAGAAAGATTCTCGACTGGAAGCTCCTGCTTTGGTGCAAATTTCGAGGCGGGAAATTGTTCACGCTTTATTGTGATGCGTCCCATAATGGGTTGGGATGTGTGTTGATGCAGAAGGGAAGGTAGTGGCCTATGCATCCCGTCAGGCTAAGACCGCATGAGGTTAACTATCCGACTCACGATTTGGAGTTAGCGGCGGTGGTCTTCGCTTTAAAAATATGGAGGCATTACTTGTATGGGGAAAAGTCGATAGTCTATACGGATCATAAAAGTTTGAGGTACCTCTTGACTCAAAAGGATTTGAATTTGAGGCAATACGATGGATTGAATCGGCCAAGGACTACGATCGTTCAATTGAGTACCACCTGCAAGGCTAATGTGGTGGCGATGCGCCGAAATGAAAGGTCGTGGATGCACTTAAGGCGATGTTTGCTCGTCTTAGCCTATACGACGACTAAGTCTTTTGGCGTAATTGCAAGTTAAGCCAACTTGGATCGAGGAGATTAAGGAAAAGCAATTAGGGGATGACAGTTTAAACGCACGAAGGCTGCAAGTTCAAGATGGCGGTTTGGAAGGGTATAGTTTGACTGGTGATGGGGTGCTGTGTTTTCAAGGACGGCCTTGTATGCCGAATGATGTGGGTTTGAGGCAAAGAATTCTTCAAGATGCACATAGCAGCCCATACGCTATGCATCCTGGAGGTAGCAAGATGTATGGAGATTTACGGAAGTAGTTCTGGTAGCCAGGTTTAAAGCGTGAGGTGACTGAATTCGTGGGAAGGTGTCTCACATGTCAGCGGGTAAAGGCCGAACATCAGTTGCCATCAGGGTTACTTCAACCCGTGAAGATTCCTCAGTGGAAATAGGAGAGGGTCACTATGGACTTTGTCAGTGGGCTACCCCTCACGCCCAGCAAGAAAGACGCAGTTTGGGTGATTGTGGACCGTCTGACCAAATCGGCTCACTTCATACCGGTAAGGGTGGATTACTCGCTCCAGAAGTTAGCTAAGTTGTATGTGGCAGAGATAGTGAGGTTGCATGGTGTGCCAGTGTCGATCATCTCAGACAGAGACCCCAGATTTACATCGAAGTTTTGGAGAGCACTACATCAGGCTTTGGGTACACGGCTGGATTTCAGTACAGCATTCCATCCACAATCTGACGGGCAGTCGGAAAGAGTTATTCAGATTTTGGAGGACATGTTAAGAGGCTGCGTTTTGGACTTCGGAGGTAGTTGGGACGAATTTTTGCCATTAGCTGAGTTCGCATACAACAACAGTTATCAGGCAAGCATTAAGATGGCACCATATGAAGCGTTATATGGTAGGAGGTGTCGCACACCTACTTGTTGGACGGAGTTGGGAGAGCGACGGATGTTAGGACCGGAATTGGTTGCAGAAACTGAGGATAAGGTGAAGAAGATCCAAGCTCGATTGAAAAAAGCCTCGGATAGGCAAAAGTCTTACGCTGATCTCAAGCGGAGGGACATAGAATTTGCCGTAGGAGACGAAGTTTTTCTGAAGGTCTCGCCATGGAAGAAGGTGCTAAGATTTGGGAAGAAGGGCAAATTAAGTCCAAGGTTCATTGGACCGTTTAAGGTGTTGAGACGAGTGGGACTAGTGGCTTATCACCGAGTTACCAAAGAGAATCGAGTCGATTCACGATGTGTTCCATGTCTCCATGCTTAGACGCTATCGTTCTGATCCATCACACATCTTGGCAGTTGAGGAAGTTGAGGTAAGTCCAGATTTGACGATGGAAGAGGAACCTGTGCAGATCCTAGATCGGGATGTGAAAGTTTTGCGTAGGAAGTCAGTTCCTTTAGTGAAGGTCCTATGGCGGAATCATGGCGTGGAGGAGGCTACGTGGGAGCCCGAGGATGTGATGCGGCAGCAATACCCCTAACTCTTCTGACCCAGGTAATTTCGGGGACGAAATTATTTTTAAGGGGGGGTAGAAGTGTAACATCCTAGAACTGGGGCTAGTTGTGATTGAATGATTTTTCTTGTGTTTGAATTTGCTATAGTATTAATCGTGGAATAATACGACTTAATTAGAGGTCTTGAGTGGGCTCGGTTTAGTAGAATTTTAATTTGGAAGTTTTAAAGGTAGGGGCCTCAGAAGATAGGGGTTAAGTACAAAATTGGGCGGATTATGGCACAAGGAATAGGCTTGGTGCAACTGGTTGGGTGCGCCTAAGGGTGTTGCTACGGCTTGGGTTCGAGGCATGGTGGCTGCAAGTGCCATTTTATTTTTGGGTAAAACGGCCTGGGGGAGATCTTATTAATAAAAAGTGGAGTAATTGGCATGAAAGTCGGGCCGGAAGAAGTGGTTAGGGCACTAAGGGAGCTCTTGAGGTCACGCGTTCGAACCCTTGGGATAGCTCATAAGCAGGTTTATTTGTTTTTGTCTTAGTGACGTGGCAATGGAGCTTGCTGAAGGAGTGTTTAAATAAAGTTGTGTTGCGCCTATGTCATGAAACGCCCAGTAGCCGAGTGGCTGAAGCTTGGAGAGGAGTGTCTCACGTCTTGGGTTCGAAACCCCTGGGCTGTAGGGGGCGTTTTGTTTTTGGCTTCCGGCATTAAGTGCGTGGGGGAGCCAAGTCTTGGAAGCTTAAAGAGAATTTCCGACGCTATCATAACAGATATAGCGCAGTAGCAGAATGGTCAGAGGCGTGGGCAATCTCTCCCAGGTCTCAGGTTCGAGACCTGGCAGCAGCATGAAGGAAATTTGAATTTTATTTTTTGTTTTGGCCGGCAGAACGCAAGTGGCCTGCGCATGGGGCATGCATGCACGCGTGAAAGCAAGCTGGAGGGCTGCCCTTCTTTTGTTTTTTTTATTATCATTATTATTATTAATAATATTATTATTTTTATTATTTTATGAGGGTGTATGGGTAAGATTCTTACCATTATTTATTAAAGGATGGGGAGGTCTCCATTTTATATTGTTTCATTATTTTATGTCATGGGAAATGATGGAATAAAGGGGCCTATTAATAATTTTATTATGGTGATGGGCAATTCCTCAAAAACAAGAAATGATGGCCGGCCTTAAGCATGGCCAAAGTTTAATTTTTCTTTCTTCCCTCCACCTAAAGCATGGCCGAATGATATAGGGTCAAGATTTTGAGGAATTTGTTTCCTTCCCTTGCATGGTTATGGCCGAATCTCTCCTAGTTGTTTTGCCTTCCTTTTTGAAATTTTTCTTGGCCAAATGAAGCTTGCTTTGAGAACCTCTACAATCGGTTAAGGAGCTAGTAAGGGAGGTACCGAAATGTTGGCCGAATACTTTGCTTATTAGCCCTCTTCTTGTGTTTTCTTGTAACCTTAGTAAGTATCGTAATAAAGGGGTGTTTTTGGATGGTGGCCAAATCTTTTGGTAAGTGCTATCTCTTTCTTTTTCGGATTGATTTGTGTAGTAATCAAAACTCATTTCTTTTCCATCCCTTTTTCTTTCCTAGATGGGATGGAATCCATTATTAAAGACTCTGTTATTGTTCTTTGAAGGGAGCCGAAACCTTTAAGCATCCTTTGGGGTGCAAACACATTCTCAAGACACTAAGAGTTTTGCTCCTTGTGTGTGTAATCGTAAAGAAGCATTGAAGGGATGGCTTACCGAGACTTCGTTTCATTTTGGTAAGATATATATATATATATACATATACTATTCGGCCAAAGGCCATTTTGGGTACCTAAGTGTAACCGAAATTGTACTTTGAATTTTAGGGGGTAAATTGGCTAAGAATCAGAAGTTTTCGGGTTTTCGAATCTCGTGATTTAGTGCTAATAAAGGTTCAGCCTAAGGCCCTGTTTTATTACGTTATGATCAATCCCTTGGAATTGTTGGTTAATCTAATGAGACCCCTAAATACTGATCTATGATGGCCGAATATAGGAGCATTACGAGGACAAGTTCGGGACTTCTGTAATATCGCATAGACACGGGATTGCTAGTTAAATCTTCGATTAAGTAGGTGTGTAAGCTCTTACACACGTTATTAGTATAATCTGTTAATTGATAATATTATAACCTCTCATGTGGTTACCTTGCCTAGTGGGCATAAGCTTGGTATTCGGGTAAGTCCCCTATTACTCGATTTACGATATACGTTATATATACCATCATATGCTGTGAAATGCTATGCTATATACGATTGCACGATATATGGGATCATGATACTTGTGATATGAGCATGATGATGGTGGGATTGACGAGAGGGAGTAATATTCGTGTCGACGGGCACCAGTGTTTTGGTAACACATTGTGACTACGGTCACCAGAGGTTTGGTACCTCCAGAGGTTTGGCACCTCATAGCGTCTCGTCCCTGTGGCTTAGTACCACTGTGGGTTGGCCCCACATTTGAGATACGGGATCGACGCCAGTGATTTGGTATCACACGATGGGTTGGCCCCATCATTTGATTGTGACTTCGGGTCACCAGTGGTTTGGCACCACCAGTGGTTTGGTACCACACGGGGTAGAAAAGGAGCATGGATGGCTAGGTTGGGTTGCATAATTGCATGTCATACTAATATCTTGTGTATGAGTGTTAATTCCGGGTTGGGGATTTATACACTGAGTCTTGGTGACTCACCCCCTTCCCATATCATCTTGCGGTGAGTAGAGCACGGATGCGGGCCGAGGAGAGCTCGAGCGGCCATGTTGGTTTTGTGGACTTGAAATTTTATTTTGCCCCGTTTTAAGTTTAATCATTCACTACAATTCGATTGGGTTGTAATATGGCCGCTTATTATTATTTTGGATGGTTAGGTAGTTGTTTTTACTTTACTTTATAACTGATGAACTTACGAACGGTTATGCAAATCGGTTAAAAGTAACGTTTTCAAAAATAAGTACTTGTACGCGTTTTCAAAAATGCTACCATCGGGTAACGAAATTTTCTAAGCTATCGATCACTCTATTGTTCTAAAATTAAGGGGTCAAATGGTTTTAAAGGAAGAAAGGATTTTCAACTCAATCGGATTTACCTAATCAACCCACTTGAGTTTTAACGAACACCGTTTTATACCCTTAGCAAAATTTGTAATTTCTACTGTTAATCCAAACCTTTCAAACTTCTTTTATTCCGTGACATACCAGATCCGGTCATGGCTTGTGGGCCGGGTTTGGGGTGTTACAGTAAGATTCGATTTTTGATTAGTTCTCATAATCTATTTTAGAAAGGCAAAAGCTGAAAGCTAATAGTTAATGGTTTTATGATGGGTGACAATTCGGGATTTGAAGGAAGCCTAGTCGACTAGATCTAAAAGCCGAAAATCATAAGTCTCCAATTTCGGGAATTTAAGGTAAGAAGATTATCCCTAGATTTTTATTGGACTCGTTCAATATATATATGATTTTAACTCTATAAGGAGGATTAACGATTAAATATTGTTATAGTAGCTCTGATAAGGATTTGATGGAATTAAATATGGATCTGGCAAAAGAAAAAATTCCTAAGTTTAAGAAACGAGCAAAGATTCATTGCTCGAGATTGGCCAATTGGTTGTGGATCGGCTTACAACAACACCTTAGGCGGATAGCAGTTTGTGTCGACTAAGGATAGCGTCAATATAGAAAGCCTCGCTTTATCGGTAATCAGTGAAGTGTAGATCTCTAACACACTACTAATAAACTCAGTATGTATATCTATTTATGTATGTTATGGGCTAAAAAGCGGAACAAGGTCAGATAGACAATCGAATGGAACCCTAAAAGGGTTAGGCAAGGATGCCAGTGCACGTAAACATGGAACTCCCTATGTGTATCAAAAATATTTAAGTCTGCATGATGTTTTCTTATGTATGTATGCATGGGGTGGGAATGATGATAATTGAAGGGGAAGTGCATGATAGGTCACTTGGTGATCGGTGGTAGAAATCCCACATAATATAAATATAAGGTCACATAATGATCGGTGGCTATGCCACGTTTAATGATTCCTACTTGATAGGAATAGGCAGTACGGCTATCATTTTGGTGTGTAGCGGATGGATGGTTGATTGTAGAAATCCCCAAGATGTGATGGTTGGTACGGGTTGGTGTGTAGAGGATGGAAACCTAGGATGGGTTGGTTTATTCATTCCTTATTGTTTATTATGTGATTATGAATGATGCCTTCCTGTATGGGCCAGGGCCCATAATGTGTTGTGGGCTCAGGTCGATGTGTGTTTTGTGATTTATACACTGAGTCTTTGTGACTCAAGCTTTCCTTTTCTCTACTCTTCAGATGAGCAGTAGATCGTGGATATGGGAGCCGAGACGGACTCGAAGGGCCATCAAGTTCTATTTCTACAAGTTATTTTCTTTTGAGATTTCTTAAAGTTTAATTTATTTCATTGTTATTTCGAGAATATTTATGTAATAAGGCCCCTAGTATTCATTCAACTCAGCAGTTATCAATGTTAAGCAACTTATGAATTTTATGATAAGGTTTATTTATACTTAATAATAAAAATACAAAGAGGTTTATTTTCAAAAAGTCTCTCCTTTATTCAAATTTAATTAACTTAACTTGTGTTTTCAAAACGCGATAAAGTGTTATATGTTCGATAACATGCCAGATCCGATCGAAACACATGGGCCGGGTTTGGGGTGTTACATATATTTTCATTATATAGGATCTTGTTAATTTAGAGGTAATGTAACTATTTGCTGTCTCTTGCTTCTCTTCAAGTACTCCATGTGAAAATTAGCTAGTTGATAGTAGTTGCACCAATCACATGACTTGTGGTAAGAAGTTGTTTAAAGATCTTGACAGGTCATTGAAATCGAGTGTAAGGATAGGAAATGGAGAATACCTAAAAGTGCAAGGAAAAGGCACAGTGGTAATAGAGAGCTATGTTGGAACTAAGTTGATTTCAGATGTTTTGTTTGTATTTGAGATTGACCAAAACTTGTTAAGTGTGGGGCAATTAGTAGAAAATGGGTTCAAGGTAATGTTTGAAGAAGGAATGTGTCTAATTCTTTACTGTTGTAGCAATGTATTGTTCAGGATCAAGATGCAAAATAAGAGTTTCTCATTGAATCCACTTGAGGAGGAACAAGTGGCATTCAAGTGTCAAGTCAGTGACTTTGAATTGTGGCATAAGAGGTTAGGATACTTTCATCACAAAGGTTTGCAGTTCATGCAGAAAAATGAAATGGCAATTGAGCTACCAATTTTGGAGGAGTTAAATTCAAGATGCAAAGCTTGCTTGACTGGCAAACAAACAATGTTTGCCTCCTAAAAACTTAACTTGGACAGCTAAAAAGAGGTTGCAGTTGATTCACACTGATTTGTGTTTTCCACAAGCAACTCCTGTATTGAATGGTAGCAGGTATTTCATTATATTTATTGATGATTTTACCAAAATGTGTTGATTTTTTTATGAAGCAAAAATCTGATGTTGCTTATGTGTTTTTTAAGTATAAAAGATAGGTTGAAAGTCAAAGTGGTTGTAAGATTCAGGTTGTCAATCTGATAATGGGACAGAATATAACTCACAAAGGTATAATACTTTTTGTGAGGAGGCTGGGATAGAGCATCAACTCACTACTCCCTACTCTACACAATAGAAGGGAGTTAGTAAGAGGGACAAGTTGGGAGAAAAATCTGAGCATGGAATATTTGTTGTTTATAGTTTTGTGTCAAAAGCCTAGAATCTATCAACCTCAAATAGGAAAGATGATTATGAGTAGAGATGTTCAGTTCCTAGAAGATGAGCAGTGGGATTGGACAAGTGGTGCAGAAGAACAAAAACAAGAGTTATCTCTTAATCCTAATGAACTGGTGGATGATACATCAATTAAAGGTACACGATCATTGAGTAAAGTTTATCAAATGTGCAGTATAGCTATTTTTGAACCTGTAGGGTATAAGAAAGCCAAAGATGATAAGGAGTTGATGGAGGCAATAAAGGAAGAGTTGGGTATAATAAAGAAAAACCAAACATGGGAACTAGTTGAGAGGCCCGCAAATAGAAAGGCGATTGGAGTTAAGTGGGTTTTCAGGACCAAACTTAACCCTGATGGCTCAGTGAGCAAGTATAAGGCTAGGTTGGAGGTGAAGGGATATGCACAGGTTTAGGGAGTTGATTTTTCTAAAACTTTTGCCTTTGTGGGAAGACTGGACATAATTAGGATGCTTTTGTCTATGTCAGCTCAATGAGGTTAGAGGGTGTGTCAGTTGGATTTGAAGTCAGCACTCCAGAACGAAGTATTGAACGAAGAATATATGTTGAGCAACCAGATGGCTTCATCACAACAAGTCAAGAAGGGAAGGTTTTTCTGTTAAAGAATGCTCTCTATGGGTTGAAACAAGCTCCTAGAGCATGGTACAACAACGTAGATGAACATTTGTTGAACATAGACTTTGTAAAGAGCTTGAGTGAATCCACTCTCTATGTAAAAAAGTCAGGTACAAGTATATTCATTTTATCTCTCTATGTAGATGACATGTTGGTGACAAGAAATGATGCAACTCAAATTGAACTATTCAAGAAGGACATGATGGAGGTATTTGAGATGACTGATCTTGATGAGATGCATTATTTTCTGGGAATAAAGATCAAGCAAAATCAAAAAGAGGTGTTTCTTTGCTAGAAAAAGTACATGAAGGAGATTCTGAAGAGGTTCCATATGGAAGAGTGCAAGAGTGTGAACACTCCAATGAATCAGAAAGAAAAACTTCAAAAAATGGATGGGGCAAAACCTGCAGATGAGAAGGTGTATAGGAGTTTTGTTGGGTGTCTTATGTACCTCACATCCACTAGGCCAGACATCATGTACACTGTAAGTGTTTTGTCTAGATTTCTCCATTGTGTAAGTGAAATTCATATGATTGCTGCAAAGAGGGCATTAAGATATTTGAAGGGAACACTTGCATATGGAATCAATTTTAGCAAAGCTGAGAAGTTCAACCTAAAGGGTTATTTTGATAGTGACTGGGCCGTATCACTAGATGATATGAGAAGCACTTCAGGCTATTGCTTCACGTTTGGCTCATGTTGTTTCTCTTGATGCTCAAGAAAGCAAGAGATGGTGGATCAATCAACTGCGGAAGTTGAATTTATTGCAGCTACAACTGCTGTAAACCAAGCCTTGTGGCTAAAAAAGCTAATGAATAATATGTATTTGAAGCAATAGGGGAGTATAGAAGTGTTTGTGGATAATCAAGCTACTATATCTATTTCACTTAATCCTGTATTTCATGAAAGAACAAAACATTTTAAAGTCAAGTATTATATGCTGAAGGAAGTGCAGAAGACAGGCCAAGTAAAGCTGATTTATTGCAGATCAGAGGACCAGGTGGCAAATATTTTTACTAAGTCTTTCCATGTTAGTTGATTTGAGTTTCTTAGGAACAGACTTGGTGTTTGCAGCACTTGAGTCAGGAGGAAAATGTTAGTGTTTCAAGGCTGCAACCATTTAAAAAAAATAAGACTAAGTGTTAGGGGGATTTTTTAGCTTGTTAGTAGGAGTAGGAGTTGTTAGCTTGTTAGTAGCAATTTGAATTTATTTTTGTTGAGGTTGTTACTTGGGACTTTTATGTAAGGGCTGCTTTGTTAATCAATTAAATCATCCCTTCATTCATATTTTGTTCTATACTTCAGTTAGTTCTTTGTTAAGCCAACAGTTGCACTTATCTCAAAACAAGTTAAATGAACACATGGAACTTGGATGCTATTTTCAATGCCAACCCTATCACAGTTTTCATTCTCAAGCTAGATTGATGAGCTTTTATGTTTACCGGAACCGAACATAAACACTTGGAAAAAAAAATCAAAATGATTTTGGTTTAGTTGGAACTTCAAAGTGTAGAGTTGGTTTCTTGGTAAAGCAATTTGACTTGATTGTTATATCAGTTTGGGCTAAAACTTGAATCAATTTTCCCCTTTTGTAATTAAAATTCCAGAATTTTATTCTGTTTTGAAATTGAAAGGATGCAACATTGGAATTGGTTGTTACATTCGTTTTTATGAGATGGTATCCAACAAGTTCAAGATTTGTAGCTTAGTAATTAAAAAAACTTTCTGTAACACTAAACTATGATCTACTATAAGAAAAAACACAAATTTTATACTTCTCTGACTATTTTATAATGCCATGTGACTTAAATTTTTAGTAATTAAAAAGATTCTGCTTTGGAGTTCATAAAATATACATGCGAAGCCGTGGTGGGTACCATAGTGCAGATATGAAGCTTCGTACTTAAATTCTTTTAGGCAGTTAACTTGTTTTTAATTTATAAGATCAGTGGTGGACTTCATTCAGCTTCATTGTTTAGTTTCCAGCCTTGGTTCTTATACCATAGGGAGTAAGTGGAGCTTTATTGTTTAGTTTTGAGCATTGATCTTAATACTCACTGCATTTGCTTACTTATGTCCTTGGTATTTGTTGTGCTTTTTACTTGCAAGTTTAATGCAACGTAACATATGTTTAACTGAAACAGAGTGTCAATAGAGAATTGATGGTAGATCTTTGGAAATGCCATTATGTTTGGAGTTTTACCTATAATAGAAAAAGGAGCAAGTAAGCTTTTCAAGAGCTTCAATTTCTTCCGATGAATGCTTGCTTTATGTTTGTGCATGAACTGAGATATTGAGGCAGTACTGCAACTTGTTAACAGATACGCCTTCTTGATCTTATTCAAATTGAGCCAATGCAAATTGAAGCTATTTCCTAAGCTCTTTCTGGTTTTTGAACCTTCAGAGGAACCTTATGCTCTTTGGTAATTTAACCTTCCTTGAGAGGTGTTGAAGAATAGAAAGATAGAGAGAAAGAAGTTCTGTTTGTATTACTTGAAAATAAAGAGAGAATACAAGCACGTATTTAATGCAGTAGAGTTAAGCAATAACTGCTCTTTAACAACCATGCTAACTACTTTAACACACTAACAGCTTTCTATTTCCTAACATTCCCCGTGCTCTACTAGCGTTCTTCCTTGTGAAATGTCATCTTCAAGTGCTGCAACTTTAAGCTTCCTTTTGAACTTATTAAACATTACTGCTGATAGTGGTTTCGTTAAAACATCAGCAATTTGATCATGACCAGACACATGACCAACTTGAACCACACCTGCAGCAAGTTTCTCTCGGACAAAATACACATCCAACTCGACATGTTTAAATTTGGAGTGCAGGATCGATTTCTGCGACGACAAGCTAATCACTTTGAACTATCACACCAAACAAGTGCCTTGGTGAAAAAAAACAGAGAAAGCTCCATCAACAAAGAGCGGAGCCAGACTATCTCAGTAGTAACATTGGCCAAACTTCTGTATTCAGTTTCAGCAGTAGATCTGGACACAACCTGCTACTTCCTCGAGCTCCAAGACACTGGATTACCTCCGAGGAAGACGCAATATCCCGACGTCGATCGTCGATCATCAAGATCAGAACCCCAGCTGGAGTCGGAGTAGCCTTCAAGAATTAGTTTGGGCGCACGTTGAAAATGAAGACCATGCTCCAGCGTGCCTTGTAGATAACGCAAAATTCGCTTGACGGCTTTGAGATGAGTGTCCAAAGGTTTGTGCATGAATTGGTATACCTTATTGCCCGAGAAAGCAATATCCGGCCTCGTGATGACAACATATTGAAGAGCACCCACTATGCTTCGAAAAAGAGTTGCATCATCAGTCGAACTCCCTTCAGTACTCGACAACCTACAAGTAGAAATCATAGGTGTAGGAGAACTATTTGATCTGTCCATAGAAGCTTTCTTAAGCAACTCCTGTATATATTGTTTCTGACTAAGAAAAAGACCATTGGCAGTATGTTTAACTTCAATGCCCAAAAAATAGCTTAAGTTGCCCAAGTCCTTCAGAGAGAACTTGCTATGAAGCTCCTTGACAAAGTGATTGATAGCACTTGTGTTGGAACCAAATAACGATGATATCGTCCACATACACTAGGACATAAAGAAGTCGAGTGTCGAGGCGATTTATAAAGAGGAGTTGTCACACCTTTGATATTTCGAACTTGTTGGCAAGGAGAAACTCTTTCAACTTGTGAAACCAGTGCTCGAGGGGCTTGTTTGAGTCCATATAATGCTTTCTTTAGCTTGCACACAAGCTGCTGCCCATTTGGTCCTGTCTGTTCAAACCCTGGTGGTTGCACCATGTATATGTCTTCACTTAAATCACCATTCAGAAACGCGTTATTAACGTCTACCTGTCGAAGGGACCAGCCCAAGGAGACTGCTAAAGCCAAGACTACCCGAATTGTTGTAGGCTTCACTACTGGGCTGAAAGTCTCATGGAAATCTATGCCAGCTTCCTGAAGATAGCCTTTTACTACCAACCTCCCTTTGTAGCGCACTATTGAGCCATCAGCATTCCTCTTAAGCTTGAAGATCCATTTACAACCAACAGCCCTCCGATCCTTAGGTAATGGTACCAGATCCCAAGTGTGGTTCGAAAGTAAGGCTTGATATTCAGCTTGTGCTGCTGCTGCCCATTGAGGAACCCGAAATGCCTCAGTTATAGAAGTTGGTTCTTTTTTAGCCAAGATAGAAGAAAAAAGTTTAGGCTTGTAAATGCCACTTTTGGACCTGGTTTGCATAGGATGACCATTTTGAAGAATAGAACTGGAAGGAGCTATAGGAGGAGAAGAGGAAGGCACAAGAGGCTCAGCAGAATGTACTGGAATGTCAGCAGATGGCGCACTCGACTGAAGTGGAGAAGGCACTGGAAGAACAGTAGGTGATGCACGAGACTGAAGTGGAGATTGATGAGAACCACCTGAACCACAATTAGTGTGCTGAGATGAACTGGGCATGGCCATAGGGTTGAACGAAGTCGGTATTGTAACAAGAGGAACATAGGACTGCTGACGAGACTGTTGAACAGGAGCAGAATGACCTTGACAAACAAAACCATGCAAGAACGGGAACTGAGTTTCATCGAAAACCACATGCCGAGACACAAATATTCGACCAGTATCATCAAGACACTTGTAGCCCTTGTGATTTGAAGCAAGTCCAACAAACACACATTTCTTGGATCTAAACTGAAACTTGTGATGATTATATGGCCTCAAGAAGGGAAAACAAGCACACCCATAAACTCGTAAATAAGAGTAAGATGGTTTGACCTTATACAGCATCTCATAAGGACTGCGGTGTTGGAGAAGTGGTGTTGGAAGCCTGTTAGCTATGTGAACAGCATAGGAGAAAGCAGAAGACCAAAAATCCAGAGGCATGGAGGCTTGAGCCAAAAGAGTTAACCCCATATCAACCACCTGACGATGGCGTCTTTCAGCTACACCATTTTGCTGTGAGGTGTGAGGGCAAGTGATCCTATGTTGAATGCCATGTTTGAAAAGTTCACTAGACAAAGATCGATACTCACCTCCCCAATCTGTTTGAAGCATTTTGATAGAGGAACCAAATTGAAGTTGAACCATTTTGTGAAAATTGAGAAAACAGCTCAATACTTCAGACTTAGTTTTAATCAAATACAGCCACATATATCGACTATTTGATTGAACAGAAGAGGGTCCCCAAACATCAGATACAACCAGTTCAAATGGTACAGAATATACGGTTGTGGATGCCTTAAACGGTAGCTTATAAGACTTGCCTAGCTGACAAGCAGTACATACTGGAGACAGACTATCGAGCTTGAACGAAACATTGCACGTGCATAGGATACGAGAAAGAACATCATGATTTGGATGACCAAGTCTGTTATGCCATAGTAGGGGAGCAGAGGAGAGTCGAGCGTGGCACACTTGAACCGAGCGAGACTTAGGAACTCCAAATTGAACCGAGGGAGATGTAGGTACAGCAGAGAGAGTCTTGGCATGATTATGTTGAGACACATCAAATCGGTAAAGGCCATTATGCATGTGGCCCACTAGAAGTATCGTCCCTGTCTGAATGTCCTTGACAAAACACAAATAAGGGTGAAATTCAAAGTAAACACCATTGTCTTTAGCAAATTGTCCCACTGACAGGAGATTCTTGCATACAGTAGGTACATGAAGAACATTTTTAAGATGTAAAACTCGTGAACCAGTTAGCAAAGAAGAGGTTCCTACATGAGCTATAGAAACAGAAGCACCATTGCCCATTGATACATGATCCGTACCTGTGTAAGGGGAAGAAGTAGAGAGGGCTGTCATGTCTGGAGTAATGTGATTCGTAGCTCCAGAATCAGGATACCAAGCTTGGACTGATGGCCTGGAGCATGAAGGTTGCGGAATAGTTGAGACTTGTGAATGCGAGTTACAACAAGATGTAGTAAGATCTTGATTGTTGCACTGATGATAGTTAACCATCTTTGAAGAAACAGATTCCACACCAGAAAAGTTTTCATCAAAGCGATGATAACAAGTTTGAACCACATGCCCCACTTTGCCACACAACTGACATTGTGGTCTAGAACGAGACCAACCTCGACCATTGCCCCGATATCGGCCACGAGACCAACCTCGACTACGTCCGCGCTGGCCCATCCTGAAATCTTGAGAATAAGTATTAGAAGTATCTGTGGTTTTTGAAGGATTCGTGGAACAAGAAGATACATTCGCCTGCATAGGAACTTCAGATAAGACAGCTAATTGTCGCGCCTCACAATCAAGTAACATTTCAGTCAGTAAATCAATGGACATAGGGGTAGCAGAGGCTATAACCCGAATGGACTCATATTCAAGTGAAAGACCGGCTAAAATAATGCTGATTTGTTCTTGTTCTGTAACCATATGTCCTGCTGCAATAAGGCTATTACTCAATTGCTGAATCTTGGACAAGTATTCTTTGATGGTGAGATTAGCTTTCTTGAGAGAGTACAAATCACGTCGAATGCTTGAAATCTTGATATTGGATTTAACTCCAAATCGAGCTTCAACAATGAGACCAAATAGCAAAGACTTGTCTTGGCGGTAGTAAGATGAATTAAAATATCATCGGATATTGTGGTTAACAACCAGGAGGCTAGAAATTTGTCTTGTTTCTTATGAGCAAGAAACGCAGGATTATCAATCAACTGACCGTCAGCACCAGAAATAAAAGAAGAAGGAACTGGAACAGTACCTTGGACAAAGCCTTCAAGATTATATGCCTCAAGAATGAGAAGCAACTGATGTTTCCACAGCAAGAAATTATTTTCAGTAAGCTTGACAGTATCATGTTTGGTGAAGTAGTGAACTGCAGGTAGTATACCACCCGAACTGGTTGATGGAAAAACAGCCTTAGTATTGGACGAATGATGAGGAGTGTCACCTCCAGGTACTGGCTCCGTCGCCATCAAAAAAAAAAATTTAGAAGCAAAAAATAATGGCTCTTGATACCATGTTGAAGAATAGAAAGATAGAGAGAAAGAAGTTCTGTTTGTATTACTTGAAAATAAAGAGAGAATACAAGCACGTATTTAATGCAGTAGAGTTAAGCAATAACTGCTCTTTAACAACCATGCTAACTACTTTAACACACTAACAGCTTTCTATTTCCTAACAAGAGGTAATTTACCTTTGTTTCATTGTGATGTTTTTAGCATCCTCGTGATCTTTTTCCCCTAATTTATCAATTGGTTTATATGAATTCAGAATTTGCCAAAGTTGCTGTTATCCCAAAACTTGTGGGATGATGGAGCTGGAGATTATTTTCAGTGGCACCCCTTTCACAGTTTTCACTCTCAAAGCTAGATTGTTGAGCTTCGAAGTTTTACCCCGTTGAGGAAACCAACAAGGTACTAGAATATTGGCATTCGCAGTCAACTCAGTCTCTAAGAATTAACTATTCCATCACCTTATTTTCTTTGGATAATTATATATTTAATTTAATTGATTCTATGGATGATAAATACTATTTTTAATGTTAGTTTTTTTAGTATTATTTTAATTATATTTTTTGTTATCTTTTAGTGGCTAATCATAGTCCTTGAAGTAGATTTTGGATATATCTATTGGATAAGAATGATAATATGGATAAATATAATTGTTACTTAGGATTTAAGTTTAGATAACATTTTCTACAGTAAATAGGTGTAAAAAGAAGGTGATAAATAATTGGTCCAAGTCATGGGAGTGGATTATTTGTTTAAATTCGAAGTCTTATTTAAAATTTAAGAGTATTTAAGAAAAAATATTAGACTCAAAATATAAGTTTTACAAAAATTAGGCACATTAAAAAATGAGCTCAGGTTTGAACTTTAAAGGTTTGAGTCTGACTCGACTTGACTCATTTTTTAAATTTGTAATGGTTTATATTATGTTATGTAACTTATGACACATAAAATTTAAAACTACTATAATATAAACATTAAAAAATGTTAAGATGACTATATATAAAATTTTAATAAATAAAAAATATATTTATTAAATATTAAACTAATATAATATAAAAATTTTGAATAATTTTGTAGCAGTGGAAAATTTTGATGGAAACAACAAAGATTAGAAACCCAAACAACTTGTGGGGCTAGGTGTAAAAAGTTATAAAATAATTAAATATATTAAATAATTTTGTAGTTATTGAGGTTTAAATTCATTGGATAATTTAAAATTAAAATCAAATTAATAGAATGTATAAGCGTTGAGGATTAAAAGTATTATTGTACCAACTACAAATAGGCTACAACATCATTTTCATTAATATTTTAACGGAGGACGACCAAGTCGTCATGTCTATTAACAATCTAACGAAAGAGTAATCAAAACAAAATACACGCTAATAATTAAGTAGCTTACTCTATATTCATTAAGAAAATATTTATTTATGACTTAATTAAATTGGAAGCCTTAAATTATGCCTTTTGTTTTAGGTACTTCAATTTTTTTATCGAAACAAGTACCTAAACTTTAATCCGTTAGCCCCTGCGGTTACCTCCATTCGTTCCAACCAATCAAAAAACACCAAATCTCAACCCCACTAAAATATAATTAAAAAAAAATTGATAATAGTATTAAATAAAAATAACTAAAAAAGTAGGCCTCTCCTCACCCTCCTTTTCCCTCTCCCTATATATTAAAATTTTATATATACTTTTATTTAATTAGGACTTTTTGGTCTGTATTATTTTTCACTTCCATTTTAGTTTTATGATTCTAGAGAATGGTCAAATTGAACTGAACTAAAGATTGAGGGACGAGGGGGTTTTTTTTTAATTTTTAATATTAATATAATTATTTTTATTTAATATTAACATAAAATATTTTTTTAATTATATTTTAGCGGGTGATAGTGTAATTGGGGAAGACGAAGGGTTAAGGCGACGAGGGTGTTCATGCGGAAAAGACGATTTTCTCCCTGAGGAATCGTTTAAGTGCTGGGGCAATTACATCCAAGCGCTGAAAGAAACTCCGACTTGGTTCATGAATTGGGTTTTGACCCAATCGCTTGACTCGACAGAGCTCCATGAAATTAAGGGTCGAAGCCAACATGAAATGAAGAAGAACCTCTCGTGGTGGGACCTTATTTGGTTTGGTGTCGGTGCCGTCATTGGAGCCGAAATTTTCGTTCTCACCGGACTTCAAGCACAACAAGTCTCCGGCCCCGCTGTGGTTTTGTCCTTCGTGGTGTCCGGCGTGTCGGCCATGCTTTCTATGTTTTGCTACACTGAGTTCGCCGTTGAAATTCCTGTTGCTGGCGTAAACAGTATACTAATAATTATTTGAGGTCTAATTTTAGTTTTAGTCCCTCTATTGTGCTGAATTTGATATTTAACCTATAATTAAAATATGCTACAATTTCTATTTACTTTTTTAATTCCAATTATTAACTCGTTGTTCCCCAAAATGAAAATTTTATAGTTTAATCCTTTTACAAATGGTAGAATTATAAATTAATATATAATAAAATTACACTTTAATCCTTCCTTCAAAAATAAAAAAATCTATCTAATCTCTTAAAAATATGAAATACTAATAAATTAATAAATGAAAATTATATTTTAACCTCTAAAAAATTTATAATTCAATTCGACCATCACTAATAAGATTTCTAAATTCACTCCTAAATACATTTATTTTTTGTTATGATTATCAAGTGAATTTTCTTTCTAAATTTCAAAACATCACTCTGAATATTTAATAGTTGAATTTTAAAATCCAAAAAATTTTAAAATTAAATTTTCAGAAATAAATATAAAGAAACTAAATTACAAATGCATGAAAAAATATAGGGATTAAAAGCATATTTTAACATTAATTTCCCTAAATTAGTTTTCATTTTTCAGGTGGCTCGTTCGCATACCTTAGAGTGGAATTAGGTGATTTCATTGCCTATATTGCTGCCGGTAACATCCTCTTGGAGTACGTTATCGGTGGCGCTATGGTGGCTCGGTCGTGGACTTCCTCTTTCGCAACCCTTTGCAGCCATGATTCCGATTATTTCATCATCATAGTCCACAGCATGCCCGATGACTACAGTAAACTCGATCCTATCGCTGTCGTTGCCGTTTGTGTCATATGCATTCTCGCCGTCCCTAGCACAAAGGGCTCGTCACACTTCAATTACATCGCTTCCATCATCCACGTCATCGTTATCCTCTTCATAATCATCGCCAGTTTTACGAAAGCCGATCCCAAAAACTATAGCAACTTCGTTCCTTTTGGTGTTCGTGGTGTTTTCAAGTCTTCAGCCGTGCTTTTCTTTGCCTACGTCGGGTTCGATGTTGTTTCGACGATGGCCGAAGAGACAAAGGACCCCGCCGCGATATCCCTATCGGTCTCGTAGGCTCGATGGCGATAACAACGGCTGCATATTGCTTGCTTTCCGTGGTGTTATGCTTAATGCAACCGCATTCGAAGATAGACAAGGACGCACCGCTTTCGATGAGCGCTTGAAGTCGTAGGGATGTCATGGGCCAAATGCGCCGTGGCGCGCGGTGCGTTGAAAGGCATGACGACGGTCTTACTTTGCCGCGCGCCGTTGGTCAAGCTCGATACCTCATACATATTGCTCGAACACACATGTTGCCCTCATGGCTAGCACAAGTCCATCCGAAAACTGGTACACCAGTTAACGCCACAATTGTCATGCTTATTGCGACCGCGATTATCGCTTTCTTCACCGATCTCAAGACTCTCGCCGATCTTCTCTCGATATCAACGTTATTCATCTTCTTGCTCGTGGCTCTCGCTCTTATAGTTCGACGTTATTACGTGAGTGGAGAGACGAGAACGACCGACCGTAACAAACTAATAACGTGCCTAATTCTTATTTTAGGGTCTTCGACCGCAACAGCTACTTATTGGGGTGTAAGTGAAAACAACGATTGGGTTGCGTACGTGATTACGATGCCGATGTGGTTCTTAGCCACTACGGGAATAGCGGTGTTCATTCCACAAGCTAGGAAACCAAAGGTATGGGGTGTACCATTGGTTCCATAGTTGCCATCTTTGTCTATAGCGATAAATATATTCCTATTGGGATCGATTGATGGTGCATCATTCAAAAGGTTTGGGATATGGACGTGTGTTTTGTTGTTGTATTATTTCTTTTTCGGGTTACACGCATCATACGATAGGTGAAAGAATCGGGAGAAAATCGGATCGGAGATGGTGGAAAAGGGTTGAAGAAGGGCAAAGTGTTAGTACCGTTACAGCCAGTGGTGTGTCTTTAGATGAAGCCAAGTGATATGCATGCATGCATGCCTTATAACAACGTATAAAAGAATTGTTCATTAATATATATATATATGCTTGCGAAAGTAATTAAGGTGGCTTGGCGTGGAGATCTTAATTATTTCTATTTGGAATTTTGGTTTCTCAAGTTGCTAATAGCTTATATTATACTGTACTATCATACACAAAACTTTCTTATTGACCTACCATCCTCTTATGTATCTAAATTGAAGGAGAAAAGACCATCGCTCAAATTTTAACTCCAACTCGAAACTTTCGTTTAATTAATTCAAACACAAATTCAATTTAACTTGATTTGATTATAAAAAGAATTGGATGAATCGGATTTTTAATATTTTTTATTTTTATAATTTGTTAATAAATTATTTCATTGAACCGAATGTACTAATCGAACCGATTGGATAAACCAGTAACCTGACGGTTTTAATCGCTGATCCAATTCTTAAAATCTTGAAGACGGCAAGTAGTCTTGGCCATCCCAAAATAGTAAGAATTATTTTTTATTTACTTCCTTTCATATGAGTATAGTATCACAATTCTTAATTTTTGTGTTTTTGATACAATGCTTAGAATTACCCATCATTTTTTCTCAACCCTTAAATAAAATGATAATACAATTCAGTACACTCAAACTCACGTCACAACAATGCTGATGCTAACTGAGCTAAGATTTAATCGACAAAATAGTAAAAATTCTAAATCACTTGAAAATTTTAAAATATATATAATATAGTATAATAATAAAATTACCTTTTCACCTTCTAAAAATTTATAGTTCAATTTTACTTTTTTTTTAAATTGTATTTAAATTTATATATATAATACACGTTAAACCATAATTTATATATTTTAAACTAAAAAAATTTAACAAATTTCGAAATAATTCAAACATATAACAATACAATTAAAGAAAATCCCAAGATAATCTAAAAATTTAAAATTATCCGAACTCAAAATTGAAGATGAAAAAAAATCAAAATCAAGTCATTTGATTGGACATGATAATATTTTGATTGGCTGACTGTAATGAATAAATGCTAACTTGGATTAGAGAATAAAAAGTTTAATTACATAACTCAAATAAATAACATTTTTGAAGGTTTTTCCAGTTGAATTGAGCCTCTATTTATTTTCTCATTATGAATGTGATGTATTTTGTTGATAATTCAGCCCACCAAAATTGATTTAACCAAATTCTACATTAATAGAAAAGTATGATGATTGGACGCAAAAATTAACCTTTTTGACGAATGAAACAGGGTAAAAGAAATAGCATGTTTCTGGGATAATGCCGTGGATTGGAAGTTTCACCATCTGCCAAGAACTCGGGAGACATACGCAATCTAAAAACGTAAAAAATTTATATATTACCAACATAAATAATTATATTTATTTATTCAAATTAATTTATTTTTTTCCTTTTTTTTACACTTTTTCTTCTTATAATAACACCACAATCCAAGCAAAACTCACTGTACAAAATTATTATATATTTTAATTTTAAAAATTATGAAAGGTATAATTATTGTAATTTAAAAATGATCAATGATATATATAGGGTTCTCTGTTTGCAATTGCAATTTTAAAGTAATATTATTAAAATTAATTACTAGTTGAATATTTGATTCAGTGCCAAAGTATAACAATGTATGCATGAAAAGTTCATTCTTATCTCTCTTCATTAATGAGAAGGGCTTACATATTTATTACAGATAATAGAACTAACAGATTAACAGAAACGTTAACAACCTAACTAATTATCAGTTATTTGTTAACTCTAACATGCCCCGAGCTTGTCAAACTTCTTCCCTCACTTGCTGATCCACTGAGTAACACTTGAAGTCGACTTGTAAATTTACGGAACTAACTTGCTGGTAAGGGCTTGGTTAATATGTCTGCAACCTGTTCTTGCCCTGGAACATGTCCAATTTGGAACAACCCTTGTGCTACTTTTTCACGGACAAAGAAGAGATCCAACTCAACATGTTTGAATTTGGAATGCTGCACTGGATTCCCTGCAACGGCTACAGCGGTTGAACTGTCACACCATACAAGAGCCTTGCTTCGAGGAGCAACACCTAGTTCACACAACAAAGACTGAAGCCAAACCATTTCAGCAACAACATGAGCAAGGCTTCGATACTCAGCCTCCACAGTCGAACGAGAAACCACCTGCTGTTTCCTGGAGCTCCAAGACACCGGACTTCCTCCAAGAAAGACACAGTAACCAGACGTTGACCTTCGATCATCTATGTCAGACGCCCAACTAGCATCAGCAAAACCTTCAAGCATGAGTTTTGAAGACTTTGTAAAGGTCAGACTAAGATCCAATGTACCACAGAGATAGCGTAATATCCTCTTCACAGCTTGAAAATGTGTATCCATGGGTTGATGTAGAAATTGACAGACTTTATTCACCGCATATGCTATGTCCGGGCTAACCGCATATTGTAATGCCCCTACTAAACTCCTATAGAGAGAAGCACCAGAAACAGGTGCACCTGCATGAGCTGATAATTGTGACATTGTCACCATAGGTGTTGGGACAGCTTTGGAGTTGTCCATGGACGCCTTTCGCAACAGATCACAAATGTATTTCCTTTGATTAAGAGAAACCCCATTGCTAGTATACTGAACCTCAATACCAAGGAAATAGTTGAGTCTGCCAAGATCCTTCAATGAAAACTTAGCATCAAGTTGTCGAACGAAACACTCAATGGTAGTAGAGGTGTTACCAGTGACTATGATATCGTCGACATAAACAAGGATATAGAGCAGCTCCTGTCCTAAACGACGAATGAAAAGTGAACTGTCAGACTTGGAAGCAACAAAGCCAATGGCAAACTGGAACTCTTTCAACTTATGAAACCAAGCTCTAGGTGCTTGCTTGAGCCTATAGAGCGCCCTTCTTAACCTACATACTAGCTGCTGTCCATCATTCCCTTTTTGCTCAAACCCTGGAGGTTGCTCCATATAAATTTCTTCTTGGAGATCACCATTAAGGAAGGCATTATTTATGTCGATCTACCGAAGGGACCATCCCATGGAGACTGCAAGAGCTAGAACAACCCGAATGGTTGTTGGTTTGACCACCGGGCTGAAAGTTTCCTGAAAATCCACCCCCGCTTCTTGGAGATACCCTTTTACTACAAGGCGACCTTTATATCGTGCAATTGAGCTATCAGCATTGCGTTTGAGTTTAAAAATCCACTTGTACCCCACTGCTCGTCGTCCTGCAGGGAGAGGCACAACATCCCATGTGTGATTAGCAAGTAATGCTGCATACTCAGTATGAGCAGCTGCAGACCAGGCTGGATGTTGAAAAGCTGCCGAAATAGAGGTCGGTTCATCATCTTCCATAACAGAAGCAAACACCTTGGGCTTGAATATTCCACTTTTAGACCGTGTCTGCATGGGATGAGTATTGGGAAGCGGCACGGGTAGTGTAGGAGAGGCAGCCGGAGCAGCTTCTACATCTGACGAATGACTAGGAACCATCATTGCAGAAGACTGTTCATTATTATTTTCAAGAGAAAAATTTGTTGGAGGAGACGCAAAAGATATAGTAGGAGCAGTAACTGCTTTAGTTGGCACCACTGGAAAATGAGACTGACACCGAGCTAACTTCGTTGAGGGAGAAGAGGAGTGGAGAGAAAAAGTATTCTGAAATGGAAATAATGTTTCGTCAATAACAACATGCCTGGAAAGAAAAACTCTACCACTGCTGTCAAGACACTGATAACCCTTTCTATTCAGCAGTACTCTAAGAAACACACATTGAGTAGACCGATATTGTAGCTTATGTCGATTATAAGGTCGTAGGCATGGATAACACGCACAACCAAAAACTTTGAGATAGGAGTAGAATGGTTTGACTTGGTACAATAGCTCGTACGGGCTCTGCTGCTTCAAAAGTGGTGTTGGTAGTCTATTGATCAGATGAACACTATGGGCAAATGCATAAGACCAGAAAGCCAAAGGTACACCAGCTTGAGCCATAAGAGTCAATCCCATATCCACAACATGCCTGTGCTTTCTTTCAGCTACCCCATTCTGCTCAGAAGTGTGGGGACATGTGACACGATGTTGAATTCCAAGATGAGCAAGTTCTCGAGAAAGTGATCGATACTCCCCACCCCAATCAGATTGAAAAACTTTGATGGAACGACCAAATTGAACACTCACCATTTGTTTGAATTGAACAAAGCATTGCAAGACTTCAGCCTTAGATTTAAGGAAGTAAATCCAGGTAAATTGACTGTGCATATCAACAAAGGTAACATAGTACAAAAAACCATTCCATTTAACATGGGATGGACCCCAAACATCAGAAGCAACGACTTCAAAGGGTGTAGAATACATTGTGTTAGAGGGGCTGAAAGGTAGTTTATGTGCTTTGCCTATTTGACAAGCTGAACAGATAGTGGAAAAACTATTCTTATCAAAGGGAATTTACAATTATGAAAAGCAAGGCCAAGAACATTAGAGCATGGATGTCCAAGTCTCCTGTGCCATAATTCTGTGAATGAAAGCTGCTTTGTAGTACACAAGTGAGCTGAGGCAGATGGAAAGGAAGCACCAGTAGTCTGAATAGGTGATTTAGAAACATCAAACCGATAAAGGCCTTCATGCATGTGGCCCACTTGGAGAGTCTTCCTTGTCCTTATATCCTTCACAAAACACATGAACGGATGAAATTCAAAATAGACAGCATTATCTTTAGCAAATTGTCCCACAGACATCAAATTCTTACAAACAGTAGGAACATGGAGAACCTTTTGTAGTCGCAAAAGTCGATAACCAGTCACCATATGAGACGTACCTATATTAGCAATAGGAACAGACAATCCATTTCCCATAGAAACATGAGACATACCTGTATAAGGAGTAACATTTGAGAGTGAAGCCACATCTGGAGTGACATGATTTATTGCACCGGAATCTGGATACCAAACTTGATCAGAGGACCGAGAGGTTAGCATAGACGAACAACACGGGCTGCACTTGTGAGAAGAAGCGCCACGATCTTCTACCTGATGATAATTGACAGAAGCTGACTGATGCGAGGGACCTCCGGAATAGTTTTCATCAAATCGATGATAACAAGTCTGAACCAAATGCCCAATTTTTCCACATAGCTGACACTGTGGTCGAAAGCGAGACCACCCACGACCATTCATTCGACCCCTGCCACGAGACCAGCCACGGCCATTGCCCCAAGTACTCGACTTATACCCACGCTGATAATTTCCTGTAGACTCATGATGTGCCGAGTGATCAGGAAAAGAATCTTTTAAACGAGTAACCATATTGGCTTGTAACGATGTTTCAGTCAACAACTCAAGTTGTCGAGCCTCGCAATCCAATAGCTTTTCAGTTAAGAGGTCAAGGGTCATTGGAGTAGCAGACGCAAACACACGAATGGATTCATATTCCATTGATAAACTAGCTAAAACAATGCTAACCTGTTCTTGCTCAGTGATATGACTGCCTGCAGCAGTAAGGGCATCACTCAACATTTTTACCTTGGCCAAATAGTCTTTGACAGAAAGATTGGCTTTCTTGATAGAATATAAAGCACGGCACATACTTGAAATTTTGACAGCCGACTTAGCACCAATCGACGTTCAATAGCTGTCCAGACATCAAAGCTGGTCTTGGCCATTGTAAGATGCACAAGAATTTCATCCGTAACTGTAGAAAGCAGCCAAGAGGCAAGAAATTTGTCCTGCTTCTTATGAAGAAGATATGCTGGATTAGCCACTAGGTGCCCATTAGAATCAGGATCGAAAGACTCAGGAATAGAAACCGTGCCGAGTACAAACCCCTCAAGGTCATCCCCCTCAAGAATCAGTAAAACTTGATGCTTCCATAGTAAAAAATTATTTTCACCGAGCTTCACTGTCTCATTTTTGGAAAAATACTGGATGTTTGATGAAGATAAAGAATTCTGACCTTGAGAAGGGAACACCCCTTCAGTGTTGGAGGAATGTCGCAGTGTATCGCCCATGAAAATTCTTCAGGAAGTAGGATCGAAAATAAGAAGAAGTACTTTTGGCTCTTGATACCATGCCAAAGTATAACAACGTATGCATGAAAAGTTCATTCTTATCTCTCTTCATTAATGAGAAGGGCTTACATATTTATTACAGATAATAGAACTAACAGATTAACAGAAACGTTAACAACCTAACTAATTATCAGTTATTTGTTAACTCTATCATTCAGTATTCAAACTCAGATTGAGTTGAACTTGTAGTAAGCTTGGATTAATACAAGAAATAAAAAGGGTTTCAATATTCATCAACGACTTAGTCTAACCAAAAAAAAAAGGAGTTCAATCTTATTCTCATCTTATAAGAAGATAGCAAAGATGATGGATATTTCACACTCTATCTTCTCACAGTAATATCAAAGATGATGCTACTCATAATTCTTTTCCTCATTCAGACGATCCATACTCTTTAGCTTCCTCTTCTTCTCTTTTGCCTCAAGCCCTCAACCTTCTTCTTGTCAAGTGAAACATCAAGTTTTCTTGAGCTTCAGAGGTAGAGACACACGCAGTGCCTTCACCGGTCATCTACTCAAAGCTTTGAAGGACAAGGGACTGAATGTCTTCTTCGATGAAGAAAAACTGGAGAAAGGGGAGAAAATTTCACCAGCACTTTCTCAGGGAATTGCAGCCTCAAATCTCTCAATCCTCGTTTTATCTAAAGACTATGCTTCATCATAATCGTGCCTAGCTGAACTCTCTGCCATCATGGACCGTAAGCACACACAAGGACATATTGTTCTTCCCATCTTTTACCGTGTTGATCCTTCCCATGTGAGAAATATTGGTGGGAGTTTTACAAGATCCTTTGAAGAGCATGAATCGAAGAGGCCAGTTGATGAAGTGAAGCGATGGAAAGCAGCCTTTGCTGAAGTTGGTAAATTAACAGGGTGGCATATACGAGGAGGCAAATTTGACAGGTAACTATATTTTTCTTACCTTCTTATATTTGAGTTATCTTTGTTTTGGATTTCATATGTGTATGTATATTTATTTATTGTATGCTAGACCTGAAGCAGAGTACATTGAGGATATTGCTAAAGATGTTATAAAAAATTTGAGGAATAGCAAATCTAGACATGTTTATGAAGAACTGGTTGGAATAGATGATCAGAAAGATGCAATTTTGAGGCTGATTGAGGAAGAAGGCAATCGTGTAATAGGACTCTGGGGAATGGGTGGTATAGGCAAAACTACCCTTGCTGATGTTGTATATAAGGAAATGTCTCCGAAGTTTGAAAGCCATTGGTTTCTTCAAAATGTTAGTGAGAAAATAGAAAAACAAGGAAAGGAATATTTACGAAATCATCTTCTTTCCAAACTGTTAAATGAAAAAGATATTCATATAGACACTCCTTTGATAGGATACCCTTACCAAGAGAGGTTGAACAATAAAAAAGTACTTGTCGGGCTTGATGATGTTAGTCACCAAGATCAAATAGCTGATATGGGTGTTAAACTTTTTGGTGATGGAAGTAAAATCATTGTAACATCTAGAGATAGAAAAGTACTTGAGAATGGAGATGCTAAATTTATGAGGTAAAGAGTTTAAATGAGATTGACTCTCTTAAACTGTTTTCTATTTGTGCGTTTAAGCAGTTGAAACCTGATGCTGATTTTCGAGACCTATCAATAAAGTTTGTAGAGTACACCCAATACAATCCGCTTGCTCTAAAAGTTTTGGGTTCCCAACTATATAACAAGGATAGAAGATTTTGGGAAAGCAAGATGGATAAGTTAAAGGAATATATCGAACAAGACATTTCAAAAGTTTTGAGGACAAGCTTTGATGAGCTTGATGAACAAGAACAGAATATATTCCTTGATATTGCAATCTTCTTCAAAGGGGAACCCAAGGAAAATGTAGAAGAAATTCTAAGTAGTTGTTACAATGGCGCAAAGTCTAGCATCAGCAACTTGGTCGACAAGTGCCTCCTAGATATATATGCAAGTTTCCCTTACAGGGAAGCGTCAGATGATCGAGGAAGCAAGTGTATTCCTATGCATGATATGCTTGAACAGATGGGTAAAGACATTGTTCGCAAAGAATCTAAATATTCCAGAAAGCGCAGTAGATTATGGAATCCTAATGAAGTAAATCAAGTGCTCACACATAATACAGTAAGTACTTATGTTTCTTTTTATATTTTTTTTTATATATTTGTGTGATTTTTTTCTATATATATATATATATATATATACACACCAAAAAAATACCATTAAAACCATGCCCATTACAGCAACCAAAAGAGCAATCAGAATCACTTCTAGTTGTAAAACATTTACAAAACCAAATCATATTCCATTGAAATCATGATTATAGAAATTAATTACTTGAATTTAGTTTTAGTTGATAGAGATAAAAGAAATACTTGCAACTGAACTCAGCTCCAATAATTTAAACTATTTTTAAGTTGATTTGATAAATCGAATAACTCATTAAACTTAAATTAATTAATTCAAAATTTAATTTTTTATTTTTTGTTTTTCCAAGGAAAAAATTGAATTTTACTCAACCTACTTAAGTCATTGATCATTATATGTAAGATTTTATTTTTTAAATAATATTTAATAGAATTAATATTTGTCACACAGTAAATGTATAAATCTATATGGTAAACAGCACTATTGGTCACGAAAGTATTAGAGTGTTTTTGTTTTAACCATGTAACTATTAGAAAAATTAATTTCATCACCGACGTTATTAACATCAATTTTTTTATTATCATTCCTCCATTATTAATTATTAATGGAAGGTCTTTTTTTAATTGGAATAATAGTAAATTTAGTTCTTAATGTTTATATATTTTTGTTAATTTGATAACATAGGTAAATGTTGAGGATTAATTTATTCTTATTCTAATTTTTAAAAAAAAAAACACACCATCATTCCATTGATGATTTTTTGTCAAATTTAGCCCTCACTATTTGTGTTTGTTGTCATTTGAGTCCTTATACATTGAAATAAGTATTTCTTACCCTATACTCTTCCAATTTATTCTTTTATCAATATTTCATATCTATGACAAAAAAAAAAAGAAGAAGGAAATTTTCAATCGAAAAATGAGTAGAGTGGCAAATTAGGTCTTTAGTCGGCACTAATTCTAAGTTCCATCATTAGACAATCTTACATCCTTTATATACTCTCGAATTTATGTACTCTAGTTTAAAATTTAGTTAAATAATAAAACTCACCAATTTAATTATTTTCTTTTCAATTATTTTTATCAAATGCTAACCCTAATCTTAAGTTATTACATGGATCTACTAAGGGTTTTATTAAATTAATCAAATATCTAATGTACTGCTTTATACAATAAAATTAAGCAATTTTTAAATCTAAAACTTTAATAAAAAAGTATGCTCAATTAGTCTAAGCCTTATTTAATTTTTAATGGGTGATTTAATGGAATGTCTGATACATGTTTTTTGTTATTAGGGGACAGAATTGATTGGAGGAATAAAGTTAGATATGTCTCAAATTGGTGAACTACGATTACGTTCTTCTGTTTTTGAGAACATGCTTAATCTTAGATATATCCACTTCTATTTTCCTCGATTTATTGGAAAGCAACAAAATAAGAAGCTACATGCAGACCAAGTTGGCAATGTATCTCTTCCTCATGAGCTAAGACTTCTTTGTTGGGAGTATTATCCGTTTAAATCTTTATCAAGTTTTAATCCAAAGAATTTTGTTGTTTTAAAATTACCTCACCGTGGACCACGGACAGTATTGAGGCTCAAGAATAAATTGCGAGCCATAAATCCCCGAATTTTGTTTCTCATCGAAACAAAGTTGAGTGCAAGAAAGATGGAGAAGGTTAGACAGAAGTGTGGGTTTGTTAATGGAATTGATATCGGGGCTATGGGATCAAAAGAG
This sequence comes from Gossypium bickii, assembly GCA_025503065.1. Lineage (NCBI taxonomy): Eukaryota > Viridiplantae > Streptophyta > Magnoliopsida > Malvales > Malvaceae > Gossypium > Gossypium bickii. Next base: position 130,951,492 of record CP106713.1, read on the forward strand.
GATTTGTCGTTGGGATGGAAAGGTAATTCGCTGATTAATCTCAAGAGTTTTTCGTCGTATCATATCGATGTTGAAGTACAAGATAATGAGTGTGACACCAAATGGCGTTTGACGGGATTTTATGGTAATCCAGAGGAAAGGGGAAGGAGAGAGTCTTGGAACCTCCTTAGACAGCTCAATATTGACCAAGAAGACCCTTGGATGGTTATTGGGGACTTTAATGAGATAACTAGTTCCGATGAGAAAAAAGGAGGCCGACGACGCTCCAATAGACAAATGATAGACTTTCGCTCTACTTTAGAAGACTGTAATCTCGAAGATCTCGGTTTCAAAGGACGCTGGTTCACGTGGGAACGAGGTAGACAAAAATCTACTAATATTAGAGAGCGTCTTGACAGAGGTGTTGCTACAATTTCTTGGATTGATCTTTTTCCACATTACCAAGTGAACCATTTGAGTCATTCTTTTTCGGATCATTGTCCGATTTTGCTGGATACTATGGGAATGGATAGTACACGCGGGCCCAATTCACAGAACTTTCGTTTTGAGGCAAGATGGTGTCTTGATAGCAACTTTGCGGATTTGATTAGGAATTGGTGGCTGGAAGCTGAAGGTACTGTACCGAAACGGTTAGAGCAAATGGGGTCCAATATGCTGAAGTGGACTAGAGTTCGAAATAGAGACAACAAGAAGATTCGTAATGCTCTAGAAGACAGATTGAAATGGCTCTATAATGAAGAGGTCTCCGATGATGCTCTAGCCAAAATTGCGGAAATTCAATTGGGGCTCAATCTAGAGGTGATAAAGAAGAGATTTTTGGGAGCAACGGCTCGAGTTAATTGGCTCTGACATGGAGATCGTAACACAAGTTTCTTCCATAAGATGGCGGGTCACGTCATTTTCGAGGTCAAATTTCAGAACTGGAAGATGCAAAATGGAACCATACTACTGGAAAGTGTCGATATGTTAAAAATTGCCTCGTCTTTACTTTACCAATCTCTTTTCTGCGTCTCTACGAAGAATCGGATGAACATCTCTTTGGTCTTGTGAAACCAAAAGTTACAAATAGTATGAATGCAATACTACTCAAACAATTCAACTCAAGAGGAGATTTGTCAAGCGGTAAAAGAGATGCCACCTTTGAAAGCTCCAGGGGTGACGGTTTTTCACCTACTTTTTCCAAACTTATCGCACATTGTCGATGATGTGTTTCTAAATATTGTTTGGCCATTCTTAATGGTCAACTTGAATTGGAGGATATTAATAAAACGCGAATTGTGTTAATTCCTAAGGTAGATAAGCCGATTAATATGACTCAATTTCGACCCATAAGTCTCTGCAATGTTTTATATAAGATTATTGCCAAGGTCTTGGTCAACCGTATGAGCGTTATGTTAGGTGATTGTATAAATGAGACTCAAGGGGCCTTTATCCCAGGAAGACTTATCTCCGATAACATTTTGATAGCTTATGAGATCCTTCATTCTCTCAAGATGAAAAAAAATGGGAAGAAAGGGCATTTTGCTCTAAAATTGGATATGAGCAAGGCTTATGACCGGGTCGAATGGGATTTTTTGGCGGGGATGATGACCGCATTGGGGTTTCATAATGATTGGATCGTGCTTATCATGCGATGTGTGTGTTCAGTTTCATACTCTGTGAGTCTTAATGGGTTAAACAGTGATTGGTTTTCCCCTTCTCGTGGTCTGAGACAAGGAGATCCGTTGAGCCCTTATTTGTTCTTGATTTGTGCGGAGGGTTTTGCTACACTTTTAGAAGATGTCAAACAAAGGGGACTTATGGAGGGAGCATCTATTGGTAGGGGCAGGATTTCTATTAATCATTTGTTTTTGCGGATGATCGCATCCTTTTTCGGAGATGCCTCACCGGGAGGGGCAAGGGGCGGGTCCATAAAGTTATCAACGAATATGAGCGAAATGCAGGGCAAAGGGTTAATTACGATAAGTCATTAATCTTTTTTGGAGCAAATGTTGGCAATAAGATCAAAGAGGAGATTACAGCTTTGTTGGGGGTCAGAATGGCGTCAAGTCCAGAAAAGTATCTTGGACTTCCGATGATGGTGGGCAGAAGGAAGACGTGGGCTTTCAACACATTCATTGATAGATTCAGAAAACGAGTTGAAGGCTGGAGTCTACGCTACTTATCCATGGGAGGAAAAGAGGTTTTCATCAAATCTGTCTTACAGGCTACTCCTATCTATGCGATGCAATGTTTTCTTTTTCCGAAAGCTCTATGCAGCAAACTTGAAACTATTATGAATGGGTTTTGGTGGGCTAATAATAAATCCTCAAGGGGTATACGTTGGAGCTGTTGGGATACGCTTTGTTTGCCGAAATGTGTTGGTGGCATGGGTTTTAAAAATCTTTATATGTTCAATAAGGCGCTTTTAGCTAAGCAGGTGTGGCGTATTCTAGTTCAACCTCAATGTCTCTTAGCTCGTGTTTTAAAAGCCAGGTATTTTCCGCATCTTGATGTGTTAAATGCTAAAGTTAGTTCTTACCCATCTTTTACCTGGCGTAGCATCTGCAATGCTCGAGATTTGATTTCAGACGGAATGGTGTGGAGAGTGGGCTCCGGTAAACTTGTAAATATATGGAATGATCCTTGGCTTCCTGGGAAAGAGCAGAATAGATTATCAGGTGTTGACATAAATCCACGGTGGACTACAGTTGATCAACTTATGAACGAGGGTAGTTATACCTGGAACAAGGATCTAATTGCAGAACTTGTTGATGAGGACACAGCTACCAGGATTCTTACTATCCCGATCTCGGTAGGTAACAAAGAAGACTCTCTAGTGTGGAAATATGAGGGATCCGGAGAATACACAATCAAAAGCGGGTATAGAGCTCTTTCTACTACCCTAGGGTATTACAACAATAACAATTCACTGGAGGATGGTTTTAAAATTTTTTACAAATATCTTTGGCTGTTAAATATTCCTAGCAAAATTAAAATCCACAATTGGAGGTTGTTCAACAATTTGCTTCCTCATTACAGTAATCTAGCCAAAAGAAAACTCGCAGTGGAAGTAGCATGTCCCTTGTGTAAGGATGGGGTTGAAGACTCTAATCACATGATGTGGAGCTGTAGCTGGTTGCGACGTGTGTGGATGCATTTTCAGATATCCTTTCTAGATCTTGATGACTCCCTTGGGGCTCAGCAGTGTTTTGCCCAGATGTTCACTGAAGCGGAAGAACTTCATAGAAACATTATTGCTATATCTACATGGAGTCTGTGGTATTGTCGAAATAAACTTATGCATGAAGGGACTAAGACTCAGATTCAAGAGATTTTGGGTTTCATTAGGGGCTATATGTTGGAAATTGAGGTCTCGCGTAAGAATTTGCAACCGCAAGTCAGACCCAAGTTGCAAGAATTATGGAGACCTCCGGAGATAGGCATTATAAAGATTAATTTCGACGCATCATTTCAAATCAGGGAAAGACTAGCTATAACTGCAGTAATAGCTAGAGATGCAATGGGAGTTATCTTAGGAGCAGAAACTTATCTTGTTGAGGATACTGTCGATTCCTTTGTGGTGGAAGCACGAGCGTGTGAAAGGGCTGTTCTTCTGGCGAAATCCAGAGGTTTCAAACGACTGGTTGTGGAGGGGGACGCTTTGACTGTCATTAAAAGTATAAAGAAAAAGAATCATGAAAAATCGATCCTTAAATCGATTACCCAGCACATCAACCAACTGGGTTTATGTTTTGATGAAATCTCTTACCACTATGTACCGCGGTCGGCAAACGGAGTGGCTCACACCTTGGCTTTAGAAGGACGAAGATGCAGATTTTCTGGGTGCTGGGACGATATTCTCCCAGAATCGATTCAAGTGCTTGCGATGAAGGAATCAAGGCTAAAGAACGTGGGAGATGATCGGGTTTTCTGATTTGCTTTGTTCGTAGGAGAAGGTTCATCAATCTCCAGCGCCGCTTGCTGCGTTGTGCAAAGCTGGTAATGGCCTTCAATAGGTGATTTTGCTATTCTGGTATGAAGGCTTTCTTTTGGCTGATGAAACGTCTGACTGAAGCTGATTGGATGGGGCTCACGCTTTTTTATTTCTCTTTAATGTTCTTTTTTTTATTTCCCAAAGCTTAATTATTGCTTGTTGGTGCCAGGCTTTCCATTTCTTCTGGCTACTGTTTTCTTTTTGTTGGTTTGCGTGAGCAGTTATTAATACAACATCAGTCCTTTTTCTCAAAAAAAAAAAAATTACCTCACCGTGATATAGAACAATTTTGGAATGAAGATGATCATCAGATAATTCTTTCCTACTTTCTTCATTCAATAAATTAAAAAAAGTATACTAAATACGATGCCTTATTATAATTATTATAACTTTTTTTTATACTGCCCAAAGTAAATAGACAATGCTAAGTAATAAAGCTATTTTATATTTTCATTACGCAGGATCTTATTAATATAAGGAAAATTATCCTTTCGAATTGCAAAAATTTAAGGAAGATCCCTTATCTATTAGGAGCCGTCAACCTTCAAACCCTTTGCTTAAATGGTGCTTAAATGGGTGCAACAGTTTGGTTGAACTTCCTAACTTCAGTCATTTGGCATCTCTCAAAGCGCTTCATCTTCGTGGATGTTATAATCTTAAGAAGTTTCCCGAGCTCCCAAATGGTCTTTCTTTCTTAGATATTGAAGAAACTGGAATAGAAGAAGTTCCAGATTCAATTGAGCATATCGCTAGAGTTAAAACATGACTTGTGGTAAGAAGTTGTTTAAAGATCTTGACAGGTCGTTGAAATCGAGTGTAAGGATAGGAAATGGAGAATACCTAAAAGTGCAAGGAAAAGGCACAGTGGTAATAGAGAGCTATGTTGGAACTAAGTTGATTTCAGATGTTTTGTTTGTACCTGAGATTGACCAAAACTTGTTAAGTGTGGGGCATTAGTAGAAAATGGGTTCAAGGTAATGTTTGAAGAAGGAATGTGTCTAATTCTTTACTGTTGTAGCAATGTATTGTTTAGGATCAAGATGCAAAATAAGAGTTTCTCATTGAATCCACTTGAGGAGGAGCAAGTGGCATTCAAGTGTCAAGTCAGTGACTCTGAATTGTGGCATAAGAGGTTAGGATACTTTCATCACAAAGGTTTGCAGTTCATGCAAAAAAAGTGAAATGGCAATTGAGCTACCAATTTTGGAGGAGTTAAATTCAAGATGCAAAGCTTGCTTGACTGGCAAACAAACAATGTTTGCCTCTTAAAAACTTAACTTGGACAGCCAAAGAGAGGTTGCAGTTGATTCACACTGATTTGTGTTTTCCACAAGCAACTCCTTCATTGAATGGTAGCAGGTATTTCATTATATTTATTGATGATTTTACCAGCATATGTTGATTTTTTTATGAAGCAAAAATCTGATGATTTCATTAAGTCTTTATCAAGTTTTGATCTAAAGAATCTTGTTGTGTTAAAATTACCTCACAGTCATATAGAACAACTTTGGAATGAATATGATCATCAGGTAATTCTTTCCTACTTTCTTCATTCAATAAATTAAAAAAGTATACTAAATACTATTCCTTATTATAATTATTATAACTTTTTTTTTATACTGCCCAAAGTAATAGACAATGCTAAGTAATAAAGCTATTTTATATTTTCATTACGCAGGATCTTATTAATTTAAGGAAAATTGTCCTTTCGAATTGCAAGAATTTAAGGAAGATCCTTATCTATTAGGAGTCGTCAACCTTGAAACCCTTTGCGTAAATGGGTGCAACAGTTTGGTTGAACTTCCTAACTTCACTCATTTGGCATCTCTCAAAACGCTTCATCTTCGTGGATGTTATAATCTTACGAATGGTGTTTCTTTCTTAGATATAGAAGACACTGGAATAGAAGAAGTTCCGGATTCAATTGAGCATATCGCTATAGTTAAAACATTGTTTTGGGAAACATCACAGATAAAAAATATATGGGGCACAATTTCGGAGTTGGACTGCGTTCGTTATCTAGATTTTGATTTTCGTCATTTCCTAGTCGACGAATTCCTGGAAATTCTATGACGACCCGAAAAACCTAAAGCGCCTGAAGTGAAAAAAGACGAGCCATATTCATTGTTCGTCCCTTGTCGGAGAAAGGTTCCGATAGTTAATGGGCCCCCAAAACCTAAATCGCCTGAAAAACATAAAGCGCCTGAAGTGAAAAAAGCACTTGATTCTCCATATTCATTGTTCTCCTATCCCCCCCTCCGTGGTCGGAGAAACGTTCCGATGGTTAATGGGCCCCCAAAACATAAAGCGCCTGAACAGCCTAAAGAAGCGGCCCCTCCATATTTACCGTCATCCTATCCCCCCCTCCCTGGTTGGAGAAAGGTTCCGATTGTTAATGGGCCCCTAAAAATCCTAAAGTTTAAAAGCCTTGAATATTTGAAAATGGATCATTGCGAGAGTCTTAAATTACTTTCGGAGCTTCCACCATTTTTGCGGTACTTGGATGCACATGGCTGCAAATCGCTAGAAAAAGTATCGTTCACAGATCGAAATCGAGATCTATATGAACTCTATTCTTTTTAGTGTAGAGTTCTTTATGGTATTCTCTGATTGCTTCAGCTTGAATTAAGTTTCTATTAAAAACATTGAACCAAATGCCATGCAATAAATTGAATCACTTGTAAAGAAATGGGGATGTAAATATGATTATGGTCCAAAATCATTGTTTTGCTGTTTCCCAGGGAGCGAAATTTCAGCCAGTAAATTCAAGAATCGGAGGATGGATTCTTCGTTGAAGTTGAAGATAACCCCAAACGAGTTTAGTGGGAGCAGATTCTTGAGTTTTGCTATCTGCCTTGTGGTTGATCTCACGCATTGCCATAAATACAATAGAGATCCTGGAGGTATCTGTGAATACCAACTAACAGCCTTCTACGGTTCTTCTGAAAAGTTCGAATGTGAGTGGGGTTACAAGCTAGATTTCGATCGGAAGTACATGGGTGACCACCTGTTGATTCTATTCAGTGACAAGACCAAGATTATGTTTAGGCATCAGTTGAATTTGATATAAACAAATGCTACTACAAAGGCGAAGCTGAAGTTGAGGATATCAAGGTCAAAAAATGCGGTGTTCATGTATATTGTGTGGCTGAAAACAACACAGGTCCAATTAGTCCCTATTATATGAAAATGTGAGGACTCGATCATCGTTGGCTCATTCGGGCCCTCCAACGGGGCATCAGAACTTGACGTTAGCGCTAGCCATTAGGGAAAACAGTAAAATCACTAGAGACAAGGGAAATAAAGGGGGAAAAAGGAGGAGGAAATTTGTTCATGACTTAATGGGTTGATATTGCATCTCTTTCTTAGGTGGTAAGGTAAACTTTCCACCTGTTCCCTCTCTCTCTCTCTCCCCCTCTCTCTATTTATATATGTTAATTTGAAAGACTGCTTTGTTTGAGACTGGTTTTTCTTATAATAACCTGTGCTTTTATGATGGTGTAGGTGTATGTTGTGGTATATCTTAGACTACAAAATGAATGGTCTCTTCAATTTCTTAATGGATTTGTATGAATTCAGAATTTTCCAAAGTTGTGGGATGAACACACATGGAGCTGGAGGTTACTTTCAATGGCAACCTCTCGACAGTTCTCACTATCAAGCTAGATTGGCGAGATTATGTTTTTCCCATAGAAGAACCCAAAAAACACTAGAAAAAGAAATGTAAAAAATTCCAAATGATTTCGGTTTAGTTTCAGTTGGTTTCATTTAAATGGTTTTTAATGCAGAAATTGACGGTCTGATTCATGATTCTTGATGGAGAAGAAGACAAGAATTATGGGGAGGCATCATTCAAATTCTACATCAGAAATTTCTATTTCTATCATGAAGAAAATAGCATGAAGAATATATTAAGGTGGAGAGCTGTGGCGTTCATGTATTTTACGTGGAAGCGAAGAGCGATAGAGATGCTAGTGAATAGAGAGACTTGCTGAGAACAAAAGAAGCTTTAGCCATGATGGTGAACAAAAGATTGAAATAGTTTGTATTTCTTTCCATCCTTGGCTCTGCATTTGAGGAGTTTCAACTTCTCAATTATGTCATCCAAATGCATAGGTAAAGGTTTCATTTTCATCTCATTTTTTCATATTATTACTTTTTCATTTTCAACTTATAAATTAGTGACAGAAAATGAAGTGCTTTTATTAAATAAAACCAACCAGGATGAATCTAAACTTGCTCTGCTTTATAAATTACTTGTCTTCTAGAAGGTTCTTTACCATACTGAAACCTTGTAGTTCCACACTGTAAATGTTAAAAGCATAATTTATGAACATAAAATTGGAAATTGGTTCAATAGTTTGTGGTAGTTGCTTCTTCTTTTTTTTCATCTTCATTCCCCTGTTGTTTCTGTGTTCTTTTGTACATATAGTATATATTGTCCAAGAACGAAATTCTCCTTATATATTAATTAATTTGGAGCAAAATTGAACGGCAACTGGTTTCAATACAGTAGCAAAATGATTCTGCTTTGGAGTTGGTAAAATATCCATAGGGAATTTTGATGGGTACCAAAGTTCAGATATTAAAATTCGTACTTAATTCTTATTGACAGTTGACTTGTTATTGGTTGGTTTTTTTAAATCATAGAACGTGGACTCGATTCAGCTTCATTGTTTAGTTTCCAGCATTGGTGTCATCTTGTATCTAACACTTGCTGCATTTTCCTTCAATCATATCTTGATTCATTAGAAAGATTGGTTATTTGTGAGATTGGTTTTTCTTATATCCTTTGCTTTTGTGTTGATGTAAGACTAAGGAATGACAGATCTTTGAGAATGCCACTGTTGAATTGGAACTTTAGCCATACAAGGAGGAACACCTGAGCTGTAAGAGTTTCAATTTGTTTTGCCGAATGCTCGCTTTATGTTGTCAACACAAATTCAAAGTAATCTTTTGTGGCCCTTTCTGTTGCAGTATTTATACAAATTTGTAGGTGCTTATTTTAGCTGAACATGTTTTGCGGTTGCTGTGTGGTGTTTGTGTCTTGAAACGAACAATGCAATTTCCATAACCATTTTCTGCTTACGGTAACTCTTCGTGGTGAATATACAGCCACTGTATCATTAGAAAAAAGTATCATTCTTAGATCATATTTTGTAATTGATCAAGATTCAATTGATAACATTGTGGCAAATGCCATGCTCAAAATTGGATCCCTAGCAGAGAAACGGGTAAGGGGATAGGCCTAGTACTGTTTTTCTTTGTGTTTTTAAAAGAAATATGTGAAAAGATGAAAGAAAAAGGGGATCCCTATTTTTTGTTTTTTGTTGATTAACTTGGACTAATATATTAAACAGGCCCTTAAACTTTATCACTTCATGTATTATTATACATCAAATAAGCCTTTAAACTTTAATTGGTGTCCAAATTACCCTTAATTAATGTCTAATTTGAACACAAATCAAAATCTAGAGGTTGATTTGGGTACAAAAAACAAGTATAGGGATTTATTAACAAAAGTAAACTAGTTCAAGGACTCTTTTAATAGTTTGGCCATTTTCTTATTAATTTTGTCCCATTGGAAGACCTTGATTTTCGAAATTACCACTTACCATCATCATTGGAAAATTTTTATCATGAATACCAAAAGGGATAAGATAATATTTAGTTGTTGAATATGATAACATTTTTCAGTTTGTTCTTTGAACTTTTCTTTATTCACATTAGTCATGAAATTGAATACTTTTTTTTTTCAAATTCTGATCCTTATAATGATGTGTCGCTTTAATATTGTGCCACATCATCACTTAAATATTTTTTATAAAAATATATATAATAATTTAATTAATGATGTGGCTCAATCTAAAAATGTCACATCATCACAGGTACCAAAATTGCTAAAAATTGACATGTTTCAAGATTAATATGGACAAAAAACCAAGTTGAGGACCAAGTTAAGAAAAAATGTGAAGTGTAAAGATTGAATGTTGCTCTATCCCATTCCAAAAATATGCATATTTTGAAACAAGGGCTAATTTTGGGTTGTATTGATTATCTTCAAAAATAAAAAAAATAGCATCACATATAACTAGAGGTGTTCATGGACCAAGTCGGGCCAGGTTGAGCTCAAGTAAAAAATTTATTCCTATCTGTTAGACTTAGGTCTGACCTAAAATAGCATCACCTTAAGCTTTATCACTTTATCTAAATAATTTCTTATACTTTTATTGTACCCCAAATAAGCATTCAAACCTTAAATGTTTCCAAATAAGCCATAAACCTTAAATGTTTCCAAATAAGCCATAATTTGTATCTAGATAAGCTTTAATCTTTAATTTATATCTTAAATAAAATTTTTAATATAAATTAATACTTCATTTTAAATAATGGGTAATTCAAACTAGAGTTTTATTTGAGTAGACCAAAAGTATTTGAACTTATTTAACACAAGTAAACTAGTTCAACGACTCTTTTATTAGTTTAGTCACTTGCTTAACAATTTTGTCCCATTGGAAGACCTTGACTTGGAAATTCCTAATCACCACCATCATTTGGAAGAATTTTAATTTTCTTAATTATAAAACCCCTACTTCTATCATAAACTATCAAACCTTTAAATAAGGAAAAAGAAAATATACATTTAAACATATTCGAACACTTCCTCTTAATTATTGTAATAGCAACGATGATATCTATGCTAAAACTCAATCCTCGGAAGATTTTGGATATCTTGGATACCGAAAATGATGGAAATGTCATATAATTTTGGATTGTCGACTAGTTACTTGATACCCTTTACAGCTAAGGTACGTACCATGACATATACACACGAGCTGTGTTATTTGATTGCGGATCAAAATTTATAATTAAAATAAGTTTTCATTGTAAAACATCATTTTAAATGTTTTTCCTCAAACTATTTACAGTTTGTAATCTAGATTTTTATTTTGTCCCACTTTATTTGTTTTAGGTTTTCATGAAAAAAAAAACTTAAGTTTAAATTTGTTAAGGGGGTTCGACTCGTTCGAGAAAAAATTTTAAGGTGTTGTTTGTCGGGCAATCAATACTCCACTCAACTATTAGAGGTATTGCCCCATGTTGGAGTTTTTGCCTCTCAACCATGTGGAGAGCCTTGTGGATTTAGAGATTGGAGTGTCTCAATTAGTAGAAGTACGTAATTTTAGGAGCTCAAGAGAGAAGCATGAGCATTATGCAAAATATTAATCACTGGAAATATGCACTTGGGGATTCAAACCACCAATCAAGGCATAAGTAACCTTTTCTTTGGGAGCATGGTGGTTCAATCCCCACACACATTTTCTCTATGTTAAATATTTTGCCTCTCCTACAAGTACGTATCTTCTCCACCAATTGAGGCTTTCCATCCAGTGAACCATACAATGGCTCTCCGTGGAGATTAGGGATAAAATTCCGATATGAAACAATTGTTGAGGGTAGCATCGACTATCTGATGAGTGACATTTTAAAAACCTCTCTCGAAAGAGTAAATCTCCTTACTCAATTCTGTCGGTAAAAAAAAATTGGGTAAGCTAAATTCGTGGCCTATGCTTAAGCTTTTATCAAGTAATGGATAGGATTTAATGGGTGGTGGAGTTTCAACTTTGGAAAACAATGCTTATGAAGAAATGAACTTATCTTTAGTTTTATCAAATAGAATCCAATGTAAAATACAATGGAGAAAAAGAGCAAAAAAAATGCCAATTTGGAGCCCACTGGATTAATTGAGTTGAAGATAAAAGTGTTCTGAATTCTTCTCACGGTAACCCATATTTCTTTTAAAAACACATGTACAATTAGAAAATATAAAAAATATATATATTTTCTATAATATATTATTATATTTTTACATTTTTAATATTTATATATAAAAATAAATTGGTAATTTCATATTGTAATTTGGAGTTGAACGAGACAAGCAATTATCATAATCACTCTATATCTACTATTTAAAAACAAATTCACTCCAACTTGTCTCACATCGAATTTTCAAAAAAAAAATTTAATCAATTCAAAGTGGATTGGTTCAAAATTTAACGAGTGGTTCAGGTTTTGTCATTCTTAAAAACAAATTTATACATCACATGACATAAGAAATTAGAGATAAAAACAAAAATATTAAATTAAGCCATTTAATATTGGGATAAAATCTTAAACTAGAGAATACTTTTACAAATGAAGATTTGGTGGAAGGTGGGGGTATTTAAGGTCCACACGCACATGTATTGTTTCCCCTTGTCGTCGCCTATGCGCGTTAAATCTCATCACCATTTAATAGAAGGGGACCAACGATACTTTATTGTGCTTTTACTCCTCACGAAATACAAGAAGCCAAGCAAACCAATACTCCCTTCCTATGTTTTGCTTCAATCCCACAATCAATTGTAATACTCTTTCATGGCTTCTTCTTCATCAAAGTCCACAACTCCAGAAAACTAATATATACACTTAAAAGGCTTATAACATGATTTTTTATATAAAGCCCCCCTATCTTGGTATTTATAAATAATGTAAGATATGGGTTTTTATATAAATTTTGTAATTCCTTTGCCCTTTGTTTTTAGGTAACACGAGATTTACTATCCTTTTAACTAACAAAAGACTTTAAGTTGAATTAAAATTCTAAAAACTAAACACAAAGTTTAATCCTTCTGCAACTATAAACACTAACAAAATATAATTTCTAACATACTAAATGGTAATTATAAATTGGTGTTGTAATTCAACCTTCTCTCTCAACACTAGTTTTCATCATGTCAAATTAAAGCTTTCAAGCTTGTTGACACATAAGCTTTTTCTGAATAGGTTTGCAACTTAAAATTTTAACATTAGCCTAATCTAATGTCTTATTGAAGGTGGAGATTATAGGTGTTTAATATATACTCTTTTCATCACCACAGAAGAAAAAAAGTTCAAAGTCACGGAGAGATGAATTTCTTTGCTTTGCCGCATTATCAACTTGCTTTTCCTTACGCGTTTTAGAGCAATATGTATGAGTGTAATCTGTAGATTTTTCTTGAAAATTCAGCAAAATTCCTAATTATGTAGCTTCGTGGAAAAAATAAAGATGACTCTTGACAGCTTGGTAGCTTAGTATTGATTTTTTTTTTTTTAAATCAATGAATGAAGATAAGGTAAAAAGACAATATTATGTTAACTTAACATTGAGATCAGTGTGGGTCAGATAGTTCAGTTAATGAATACTCAAACAGTTATTTAGCATACTAGACAAGAAAAAACAAGATTCACTACGCAATTTATCAAAGCTCCACAAGCATATGTATTTTTTATGACCGTCAAAGATAATTGGCTAAGCTCAAATCGTCGCCTATGCTTCACTACAAACATATTAAATTAAGTGATTTTGAAATATAGGGATTAAATTTTAAATTTGAGAATACTGCAAATCGATAATGTGATTAATTATTTTGTTTAAAAATGCCGGCGTGATATTTTAATAGACATTAATTATTTTAATGTTTAGAAACTATATCTTAAATTTGAAAATAATATAGGAGTAATAGGTGCAATTTGTCCGGGCCCATTAATCAATTATTAACCAAAACTAAAAAATAAAAAAAAAATATAAAAACCCAATAATTAAATGTCCAAAAAAATAACAATCTATCAGTCTATTACAAAAAAATAATAAACAGTCCCACTTGCCCTAGCCCAATACAGCCTAACCAACCCCAAACCAAAACAAATCAAAAACCAGATGAAACCCTAGAAGCTTTCAGACTATTCGTGCACCGCAGCCTTCCCCCACGAGCGCCTCGCGTGCATCCTCTCCAGCCTCCTACAAGCAGTCTACACAACTGTACCTGTAACAAATGGGAAAACAATGACAACAAAGCGGAGAATAACAGAAAAGAAAAGATGATAATGTAATTTGGGATTTTATTTTCGGATTTTTCTTTTTTATTTTTCGGCTTGATAAAGCCCAAAGGAAATTGATGTAAAGGGTTACACATTTTTGACAAAAATAGAGAATATAGATCAAAAGGTTTATTCATTTTTCCTCTTTTGGTTCTATTCTTTTGATGTACCTATATAGATTTCTTTTCTATTTTTTTTCCCTAAAAACTAGTAACATAAAATATATAAAAAAAAAGAGAGAAAAAGCTTACCTTGAGAAGGTCCGGCCGCCGTATATGGCGATCACCGGAGGCTGAGCTATGGCAGAGCAGCAACGGCCTCCGGTGGTCTTTGCTGCCGGAGAAGGGACACAGCAGATTCATGTCCCACTGTCAAGCTGTCTCCTTTCTCTTGCTGTGTCCTTTTGGACCATACTTGAACGGCCGCATTATCCTCCACTCTATCGAGAAACCCCTTTTCCATGTTAAGCTTTTCTATCTAGTAACCGAATGTGAATCAACACATTTTTATGATGAAATGCTATGCAATAAAAGCAAAACAGAACAAGTTAGTATCACGTACAAAAAGAACTTAAAACAAGCAGGAAATAATCAAACTCCTATTTAAGGTAACAACTAGGGTTTACACGGCTCTACCTACAATGGGCTCTTAAGTCTCTCTATATGTGGTTCGGTTCTAAAACAAAGGTACCTGAACCAGCAGATTCCTCGATCCTCACCCATTATAGGCTCATATGGACTGAGTTCGGTTCAGGGGAATACATTTCCCTATGGCTGCAAGGAGATAAAAATCTCATGAAGACATAGGTACGAATGTATCCCGAAAGTGATCTACTATCTTGCACGGAGGTAAAAACCTCACGAAAAAGTAGCTTCTCACTCTCACTTAAGAGGGTGTGACCACAACGGTCATGCAGTGCAATGCCAAAGTATTTTATGATACTCAACATTATTGTAATCATAGTATTAGCAAATGCATCAAGAGAAACATGATTTTTCAAAATAAATTTCCAACTTTTTGACTAAAGGACAAAGAATAATCAATTTTACGGCCTGACTCTCTTATTGTCCCCAGTGCAGTCGCCAACCTGTCGTAACCATTTTTGAAAACGACGGGAATTGACTTGGTTTTGAAAACGAAGATAAAACGGGAGTCGCCACCGATCTTTTATTAGGTGTGATCGGATCACCTTTGTTTTAATAAACATTTTGATTTACTAAAACAATGTTTTTGATCTACGAAAATTTGAGAAAATAGGTTCGGGAGTCGGTTACGTGTAAGGAAGTGTTAGCACCCTCGTCAGGCCCAAAATTGGTACCAAATTGATTTTTTGATGTCTCAATGTCGAAAGTTGAAAATTTAAGAAGGAAAAGAAAATCGATCTTTTTTTGGAAATATTCTAATTTTCTCGAATTGAACATCAAGATTTTCTTGTCCCGAAGGAACAAAATATCGCATCCAATACGTAGGACACGATGATTTTAATCCTCGAATCCAAGATCATCTCTTAATCCCCGAGACTCATACATTAAAATATCAAAAGGATATTCGATTGTTTGGCCAAGCGAGAGAACCGAAACCCAACACATAGGGCACGATCTCTCGAATTTCCAAACATAGAATATTGCCTTATTTGGAAACTTTTAATTTTGGATGAATAAAATAATAATATAGATAGCTTAAAAATGAATATTATACAAAGAAAATTAAAATAAATAATATACAAAATAACATATTAATCTACATGAGTAATATATGGAGTGAAAACCTAATATAAATAATTTACATGGAAAATAATAATACACGAAGGTTTCCGAAGTAAACAAAAATATACGATGAAATGTGGGTTTAAGAATAAATAAACTAGATAAACAAATTTAAATTATATCTATACATATAAATAAAGTTTAGAGAAGATACACATGATTTTGAAATTAATAATATGTATATAATATGTAATAATTTTAACGTGAGTCATGCATATGTATATATACAAAATAATAGTATACAAAGTTGTTAAGCTAAAATTTATGCAATCGATTAAAACCAAGAACGGAGAAATTTTAAAAACAAACACTTATACGACGAATAAATAAATAAAATACCTAATTGGATTAAAAATAAATTACCAGGCTACTTATAAATAAATAGGACAATTTAAGCTAGATTGGGGACTAAATCAAAACGCACACAAATAAATAGGGACTAAAATAGACAATCTCAGTTAACCAAGATGCTGCATTTCATAGGATTAAATTGTGAAAGAGTCAGAAAGCATAGGGACTAAGCGCGTAAATATTCCCTTTAAAAAGAAACGCGCGGACCCTCCGGGTTTTGAATTGGGTTGAATTGGGGCGCTCATACGACGTCGTTACAAGGCTATCAAAGTGAACCTGAAACGCCGTCGTTTCATTAACGGCCATTCACCCTTTAAAAGCCACCTTAAATCCTCTACTAACTCCTTTTAAACACCAATAAAAAAACCTAGCCCCCCTTTCTAACCCCAGCCGAAACTAACTCTTCCTCTCCCTCAGTCGCACCAGACGCCGACGATCCAGACTCCCCTTCTGACTTCGATCTCGACGAAGCAAAGAGGAAATCGACGACGGCGATCAATAAGGTAAACACTCTTCCCTTTTTTTTTGTTTATTGCAATTTTTTTTAAAAAAAAACAAAATAAGATAAATAAGAAACAACAGTAAATGAAAACAGAACTGAAGGACGAAATCAACCTTTAAGGTTTTTTTTTTATTTCCGATTGTTGATGATTCGTAAGGGTCCAAGCGTTCTTTTCCGATTCTTTCTTTTGATTTCAGATATTCGTGTGTAATCAGTGCGTGTGTAAAAAAAAAGGTCCCCCTCCGTTACAATGGTTTTCAATTCTTATAACCGATTTACAAAAGCATTTTGTTGTTTTCTATTATTCTTTGCTTCATTTTCTGTTGTTTGGTTTTGTTCTTCTTTGCAGGTGATGGGCGATGCATGCGTGGGTGCCGATCGAGGTGCGGGGAGTTGCAGTCGTCAGGAGGTATGGGCATGGAAACTGACGCGCGGGGAGTTGCAGTCGTCAGGAGGTATGGGCATGGAAACCGACGCGCGTGGGAAGCCGAAACGATGCGGGACGCGCGTGTGAAGGATGCGGTGGCAGACAAAATGTAACACCCCTTACCCGTATTCAACGCCGGAATAGGCTACGAGGCATTACCGGAATTACAAATTTATTTATCAGACATTTTATTTCATTTTTATTTTATATTTGAAACCAATCAAAATCAAACATATTGTCCCTTAAACATATTTATTTTTCTCGTCATGTCTTACTTAAATTTATTACTCGTCTCAACATACTTAATTACCTTGTATTAACATATTAAAGATAATCACATATTTACATATCATTCACTTGTCGTTTCTTCATAAACATAAAACAGTTAATTCATTATATCAATATTTCACGTACCATCAACTTACATTTCCTTATATCACATAATTAAGTTACACGAACTTACCTGGCTAAATTTTGCAGAAATATCAAGATTCGGGGGCACTTTGGAAATTTTTTATTTTCATCGATTTTTCAATCGATCTTAATCTAAATCAATAATTTCATTCAATTTTGTAATTTTAAATAATAAAATAATCTATTTCATGGAAATTGGTCATTTTCACATTTTTACAAAATTAATCATAAAGTTTTACTTTTATTCAATTTAGTCACTGAGCCTAAAACATTACAAATTAGCCATGCTAGCTGAATATTCATACATATTTTCCTCCTCCTCTCCATTCCACATCCTTAATGTATATAACATGCTATAAGTAATATTATCAATAATTTCACTAATTACTCATAAGTATACTCAAAGCTATCCATTTGATTCATAGTCACTAAATTATTTATTTCTAGAGCTACAGAACTCCAAATGAAGAATCGTTAATTTTTCCTGAAACTAGACTCACGTATATTCATACCATAAAATTTTCAGAATTTTTAGCTTAGCCAATTAGTACAGTTTATTCATCAAAGTCACCCCTATTCTGCTATTTGGCAGTTCTGACCCTTCTTCACTAAAAATTAATTATCTCTTTATACAAGATTCAAATGATGTTCTCGTTTATTTCTATTGAAAATAGACTCATTCAGGATTCTAACCATATAAATTTAAACCCCTAATTATTTTTATTCAATTTTTGATGATTTTATAAAGTTAGAACAGGGGATCTCGAAATCACTCTGAACCAGTCTTACAAAAATATAAATATCTCAGAATACAGAATTCCTTTTGTAAGCACCAATTTTGGCCCGGGCTCCTTAACCCAAGGCCCAAAACCAAACAATTAAAAAAATAGGCCCAATTACCAACCCATTACAAGCCAGATTAAACCCAAATACTTACAAACCAATAATTTAACCCAATAATAAACGGCCCAAATGGCCCAACAAAACATCAAAATTTTTAGAAAGACTAGGGTTCCAGAAACCCTAGCCCCACTAGCGCCGCAACCCCACTAGCGCCGCAACCCCACTCGCGCCGCAAGCACCATCGCCTCTCCACTATGGCCGGTCTGCCACCATCGCACTCCGCAAGCAAGCATATCTCGCGAAGAAGACAAACGAGAACAAAGAATACTACAATACAAAACAGATCGCACTATTTTTTGTTGGTTTACTGTGATTCGGCTATAAAGCCTTGAAAAAAGAATGTAATAGGACCTTTTTTTTATTTTATGAAGAGGGAATCAATACAAGTACGAGATTTTTTCGAGAAAAGCAAATAATAGCAGAGACCCAAACACAAAAACAGAGTTAGCAAGGAGGTGATCCATTGATCTTCCTTCATCTTTTCTTCTTTTCGAATCTGTGTATATATATAAAGGTTTCTATTTTGCTTTTGTTTTAAAAATTGTACATATACATATATATATATATATAAAAGAGTACAAAAAAGGAAGAAAAACACTACCTTTTTGCGGATGGCGGTGTCCACGGCGGCCCTCCTCGCCTGAAATCGCACCGGCCTTCCTCCCTGCAGAGAAAAAAAAAGAAGAGGTTAAAGGATTTTTTTTTAGAATGAAGCAAAAATGAAAATTTTTGAAGAAATTTGGCCTTTTATAGCCCTGATTAAACGACGTCGTTTTGGGCAGGGGGGATCCGCGTGTTGACCCGGATCCGACTCAGGATCCGCGCGTCCCCCCATCGATGGGTTAATTATGCCCCAGGTCCTTCCGCAATGTTTACCTTCCCAATCAGATTTTCTCATTATTTTTAAATTTGCCCCGTTATTTTTCTTTTGTTTTAATTTCATCCAGTGCAAAACGCAGCACATAAGGCGCGGGCATAATTGCCATTCTGGTCCCTCTCCTCACACGCGTGTTTCAATAAAGCCCTTCCTTCTGTTATGTATTTCAAATTTGCCCCAACATTTTGTTCTTAACTCAATTTTCATCCTTTTTTTTTGACTATTTTCGTTTATTTATTATTAATTTCTTTGTTATATATATATATATATATATATATATATATATATTATACTTTACATTTAGTATCGTACTTAATACTATATTATTATTATATTTATTATTACTCCTTGTATCATTATTTATTATATTATTTGTGTTGTTATTATTAGCATATCTACTATTGCCGTTATTATATTTTATGTATATATTTTATTATCATTTCATTTAACTAACTGTATATCACTTTATTAGTATTATTATTGTTATTAGTATTATTTTATGTTATACATATTTCACATTATTATTACTATTACTATATTATTTACTATTACCACTATTATTATATTACTATATTGCACATATCTCTCATTATTACTATCATTATTATTATTATTATTATTATTATTATCACTATTATTATCATTATTATGATTATTACCTTATTTTTATTATATTATATGTTTTCTCTTACTACTAATTATATTAATATTGTTATTGCATTTTTAATTGTATATACTAACTTCATTTATTATTATCGTTACTACATCTATACTAGTATATTGTACATATTTCATATTTTTTATTATTACTATCATTATTATGTTATTATTATATTATTATTATATTGTATATATATTTCACATCACTATCATTTTATTTTATTTTCTTATTATACTATCACCATTATTATGATTACCATTTTCACTCTTTAGTTTTTTTCTATTTTCCGTCTTCTTGTAAAGATTTCATCCTACTTATTTTTCTTCCGTTTCCGTTTATTATCCTTTGGCATATTGATTTTACTCATTTTATCTCTATTTTCGTCTTGTTGTTATCGTTGGTATTTAACATATTTGTTCCATATGCTTCCTAGCATTGTATTTCATTTTCTGCATTTTGTTACAAAATTCCTGTTACATTTTACCCAATACAAAATTGATTTCTTATAAAATAAGGCAATATTCCGTGTTTGGAAATTTGAGGACCGTGCCCTATGAGTTGGGTTTCATTCTCTTGATTGACCAAATAATTGAATAACCTTTTTGTTATTTTGAATAAATGAGTCTTAGGGATTAAGAGGCGACCTTGGATTCGAAGGTTGAAATTATCGTGTCCTACGTATTGGATGTGATATTTGGTCCTTTCGAAACAAGGAAATCTTAATATCTAATTTTAAGAAGACTCTAATATTTCCAAGAATGACCCAAATTTCTAAATTCGTTTTAAAATTTCAAACTTTCGATATGGGGACATTAATTAATCAATTTGGTACCGATTTTCGGGCGCTGCGAGGGTGCTAATCCTTCCTCGCACGTAACCGACTCCCGAACCTGTTTTCTCGAATACTCGTAGATCAAAAACATTTGTTTTAGTAAATCGAAATGTTTTATTAAAACAAAGGTGATCCGATCACACCTAATAAATGGTCGGTGGCGACTCCCGTTTTATTCATTTTTAAAAACCAAATTCGATTTCCGTTTTTATCAAAAAATGGTTACGACAGCTTGGCGACTCCACTGGGGACAGCCGAGAGTCAGGCCGTAAATTGATTGATTTTTGTCCCTTCGATTGAAAGTTGGAAAAATGTTTTGAAAAATCATGTTTCTCTTTGATGCATTCGTTTGTGCTATACTGTTAAGTTTTGTGAAATATTTTGGCATTGCATTGCATGACTGCGGTCATACCCTTAAGTGAGAGTGAGAAGCTACTCTTTCGTGAGGTTTTTACCTCCGTGCAAGATAGTGGATCATTTTCGAATACATCCGCACCTATGTCTTCGTGAGATTTTTATCTCCGCAAACCATAGAAAATGTATTCCCACGAATCAACTCGGTCCATATGAGCCTATAATGGGTGAGGATTGAGGAATCTGTTTGGTTCAGTACCACTTACTTTAGAACCAAACCACATATAGAGAGACTCCAAGAGCCTGTTGTAGGTAGAGCCGTGTAAACCCCTAGTTGATACCTTAAATAGGAGTTTGGTTATTTCTTGTTTATTTTTGACTGCTACTAACTTGTTGTGCTTGGCTTTTATTGCATGGCATTTCATTATAAAAGGTGTTGATTCGCTTTCGATTACTAGATAGAAAAGCTTGACATGGAAAAGGGGTTTCTCAATAGAGTGGAGGATAATGCGGTTGTCCAAGTGTGGTCCGAAAGAATACAACAAGACAAGGGGATAGCTTGACAAGAGGGCACGAATTAGAGTTATGGGATTTCACCAGTGTCACGTCAGCGGCTCAAAATGATCTCATGCGAGAATTAAAGGAAATATGGAACTCATGGGAAACGAGGACAAACAATCGCTTCTACTAATAACTACGGTGATCTCGCCTATCTCGCTTGATATCAAGGTAGACGAGTACCTACTCCGAGCTATTACCCGCTTTGGAACCCGCCTACTGCTTTGCTTCACTTTTGGAGATGTGGATTTGGTGCCTCACCGTAGAGAGTATACAGACTTTGTTTCTGGTGCGAGATTTCAAAGCGATAAAGGCGTATTCAAGATTCGCTAATGTGCCGCATTCTCAAAAGGCTAATGAACATTACAAGAATGAGCGAGCAATGGACCATGGCCCTGATCAAGCAAAGGAGATTGTAAGTGCATTCCTTGAAACACTTGAGGACTTAATTTTGGCGCATCCCGATAAGAAGAAGAAGAGGGTCGACGTCTTCGCTCTAAGCATCTATGGTTTGGTCATCTTTCCCAAGCGTTAGGGCATGTAGAGGATGCGGTTTCGAGACTTATTCGATAAACTTGATAAGGGAATTACACCCGTCCCAAAGAATTTTAAATTAAACCTTCGATCACCGAACGCTTGCAAGAAGAGTGGGCGAAGGGAGGTTCGTGGGTTGTGCACGCTTATTGTTATCTTGGTTTCACTTTGTCATTTTGGAAGAGAGAAAAGGCCTCATGCAAAGTCTTCTTCGAGAACTACTCTCTCTGAGAGAATTAGCGAGTGTACTAAGGCGGACGACATATATCTCAAGAGAAGTGGATGGCGATTCTCCAAAATCTACAAGTCAAAGATGTAGTATGGAAAGCTCCGTGGATGATCGCCGATGAGATCTTGTATCGGTGTGGAGGATTCGACCGGGTTCCTTTACTCTTGAATATGGGAGCTGTCATCGCGTATGCCCTGTTACTAGTGATGAGGCGATGATCGATCGAGGCGATTCATACCGCCACACATGGATTAGCCCAATGTGAATTTTCATACAAGGATGACAACTATAAGAAGAGAGTTCGCGAGATATCAGAAGCATGGACCCAAACCTGGAAAATGAAGAGACTTGCCATAGGGCCCATGGCGACCCCCGAGTATGATCAATGGCGGGCCAAAAGAGTCAACGACAATATCCCAAGGCCAATCCAAGGAAATACTCGACCAATAGAAGAACAAATTGCAAGTGATCCCAACCGAATTAGAAATTATCAAGCAATATTTCGAGAGAAAGAGTCGGGAATTGGGTAAGAGGATAGAGCAGCTAGAAGAAGAAAAGATGCAGTTGGGATTAGATGTTGACGTCCATAAGTTTGAGGCTGAAAAATTTAAAAAAGGGAAGAACAAAGCCGAAGAAGATTTGGATAGCTTAAAGACGGACTACAAGAAGTCACGCATGTCTATCGAATCATGCGGTCTAGATAAGACATCGAACAATGGCGACAAGAAATTGAAGAAGAAAAATCTAAGACCAATCGGTGGGAGAGAAATTTCAAGAGGCTCTGCAGTGCGAGAGGACGCTTTGAGAAAGAACTCATTAGAAAGCCAAAGCGAAAAAGAGAGGTTGCGCACCAAGTAGCGTAATTAAAAAAATCATCTGCGTCACACTGCCGTAGTCGTAACTCAATCGTCGAATTAAGAGCCAGTCAGAACAAAGTCGAGGAGATGAGAGGAAAGATGGGGGAGCTCGAGACTGCATTACAAGATAGCAAAAATCGGGTAGAGCTCCTTAAAGCAAACAGTGAACATTGGAGGGAGCAGCTCCACCATTTCAAGAAACGGATCGAAAACAGAGACTATGTAATGGGCGAAGCTGTGGCTCAAATCTGAGAGGTGGCCGATCATTTGCAAACCTTAGCGGTCCGAGCCGACGCATTAAGTCTAATGTACGAATCAGGATCGGAGCGAGGCCAAAATTTAGCTTGGCTCCTTAGGAAAGTTAGAGACTTAGGCATTAAAGCTAAGTCGTATATGTAATCGTCCGTTCTATGAAAGGAAATCTGTTTTCTGGAAAAGTTTATCTAATGGAATTGAATTAAATCAACACCTTTTCGCATTCATACCATGCATTTGCATTGCATTACATACATTAGCATTACATCACCATAATCATTTACTAAGACTGGAATCGTATAATCCACAGTTACGATATTACGAACCTGGACTCACATCATCCCTATAGGACACGCTTAAAAACTAGAGCTATGGACACCGAACTCAATGAGAGGATCGAAAGGATGGAAAAAACCAGAAAGAGTTGCAAGAACAGTTAGCCAAGTCACAGCAAGAAGCGAGGGACTTGATGATGAAATCCCGCGAGGAATCACGAGGACATAATGATCAAATGGATAGAATGTTGGAGATATTGACAGCCATGTCCAAAGGAAAGGACTCGCGCAAAGTCCTCGACATTACAGAGCCCCACTCGAGGATAATCAAGATCCGCTCTATCCCCGTGATTCACTCCACCCCACGCTCATGCAACACAAAGAGGATATCCTCAAGGGAACCTCAGAGGCTCGAACAACAACCCATCCCACCTATACATCTGGGGCAAGGTATATACGTATCAAACGCTGGAGATAATTCTCGCTAATCCGATTGTTCCGGATTTAGATGATCCGAGGGAAATAGCCAACTTAAAGAGGGATGACCATGATCTTTGAAGAAAAATATAAGAGTCTAGAGAGAGAGACTCGAGGCGCGTGGAAGGTACTAGAGTCTTCTCTGCACTAAATGCCAAAGACCTTAGTTTGGTGCCCGATCTAGTCCTCGCCTCGAGTTTAAGACACCGATTTGAAAAGTATGAGGGAACGAGATGCCCAAGGCCCATCTTATTATGTTCGTGAAAAATGGTGGATACTTGAATGAGGACAAGCTGCTAATACATCGCTTTTCGGGATAGCTTGATCGGATCACCGGATGGTATGATCGACTTAGCACGAGAAGATCCGGTCATGGAAGGACACAGCAACTCGCATTTTTTGTGAACAATATAAGCATGTTTCGACGTGGCTCCCGCCGGCCGACGCTACAAATGTTGGAAAAGAAGCCAACGAGACCTTCTTGACAATGCGCTCGAGAGATGGAGGGATCTCTCCGTCCAAATCGAGCCCCCACTAACTAAAAGTGAGACAACGGTCCTTTTTATCAATACTCTGAGAGCACCATTCTACGACAAACTGGTGGGAAATGCCACAAAAGACTTCGCCGACCTCGTAATATCTGGGGAACTCATCGAAAACGGCATCAAAAGTGGAAGAATGGAGGGTACTGAAAGTTCAAAAAGGCCAGCACCCGTAAAAAAGAAAGAACCCGAAGCCCATATGGTGGGGACGGGGAGCCTCTATGCTCCTAACCCGTATCTGACCCAGCCGCGACCTCAGTTTCGCCCACCGCCGAATTTCTATTTTCCACCACCAAGCCCTTACTATCAAACACCTCCTCCTTACCCCGTTTATGCCACCAATAATCAAAGACCATTCGCTATATTCCCACCAAATATCGCACCTGCTCCAAGTCAGCCCAAAAGCGAACCAAGACCGGTAAAACCCAATCCTGAAAGACCTCAGTTTACCCCTATCCCTGTGTCGTACGGAGAGTTATGCCCAAAATTATTGGAAAAACAATTAATCTCCCCACATTACATGGCACCATTAAAGCCCCCATTCCCAAAGTGGTACGATCCTAATGCTAATTGCATGTATCATGCCGGGAACCAGGGGCATTCAACAGATAATTGTATAGCCTTCAAGAGGAGAGTTCAAGGTCTTATCGATGCAGAGATTTTACGATTTGACGGTACCGGGAATATGGCTGGAAATTTACTCCCTAACCATACTGTAGGGAACGTGAATATGACGACACAGGAGGACAAGCCAAGCGTTGTGTCTCCTAGATAAAAACACCATTGGAGAAGGTCTGGGAAGTAATGATTGAGAAAGGCATGCTCGACAAGAATTTCAAGAAGGAAAGCATGAAGAATCCAAGATTTTGCGTCTTTCACGGCATAGAGGGACACCACATTCAATCTTGCGAGAAGTTCAAAGAGCTGCTTCAGGGTATGATGGACAATAAGGAGGTAGAAATCTGCAATAAGATGGAAGAGACTGACGAAAAGGATATATGTGCATCTGAGGGCCAATCATCAGGCCCTCCCTACAGCGCTGATCGGCCTTTAGTAATCTATTACGAGGCAAAGAAGGAAGAGAGGAAGCCAAAAATGATAATCCAAGTACCTTCCCCTTTCCCATACAAGGATAGTATGATGACAGCGTCACCACGCCTGGAACCACGACTGGAAACATCAGTGAGGTGGGGCATTTTACCCGCAGCGGGAGGTGTTATTCCCCTGAGGTGGTTGAGACAAAAAAGAAAGCCCTTTGCACGAGTCAGAAAGGGAAGGCACCAATACACGAAGTCGAGGGTGAGATTGAAATACAACTTGAACATGGAACTAAGGAGCCAGTGAAAGAGGATGAAGCACAGGAATTCTTAAAGTTCATTAAGCACAGCGAATACAATATCGTGGAGCAGCTGAATAAACAACCGGCAAAAATCTCAGTATTATCCTTGTTGTTGAACTCAGAGCCACATAGAAACACTTTACTGAAGGTTTTAAACCAAGCATACGTACCAAGCAATATACCCATTGAAAAACTCGATAGGTGGGTGAATAATTTAAACGCAGATAACTTCATCTCCTTCAGCGACGATGAAATACCGCCAAATGGTAGGGGCTCTATTAAAGCATTCCACATCACAACAGAGTGCAAGGGATATATAATACCGCATGTGCTTATTGACAACGGGTCCGCACTCAACGTCATGCCATTGGCTACACTGTCTAGGATGCCCATCGACATGTCTTACCTGAGGCCTTGTCACTCTGCGGTAAGGGCATTTAATGGAACACAGCGGGAAGTTATGGGAAAAATCGAGATCCTCCGGAGGGGCCCGTGTGTCGTGCATAATATCGAATTCCGTGTCATGGACATTGCTCCTTCATATAATTGCCTCTTAGGAAGGCCCGGATCCACTCACGAGCGATCCCTTCATCTCTCCATCAGAAAATAAAATTTATTATGGATAACCGCTTGATTATAATCGATGGTGAAGAAGACATCGTCGCCTCACTCTCTACCGACGCACCCTATATCGAGGCAAACAAAGACGCGCCAGAATGCTCCTTCCGCTCCTTCGAATTTATCAACGCTACATTTTCCGCCGAAGGAGACAAGGTACCTACACCCAAACTGTCAAGAAGCACCAAGATGGGAATCAAGTTGACTGTAGGAAAAGGCGCCCGGGCAGGGAAGGGTTTAGGAAAATATCAGCAAGGAATGGCCAGAGCGCTAAAGCCAGTACATCACAAGGCAAGATACGGTTTAGGGTTCAAGCTGGATGCCCAACAAATAAGAAAACAATGGCAGAAAGATCAAGAAAGGAGGATCGCAAAAGCCTCAGGGCGGGAATTGGACTGGGAGCCTATAATGTATCCTCCGTTGTTGAAGACATTTACATCGATAGGAATGATATACCCGAGAAGAGATAGTCTACCAAACATGATGTTATCAATCGAAAGGAGTCTCCAGAATGTCAGTATAAATGTTATAGACAAAGGGGATGATGCGATTGGAGATGTTTCGATGATACGCCCATGTCCTCCAGGATTCACTTTGAACAATTAGACTGCCGTGGACCTCCTTGTAGTTTCCAAATCCCCTCCGGAGTAATGCTCAATATTAACTTTTTATGCCCCTAAGCTGTAGGGGAATCTGTTATGAGAGTTCATTTTGTCTATCTAGCTTTTAAGTGAAACATGAATAAAAGATGCATTTTGTTGTGTTCTTTTCATTCTCATCAATTCCATATTCATTCTTTACTTGTCCCTATATATTCCATATCATCATGTCACGTTTATAGGACCCGATACCTTGATGTCCCTCTATAGTCTTCCTTTTTGTCTATTTTTCAGGTGCTCAGATATCAACGACGTGAACAATCCTGTTACAAACCCTAAAATCAACTTCGAGAAAGCTATTTGTGTGGGAATTCGAGGTCAAGAAGATGCCAAGATTATGTCTCTTCCCAGCACCCTCCGAGAATGGTAGAACAAGAGAGGATAAACAGTTTCGCCTATCAAGAATCGATCGAGACAATGAATTTAGGAAATGAAGAAAAGAAGCAAGAGGTAAAAGTAGGGACTTCTATGTCTGAAGACACCAAACACGATCTGATCACCTTGCTTCACGAGTACAAAGACGTGTTCGCATGGTCGTATCAAGATATACCGGGCTTGAATGAAGATATAGTAGTCCATGACTTCGTTGAAACCGAATGCAAGCCAATCCAATGTGTTAAGGCGGATGAGGCCTGAAATGCTCTTAAAAATAAAAGAAGAAGTCAAGAAACAATTCGATCTTTGGTTTCCTACAAATCTCTAGATATCCAGAATGGGTGGCTAATATAGTCCCAGTGCCGAAGAAAGATGGCAAAGTGCGAATGTGCGTAGATTACCGTGATCTGAATAGAGCAAGCCCTAAAGATAATTTTCCGTTGCCACATGATACATTGGTAGATAACACGGCAAAGAATTCATTTTTCTCCTTCATGGATGGATTTTTGGGCTACAATCAAATCAAGATGGCTCCCGAGGATATGGAGAAAACTACGTTCACGACGATGTGGGGACATTCTCGCTACAAAGTAATGCCGTTCGGCCTAAAGAATACCGGGCAACATATCAAAGAGCCATGATAACATTGTTCCACGACATGATGTACAAGGAAATAGAAGTCTATGTCGATGATATGATCGCTAAATCTCGAGGAGAAAGAGAGCATGTGGAAACCTCAGAAACTGCTCGAAAGACTCGAAAAATCCAACTAAAGCTTAACCTCGCCAAATGTACCTTGGGGCTACCTCGGGAAAATTATTGGGATTTATCGTCGTGAAGAAAGGTATCGAGGTTGATCCGGATAAAATAAAGGCCATACAAGAACTACGCCTTGGCATACAAAAAGAAGTCGAGAGATTTCTAGGAAGATCGAACTACATTGCTCGATTCATTTCTCAACTCACCAAGCAATGTGACCCTATTTTTCGACTCCTTCAAAGCACAATCCCGGAGAATGGAATGAGGAATGTCAAGAGGCTTTTGACAAGATAAAGCGATGTTTATCTAGTCCCCGTGCTAGTACCACCAACTCTCGGAAGACCGCTAATACTATATCCGATCGTGTTCGAAAACTCAATGGGTTGTGTCTTGGGGCAACATGATGAGTCCGAGAAAAGGGAACAGCGAGCGATCTATTATCTCGATAAGAAATTCACGAGTCACGAAGCAAAGTATCCATTGATCGAAAAATTCATTGCTGCTCAGTCCGCAACCCTGGAGGCTTAGACAATATGTGCTTTCACACGCGACATGGTTGATTTCAAAGCTGGACCCAATAAAATACATGATGGAATCACCGCACTCTCGGGAAGAATGGCACGGTGGCGATCCTATTATCGTAGTATGACATCGTATACGTGAGCCAAAAATCGATTAAAGGGAGCGCAATAGCTGATTTCTTAGCAACTCGGACAACAGAAGATTACGAGCCATTGAAATTTGACTTCCCAGACGAAGACTTGATATGCGTTACGGAAGAAGAATGTGAATCGTCGAAAGAGAAATCATGGAAGATGAGTTTTGATGGTGCGTCAAATGCATTGGGGCATGGGATCGGAGCAGTCTTAGTGTCACCAGAAGGGGATCATTATCCCTTTACTGCCAGATTAAATTTCTTCTGTACCAATAACATTGCGGAATATGAGGCTTGCATCATGGGGCTCCGCGCCGCTATCGAGCATAACGTCAAGATCTTAGCGGTCTCCGGGGATTCGGCATTGGTAATTTACCAAATCCGTGGAGATTGGGAAGTAAGAGATCCGAAATTGGTCAAATATCACGATCTCGTTGTGGAATTGGTCAAAGAATTTGAAGATGTGACTTTTAATTACTTCCCACGGGAAGAAAACCAATTGGCTGACGCCCTGGCAACCTTGGCTTCAATGTTCAAAGCAAACCGAGAAACAGAAATAATGCCTCTCCAGATGAGCATATATGAGGCTCCTGCGCATTGTTTTAGCATTGAAAATGAGTCAGATGGACAACCATGGTTCCATGATATCTTAGAATATGTCAAGAATCAAAGATATCCCGAGCAAGCAAACGAGAATGACAAAAGAACGATCAGAAGATTGGCAGCGGGATTTGTTCTCGATAGGGACATCTTGTACAAAAGAGGAAAAGATCAGGTACTCCTGAGGTGCGTGGATACTGTCGAAGCCAGAAAGATACTCGAAGAGGTCCATGAAGGAGTTTGTGGAGCGCACGCCAATGGTTTCACTATGGCCAGGAAAATTATGAGACTCGGTTATTATTGGTTGACGATGGAAAGTGATCGCATTAGCTACATGAAAAGTGCCATAAATGTCAAGTTCTGGTGATAAAATTCATGCAAAGACCTTCACCCCTTCATATCATGACTTCCCCGTGGCCCTTTTCTATGTGGGGCATGGATGTTATAGGGCCAATCTCCCCGAAAGCTTCTAATGGACATCGATTCATTTTTGTGGTCATAGATTACTTCACAAAATGGATAGAAGCTGCTTCCTTTGCAAATGTGACAAGGACGGCGGTGTGCAGATTCTTAAAAAAGGAGATTATATCTTGATACGGTTTACTCGAGAGAATTATTTCGATAATGCTTTAAATCCAACAACAAGATGATGAAGGAAGTGTGCGAGCAATTTCGAATAAAGCATCATAACTCCTCGCCCTATCGTCCGAAGATAAACGGGGCGGTAGAAGCCGCTAACAAAAATATCAAGAAAATTATTGGGAAGATGACAGAGACGTATAAGGACTGGCACGAGAAGCTACCATTTGCCCTATACGCGTATCGCACGTGTGTGCGGACCTCCACGGGGGCAACTCCTTTCTCTCTAGTCTATGGAATGGAAGCTGTACTTCCCATCGAAGTGGAAATCCCCTCTCTACGAATCTTAATGGAGTCGAAACTAGAAGAATCTGAATGGGTTCAGACTCGATATGACCAACTGAATCTGATCGAAGAAAAACGCTTGAAAGCAATTTGTCATGGACAGATGTACCAAAGGAGAATGATCGCGGCCCATAACAAGAAGGTGTGTCCAAGAGAATTTCGTGAAGGAGAACTCGTGTTGAGGAAGATTCTCCCCATACAAAAAGACTTTCGAGGAAAGTGGGCACCAAATTGGGAAGGACCGTACGTCGTAAGGAGAGCTTTCTCAGGAGGAGCCTTGATTCTCACTGAAATGGATGGAAAGGAGTTACCAAACCCGGTGAACTCAGATGCCGTGAAGAAATATTACGCATAAAAAAAAAAGGGCGCCCGAATAAACGGAAAAGGCTTAGGATGAAAACCCGGAAGGGCATCCTAAGGAAGTAGGTTTGGAATGGGTTAAACAGTAAGATCATAGTATTGAAGCGGACTCTGAAGCTCAAGGATCTTCCACATGGAAAAGCTTGCTCAAAAAGATCCAGGATGAAGAAACATAGAGAAGTTCATACATCGGATATCTAGAGCACTTACTACAACTGAACTTGTTTTCCTTTTATGCTTTCTTAATTGAGTCATTCCTTGTCAATTTTCTTTGTGTGTTGCCTTTGAAATAAATATAGATACGAGGAATGCCTTTCATACCTACTTTGCCATTTTCATGCATTTTATTTACGTTTCATTTTTGAGATAGATAGTGAAACTACACACTCTAAACGAAAAGAATATGGAGCAGTACCTGGATGAGAATTGGGTGAGTACGGGAGCTTCAAAGCAAGGACAAAGTTCAAAAAAAAAAAAGAAGAAGAAAGAAGAAGAAGAAAAGATATAGGAGAAACACAGATTACTTGTAGAACCTATAGACGGGTACAAAGCCTGAGAAAAGTCAAGGGATGAAGCAGTGAATGCATGTCATCATAAGAGTCGTAACAAGAAGGGGCACATGATGCACGAGCCCCAAGACACCTAGCATAATCACGTAGGCATTTAAGACAGACACATGCATATCATGACATCATCACATATAATACATACAGGTCCACCAATGAAGCAAGAAATTCTGATGACAGTTGTACCAGACCGAGAAGGAAAAGACATCCGAGTTCCACCAGATGACACGTTTTCAATTATTGTTTTTCAAGAAAAATCAACTCATAATACTTGAAGTGAGTTGGGCCTCGGGACACGTCGAGGTATTTCATTTTCTGTCTTTAAATTTCTGTCTTTAAATTTCTGTTCAAAATCAACTCATAATACTTGAAGTGAGTTGAGCCTCGGGACACGTCGAGGTATTTAATTTCTGTCTTTAAATTTCTGTCTTTAAATTTCTGTTCAAAATCAACTCATAATACTTGAAGTGAGCTGGGCCTCGGGACACATCGAGGTATTTAATTTCTGTCTTTAAATTTCTGTTCAAAATCAACTCATAATACTTGAAGTGAGTTGGGCCTCGGGATACGTCGAGGTATTTAATTTCTGTCTTTAAATTTCTGTCTGTTCAAAATCAACTCATAATCCTTGAAGTGAGTTGGGCCTCGGGACACGTCGATGTATTTAATTTCTGTCTTTTAATTTCTGTTAAATCAAGTCACCATGCGAGAGGTATGTTGAGCCTCGTCACACGCCAAGGTATTTAAATTTCCGTATCTTAATTACTGTTTCTAAAAAAAAAAAACTCATGCGAATGTAGTCGAGCCTCGGGGCACACGCGGAGGTACCTATAGACGGGAGACTGAAGTCGCTTTGAGCAAATTTGACAAGGAAGTTCCAGCGGACAAAGAAAATTGAGCAAGAGCAAAATGAAGCTACAGGCCATATCTCTTGGAAGTAGCAGTGGAGTAGAATGAAGATCGAGGTCTCCCCAAGGATAATAAGGAAGCAGTTTGAAAAGTTCAGATTTATTTCCTCGAAGTCCCGATGAAGGAGAGCAAAACCCTGAAATCACATCAAAGCTGATCAAGGCACTAGCCATTGTGCCCTTGAAGAAGTAATGGAATAGGAAATGTCGTCTCCCTGAAGATATAACGAAACAGCGAAGTGGATCAAAGCGACAAGTTACAGTTGAGTTTGAAGCTGTTTAATGGTGGCAAGAATGGGATAATGAGGACCGACAAGTCAAGGCTTGGCCAAGACCGGGCAAAATTGGTTCTTCTATTGTCTTTGCCCTATTATCGTTCCACGATAATGAGCAAAGAGGGGCAGCTATAAGCACCAATTTTGGCCCGGGCTCCTTAACCCAAGGCCCAAAACCAAACAATTAAAAAAATAGGCCCAATTACCAACCCATTACAAGCCAGATTAAACCCAAACACTTACAAACCAATAATTTAACCCAATAATAAACGGCCCAAATGGCCCAACAAAACATCAAAATTTTTAGAAAGACTAGGGTTCCAGAAACCCTAGCCCCATCACCGCAAAACCCACTAGCTAGCGCAAGAACCCCACTCGCGCCGCAAGCACCATCGCCTCTCCACTATGGCCGGTCTGCCACCATCGCACTCCGCAAGCATATCTGCGAAAGAAGACAAACGAGAACAGCAATACTACAATACAAAACAGATCGCACTATTTTTTGTTGGTTTACTGTGATTCGGCTATAAAGCCTTGAAAAAAGAATGTAATAGGACCTTTTTTTTATTTTATGAAGAGGGAATCAATACAAGTACGAGATTTTTTCGAGAAAAGCAAATAATAGCAGAGACCCAAACACAAAAACAGAGTTAGCAAGGAGGTGATCCATTGATCTTCCTTCATCTTTTCTTCTTTTCGAATCTGTGTATATATATAAAGGTTTCTATTTTGCTTTTGTTTTAAAAATTATACATATACATATATATATATAAAAGAGTACAAAAAAGGAAGAAAAACACTACCTTTTTGCGGATGGCGGTGTCCACGGCGGCCCTCCTCGCCTGAAATCTCACCGGCCTTCCTCCCTGCAGAGAAAAAAAAAAGAAGAGGTTAAAGGATTTTTTTTTAGAATGAAGCAAAAATGAAAATTTTTGAAGAAATTTGGCCTTCTATAGCCACTGATTAAACGACGTCGTTTTGGGCGGGGGGATCGTAGCGTTGACCGGATCCGACTCGGATCCGCGTCCCCATCGATGGGTTAATTATGCCCTGTCCCTTCCGCAATGTTTACCTTCCCAATCAGATTTTCTCATTATTTTTAAATTTGCCCTGTTATTTTTCTTTTGTTTTAATTTCATCCAGTGCAAAACGCAGCACATAAGGCGCGGGCATAATTGCCATTCTGGTCCCTCTCCTCACACGCGTGTTTCAATAAAGCCCTTCCTTCCTCATTATGTATTTCAAATTTGCCCCAACATTTTGTTCTTAACTCAATTTTCATCCTTTTTTTTTTGACTATTTTCGTTTATTTATTATTAATTTCTTTGTTATATATATATATATATATTATACTTTACATTTAGTATCGTACTTAATACTATATTATTATTATATTTATTATTACTCCTTGTATCATTATTTATTATATTATTTGTGTTGTTATTATTAGCATATCTACTATTGCCGTTATTATATTTTATGTATATATTTTATTATCATTTCATTTAACTAACTGTATATCACTTTATTAGTATTATTATTGTTATTAGTATTATTTTATGTTATACATATTTCACATTATTATTACTATTACTATATTATTTACTATTACCACTATTATTATATTACTATATTGCACATATCTCTCGTTATTACTATCATTATTATTATTATTATTATTATTATCACTATTATTATCATTATTATGATTATTACCTTATTTTTATTATATTATATGTTTTCTCTTACTACTAATTATATTAATATTGTTATTGCATTATTATTTGTATATACTAACTTCATTTATTATTATCGTTACTACATCTATACTAGTATATTGTACATATTTCATATTTTTTATTATTACTATCATTATTATGTTATTATTATTATATTATTATTATATTGTATATATATTTCACATCACTATCATTTTATTTTATTTTCTTATTATACTATCACCATTATTATGATTACCATTTTCACTACTGTTATTATTTTCTATTTTCCCGTCTTCTTGTAAAGATTTCATCCTACTTATTTTTCTTCCGGTTTCCGTTTATTATCCTTTGGCATATTGATTTTACTCATTTTATCTCTATTTTCGTCTTGTTGTTATCGTTGGTATTTAACATATTTGTTCCATATGCTTCCTAGCATTGTATTTCATTTTCTGCATTTTGTTACAAAATTCCTGTTACATTTTACCCAATACAAAATTGATTTCTTATAAAATAAGGCAATATTCCGTGTTTGGAAATTTGAGGGACCGTGCCCTATGAGTTGGGTTTCGATTCTCTTGATTGACCAAATAATTGAATAACCTTTTTGTTATTTTGAATAAATGAGTCTTAGGGATTAAGAGGCGACCTTGGATTCGAAGGTTGAAATTATCGTGTCCTACGTATTGGATGTGATATTTGGTCCTTTCGAAACAAGGAAATCTTAATATCTAATTTTAAGAAGACTCTAATATTTCCAAGAATGACCCAAATTTCTAAATTCGTTTTAAAATTTCAAACTTTCGATATGGGGACATTAATTAATCAATTTGGTACCGATTTTCAGTACCATGAGGGTGCTAATCCTTCCTCGCACGTAACCGACTCCCGAACCTGTTTTCTCGAATACTCGTAGATCAAAAACATTTGTTTTAGTAAATCGAAATGTTTTATTAAAACAAAGGTGATCCGATCACACCTAATAAATGGTCGGTGGCGACTCCCGTTTTATTCTTTTTTAAAAACCAAATTCGATTTCCGTTTTTTATCAAAAAATGGTTACGACACCTTTGATTTCCTTGTTTCTTTCATATGAAATAGACTCAATAAGCTTTAATTTCATATCTTACTCAGCTTCTAATTCCACTTCTACGAATTTTAGTGATTTTTCAAAGTTACCCTACTGCTGCTATCCCAAAACAGTTTTCTTATAGCTTATTTTACAATTAAATCCTTTACCCAATTCTAACTTCAAATTCTCTCAATTAAACCACTAATTCATCTTTTTGTTCATCATATGCTATGTTCAAAAACTTTAAAACTCCAAAAACCTCAATTTAAATTCATCAAAACTTCATCCTAAAACTTATAAAACATCAAAATTAAAAGAAAAAAACTAAATTAACTTACCTATTAAACTTTCAAGCTTTAAATCATCAATTTCTCCTTTTTTCTTTCTTTCCCTTTTTTCTTCCTCTACTTTCGTCTTGTTCTCTGTTTCTTTTCTGTTTTCTTTCTTTCTTTCTCTTTTTTTGTTTGTTTATATATATAATAATATAATATAATAATATAATAATATAATATACTTTATAATTAATATATATTATATACATATATATATGTTTTAACTAAAAAAAATCTCAGAATTTTTTTCATACTTAACCGCCTCAACATTTTATAATGGCATAATTGCCTTTTTAGTCCTTTTTATTTTCTTTAATCTATAATTAAACTTTTACACCTTTTTCAATTTAGTCTTTTTCATTTAATTACATATCCAAACGTTAAAATTTCTCAACTAAACTTTAATAATAACTTAATAACACTCCATAAATATTTTTAGAAATATTTATGGCTCACTTTATGAATTCGAGGTCTCAATACCTCGTTTTTGGCCCAATTTTTTTTCTAATTAATTCTTTTAGTTCACAAAATTCACTAATTTTAAAATATTTCTAAAATCACACTTAACTTATAATTATCGATTAACAAAGTTTTCTAACTTTTTCGTCAGATTTAGTGATCTCGAATCACTGTTCCGACACTATTGAAATTGAAATTTACATTACACGAAAGGTCACATCGCGTGCGTGGTGGGCATTTACGATGTCAAGTGGCTAAGGGTGATGACACCCTAGGGTTTTCTGATTTTGCTTAGCCCTTGGGCCATATTGGGCTTTTTTGTAAATGGACATTATTGGACTGTTAAAGTTTATTTGTTTTGGTTTTGTGTATTGGTTTTTTTAGTCTGTATTGGGCTGTATATTTGTATTAAATTTGGGCCTGGTATTTGGTCTTTGTAATTGGGCTCCGGGTCTTTTGCAAATGGACATTGTTTTTGGACCTTATTTATTATTATTTATTATTGGTTTTTAATGGCTTTTGTTTTGGCTAATGGGCTTGAGCAAAAAATTGGTTATTACAATATAATTTGGGATTTTATTTTCAAATTTTTCTTTTTTATTTTTTGGCTTGATAAAGCCCAAAGGAAATTGATGTAAAGGGTTACACATTTTTGACAAAAATAGAGAATATAGATCAAAAGGTTTATTCATTTGTCCTCTTTTGGTTCTATTCTGTTGATATACCTATATAGATTTCTTTTCTATTTCTTTTTTTTCCCTAAAAACTAGTAACATAAAATATATATTAAAAAAAAGAGAGAAAAAGCTTACCTTGAGAAGGTCCGTGTCGTATATATGGCTGGTCGCAGGAGAGGTCGAAGCTCTGGCGAGCGAAAGAACGACCTTCGGTGGTCTTTGCTGCCGGAGAAGGGACACAGTAGAGAGCAAAGGGACTTTCCCTTCTGTTTTTTTTTTTAAAAAAACTAGTTCAAACTGATTTTTTTGAACTTTTTTGGCTTTAAATACTCTTCTGATACGACACCGTTTTGGAGCCCA
Source organism: Gossypium bickii (assembly GCA_025503065.1). Taxonomy (NCBI): domain Eukaryota; kingdom Viridiplantae; phylum Streptophyta; class Magnoliopsida; order Malvales; family Malvaceae; genus Gossypium; species Gossypium bickii. The sequence continues at coordinate 130,988,841 of CP106713.1, forward strand.
TCTCCAAGGCCAAAACGACGTCGTTCCATGGCCAGAGATCCGCGCGTTGACCCGACCTGGGGAGGATCCGCGTGTTTCTGTGAAATGGGCACTTTGCGCGTCAGGCCCTTCCGCATTTTTTTTTATATTCAATCTTTACTTTATTTTGAATTTGCCCTATAATTTCATTTTTGTTTCATTTTAATCCCTCGATTTCAATTCAAAATGCCGCGTTTAGGGAACAGGGAATAATTTCCCAATTAGTCCCCAACGTTTAAGCATGTTATATCTGCCCCTGATTCTTTATTTTTTTTATTTTATTGGGCCATTCAACTTTATTTTAATACCAATTTAGTCCTTTTTCGATTTCATTTTTTTATTTTATTGCCTTTTAGCTCCCTAATTTTGTTCTAATTTCAATACAGTCCTTTGATTAATTTATTTAATTATTTGTTTATTGATTTTTTTCTAATTATTCTCCATTTTTAAATTAATATTATATATTATATATTATATATTTTAAATTGTTTTATATATCATTTATTTCTCCTTATATGTTATTTATTTTCATTAAGTTATATATATATATATATATATATATATATATATATATATATATATATTCTTTTTATATACACAAATAATTTATATTAAATTATTTTTATGTATATACTATTGATTTCAGATTATTTTATATATGTATTTTCTTTTAAATCTATCTATGTATATATTTTATTTTAAATCTATATATAAATATATAATTGTTCTTTTAAAGATCTTATTTTAAATTTCATTCCATTTATTTCAAACACTTTTCTGTATTATTTTTTATATATACATTATTTATTAAGTTTTTTTATTTTTGGTTTTAGATTATTTTGCATATTATACATTTTAAATTTCTTCTTACATAATAGTTATTTCGTAAACTCATTTATAAATTATTATGTTGATTATAGTTTATTTTTTAAATTGTTTCATAAATTGTTGGTTTCAAACTCCCCTTTCTTTACTTATTTTAAATCCATTTGTTATCATTCAAATTTTGTTTTATGCTAATTTGCCATGTAAATTTTGTAATATTGCTATATCTTTTAGTTTATTAGTCTTTGATTGTTAAAATGGGTGTTTTGGAATGGAGCATGTTGTGAAATAATTACTATCATGTATTTGTACATTTAAATTGTTTGTATCATTACCATTCATTTGTATAATGTTGAATTCATATATTATTTCATGTTTGATGCTATGCTTGTGTTTCTTGGTATTGTTTTGTGATTCAAATTCCAATATATTTAAACTTTTACTAGACACTTCATTTTTATCCCGAGCAAACTAAATAAATGCATTTTGGGTTTGATTTTATAATTGCTTATTTAAAAAACTTCTCGAAACAAGGTAATATTTAGTATTTGAAAATTTGAGAAATTGTGCCTTAACGTGCTGGATTTCGATTTTCCGTTAACCAAATAACTAAATATCCTTTTAAAATTTCGTCCATGTTTTCTTAAATAAAAAAACAAGGCAATATTTCGTGTTTGGAAATTCGATAAATCGTGCCCTAACGTGTTGGGTATCAATTTACCGTTTGACCAAATAATCAAATATCCTTTTAAAATTTCAATGCATGAGTTTTGGGAATTATGAGATGATCTTGGATTCGAAGATTTAAATTGTCGTATTCTAACGTGCTGGATGTGATATTTTATTCTTTCGGAGCAAGAGAATCTTAATATCCATCTCGAGTATATTCAAATGTTTTAAAGGAGATTGTATTTTTAAAATTTTTAAAATTTTCGATATTAGGACGTTAATTAATCAATTTGGTACTAATTTTGGGCATTGCGAGGGTGTTAATCCTTCCTCGCACGTAACCAACTTCCGAACCCATTCTCTTGAATTTCGTAGACCAAAATCAATATTTAACAAAATAAAACGTTTTATAAGTGATCCAATCACACCTGAACAAAAAGGATTGGTGGCGACTACATGTTTCTTTTTAAAGTCGATCCCCTTTTTTTCTTCAAACATAAAAAATTGGTTTCGACAATAGGGATCAAAATTAAAATTTAACTGTTTCCAGTAAATTTTTTTATGGCGGTGGGGTTATTCATGCCTTCGCCTATGCTTCAGCCAAACTTTAGAATTGGGTCCAAAATAAATTTTTTTATTTGCTTCATAAGATTATTTATCTTAATAAACATAGAAAAAGTTAATTATGCCCTTATCTTCCCTTCTCTCTCAATTTTTATTCTAAAACGAATATTTATCCAAATAATACAATTACAATTACCAATATTTTGGATTAATGAATGTTATCCATTTTAAAATTTTCATATGAACACATCTTGAAAGTTATAATTCTTCGAGTTTTTAACCCTACCAATAGGAGAATAATATATCTCACTTAAACCCACGTTTTCCTGCACTAGTAACAATGTTGATGTCAATCGGGTTAAAACTCAATTGACTCTTTTTTTTTTAAAATATTGAAATAAGGTAAGTAAAATAAATTATAAATGTTTTTTTTTCTTTTGCAAGTATGACAAGCAATTATCATAACCACTCTATATCTACTATTTAAAAACAAATTCACTCCAACATAAAAATAATTATGTTTATCCAATATAAAAATAAATTAATATATTTATTTCTTTAAATGTGTATAATTAAATCAAAATTAAAGTTTTAAGTATACGTTTGAACCACAACTAAAATTTCATATGTATAATTACACCAAATTAAAGTTAATACATACAATTACATATTAAATCAAAGTTGATATATAACTTTTAAATTTATGTTTTTCTTTTTACACTTTTTCTTCTTATAATAACACCACAATCCAAGCAAAACTCATACAAAATTAATATATATTTTAATTTTATTACAATTAATTACTATTTGAAAATTTTAATTTTAAAAATTATAAAAGGTATAATTATTGCATAGAAAAAAGAGTATGATTACAATTGGACTAGTTAAATTTAAAAATTATCAATGACAGAAAAAAACAAAAGGATTTCAATATTCATCAACGACTCAGGATCAGTTCTTCTATGCTTAAAAAAACACTTCTGACTGTAAAAGTACTTTTAAAAGAAAAGCTGTGTAGAAAAAATTACTTTTGACTGAAATTTTAGTTTTTTAGAAAGTGCTTTTGACACTCTATCTTCAATTACTTGGTCTTATAACTCTTTTTTCAAGTAGGCTTTGACACTCTTCTGTAAATTCTTCTACATCTCTTTTTGTATAAGGTATATTATTTTTTATGTTTATTTCCTTATTAGGATCTTTTAGTTCTATTTCAATTAAAATAGTGTTCGTATTTTTTATTGGATCTAAAGGATTTTGACTACTTACTGAATCAAGTCAATTGTCAATTTCTATTGTAGTAATTTTTTGCAAAATGTGGTGTTTAAGTTCATATACTATTTTCCCCCCTAACAAAAGGTGTGAATGGTATATTTTTAATCAAACAATTTTACTTTCTTGTTCAAATCCTAAATTAGGACATCTAAGGCTTATTATATTCTAAGTATTGACAAAATGGATTATAAAGTCGTAGGAAGTTATTTCCTATGATCATTGATACTTTGTTTTCTTTTTCTGCTTTTTCATAAGGTAATTTTGTCCATAAATTTTCTTTAAAGAACTTTCTATCTTCTCCATTTTTCATATTGACACGTAAAATTTTCAAATTCACATAAATTACATAATTTGATGTTTGATAATATCCATTTAGTTTTTTTTCTTTTTCTTGTTTACTCACTAAATCCCATTTTCCAGGTAATAAATATTACTCCTAGAAATTTCTCTGACAACTTCCTTTAATACATTTGCTAATGAGGCTTGTCCTCTAATCATATTCATAGCTTCTTCATTGTTTAACATTTTCTCAAAATATTTTTCTACATTTCCTGACATGTTGTAAAAAGGCTAATCTCTTTACAGCTATTACACTATTAAAGTAAACAAAATGACAAAATAAGAAAAAGTTGTGGTGCTGATCGCTCTTCTGGTGTCGGCAAGGTCTTGATCGTTGATTCTTTTCATCAATGACCAAGTCATCGCTGCTGCCGTATGCGTCATCTGCTGCTCCTTCTTTTGTCGTTTCTGGCTCTGGTTAGTTTTGAACAGAGTTGGGTCGGTAGTTGTGGGGCCGGGGATCCAGTTGGTTTTAACAATAACTACGAGAGTGTCTCTAAATTTTACTAGATTAGGCATTGTATTAACAATCCATTTCTCATTTGTATTAAACTTTATTTGTTATCCGAATACTTTTATTTTTTATCTTGTATCCAGAAAAGTTTAAATCTTAACAAATTTGTCCCATTAGAAGACCTTGACTTGGAAATTAACACCCATCATCATCATCATCATTTGCAACAATTTTTCTTGTTAGTCAAAACTCCCTTTTAATACTCTTCATCAAAGCCCACATCACCAGAAAACTAAAATATAGACTTAAGGCTTAAAATATGGTTGTTTATATAAACTCAAAATCTTTTTACATTTATTTTTCTAAATAATATGAGATATGGGCTTTTATATAAATTCATAATCTCTTTGTGTCTTGTTCTTAAGCAATACGAGATTTATTATTATTTTAACTAACAAAAGATTTAAACTAAACTTAGTTTTTAAAAACTACATCAATAAATATGAATAAAATATTTTTTTCAATATACTAAATGGTGATTATAAGTTGATGTTGAAATTCAACACTCCCCTCATCACCAATTTTTATTTAAATTAACATGTCATTTGAAACAAGGGCTAATTTAAACACAAATAAAAATATAGGGGTTTATTAAAAGTAAACTAGTTCAAGGGATCTTTTAAGAATTTAACCATTTGCTGAACATTGTCCCATTGGAAGACCCTGACTTTTGTGGGTAAAAGATACAAATAAAGAAGACTGTCATTTCCTGAAAAGCGTGAGAGTGACAATTTTCTCGACTCAGATAATTAGCTAATCTCCTCCGGCCATTGCCTTTGTTAAATCTCATTGTCATTTAATGCTAGGATATACCAAAGCTCCCTTTGTGTATTTTCCTCTCTTCTTCCTCAATCTCACAATCCATCCACTTTCATGGCATCTTCTTCATTTTCTTCGTCAAATGATGTATTAAAATTTATTTACTCGCAAGTTCTAGACTTTAATAAAATTAAAATTTAGTTGAGAAAATAATTTAATTAAATGAATAAATTAAATTTATTTAATTAATTATATAAATAATATTTTTACAATGAAAACTTGATATTGAGTTAGATAAATTAAATGAGTTGATTTAAGTTCATATAGACTTGATCATATGGGTTGAGCAGATGCAAAATTTTAGGCCCGTTTTCTAAGTCTTGCCTGACCTACCCGTATTTATTTTTTTAGATTATTTTTATGTAAAGATAAATTTAAAAAATATAATACATCAAATACACTAAAAATATTAAAATAAATATTTCTCAACAAATTAAAAATATACTTTTTTAAAATAAATATTTATACTTAAATAACACTAACACAGTTACAACTTAACAATAAAATATTTTTAAAATACTAGTAGAATTAACAATAAAACAAAAATTCAATATCCAAATAATAACAATAAAATAGTAGCAATACAATAATGAAATTGTAACAAAACAACAATATAACAGCAGTAAACAACAACTGAACACAAATAGTCAAATTTTGGATATTTGAATGTTGCTCTATCCCATTCCAAAAATATGCATATTTGAAACAAGGGCTAATTTTGGGTTGTATTGATTATCTTCAAAAATAAAAAAATAGCATCATATATAACTAGAGGTGCTCATGGACCAAGTCGGGTCGGGTTAAGCTCAAGAAAAAAATTTATTCCTGTTTGTTAGACTTAGGTCTGACCTAAAATAGCATCACCTTAAGCTTTATCACTTTATCTAAATAAATTCTTATACTTTTATTGTACCCCAAATAAGCATTCAAACCTTAAATGTTTCCAAATAAGCCATAATTTGTATCTAGATAAGCTTTAACCTTTAATTTATATCTTAAATAAAATCTTTAATATAAATTAATACTTCATTTTAAATAATGGGTAATTCAAACTAGGGTTTTATTTGAGTAGACCAAAAGTATTTGAACTTATTTAACGCGTGCGGTGGCCGGCGAAACTGCGCCAGACGGAACCCCCATCGAAGGCCCTCCCCTGCAGAGAAACAGAGAGAGAGAGAGAGGAGAGGGTAAACTTTTTTTTTAAAAAAAAACAAACTGCACAAAATAGAAAAAAGAGGTGGAATTTCATTTTATATTAAAATTAAAACGACGTCGTTTCAAAGGGAGGGGGTCTGCGCGTTGACCCGGATCCGACTCAGGATCCGCGCGTCCCCCCTTTTGAGGGGCTAATTGCGCCCCAGGCCCCTCCTCTTTTCCATGTTTGCGCAATCAAGTTTCTTTTTATTTCAATTTTGGCCCGAATTCTCCCATGATTTCAATTTGAGCCCCCCTTCATGCGCACCGTTTCAGTAAGATGGATTATTTATGTTTAAAACCCTCCAGGTTACACGTGCTTCGCGAACAAACCCTTCTCCCCTTTTATTTTATTTTAAAATAACCCCAAACTTTCGTTTTTGATTCAATTTGACCCCTTTTTAGTATTTTTGTAATTATTATTATTTATTTATATGTTGTGCATTATTATTATTACTACCATATTTTTATTATTACTTTGTACATATATTGTATACTATTGCTATACTTATATTTTTTTTTGTACATATTTTATACCTACTATTATTATTGTTATTATATTTATTATATTTATATTATTCCATTGTGCTTACTCCATATTATTACTATTATCATTAAATATTATTAGTACTATAATTATTATTATTACTACTACACTTATATTATTATACACATCGCGTATTATTATTGTTATTATTACCATTATTATTATTATTATTATTATTATTATTATTATTATTATTATTTTATGTTTTCCATTACTACTATTATTATTACTATTATCATTATTGTATTATTACTTGTACATACTAACGTTATCATTATTAATGTTACTAATTTCACCATTATTGACTTTAATGTCATATATTACGTGTATTATGTGGTCGTTATGCCAAATTCGTGTCACATCATCATTATTCATCGCACGACCCGATTCACGTTTTGAATAACGTTTCTTTAAAACATAACCTAGTTTTTCATCAATTTCACCCAAAAAACTAAAAATTTTACAAAATAGGCAATATTCCGTGTTTGGAAATCCGAGGGACCGTGCCCTATGTGTTGGGTTTCGTTTCTCTTGCTTGACCAAATAATCGAATAACCTTTTGTTATTTTAATAAATGAGTCTTAGGGATCAAGAGACGACCTTGGATTGGAGGATTGAAATTATCGTGTCCTACGTATTGGATGTGATATTTGGTCCATTCGAAACAAGGAAATCTTAATATTCAATTTTAAGAAGACTCAAACATTTCCAAAAAAACCTAAATTTCTAAATTCGTTTCTAAATTTTTAAACTTTCGACATTGGGACATCAATTAATCAATTCGGTACCAATTTTGGGCGTTGCGATGGTGCTAATCCTTCCTCGCACGTAACCGACTCTCGGACCTATTTTCTCGAATGTTCGTAGACCAAAAACCCCGTTTTAGTAAACCGAAACGTTTTATTAAAACAAAGGTGATCCGATCACACCTAATAAAAGAACGGTGGTGACTCCCGTTTTACTTTTTTGAAGCCCAAGGTCGATACCCGTTTTTGTCAAAAAATGGTTACGACACAAAGAATCTGTCGAAAAAAACACTTTAAAACTATTTTTTTAAAAAAAGTTTCAAAACACTCTGAAATCCTCTGTTGGGGTTCGGCCATCCGTTCGGGACTCGAGTGCGCCGCGCTCTCTCTCGCGCCTCGTGGCCGGGTCCGGAGGCCGGAGGTCGGAAGCTTTATTTCTCGGACGCGAATCAAAGGGTAAAACCACTGTTCTCTATTTTTGTATATATATATTTTTTATGAAAATATGCGTGTATGAAAAGAATATAAAGAATGCGTAAATAAAAATATAACCTCTGTATTCTGAAAATATGTGCTTTTATTTCTGTATTTTTGTCTCTGTGTCCTGTGTGAATCCCCCCTTACAAGTTTTAATCTAGGGGTTTTTATAACCAAAAATAAAAAAAAAAAGGAAATAAATCTCTGTTTTTGCCTCTGTTTCGCCTTTTTTGCTGTGATTTGTTTCCTTTTTGCAGTCGGCGAAGATCCCAGTGGCGATCATGGCATGATTCGGACGCAGATCCTGGCACGACCGAAAGCCTGGCATGGGTGTGACGATTGGGCTCCGGCGATTGCGGCGTGACTTTTGGCCTAACTTGCGGCGCAAAAGGAGCTGGGGCGCGAGGCTGCGGCGCCTAGGGTTTCAAGGAAACCCTAGGTCTTCTGTTAGCTGTTTAGGCCTTGGGCCATTTGGGCCACCTAAATTTGGGTCTGAGTTAGTCTTTAGGAGTCGGGCCTGGGTGTTTTGGGTCTAGGCAGTTTGGGTTAAGGTGTAATGGGCTTGGTTGGGTCTGATAGGTTTGGTCTGCTAGGTTTGAGTCAAAGGTAATTTATTTTGGGCTTTGATTTTGGGCCAAAGGTTGTAAATGGACTGTAATAAACATTTTGGACATTTATTATTATTTTTTATTAAGCTCGGGCAAAATTAGGTACTTACAGCTGCCCCTCTTTGCTTATTGTCGTGTAACGAGAATAGAGCAAATACTATAAAAGGACCAATTTTGCCCAGTTTTGGTCGAGCTTTGACTTCTTTGATCCTCGTCTTCTTCAAATGATTCCAACTCCACTGCAACTTCCACAGTATTGGAACTTCATCTTTATTGCAGTAAGTTTGATAGCTTCAACTTCATGAAGGCAGTATCTACTATCTTTTAATCTGTTATCTTCAGTCTGATCCTTGCAAACTCAGGGATCACCAGACTGATATCTTCGATCTGATCCCTGCAACTTCAGGAAGATCAAATCCGCTATCTTCGATCGATCCCTACAAACCGGGGATCACGGTGATCGATATCTTCGATCTGCTCCCCCTCGCTACTTGGGAAGATCAAATCCGCTATCTTGATCGATCCTACAAACTCAGGGATCACGCGACTGATATCTTCGATCTGCTCCCTGCAACTTCAGGAAGATCAAATCTGCTATCTTCAATCTGATCCCTGCAAACTCAGGGATCACCAGATTGATATCTTCGATCTGCTCCCTGCAACTTCAGGAAGATCAAATCTGCTATCTTCAATCTGATCCCTGCAAACTCAGGGATCACCAGATTGATATCTTTGATCTGCTCCCTGCAACTTTAGGAAGCTCAAATCTGCTATCTTCAACTCGATCCTCGCAAACTCGGGGATCACGGTGATATCTTCGATCTGCTCCTTGCAACTTCAGGAAGATCAAATCCGCTATCTTCAGTCTGATCCCTCCAACTCAGGGATCACTAGACTGATATCTTTGATCTGCTCCCTACAACTTCAGGAAGATCAAATCCGCTATCTTGATCGATCCTCGCAAACTCGGGGATCACGGTGATATATCTTCGATCTGCTCCCTGCAACTTCAGGATGATCAAATCCGCTATCTTCAGTCTGATCCCTACAAACTCAGGGATCACCAGACTGATATCTTCGATCTACTCCCTGCAACTTCAGGAAGATAAGATCTTCTGTCTTTAGTCTACTCCCTACAGCTTCAGGGAGATAAGGCTGAAATCTTCTTTTGATCTTCTTCCTACAACTTCAAGAAGATAAGATCTTCTTTCTCACCAATATTGCTACACCATCTATTGAGGGACATATCCTGTAGACTCGGTTTAGTGTGTTCATGCTTTATGACTAAGATGCTATGATAAAAAATGAATCAAATGCTTCTAGCTATATATATGTTATGAAGATGACTCCTTTTAAAGAATTAGGATGCAATAACTGAAATGAATCAAATGCTCCTAATAAAATTTGTTATGATACAAAAATGTTATGAGTATGATTCCTATTCTAGGTATTATTACTCATTTGTTTTTCATTTTTGTTCATCAACCATGTTCTACTCAACCAGCTTGCTCCAATGTAATTTTTGAGTTAGCCCCGCTTAGATCTTGAGACATGAAATTGATATCTCCCACTACAACTTCAAAAGAATGATATTTGATTTGTTACACCATTCCCTAGGTATAATGACCAGAAGTATGTGTCTGAATGCAGGGTATCCTGGTAATGATTCCCTTTCACACTTGGATTGACCTTGTTCGTCATTTGCCAATATGGTGTCACCAACGAAATTGTCTTACCCAAAAAGAATTTGAAGAGGTAATCATTTTTTTGATGTTTCCAGCACTTAAACTTGGTAAGTTCTAAACAATAGTCATGTTTCAGATTCCTCATATAATTTAGAAGCTTTTAGAGTAATATACGAAACTCCTTTTATGAAAGTGTTTTTAGTCCATTAATCATTATTTCAATATAAAATGCTTGAAAAAGAAAAAAAATGGACGAGAAAGAAATTAATCAGGGGCATAGCTCAGAAAAATAATTTAATCAAAGATAACCCAGGCAATAAAAGAAAAATTGATTTGGGTGTTTCTCAAAAAAAGAATAAAGTAATCAAAGATAGAAAATAGGTAAAATAGGAAACTAGGTGCCCCAGATATCGCAATCTGAGCTTCTCTATTCTGATCTCTTGAGGACCATTTTAAACTCAATATGTGTTTAGGGGATACTGAGTAATTTGCCGATGCCCCAAGGCGTAACATACTTCCTCATTGCTAATTCAGACGTAGCAAGACTACTATATGCCCCATTTTTATTCAAAATTTGAGCCGCCCTTTTCGGGTTTTCAACTCAAAGCCCCTTTGGTCTCAAAGCGCCCTTTGCGGGTTTTCGCCTTGGCTTCTCCTTCTTCTTCTTCTTCTTTTTTTTTTTTGACTCAAAGCGCCCTTTGCGGGTTTTCACCTTGACCCTTTTTCCGTTCAGGTAAAATACTTCTTGTTGGTACCTGAATTCACCGGATGTCTTCTCCATTCATCTCGATCAATATCAATGCTCCTCTAGAACAGGCCCTACATAAGTCCTTTCTAGTTTGGCGTATGCTTTCCTCTAAAATCATTTTGTAGAGGAAAAATATTTTTTACCATCAAGTAATCTACATCATCCGACTGTGAGGGATAAGTTTTATCCTTTTCTTCAATTAGATTCAATTGGTAAAAATGTTTCTATTCCAATGACAAATGTATTGCCCCAGCAAAGGTCCTAGCCAACATTTGATAACCATAGAGGGTAGTGATAGCTTCTTATGCCAATCTTTACAAGTTTTAGCCACCTTTCATTTCTTTTTTTTTTACTGTGATATGCTGCCTGATCTTTGGACAAACTGTAGATTTTGACTTTGTACAGTTATTTGAATGCGATCCTTTATGGCATTTGATCTTTTCCTTCATCATTTTTTTTGTTTTTTTTTTGTTTTTGTTTTTTTTTTTTGATGAATTTGATGACTTTAACCTTGTAACATTGGCATATGAAACTACTTCCACTCTCCTAGTGAAGTAAACGATAACTATGCCGATGAGTCGATATTGACGAAAAACTTTTGACGAGGTTGGCCCCATCACATCCATGCCCCACATATAGAAAATTTGTGAAGAACTGAATCTTGTCTTCTTTAATTTCATCTTTGCGGTATGACTGATGCAATCCCCTTTCATGGTGAATCAACAGTGCCTGATCCTCCTTGTTTAGCCTGCTTCTTATTAGCCAAGGCATGTCCTGATATAATTATGTAAAACGTCTTTGAGTCTTTTTGAAAATAACTCAATGATGTCCGCATTATTTCTATGGTAAGATGAACTTTGATCTTCACCCCTTTTCTAGGCCCACAATATCCAATGACCCTTTGTAGAGTAAGGTTTATTTTTTCATCTTGTTAAATCATTCTTAACAAGTCAGAAGATATCTCACAATCTCTGTCATATTCAAAATCCTGAGATCCCCTAGACCTATATCTTGTTCAAAAAGGGAATCAGTAACAATGTCGCTCATGACATTGATATCTGGATACCTAGGTACGAAGACGAACAGATCCAAAGAATAAATGATTCTAAGGATGATTATTGATATGGTCATGAATAAAGAATGAGAATAAAAACCAAAGAATGTACAGTTTAAAATAGAAAGAATAAGAATATGTGCTCAAACAGATGCATTTTATTGAAATAAAATTTTGAACATAAGCCTATTTCACAAAAGAATTCTTGTTGCCTCTAGGCCCAAGACAACAAGTCCGTTTTGAACATTACTCTAGATTAGCCCTAAAAGTACAAAGATTTCTTCCACAGTCTTATTATTCAAAACGCTCCCAAGTACACAAGGGTTTGGAAACTTCGTTCTCTGATTCCTTCTTTGATTTCTTCAAGGAGCAGCAACTTTCTTGTCTCCACCTTCAATCACTGCATTCACCTCATTAAACTTATCAGGCTTTGATGGATCGTCGAACTTCACAACTCCTATTTTAATAAACCTTCCAACCAACTTTTTAAACGTATTGTAGTTTTCGATTGAGTGGCCCTTTATTCCCGCGTGGTACTTACATTGGGCATTCTCGTTATACCATTTTGGGAAGGGAGGTTGCAACGGTCGCAGATAATATAGGGACACCATATGCGCATCAAATAAACTTTGATATAACTCCTTATACGTCATCGGGATTGGTGTAAACTGGAGCTTTCCAAAATTTTGCTTTAGAGAAGCCTGATCGTTGGAAATTACCGTCCTTGGTTGGTTCATTGTAATTGGCTCTGAGTGGCTCTTGTTATATCTACCAGTTTTCTTTTCCTTCTTCTTTAAGTCCTTTGAGGTCCCTTCTCCTCTTTCTCTTGTTTCTACTAGAGCAACCGATTTGGCTTGATCATTATTCAGGTCAAAAACTGAAACCATTGGAAACTTCAACACGGTCGAAGTATCCGCCTGTTCAATAATGATGGGTCCCTCATGCAAATGAGTGTCTGGTTGAATCGGGATACCCGTTGGAGAATAAACGATGTCTTCCTCATCATCCTCATTATTGTCCACTGGGCTACTCCTTTTTTCAAATCCCTTGGCTAGTAACTGAGTTAGCTGGCCTATCATATTCCTTTGGAATTCCCGCATTTCTTGTTGGATCTCGATCAATTGCCCCTGCATCTGTATTTGCATTTGCTCCATTCTTTCCAATCTTTGTTCCATATTTTCTAGATTAACTGAAATATTTTTACCTAATTAGGGTCTTTGTATATAAGTCTAATGCAAATGGTGCAATGTAATGCAAATGCATGAATGCAAAGAGGTATCAATTCTGATCAACTTCATTTTAGAAAACTTTATTAGAAAACAAATTCTTTTACATAAAACGGACTACTATATGCTTTCGCCCTAAATCCTAAAGTTCTGACTTTTCTACAAAGCCAACTCTTGACCATGATCTGACTGTAACTTATATTTCATGCTCAATGTATCAACCTATGAGGCCAAAATCTGAAAATGATCAACTACCTTTCAAATCTGAACTATCGCTTCACTTATGAGGTAATCTTGATTCTTAACTCGATCATAAGAATGATGAAGCTCTTCTTTTCCATACTCCTCTCTTGTTTCAAGAAGCTTAATCAGAAGTTCACAACTGTGTAATACTGATTCTAACTCTTCGATCCTACCCTTCATTTCCTCAATCTTGTTTAGACTTGACTTCAACTCGATTGCAGAATTACAGTTTCGATGATAGAGAAGAGACTGTCCAAGTTTAGCATTGATATTCAGAAAAGTATTGATCATTCACCCTAGCCCGTGACATACTCAGAGAGATTCTTCTATTTTCATGACTCATAAAGATCAAAATTTTTCTAGACAAAGAAGGAACTGCGGAGCTCCAGAAATTTTAGATCATTTCTGTTCAAACATTTTTCAACTCTAACCACAAGTAAAAGGTGTCTATTCTAGTTCGTCTCTTTGAATCTATCAAACGGGGGTCAATACGAATTCCTTTCATTTCTCCACAACAAATCAAGTCCCTTGCAATGTTGTTTGGACCACAACGAGGATTCGAGAAGCTCACAACAGCCCATCCTAGATGGCTCCACCAATTTCTGGTTACTAAAATTCCAACGCCTATTCCTCGAAAAGAAATTTCCACCATTGCCCCTTCTTAACCTTGGTGCTGGCAGAATACGTCCATCCACTTGGGTGAAATTAGAGTTGATATTAACACTCAAGATTTCAATATTGGTTCAGCATCATAACTTAGACAAAGCACACATCCTTTCTTGAGGCATCTGCCCTAATTTTCCAACCAGAGGAGCTCTTTTGGGAGGTTGATCAACTACTGGACCAGGTTGAATTATCATGGTAATTGATATATTGATATTTAGTGAAAGGCCTCCTTGAGTGGCTCTGAAACTTGAATGGGAACCCCTATAGCCAATGGCACCTCCTCCAATGTCTGTGAAGTTGTTCTGATTATCTTGAAAGATTGGCAAACAAGTAGGCATCCCTGTTTCACAACATGCTACCTTAAAATGACATCCAGTACCCTCAGTGCTTCTTGAGAGTTTTTAGATTCCTATCCGCGCCGAGCATTTTGAATCGCTTGCATGGGTATCCTCACAGCAAAGCTAATCTCCACTTTATAGGTCTTTGACTGATAAGGTCATTTAATTCTCTTCCTGTCTTTCCCATTTGAGTCATCATGGACATCAGGTCTTACATTCCCGTTGTTTCTGTTAGATGTAACATCCTCAAATACAACTGTAAACTCATGCTTGTTATTTGGAAGAACACTAACAATAAATAAATTTTCTCCCCATCATAAGCAAAGTCTTTTCCCACCCCATTCATTGCCATAGGTCTATTGCACCCTCTCTATCACTTTTCTTCCAACACACTTGCCATCAACCGAGCAGCCATCTTCATATGAAAGAGAAACGTTGTAATGGTAGAAGTGCCCATCTGCACTCCCCATACTCTCTTTGAAGTGATTGGTAAGTGTAGTTACCCTTTAGCCTTTTAGTTCCGACACCATACCTTGCCATGAGGTGTCGTACAATCTTCTCTGAATTTGATTCTGCTTTGATCAGAACAACATCACGGGTCACATGTGGCAGGGATTCTAACACTGCCCCTTTTCTCTCTTGTTCTAAAGAATCCATATCCTTCTTTCTCTAACTGCCTTTGACCATATACGAACGATTGCATTATCTTCCACTTTATCAAGGAATCCGTTCTCCATAACCAGCTTTCTAACTTAGCAACTGATCGTGAATCGAGACCTCTTAAAATATGTAATGATATGCACAAAAGAATAAAATACAGCAAGTTAGTACCATGGAATATTGTAATAACCCAAATTCTACGGGCACCGAAAAAGTGAGTTTAGGGCCTTCGTCTTAGGAAAACGAGTCCGTAAATATTTATTAAAAATATTTACGAAGTTATTATAGGTTGAATTAGATTTTTGATAAGTGAATTTAGTTTAATTTAAAGTAATTAGGAAAAATGATCAAATTGAATAAGGAGTAAAAGTCTAATTATAGATTAAAAGAAATTATGAAGGACCAAAATGGCAATTATGCCATTTTGAAAAGTTGAGGCGGTTTAAGTATGAAAATCTGAGATTTTTTTGAAGTATATTATTATGTTAATATATTATATATTATATTATTATATTATTATATATATACAAACAAAAGGAAAAAAAAAAGGATAGAAACAGAAAAGAATTACAGAGAGCAAACGTGAAGGAAAGAAAGAAAAAGAGAAAAGAAAGAAGAAAAGGGATAATAGAGTTTTTAAAGCTTAGAGTTTAATTTGGTAAATTAATTTAGTCCTTTTCTTTTAATTTTGATGCTTTATAAGTTTTAGAACAAAGTTTTGATGAATTTAAGTTGAAGTTTTTGAAGTTTTAGAGTTTTTGAATATAGCATATGATGAATAAAATGATGAATTAGTGGTTTAATTGAAAGAATTTGAAGTTAGAATTGGATAAAGGACTTAGTTGTAAAACAAGCTATAAGAAAACAGTTTTGGGACAGCAGCAGTAGAGTAAGTTTGAAAATTCACCAAAAATCGTAGAAGTGGAATTAGAAGTTGAGTGAGATATGAAATTAAAGCTTATTGAGTCTATTTTCATATGAAAGAAACGAAGAAAGCAAAGAAATTCTTTATTTTTAGATATTTAGATTTTGGTGAGACTGGTTCAGAGTGATTTCGAGATCCCCTGTTCTGACTTGGAAAATTCATTAAAAATTATACAAAAATAATTATGGGACATAATTTATATAGTTAGATTCCTTATTGAGTTTATTTTTATAAGAAACAAACTAAACATCATTTGAATTCTGTATAAAAAGATAATTAAATTTTAGCAAAGAGTGTTTGGAACTATCAGACAACAGAATAGGGGTAATTTTAAAGAATAAACTGTACTTATTGGCTAAACTAAAAATTCTGAAATTTTTATGGTAAAAAGATATGTGAGTCTAGTTTCATAGAAAATTTTCGGATGTTGATTTGGAATTCTGCAACTCAAGATATAGATAATTTAGTGACAATGACTCAGGTAAATAGCCTTCAAAGAACTTATAAGTAAATAATAGAATTGTGTACAAAGAATGTGGAATGAAGAGCAAGGGTAGGAATTGAATAAAATTCAATTATTTGTTGTAATTTAATGCTATAATTAATAATGTAAATTATTAATATTATTTTTGTAGCAAACAAGGAAACCGAGACGTCTAATACGAAGGGGAAGGAAAAAGTGATCGAGGAGTAGCTCGAGAAAATATCGGTTTGTATTATCATAATTCAAGTTATTTATAATTGCATATTTAATTTAAATGTATGTGTATGAAAAGTGAAATTGAGGTAAGTATTGATGCTTGAATTGAATCCGAATGATTATGATCAGTTGAAAGTGAAAGTGATATGAATATGTGATTTAAATACCCTATTAACTAGTCAAATGAGTCGGATATAATTGGCATGCCATAGGATTGGAAGTGTTCAGGGATTCTTCGACCTTGAGTCGATGAGACACTGGGTGTCATATTATTTACTTCGGATAGATTCAATAAGGTACTGGGTACCACTTTACTTCGGCTAGGCCGATGAGACACTAGGTGTCACTATATTGCTTCGAACTATCCGATTAGGCACTGGGTGCCAGTATGGTGTGTTTGGTTGGATCCGAGTATCCGCCAAAGTCCGAGTCATGTTAATAGGGGTAATTATGTGAAATAAGAAAATCATATGAATTTGATTATTTGAACCTCTGAATGGATAGTTAAAGAGATATTGTGATATGAAATTATTTGTGATTGAGAGATGAACCAGAGGTTCATGAACAATTGGAATTCTATGGATGAGATATTAATTCAAATATTAAAATTGTTACATTGGAAATATAACAACTTGGTATAATTATATGTATAATGTGTTATTTATCTAAGTATGTTTACGATATTTGATCATTGTTATAAATTGAATTATGATAATACCACTGAGTAATTCCAATACTCGGCGTACGGTTTGTTTTCTGTACGCAGGTTAGTAGAGTTTCTGATCCGGTCCAGCATCCAAATCAAACCCGACTCCAACAAGAGGATTTTGGTGATGAAATTCTTCCTTTTGTTAAGTGGCATGTACTAGATAGTTATATGAATTATGAACATATATATATACTTAAGTTAAATAATTTTGGTTGTATGTAAATGATTATAATGTTTTGGATGAAGAAAATGATATAAAGTTATAAAATGATAAATTGGTATTGGTTGTTTTGGTTTGAATTTGCAGAGGGATTTAGGTGAAAACAAGTAGAAATACTGCCGAAATTTTTATAAATAAAAGAAAAATTTACGAAAAATTTTCTAGAAGGATTGAACAAGTTTTATTCTACTTTTAATATATGCTTTAGGCATTGAGAGTCCAATATAGAGATTTAATTATTAAATTTTACTATGAATGCTATTTTATTTGTGAATAATTAGTAAATTATTTGATATGTCCAGTAATACCTTCTAACCCTGTTCCGGCGACGGTTTAGGGTTAGGGGGTGTTACAAATATAAAGCAAGTAAAATAAACCTATCTAGGTGACCACTAGAGTTCGACATAGTCCTACCTAAGATGGGCTCTTAGGGTTCACTATATGTGTTTAGTTTTAAGGAAGGTACCCGAACCAGCAGATTCCTCGATCCTCACCCATTATGTAACACCCTGAAAATTCGAGTAATTTATTTTCATTGTGTGATTTGAGTAATTATTCTAGGAAGTAAAATTTTCTGATTTATTTTGTGTTTAGTATAGCCATGAAGAAGAATTTAAAATTTATTGGGATGGAATAATATTAATTTTGAGAATTTATTGAAGTGGAGCAAGTGGCATTGACACATAAGTTAATTAAAGTGTCAATATGAAGCATAAGATGAGTGCATGGCAAAGTGGTGTTGGCGCATGAGCTAGTGCATGAGGGAGAAGGTTCGAATCCCTTGTTTAGCATCTAGGTGATTTTTATTTTTAATTTTTCTGCACATGTATAGCAAGTGTCGGCCAAGAGCATATATGGAAAGAGTTGAACATGTTATTTTTGGATAGTATATCAAGGGAATAAGGAAATTGTGAACTTATGGAAGGGAATCAAGGAATTATGGAAAGATATGGGGACATGAGGCTAGTATCAAGGGGAAGTGTTTTGGAAACAATATCTTGGCCAATAGACCATGCTTATGGACGGCATTATGGCTAAGGGGGGGAGCCGAATTTTGGTGATAGTTGACTAGGAATTTTAGTCTTTTGTTTTGGTCATTTTAGTTTTGTGCACAGTTTTGCAAATTCTCTCAACCTTTTCTCTCTTTGGCCGAATTGTGCATTGGTAAGCCTTGATTATTTTGACCATTTGGTCATTTTTAATATTGCTTTAGTGCTTGTTTGTGCCTTTTTCCTTTGAGTGCCGAAAATCACCTACACCAAAAGCCATTCTTTTTCTCTTTTATTCTCCCCATTGCCGAATACACATCTCTCTCTCAAGCTCATCTTTTTCTTTCTTTTTCTTCTATTCACTTTGAAATCAAAGCAACATCATCACCATCTTTCTCCTATTTTATTTCTTTCAATCGAAATTCTCTCCACCTACACTTTCATGGCCAAATGCTAATGTGCCCATAAGCCAAATTTTATTTTCTCTTTTTCCTTGATCTTGCATAGCCGAATCTTTCATCAATCAAACACCATTCTCAATCCTTTCTTTTCGACATGGAAAATAGGTAAGAGATTCTTTTTCATTTTCGGTTAGTTTATAGTGTGGCCGAATTTTGATGGTGTCATGAAGGATCATTTGGATCAAAATAATCGTTCGTTTTAGTAACGTCTTCTTTGTTACTCTTTAGTGCAATAACGGAAGTTGGAAATCAAGAAGTCGTGGTGACACAAATCGTTGGAATCGATTCTTGTGGTAAGGAAATCACATCTTTAAAACCTTGGTATTATTTCGAAATTATTTTAGATTGGAGTAACGATCTTTGTCTTTGAAGACATTCAAAATAGGGAAGAAAAGGGCGGTGTTTAGTCTTCGGAAGAGGGGAGGTTCTGTTATTCCCCCTAAGTTTAAGCAAAGGGCTATTTCGGGAATCCGGGATTTTCCACCGGGTTGCGGACGTTCAACCGAGGAAAATCAACTATTCGAAGTTGTTCGTACGCCCGAACCATTATTCGTTCGTGGGTTCGATTCGGTTAGCGAACCATCAATCGGGGAGAAATCGCAAGTAGAAGTATTACGGAAATCCGAGGGTAAAATTTTAGATTGTTATATTTAGATCAGTTTTATTATAGATTATAGTGTTCTAACTATCGCGATACGTTTAGGTGTTGAAGAGCGGGAAAGTGTAGTTCTCTCAATAACCAGGTGTGTAACTTCACACTCATTTTCGGGTTAGATTTCTAATCGTAAGTATTGCGATAAAATCGTAAAAATGGTAAATTCGGAAATTATGTAGTAATTGATACTTTTGTGAAAATACATGAAAACGGTTAAAACCGAGAAATATGCGAAAAACTGTTAAATCGATAAATTGGGCCAAAATACTCTAGTTCGATAAATTGGGCCAAAATACTCTAGTTCGATAAATTGGGCCAAAGTACTCTAGTTCGATAAATTGGGCCAAAATACTCTAGTTCGATAAATTGGGCCAAAATACTCTAGTTCGATAAATGGGCCAAAGCCCACTAAACTATTAAATGGGCAGATTGCTAAATTATTTTTATGGGCCAAATGAAATGTTTATTGATAAACCCACCGATGTTATGGAATAATTAAAGGCCTGTTATGTGATTATATTTTGTTATACACGCATGATTGCATGGGGTGGGTTATATGAAGAGAAGAATGGCCAGTTGCGACAAATTTGGCTCATTGCCTCTAGTTCGGTGGCTTTGCCACAAATTTGGCTCATTGCCTCTAGTTCGGTGGCTCTGCCACAAATTCGGCTAAATGCCTCTAGTTCGGTGACAATGTCACAATCTAGTTCGGTAGTGCACTACAAATTTATTAAAAAGGCTTAATGCCTACGATTGGTGTGTTTGGCGGGGTGGGTCGACTTGATCCCCACAGGTGTGTTGGTTGGTACGGGGGTGTTAGCGGATGGATACTAGGCTTGGGATGGGAAATTCATCTACATGCATTATATTTATTTTATTTTAATTTATGCTATATTGTTGGAATCTGTAATTGGGCTCAAGCCCAACATAATATCTTGACGATCCGGCCCAATAATGATGGTAAGTGAGTTGCACACTGAGTTCTTTGTAACTCACCCAATTTTATTAACCATTTCAGGTAATGGAAATTGACGTGGACTTGGGCCGGAGATGACTTGGTGGAGGCCATACTACGAATTTGGGTTTTTATTAAACTATGAACTTTATTTAAGTTATTATCTTAAATTTCTATTTTGGGTTTGATGTAATAAGGCCTCTAGTTATATTTTTATGGATTTTATTGTGTGGTTGGATTGATTTTTATTTCCAAACTTTTATTATGGTTTTATCTTAAATATATTAAGTTTTCTTTAAAATATCGGTTTTACAACAATTTTGAACACACTAATTATTTTAAATTCTTTTTAAGTTCCCTTTGAAATTATATTAAGATTTCGACTTTTATACTTAAATGATAAGTTTTCAAACACATATTTTCATAAGTCACAAATTTCAAATCCTCGAACTAAATTTTATTAAACTCTATTTTCAAAAAGTTTTTGTAGCACTATTTTATCTACTCGAGAATAAACGAATGTATGATTGGTGTGACACACCAAATCTCGTCTAAACGCATAGACCGGGTTTGGGGTGTTACACATTATAGGCTCATACGGACCAAGTTCAGTTCAGGGGAATACATTTCCCTATGGCTGCACGAAGATGAAAATCTCACGAAGACATAGGTACAGATGTATCCCGAAAGCGTTCACTATCCTGCACGGAGGTGAAAACCTCACGAAGGAGTAGCTTCTAGCTCCCACTTAGGGGTGTGACCACAACGGTCATGTAGTGCAATGCAGAGCAATATATTTAAGACCAAATGCAATAAAAAGATCATATTTTTAAAATTGGAATTTTTAAATTCAAACAAAAAGACATGAAGTTATCAATTTTACGGCCTGACTCTCTTGTGTCCCCAGCGGAGTCGCCAAGCTGTCGAAACCATTTTAAAAATCGAGTTTAGAAAAATGGGGATCGACTTTGAAAACAAAAACGGGAGTCGCCACCAATCTTTTTTTTACTTAGGTGTGATTGGATCACCTTATAAAACGTTTTATTTTAAAAAAAATTTGGTCCACAAAAACAAGAAAACGAGTTCGGGAGTCGGTTACGTATGAGGAAGGGTTAGCACCCTCATAACGCCCAAAAATTGGTACCAAATCAATAAAATCATGTCTGAATATTGAAAATAAGGAAAATTAAAAAATATGATCCTTTTATTAGAAAGAAAACCAGGACTTACTTATCACAAAGAAATAAAGCACTTTACCCAATAAGTTAAGGTATAGCACCTCATGACTTTAAAATTAAGCTCGTCTTTCTTTGAGGAAATTCCTACCTCGAGACGTAAAATGTCGAACCCAATAAGTTAAGGTAAAACACTTTGAATTCTCGAGAATAGGTTTTTTATTTTGAAATTGATAAATCTCAAATTCCTTAAAAAAGGGTAAATATGTAATAACTAAAGTTTCACAAGAAGAATCGAACCCAATAAGTTAGGGCAAAATTCTTCCCAAAGTTTCTCAAATATCACATATCACCATATTTTGAAAACCATTTGAATAAAATGTGTCGATCAAAAAGATGTTTTTATGAAATCTATGGTTTGGATAGGATATTACAACATATATTGAAATAAATAACAAATTATGAATAATAAAAGAATAATATAAGTGATAATATAATCTATAAATCATACTAGCAATGAACAATATAATAATAACACAAATATAATGAACTATACTAAACAATAATATACAATCTAAAGCAAATAAACATGTAATAGCAATAAATGAAAGAATAATATATTTAAAAATAATAATACTTTTTATATAAAGTAACAAAAATTTAAGGTAAAAGGAACTTATAATAAATATATATGATTTAATAATATAATATATATAAAAATGATAGTAATAAAAATAAAGTATTTAAAAAATGTATAAAACTACATAAATAAAATACGTTAGATAATATAGATAATTAAAAATAAGGATTTTAGGAATATATGATATAACCTAATACTATATAATAAAAAAATAATATATTAATAATACATAATAAAAAAATATTAAGTCATATAAAATAAATAATAATAATTAAATATATAATAGATTAGTACATATAAAAATATATATATAACTTATGCTATTAATAAATTAATATACAAATAATAAAAATATTTAATATAATAAAACATTTAATACAATAAAATAATTTAAATTAAAAAAAGAAATTTAGGATTAAATAAATATAAAGGATAAATATAAAGGGGTTAAACAACAATTAAACAGATTAAAAGAATTAAATCAAAAAAGCGCATTAAATAACAAGGATCAAAACGAAAATTAATCCTTTTTCCAAAACGACATCGTTCAATTTTTAACCTTTAAAGCAACCCAGGGGTTAATTGAAATAAAAATAAATTTTTAGGGTCAAATTAAAATAAATAGAATTTAGCTTAAACGGACTTAAAAAAATAATAAAAATAAGGAGGGCTGAAATGGCAATTAGGCCATCCAAAGAAAAACACGCAGATTTTTGCCCCGGGTCGGGTCAACATGCGGACCTTGCATCTGCTAAACGGCGTCGTTTTCTATTTGCTATATAAGCAAAGAATCTGTCAAAAAAAACACTTTAAAACTATTTTTTTAAAAAAAGTTCCAAAACACTCTGAAATCCTCTGTTGGGGTTCGGCCATCTGGTTCAGGGACTGAGTGCGCACGCGCCTCTCGCGCCTCCGTGGCCGGGTCCGGAGGCCGGAGGTCGGAAGCTTTATTTCTCGGACGCGAATCGAAGGGTAAAAGCACTGTTCTCTATTTTTGTATATATATATTTTTTATGAAAATATGCGTGTATGAAAAGAATATAAAGAATGCGTAAATAAAAATATAACCTCTGTATTCTGAAAATATGTGCTTTTATTTCTGTATTTTTGTCTCTGTGTCCTGTGTGAATCCCCCCTTACAAGTTTTAATCTAGGGGTTTTTATAACCCAAAAATGAAAAATAAAAAGGAAATAAATCTCTATTTTTGCCTCTGTTTCGTCTTTTTAGCTGTGATTTGTTTCCTTTTGCAGGTCGGGCGAAGATCTTGGTGGCGATTGCGGCATGATTCGGACGCGGATCCTGGCGCGACCGAAAGCCTGGCATGGGTGCGACGATTGGGCTCCGGCGATTGCGGCGTGACTTTTGGCCTAACTTGCGCGCGCAAAGGAGAGTCAAGCGCGAGGTCATGCGCGCTTAGGGTTTCCTGAAACCCTAGGTCTTCTGTTAGCTGTTTAGGCCTTGGGCCATTCGGGCCACCTGAATTTGGGTCTGAGTTAGTCTTTAGGAGTCGGGCCTGGGTGTTTTGGGTCTAGGCAGTTTGGGTTAATGTGTAATGGGCTTGGTTGGGTCTGATAGGTTTGGTCTGCTAGGTTTGAGTCAAAGGTAATTTATTTTGGGCTTTGATTTTGGGCCAAAGGTTGTAAATGGACTGTAATAAACATTTTGGACATTTATTATTTTTTTTATTAAGCCCGGGCAAAATTAGGTACTTACACTTTGTTTTTAGGTAACACGAGATTTACTATCCTTTTAACTAACAAAAGACTTTAAGTTGAAATTAAATTCTAAAAACTAAACACAAAGTTTAATCCTTCTGCAACTATAAACACTAACAAAATATAATTTCTAACATACTAAATGGTAATTATAAATTGGTGTTGTAATTCAACGTTCTCTCTCAACACTAGTTTTCATCAGGTCAAATTAAAGCTTTCAAGCTTGTTGACACATAAGCTTTTTCTGAATAGGTTTGCAACTTAAAATTTTAACATTAGCCTAATCTAATGTCTTATTGAAGGTGAAGATTATAGGTGTTTAATGTATACTCTTTTCATCACCACAAAAGAAAAAAAGTTCAAAGTCACGGAGAGGTGAATTTCTTTGCTTTGGCGCATTATCAACTTGCTTTTCCTTACACGTTTTAGAGCAATATGTATGAGTGTAATCTGTAGATTTTTCTTGAAAATTCAGCAAAATTCCTAATTATGTAGCTTCGTGGAAAAAATAAAGATGACTTTTGACAGCTTGGCAGTTTAGTATTGATTTTTTTTTTTTAAAAAAATCAATGAATGAAGATAAGGTAAAAAGACAGTATTATGTTAACTTAACATTAAGATTAGTGTGGGTCAGATAGTTCAGTTAATGAATATTCAAACAGTTATTTAGCATACTAGACAAGAAAAAACAAGATTCACCATGCAATTTATTTTTAATATTTTATTTTTTTAAATAGTGAAATAAGTCATTAAAATCCGCTAGATCAAGCCGAGATCAAGCTCACACTTGAATTTTTTTTTTTAAAATCAAGCCACAAATTAGCCTATAAATACTTCTATTGAACAGTTTAATTACACTCAATTCAATTAAATTTACTAATTACATTGATTACCCAAAATAATTAAACTCAAAATTGACTATTTATTAAAATTAAAACAAAAATAATTTGATAAAACTTCAATTGCCACTTTTGACAATGGTCTCTAATTAATTGGGATTAGATAACACTCTATTCTCTTCTTCTTCTTTTTTTATATAACATTAATCTCATTATAAGTTCTTATCATATATGCTTTTTTTTTTATGCAATGCCTAAAATTTACTCATATCCTCCCCTCAACTCTTAAATAGGAGAATAATATATCTCACTTAAACCCACGCTCTCCTGCACTAGTAACAATGTCGATGTCAATCGGGTTAAAACTCAACTTACTCTTTTTTTAAAAAAAAAATATTGAAATAAGGTAAGTAAAATAAATTATAAATGTTTTTTAAAAATATGAACTAATAATTCATAATTTATGGAGGATGGGCCTTCTAAAGTTCTCCAGATTTCAATCTTATCATGTTAAAGCTTTATTGGGCATAAAACTAATTATTTTTTTTCTTGTAGAGCTTTAAGTAAAAAAATTGAGAAATCTTATTCCCAAAATATATAAAATTAGAAAAGAGCAGTCAACAACTCAATCTCCAGATGCCAAGGGCAATGATAAAAAGGGCGATAGAATTTAAATAAGAAGCAATAAATAAGGGGTTAATTTAGAAGTGTTGATGTTGGTTAAATAAAAATGGATTTAATTTACTTCTATTTTAAATACTATAAAAATAAGAAATTTTTAAAAAAAAAGAAAAATAATAATAAATAAAGAAACAAGTAAATTGAAACACGTTGATATGGGTAGGTAGCCGTGCGAGTCACGTCCCACACAAGTCATCTCTGTTAAGACAAAATTAGTGAAACACTCCAATTGACCCAACCACGTGAAATGGTCCCCCACAATTTTCACAATAAAAATTAAAATTTGATTTTACGGGATAAATGGAATTGTAGCCATGAAACTGGTTGCCTCTTAGATTATGATATAATATAATAATAATTACGGTAGGTTGCAACCTAACAGAAAATGGGCACCAATTTATTTCAATTCATAAATGGGGCGGCCCCTAATAACTTGACCCTACACCATCTAACCAGTTTAATTCAACCATGGATCCCACTGCAATTTGCATATGTCTCTTAAAAAACTAGATCTTAAATTTGAAAATCATATAGGGATCAAAATTACAATTTAACTGCTTTCCTGTAATTTTTTTTATGGCGGTGGGGTTATTCAAGTCTTCGCCTATGCTTCAGCCAAACTTTAGAATTGGGTCCACACCAAATTTTTGGATTTACTTCATAAGATTATTTATCTTAATAAACATAGAAAAAGTTATCTTCACTTCTCTCTTAAATTTTTTTGTTCTTTATTTGTTTATTTTAGTTACCTTTTACAAGATATTATATCACTTTCATAATAACACGCACTAAAATTTTAATTTTAATTGAAATAGTTAACTGTCTTGTTTGAATTAACTAATGACAACATAAAAATAAAGAGATTATTTTAAGTTAAAGGACTAAATCTCGAATTTGAGAATAGTAGGGGGACTCAAAACCAAAATTTAACCCTTTTCCAAATTGGCTAATTTCATGGATAGTGAAGTTTCTAAGAGGTTCACAGGGTCGGGTTATTTATATTTTTTGAATCGTCCATCATAGTTTAATTTGGCTCAATTTGGTTTACAGTTTTTTATATTAATTTTTTTGTTTTGATTTTTAAGGTTTATTTTGATAAAATAATTTTTGTTTTATGGCTTTTCAAACTCAGTTTGATAAATATTTCTAAAGTACAATAATTTTTCAAAAACTTTTAAATTATTTTCACTATTTTAAATATAAAATCTGTATTTTTTATATCATAAAAATTAAAATTAATTATTTATTAAATAAAAAATAAAATATGATCCGATTCGATTTCAGATAATAATAGATTTTTTAGTAAAAAACAAACAAACAAATAAAAATTACATCAAACTAAATTGATCAAAAGTGCCCCTACCTTTATCTTGATTTAATATATGTAAAACATCACAATTCACAAGGGACTTTATTATAAAACTGTAAACTTATCCTCTCATTCAAGCTCAATCAATCGCCATTTTTAAATTTATTTTTTATTAATCGTTCAAATAAGAATCATTTTGGGTTTGATGGACCCATCATCAACACACTCCCACTTTTGTTGGTAAAAGTTAAAATGGAAAGTGCGTTCGATCTCTTTCCCATTTAATAAAAGGATACCAAAGGTTATGCATATTTTAATATAAAAGATTTTATTTTATTGATATAAATGACATTGTTTGATTTATTTTCACCCTGATATGTCAAATATAAATTTTTATTTTTTATAATATTATAATTATTTTGTTTTCTTTTCATTTTTTATTGTCTAAAATAAATAGTTGATGCTTAAAAGTAATAAAATTATTTTTTTCTATACAGGGCCTTGTTAATTTAAGGGAAATTAGTTTTGCTGGGCGCGTGAATTTAATGAAGATACCTAACTATTTAAACATTATTATCAATAATCAAAGGCAAATAAATTAAGCAACATATGTGAAGATTTACAAAAAATATAAAGTAAGTTGAAATAAATAAAATATCAAGCATATAGTTTGAAATGACGATAAATTAGTTTAAGATAAATAATATAAGTAGAAAGCCAAAATCTACAATATACAACTATTTAAAAATAAATAATATATACCTAAGTTTAAGAATAAACAAAGTATATGAAAAATTTTAGACAATAAAACTATTCAAAAGTGATATATCATATATATATATATATATATATATAAAAGAGTTTTTTTAAAATATATAAATAAGGTTATGATAGATAGGATATAAAATAACTTAAAAACAGTATATATTAAAATAGTTTAGGGTAAATATTATATAGATTAATTTAAAATGAATTAAGATAAATAGTATATAAACAATAAAACAACATACAAAAGGGGTATAAAATGAATGATATGAAAACCAAAGAATTTAAAATGAATAATATATAAAGAAAGAGTTTAATAGGAGTAATTTATAAAAACTTAAAATAAATAAGAATAATAATAATATGATTTTTTAAAAGAGAATAAATAAATAAACTATTTAAACAAAACAAGGATTAAATTAAAAACAGATTGACATTTAAGGTACAAATTCTAAATAAGGAAAAGCCAATTAAGGGCCAAAGTGAAACGCGTAGAAACTAGCGGGGGATAGACGAGAAAATATTCCCTAAGTTCTTTGTGCGTGTTCAACTGACAGCACAACGGACCAAATTGCAGACCAATGAAATCTGAGGGCTGAATTTTAAAAGAATAAAGAAAACTGAAAAGGGGCCTAATTGAACGGGGCTGATGAAGAAAGGGACCATTCGCGAAATCTCCCTTTAAGGGATAACAGCCCAAAAGTCGAACGACGTCGTTTCATTTAATGCATACAAGACTAGATTTTTTTTCTAAAACCTCATTTTAACCCTAATTTTTTTTTTATAAAATAGCAGAGCAGCCACCAGTCCTCTCTTTCCCTTTTTGTTCCCAACGTTTGGGCTCCCTCCGGTCGCACGTTGCACCACCACCTCACCTGGTGGCTGAAGGCGCACGAAGGTGGGCTTTAATGCCCTATTCAAGGCCGTTATTTGAAGGCCAGCCCTGGTGCCCCAAAAACCCGAGAGAAGAAGCCTTCCTGTTTTAGGTTTAGGTTCGGCTTCCACGACGGAGAGGGGGCTCCGACGTCGCGCCTCCGGGGTTCAGGTAAGGTCCCCTTTGCTTTTCTTTTTCGATTTTGTTTATAAAAGATTTAAAATAAATAAAATAAAAAATAACTACAATCACACTCACAAGATATGAAAAATAAATAATAAAGAACGCCAAAATTTTAACGAGGTTCGATAAATTTTACCTACGTCCTCGGACACTACCAAATATATTTTACTCCAAAAATACAAGTAAAAATTTATAAATAGAGAGAGAAAATAATGCCTTAAGTAGAGAATGACAAATGTTGAGATAAAGAAAATGAGAAATGGTTAGGCCTATTTATAGTTGAGGTTAAGAGATCAAATTGCAAGATACCTATACAAATATGGACCAAAATTGCAATTACCTATGCCAATTGTCACCCATTAATTTTCGGTGCCTATTGCCAACTACACCACTATCTTTGATGCCAACTACAGCCACTATCTTTGACTTTTCAAAGATAGTTGCTGCCAATAGAAATTATTTTAGTTTTATGGTCAAAAAGTAAACTAGTTAAGACCTTGACTTGGAAATTAACACCCATCATCATCATTGGAACAATTTTTCTTCTTGATATTAATCTTTTGAAACAAAAAATAGCATCACATATACATACACAAGACCCGACTTAGCTTCACAGCTTTTGATTAATATCATGGCGTCGTCTTCTTCTTCTTTTCCTCGTCAAGTGAAGCATCAAGTTTTCTTGAGCTTCAGAGGTGAAGACACGCGTCTTACCTTCACAGCTCATCTACGCAAAGCTTTGGAAGACAGGGGATTGAATGTCTTCTTCGATGAAGATGCAATAGAGAATGGGGAGCTACTTTCACCAGCACTTTCTCAAGGAATTGCAGCCTCAAATCTCTCCATCATCGTTTTATCTAAAGACTACGCTTCTTCGAGATCATGCTTGGCTGAAGTTTCTAACATTATGGACCGCACGCGCACACAAAAGCATATTGCTCTTCCCATCTTTTACCATGTTGATCCCTCTGATGTGCGAAATCTTGGTGGGAGTTTCAAAACATCCTTTGAAGACCATGAATCAAAGAGGCCCACTGATGAAGTGAAACAATGGAAAACTGCTTTCGCTGAAGTCGGGACACTAAAAGGAATTCATATAAAAGACGACAAGTAACTATATTTTTCTCATATTTTTATATTTGACTTATCTTTTTCTTTTTTTATATATTTCCTAAATAATTATTTATACTTTTTTAATTTTCTGCTAGACCTGAAACCAAGTATATCAATGAGATTGTTGATGATGTTACAAGAAAACTGGAGAACATTGTGCCTACAAGCACTTCTGAAAAATTGTTTGGAATAGATTATCAGAAAAAGATAATTCTGGGTCTGATTGAGCAAGAAGATTGTCGGGTAATAGGACTTTGGGGAATGGGTGGTATTGGCAAAACTACCCTTGCTGATGTTGTATACAAGGAAGTGTCTCCAAAGTTTGAAAGTCGTTTGTTTGTTCAAAATGTTCGTAAGAAAATAAAAGACCAGGGGAATGAGTCTTTACGAAATGAACTCCTTTCTAAACTATTAAACGAAAGAAAAATTTGTATTGATACCCCTTCCATAGGATACCCATACCAAGAGAGGTTGAACAATAAAAGAGTACTTCTTGTCCTTGATGAAATTAGTGACTCAGACCAAATAGATTTTATGGGTGTTGAACATTTTGGTCTTGGAAGTAAAATCATTATAACATCTAGAGATAGACAGGTACTTAAGAATGGAAGAGCTAACCACATACACGAGGTAAAGAAGCTAAATACGAATGACTCTTTCAAACTCTTTTCAACACGGGCATTTGGGATGTTGAATCCTGCAGCTGATTTTCGAGATCTACTGGACAAGTTTGTAGAATACGCCCAAGGTAATCCACTTGCTCTTAGAGTTTTGGGTTCTAACCTATATTCAAAGTCTAGAAAAGACTGGGAGAGTGAGGTGAAAAAACTAAAGCAATGTGCTGAACCAACAATTTCAAATATTTTGAAGAGTAGCTTTGATGGGCTAGATGTAGTAGAGAAGAATATATTTCTTGACATAGCATGCATCTTTAAAGGGGAACCGTTGGATATTACAGAAAAAATTCTATGTAGTTATTATTCAAGTGCAACGTGTGGAATAAGAAATTTGGTCGACAAGTGCCTACTTAATATCGAACATGATATATTTATTTCTACACATGACACGCTTGAAGAGATTGCCAAAGACATTGTTATGCAAGAATCTAGATATCCTGGAAAACGCAGTAGGTTATGGAATCGTGAAGAGGTGGAAGAAGTGCTCAACTATAACAAAGTAAGCTCTAATTGTATTTATATTCTCTTTATTCTTTCATATGCTTTGTTTCCGTGTATAAAATATTATCCTTTTTAATTTTTATTTCAAAAACTAAAATATGTATTGCTTACTATAAACATAAAGACCAAATGTCATATGACATAACATGGAATCTACTAAGGGTTTATTGGGTTGGTTAAATATCTAATGCATAAAAGTGAAAACATTTTGCATCTGGAAATTCTTGTAAAAAGGTATTTTCGATTGGTACTTGATAAACAACATACACGACCTATTTGAAGGTATGCCTAATTAGTACTTTCTTTAGTGATTTAATGGAATGCCTACAAATTTATGTTGATAAATTGTTCTCTTCCTTTGTTATCAGGGTACTGAGCTAATTGAAGGAATAAAGTTAGACATGGCTCAAATTGATAACTTGGCTCAAATTGATAAACTACAGTTTTGTGCTACTACTTTTGAGAAGATGCATAAGCTTAGATATATC
This sequence comes from Gossypium bickii, assembly GCA_025503065.1. NCBI lineage: Eukaryota > Viridiplantae > Streptophyta > Magnoliopsida > Malvales > Malvaceae > Gossypium > Gossypium bickii. The sequence goes on from CP106713.1 coordinate 131,020,628, forward strand.
GACTTCAAGTTTCGTCTGTATTATAGTGCAGATTATATGGCGTTCCATCAAAAGAACAAATTTAGGTATGAGAAGCTATATGCAAGCCAAGTTGAAAGTATACCGCTTCCTGATCAGCTGAGAATTCTTAGTTGGGATTATTGCCCCTTCGAGTCTTTATCGGGTTTTAATCCAAAAAATCTTGTTGTGTTGAGATTACCGAATGGCAACATGAAACAACTTTGGAATGAAGATGATCATATGGTATACGATCTCATACTTTCTTTATCTAATAAGTTTTTTAAATAAAAAAAAAGTATACTTTGATATATCAAATAATCATATGATTGCATCTTATTTAAATTATTTAAAAATCAATATAAAATAGTTTATTTTATTTAAAGAAGTGACATCATTTGATCGTAGGTGAATTTGAACACCCAATACATTAAATATAAATTTTTATTTTTCATAATATTATAATTATTTCTTTACCTTTCATTTTTTATCACCTAAAGTAAGTAGATGATGCTTCAAAATAATGTAGTTATATATATTTCTTTTCACCCCGATATGTCAAATATAAATTTTTATTTTTTATAGTATTATATTATTTATTTATTTTTTATTTTTTACTGCCTAAAATAAATAGTTGATGCTTAAAAGTAATAAAATTATTTTTTTTCTATACAGCGCCTTGATAAATTAAGGGAAATTTGCCTTAGGGGTTGCACGAATTTAAGGAAGATACCTAACTTTTCAAGAGCCATCAACCTTGAAATCCTTGATTGCTCTGGGTGCGAAAGTTTGGTTGAACTTTGGAATGAAGATGATGATAGGGTATGTGTTTTCATATTTATTTCGAAAAAATAATTTCTAATTTGATGTGTCAAATATTTATATGATAACATTTTATATAAATATTTTTTAAAAATAAATGTAATAGATTTTATTTTATTTATATAAATGACATTGTTTGATTTATTTTCACCCCGATATGTCAAATATAAATTTTTATTTTTATAGTATTATAATTATTTATTTTCTTTTCATTTTTTACTGCCTAAAATAAATAGTTGATGCTTAAAAGTAATACAATTATTTTTTTTATACAGGGCCTTGATAAATTAAGGGAAATTCGCTTTCATGGGTGCATGAAATTAAGGAAGATACCTAAATTTCCAAGAGCCATCAAGCTTGAAATCCTTGATTGTTCTGAGTGCGAAAGTTTGGTTGAACTTTGGAATAAAGATGATATAGTATGTGTTTTCATATTTATTTCGAAAAAAATAATTTCTAATTTGATGTATCAAATATTTATATGATAACATTTTATATAATTTTTTTAAAAATAAATATAATAGATTTTATTTTATTTATATAAATGACATTGTTTGATTTATTTTCATCCCAATATGTCAAATATAATTTTTTATTTTTTTATAGTATTATAATTACTTATTTTCTTTTCATTTTTTACTGCCTAAAATAAATAGTTGATGCTTAAAAGTAATACAATTATTTTTTCTATGCAGGGCCTTGGTAATTTAAGGGAAATTGACATTAGTGGGTGCCTGAAATTAGAGAAGATATCTAACTTTTCAAGAGCCACCAACCTTGAAATCCTTGATTGTTCTGACTGCGAAAGTTTAGTTGAACTTTGGAATGAAGATGATGATATGGTATGTGTTTTCATATTTATTTTGAAAAAAATAATTTCTAATTTGATGAATCAAATATTTATATGATAAAATTTCATATATATTTTTTTTAAAAATAAATATAATAGATTTTATTTTATTTATATAAATGACATTGTTTGATTTATTTTCACCCCGATATGTCAAATATAGATTTTTATTTTTTTATAGTATTATAATTATTTGTTTTCTTTTCATTTTTTTTTGCCTAAAATAAATAGTTGATGCTTAAAAGTAATAAAATTATTTTTTTCTATACAGGACCTTGATAAATTAAGGGAAATTCGCTTTTATAGGTGCGTGGATTTAAGGAAGATACCTAACCTTTCAAGAGCCATCAAGCTTGAAATCCTTGATTGCTCTTGGTGCGAAAGTTTGGTTGAACTTTGGGATGAAGATGATGATATGGTATGTGTTTTCATATTTATTTCGAAAAAAATAATTTCTAATTTGATGTATCAAATATTTATATGATAATATTTTATATAATTTTTTTAAAAATGAATATAATAGATTTTATTTTATTTATATAAATGACATTGTTTGATTTATTTTCACCCCGATATGTCAAATATAAATTTTTATTTTTTTATAGTATTATAATTATTTATTTTCTTTTTATTTTTTACTGCCTAAAATAAATAGTTGATGCTTAAAAGTAATAAAATTATTTTTTTTTCTATACAGTGCCTTGATAAATTAAGGGAAATTCGCCTTAGGGGTTGCACGGATTTAAGGAAGATACCTAACTTTTCAAGAGCCATCAACCTTGAAATCCTTGATTGCTCTGGGTGCGAAAGTTTGGTTGAACTTTGGAATGAAGATGATGATAGGGTATGTGTTTTCATATTTATTTCGAAAAAATAATTTCTAATTTGATGTGTCAAATATTTATATGATAACATTTTATATAAATTTTTTTTAAAAATAAATATAATAGATTTTATTTTATTTATATAAATGAAATTGTTTGATTTATTTTCACCCTGATATGTCAAATATAATTTTTTATTTTTTTATAACTTTGGAATGAAGATGATGATACAGGGCCTTGTTAATTTAAGGAAAATTGACCTTAGTGGGTGCGTGAAATTAAGGAAGATATCTAACTTTTCAAGAGCCATCAACCTTGAAATCCTTAATTGCTCTAACTGCAAAAGTTTGGTTGAACTTTGGAATGAAGATGATCATAAGTTATGCGTTTTCATGTTTTTTTGAAAAAAATAATTTTTAATTTGATGTATCAAATATTTATATGATAATATTTTATTTAAAATTTTTAAAAAACAAATATAAAAGATTTTATCTTTTATTTTATTAGATAAATAACATTGTTTGATTTATTTTCACCCTGATATGTCAAATATAAATTTTTATTTTTTATAGTATTATAATTATTTGTTTTCTTTTCATTTTTTATTGCTTAAAATAAATAGTTGATGCTTAAAAGTAATACAATTATTTTTTCTATACAGGGCCTTGATAAATTAAGGGAAATTCGCTTTTATAGGTGCGTGGATTTAAGGAAGATACCTAACCTTTCAAGAGCCATCAAGCTTGAAATCCTTGATTGCTCTTGGTGCGAAAGTTTGGTTGAACTTTGGGATGAAGATGATGATATGGTATGTGTTTTCATATTTATTTCGAAAAAAATAATTTCTAATTTGATGTATCAAATATTTATATGATAATATTTTATATAATTTTTTTAAAAATGAATATAATAGATTTTATTTTATTTATATAAATGACATTATTTGATTTTTTTTCACCCCGTTATGTCAAATATAAATTTTTATTTTTTTATAGTATTATAATTATTTATTTTCTTTTTATTTTTTACTGCCTAAAATAAATAGTTGATGCTTAAAAGTAATACAATTATTTTTTCTATACAGGACCTTGTTAATTTAAGGAAAATTCACCTTAGAGGTTGCACGAATTTAAGGAAGATACCTAACTTTTCAAGAGCCATCAACCTTGAAATCCTTGATTGCTTTTGGTGCGAAAATTTGGTTGAACTTTGGAATGAAGATGATGATGTGGTATGTGTTTTCATATTTATTTCGAAAAAAATAATTTCTAATTTGATGTACAAATATTTATATGATAACATTTTATTTAAATATTTTTAAAAATAAATATAAAAGATTTTATTTTATTTATATAAATGAAATTGTTTGATTTATTTTCACCCCGATATGTCAAATATAAATTTTTATTTTTTTATAGTATTATAATTATTTATTTTCTTTTTATTTTTTATTGCCTAATATAAATAGTTGATGCTTAAAAGTAATACAATTATTTTTTTTCTATACAGGGCTTTGTTAATTTAAGGGAAATTTACTTTAATGGGTGCCTGCATTTAAGTAAGATACCTAACTTTTCAAAAGCCATCAACTTTGAAATCCTTGATTGCTCTTACAGCAAAAGTTTGGTTGAACTTCGGAATGAAGATGATCTTATGGTATGTGTTTTCATATTTATTTCGAAAAAAATAATTTCTAATTTGATGTATTAAATATTTATATGATAACATTTTATTTAAAATTTTTAAAAAATAAATATAAAAGATTTTATTTTATTTAGATAAATAGAGGTGGACATGGGCTGGGCTACCCGGCCCGGCCCGAAGGCCCGCCTGAAAAATGGGAGGGTTTGGGTAAAAATATAGGCCCGAAATATGGGTTTGGGCAAAAAAACGAGGCCCGTTTAGAAAATAGGACGGGCTGGGGTAAAACTTTTTTGGCCCGAGCCCGGCCCGGCCTGGCCCAAATTTTATATTAAATATCTATATTTATTTTTAATTAAATATACTTTTTAAATTTACATATTTTTTATTTGTTTTTTGTTTTAATATTTGTTTTAAAATTTTTTATTTAATGAAAAAAGTTAAAAAAATTACATATTTTTTATTTGTTTTAATATTTGCTTTAATTTTTTTATTTAATGAAAAAAACTTAAAAAAATTAATATGGGCCGGGCCTGGCCGGGCTCGGGTTTAGCAATTTTCTTTCGGGCCGGGGTTGGACAAAATTTTAGGCCCATATTTCGGGTCGGGCGGGGCCTGGGCGTAAGGAATAGATTTAAAATTTTGCTTGAGCCCGGCCCGGCCCGGCCCATGTCCACCTCTATAGATAAATGACTTCGTTTGATTTATTTTCAGGCTCGATATGTCAAATATAAATTTTTATTTTTTTATAGTATTATAATTATTTATTTTCTTTTTATTTTTTATTGCCTAAAATAAATAGTTGATGCTTAAAACTAATGCAATTATTTTTTCTATACAGGGCCTCGTTAATTTAAAAGTATCCTCTGCAGATCAATGTTTAAATCAGTTTCGCATGCTATTCTGTAATTGCTTCTGCTTAAATCCAGAGTCAATTAATAACATTGGGGAAAATACCATGCTCAAAATTGGATCCCTAGCTAAGCAATGGGCAGCGAGATATGATCGTGGGCGTGATAACTTTCCAAGTTTGGTTTGTTGTTTCCCAGGAAACAAAATTTCAGAAAATAAGTTCAAGTATCAGAGCTTGAATTCTTCCTTAAGTTTGAAGATAGCCCCAAATAGGGGTAGTGGGAGAAGATTTTTGGTTTTTGCTGTCTGTCTTGTGGCTGATTTTGGGGATGATCTTGTGGCTGATCTCACTCACAGCCAGCACTTTGGACGTCTTGAATATATTTGCAAGTACCAACTTACAGCCGCCGGTTGTGGGAATGGTGGAGGTGGTTGTGAAAATTTCAGAAGTGAGATAATATTGTCAAAGGATTATGTGTCAGAGGACAGCATGCGTTCTCACGTGTTTATTCTATCTAGCATGGACATGGTTAAAGAAGACAAGAATTATGAGGCGGCATCATTTAAATTCTACATAAAAAAAATCATTCACGATGAAGAAGAAGATTCTGAAGGAGAAGATTCTGAAGGAGAAGATTATCACGTAGAACACGGTTTCAAGGAAACGTATACCAATGTGGAGAGATGTGGTGTTCATGTATTTTACGTGGATGCAAAGAGTGATACAGATTCTACTGAAAACAGACTTGCTGGGAACTAAAGAAGCTTTAGCCATGATGGTGAAGAAGGGGATGGAGGACTTAAAAGATTGAAATAGTTTGTATTTCTTTCCATCTTTCGCTTTGCTTTTGAGGACTTTCAACTGCTCATTTATGTCATCCAAATACCTAGGTAGGGGTCTCATTTTCATCTATTTTTTTCATATTATCATCCATTTTTTAGTTTTATCATTTCATTTTTCATATTCCCATACTTTAGTTTTCCACAATTATTGATAATAAATTTTCAACTTATAAATTAATGACAGAAAATGAATCTAAACTTGCTCTGCTTTATAAATTACTTGTCTTCTAGAAGGTGCTTTACCATACTGAAACATTGCAGTTCCACATTGCAAATGTTAAAAGCATAATTTATGAACATAAAATTGGAAATTTGTTCTATAATTTGTCATAGTTTCTTATTATTATTTTTTCTCATCTTCATTCCACTGTTATTTGTGGATATAGCATATATTGTCCAAGAAGGAAATTCTCCATATATATTAATTAATTTGGAGGAAAACTGAATGGCAACTAGAGATTTCAATACAGTAGCAACATGGTTCTGTTTTGGAGTTGATAAAATATCCATAGGGGATTTTGGTGGGTACCAAAATTCAGATATTAAAATTCATACTTAATTCTTATTGACGGTTGACTTGTTATTGGTTGTTTTTTTTAATTCATAGGACCAACGGTGGATTCGATTCAGCTTCATTGTTTAGTTTCCAGCATTGGTGTCATCTGGTATCTCAATGATATCTTAGAAATATCGGTTATTTGTGAGATTGGTTTTTCTTATATCCTTTTCTTTTGTGTTGATGTAAGACTAGGGTGTAATAGGCTAATTTAGCCCGGGCCCATACAAAAAAAAACCCAAAATAATAAAATAAGGTCTATCTACAAGCTTGACGTTTATGGAAATACAATCTTCAAGGATATGAAATCCTAGAAGATTTGGTATACAATCTTAGAGATGATATGCAAATCTTAGATATGATATGCAATCCTAGAATACATGGTATGCAATCTTAGATATGATATACAATCTTAGAAGATATGGTATGTGATATTAGAAGATGTGATTTTGTAATCTTAGAGATTTAATTTGTAGATACCTTTTAATCTTAGCCGTTGATGTAATTGATCTGTACCGTTGGATTTGGGGAGGCTCAGCTATAACTAGAGGCCTCTCCCTTCATTGTAAAGGGAGGAGAAACTTAAGTTGGAAAGCAATAAGAATTCTTGAGAGCATTCACTCAAATTTCTCTCTCTTTTGCGTTCTTATTTTCTGTGGCTTGTTCTTATTTTGTTCTTCACTCATCCTCATTTATTTTCGAGTTGCTTCCGTTCAAGTTAGATTTTGGTGGAGGAATTTCGTTGAATCCTCATATTGCGGGAGTAAGGTTGACTTATACGTTTTTTTTAACTTTTTAATAGTTATCTATATTAATTTATTAAGTTATAAATAAATATTATTTTGTTTTGTTTAATTATTATTTTTACATATTATTTTAGTATTTATATATATTAGATATTGTATTATAATTTTTTAATTCTACACGTTATATAATATAATATTATATCATATATATATTTAACTAAATTATTTATAATAAATATTTTTATATTTTTTAAAATTATCATATATTATTTTTTAACACATTGTTTATATTGTTTATATCATATGTATATCCTTTTTATCTATTATTTAAATTGGTATGAAATATGTTCATAGTTAATTTTATTGTTTATTATATTTGTTTATACTTCCTCATATATTTGCAATTGCTTAGTATAGGAATTATCATTTGTTGTATTTCATATTATTATTGCCTATCTTAAATATTAGCATGTTATAAATATTTATTTTTGATAATGTATAAATGTAATATTGTTACATGGATTATAATTATTTGAAGTATAAAATACTTTTTTTGCAAAGTTACTATATTTTATTTAAAGTTTTTAAAAAAAAATAAGGCAATGTTTAGGTATTTAGAAATTCGGAAAATAGTGTCCTAACGTGTTGGATGTGATTTTCTGTTTAGCTAAATAATTAAATATCTTTTTAACAAGTTTTATAAATCATGAGATGATTCTTAATTACAAGGGTTTTAAAATATCATGTCCTAACGTGTTGGATGTGATGTTTACATTCCTTTGGGATAAGAAAATCTCAAATTTTCACTTAAAGTGCTCAAAGTGTTTTTAAAAGAGATCATATTTTTTTAAATACTTTTGAATTTCAAACATTTGGACGTGATTTTATCAATTAGGTACCAATTTTTGGGCGTTATGAGGGTGCTAATCCTTCCTCATACGTAACCGACTCCCAAACCCGTTTTTCGTTTTTCGTTTTTCGTAGACCAAAATTGAATGTTTTAAAAAATAAAATGTTTTACAAGGTGATCCAATCACACCTAAATAAAAAGGATTGGTGGCGACTCCATTTTCGTTTTTCAAAGTCGATCCCCGTTTTTTAAAACCCGATTTTAAAATGGTTTTGACAGCTTGACGACTCCGCTGGGGACCTAAGAGAGTCAAGCCGTAAAATTGATAATTTGATGTCCTTTTGTTCAATTTAAAATTTTGATTTTTAAAAAATATGATCCTTTTATTGCATGTGATTTTAATATATATTTTTGCATTGCATTGCATGACTGTCGTGGTCACACCCTTAAGTGGGAGCAACAAACTATGTCTTCCTGAGGTTTTCACCTCCGCATGGGCTAATGGATTGCTTCCGGAATATATCCGTACCTATGTCTCCGTGAGGTTTTCACCTCCGCATGGCCATAGGGAAATGTATTCCCCTGAACCGAACTCGGTCCATATGAGCCTATAATGGGTGAGGATCGAGGAATCTACTGGTTTGGGTACCTCAGCTTTAGAGCTAAACCACATGTAGAAAACCTAAGGGCTTACCCTAGGTAGAACTATGTCAAACCCTAGTGGTCTCCCTGATAGGTGTTCTATGTTATTTATTTTTCCTAGGCTAACGTGTTCTCTTTTATTTTGATTGCATTGCATTCATATCATAGAAAAGAGGTGTTGATTTCTAATTCAATTGCTAAATAGAAAAGTTTGTCATAAGAGGACGGGTTTTTTGATAAAGTGGATTATAATACGGTCTTGTCTGAATATAGTCTAAGTAAACACAATAAGAGAAGACTGATAGCCGGTAAAGGAATACAGGATTTTATTACCCAAGCTAACAAAGACAAATCGAGAACTACTATGTCTCAACTTTCTTGAAGAAGATAACGAGTATTATGGAGTAGTGAGTCGCGTCTCAGATCAAGAAAAAAGGAGCTAGTGAAGGCATTTATTATAAGTTTGCGAGATTTGACCTTTGCGAGGAAGGGTATTAATGTTTTTGCTTGGAATATGAGGGCAAAGCCGTGTATGTGATCTGTTTTATGTAAGGAAATTTGTTTTCTAGAAAATTTTTTCTAATGTAACTGAAATCAGAATCAACACCTCTCTTTCTCTGCATTCATGCATTACATAACATCATATTTTACTTGCTGCGGTGTTTTTTTTTTGTGCATGTCATTTTATACATTAGGAGGTATCGATTCACGGTCAGTTTCTAAGTTAGAAAGCTGGTTATGGAGAACGGGTTCCTTGATAAAGTGGAAGACAATGCAATCGTTCTTATATAGTTAGATCATAGGCAATTAGAGAAAAAGGGTATAGATTTGTTTAAGCAAAAGAGAAATGGGGCAGCGCTAGAATCCTTGCCACTTGTGCCTCTTGATGTTGTTCTGATCAAAGTAGAGTCGGATATGAAGAAGATTGTATAACACCTTATGGCAAGGCGTGGTGTTAGAACTGATAGGTAGAAAGAAACTATACTCACCAATCACTTCAAAGTAAGCGCGGAGGGTACGGATAAACACTTCTACCATTACAGCATTTCTCTTTCATGTGAAGATGGTCACCCTGTAGATGACAAAGGTGTTGGAAGAATAGTGATAGAAAGGGTGCAAGAGACCGATGGTTGAATTGGCTGAAAAGACTTTGCTTATGATAGGGAGAAAAGGTTATTTACTGTTTGCATATAGTTGTATTTGAGGATGTTACATCTAACCGAAACAACGGTAATGCCAGACTTGATGCCTATGATGACTCAAATGGGCAAGACAAGAAGAGAATAAAACGGCCTTATCAGTCAAAGACCTTTAAAGTGGAGATCAGCTTCACTGCAAAGATACACATGCAAGCAATTCAAAATGCTCGGCGCGGACAGGAATCTGAAAGCTCTCAAGAAGCACTGAGGGTGTCGTATATCATTTTAAGGTAGCATGCTGCGAAATAGGGATGCCTATTTGTTTGCCAATCTTTCAAGATAATCAGAACAACTTCACAGACATTGGAGGAGGTGCCCTTGGATATAAGGATTTCCATTCAAGTTTCATAGCCACTCAAAGAGACCTTTCTCTAAATATCGATGTATCAATTAATTCAACCTGATCCAGTGTTGATCAATTTTCCATAGAGCTCCTCTGGTTGGAAAATTGAGCCAAATGCCTCAAGAAAGGATGAATGTTTTGTCTAAGTTATGATGCTAAGCCAATGCTGAAATCTTGAGGTGTTAATATCAACTTTAACTTTACCCAGGTGGATGGACGCATTTTCCCAGCACCAAGGTTAAGAAGGGGCAATGGTGGAAATTTCGTTCCAAAGGATGAACGTTGGAATTTTAACAATAAAGATATTAGTGAAGCCATCTAGGATTGAAGGATGGACTGTTGTGAACTTCTCGGCTCCTCGTTGTGATCCAAACAACATTGCAAGGGATTTGATTCGTTGAAAGGAGTTCGTGTTGATCCCTCATTTGATATATTTCAAGAGATGAACTAGAATAGACACCTTTTACTTGTGGTTAGAGTTGAAAAATGTTTGAACAGAAACGATCTAAACTTCTTGGAGCTCCGCAGTTCTTTCTTTATCTAGAAAAATTCTGATCTTTATGAGTCATAGAAATAGAAAAATCTCTCTGAGTATGTCGCGGGCTAGGGTGAATGATCAATACTTTTCTGAATATCAATGCTAAACTTGGACAGTCTCTTCACTATCATCGAAACTGTAATTCTGCAATCGAGTTGAAGTCAAGTCTGAACAAGACTGAGGAAATGAAGGGTAGGATCGAAGAGTTAGAATCAGTATTACACATTTGTGAACTTCTGATTAAGCTTCTTGAAACAAGAGAGGAGTATTGGAAAGAAGAGCTTCATCATTCTTATGATCGAGTTAAGAATCAAGATTACCTCATAAGTGAAGCGATAGTTCAGAATTGAAAGGTAGTTGATCATTTTCAGATTTTGGCCTCACAGGCTGATACATTGAGCATGAAATATAAGTTACGGTCAGATCGTGGTCAAGAGTTGGCTTTGTAGGAAAGTTAGAACTTTAGGATTTAGGGCGAAAGCATATAGTAGTCCGTTTTATGTAAAAGAATTTGTTTTCTAATAAAGTTTTCTAAAATGAAGTTGATCAGAATCGATACGTCTTTGCATTCATGCATTTGCATTACATTGCATCATTTGCATTAGACTTATATACAAAGACCCTAATTAGGTAAAAATATTTCAGTTAACTTGGAAAACATGGAGCAAAGGTTGGAAAGAATGGAGCAAATGCAAATACAGATACAGGGGCAATTGATCGAGATCCAACAAGAAATGTGGGAATTCCAAAGGAATATGATAGGCCAGCTAACTCAGTTATTAGCCAAAAGACTTGAAAAAAAGAGTAGCCCAGTGGACAATAGTGAGGATGATGAGGAAGACATCGTTTATTCTCCAATGGGTATCCCGATTCAACCAGACACGCATCTGCATGGGGGACCCGTCATTATTGAACAGGCAGATACTTCGACCTTGTTGAAGTTTCCAATGGTTTCAGTTTTTGACCTGAATAATGATCAAGCCAAACCGGTTGCTCTAGTAGAAACAAGAGAAAGAGGAGAAGGGACCTCAAAGGCCTTAAGGAAGAAGGAAAAGAGAACTGGTAGATATAACAAGAGCTACTCGGAGCCAATTACAATGAACCAACCAAGGACGATAATTACCAACGATCAGGCTTCTCCAAAGCAAAACTCTGGAAAGCTCCAGTTTACATCAATCCTGATAACGTGTAAGGAGCTATATCAAAGTTTATTTGACGCGCATATGGTGTCCCCATATTATCTGCGGCCTTTGCAACCTCCCTTCCCAAAATGGTATAACGAGAATGCCCAATGTGAGTACCACGCGGGAATAAATGGCCACTCAATTGAAAACTGCAATACGTTTAAAAAGTTGGTTGAAAGGTTTATTAAAATAGGAGTGGTGAAGTTCGACGATCCATCAGAACCTGATCACTTTAATGAGGCAGTGAATGCAGTGATTGAAGGAAGAGACAAGGAAGTTGCTACTCCTTGAAGAAATCAAAGAGGGAATCAGAGAACGAAGTTTCCAAACCCTTGTGCACTTGGAAGCGTTTTGAATAATGAGACTGTGGAAGAGATCCCTGTATTTTTTAGGGCTAATCTAGAGTAATGTTTAAAACATGCTTGTTGTCTTGAGCCTCGAGGCAACAAGAACTTTTTTGTGAAATAGGCTTATGTTTAAAAATTTATTTCAATAAAATGCATTTGTTTAAGCACATATTCTTTCATTTTTTCTATTTTATATTGTACATTTCTTTTGTTTTTAGAGTATTTTTTTTATTCTTTATTCATGACCATACCAATAATCATCCTTAGAATCATTTGTTCTTTGGATTTGTTCGCCTTCGTACCTAGGTACCCAGATATCAATGTCATAAGCGACGTTGTTACTGACTCCCTTTTTGAATGAGATATGGGTCTAGGGGATCTCAGGTTTTTGAAGATGACAGAGATGGTGACATACCTTCTGACTTGTTAAAAATGGTTTAACAAGATGAAAACAGACCTTACTCTACAAAGGGTCATTGGATATTGCGAGCCTAGGGAAAGGGTGAAGACCAAAGCCTAACTTATCATAGAAATAATGCAAGACATCATTGAGTTATTTTCAAAAAGACTCAAAATGTTTTGCACGATTATATCAGAACATACCTGGACTAATAAGACGCGAGCTAAACAAGAGGATGGGACACTGTTGGTCTACCATGGAGGGGGATTGCATCAGTCATATAGCAAATACTGAATTGAAGAAGACGAGATTTATGCGATTCTTCTATCTTCTTCCCAAATTTTCCATATGTGGGGCATGGATATTATGAGGCCAATCTCGACAAATGCTTTTAGTTGACATTGATTCATCGTTATAGTCGTCGTTTACTTCGCTAAGAGGGTGAATGTTGCTTCATATGCCAATATTGCAAAGTCGACAGTCATCAAATTCAAAAAAAAAAATCAAAAAAATCAAAAAATAAGGAATAAAACAAAAGATCAGATGCCAGCACAGAATGCATAACTGTACAAAGTCAATGTTTACAGATCAGGCAGCATATCACTGTACAGCTAAAGTTGCCAAAAGAAAAATACCAAAAAAAATTATGAATAGTGACTTAGACTTGTAAGGATTGGCATAAGAAGCTACTGTTGTCCTTTGTCTTATCAAACGTCGGCCAGAATCTTCACTAAGGCAACATCTTGCCCATTATGGAATTGAAGCATTTTTGCCAATTGAACCTAATCGAGAAAAAGGTTAAAAGTTATCCATCACGGCCAGATTGATGCGAGCTTACATTAAAGAAGTTCATCTTAGAGAATTCCACGAGGAAACCTGATGTTGGAAAAGATTTTTCCTCTACAAAACGATTTTAAAGGAAAACATATGCCAAACTGGAAAGGACTTATGTAGGGCCTGTTCTAGAGAAGCATTGATATTGACCGAGACGGATGGCGAAGACTTGCCCAATCCAGTGAACTCAGATTTAGTCAAGAGATATTTTACTTGAAAAAGGAAAGACCAAGGTGAAAACCCGTAAAGGGCGCCTCAAAATAAAAAATCAAAAGAAAAAAAGAAAAAAGGGAAAAAGAAAAGAAAAGAAAAAGAAAAAGGAGAGGCCAGGGCGAAAACCCGTAAAGGGCGCTTTGAGACCAAAGGGGCTTTGAGCTGAAAACCCGAAAAGGGCGGCTCAAATTTTGATTAAAAGTGGGGCATACAGCAGTCTTGTTACTTCTGAATTAGCAATAAGGAAGTATGTTACATCTTGGGGGCATCGACAGAGTACTCCGGATCCCCTAAACACATACTGAGTTTAAAATGGTCCTCAAGAGATCGGAACAGAGAAGCTTAGACTACGATATCTGGGGCACCTAGTTTCCCATTTTACCTATTTTAAATCTTTGATTACTTTATTCTTTTTAAAGAAACACCTTAATCAATTTTTCTTTTATAGCCTTTGCTATCTATGCTTACTTTATTCTTTTTAAGAAACACCAATCAATTTTCATTTATTGCCTAGGTTATCTTTGATTAGCTTATTTGTTTCGAGCTATGCTAATTTCTTTCTTGTCCATTTTTGTAATCTTTTTCAAGCATTTTTATTGAAATAACAATTTATGGACTATTAATATTTTCATGAAAGGAGTTTCACATATTACTCTGGAAGCTTCTAAATAATATAAGAATCTGAAACATGACTATTGTTCAGAACTTACCAGGCTTAAGGGCTGAAAACATCGAAAAACGATTACCTCTTCAGATTCTTTTTGGATAAGATAATTTTGTTGGTAATACCATATTGGCAAATGATGAACAAAGGGTTCATTATTGAGATACCCTACAATTCATTGAAAATTTCAGACACATACATCTGGTCATTACACCCAGGGAACGGTGTATCAGATTGAAAATAATACAAGTTCTGTACCACTTAGTGGTAACAGAAATATAAAAGAAACCAAAAGGTCATCCCCCTAAAAGTTGCAGTGGGAGATACCAACTTTATGTCCAAGGTTCAAGCAGGCTGACTCAGAAATTACATTAGGGAAAGCTGGTTAAACAGAGCATGATTGATGAACAAGAATGGGAAAACAAATGAGTGATAACACCTAAAGTAGGAATCATACTCATGACATCTTTGTATCATAGTAAGTCTCATTAGGAGCATTTGATTCATCACAATCATTGCATCCTAATCCTCTACAAGGAATCATTTTCATGACATATTGCATGCATGTTATAAAACCGAGTCTACAGGACATGTCTTTCAGTGGACGATGTAGCAATATCAGATCGAAGGCATCAATTTGGTGATCCCTGAGTTTGCAGGGATCAGATTGAAGATAGTAGATTTGATCTTCCTGAAGTTGCAGGGAACAGATCGAAGATATCGATCGCGTGATCCCGAGTTTGTAGGGATCGATTGAAGATAGCGATTTGATCTTCACGAAGTTGCGGGAGAGCGGTCGAAGATATCGATCCGGTGATCCCCGAGTTTGTAGGGATCGAGTTGAATATAGCGATTTGATCTTCCCGAAGTTGCAGAGCGGTCGAAGATATCGATCGTGATCCACGAGTTTGTAGGGATCGATTGAAGATAGCGATTTTATCTTCCCGAAGTTGCGAGGAGTAGATCGAAGATATCGATCCGTGATCCACGAGTTTGTAGGGATCGGTCAAGATAGCAGATTTGATCTTCCTGAAGTTGCAGGGAGCAGATCGAAGATATCAGTCTGGTGATCCCTGAGTTTGTAGGGATCAGATTGAAGATAGCAGATTTGATCTTCCTGAAGTTGCAGGGAGCAGATCGAAGATTTCAGTCTAGTGATCCCTGAGTTTGCAGGGATCAGATTGAAGATAGCAGATCGAATACGTCAGTCTGGTGATCCCTGAGTTTGCAGGGATCAGATTGATGACATCAGATCGAAGATTTCAGTCTGGAAATCCCTGAGTTTGCAGGGATCAGATTGAAGACATCAGATCGAATACGTCAATCTGGTGATCCCTGAGTTTGCAGGGATCAGATTGAAGACATCAGATCGAAGATTTCAGTTTGGTGATCCCTGAGTTTGCAGGGATCAGATTGAAGACATCAGATCGAATACGTCAGTCTGGTGATCCCTAAGTTTGCAGGGATCAGATTGAAGATAGTAGATCGGAGATTTCAGTCTGGTGATCCCTGAGTTTGCAGGGATCAGATTGAAGATAGCAGATCGAATACGTCAGTCTGGTGATCCCTGAGTTTGCAGGGATCAGATTGAAGATAGCAGATCGAAGATTTCAGTCTGGTGATCCCTGAGTTTACAGGGATCAGATTTAATATAGCAGATCTGGCGTTCCCGAGCTTTGCGGGAAGTAGATTGAAGACACCAAATCTGGCATTCCCGAGCTTTGCAGGAAGCAGATTGAAGACATCAGTTTGGTGATCTCTGAGTTTGTAGGGATTAGATTGAAAATATTAGATCTGGTCTCCCTGAGTTTGCAGTGGAGTAGATCAAGAGATAGTGGATACTGCCTTCATGAAGTTGAAGTTATCAAAGTCACTGAAATCAAGATTAAGATCCAATGCTGTTGAAGTTACAGTTCGGATTGGAAGTCATTTGAAGAAAGCGATGATCAAGAAGTCGAGGTTCGGCCAAGACCGGGCAAAATTGGTCCCTTTATGGTCTTTGCTCTATTCTCGTTACACGACAATGAGCAAAGAGGGGCAGCTGTAATAGGCCAATTTAGCCCGGGCCCATACAAAAAAAAACCCAAAATAATAAAATAAGGTCTATCTACAAGCTTGACGTTTATGGAAATACAATCTTCAAGGATATGCAATCCTAGAAGATTTGGTATACAATCTTAGAGATGATATGCAAATCTTAGATATGATATGCAATCCTAGAATACATGGTATGCAATCTTAGATATGATATACAATCTTAGAAGATATGGTATGTGATATTAGAAGATGTGATTTTGTAATCTTAGAGATTTAATTCGTAGATACCTTTTAATCTTAGCCGTTGATGTAATTGATCTGTACCGTTGGATTTGGGGAGGCTCAGCTATAAATAGAGGCCTCTCCCTTCATTGTAAAGGGAGGAGAAACTTAAGTTGGAAAGCAATAAGAATTCTTGAGAGCATTCACTCAAATTTCTCTCTCTTTTGCGTTCTTATTTTCTGTGGCTTGTTCTTATTTTGTTCTTCACTCATCCTCATTTATTTTCGAGTTGCTTCCGTTCGAGTTAGATTTTGGTGGAGGAATTTCGTTGAATCCTCATATTGCGGGAGTAAGGTTGACTTATACGTTTTTTTAACTTTTTAATAGTTATCTATATTAATTTATTAAGTTATAAATAAATAAATATTATTTTGTTTTGTTTAATTATTATTTTTACATATTATTTTAGTATTTATATATATTAGATATTGTATTATAATTTTTTAATTCTACATGTTATATAATATTATATTATATCATATATATATTTAACTAAATTATTTATAATAAATATTTTTATATTTTTTAAAATTATCATATATTATTTTTTAACACATTGTTTATATTGTTTATATCATATGTATATCCTTTTTATCTATTATTTAAATTGGTATGAAATATGTTCATAGTTAATTTTATTGTTTATTATATTTGTTTATACTTCCTCATATATTTGCAATTGCTTAGTATAGGAATTATCATTTGTTGTATTTCATATTATTATTGCCTATCTTAAATATTAGCATGTTATAAATATTTATTTTTGATAATGTATAAATGTAATATTGTTACATGGATTATAATTATTTGAAGTATAAAATACATTTTTTTGCAAAGTTACTATATTTTATTTAAAGTTTTTTAAAAAAAATAAGGCAATGTTTAGGTATTTAGAAATTCGGAAAATAGTGTCCTAACGTGTTGGATGTGATTTTCTGTTTAGCTAAATAATTAAATATCTTTTTAACAAGTTTTATAAATCATGAGATGATTCTTAATTACAAGGGTTTTAAAATATCATGTCCTAACGTGTTGGATGTGATGTTTACATTCCTTTGGGATAAGAAAATCTCAAATTTTCACTTAAAGTGCTCAAAGTGTTTTTAAAAGAGATCATATTTTTTTAAATACTTTTGAATTTCAAACATTTGGACGTAATTTTATCAATTAGGTACCAATTTTTGGGCGTTATGAGGGTGCTAATCCTTCCTCATACGTAACCGACTCCCGAACCCGTGTTTCGTTTTTCGTAGACCAAAATTGAATGTTTTAAAAAATAAAATGTTTTACAAGGTGATCCAATCACACCTAAATAAAAAGGATTGGTGGCGACTCCATTTTTGTTTTTCAAAGTCGATCCCCGTTTTTTAAAACCCGATTTAAAATGGTTTCGACATAGGGAATGACAGATCTTTGAGAATGCGACTGCTGAATTGGAGCTTTAGCCATAGAAGGAGGAACATCTGAGCTGTAAGACCTTCAATTTGTTCTACTGAATGCTTGCCTTATACAAGTGTTTGAACTGATATTCGGTGGCAATACAAGTTGTCAACGATTTGTGAACACAAATTCAAAGTAATCTTTTGAGGCCCATTCGGCCTCTGCAATTCAGTCTTGGTGAAGAAGTAAGTTACCCTTGATTTTGACTTATAATTATGATTTTAGGTTCATGTAATGATTTTCAAAGATCCTCACACTTTTTTTCCCATATTTATCAATGGGATTATATAAATCCAAAATTTGAAACAGATCTCAAAACTTGTGGGATGAACACATGGAGTCCGAGGTAACCTTTGACAGTTTTCATTCTCAAGCTAGATTGGGTTAGTTTCATGGTAGAGCCTTTGGAGTTTATATTTTCTTATCTTCGATTTTGATTATCATATCAGTTTTAGGTGAAATTTCTTTGTATGTTACTGCCTCTCATATTGTTTGAGCATTGCAGTGAGGAGATATTAAGATTCATACTTGAACTCTTTTTGGCAGTTGACTTGTTATTTGTTGGTTTTGATTCATAGGATCAGTGGTGGACATTATTCACCTTAATTGTTTAGGTTCCCCCATAGGTGCTCATGCCATAGGCTGTAAGTAGAGATTTAATCATATTATATCCCAATTGTAACATCCCCAAACCCGGCCCATTCACTACGACCGAATCTGGTTATGTTATTACGGAAAGACGGTTGAAAAACCTCGTTAACTTAGCATAAAGCATGAAAGAATTCAATTTTGAAAACTATATCAGATATGTGAGTAAAACGAATTCCTCTTACTTAAAACTCATGTAATTTCTTTTGTTGTGTGAAAACATTTTTGAGTTAATAAGAATTTAAAATAACAAAACCATAATCAAGTAATACCAAATAATAAAATGGCCTTTATTACAACCCAATAATTCAAATAAAGTACTTATATCAAAACCAAACATAAAATATTAAATCATCATCTTGGCATAGGCCACCTTGTCCTCTCCGATCCGGTCCACCTTATGCAATACTGAAAAATGGTTAAAGGAAAAAGGTGAGTCACCAAGACTCGAGTGTGCCACCCTTTTTCCCTGGATTAGCAAAATATCATATGCAACATAAACATAACCATCATGCATCCAATCAATATGCACCCAATCCTAACCATCCATACACCTTTTCTAGCCCGTGTGGTACCAAACCACCGGTGGTGCCAAACCACCGGTGACATATAGTCACAATGTGTTACCAAAACACTAGTGTCCCAAAGACACGATATCCGTCAATGTGGTGCCAAACCACTTTGGTGTCCCAAAGACACGCTTTGTGATACCAAATCACCGGTGGCCGGTCACAAATCGATGATGGGGCCAACCCATCGTGTGATACCAAATCACTAGCGACAATCCCGTATCTCTCAAGTGGGGCCAACCACGGTGGTGTCCAACCACGGGGGCGAGTCGCAATGAGGTGCCAAACCTCTGGTGTCCCAAAGACACAAATGTGGTACCAAACCACCGGTGACCAAAGTCACAATAATCGGGTGATGGGGCTAACCCATCGTGTGATACCAAATCACCGGGCGTCAATCCTCAATACCGCCTTGTGGGGCCAACCCATCGTGGTACGAAACCACGGGGACGAGACGCCGAGGTGCCAAACCTCTAGAGGTGCCAAACCTCTGTGACCCAAAGTCACAAAGTTGTGTTACCAAAACACGGTGCTCGTCAAGACAAAAATATCACCGCCTCTCCTCTCATATCACCCATCATTATACCAACTCATGTATAGTATTCAAATCATGCAAACATGTTTAACGTTGCATCTCATAAAGCACATACATCATAAATCATGACATCATGTATCAATAACGAGACTCATAATGAAACGGACTTACACGAATCGCGTGCAAATACCCCATAGGGTATCATATCACTCAACCATACTGTTTCGATTTTACCAATCAATCGAGTTTATCAAACATATACAAAGCAAGAAGTGTGTTAGTTTACACACACCAGTTTACTAATCGACTATATCAAATCCAGTAGATCAAGATCTAACGCACTAGATCCCCCTTCCTTAACACTTTTCGAGCACTAGCCACAACCCGAGATATGCGAGATCAAGCCTTCCCCTACAATCGGCCAAAACTAAACAACATAATCATGCTAATCAACCTCTAAGGGTATAATCGTAATTTTACCTACTAAGGGTATTTTCGTAAATTCACAACTAAAATGGCCTTTCAGAAGCCCTAATGTCACCACTAGCGACTCAGCTACCATTTCCGGTCATACCGGACGATTGGGCCTAAAACTCGATTTCGGCCCATCCGGGCCCACATGCTCGTGTGGCCCACCTAGCACAAATCTAGCCACGTATATAAGTTCCACCTAGTCTAGTTCAACATATACTAACCAATCATGCAATTTACTCATATGGGCCCACGGGCCCATTGGGCCCACTTCGACCATCGAGGCCCAAGCGACCCAACCCACAAGAATACTCACGATGGCCTCAACTATCGCGTGAAGCCCCACACGTGCGCTTGCACGCCTCGTGTAGGCTACTAATGCCATGTAATCGGCATTTCGGCATTTTGCCGCTTTCTACAACTAGAGTAGAGAGAGTTACACACCGATAGGACTGCAGGGCTAATCCGCGCTCCGACCACTCTTGTGCCCAAACGCCTCCAAGATGTGTTTACTCTCCTCCTAGGATGCTCCTTATATAGCTAGCTCTTCACCTTCATTCTTTGTGTCTTTCCGATGTGGGATCCTTCACGTCGAGAGTTTAAATTCAATGAAACTCTTGTCGTCCAATCCGCAAAATAAATACTCCTTGCTTCTCATGAGATTCGAACCCGTGCTCCCTTGTAGCATAATCCACGCTGCTAACCACTTGGCCACAAGCTCCTCTTGTGTCTTAAACCATGCGCAACTAAATATAAACTATGGGCCAAATTCTAAGGTCCAAGCAAAAAGAAACCAAAATGCAAAAGCCAAGACTTGAACCTTGGACCTCCTTCCTTCCTTGTGGCGTCATTCCTTGTCTCTTATGTGGCGTCACTTTGCCACTACACCACACACTCCACTTGTGTCATTTTTCTCCATATTTTATTCTTAAGGCCTATCTGCCAACTTCCAGGGTTTTTTTTCACCTAAAACCAAAATTTCCCCAAAGCCAATATTTGATCCCGGGACTTCATAGAAGCCCTCTAACCTTCCAAAATCACTTATCCAATAGGTCTAACTAGCATTTAAGCCGATCTCTTGTTCTCCAAAAATTTAAACGCTACTACGCCTAAGGCCCATTGGGCTCAATTCTCCTAGGCCCAATTTTGGGATGTTACAAATCTACCTCGCTAAAAGAAATTTCGTCCTCGAAATTTCCAACTAACTAACAGTCGCACATCCTAACCTACCACACTACGCTCTTGCTGCGCACTCTGATCTTAATAAAGCTGTCATTCCACCTTGACCACGTCCGCGACAACCACGTCCCCTAGAACTCATATCTAGCGTCGCGATTTAATCTGATTAAAAGTTTTATGCATTAGAAATTTTGTTCCACTGTTTTATCCACGAGCAAATTTTATAAACAGAAGTTTCTGGAAGTCGTTCTTTTGAGCAATCAAAGTTTCATCTCAAGTTCTCTGTTCTAATTCAAACATTCACATACTTCTCTAAAGACACATTCATTCATCCATGTCACTTTCTTGAGCATTCCCAACCTGGGGTAATTTAGACATTTTCCTATAAGGGTATTTTTGGTAATAACTCAGGGTCAATTTGAAAATAGTTTTCAAATTAAAGATATTTCAAAGTTTACAAAATCTCAGGGGTCATCTTGAAAAATTTGTTTTTCAAACCAGATGTGTTGCAAAAATTTTAGAAATCGGGGTTATTTCAGTAATTTTGGAAGTTAAAGGTATTTTCGTAAGTTTCCCAAATCAGATATCTCGATATTTGTAAAACAAAAGTTTTTGATATTTTCATAATGTAAGAACATTTTAGTAAAAATCGAGGAATTATGAAAATTTAGAAACCAAGGCATTTTGGTAATTTTGTTCATCGTGGGTAATTTTGTAAATTTTCAAATCGAGGTATCTTGAAAATAGCATTTTTGTATACTTTTGCAAAGTAGGGAAATTTTATTAAAATTGGAGTTAAACCAAAATCTTGAAAGTCGTGGCATTTTAGTAATTTTCAACACAGGGTATTTTTGTAATTTCCCATACCAGTATCTTAACATTTTGAAATTTCGAGATTTTGGTATTTTGCAAAGTAAAATCATTTTAACAGAAGTTGAGGGTAGTACTGTAATTTTACAATACAAGGACATTTTTGTAATTTTGCCACTAGAGGCATTTTGGAAATTTTGGTAAATCGAGAAAACGTCTTTCAAAATCGATTTAGGGTTTACAAACCAAAGGGTAAGTTTGAAAATTTTAAAACTAAGGGTTTTAAAACAAAAAAGCTAATCCTTTTCGGTTTTAATACTTGGTTTAGCCTATGAACAAGTCTTCTTGGTTAAGGTGAACCGTAGCTACGCACTGTAGGATTCGAGTAAAGAGGAGGTGAGTCGCTAGGATCGCTTAAATACCAAGCTCTCCTTTGAATACCAATCCTCGACATGCGTCAAAGGGTTGCCACACCTTAACTCGGTGACTTACTTCACGAGTTTGTTTAGTAGCCTTAAGTCTTATGCATGTGTTTGAGTAGACTAGTCCTGGGTTCAACAGATCCTAGTTCACTAATCTACATTCCCATAAAAGCCCATAATATTCACATATAAATCAATTCATCAAGTAGAGTTACTTACCCGGTGGATCATGGTCGGAGATACAGTGCCATGCGAAATAACTCAAAAAAATTTTATGAAAGCCCAAATCTTTGAAAAGCCCATAAAAATGTTTTTGGACCCAAAACCCTCAAATCTGAGTTTTGAACTGGGCTCGATACCAAATCAGTAACATCCCCAAACCGGCCCATTCACTACGAATCGAATCGGTTTATGTTATTACGGAAAGACGGTTGAAAAACCTCGTTAACTTAGCATAAAGCATGAAAGAATTCAATTTTGAAAACTATATCGATATGTGAGTAAAACGAATTCCTCTTACTTAAAACTCATGTAATTTCTTTTGTTGTGTGAAAACATTTTTGAGTTAATAAGAATTTAAAATAACAAAACCATAATCAAGTAATACCAAATAATAAAATGGCCTTTATTACAACCCAATAATTCAAATAAAGTACTTATATCAAAACCAAACATAAAATATTAAATCATCATCTTCTGGCATAGGCCACCTTGTCCTCTCCGATCCCTGGTCCAAACCTTATGCAATACACGAAAATGGTTAAAGGAAAAGGTGAGTCACCAAGACTCGGTGTGCCACCCTTTTTCCTGGATTAGCAAAATATCATATGCAACATAAACATAACCATCATGCATCCAATCAATATGCACCCAATCCTAACCATCCATACACCTTTTCTACCCCGTGTGGTACCAAACCACTGGTGGTGCCAAACCACTGGCGACATATAGTCACAATGTGTTACCAAAACACTAGTGTCCCAAAGACACGATATCCGTCAATGTGGTGCCAAACCACTGGTGTCCCAAAGATACGTTTGTGATACCAAATCACGGGTCCGAAGTCACAAATCTGATGATGGGGCCAACCCATCGTGTGATACCAAATCACTAGCGACAATCCCGTATCTCTCAAGTGGGGCCAACCCACGGTGGTGTCCAACCACAGGGACGAGTCGCAATGAGGTGCCAAACCTCTGGTGTCCCAAAGACACAAATGTGGTACCAAACCACCGGTGACCAAGTCATAATAATCGGGTGATGGGGCTAACCCATCGTGTGATACCAAATCACCGGCGTCAATCCCTCAATACCGCCTTGTGGGGCCAACCCACGTGGTACGAAACCACGGGGGCGAGACGCTGAGGTGCCAAACCTCTAGAGGTGCCAAACCTCTGGTGACCCAAAGTCACAAAGTTGTGTTACCAAAACACTTTGGTGCTCGTCGACAAAAATATCACCGCCCTCTCTCTCATATCACCCATCATTATACCAACTCATGTATAGTATTCAAATCATGCAAACATGTTTAACGTTGCATCTCATAACACATACATCATAAATCATGACATCATGTATCAATAATGATTACTCATAATGAAACGGACTTACTCGAATCCGTGCAAATACCCCCCGTATAGGTATCATATCACTCAACCATACTTTGTTTCGATTTTACCAATCAATCGGTTTATCAAACATATACAAAGCAAGAAGTGTGTTAGTTTACACACCGTTACTAATGCGACTATCAAATCCAGTAGATCAAGATCTAACGCACTAGATCCCCTTCCTTAACACTTTTGAGCACTAGCCACAACCCGAGATATACGAGATCAAGCCTTCCCCTACAATCGGCCAAAACTAAACAACATAATCATGCTAATCAACCTCTGAAGTATATAATCGTAATTTTACCTACTAAGGGTATTTTCGTAAATTCACAACTAAAATGGCCTTTCCAGAAGGCCTAATGTCACCACTAGCGACTCATTTACCATTTCCATCATCTGGGGACGATTGGGCCTAAAACTCGATTTGACCCATCCAGGCCCACATGCTCGTGTGGCCCACCTAGCACAAATCTAGCCACGTATATAAGTTCCACCTAGTCTAGTTCAACATATACTAACCAATCATGCAATTTACTCATATGGGCCCACGGGCCCATTGGGCCCACTTCGACCCATCGAGGCCCAAGCACCCACAACCCACAAGAATACTACATCGATGGCCTCAACTATCGCGTTGAAGCCCCACACGCGCGCGCTTGCACGCTCGTGTGGCTACTAATGCCATGTAATCGGCATTTCGGCATTTTGCCGCTTCTACAACTAGAGTAGAGAGTTTACACACCGATAGGACTCAGGGCTAATCCGCGCTCCGACCACTCTTGTGCCCAAACGCCCTCCAAGATGTGTTTACTCTCCTCCTAGGATGCTCCTTATATAGCTAGCTCTTCACCTTCATTCTTTGTGTCTTTCCGATGTGGGATCCTTTCACGTCGAGAGAGTTTAAATTCAACCAAAACTCTTATCCAATCCATGAAAATAAATACTCCTTTGCTTCTCATGAGATTCGAACCCGGGCTCCTTTGTAGCATAATCCACGCTGCTAACCACTTGGCCATAAGCTCCTCTTGTGTCTTAAACCATGCGCAACTAAATATAAACTATGGGCCAAATTCTAAGGTCCAAGCAAAAAGAAACCAAAATGCAAAAGCCAAGACTTGAACCTTGGACCTCCTTCCTTCCTTGTGGCGTCATTCCTTATCTCTTATGTGTGTCACTTTGCTTTGCCACACACACACTCCACACCGTGTCATTTTTCTCCATATTTTATTCTTAAGGCCTATCTCGCCAACTTCCAGGGTTTTTTTCACCTAAAACCAAAATTTTCCCAAAGCCAATATTTGATCCCGGACTTCATGAAAGCCCTCTAACCTTCCAAAATCACTTATCCAATAGGTCTAACTAGCATTTAAGCCGATCTTTTGTTCTCCAAAAATTTAAACGCTACTACGCCTAAGGCCCATTGGGCTCAATTCTCCTAGGCCCAATTTTGGGATGTTACACCAATACTATCTGCATTTTACTTTAATGATTTGTTCACCCATTGATTTATGTTTTATATTTCCTTTAAAAGTTCGTAAACATATATATGTTTTCAGTTCATGATTTCTGATTTATATTCATGTTAGCTAAGGTAAACCTACCAACTATTCCCTATATAATCAACATATGTTTGAGATTGGTTAATCATATAACCTATGCCTTTATATTGATCTAGGAGTATGTGTTTTCTATTTGATATGTTTATTATTTTGAATTTTATGATTTGTGATCTCGTAGATTCCATAAAACTTGGATGAAAGTCAAGCCAGGACCACAGATTCAATACTCTCTTTGGAATTGAAGTTGCAGACATGGGTGGTTTTGATATCTTCTTTCTCACCAACAAATGAAGTTCCCACAAAATTACGGTGTTAAGGTGAAGGTTGTGAATCAATGCAAAATCCACATTTATTGACGTGCCCTTAATTTTTGATTTGGTAATGTGAAGGGAATAAAGATGGGAATGATTGATGTAAGGAAAGCGGATGAGGGAATAAATGACAGATGTTTGTAAGAAGTAAGCTTTTAAGATGTTGAATTTCTTCTACTCAATGATTTCTTTATATTGTGGTTGAACTGAGATATTAAAGCGATCGCAACTTGTCAACAGAGTTTATCCCATCCACTTTGCTTTCGGATTTTGGCCCTTGAGAGGAAGCATATGCTTTTGGGTAAATTACTTTACTCATTCGATTATTAGTATCCTCATGGCATTCTGTTTCTGATTTATCAATGGATTGTATAAATGCATGCAAAATTTGGCGAGTTGCTCTTATCTCAAAACAAGTTGAATGAAGACATGGAGCTGGATATCATTTTCAATGCCAACCCTACCACGCTTTCATTCTCAAGCTAGATTGATGAGCCTTTATGTTTACCCCACAGAGGAACCCAACATAAACACTTGGAAAAAAGAAAGTTGTTACCCTATCCAAATGATTTTGGTTTAGTTGGAACTTCAAAGTGAAGAGTTGGTTTCATGGTACAGCTATTTGACTTGATTGTTATATCAATTTGGGCTAAACTTGAATCAATTTTCCCCTTTTGTAATTAAAGTTCTAGAATTTTACTTTGTTTTTGGAATTGAAAGGGTGCAACATTGGAATTGGTTTGTACATTCGTTTTTATGAGATGGTATCCAACAAGTTCAAGATTCAAGTTTAGTAATTAAAATTACTTTACCTAATAGTAAACTATCATCTACTATAAGAAAAAACACAAATATAATACTTCTCTGATTATCTTATAATGCCATGTGACTTAAATTTTTAGTAATTAAAAAGATTCTGCTTTGGAGTTCATAAAATATGCATGCGGCCGTGGTGGGTACCATAGCTCAGTATGAAGCTTCATACTTAAATTCTTTTAGGCGATTGACTTGTTATTTGCTGGTTTTAATTCATAGGATCTGTGGTGCACTTCATTCACTTCATTGTTTAGTTTCCAACCTTGGTTCTTTTGCCATAGGGAGTAAGTGGAGCTTTGCTTTTTAGTTTCCAAAGAAGGTCTTAATACTCATTTGCATTTGCTTTCAATGATATATTGATACATTGATTTATGTTTCACATTTTCTTTCATCAATTCATGATTACAAGATTTCTGCTTTTTTTCATGTCTTTGGTATTTGTTGTGCTTTATACTTGCACGTTCAATGCCACGTAACATATGTTAACCCAAACAGAGTGTCAATAGAGAATTGATGGTAGATCTTTGGAAATGCCATTATGCTTGGACCTTTATCTATACTAGAAAAAGGAGGAACAAGTAAGCTTTTAAGAGCTTCAATTTCCTCCACTTTGAATGATTGCTTTGTGTTTGTGCTTGAACTGAGATATTGTGGCGATCTTGCAACTTGTCAATAGATTTGCCTTCTTGATCTTGTTCAACATTGAGTCGATGCAAATTTGAAGCTATTTCTAAGCTATTTGAGGAACCACATGCTCTTGGAAATTTAGCCTTCCTTGAGAGGTAACTTACCATTGTTTCATTGTGATGTTTTTAGCATCCTCATGACCTTTTTCCCCCTGATTTATCAATTGGTTTATATGAAATCGAATTTGCCAAAGTTCTTTGTTATCTAAAAACTTGTGGGATGATGGAGCTGGATATTATTTTCAATGGCACCCCTTTCACAGTTTTCACCCTCAAAGCTAGATTGTTGAGCTTTTAAGTTTACCCCATAGGGCAAACCAACAAGTCACTAGTTTGTAAAAAATCCAAACGATTTGTTTTTTTGTAAAAAATCCAAACGATTTGGGTTTAGTCTGGAGTGAAGGATTGATTTCATGGTAGGGCCATTTGACTTTATGTTTTCTTTTCTTAAATTCTAGTGATCTAATCCCATAGACATTCGCAATCAACAATTCATGATTTAGATAGGCGGTGAGATACGATGTATTTAACTTATTTTTTATTTTACGGTACAATATTATTACAATATTTAATCTTATCGTTGTTTTAACATTAACAATAAGTAAATGCACTGCCCATCCAAACTCATCCTTAGTCTCTAAGAATTAACTATTCTATCACCTTATTTTCTTTGTAAAATTATATATTTAATTTAATTTATTCTATGGAAGATAAATACTATTTTAATGTTAATTTTTTTAGTATTATTTAAATTATATTTGTTGTTATCTTTTAGTAGTCAATCATAGTCCTTTTAGTAGATTTGTTGATATCATATCTTTTGGATAAGAATGATAATGTGGACAAATATGATTGGTGCTTATGAATTAAGTTTAGATAACTTTTCTACAATAAATAGGTGTAAAAAGAAGGTGATGAATAATTGGATTAGGTCATGGGCTGAATTACCCGTCTAGATTTAAAGGGTTACTTGAAACTTGAGAGTTTAGATTTAAAGGGTTACCTGAAACTTGAGAATGTTTAAGAAAAAAATATTAGGCCCGAAGTATTGGCTTAGAAAAAATTAAGCCCATTAAAATATGGACTCAATTTGAACATTTAAGGCTCGAGCTTGACCCGACCTATTTTTTAAGTTTATAATGTTTTATATTATGTTATGTAACTTATGACACATAAAAATTACAACTACTATAATATAAACATTAAAAAAATGTTAAATGACTATTTATAAAATTTTAATAAATAAAAAATATGATTATTAAATTTTAAACTAATACAATATATATATTTGAAAATTTCATAAAAAAATTGGAAGCCTAGAATAGGCTTGGGTTAACTATTTACAAATATGGATAGACTTAAGTAAAATTTTAAGCCTATTTTTGGGGTCAAGTCGAGTTTAAACAATCATAAAATGTATTAATATCATGCTTAAGTGTAAACCAAATTTAGCTCAACCCATAAACTCTTATGTGATTGGTGATGATGTTGAAGCTAATGAAGAAGGAAAATTTTGGTGAAAACCCTAATAACTTTTGGGCTAGGTGTAAAAAATTATAAAATAATTAAATTTATGAAATAATTTTGTGGCTGTGGAGGTTTAAATCATTGAATTATTTAAAATAGGTGTGGAGGTTTAAACTCCAACTCATTAATTTTACCGAAAGAAAATAAATTTAGATTTGATGAATTATTTTAATTTCTTAAGAAAAGAACAAAATCCATTGTAAAAAACAATGGAAGAAAGCAGCCAAGCCTTTAGAATTGGGAGCATATTCATCAAACATCTCCTCCCAATTTTACGAAAAAAACAAAACTCCATTGTAGAAATCAATGAAAGCAACCCAACCTTAAATTAATTGTATACAAGATAACGCTACTCACATCATCTTCACGGTATAAGAATAAACGAAGCCAATCGAAGCGAAACAAAGCAAAGCAAAGCTCCTTGGTTTATTTTACTCTCTTTTGCTTCAATCCCATAATCAATACTCTTTCATGGCTTCTTCTTCATCTTCATCTTCTCTTCCAATGAAGCATCAGGTATGCTTGAGCTTCAGAGGTGAAGACACACGCCTTAACTTCACCAGTCATCTTCTCAAAGCATTGAAAGACACGGGAATGAATGTCTTCTTCGATGAAGATATGCTGGAAAAAGGGGACCAACTTTCACTAGCACTTACCCAAGCAATTGCAGTCTCAAATATCTCAATCATAGTTTTGTCCGTCAACTATGCTTCTTCAAAATCATGCTTGGCTGAACTCTCTGACATCATGAGGCGCAAGGACACTCAAGGACATATTGTTCTTCCCATTTTTTATCATCTTGATCCTTCTGATGTACGACATCTTGGTGGGAGATTCAAAACCTCCTTTGATGACCATGAATTAAAAAACCTATTAGATCAAGTACAAGAATGGCAAGCTGCCTTCGCTGAAGTTGGTAAATTAAAAGGGTGGCATATAGAAGGATGCAAATTCAATAGGTAACTACTTATTTTTCATCTTTTTATATTTGACTTATCTTTGTTTTAGATTTCATATATACTTAATGTTTTTATTTTTGTTATTTGCTAGACCTGAAACTGAGTACATTAAGGATATTGTTGACTATGTAATAAAAAAGTTGATGAATAGCAAGCTTGAAAGTGTTCCCAAAGAATTGGTTGGAATAGATGATCAGAAAAAGACGATTCTAAGATTGATTGATCAAGAAGATAGTCGTATAATAGGACTATGGGGAATGGGTGGTATAGGCAAAACTACCTTAGCTGATGTTGTATATAAGGAAGCCTCTCCAAAGTTTGAAGATCATCACTTTCTTCAAAATGTTTGTGAGAAATTACAAAAACAAGGAATGGAATCTTTGCGAAATGATTTTCTTTCCAAACTATTAAACCAAAAAATCTGTATAGACACCCCCTCCATAGGTTCAACTTTAATACAAAGGCTTAATAACAAAAGAGTGATTGTTGTTATTGATGATGTTAATGACCCAGATCAAATAGACTGTATGGGTGTTAAACATTTTGGTAAGGGAAGTAAAATCATTGTAACATCTAGAGATAGACAAGTACTTGAGAATGGAGGAGTTGATAAATCGCATGAGGTAAAGAAGTTAAATGAGAATGATTCTCTTCGGCTTTTTTCTACATTTGCATTTAAGCTATTGAATCCTTCTGCTGATTTTCGAGATCTATCGAACAAGTTTTGTAAAGTATGCTCAAGGCAGTCCACTTGCTCTTAAAGTTTTAGGTTCTAAATTGTATACAAAGCCTAAAAAAGATTGGGAAAGTGAGGTGGACAAGTTAAAGGGATATGCCCAACCAAAAATTACACAGATTTTGAAGAGAAGCTTTGATGGGTTGGATGAACTACAGAAGAATATATTTCTTGATATAGCATGCTTTATGAAGGGGAACCCAAGAAAGATGTAGAAGAACTTCTAAGTTGCTATTATAAGGGTGCAGTGAGTGGAATAAGTAACTTGATCGACAAGTGCCTACTTGAGATCACAGCTTGTGAGATCACATCTTCTCAAAACATTTATATGCATGATATGCTTGAAGAAATGGCCAAGGACATTGTTCGCCAAGAATCTAAAAGCATCGGAATGCGCAGTAGGTTATGGGATCCTGAGGATGTGGATAAGGTGCTCAAATATAGAAAGGTAATATCTAATTGTTTGTATATTCCTTGTTTTTCATGACTAAATTAAATATGTACTATCACCTATTAACCAAATTAGTTAATTGTACTATCAATGAATCATATGATAAGATAATCAAATTTTAAAAAGATCTAAGTAAGTTTATTTTTAATTATGTGTCATCATTTTCTTCATTGATAGTATATACAAATTCTTACTTCAAAGAATTTTTAATAAGATGTCTCCGTATGATAGGACCAATGTCTTACAGTATAAATGTTAAATATCAAATTCATCGTTTTGAAAAAACACATTTTTAATATCTTTATAACTTGATATATATTGTTATTATGAGATGAACCAATTTAAAGAATAAATTTAGACATGTCTTAAATTAATAAGATACGATTATATCCTACTATTTTCTAAAGCATACATAACTTTAGATATTTTTTCTTCTGTATACTTATGAAAGGTTTGAACATGGGGTAAAAAGATATTTCCTAATGAGTTAAGGTATAACATAGGATCCACTCAAGGATCTATCATTCTATTGGGTTAATTAAATATCTAATGCATTGCTTTAAAAAACAAATTTAAAATTAAAAAAATCAAACAATTTATATTGCTGAAAGTTCATGTAAATAAAAAGGTATGCTAAATTAGTTTAAGCCTTTCTTAACATAATTACTTTCTTTATGAGTGATTTAATAGAACCACCGTAAATTTATCTGTACAAATGCTTGATAATATATATATTTTCTTATTAGGGAACTGAATCGATTGAAGGAATACAACTAGACATGGCTCGCATCAAAGTAGAGCTACCGTTACATCCTTCTACTTTTGAGAACATGGTTAATCTTAAATATCTCTTATTCTGCACAAGTAACTTTGAGACGAAGCTATTTGCAAAGGAACATGATAAAGTATCTCTTCCTAATGAATTAAGGGTTCTTGACTGGTATTATTATCCCTTCAAAAATTTATCAAGTTTTAATCTAAAGAATCTTGTTACGTTGTTGTTATCAGGTAGCAACATAGAACAACTTTGGGATGACGATGATCATCAGATATATTCGTACTTTGCTCATCCAATAATTTTTTTTAAAAGATAAAAATAACTCTAATTGATGTGTAAGTAAATTATACGATGTGATATCTTATTAAAACATTTTACGAATAAACATAAAAATATATATATTATTTCTAAAAGAACAAGTTGATCTATTAATGGTAGATGGAATTATGGAGACAATACATCAAATATAAACTTTTATTTTATTAATGTTATTATATTTATTTTTTCTTTTCATCTTTTATTTAGCCCATTGTATGTGGATGGTGCTTAGAACTAATATAGCTATTATATTTTTTACTGAACAGGATCTTGTTAATTTGAGACGCTTTACCCTTTATGGTTGCAAGAACTTAGGGAGGATCCCTAAACTATTAGGAGCCATCAACCTTGTAGGCATTGAATGTGTTGAAACAAGGGCAGCAATTCAATATGCAATGTGCCTGTAAATTACATGAAATTAAAAATGAATAACAAAAACAAGAAGAAGAAACCGAAACTTAAGTGAAGAAAACTTGAAGGAGCAAAGCTTAATAGCTTGAAATCTTTTTTTTAATGGCTTGAAAACTTAATAAACTTTCATTGATAAGAAATTATATATAGATACAATAGTTTGTTAAGAAAATGACATCTTAACAACTCCACCATTAACCATTATCTTAACAACTCCACCATTAAACATTTATCTTAACAACTCCACCATTAAACATTTATCTTAACAACTCCATGCTAAGATGTTGCCTTTACTGCTACTAGTTCTTTGTTGAATAACAGGCCAACTCTTGACACTCCTCCTTGGTCTGTATGCAACAAACACCAATGTTGCTTCTCAAGAGTTCAAACCTTGATGTACCAAGTGGCTTAGTTAGAATGTCAGCCAATTGATCTTGTGAATCTGCGATGCACGAGACTCGACTTCCTTGGATTGTTCAAATTTCTCGAACAAAATGCAATTTAATCTTAAAATGCTTAGTTTTCCCATGGAAAACCGGATTCTTAACAATGGCAATCGCTGATCGTTTGTCAACAAGAATTTTAGTAGGTTCAAAGTTGCTCCTCATTGAGATCTTTCAAAGAACTTTCTAAGACAAATGGCTTGGTTCATCTTTTCTGCTTCTGCTTTGCAATATACTCGACTTTCACTGTCGATCGGCAACAGCTTGGTTGCTTCTTCGAGCACCAACAAAACATACTCGAACCAAGGCTAAAGAAGTAGCACAAGTACTTTTCATGTCTTGAAAGATCCACCATCCACTATCCGAGAAACCAACCAATTTAAACTCATTTTCTCTCTTGAACTTGACTCCATAGCTCAATGTCCCCTTGATGTATCGAAGCATTCTCTTGGTAGCTTTAAAATGCATTATATTGCAACAATGCATAAATCTTGAAAGCAAACTAACAGCATGCATTAGACCTGGTCTAGTTACTGTCAGGTAAAGTAAGCAGCCAACCAAACTTCTATACTCCCTTTCATCAACTCTTTCATAGTCACCAATGCTTGTTAGCTTCTCTCCTTGAGCCATAGGAGTGCTCACTGGCTTGCAATTCTCCATGCTGAATCTGTTAAGTATTTTCAAAGCAAATGCATGTTGGCTAATGAAAATACTTTGATTGTCTTGATTTACTTCCATGCCAAGAAAGTAAGTCATGGCTCCCAAGTCAGTCATGTCAAACACATGTTGCATTTGTGTTTTGAACTCATCAATCAAGTCTTCCTTGCTTCCAGTCACCAGCAAGTCATCCACATAGATAGAGACAATCAACAGAGTCTCTTTGTTAGACTTTTTCACATAAAGCGTTGGCTCACTCAAGCTCTTTTCAAATCCAAGCTTAGACAGGTTGGAGTCAATCCTGTCATATCAGGCTCGAGGAGCCTGCTTCAGGCCATAAAGTGCCTTCCTCAGCCTGTACACTTTGTCTTCATTTCTTAGAACCTTGAAACCATCAGGTTGCTCGATGTAGATCTCCTCCTTAAGTTAGCCATTCAAGAAGGCTGACTTGACGTCCAACTGGTGAATCTTCCACTGTTTTTGAGCAGCCAAAGCAAACAATAATTTGATGGTATCCAATCTTGCCATAGGAGCAAAAGTCTCCATGAAATCGATCCCATACTACTGACTGTACCCTTTTACTACAAGCTTGGCCTTGTGCTTGTTCAATGAACCATCAACATTGAATTTGGCTCGAAACACCCACTTGACACCAATGACTTTCTTTTGGACAGGTCTGTCTACTAAGTCCCAGGTTTGATTCTTGTGAATCATGTCAAGCTCAGCTTCCATAGCTTTCTTCCATTGTTTGTTTTTAACAGCTTCTTCAAAGCTTGAAGGCTCCACTAGAGCCACATTGCATATTTGGTAAATGTCAGAAATGGTTCTGGTGCCCCTTACAGGTAGATCATCCACATTCGCATTGCTCGGCTCATGTTCAGCTGGTTCTAAACTGCCATCTATCAAATTTTCTTCAACCTGCATTGCATTTGAACCATCCCAATTCCAGGTCCTTTCTTCATCAAACTTGACATCCCTACTAACCACAATCCTTTTGGTTAAGGGATCATAGAGCCTATAGCCCTTGTTGTTACTATTGTAGCCTACAAATATAGCTGGAGCAGACCTCTTCTCAAGCTTGGTCCTTCTTTTAGCAGGTATGTGCACATAGCCTACATATCCAAACACTCTCAAGTAAGAGACTGATGGCTTCTGTCCATGCCAGGCCTCAAATGGAGTCTTATCCTTCACAGCATGTGTTGGAAGTCTGTTGAGCAAGTACACTGAGGTGTTGACAAATTTCAAAAAAAAGGTGCTTGGGAACTTGCTTTCAAACATCAAACATCTGGCCATGTCCATAACAGTTCCGTTCTTTCTTTCACACACTCTATTTTGTTGAGGAGTGTACACAGTGGTTAGTTGGTGATGGATCCCAGTTTGTTCACACAACTTCTGAAACTTTTCAGACAAGTACTCAGCCCCATTATCAGTCCTTAATGCCTTGATCTTACAATTTGACTGATTTTCTGCCTGAGCCTTGAATTTAGTGAAGGCCTCGAACACATCAGACTTCTGCTTCAGGAAATAGACCCAACAGAATCTGGTTAAGTCATCAATAAACAGTATAAAATACTTACAGCCATTGAGTGAAGGGGTCTTTATTGGACCACGGATGTCAGAATGCACCAGCTTAAGTCTCTCTCGAGCTCTCTGTGCCTTGTTGACTGGAAAGGGCAACTTGGCTTATTTTCCAAGTTGGCAAGCCTCACAAACAGCACTTGTTGACTCTACCTTAGTCATATCTTCAACTAAATTCTGTCTGTGCATCAAATCAAGTGATCTAAAGTTGGCATGGCCTACTCTTCTATGCCATAGACCAACACTGTCAGCTAGGCTTGTGTAAGCCTTGTTTTCAAGTTGACTTACATCAAACATGAAGCATTTGTCTGCCATAGGAACTGTGACAATTTCCTGGGCATGACAATCTTGAATGATGCATGAATCATTTTTGAGGACTAATGAATAACCCTTCTGGACCAACTGACCAACACTTAACAGGTTTTGATCTATATCAGGCACATAAAGCACATCTGTGATTAGCTTGTTACCTGAGCCTGAGTTGATTAGTACATCTCCTCTGCCCTTGGCTTCAATCAAGCTTCCATTGCCTATCTTGATCCTTGTAGTGAAGCTCCTGTCAAGTTGCTTAAACAACCCTTCATCAGCTGCCATATGATGTGAGCAGCCACTATCCACTAACCAGCAACACTTGGCTTTGCTTTTGGTTACAAAGCATGAGGCAGTGAAGACATGCTCCTCCTGAGCTGGAAAGTCTTCAGCAGTCTTGGCTTGAGCTTGTTGTTCAGTTTGTGGCTTGTCCCTGTTTCTACAAACCTTCTCATGATGACCAAACTTCTTGCAATTATTGCACTGAATGTCTGGCCTATTCCAGCAATTTTTCTCCAGGTGGTTAGTCTTCTTGCAGTATTTGCAAGGTGGAAGCTTCCTTCTTTCTCGCTTGATTCTTGGATCTTTCCCTTCCATCATTGAGGTTTCTTTGTCTCGACTTGAACTCGAGCCACCATTGACTTTTGCTTGGAAAGCTCCTTCGGAGATGCTCTTCCCGTCTAGTGGCCCTTCTTTCCTCCAAAGGTGCATAGAGGAGTTCACCAACTCGCATTGGGTGATGGTTGTGAGGTCCCTTGAGTCTTCCAAAACAGGAAATCTTTGACTCAAACCTCTCGGGAAGAGTAGTAATGACCTTCTCCACAACTCTACTATCGGTGAAGTCTTCACCTGAAGCCTTATGTTGTTCATCATTGCCATTATTCTATCGTAGTACTACTTGATGGTCTCTGATTCCTTCATCTTCAAGTTCTCAAACTCCTTCTAAGGTTGATCACCCATTGTCGCCTTGTCTTATCCGAGCCCATGAACTCTTCCTTCGCCTCTTTCCCAAGCTTGTTTAGGTGAATCACAGGCCATGATTCTAGTGAAAATGACATCCGACACTCCATTCTGTAGGCAGGCCATAGCCTTGTGCTTCTTGGCTCGATCCTCACTATGCTGCCTGATCTGAGCAATAGTGGGATTGGTTCTCAATGAAGGTGGCTCAGTATCTCTCTCGATTGCACTCCACAAGTCTAGTGCCAGGAGATGAGTCTTCATCTTCACAGACCAGATGTGATAATTCTCACCAGTAAACACAGGTGGTGGACGTGGTGTATAGCTCATTTTTAGCAACAATAAAATGAATCAACAACAAGGAGATTTCTTCCTTCTTAAATTTTGTTTCCACCGAAAAACATCAACAAGTAAGGTCCTCAAAGAAGTTGGTTCTGATTACCAATTGTTGAAACAAGGGCAGCAATTCAATATGCAATATGCCTGTAAATTACATGAAATTAAAAATGAATAACAAAAACAAGAAGAAGAAACCGAAACTTAAGTGAAGAAAACTTGAAGGAGCAAAGCTTAATAGCTTGAAATTTTTTTTTAATGGCTTGAAAACTTAATAAACTTTCATTGATAAGAAATTATATATAGATACAATAGTTTGTTAAGAAAATGACATCTTAACAACTCCACCATTATCTTCACAACTCCACCATTAAACATTTATCTTAACAACTCCATGCTAATATGTTGCCTTTGTTGCTACTAGTTCTTTGTTGAATAACAGGCCAACTCTTGACAGAATGTACAAAATGTGAAAGTTTGGTCGAACTTCCTTGCTTGAATCATTTGGCATCTCTAGATTGTCTTGATCTTTAAAATTTCTGTAGTCTCAAGGAGTTTCCCGAGCTCCCAAATAGCATTTCTGTTTTAATTTTAAAAGGATCTGCAATAGAAGAAGTACCCGATTTGGGAGACTCGATGGTCAAAAATGCGTCGAGCCATATTTCTAAGCTGGAATCGCTTCATCTGTTAGATCTTAGTTATTGTCCAATCTCTAAATTCCCAGAAATCCCAAGAAGCTTAACAAAATTAAACTTATCTGGCACTCAAATTGAAGAAGTACCATCGTGTTTTGACTGTCAAAGTAGTCTTACGCTCTTAGATTTGAGCGGCACAAGTATTAAAATAGTTGATGTGCCCTCATTGATCAAAAGATTTGAAAACCTTCAACGTTTGAAAATGAATGATTGTGGAAGCCTTGAATTACTCTCAGACGTTCCACCAAATCTAGGATGCTTGGAAGCACATGGCTGCACATCATTAGAAAAAGTAACCTTCAATTATCAAAATCTATTTAAAGTCCCTGAAGATATTTTCATGATATTATCTAATTGCTTCCATTTGAATCAAGATTCAATTGATAGCATTGAGAAGACTGCCATGATCAAAGTTAGAGCCCAAGTAAGGGTACGGAATTTGTATCGGGAATATGGTGGGGAGTCACAAAGGCTGTTTTTTTGTTTCCCAGGAAATAAAATTTCAGCAAAAAGGTTTAAGTTTTGGAGTTTTAGTTCTTCAATAGATTTGAAGATAGCCCCAAATAGGCGTATTGGGGATCGATTCTTGGCTTTTGCTATCTGCCTTGTGGCCGATCTCTCAAACTGTCTTCACTATCAAGATCTTGAATTTACCTGTGAATACCAACTGAAAGCCACCGATGGTGGTAATGAAAAGTTTAAAACGAAGTGGTATGATAATGAGGTTAGAAAATTTGACTCTGAGTTAGAAGACTTTGAGTTCATGGGTGATCAGGTGTTGATTCTGTTTCATGACGATTTGGTTAAAAAAGACAAAGATTATGAGGAGACATCATTTGAGTTCTACATAAAAGGTCGCAACTACCGTTCGAAAGAGAATAAGGATAAAATCGGCATAGAAGTGAAGAAATATGGTGTTAATGTATTTTATGTGGATGAAAGTTTGAGCAATATTGTATCGGATGAAGATCAGAGTGATGAGATGAGCAATGATGTCTTGGATGAAGATAAGATTGATGAGACGAGCAGTGATGCGTCGGATGAAGATCAATTAGATGAGACGAGCAGTGATGCATCGGATGAAGATCAAGAAATGTGCAACTTTGAAGAGATAAGCAAGGATGTATGTTCTGTGGGAGAAGATATTCCTGACCCTATCCCACAACGTAAAAGGCCTAAGCCCACTTAAACAAAAAATACATAAGACCATGAAGGGAATGAAGATGGCAGTGATTGGTGTAATAAAAGCAGATGACAAACCAAAATCATGAGGGAATAGCAGATCTTAGCGGAAAGATACTTTGAGCTCTAGCTTTTAAAAAAATGAGGAACAGGTAATCAGTACTTTGCCTTGAATTTTCAATTACCTTTGACTCATTGTGATTTTAGCTTCCTCATTCCATACTTTTCCTCAACAAATTTTCTTTAAACAAAATTAAGTATGGTTTTTAACAAGAGAATCGAAAACGAAAGGTATTTCGAAAAAAAAAAATTTAAATCGGTTTAAAAGGGTTTTCAAAATGTTTTCTCTGTAGCAAACCAAATTCGGTCGTAGCATTTGGGCCGGGTTTGGGGTGTTACAAATTGGTATCAGAGCCCAATTCAAAGCTCGGCTGTGGGGGCCCAAGGCCCAAAATGTTTTGTTTTTATGTTAGTGGGCTTTATTGGAATGATTTGAAACAGTTTTGGCTTGAACAGCATGACACCAAGTCTCCGGCACCTTTCCGCCCAGGTAAGTACTTCTCACCTTTGTATGACTTACTTACTGTAGAAGGGTAGGAAGCATGGAACGTAGATAATGATAAGTACTTTAAACTTTAGGACTAGCTTGCCCCAACAAAAGACATAAGACTTTAAATGCCTAATTAAACTAACCTAGGACCAAGTCGCCGAGTTAGGGTGTGGTAACCCTGGTGCGCATGTCTAGGATTGGATCCGGAAGAGCTTGGTATTTAACTAGTCCTCGTGACTCACCTCCTCTTCGCAGGAATCCTACCTAGTGCGTAGCTTCGGTTCGCCCTAACCAAGAGGACTCGGTCATAGGCTAAACATAATAAAACCCGAAAATGGATTAGCCATGTTTTAAGGGAAACTCTAGTTTTAAAATCACTAAAATAATTCTTTTAAATAGTAGGACAAATAAAAAAAAACTCCTGATTTGTGAAAATTACCAAAATGCCCCTATTGGCAAAATTACGAAAATACCTTTGATTTCTAAAATTACCAGACTACCCCGATTTCAATAAATTTTCTCACTTTGCAAAAGTATCTGAAAATCTTGTAATTCAAAATAATACCCTGACTTTTGGAATTTACAAAATTACCCTTGATTGACAAAAATTACCAAAATACCCCTGGGTTAGAAACGGACAGAAATGCCCAAAGAGTGCATAGCTATGAAAGGTATTAGGGAATGGATGTACTTTTCTGTGTAACTAGGATAGAAGGCTTAAAACCTTGTTTGATCGAAAGAACCTCTATTAAACTTTCTTCATAAAAAATTTCTTCGTGAATAATCAGTGAAATAGGTACTAATCCATAAAAATCTCCTAATCAGATTAAAGCGCGATAGTTAGAATGAGCTCTAGAGGACGTGGCCGTCGTGGATGCGGAAGGGGCAGGATGATCGTGTCGAAACCCGTAGGGGCCGGGTCAAAGGTCCGATAATGATATACCACCACCACCACCACCCCCAACTTTTGGGCGAGGAGCGAGGATCGGACGGGAGGTGAGGCAAAGATGCGCAAGTCGTATGTGCGAGTCCTTGAGATGGTGGCTGGGGCTAATAGAGGTATGGGAGCTCGGAAGTCTGTACCCGAGCGACTCCGATCTAACGGAGCTGAGGTATTCCGGGGTGTGTCGGGCGTGGCACCCAGTGCAGCGGAATATTGGTTAGAATCGACTGAGAGGATCATGGACGATCTCGACTTAACTAATGAGGAGAAGCTAAAAGGAGCAGTGTCGCTTTTGAAGGATGAAGCATATCAATGGTGGCTCACGGTTCGAGATGGTGCCACGGCAGATGATCTTACGTGGGATTACTTCAAAGTTGCTTTTCAGAAGAAGTATGTGGGCACCAGCTACACTGATGCTCAGAGGAAAACTTTCCTAGGATTGGTGTAAGGAACTAAGTCAGTGTCGGAATATGAGGCGAAATTTTAAGGCTGAGCAGATATGCTAGGGGCATCGTGGCTACTGAACATGAGCGTTGTGTCCGCTTTGAGGACGGGCTTAGAGATGACTTGAGGTTGCTGATTGCTCCGCAGCAGGTTCGTGAATTTTCGTCCCTAGTGGAAAAGGCTAAGGTAGCCGAAGGGATCAAAGAGTCTGTAAGACAGAATTATGACAAAAATAAACTGAAAAGAGGTTTTGGGCCATCTGGATCAAGTAATAATGCACAGAAACGGGCTAAGCAGAGTGGACTGAATCAGGAAGGAAAACCCATGACTACTAATCAGAGACCGGCTCAGTGTAATCGTTGTGGGAAGTCACATTGGGGAGGTTGTTGGACCGGGGAAAGAGGATGCTTTGAATGTGGATCTTTGGATCATCGTGTAAGGGATTGTCCTCGGAAGTTGGCAAGGAATCAGCCAGAGGGTCAGAATCGTGCTCAGGTTAGGAATGTGGGACCACCACGGAGGGGTCGTGGTAATGATAGAGGAGGCAATGGTCCTAATCGAGGTCGCGGAATTCAGGGCAGAGGTGCAGGCAACACAGAAGCTAGGCAGCCTGGCTTGGTCTATGCAGCGAGGCGCCGCGAGGAGGGTGACGCACCGGACGTCATAACCGGTACGTTCCTAATTTTCGGTCTTCCTTATATTGCATTAATTGATGTGGGTTCAACGCACTCATACGTCGCTAGTAGTGTGGTAGAGACTATGAACCTAGACTTCGAGACTGTTTCTAGGGAGATGACTGTAATTAGCCCTTTAGGTCACTCTGTAGTTGTAAATAAGCTTTATAGAGATGTACCCCTAGAACTCCAAGGGGTAATGTTTGTGGCTGATCTGATGGAACTGCCGTTTGGGGAGTTCGATCTAATTCTTGGAATGGACTGGCTGGTTAAGTATCAGGCAAGGTTGGATTACGCTGCTAAGCGCATGGTTCTAAAGACGGCTAAGGGTGATGAAGTGGTCATGATAGGTAATAGAAGAGAGTATCTATCCAATGTAGTGTCTTCTTTGAAGGCTGAGAAAATGGTCAAGAAAGGTTGTGAGGCGTTTTTGGTTCAAATCTGTGCCTTGGAGGCTAGAGAGTCAGAAGTTGAGAAGGTTCGGACTGTAGGGGAATTCGCTGATGTGTTTCTAGAAGAACTTCCGGGTCTGCCTCCAGATCGGGAAGTTGAATTCAGTATAGACTTGTTACCAGGAACGGCACCTGTGTCTATAGCACCCTACCGAATGGCACCAAAAGAGTTGGTGGAGCTGAAGGCTCAAATTCAGGAGCTCTTGGATAGAGGGTTTATTCGACCAAGTATATCCCCGTGGGGAGCACCTGTGTTGTTTGTTAAGAAAAAAGACAGTTCAATGCGGATGTGTATTGACTACCGTCAACTAAACAAGTTAACGATAAAAAACAAGTATCCGTTACCTCGGATTGATGACCTGTTTGACCAACTGAAGGGTGCATCGGTGTTCTCGAAGATAGATCTTAGGTCGGGTTATCATCAACTTAAGGTGAAGGAGGTTGATGTACACAAGACGGCATTTCGTACTCGGTATGGGCATTACGAGTTTCTAGTGATGTCGTTTGGGTTGACCAACGCGCTGGCAGCATTCATGGACTTAATGAATAGAGTGTTTCAACAATACTTGGATCAATTTGTCGTGGTGTTTATAGACGACATATTGGTTTACTCAAAGACGGAGGAGGAGCATGATAGGCATTTGCGTATAGTTCTACAAGTACTGAGGGAAAAGCAGTTATATGCCAAATTTAGTAAGTGCAAATTTTGGCCAAGGGAGGTGGCTTTCTTAGGTCACGTAGTATCAGCTGAAGGGATTAGAGTGGACCTCGCAAGGTTGAAGTCGTGTTGGATTGAAACCGCCTAGGTCGATGGCGTAAATTCAAGTTTTCTGGTCCGCAGTACTATCGAAGATTTGTGGAAGGATTCTCTTTAATCGTAGCGCCGTTGACTAATTTATTAAGAAAAGGAGTCCCATTTGTTTGGTTAGAGAAACAGCAAGAAAGTTTTGATAAGCTAAGGAAAATTCTGACGGAAGCTCCAGTTTTAGTACAGCCTGAGGCAGGGAAGTTGTTCACAGTTTATTGTGATGCGTCCCATACTGGTTTGGGATGTGTGTTGATGCAGGAAAGAAAGGTAGTGGCCTATGCATTCTGTCAGCTAAGACCGCATGAGGTTAACTATCCGACTCACGACTTGGAGTTAGCAGCAGTAGTCTTCACTTTGAAAATATGGAGGCATTACTTGTATGGGGAAAAGTCGATAGTCTACACGGATCACAAAAGTTTGAGGTATCTCTTGACGCAGAAGGACTTGAACTTGAGGCAACGCAGATGGATTGAACTGTTGAAGGACTACGACTGTTCAATTGAGTACCATCCAGGCAAGGCTAACGTGGTGGCTGATGCGTTGAGCCGGAAGGTCGTGACAGACTTAAGGGCGATGTTTGCTCATCTCAGTCTATACGACGATGGAAGTCTTTTGGTAGAGCTGCAAGTTAAGCCAACTTGGATCGAGGAAGTTAAGGAAAAACAGTTGGTAGATGACAGTTTGAATGCGCGGAGGTTGCAAGTTCAAGATGGTGGTTTGGAAGGGTATAGTTTGTCTGGTGACGGTGTACTATGTTTTCAAGGACGAGCTTGTATGCCGAAGGATGTGGAATTGAGGCAAAGAATTCTTCAAGATGCACATAGCAGCCCATACGCTATGCATCCTGGAGGTAGCAAGATGTATGGAGATTTACGGAAGTAATTCTGGTGGCCAGGGTTGAAGCGTGAGGTAACTGAATTCGTGGGAAGGTGTCTCACGTGTCGGCAGTAAAAAAGGCCGAACATCGGTTGCCATCGTGGTTACTTCAACCAGATGAAGATTCCTCAGTGGAAATGAGAGAGGATCACGATGGACTTCGTCAGTGGGCTACCCCTCACGCCCAGCAAGAAGGACGCAGTTTGGGTGATTGTAGACCGTCTAACCAAGTCAGCTCACTTCATACCGGTGAGAATGGATTATTCACTTCAGAAGCTAGCTAAGCTGTATGTGTCGGAAATAGTAAGGTTGCATGGTGTACCAGTATCGATCATCTCAGATAGGGACCCTAG
The DNA here is from genome assembly GCA_025503065.1 of Gossypium bickii. Classification (NCBI taxonomy): domain Eukaryota; kingdom Viridiplantae; phylum Streptophyta; class Magnoliopsida; order Malvales; family Malvaceae; genus Gossypium; species Gossypium bickii. Next base: position 131,064,788 of record CP106713.1, read on the forward strand.
ATTCACGTCAAGGTTCTGGAAAGCATTGCATCAGGCTTTGGGTACACGATTGGATTTCAGTACAGCTTTCCATCCACAGTCTGACGGGCAGTCGGAAAGGGTCATACAGATTTTAGAAGATATGCTAAGAGGTTGTGTTTTGGATTTCAGTGGTAGTTGGGAAGAATATCCACCGTTGGCAGAATTCGCTTATAACAATAGTTATCTAGCGAGCATCCAAATGGCTCCATATGAAGCACTGTATGGACGAAAATGCCGAACTTCTACATGTTGGACGGAGTTGGGTGAACGACAAGTTTTAGGTCCAGAGTTGGTGACAGAAACTGAGGACAAAGTTAAGGTGATTCGGGCTCGCCTTAAGGAAGCGTTAGATAGACAGAAGTCCTACGCTGATCTTAAGCGCAAGGAAATGGAGTATGCAGTAGGAGATAAAGTTTTTCTAAAAGTGTCGCCTTATTACGATTTTAGGTTCATATAATGATTTTCAACATCCTCACCTTTTTTTTCCCCATATTTATCAATGGGATTATATAAATCCAGAATTTACAACAGATCTCAAAATTGTGGGATGAACAAATGGAGCTAGAGGCATCCTTTGACAGTTTTCATTCTCAAGCTAGACTTGGTTAGTTTCATGGTAGAGGCATTGGAGTTGATATTTTCTTATCTTGGATTTTGATTATCATATCAGTTTAGGCTGAAATTTATTTGTAGGTTACTGCCTCTCATGTTGTTTGAGCATTGCAGTGAGGAGATATTAAGATTCATAATTGAATTCTTTTGGCAGCTGACTTGCTATTTGTTGGTTTTGATTCATAGGATCAGTGGTGGACATCATTCAGCCTAATTCTTTAGGTTTCATCATGCAGACAGTCAAACCACCAAACTGATTGGGTTGCCACTGACCTGGACCAAACCAGCAACAGTCGAACCAATTCAGGTGCCGTAAGGGTGTCGCATCTGCATCACCAGATACAACAGTGCTGATGGTAGTTGATCTACGGTGGTTGAGCAGTGAAAGAATTATACTCCTACGGGAACTCTACTAGAAAATTTGATTAAATTTAAATATCGTTAAACTTTTTAAACTCTCATTTTATATAAAGAGAGCCTTAGATCATTAATTTTCACACTTGAATTCAATAGAAAGTTGTATAGAAAAAATTCTTTGAAGCGATTATTTCAGAAAATTTTTAGAGATATTTTTCTAATTTCTTGACCCAAAAGTTTAGAGAAATTGCAAAAATATTTCACTGATAATTTTCGTAAATTTTTTTTTTGATTTGAAGCGAGTCCACACTGTGTAGCCCAAATTTTGCCCGGGCCGGCCTAAAACAATTAAAAGCCCATTTTTTACAAAATCCAAAACCAAACCAACCAAAACCAAATCAAAACCAATTAAAACTACCCTAGCCCAAAACAATACAACTCAAACCCATAACAAACAAAAAACAAAACAAACCCTAGAAACCCTAATGCTAGCTGCCCCTAGCCTTCTGACCAGCCGCCTCTGCCCACTATTGCATCGCCTGCTGCCACCGCCCATGTCACATCTCTGTAACATCCTAGACTAAGAGGTTATGCGTTCGTGCTAAATTACGAGTTAGTAGGTTTTAAAAGTGCTTTGGATGTGTTTTAGAGGCTTTTAAAGCCCTAGGATTAAAATGGGAGTTTTGGAAAAATTTTTGGATTTTAGGTTAAAAAGGGGATTTGGGCTATGGAGTCCTTAAGTAAAAATTTTGAGAGTTAATGGTCATGGATTTGGGCTTAGTAAAGTGGCTGGGGCGCTGCTTTAAGGGTCTTGGTGGTTTGCGTAGAAAAAGGGCTCGAGTAGCGCGGGGCACATCTGGAGTTTTTATTTTTGCGCTTGGAAAGGGAGCAAGGTCAGGAAAACTTTAAATATTTCTGTGGTAGGTTTATGTCATACAAGTCACCTTGGCCGAGTGGCTGAAGGCGCTAAGGGAAGGCTCGGCAGTGAGGTCCCATGTTCGAAACCCCTGAGCAGCAGTTGGGTTTTTTTTTGTTTTTGCCTTTGGCATTAATAAGTGTGGGAGCCAAGGAGCGAAAGGCTTAAAAGGAAATTGCAATGCGTTTATGTCATGAAATGTGCCACAGCAGAGTGGCTGGGGCGTGGGGGTTTCTCCTTCAGGTCACAGGTTCGAGGCTTAGGGGCTGCAGTATGGGGGTTTATTATTTTTCCCTTAATGCTGGCATGATAGTGGCCTGCGTGGCTCCCTTTTTCATGAAGGCATGCTGCTTGTTTTATTACTATTATTATTATTGTTATTATTAATTGTTGTGGAAGTATGTGTTAGTTTTATTTTATTTATTTATTGGAAGATGAGAGTAGAAGGATGGGATAAAAAAAATATAATAAAGCTTTGTGGGATAATGCTTGGTTTTATTTTCTTTATTATTATTGGATAAGTGGAAGTGTGGTGGCCATCATAAGGTGTCTTTGGTGGTTGAAATTCGGTCATGTAGGGGGGGTAAGTGCCGAATTTCTTTAATTAGGGGGAGTGCTTATTTTTATTCATTTATCTAATTGAATAGGTGATATTGGATAGTAGTTGGGTTTTTATTTTTTATTTATTTGAATGGATTGAGAGGAGTAAAATAAGGGATTTGGCTAATTCAAATTGATTTGAATTGGTGGCCATGAGTGATTTTGGGAGGTGGCCGAATGTTATAAAAGGGGGGTGTGCTCTCCCTTTTCGAAAATTTTTAGTTTCTTCTTAAGCCTTCACTTTTCATCTCGTATTCTACCAAACACCAAAACCGTCCCTCCTCTTCATTTGTTCACCTTGGCCGAAAGTTCAAAGCCATTTTTCCTACCATTTTCTTCTCATCTCAATTGTTCCTAAACCAAAATCCCTCTCCTCTTCTTGTTGCCGTAATACCATAAGCCACACGTTGGTATTTAACTGAAACCCTTATTTTCCTTCCTAACATCAATTATTCATCATTCAAAGCTGAACAGTTCTTCTCTGGCCGAATCTCCTTGTGCCGATTTCAGTAGTGTGGTCGTGGATTTGTAGCCATTTTGGAAGCCAGCGTTAAGGGACATAGAGTTGGCCGAAGGTGGGATTGTAGACAAGGTTAGCTATCAGTTTTGAGAGCATAAGCATAACCGTATGTCCCTCTAAACTCATTCAAGGTTAATAAAGGCTTCGGGATCTAGGAATTTCGGTAGAAACAGGTGTGTACATACACACTTTATAACTAATTAATGTGCTAAGTATTTTGTGTATGTGAAATCGAATTTGTGTAGATTCGGATTTAATTCCATAAATGGTATAAGCAAGGATTCAGGTAAGTCCTTGTTGTTACGAGCTTACTTTCTTTATGATGCTTTTGGAAAGCATGATATATTTCTTATATGTGGCATATGATATTTGGGTGATGATAAATTCAGTGTATGTTATTAAATAAACCTATTGGCATGATATATGTTAAATGCATATCATTGATTGATGTGGGATTAAACGAGTGAAGGGGGAAGTAATATTTGTGTCGACGGACACCAGTGGTTTTGTACCACATTGTGACTTCGGTCACCAGAGGTTTGGCACCTCCAGAGGTTTGGCACCTCATAGCGTCTCGTCTCTGTGGTTAACACCACCGTGGTTGGCCCCACATTTGAGATATGGGATCGATGCCAGTGATTTGGTATCACACGATGGGTTGGCCCCATCATTCGATTTGTGTCTTCGGACACCAGAGGTTTGGCACCTCCAGTGATTTGGTATCACATCTGTGACTTTGAGTCACCAGTGGTTTGGCACCACCAGTGGTTTGGTACCACACGGGGTAGAGAAAGGTGTTTGGATGGCTAGGTTGGGTGCATGATTTTAATGCATGTTAATTTGTTATAATTTGTGTATGTTGTTGCACTAAATCGGGGAAGGGTTACACATTGAGTCTCGGTGACTCACCTTCTCCTTAACATTTTTCAGGTGACCCGTAGATCGCGGATGAGGAGCTGGATGGACTCGAGGTGGCCATGCAGTGGACATTGGAATTAAATGAACTTTTTATATTGTTGATTTTGTTTTAATCAAGTTGTAATAAGGCCTCCTAGAATTATTTTTATTATTGTTACATGTTTCGAATATTTTGTTTAAACTATTTGATGATGTTTTAAAACGGATGCACATGTTTTCTCAAATCGAACGCAAAATGTTTTAAAGTGCCATCGGGTACATTTGAAATCTATAAACAACCCGACTCAACAAATTTTCTTTAAACAAAATTAAGTATGGTTTTTAACAAGAGAATCGAAAACGAAAGGTATTTCGAAAAAAAAAATTTAAATCGGTTTAAAAGGGTTTTCAAAATGTTTTCTCTGTAGCAAACCAAATTCGGTCGTAGCGTTTGGGCCGGGTTTGGGGTGTTACAATCTCCCTCACCCATTTACCTGCAAAACAATCAATTAACAGACAAGTTGTAAAAAATGGCTATATAAAGCCACAAAACCGCATGTAATTTTTTTTTTTGGGGGATATCAAATAAAAAACAAAGATTCGAATATAAACTATAGAGATTAAACACTAAAAAGAGAGAAGAACCAAAATACAAAATCAAATCAGAAAGGTGATCTTTCTTTATATTTATTTTATTTTATTTTTTTCGAATCCTTTTTTTTCTTTTATATATATCATATCTATATATCTATATCTATATATCTATATATAGATATATATATATATATATATATATATATATATAAGGAAAAAGAAGCTTACCCTTTAAATCCCGGAAAAAAAGGAACCTTTTGAGCTCCAACATCAAGGCGGACGCATCGCTACATGTAGGGTGTGCAAAATTCGGTAAAGCAAAAAAAATTCGGTTAACTTAAGCCAAATTCGATTAATCGGTCGATTAACCGAATTTTTTCGATGGGGCTCGATTAATTATTTTGTTAATTTTCGGTTAAAGGTTAATTCGATTCGAAAAAGGTCGATTAACCGAAATTTTTTCGGTTAACCAAAAAAATAATAAATAAATTTATAATATAAATAACTTATAAGATAAGCCCACTATTCTCTATCCAACCCAAACCCAATACATCTCAAACCCAATAATAAAAATTAAACCCAACTCAAATAATTTTAGAACTAAAAATAAAATTACCCACACACACACGATCTGATATCTCCTACTCCTATTCTCCTCCTTCAACTTCAAAAGTTCAAATCCCTAATTTCTCAGTCACCAATTCACCACCCCAGGCCAGCCACCTTCCGTGGGTTAAATTTGAACCCGGTTTGTTTCTATTTGGCGTATGGGTTTGGGCTATACTGACTGCCATTTCAAGGGTTTTGCTTGGAAGGCATTTCCTTTCCGACGTTTTGGCTGGGGCGTTTGTTGGGGTGCTTGAAGGAATTGTTGCGTTTCGGTTTTTGAGATTTTAGAGAGCGTTCTCAAAGGTATGGGGTTTGATTTTTTGTTACTAATGTTTGTACTTTTTACACGGGGGGAATTGTTTTGCTTTGTAATAATTGATTTCAAAGTTGTTGATAATTGAAATTCATACTATGTATTTTAAGCTAATTATTTATCACTCTTTGGATTGCTTTCAAAATTGTACAATTTATAAGCTTGAGAACTGTTTGCTACAATGTTTCTTTCGCTTTCATGAAGCGTAAGGTTACATATAGTTTCATTTGCCAGACGGCATTCTAAATGAGTTTTACCAGATCATTTTGGCATCTTTTCTTACCATAGTCACGTTTTGAAGGTATTTTAGTCCTTGATTGGCTGAGGGAGATCATTCTTTTATGAACACAATATGTTTTGTTATTAATTGAATGAAGCTAGTAGCATAATTCCTCATGTAAATCAACCTAGTCATGATCCAGATGGAGTTTGATTGATTCTATAAAAATCGGTGGCCCCCTTTTGAATTGATAGAGATGCTTTCCTATAAACCATTGAATCATGATTCAAGTTACAAATGCGTATTCTACCACTATTATTTCACACGTGAAGGGTTTGATTGTAAGGATGTTTAATCGATTTGTATGTATTTCTTACTGCAATACTTTGGTTAGCAAGGCAGATATATTTTTATATGGTAATTATTTTATGCAGTTGGCAACTTAGAATTTAGTTAAACATGATTAGCTTGCCCTCTAAGATCATTTCATAATCGTAAAGGATATATACAGGCGAGAAGGTATTGTTCAATATTTCAGTTGATTCATTGCTATGGCTAGCTGTAGGTGCATTTTTAATAAAACAGATGACCATTGTTACTGCATTTAATTGGAAGTTTTCCTCTTCATTGTTGAATTGTTGACAACTATGCAAAAAGATTAGTTGGATTTCCTCGTTTCTTTCATTAACAATGTCATGAATGCCAATTTTAAGTTATTTTCTTTTATCTGTTTTTGAGGTTGAGTTTTGTTGCTAAATTTTGTACTTACTGTTTACATGGGGGAATTATTTTACTTTGTAATAATTGATGCAAAAGTTGTTGCTATTTGAAATTCAAACCATGTATTTTAAGCTAATCAATTATCACTTTTTCAAAGTTTTGTTTTGGTGTACAATTTATATGCTTTAGAAATGTTTGCTATAATGTTTCTTTTGCTATCATGAAGCGTAAGGTTGCATGTAGTTTCATTTGCCAGTCAGCTTTCTAAGTGAGTTTTAGCAGGTCATATTGGCTTCTTTTCTTAGTAATGTCACATTTTGAAGGTCTTTTAGTTTTTGGTTGGATGAGGGAGCTAGTTCTTTGTATGACCACAACATGGTTTGTTGTCAATTGAATGAAGTTAGTAGCATAATTCCTCATGTAAATCAACCTAGTCATGATCCAGCACTTTATTGATGTTGAGGAGCTGAAGTTTGATTAGTCGTATAAACTCAGTTACCTTTTCATAGAGAAGCTCGTGCATCAACCATTAGAAATGACTATTTGATTTACAAATGTGTATGCTATCACCTATTATTTCATACATGAAGGGTTTGATAATAAGGATGTTTAGTCAGTTTGTATATATTTTCTTACTTCCAAGATCATTTCATAATTGTAAAGGATCTGTACATCCAGGAAGGTATTGTTTGATATTTCAGTTGCTTCATTGCTATAGCTTACTGTAGGTGTAATTTATTCGTTTGTTTATATTATTTGATTTTTTTAAATGCAGATATTTCTATTATACGCTAAACTTTTGCACTTGTTTTTTTCCTTTTTGTAGGTTTAATGCAAATGGAGATTTTTTGGAGAGAAGAAATAGCTACAAATGAACAATATTAAATACTTACATTTCAATTATGTATTAATTTAAAGATTTATGTAATGTTTTTAAACAAATTATGTAGTGTTAATTCGGTTAATTCGGTTAATTCGGTTAAATCGATTAAGACGGTTAATTCGGTTAATTTTTAACTAAAAATTAAAAAAATATAATTTTCGGTTAATTCGGTTAACCGACCGAATTAACCGAAAAAAATTCGATTCGGTTAATTTTTTTGAAAAAATTTCGGTTCGGTTAATGGTTAAAAATTTTGACATGTCGGTTAATTCGGTTAATAACATTTCGGGTCGGTTAACCGGTTGGTCAACCGAATGAACACCCCTAGCTACATGTACCGGAGCTTGCAGGCAAAAGGAGGGAGGAGAGAATTTGAGAGATTGTTTTTTTTTTGTTTGTTTTTTTGAGAAAGTGAGAAAATGAAAATTTTAAAATTTTTTTGGGTTTATATACTGACGCAAAACGACGTCGTTTTGGGCCTAAGCTTCAAGCGCTACAACGACGCCGTCTAAGGCCTTGACCCGAACTCGACTCGCTAGGGAGGATTCGCATGTTTTTTATTAATGGACTAATTTCACTTTTAGCCTTTCCGCTTTTTTATAATTTTGAAATTAAGTTTATTTTATTTTTAATTTTGCCTTATAATCTATTTTGACTTTCAATTTGGACCCTATTGATGCTGTGCGTTTTGGATGAGAAGGGAAATTTCCCTTTTGATCCTTGTTATTCGCACATTTCAATTCGGTCCTTCGCCTTATTTTTATTCCAGATTTGCCCCAAACTTCTGTTTTAAATTTAATTTTAGTCCTTGGTTATTTTGGCTACTTTATTATTAAGTTAATTAATTTTATTATTATTATTATTATTATCACTATTATTATTACTACTATTATTATTATTAGTAGTAGTAGTATTATTATTATCATTATTATTATTATTCTTTATTTTATTATTATTATTGTATTATTATTATTATTATCATTATTATATTATTAAACTAATTAATTTAATAATATTATTATTACATCATTTTTTATTCTTTTTCTTCTTTTTTGTGCTACTTACTTACTTATTATTCTTATTTCTTTTTAGACATTTTTAATTATTATCATCTTATTATTTATTTACTCACATCCTTTCAAACTTTAGATTACTTATCATTTATGTTAATATCATCATCATCATCATCATCATCATCATCATCATCATCATCATCATCATCATTATTATTATTATTATTATTATTATTATTATTATTAAACTATTTTACATAGTATTTCTTTATTTATTGGTTTATTGTTAGGTTTTATTATTCTTTTATTTTTTATTTATTTAGTTTTACCTATTATTTTTTCTTTTTATAACTTGTTTGCTTTATTTATTTTATTTTGTTTTATTTTCTTCCTTGTTATTACCGTTCACATTAACGCATTAATAATTATTCTGTTATGCATCTTAGCTTCGTAATTCATCTTTTTCATTTTACTATATCAAATCGTATTACATTAACCTTTACTCGATACATAAAATTTTGTTTTAAAATATGCAATACTCCATGTTTTTAAAATTTGAAAGGTCGTTTCCTAACTTACGGGTTTCCATCTTCTCGATAAATCCACACAAATGAATGTTTTAAATTTTTAAATAATTTCAGGAATTACTAAAAGATCGTGTTCTAACTTACGGAATATGATTTCTTTCTACAATCGAGATAACTGAATATCTTTCAAAATAAGTAAATTTTTCGGCGTTTATTCTCGTATCAGGAATTTAAGACATTGTGTCCTAACTTACTGAATATAATTCTCTTTCTTGATTAACGTGAAATATGCCCCTTTCTCAAAAAATTTTCAATATTTTAACAAAGGATCGTATTTTAAATCTCTTCAAGATTTTCAATTCTCGGCACTAAAAAACACGAAGTAATCAACTAGGTAACAATTTTGGGCGTTAAAAGAGTGTTAATCCTTCCTCGTGAGTAACCGACTCCCGAACCCATCTTTCTGAATTTCGTGGACCAAAATTATTGTTTTAATAAATCAAATCGTTTATTTAAAAACAACCACTTATCAAGGTGACCCGATCCCACCTCATAAAAAAAAGAAAGAATTGATGGTGACTCTCATTTTTTTTTTGTTTTCAAACATAAAAGTCAACCCCATTTTTTAAAAAAATGGTTTCGACACACACTCGACAGATGTGAGCTTGAAGATAGCAGAAAAGATTACTTTGTCGAAGTGCTCATCCTAGACAAATAAAAAAGGTACAATTTTAATTAAGTGTTTTTTTCAACATAACCAACTCTTGTTGACTTTGTTGTTTGAAGCAAAACAAAGGGTAGTATCCAAATGCTCCTCCTAAGCTTGTCTTTCATCAGTAGGCAGAGCTTGAATATGGTTATGTTGTCGTTGCTATTGCTGTTGTCCCTTATTCTTTCGTACCCTCTCTATATAGCCAAGTTGTTTACAACTTCTGCATTGAAGGTCTAGTCTGAACCAACAATACCTCTCCAAATGAGTGGTCTTTCTGCAGTGAGAATATGGTGGATTTTTCTCCTTGGCACCATCTCTCCAACACTTCTCTATCTTGTCTGTGCAAACTTTATTTCCTTTGTAATTTGAGGAACTCAAACCTTCCATATTTTTGTTTGAAAGACTCCCTCAACATGCTTTTCTTGCCTTGTAGCCTTCCTATGCTCTTGAGCGTACAGGGCATTTATTAGCTCTGATAGAGAGATTGCGGATAGGTCTCTCTAATCTTCAAGAGGCGATATTTTTATTGTACCTCCCAAGAGGTGCAAGAAGTGTAGTGATCACCTTCTCGACTACCCTGTTATAATTTAAAAAAAATCAACTAAAAATTAAAAAAAATGATTCTTAACAAATTTGTCCCATGGAAATCCTTGACTTGGAAATTAACACCTATTATCATCATTGGAAGAATTTTAATTTCTTGGATACCAAAAAGGCATAATGACAAATTTTTCCCTTGATAATTACATATTTTGTCAATTTGGTTATTATTTTCTTTAGCTAAATTAGACTCGAATCTTAAAAAAAAAAGAGTCTAATTCGACCATCAACATTTTAAAAAGAGTTGTATTGTTTTTTTTACGGAAATATAGGCTAAAAGTTAAAATTTTAAACATGACAACCCACATGACAATACATGTGTACTTCATATTTTTTTATTTTTTAAATTTTATAATCTTTAAATTATTTGTTGACATGGCATATATGTAACAGCTCGATTTTGACCCTAATCGGAACGGTGGTTTCGGGGCCACGAATCCGGGTCAAAAAAAATCTAATATTATTTTCTTGTTAAATATTTATGATTGAGTATGTGCTAAAATTTCGTGAATTTATTTACTCGTTTGTATGCTTAATTTAGGAAAAAGGATTAAATTGCATGAGTGGTGGAATTAGCCAATAGTTTGATTGAAGGGTTAAATTAATGTGTCTTTATTTTAAGAGGGTTTTATGTTGCAATTAACTCTCTTATAATGATAGTGGACGGCAAGTGATTATAAAATGCCTTATTATATTTATTTTATGTGTTGAAATGTTAGTAAATGATAGGACGGTTTGAGTTGAACTTGAACTTGATTTGATATTTGAGTTAGTTAATATATTGATTTATTATTATGCTTTGATCGTGAAACAAATAGATTGATTATAAATCGGGAAAAAAAAAGAGAAGGTCGTGGAATAATCATCTATGGCTTGAGGTAAGTCTATAAGTAAATGGTTGTTCTTAATTTTAAATAAATGTAAATTATTCATGCTGAATTGAAATGTTTATAATTATATTTGCTATTACTGAATGTGAAGGATGGTAATTGATATGTTCAAGGAACTACTTGAGTAAGTTTTAAACAATGGAATTAATTTGAAGTAATGCTTACTTATAAGTTTAAATTGAATGTTGATAGTTATTCAAAGGCATTGCCAAATATATATATATATATATTTGAAATTGATAAGAAATGGTCAAAGATGATGGTACTTGGTTGTTGTAATTAGAAGCATGAAATAGGAAATGTTAATGATGATATTATAATGAGATTTAGGCATATAAACGGAGTTGATGATGGATTGATGTGGTATAGGCCGAATGCAATATAGTACTTGGATATTGAACACTTTGATATATACATATATAAGTGTACATTCTTGAGTGTAATGTGAATGTGAATTTTATATATATATATATATATATATATATATATATATATATTATGCATATTGAGGGAATAACAAGTTAAGAGAAGCATACATTGAGTCATACGGTTCAATGAGTACCATATGTGTAAAATTAAGTAACGGCTCTGTGTGAGTGATACGTTACGATAAGAGTTAAGTAACGGCTCTGTGTGAGTGATACGTTACGATAAGAGTTAAGTAACGGCTCTGTGTGAGCGATACGTTACGATAAATGTGAAGTAACGGCTCTGTGTGAGCGATACGTTACGATAAGAGTTAAGTAATGGCTCTGTGTGAGCGATACGTTACGATAAATGTGAAGTAACGGCTCTGTGTGAGCGATACGTTACGATAAATGTGAAGTAACATCTCTGTGTGAGCGATACGTTACGATAAGCATTAAGTAACGGCTCTGTGTGAGCGATACGTTACTGGAAGTAAGAATAGTAATGGCACTAAGTGTGCGATACGTTACATCAATTACAACTGTGTGTGTGTGGATTCTGATTTTACGGAGATATAATCCACTGAATGGAGCTATCCGAAAAGTGATAGATGGGTAAGGGATGTATGATAATTGTGTAATTTAAATATTAATGAGGTAAATTGTTCCTGTATACGAAATTAAATTATCGAGAGGTGATTATTAATATATGAGTTTGATTGAATGAATGAATGGTATGTTGGTAGTTGATTTTTGAGACCTATTGATCTAGATAGTTGTTGAATGGTAGCATGATATATGTAATTGCAATTACGAATCCGTTATCATCAAGTAAGTTGATTTAATTAACCTTATAGGTTCGGCCACAAAGGTATGTGCATATGTGATGATGAATTGAATTTGTGTATAAGTGGTTATATGTGATATTATATTAAATTCAAATATATGAGTACATTTGATAGTTTAATTAACTTTGGATGATCGATCATATATATGATAATGTTTAAACTAGTATATTGGGCCATAAATGATGGTATAATGAACCATGTGTATTTGATCTAATAAGTAAGTTTTAGATGTTGAAATGAAAATTTTTATATCATATGTATTTATATGTGAATTATATGGATTGAAAGGTGAGAAAGAAAATTAGGTAGTTAATATGTATATACGTGAACAAATGTATATGTATTTGTTTTGAGATGGGAAAGCGATTTATAGATCGATGTGAAATCTATTATTGAATGTATGAGTGTTTGGTCTTAAGGCTATAAAAGGTGAAAGTTTACGAATGATGATATGAATTATGAGCAAGTGAAGTTACTTAACGAGGAACATGGATTATATGAGAAAAGTGATTGTACATGTGTATGTGATTAACCAAATTTGGCCCATTTAAATTAAATTATATATGTTTCTATGGTGAATTATTTGCTTATGGCTTACTAAGCTTCCAAAGCTTACTTTGTGTAATTTTCCTATGTTTATAGAGTTTCAAAGACTTGCTCGGGTTGGAAGTCGAAGGAGATCTCATCACACTATCCAATTTTCGCTTCGGTAAATAAATGCTTGGAGATTTGGTTATGTGGCATATATAGACTAGTTTTGAAATTGCTAGTTTTGAAGTTGTATATATTTGTATAAGCCATGCGAAAATGGCTTGTCCATCTCGTTATTCTTGGAATTTATATTTTGGCTTGATGATTTCGTTTGATTTGGTTTTGGTATATTTATAAGTATGATTAATGTGTAGAGTTTATATGAAATGAAGTAAAGATGTTATGATCTAAATTTTGAGTTTTGTAACTCGAGTTATAGTCGATTTAGTCAATATGATGCTGATGGACAGTTTCAATTTTTATGCCCCAAATTGGTAGTTAAGTCCGGTAATACCTTGTAACCCGTTCCCGGCGACGGATAAGGGTTAGGGGTGTTACAATATATGACAAATGGTGTCATGTTAGCATGAAATGCACATGGACTACCACACAAGTTAAGACATCAATATCATTAAAAAATTAATGTTTTAGTCAACATTTTTGTAAAAGAAAAGATATTTGACTATTTTTGAAATATTAGTGGCTAAATTCAGCTCAAAAAATAATAAGGGTCAAATTAACAACAATGTAAACATTGAGGACTAAATTTATCATTATACCAAAAAAGAATGACGGATATTTGAAATTAGGGCTAATTTTGAGTGGTTGACTAGTTATTTATAATCTTAATTTACAGCAAAAATAGCATCACACACTTGCACAACTTAGTACCCTAACAAAGCCCATAAAAAGGAATTCATGAATGGTAAAAAAAAGTTCTAAGGTTATTAAAAAGTGGATCCCAAATAGAGACTTGTGGAGGAGATATCAACTTCTCTAATCCCATCCATGTTTTACTAGATCTGTTCTTTTAATTGAAAGGATACACTGCTGGAATTGTTAATAACTAACTTAGTCACTAAGAATTGATTTTCTTATTACCTCATATTCTTTGTACAATTTCGTGTTTAATTCAATTGGTTCATATATTTATTTTTATGAGATAATATCTGATAAATTCAAAACTTAGAATCTTAGCATTTACAATAATTTTCTCTCTAATCCTAAACTATAATCTACTATATAAGAAAACACAAATTATATTATAGCAAATAGGGCAAAACTTAAATGTGGTTATTTTATAGTATAACAATGGCAGTCCTTTTGATGAAATCATCTGTTGTTATGCATGCACCATTATCAAACAGAAACAAAGAGAAATGGTGGTCAGAAATTGAGTGGAGCTAAGCTTAAGTTTACCATAAAGGGGTCCCATTTTGTACATCAAATATGAAGACTCAACTGTCTTTTATGGTCCACAGCATATACTTTTGTGTACAAATATGGATGTCCATTTCGTATTTCCCCTAAAATTAAGGCACTGTTTTTTTTCCACCATTCATTTTCTAGGGGTCTTATCTACTACCCTTTCTGCAATTAATGGAGCAATTTGACACTAATGAGCTTTGCATAAAGAGTAAATGCCCCCAAACCCCATTTCTATAATGTTTGGGTTATCCATAGATTGAATCTTAACCAATAAAAAAATTAAAACTATATCATGTGACTATCTTTTCCTTGTGCATTTTACAACAATATGTATGACTATGCGGATTTTCCATGAAACTTCACCGGAATTCTTAATTATATAGCTTCTTGGAAAAAAATAAAATGAGAAGATGACTCTTGACAGCTCTGTAGCATAGTTTATTATGAGTTTTTATAAAATTTAAGGTTTTTTTACAGTTTAAATTTTTAAAAAATATTTAGGCAATGACATAACATAATTTTAGAGCTGACATATTATCATCTCTTAACAAAGTTACATAAAAAGACTAAATAATTGCTTGACAAAATCCAAATTCGAAATAAGAAAAACAATTCAAGAATAAATGTTAACATATATTTTTACTCCATTTCCAACCTTACATTTTTTGTACTAAAATACCGAATTAAGCATAAGAAAGCATCCCAACATATAAGCTACGATGCGTCTTAACTCACCCCTATTTTGCAGTTTATAGTTACACACCACAAAATCCAGCAAGATAGCCACAGAGCCTAGTTCACCAACTACAAAACCTATCTCACTCTATTTTCCAAGCCTAAAAGAAATATATCAACAGCAAGGAATTTGAAGAACAATTGAAGAGACATTTCATGGTGTGTGAAGAAAAAAGGAAGTACCTCTTGGTCACTTCTTCCATTGATGATGTGAAGTAAAAAGACCCTCTCTAGTCTCTAGTCTGAAGTTTGAAAATGATGATCTGATGAATTAAAGAAGGTAACAATCTTTTCATAGGGTTTTAGAGATTCATATATAGTCAATCTTTAAATACCATAAATAATAAAGTAGAAAATGCTCCTTACCCTTCAAACACGTTTGTGGTACCTCAGTCAAAAAGACATTTCAAATCAACCAAATCCCCACTTAACCACCAGCCGCCTTGTGGGGCACAAAACATTAAAAATTATTTTCTATAATAATGTATTATTATTTTTAAATGTCCAACATCCACAGGAAACCGGCATCTGTGGGCATCCGTGGGGATTTGCTATCTGGTTCATGGTATGATTAAGAGATTGCTTTCAAGTTATCATGAATCTAAACAGTCAAAAAGACATTTCAAATCAACCAATCTATAATATTATTTTTAATAGTTTCGACGCTCATCAAAAAATAAATATTAACATTTAATTATATGCCTATAATAAAAATTATAAATGTTTTTTCAGAGTTACATATTTAAATTACTTCTAATTATGCATGAAACTGAAGAAATGAAATTGTTATGCGGAAGCGTGTAAAAGAGTAAAATTATTGTACTGAAAAATCATACTGAGTTCAATTCTCAGGAAAGAGAGGTGGATCACGAGGATCACTTAAGTACCAGATCTTTCCTAGCCAGAATATCCCTCTATCGTAATTTAATAGCATAATAAATAATTACAATCACACTCACAAGATATGAAAAATAAATAATAAAGAACGCCAGAATTTTAACGAGATTCGACAAATTTTATCTACGTCCTCGGGCACTACCAAATATATTTTACTCCAAAAATACAAATGAAAATTTACAAATAGGGAGAGAGAACAATACCTTAAGTAGAGAATGACAAATGTAGAGATAAAGAAAATAAAAGATGGTTAAACTTATTTATAGTTGAGGTTAAGGGATCAAGTTGCAAGGTACCTATACAAATAGAGACCAAAATTACAATTACCCTATGCCAATTGTCACCCATTAATTTTCGGTGCCTATTGCCAACTACAGCCACTATCTTTGACTTTTCAAAGATAGTTGCTGCCAATAGAAATTATTTTAGTTTTATGGTAAAAAAGTAAACTAGTTAAGACCTTGACTTGGAAATTAACACCCATCATCATCATTGGAACAATTTTTCTTCTTGATATTAATCTTTTGAAACAAAAAATAGCATCACATATACATACACAAGACCCGACTTAACTTCACAGCTTTTGATTAATATCATGGCGTCGTCTTCTTCTTCTTTTCCTCGTCAAGTGAAGCATCAAGTTTTCTTGAGCTTCAGAGGTGAAGACACGCGTCTTAACTTCACAGCTCATCTACTCAAAGCTTTGAAAGACAGCGGATTGAATGTCTTCTTCGATGAAGATACACTAGAGAAAGGGGAGCCACTTTCACCAGCACTTTCTCAAGGAATTGCAGCCTCAAATCTCTCCATCATCGTTTTATCTAAAGACTACGCTTCTTCGAAATCATGCTTGGCTGAAGTTTCTAACATTATGGACCGCACGCACACACAAAAGCATATTGCTCTTCCCATCTTTTACCATGTTGATCCCTCTGATGTGCGAAATCTTGGTGGGAGTTTCAAAACATCCTTTGAAGACCATGAATCAAAGAGGCCCACTGATGAAGTGAAACAATGGAAAACTGCTTTCGCTGAAGTCGGGACACTAAAAGGAATTCATATAAAAGACGACAAGTAACTATATTTTTCTCATATTTTTATATTTGACTTATCTTTTTCTTTTTTTATATATTTCCTAAATAATTATTTATACTTTTTTAATTTTCTGCTAGACCTGAAACCAAGTATATCAATGAGATTGTTGATGATGTTACAAGAAAACTGATGACCATTGTGCCTAGAAGCACTTCTGAAAAATTGTTTGGAATAGATTATTAGAAAAAGATAATTCTGGGTCTGATTGAGCAAGAAGATTGTCGGGTAATAGGACTTTGGGGAATGGGTGGTATTGGCAAAACTACCCTTGCTGATGTTGTATACAAGGAAGTGTCTCCAAAGTTTAAAAGTCGTTTGTTTGTTCAAAATGTTCGTGAGAAAATTAAAAAACAGGGGAATGAGTCTTTACGAAATGAACTCCTTTCTAAACTATTAAACGAAAGAGAAATTTGTATTGATACCCCTTCCATAGGATACCCATTCCAAGAGAGGTTGAACAATAAAAGAGTACTTGTTGTCCTTGATGATATTAGTGACTCAGACCAAATAGATTTTATGGGTGTTGAACATTTTGGTCTTGGAAGTAAAATCATTATAACATCTAGAGATAGACAGGTACTTAAGAATGGAAGAGCTAACCACATACACGAGGTAAAGAAGCTAAATACGAATGACTCTTTCAAACTCTTTTCAACATTTGCATTGAAGATGTTGAATCCTGCAGCTGATTTTCGAGATCTACTGCACAAGTTTGTAAAATACGCCCAAGGTAATCCACTTGCTCTTAAAGTTTTGGGTTCTAAACTATATTCAAAGTCTAGAAAAGAGTGGGAGAGTGAGGTGGATAAACTAAAGCAATATGCTGAACCAAAAATTTCACATATTTTGAAGAGTAGCTTTGATGGGCTAGGTGTAGTAGAGAAGAATATATTTCTTGACATAGCATGCTTCTTTAAAGGGGAACCGTTGGATATTGCAGAAAAAATTCTATGTAATTATTATTCAGGTGCAACGTGTGGAATAAGAAATTTGGTCGACAAGTGCCTACTTGATATCAAAGATGATATATTTATTTCTACACATGACATGCTTGAAGAGATGGGCAAAGACATTGTTATGCAAGAATCTAAACATCCTGGAAAACGCAGTAGGTTATGGAATCATAAAGACGTGAAAGAAGTGCTCAAATATAACAAAGTAAGCTCTAATTGTATTTATATTCTCTTTATTCTTTCATATGCTTTGTTTCCGTGTATAAAATATTATCCTTTTTAATTTTTATTTCAAAAACTAAAATATGTATTGCTTACTATAAACATAAAGACCAAATGTCTTATGACATAACATGGAATCTACTAAGGGCTTATTGGGTTGGTTAAATATCTAATGCATAAAAGTGAAAACATTTTGCATCTGGAAATTCTTGTAAAAAGGTATTTTTGATTGGTACTTGATAAACAACATACACGACCTATTTGAAGGTATGCGTAATTAGTACTTTCTTTAGTGATTTAATGGAATGCCTACAAATTTATGTTGATAAATTGTTCTCTTTCTTTGTTATCAGGGGACTGACCTAATTGAAGGAATAAAGTTAGACATGACTCAAATTGATAACCTACAGTTTTGTGCTACTACTTTTGAGAAGATGCATAAGCTTAGATATATCGACTTCAAGTTTCGTCTGTATAATATTGCAACGTTATATCAAGACCAATTTAAGTATAAGAAGCTATATGCAAGCCAAGTTGAAAGTATTCCTCTTCCTGATGAGCTGAGAGTTCTTAGTTGGGATCATTACCCCTTCAAGTCTTTATCGAGTTTTAATCCAAAAAATCTTGTTGTGTTGAGATTACGGAATGGCAACATGAAACAACTTTGGAATGAAGATGATCATATGGTATACGCCTTCATACTTTCTTTATCTAATAAGTTTTTTAAAGAAAAAAAAGTATACTTTGATATATCAAAAAATCATATGATTGCATCTTATTTAAATTATTTAAAAATAAATATAAAATATTTTATTTTATTTAAAGAAGTGACATCATTTGATCGTAGGTGAACTTGAACACCTAATACATTAAATATAAATTTTTATTTTTCATAATATTATAATTATTTCTTTGCCTTTCATTTTTATCACCTAAAGTAAGTAGATGATGCTTCAAAATAATGTAGTTATTTTTATATATATTTCTTTGCACAGGATCTTGTTAATTTAAGGGAAATTGACATTTCAAATTGCAAGAATTTAAGGAAGATGCCTAATTTTTCTGGAGCCATCAACCTTAAACTCCTTCGATACTCCAAGTGTGAAAGTTTGGTTGAACTTCCTTGCGACGATTATTTGGCATCTCTCTTCAACTTCGGGTTTCGACTCCAAGGAGGTTGTAGTAGTCTCGAGAAGTTTTCTCAGGTACCAAGTCACTTTCATTCTTTGGATATATCAGGAATTGGAACAAAAGAAGTGCCTAATTCAATTGAGCATCTCATCAAACTTGTAAGCTTGTTGGTCAAAAAAATATCGATCAATATTTCAAAGTTGGAATCCCTTTGTGAACTAGATCTTAGTAATTGTCCAATGATCAAATTTCCAGAAATCCCAAGAAGTTTAACAGAATTAAACTTATCTGGCACTCAAATTGAAGAAGTGTCATTACCTTTCGACTCTCTATGTAATCTTCAGACCTTAAATATGAGTGGCTCAAGGGTAGAAAAAGTATCGATCAAGTTGGAATCCCTTCGTAATTTGGATCTTAGTCATTGCCCATTGGTTGAATTCCCACAAATCCCAAAAATCCTAACAAGCTTAAACTTATCTGGGACTCTAATCGAAAAAGTATCCTCTTCTTTTGAACCTTTGGGTTATCATAAGGACATATATTTGAGTGGCACAAGGGTAAAATGTGTATTGGTGAAGTTGGAATCCCTTCGTTTTCTAAATCTTAGTCGTTGCCCAATCATGAAATTCCTAGAAATCCCAAGAAACTTAATAAGATTAGACTTATCTGGAACTCAAATTGAAGAAGTGGCCTTGTCCTTAGACACTTTAAGTAATCTTCAATACTTAAATATGAGCGGCTCAAGTCTTCAAAAGCTACAGTGTAATATGGTTCTGTTCGATTCGAAAGAGATTCCAAGTGTTGATGTGCCCTCATCAGTCTTCAGGTTTAAAAGCCTTAAAATTTTGAGAATGGACCATTGTAGGAGCCTTAAATTACTCTCAGAGCTTCCACCATATCAACAAATCTTGGATGTACATGACTGCACATCATTAGAACAAGTATCCTTCGCTGATCAAAATTTATATCAGTTTGATTCATTAGGTGATGATGATGACTATGTGTTTAGCATGTTATTTTGTAATTGCTTCAACCTGAACCAAGAGTCAATTGATAACATTGAGGCAAATGCCATGATCAAAATTGGATCCCTAGCTAAGAAATGGGCATCGAGATATGATTGGGATTCCTTACCTGAACACATTCCAAGTTTGGTTTGTTGTTTTCCGGGAAACAAAATTTCAGCAAATAAGTTTGAGTGTCAGAGTATGAAGTCTTCCTTAACATTAAAGATAGCTCCAAATGGGTGTAGTGGGAGCAGATTTTTGGTTTTTGCTGTCTGCCCTGTGGCCGATATCACTCACTGTCGTCGCCTTGAATGTCTTGAATTTATATGTGAGTACCAATTGACAGCCGCTGGTGGTGGAGGTTATGAAAAGTTCAAAAGTAAGGTATTTTTGATCGGTGTTTTTGAGCCAGATAAGTGTATGGGTGATCATGTGTTCATTCTATCTAGCATCGACTTGGTTAAAGAAGACAAGAATTATGAGGAGGCGTCATTTGAATTCTACATCAGAAATTTCAATTATTATGAAGAAGAACCAGAAGAATATATCGAGGTGGTGAGATGTGGTGTTCATGTTTTTTATGTGGCTGCACAGAGTGATCTTGATGCTATACAAACGAGACATGCTGGGAACAAAAGAAACTTTAACAATGATGGTGAAGAAGGGGATGGATGGCCTAAACGATTGAAATAGTTTTATTTCTATCCTTCTTTGGCTCTGCTTTTGAGGAGTTACAGCTTCTTAATATTGTCATCTAAATGCATAGGTAATTAGGTTTCATTCCATTTTTTTATATTAACATACATTTTTCTTTCATTCTTAAAGGTAATTTTTTAATTTGTAAATTGTCTATGATAGAAAATGAAGTGCTTTAATTAATTAAAACCAACCAGGATGAATCTAACTTGCTCTGCTTTATAAATTGCTTGCCATTTAGAGGGAAAACTGAAACGTTGTAGTTCAACACTATCAATGTTAAAAGTGTTGATAAACCATAAAAGTAATATATTTTAATCCCATTCTTAGCATGTTTTTGGATGTTTTATTTTATAATTTTGTGAATTTGATGCTCCTAATCCTTTAATTTCATGTTTCTTTACTTAGGTGAGCATAGGAGAGCGAAAGGAGTGAAAATCGGGCAAAAAGAGCTGATTTCAGTATCACACATGGGCTGGCCACACGCCAATGTTCCATCCTGTGTCGATTTCTAACCAATTCAGTACTGCACACGGCCTGGGTATTCTTACACGGGCTAATCACACACCCGTGTCCTTATTGTACCCTGTTTCATTTTCACGCGAAAAAAGCCAATTTTTAGGTATTTTGGGCATTCCAAAGTCTATAAAAACACACGGGAAGAAGACCTAAGGGGGACATAGAGTAGAACGAAGAAATTACTCGAAGGAAGTTGATGGAATCAATTTAGATGCAAGATCTCATTCAAGATTGAAGATCTCCATCAAATTTCCATTTAGGAGAAGATCTTGAGAGGAGTGTTCCTCCAGCGAATTAGTTTCATTTAGTGGTTGTGCGACTGTTGGTAAGTGAACATTTTATATTTCAGGGTTTTGTGTCGAAGTTTCAGAATAGTTCAATTCGACTATTAAATTAGTGTTTTTAGTTCAATTAATTGTTAAATTGGTTATTGGATGGTCGTTTTTCCCTTTACGTTGTTCCTGCATTGAAATCACACCAAGCACGTAACAAGAACCCAAGATTTTGTGTTTCAGAACGTAAAAATCACGGTTGTTTATGCAAAGACTGGCCGTGTTCCTAGACCATGTGATAGACCGTGTAAGGTACTATTTGGCTCACAAGGCCAGGGACACGGGCGTGTGTCAAGACTGTTTTACTAAAGAGAGACACAGGTTAAGGACACAGGCGTGTGTCGAAGCCATGTAGGTGAAATTTGAGGTTTTAAGTCACACGGGCGTGTGCTAGGCTGTATGGTAGACCGTGTAACTCACTGTTTTAGGTCACATTACCATGTGCTAGGATGTGTGTGACGATAAAGAGGCCACATGGGTGTGTATCAAGCTGTGTGGACCACACGGGCCAGTGTTCCAGGCCATGTGAATCCACAAGGACATGTAGGCCAAAAATCTAAGTTTTTCTTTAGGGTCATGTGTGATGTTGTAATCGAACATAGGCCTTCCGTAGGGTTCGTATGATATGAATTATGCTACATAACTTGATAACTATAATCTGATGCTCTGATATTTAATAATTTGTTATCTATACGTCTTTCTATTGCAATAACCATATTATTATGAATATGATTTGTTACTGGATAATTTGTGTATGTAGATTGATACCCAATATCATCGTATCTGCATTGGGTTGGGATTGTGAAAAGAAGGATACATGACAATTTAATAATCTGTCGAACTTAGTGGCTAAGTCACAAACATATGTCTGATTCTAGCGAATCATTGCATTTTGTTCTAGTAGTTCGACTACAATCATTTTGAAATGTGACATATAGTCACCATGTGGTGTGTAGGAATGGATGAATACTCGATATCCTATATAGTTTGTAGGGATGGACGGAGATTGTGTGTAGCAGTTGGTGGTAGGTAATTGCATCTGTATCTGAAATGTTCTGAAACAATATATGCTATCCTTTATTTTTGTTTCTGTATCTGATATGGATATTTGATTGATTAATAAAGAATGGTGATTCTAGCTATTTTGCTATGATTTAATTGCGAATATAAGTTATGCAATGAGTTGTAAACTCATTTTGTTTGTTTGTTTGGATTACAGGTAACCCTCAGACTTAGGCAAGTTGGCGTGGCAGGAGCTCGATCATCTTTTCTTAATTATTTTATCGTTTTCAAAGATTTATGCTATTATGTGTTTAATTTGGGTTTGGTTTGGAATTTGGATTACTATGTTGATCTGATGGAAAATGTGATTTCAAACTGCTACGATTTTAAGTATTTAATGGTTGGTTTATTTCGAATAATTTGATGTAGCTCTCTAGACTTGGTCTCACGTCTAAATCAAGTATGAGATGTTACACAAATTTAGATCTAATTTGAAAGTATGCCTTCTTTTGACATGGTGATATCTATCCTTTATGGATTAAGATCTTTTAGTCAATCTATTTGGGATTTGCATCATAATTTTGTCCCTTTTTTTGACCTTACTTTGTCAAAGCAGAAACGAAACTGATGTTTTCTAAAAATTAATTAAACCTTTACGGTGCTACATAAAGTGGAATTTGGTTAAATCAAATCAGACCAGCGGTGAGTTTTCATTGACCTTCATAATGCAACAAAGTATAAGAAAACTAAGTTCATAATGCAACAAAGTAGTTTTGCCATTAAACCGAACAAGCTCGTGAAGAATAATAATGTTTGCTGCAAGAAATATGGCAACAAGTGCAATCTGTTTGTAATTTTTAATTCCAAAAACCAAAGTTCAATCCATAATCTTAAATATGAAAGGAAAAGAAAACAACTTCGGAGACATTAACATAAAGAGAAATTTCAACACAAACTGATCTGAAAAATCAAAATCCAAGAGAAGACGACATCAACCCCATCACAAAATAACCTTTAGAGAATCATGCTATCTCAAGAAATTATTCTTCTCTAATTCATCCAGCGCATCAAAGCCTCTCAAAATCTGTCCAATTTTTGTAGGCCATATTCCTTTAATCCTTCCAACTCGCTCTCCCACGCTTTTCTTGACTTGCTATTCAGCTTAGAACCTAAAACTTTAACAGCAAGTGGATTGCCTTGCCTTGGCTTGATTTTTTTAAATTTCTTGTATCTTTCAAGGAAAAATTATGTGGATGTTTATTAAAAAAGAATTTAAAAATAATAAAAATGTGGGCGAACTACACAAATAACCATCCAACTACTAGTGTGTTTCTATTTTGGTCACTCAAGTTTAAAAATTTTTATTTTAGTCACTAACGTCATCCAAATGTTATATTTTAATCACTCTTTTATTAAATCAAATGACGATAATGTTAGTGGTTAAAGATAGAATTATTTTTAAACTTAGGTGATCAAAGCAGAAACACATTAATAGTTTAATGATTACTTGTGTAGTTTAACTTAAAAATAAAAATGGATCAAATTAGTTGGGATATTATAAGCATAAGTGCATTGTCAAGTTTACTTGGTAAACTACGCTTCACATATATTTTTCTAAAAAATATTTAGAAATGCTAGGTACATAATTCTTAATTATCAAGATTCAACATTAGTGTAATCATCAAATGTATTTAATTTTTTTAAAAAAATACTTGATTCCAGGAAAAAATTTGATAAAAATTCAATGGTTATGTACACACAACATCTGTATGAGAAATGGTGATTGGTGTGTATTATCAAAGTCAAGGTCTTCCAGTAGGACAAAATTGTGATGCAAATCATATATTTGTTAATGGTTTTTTTTTTATGGACCGGAATGATATTAGTTGGGTTTGGTGATTAAATAGATATTATTGTTAAATCAGATGGGGTTATTATAATATAAGAGAATTGTCAAGTTTACTTGGTAAACCATCCTTTAAAAAGTGACGAAGGAACACAAATCTTAATCATCAAAATTCACCATTATCTATCCCATAAACGAAAATTATTTGATTAATTTATTTTTATTAATATGTATAATTAAATCAAAGTCAAAATTTTATATGTAGAATTATACAAGTTAAATTTCATATATTATAGATTTCTTTTATTTATTAAACTTCAACATAAAAAAGAATTTTATTCAAGAGTTGGGGGTGAATTTCTGTCTGGAAATTATAGTTGATTTCTTGGTTAGTGTATATCTATTTCATATAACTGATTCAAACGAATGTAGCATTAAAATATAATATTTTTTGGGGGAAATGATCCAACCCAAATCCAAGAGTAGAAAAACAAATACATGTCTTTACCCGTACAGAAATAAATTGATAAATTGTTTATATTTATATTAATACGTGATAAATTATTATTTTTAGGGACGGAATCAATCTAAGAAATCATGCTAGACATGTTTTAAATTGACAAGTTACGATTAAGCTCTATTGTTTTGGAAAACATGCTTAATCTTAGATTTATCTATTTCATATCTCGTCAATATTGGAATAAGAAGCTACTTGCAGGTGAAATTGATATTGTATCTCTTCCTTGTGAGTTAAGGTATCTTTGTTTGGAGAATTATCTCTTCAAATTTTTATTCTCAAGTTTTAATCTAAAGAATCTTATTGTGTTGATATTGCATGATAGTGACATGGAACAACTGTGGAATGAAAATAAAAAAAAAACATTTTGAGCATTGTCGATATTAGTAGACATTATAAAAGGATAAGAAAAGAGAAAAAATAAAAACAAAAATAGAGAGAGAAATAATATAAAAGAAAACAAAAAACAATAATTAAAAAAATATATTTTATGTTTATACGATGTGACGATTTATTATTGGCAGAAATTTTTTGTTGGATATAACATTTTGATGTAAAACAGGATAATATAACTTAAAAAAAAAAAAGAAATTAGATATCAACTTGGAAAACAAAAAGTTGGAGATTTGCACATTTTAAAATAATTGATATTTTAATTGGTAGTTGATAAGTAATTGGTTGGTCTTAATTGGTTAACTTGGCATGAGTATGTGATCTTCCCTTTATTTTGTTATTAATAAAATTCCTAAAATTGATTGAGAAAAAAAAAATAGAGAAGAATAATTGAGTACGCAACCTTTGGATTGTTTTTATTTTTCTTTGTTTTTTTAAACCTTTCTTCTTAGAATGAAATGTACATTAAAAAAATAAGAAGGGTAGTAAAGCAAGTAAAGTTGACAATACTCTTTATATTTATAATAATCCCAACTAATTTAGTCAATAAAAAAAACATTATTTGCATCACAAATTTGTGACTTTGAGATTACACACCAATCACCAAACCCCAGCATAACACAGTCAAGGCTTGCTAAATATCACACTAGGGCTGAAATATACTACAACAAGGGTTGAAAGCATTTAGTAATTACTTGTATACAAAGCTGTAAAATCAGTCCTAATTAAACCAAGCACACTTTCATGGCTTCTTCTTCATCTTCTAGTTCAATGAAGCATCAAGTTTTCTTGAGCTTCAGAGGCTTCACCGCTCATCTGCTCAAAGCTTTGAAAGACAAGGCACTAAATGTCTTCTTCGATGAAGATACACTGGAAACAGGGAAGCAACTTTTACCAGCACTTTCGCAAGGAATTGCAGCCTCAAATCTCTCAATCATCGTTTTATCTAAAGACTATGCTTCTTCGAAATCATGCTTAGCTGAAGTTTCTGGCATCATGAACCGTAATCGCTCTGAAGGACATATTGTTCTTCCTATCTTTTACCATGTCCATCCATCCATTGTGAAGAATCTTGGTGGAAGTTTCAAAACATCCTTTGAAGATCATGAATCAAAGAGGTCCACAGATGAAGTGAAACGATGGAAAGATGCCTTAGCTAAAGTCGGGAACTTAAAAGGATTTCATATAAAAGACGACAAGTAACTATATTTTTCTCATCTTCTTATATTTGACTTATCTTTGTTTCAGATTTCATATATAATTATATTTACTTTTTGATTCTCTGATAGATCTGAAACCGAGTATATCCAGGATATAGTTGATGATGTTACAAGAAAATTGATGAATAGTGCGCCTAGAATCACTTCTGAAAAATTGGTGGGAATAGATGATCAAAAAAAGAAGCTTTTGGGGTTGATTGAGCAAGCGGACATCCGTGTAATAGGATTTTGGGGAATGGGTGGTATTGGCAAAACTACCCTTGCTAATGCTGTATATGAGGAAGTCTCTCCAAAGTTTGAATGTCGTTTGTTTCTTAAAGATGTTAGTGAGAAAATAAAAAAACAGGGGGATGAGTCTTTACGAAATGAACTTCTTTCCAAACTATTAGACGAAAAAGAAATTTGTATTGACACCCCTTCTATAAGCTACTCTTACCAAGACAGGCTGAATAAAAAAAAAGTACTTCTTGTCCTTGATGATGTTAGTGACCCAGACCAAATAGATTTTATGGGTGTTAAATATTTTGGTCCTGGAAGTAAAATTATTGTAACATCTAGAGATAGACAAGTACTTAGGAATGGAAGAGCTAACCACATACATGAGGTAAAGAAGTTGAATAAGAACGATTCTCTTCAACTTTTTTCTACATTTGCATTTAAGTTGTTGAATCCTGTTGTTGATTTTCAAGATCTATCATGCAAGTTTGTAGAATATGCCCAAGGTAGTCCACTTGCTCTTAAAGTTTTGGGTTCTAATCTATATACAAAGTCTAAAAAAGAGTGGGAGAGCGAAGTAGATAAACTAAAGCAATATGTCGAACCAGAAATTTCACAGATTTTGAAGAGTAGCTTAGATGGGTTGGGTGAGCTAGAGAAGAATATATTTCTTGACGTAGCATGCTTTTTTAAAGGGGAAAAAATGGATATTGTAGAAAAAATTCTAAGTAATTATTATATGGGTGCAATGTGTGGAATAAGAAACTTAGCCGATAAGTGCTTACTTGATAGCATAGATGGTTATCATATTTCTATGCATGATATGCTTGAGGAGATTGGTAAGGATATTGTTCGTCAAAAATATAAAGAAAACCCAGGAAAGTGCAGCAGGTTATGGTTTCCTGAAGATGTGGATCAAGTGCTCAGATATAATAAAGTAAGCGCTAATTGTATTTACATTATTTTCTATTATCTTTTTTTGAATAATCTCATTATAGGTATTGATCATATATGCTCTTTTTTATACGATGCTTAAAAATGCCCATAGCCCATCCTCAACCCTTAAATGGGAGGATAATGTGCTTCAGCGCACTCAAACTCATGTTCTCCTGTATTGACAACAATGTCCATACCAATCAAGCTAAAGCTCAACTGGCTTCCATTTTTTTTATTTTCTTTGTTATTTAATTAAAAATTATATTTGATATCTTTTAAATATATAAATTCAATTAATTATATATTTTAATATGTTAAAAGTTTAATTGTTTGTATTTACATTGTATGAAATGATAATCATTTTAGTTGTTATTTCAAAAAAATAAAATATTTGTTTACTTACCATACAAATAATGACAAGTGTGTTAGGGTATAACATGGGATCTACTCAAGTGTTTATTGGGTTGGTTAAGTATTTAATATATTGCTTTTAAAAAAATAAAAATAAAATTGAACACTTTTATATCTATACACTGAAACTTGATAAAATGTTTTTAATTATTAGGGGACTGTATCAATTGAAGGAATAAAGTTAGACATGTCTCAGATTGACGAGCTGCGGTTATGTCCATATGTTTTTGTGAACATGCTTAATCTTAGATATATTTACTTCTATAAACCTGAGATCGAGAAAGAGGATTGGAATCCGAAGCTACGTGCAAACCGAGTTGATAGTGTATCTCTTCCTAAAAAGCTAAGTTATCTTTGTTGGGATTATTTCCCCTTCAAATCTCTATCAAGTTTTAATCTAAAGAATCTTATCATGTTGAAATTACGATATGGCAATATGGAAGAACTTTGGAATGAAGATGATCATATGGTATGTGCTTTTATATTTTCTTCATCTAAAATTTTTTATGGAAAAACAATTTATAATTTGATGTATCAAATAATCATATGATGACATCTTATTTAAAGTTCTTTAAAAATAAACATGAAATATTTTTTAATTTTATATAAAAAAAGTGACATCATTTGATCTATTAATTGTGGGTGAATTTTCACACGGAATACATCAAATATAAATTTTTATTATCTTAGTATTATAATTATTTGTTTTCTTTTCATTTCTTAAAAGTAATACAAATATTTTCTATACAAGACCTTGTTAATTTGAGGGAAATTTACATTTCAAATTGCATAAATTTAAGGAAGATACCTAATCTTTCGGGATCCATCAACCTTGAAGTCCTTCATTGCTCTAACTGTGAAAGTTTGGTTCAACTTTGGGACGAAGATAATCATATGGTATGTGCTTTCATACTTTTTCGAAAAAAAAGATTCATAACTTGATGTATTCATACGAAGACATCTTATATAAAATTTTTAAAAAATAAATATAAAATATTTTATTTTATTTTTCTTAGTATTATAATTATTTTTTTCATTCTTCATTTTTTACTGCCTAAAGTAAGTAGATGATGCTTAAAAGTAATATAATTTTTTTTTTTTTTGCACAGGACCTTGTTAATTTAAGAGAAATTAACGTTTCAAATTGCAAGAATTTAAGGAAGATACCTAATCTTTCAGGAGCTATCAACCTTGAACTCCTTAATTGCTTTAAATGTATAAGTTTGGTTCAGCTTGGGAATGAAGATGATCATATGGTATGTACTTTCATACTTTCTTCGAACAAAAAAAAAATTATAATTTGATGTATCAAATATTCATATGGTATCTTATTTAAATTTTTAAAAAATAAATATAAAAATATATTTTATTTTATTTAAATAAGTGACATTATTTGATCTATTAATTGTAATACATCGAATATAAAATTTTATTTTTCTTAATATTATAATTTATTTCATTTTCATTTTTTACTACCTAAAGTAAGTAGATGATGCTTAAAAGTAATACAGTTATTTTTTCTGTACAGGATCTTGTTAATTTAAGGAAAATTGACATTTCATATTGCTAGAATTTAAGGAAGATTCCTAGTTTATTAGGAGCCATCAACCTTAATTTCCTTAATTGTTCTCACTGTGAAAGTTTGGTTGAACTTCCTTGCCTCAATCATTTGGCATCTCTTCGTCAGGATAAGCTTCGCCATTTCGGATGTTATAGTCTCAAGAAGTTTCCTCAAGTCCCAAGTCACTTTTGTGATTTGAATTTATCAAGCACTAAAATAAAAGAAGTGCCCGATTCAATTGAGCATCTCCACAAGCTACAGAGATTGTCATTGAGCAAGTCAAAGGTAAAAAGGATATCCATCAATATTTCAAAGTTGGAATTCCTACATCAATTGGATCTTAGTGATTGCCCAATGATTAAATTTCCAGAAATCCCAAGAAGCTTAACAGAATTAAACTTATCTGGCACTCAAATTGAAGAAGTGTCCTTGCCTTTCGACTCCCTGTGTAATCTTCGGAAATTAAATATGAGGAGCTCAAGGGTAAAAACTGTATCGATCAAGTTGGAATCCCTGCGTCAATTGGATCTTAGTGATTGCCCAATGATTAAATTTCCAGAAATTCCAGGAAGCTTAACAGAATTAAACTTATCTGGCACTCAAATTGAAGAAGTGTCCTTGCCTTTCGACTCCCTATGTAATCTTCAGAATTTAAATATGAGGGGCTCAAGGGTACAAAATGTATCGATCAAGTTGGAATCCCTTCGTAAACTGAATCTTAGTAATTGCCCAATGATCAAATTTCCAGAAATCCCAAAAAGCTTAATAGAATTAAACTTATCTGGCACTCAAATTGAAGAAGTGTCACTGCCTTTGGACTCTCTCTGTAATCTTCAGTACTTAGATATGAGTGACTCTGCAGTCAAAAATGTATCGACCAAGTTGGAATCTCTTCGTTATCTGGATCTTAGTGGTTGCCCAATGGTCGAATTTCCAGAAATTCCAAGAATTACATGGGACTCTAATCCAAGAAATACCCTCTTCTTTCCAAACTTTGGGTCTAGGATGCATGAACACGGTTCATCCCTCCTCCTGGTGTCGAATATGTCCGAAATGGACACTTGTCGGACACGCCCGAATAGGTATATGACATGCTGGAATAAGTCAAAAAAATGGTTGGACACGGTCATGACACGGGTGTCTAAAAACAGACATGAGATAGACGCAGAAAAAGTAGATGATCGTGTCTGTATCAGGTCGTACATGTTTTCCGTGTTCGTGTCCATGGATCATAGATCTGGAGGACATAAAGTGGAACAAGGGTAATAGATGTGCCCTCACCAAGCTTGAGGTCTACAAATGGGGGTAGTGGCAACAGATTTTTGGTTTTTGCTATCTGCCTTGTGGTTGATCTCACTCACTGCGATTGGTTTGGAACTCTTGCATATCTTTGTGAGTACCAACTTAGAGCCTCCGGTGGTACCGTGAAAAGTTCAGAAGTATGATACTTTTGATGGATAATCCTGAGCCAAAGAAGTACATGGGTAATCACGTGTTTATTCTATCTAGCATCGACATGGTTAAGAAGACAAGAATTATGAGGAGGCAATATTTGAATTCTGTATCAGACATGGCGAAGACCTTGAAGGAGTTGACTATATTAAGGTGGAGAGATGTGATGTTCATGTATTTTATATGGATGCAAAGAGTGATACAGATGCTACTGAAAGGTGACTTGCTGGGAACAAAAGAAGCTTTAGCCATGATGGTGAAGAAGGGGATGGAGGACTTAGAAGATTGAAATAGTTTGTATTTCTTTCCATCTTTGGCTCTGCTTTTGAGGAGTTTCAACTTCTCAATTATGTCATCCAAATGCATAGGTAGGGTTTCATTTTAATCTCTTTTTTTCATATTATCATACAATTTTCATTTTTTTTATTCCATTTTACATATTGCCATACTTTTGTTTCCACATTTGTTAATAGTAAACTTTCAACTTATAAATTAATGACAGCAAATGAAATGCTTTAATTATTAAAACCGACCAGGATGAATCTAACTTGCTCTACTTTATAAATTACTTGTCTTTTAGAAGGTGCTTTACCCTACTGAAACCTTCGAGTTCTACATTGTAAATGTTAAAAGCATAATTTATGAACATAAAAATTGGAAATTGTAAAAAAATTTGTGATTGTTGCTTGTTATTATTATTTTCTCATATTCATTCCCCTGTTGTGTCTGTGTTCTTAAAATTCATACTTAATTCTTATTGACAGTTGACTTGTTATTGGTTGGTTTTTTTAATTCATATGACCAATGGTGGACTCGATTCAGCTTCATTGTTTAGTTTCCAGCATTGGTGTCATCTGGTATCTCAATACTTGCTGCATTTTCCTTCAATGATATCTGAATTCATTAGAAAGATTGGTTATTTGCTGAATGTTTGCTTTATACAAGTGTTTGAACTGATATTTGGTGACAATGCAAGTTGTCAACAGATTTGTGAACACAACTTCAAAGTAATCTTTTGAGGCCCTTTCTGGGTTCTGGCAAGTCAGTCTTGGTGAAGAAGTAAGTTACCTTTGACTTTGACTTATTATCATGATTTTAGGTTCATAAAATGATTTTCAGCATCCTAGCCATTTTTTCTCATATTTATCAATGGGATTATATAAATCCAGAATTTGCAAGAGGTCTCAAAACTTGTGGGATGAACACGTGAATGTAGATGCAACCTTCGGCAGTTTTCATTCTCAAGCTAGATTGGGTTAGTTCCATGGTAGAGCCAGGGATTTAAATAGCGGTCCGTTACCGAAATAGCGGCCGTTATATAGCGGTAGCGGCACCATCCGAAACCGCTACGGCCCAAACCGCTATTATCCGCTATTATGTTTTCCTTTTAAAAATTCACGACCGCGATACCTGCAATAACCGCAATAGCATTCGTTATGTCCGCAACCGCGATAAACGCAACGCGACCGAAAACGCGACCGCGACCGCAATTTAAATCCCTGGGTAGAGCCATTGGAGTTGATAGCTTCTTACCTTGGATTTTGATTGTCATATCAGTTTGGGCTGAAATTTCTTTGTATGTTACTGCCTCTCATGTTGTTTGAGCATTGCAGTGAAGAGATATTAAGATTCATTCTTGAATTCTTTTTGACAATTGACTTGTTATTGGTTGGTTTTGATTCATAGGATTGGTGGTGGACATAATTCAGCTTTAGTTATTTAGGTTCCACCATTGGTGCTCATGCGACGGGTAGTAAGTAGAGATTTAATCATATTGTATCTCAATACTATCTGCATTCTACTTCAATAATTCATTCACCCATTGATTTATGTTTCATTTTTCCTTAAAATGTTAGTAAATAAATATATAAATATATGTTTTCAGTTCATGATTTCTGATTTATATTCATGTTAGCTAAGGTAAACCTACCAACTATTCCCTATATATAATCTATTTGCTATGTTTTATTATTTTGAATTTTATGACTGTGATCTGTAGATTCCATAAAACTTGGATGAAAGTCAAGCCGGACAGAGGTTCAATACTCTACTGGAATTGAAGTTGCAGACTATGGGTGGTTCTGATATCTTCTTTCTCACCAACAAATGAAGTTCCCACAAAATTACTGGTGTTTAGGTGAAGGTTGTGAATCAATGCAAAATCCACATTTATTGATGTGCCCTTAATTTTGAATTTGGTAATGTGAAGGGAACAAAGATGGGAATGGTTGATGTAAGGAAAGCAGATGAGGGAATAAATGACAGATGTTTGTAAGAAGTAAGCTTTTAAGATGTTGATTTTCTTCTACTGAATGATTTCTTTATATTGTGGTTGAACTGAGATATTGAAGCAGTACTGCAACTTGTCAACAGAGTTTATCCCATCCAGCTTTGCTTTCTGGATTTTGGCCCTTGAGAAGAAGCATATGATCTTGGGTAAATCACTTTTGACTCATTCTGATTATTAGTATCCTCATGGCATTCTGTTCCCCTGATTTATCAATGGATTATATAAATGCAGGCAGAATTTGGCAGATATGCTCTTATCTCAAAACTCGTTGAATGAAGACATGGAGCCTGGATGTTATTTTCAATGCCAACCCTATCACAGTGTTCATTCTCAAGCTAGATTGATGTTTACCCCATAGAGGAACCCAACATAAGCACTTGGAAAAAAAAATCCAAATGATTTTGGTTGAGTTGGAATTTCAAAGTGAAGAGTAGGTTTCATGGTACAACCATTTTGTCAAGCATAGCTGTCAAATATCTTGTAGATATATACTTTCCTAAGAATCTGTCAAATATCTTGAAGATATATACTTTCCTAAGAATAGGTTGCTGTATTTTTAGGATATGATTAGATACTTTCCTTTGTTGAATTTTAGGATGTGATTAGGGGTTTAATTTGCTGTGATTAAGGAATTTAATATGCTGTACCAGTGTTATATAATTTAAAGTTCAACTCAATAAAAAGACACAGAATTCTCTTGTTTTGTTACATTTGACTTGATTGCTACATCAGTTTGGGCTAAATTTGTGTATTTAAGATTATCAGAGATTGAACTTCAACTTTTGCAATTAAAATTCCAGTGTTTTACTCTGTTTTGGAATTGGTTTGTACATTCGTTTTGATGAGATGATATCCAACAAGTTCAAGATTCGAAGCTTAGTAATTAAAAATCACTATCTGTAATCCTAAACTATGATCTTACTATAATAAAAAAACATAAATTATATAGTAATTAAAAATCACTATCTGTAATCCTAAACTATGATCTTACTATAATAAAAAAACATAAATTATACTTCTCTGATTATTTTATATTGCAGTATTAGTGTGGTGTTTGTGTCTTGAAACGAACAATGCAAATTTCTGCATACGGTGATTCTTTGTGGTGAATTTAGTCGTTGTTTCGAAAGAATGATGTTAAGGGGGTGCCAGAATTGCAGTGGTCTGGTGGTGATTCGAGCTATTATACTGAGTCTGAAGCTTTGGACTAGAGCATGACAGGTTCATTATTTATCAATTGAACCACGGATTTTCTGGGGGACGTATTCAAGTTAATCGATCAATCCTTCAGGCGAAAGATATCGATTTTCGTAAATGTCTTGATAAATGATAAGGCATATCAGCCAAGAACGGGGAGGATTGGATTTTATGTTCATGCATGGTGGCTATTGGCATTATAAATTTTGTTGTCTTGTTGTTTTTTGTTTTATGTGTTGCTTGTAAGCTGCAACTCAAGTTAGCAGTTGAAGCCATTGAGGCTTTATTTTAAGGTTTACACTTTGTTTCCTTTATTTTATATGATCTTCAAACGATGTTTAATCAATTTATTCCACTTGATTGTAGACTTCATTGTACCAAACTTCATCATTTTCATTACATTGTAAAATTAGGTGATCTTAAGAGTATATTGCAATTTGGTATTGCTAATTTTACATAAAGGTCCATGGCTATATTATACATTACGAATTTTATAAAAGTTTAAGCTATGGTAACAATTTCTAATTCTTTGAACTAATTAGATTGCTGTTGCAAGCAATGTTATTTGAACTGGATCGAATCAATTCGTTGAACTAATTAGATAGAGAATTGGCCGGGGATCCAGTTGGTTTTAACAATAACTACGAGAATGTGTCTCTATATTTTATTAGTTTAGGCATTGTATTAACAGTCCATTTCTCATTTGTGAAAATCACACAAATAACAAAATAATATTTTTTAAAATTCATTTTCACGAAAAAGAAAACATTTGACTATAATTTTAAACGTTTTGGTAGAACTTATTATAACATGTGCCCTTTCAAAGTGTGGGAGTAAGTCAATCTTGTCCTAATTCCAAACAATGACAATAATTTGATTGTTGGTTAAAGACTTAGTGGATCTTTTATTTGACATTTGAGTCATAATTGTTGTTTTACTGGTTTTTGCTTTTGACCATGTATAATTTTAGAAAATCTTAAGAAAATTCATTTCAGTTGACCTAAATACCAAATTGTGTAGAAGCGAACATTATTGTTCATAAAATTTTAAGAAATTTCATCAATACCCAAAACGAAATTTATGAATTGTACAAAAGTATCTTAATAATATTTATTAATATTAAATATTTTATTTGAGTTGATTTCATACTAATTTAAGTAAAATATTTAAAATTAAAATATTAATGAAACGCCTCGTAGTTTTGTTTATGATCAGACATTTGGTTGACACAGATTAGAACTCGTTATCCGATCCCTACCCTTGATATTATATAAGAAAAATGCCTAATGATTTTGCATTTGATAAAAGACTACATTTATTTTTTTCGATAATTACCGAAACAAAGCGGAAGCGAAACCGGTGTTCTTTCTCTCCCTATAACTCCAATCAAATATTATGGCAAGCACAATAGCACAAAAATATGTTCTCTAGCAACCTTAATCAACCACAAATCAACCAATGCAACCTCAGCAAAAATGATAAATAGAGACACCGATATTTTTACGTGGAAAACCCCTCAAATCAAGGGTAAAAACCACGGGACTTTAGAGTCCGATCAAAAGCTCCACTATAATCAAATGTTCAGCTACAAGGTCACAATATCAAGCCTACAACAAGCATTCAACTCCAACAAGGCTAACAATATGTAATCTTTAGCAAAAGAGAGAAAAATTGGAGAACATCACCAAAAACGTAGCTGCTGTAAAATGGGTATTTCCGACGCTACAGGACTCGGATGAAAAATCCGACCGTACAAAGTCAAGAACACCTTGTCGTCTAGCTGCTGTCCAAAAATCAGCTCAATCAAACCATGGATGGACCTCCGATTGGAGAGTTGATCACAGCTGCAAATTTTCTTTCCAAGAAAAATTCTGCTTGAAAAGCTCTCTATTTCTCACTTTTTTCTCCTCTTTTTAAATCTGATTTTTGGGCTCTCTGACTCACTAAATATGCTGCCCATCATACTTTTTTAAAAAAAAAGGCAAAAGAAAAATGATAAAAAGCCAAAAGAAATTGGCTGCCAAAAAAAAAAATCACGTAAAAGGACAAAATAAAATGGAAACAAAAGGAATAAAGCATTGCAAAATTTAAGGCAGAATATATGGGTTCCCCACATAGTGGGACCCATACCCATCAAATCTCCCCCTCCGACTATGTGGGGAATGCCTCCATACCGGAGATCAAACAACATGCTTCAAACTTTCCTCTTGGTAAAGCCTTCAACATATCAAAGACCATTATCATCGGTATGTATCTTCTCAAGCTCCAACGACTTAGCTTCAAGAACATCTCGTATCCAATGGTACCTTACATCAATATGCTTAGATCTAGCATGAAAAGTTGAGTTCTTACCAAGATGAATAGCACTCTGGCTATCACAATACAAGACATACTTCTCCTGTGTAAAACCAAGTTCATGCATAAACTTCTTCATCCAAAGCATCTCCTTGCACGCTTCGGTTGCTGCAATGAACTCTGATTCAGTGGTGGACAATGCAACACACTTTTGCAATCTCGATTGCCATGCCACAGCTCCCCCTGCATAAGTGATCAAGTAACCTGAAGTAGATCTCCTCGAGTCAATATCTCCGGCCATGTCTCGAATCAGATAACCAACAAGAACAGGTTTCTCATTGCCGAAACAAAGTCTCATGTTGGAAGTGCCACGAAGATATCTCATAATCCACTTCACTGCATTCCAATGCTCTCTGCCTGGATTAGAAAGAAAACGACTGACTGTACCAACAGCATAAGCCAAGTCTGGCCTCGTACAAACCATTGTATACATCGGACTCCTACGGTGAAGAGTAAGGAATTTTCTCTCATCTCTTCCTTCTTCTCCTTTTCTCGTGGAAGGATTGTGCTTAACACTCAATCAAGTGCGTAGCAAAGGAGTGCTCACCGCTTTAGCTTTGTCCATGCTGAACCTTTGAAGTACTTTCTCGATGTACCTCTCTTGTGATAACCATAATTTCTTGGCCTTTCTATCACGTGTCAACTTTATGCCAAGAATTTGCTTTGCTGGCCCCAAATCCTTCATTGCAAAGGATTTACTCAACTCTTGCTTCAACTTCTCAATTCTAGAAGCATTCTGACCAACAATAAGCATGTCATCAACATAAAGCAAAAGAATTATAAAACCATCACCAGAGAATCTCTTAACAAATACACAATGATCAGAAGTAGTCTTCTTATAGCCTTACTCCCCCATGACAGACTCAAACTTCTTGTACCATTGCCTTGGAGATTGTTTCAAACCATACAAGCTCTTCCTCAATCTGCACACATAGTCCTCTTTCCCTTGTGCAACAAACCCCTCTGGCTGCTCCATGTAAAGTTCTTCTTCCAAGTCACCAT
This sequence comes from Gossypium bickii, assembly GCA_025503065.1. Lineage (NCBI taxonomy): Eukaryota > Viridiplantae > Streptophyta > Magnoliopsida > Malvales > Malvaceae > Gossypium > Gossypium bickii. The sequence goes on from CP106713.1 coordinate 131,102,991, forward strand.
GAAGAAAAGCAGTTTTCACGTCCATTTGTTCAACCTCTAAGTCATAGCAGGCTGCCAAACTCAGTATAGTTCTAATAGAGGACATTTTCACAACCGGAGAAAATATTTCTTCAAAATCAACCCCCTTTTTCTGAGTATAACCCTTGACGACCAATCTAGCCTTGTATCGTGGAGATGAAGACTTCTCTTCTTGCTTCAACTTCAGAAACCCACCGATTCTTCAAGGCTCTTTTGCCCTTTGGGCGCTTTCACCAACTCAAAGGTATGGTTTTCATGCAAGGATTGAAGTTCATCTTTCATCGCTTCAACCCACTGATCTTTGCATTCACTCTCCATAGCCTCTTCATAACATTCAGGTTCTCCCCCGTCAGTCAAAAGAACATATTCATCAGAGGAATACCTGACAGAAGATCGTCGATCTCTGGAGGACCTTCGAAGTGGAACTGTTGGTGGAGCTATAGGTGCTTGCTGTTGATCATTCACAACATCATCCATGGGAGCATCAAAGTCACCTATATCCTGATGGTCATCAGTAACATCACCATGCACATCATCCTGGATAGGACCTGGTGAAGAGTTTAGGGGAACTGGATTCACATCGATCAAATCATCACTATCTTGTGAATTCGCTTTCTCCGTCTTATCAATGTCATCGATGGTCTGATCCTCAATGAAGACAACATCTCTGCTTCTCACGAGTTTCTTCTGAATGGGATCATAGAGTCTATAACCAAACTCACCCTCTAGACCATAACCAATGAAGATGCATTGTCGAGTCTTGGCATCCAACTTGGATCTTTCATCCTTTGGAACATGAACAAATGCTTTACAACTGAACACACGTAGGTGATCATATGACACGTCTTTGCCAAACCAAACTCTGTCTGGCACATCACCTCGTAAAGGAACACTAAGAGACAAATTTATCACATGTGTCACTATATTCAAAGCTTCAGCCCAAAATGATCTTGGCAGCTTTGAATCTGACAACAAGCATCTGACTCTCTTGATCAGTGTTCGGTTCATTCTTTCAGCTAACCCATTTAACTGTGGAGTCTTTGGTGGTGTTCTCTGATGTCTGATTCCCTGTCGCAGATAGTACTCATGAAACGGCCCTGTGTACTCGCCACCATTATCAGTGTAAACACCTTTTCAACTGATGCATGAAACTGTTTAAACACCTCAAAGACTTGATTTTTAGACTTCAAAGTGTAAACTCATAGTTTTCTTGAACAGTCATCAATGAAAGTCACAAAATAAAGTGCACCGCCAAGTGACCTTACTTTTATCGGACCACAGACATCTGAATGGACCAACTCTAGCAACTCTGATCTTTTATGAAGAGGACGGCTTCTAAATGAAACTCTTCTCTGCTTTCCTGCTAGACAATGAGCACAATCCTTCAATGTATCATTCTTCAAGCCCGAAAGTTGATTCTTCTTCGCTAAACGATTAAGGCCCTTCTCACTCATGTGACTAAGTCGTTTATGCCACAACTCGCTTGAGTGTCATTCACTCATCACATTCATCGCCTCTCGAGAAGTGAAAGCTTGCATCAAATATAAATTTGAACACTTCTTTCCTCGAGCCACAACCAAGGAGCCTTTAGTCGCCTTCCATTGCCCTCACCAAGGTGTTACGTAATCCTCATCATCAAGCTTTCTGCGGAGATCAAATTCAAACGGATATCCGTGCGTGTCTCGACATCCTTGAGAGTTAACTTTGTTCCATTGTTACTCACCAAGTGAACATCTCCCATACCAACAACCGAAACCAAACCGTTATTACCCATCTTCAATCCCCAAAATCACCAGGAGTATAAGATGTGAAGAAATCCTTCCTCGACGTGACATGAAGTGATGCACCAAAGATCAATCACCCAACTAGTCTCGTCACACATACTAAGTTGACCAAATTCTCATCACGAATGACCAACGGATCTTCACGAGTAGCGAGTAGCAACACGCTCGGATTTTTCATCATCATTCTGATCGTGTTTATCACCACCTTTGTTCTCTTTCTTTCACTTGAAGCAGTATTTCTTGATATGGCCTTTCTTACCACAATGATGACACTCAAGATTCTTGTATCTCGATCTTGACTTGCTTCGGCCTTTATCTCTACTCTTTCCATCTTTATCTCTGTTCCTCCCCCTGTTCTTGGTAACCAACACCTCGGTTTGTGATGTAGAACCACGAGATCGTCTTCTCGACCTCTTCATTCAACACACCACTCTTAGCCAAATCCAAGGTAATAATACCTTTTGGGGGCGAGATTAATGAGCGAAACCCTAAAAGTCTCCCAAGAGTCCGGTAGAGTAGCAAGCAACCAAAGTCCTAAAATCTCGTCATCAAATTTGACACCCATACCAAGTAGCTGATTCATCACGCTCAAAATTCACTCACATGGTCGACTATAGACGTTCCTTCTTTGTATTTCAACTCCATCATTTTCTTGACAAAATAACTTGTTATTGCCCGATCTCAAGCATACAAGCTTTCAAGCTTTTCCCACAATGTTCGAGCATGTGTCTCCGATCAATGTGGTTGTAAACATTTTCTTCAACAAATTGCCGAATAAAGCCACACACTTGTTGATGCTCAAATTCCCATTCTTCATCACTTTTCAATCGGGTTTTGAGTAGCAAAGACCTAAGATGCAAAGCCTTCACAAACAACAAGTCCTTCATTTTATTCCGCCAAAGTTGATAATTTGTGCCATTCAACATAATCATCTTGCTCGTATTGATTTCCATAATTATTTCACAGAATAACCGAGCTCTTGATACCAGTTTGTTGGGAAGAACCGAATAACCGAAACAAAGCGGAAGCGAAACCGCTGTTCTTTCTCTCCCTATAACTCCAATCAAATATTATGGCAAGCACAATAGCACAAAAATATGTTCTCTAGCAACCTTAATCAACCACAAATCAAACAATGCAACCTCAGCAAAAATGATAAATAGAGACACCGATATTTTTACGTGGAAAACCCCTCAAATCAAGGGTAAAAACCACGGGACTTTAGAGTCTGATCAAAAGCTCCACTATAATCAAATGTTCAGCTACAAGGCCACAATATCAAGCCTACAACAAGCATTCAACTCCAAAAAGGCTAACAATATGTAATCTTTAGCAAAAGAGAGAAAAATTGGAGAACATCACCAAAAACGTAGCTGCTGTAAAACGGGTATTTCCGACGCTACAGGACTCGGATGAAAAATCCGACCATACAAAGTCAAGAACACCTTGTCGTCTAGCTGCTGTCCAAAAATCAGCTCAATCAAACCACGGATGGACCTCCGATTGAAGAGTTGATCACAGCTGCAAATTTTCTTTCCAAGAAAAATTCTGCTTGAAAAGCTCTCTATTTCTCACTATTTTAATATCTATTTTATATATTAATATTAAATATTTTTATTGAGTTAGTGGGATACTAATTTATTTTTACTGTTTAAGGGGAAAAATTCCAATGTAGACGACAATGAAAAAAAGACAAAAGACAAAGAAAGCCAACCAAGCTTTCAGTATTGCAAGTCAATTATTTGAATGAAGATAACAAATTTTAACTTGCTTTAGCATACCCACATTTTTTCCCTTATTATTTTTTCTTTTAAGAGTAAGTATAAGAACAGTGATTTAACTATTAAATTCATTCTATTTTTTTACCTAACTATTAAATTTTTTTTTTGATTTAGTGATTCAATTTTTTGAAATTAGACATTTAATTTCGTTATTTAATATCGTTAATTTAGTAACGGAAGTTCAACGTAAGCTTTTTTCGGCCCAATAATAAATTTAGCCCTCTTTATGTTTTCGCATTGTATCAATTTTATCCTAAACCTAAAAAAAATTTAACAAATTTAGTTTCATCGAAAGTTTTCCTATTTAAAATTAATTTACAGAAAGTGGATGATTTTACTTGTAGACAGAATAGTTGCCGATTCTAATTATGAATTGGACAATTCTTATTTATAGACAGAATGGTGTGGATCATGGTAATCAAGCAGCTAATTAGACCAGGCTTTTGTTGCGTGATCATTTTATTAGCTTTCATCTACATGAAATTATAGTAGTGATTAAGACTTTTATTAAATATTAGTTTAGCACGGATTAAAATCGTGTTATCCCATCTCCACCTTTGATATTGTATAAAAAGATATGTTTAGTGAGCCCCATATGATGGTCTAACGAGGGTGTTAACCGTCCAAGGTGTGGCTTGAATTTGAGTTGCGTAGTTAATAAAAAACTATATATATTTTTTAAGAATTACCTATTTATTTTTTTGCTAAATATGCTTTGAATTTGAATAAATAATTTTTTAATATTTATTTATATTTACTAATATTAAATATTTTTATTGAGTTAGTCCCATCCTAACTAAATTTTACTTTTTAAGGAAAAAATCCAATGTAGACAACAATGAAAAAAAAAAAAAGAAAAAAAAACAAAGAAAGCCAACCAAGCTTTCAGTCTTGCGAATCAACTATTTGAATTGAAGATAACAAAATTTAACTTGCTTTACAATGCCCCACATTTTTTTCCTTCTAATTTTTTCTGTAAAAATAGTCACTTAATCATTCGGTTTGTTCTATTTTAGTTATCTAATTATTAATTTTTTTCGATTTAATCACTCAACTTTCTAAAACCGAAGTCTAATGTGGACTCTTTTTCCGGTCCAATAACAAATTTAGTTTTTCAACAAACTTAACTATTGAAAAATCTTATTATGAAAAGTCTTCCAATTGAAAATTAATTTACAGCAAGTGGATCATTTTACTTGTGGACAGAATAGTCGATTTATTCTCATGCGGAAGTGTAAAAGAGTAAAATTATTGTCTTGAAAAATCACACCGAGTTCAATTCCCGGGGAAGAGAGGTGGATCACGAGGATCACTTAAGTACCAAATCTTTCCTAGCCGAATATCCTCTATCGTAATTTAATAGCACAATAAATAACTACAATCACACTCACAAGATATGAAAAATAAATAATAAAGAACACTGAATTTTAACGAGGTTCGCAAAATTTCGCCACGTCCTCGGGCACTAAAAATATATTTCACTCCAAAAATACAAGTGAAAAATTTACAAATAGGGAGAGAGAACAATGCCTTAAGTAGAGAATGGCAAATTGTGGGATGAAGAAAATGAGAAATGGTTAGGCCTATTTATAGTTGAGGTTCAGGATCAATCTTGCAAAGTACCTATTCAAATAGGGACCAAAATTGCAATTATCCCTTTCCAAAAAAAAACTTTCTGCCTAACAAAACTATTTGCTTCAACTTGTTATAGCCACCATCTTTGAAAAGTCAAAGATGGGCTATAGCCAATGGTTTCCACATAGGGGACCCAACAAATCTCCCCTCCAACTATGTGGGGTATGCCTCCATTCCCGAGATCAAACAACATGCTTCAAACTTTCCTCTTGGTAAAGCCGTCAACATATCAGCACCATTATCATCGGTATGTATCTTCTCAAGCTCTAGCAACTTAGTTTCAAGAACATCTCGTATCCAATGGTACCAAACATCAATATGCTTAGATCTAGCATGAAAAGTTGGGTTCTTACCAAGATGAATAGCACTCGGCTATCACAATACAGGACATACTTCTCTCGAGTAAAACCAAGCTCATGCATAAACTTCTTCATCCAAAGCATCTCTTTGCACGCTTCGTTCTTTCGCAATGAACTCGATTCGATGGTGGACAATGCAACACACTTTTGCAATCTCGATTGCCATGCCACGACTCCTCCCGCATAAGTGATCAAGTAACTGAAGTAGATCTCCTCGAGTCAATATCTCCGCCATGTCCGAATCAGATAACCAACAAGAACAGGTTTCTCATTGCCAAACAAAAGTTTCATGTTGGAAGTGCCACGAAGATATCTCATAATCCACTTCACTGCATTCCAATGCTCTCTGCCTGGATTAGAAAGAAAACGACTGACTGTACCAACGGCATAAGCCAAGTCTGGCCTCGTACAAACCATTGCATACATCAGACTCCCCACGGCTGAAGAGTAAGGAATTTTCTGCATCTCTTCTTTCTCCTTTTCTGTGGAAGGACTATGCTTAACACTCAATCTAAAGTGCGTAGCAAAGGGAGTGCTCACCACTTTAGCTTTGTCCATGCTGAACCTTTGAAGTACTTTCTCGATGTACCTCTCTTGTGATAACCATAATTTCTTGGCCTTTCTATCACGTGTCAACTTTATGCCAATAATTTGCTCTGCTGGCCCCAAATCCTTCATTGCAAAGGATTTACTCAACTCTTGCTTCAACTTCTCAATTCTAGAAGCATTCTGACCAACAATAAGCATGTCATCAACATAGAGCAAAAGAATTATAAAATCATCACCAGAGAATCTCTTAACAAATACACAATGATCAGAAGTAGTCTTCTTGTAGCCTTGCTCCCCCATAACAGACTCAAACTTCTTGTACCATTGCCTTGGAGCTTGTTTCAAACCATACAAGCTCTTCTTCAATCTGCACACATAGTCCTCTTTCCCTTGTGCAACAAACCCCTCTGGCTGCTCCATGTAAAGCTCTTCTTCCAAGTCACCATGAAGAAAAGCAGCCACATCCATTTGTTCAACCTCTAAGTCATAACAGGCTGCCAAACTCAGTATGGTTCTGATAGAGGACATCTTCACAACTGGAGAAAATATTTCTTCAAAATCAACCCCCTTTTTCTGAGTATAACCCTTGACGACCAATCTAGCCTTGTATCGTGGAGATGAAGACTTCTCTTCTTGCTTCAACCTGTAAACCCACCGATTCTTCAAAGCTCTTTTGCCCTTGGGCAGTTTCACCAACTTAAAGGTATGGTTTTCATGCAAGGATTGAAGTTCATCTTTCATCGCTTCAACCCACTGATTTTTGCATTCACTCTCCATAGCCTCTTCATAACATTCAGGTTCTCCCCCGTTAGTTAAAAGAACATATTCATTAGAAGAATACCTGACAGAAGATCTTCGATCTCTAGAAGACCTTCGAAGTGGAACTGCTGGTGGAGCTATAGGTGCTTGTTGTTGATCATTCACAAGATCATCAATGGGAGCATCAAAGTCACCTATATTCTGATGGTCATCAGTAACATCACCATGCATATTATCCTGTATAGGAGCTGGTGAAGAGTTTAGGGGAACCGGATTCACATCGATCAAATCATTATTGTCTTGTAAATTCACTTTCTCCATCTTATCAATGTCATAGATGGTCTGATCCTGAATGAAGACAACATCTCTGCTTCTCACGAGTTTCTTCTGAACTGGATCATAGAGTCTGTAACCAAACTTACCATCTAGACCATAACCAATAAAAATGCATTGTCGAGTCTTGGCATCTAACTTGGATCTTTCATCCTTTGGAACATGAACAAATACTTTACAACCGAACACACGTAGGTGATCATATGACACGTCTTTGCCAAACCAAACTCTATTTGGCACATCACCTCGCAAAGGAACACTAGGAGACAGATTTATCACATGTGTTACAGTATTCAAAGCTTCAGCCCAAAATGATCTTGGCAGCTTTGCATCTGACAACAAACATCCGACTCTCTCAATCGTTGTTCGGTTCATTCTTTCAAATTAACCCATTTAATCGTGGAGTCTTTGGTGGTGTTCTCTCGATGTCCGATTCCTGTCGCATGAACAATACTCATGAAACGGGCTGTGTACTCGCCTCCATTATCGATGCGAATGCACTTCAACTTCTTCCCCATTTCTCTTTCAATCGATGCATGAAATCTGTTTAAACACCTCAAAGACTTGATCTTTAGACTTCAAAGTGTAAACCCATAGCTTTCTCGAATAGTCATCAATGAAAGTCACAAAATAAAGTGCACCGCCAAGACCTTACTTTTATCGGACCACGGACATCCGAATGGACCAACTCTAGTAACTCGATCTTCTATGAGGAGGATGGCTCTGAATGAAACTCTTCTCTCGCTTTCTGCTAGACAATGAGCACAATCCTTCAAATGAAGCATTCTTCAAACTCGAAAGTTGATTCTTCCTTGCTAAATAGTTAAGCCCTTTTCACTCATGTGATCGAGTCTTTTATGCCACAACTTAGTTGAGTTTGTCATTCATCATCACATTCACTCTCTCGAGAAGTCAAGCTTGCATCAAATATAAATTTGAGCTCTTCTTTCCTCGAGCCACAACCAAGGAGCCTTTAGTTAGCTTCCACCGCCCTTCATCAAGGTGTTACAGAATCCTCATCATCAAGCTTTCTGCGCAGAGATCAAATTCAAACGGATATCCAGTGCGTGTCGACATCCTTGAGAGTTAACTTTGTTCCATTGTTACTCACCAAGTAAACATCTCCCATACCAACAACCTAAAACCAAACCATCATTACCCATCTTCAATACCCCAAAATCACCGGGAGTATAAGATGTGAAGAAATCCTTCCTCGACGTGACATGAAGTGATGCACCAAAGATCAATCACCCAACTAGCCTCGTCACATGCTAAGTTGACCAAATTCTCATCACGAATGACCAATGATCTTTACGAGTGGCAGTAGCAACACGCTCGGATTTTTCATCATCATTCCGATCGTGTTTATCACCACCTTTGTTCTCTTTCTTCCACTTGAAGCAATATTTTTTGATATGGCCTTTCTTGCCACAATAATTGCACTCAAGATTCTTGTATCTCGGTCTTGACTTGTTTCGGCTTTTATCTCTACCCTTTCCATCTTTGTCTCTGTTCCTCCCCCTGTTCTCGGTAACCAGTACCTCGGACTGTGATGTAGAACCCTGAGATCGTCTTCTGACCTCTTCATTCAACACACCACTCTTAGCCAAATCCAAGGTAATAATACCCTGTAGGGCAGAATTAATGAGCGAAACCCGGAAAGTCTCCCAAGAGTCTGGTAGAGTAGCAAGCAACCAAAGCCCTAAGATCTCGTCATCAAATTGGACACCCATACCAAGCAATTGATTCATCACGCTCTGAAATTCGCTCACATGGTCAGCTGTAGACGTTCCTTCTTTGTATTTCAACGCCATCATTTTCTTCAAGAAAATAACTTGTTATTGCCCGACCTCGAAGCATACAAGCTTTCAAGCTTCTCCCACAATGTTCGAGCATGTGTCTCCTGATCAATGTGATTGTAAACATTTTCTTCAACAAATTGCCGAATAAAGCCACACACTTGTTGATGCTCAAATTCCCATTCTTCATCACTTTTCGAATCGGGTTTTTGAGTAGCAAAGACCGGAAGATGCAGGGCCTTCACAAATAACAAGTCCTTCATTTTATTCCGCCAAAGTTGATAATTTGTGCCATTCAACATAATCATCTTGCTCGTATTGATTTCCATAATTATTTGAAACAATAACCGAGCTCTGCTATTTTTCTCCTCAATCCCAACTACTGTATACGTGAACAGTGTCGTATACGTAAATAGTGCCGCAAACGATCGTACTCCCCAGGTACGAATCTAGCTCTGATACCAATTGTTGTGCGGAAGCGTGTAAAAGAGTAAAATTATTGTACTGAAAAATCACACCGAGTTCAATTCCCAGGGAAGAGAGGTGGATCACGAGGATCACTTAAGTACCAAATCTTTCCTAGCCAGAATATCCCTCTATCGTAATTTAATAGCACAATAAATAACTACAATCACACTCACAAGATATGAAAAATAAATAATAAAGAACACCAGAATTTTAACGAGGTTCGGCAAATTTCGCCTACGTCCTCGGGCACTAAAAATATATTTCACTCCAAAAATACAAGTGAAAAATTTACAAATAGGGAGAGAGAACAATGCCTTAAGTAGAGAATGGCAAATTGTGGGATGAAGAAAATGAGAAATGGTTAGGCCTATTTATAGTTGAGGTTCAGGGATCAATCTTGCAAAGTACCTATTCAAATAGGGACCAAAATTGCAATTATCCCTTTCCAAAAAAAAACTTTCGGTGCCTAACAAAACTATTTGCTTCAACTTGCTATAGCCACCATCTTTGAAAAGTCAAAGATGGGCTATAGCCAATGGTTTCCCACATAGGGGACCCAACAGATTCTAATTATGAAGTGGAGAAATTCTTATTTATAGACAGAGTGGTGTGGATCATAGTAATCAAGCAGCTAATTAGACCAAGCTTCTGTTACGTGATCATTCTATTAGCTTTCATCTACAAGAAATTATAGTAAAGCAGAGACAATGAGAGGAACATTGATGTTGATTTGGATTCTAATCGTCTGCCTCTCCCAAGTAGCAGTGCAGTGCCAATACTACTCGAAGAGCCTACCATATCAATCCAAGCCAGTTAAGGTGACCAATCTTCACTTCTTCGTTCACGAAACTCTAGGCAGTGAAAACCCAACAGCAGTGGTGATAACCCAAGCTAACATCCCAAGCAACCACAATAATTCATCAGTGCCATTTGCTACCCTATATGCCCTTGATGATCCCCTCAAGATAGGTCCTGAGCATGACTCTGAGGTGATTGGAAATGCTCAGGGACTTTCTGTCTTGGCCGAAACAAATACAACCGATGCAGTGATGTATGTAGATTTCGCATTTACTACCGGTAAGTTTAAAGGCAGCTCTTTAAGCATATTTTCAAGGAACCCGATACAAGAGATAGAACGTGAGGTTGCGGTGATTGGAGGAAGAGGACAATTCAAGATGGCAATAGGGTTTGCACTACTTAAGGCATACTTTATAAATGCCACTAATGTCATTATTGAATACAACGTGACTGTAATTCATTACTAGGATTATAATTTTAGACTCAATTGTTTTAAATTCTGCAAAAATTATATAATTCTGTTCTACTTGATTGGAATAAATGTACGAGATATATATTGTATTACATCAATTGTGATATGTTGGTTTGTTTCAACAAAATTGTTGCCATTTGGGTTTTCCCATACATAAAGGCATTTCTAAATTCTGGGTTTTTATTGAATACTAGAAAACTAACGCCCAACAATCTTAAATAAACAATATGAATATTTTGGTGTCAAATGGGACACAAAAAGATTCTCAAACATTCCAAATGTTTATAGTTTGAACATTTGGAATGTTTGTTTAATTCTATGCATGAGGTTTAATAACGGATATAATGAAAGGTGATTTTGCTAGCAGGTGTGTCACTGTTTTTGGGCGATTCACATGTTGAACGGCTTTTGCCTCTTTGGGTTCCATATCAATGTTATTGCTCATTTCAATGATACAAGTGCTTTTTGGAGGAGGAAAAAAATGGACACGAATGTTATTTTGATTTGGGAAATCGAGAAGGGAGGTGGCCATCAGAGAAATCTTCTTAAAATCTGGGCGATCTTAATGAAGATTTATCCCATAGGGTCTATATCAAAACTTCTCTGAGAGTCTATGTTCAAGATGATGGAAGCGTAAGGCAGTTGGAAAAGAATCTTGACAGTAAAGGGGATGCTAAGGTCGTTGATGGTGTCATTGATGATAACAAACTTCAAACAATATTTTTAAATTAATAGAAGTCTTTGGCTTGTCAAATGAACTCTGCTGGAATTACGAGGTTAATTCTAATTAGAGTTTTTGGAAATGTTGTGTTAATGGTCTGTAAGGATCAAGAGGCATTGGAGAATGTAAAGCGAGATTGTTGGGATGTGTTGGATTAATGGTTGGAGAGGAAAGACCAAGGTTATTGGTGTCAAGTGGATCTTCAAAATCAAACTCAATGCTGATGGTTCTCTCAATAGGCTGAAAGCGAGGTTGATTGTGTAAGGTTTTAGTCAACAATATGGCATTGATTACTGGGAGACTCTTGCACCAGTAGCAAGGCTCGACACGATTAGATTATTGTTGGCCTTGGCAGCATAGATGGGTTGGAAAATCCATCATTTGGATGTTAAATCAACTTTTCTGAATGGCTACTTGCAGGAAGAAATCTATGTGGAGTAACCTCCTGGGTTCGCAGTTAAAGGAAAAGAAGAGAATATATATAGGCTTAAGAAAGCCTTATACAGATTGAAACATGCTCCGTGAGCTTGGTATGCGAGGATAGATGAACACTTTGCAAGCTTGAGATTTGAAAAGAGCCTTAGCGAGCCTACCCTGTATGTGAAGAAGACTAGTGAAGTCACTTAACCGATTGTTTCATTATAAGTCGACGATGTGCTTGTGATTGGGAGCAACAATGATTTAGTAAAAGGGTTTAAGTTGCAAATGGAGAATATGTTTGAGATGTCAGACCTTGGGGAAATGAGATATTTCCTTAGAATGGAAATGCGACAAGTTTAAAAAGGAAATTTCACAAGTCAATAGAGCTTCGAAGATTTTAAAAAGTTCTTGCATGGAGAAATGTAAGCCAATCAGCACGCCTGTTGCACTTGGAGAATAACTCAACAATTGTGAAAATATTTAGAAGGTTGATGGGAAGAACTATCGAAGTCTCATGGGTTGTTTGTTTGTACTTAACAGCGACACGACCTGATATTATGTTCGTACTAGGCATGTTGATAAGATTTATGCACTACTATGATGCTTTTCATTTCAAAGCTGCGAAGAGGGTGCTGAGATACGTCAAAAGAACAACCAATTTTGGTGTTTGGTTCACAAAGGCAAACACATTGAAGCTTGTTGAGTACTGATAACATATTAATTTCCATGTTATTTTGTGTTTAATTCGGTTTATTTCTGAATTGATCCCTGCTAAATTGGTACTTTTATGTTTTAATCTTGTCAGGGATGCAATTGGGATGCTAAGAGACAAAAACGAGCAGAAAAGGACCAAATTAAAACAAAATCAACAAAATGAGGCTGAATCAGACATATGGAGAAAGCCAAGGACTCATTAGAATTTTTGACTTTGTAAAAAGCCAAAAATAGAAAATTTTGATTTTGATTTTTGATTTTATGTTAAATTTGCTAAGGCCAAAAATAGTAAATTTTATGTATATAAATAGGGCCTTAGTGTTCTTTGGAAAATCTCAATGAATTCTGCTTTCCTACCTCAATTTGGAATAGAATTATTTTCCCTTTTGTTTCAATTTTGCATTGAAATTTTGTTGCATTATTTCCTAATCATGTTTCTTTTACAAAATTGGACTAACTGCCTTTCAAGTCTTTTCATTCCCAAATTTTCTCCATTTTCATCAACCTATCTTTCAAAACATACAAAGCATGATTAATTTCATGCTTAACTAAATTTCATCTTAGCTTTAGGCCAGTGTTCTTCTCGGTCAGGAATCGTGAGATACGAACTTGTGCTAAAAATCCTTCCAATCGATATTCATTTTTTTCCTAAGTATCGGTATAGGCCAATCATTTCTTAAAGTTAAATTCGATTTCAAGTCAAAGTGCACGTTGGGTTGGAGTCGTGTTTGCTGACAGTTGGAGATTTGAGTCGGCCGTGCTATATTCGAATTTTCGAGAATAAAACAAGGAAGAAGTGGTCGGGTTTAAATGACCCATGCAGTTGAGGCCGTTGATTCGAGTTGGGTTCTTCAGAAAGCAAGGCTGCCGGAATCTTGAATTGGGAACACATGTATCTCAGTTAGATAATCGGCAATGGTTGGTTTGCAGGTCGTACCGAAACCAGCTATGAGTGGAGGAATTGGTAGTTAGAACGTTCGTAACTGCTATAACCAGCTTATTGTTTGGAGGAGAAGATTAATTTTCAAGGACCGATTTTTGATACGAAATTTACGAGTTTAAGGCTAAGGCATATTTTATCTGTTTACACAAATCTGGATTTATTTCCAGTTTACATTTATTTTCAATAGTAGTCAATCATTTATCTAAGTTGATTAGATTATTTACTTTCTTAAACATTCTCAAACTCCCCCAATTTAATTGTTAATTTTTGTTGCAGGTACGTTTGGAGTCGTGGGCACGACTCTTGACATGACGCTTGACGCGACGAACATTCAGTTCATAAGTAAACACAAAAGTTGATTATAACATCCAATCCATGTGGACTCGACCCTACTACCACTCTTTACTACAATTTAGAGTTATTTTTGTAGGAATTATTTTTGGTGATTTCGATGCCTATCAAATTTTGGCGTCGTTGCTGGGGATTGAACCCGGGTCGCCCGCGTGACAGGCCAGAATACTCACCACTATGGGCTTCGAAACCACAAAAAATAATTCCTACAAAAATAACTCTAAATTGTAGTAAAAAGTGGTAGTAGGGTCAAGTCTACAGGTATTCGATGTTATAATCAACTTTTGTGATTACTTATTAATAGAATGTTCGTCTCGTCAAGCGTCATGTCAAGAGTCGTGCCCACGACTCCAAACGTACGTGCAACAAAAATAAACAATTAAATCAGGGGAGTTTGAGAATGTTTAAGAAAGTAAATAATCTAATCAGCTTAAATAAACGATTGACTACTATTGAAAATAAATGTAAACTGGAAATAAATTCATATTTATGTAAAAAGATAAAATAAGCCTTAGCCTTAGACTCAGTAAATTTCGTATCAAGAATTGATCCTTGAAAATTAATCTTCTTCTCCAAATGATAAGCTGGTTATAGCAGTTAAGAGCGTCCTAACCACCAATTCCTCCTCTCGTAGCTGGTTCCGGTACAACCTGCAATCCAACCCTTACCGATTATCTAACCGAGATACACGTGTTCCCGATTCAAGAATCCGGCGGCCTTGCATTCTGAAGAACCCAACTCGAGTCAACGGCCTCAACTGCGTGGGTCGTTTAAACCCGATCACTTCTTCCTTGATTTGTTTTCAGAAATCCGAATACAGCACGACCGACTCGAATCTTCAACTGTCAGCAAACACGACTCCAACCCAACGTGCACTTTGACTTGAAATCGAATTTAACTTTAAGGGATGATTGGTCTATCCCGATACTTAGGAAAAAAATGAATACCAATTGGAAGGATTTTTAGCACAAGTTCGTATCTCACGATTCCCCACCGGAAAGAACACTAGCCTAAAGCTAAGATGAAATTTAGTTAAGCATGAAATTAATCATGCTTTGTATGATTTGAAAGATAGGTTGATGAAAATGGAGAAAATTTGGGAATGAAAATACTTGAAAGACAATTAGCCCAATTTTATAAAAGAAACAAGATTACGAAACAATGCAACAAAATTTCAACGCCAAATTGAAAGAAAAGAGAAAATAATTCTATTCCAAAATTGGAGTAGGAAAGCAGAATTCATTGATGATTTTCTAAAGAACACTAAGGCTCTATTTATATACATAAAATTTACTATTTTTGGCCTTAGCTAATTTAATATAAAATCAAAATAAAATAAAAAATAAAATAAGATTTTCTATTTTTGGCTTCTTACAAAGTCAAAAATTCTAATGAGTTCTTGGCTTTCTTCATATATCTGATTTGGCCTCATTTTGTTGATTTTGTTTTAATTTGGTCCTTTTCTGCTCGTTTTTGTCTCTTAGCATCTCAATTGCATCCCTGACAAGACTAAAACATAAAAGTACCAATTTAGCAGGGATCAATTCAGAAATAAACCGAATTAAACACAAAATAACATGAAAATTAATATGTTATCAAGTACACTGACAATGATTGTGTTGGATCAGTGGATGATATGCGAAGTACCTCATGGTTATTTCTTTTCACTTTGATTTGGGGTACTCTCTTAGAGTTCAAAGAAGCAATCGATAGTTGCTCAATCTATAGCTGATAAGCATACAATTGATAATGTTATACTGAATGCTATTGACTATTACACTGTGCGTTACTTGCTTGATAAGCATGCCACCGATATTGTCTTGTTGAATGTATGCAAAACATACCATCGATATTGTTCTACTAAATGCATGTTAAGCATGCCACCATGTTGAAAATGATACTATCAAAGCATGATTGGTTGCATTGTTTTACATGTCATACTACATTACATGGGTTTGGGATTGATTGGTGATGGAGTTCTGTGGAGTACTGATAGTTTATCCGCAATATTATTGCATTGGCAGTATATTTGCACCCCCAGAGTGTTGTTGAAGTACAGACGACTTGATTGCAACTTACTGGTAGCTTGTCTGCAAACTATTGGCAGTTTAATTGCATATTGTTACTGGTGGCTTATCCACATTGAACTTCGGCTCTGACTGTTTTTGATGTTTGGATGATAAATTCTGGGAAACTCGTGGTGCGTAGTGGATGAATAGGTAGGATCTTTCGATCGATTCATATGAGCATGCCCATGCATTTAAAGTTTGCTTTTCCTATGATTTCATTGTAAATTTTGACTATATTGGTTAATTTGTTAAGACTCACACTAAGCTTTTCAAGTTCATCCCTTTAGTTTATTTGTTATAGATAATCTCAAGGAGAGTATCAGACTCTGCATATGGAGGTCTCGTCTCGGATTTATTGATAAAGTTTTTCTAAAATTTTAATTTATTTATTATGATTTTTATTTTTTGGGTTGTAAAATTTGTACTTTATTATTATGATTTTTAACAAGTTGCAGTACTGCCTCAATATCTCACTTCAACCACAAATATAAAGCAAGCATTCAATAGAAGAAATTCAAGCCGAAACAATATCTCTTTCACCCTGCTCTCAACTCCAATTGGTCTCCCATGAAACCAATTCTTCTCTTCAAACAAAATCGGTACAATCTAGCAGGAGAACCAATACTGTCCAAGGTTGCCATTGAAAATAATCTCGAACTTCATGTGTCCAATCCACAAGTTAAGGGAAAAAGCAATCTCTGCCAATTCTGGATTTATATGATGCATTGATAAATCAGGAAAAAGAAGGCCATGAGGTAAGGTTGCTAAAAAATCACAATGAATCAAAAGTAATTTACCTCTCCAGGAAGGTTAAATTGCCAAGAGCACATATTTCCTCTAAAGCTCCAAAAACCATAAGGCATATCTGTTGACAAGTTGCAGTACTGCCTCAAGATCTTACTTCAACCACAATATAAAGCAAGCATTCAGCAGAAGAAATTAAAAGCTTACTTGTTCCTCATTTTCTGTATAATGGCCTTTCCAAGGATCTGCCATTTATTCCCTCTACACTCTTTGTTTTGTCTTCGTTCCCCTGATAGTAGCAAATTTATAAAGTCAAAGCTTAAACTCTAGGTTTTGGCTGACTTATACTACAATTCATTAAACTCTGTCACTAAAAAGCACATCTATAATGTTAGATAAATTTTGTTTTGCATTGGTCACAACCTTGACATTGAGACCATTAGGGATCAAAGTTATATAATTCTAAAAGATAATGCACAACAAATACCAACCACCTAGTCTTACATCAACATAAAAGCCTAAGTTATAAGAAAAAAACCAAACTTTCTGATTAACATTAATAAAAATCAGAAATCAGGTGATCAATCACTAGCTTTTAAACGAAACATGAAATGTATATCAATGAGTCAATATATCATTGAATGAAAATTCAGTGAGTATTGAGATGCAAGATGATTAAATCTCTACTTACTCTGCCTATGTCATAAGCACCAATGCCAGAAACTAAACAATGAAGCTGAATGATGTCCATCACTGATCCTATGAAAACCAAGCAATAACAAGTCAACTGTCAAAAAAGAATTGAAGTATGAATCTTAATATCAGAATTCGGGTGCCCACCATGTCCTCCTCTGGATTTTTTTATGAACTCCAAAGCAGAACCTTTTTGTTACTCTATTCAAATTTTCAGTTGCCCTCCAATTTCCTTCACAATCTACTTTGTACCTGCAAAAACAGAAAAAGAAAAAAAAACACCGACACAATCCTTAAACTCTTAAATAAATAAATAAGAAACTGTCACAAACTATAATTTCTAGAAAGAGATTCAACCCTTAAACTCTTTTACAAATTTCCCTTGTTATGTAGAATTATCACAAATTCTACTTTTAACATTTACATGGTAGAACTACAAGGTTTCAGTTTCTTGAAAAAATGGTATAGCAATTTCTAAAGCAGAGCAAGTTAGATGTCATTTTGGTTCTAGAGCAGTTTATTTCCTCACAAGTTAAATGAAATGAAACCCACTTACTTGTGTTTAAGTGTGCCTAGCCCCTTTATGTTGTGGATTGGGGCTTAGGTTCTTCATCCACGTAAGATACATCTACACCACATTTCTTCACCTTCATATTTTCTTCGCCCAAGTATTTGAGGTAGAATTCAAATGATGCCTGCTCATAACCCTCGTTTTTTTTAACCATATCACCACCAAATAGGATCAACACGTGGTCACCCATGCACCCCATCGATGCGCTATGATATTGCTTGCCTTGCCACACACTTTTGAACTTTTCATGACGAGCACCACTAGCAGCTGTCAATTGGCATTCACAGATAAATTCAGAACAATCCAAGAGAAGTTCAGTGAGGTCAGCCACAAGGCAAATGGAAAAAACCAAGAATCTGCTCCCACTACACCCATTTGGGGCTATCTTCAAGGTTAAGGAAGAATGATTGCTCTGATATTCGAACTTATTTGACGGTATTTCGTTTCCCGGAAAATATGAATAAAAAACTGGTGGACAAAGATGATATTTTGATACCCATTTCTTGGCTAGGAATCTAATTTTGAGCGTGGCATTTGCCGCAATGTTATCAATTGAATCTTGATTCAAGCTGAAGCAATTGCTGAATAACATGAAGCAGTCAAAATGATCAAAACTAGAATGGAGTTCATATAGATCTTGATGTTGAGCTGAGAACGACACTTCTTCTAATGATAGGCAGTAATTCGCATCCAATTGCTGCAGATATGGAGGAAGCTCGGAGAGTAATTTAAGACTGTTGCATTCATGCATTGTCAAACATCTAAGGCTTTTAAACCTCAAGATTGGTGAGGGCGCATCAACTGTTGTCTCTCCTGAACATAAGAGGGCGATATTGCACTGTAGCTTTTGAATGCTTGAGAAGCCCAAATCCAACTCCCGAAGATTACTTAGAGGGTTGGAAGACAAGGACACTTCTTTAATTTTAGTCCCACCTAAGTTTAAGCTCGTTAAGTTCTTTGGGGTTTCCGGGAATTTAGTGATCATGGAATAACTAAGATCAAGATCATCAAGATTTTTCAACTTTAAAATATTGCTTGTTACACTTTGGACTTTTGAGTATGACAAATCCAAACATTCAAGCATGTCGAGATACCCAATTGAATCAGGCACTTCTTCTATTCCAGTATTCGACAAATCTAAATCCGAAAAGATATTTGGGACCCTGGGAAACATCTTGAGATTACAACATCCCTCAAATTTAAGTTCATCTAGAGATTCCAAATGATCGAGGCATGGAATTTCAACCAAATTATCACACCAACTGCAGATAACTGCTTTCAGGTTGATGGCTCGTAATAGATTAGGGATCTTTCTTAATTTTTTGCAATAAGAAACATCGATATGTCTTAAATTAACAAGATCCTGTACCAAATGATAATATAAATTAGCTATATTATTTCAAAAATAAATTATTGTAAGATATATATTTGTTGTGTTGCTGTAGTATAAATCCATTCACCATTAATAAATCAAATGAAATTGTTTCTTCTAAAAAATAAAATATTTAGTATTTATTTTTAAATTTTTTTAATAAGATGCCATCATATGATTCATAAATACATGATCAATTTTAAAACTTTTTTTTTTTAAATCTTGAATGAAGAAAGTAAAATAATATATACCTGATGCTTATCTTCATCCCAAAGTTGTTCCACATTGCTACCTCGTAGTCTCAATACGACAAGATTCTCTGGATTAAAATTTGATGATAAAGATTTGAAGGGGTAATAATCCCAACAAAGACACCTTAGCTCATTAGGAAGGTATGCAATATCATCAACTTGGTCATAAGCATATCCTCCAACCCATTTAGTCAAAGAAAAGTAGATAAATCGAAGATTGTGCATGTTCTGTAAAGCAGTAGGGTTTATCCGTCGAATATCGGTAGGGGACATCCATACCTTTATTCCTTTAGTTAAATCAGTCCCCTAATAACCAATAAAAGAACATTCAAGTTAAACTTTGAAAATAACTAAAATAATTAAAATTGTTAATTAATTGAATTTATACACTTGTTAAATCAAAAAATATATGAAAAACATATACAATCTAAAGAAAATTACCACTCACCTTATTATATTTGAGCACTTGATCTACGTCTTTAGGATTCCATAATCTACTTTGCTCTTCAGGTCTTCTAGATTCTTGACGAACAAAGTCTCTGCCCATCGCTTCAAGCATATCATGCATAGAAATTTCGGAATAACTTTTGGAATCAAGTAAACTCTTGTCGAGCAAGCTCCTTATTACACCATCTACACCCTTATAACAGCAATTGAGAATTTCTTCTACATTTTCTCTTCGTTCCCCTTTAAAGAAGATTGCAATATCGAGAAATATATTCTTCTCTATCTCATCAAGGCCCTCAAAGCTACTCTTCAAAATCTGTAAAATTTTTGGTTGTGCACATTCCCTCAGTTTATCCACCTCGCTTTCCCATTCTTTTCTAGACTTTTTGTATAGATTAGAACCACAAACTTTAAGAGCAAGTGGACTACCTTGGGCGTATTTTACAAACTTGCGTGATAGATCTCGAAAATCAACAGCAGGATTCAACTGCTTAAATGCAAATGTAGAAAAAAGTTGAAGAGAGTCATTCGCATTTAACTTCTTTACCTCATGTATTTTTATCAGCTCCTCCATTGTTAAGTATTTGTCTATCTCTGGATGTTACAATGATTTTGCTTCCAGGACCAAAATGTTTAACACCCATAAAATCTATTTGGTCTGGGTCTCTAGTACACTTTTATTGTTCAACCTCTCATTGTAAGGGTATCCTATGGAAGGGGTATCAATACAAATTTCTTTTTCCTCTAATATTTTGGAAAGAAGTTCATTTCGTACAATTTCATTCCCTTTATTTTTTATTTTGTCACTAACATTTTGAAGAAACCAATGACTTTCAAACGTTGGAGAGACTTCCTTATATACAACATCAGCAAGGGTAGTTTTGCCAATACCACCCATTCCCCAAAGTCCTATTACACGAATGTCTGCTTGCTCAATCAACGCCAAAAGCTTTCTTTTTTGATCATCTATTCCGACGAATTCTTCAGAAACACTTTCACAATTACTATTCAACTTTTTCAAAACATATTCAACCACATCTTTAATATACTCAGTTTCAGATCTAGTAAACAATTGAAAAAATCAACAGTCAAAAGAAAGATATGTCAAATATAAGAAGATGAATGTGCGTGTATTTATATAGTTACCTATCGAATTTGCCTCCTTCTATATGCCACCCTTTTAATGTACCGACTTCAGTGAAGGCGACTTTCCATCGCTTCACTTCATCAACTGGCCTCTTTGATTCATGTTCTTCAAAGGATGTCTTAAAAGTCCCACCGATATTTCGCACATGGGATGGATCAACATGGTAAAAGATGGGAAGAACAATATGTTTGTCAGTGGGCTTACGCTTGCGATCCATAATGTCAGAAAGTTCACCTAAGCATGACTTTGACGAAGCATAGTCTTTAGATAAAACGAGGATTGAGAGATTTGAGGCTGCAATTGCTTGAGAAAGTGCATCTGAAAGTTTCTCCCCTTTCTCTAGTTTTTCATCATCGAAGAAGACATTCAATCCCGTGTCTTTCAAAGCTTTGAATAGATGACCGGTGAAGTTCTTGCGTGTGTCTTCACCTCTGAAGCTCAAGAAAACTTGGTGTTTCACTTGAGGAGGAGGAGGAGAAGAAGAAGACGCCATGAAAGAGAACAAAATACGTTGAGGGAACTTTAATTTGCTTTGCTTCTATCGTAGGAAGAGAAAGTGGTTTTATTAAATGGGAAAGAGATTGAAAGTGATTTTGTTAGACAGAAGCATAGGCGATGAGTTGAGCTTAGCAAATTATTCTAAACATAAGAGCATTGTCAACTTGATAAACTACGCTTCATATTATTTTTAATATTTATACAGTTGATTCCAATGAAGAAAGGTTGAAAAGAGGTTGGCCGGCTTTGTTTATTTATTTAATTACCCATTGCAGTATACCATATGAATTTGATCCTTATGCAATCAGTTATATTGAATGTGTTCTGCTGGGGTTTGGTGATTGATGTGTACTCTCAAAGTCAAGGTCTTCCAATGGGACAAAACTGTGATGCAAATAATATATTTGTTATTGACTAAATTAGTTGGGATTATTATAAATACAAAGATTAATCTCAAAGTCCTGGTCTTCCAATGGGCTTCATATTTTTATTAATGTACATTTGATTCCAAGAAGATATTAGTTTTAAAAGAGGCAGAAAAAACAAAGAAAAATAAAAATAAAGGGAAGATCACATTGTCATGCTAAGTTAACCAATTAAAACATCAATTACTTTATAAAAATTCGAGTTGATATCTATTTTTTCTTTATCATAAATGTTATTTAAATT
This sequence comes from Gossypium bickii, assembly GCA_025503065.1. Taxonomy (NCBI): domain Eukaryota; kingdom Viridiplantae; phylum Streptophyta; class Magnoliopsida; order Malvales; family Malvaceae; genus Gossypium; species Gossypium bickii. Next base: position 131,125,356 of record CP106713.1, read on the forward strand.
ATCTTTCTGTTATTCATTTTACATCAAAATGTTATATTTTTTTTAAAAAGAAATCTTAACCAATAATAAACCGCCACATCATATAAACATAAAAAATATTTTTTTAATTCTTTAATTTTCTTTTTTTTCTTTCACATTATTTCTTTCTGTTTATGTTTGTTTCTATTTTTTTTTCCTTTTTATCTTTTATTATGTCTAGCAATATTGACAATGTTCGAAATTTGTCTCCTTCATATCAAGACGTTGACAATTAATTCTATTTTCGAGCTTTATCATCTACTTACTCAACTTGGTAATATAAAAAAAATATTTTATCGATTAAAATCGGTGTTTTTTGAACCAGACTAACTAGTTGGACCAATAACTGGTAGAGGTACTGGTCGTTAAATGAACACATGGAGTTTGGATGCTATTTTCAATGCCAACCCTATCACAATTTTCATTCTCGAGATTGATGAGCTTTTATGTTTATAATCACTTGGAAAAAAGAAAGTTGTAGCAAATGGAAATAATTTTGGTTTGGTTGGAACTTCAAGGTGAGGAGTTGGTTTCATGGTACAGCCATTTGACTTGATTGTTGTTTGGGCTAAAACTTGAATCAAATTTCCCTTTTGATAATTAAAATTCCAGAGTTTTACTCTGTTTTGGAATTGAAAGGATGCAACATCGAAATTGGTTTGTAAGTTCATTTTTAAATTATCATTTTAATTGGATTGTAAAATTAGGTAATCTTAAAAATTAAAGATAGAAATGTACTAAGAATGGGGAGTTAAGCCAAATACATGAGGATAAACAGGTTAAATGGGAACGACTCTCTTCAACTTTTTTCTATTTCTCCAACTGTTGATTTTCCGAGATATATCAAACAAATTTGTAGAATATGCTCAAGGCATTCCACTAGTGATTTTCTTAGTGTAAGTAATGACCCCATGTCCCTATCCATCCATTTTTTATTACATAAACTACTACACAAATTTAATCTACTTATTATCATCAAACCAATTGCTTTGTCACTTAAATTAATGTACTTGATTAGAGAATATTGCATGAAACGATATTTGTTTGGGTACATATTCACTTAATTATGTTCAACTAAAAAATATTCAATTTAATTACAAGTATTTTCGAAATTTGACTATTTTTTTTGTCAATCTATCGTTAAAATTGATTCATTTGAATACACAAATAGTCACCCAATTATGACAACTATTTTCAAAATTTTGGTCATCTAATTATAACAAATTTGAATTTAGTTACTAATATTTTTGAATTTTGATTTTTTAGTCAATTAATCATCAAATCATTAATGGAGGCTCACGCAGGTGCGAATCCATGCCAGCCCCCCCTAAAATGTAAAATTATTATTTAGCCCCCTATAATTTTTTAAAAATTTTAAATTAGTAAAGGTAAAATTGCACTTTGGCCTCCCTTAAAATTATAAAAATTCGATTTAATCATTTACAAATTATAAAGATATAAACTATAAAAAATTAAAATTTCTTCCGCCCCCCAAAAAAATTTTCCTGGCTTCACCCCTGGGCTCACGTGGCTTTTTTATTAGCATAATAACAATTTTAGTTCTCCAATGTTTACCCATTCTATTAGTTTGGTCTTAATTTCACAAATTTCAATATATTTAACTCTCAACATTTACACATTCTGTCAATTTAATCTTGATTCTAAAAGGTTTAAAAAGAATTATAAAAATTTAAAAAATTATAATGAATTTATGACTCAAATACTAATTTGGCTCTTGGACTTGGCACCTCCTCCCAACTTGGTACTTATAAACGTTGAATTTTTAATTTTTTTTAATTTTAATTTGAGTTTTTTTAGAATAAAGACTAAATTAAGAGAACATATCAATATTAAAGGTTAGAAATCAAATTGATAAACTGTACAAATATTAGAGAACTAAATTTGTTATTATACAAATAAAGAAAAAGATAACAATTAAGTGGTAGAGTGACCAACAAATCAAATCTCAAAAACATTAGTGAATAAAAACTCTTATAATTGAGTGATTATCGGTGTAATTTACCCTATTCATTTTATACGATTAATCATAAAAGTAAGTAATTAATATTAGAGTAAATAGCAATTTCGTATTGCTAAATTTAAATTAGTGTGGTTCATAGGTTGAAGTACCACAAGAGATAGATACCACTAAATCGCAACTCATTCAAATTAATATTAAAAAAATAAATTTCTATTAGTTTTTTAATAAATTTTTATTAGGCTTAGTTAATACCTAAAATCCAAGAGATGAAGAAAACAATGAAGAAAATTAAATGAAATCTAGCTTTGTTTTACGAAAAAAACAAAAATCCATTGTAAATAGCAATGTAGAAAGAAAAATCCAGTTCAATTTTTTGGTATTTTCTTGAAAGGTACCAAAATAAATGAAGAAAAGTTTGCCTCAGTCACACAATCTAAACTCTTTCATGGTGTCTTCTTCGTCTTCTCGTCAAATGAAGCATCAAGTTTTCTTGAGCTTTAGAGGAGAAGACACGCGCCTTAATTTTACCAGCCATCTTCTGAAAGCTTTGAAAGACACAGGAATCAATGTTTTCTTCGATGAAGATACACTGGAAAAAGGGGACCAACTTTCACTAGCACTTTCTCAAGCAATTGCAACCTCAAATCTTTCAATCATTGTTTTGTCTGTCAACTATGCTTCTTCAAAACCATGTGTTGGGAAGAAACCGAACAACCGAACGGAAGCGAAGCACAACCGGTGTTCTTTCTCTTCCTATAACTCTTGTCAAATATTATGGCAAGCATAATAGCACAAAAATATTTGTTCTCTAGCAACCGCAACGAAAATGATAAATAGAGACACCGATATTTTTACGTGGAAAACCCCTCTAAATCAAGGGTAAAAACCACGGGACTTTAGAGTCCGATCAAAAGCTCCACTATAATCAAATGTTCAGCTACAAGATTACAATATCAAGCCTACAACAAGTATTCAACTCCAACAAGGCTAACAATATATAATCTTTAGCAAAAGAGAGAAAAATTGGAGAACATCACCAAAAACGTAGCTGCTGTAAAACGGGTATTTCTGACACTACAGGACTCAGATGAAAACTCCAACCGTACAAAGTCAAGAACACCTTATCGTCTAGCTGCTGTCCAAAAATCAGCTCAATCGAACCACGGATGGACCTCCGATCGAAGAGTTGATCACAACTGCTCCAAACTTGAGAAACTAATTTTTCCGGCTTAAAAGCTCTCTGTTTCTCGTCTGTTTCTCTTCCTTATTTTTCTCTCTAATCTGATATTTGAGCTCCCTCTCACACGTTAAAAAAATGGCTGCCACTAATATGCTGCCCACGTATAAGACAAAAGAGAATAATAGATAAAAGCCAAGGAACAAAAATTGCCATGAAACATGGCTGATTTTATGGGTTCCCCACTTAGTGGAACCCACCCAACAAATCTCCCCCTCCAACTATGTGGGGAATGCCTCCATACCGGAGATCAAACAACATGCTTCAAACTTTCCTCTTGGTAAAGCCTTCACAACATATCAGCACCATTATCATCGGTGATGTATCTTCTCAAGCTCTAACAACTTAGCTTCAAGAACATCTCGTATCCAATGGTACCTCACATCAATATGCTTAGATCTAGCATGAAAAGTTGGATTCTTACCAAGATGAATAGCACTCTGGCTATCACAATATAGGACATACTTCTCCTGAGTAAAACCAAGCTCATGCATAAACTTTTTCATCCAAAGCATCTCCTTGCACGCTTCGGTTGCTGCAATGAACTCTGATTCGGTGGTGGACAATGCAACACACTTTTGTAATCTCGATTGCCATGCCACAACTCCCCCTGCATAAGTGATCAAGTAACCTAAAGTAGATCTCCTCGAGTCAATATCTCCGGCCATGTCTGAATCTGTATAACCAACAAGAACATGTTTCTTATTGCCGAAACAAAGTTTCATGTTGGAAGTGCCACGAAGATATCTCATAATCCACTTCACTGCATTCCAATGCTCTCTGCCTGGATTAGAAAGAAAATAACTGACTGTACCAACGGCATAAGCCAAGTCTGGTCTCGTGCAAACCATTGCATACATCAGAGTCCCCACGACTGAAGAGTAAGGAATTTTCTGCATCTCTTCCTTCTCCTTTTCTGTGGAAGGACTATGCTTAACACTCAATCTAAAGTGCATAGCAAAGGGAGTGCTCACCGCTTTAGCTTTGTCCATGCTAAACCTTTGAAGTACTTTCTCGATGTACCTCTCTTGTGATAACCATAATTTCTTGGCCTTTCTATCACGTGTCAATTTTACGCTAAGAATTTGCTTTGCTGGCCCCAAATCCTTCATTGCAAAGGATTTACTCAACTCTTGCTTCAACTTCTCAATTCTAGAAGCATTCTGACCAACAATAAGCATGTCATCAACATAGAGCAAAAGGATTATAAAATCATCACCAGAGAATCTCTTAACAAACACACAATGATCAGAAGTAGTCTTCTTGTAGCCTTGCTCCCCCATGACAGACTCAAACTTCTTGTACCATTGCCTTGGAGCTTGCTTCAAACCATACAAGCTCTTTTTCAATCTGCACATATAGTCCTCTTTCCCGTGTGCAATAAATCCCTCTGGCTGCTCCATGTAAAGCTATTCTTCCAAGTCACTATGAAGAAAAGCAGTTTTCACGTCCATTTGTTCAACCTCTAAGTCATAACAGGCTGCCAAACTCAGTATAGTTCTGATAGAGGACATCTTCACAACCAGAGAAAATATTTCTTCAAAATCAACCCCCTTTTTCTGAGTATAACCGTTGACGACCAATCTAGCCTTGTACCGTGGAGATGAAGACTTCTCTTCTTGCTTCAACTTGTAAACCCACCGATTCTTCAAGGCTCTTTTGCCCTTGGGCAGTTTCACCAACTCAAAGGTATGGTTCTCATGCAAGGATTGAAGTTCATCTTTCATCGCTTCAACCCACTGATCTTTGCATTCACTTTCCATAGCCTCTTCATAACATTCAGGTTCTCCCCCGTCAGTTAAAAGAACATATTCATCAGAAGAATACTTGACAGAAGATTTTCGATCTCTAGAAGACCTTCGAAGTGGAACTGCTGGTGGAGCTATAGGTGCTTGTTGTTGATCGTTTACAACATCATCCATGGGAGCATCAAAGTCACCTATATCCTGATGGTCATCAGTAATATCACTATGCACATCATCCTGGATAGGACCTGGTAAAGAGTTTAGGGGAACCGGATTCACATCGAATAAATCACCATTGTCTTGTGAATTCACTTTCTCCATCTTATCAATGTCATCGATGGTCTGATCCTCAATGAAGACAACATCTCTGCTTCTCACGAGTTTCTTCTGAACGGGATCATAGAGTCTATAACCAAACTCACCATCTAGACCATAACCAACGAAGATGCATTGTCGAGTCTTGGCATCCAACTTGGATCTTTCATCCTTTGGAACATGAACAAATGCTTTACAACCGAACACACGTAAGTGATCATATGACACATCTTTGCCAAACCAAACTCTATCTGGCACATCACCTTGCAAAGAAACACTAGGTGACAAATTTATCACATGTGTCACTGTATTTAAAGCTTCAGCCCAAAATGATCCTAGCAGCTTTGAATCTGACAACAAACATCTGACTCTCTCGATCAGTGTTCGGTTCATTTTTTCAGCTAACCCATTTAACTGTGGAGTCTTTGGTGGTGTTCTCTGATGTCTGATTCCCTGTCGCAGACAATACTCATGAAATGGCCCCGTGTACTCGCCACCATTATCGCATTTAAATGCACTTCAACTTCTTTCCTGTTTCCCTTTCAACTGATGCATGAAACTGTTTAAACACCTCAAAGACTTGATTTTTAGACTTCAAAGTGTAAACCTATAGCTTTCTCGAATAATCATCAATGAAAGTCACAAAATAAAGTGCACCGCCAAGTGACCTTACTTTTATCAGACCACAAATATCTGAATGGACTAACTCTAGCAACTCTGACCTTCTATGAGGAGGACGGCTTCTAAAAGAAACTCTTCTCTGCTTTCCTGCTAGATAATGAGCACAATCCTTCAGTGTAGCATTCTTCAAACCCGAAAGTTGATTCTTCTTCGCTAAACAATTAAGCCCCTTCTCACTCATGTGACTAAGTCGTTTATCCCACAACTCAGTTGAGCTGTCATTCACTGTCACATTCACCGTCTCTCGAGAAGCTGAAGCTTGCATCAAATATAAATTTGAGCTCTTCTTTCCTCGAGCCACAACCAAGGAGCCTTTAGTCAGCTTCCACTGCCCCTCACTAAAGGTGTTACAGAATCCCTCATCATCAAGCTTTCCTGCAGAGATCAAATTCAAATGGATATCCCGTGCGTGTCTGACATCCTTGAGAGTTAACTTTGTTCCATTGTTACTTACCAAGTGAACATCTCCCATACCAACAACCGGAACCAAACCGTCATTACCCATCTTCAATACCCCAAAATCACCAGGAGTATAAGATGTGAAGAAATCCTTCCTCGACGTGACATGAAGTGATGCACCAGTATCAATCACCCAACTAGTCTCATCACATGCTAAGTTGACCAAATTCTCATCACGAATGACCAACAGATCTTCACGATAGCAGTAGCAACACGCTCGGATTTTTCATCATCATTCCGATCGTATTTATCACCACATTTGTTCTCTTTCTTCCACTTAAAGCAGTATTTCTTGATATGGCCTTTCTTACCACAATAATGACACTCAAGATTCTTGTATCTCGATCTTGACTTGCTTCGGCCTTTATCTCTACTCTTTCTATCTTTGTCTCTGTTCCTCCCCCTGTTCTCGGTAACCAACACCTCGGACTGTGATGTAGAACCCTGAGATCGTCTTCTGACCTCTTCATTCAACACACCACTCTTAGCCAAATCCAAGGTAATAATACCCTTTGGGGCAGAATTAATGAGCGAAACCCGGAAAGTCTCCCAAGAGTCCGGTAGAGTAGCAAGCGACCAAAGTCCTAAAATCTCGTCATCAAATTTGACACCCATACCAAGCAATCGATTCATCACGCTCCAAATTCACTCACATGGTCAGCTATAGACGTTCCTTCTTTGTATTTCAACGCCATCATTTTCTTCAAAGAAAAACAACTTGTTATTGCCCGATCTCAAGCATACAAGCTTTCAAGCTTCTCCCACAATGTTCGAGCATGTGTCTCCGATCAATGTGGTTGTAAACATTTTCTTCAACAAATTGTCGAATAAAGCCACACACTTGTTGATGCTTAAATTCCCATTCTTCATCACTTTTCGAATCGGGTTTTTGAGTAGCAAAGACCGGAAGATGCAGAGCCTTCACAAACAACAAGTCCTTCATTTTATTCCGCCAAAGTTGATAATTTGTGCCATTCAACATAATCATCTTGCTCGTATTAATTTCCATAATTATTTGACAGAATAACCGAGCTCTTGATACCAGTTTGTTGGGAAGAAACTGAACAACCGAACGGAAGCGAAGCACAACCGGTGTTCTTTCTCTCCCTATAACTCTTGTCAAATATTATGGCAAGCACAATAGTACAAAAATATTTGTTCTCTAGCAACCTATCAACCACAAATCAACCAATGCAACCGCAACGAAGATGATAAATAAAGACACCGATATTTTTACGTGGAAAACCCCTCTAAATCAAGAGTAAAAACCACGGAACTTTAGAGTCCGATCAAAAGCTCCACTATAATCAAATGTTCAGCTACAAGATTACAATATCAAGCCTACAACAAGCATTCAACTCCAACAAGGCTAACAATATGTAATCTTTAGCAAAAGAGAGAAAAATTGGAGAACATCACCAGAAACGTAGCTGCTGTAAAACGGGTATTTCTGACACTACAAGACTCGGATGAAAAATTCGACCGTACAAAGTCAAGAACACCTTATCGTCTAGCTGCTGTCCAAAAATCAGCTCAATCAAACCACGAATGGACTTCCGATCGAAGAGTTGATCACAGCTGCTCCAAACTTGAGAAACTAATTTTTCTGGCTTCAAAGCTCTCTGTTTCTCTTCTGTTTCTCTCCCTTATTTTTCTCTCTAATCTGATATTTGAGCTCCCTCTCACACGTTAAAAAAATGGCTGCCACTAATATGCTGCCCACGTACAAGACAAAAGAGAATAATAGATAAAAGCCAATGAACAAAAATTGCCATAAAACATGGCTGATTTTATGGGTTCCCCACTTAGTGGGACCCACCCAACACCATGCTTGGCTAAACTCTCTGACATCATGGACCGCAAGGATACTGAAGGACATATTGTTCTTCCCATCTTTTATCATGTTGATCCTTCTGATGTACGGAATCTTGCTGCGAGATTCAAAACCTCCTTTGATGACCATGAATCAGAAAAGCTAGATCAAGTACAGCAATGGCAAGCCGCCTTTGTTGAAGTTGGTAAATTAAAAGGGTGGCATATAGAAGGAGGCAAATTCGATAGGTAACTAAACATTTTTCATCTTTTTATATTTGGCTTATCTTTGTTTTAGATTTTATATATAATTATATTTTTATTTTGGTTATTTGCTAGACCTGAAACCGAGTACATTAAGGATATTGTTGAATATGTTATAAAAAAGTTGATGAACAGCAAGGGTGGAAGTGCTTCTGAAGAATTGGTTGGAATAGATGATAAAAAAAGGACGATTTTGAGACTGATTGATCAAGAAGACAGTCGTGTAATAGGACTTTGGGGAATGGGTGGTATTGGCAAAACTACCCCTTGCTGATGCTGTATATAAAGAAGCCTTTACAAAGTTTGAAGATCATTGTTTTCTCCAAAATGTTAGTCAGAAAATAGAAAGACAAGGAATAGAATCTTTACGAAATGAATTTCTTTCCAAACTATTAAACCAAAAAATCCACATAGGCACCCCGTCCATAAGTTTAACTTTAATAGAGAGGCTCAATAACAAAAGAGTGATTGTTGTCTTTGATGATGTTAATGACCCAGACCAAATAGAATGTATGGGTGTCAAATATTTTGGGGATGGGAGTAAAATTATTATAACATCTAGAGATAGACAAGTACTTAAGAATGGACGAGCTGACAAAATGTACGAGGTAGAGAAGTTAAATGAGAATGACTCTCTTCAACTATTTTCTACATTTGCATTCAAGCTATTGAATCCTTCTGTTGATTTTCGAGATCTATCGAACAAGTTTGTAGAGTACGCCCAAGGTAGTCCACTTGCTCTTAAAGTTTTGGGTTCTAAATTGTATACAAAGACTAAAAAAGATTGGGAAAGTGAGGTGGAGAAGTTAAAGGAATATGGGCAACCAAAAATTTTACAGATTTTGAAGAGAAGCTTTGATGAGTTTGATGAAATAGAAAAGAATATATTTCTTGACATACATTTTTAAAAGGGAATCCAAGGAAAAGGTAGAAGAAATTCTAAGTTGCTGTTATAAGGGTGCAGCGTGTGGAATAAGTAACTTGATTGACAAGTGCCTACTTGATACTTATTGTGAATATGGTAGTATTAAATATATTTCTGTGCATGATATGCTTGAAGAGATGGGTGAGGACATTGTTCGCCAAGAATCGAAAAGCATTGGAATGCGCAGTAGATTATGGAGTCCTGAGGATGTGGATAAGGTGCTCAGATATAGTAAGGTAAATGCTAATTGTTTGTATATTCTTTTTTCATGATCAAATTAAATATGTGTTGTCACCTATTAACAAATTTAATTAATTGTAATTATTTTTAGAGTTTAATTTAATGCACAATGCACTACCAATGAATCCTATGATATGATAATTAGGTTTTAAAAAGATCCAAGTAAGTTTATTTTTAATTATTTGTCATCATCTTCTTCACTGATAGTATATGAATTGTACGCTATCATCAAATAAAAATCCTTACTTCAAAGATTTTTTAAATAAGATGTCTTTGTGTGATATAGTCAATTCTTAGGGTATAAATGAAATTTGCTCAAAAGTTTAGTGGGTTAGTTAAATATCTAATTCATTGTTTAAAAATATATTTTTTTATATCTTTATTGATTATTTATATATATTGTTATTATGGGAATCAGCCAATTCAAAGAATAAACTTAAATATGCCCTAAATTGATAATATACGATCATGTCCTACTATTTTTTAGAACATGCATAACCTTAATTAGATATTTCATCTTCTATATATTTATGGAAAGTTTGAACATGAAGTAGGAAGATATTTCCTAATGAATTAAGGTATAACATAGGATCCACTTAAGGATCTACCATTCTATTGGGTTAGTCAAATATCTAATGCATTACTTTAAAAAGCAAAATAAAATTAAACACTTTATATATCTAAAAGTTCATGTAAATAAAAAGGTATGCGAAATTAGCCTAAGCCTTTCGTAATATAATTACTTTCTTTATAGGTGATTAAATAGAACAACCATAAATTTGTCTATACACATGCTTGATAATTTATATATATTTTTTTATAGGGGTCTGGATCAATTGAAGGAATAAAGTTAGACATGTCTCAAATTAAAGATAAGCTACGATTACATCCTTCCGCTTTTGAGAACATGTTTAATCTTAAATATCTCTACTTCTATTCATGTAACTCTAACAAGAAGCTACTTGCAGACGAACATGATACTGTATCTCTTCCTAATGAGTTAAGGTATCTTTGGTGGTATTATTTCCCCTTCAAATATTTATCATCAAGTTTTAATTCGAAGAATCTTATTGTGTTGAATTCATCAAATGGCAACATAGATCAACTTTGGGATGACAATGATCATAAGGTATATTCTTTCATATTTTGCTCATTCAAGAATTTTTTGAAAAGATAAAAAGGATTCTAATTGATGTGTCTATAAATCATATGATCGGCATCTTATTAAAACTTTTTACGAACAAATATAATAATCTTTTCATTTTTGATTTAGCCCATTGTACGTGGATGGTGCTTAAAAGTGATGAAACTATTTTATATTTTGTTGCACAGGACTTTGTTAATTTAAGGGAACTTAATGTTTCCGAATGCAAGAATTTAAGGAAGATCCCTAATCTATTAGGAGCCATCAATCTTGAAACACTTGACTGTAGCGGGCGTGAGAGTTTGGTTGAACATCATTGCTTGAATCGTTTGACATCTCTAGTACTTCTTCAACTTGAGGAATGTTATAGTCTCAAGGAGTTTCCCGAGCTCCCAATTAACTTTTCTTATTTAAATTTAGAAAAAACTGGAATAGAAGAAGTACCCGATTCAATTGAGCATCTCACAAGTCTTGAAATGTTTATTTTGAGCAACTCGATGGTCAAAAATGTATCGAGCCATATTTCAAAGTTGGAATCCCTTAGTCTGTTGGATCTTAGTTATTGCCCAATCGCTGAATTCCCAGAAACCCCAAGAAATTTAAGAATATTACGGTTACGTGGTACTCAAATTGAAAAAGTACCATTGTGTTTTGACTGTCAAAGTAGTCTTACGCTCTTAGATTTGAGCAACACAAGTATTCAAAAGCTACAGTGCAATATGAGCAGCTCTAGTTCTGGAGATATTAAAACAGTTGATGTGCCCTCATCGATCACAAGGTTTGAAAACCTTGTACGTTTGAAAATGAATTATTGCAATAGCCTTAAATTACTCTCAGAGGTTCCACCAGATCTAAGCTACTTGGAAGCACATGACTGCTCGTCATTAGAAAAAGTAACCTTCACAGATCAAAATCTATTTGAACTCCCTGATGATATTTTCATGAAATTCTCTAATTGCTTCAATTTGAATCAAGATTCAATTGATGACATTTTGGAGACTGCCATGTACAAAGTTGGAGCCCAAGTAGAGACAAGGATATCGTTTTGGGAGATTGGTTGGGAGTCACAAACGTTTTTTTGTTTCCCAGGAAATGAAATTTCAGCAAATAAGTTTGAGTTTCAGAGCTTGAATTCTTCAATAAATTTGAAGATAGCCCCAAATTGGCGTGTTGGGGGACGATTCTTGGCTTTTTCTATCTGCCTTGTGGCCGATCTAATAGACTTCTGTGGCTATAAAAATCTTGAATGTATCTGTGAATACCAACTGAAAGCCACCGATGGTGGTAATGAAAAGTTCAAAACGAAGTGGTATGATCATGAGGATGGAGACTTAGACTTAGACTCTGAGTTTGAAGACTTTGAGTTCATGGGTGATCACGTGTTGATTCTGTTTAATGACGATATGGTTAAAAAAGACGAAGATTATGTGGAGGCATCTTTTGAGTTCTACATAAAAGGTCACTACTACAGTTGGAAAGAGGTTAAAGATAAAACCGATGATATAGAAGTGAAGAAATGCGGTGTTCATGTATTTTATGTGGATGAAGATCAGTTTGATGAGATGAGGAATGATGTATCGGATGAAAATCAATTTGAAGAGACGAGCGGTGATGAATCGGATGAAGATCAATTTGATGAGATGAGCAGTGATGCATCGGATGAAGATCAATTTGATGAGACGAGCAGTGATGCATTGGATGAAGATCAAGAAATGTTCAACTTTGATGAGATGAGCAAGGATGTATATGATGTGGAAAAAGATATTCCCGAGCCCATCCCTCAACGTAAAAGGCGTAAGCCCATTTAAACAAAAAACCCTAAGACCTCCGGTTGCATAGGTAAGTGGGTTTCGTTTCATTTTCCATTTCACATTCTCTTTTTCTTAATTGTCAGTACAGATATTAAGACTTATACTTAATTATTTTTGACAGTCGGTTGACTAGTTATTAGTTGGTTTTATTAATTCATAGGATCAGTGGTGGACTTCATTGTTTAGTTTCTAGCATTGGTGCTAATGGCATAGCCAGTAAGTAAAAATTTAATCATCTCAACACTCACTGCATTTTGCTTCAACCATATATTGATCCATTGATTTATGTTTCATATTTCCTGTAAAAGTTAGTGAATACGTTAATTATAACCTATATATGCTTTTATGTTGATGTAGGAATTAGCTATTTATTGTGCTTTATATTTTACAATTATATAACTGTGATCTGTAGATCTTGTAAAACTTGCATATTTGATAATCTACTGGATTTGCAGAGTAGGGTTGTCTTTGATATCTTCCTTCTCACCAACAAAACATGTTCTCATGAAATTTCTGGTCTTGGTGTCAAGGATATGATCAATGCAAGACCATTTTTATCTCACATTATGGATATGCTTTTTAGTCTCACCTTTCTTAATGAAATGTAGTATAAGTTAGCCAAAACCTAGAGATTAAGCTTTGACCTCTTAAATTTGCTACTTTGAAGGGAATGAATGGAAGTGATTGGTGTAAGAAAAGCAGATGACAAACCAAAATCATGGGGGAATAGCAGATCTTTGGAAAGATGCTTTGAACTTTAGCTTTAAAAAAACAAAAATGAGGAACAGGTAATCATTACTTTGTCTTGAATCTTCGATTACCTTTGACTCTGATTTTTAGCTTCCTCATGCCATTCTTTTCCTCAGATTTATCAAAGGACTAAAAATCAAGAATTTGCGGAAGTTGTTCTTTGGTCAGAACCTGTGAAATGTACATGAACCAGAAAAAAAAGTTGTACAAATCCAAGTATCATGGTAGAGCTAATGTACTTGACACAATGGGTGCACTTAATTTTATGATGGGTCCACTTTGATTATGATATCAGTTTTGACTGAAACTGTTGAGAGATGACCATTCATGCAGCAAACACATTTAACGAATCCATCAAGATTGGTGAGCTCACAAAAAGTGACGAGCCCATTACTTTGGCAAACTAAGAATATGAATAAGATTTGAAGAGCTTGATTGCAAATTATGTTTACAGATTATATTTTCTTTTTAGAAAATTTAGTATTTATTAATATAATATATGTAGCAGTTATTATCATAAAATTTTAAATTATTTCTTTCCATATTTAACAGTTTTTCTTGTTATAAATACATTTGTTGCATTGTTCAAAATGTATGAGTGAAAAATAATAAAAACCTTAGCAAATAATTTTGTTGTTAAATTTCGTTCCTTCTCAGCAATACTTTCTTACTTAACATCGAAATTCGAATAATTGGCATCAGAGCTATCTTCTTAAGGGTCATTTTTTCTGTTTATAAATAGCTTCCGTGAGTTTTTCACCACCTTCACTGTTTATTTTCAATGGCGAAAATTATCATATATGGGTTGTTAAAGATGAACAATCTACAAGCTTATGAATTGTGGGAGGTTGTGAATACTGATATAGAGCATGCACCATTGAGGGAAAATGTAACACAACAAACCTAGCTTAAACGTTATGGCCAAATCTGATGATGTCACATGGAATGGAATTTGAAAGCGAAAGTGTCAAGTTAAAACCGTTTCCGTTTATTATCTTCTATTAATCTCTCATTGGTTTCAAAATCCTTTTATCGTTAATTTGACTCGTTTAAACACATATTCTATGGCGGAAGCTTTTAAAACCGTGAGATTTAAAGAAAACCATTCGAGTTTAGAAAAATGTTGTTTTAAAGGAAATCGAGTTTTCGTGTTCATGAAAACAGTTAAAGAACAAAGTAAAGGTAAACAGTCCCAAAAAGTCCAATTTACAACAAAATACTCCAAGAATAATAAAAATTAAATTAGTCCAATAACCGTGTGGTCACCGTAGAGTCCTCCGCCGCACCAATCCGTCTAATTCTGGGGATTACCTGTATAGATAAAACAAAAAAGGGCAAGTTTACATAAACTCAGTGTGTAATCTCCACAAATCACATGCATACAGTCAGTCACAACAAATAGTCAAATCTGATGCAGGCCTAAGCCCATTTCGATTCGATGAGCGATTCGGGCCTTAGCCCATTTCAGTTTCAGTAACAGATATGCATTAGGGCCTAAGCCCGTCACAGTAACAGTATCATATATACATTTATCAGTAACAGAATCCTAACCAACCAGCCTCTACATACCATCTCCGTCCATCCCTTTACTCTATGTGGGGTTTAAAACACCCACCCATCCCTACACTCCAAGTAGTACCGAATGCAGCACATAATCAGTAAATTATAGCTGAGCTGCCAGATATTAGGCTTAAGAGCCTTTCAGTACACTTCCTCCAAATATCAACATCCCAACCAAATGCAATGCATCATACAGTATATGACATGCTAATACACATACAGTTCAATATTCATTCATATAATCATCATGCTCAGTACATACATAATACATACAATTCACGCATTTAGGGGTCTAAATAGTGCTTATTGACCCTACAGTAGGTTCACAGTCAACTTGGGTGGCCCGTGCAACCTTAGAACACATTTCGGTTAAATGGGCTCACACGCCCATGTGGCCTGCCCGTGTGGGCCTACATGCCTAGATTGGCCTTGGCCCGTATGGATCACATGACCTAGCCCAAATTCCCACACTTCCGTGTGGCCCACGCAGCCCAAATCAATCTAGCCCGTGTGTCGTACACGGCCTACCTGGCCATCACACGGCCGTGTCTTGAGCGCATGGCCTGGCTTCGTCGATCACACGCTCGTGTTATAACACATGACCTACCACACGGGCGACCACACGCTCGTGTGGCATTGACAGTGGGGTTTTCGACTTTTGTCGAAACCCTGTTTTTTATGTTTTCGAGTACACACAGTACGATTTCGATGCTACTGCAACTATGAGCACTCCAGAACCTAAAAACATCTAAAATGCCTCCTAATTTATTACTTAAAATGATAACTAAACCAATCCCAAATGAGTTATTCAGTAGATTGAGCAACCAAAACCTTACTTTCAATCGAGCAACAGTACTTCCACACCACTAATCCCTCGACGAATGATTTCGAGCCTCTGAATATTCCCCTAATCAGAAATAAACACAAATAATCCCCGTTACAACATTAACTTCAACCTTAAGATAGCGACAAAAAAGTTACTTACCGTCGAGCATAAACAATGTTGAACAAAAAGGAAGACAATTGCAAAACTGAAAAAGAGAGGAAGAAAGCAGAGAAAAACTTATCATCCCTTAATTATCTCCACTAACCCACTACTCAGAATTCCTGTTTGACCGAAACTCTCTCGGTCAAACGAGCAAAAATAGACTCTTATACTCATGCAGGGATTCGAACACAAGACCTTTAACAATCTGGCACTCCCCTTAACCACCAAACCAGTAGGCCCATTCTATTATGATTTCATCCACAATTAGCCTTAAACCCACTGAGCAAGGGTAAGGCTTAAATTAGAAAAAAAAATTCCAAAATTTGCCAAAGACAAGGTTTGAACTTAAGACCTCTCATACATACCCAGAACACTTAACTACTGAAACATATACACAGTTGTGTCATTTTAACAGAAATAGAAATATAAATTTTGGGGCGTTACAGACAACACTACAATCGCTCAAATCAAGCACCACAGTGATGAAAGAGCTAAAATATATAAGCACTACAGTCTCAGATATCATATTCACACACATCATGGCCTGCGAGACTCCAAATGAAGCTTGGGATAAGCTAAATGAAGATTTTCAAGGTTCAGACAAGTCCAGACAACAACAACAACTGATTAATCTCATGAGAGATATTGAGAATTTGAAGATGAAGGAGGCTGAAACAGTGAAGCAGTTTGTAGACAGAATCATGGCAACAGTAAATAATATTAGGTTACATGGGGAAGAGTTCGTAGACAACAAGGTCATTGAAAAGGTCATAACAACGTTTCCTAATAGGTATGAATCGAAGATTTACTCACTTGAAGACTCAAAGGACCTCTTGGTGATCTTTTTTCAAAGTTGAAAAATGCATTGTAAGCTTAAGAGCAAATGAGAGCGTTAAGGTATTGGAAGCACGTAAAAGAAGAAGCATTGCGAGCCTTGAGTATTAATGATGCAAACCCCCAGAAATGTAAGGGTAAAAAAGGTTGGACAAAGAAGAAAGAGGATATATGGAGAGATGGTGGTAATAAAGAAAATCCATCATGCTCTCGCTACAAAATAACAAATCACTCGAAAAGGTATTGCTAGTTCAGGCCAGATATTCAATGTAGAAGCCGTAAACAATTTAGTCATATGAAGAGGGTGTGCAAGAATAAGGGGCACACACAACAATAAAAAACTCAGGCTCAAATTGTTGAAGTAAGTCAAGAAGAATTCATGTTCGTAGCATCATGCGAAGCCCAGTTCGTGAAATCTTACGAGCCCTCCTGTGAAGCACAACTCGTTGCACCATGCGAGCCCTTTAAAAAAAAGTAGAAAGAACTAGCTTGTTAACAGTAGATGCACAAACCACATGACTTGAGATGAAACCATCTTCAAGAGAATTGATAGAAGTTGCATTTTAAAAAGTTAGAATTGGAAATGAACAACTTATTGAAGGGAAAAGAGAATGTGTTGATCAGCACTCCAATAGGTACTAAAGTAATAACAGATATGCTTTTAGTTCCTAAAATAGATCATAATCTCCTCAGCATTAGTCAATTGATGGAAAAGAAATACACTATTGTTTTCAAAGATAAGGGTTGCACTATATTTGATTCATTGGGATAGGAAGTGGTGACAATCCCAATAAATAATAAAAGCTTTATGCTGGATTGGAACTTTGAGACTTTAAGAGCCTATACCAATTAAGTGGATAAATCATATAGTTGGTACAAAAGACAGGGATATGTGAATTATAATTCCCTTAGTCAAGTGTGCAAGTCAAAATCGGTTGAGACGATGATTAAAGTTGAAAATAAAGATGAAGATGAAGGCTTTGATGATCTTCTTGTTAAAAATATCAGGCCTATTGTTGAAACTTATCACAGATGTGACTTAGCATTATTGGAGCCTACAATTTTTGAAAAAGTTGCACGAGAAAACAATATTGGAGTTTGCTGCAAGATGGTTAAGAAATAGTGTTGCAAATTGACCACTCATGCAATAGCAAGCAACAGGATGAAGTGTGAGCTTGCAAGCTCACAAAAATTCAAGTTGCAAACTCGAAAAAAGTGCGAGTTGACAAATATGTGAGCTATAGAAACTGCAACTGCAAACTGAATGAAATACATGCCGTAAAAGTGTGTGGACACCAGAATGCGAGCCCATCAAAGTACAAGCTTGCAAACTTGCTGATATTTTGACCAAACCACTTGAAAGTTCAGGTTTGAGAAACTGAGAAAGGAAATTGGTGTTCGCAGCATAAGGGCCAAGGAGGAGTGTTGGGAGATGACCATTGATGTAGCAAACACACTTGGCAAACCCATCAAGATTGGCGAGTCCATTACTTTTGCGAACTAAGAATATGAACAAGATTTGAAGAGCTTGCTTGCAAGTTATGTTTATAGATTATATTTTTTTTAGAAGATTTAGTATTTATCAGTAGAATATATTAAGCATTTATTAGCATAAAATTTTAAGTTATTTCTTTTCATTTAGCAAATTTTTTTTGTTATAAATACTCTGTTACATTGTTCAAAAAATATAAATGAAAAATAATAAAAATCTTAGTAAACAATTTTTTTGCTAAATTTCTCGTTTCTCCTCTACAATACCTTTTAATTAGCATCAAAATTCTAACAGAAACTTCTATTTTTGTTACGGCCTCTCTAATTGTTTCAGCATTGAAAACTTGAATTAAAATCCCAAAGTTTGATATTTGGAATTAAAAATTCCCAACAGAAGGCACTTGTTGGCATATTTGAGCCAAGTTGAGTTCACCCAAATTGGGTATTTCTTGAAATCAACATTATTCTTCAGCAAGTTATAGGGAATTCCATCAAATGGAAATTCATGAATGGTAACATAAATTCTTAAATTTATTTATTTATTATTCCACAATATAGTTAATATGAAATCCAAACAGAGACTTGTTGGAGGAGATATAGATTTACCTAATCCCATACATGTTCACTCTGTTTTACCATTGAAAGGAAGCAACCGCCGACTTAAGTCATTATGCATTAACTTTTCTATCACCTCATATTTTTCGTATATAATTTCCGTTCATATATTCAGTTCTCTACGACAATATTCCATAACTTTAAAACTTAAATCTTCGCATTTACAAGAACTTTATTCATTCCTATTGTATGGAAGCCGAAGATTTTAATACAGTAACAAAAAAGATTCGTCATGGGAATTCATAAAATATCCATAGGACGCCAGTCGCCATGGTGAGTACCAAAATTCAGATACTAATGTTCATAAAGATCAGCGGTGCTCACTGCTCATGCCATAGGAAGTAAGTAGAGATTTAATCCCTTCAAAATTTATAAAATTACAAAGTTCAATGGTAAAATTGTATTGCGATCCTCTAAAACTTATAATTCATCTTTAATCTTAGGCTAATTTTCTAGCTTCGTCTTTGAACAAACTCAATCTCTCAACAGCCAAATATAAAGCATTCTCTGTGAGGTGACAACTAAAATAGGGCTGTCAGCCAGGATATTTCTGATTACCGTACAATTTTTTTCTAGCATTGTTAATAGTAAATTTGGCAGCGTTTAAATTAATTGCCAATGATAGAAAAGAAGTGTTTTCTGCTTACCAGGATCACAGCTCTACAAATTGCTTCTGATTTAGAAAATGCTATACCTTTTATTTGAAAAAATATATATTATATTATTTAATGATTCACTCAGTTCCTCACTTTCTTGGCTGCAAAAAATCCCAACATTTCTCATCAATTCCTCCACATCTTCCCTATGAATTTTCACACCATCTTCTTTCTTGTCAATAGATGATAAAATTGAAATTCCATTGCTTGAACTGTCAAAACAAAGATATCTCGCACAATCTGGTGCCTTTAATATGTCATTTTCATGCTCTAGAAAATATCAGTATCTTGAAGGAAAGCTTTTGATATGCTATTATAAAATGTTTATGTATGAAACAATAGATTCAAATCAAGAAATGGAAAGTGGTTAGTGTTTGGATTTTCTGCAAAGCTTTCCATTGAAGTTGTATACACAAATATATAATTGGCTAAAAGCCTAAAAAGCTAAGGATGAAAAGCAAGAAAATTATTAGCCAGGTTGAGAGGATGATATTGAAAAACAAATAATTTTAATGTATTGTGATCCTAAACTATTTATAAAATCCACAATAATAAAAAAAAGTTTCAAATTTAGGGTCCAAATTCGCGAAATCGACACAGCCAACCACATGACTATGTTGCAGCCTATGTGGTCAGGCTGTGTAGAAGGGGTCAACCCGTGTGGCTCCTGTAGCTTGCTCCGATTTTTCAATTTTTGCTCATTTTGCTCCCAAATGCTTTCCTAACTATAAAAACATGAATTTAAAGGATTTGGGGCATAAAATTCACAATTTACATCAAATAATCACCCAAAAAAAATATTACAAACGAGGTTAAAATATGTTACTTTTAACACTTATCATAAATAAAACCTATCTTCAAAAAAAAAAAAAAATTAAACCTTATTCAAGCCAAGTTTTGATAGGATACGTTTTAAAATTTGACCAAAAAGTCATTTTAATTAATTTTGTATAAACTACTTGCACTTTTGTAGTCTAAATATTTGTTTTCTCTCACTAAAGTTGTCAAAAGAAAAATCATTAACTTGGAGGTTAAATTTGAAAAAAGAAACATAAGCAGCAACGTCGAAAGCAGGTTAAACGCTTTTCCAAAGTTAAATTATAGTTTTGGTCCCTATATTATATTCAAATTTGAAATTTAATTTTTATACTTTAATTAATTTAGCATAATCTTTATATTTTTATAATTTTATTAGTTAGTCTAAATATGTAGCACTATTAACTAGTTTGATTAAAACTTTGATGTGGATCTTTCTTTTTTGTTTTTAAAAAAAAAATTCTCCCAATTAATCATGCTGACATTCTTATAATGAAAGCGATGTTTTTAAGAAAAATTCACATTAAGATTTTAATTGAATAATTAATAGTGTTATTTATTTCTACTAACACGATAATAGTAAATATCAAATTATAAGGATCAAATTCTAAATCTGATCATAGTAGATGGGCCAAGACAAGAATTTGACCCTTCACCATCAAAACCCCTTGTCTCTTTTGTCAGTAAAAGAGAAGAAGAGTGATATTTAAAAATAATAATAATAATAAATACAGACCACACCAGATTTCTTTTTTCTTTTTAAAAGTGACTATTGGCTGATGATGGGTTGAAAAAGTAGGTGGCGCGGTCTGACCAGTTGATAATACTGAGTTACACTATTCAAAACGAGTCATTTTATTAAATAATTTTTTGTTCAGATAATTTTATTAATTAATTAAATTTTTTAGATTATTTACTAAAAAAAGCTGAATTAAGCTGTAAAATATAAATATAATTTAGACAAAATTGTTGAAATAGAATAAGTAACAAACCATCATTGTGTTGTAATTAACATTATCATCTTGCTTTGTTAAAAAAATATCATCATTGTGGTGAAAAATAAC
Organism: Gossypium bickii; assembly: GCA_025503065.1. Classification (NCBI taxonomy): domain Eukaryota; kingdom Viridiplantae; phylum Streptophyta; class Magnoliopsida; order Malvales; family Malvaceae; genus Gossypium; species Gossypium bickii. Next base: position 131,146,762 of record CP106713.1, read on the forward strand.
ATTTAAAAAAAAACAAACATTGAAATATCAAAATAAAGACCTTATAAAGATGTGTCGCAGCTGCTATCTAAATACTTAATACGCTAAGCAAAAGTTATCTTTATGGGCTAATTTGTATTAACTCAGCTTAGTGTGATGATGAAGACTTTAGAGATACAATAGGATGGCGAAAATAAAAATAAAAGATAGAATTTGGATTCCATCCCAAGTAATTTTATTTTTTATTTCAAATTATTAAAACATGATCATTCAAATTAATATTTAAAAGGAATTAAATATTTTAATTTAAATATATTAATAAGATTTGTTTAATAAAATAATTAAAATTTAATTTGAACGTTTTCTTTGGAGGAGTTGAATAATTATAATGAAAATTAAAATATATTTTAACAAAATAACAGAAAATATTTTGGTGAATCACTTTTATTAATTTTGGAATTGAGTCTTAGATGATGTAACAAATTTGTATGAAGATAACGCCAACTGATTAATTGTACAGAAAGAAAGTAAATTTAGCTGTGTTGAATTATTTTAGTTGTTACGAAAAGAACAAAAAATCCATCCTATATTACGATGAAAAGAAGCAAGAAAAAAAAGGATATAGAAAGCATCCAAGCCTTCAGATTGGGATCCGACTAAACAAACATTTCTTCCCAGTTTAACCAAAACAAAAATATAAATTGTTGAAAACAACGAAGATGGAACAATGAAGAAGATACCTCAAATTAATCGTATAGAAGATAACGAGCTCAGCATCTCTTCCCAGTTGATGAACATTTTAAACGTATCTTCTTGACTGATATAAGAATAAACGAAGCCAAGCAAAGTGAACCTAATCAAACCAAAGTTCTCCTGCTATATTTGTCTCTCGTCTATCTCACAATCACTACTTTCATAAGTGGTTTTTCTTTAGTCCCAAGGTTTTTCTAATGAAGCATCAAGTTTTCTTGAGCTTCAGCAGTAAAGACACGTGGCATAACTTCGCTAATCATCATCTCAAAGCTATGAAAGATATGGAAAGAATGGCCCTTCCCATAGGAGCTGCACTAGAATTAAGGGAGCGATTGTCACCAGCACTTTCTCGAGCAATTGCACACTCAAATGTCTCAATCAGTATTTTGTTTGTCAACTATGCTTCCTCAAAATCATGCTTAGCTGAACTGTCTGACATTATGAGGCGCAAGGACACTCAAGGACATTTCGTTCTTCCCATTTTCTTTATCATGTTGATTGACATACAGAGTTACAGACTAATTGGTGGGTATTGCCATGTTCTTTGAGGGATATTCAAAACACCCATTTTATAACCATAAATCAAGAAAGCTAGATCAAGTATAACAAACGGAAATCTGCCTTTGCTGAAGATGGTAAATTAAATGGGTGGCAGATAAAAAGCGGCAAATTCAATAGGTAACCGTATATTTTTTTTCATCTTCTCATATTCGACTTATCTTTGTTTTAGATTTTATATATAATCATATTTGTATTTTGGTTATTTGCTATTGAGGTTATCGTTGAATACGTTATAAAAAACTGATTGTTGTCATTGATGATGTTAATGACCCAGATTAGATAGATTGTATGAGTGTTAAATATTTTAGTGATGGAAGTAGATCATTGTAACATCTCAAATAGATAAAGATGGGTTAACAAGGTAAAGGACTTTCTTAGGTCTTTTGTTGTCATTGATGATGTTAATGACCCATATTAGATAGATTGTATAGGTGTTAAATATTTTAGTGATGGAAGTAGAATCATTGTAACATATCGAGATAGACAAAGATGGGTTAATAAAGAAAAGGACTTTCAGGCTTGTTGTCCTTGATGATATTAATGACCCAGATTAGATAGATTGTATGGGTGTTAAATATTTTAGTGATGAAAGCAGAAACATTGTAACATCCCAAAATAGATAAAGATGGGTTAATAGGGTAAAGGACTTTCTTCAGGTCTTTTGTTTTCATTGATGATGTTAATGATCCAGATTAGTAGATTGTATAGGTGCTAAATATTTTGGTGATGAAAGTAGAATCATTGTAACATCTCAATATAGATAATGATGGGTTAACAGGGTAAAGGTCTTTGCTTAATCTTCTTATTATGGATTCGACTGTAGCAGTATGTCTGGTGCTTCTTAGGTTCAATGCTAGTAATATCGTAATCCTACCCTGATCATTCATTTTGTTGTGGGGTATTTGAAATACAAACTCTAGAACTATGGTGTAATTAGAGATATAATCATATTGTATATCAATAGTCACTGCATTTTCCTTCAATGATATATAAATCCATTGATTTATGGTTTACATTTCCTTTAATCAATTCATGATTACAAGATTTCTGATTTTTTTTTTTTTTTTATTCATGTTAGCTGATATAAACCTTCCAAGTATTCCGTATGTGTCAGATTGTTTTTTCTTATAGGTTGCAGCCTATGCTTTAATATTGATCAAAGTGTTTGGTATTTACTTGCAGATCCTTGGAGAGTTTAATGAAACATAATATATGTTAACCAAAACAAAGAGTCAAGTAGGAATTAATAGTAGATCCTTGAAGAGCCCATTATGCTTGGACCTTTACCAATACAAAGGAAAAGGAGGAACAAGTAAGCTTTTAAGAGCTTCTATTTCATCACCAAAGTAATCATTCCAAAGCCTCAAGATCTTCCAGTCTCGTCATCATTATTTATCTCAGATTCCACCATTTCACCACAAGTACTCAAGCCTTCTTCGAGGACCCGGTCATCAATGGTCAATTGGAGCCAACGAAAATCAAGGGGAAAAGAAGTCGGAAATTTGCCCAAGAGTTAAATAACAAGCCTTTAGCAATTTCACTCTTATTTATTTATTTATTTAAGGGAAGCAGTATCTACGGATCAACTAACTGACGAAAGAGGGTGAACCAGATATTCGATCTTGCACCCACGGTACACTAAACACCAACCCAATATCGACGAGGAAAAGATAACAAATAGCAACTACATCCAGAAATAGTTGTAAGAAATATAAGGAAAGCGAACTCTTCTAATAATTTTGATTTGTTTAATTATTCTGTTTTACGAAAAGAACAAAAATCTGTTGTAAGAAACAATGAAAAAAAAAATCATCTCTTCGAAGAAAACAAAAAAACATTCTAAACAAAAAAACAAGGAAGAAGAAACAAAGAAAGCAACCAACCCTTAACTAGTTGAGTGGAAGATAACGAGCTGAACATCTCTTCCCAGTTGATGGAGATTTAAAACGTATATGCTTCAGAGGTATAAGAATAGGCAAAGTAAACTACAGTGAAACAAAGCAAACCAAAGCTCCCTTGGTTTATTTTTCTCTCTTTTGCTTCAATCAAATAATCAATACTCTTTCATGGCTTCTTCTCCTCCTCCTCCTCCTCAAACTGGCACATGCCTTAACTTCATCACTCATCTACTCAAAGCTGTGAAAGAGGCAATGATGAAGGTCTTATTCTTCTTCTTCGTCTTCACATGCTTTAACTTCATCACTCATCTACTCAAAGCTTTGAAAGAGGTAATGATGAATGTCTTCTCCCATGATGAAAAACCAGAAAAATTGGAGCAACTTTCACAAGCATTGTCTCAAGCAATTGCTTCTTCTTCCTCTTCTCGTCGACTGAAGCATCAAGTTTTCTTGAGCTTCAGAGGTGAAGACACACGCCTTAACTTCACCGCTCATCTACTCAAAGCTTTGAAAGACAAGGGACTGAATGTTTACTTCGATGAAGAAGCACTAGAAAAGGGGGAGCAACTTTCGCAAGCACTTTCTCGGGCAATTTCAGCCTCTATTCTCTCAATAATTATTTTATCGGTAGACTATGCTTCTTCAAAACCATGTTTGGCAGAACTCGTTGATATCATGCACTGTAAGGACACTCAAGGACATATTGTTCTTCCCATATTTTACCATGTTGATCCTTCTGATGTGCGGAATCTTGGTGGTAGTTTCAAAACATCCTTTGATGAGCATGAATCAAATAGGCTACATCAAGTACAACAATGGAAAGCTGCCTTCGCTAAAGTCGGAATATTAAAAGGATGGCATATAGAAGGGGGCAAATTCGATAGGTAACTATATTTTCCTCATCTTCTTATATTCAAACTTATCTTTGGTTTAGATTTGGTATATACTAACATATTTTTTCATTATTTTCTAGACCTGAAACTGAGTACATCAAGGATATTGTTGAATATGTTACAAAGAAGTTGATGAGTACCCAATTTAGAAGTGCTTCTGAAAAATTGATTGAAATAAATGATAAGAAAAAAACACTTTTGAGGCTGATTGAGGAGGAAGACAATCATCTAATAGGCCTATGGGGATGGGGTGGTATATGCAAAACTATCCTATCTAATGCTATATGTTGTTCAAGATTTGCCTCGACTGTTGCAGTTAAAATAATTTGGCTATATTTAGTTATTTTCAATTTGTTGCTTATTTTTAATCATTGTTGAGCTTTTTAATCATTCATTGTTGCCTATTTTCAATGGGAAAGACTATCATATCTGGACAGCAAGGATGAAGGCTCATTTGGAGGCACAAGAACAGAGAAGACTTTTGAGGTCTGAAAGGACTTTTGAAGGTGCATTGCCTGCAAGAGTTCAGTCATATCAGGCAGACAAAGGAAAAAAGAAAAAGAAGGAAATATCAAGTTTTGATTCTTCTAAAATCAATAGGGAAACAAAATCTATTTTTCCTCCTTGCAAGCATTGTGGAAAGAAAGGTCATCCACCATTCAAATGTTGGAAAAGGCCAGACCAGCAGTGTGAGAAATGTCAAAAGATGGGGCATCATCAAAAGATATGCAAAAGCAACTTCAAACAAAAAAGAAGTTGCACAGTAACTTGTTTTGCAACTAGCAGTAGTAATGACAAGTGACATATTGATAGTGGTTGCATAAATCATATGACATTTGATTGTGATATCTTTAGGGAGCAAGATACTTCGATAATTTCCAAAGTATAAATTGGTATAGAGTCTATATTGTTGTTAAAGGAAAAGGCACTATATCAATTAGATGCCTTTCAGGAACAAAGCTAATAATCAATGATGTGTCATTTGTACCTAATATAAATTAAAATTTGTTAAGTGTTGGCCAGTTTTTTGAGAAGGGCTTTAAAATTGTATTTAAAATCGATCATTGTCAAATCAAGGAAGTAGAAGTCAAAGATGTATTACAAGCAATGATGAAGGGAAAAAGCTTTGCTCTAGATTCTTTAGAGGAGCAAAAAGTCTATGCTACAACTAAGATCAATGCAGAAGTGTAGCACAAAAAGGCTTGGACATTTCAATCATGTTGCTGTAATAAACCTGCAAAAGAAGGATCTAGTTTAGGGCCTAGCTCACCTTGAAGCTGATATATCATATTGCAAAACTTGTCAATTTGGTAAGCTAGCAAGGCTTCCTTTAGAAAAAAAAAAGCAACCTGAAGAGCTATTGAAAAACTAAAATTAATTCACACAGACCTAGCTAGACCTCAAAAACTCCGTCATTTAAAATGGAGTATGTAACACCCCAAAACCTGGTCTAGAAGTTTAGACCAAATCCCAAATGTTACATTGACAACCAAATATGGCGGAAACAAAAACTTTAATTCAAACCAAGAAAACCTTTTTGTTCATTATGTTTGAAACAATATTTAACCTGCATCAAACATTCGGAAATAAAATCTACAATTTCTAAAGTTCAGTCGACCAAATAACACCTTACGAAAGTCCACCATAAAAACTTGTACCACAGTTTATATAATCGTTTTACAAACCGACTGAAAATTTAACCATATAAACTTATGAGATTTTACTTAAACAGAATCAAACCATATCTTTCTAAGACCTCCGGTATGCTGAGTCTAGCTCCAAAACACGAAATAAACCTGAAAGGAAAAACACTATAGAGATGAGCTACGCGAGCTCAATGTGAGTCCAAAACATGAACAGATGGAAAAAGACGGAGCGACACAATAAATACTTCAGACAAGCATATGTATAAAATATCACTTACGGAAGTCTCAATTGGTGTGTCAAATATAATATCAAACCACAGAAATGATGTTCCAATCATACGCAATAATCAAAACATATTACATGACATTAACTATATTGTCAATAACCAAAAGTTCACACAAACAGACAAAATATTCTGACAAACAGACGTATATTCAGATGTGAATGGATGCACAAGTCAAAATCTCACCCAACCAACCAAACACCACTTCGTCCATCCAACACACCACATAAGGGCTATGGTAGGCCCATGCACCATGCACGCCACATAGAACCATAATAGGTTCATCTACCCTACACACCACAACATGGGACCTTACCACTTAAGTAATTGTATACAACTGAACTGATATACGTAAAGGATAGTGTGATAAACCACTATACAAAAGTATTGCAGTTAAAACTGCTAAGTCTGTTTTCCTTCTCTTCATAACCAGATCCCAAAATTTTCATGCTATGCAAAAATGCACACATTACGCAGACAACATACAGAAACGGACATCTACATTTCCAGTTGAACAGATTCAAATTTGATACCACTTGTATTCTAATATTCAGTTATGACAACAAGAATAAACTTATACTTATTCATCACATAAACAAACAATAAAATTAAAGCCCATAAACACACATACATACACGAACCAAACTAAATCGAGTCTCAAACACACTTACTGAGGCTTGAATGAGGGTCGGATTACACAGAAACATAAAACAGACAGTTTATGACTCAAAACAAAAATTTTGCAAAATAAGGTCGCATGGCCATGTACCCGACCGTATGGAAGTGTCTAAGCCGTGTGGAGGCCTACATACCCATGTAGAGGAGACACACGCCCGTGTGACCAAGTTACACTGTCGTGTAAGTAGCCCATGTAACTCACTATCCAAAAGTGCCAAAAATAAAGAGCAGAGGAGACACAGACGTGTGGAGATCTCACATACCCATGTAGGGACACATGCCCTTGTGGCCAGGCCGTGTGGTACCAAAAATGATGAAACCCTAAATTCCCAATTGCACATGGTTGTGTGGACCGCTTATGTATGGCACACGCCTGTGTGGTCACGAAACCACACCAAAACCACCTAAAAATCATGCTTTTGATGTCGAAACAATCCCAACCCATGGTAACCCTGAATTATGCCAAAACATATAGAATTTCATGCAATTCAGTAACAATATGATACTTTAAAAAACCAATCTCAGAAACACACAAGACATTATTGAATTCCACCGTAATTCGATAACGAAGTTAAACCGTTTCAGAACACACACCTTAGAACGCGATATCAAGCACCAAGGATCAATCGATTCACCCTCACCAACTGTTCAGAAACCTCAATTTCACATATAAACTTAAACTATAAGAACTTCAATTAACAAATAATAGAAACAAAAGCAGTTATATCATAAACCCTCATGAATAAAACCTACCAGCTTCACCTCCGATAAAACGAAACACACGAGGACGATCAATCTTGACAAACAACACATGACGTGAGTGTAAAACGGAAGAAACAATAAATCAAAATAACTAAAATTTGGGGTAAGAAAGGAAAAAAATAACAGAGGGAACAAAAAATAGGAAAAAGGAAAAGAATGTGAAACTAAAAAAAAAACTCCTCTTTCAAATTTTAAAAGTAAATCTTTAAAATTAAAAAGAAAAACCAATATGAATTAATTCCTCAAAACATACATGAGGACTTGAACCCAGAACCCAAAGGTAAACTAACACACTCACCACCACCGAACCAGCAGGCTCATTCTAACATTAAAATGCGAAAACCCACTCAAGAGCTCGACCTATTCAATGACCCTAACCACAACCTCAAAACTTCTAACCCTAAATTTTAGGGTATTATAGAGTAAGTATAACATAGTTTTCATTGATGATTATATTAGGATGTGCTAGATTTTTTTCCTCATATTTAACTTAGAGGTTGTTGGCACGTTTCGGAAATTCAAACAATGGGTTGAAACTCAAAGTGATTGTAAGATTCAAGCTTTAAAGTCTGATAATAGCAAGGAATACATATCTAATCAATCCAATTTGTTTTGTGAAGAAGCTATCATTGAACACCAACTCACTGCTCCATATACTTCATAACAGAATGGAGCTAGAGAGAGGAAGAATATTGTCATAAAAGGAAAAAAATGCACAAAAGTGTTTGTAGATAATCAAACAGCTCTTGCTATCTCAAATAATTCCATTTTTCATTGGAAAACCAAGAATTTCAATATCAAATTATTCTTTCTTAAATATGTGCAAAAGGAATGTTCAGTTGAATTAAAGTACTACAAGACTAATCTTCAATTAGCAAATATTTACCAAAGCTTTACCCAAGAGCAAATTTGAATCTCTTTGAGGAATGGAAATGATTCAGAAGAATGGTACATGGAAGTTGGTTGATAGGCCAGCACAAAGAAAAATTATTGGTATGAAATGGGTGTTCAGGACTAAGCATAATGCAAATCAGTCACTAAACAAGCACAAAGCAAGGCTAGTTGTAAAGGGATACAACCAACAATATGGTATTGATTTTTTAGAAACCTTTGCACCAGTTGCAAGGTTAGATACCATAAGGATTTTTTTTTTCCTTAGCAGTTCAAAAGATGTGGATTGTATCATTGTATGTGGATGACTTGTTGGTTACTAGTTGTAGGAATGACCTGATTGGAGAGTTCAAGAAATAGATGCAAGATGTTTTTGAAATGACTGATTTGGGTTTGATGACTTGTTTTCTTGGCATGGAAGTGAATCAGATTGAACATGAAATCTTCATAAGCTAACAAGCTTTTGCACTAAAGACCTTAAGCAAGTTTTGCATGACAAACTGCAAACCTGCTAACACTCCTCTAGCACAAGATAAAAAGCATTCCAGCAAGAGTGACCATGAAAGAGTGGATGAGAAGGGTTAGAGAAGGCTTGTAGGTTGTCTACTCTATTTGATATCAACAAGACCAGGCATCATGTATGCAATTAGCCTTTTATCAAGGTTCATGCATTGCTGCAATGTTGCTCATCTCAAGGCTGCTAAAAGAGTCTTGAGAGATGTCAAAAGGACCTTAAACTATGGGGTGAAGTTTGTGAAGACTGAAGAGCTGAAACTGATTGGCTATTCAGATAGTGACCGGGCAAGCTCAGCTAATGATATGAAGAGCACATCGGGGTACTTTTTCACTCTAGGTTCAGGGGTCTTTTGTTGTAGTTTTAAGAAACAAAAAACAGTAGCTCAATCCACTGCAGAACCAGAGTACATTGCAACTGCCACTGCTGTTAATCAAACCATTTGGCTTAGAAAACTTTTGAGTGACTTGAATGTTGATCAAGAAGAAGCAACAGAGATCAAGGTGGACAACCAGTCAGCTGTTGCTATTGCCAAAAATCTTGTCTTTCATGGCAAGACCAAGCATTTTAAGATCAAGTACCATCTTGGTAGAGAAGCTGAGTTATCAAGAGAAGTTAATTTAAGCCATTGCAGTTCAGAGATTCAGCTTGTAGACACATCTTAACAAAGGCATTAGCTATACAAGGTTTGAGTATTTGAAGAGAAATTAACATTGGTGTTTGCTGCATAATAGCCAAGGAGGAGTGCTGAAAGTTGGCAACAAGGCAGAAGTAAGGAAATGTTCAATGTGTAATTTGGATGTTTGATTTTTTTGTAATATGTAAACTAAGTTTTGTGTGATTGTAATTTTGTTTTTGCTAAGGTTAGTCAGCTACTTAGCCAATTTAGTAGCTTCTTAGGTTGTTATTAAGCTGATTTTACAGCTTGGATACTAGCACAAGTTATGTTTTGTTTTCTTCCAATGTAGTGAAGCTATTTATGCAAATTGTATTGCTATTAATTATAGTAATGAGAGTTGTCAATTTTTTCTCTCAATCGATTTGTTTTTGATTCTGTTTTTCATCTTTCAAACACGAATTTTCTTTGTTTTGATCTTTGGATGCTGATATAACTCAACAAACTGTCATGCTCTAGTCCGAAGCTTCAAGCACAGTATGATAGCTTGAATCACAGCCACGTTTTACAACTGCTACAAGTCCGGCACCCCCTTAACATCATTCTCCGGAAACAGTGACTGTAAATTCACAAAGAAGAAGTACCGTATGCAGCAAACCGTTATGGAAAATTGCATCGTTCGTCTCAAAAGACAAACACCACACTGCAACCGCATAACATGTTCAGCTAAAATAAACACCTTCAAATTTCTGTAAATACTGCAATATAAAATAATTACAGTAGGATGATTTGTGTTTTTTCTTAATAGTAGATCATAGTTTAGGATTAGAGAAAGTGATTGTATACTAAGGTTGGAATCTCAAACTTGTTGTATATCATCTCATAAAAACGAATGTATGAACTAAATGGATTAAATAAAAAATTATAAGGTGATAGAATAGTTATTTCTTAGTGAATATGTCACTGATTACTAATTCCAATATTGCATCCTTTTAATCCAAAAACAGAGTAAAACTCTGGTATTTTAATTACAAAATCCAAGTTCTGATAATCTTGGAAAACACAATTTTGATTCAAGTTTGAGCCCAAACTGATAAAATAATGAAGACCATCAATTCAATACCAGAACCAACAATGTTAGATAAAGCAAGACTATCCTCGTTTTCTGTATACTCAGCCCGCAGCTCAGAAGGGATTGCAATATCTCGTTTATAGCCCAGCGGCAAGAAACGATTCCCATAAGCCCTAAAGGCGTCATCAATCAGTTGCTCCTTAAGAGAAAATCTATGGCTTCAACGATTACTATATCTCTGTCTAATAGATTGGAATTAGAGTCATCCCGCTCTATTGAAAATCCCCCGCCTACATCATCATTATTACCATTACTGACAGCATCTAAGTCTAATATTGCACCATCCTCACAAGCCAATCCAGTATTAGCATGTGAGCCGACAATAAACAGGTTCTCATGCAATTGTCGGTCAACTCTATCATTTGTCTCGACGGGCTCTTTCAAGCCTGACCGCTCAACTTCCTTACCCATCTTGCAATATCCAACAGAATACCTCGGCTGAGAGGACGAATCAAAATCAATTTTTGGTTATGAGTTAACTTTTTGGCCTTCATCTGGGCCATTTTCGAAAGGACAGAGGGTTCCACTTCGATGATACGAACTTCATGAGTAGAACCACCACACTTTAGCCTTATTATCTCATCAATTCTAGAGGACTGATCTGTGATGTTTTGAATATTAGTCCTAACAAATGATAGAAGTTTTTGAGTACCGGATGGTAATTGATGCATCTTTTTCCTTGTCTTTACGATTCTCATCCTTAACAGTGTGAAACTTGAATGGGATAAGACAAGGTGATATCTGCTCCAACAAGTCTCTGCTTAGAATTCATAGTATCTATATTATGAACAATGTTGCAGCAAAAACCAGATTCTATCAAAACAAAAAATTCAAAAGATCAAAAAGGAAAAGTTCAAAAGGAGAACAATGTGTTCAACAAATGATTATCCAAAATGTTTTCAAGTCCATATATATACACACATAATAAGTTGACTAAGACTACAAAACATACTAGTAAGGAACTATGCTTACGAAGCCTGGTGAATGCATAAATGCCATTGACCATTAATCCTCCCAAACCCATTTATTACAAACTGCGAACCCCAATTGCTACCTTTTGTTGTTGTTGTGCGGAAACGTGTAAAAGAGTAAAATTATTGTACTGAAAAATCACATCGAGTTCAATTCCCAGGGAAGAGAGGTGGATCACGAGGATCACTTAAGTACCAAATCTTTCCTAGCCAGAATATCCCTCTATCGTAATTTAATAGCACAATAAATAACTACAATCACACTCACAACATATGAAAAATAAATAATAAAGAACACCAGAATTTTAACGAGGTTCGGCAAATTTTGCCTACGTCCTCGGGCACTAACAAATATATTTCACTCCAAAAATACAAGTGAAAATTTACAAATAGGGAGAGAGAACAATGCCTTAAGTAGAGAATGGCAAATTGTGGGATGAAGAAAATGAGAAATGGTTAGGCCTATTTATAGTTGAGGTTCAGGGATCAACTTGCAAATTACCTATTCAAATAGGGACCAAAATTGCAATTATCCCATGCCAAAAAAACTTTCGGTGCCTAACTATTGCCAATTTGCTTCCAACTTGCTATAGCCCCCATCTTTGACTTTTCAAAGATGGGCTATAGCCAATAATCTCCACCTTGAAGATTTGATTAGGATAATCTTATCTTCACACAATTCTTTCTTCCTTTGCCAACAATACTTGATAGTGCCTTCTTCAACTGTTAAACTCGCAGGATATTGATCAAGTTCAAACAATGTTCGAACTTGGTTGTCATTACCACCTTGGTCATCATATCTGCATGGATTATCTGCGATCTTAATCTTCTCGAAGGCGAATCTTCCTTCATCAATAATTTCCGCACAAAATGGAATCGTACGTCGATATGCTTTGTACGTGCATGATAGACTTGATTCTTTGCTAAATGAATAGCACTTTGACTATCATAATACACGTTAATATGCTCCTGAACCAATCCCAAGGTTTTAACCATACCTTGTAACCAAATAGCTTCCTTTACTGACCTCTCATTACGACCATGTACTCAACTTACGTGGTTGACAACGCAATCAGAGATCAGTAGAGTAGACTTCCAACCGATTGGTCCTCCAAATAAGTGTAAACACGTAACCTGGTGGTTGATCTTCGTTTATCCAAATCACCGCATAGTCGAATCAACATACCCAATAACACCTTCACCAAGTGTATTATCCTCGCTCGAACAAGAATCCAACATCCACGGTCTTTTGAATATACCGTAGAATCCATTTCACAACTTGCCAATGTCCTTTTCGAGATTATGCATATACCGCTCACTATACTAATCGCTCAGAAATGTCGGGTCTTGTACACACCATTGCATACATCAAGCTACCCATCTTGCATTGGAGTACGGAACTTGCAACATGTATTCTCGTTCCGTATTAAATCGAAGGAGATAGTTGTGCGCGAAAGCTTGAAATGAGAAGCCAACGGGTACTTACGGTTTTTGTCCGCTGTTCATGCCAAACCGCATGTAGTACCTTCTTCAAATCTCGCTTCGAGACAAGCTAACTCGCCATGGGCTCTATCTCTACATATTTCCATGCCAAGAATCTTCTTAGCTTCACCAAGATCTTTCATTTCAAACTCGAGATTGAGTTGAGTCTTCAATCTCTCAATCTCAACTTTGCTCTTAGATACTATTAGCATATCATCAACATATAAGAGCAAGTATATGAAAGTTCCTTCTTGTAGCTTCTGAAATACACGCAATGGTCAAATTTACTTCTTGTGTACCTTTGCCCTTTCATGAACTGATCAAATCGCTTGTACCATCGCCTCGGGATTGCTTCAATCCATAAAGCGACTTTGTCGGGTTTGCAAACCCAATTCTCTTTACCAAGAACCTTGAATCCATCCGGTGAGTCATATAGATTTCCTCTTCCAAATCACCGTAAAAATGCGGTCTTCACATCAAGTTTGAACTAGTTCAAGATCATATTGCGCAACCAAGGCTAGCAAAATCCGAATAGACGAATGCTTCACAACCGAGAAAACACTTCATTGTAGTCTATTCCTTCTTTCTGAGCATAAACCCTTTGCTACCAATCTAGCCTTGTACCGAATTTCATTTTTACCAGAAATCCTTCCTTCTTTGCATATACCCATTTGCATCCAATTGCCTTCTTTCTCTTGGGTAGTGTCATCAACTCCCAAGTCTTATTTTGATGAAGAGACTGCATTTCTTCATTCATGGCTTGCTTCCACTTTACACCATCGTGGTTACTTATTGCTTCGTGTAAGTAGAAGGAGCATCATCATCTGCAATTGGAAGTGCATAGGCCACTATATCATCAAAGCGAGCAGGCTTTCGAATCTCTCTTCTTGGCCTCCTATATGCAATTGAATCTTGTTGCTGTAGAAGTTCTTGGGTTGGAACTTCTTCATCATTTGTTGTTCCAATATCAGCTGGATCATTATTAACCTTTTCAAGCTCCACTGCGCAAAAAGTACTACTCAGTTTTGTCATCCTTTTGTGAATCCTTTAACATGGTTGATTCATCAAAAGTCACATCTCTCGCTAAAGACAATCTTCCTTGTATCGGGACACGAGAGACGATATCCTTTTACTCCACTAGTTATACCCCTAGAATAGTGCTTTCTTTGCTCTTGGGTCTAACTTCGATTCTTTTACATGATAATATGCGGTGGAACTAAAAACATGTAAAGAATCATAGTCGATGAGTGATTTACAGTCCACATCTCCATAGGAGTTTTGCCATTTATTGCGGTGATGGCAAACGGTTAATTAGATGGCACGCATATGTAATGACCTCAACCCAAAATTCCTTGCCCAATCCAAATTGGACAACATACATCGAACTTTCTCGGTATAGTTCGATTCATGCGTCTGCCACCCCATTTTGTTGTGGTGTATCCCGACGATGAAGTGTCGCACGATGCCCTCATCTTGACATACTTGAAGAAATGGATCATTTTTGTACTCAAGTTACCATTATCCGATCGAAGTCGTTTGACCTTTCGACCACCCGAGTTTCCACCATCTTCTTCCATTTCGAAATGCATCCAATACTTCACTTTTTCTTTTCATTAGATACACCCATACTTTTCTTGAATAATCATCAACAAAAGTAACAAAATAGTGCATACCTCCCAAAGAAGCTACTTTGGTAGGTCCCCACACATCATCACCGTGAACGTAGTCCGAATTCCTTTCGTAATGTGAATTGGTTGAACCAAACTTTACCTCGTCTGCTTGCCCGAACACACAATGTTCACAGATTCCAATTTGCAAGAATTTGCACCTTTCAACAAGCCTTGCTTCGCCAAAGTCTCGCAAAGCTTTTTCACCAAATGTCCCAATCGCATATGCCATAACACGGTAGCCTCTGAATCTACATCTTTCGTAGAAATCGTTGATGTTGATCCAATAATCGTACTTCCATTTAAAAGTACAAGTTATTTCTTCTTGTGCCTTTTATCACCGTCAAATTCCAGTACTACCTTTAGTAATCCATCTCTCAAAGTGATTTTGAGCCCTTTAGATTCTAAGGCCCCTAATGAGATGAGATTTTTCTTCAAGCTGGGTACGTGCGAACATCAGTCAAGACTTGGATTGAGCCGTCGTGATTCTTCAATTAGATTGTACCTACTCCCATTGTCTTACAAGCACTGTCATTACCCATAAGAACAACTCCACCTTCTAGTTCTGTAAGACTAGAAAACCAGTCCTTATTAGGACACATATGGTAAGTACATCCCGAATCCAAAATCCACTCATCAGTATGACATGCCATTGCCATGCCAACCAAGCTAAAGTCTGACTCCTCATCATGCTCCGCTACACATGTATTAGAAATAGCCTTGCCCTTTTGCAACTTAGGACAATTCTTTTTCCAATGCCCTTTCTCACGACAAAAGGCACACTCATCTTTGGCGGGTCTCCCTTTAGACTTTCCCCTTCTACCAAAGCTTCTGCTTGCTTGAACGACCTCTTGTCGTTAAGACTTGCAGCATTGTATCTCTCTGTGATCTCTTTTATCTTTCTTTCGAGTCTCGGATCTATACAACGCACCGCATCGCGCATCAAATGTGATTGTGTCCTTCCCATGAAGCAATGTGGTGGTAAGATGATCATAGTCATCGGGAAGGGAATTCAACAACAATAATGCCTTGTCTTCGTCTCCAAATTTCTCATCCAAATTTAGCAAAGTCTGCTAAAATTTTATTGAATGAGTTCACATGGTCATTCATCGACATACCGGTGCATACGTGAATCGAAAAGTTTCTTTTTCATATAAAGCCTATTTTCAAGGCTTTTCGTTAGAAACTTTTCTTCCAATGTGTTCCACAATTTCCTCGTGATGTCTCCCTCATGACGAGTGTATACGCTCTTTGGCCAAACATAGACGGATTGTACCACACGCTTGTCTATTAATCTTAGCCCACTCCTTGTCATCCATATTGTCGAGTTTTACTTCAAGGGCTATATCCAGCTTTCTTGCTTGACATAAGACATCCAGATCTCACATTGCCACATACCAAAATTATTGGTACCATCAAATTTTTCTACTTCAAATTTTGCATTTGTCACCGTAGTCCTTGGCGATGACGATGCTCGTGCCATTTTTCTCCTCAATCCCAACTCATCATCGTAATGAAACGATCAGTATACGTGAATAGTGCCACAAACGGTCGTACTCCCCAAGTACGAATCTAGCTCTGATACCAATTGTTGTGCGGAAGCGTGTAAAAGAGTAAAATTATTGTACTGAAAAATCACATCGAGTTCAATTCCCAGGGAAGAGAGGTGGATCACGAGGATCACTTAAGTACCAAATCTTTCCTAGCTGTAATATCCCTCTATCGTAATTTAATAGCACAATAAATAACTACAATCACACTCACAACATATGAAAAATAAATAATAAAGAACACCAGAATTTTAACGAGGTTCGGCAAATTTTGCCTACGTCCTCGGGCACTAACAAATATATTTCACTCCAAAAATACAAGTGAAAATTTACAAATAGGGAGAGAGAACAATGCCTTAAGTAGAGAATGGCAAATTGTGGGATGAAGAAAATGAGAAATGGTTAGGCCTATTTATAGTTGAGGTTCAGGGATCAACTTGCAAATTACCTATTCAAATAGGGACCAAAATTGCAATTATCCCATGCCAAAAAAACTTTCGGTGCCTAACTATTGCCAATTTGCTTCCAACTTGCTATAGCCCCCATCTTTGACTTTTCAAAGATGGGCTATAGCCAATAGTTGTCTTGACAAATTCCATGCACGTAACATACCCAAAATCTCCTCTAACATGAACTCGAACATTTTTCAGCTTTATCTCTAGTGGAAATTCGAAGTTCATCCACACAATTTTCCAGCTTTTCATTATGGAATCATAACCCGATATCCCATTTCCCCCTGGGTGCACACAACAAACATCATCTCCTTTCACCCAAAGGTTTTGCATCATGGCTAGATCCCCTCTCCTAAAAGCATCATAAAACCCAAAATTTGCTATCAGTACCAAAACCTTACTATCCTCATGTAGGACTCGAAGATCATCCTTGATTTTTGCTGCTTCAGCATAGTTTTCTTCCTCAACGGTAATCTGCAGGTCCCTTTGTAAGGTTTGTTCATCCAACATGATGCTTTCAGCATTTCGGTTACCCTCGATGTCATCACCTTTGGCTTGAAAAGGCATCAACAATAGCATATGTGGATTTTGTTTGATGGGTACTACACTAAATTAATTAGCAATTAGATAAGCTGGATTTGGCACATATGATGAATCTATATTAAGATAAGTTGCAAAGACAAGAAACTTACAAGAGGTATTCCATTTCCCAACTTGTAGTGTCACTAACCCAGTGAAAACTCGGTCTTGTTTCCTCTTGAAGCCTTCCTTATTGTTTAGTTTCTCTTGGATAAAACTAGGTCCAATCAAAAGGGTGTCTATGCATATTTCTTCATTTAATAGTTTGGAAAAAAGATCTTTTCTTAAAGATCTCATCTCTTGCTTTTCTATATTCTCACCAACATTTTGATGAAAATCATTACAATCTCCGGACTTCGGAGAGACTTCCTTATGTACATCATCAACAAGGGGAGTTTTGGTTATACTACCTATTCCCCAAAATCCAATTGCACGATAGTCTTTTCGCTCACTCAGCCTCAAAATCGTGTTTTTCTGATGATCCAATCCAACCAGTTCCTCAGAAGCACTTTTAGATTTGCTATTTGTCAACTTTTCTGTAACATATTCAATAATATCCTTGATATATTCGGCTTCAGGTCTAGCAGATAATAAAGAAAGAAAATGGTAAGATGACAGCTTGTAAGTTTGAAAGGTACTTATAGACAAGGTTTTTTTTTTTCCTGTTATAAAGTTTGTTTGTTTTTTTTTAATTTAAGATTAATATAATTTTAGAGTTTAGAATTTAAAGGTCTATGATTTAAGGGGTCAAGGTATAGGGTTTTAGTATCTAGGAGTTCAGTTTTTAGAAATTTATAAAAAATATTAAATGAATTTTACTAAATTTTTTGTTAAATCTTAAAAAGAAATTAAAAATAAAACTCAAGAAAAAATAGATTTCATGAAATCTAATACAAAGATAAATATAAGAAGAGAAAAAATATAGTTACCTACCTATCAAGTTTCCCACCATCTATATGCCAACCTTTTAATTTACCAACTTCAGCAAAAGCAGCTTTCCATCGCTTCACTTCATCAACTAACCTCTTTGATTCATGCTCTTCAAAGGATAACTGAAAGCTCCCACCAATATTTCGCACATGGGAAGGATCAACATGGTAAAAGATGGGAAGAACAATATGCCCTTGAGTGTTCTTGCGGTCTATGATGTCAGAAACTTCAGCCAGGCATGATTTTGAAGAAGCATAGTTTACTGATAAAACGATAATTGAGAGATTTGAGGCTGCAATAGCTTGAGAAAGTGCTTTTGAAAGTTGCTCTCCTTTTTCCAGTTTTTCTTCATCGAAGAAGACATTCACTCCCATGTCTTTCAAAGCTTTGAGTAGATGACTGGTGAAGTTGAGGCGCGTGTCTTCACCTCTGAAGCTCAAGAAAACTTGATGCTTGATTTGACGAGAAGAAGAAGAAGCCATAAAGAAAGAGTATTCAAACAAAATAACCTAAGGATTTTGTGAAGAGAAAAATAAAAAGAGAAACATACTTGGCTTGATTTCTTTGAGTATTCTACAAAAGAAAAGTTTAACATACTAAGGAAGATTTTCTTGGCCTGATTTTCTTTAAGCCAAAGATTTATGTTTCTTAATGTCCTTTAAAACATTAATTTATTTGGCAAATGGTAACTGCTGTGTAGTCCAGAGTCAAGGTCTTCTAGTGGGACAAAATTGTGAATGGATTTATATTAACAATCAAACACTTAAAAAAAAAAAATTCTAAAATCGCGGATTAAGTCTTAACTTAACTGGCATCAGAATTATTATCAATGCAAGAAGACATGGATTCGAATGCGCTGAAGCACATTATCCTTTTATTTAAGGATGGGGGAAAAGTCATGAGTAGTTCTAGACATTATATCAAAAAACAACACTACAGCAAAACAGGTTTTTAGTGGCGTTTTTTTGGTCCTATAGCGGCATTTTGATAAGCGCCGCAAAAAACGCCACTAAAAAACATGATATTTAGTGACACTTTTCCCACAAACGCCTCTAAAAAACATGATCTTTAGCAATGCTTTCCCACAAACGCGTAAAGAACATGATCTTTAGCGGCATTTGCAGTAAAACGTCACTAACTTTAGCAAATTTTACCAAGCCATTTTAGTTTATATAGAACCCAAATTTTTAACATATTTTCCTGTAACATTAAATCCAACCAAAAACTTCAAATCTAAATGATACTATCACGAAATAAATATGTATATGATCTAAATTAATAAATGACATAACAAAATACATTATATTCAAAAGTTATATTGTTAAGATATTCTCACAATAAGTAGATAAAAGTCTAAGATGGCAGATTCTTCATATTCTGAAGCTATTAGTCATATTTTCTTGTTGACTTTGCTTCCCTTGCTGCTGCCATCACTTTAAGTTGTACCTGGAGTTCATCAAATTTTCTTTGAGCCTCTATTATTGGGTTGTTGTTTATATAGAACATATATTTCTATGTTGTTGTAGGTTAGAATTTGGAAGATGAGAATAAATTAACAAACAAACTAGACCCTAAACAGAAAAACTTACACGGGGATGTAGTAGAGGAGTGTCGACGGCGATGTGGCAAAGGAGTGTTGACGGCGATGCGACAGAGGAGTGTCGACGACGATGCGGCAGAGGAGTGTCGACGGCGATGTGGCAAAGGGGACAGTAGATGGCGATGCAGCAGACGATCGAGGAAAATCTAAGGGATTTGGGGAAAAAAATTAAGGGATTTGGGGAAAATTTTTAGGTGAAAAAAATAAGGGATTTCGGGGAATGATGTGGGGATAAAACTAAGCAAAGCAAAACGGTGCCATTTCGTTTAAAATAAAATGATACTTTGTGGCATTTATAAGGAAAACGCCGCTATTGCTTACCTTTTGCAGAGTTTATGAGAAAAACGCCGCTACTGCTTTACCTTTTGCGGCATTTTTCCGTTAGAGCCACTAATGTATAATATTTGCGGCGTTTTCGGTCCAAACGCCACTAAATTCCTATAGTGCAACTTCTCATTTAATAAAGAATACACTCTTTTATTTTGTTTCTTTTAAGATATATTATCCATTATCAATTTTTATTTTATTTTTTCTTTTAAGATTATGTTACACTTTATCAAACAATCTAATTATATTCATTATTTAATTTTAACTAATATACCAAACAAATTTTATAAATTAAATTTAACACTTGATATTTTAATATTTAATTTTTCAACACTTAATTTTTTAACTTATCATACAGAACCTAAAAATTTAAAATAAAAATTATCATGATCCATTTCTTTACCCATTTTTATTATATAAACTAGTTGTACTTATTAGGGTAAACTATAAAAATAGTCACTTTTGTTTGCCTCAAATTACATTTTAGTCACTTATGTTTGAAATGTTACGTTTTAGTCACTTATGTTATCGTTTTCTTACAAAGTGGTCACTCTACCGTTAAACTCCGTTATCTCCCTAACGACAGTCCTACGTGACAATCCAAATTAAATTTATTTAATTAAAAACCTATCTTCATCTCAACAACTGGACATCCAAGTTGGCATTTAAAACTCATTTGAACTGTCACGTAGGACCGCCATTAGAAGGTAACGGAGCTTACCGGTAGAGTAACCACTTCGTAACAAAACGATAACATAAGTGACTAAAACATAACATTTCAAACATAAATGATTAAAATGTAATCTAAGTCAAACAAAAATGACTATTTTTATAATTTACCCTATTTATTATTTATTAAACCATTTGCTTCCTCAACTATTCTATTAAATTAAATTGTAGTTGGTGGATAACAGATTGATACTACTAAATGGCAGCTCATCCAAATATTAAAAAATGAATTTGTATTAAGAAAACCCCAATGAGAAGACAAAATTACGCTTTGGCTTTATTGGCTTATTTTTAGTCTAAAAAATTTTGAAGAAAAAACAAAGAAAGGCAGCCAAGCTTTTAGAATTGCGAATAAAAAAATCGATGGATATTATTATATGAAACATTGGTCTTTTTATAAGATTAAAAAAAAAAGCAATTAATCTTAGGGGTAAAAATCCAGAAAATACCAAAAAAAAAAATAAAAATTACCGGAAAGGATAGGGTTGAAAAATATTGACCGGAAAGGGCAATTTCCCCCAAAAACGCGTCCCCGTCAGCGCGTTTTTGGGGGGAAAACGGCCTAAAGCGCGTCCCGGGGGGAGCGCTTTTGCCACCTCAGCAAAAACGCTCCCCCGGGGACGCGCTTTCACTGAGGTGGCCAAAAGCGCTGACGTGGACGCTATTTGAATAGGTATGGGATAATTGCAATTTTGGTCCCTATTTGAATAGGTACTTTGTAAGATGCCCCTAGGAAGACTATTTCCACAAAAAACAAATGCAAAGGTAGCCAAAAACAAAAATCAATATTTTGGCCAAGTTTTTGCAACCAAAACCGGCAATGCTTTGACACTCTCAAAGCCGCCCATTTTCTTAGAAAAGAGAGGAAACATTGTTTAAAACAAACCCCATACTACATCATTTCCTATACATAATATAATAGTAAAATAAAACCCATTACCTTAGCCATCCTTTAATAAAATAATAAAACAATCAAATGTTAAATTCTCATGCTCCCAAAACCAAGGCCGACCATATGTTTTCAACTCCAATGCCGCACGTTTTTCTTCCCCAAAGCAAAAACCCATTCTTACATACTAAAAATAATAATATATAAACTTTCTCATCTATCTAAGCAAACAAAATAATAGAATATCATGGTTTAAACCCATGCTTCCAATTAAAATAATAAGAAAATGGAATAAAATAACTAGCCCATAATTCATAGCATAGAAAAAATATAATTAATGCTGCATAATTCAAATAACTAGCCCATAATTCAAATAGGGACCAAAATTGCAATTATCCCATACCTATTCAAATAGCGTCCACGTCAGCGGGGGGAAAATGGCCAAAAGCGCTCCCCCGGGGACTCGCTTTAGGCCGTTTTCCCCCAAAAACGCGTCCACGGGGGCGCGTTTTTGGGGGAAATTGCCCTTTCCGGTCAATATTTTTCAACCCTATCCTTTCCGGTAATTTTTTTTTTTTGGTATTTTCTGGATTTTTACCCTAATCTTAAAGTAAACATTGCTGACTTTTACTGAAAGCTTCACATATCCATACCATTAAATGCCAAATATTATTATTATAAAATATATTTTTATTAAAAACACACAAAAGAAATGAAATGCACAACTCTTCAATAAATACATCAATAAATTCACTAACAACCGGTAACTGATTTAACTTCGACTCTGGATTTCTGGTATCAAGGATATATGCTAGAAACGCTTCACTACCTTTATGTATCAATCTCTGTGCGGAAATAACTAAAATGATTCTAACAATACTATTCAGCCTGTCAGATTCAAATGAAACCATCTCTCCTGTCTGGCATTTCAAATCAATCTGTTTCTGTCTACAATTTACCACAACATCATGTAATGATAGCCAATCTATACCCAGAATAACATCAAATTCCCGAAAGGGTAGTAACATTAAATCAGCAGGGAACAACCTCTAATTTTCGGTGGACATTTACGATAAACTAAGTTAACTATCACACTTTGACCTAGTGAATTAGTAACTTGAATATCATATTCAGTTGATTCAACAGGTAGTTTCTTTTCCGTTACTAATGCAGTGCAAATATAAGAATGAGTTGACCCAGGGTCAATCAGTGCATGCACAGTAACATCAAAGAGATAGAATGTACCAATAATCACATCAGGTGTAGCAGTGTAACATCCCTAACCCGTTTCCATCGCCGGATTAGGGTTACGGGCATTACTATACCTCACGCTAATTATCGAGCTTTATAAGATCAATTACTAAGACCAAAGCATACCCAACATATATTAATCATACATATATTATTCAATCATTTATTATAATCCCCTTATCACAAACAACTCAATCAAATAATATTTAAGACTATATGCATTTCATACGACTATGTACCTTCTTTATTACAAACCATAAGCAATTTAAAGCGTATACCAATTCCAAAGAACAACTTGATGATCATCTCGTTACAAGTAAGTATATCTTATTAAGATACTACACCAATGAAATAGCTACCCATAACCAAATCTATACGATCAAAGAAAGGAAAATTCAAATTCCAAATTAAATTACACCTAACCGAATACCCATAACAAGTTCATGCATACTCAAGACGCAACTGCATCCAACAATGTCTATTCACAAAATTTCATTCATACACATATACATATATCAACAATTTATAATTACCGACTAAAGTTCATATATCAACTTAATTGAAACCAATTGAATTGATACATATATATATATATATATATATATCCATACTATAAAATAAATTCCCATATAAATTTTATAACGAAACTGAACCTACATAGTAAATAATAGCATGATCAAACAAAATTGAATTAAACCCATGCATAAAACATAGCCATATTCGTGTGGCCTTTGTATATACATTCACCAAAGTAACATTTGAGTCTAGACTCGGAAAGTTAGCCTATACATGCCATAGTATTAGGATTCATTTACAAAAATGAGTACCAAAAGTTGATAGTGTGCTTGACTTCAACAAGGATCCTCGAGCTTGAACTTCGACTTTTTATGAGCTACAAGGTAATCACAACACACATATCGTAAACTATCATAGCTTAGTAAGTTTAAGCATTAATGAGAAAATCTAAGTGCAACTATTATTCACATTACATCACTTTGACTTAAATATCATCGAATACTTTAATTTAACACAAACAACATGATCCAATCATCATTAACTAATTCAACATATCCCAAAAATCAAATATATACATGTCATCTTTCATTCAAACCACCTAAACAATTAATTGTAACATCTCAACGCTATGCTATTATGTACACATCAACTTACCTTTAGCATTAAGCTATTTAATTGTCATATTTTGTTTACCTATTTACCATTTCTCGGATGTTCCTTTTTATTTGTTTTTGCTGTTGTAATCTTCATAAGTCCCGCCACACAGTGCAGCTCAAGTAGCTTATTGCCATACAACCGATCTCGCACACACAGTGCCTTACCAACCGATCTCGCACACACAGTGCTCGGTTTTAATCTCACACACACAGTGCCTTATCACCCGATCTCGCACACACAGTGCCTTATCAACCGATCTCGCACACACAGTGCTCGATTTTAATCTCACACACATAGTGCCCAATCAATTCACAATTTCCACATTTGCCCAAATACTTACCACTACATTCGGTTCTCATATTAAACATATAACTTATAACCTCCATCCTTATTCATAATAATTTTTCATTTCATTCATATATATATGCGCTCATCTTATGCTACACATAAATACATAAATCACCCGATAAGCAAAACAAGCTTTCTTAAGCATTTATATTAATCATACATTCGACCACATTATACAAATTTCCTTCAACACATTCGGCCACTTGGTATAATAATATAGAAATCATTAACATATTTTCCAGCACAACATAGTTAAAATTTTAATCCAATCCCAATGCTTAAACTTACCTCGGTAGTTAATGATTTTGGGTATCCCGGCTATTCGTTTACTTTAGCCTTTCCTTTGTCCAACCCCTTTTCCCTTGAACCTTGATCTAAACAAATTCAATTAAGCTCTTTTAATAATCATTTCCATTCAATTCGATCCTCAAACACATAATTTAGCTCATTTACGAATTTACCCCTAACTTTTACAATAAAAGCAATTTAGTCCCATTGCCAAAACTCATCAAATATCTAACATTTATTTATCCTACCTTAAAGCCGAATGTTTTTCTAGTCCATATAATTCTTTACAACTCAATTTTAACAGCTCAAACCCTAAATTTTACAATTTCGAATTTAAGCTATCATACTCCTTTTTCATGTAAAATTTCATACTATAAACATGTAGATTTCAAGCATGTATTTTATTCTTCCATCAAGCACCCCAAAACAAAAGTTTACCACCATGGCCGATCCTAAATCATGCTTCAAACTCTAAGATTTCTACTTGGTTTTGATGGCATTTAAGAAAACCAATTCAAAGATGGATAAATATTAAAAATTCAAACTCAAAAACTAACCTTACATGAACATGCAATTGGCCGAATATTCAGCTTAAGTTTTTCCCCTTTTCTTTTCTTCAATTTCGGTGGATGAATGAAAGGAAGAAGATGATACTTTTTCCCCCCCTTTTTTTATTATTTTATTCTACTCATATTATAATATAATTAAAATGCCACTAACTAAAACAATTTTAATATATAATATATATCTACTAATCATGTTGCCATCCACTAGCAAGAAAATTAGTTTATTTGACATGCAAGTCCCTTCATGAAGAATCAATTCAATTAAATCCCTTACTTTAATTATAAGCTACTTTTACCATTACACAATCTAATCCCTTGATTAAAATTAAGCATCCAATAAACAAATTAACTCATCATTTTAAAACACACTTAAACACATATCATATGTATCAAATTAGAAACAATAGAGGAACAAAAATATTTATTATTAATATTTTAATCCGGATTTCGTGGTCCCGAAACCACTGTTCCGATTAAGGTCGTAATTGGGCTGTTACAACTCTCCCCCCTAAGAAATTTTCATCCTCGAAAATCTTACCAACGAATAAGTGCGGGTAGCGCTCTTGCATTGCTTCCTCGGTTTCCCAAGTTGCTTCCTCCATTCCGTGTTTATGCCATAGTAATTTAACCAAGGGAATTTTTTTATTTCTCAACTCTTTCATTTCACGAGCTAAAATACGGATTGGTTCCTCCTTGTACGTCATATCGGATTGGATTTCAATCTCAGACGGGGAAATCACATGTGACGGATCTGATCGATATTTACGAAGCATCGAAACATGGAAGACATTATGAATCTTTTCTAGTTCAGCGGGCAACTTTAATCTATAAGCAACAGGCCCAACACGTTCAATGATCTCATACGGTCCAATGAACCACGGACTTAATTTACCCTTTCGACCAAATCGAAGCACTTTCTTTCACGGAGAAACTTTTAAAAATACCCGGTCTCCGATCTGAAACTCGATGTCTTTACGTTTCAAATCTGCGTATGACTTTTGGCGATCTGATGCAACTTTCAAACTATCTCGAATTACTGCCACTTTTTGCTCAGTCTCTTTAATCAAGTCAACCCCGTGTATCTTGTTTTCACTGAGCTCGGTCCAGTACAATGGTGTACGACACTTGCAGCCATATAATGCTTCGTAAGGTGCCATTTTGATACTAGATTGATAGCTATTGTTGTAAGCAAATTCAATCGAAGGCAAGTATTTTTCCCACATTCCATCGAACTCGAGGATGCAACATCTCAACATATCCTCAAGTATTTGAATGGTTCGTTTAGACTAACCATCTGTCTGCGGATGAAAAGCTGTGCTAAAGTGTAATTTGGTACCTAAAGCATCTTGCAATTTCTTCCAAAATCGCGACGTAAATCTCGGATCCCTGTCTGAAACAATGGAAATCGGCACACCATGCAATCTCACAATTTGAGATACATACAACTCAGCAAGTTTATCGAGCGAATAGTCCGTACGAACTGGAACAAAGTGAGCTAATTTGGTTAGTCTATCCACTATAACCTGCATCGCATCTTTCTTGCTCGATGTCGTCGTAGGCAAACCGGATACAAAATCCATAGTAATTTTATCCCATTTCCATTCAGGTATCATGATTGGCTGAAGTAGTCCTGATGGGACTTGATGCTCGGCTGTCACTTGCTGACAAATTAAACATTTAGAGACAAATTCAGATATGTCCCGTTTCATACCAGGCCACCAATAGAATTGCTTCAAATCATTATACATTTTCGTGCTACCCGGATGTACAGATAATCGACTATTATGAGCCTCATTCAATATCATCTGAATCAACTCCATATTCCTCGGAACACATATTCGGCCTTTGAATTTCAGACAGTCATTCTCATCAATCTGAAACTCTGACTCAATGTTACTTTCACACTGAATTCGTCTTGCAATCAAATCTTTGTCAACTTTCTAGGCATCGCTAACTTGTTGAATAAACAACGGTCTTGCTTGTAATTCAGCTATTATGGAACCATCACCCGATATAGCCAAATGTGCATTCAACGCACGAAGAGCAAATAATGATTTCCGGCTAAGTGCATCAGCAACAACATTAGCCTTTCCCGGGTGGTAATCAATCACGAGCTCATAATCTTTCAGTAATTCCAACCATCGCCGCTGTCTCAAATTCAGATCCCTTTGAGTCATTAATTACTTTAAACTCTTATGATCTGAATAGACGTGGCATTTCTCACAAAAAAGATAGTGACACCAAATCTTCAAAGCAAAGACTATAGTAGCCAACTCGAGGTCATGTGTTGGGTAATTCTTTTCGTGCGGTTTCAACTGTCTAGAAGCATAGGCTACAACTTTACCCTCTTGCATCAAAACACAACCGAGTCCGTTTAAAGATGCATCACTAAAAATAACAAACTCTTTACCCGACTCTAGCTGAACTAGTACCGGAGCCTCCGTTAACAAGGTCTTCAGTTGATCAAAACTCTGCTGACACCTTTCTGACCATTCAAATTTAACATCTTTTGCAATAGTTTTGTCATCGGTGATGTTATCATAGAAAACCCTTTCACGAAGCGTCTATAATATTCGGTAAGTCCCAAAAAGCTATGAACCTCAGAAACATTCCGCGGAGACTTCCAATCAAGTATTGCCGAAATTTTATTCGGATCAACCCGAATGCCCAATGCAGAAATAACGTGCCCCAAAAAGCTAACTTTATTCAACCAGAACTCACATTTGCTGAATTTCACGTATAATTATTTTTCATGCAAAATCTGTAGCACTAATCTCAGATGCTCAGCATGCTCATTTTCATCCCGAGAATAGATCAGTATGTCATCTATAAATACAACTACAAACCGATCTAGATACGATCAGAAAACTCGATTCATCAGATCCATAAAAACCGCAGGGGCATTAGTGAGTCCAAACGGCATCACCAAAAACTCATAATGACCGTATCTCGTTCGAAAGGCAGTCTTTGGTACATCCATTTCCCGAACTCACAGTTGATAATATCCCGACCTCAAATCAATTTTCGAGAACACTGAGGCTCCTTTAAGTTGATCAAATAAATCATCGATACGTGGTAGTGGATATTTGTTCTTAACTGTCACTTTATTGAGTTGCCGGTAATCGATGCACATTCTTAATGTTCCGTCTTTCTTCTTCACAAATAGAACGGGCGCACCCCAGGGAGAAAAACTCAGTCGGGCAAAACCTTTATCCGTCAGTTCTTGCAACTGAGCCTTTAGTTCTTTTAATTCTGTAGGTGTCATTCTATACGGAGCTACCGAGATCGGGGTGGTCCCCGGCACTAACTCAATTCCAAACTCTACTTCCCGAATAGGTGGCAATCCCGACAATTCTTCCGAAAACACATCCGGGTACTTACAAACAACTGACACAGATTCAATCTTCTTTTCTGTTACCTTGCTGTCAATCACATACGCAAGATAAGCTTCACAACCCTTTCTCAAATACTGTCGAGCCAATATCGATGATATCACAGTTGGTAATCCATTCAAATCTGCAGATTCGGTCCGAAGTATTTCATCATTCTAACACCTCAAATCGATAGTCTTTTGTCTGTAATTCACTACTACATCATGTACAGTTAACCAATCCATACCGAGGATGATGTCGAATTCATCGAAAGGTAATAACATCAGATCAGCCGGAAAACACATATCTCGAATCATTAGAGGGCAGTTCTTGCACACATTATCCGCTAATACGCATCGACCCAGTAGGTTTGAAACCCGAATTACAAACTCAGTAGACTCAACAGGTAGAGTCTTACTAGATACTAATGTTTCACACACATACGAATGAGTTGAACCGGGATCAATCAAAGCAGTTACATTAGTATCAAAGAGAGTGAAAATACCAGTAATAACGTCCGGAGATGAAGCCTCCTCTTTAGTACGAATGGCATAAGCTCTAGCCGGTACACAGGTATTTGCTCGAATAATCGCATCTGAAGTTTCCCTCTGAGCACCACTCCTACTTCCCCCACTACGAGCTGATCTACCTCTAGCTGTAATGCCACTCGGTCTCGCACTCTGAGTAGTACCCTTCTCAATAATGTCTGGACAATCCCGAACAAAATGATTTTGTGAACCGCACTGATAACAAGCGCGATTAAAAGATTTACCCCAAAACTCTCCAAAATACTGTCGACCACACTGCTGACACTCAGGTTTGCTCGATCAAGCATTACCGACACTAGCCACAGATGTAGCTCGCAAACTCACTGGTGGTCATTCTCGAATAGAAATCCTGATATTAGGTTTGGATTGACTACTATCATTCTTGAACTTCTTCGTTGCCATCTACGAAAATCTACCCGCGGATCTCTTTTGGAAATCTTTAGATTCAACTTCAGCTTTCTATTTTTCTTTCCCTAGTTCTTCCGCTTTACAAGCTCTTTCAACTAGCACAACAAACTCGTTAATCTCAAGAATGCCAACCAAAAGTTTGATATCTTCATTCAAACCATCCTCGAACCTTCGACACATAGCTGCCTCAGAGGATACACATTCGCGAGCGTAGCGACTAAGTCGCACAAACTTGCGCTCGTATTCAGACATCGTCATACGACCCTGTTTGAGCTCAAGAAATTCTTTACGCTTGGAATCTATAAAGCGCTGACTTATGTACTTTTTATGAAATTCCGTCTGAAAGAAATCTCAAGTTACTCTCTCCTTCGGAGTAACTGACACGAGAGTATTCCATCAGTAGTAGGCAGAATCTCGCAATAATGATATGGCACACTTCAAACACTCATCGGGTGTGCAAGATAGCTCATAAAAACACGGATAGTATTATCGAGCCAAAATTCAGCTCGCTCCGCATCATCATTATGCTCAGCTCTAAATTCTTGAGCTCCATGCTTCTGAATACGATCAACAGGAGGTTTAGCTACTCGCTCAGGATTGGCAACCGGAGGTACCATTGGTATTATAGGTGGAATATTCAGATTTAGGGGTGGCTGAACAGCCGGAATGGTTCGTAAATAATGACTGAACCAATCGCTCATCATATTATGGAAGGCCTGCTTTATCCTCTCATCTGGGCCACTAGCAGCAGGTCGAGATTCTTTCGACGCGGTCCCTTGCGCGGGAGCAGGCGCCACACTCTCGACATCATCAACTAATGCTTGCTCGGGATTCGGATCCATTACTATATAAAAGAAATAAATACATTTCACTGTTAGAAGTCATCACACTATCACATTGTAAATTATGGCATGTATAGCTAGACTCTCACGCGCTACGTTAGTCCGAGAACCGACTAAACTGTAGCTCTGATACCAATAAAATGTAACACCCCTAACCCTTTTCATCAGCGGATTAGGGTTATGGGCATTACTATACCTCACGCTAATCATCGAGCTTTATAAGATCAATTACTAAGACCAAAGCATACCCAACATATAGTAATTATACATATATTATTCAATCATTTATTATAATCCCCTTATCACAAACAACTCAATCAAATAATATTTAAGACTATATGCATTTCATACGACTATGTACCTTCTTTATTACAAACCATAAGCAATTTAAAGCGTATACCAATTCCAAAGAACAACTTGATGATCATCTCGTTACAAGTAACTATATCTTATTAAGATACTACACCAATGAAATAGCTACCCATAACCAAATCTATACGATCAAAGAAAGGAAAATTTAAATTCCAAATTAAATTACACCTAACCGAATACCCATAACAAGTTCATGCATACTCAAGACGCAACTGCATCCAACAATGTCTATTCACAAAATTTCATTCATACACATATACATATATCAACAATTTATAATTATCTACTAAAGTTCATATATCAACTTAATTGAAACCAATTGAATTGATACATATATATATATATATCCATACTATAAAATAAATTCCCATATAAATTATATAACAAAACTGAACCTACATAGTAAATAATAGCATGATCAAACAAAATTGAATTAAACCCATGCATAAAACATAGCCATATTTGTGTGGCCTTTGTATATACATTCACCAAAGTAACATTTGAGTCTAGACTCGGAAAGTTAGCCTATACATGCCATAGTATTAGGATTCATTTACAAAAAGGAGTACCAAAAGTTGATAGTGTGCTTGACTTCAACAAGGATCCTCGAGCTTGAACTTCGACTTTTTATGAGCTACAAGGTAATCACAACACACATATCGTAAGCTATCATAGCTTAGTAAGTTTAAGCATTAATGAGAAAATCTAAGTGCAACTATTATTCACATACATCACTTTGACTTAAATATCATCGAATACTTTAATTTAACACAAACAACATGATCCAATCAATTTAACACAAACAACATGATCCAATCATCATTCACTAATTCAACATATCCCAAAAATCAAATATATACATGTCATTTTTCATTCAAACCACCTAAACAATTAATTGTAACATCTCAATGCTATGCTATTATGTACACATCAACTTACCTTTAGCATTAAGCTATTTAATTGTCATATTTTGTTTACCTATTTACCATTTCTCGGATGTCTCCCTTTTATTTGTTTTTGCTGTTGTAATCTTCATAAGTCCCCACACACAGTGCAACTCAAGTAGCTTATTGCCATACAACCGATCTCGCACACACAGTGCTCGATTTTAATCTCGCACACACAGTGCCTTACCAACCGATCTCGCACACACAGTGCTCTGTTTTAATCTCGCACACATAGTGCCTTATCACCCGATCTCGCACACACAGTGCTCGGTTTTAATCTCGCACACACAGTGCCTTATCAACCGATCTCGTACACACAGTGCTCGGTTTTAATCTCGCACACATAGAAAATTATGTTGCCGTCCACTAGCAAGAAAATTAGTTTATTTGACATGCAATTCCCTTCATGAAGAATCAATTCAATTAAATCCCTTACTTTAATTATAAGCTACTTTTACCATTACATAATCTAATCCCTTGATTAAAATTAAGCATCCAATAAACAAATTAACTCATCATTTTAAAACACACTTAAACACATATCATATGTATCAAATTAGAAATAATAGAGGAACAAAAATATTTATTATTAATATTTTAATTCGGATTTCGTGGTCCCGAAACCACTGTTCCGATTAGGGTCGTAATTGGGCTGTTACAAGTAGCTTCCTTTCTGGCTCATATGACATATGTTCGAGCAAGTGCTCTAGCCTCTGATCGTAGAACTATATCTTTTGCTCCCATATGAGGAGTCCCAGTAGTGTTGTTCTGGCCCGAACGTCTACCTTTCTGAGATGTAGACATTTGTTTTTCCTTATGTTAAGTTTAAAGTTTTAATATGTTAAATTTAATAAAGGTAATGATAAGTTTAATTCTTGATATACTTAATAAGCTTTTATATGCTTAACATGTTTTTTTTTCAACATGTAGGTGGTAGAGGCTTGAATTGAAACTTTAGAGTAAAGATATAATCCATGCCATCTCATCACATCTTAAAGTTTGAAAGAAGATATGGTTTTGATCTTTTGGTAATAGATTATGGCATGTATTTAGGTCTAATCAAAGTGTGTGTGTAAGATTTGTAGTGGAAATATTTAATGAATAATGATTGAGTTGTATGTACAAAACAAGGGGATGGAGACTTGTGGAAACTTCTCAAGACTACACTATCCATGGAGTCAAAACCAAAGTTGAAAAGAGATGCCAAATGATAGAGGCAAGGAAGTGTTGAAGTTTGGTCAGCATGTAGTACTAGAAGCAGTCAAGAACCATGCCATGCAGTTCGAGCCATGCAGGAGCTGCTGAAGCAAGTGCAACTGTTTATTTTTGTTCATTTTGTAAACTTAGTTGATGTAATGTAATTTAGTTCGTTTTAAACTATGTTAGTTTGATGTTTGATGTAATTTGATAGTGATTGAGCTGTTAACTTAGCTTTGTTCATGTGTACAAGCTTGGTTTTCCAAGTTTTAATGTATTAGTGGTAGTAGGTATTGGTTAGGTTACCATATACTGATTTTGACAAGCTGAATCACTACAGGAAATTAAACAAATAGTGAACAACAAACTGCCATTAGATCTTCGAATGTTCTGAATACATCTGACGAACCTACAGAAATTCAGAGTAAATGCTAACTTTAATTTACATGCGTGTTGACTTTTATTATTGATTTCTTTTTCAACTTCTTATATTATAATATACCATTTTTCAGCTGAAAGTAGTAGGACGCGCAAAGCTCGAAGACGTACGCTACTAAAGAATTATACGAGTTAAATCCTGTCGAGCGTGTCAAAGTATCTAAAAACAGTCATGGTTAGCCTATTGGATCAGAAGCTCGACTTTTAGTAGGATATTTGGGCATTATAGCACGAAATGCCAATATGTTGCCTATCAACTACGAGTCATGGCATCAAATGCCTGATAGTAACAAAAATCAAGCTCTCGATAATATTAAGGTAACAAAACGTGAATGTAATTTATAATACTTTGGTTTAAGTCTCATTTATATTTACTTTCTAAACTTGTGTTTTTTGTAGGAGAGATTTGCTTTAGAGGTCTCGGATAATTATGTCAATAAGGCATTGGGAAAAAATGGAGAGACCATAAAAGCACTTTAAAGAAAGAATACTTTAAGAAAAATATAAGCCTCGAAGAGAAATGGCGAAATGTCCCGCCGGGAATGCTGAGGTACCAATGGGAAGATGCGGTTAGATTTTACCAATGGGAAGATGCGGTTAGATTTTGGAATTCAAAGAAAAGAGAGGTATTATGTACTTCCAAACTCTTATAATTGTTTCGGTTTATAGTATTTACTATATATGTAATAATAATTTCTTATGTAAGATAGTGAGCGAGTTGGAACAAGAAGCAGGCAAAAACACAAATTCACGCACACAGTAGGGTCGAAAAGTTTTGCTTGTGTAACTGAGGCCAAGGTATTTTGAATTTATTAATTATGTCATATATTAATTACTTTCTATTAAATTATATTTTTACTACTATATTGTAGGAACTCTCGTCTGGTCAAAAAGTTGGATGCCTTTAGCTTTTTGACATTACACATAGGAAGAAAGCTGGATCTCCTATGACTTCTGAAGCTGGAGAAATTATGATATATTTACTTAATAAAATTTGATTTATTTTAAATATATATAATGTTTAATTATAATGATTTAATTCGTCGTTAGTAGTTCTAAATAATGTTAAGTTATGTTGCATTTGTTTTTATTATATATTTCGTTTCTAACTCTTTAATTGATTTATTAGGAGAAACTAAAGGATAAAAAGAGGGAGTATGAAGTGATGCTTCGAGTGATAGTTTTGTCAATCTTGACAACATTGATAACAAAATTATTACTGAAGTTTTGGGTCCTAAAAGGTATGGCCGGGTTCAATTTCAAGGATATGGTGTTATCCCAACCCAATATTTTGGATCCAGTTTGCAACAATACATGCCTTAGGGGAGTCAGGTTCAAACTGAAGTTATGAGGTTAAAAGAACAGATAGCTCAAATGCAAGCGAACACAGTCAAGCAAATTTCTCAACTTAAAGTGGAGGCAGCATCGAGAGAAGATGAGGTTCAAAGAAAATATGAAGAACTCCAGCTACAACTTAAAGCGGAGGCAGCAACGAGGGAAGCATAGCAGAACAAAAAGTACGACGCACTCCAGCTACAGCTTCAGAATATGTTGAAAATGTTTCAGCAGTCGCAAAATCCGCCATCTTAGACATTTTTTTTCTTATTGTAAGAATATTTTTAACATTCTAAATTTTAACATTATTGTAAGAATATTTTGAATTATACTTATTTATTAATTTATATCATATATCTTTCGTTGAATTTGAAGTATCATTTAGATTTGATGTATTTGGTTGGATTTTATGTTACAAGAAGGGTTGTATATGGATGAAAATGGGATGTTGCAAATCTGCCAAAGTCAGTTTGTTTTTCTTAAAAACGCCGCTAAACCTAAAGAACAGCACCTTTATCAGCGCTTTTATAAAAAAAGCCGCTAAAAGTCATGCTCTATAACGGCGTTTTCGATAAAAACGCCGCTAAAGGTCATGTTCCTTAGCGGCATTCGTGGGTAAAGCACCGCGAAAGGTCATGTTCTTTAGCGGTGTTTTCATAAATGCCGCAAAATTTAGCGGCATCGTCTATAGCGGCGTTTTTTTCGGCACTTGGAAAAATGCCACAAGTGGCGCTTACGCTAAAGGCCTAAAAAAACGCCGCTAAAAGTCTGTTTTGCTGCAGTGAATGATTAGTTTATGTATTGGCATTATGCCATTATTCATTTTTTGAATGAAAACTTATCATTTTTCTTCCATATACTCTTTTTCTTTGTTTTTTCTTTTGATTCTGTTTTGAATTCTGTTTGTTTCTTCTGCAAGTCCCGAGCCTTGTTGCTCAAGTCTTAACTGAAGTACTTGCTTGCATATTGTTCATAACACCACCAAGAAGTTTAACCAAACTTTCACACTTGGAGTGTCAAAGGAGTTTAAAGTTGATTAGGTATCTTCCTTAAATTCTTGCAATTTGAAATGTCAATTTCCCTTAAAATTAATAAGGTTCTGTGCAAAAGAAAAATATATAAAAATAATTATATCACTTTTAAGCTTATGCATCTTCTCAAAAGCAGCACATCTAACTTATAATTATGCTACGGTCTTTGCTCCACCTAACACCTTTTAATTTCTAATCAATTTTTATTTGCGCATGATGTATATGATGATGAAGATTATGATGATGGTGATGATGTATATGAAGTTGACGATGATGAAGAGCTCGAGGAGGAGGATTGGAATGGAGAAGATGATGTGGATGTCTTTGAAGATGGTATTGTTGCTGGAGATGATGATTACATAGAAGAATCAAATCACAAATCAGGTAGTGTTGGGAATAAAGAGGCTAACTGCCTGCCCCTGCACTGCACTGCACATCTTCAACTTCATATTTATCATCCACCTATCATAAGTTTCGAACTACTTAAATAATTATATCTACGTCGTTGGCTATTGGGAATGTCTTGGAAATCTAGTTATGGCTTCCCATAGGCCCTCCCTGCCTTCTCACCATTAAGATTCTCGAACGGTGACTCGAATAATCAAGAATTCGGTAACCCAAATTTCAAAATACAAAGAAAGGGGAAAAAATGCATTCTTGAATTGGTTGAATGACGATGGTGATGGTGAACATGAATGGATTTTGAAAATACTAAAAAGAGCTAAAGACTAAGTAGATTATGGAGTGCTAAAGACCTGTATCAAGTGCTCAGATATAATAAAGTAAGTTCTAGTTGTATTTCTATTCTTTTTATTTTCGTATCTTTGTGTGATTTTAATTAGAAAGTCTAAAATGCCAAATTTTAACAAATTTTATTGTTTGAAATTATTTCTAGAGTTTAAGTTTATTGCAAAAATCACTGTGAATGACCAATGTCTTAGGATATATAAGATGGGTTTTTCGCAATGGTTTATTGAGTTAGTATCTAATGCATTGCTTTAAAAAAAACTAGACCTTCTTTAATATAATTACTTTTTCTGCTGATATAGTTGTTTAATGAAATGCCCATAAATTTCTTTGTGTTGATATTTTGCAAATTGGTTTTTGTTATTAGGGAAATCATTTAATACAAGGAATAAAGTTAGACATGTCTTAGATTGATAATCTACAGTTACATCATTCTATTTTTGAGGGCATGATTAATCTTAGAATTATCTTCTTCTACACTCCTAGGTTGTTTTGGAATAAATGTTCGGCTAAGAACCCTTCTTGCAGACCAAGTTGATAGTCTTTCTCTTCCGGATGAGCTAAGGTATCTTTATTGGAGTTTTTATCCCTTCAAATCTCTATCAAGTTTTAATCCAAAAAATTTTGCTGTATTGGATTTATCACATGGCAGTATAGAACATCTTTGGAATGATGATGATTAGGTATATTCTTTCATACTTCCTTCATCCAGAATTTTTTTTAAAGTTAAAAATGATTTATATAATTGATATATCAATGAATAATTGATGGCACCTTATTATAAGTTTTTAAAAACAAATCTAAAAGATTTTTTTTTATTAAAAAAAAAGCAACATCATTTCATCTAGGGTGAATTTATACTCTATAATACATCAAATATAGATTTATTATTAATTTATTTTCATTTTTGATACTGCCCAAAGTAATTATATATGGTGCTCTATATTTTTTCTTGGCACGGGTACTAGTCAATTTAAGGGAAATTAACGTCGTTGATTGCAAGAATTTAAGGAAGATCCCTAGTCTATTAGGAGCCATCAATCTTGAAATTCTTGACTGTAGTGGGTGTGAAAGTTTAGTTGAACTTCCTTGTCTCCATCATTTGGAATCACTTAAAAGGTTTAAACTTGAGGGATGTCATAATCTGAAGAAGCTTCCCGAGATCCCAAATCACTTTCGTATTTTAGAATTAGATAAAACTGAAATAGAAGAAGTGCCTGAATCAATTGAGCATCTCATCAGACTTAGTTGTTCTCGTGGAACTCAAAGGTAAAAAAAGTATCAAGAAATATTTCAAAGTTGGAATCTCTTCGTAAGATGGCTCTAGTAATTGCCCATTGGTTGAATTCCCTGAAATTCCAGGATGCTTAAGAGAATTAAATTTATCTGGGACTCAAATTAAAGAAGCATCCTTGTCTTTAGACTCTCTAAGTAACCTTCAAGACTTAAAGATGAGCGGCTCAAGCATTCAAAAGCTACAGTGCATTATGTTCGGTTCGAAAGAGATTCCAGCTTCGCCAAGCTTTATGTTTACAAGCTTTCGTACTTTGGCAGTGGACGATTGCGAGAGTCTTAAATTACTCTCAGAGCTTCCACCACATATTCGATACTTGGAATCACATGGCTGCACATCATTAGAAAAAGTATCATTTGCAGATCACTATTTATATGATCTTGTTTTAGAAGATGATGTTAGTGCGTTTTACATGTTATTCTATAATTGCTTCAGCTTGAATCAAGAATCAATTGATAACATTGAGGCAAATGCCATGCTCAAATTTGAATCCCAATTAAAGAAACAAAGCTGGACATGGGAGTACAATATATTATTTTGTTGTTTCCCGGGAAGCAAAATTTCAGCAAATAAGTTAGAGCATCAGAGCAAGAGTTCTTCATTTGTTTTGAATATAGCCCCAAATAGGTGTTGTGGGAGCAGATTCTTGGTTTTCTCCATCTGCCTTGTGGCTGATCTCACGCCCTGCCACCACCATGAATCTCCTAACTTTATCTGTAAATACCAACTGACAGTTACCGGTGGTGGTGGTTGTGAACAGTTCAAAAGTCGGTGGGGTTCCGGTATACAGGATGTGACAGAGTCGAAGTGTATGGGTGATCATGTGTTTATCCTATTCAGTGAGGATATGGTTACAAAAGACAAGGATTATGAGGAGGCTTCATTTGAATTCTATATTGAAAATCCCAAAAACAAAGTAGTAGTAGTAGAAGAAGAAGAAATTGAAGTCGAATATATAAAGGTGGAGAAATGTGGTATACATGTATCTTATGTGGATGAAGAACCCAGCACTACCCCACAACATGAAAGTCCAAGGCACACTTAAGCATTAAGCCTAAGATCTCAGTTCCCTACGTAAGTGGGCTTCATTTCATTTGTGATGGTACCATATTTCATTTGTGATAGTAAAATTTTAAATTGCATGTGATATAAATGAAGTGCTTTAGAACCAGCCTAATATCTAACTTGCTTTGTTTTATAAATGGATTTTCATTTAGAAAGTGCTTTACACTAATATGACTCTCATCTGCAGCTTTTGATACTATGAAGGGGGTGAAGATGACAAAACAGAGTCAATAGGGAATGACAGATCTTTGGGAAGGCCATGATAAACCCTACTTGCCATAACGATGCCACTGTTGAATTTGAGCTTTAGCCATACAAGGAGGAAGAAGTAAGCTGTAATAACAAAAATAAGTGTGCTGAAGACAGTAAATAAAATTGAGATTGGTTACACAGTTCAACTCCCTCCTCCCATCCCTCTACTTTTCATCCCAGCCAAGCACACCATTAGCACTATAAACAACTCCATAAAAGGCCTAAGCACTATGTACTAAACCTAAGACCTCAGTTGCATAAGGAAGTGGGTTTCATTTCATTTTTTATATTATCATATTTTTCTGCCATTGTAATTCGTGAATTTGTAATTTATGAATTACCTGTGATAGAAAATGAAGCGCTTTATACAAGTGTTTGTGCTGATATTTTCAGACAATATATGTTGTGAACAGGTTTGCCTTATTGA
The DNA here is from genome assembly GCA_025503065.1 of Gossypium bickii. Taxonomy (NCBI): domain Eukaryota; kingdom Viridiplantae; phylum Streptophyta; class Magnoliopsida; order Malvales; family Malvaceae; genus Gossypium; species Gossypium bickii. Next base: position 131,186,445 of record CP106713.1, read on the forward strand.
TTCTATTCATGATGGTTCAACACAAATTTGAAGTAATTTTTTGAAGCCCTTTCTGGGTTCTGGCAATTCAGTCTTGGACTTGATATCCAAATGATTTGGTTTCATGGTAGACCCATTGGACTTAGAGACCATGGTGCACGTGATTTTATAGATTAAGCTTTGACATTCTAAATTTGATTCTATGAAGGGAATGAAGATAACAAAAAACAGAGACAATATGGAATGACAGGTCTCTAGAGCTTTAATAATGCCACTGCTGAATTGGAGTTTTAGTCATACAAGGAGGAAGAAGTAAGCTGTAAGAGCTTCAATTTGTTTTACTGAATGCTTGCTTTATGCCTGTGTTTGAACTGATTTGCCTTCTTCATTCTATTCAACATGGTACAATTAATATTTTCTTTTCTTGGATTTTGATTATCATATCAATTTGGGCTTAAATTTATTTGTATGTAACTGCCTCGTAAGTTGTTTGAGCATTGTAGTGAAGAGATAATTAAGATTCACACTGACTAGTTGTGGATTGGTTTTAATTCATAGGGAGTTAATGGTAGATCTTGGGAAAGGCCATTATAGTTGGAGCTTTAACTATACAAAAGAGGAGGAACAAGTAAGCTTTTAATTTGCTCTACTGAATGCTTGCTTTATACTTTGTGCTTGAACTGGGATTTTGAGGTCATTTTGTATTTGGGATTTGCAGAGATAGTGCTGTTGAATATCGCAGTGAAAATTTCAATTATGGAGTTTGGAGATTTCAATGCATTAGCTTAAAAAGTTGAGGGGTTTCAAGTTAAGAGTTCATAAAAGAGCTTCCAGATTTGGTGCTCAATTCATGTCATATGCTTCAAATGATAGTTGAGATTTAATTATATGGTATCTCCATACTCATTGTATATTTTCTTCAATGATTATTGTTTATTAATACAAAACCACATTCATAAAAAATTGGATTGATTTCCATTTTAGAAAATATTAATAAATAGATCATTATCTTCATGGTTTTTGACCCATTGAAGGCCCTTTACTTCGAGGTTACAAGCAGATCTTAACAAATGTATTTTAATTACTATTATAAAGGCTTAAGTGTGTAAAAAACTTTCAATTTTTTTCAAAAAAGAATAATTAAACCCTTTCTTTTTTTTTTTTTTACACTCAGCACTTAGACTTTCAAAATGCATTAAAAAGGCCCTCAAACTTCTTAAAAAAAAAGCAATTAAGTCTCTATTTTTTTACTTAATTGGGTACTTGAACTTTCAAAATGCATAAAAAAAACCTTCAAAATTTTTCTAAAAAAAACAACTAAGCCTCCGCTCTTATTAAAAGTTAGAAAAAATTTTATAAAATTAATAAATAATAAATTTTAGAAAAATATAAAAATTTAAATTTTATTAAAAATTAGAATTCTTTTATAGAAATCATAAAAAATAAAAAATTGTAAAAATTTATAAAAATCATAAAAAAATTGACCCCTAGTTTTTTTCAATTAAAGTCATCTCGTGTCGCAACACAACATGACATGTGGTGAAAAATGATAAAAATAAATAAAAATAAATAAAAGTTATAGAAAAAATATAAAATACTTCTTTTCGTACGATAATTTTTATAAATTTTTAATGTAATTTGTATTTCTTTACATTTTGTATAATTTTCTAATGACACTAAAAAATTTTATAATTTTTTTTATTTCTATATATTTTATAATTTTTTACAATTTTTTATATTTTTTATGTTTTTATATTTTTTCTAATATTTAATAAATTTTTAATATTTGATTTTTTTATTAAATTTAATAATATTTATAGGTTTTATTGTTTTTAATTTTTTATAATTTTTTTATAATTTTTAATAAAAGTATGGGCTTAATTGGTTTTTTTGGAAAAAAGTTTGAGGGTTTTTTTGATGCATTTTGAAAGTTCAACTATCCAATTGAATGAAAAAAAGAAGAAGGGGCCTAATTGCTTTTTTTGAAAAGGTTTGAGAGTCTTTTGATATATTTTGAAAGTTTAAGTGCTCAATTGAGTGCAATAAAAATGAGAGGTTTAATTTTTATTTTTTTTAATTTTGAAAAAGTTGAAAGTGGTAAATATTTATTTTGAATATTATTTGGATGATTATGTTGAATAGTCTATCAAGCAATATTTTAAAGTTGGAATCCCTTTGTCATCTGAATCTTAGTCATTGCCCAATGATCGAATTCCCAGAATCCCAAGAAGCTTAAGAGAATTAGATTTATTTGGGACTCAAATTAAAGAAGCCACATTGTCTTTAGACTCTCCAAATAATCTTCAGGAGTTAAAGATGAGCTTCTCAAGTATTCAAAAGCTGCAATGCAATATCATCCTGTTCGGTTCAAGAGAGATTTCAACGGTTGATGTGTCCTCTCCAATCTTGATATCTGAAACCATTGATAGGTTGGAAATGGATCATTGCGAGAGTCTTAAATTACTCTCAGAGCTTCCACCGCATATGCGGAACTTGGATGCACGTGGCTGTACATCACTAGAAAAAATATCCTTTACAGATCAAATTTCATATCAACTCGATCCTGATGATGATGATGATGATGATGATGATGATGATTGGTTTTTAATGATATTCTGTAATTGCATCAGCTTGAATCAAGATTCAATTTATAACATTGAGGCAAATGCCATGCTCAAAATTGGGTACCTAGCAGAGAAACAGAGAGTGATATGGGAGTATCCCTATTTTAGTTTTGGATTATTTTGCTGTTTCCCAGGAAACAAAATTTCAGCAAATAAGTTCGAGCATCAAAGCACGAGTTCTTTATTAGTTTTGAAGATAGCCCCAAATGGGTCCAGTGGGAGCAGATTCTTGGTCTTTTCCATCTGCCTTGTGGTCGATCTCAGGCGCTGCTACTACCATGAATATCTTACATTTAACTGTGAATACCAATTGAAAACCGCCAGTGGTGGTGATTATGAAACATTCAGAAGTCAGTGGAGGTCCTTTCTAAACGAAGACTCGGATTGGAGGTATATGGGTGATCATGTGCTGATTCTGTTTAGTGAGAATATGGTTTAAAAACACAAGGATTATGAAGAGGCTTCATTTGAATTCTACATTGAAAATCTCCCTTCCTCCTCAGAAGAAGATGTGAAGAAGACGAAGAAGAAACTGAAGACGAAAATATAAAGGTGGAGAAATGTGGTGTACATGTATCCTATGTGGATGAAGAACCCAGCACCACCCCCACAACATGAAAGTCCTAGCCACACTTAAGCACTAAACCTAATTCTTCAGTTGCATAAGTGAGCGAGCTTTATTTCATCAGTAGTTTTTGTAGTATAAGTTAGCCATAACGTAGAGATTAAGCTTTGACATTCTAGATTTGATTCCATGAAGGGAATGAAGATGACAGAACAGAGACAATAGGGAATGACAAATCTTAGGAGCTTTAATGGTGCCACTGCTTAATTGGAGTTTTAGCCATACAAGGAGGAACAACTAAACTGTAAGAACTTTTAACTTGTTTTACTGAATCCTTGCTTTATACAGGTGTTTGAGCCGAGATTTTGGGACAATGAAAGTTGTCAACAGATTTGCCGCCTTCATTCTATTCATCATGGTGCAACTTAATATTTTCTTTTCTTGGATTTTGATTATCATATCAATTTGGGCTTAAATTTCATTGTATGTAACTGCCTCTCAAGTTGTTTGAGCATCGTAGTGAGGAGATTTGTAAGATTCATACTGACTAGTTGTGGATTGGTTTTAATTCATAGGGAATTAATGGTACATCTTTGGAAAGGCCATTATAGTCGGAGCTTTAACTATACAAAAGAGGAGGAACAAGTAAGCTTTTAATTTCTTCTTCTGAATGCTTGCTTTATACTTTGTGCTTGAACTGAGATTTTGAGACCATTATCTATTTGGGATTTGCAGAGATAGTGCTGTTGAATATTGCAGTGAAATTTTCAATTATGGAGTTTGGAGATTTCAATGCATTACCACAAAAAAGTTGAGGGGTTTCAAGTTAAGAGTTCATAAAAAAGCCTCCAGATTTGGTTTTCAATTCATGTCATGGAATTCAATTTTAAGCAATCAAATGATAGTTGAGATTTTAGAATAAAGTTACTTATCGCATGGCCAAAACTTCTACTGTTGGATTCATAAGTTTACAGCTGTTTTAAGAAACTCCAATATCAATACAAGGTATATTGCTGGTTGATAGCACTCATGCTTTTATGTTGCTTTAGTTTTATGTTTCATATGGTAATCGCTTAATGTTGTTTTTTGAGATTTATTTATATGATATCTCCATAAATTTTCCTCCAATGATTATTATTTTTTCCTTAAAAAACACAGTATTTTATGTTAATAATGGTTTAATTTTCTCTAAAAAAAATTTGAATTGGTTTCTATTTCAGAAAATATTAACAAATAGATTATTTTTTTCACTGTTTGTGTTGTGTCCCATTAAAAGTTTTTTACTTTGAGATTTCAAGTAGATGTTTACAAATTTATTTTAATTTCTATTATCAAACCTTGTGTTTTGTCACTTAATCCAATGTATTTGGTAAGGTTACTTCAAAAAGTTTATGTTTTGCCACCACTATGATCAACTTACATTTATCTACAAATATCAATTTAAAGCCCTTGGTGATAATGATTATAAAAATATTATAAATGAATGATGCTACGAAATACAATTTAAGACAGAACAAATATACATAGGTGATATTTTTTTATTCTATCTAGTGAGAGAGAAAGAATTGTATGAAATAAGGATATTATCTCTTTCTAATAGTTTTATGCCGCATCAGTAATTTTATCTTGAATTTTATTCTGATATGGTATAAAACTATTGGAAAAGATATGCTGGCGCATATAATCCTTTCCCCTAGTGAAAATATGGTTAACAAAGACAAAAATTATGAGGAGGCTTCGTTTATATTCTACATAGAAAATTTCAATCCAGTAGCAGAAGAAACTCGAGAAACCAATTTCAATGAAGTCCATCATATAAAGGTGAAGAAATGTGGTGTTCACATAAAATGCCAAAGCACCAAGCACTAAACCTAAGACCTCAGTCTTATGAATTACCTATGATAGAAAATGAAGCACTTTATACAAGTGTTTGAACTACTATTTTGAGAGAACGGAATTTGTGAACAGAGTTGTCTTATTGATTCTATTCATCGTGGTTCAACACAAATTTGAAGTATTTTTCTAAAGCTCTTTCTGGGTTCTGGCAATTCAGTGTTGGTGAAGTAATTTAGAAGGAATAAATCTTTGATAAATTGGCGAGCTTATGTTGATCCCATAGAGAAACCCAATAAAACTAGGGAAGAAAATTATAATAAATCCAAATGAATCATTTGGGTTTAGCTTAAAGTGTAGAGTTGGTTTCATGGTTGAGTTATTGAACTTGATATCCAAATGATTTGGGTTTAGTTTGAATTGAAGAGTTGGTTTCATGGTAGACCCATATTCTATGATTCATGGACTTCGATCATGAAATCAATTTGGGCTGAAACTTTTATTATTGCCAGTCATGTTGTTTAAGCATTTAAAACTTGAATTAAATTTCTTTTCTACTTAGGTCAAAATATTTCATAATTTTTGTATTTTTCACAAATTTAAAATTTAATCTTTATACCTTTTTGATTTTAAAATCTAGGTTCAATTGTTAATACAATTAGCTTTTTTTGTCAAATTTATTGGTGTGGCTTTTTGAAATTTAAAAAAAAATGATGCTATAATGAATCTGAAATTAACAAAATAATTTTAACAGTGTTAATAGTTAGACCTGAATTTTGAAATCTGAAAATTAGACTAAATTCCAAATTTATGAAGAATATAAAGACCTAGAACATATTTAAAATTTAAGGTTATCAATAATTTTTTTATATTATTCATGTTTATTTTACTGTCTATATTCATAATCAATACAGTTACTTCCATCAAATTCTTAATAAATAACACTTATGGCATATTTGAGCCAAGTTGATTTCATCCAAATGATGTATTTCTTGAACTCAACATTATATTTCAATAATTTATAATGGTAAGAAAATGTTTTTAAAGTAAATTTTTCCTATAACATGATTTTCATATAATTAGTGGAAATTGTAATGGGCAACTTAAGTTACTAAGCAATAATTATTCTATCACTTTATATTTTCATATAATTTTGAGTTTAATCTAATTAGTTGATGCATCACATTCAACAAATTATGTGTAGCCACTTTCTCATTCTAGACCATATCCACTTTAAACAAACACAGACAAAAATCATATTACAATAGATAAAACAGGGTTTAAATGTGATTATTTTAGATAACAGTAATATTGCTTTTGATCATTATCATTATCCTTATCACATTCAAGATGATTAGACATGGCACAGTACAAGTTAAAATTCTTTGCAGAAAAAAAATAGTGATAGAGATGACCTTTTGATGAAATCATCTGTAATTATGCATGCACCATTATCAAACATAAAGAAAAATGGTGCTCAGAAAATTGAGTGAAGCTAAGCTTTAAGGGTCCCATTTTGTACAATATCAAGTCTAAAATCTCAACCTTTATTTTATGCTCCACAGCCTATCTATTGTTGTCCATTTGCATATTTCCCCCTTAAAATAAAGGCATTGTCTTTTCCTATGATTGCAGCCATTGCTTTCCACTCCTTTGGAATTTTCCACCTATTCACCCCCTTCATTCCCTAGGGGTCTTATCTACTGTTTTTTTGGAATTTTCCGAACAATTAAAGAATTATTACTTACGTACATAATAAAGACATAATCATATCACATACATTTACATAAAGATTTATAAAAGTTTAATTCCGGATAAGTTTTATGAATTAATAAATAATCTTTTATTACTAAACCAAACACAAGTTTTTGCATAAACCACAAATAACCTCCAACCCCATTTTGCATAATTGCAATATAGAGTTTGGGTTATCTAAATTAAAGTGGAATCATAACCAATGAACAAATTAAAACCATATCTTTGTCTGGTGTTTTTCTTTTTTGACTAAGTACATGTCTAGCCACTTGTAATATATTGCTCTAGAAACATTTAAACTATGATAATTAACTATACTTAATTCTTCATGTTTTGATATATGAGTTCAGGTCCTTTAGCATTACAATTTTTTTTTATATTAGCTAGTTGGTTTTTGTTAGTGATAGTTGTTGCAAGCACATCATTCAAATGGTTTTTAATGCAGAAATTCATGGTCTGATTCATGAATCTTGATGGGGTGTTTGGGTTAATATGTTTACATACAAATTCAATTTGAATTTTTTTTAGTAGATAGTATTCAGACGAAAAATTACTTTATCAATTCTTCTTATCTCATTATCTATGGTTCTTTTTATTTATTTAATGATATTTTAGTAATTTTTTTTATGCCATTGGTAATTTTTTTACCTTGAATCTCAAACTTTTAATTTGAAACCCGAACTCGAACTCAAATCCAAAACCACAAACCACAAATTCGAGTTTAAAATTCAAAGTTTATAGTTCAAGGTTCATAATTTTGGATTCAAGATTTGAAGTTCAGAGTAAAAGAATTACAAAAAATATGTATTGGTAACATAGAAATATTGTTGAAATATCATTAAATAATTAAAAATAACCATAGATAATAGATAAAAAATTCATAAAATAATTTCTCGTATTCACTTACACTATTAAAAAAAACTATCCAAATAAAAATTTACAACTTACTCTGCAAACTTAAATCCAAAATATTTTATACACCGGATATCAATTAAAATTTGTAAGCTTGGATGTATAGAAAGATATTTCATGCCACCTGTAAAGAAAGTTCCAATATTCATCAATGATGAAGATGCATTACTAAACCCATAGCTTCATATTTCTTTTTTCCTGAAATCTGGAATGGGATTTTCTTAGATTTAGAAGATTGAAATTTTGAATTTGTAAAGAACATGTTTATGGAAAATATCAGCTTTTGTAGATGGGGTGATGCCAGCTGTTGTGTGGTGATTGATTGTATATACGTATCAGAGTGCACAAACTTTTTGTATTTATTAAAAATAATAAATTAAACTATTCGTGTCAAATGGTCGAGTTTTAATATTTATAACAAGAATGATCGAACCTAGAGATTACTATGACAACGATGGAGGCAAGCGTACCTATCGAACAGTAGTATAGTTAGGCAAGACCGGATTATCGGACCAAAAGGAACTGAAAGCACTAATAATAACCTTCTTTTTATTATTTAGCCGAAAATGAAGTGAAGTTGCTTTTAAATCTAAATTACGACTACTAAACTAAAGATACGAAGAAAAACTCAATTGATCACGACGATACCCTCAAGAAGAATCCACCTAGACTTTAATTATTACTTAAGCATGAACCATATGATTTCTTTACCTAGCTTGATCTGTAAGACCCCCTAACCTATATTAAACCCTCTCTCGAGGCGAATAATGTCTAACCCTAGGTTAATTAGTGGAATCTCGTTTGCTTATAATAACCCCTTAGAATAGCAGTAAATCGATCTGTGAATTCCCATATTAAGTTTCACCCTAATCTGGCAAAATCTCGTAACCCTATCTCTAGGCGTTCGATCAACTCCGCTTAACTATGTTCGATCTTCTCTTAAGCAGGGTCTATTCCTCCTCTACCTAAGCACATCAGATTTGGATTAAGCAACATAATTAAGAACAAACTAAGTACTTATCATATAATTCCGAAATCAAATAACAATATTCATCTAGGTTTCATCCCCTTCAGGTATCTGAGGGGTTTAGTTCATAATAAAATAAGAAATCGTCTCAAGAGAAAATATAAAACAAAACATAAGAAATTCCTAAAACTTTCTGAAGGAATTGAAGAAGAATTTCGCCGTCTTGAGTATAACTCCGACTTCTTGGGATGGATCAACTGGCTATCATCGCGTTATTCCCTAACTCTGACCTTTTTGGCTTGGCTCCTTGGGCTAGCTTTCGATGCCCGGACAAAAGCCCTGGCAGAAGGCTTCTGTCGAACTCCCTTTTGAAGTTGCCCTCTTGGGTGTTTATATAGACTTTGTGATGCCTTACTTGGCCCCTAAGTATCCTAATTTAAGTAGAATTCCTACTAGGGTGTTTGAATAGGCTTTGTAATATGTTTCTTTGCCTCCAAGTATCCTTTCTCGAATGAAATTGCTCTTTCCAACGATAGGGACACGGCTATGGCACACGCCCGTGTGAATAGTGGCCAGGCCATGCTCGGACTTCTTTAATGAGGCACGACCGTGTAAATCGGGATCATGCCGTGTTCTAGTAGATGGACGTGGCACGACAGTGTGGGCTTAAGTCCAGGCCGTGTCGATTTCCTCTTTGGCCCAATTTGGTCCGTTTTAGGCCATTTCTCATTCTTTTCATCCTCGGGTGTTTTCCTGAGCCTAAGACATGAAAAGAAAGGATTAAGAGCACCTTTTTACATGAATCAATGGATAAATTATCCAAAAGCATACTAAATGTGGGATTAAAATATGTTACTTTTATGGTTTATCAAATACCCCCACCTAAAGCTTTTGCTTGTCCTCAAGCAAAATTCTCAACTTACAATTAAAATAAACTTTCCATGATTCATAATCCCTATCAATAATGTCTCATCATAATTCATAGATAATTCATACATGGATAATTTAACTCAAAGAGTCTCAAAGATTCAAACAATATAAGTTATACATTTGTAGCACAAAAACATATGTGTCTTCCCTTCTCTAAATAATTACCTTTAATTCAAAACTGACAAGGATTGACATCCTCACTAAAGATTCACTCAAATCACTCAAAGTGTTTAAGGTTCATGAAAAAGTACTCATAAGTCGAACATGAAAAGTTGATCCCATAGGCTTGCATGAAAATCAAATCTCCACCACTATAAAATGAGATGATACACAAATCAAAAGGTCTTTAGCAAGGTTGTAACTGGGCTTAGGTTAAGGGTATGGATAAATGTTGAATTAGAAGGTTAGAATCGAGACTGACCTGAAAAATTACCTAACTAGAAAAATGAACTAATCCTAAATAATTACATCAATTGAAAACTAATAATACGAGCTTCTTCTTTTTTTCAAGATTTGAGATTTAAACCTGTAAGCTCACTAATAATGAATATACTTCATTTTTTTTGAGCAAATCAATAATAATAACGAACTTTAACAACTGAAATAGAGAACATAGTTAGGTAACTGCTCAAAATCAAATCTCGACAAAAAAGGGTAGTTAAAAAGAACAGTGATAACAAATACAAAGAGTTTTAGGTTAATGTTAGTAGGTAAGTCAATGAAAAGGGTTGTTAGCTTAAACGGGGTTCACTAGGGGTTAATTGTGGAGGTAAGCTTTTTAGTGGAGTGAGTGGGTTAAAACTTAGGTGCCTTTATCATCTCTGTATATCAAATCAAAGGTGTGGTCTCAACATGTATAATCGAGGCAAGTTCTAGAATAACAAATCAATGTTGACACACTCATAATAAAAAGTGAGCATGAAAGAATGTATGCTCTAAAAGGCTCAAAATCTCACAAAAAATTACGGGTTTTTGATATCAACCTCGTAAATTTCAAACTTCAAAGTAATATTCAGATTCAGTTCAACAACCTAGAAAAATATTTATTTCTTGAAAAAAAAATAGACTTATCATGCTTGATTCCCTAGTATCTGAAAGTTTAACATCATCAATGCATAATTAACTATGACTTACTTTAAAACATATCAATAAAACTCATAAATCAACAGAAATTCCATCCTAATTAGTAATATGAGGAAATTACTTAAGATTAAGACTAAATTCAGGGATTTTCAAATAATACTATAGTTAACCCCCCCACACTTAAGATGTAGTTTGTCCTCAATGTACAAAGATAGATAATAGCACAATAATAATAAAATCATAAGATAGGGAGAGAAGTGAAACTTCTTGAATTTTGGATGAAGTCAATAAAAAGAAACCGGATAGGATTGGGCGGAGGTGAATGTTGGGGAGCGCCTCAAACTGATTGAAATTGAATCCTCGAAGCAGCCGACCTAAATTTATTATATCTTAAGCTAAATCTAAATGGCATGAAGAGTAAAAATTAAATAATAAAGAAAATAAATAATAAATAGTAAATAATAAAAGTAAAAGTAAATAATGAAAAATGAAAGAAGGAAGATGATTGGAAAAGAAAAAGTAAAAAGGAATGAAAGGGTTTAAATAGATATGCATCCTACGCCCGTGTACCGAGGGTGTGTCGATTTACACGGCCGCATCGCACGGCCGTGTTGGGAGGCATGTTTGGAATATCCACGCCTGAGGTTGATAAGTCAGTATCTTCACACGGTTGCGTCGCACGGCCGTGTGTCTAGGTGTATTGGTTCCCCAACCCTGTTTTCCAGATGCCACGCCCGTGGTCGATAAGTCAGTGTCTTCACACGGTCACGGCCACGCCCGTTTACCTACTTGTGGTGCCCACATGGCCATAGCCACAGCCGTGTACAAGGTCGTGTGGGCATAGAAACATGCACCTAAATATGAAAAGAAATAAAACGAAACTAGTTAGTAAGGTTAGTGCTCGGGTTGCCTTTTGAGAAGCACTCGTTTAAAGTCTTGAGCTAGACTTTACCTGTTATTTGTATGGTCAAGGTGGTTTGACGAGGTGAAAGTTCTTTCTCATGCGACCAATTCGGTTATGGATATATAGTTCAAGTCGAGTAGTGTTTACCTCAAAAGTGTTGAATTTAGGCTTGCTTACCTCGACTGTGCCGTATAGGAAGACATTAAGTACTTCAAAAGTGATTTCTTCATTTGTCTTCAGGTTTGATGTGGTGATACGAGGATCTGTTTTATTTAACAGTACCTGGTCTCCTATGTTGAGGTGGTTTGACATTCCTATGAGCTCTTTTGGAGGCTCCTTCGGCTTGTCTTCGTGTGGTTCCAGTTCTTCTTTGAAGTGTGTCTTCCACTTTTCTAGTTCGTTGACCTTAAAGCTGTGTTCATCGTGTACGTCTTCCTTATTGTCATGAGGTCTATGTTTCGGCTCAGGCTCGTAGTTTTGTGGTGTTTCCTACAATGAAGGTTGAACAAGTTGGTTATCAACTAAATTTACTCTTTCACCTTTATCACTTGATGTTCTGGCCGAGTCAAGAGCTTGAAGAGTGACTATCTCGTCGCCTATACGAAGTGTGAGGTCACCTGCATAGATATCAATTTTAGCTCTAGCAGTTGCTAAAAAGGGTCTTCCTAAAATTAAGGGAATATTGTTGTCCTCATCCATGTCTAAAACGACAAAGTCTACTGGGAATACGAGTTTATCAATTTTGATTAGAACATTTTCTATTATACCTCTAGGAATTCTGACAGTTTTATCAATTAATTGAATGTTCATCCTAGTTTGTCTGGGTTTCCCTAAACCTAGTTGTTTAAACATTTTATAGGGCATAACATTGATCCTTTCCCTAAATCATATAAAGCATTATCAATAGATAGACTACCAATTAAACACGAAATTTTAAACTCCCTGGATCTTTTAATTTTTGTGGCAGTTTATTTTGTAGAATTGCTGAGCACTTTGCATTTAGCTCCACATGCGGTACCTCGTCTAGCTTCCGTTTGTTTGTCAGCTGCTCTTTTAAAAATTTTCTATAATCGGTTATTTGCGAAAGAGCTTTGAGAAACGGTAAGTTAGTATGTAATTTCTTTAAGAGTTTAAGAAACTTACCGAACTGTTCCTCTGTGTCGTCTCTCTTCAACGCTTCGGGATATGGTATGCGAGGCTTGTACTCTTTGATTACCGGTTTTGGCTTTTCTTGTGGGACCTCTGCTTTACCTTCGCCTATCTTATTTTCTGGATTTGGAGTGAGTTCATCTAACCCCTTACTGTCCTGAGCTGTGATGGCTTGAATTTGCTCCTTGGGGTTAATCTCGATATTACTTGGTAGACGTCCTTGCGAACATTCTGACATCAGCTTTGCGAGCTGTTCTACTGCTTTAGTCACTTCCTTGACCGACTTAGCAATTTCATCGATTCGGCTCTCATTGCTTTTGATTGCTCTATCAATTTCTTGGATATGTTTTTCTGTGCCTGCCGAGAATTTTGTATCATCTCTTCAAGGTGAGACTCCTCTTCCTGTTGGTGAGGTGGTTGTAGAAAGTTTGGAGGAAGTTCCGGTCTTTGGCTATTTTGATCATCCCATGAGAAATTGGGATGGTAGTTCCAACCTGCGTTATAAGTGTCATTATAAAAATTATTTTGTGGTCTAGAATAGTTACCCGTATAGTGAGCTTGCTCGTTTTCCATGCCATATCCGTAGAGTGGGTACTCAGGATTCGCCACTCCTCCTAGATTCAAGTCATATCGCATTACTGAGTGTACCTGTGAGGAACTATACAAACCACCAATCTTTTAATTCATCATCTCTAGTTGGTTAGATAACCTGGTGACCATGTTGATGTTGGAGAAATTGGCGGCTTTTGTTGGCGTTGTCCTCATAACTTGCCACTGATAGTTATTTAGTTCCATCTCCTCTATAAACTAAAATTACCTGTCGAAGCAAATAAAAGAGAAATTAGCAAAGTAAAAAAATAAATAAAAATAAAACTAATAATAATAAAAAAAATATTGCAATAAAAAAATGGCTAAAGTAATAAAAATAAAGCGTTCTTAATATTTTAGTTCCCTGGCAACGGCGCCAAAAATTTGATCGTGTTAAACAGTCGAGTTTTAATATTTATAACAAGAATGATCGAACCTAGAGACTACTATGACAATGATGGAGGCAAGCGTACCTATCGAACAGTAGTATAGTTAGGCAAGACCGGATTATCGAACCCAAAGGAACTAAAAGTACTAACAATAACCTTTTTTTTATTATTTATCCGAAGATAAAGTGAAGTTGCTTTTAAATCTAAATTACGACTACTAAACTAAAGATACTAAGGCAAAAAGAACGAATTAGAAAATAACTTGAAGAAAAACTCAATTGATAACGATGATACCCTCAGGAAGAATCCACCTAGACTTTAATTATTACTTAACCCTGAACCATATGATTTCTTTACCTAGCTTGATCCGTAGGACTCCCTGACCTATATTAAACCCTCTCTTAAGGCAAATAACGTCTAACCCTAGGTTAATTAGTGGAACTCTCGTTCGCTTATAATAACCCCCTAGAATAGCAGTAAATCAATCTGTGGATTCCCATATTAAGTTTCGCCCTAATCCGACAAAATCTCGTAACCCTATCTTTAGGCGTTCGATCAACTCCACTTAACGATGTTCGATCTTCTCTTAAGCAGGGTCTATTCCTCCTCTACCTAAGCACATCAGATTTGGATTAAACAACATAATTAAGAACAAACTAAGTACTTATCATATAATTCTGAAATCAAATAACAATATTCATCTAGGTTTCATCCCCTTCAGATATCTGAGGGGTTTAGTTTATAATAAAATAAGAAATCATCTCAAGAGAAAATATAAAACAAAACATAAGAAATTCCTAAAACTCCCTGAAAGAATTGAAGGAGAATTCCACCGTCTTGAGTATAATTCCGGCTTCTTGGGATGGATCAACTGGCTATCATCGCGTTATTCCCTAACTCTGACCTTCTTGGCTTGGCTCCTTGGCCTAGCTTTCGATGCCCGGACAAAAGCCCTGGTAGAAGGCTTCTGTCGAACTCCCCTTTCAAGTTGCCCCCTTGGGTGTTTATATAGACTTTGTGATGCCTTACTTGGCCCCTAAGTATCCTAATTTAAGTAGAATTCCTACTAGGGTGTTTGAATAGGCTTTGGAATGTGTTTCTTTGCCTCCAAGTATCCTTTCCCAAATGAAATCGCTCTTTCAAGTGACAGGGACACGACTATGGCATACGCCCGTGTGAATCCTGGCCAGGCCGTTCTCGGACTTCTTTAATGAGGCACGGCCGTGTAAATCGAGATCAGGCCGTGTTCTAGTAGATGGACGTGGCACGGCCGTGTGGGCTTAAGTCCAGGCCATGTCAATTTCCTTTTTGGCCCAATTTGGTCCGTTTTAGGCACATTTCTCGTTCTTTTCATCCTCGGGTGCTTTCCTGAGTATAAGACATGAAAAGAAAGGAGAGCACCTTTTTACATGAATCAAGGGATAAATTATCCAAAAGCATACTAAATGTGGGGTTAAAATATGTTATTTTTATGATTTATCATAAACTAACAAATATATATTTATATCCAACATTTAATCCTGAATTTAATTTATATAAACATTAATCTAACAAGAAAAACAATAATGCAAATGGAGTTATGAGAAATCTAGTGCTTGGCCTATAGTGTTCACTCCTAGCACATGTCATTAGTTCGAGTTATAGAGATTGTTTGTTTGTGTTGTATATGATAGTAATTTGTTTCTTAAAAGTGTGTGTAATCGTTTTAATGGTTTGAATGATTTTTTCTATTATGAATTTGGTTTTGTTAATTATTTCGATTGATTAAGTTTTAAATTGATATGATAGAAAAATGCGACTTAATTTATTGTTTTTAATTATTTAGAATATATTTATTTATAATACATAAAATAAATATATATTAAATCAAGCCCAATAATTCAGTCAATAATTTAAAGTTGGCTAATCGACCAAATGGACCTAACTAAAGTCAATTCGGTTACGATGATTCTTGAATTTTAATTAGTCAAGTTAAGTTTTTGTAAATTATAACTGATTAAATTGATTTAATAAAAAAATTGAATCCTCATCAAGGGTGGCAAAAGTAGCATAAACCAGTAGTTTAATGCGGCAAATAGATGAGCACAGCTACACTAAAGAAGGTTTTGTTTTGGTCTTAAGCTTGTAAAAGGAAACAAAAATGTATTAAACCAGACAGCAAAATCATGATGTTTTTCCTTCCCTTAGTAGTCAAAATTCAATTACTACACGACTCAACAACCTTTGTGCTTCTCCCATTTTTGGGCGGAACCATGAATGTGTTCCTCTCCTAGTGGAAATAAAGTATTTATAAGGAAAATGTAACACATGCAGAGAAAGATAATAGTGCTTGGTTTGGTCCTCAATATTGCTTTTGTTAGTCTTGGTTGTAATTGATTCAGGGGAAGAAAGTGAAAATGTAGGCCTCTACTTCAGTTTTTCAATTTTAAAACGTTTTTCAACATATGTGCTGAATATTAGAAATTTAAATTATTTCGAGTTTGGATAATTTTCGTTACTACAATTCTTAGAAAGTTACTAATAAGTAGAGTATAATAAAAGCAAATTCATTTCTCTTTACAAAGTTGAACTCAGATTTGTTCAAGGGTTGGTTTACTTAGGGGCCAATCCCCTTAATATGGAAAAAGTTTTATTTAGTCCTTTAAATTTTTTTAAAATTTTAAATTAATAAACATAAAATTGTCTCTCAAAAATGATAAAAATTTGATTTAATTCTTTAAAAATTATAAAGATATATGCTACTAAAATAGTGAAATTATATTTTTACTATCATAAAAATTACAAGTTAATTTTGACCCCCCTAAAAAAAATTTCTAGCTTCGCCCTTGAGTTTACTTGTCCAAATCTAAAAGTTGATTCGAAATTTAAGAAGATTTTGGTAAAAGTATTAGGCTTGAAAATGAGTTTGACAAAAAAAAAAAATTAGGTTACAAAATGAGCCTAGCTCAACCTATTTATTAAGTTTGTAATATAATTGCTTTTGTATACTATGTAATTTATAATATATAATACTATAATCTATATATATTAAAAATTTGTGCCAACCGAGTCTTAACACAATTTGTATCTGCATTATTGCCTATGCAAAAGAGTGTGGGTTTGAGCGCACTGAAAGGTATTTATCCTCCTATTGAAGGGTTGGGGAACTATGGGTAGTTCTAGGCAATTTGTATAAAAACTGTTGTAGCCCAATTTTGCCCTTCAAAACCCAATAACCCAACATGGCCCAATTAGCCCAATGCCAAATCAGAAAAGAAAAAAAAAAAACAAAACCCTAGCCCCTAGCACAAGTGGCGCCGCAAACCTAGTGCGCCCCTGCCCACTTGCCCTGCTCACGGCGCTCAGCACCGCCCATGACCAGGCCTGCCTTCGCCATTGACAGAGTCGGCCACCAACCCTCCACCTGCTCTCCGCTTGACCTGCAAGACATTAAATGGACAAGACAGAAAGCAATAGGAAGAGGCTATAAAAGCCGATTGTATTCATTTGCGAGGGGGCTTTTTTTTTTTTCTCATCTTCGATTAAGATAAAAAAAAAACAAAAACAGATTCCAGGATTCTCCTTCGTTCATTTTTCAATTATCAATAGCAGTAAAAGCATTCGGATATTCAGAAACAACCGAAAGGTTATCACTTTTTTTTGGTTTTGTTTTTATTGAACCCATATGCATGCTTTTCTTTTTTATCTTTAAAACAGAATATACATAAATAACATAATAAAATACAGTAAAAAAAAAAGGGCGAACTTTACCTTTTCGGCCACCGCACGCCGGCGCCGACGACGGATGAGCGGCGGCCCACTTGCCGGAGACTCCCCCTGCAGAGAAACAAGAAAGAATCAGAAATTTTTAAAAAAAGCACACAGCTCAAATGCCATTTTTTGCTGATTTTTGCCCTTAAATAGCCCCCTCAAAACGACGTCGTTTTGGGGTTGAACTTAACGCCCAAAACGAAGTCGTTTGGCCTCAGGATCCGTGTGTTGACCCGACCCGCCTCAGGATCCGCGTGTTTTCTACAAATGGGAAATTTATGTGCGCAGTCCCTCCGTTTTTTATACTCTTGCAATCAAGCTTTATTTTATTTTAATTCGGCCCGTTAATTTTCAAATTTTTATTTTGACCCCCCCTTTATGCTGCGCGTTTCAGGTGGGGGGATTTTGCTCTTCTGATCCCTCTTTTTTTTGCGTACTACAATAGGGTCCCTTTTCTTTCTTTTTATTTCAAATTAAGCCCCGAACTTCCATTTTAAACTCAATTTGGCCCCTTTTTGATTACTTTGATTATTTTACTATTATCTTACTCTCACTATTATTATTATTATTATTTATATGTATATCATTATTACTATATCTCTACTATTACTATTATATTATAATATATATTTGCTTATTCTTTTGCATATATATTACATTATTTATTAATGACTATTACTATTATCATTTTATCTTTCGTTTTATTTTACATCATTATCTTTACATTATATATTATTATTAGTATTATTTATATTTTCATTGTCATTGTTCTAATTTTATTTTTTTCTCTATCATTTTTACTGTATTACTATTATTATTATATTATTATTATTACTATATTATTATTATTATTTTATTATATTTAGTATTGTTGATACTATATTATATTTACCATTATATTTATTATTAGAATTAATATTATGATTACTATTATTACATTTATTATTTTATTCAATTATTAATTTACTTTATTTTATCTTGCTTGTTTATTTATTTTTCATATATATATTATTATTTCCATTATCAGTATTGGCATTATATTATTATTATACATATAAATATATTATCATTATTTGGTTTTTTTTATATATATTTATGTAGTTCAGCTGTTTTATTATTATTATCATTATTATTATAATTATTATTACTATTATTTATTACTATCATTATTTTTGTATGTCATTACTTTTATTTTATTATTATCATCTTGTTGTTTTCATCACGATTGTTATTTTATTTTCGTTATTATTGTTATTATTATTCAATATTATCATCATCCTTGTTAGTAGTATTTTTACATATGTTCATCATCAAACAAAATACATTTCGTAAAATTATCGCGTTTCATTTAAAAGTTTTCCGAAATAAAGGCCATGTTTTGTATTTAGAAATTCAGGGAATAGTGCCCTAACGTGCTGGGTTGCGATTCTCCGTTTCACTAAATAATTAAACATCCTTCGGTCTAACTCCATAAAACACGAGACGACTTTGATTACGAGAGACTAAAACATCGTGTCCTAACGTACTGGATGTGATGTTTACATCTTTTCGGAACAAAGAAATCTCGACTTTTTTGGGCTCGAATACTCACACTTATTTTTAACTTAAACACTATAAGATCAAAGAACATTTTACAAAAACCACTTTATTTCGTCCAAAAAGTTTTTAAATAAGGCAATGTTGATGTGTTTAGAAATTCGGAGAATAGTGCCCTAACGTGCTGGGTTGTGATTTTCCGTTTGACTAAAACACTAAACATCCTTTTAATAAATTTCACGAACTCCGAGATAACATTGATTATGAAGGTTTCGAATATCGTGTCCTAATGTGCTGGATGTGATGTTTATATCCTCTCGGAATAAAGAAATCTCAAATTTCGGCCTCAACTATTCAAACCTTTTTAAGATCCGAATTTAAAAAATCTTTTCAAATCTTCGACATTCAGATATTGATTAATCAGTCTGGTACCAATTTTGGGCGTGACGAGGGTGCTAACCCTTCCTCGCACATAACTGACTCTCGAGCCCGTTTTTTCAAAATTCGTAGACCAAAAAAAAACATTGTTTTAGTAAATCAAAATGTTTATTAAAACAAAGGTGACCCGACCACACCTAATAAGGTCGGTGGCGACTCCTGTTGTATTTTCATTTTCAAAACCAAAGTCATTTCCCGTTTTCTTCAAAAAAATGGTTACGACAGCTTGGCGACTCCACTGGGGATGGTGAAGAGAGTCAAGCCACGAGTTGATTAATTTTTGTCCTTTGGTCGAAGACTGAAAGTTTTGTTTTAACATACGATCCTTTTCTTTATATGCATTGAGCCACGATCTTCACTATTGCATTTATATGCCCTTATATGCTCTAAACTTTTGATATACTTTGGCATTGCATTGCATGACCGTTGTGGTCACACCCCTAAGTGAGAGTGAGAAACTACTCCTTCGTGAGGTCTTCACCTCCGTGCAGGATAGTGGATCGCTTTCGAAATACATTCGTACCTATGTCTTCGTGAGATTTTCATCTCCGTGCAGCCATAGGGAAATGTATTCCCCTGAACCGAACTCGGTCCATATGAGCCTATAATGGGTGAAGATCGAGGAATCCGCTGGTTCAGGTACCTTTACCCTAGAACCAAACCTCATATAGCAAACCTTAAAAGCCACCCCAGGCAGAGCACGCCAAGCCCTAGGAGATTACCCGATTAGGCCTTTGAATTCTTTACTTATGAAATATTCACCTCATTTTATTTTGATTGCATTGACATATTCATCAAAAGGTGTTGATTCACGTTCGGTTGCTGTATAGGTAACTTGTCATGGAAAAGGGGTTTCTTGATAAAGTGGAAGACAACGCGGCTGTCCGAATATGGGCCGAGACCGTACAGCAAGAAAAAGGCGATAGTCTTACGGTGGGATACACGTCGGAGTTATGGGATTTCACACGCGTTAGCGTTCCCCAAAATAGTCTCCAAGTGATGAAGGAAATATGGAGTCAGTGGGATGACAAAGTCAAGCAATTATTCTACTATCATTATAGTGATTTGCCTCATCTGCTTGATGTCAAAATAGACCAACACTTATTCCGAGCTATAGTCCAGTTCTGGAACCTGGCCTATAGTTGCTTTACTTTTGGGAAAGTAGATTTGGTACCCACTATAGAAGCATACACTGTTTTGCTTCGCTGCCTGAAGATTCAAGTTGACAAAGTATATGTAAGACCCGTTAATGTCCCTACATTTTTGAAAAAGCTAATGAATATTACGGGAATGAGCGAGCAGTGGATTACCGCCCGGATAAAACAAAAGGGAGATTGCAAGTGCATCTCTTGGAGAAGCTTAAGAGATTTAATCATAGCGCACCTAGATGTGAAGAAAAGGGTCGACATCCTCGCCTTGAGCATTTACGGACTGATCATCTTCCCAAAGGCTCTAGGATATGTGGACGAGGCGGTCTCTGACTTATTTGACAAATTGGATAGGAACGTCACACCCATTCCCGCGATTTTAGTCGAAACTTTCAGATCCCTAAATACATGCCGAAGAGCGGGCGAAGGAAGATTCATCGGTTGTGCGCAACTCTTACTGACATGGTTCCACGCTCATTTCTGGAAAGTAGAAAAAGTATCGTGTCGGATCTTTTTCGAACAATATTCTCCGCTAAAAACATTAGCAGCTACGACAAGACGAGACGATCTTACCGAAGAAGGATGGATAACGATTCTGCAAAGCTTGCAAGAAGAAGATGTAGAATGGAGAGCTTCGTTGATGATTCCGGATGAGATTTTTTATCGGTGCGGTGATTTTGACTGGGTCCCTCTGTTGGGAATATGGGGAGCTGTCGGGTACGCTCCTCTCCTCGTGTTGAGACAGTACAGATCAAGACAGTTTACGCTAGTGACACAAGGATTAATGTAATGTGAGTTTGAATATAAAGGAGATCATAGCAAAAAGAGAGTTCGTGAAATAGCGAATGCTTGGAGCCGGACTCACAGAATGAAATAGTTTGCTGCTAATCCAATGAAAACTACTGAATATGACCGATGGTGGACTCAAAGAGTCAACGACAACATCCCCGCATCAAATCAGGAAAATGCCCGACCGTTAGAAGAACACCTGCAGGTGATCCCATCTGAGCTCGAAATCATCAGACAGGACTTTGAGAAAAGAAGTCTGGAATGGGGGAAAAGGATAGAGCAGCTAGAAGAAGATAAAATGCAGCTAGGGTTAGATGTCGATATCCACAAGCTAGAAGCTGAGAGACTGAGAAAAGGAAAGAATAAAGCTGAAGAAGACTTAGACAGCTTAAAGACAGACTATAAGAAGCTGTGAAGGTCGATGAAAATTACGGGACTAGGAAAGACGTCGGAGCAATGGCGTTAAGAAATTAAGGAAGAGAAAGATAGATCCAGTCGATGGGAGAAGAAATTCCGCGAAGCTCAAGAACAAGAAGATACTCTGAAAAGAAATTTGGCAGAAAGTCAAAATGAGAAAGAGAAAGTGTCGGAGCTAGAAAAATCCTTATATCAGTATCGCAGCCGTAATTCTGTGATTGAATTGAAGGCCAGCCTAAGCAAAATCGAAGAGATGAAAGCAAGGATCGAAGAGTTAGAGTCTACTTTACATGGTTGCGAGCTTCGGGTGGAGTTTCTCGAAATTAATGAAGAGCGGTGGAAAGAACAAATTCACCATTCCCAGAGTCAGGTCAGAGATCGGGACTACATCATGGGGAAGCCATGGCGCAAGTGCGAGAAGTGGCAGATCATCTACAAACTTTAGCAGTCCAAGCTGATGTACTAAGTCTAAAGTACGAGTCAGAGTCAGACCGAGGCCAAGAGTTAGCATGGCTTCTCAAGAAAGTCAAGGCCCTAAGTGTTAGGGCTAGGCCTTATATGTAATCCATTTTATGTAAAGAAATTTGTTTTCTAGAAAAGCTATCTTAATGAAATTGAATCGAAATCAATGCCTTTTGCTGCATACATGCATTTTCATCGCATTGCATCGCATCATATGCATTTAAGTCTATAAAAATAAAAGAACCTAATTGGTTGAAATTATCGGACAAAAGAGAGGAAAGAGGAAATCTGGGAACTGAACATTACTACGGGACTCGTGCTAAATCCAAGAGAATGGATCAAAGGTTCGAACAATTCTAGAAAGAAATGCAGGAACAAATGCAAGAGCAAATGTTGAAACTCCAGCAGGAAATGAAGGACCAAATGCTGGAGGCCCAGAGAAATATGATAGCACAGATGGCCCAAATGCTAAATGGAGTAACAGACAAAGGAAAAGGTCCAATGCCTCCGGTCGATGAGGATAGCGAAGGCGCTTCCCCGGGTTTTACCCCGCCGCACTCAAGAGCCCTGCCTGAGGAATATCTCCAAAGGCCACCAGTTACAATCAGGCCCCAGCAAGGGCAAGATGACACGAGACCTCCCGTGAGCCATCACGCGGGCTCTGGATCCCAACCAAGAGATAGCCCAGCCAATCCTGTTGTGCCCGATTCAGATGCAGTAGAGAGAATGGGGTCAAGAATAGAATCCTCAAGGCAACTAGAGGATCGTTGCAAATGGCTAGAGGAAAAGTTCAAAGCACTGGAAAGCATCGATCATCATCATGGGATCGACGCAAAAGATTTAAGTCTAGTTCCCGATTTGGTACTGCCCCATAAGTTCAAAATGCCCGAATTTGAAAAATATAGTGGGACTAGCTACTCGGAGGCCCACATCACCATGTTCTGTAGGCGAATGGCTGGCTACGTGAGCAATGATCAGCTCTTAATCCACTGCTTCCAAAAAAGTTTGGTGGGCGCAGCAGCTAGATGGTATAACCAACTTAGTCGGGCCAACATTAGTTCCTGAAGAGATTTGGCTCAAGCATTTCTGAAGCATTACAGCCACGTCACAGACATGGCACCAGATAGAATTACCCTACAAAACATGGAAAAAAGACAAAACGAAAGTTTCAGACAGTACGCACAGAGGTGGAGGGAGGTCGCCATGCAGGTCCAACCACCCCTCTTAGAAAAAGAGACTACTATGCTCTTCATTAATACCCTGAAGGCCCCTTTCATAACCCATATGATAGGGAGTACGACTAAGAGCTTTGCCGATATAGTAATGGCAGGGGAGATGATCGAGCATGCTATAAGGGGCGGCAAGATCGAGGCAGGAGAAAGCACTAGAAGGGCCACTCCTAAGAAGAAAGATGGTGAAATAAATAACGTGAGTACATACAATAAGCGGTACTCGAAGGCGATCACGGTTAATCAGCCAAAGGCAGCTACTGCTGGACAACAAGGACCAGCAAGATAGGAATCGAGAACCAGACCGAATATCGAAAAGATTCAATTTATGCCAATTTCGATAACGTACAAAGAGCTATACCAGATTTTATTCAATGAGCACATCGTGTCCCCATTCTATTTGCAACCGTTGCAACCCTCATACCCTAAGTGGTACGACTCTAACGTTCACTGCGATTACCATGCAGGGATAGAGGGGCATTCGATAGAGAATTGCCTCGCCTTTAAAAAGGTAGTCGAGAGGCTAATAAAGATGGAGGTTATAACACTCGACGACATGGTAAAAAAGGGGAACCCATTACCCAATCACGAAGATAGAGGGGTAAACGCGATTGGTGAGAAAGAGGTGAGGAAGATCAAGAAGGATGTCAAAGAAGTGAAAACCCCATTGCGAATAGTCTGGAAGGAAATGGTAAAAAGAAGGTTGATAGATTCAGATCTTGCGGAGAACGGGAGGCATATAAAGAACTTCTGCGAACTCTATAAGACAAAGGAGCACGAGATTCAAGAATGTGTCGAGTTTAGAATTTTGGTGCAAGGCCTTATGGACAACAAAGAACTGGAGTTTTATGAAGAAGGAGTAGAGGAAGAGGACATATGTGCGACCGAGGAAGAATTGACAAAGCCTAGAGTTAATTACCCGAGAATCATCATTTCGCGAAACACAGAAGGCGGGGTACAGGGAAGGCCAAAAATTATAATTCAAAAACCTGCTTCTTTTCCCTACAAAGATAGTAAAAAGGTACCTTGGAACTATAATTGTAATGTGACGATGACAGGGGCGGAAAGCTCCACTAGCAGTCCCGAGGAGGGCAAGAATGAAGGGTTCTATACGCGTAGTGGGAAGCATTATGATCCTGGAAACAGAGGAGAAGAGCCAATGAAACCAAAGACTGTGCTGATTGGGTGAAAAAAGAAACCCGAAGCTCCTATCAACGAACCCGTAAAAGAGGAAGAGGCTAAAGAATTCTTGAAATTCTTGAAACACAGCGAATATAGCGTGGTGGAACAACTGCACAGACAACCAGCCCTTATCTCCGTGTTAGCCCTACTTCTAAGCTCAGAGGTGCACCGCGAAGCATTGATGAAAGTACTAAATGAGACCTATGTTACTAAGGATATATCCGTCAACAAGTTAGACCGTCTGGTTAGTAACATAAGTGCCGACAATTTCATCTACTTCAGTGATGATGAAATCCCACCCGGAGGCATGGGATCAACGAAGGCCTTGCATATAACTACCCGCTGTAAGGGATGCACTCTGCCAAGCGTGCTAATAGATAATGGGTCAGCGTTGAATGCCCTACCACTGGCTACACTCAAGAGGTTACCAATAGACAGTTCTCACATGAAAGCATGCCAAAACATAGTGAGAGCGTTCGACGGTATTGAAAGAAGAGTGATAGGGAGAATAGACGTACCTTTATTGATAGGGCCTAACACTTACGAGGTGGACTTCCTGGTCATGGATATTAAACCCTCGTACAACTGCCTGTTGGGGAGGCCATGGATTCATTCGGTGGGGGGCGTACCCTCATCGCTGCACCAGAAATTGAAACTGGTAACAAAAAATCGGTTGGTAACTATAAATGCAGAAGAGAATATCATAGCTACCGTGACCAGCGAAGCACCGTATCTAGAAATGAATGAGGAGGCCATCGAATGTTCCTTTCGATCCTTAGAGTTCGTAAACGCGACGTTCATCGCAGAGGGAAGTGAAGTTTCGGTGCCCAAGCTATCCAAGACCACCAAGATGAGATTACAAATGACGATGGGAAAAGGAGCACTACCCGGAAGAGGATTGGGCAAATATCTCCAAAGGAAAGTCCAGACCCCGATGCTGAAGGAGAAAAGAGACCGCTTTGGTTTAGGTTTCAGACCAGATGCTAACAAATGAAGAAGGAAATAGAAAAGAAGCAAGAAAGGAGAAGGGCCCGGCTGAACGGAGAGGACGTTAAGTGGGAACCGATGACATTCCCCCACATATCTCAGACCTTCATGTCAGGAGGAATAATTTACCCCGGAGAAGGATCTCCTAGAGATGAATGTCCTCTCATCAATGCTATACACGATGAGGTGACTAATCAAGGAAACTTGTCGGGCATTCGCCCATATGAACCTGGAAGCACTCTAGACAATTGGACTGCAGAGGAATTTCCTGTAGTTTTTAGAGATGATACAGAGTAATACTCAGAACACACTTGTTGTTTTTAAGCCTAGAAACAATGAGATTTCTTTTGTGAAATAGGCTCATGTTCAGACATTTTGTTTTAATGAATACATCTTCAATTCTACTAAATATTCTCTCATTTTACATTTTTATCATTTATTCTTTGTTCTCATTCATATCATGTGAATAAGTTGTCCTCAAATTCATTTGTTCTTTGTACACCCTTTGATACCCATCACAGGTCTCTAGACATCAACGGTATGAGTAATGATACTACAGATTCAGAAGTCTGCTTTGAGCAAGACATGTGTTCAGAGGAATCTCAAGATTTTGAAAATGACACAGAATGCGACTTGCCTCCAGATTTGTTGAGAATGGTAGAGCAAGAAGAAAAACAGATCCTACCTCATAAAGAGTCGGTAGAAATGGTGAATCTAGGAGAGAGGCAAGAAGTGAAGATTGGAGCTCATATTACTGAAGAAACCTGGTGGAACCTCATCAAATTACTTCATGAATTCAAGGATGTGTTCGCATGGTCGTACCAAGATATACCCGGACTAAGTACTGATATCGCAGTACACCGATTGCCCATAAGAGAAGAATGTATGCCAGTCCAACAGAAGCTCCGAAGAATGAGACTGGATGTCTTGTTAAAAATAAAAGACGAAGTCGAGAAACAATTTAACGCTGGGTTCTTGCAAGTAGTTAAGTACTCGAATTGGGTAGCTAATATTGTCCCGGTCCCCAAGAAAGACGGGAAAGTACAGATGTGCGTGGACTACAGAGACCTAAACAGGGCCAGCTCGAAGGATAATTTCCCGTTGCCTCACATCAACACCTTGGTAGACAATACAGCAGGCTTTTCGTTGTTCTCCTTCACGGATGGTTTCTCGGGATACAACCAAATAAAGATGCATCCTGAAGACATGGATAAGACAACGTTCATAACTATGTGGGGGACATTTTGCTACAAGGTAATGCCATTTGGGTTAAAAAATACGGGGGCGACATACCAGCGAGCCATGGTAACCCTATTCCATGACATGATGCACAGGGAAATTGAGGTTTACGTCGATGATATGATTGCCAAGTCCCGAACTGAAAAAGAACATGTGCAGGTTTTGAGAAAATTGTTCTTGAGGCTGAGGAAATTCCAGTTGAAGCTTAACCCGTCAAAGTGTACCTTCGGAGCTCGGTCCGGAAAGTTGCTCGGGTTCATAGTCAGCGAAAAGGGGATTGAGGTTGACCCGAATAAAGTCAAGGCCATACAAGAATTACCTCCACCACATACTCAAAAAGAAGTTAGAGGGTTCTTAGGAAGACTAAATTACATCGCCCGGTTCATTTCACAACTGGCCGAGAGATGTGATCCCATATTCCGTCTCCTCAAGAAACACAGTCCAGGCACGTGGGATGAAGAATGCCAGAAGACCTTCGAAAAGGTGAAACAATACCTGTCCCATACCTCGGTACTAACGCCACCTCAACCAGACAAGCCACTAATCCTTTATCTAACAGTACTTAATAATTCGATGGGATGCGTGCTGGGTCAGCATGATGAGTCGGGGAAGAAAGAAAAAGCAATATACTACCTTAGTAAAAAATTCACCGAATGCGAAACAAGGTACCCGCCAATCGAGAAATTATGCTGTACCTTGATTTGGACAACTCGAAGATTGAGGCAATATATGCTGTATCACACGAGATGGCTTATTTCAAAGCTAGATCCCCTTAAATATATGATGGAATCTACCTCCTTGAATGGAAGGATGGCCAGATGGCAGATTCTACTTTCTGAATTTGACATCATTTATGTAAACCAAAAGGCGGTGAAAGGGAGTGCGACAGCGGACTTTCTAGCCAGTAGAGCCCTTGAAGACTATGAGCCCTTAGATTTTGATTTCCCTAATGAAGATTTAATGTACGTGGTAGACACTGAAGAAGGCGCCTCCGAAGACCATCCTTGGAAACTGAATTTCGACGGGGCATCAAATACCGTGGGCAATGGAATTGGGGCAGTCCTGATATCCCCAAAAGGAGACTATTATCCATTCACTTGCAAACTGGATTTTGATTGCACTAATAATATGGCTGAATATGAAGCTTGCATTATGGGTCTCTGTGCCGCTATCGAACGCAAAATTAGGGTATTGGAAGTTTATGGAGATTCTGTCCTGGTAATCTATCAACTCAAAGGAGAATGGGAAACCAGAGATCCAAAACTAGTTATTTACAAAAGACTTGCCCAAGAATTGATCAGAGAGTTCGATGACATCACTTTCAATTACCTGCCTAGGGACGAGAATCAGATGGCTGATGCTCTGGCCACCCTGGCTTCCATGGTCCGAATAAACGAAAGCGAAGATATGAAGCCAATACAAATGAGCATTCATCAAGACCCAGGCCATTGCTACAATGCCGAGAAAGAAGAGAAAACTGGCCTACCATGGTACCACGATATACTGCGATATGTGAAATATCGTGAATACCCAGATCAAGCGACTGAGAATGATAAAAAGACACTGAGAAGACTAGCCTATGATTACGTACTGGATGGAGAAGTCTTATACAAGAAAAGGAAAGATCAAGTGCTGCTGAGATGTGTGGACGCCGCTGAAGCTAAGTTAATCCTGGAAGAAGTCCATGAAGGTGTCTGTGGAACTTACGCTAATGGTTTCACAATGGCTAGACAAATAATGAGGTTTGGATATTATTGGTTCACCATGGAGGGAGACTGTATCAACTATGTCAAGAAATGTCATAAATGCCAGATTTATGGAGACAAGATTCACGTGCCCCCATCACCTTTACATGTTATGACTTCTCCATGGCCATTTTCCATGTGGGGCATGGATGTCATTGGGCCAATATCTCCGAAGGCTTCGAATGGACATCGGTTCATTTTTATAGTCATTGACTACTTCACAAAATGGGTAGAGGTGGCTTCATATGCTAACGTCATTAAATCAGCGGTTAGTCGATCTTTGAAAAAGGAGATCATTTGTCAATATGGAATGCCTGAGAGGATCATATCAGACAATGCACTGAACTTAAACAATAGCACGATAGCAGGGGTTTGTAGCCAATTCAACATCAAACACCACAATTCGTCTCCATATCGTCCAAAAATGAATGGGGCAGTGGAAGCAGCCAACAAAAACATCAAAAAGATAGTGGGAAAGATGACTGAGACTTATAGAGACTGGCATGAGAAGTTGCCGTTTGCAATCTATGCTTATTAGACATCCGTCAGAACCTCTACTGGGGCAACACCTTTCTCATTGGTCTACGGGATGGAAGCGGTTCTACCTATTGAAGTGGAAATACCTTCTCTTTGAGTGTTGTCAGAAGTAAAACTGGATGAGGCCGAATGGATCCAAGCTCGATATGATCAGTTGAATTTAATTGAAGAAAAGAGATTGAGGGCCATTCGTCATGGTCAGATGTACCAAAAACGGATGATGCGAGCTTATGACAAGAAAGTTCAGCCAAGAGAATTTCATGAGGGGGACCTCGTGCTGAAAAGGATCCTTCCCATACAAAAGGATTACAAAAGAAAATGGATGCTGAACTGGGAAGGGCCGTATGTGGTAAAGAAAGCTTTCTCGAGAGGTGCACTGATTCTGACTGAGATGGACGGGAAAAGCTTGCCCAATCCCGCAAACTCGGATTCGGTTAAAAAGTACTTTGCTTGAAACAGAAGAGGCCAAGGTGAAAACCCGCAAAGGGCACTTTGAGACTTCAAAAAAAAAAAATCGGAGAGGCCAAGGCGAAAACCCGAAAAAGGGCGCCTTGAGACCAAAGGGCTTTTAAGTTGAAAACCTGAAAAGGCGGCTCGAACTTTGAATGGACACGTGGCAATCTTGCAGCGCTAGAATCAATAGAAGAGGAAGCACGCGCATAATTGGGGCATCAACGAAGTACTTTGAGTCTTTTAAACACGTGCTAAAGCTCAAAATAGTCTTCATGAAACTTGTATAGAAGCCCAATCTACGGTGTTTAGGGTGTCTGATTTGTGTCTTGCTCATTTTTACTATTGTTGGATTCATTTTCACCGCAAAAAGGATATGTTCCCGATCAATTTCCTCATATCATCGATAATTCTTTTTAAAACTCTCCTTGAAATTAGTTTATTGTTGCCCATCATTCATAAGCCTGTTGCATTGAAATAATAATTGATGAACTGATAATTTCACAAAAGAAAGTTCTAAGTATTACTTTGAAAATCTCTAGACAAAGCAAAAAACCGAAACAGGAAATTGTTTAGAATTTCCACGTACCCAGATTAAAGACATTGAGGAAAGAAAGGTCTCAAGAGGGACCGTTTTCTTCAAGTTCCTCACCCAATTCATTAATGGAGATAAACAGTGTTACCTAGTCACCCAAAAGTGGTACGACAGGTCAATTTTCGACAAGGAAAGATTCGAAAACCCTAGATCGCTGAGGAATGAATCCAAAACGAACCAAGCCAGGTATCCTTCGAGAAGGAGTTGAGAATCCCAAGAAGGACAGCTAGAAGTCAATATAGGCCTGCGTCCAGAGGCCTAAAATGGGCCTTGAAATTTCCACAAGGGCAAGTCGTTCATACGAAAATAGTTACTGCAAGGGAAACGAAGACGAAACCTTGACAGATACATAGATTGATAATACCTCCAATAGGAAATCACACTCATAACATTCTGACTCATCATGCTCATGGCATCATAATCATTAGACATAAGTATGTACTCATTCTACAGGTTACGTCCTCAAGAGGACAGTGCGGTTAAACAGATCTCGTCTTCCTGGAGTGCAGGAAGTAGATCAAAGGCATCAGTCTGGTGATCTCTGAGTTTGTAAGGATCAGATTGAAGAAAGCAGATTTGACATTCCTGAAGTTGCAGGAAGCAGATCAGAGACATCAGTCTGGTGATCCCTGGGTTTGTAGGGATCAGATTGAAGAAAACAGATTTGACATTCCTGAAGTTGCACGAAGCAGATCGAAGATATCAGTCTGGTGATCCTTGAGTTTGTAGGGATCAGATTGAAGAAAGCAGATTTGACATTCCTAAAGTTGCAGGAAGCAGATCGAAGACATCAGTCTGGTGATCCCTGAGTTTGTAGGGATCAGATTGAAGAAAGCAGATTTGACATTTCTGAAGTTGCAGGAAGCAGATCGAAGATATCAATCTGGTGATCCTTGAGTTTGTAGGGATCAGATTGAAGAAAGCAGATTTGACATTCCCGAAGTTGCAGGAAGTAGATCGAAGATATCAGTTTGGTGATCCTTGAGTTTGTAGGGATCAGATTGAAGAAAGCAGATTTGACATTCCTGAAGTTGCAGGAAGCAGATCGAAGGCATCAGTCTGGTGATCCCTAAGTTTGTAGGGATCAGATTGAAGAAAGCAGATTTGGCGATTCCTGATGTTGCAGGAGCCAATCGAAGTTAGTAAATTAAACAAAGAATCCTATACCTCTGAAGTTGCAGCAATGGAGTGGATCCAAGCAACAAGATGCGATGGACTAGAACGAAGCTACTCGGCAAGGCCGAGCAACATTGGGCTTTTTGAAGTCTTTGCTCTATTCTCGTTACACGATAATGAGCAAAGAGAGGCAGCTGTTGTAGCCCAATTTTGCCCTTCAAAACCCAATAACCCAACATGGCCCAATTAGCCCAATGCCAAATCAGAAAAGAAAAAAAAAACCTAGCCCCTAGCACAAGTGGCGCCGCAAACCTAGTGCGCCCCTGCCCACTTGCCCTGCTCACTGCGCTCAGCACCGCCCATGACCAGGCCTGCCTTCGCCATTGACAGAGTCGGCCACCAACCCTCCACCTGCCCTCCACTTGACCTACAAGACATTAAACGGACAAGACAGAAAGTAATAGGAAGAGGCTATAAAAGTCGATTGTATTCATTTGCGAGGGGGCTTTTTTTTTTCTCTTCTTCGATTAAGATAAAAAAACAGAAATAGATTCCAGGATTCTCCTTCGTTCATTTTTCGATTATCAATAGCAGTAAAAGCATTCGGATATTCAGAAACAACCGAAAGGTTATCACTTTTTTTTGGTTTTGTTTTTATTCGAACCCATATGCATGCTTTTCTTTTTTATCTTTAAAACAGAATATACATAAATAACCTAATAAAATACAGTAAAAAAATAAAAAAAGGGCAAACTTTACCTTTTTGGCCACCGTGTGCGGTGGTCAGCGCCGGCGCCGACGACGGATGAGCGGCGGCCCACTCGCCGGAGACTCCCCCTGCAGAGAAATAAGAAAGAATCAGAAATTTTTAAAAAAAGCACACAGCTCAAATGCCATTTTTTGCTGATTTTTGCCCTTAGATAGCCCCCTCAAAACGACGTCGTTTTGGGACTGAAATTAACGCCCAAAACGACGTCGTTTGGCCTCAGGATCCGCGTGTTGACCCGACCCGCCTCAGGATCCGCGTGTTTTCTACAAATGGGAAATTTATGCGCGCAGTCCCTCCGTTTTTTTTATACTCTTGCAATCAAGTTTTATTTTATTTTAATTCGGCCCGTTAATTTTCGAATTTTTATTTTGACCCCCCTTTATGCTGCGCGTTTCAGGTGGGGGGATTTTGCTCTTCTGATCCCTCTTTTTTTTTGCGTACTACAATAGGGTCCCTTTTCTTTCTTTTTATTTCAAATTAAGCCCCGAACTTTCATTTTAAACTCAATTTGGCCCCTTTTTGATTACTTTGATTATTTTACTATTATCTTACTCTCACTATTATTATTATTATTTATATGTATATCATTATTACTATATCTCTACTATTACTATTATATTATAATATATATTTGCTTATTCTTTTGCATATATATTACATTATTTATTAATGACTATTACTATTATCATTTTATCTTTCGTTTTATTTTACATCATTATTTTTACATTATATATTATTATTAGTATTATTTATATTTTCATTGTCATTGTTCTAATATTAGTTTTTTTTCTCTATCATTTTTACTGTATTACTATTATTATTATATTATTATTACTATATTATTATTATTATTATTTTATTATATTTAATATTGTTGATACTATATTATATTTACCATTATATTTATTATTAGTATTAATATTATGATTACTATTATTACTATTATTATTTTATTCAATTATTAATTTACTTTATTTTATCTTGCTTGTTTATTTATTTTTCATATATATATTATTATTTCCATTATCAGTATTGGCATTATATTATTATACATATAAATACTATTATTATCATTATTTGGTTTTTTTATATATATATTTATGTAGTTCAGCTGTTTTATTATTATTATCATTATTATTATAATTATTATTACTATTATTTATTACTATCATTATTTTTGTATGTCATTACTTTTATTTTATTATTATCATCTTGTTGTTTTCATCACAATTGTTATTTTATTTTCGTTATTATTGTTATTATTATTCAATATTATCATCATCCTTGTTAGTAGTATTTTCACATATGTTCATCATCAAACAAAATACATTTCGTAAAATTATCGCGTTTCATTTAAAAGTTTTCCGCATGTTTTGTATTTAGAAATTTGGGGAATAGTGCCCTAACGTGCTGGGTTGCGATTCTCCGTTTCACTAAATAATTAAACATCCTTCGGTCTAACTCCATAAAACACGAGACGACTTTGATTACGAGAGACTAAAACATCGTGTCCTAACGTACTGGATGTGATGTTTACATCTTTTCGGAACAAAGAAATCTCGACTTTTTTGGGCTCGAATACTCACACTTATTTTTAACTTAAACACTATAAGATCAAAGAACATTTTACAAAAACCACTTTATTTCGTCCAAAAAGTTTTTAAATAAGGCAATGTTGATGTGTTTAGAAATTCGGAGAATAGTGCCCTAACGTGCTGGGTTGCGATTTTCCATTTGACTAAAACACTAAACATCCTTTTAATAAATTTCACGAACTCCGTGATAACTTTGATTACGAAGGTTTCGAATATCGTGTCCTAACGTGCTGGATGTGATGTTTGTATCCTCTCGGAATAAAGAAATCTCAAATTTCGGCCTCAACTATTCAAACCTTTTTTAAGATCCGAATTTAAAAAATCTTTTCAAATCTTCGACATTCAGATATTGATTAATCAGTCTGGTACCAATTTTGAGCGTGACGAGGGTGCTAACCCTTCCTCGCACGTAACTGACTCCCGAGCCCGTTTTCTCAAAATTCGTAGACCAAAAAAAAACATTGTTTTAGTAAATCAAAATGTTTATTAAAACAAAGGTGACCCGACCACACCTAATAAGGTCGGTGGCGACTCCTGTTGTATTTTCATTTTCAAAACCAAAGTCGTTTCCCGTTTTCTTCAAAAAAATGGTTACGACAAAAACAATTGTTAAGTTGCCTATATATAAAATATTTATTAAATTATGAAATTAAAATAATATATATTTTTCAAAAAAAAAACTTAAAAATAATTTAAAATTTTTAGGTCAAAAAAAAAAATCAGCTCTCAAACTCAACTAACTCAAATCAAAATATAACATAAACCGAAATATTCCAAAAAATTTAAAACTCAAATTAACCCAAATCATATCCATACATTCCAAAACCAACCCTACCCACGAATCAATATATATTCTATCTTGTTAATTTCTTTCGAAGCTTTTGTGGAGCATTCTTGTAGATAACAATGATCTTTAATTCACTATTATTTTTTCTTAAGCACAGAGAATTTTCTTTTTCTATTAGGGAAGAATTCGCCATGCCGACAACTTTATTTCAGAAAATTATATTCTACAAATCAATCCTTGACAACTTCGATGACTGGTCATCATCGATTGATCAGCTCAACATGCATTGCATGTAGCAAGTTGTTATCTGTTTTTCATTTCTTTCAATATATATTAAAAAATGTCAAAATAAACCACATATTTATATTTGACATATACTCGCATGACATTTTATTTCGAAATATAACATACGTTTAGACTTATATAGCATAGGTTTACGACTAAGCATTTTCGCTACACATAATTTGCACCAGCTAGAATAAATCAATCAAATTCATGGTAAATATTAGAAGGTAGCTAGCTATGACCCTAATAATTATAAAGATTTGAAAAAGATCTTCATATATTAATGAATCATGGACATTCTTTTTTCTTTTCTTTTCTTTTCTTTTTTTTCGCTTTTGATCTTTGTCTTATCAGAAACAAGTTGAAACACACACATATTTATTATATTTATTACATATAAATTCAAATTATTGTGCCAAATTCATGGAATTGTTTGCAGGGCTGCGTCTAGTTGTTGCACTGATCAAATTCTTCTTCATACCTACAAAGGAAAGAAGGTTGTAATGATTAACCTAGTTTGTCAAGCATTTCAAAGGTTTCATGCATTTACTCGCCATTAGTATTACATCATTATTCTTTTTCTGTAGGGTTGATAACCAAAAAAATTGGGTTTTTCCATGAAGTTTTTCTTTAATTGCTTCAAATCAATGTATCAATTTGTGTTAATATAAACAAAATTTGCCTCATGGCGATTGGTATAAACATCTGGTAAAATTCATTTTGTAACTGGACATTGCTCAACCAAACTTATATTTTGAAATATTTTATATAGAGTATCTTGATTAATTTCTTACAATGAGATTTTAAGTAGCAATTAATTGGATTGTTATTGGTTTTAAATTTCGATTAAGCAAAGAAATTATTTGAAAATTTTAGTATAATCTATTTATCTTATTTAAGGTTTTTTTTTATAACGATGATTAAAACTAAAGTTATTTTCGAAGAAGATGAACACTCAGTTAATAGATCATTATTTTGATGTGGGATAGGGCAGTACATGAAGAATGTTAATTCTCAAAAAGTTATTAGTGGTATTGGCCAGTGAAATGTAACTCCTTAAGAAGCATGACATACATGATTGCTTTTATCACATCCCAAAAATCAGGTCAGAAAAAATTGAGTTAGTGAAACCAAAAGTTCTCATGTCCTGATTTTTAGTTAAGATTATGAAAATTTTATTAAGTGAAATGATCTGGTTCAATGGTTAAGTGTTGTGCTTGTATGTGAGAGGTTTTGGGTTTGAATCTTTTTCCTTGAATTTTTGTTATTTTTGCCTAAACCCCTATCTTTGAACATTTGATTTGTAAATATTTAAGCTCATCTAATAATAAGAATGAGCATGCTGGTTCAGTGGTAAGGCTTTAGCTTACCCAAAGGTCTTGCGTTTGAATCTTATATGTACAAGAAGGAAATATTTTTATTTTAAACTTTGGGGGAAATTTCTTATTGACAAGGATAGCTAATCATACTTAGTGGGTTGAGTGGGGTTAGTGGGATATGGGTAGTTTCACTATTCCACTCCCTTTCTCTCTCTCATTTTCTCTGTCGTAACTTTGTTTTCTAGTTTTGGGGGTTTTCTCCTTTTTCACGTTCTTCTTTCTCTGCCATCTTGCTTCTTGTTCTTTCTTTTTGTTTTATTGTATTTTATTTTTGCTCTTCCACTTCCTGTTTTATTCTTCCATCATTCGTACGCTCATTGCAGAGTGCCACTGGAATTGAGCGTAAGTAAATCCGGTGTAAGTATTGTTACTTTCTGTGGCAAGCATTTTAGTTTTTGGTACTTAGTTTACGTTTTGATGCGCTAAAAATTTTGTTGATTATTAGTTTTGGGTTTTCTGATAGGAGAAGAATGTGAGGCTGATAAACCGTAATATAAACATATTTTAATCTTACATTTAGCATACTTGTAGATGATTTATCCCTTGAATTGTGGAATTTGATGCTTCTAATCCTTTAATTTCATGTTTTATACTGAGGAGAGCTTAGAAGGATGAAAAGATCGAGAAACGGGCTTAAAACGGATCAAATGGGCCAAAGTAAGAAATCAACATGGCTTGGGCCCAAGCTACATGGCCGTGCCCCTTTAGCAGGCTCAACCACGGCCTGGATTCGATTCATACGGGCGTGTTACACGGGCGTGTCCCTGCCGTGGCAAAGAGGAACTCTAATCAGGATAAGGTACTTCGAGGCAAAGAAAGACTTTCCAAAAGCCTATACAAACACCCTAAAGGCCAACCTTGAAGGGGGCGGCAGCTAGGCCAAAGAGCCAAGCCAGAGAGGCCAGAATTGTGGGATTCACTCGAAGAAAGCCAGTTGATTCATCTCAAGAAGCTGAAATCATACACAAAACAGAGGATCTCTCCTTCAATTCCTTCAGGGGGTTTTGGGGTTTTTCTTATATTTTGTTTTACACTTTCTTCTGAGATGTATTCTTTTATGATTATGAACTAAACCCTTCAGATACCTGAGGGGGATGAAACCTAAGACGGATCTTGTTATTGTTTTTTGAACTATATGATAAATACTTGATTTATTCTTAATTATGTGTTCTTAATTCTTGTTTTGATATTTCAGGATATTGATTCAAGTATTGATGTGCTTAGGCAGAGGAGGAATATTCCCTGTTTAAGAGTAGATCTAGCATAGTTAAGCAGAGTTAATCGCAACCCTAGAGATAGGATGACAAAAATCTATCGAATTAGGGTCAAACCTAATATGGGAGTTCATAGATCAAGTTAATACAATTTTAGGGGTTTTAATTAGAAAAAGATTTCAATCAATCAACCTAGGTTAGACGTTAGTAGCCTCGAAAGAGGTATTAATATAAATTAGGGAATCCTACGGATCAAGTCAAGTGAATAAATCGTCTAGTTCAGAGTTAGATAACAAGTAAAGTCTAGGTGAATTCTTCCTCAGGTATTGTCTTAATCAATTGGTTTTTTTT
The DNA here is from genome assembly GCA_025503065.1 of Gossypium bickii. Classification (NCBI taxonomy): domain Eukaryota; kingdom Viridiplantae; phylum Streptophyta; class Magnoliopsida; order Malvales; family Malvaceae; genus Gossypium; species Gossypium bickii. The sequence goes on from CP106713.1 coordinate 131,224,123, forward strand.
CCCCACAAGTATTTTTGCCAATTCATTCTCTGTGTCTTAGCATCCTTAGCTTAGTGGTTAGTTAATTTTAGATGAAACAACAAATTCCTTAAATTCTTAGGCTAAATAATAAAAAGAAAATCAGTATTATTACTTTTGATTCCTTTGTGTTCGACAATCCAGTCTTTCCACTAGTCTGTACTACTGTTCAATAGGTGCATTTGCCTCAGTCGTGGTGATAGTTAGTTTCTAGGCTCGATCATTCATTATATAAATTTTAAGACTCTCGACACACGATCAAGTTTTTGGCGCCGTTGCCGGGGAACTAAAATATTAACAAAGCTCAATTTTTATTACTTTAGCCATTCTTTTTTTTTATTTTTACTTTTAACTTTGCTAATTTTTTTTCTTTTATTTGTTCCTAGCAGATACTTCTAGTTTATGACTAGAAGGAACCCAATAGGACCCTTAATTTACGACAGTGATATTAAAGGTACTATTCACAGAAATCGTAGAGAAATAAGGCAAAGCTTACATTACACAGAAGAAGAGCAAGAAGACGAAGCTAATACTACCGAAGAGATAGCTGAGAATAATCCACCACCTCCAGAGGTAGCCGAAAATCATGCTCCACAAACTATGTATGATTATGCTAAACCTAATTTAACAGGAACTGAGTCAAGTATTGTTAGACCTGCTATTGCTGCAAATAATTTTGAACTGAAACCTAACACAATTCAGATGATACAGCAATTGTTCAGTTTGATGGTTTGCAGGATGAAGATCAAAATAATCACTTGGCGAATTTCCTAGAATTTTGCAATACTTTCAAAATAAATGGAGTTTCTGATTATGCCATCCATCTTCGGTTATTTCCCTTTTCTTTGAGAAATAAAGCCAAACAGTGGTTGAATTCTCTTCCATGAGGGTCAATCACTACATGGGATCAAATGACCAGAAAATTTTTGTTAAAATATTTCCCGCCGGCCAAAACGGGCAAGTTGAGGAATGATATCTCTTCTTTTGTGCAGATAGATTTAGAGACACCTTATGATGCATGGGAGAGATACAAAGATCTATTGAGAAGGTGCCCACACCATAGATTACCCTTGTGGCTACAGGTCTAAACTTTCTACAACGGTGTAAACCCTTCAAGAAGGTAATTGATCGATTTAGCCGCTCCCAAAACCCTAAATAACAAAACTCCTAAAATAGCCTACGAGTTTATAAAGGAGATGTCGCTGAATAACTATCAGTGGCAGGTTACAAGGACAAGGCCAACAAAAATAGCTGAAGTTTTCAACCTCGACACAGTAACCGTGCTATCCAATCAGGTAGAGATGTTAAATAAAAAGATTGATGGTTTATGTTCTTCGCAGGCACATCTGGTAATGCAGTGCGAAAGAAGTGGAAGTGTGGCGAATCTTAAGTACCCACCCTACGAACATGGCATGGAAAGCAAAGAAATGAACTATATGGGTAACAATTTCAGATCCCAAAATAACCCTTATAGTAATACTTATAATCCAGGTTGGATGAACCACCCCAATTTTTCATGGGGTGGTAAAGGAAATCAGAGACAACAACCCCCTCAAAATTTCCAACAACAGCCCTACCCATAGGAAAAAAAAAGTCGAACCTTGAGGAGATACTGACAAAGTTCATAGCGGTGTCAGAAACTCGTTTCCAAAACACCAAGACAACACTTAAAAATCAACAAGCATCAATCTAAGAGATCAAGAATCAGTTAGGGCAACTTGCTAAGCTAATCTCCGAATGACCACAAAGCAGCTTGCCAAGCAACACTAAAACCAACCCAAATGAGCAAATTTAAGCCATAACAGCTCATGATAGTGTAGGGGTAGATGAGCCCAATTTAAGGCAAGAGAATATGGTAGAGGGAGGTAAGATTGAAGTAAGTCATGATAAACCACAACCAGTAATTAAAGAGTACCAACCTCGCATACCATATGAAGAAAGACAACACAGAGGAACAGTTCGGTAAGTTTCTTAAACTTTTAAAGAAATTACATATTAACTTACCATTTCTTTAAGCTCTTTCGCAGATGCCAGATTCCAGAAAATTTTTAGAAGAGATTTTGACAAACAAGCGAAAGTTAAACAAGGAGTCGCATGTGGAACTAAACGCAGTGTGCTTAGCAATGTTGCAAAATAGACTACCACGAAAATTAAAAGATCCATGGAGTTTTACAATCCTATGATTAATTGGTAGTTTATCTATTAGTAGTTTATCTATTGATAATGCTTTAGCTGATTTAGGGGCAAGCATAAATGTTATGCCTTACAAAATGTTTAAACAGCTAGGTCTAGGGAAACCCAAACAAACTAGGATGAGCATTCAATTAGCTGATAAAACTATTAGAATTCCTAGGGGTATAATTGAAGATGTACTCGTGAAAATTGATAAATTTGTATTCCCAGTAGACTTTTTAGACATGGATGAAGACAACAAGATACCTTAATTTTAGGAAGACCCTTTTTAGCAACTGCCAGAACAAAAATTGACATTGATACAGGTGAACTCATACTTCGTGTAGGTGACAAGACAGTCACTCTTCAAACTCTTGACTCGGCTAGGACATCAAGTGATAGAGGGGAGAAAGTAAATTCAATTGATAACCAATTTGTTCAACCTTCCTCACAGGAAACACCACGAAGTTACAAAACTGAACCTGGTCCTAGACCCCGTGCCAATAAAGAAGTAATTCATGAGGATCGAAGGTTTTATATTGATGAACTAGACGAGTAGAAGACACATTTCAAGGAGAAAACAAAATGAAGAAGTCCCTCTTGAGGTACGCAATGTCTTCCCATACAAAACGGTCGAGGTGACTCACTCTGAAGTTGGCACTTTTAAGGTAAACGCTACTCGACTCAAACTTTATCATGATAGTAGAACTGATAGCTTGAGAGAGGATGTTTAACTCTTCAAACCACCCTGATTATGCGAATAAGAGGTAAATCTAGCTTAAGACTTTAAACGAACACTTCTCGGGAGGTAAGCCGAGCACTAACCATAATAATTAAGTTTAGTTTTATTTCTTTTCATATTTAGGCACAGATTTTCATACCACACGGCTGTGGCCGTGGCCGTGTGAACACCATGAACTTTCATACTAACATGTCAGAGATAGAACGAACCAAGGACAAAAAATATCTTTAAGCCACGAGCACCGACAAAACACCACGACCGTGTGATACAGCCGTGGTCGACACTGTTTCATCAATACGAGCGTGGCGACCTGTACACAGGCGTGGGAGAAACGAATGTAGCACAACATGGCCATGCGATACAGCTATGTGACTCAACATGCCCAAGGTATACGGGCTTGGGGATGTACCAAACCTGATTTTTCTATTAAAAATACCCATCTTCCCTCCTCACCTACTCCCAATCTCCTCTTCTCCCACAACCCTTTTATTTTTCCCTCTCATTTTCTTTCATTTTCTTTCCATTTACCCTTTATCTACACCACCTTGTCCATGTCGAAGAAACGAAAGCATCCTAGCATAGTCCCCATGTGCGAGACCGATCTACATAAGTTCATGCCGGCCGCTTCATTCACTCGACAAGCCAAGGGCATTTGAGGCCATTTAGTTTTTATTTTTCTTTTCTCTTCTCCTTTATTTTCTTTCTCTTTATCTCGATTATGCTTAATTAGATCTATTTTATTTTAGTTTCTTGGTGTTAGGTTCTTCAAGCTGCTTGGGAATCACACCAATACGACTCTAGTAACCTCCAGCACTATCGCCCCCTCCTCCAACTTGGCCCGAATATTGTGCCCTATAAATAAATTGAGGAATTTTCACTTCTCTCCCTATCTTTTGATTTTTTGTATCTATATCTATCTTTGTACATTAAGGGCAATGTACATCTTAAGTGTGGGGGGTGAATCTTAAAAGTGCCTAACTTTTTGCATTATTCTCAAATCCCTGAATTAGTTCTTCTTCTTAAGTATGAAGAGGTGTCAACAATAGTTTCCCTAAATTATATCTTATTCTTAAGTAATTTCCTCATATTACTATTAGAATGAAATTTATTTTGACTTATGATTTTGATTGACATGTTTTGAATTAAGTTTGTGCATTGATGATTTAAACTTTAAGATACTAGAGAATCAAGCATGATAAGTCTATTTTCAGAAATAGAAAAATTTGCTAGGTTGTTGACCTAAATTTGAATATTACTTTGAAGTTTGGAATTTACAAGGTTCACATAAAAAACCATAATTTTTGTGAGATTTTGAGCCTTTTAGAGCATATTCTTTTTCTGCTCACTTTATTGATTATAAGTGTGTCAACATTGATTTGTTATTCTAGAACTTGCTTCAATTATACATGACGAGACCACACCTTTGATATGATATACAGAGATGATAAGGGCACTTAGGATTTAACCTACTTACTCCACTAAAAACCTACCTTCATATTTAACCCCTACTGAACCCTTTTGATCCTAACAACCCTTTTTATTGACTCACCCATTAATATTAACTCAAAACCCATCTAGTATTTGTTATCACCATTTCTCTTGACCACCCTTATATCGAGATTTGATTTGATCGGTTACCTAATTATTTCATTCATTTCAATAGTTGAATCCATCTTAAATACTTGATTTGTTCTTAAAAAAATCGATGTATGTTTATTACTATTTCTAAAATTAAGTGAGTTTAAACAGTTAAATTCACATCTTTAGAAGAAACTCATGTTATTAGTATTACAAGTTTTCAATTGATGTAATTATTCATTATTCGTCGTTTCTAGTTAAGTAATTTGTCAACTCAATCTCTATTCTAACCCTCTAATTCCGCCTTTATCCACACCTTTTAACCTAAGCCCCGTTACAACCCTTTTTAAAGACCTTTTGATTTGTATATCATCTCATATTATAGTGGTGGAGATTTGATTTTCATGCAAGCCTATGGGATTAACTTTTCATGTTTGCTTTTTCTTGAACCTTAAACACGTCGAGTGGTTTGAGTGAATCTTTAGTGAGGATGTCAACCCTTGTCAATTTTGAATCAGAGGTAATTATTTAGATGAGGGGAAACACCTATGTTTTATGCTACAAAAATGTATGACTTAGATTGTTTGAATCTTTAGGACTCTTTGAGTTAAATTATCCTTGTATGAATTATCTATGAATTATTATGAGACATTGTTGATGAGAATTATGAACTGAGAAAAGTTAGTTCTTAATTGTGAGTTGAGAATTTTGCTTGAGGACAAGCAAAAGCTTAAGTGTGGGGTATTTGATAAACCATAATATAAACATGTAACACCTCAAACCTGGCCCAAACGCTACAACCGGATCTGGTATGTCACTTAAGGGATTTTACAAAACATGTCGCATTTTGAAAACAATTACTAGGTTTAAACATTTATACCGAAAACTTAATAATTCATTAATTCATATAAAATATAAAGTTATAAATTACCTTGGTGAATTTTAAACAAAAACTATAATTTCATACATGTCTTAACTAAATTTAAAACATAAAACTTAAAAGCCCAGCAATAAAATCCCAACATAAAACCAAAACATAAATAATAGTCTAGTGGCCTATGGCCTTATTACAATAAAATTTAAAACCCATTAAATAAAAATATAAAATAATAAACTGGAGTCTTCTTGTTAAATCCAAGAGTTCTTTTGCATGGCCACCTTGCGCTCCTCTCCAGCTCGGTCCGATGCACTAGGTGCTACCTAAAAATGTTAAGAAACTGGTTGAGTCGCGAGACTCAGTGTGCAACCCTTATGAACCATTAGATTTGGGCCTTAGCCCCATAGAACAGAATAACAGTTTAATATATATAACAAAAAATTATGCAAGCCCAACCCAAATCCTAAGTTTCCATCCGCTACACGCCTCCCGTACCAGCCGTTCACACCATAGGGGATTTCTACAATCAACCCGCACCGCTACATGCCGTTGATGGCAGTCGTGCTGCTCATCGTCGGAGTTGTGACAAAGTCACCAGGCTGAAATGGCAAAAAACCACCAGAAATAGAGTTTGTGACAGAGTCACCAGGCTGAAATGGCAAAAGCCACCAGAATAGATCACTTCCCCTTTTCATCAATTTCCCAACCCCAAGCATACAATGAAATCGTCATACAAAGCATATCATTTTAACAGGAATAATCACTGAAATAGGACAGAAGTCACTAACCTATTGATCAGCCTTTACCCTTCAAGGGTTTTCACTTGTTATGCCGGGATTTCGACATTTAGCAGAGTATAGCATATTTATACATATGAATATATATTAGCAAATAGTCTAACAGTGAGAAAGGCTACACACCTGATTAATGTTGATACCCTTGCTAGACCGATCTACAACTTTGCTCAAAAAGCCGGAAAGATGTGAAAATAAGGCCTCTCCTATATTCGGCCAAGGGTTACTAAATCCTGAATTTACACATTGAAACTAATAGATCTTCTTACCTTGAAATCTCGAAAGTAACACGATTCGAGTGCTACCGATCTATAACTCAGAGATCTATGCGATTGACTCCACTAAAGTTCCCTTCAGATTTCGGTACAAGTAGGCACCATAGAAGTAATTCGGCAATCACAGGAGATGAGATCTAGGGATTTCGGCATTTAGGAAAATCTCGAAAAAAGTATGAACAAGAGAAGGCTGATGTGTCTTTGGCTTTTAAAATACTTGAGTGAAAAGTTTCGGTTTCTGACAGGAAAAGAGAAGAAGAAAAGAAAACAAGGAAGAGACTTGAAGATTTCGGCTAAGAAGAAAAAGAATGGAAAGAGTTTCAGCTTTTGAATCAAAGTGAAGATGAGGGAATTGGCTTAGAGATTTCAGTTTTTGCAGAGAATGAAGAGGAAGATGGAACTTTAGGAGTTTTCGGCTTTTACTCAAAAAAGAAGATAAAAGAATGAGAGAAAAACCCAAATGCTGAAATTGAAGAAATATTCCCCCTATTTATAGAAATTTCGGCACTTACCTAACCTTGCAGATAAATCCTATCTTTTCTCCTTTATATTAATCTACTAGCTCATCTAAAAGAGACTTAATTATCTCTAACTCCTCCCTCTTTTATCAGCATATTATCCATATATTTTAATCATTAAAATCCCTAAATTTTAGCCTTTATCTGCTTATTATCCACATAAAATAAATTCCTAAATAATAGCCTTTATCTGCTTATTATCCACATATTTTAAACATTAAAACCCCTAAATTTTAGCCTTGTTGCCGTCCATTCCACCTAATCCTAATGCCCAAAATTTAGCTAACTTAAATTAAAAGAATTGGGTTCCTTGAAACTTAAATTTGGGCCCCTTACTCCCTTGTGTGACGTCACCTCCTAAGATTGGGCCACAAGCCCACTTTGGTATTTTAAACATAGATACTAACTTTTAAACCCTACAATGCCCAAACAGATAATTTTAATCAAGGCCTCTGCCTAAGCCTGAGCCCAATTTGGACCCCTAACACTTAAATTAACATATTAAACATATCCACCCATTAAACGCATAGGCCCAAAAATTCAGGATGTTACAAAACATATTTTGATCCCACATTTAGCATACTTTCAGATGATTTATCCCTTGAATTATGGAATTTGCTGCCCCTAATCCATTAATTTCATGTTTTATACTTAGGAGAGCATAAGAGGATGAAAAGATCGAGAAACGGGCTTAAAATGGATCAAATGGGCCAAAGTAAGAAATCAACATGGCCTGGGCCTAAGCCACACGGCCGTGCCCCTTTAGCAAGCTCAACCACAGCCTGGATTCGATTCATACGGGCGTGTTACACGGGCGTGTCCCTGCCGTGGCAAAGAGGAACTCTAATCAGGATAAGGTACTTCGAGGCAAAGAAAGACTTTCCAAAAGCCTATACAAACACCCTAAAGGCCAACCTTGAAGGGGCGGCGACTAGGCCAAAGAGCCAAGCCGGAGAGGCGACTGTGGGATTCACTCGAAGAAAGCCAGTTGATTCATCTCAAGAAGCTGAAATCATACACAAAACAGAGGATCTCTCCTTCAATTCCTTCAGGGGGTTTTGGGGTTTTTCTTATATTTTGTTTTACACTTTCTTACGAGATGTATTCTTTTATGATTATGAACTAAACCCTTCAGATACCTGAGGGGGATGAAACCTAAGAGGGATCTTGTTATTGTTTTTTGAACTATATGATAAATACTTGATTTATTCTTAATTATGTGTTCTTAATTCTTGTTTTGATATTTCAGGATATTGATTCAAGTATTGATGTGCTTAGGCAGAGGAGGAATATTCCCTGTTTAAGAGTAGATCTAGCATAGTTAAGCAGAGTTAATCGCAACCCTAGAGATAGGATGACAAAAATCTATCGAATTAGGGTCAAACCTAATATGGGAGTCCATAGATCAAGTTAATACAATTTTAGGGGTTTTAATTAGAAAAAGATTTCAATCAATCAACCTAGGGTTAGACGTTAGTAGCCTCGAAAGAGGTATTAATATAAATTAGGGAATCCTACGGATCAAGTCAAGTGAATAAATCGTCTAGTTCAGAGTTAGATAACAAGTGAAGTCTAGGTGGATTCTTCCTCAGGTATTGTCTGAATCAATTGGTTTTTTTTCCCATAAGTTTTTTCCCCAATTCATTCTCTGTGTCTTAGCATCCTTAGCTTAGTGGTTAGTTAATTTTAGATTAAACAACAAATTCCTTAAATTCATAGGCTAAACAATAAAAAGAAAGTTAGTATTAGTACTTTTGGTTCCTTTGGGTTCGACAATCCAGTCTTTCCACTAAGCTATACTACTGTTCGATAGGTGCACTTGTCTCAATCGTGGAGATAGTTAGTTTCTAGGCTTGATCATTCATTATATAAAATTTAAGACTCTCGACACACGATCAGAGGCGTTCGACGTTCCTCCAGTGAATTTGGTGCCTTAGGTCGCTATTTCTGTCTAGAGTAAGTGACTAATGTCTTCATTTAGAGTCTGATGCTTTTTTGTTAAGTATTATTGATAGCGATTGATGTCGATTTAATGGTTTAATTTTAGAGTGTATTGATGCTAAATGGTGAGTTTTAATTGACTTTTTAGGCACTGAAAACCTCGTGGAGGCATCATTATCATAACTATCACCAGGGGTAATTTTAAACCAAAACGTCGATTAAAAATAAGAAAAAAAAGCTTGAAAATAGAGGTCGTTTTTGAAATTGCTTTACATCACACGGACATGTAGCTGATCATGTGTTAGGTCGTGTGCACCGCACAGGCATGTGGTCGGGCGTGTGCAATTACACTGGCAATTTGGATTGGTTGTATGGGCCACACGGGCTGGCCATTTAGGCCGTGTGGGCCCATTTTTCGAAATATTTTACATAGGCCTATTTGACTCATCAAATCATAATTTAACCTTTCTTGTGGCCCGTTTGGCTTAAATAAGTCTCGAAATGTGGCATATGTTAAATATGTGTCAATGTGTGACATGGTTAAGGTATGTGAAAAATGTATGTATGATATGTGTTCTGATAACTCCGAAAGCATAATTACGTGTAAAAATATACATGACACCTATATGTAGAATTATTGTTAGTATAAGCAATATGATATGTTATGATTTGTAAAATATGTTTAGGTATTCATGTCATACCATTCATGTGATATGTACGTATGTTACTATGATTATGCATATGCATTGGGGTGGGTTTTGATATGATGGAGAAAGTGTTTTCTGGCAGTATTACTGCAATTCTGGCGGTTAAACTGCAATATCTGTCCGGCAGCTCAGCTACACCATTATGAGTGGCATACCACCACGACCTGATGTGATTGGATGGATGAACTCTTGTAGTCCTATTTGGTGTGATTGGTTGGACGGAGTTGGTATGTAGCGGATAAGGGTAGGATTTGTTCTTATCTGATATGATATTCTGATCTAACATATGCTTCTGGAAATACGACATTCTAATCTAATAAATGTTTATAGAAATATGACATTCTGATCTGATATATGTTTATGGTAATATGATATTTTGATATGATATTTGTATATGTGTACATTATAAGTAAAATTCTGTGATGATTTTTACATTTGTGCATGTTATAAGTAAAAATTCTGTTTGTGGGTTGAATCATAGACTGGGCTTCTAGCTCACTCGTTTGTTTAATACATTTTAGGTGATCTTCAGACTTAGGATTGAATGGCGTGTGGGAGCTCGGATTGGTTTCTCGGCTAACATTAGTAATTTTTTTCTAGACTTTTGGGGATTGTAATTCGTTTTTGGGCTTTGGTTTGATTTTGTTTTGTTTTGTTCGTCAGTATTTGATACTTTCAAACGTAAAAACTAAAAAAATATAGCACGAGTTAACAAACTAATATTCGGATTTCAAAACTAAAACTTTGAAAGTTTTTCACTGCATAATTAAGTAATCACCTAAGAGTTTTTCTGTAAATAAATATTTTTTAACAGATGTTAGTGTTAATTGGAAATTATTTGCCCAAAATTGATACTTTCAAAGCAAACGAATTTGAATTCAAATTCTGGGTTTGAAATAAGTGTTTCCAGACTCAAGTTTTTCCTAAACATTTGTGAGAGTTTTGCCAAATTTTATATTTTCGAAACGTGCAACTAAGTTGAATAAACCAAAAGTTTTAAACAAGTTAATGTAATTCCTCATGATTCGGTCATAACGTTTAGGTCGAGTTTGAGAGGCTACAACATTCCACTGGGAGCCACCTCCTCCCTGGTGGATGAAATTCAATGTGGTTGGCGTTGTTGAGGAGGATGAAGCGGGTTGTGGTGGGGTTTTGAGAGATGATATAGGAGTGGCTTATGCTTTATTTTCGGGGCAGATTGAAGCTAGGGGAACAAAAATTGTAGAATAATGGCAATTAAAATAGCTGCAGATATGTATATTGGATCGAGTCAGAAGGCACATGAACCATTAGTAATCAAAATTTGTTCGTGTGTTACCTCAGAATGGCTGTTAAAAAGGATTTATAGACCATGGTCGTTACAAAAATTGTTTGGGGGCACCGACTGTGGCACTAACTAGTTGGCTCAATTTCAGATCACAATTATTCATTGGCAAAGTAATGGTATGACAGATGCCTTTGCGGAAGCAAGTATATCGAAATTTTCCTTTTTTTTAAAGCCTGGTGATGAATTTGCTAAATGTATCCTAGTACTTGTTGCGTGGAAGTTTTAATATCTGGCTGTCAGTTGTAATATTGTTGTATTCATGCTGTTCTTGAAAGATTTGGTGGTTCCAACATCTTTCTTGATGTTTTTTAATTGACTGAGCAAAAACACAATAGATCACTACTTTGGGTCTTATCTCCATTAATTAAAGCATATCTCGTCTTTTTTTTAAAAAAAATTCCATGCCTTATAAGTATTTAATTGGGTGAAATTTCAGAGACTTTATTTTATGACATTAGTTGGAAAATTACAAGTTTACAAGTTTGCATTCGAAATTTTCAACTTCCTCAATTGAATGAAAGAACAAAGTAGAAGATACTTTTGAAAGTGATTTTGGGTACAAAAATCATAAAAATGTTTTATATTTGCTTTTAAAAATTTTCAAGATTTTTTCAAGATTTTTTATTATTTTTATAATTAGGTCTAAAATGATAAATGTTGTAAATATTCATGATTAAATTTGTTGAATTTTTTAGATTTAGGATCATATTGATAAAATGTGTAAACATTGGATAACTAAATTTGTTATTAGGCCAATAAAACAAAGTCCACATTAGACTTATGTTAGACAACTAACGGAAGAGTGACCAAAATATTTAATTTGAAAAAGTTGAGTGATTAAAAAAAAACTTATATGATCAAAAGAGAATGAATTAGATAGTTAAATGACTATTCTTGGAATTTACGCTTTATTTATTATGTTTTCTTCTTCTTAAACCATCTTCCACCACACCATTCCTCCATCACATATATAATTATTATAAATTCTTTTTCTCCTATCTTATTAAGCTAGTGTTGATTAATAAGAAATTAGGTTCTTCCCATATTTAATTTTTTTTTTAAAGCTTAAACCAAGATAGTGTTTAAGCAAATGGTGACAAGAAGGGACCACATTAAAGCCATGAAGTTTGGTCAAGTGAATCATCGAATGAGCCAACAAAGTGTGGGAAGGATTCTTTACTTATCTTCTTCATTGACAATTTTGCATGATTCCGCAATTAGAAGATATTGAGTCTTGCACTTGTCCTTTTGTCCGTTGGAGAGGGATAAAGTTAGTTTCCCTAAGAATAATATTAAATTTAATCTTCTATATTTACATATTTTGTCAATTTTATCTTTATTTTTTATTTAAATTTGACTATTAACTAGCTTTCAAAAAGAGTCAAATTTGTTTTATCGGAAATGCTAACTAAAACATTAATATTTTTGACGATGTTATCATGATAATTTGCGTGGTAATCCATATATAATTTATGCTGACATGACATTATTTGTTCTTATATGGCCCCATCAACTAATAATTTAAAAGTTCATAAAATTCAAAAAATAGTGTTTTAGTTAGAATTTTGGTTAATAAAACAATAATTCTACTCTTTTTAAAAAGTTAAGGGCTAAATTTAACTTAAAAAAAGAAAAGAATAAGGGCTAAATTGATAACAGATGTAAACATTGAAGACTAAATTTAACATTATTTCATAGTTTTGGTCCCTCTATTATTTTAAAATTTGATATTTAATCATTTTAATTTGGCATAAATTGGTCGCTCTACTTTTGTATTGTTATCAATAAATTTGATTGGTAATTTTCATTCAAGTGATTATGTGGATTTTTTTACGATCATTTTATTGCATAGGAAAGCCATATTCAATCAATAATAATTTTTATGTCAAACTAATACTTAAGGTTTAAAATTTGTTACATCATTTTAATGGAAGCAACTAACATTATCGTCAATTTGGACCTATTAATAACACTATAAAAAATAAAAATACTAAAATAATTCACATTAAAGTAGATAAACTAAATTCAAAATTTTAATAAAACCATACTCCTTAGTAGTTTCCAATTTTTTCAAAATTAAATCTGAGGTTTTCCTTGTACAATATTGAAAGTGGGGTGATAAAGTTTGAACCTGTATCAAACGAATGTTTAGAAAAAGCTTTAACCATTGCTCTATACAAGTCAAAACAATCTAAATTGAAGTTTAAATAATAGGAAGGAATCCAATTACACTGGTATAAAACTATTTTATTTTTTGTACGATTAATATTTTAACAATTCAACTGTTGAATTTATCAATATAATTATACTTATCATGCATGTAAATTTTTGAACCAACTCGATATCCCTATTGATCAAATTAAAATACTGCAAATATTAATGTTGATTGAATAGTTAAAAAATTTTACATGAAAAATAGCTTGAAATCTATATAAATAGACGATGAAATATGACATTAACTTATTAAAATACTAATCATATAAAAAATATACGAAAAGATTATGTTGTGATTGCATTGGTTAATTTGTGGATATAGGTTGCTAGAGAACAAATATTTCTGTGCTATTGTGCTTGCCATAATATTTGACAAGAGTTATACCAGTTTGTTGGGAAGAAACCGAACAACCGAACGGAAGCGAAGCACAACCGGTGTTCTTTCTCTCCCTATAACTCTTGTCAAATATTATGGCAAGCACAATAGCACAAAAATATTTGTTCTCTAGCAACCTATATCCACAAATTAACCAATGCAATCACAACAAAAATGATAAATAGAGACACCGATATTTTTACGTGGAAAACCCCTCTAAATCAAGGGTAAAAACCACTGGACTTTAGAGTCCGATCAAAAGCTCTACTATAATCAAATGTTCAGCTACAAGATCACAATACCAACCCTACAACAAGCATTCAACTCCAACAAGGCTAACAATATGTAATCTTTAGCAAAAGAGAGAAAAATAGGAGAACATCACCAAAATTGTAGCTGCTGTAAAATAGGTATTTCTGACGCTACAGGACTCGGATGAAAAATCCGTCCGTACAAAGTCAAGAACACCTTGTCACCTAGCTTCTGTCAAGAAATCAGCTCAATCGAACCATGGATGGACATCCGATCGAAGAGTTGATCACATCTGCTCCAAACTTGAGAAACTAATTTTGCTTCAATTTTTCTCTCTGTTTCTCGCCTGTTTCTCTTCCTTTTCTCTCACCTTTAAAATATGATTTTGGGCTCTCTTTCTCATGTTTCTAACAAAAAATTTGGCTGCCACTAATATGCTGCCCACATCCACGTTAAAAAGGACAAAAGAAAATGATGAATAAGAACAAAAAAAGTGTCATAAAACATGGCAAAATATATGGGTTCCCCACTTAGTGGGACCTCACCAACAAATCTCTCCCTCCGACTGTAACATCCTGAATGTTTTGGGCCTATGCGTTTAATGGGTGAATATGTGTAGTGAGTTAATGTGAGTACTAAGAGTCCAATTTAGGCTCAGGATGTGGGCCGAGGCTTTAGTTCAATTTGCTGGTTGGGCACTCTAGTGGAAAGCCTGTTAGAATGAGGTATATAGGATAATATCTGTAAATAATGACGCAAATAGGCTTGTGGCCCATTGGCAAAATGGCGCCATTAAGAGAGCAGGGAGGTGTTGTCAATTGGAGGCCCAAATTAGAGTTTCATGGAGTCCAATTCTTTAATTAAGTTAGCTAATTTTTGAAAATTAATTAGGTGGAGTTGGACGACATTAAGGCTCTAAAATAGAAGGATTTATCTTAGTGAATAATATAGATATTATGGTGGATAATATGGATAATGTGGCAGATAAAAGGGTGGAAGAGGTGGTGTTATTTAGGTCATTTGCAAAGTGAGATAAGAGAGGAAATTTAGGGATTTATTTAATGTGATAATAAGGTGGATAATGTGCTAATAAAGAGAGGAAGAGGTGGTGCTATCTAGGCCTCTTTGGAGGTGTGAATAGATAAAGATAAGGGGAGAAAATTTAGGATCTGATCTACTGGTCACAGTGGTGGCCAAATTTCCAACTCCAGGGGGGTGCCAAAATTCTCTTTAAATAGGGGGAATCTCTTCAATTCCGGTATTTGAACCCTATTCTTTCCCTCATTCTCTATGCCGAAACTCTTAGTTTCCCTCATTCTCTGTGCCGAAACTCTTAGTCTTTCTCTGCAAGTTCTTTTCTTTTGATTCTTCAAAAGTCGAAACCTCTCAATTTTTCTCAACATCTTTTCCTTCAAAAGCCGAAACTCTGAACTCTCTTCTCATCTCCATAGTCGAATACTCTCTATTCCTTTTTGCCGATTTCTTCACTAAAGCCGAATCTACATAGACTCCTTCCTATCATCTTTTCTTCTGATCTTCTCAAAAAGTCGGAATCTCTAAGGGGTAGTCGAATTTTCTGTGTTAAGATCTCTTAGATCTAAAAGCCAGAAATGCTAGTCCCTAAATCTCATATCACTTTTCAGGAATTTCAAGGCAAATGAGGGGACAAGATCTGAAAACCCGATTCTTAAGTTTAAAAAGCGAGTTCTGTCAGTAGTACGGGACTGGCCATTGTGTTGTGGACCGACTTCTGAACAACACCATAGGCAAGTAGCAGTCGTATCGACTTCTGATAGTGTCGACATAGAGAGTGTCGTTCTAACGATAATCAGGTGTGTAGATCTCTAACACACTAATAACCTGTATGTATATATATGTGATTGCTAAAAGCTAAAAAATAGGTTGTATGAATAGTTGGGTTACCCAGAAAGGGTAACCAAAGGATGCCAGGTACGTAATCATAGCAATCTCTATGTGCATCGAAATATATGAAAGTTTGTATGATATTTTCTTTATGTGTGTATGCATGGGTGGGATTATGATAATGAAAGGGGAAGAGCATGATTGGTCACATGGTGATCGGTGGTAGAAAACCCACACAATGAAATGATTGGTCACATGGTGATCGGTGGTAGAAAACCCACATAATGAAATGATTGGTCACATGGTGATCGGTGGTGGAAAACCCACGTAATGAAATGTTAAGGTCATATGGTGATCGGTGGTAGAAAACCCACAAAATGAAATGTTAGGTCACTTGGTGATCGGTGGTAGAAAACCCACGTTAAAATTACTGATTGATAAGGAATAGGCAGTATGACTGTCGTTATAGTGTGTAGCGGTTGGTGGGTTGATTGTAGAAATCCCCACGGTGTGATGGTTGGTACGGGTTGGTGTGTAGAGGATGGATTTCTAGGCTGGGATGAGCCATGATGCATATATAGTTACCCTTGTATACGGGCTAAGGCCCATAATGTGTTTATGGGCATAAGCCTTTTATGTGTTTTCGGGATTTGCACACTGAGTCTTGGTGACTCACCCTATTATTTTTAAACATTTCAGATGAACAGTAGATTGTGGACATGGGAGCCGAGGCGGACTCGAAGGGCCATCAAGTCATTTGTTTTTATAATTTTTTCGTTTTATGTTAAGTTTTAATTTTGAGACTATTTGATGTAATGAGGCCTCCATAGCTTAGGTTTAAGTTGGTATTTGTTAATGTTTATTTCTTTTCACATTTTATGATCAAAGACTTATGTTTTAAAGGAAATAAAAAACTGGAATTTTCAAATATGATTTAAGTAACATCTATTTTGAGAAAAATTAAATTACAAGGATTTTCTACAAGTGCCACCTATTTAACAAGTATTTTCAAAAAAGAACTAATTCCTTTGAAACCG
Organism: Gossypium bickii; assembly: GCA_025503065.1. Lineage (NCBI taxonomy): Eukaryota > Viridiplantae > Streptophyta > Magnoliopsida > Malvales > Malvaceae > Gossypium > Gossypium bickii. The sequence goes on from CP106713.1 coordinate 131,240,814, forward strand.
TTCCAAGTAAAGTTTTTAACATTAAACCTGTAGCATACCAGATCTGGTCGTAACGTATGGGCCGGGTTTGGGGTGTTACATTTTTGGTAACAGAGCCTAGTTCAAAACTCGAGCTGTGAAATGGGTCTAGTACTGTTTTGAAAGTGATGTGAAATTAAGAAAAGTATGGGTTGAGAAATGGCCTTCAAGTCTATCGGCACCCGATCCACGCAGGTAAGTATTCTGAACTTTTGGATGTGATATGCATGATGGGCTTAATGGGCTTTATGGACGTAGATTACTTAGATAGTGATAATAGACCATAGGCTTAGTTAAAACAACTCTTTAATCTCATAAGATTTAATTCAACCAAACAAACCTGTAAACAAGTCGTGAGATTAGGGTGTGGCAACAGGCATACGCATGTCTAGGATTGGATTCAGGGAGAGCTTGGTATTTAAGCAGTCCTAGTGGCTCACCTTATCTTCGCTAGAATCCTACCTGGTGTGTAGTGACTGTTCACCCTAGCCATGAGGACTTGTTGACGGGCCAAATTTGTAATTAAAACCCGAAAGGGACCGGCCATTCTATTTTGGAAAAAAAAATTCTAAAATACCCCTGATTTGTAAAATGACCAAAATATCCCTGATTTGTAAAATTACCAAACTACCATTGATTCGTGAAATGACCAAAATACCCCTGATTTGTAAAATTATCGAAACACCCCTGGATTTCAAAATTACCAAAATACCCCTGGATTGTAAAATTATCGAAATACCCTCAAATTTGTAAAATTACCAAAATACCCCCAAATTGCAAAATTACCAAAATACCCTTATTTCGTAAAATTACCAAGAAACCCTATTTTGAAAAATTACAAAAATACCCCTATAAGATAAATTACGAAAATACCCCTGGGTAGTGAAATGACAAAAATACCCTTATGTGATGAATGTGAGTTCATGGATGTTGTTTGTATGATTAAATGAATATGATTCCTAGAACTAGGAAACACAGACTTGAGACTGAACTCATTGCGAATTAAAAAAAAAACTCCTTTTAAAACTATTATCCATAAGACTGTTCGTGGTTAATCAGTGAAAGAAAATTAATAATTCATAAAATTTCTAATCAGATAAACGAGAATCGATAGAATGAGTACAAGGGGTCGTGGACGTCCACCGCGTGGTCGCGGTAGGGGTAGGATGACGGTCTAAGAACCAGTAGGATCTGGTCATGGATCTGGAAACGAGATACCAGTTCCAACAGCGGAGATGGAATTTCAAGACCGAACGGTTAGAGAGGATGTGGTATATCAGACGGTGTTAAGAGTGTTAGAGAGGGTTGCTGGGGCAACTATGGGCACAGGAGCCCGGAAATCTGTGCCGGAGCGGTTTAGAAACAATGGGGTAGAAGTGTTTAAGGGAATTTCTGGTATGGCCCCAAGTTCAGCTGAGTATTGGTTGGAGTGCGCAGCGAAAGCATAGTGGTGAGACTTAGGTAGTATGATTACTAGTTAATTGGAAATTTCGAGGACGAAATTTCTTTAAGGAGGGTAGAACTGTAACATCCTTAATTTTTAGGCCTATGCGTTTAATGGGTGAATATGTGTAGTGAGTTAATTTGAGTACTAGCAGTCCAGTTTAGGCTCAGGAAGTGGGCCGAGGCTTTAGTTCAATTTGCTGGTTGGGCACTCTAGTGGAAAGCTTGTAGAATGAGGTATATAGGATAATATCTGTAAATAATAACGGAAACGGGCTTGTGGCCCAGTGGCAAAATAGCGCCACTAAGAGAGCAGGGAGGTGGCGTCAATTGGAGGCCCAAATTCGAGTTTCATGGAGTCCAATTCTTTAATTAAGTTAGCTAATTTTTGGAACTTAATTAGGTGGAGTTGGACGACATTAAGGCTCTAAAATAGAAGGATTTATCTTAGTGAATAATATAGATATTATGGTGGATAATATGGATAATGTGGTAGATAAAAGGGTGGAAGAGGTGGTGTTATTTGGGTCACTTGCAAGGTGAGATAAGAGAGGAAATTTAGAGATTTATTTAATGTGATAAAAAGGTGGATAATGTGCTGATAAAGGGAAGAAGAGGTGGTGCTATCTAGGCCTCTTTTGGAGGTGTGAATAGATAAAGATAAGGGGAGAAAATTTAGGATCTGATCTACTGGTCACAGTGGTGGCCGAATTTTCAACTCTAGGAGGGTGCCGAAATTCTCTTTAAATAGGGGGAATCTCTTCAATTCCGGCATTTGAACCCTATTCTTTCCCTCATTCTCTGTGCCAAAACTCTTAGTCTTTCTGTGCAAGTTCTTTTCTTTTGATTCTTCAAAAGCCGAAACCTCTCAATTTTTCTCAACATCTTTTCTTTCAAAAGCCGAAACTCTGAACTCTCTTTTTATCTCCATAGCCAAATACTCTCTATTCCTTTTTGCTGATTTCTTCACTAAAGCCGAATCTACATAGACTCCTTCCTATCATCTTTTCTTCTGATCTTCTCAAAAAGCCGGAATCTCTAAGGAGTAGTCGAATTCTTTGTGTTAAGATCTCTTAGATCTAAAAGCCAGAAACGCTAGTCCCTAAATCTCATATCACTTTTCAGAAATCTCAAGGCAAAGGAGGGGACTAGATCTGAAAACTTGATTCCTAGGTTTAAGAAGCAAGGTGTGTCAGCAGTACGGAATTGGCCACCAGGTTGTGGACCGACTTCTGAACAACACCTTAGGCAAGTAGTAGTCGTATCGACTTCTGATAGTGTCGACATAGAGAGTGCCATCCTAACGATAATCAGGTGTGTAGATCTCTAACACACTAATAACCTGTATGTATATATATGTGTGTGATGGCTAAAAGCCAGAAAATAGGCTGTATGAACAGTCGGGTTACCCAGAAAGGGTAACCAAAGGATGCCAGGTACGTAATCATAGAAATCTCTATGTGCATCGAAATATATGAAAGTCTGTATGATGTTTTCTTTATGTGTGTATGCATGGGGTGGGATTATGATAATGAAAGGGGAAGAGCATGATTGGTCACATGGTGATCGGTGGTAGAAAACCCACATAATAAAATGTTAAGGTCACATGGTGATCGTTGGTAGAAAACCCACAAAATGAAATGTTAGGTCACTTGGTGATCGGTGGTAGAAAACCCACGTTAAAATTACTGATTGATAAGGAATAGGCAGTATGACTGTCGTTATGGTGTGTAGTGGTTGGTGGGTTGATTGTAGAAATCCCCAAGGTGTGATGGTTGGTACGGGTTGATGTGTAGAGGACAGATTTTTAGGCTGGGATGGGCCATGATGCATATATAGTTATCCTTGTATACGGGCCAAGGCCCATAATGTGTTTATGGGAATAAGCCTTTTATGTGTTTTCAAGATTTGCACACTGAGTCTTGGTGACTCACCCTATTATTTTTAAACATTTCAGATGAACAGTAGATCGTGGACATAGGAGCCGAGGCGGACTCGAGGGGCCATCAAGTCATTTGTTTTTATAATTCTTTAGTTTTATGTTAAGTTTTAATTTTGAGATTATTTGATGTAATAAGGCCTCCATAGCTTAGGTTTAAGTTGGTATTTGTTAATGTTTATTTCTTTTCACATTTTATGATCAAAGACTTATGTTTTAAAGGAAATAAAAAAATAGAATTTTCAAATATGATTTAAGTAACATCTGTTTTGAGAAAAATTAAATTACAGGGATTTTCTACAAGTGCCACCTATTTAACAAGTATTTCCGAAAAAGAACTAATTCCTTTGAAACCATTCCAAGTAAAGTTTTTAACATTAAACCTATAGCATACCAGATCTAGTCATAACGTATGGGTTGGGTTTGGGGTGTTACACCGACTATGTGGGGAATGCCTCTATACCAGAGGTCAAGCAACATGCTTCAAACTTTCCTCTTGGTAAAGCCTTCGTCAACATATCAGCACCATTATCATTAGTATGTATCTTCTCAAGCTCTAATAGCTTAGCTTCAAGAACATCCCGTATCCAATGGTACCTCATATCAATATGCTTAGATCTAGCATGAAAAGTTGGGTTCTTGCCAAGATGAATAGCACTCTAGCTATCACAATACAGGACATACTTCTCTTGAGTAAAACTAAGCTCATGCATAAATCTCTTCATCCAAAGCATCTCCTTACATGCTTCGGTTGCTGCAATGAACTCTGATTCGGTGGTGGACAATGCAACACACTTTTGTAATCTCAATTGCCATGCCATAGCTCCTCCTGCATAAGTGATCAAGTAACCTAAAGTAGATCATCTCGATTCAATATCTCCGGCTATGTCTGAATCTGTATAACCAACAAGAACAGGTTTCTCATTACCGAAACAAAGTTTCATGTTGGAACTGCCACGAAGATATCTCATAATCCACTTCACTCCATTCCAATGCTCTTTGTCTGGATTAGAAAGAAAACGACAGACTGTACCAACGGCACGATTAATGATTTCAAAGGGGAAGTGTATACATATTGGTGACTCCGTCATGGTTAATGATGGCATGGAGCCTCATTGTGGATATGGTGATTTAATCACATGTAGAAACAGAGGCTAGACCACTTGTGTGGACTCTGAGCAGTGTGTCTGTCAGCATGACTGCCAAAGAGGTGTGTAGCAGATGAAGGGTTAATTGTAGAAATCCCCAGATGTGTATGAGGATGGATGTACGGAGTGGTGTGTAGAGGATGGACATTAGGTTGGGTTGGGCTATCATTTTGAATATTTGTGCATGGTATGTTGATTTGAGGCCAAGCCCACTTATAGAATGTGGTAGTATAATTGCATACTGAGTCTGATGACTCACCCTATTTTCTTAACACATTGCAGGTAGTTCATGACTCGTTGGATTGGATTGGAATGGACTCGAGGTGGCCAGGCAGGAGTTAATTTAATAAACTTTATTTTTAAACTATTAATTACTATTTTCTTTTGGGGAATTTGGAACATGTAATAAGGTCACTATAAATTTGGTAAATTTTGAATTTTAAAGTTGGCTTGTTATTTGAGATATGACATCATTATACTTTAACTTGGAAGAAATAAATAAATGAAGTTTTCAAAACGTGGGTACATAAAACAACCGATTTTTCCCAAGTACCAACAAGGATAATAAATAGAATTCAACTGAACTCGGAAATTTTCCTTCAACTACAAACCCCTAATTTCAAGTCCACACCTCAAGCGGAAAGTTTTCAAACTTACGGTACTCTCTCTTACACTTAGAATAAAAATTCATTTTTACACCTTTTTCCTAGTAACATGCCAGATCTGATCGTGATGTTTGGGCCGGGTTTGGGGTGTTATAATTTGGTATCAGAGCCCAGATTTTAAACTCGGCCTTGGGTTTTGGGGGTCACAACGTTTTCAAATTATGTTAGTCTAAAAGAAATTTTGCATGAAATGGTCTTGTAAAGGAATGGCACTCGAGTTCCCGACCCAGGTCCACCAGGTAAGCTTTCTGACTGTTAAATAGATTGTATGAGGTGGTTATATGATGCATTGCTGTAGACATTAGAATTTAGAATACTTACTGTAGAGACAGAAACCTTTAGGGGTGTATGTGCTTTACGAAGGAACAACTTAGAATTCTGTACCATAAAACTATGTGTTAATAAACAAGTGGAAAGATATGTTGACTCATAAAATTTATAATTAGAGGAAGGGCGAAACGTTAGCTATGAGTACTAGGGGACATGGACGTAATGCACGTGGACGTGGTAGAGGCAGGATAGCTGTGTTTGAACTAGTAGGGTCTGGTCATGGATCAGGGGACGAGATGCCGCAGCCACTAGCCGTAGAAGCAGAGTTTTAGGATCAAACGGGTAGACACTGATGTTACGGGTTTTGGAGAGAGTTGTAGGAGCAAATATGGGTACTGGGGCCTAGAAATCTGTGTCTGAGTGACTCCGAGTGAATGGAGCCGAAACATTTAGGGGTGTTTCTAGAGTAGCTCCGAACGTGGTTGAATATGGGATGGAGGTAGTCGAAAGGATTATGGATGACTTAGACTGTACAGTTGAAGAGAAGCTGAAGGGCGCGATTTTTCTACTTCAGGATAAGGCCTACCAGTGGTGGCTCACCGTCAGAGAGGGCACTCTGGCAGACCAAGTAGATTGGGATTTCTTCAAGATGAAGTTCCAAGAGAAGAACGTTGGGGCTAGTTATATGGATGCTCAGAGGAAGGCATTCCTGAATTTAGTTTAATGGGGTAAGACGGAAGCTGAGAATGAGGTAGAATTTTTGCGGTTAAGTCGTTACACCCAAGGGATTGTTGCAACCGACTATGAACACTGTGTGAGATTCGAGGATGGGCTGCGAGATGAGCTGCGAGGGTTGATAGCCCCTCAGCGAGAAAGAGACTTTGCTATTTTAGTGGAAAAAGCTAAAATAGCTGAGGAAGTAAAGCGAACTAAAAAGCAAAATAGGGATAAGGACAGAGGCAGGAATAAGAGGAGTTATGGATCGTCAAGATCATCGGGAGGTTTTTAGAAAAGGCCTCGGGTTAATGGACCTATTCGTATTACTACACCGGCTGCTGTTGGGCAATTTCGACAGTGTGTTCACTGTAGGAGGTCACATGCAGGGGAGTGCTGGGGAAGGAATAAGGAGTGCTTCAAGTGTGGGTCAAAGGATAATTTGATTAAAAATTGTCCGCAAGACATAACCAGGGCTCGGATGGTAGGTCAGGGGTATGTGTAGACAGAAAGGGGTGGCCAACAGATGCCGAGAGGTCGTGGTCTGAACCGAAGAGGGAATGGTTTTGGCCGAGGCCGTGGAGCACTGGGCAGAGGAACAGGGGGTACTGAGGCAAGGCAGCCTGGGTTAGTTTACGTGGCCAGACGTCGTGAAGAGGGGGATGCACCAGACGTGATAACGGGTACGTTTCTTATTTTTGGGTTACCCTTTATTGCACTAATTAATGTTGGGTCAACTCACTCTTATATTGCTAGTATGGTGCCTAGAACTTTGAATTTGAATCCTGAAACTGCCTCTAGAGAGATGACTGTACTTAGTCCTTTAGGGCAATCGGTAGTGGTACATAAACTTTTTAGGGGTGTGCCTTTAGAAGTTCAAGGGTTAGTTTTTCCGGCTGACTTGATGGAGCTACCATTTAGGGAATTCGACTTGATCTTAGGCATGGATTGGTTAGTTAGGTACCGGGCAAATTTGGACTGTGCTGCTAAGTACATGATGTTAAAGACTCCCGAGGATGATGAAGTCCTAGTAATAGGTGAGAGGAGAGACTACTTGTCTAATGTAGTGTCTGCTCTCAAGGCGGAAAGAATGGTGAAGAAAGGGTGCATGGCTTTCTTAATGTTTGTTAGTGCCTTGGATGCAAAGAAAGCGGACGTGGAGGAGGTTAGAACAGTAAAAGAATTTGTGGATGTTTTCCTAGAAGAGCTTCCAGGGTTGCCTCCGGATTATGAGGTGGAGTTTGAAATCGAGCTTCTACCAGGTACGGCACCGGCATCTATCGCCCCTTCTAGGATGGCACTGAAGGAGCCGGTGGAACTTAAAGCTCAAATCCAGGAGTTGTTAGATCGCAATTTTATTCGACCCAGTGTGTCTCAATGGGGAGCACCAGTGTTATTTCTAAGGAAAAAAGACGGATCTATGCGTATGCGCATTGATTATCGCCAGTTGAATAAGCTGATGATCAAGAACAAGTACCCACTGCCGAGGATAGACGACCTGTTTGATCAGCTCAGAGGGGCTTTGGTCTTTTCAAAGATAGATTTGATGTCAGAATATCACTAGCTTAAGGTAAAGGAAGCAGATCCAAGACAGAAGAGGAGCATGATTCTCATCTTCGGGTAGTTCTACAGATTTTAAGGGAGAAGAAGTTGTATGCCAAATTTAGTAAGTGCGAATTTTGGCTAAAAGAAGTTACTTTTCTAGGTCATGTAGTGTCTGCCGAAGGTATTAGAGTTGATCCTCGAAAGATCGAGGCGGTGCTGAATTGGAAACCACCTAAGTATGTGACGGAGAAGTTTCTTGGGATTAGCGGGTTACTACAGAAAGTTTGTCGAGGGTTTTTCCTCAATTGCGGCACCCTTGACTAAGCTGTTGAGAAAGGAGGTACCTTTTGTGTGGACGGACAAGCAGCAAGAGAGTTTCGAGAAGCTAAAAAGGATTTTGACAGAGGCTCCGATTTTAACTCAGCCTGAAGCTGGGAAAGATTTTGTAGTATATTGTGATACTTCTCACACAGGGTTAGGTTACGTGCTGATGCAGGAGGGGAAGGTTGTTGCTTATGCGTCTTGGCAATTAAGACCGCATGAGATCAACTATCCCACGCATGATCTGGAATTGGCTGCGGTGGTTTTCGCTTTGAGAGGCTGCAAAGGTTGGTAAAGCTGTTGAAGGATTATGACTGCTCAATTGAATACCATCCGGGTAAGGCAAATGTGGTGGTAGAATCGTTAAGCTGGAAAGTAACATCAGAATTGAGAGCAATGTTCACTCACCTTAGTTTATACAATGACAGGATTTTGTTAGCTGAGCTGCAAGTGAAACCAACATGGGTGGGTTAAGTTAAAGAGAAAGAGTTATCAGATGATGTCCTGAGGGCTCGACTACTGTAAGTTCAGGATAGTGGAATAGCAGATTACAGTTTGAACAACGATGGAGTTTTGTGTTTCCATGGGAGGGTTTGCATGCCGAAGGATGTGGAGTTGAGGCGGATGATTCTTCAAGAAGCGTATAGTAGCCATTACGCTATGCATCCTAGAGGAAGTAAGATGTATCAGGATCTGCGGGAACAGTTCTGGTGGCCTGGATTGAAGAGAGAAGTTACGGAGTTTGTAGGAAAGTGTTTAACGTGTCAACAAGTCAAAGCCGAACACCAGTTGCCTTCGGGGTTGTTACAGTTGGTGAAGATTCCATAGTGGAAGTGGGAGAGAATTACGATGGACTTTGTTAGTGGGCTACCCCTTATGCCTACTAAGAAAGACTCGGTATGGGTGATAGTGGATCGGTTGATAAAATCCGCTCATTTCCTACCTGTTCGTGTCAACTTTTCTCTTTAAAGGTTGGCTAAGCTGTATGTGGCAGAAATTGTAAGGCTGCGTGGGGTACCAGTGTCAATCATATCAGATAGGGACCTTAGATTTATGTCACGGTTTTGGAGGGCGTTGCATCAAGCTTTGGGCACAAGGTGGACTTTAGCACGGCGTTTCATCCGTAGACAGATGGCCAGTCTGAAAGGGTAATTCAGGTTTTGGAGGATATGTTGAGGGGTTGTGTCATCGATTTCAGAGGCAGTTGGGAAGAATTCTTACTATTGGCGGAGTTTGAGTAGAACAACAGTTAAAAAGATAGTATTCAGATGGCGTCGTATAAAGCATTGTATGGGCGGAAGTGTCGCACTCCTACTTGTTGGCCGGAATTAGGTAAACGCCATATCTTGGGTTCAAAAATGGTTACAGAATTAGAGGAGAAGGTTAAGGTAATTTGAACTCGATTGAAGGAGGCATCAGACAGACAGAAATTGTATGCGAATCTTAAGCGAAAGGAGATAGGATTTGCAGTAGGTGATCAGGTCTTCCTGAAAGTTTTACCGTGGAAGAAGGTGATGAGATTTGGATGTAAGGAGAAGTTAAGTCCCAGATTTATAGGGCCTTATCTGGTTTTGAAATGAGTGGGACCAGTAGAGTACCAGTTGGAGTTGCCTTCAGAGTTGAAGGAGATGCATGATGTGTTTTACGTCTCGATGCTAAGGCGTTACCATTCGGGTCCATCTCACGTGGTGCCAATTGAGGAAGTTGAAATAAGGCCAGACTTGTCCTAGGAGGAGGAACCAATCTAGATTTTGGAGCGAGACGTCAAGGTGCTATGGAGGAAATCAGTTTTTTTGGTCAAAGTTTTGTGGCGGAATCATGGTTCGGAAGAAGCGTCGTGGGAGCCAGAGGAGGTGATGCGACAGCAATACCCTTATCTCTTTTGATCAGGTAATTTCGAGGCCAAAATTTCTTTAAATGGGGTAAAACTGTAACATAAGGGATTTAGGGGCTTCGTATTTATTTCGTATCTATGTGTTGGTATGCTGTGTATGATTGTTTGAGTGTGCTTAGAGCTTCGGGAAACCTTGGGGTTAAGTCTGAGCCTTAGTGAAAATTTTTGGTTCTAAGCTTTTAGGAGAGAGCAAGTGGAGCCAGGCTTTAGGGGATTAAATGCCGTGGTTTTTGACACAAGGAAAACGTTGGTGTAGTGGCAAAGGGGCGCCACTTTGGAAGCTTGGAAGTTGCGTCAAAGGGGAGTCACAATGGGGGATTTCGAGCTGCAAGGATAGCATTTTTAGGCCATTATTTTACGCTTGGAGGGGTAAGTGATGGATTCGGCAAGGGCACTTAAGGAGTGAGGTTTGAAGGGATCAAACAATTCGAATGGATGGTGGAGAGTGATCAAGGGAGGTTGAAACATTCAAACTTGTTTAAATGTGAGGGTGTGAGTGAAGTTAGGAGAAAGTTAAGGGATTTGGAGAGGGATAGAGTTGTTGGTCGAATGTGGGGTTCTAGAGGTGGGATTTTTGGTCATGTAAAGGGTGTTTTGATTTAGGAGTGTTGGTGCCAAAATTTAGAGAGGCTAGTTAGGAGTAGGGAGCTCACTTTTGTCATTTGATGTAAGTCGTTTTTCTTTGAGGTGTCGAATTCTCTCAACCATTACTCCTTTCTATTATTTTTCCCTCATTCTCTAAAATCGAATCCTCTACCATTCTTCTCTCATTTTTCCACCTTCACTTAGTTGCTTCATAAGCCGAACCTCAACTCTCTCTTCCTCTCTTTTACATTTTGGTAACCTGAAGTGATTACTTCACCTTCAAAAGTCGAACAATCCTTTTCTTCTTATGGCTGAATGTACTCCCCATTTGTTGAACCATAGCCGGACCTTCTAGCCATCTCCATTCCGTCTCTTTTCTTCTTCTATTCATTTATTTCTCAAGCCCCATCTCTTGGCCGAATTCTCTCTAATCTTTTCTTTCTTTTTTTTCGATTCCCATCTTATTTAATCTAGACGAAACCTATTCCTATTTCATCTCTTTGGTTTTTCTCTCGTTTCTATTCTCTTAAAGCCGAACTTCACTTGTGTGGTGATTTCTTTCCGTTTGTTAAATTGCTAGAGAAATTACCATCACTCTCTTCTTTCCAATCCTCTCAATCAGATTCATTGTGGTAGTGCCAGCGTGAGGGGTTTTAGGGATCAGTTGGTTTCGATCAACCTAGGGACTTCAACGATCTTTTAGTTCAAGTGTAGACCCTCCGAGTTCTGTCAATTTTGGTAAGGAGTATTCGATTTTAGTATTTATCTAGTTCTCGCTATTATCTAATCCAACGTTTTAACTGGGTCTTCTGACCAAGATCATATTTATGGATTCGAGAACCAGTCAAGTGAAGGAAGGGGTTGGACACGGAGTCCCTACCCTTAAGTTCAAGAAGCGAGCAGTTTCAGCAGTTCGAGATTGGCTACTGGGTTGTGGGCCAGCGTCTGAAAAGGATAAGCAAATTGATGTGATCTCTTCGTGTGAGGACGTTAGGGAGATTGATAGCTTAGTTCTTCAAGTTTGCAGGTGTGTAATTATCACACTATTCCCTTAACTTTTCATATGTATGTGTTATGCTTGAAAGCCGAAAATAGCAGCAGTGGTGAGTGAGTTGCCTATATTGGGTAACCGGAAAACCAGGTTAGTATACTATTTCTATTAATACTCGTGGATAATCTGTTTGTGGATGCATGTTGGGTATGATATATATATGCCATATCATGTTGCCTATCTTTCATATTATGTTGCATGTGCATGGGATATTGGGTTATAAATGATTTAAAAGGGGAAGTGTATACATATTGGTGACTCCGTCACGGTTAATGATGGCATGGAGCCTCATTGTGAATATGGTGATTTAATCACGTGTGGAAACAGTGGCTAGACCACTTGTGTGGACTTTGAGTAGTGTGTCTGTCAGCATGACTGCCAAAGAGGTGTGTAGCAGATGGAGGGTTGATTGTAGAAATCCCCAGGTGTGTATGAGGATGGATGTACGGAGTGGTGTGTAGAGGATGGACATTAGGTTGGGTTGGGCTATCATTTTGAATATTTGTGCATGGTACGTTGATTTGAGGCCAAGCCCACTTGTGGAATGTGGTAGTATAATTGCATACTGAGTCTGATGACTCACCCTATTTTCTTAACTTATTGCAGGTCGTTCATGACTCGTTGGACTGGGTTGGAACGGACTCGAGGTGGCCAGGCAGGAGTTAATTTAGTAAACTTTATTTTTAAACTATTAATTGCTATTTTCTTTTGGGGAATTTGGAACATGTAATAAGGTCACTATAAATTTGGTAAATTTTGGATTTTAAAGTTGGTTTATTATTTGAGATATGACATTATTATACTTTAACATGGAAGAAATAAATAAATGAAGTTTTCAAAACGTGGGTACATAAAATAACTGATTTTTCCCAAGTACCAACAAGGATAATAAATAGAATTCAACTCAACTCAGAAATTTTTCTTCAACTAGAAACCCCTGATTTCAAGACCACACCTCAAGCGAAAAGTTTTCAAACTTACGGTACTCTCTCTTACACTTAGAATAAAAATTCGTTTTTACACCTCTTTCCCAGTAACATGCTAGATCCGGTCGTGGTGTTTGGGCCGAGTTTGGGGTGTTACACCTATATTAGATTTGACCCTAATCCGGTAGATTTTCGTCACCTTATCTCTAGGCACGCGAGCAACTCCGCTTAACTATGCTAGATCTACTCTCAGGCACGGATTTTTGCTCCACCACCTAAGCACATCAAACTTGAACTAATATCCTGGAAATATCAATACAAGAATTAAGCACACATAATTAAGAACAAATCAAGTATTTATCATATAGTTCAGAAAATAATAACAAAGTCCATTTTAAGTTTCATCCCCTTCAGGTATCTAAAGGGTTTAGTTCATAATTGCAAAAGAAAACATCTCAGAAGGAAAGATAAAACAAAACATTAGAAAACCCTAAAACCCCCTGAAATAATTGAAGGAGAGATCCTCCGTCTTGAGTATGGATTCCGACTTCTTGAGATAGACCAACTGGCTATCTTCGAGTGATTCCCACAAATCTGACCTTCTTGGCTCAGCTAAACGCCCCCTAACCTAAAGTCTGGAAGTGTCCCCCTTTTAGGTTATACTTAGGGTGTTTATATAGGCTTCAGAATGTGTTTCTTCGCCCCTAAGTATCCTTTTTCAAGTAGAATTACTCTTTGCCACGACAGGGACAAGGCCATGGCACACACCCGTGTGTATCATGGCTAGGCCGTGTTCGGTCTTTTAATGAGACACGGCCTTGTGGTCTTGGGCCCAAGCCGTATCGATTTCTAGTTTAGCCCAATTTGGTCTGTTTTAGTCCCGTTTCTAGTTCTTTTCATCCTTCGGTGCTTCCCTGAGTATAAAACATGAAAATAAAGGATTAAGAGCATCTTTTTACATGATTCTGGGATAAATCATCTAAAAGCATACTAAATGTGAGATTAAAATATGCTACTTTTACGGTTTATCAATATACACACATGATAAGTTGTCTAAGACTACAGAACATACTAGTAAGGAACTATGCTTAAGAAGCCTGGTGAATGCATATATGCCATTGACCATTAATCCTCTCAAACACGTTTATTACAAACTGCGGAAGCCAATTGCTACCTTTTGTTGTCTTGACCAATTCCTTGCACGTAACATACCCAAAATCTCCTCTAACATGAACTCGAACATTTTTCAGCTTTATCTCTAGTGGAAATTCGAAGTTCATCCACACAATTTTCCAGCTTTTCATTATGGAATCATAACCAGATATCCCATTTCCGCCTGGGTGCACACAACAAACATCATCTCCTTTCCCCCAAAGGTTTTGCATCATGGCTAGATCTCCTCTCCTAAAAGCATCATAAAACCCAAAATTTGCTATCAGTACCAAAGCCTTACTATCCTCATGCAGGACTCGAAGATCATCCTTGATTTTTGCTGCTTCAGCATAGTTTTCTTCCTCGATGGTAATCTGCAGGTCCCTTTGTAAGGTTTCTTCATCCAATATGATGCTTTCAACATTTCGGTTACCCTCGATTTCATCACCTTTGGATTGAAAAGGCATCAAAAATAGCATATGTGGATTTTGTTTCATGGGTACTGCACTAAATTAATTAGCAATTAGATAAGCAGGATTTGGCACATATGATGTATCTATATTAAGATAAGTTGCGAAGACAAGAAACTTACAAGAGGTATTCCATTTCCCAACTTGTAGTGTCACTAACCCAGTAAAAACTCGGTCTTGTTTCCTCTTGAAGCCTTCCTTATTGTTTAGTTTCTCTTGGATAAAACTAGGTCCAATCAAAAGGGTGTCTATGTATATTTCTTCATTTAATAGTTTGGAAAAAAGATCATTTCTTAAAGATCTCATCTCTTGCTTTTCTATATTCTCACTAACATTTTCATGAAAACCATTACAATCTCCGGACTTCGGAGAGACTTCCTTATGTACATCATCAACAAGGGGAGTTTTGGTTATACCACCTATTCCCCAAAGGCCAATTGCACAACAGTCTTTCCTCTCAATCAGCCTCAAAATCGTGTTTTTCTGATAATCCAATCCAACCAGTTCCTCAGAAGCACTTTTAGATTTGCTATTTGTCAACTTTTCTGTAACATATTCAATAATATTCTTGATATATTCGGCTTCAGGTCTAGCAGATAATAAAGAAAGAAAATGGTAAGATGACAGCTTGTAAGTTTGAAAGGTACTTATAGACAAGGTCTTTTTTTTTTTTTTTCCTGTTATAAAGTTTGTGTGTTTGTTTTTTTAATTTAAGATAAATATAATTTTAGAGTTTAGAATTTGAACGTCTACGATTTAAGGGGTCAAGGTATAGGGTTTTAGTATCTAGGAGTTAAGTTTTTAGAAATTTATAAAAAAAATATTAAATGAACTTTACTAAATTTTTTCTTAAATCTTAAAAAGAAAGTTAAAAATAAAAAAGCTCAAGAAAAAAAATATGGAAGGTGTAGATTTCATGAAATCTAATACAAAGATAAATATAAGAAGAGAAAAAAATATAGTTACCTACCTATCAAATTTCCCACCATCTATATGCCAACCTTTTAATTTACCAACTTCAGCAAAAGCAGCTTTCCATCGCTTCACTTCATCAACTAACCTCTTTGATTCATGCTCTTTAAAGGATAACTGAAAGCTCCCACCAATGTTTCGCACATGGGAAGGATCAACATGGTAAAAGATGGGAAGAACAATATGCCCTTGAGTGTTCTTGCGGTCTATGATGTCAGAAACTTCAGCCAGGCATGATTTTGAAGAAGCATAGTCTACGGATAAAACGATAATTGAGAGATTTGAGGCTGCAATAGCTTGAGAAAGTGCTTTTGAAAGTAGCTCTCCTTTTTCCAGTTTTTCTTCATCGAAGAAGACATTCACTCCCATGTCTTTCAAAGCTTTGAGTAGATGACTGGTGAAGTTAAGGCGCGTGTCTTCACCTCTGAAGCTCAAGAAAACTTGATGCTTGATTTGACGAGAAGAAGAAGAAGCCATAAAGAAAGAGTACTCAAACAAAATAACCTATGGATTTTGTGAAGAGAAAAATAAAAAGAGCGAAACATACCAAGGAAGATTTTCTTGGCCTGATTTTTTTTAAGCCAAAGATTTATGTCTCTTAATGTCTTTTAAAACATTAATTTATTTGGCAAATGGTAACTGCCGTGTAGCCCAGAGTCAAGGTCTTCTAGTGGGACAAAATTGTGAACCAATTTAGTGGATTTATATTAACAATCAAACACTTAAAAAAAAAATCTAAAATAGCAGATTAAGTCTTAACTCAGCTGGCATCAGAATTATTATCAATGCAAGAAGACATGGGTTCGAGTGCGTTTTGATAAGCGCCGCAAAAAATGCCACTAAAGAACATGATCTTTAGTGACACTTTTCTCACAAACGTTGCTAAAGAACATGATCTTTAGCGACGCTTTCTCACACGTAAAGAACATGATCTTTAGCGGCGTTTGTGGGAAAATCGCCGCCAAAGGTCATGTTCTTTAGCGGCCTTTTTAGTAAAAGCACCGTTAAAGATCATGTTCTTTAGCGGCATTTGCAGGAAAATGCCACTAACTTTAGCGAATTTTACCAAGCCATTTTACTTTATATAGAACCCAAATTTTTAACATAATTTTCTGTAACATCAAATCCAACCAAAAACTTCAAATCTAAATGATACTATCACGAAATAAATATGTATACGATCTAAATTAATAAATGAAATAACAAAATATATTATATTCAAAAGTTATATTGTTAAGATATTCTCATAATAAAAAAACAAAAGTCTAATATAGCAGATTCTGCGACTGCTGAAACATCTTTTTCATATTCTGAAGCTATAGCTGGAGTTAGTTATA
The DNA here is from genome assembly GCA_025503065.1 of Gossypium bickii. NCBI lineage: Eukaryota > Viridiplantae > Streptophyta > Magnoliopsida > Malvales > Malvaceae > Gossypium > Gossypium bickii. The sequence continues at coordinate 131,257,264 of CP106713.1, forward strand.
TTTTCTTGTTGCCTCTGCTTCCCTTGCTGCTGCCTCTGCTTTAAGTTGTAGCTGGAGTTCATCATATTTTCTTTGAGCCTATGTTTTTGGGTTGTTGTTTATACAGAACAGATATTTATGCGTTGTTGTGGGTTAGAATTTGAAAGATGAGAATAAATTAACAAACAAACTAAACCTAAACAGAAAAACTTACACGGCAATGCAGTAGAGGAGTGTCAACGATGATGCGGCAGAGGAGTGTCGACGGCGATGCAGTAGACGGTCAGGGAAAATCTAAGGGATTTGGGGGAAAAAAGTAAGGCATTTGAGGAAATTTTTTAGGCGAAAAAAATAAGGGATTTCGCGGAAATGATTTGGGGATAAAACTAAGCAAAGTAAAACGACGCCATTTCGTTTAAAATAAAATGATACTTTGCGGAAAAACGCCGCTATTGCTTACCTTTTGTGACGTTTATGAGAAAAATGTCACTACTGCTTTACCTTTTGCGGCGTTTTTCCGTTAGCGCCACTAATATATAATATTTGCGACATTTTTGGTCCAAACGCCACTAAAAACGCCGCTAAATTCCTATAGTGCAACTTCTTATTTAATAAAGAATACTTCAACTCTTTTATTTTATTTCTTTGAAGATATATTATCCTTTATCAATTTTTATTTTATTTTTTTTCTTTTAAGATTATGTTACAATCTAATTATATTCATTATTTAATTTTAACTAATATACCAAACAAATTTTATAAATTAAATTTAACACTTGATATTTTAATATTTAATTTTTTTAACACTTAATTTTTTAACTTATCATACAGGACCTAAAAATTTAAAATAAAAATTATCATGATCCATTTCTTTACCCATTTTTATTATATAAGCTAGTTGCACTTATTAGGGTAAACTATAAAAATAGCCACTTTTGTTTGCCTCAAATTACATTTTAGTCACTTATGTTTGAAATGTTACGTTTTAGTCACTTATGTTATCGTTTTGTTACATTGGTCACTCTACCGTTAAACTCCGTTATCTTCCTAACAATAGTCCTACGTGGCAGTCCAAATTAAATTTATTTAATTAAAAACCCATCTTCTTCCCGGCAACTGGACATCCAAGTTGGCATTTGAAACTCATTTGGACTGTCACGTAGGACCGCCATTAGGAGGTAACGGAGCTTACCAGTAGAATGACCACTTCGTAACAAAATGATAACATAAGTGACTAAAACAGAACATTTCAAACATAAATGATTAAAATATAATCTAAGGCAAACAAAAGTGACTATTTTTATAGTTTACCCTATTTATTATTTTTTAAACCATTTGCTTCCTCAACTAGTCTATTCAATTAAATTGTAGTTGGTGGATAACTGATTGATACTACTAAATGGCAGCTCATTCAAATATTAAAAAATGAATTTGTATTAAGAAAAACCCAATGAGAAGACAAAATTAGGCTTGGCTTTATTGACTTATTTTTAGTCTAAAAAAATTTGAATAAAAAACAAAGAAAGGCAGCCAAGCTTTTAGAATTGTGAATAAAAAAAATCGATGGATATTATTATATGAAACATTGGTCTTTTTATAAGATTAAAAAAAAAGCAATAAATCTTAGAATAAACATTGCTGACTTTTACTGAAAGCTTCACATATCCATACCATTAAATGCCAAATATTATTATAAAATATATTTTTATTAAAAACACAAAAGAAATGAAATGCAAAACTATTCAAGAAATACATCAATAAATTCACTAATAACCGGTAACTGATCTAACTTCGACTCTAAATTTTTGGTATCAAGGATATATGCTAGTAATGCTTCACTATCTTTACGTATCAATCTCTGTACGGAAATAACTGAAATGATTCTAACAATACTATTCGGCCTGTCAGACTCAACTAAAACCATCTCTCCTGTCTGACATGTCAAATCAATATGTTTCTGTCTATAATTTACTACAACATCATGTAATGATAGTTAATACATACCTAGAATAACATCAAATTCCCGAAAGGGTAGTAACATTAAATCAGCAGGGAACAACCTCTAATTTTCAATGGACATTAACGATAAACTAAGTTAATTATCACACTGTCGTAACCATTTTTTGATAAAACAGTAAACGACGCGGTCGACTCAATTTTTGAAAATGAAAAGGAAGGGAGTCGTCACCGATCTTTATTTGGGTGTGATCAGATCACCTTTGTTTTAATAAACATTTCGATTTACTAAAACAGTGTTTTTTTTTTTGTCTACGAATTTTGAGAAAACGGGCTCGGGAGTCGGTTACGTGCGAGGAAGTATTAGCACCCTCGACACGCCCGAAATTGGTACCAAACTGATTGGTCGATGTCCTATTGTTGAAAATTTGAAATGATTTGAAAATACGATACTTCTTATTTCCAAAATTTGAGGGAATTGGAAGAGATGCTAAGACTCTCTTATTTTCGAGGAGATAAAGTATCATGTCCAGTAAGTTAGGTCGCAATACTTTAGACTCCCGAAACTAAGCTTGCCTTTTAAAACTTAGTTTTACATTTGAAGAGGACCTTCCGTCATTTGTCGAACGAGAAACCAGAACCCAGTAAGTTAGGGCTCGTTCTCTCGAAAATCCAAATTAGGAATATTGCCTCAATTTTAGAAAAAAAAGAAACTTATCCCGAAATATCTAGATGTTGAGTCCAGTAAGTTAGGGCGCAACATTTCGAATTTCTGAGATTAAGTGTTTTGTTTAAAACTTGAATTGCGATTTCAAAAGGGATATTCCATTGTTTAACTTAAACGAAAAAATCGGAACCCAGTAAGTTAGGGCTCGATTCTCTCGAATTGCTAATACGGGATATTGGTTGTTATAAAAAATTGAGGTGTCGAGAAAAATTAGCACGAAAATGTGAAAACACAATATTATACGCGAAAAGAATAATAAAAGGACACATATGCATATATATACGTATAAATAAGGAGGATATATAATGTATTGAAGTCATTACGTATAGTAGCGGTAGTAGAAATAACGATGAAACGATAACAATAATAACGTGATAATGATGATAATATGATGTGATAATAATAATCTAATAACAAATCATATAGTATAATAATATAGTAGTAATAGTAATATGACAAAAATGATAGCAAACAAAAAAATAGTAGAACAATGATAATAATAATGGTGGAAATAAAAGTGAAATAGAGAATGATGATAAAAATAACATTAATAATAATAATAATAATAAAATGATAATAAGGTTAATCATGGTAGTAGCTAGGAGGTAAATAAAATATATATAAAGGAATAAAAATATATATGTGTAAAAAATAATAGTAATAATAAATATATTAACTAATAATAATAGGATAATAATAATAATAATAATAAATGCTAAATAATATTAATAATGATATAATAATAATATAGTAATAATAATGATGATATAAAAAAATGGTAGTAATGATGGCAATTAATAAATTAAATAATATATATAAAATAAATAAAAATATATACATATAAAAATAATAATATTATAATAGTAATGAATATAATAATAATAATAATAATAATAATAATAATAATAATGGTAGTAAAAGATAAACAAATTATAGTAATAGTAATAATAAAACAATAATAGTGATAATAAATAAATAAATAAGAGAAACAATAATAATAATAATATTAGAATAATGATAAGTAAATAATAGTAACCGTAATAATAATACTAATAATAATAACAATAGTGATAAAAATAAAATAAAAACAATGGTAATAATAAAATTAATAATATTAAAAGTGATAATCAAAATAATACTATTAGTTATAATAATAATGCTAATAACCATAGTAGTGGAATAAAGTAATAGTAATACATATAATAGTAATAAAAAAAATAATAATATGATTTTTAAGGAAAACAAATGAATAAATAAATTTATTAAGCAAATCAAGGACTATATTGAAATCAGAGTAAAAGTCAGGGGCTAAAAATTGCAATAAATCGAAAGTAGGGAACAAGGACCACCACGTCGCGCGCATAAACTCACGGGGACCAAATGGGTAAATAGCTCAACCCCTGATGCGCACCCATGGGTCGAGGACCCGATTGAAAGTCCAAAGAAATTTAAGGGTAAATCCGTAAAAGAAAAAATAACAAAAATGGGGCGATTGAATAGCGCTGCAATGGGGAAGGATCTATCGCGCAAATATCCCTTTTAGGGGATATGTGCAGCTTGCCTTGTATCCAAACGGCGCCATTTCTTTTCAAAGTTTAAAATCCCCTTTCTTAATCTGTTTCATTTCAGTATCAGTTCAGAAAAAAGAAGAAACCAAAACGTTAAAGCTTCTTTCCCTCTCCCCTTTCTTCCGTCCGATCGACGCACCACCACGTTAAAGCTTCTTTCCCTCTCCCCTTTCCTCCATCGATGGACCACGGAACGACGACGCGGCTACGGGGTAACTCCGGTAAGCCCCTTTCTCTTTTCCTTTATTGTTTTATTATTTCGTTTAAAAAATTTTTAAAAAAAGGGAAATACAAGATGAATCGAAATAAAAGTAGAAGCAATATTGAACAGTCGAGAAAGGAAAGATTAAAGAACCACCTTTTTCTACTCTGTTTTCTTTTTCAAAATGTTCGTAAAAGTCCCTATTTTTTCTTATTCAAAAAAAATCCCCCCGTACAATGGTTTTTGATGGTTTATATAGCCATTTTTACAATTGCTTTCTGTCTTTTCTATTTATTGCCTGCAGGTGCAAGTGGTGCTGAGCGCATGGGCGGTGGCCGGTGGCTGCAAGCGGTGTCAGTAGGCAGGTGGATGCCAGAAGCCGCACCTAGGGTTTAATTTTTGATTTGGGTTAAGAGGTCGATTGGGCTTGGGTCGATTTTACTGGCCTGGGCAAATGGGCCCGTACAGCTGCCCCTCTTTGCTCATTGTCGTGCAATGAGAATGGAGCAAAGACTTTCAAAAGGCCCATTTTGCCTGGGCCTGTTAAGCACCGACTTCTTTCGTAGCCCTGTTTCGTCCATCACATCTTGTTGCTTTGATCCTACTTCACTTAGCCTTGAATAATGAGATTTGTAGTGATCTGCTCTACTGCAACTTCAAAAAGATAGGACCTATAGCTTCGATTTGCTCCTGCTGCAACTTCGAGGGGATGAGATTTGTCTATCTCTAGCTTACTCCATTGTGACTTCAGGATAAGAATTCAGGGAGAAGAGATTCGTAATCTCTATCTTCTCTACTGAAACTTCAAAGAAATAATGATTGATCCTTATTATTAACTCAGGGAGACGGGATTTGTAATCTCAACCTACTCCACTGGAACGTCGAGGAAATGAGAATTCAGGGAGAAGAGATTCGTAGTCTCCATCTTTTCTACTGAAACTTCAAAGAGATAATGATTGATCCTCTTTGTTAACTCAGGGAGACGGGATTTGTAATCTCAACTTACTCCACTGGAACATCGAGGAAATGAGAATTCAGGGAGAAGAGATTCGTAGTCTCCATCTTCTCTACTGAAACTTCAAAGAGATAATGATTGATCCTCTTTGTTAACTCAGGGAGACGGGATTTGTAATCTCAACCTACTCCACTGGAACGTCGAGGAAATGAGAATTCAGGGAGAAGAGATTCGTAGTCTCCATCTTTTCTACTGAAACTTCAAAGAGATAATGATTGATCCTCTTTGTTAACTCAGGGAGACGGGATTTGTAATCTCAACTTACTCCACTGGAACATCGAGGAAATGAGAATTCAGGGAGAAGAGATTCGTAGTCTCCATCTTCTCTCTTTCAAAACTTCAAAGAGATAATGATTGATCCTCTTTGTTAACTCAGGGAGACGGGATTTGTAATCTCAACCTACTCCACTGGAACGTCGAGGAAATGAGAATTCAGGGAGAAGAGATTCGTAGTCTCCATCTTTTCTACTGAAACTTCAAAGAGATAATGATTGATCCTCTTTGTTAACTTTCGTGAGAGGCGGGATTTGTAATCTCAACTTACTCCACTGGAACATCGAAGAAATGAGAATTCAGGGAGAAGAGATTCGTAGTCTCCATCTTCTCTACTGAAACTTCAAAGAGATAATGATTGATCCTCTTTGTTAACTCAGGGAGACGGGATTTGTAATCTCAACCTACTCCACTGGAACGTCGAGGAAATGAGAATTCAGGGAGAAGAGATTCGTAGTCTTCATCTTCTCTACTGAAATAAGAGTTTATCCTCATTGTTAACTTAGGGAGACGGGATTTGTAATCTCAACCTACTCCACGGGAACTTCGAGGAAATAAGAATTCAGGGAGAAGAGATTCATAGTCTCTATCTTCTCTGCTGAAATAAGGGTTTATCCTCATTGTTAACTCAGGGAGATGAGATTTGTAATCTCAACCTACTCCACGGGAACTTCGAGGAAATAAGAATTCAGGGAGAAGAGATTCGTAGTCTCTATCTTCTCTGCTGAAATAAGGGTTTATCCTCATTGTTAACTCAGGGAGATGGGATTTGTAATCTCAACCTACTCCACGGGAACTTCAAGAAAATAAGAATTCAGGGAGAAGAGATTCGTAGTCTCTATTTTCTCTGCTGAAATAAGGGTTAATCCTCATTGTTAACTCAGGGAGATGGGATTTGTAATCTCAACCTACTCCACGGGAACTTCGAGGAAATAAAATCTGAACTTTCCAACTCGCTTCCTTACTATCTTTAGGAAGACTTCAATCTTCAGCCTGCTCCACTAGGGAACAAAATCTGAATTTTGATATTGCTGCACCTTTCTTTGAGGAACTTGTCCTGTAGAATTAATTTTATGTGCTTATGCTTATGCAAATGATGAGGATGCTATGATCGGAATGACTCAAAGCCTCCTAAGCTACATGTGTTATGGATGACACTTGCGTGAATGCAGAATGTCGTGAGAATGGTCTTTTTACAATGGTTAGGAACAATGATCAGAATGAATCAAACGCTCCTAACTAAATGACTATGGATGACATTTGCATGAATGCAGAATGTCATGAGAATGATCCTTTGTTAAATGTATAACAATTAGGATGCAATGATCAGAAGGGACCTTAATGCCCCTAACTAAATACCTTATGGACGATATTTGCATGACTGCCGAATTCTATGAGAATGATTTTTTCAATGATTAGGACGCAATAATCAGAACGAATCAAATGCTCCTAACTAAATGCGTCTTGAATGATGATGTATGAATGCAAGATGAAATGATCCCTTTTTAATGTTTAGAGTTATCACTGTTCGTCGTCCATCAGAGTTTATCACTGACATATTATGCCTCCATCTTGTTCGGCTGGTATTTTGATAGAGCTTGAAGAAACCATTATATCTTGCTCAACAGGTTTGCCCCATCAGTAACCAGTCTCCCTTCCATCAGCATTTTTAGGGACATAAGATTTGTATCATCTTGGAACCATCCTACTGCAACTTATGGCTATAGGATCTGTATCAACTTCAACCCATCCTACTACAACTCAACGGTATAGGATTTGTAACTTGTTCGGTCAACTGATCACTCCTCGGGTGACTTAACCAAATGCGTATGCATGACATTTGCCTGGATACAGAACATCATTTTCCGAGAATGATTCCCCTTTTACACTTGGGCTGACATTGTTCGTTATTCGTCGAGATTGTATCACCACAAAATGTCTTGTCTCTTGTTCAACCAAAAAGGCCCAAAGAGATAATAATCTTCCTCCAATATTTCCAAACCTTAAGCTGAGTGAGTTCTGAACAATAGTCCTATTTTAGGTCATTGTATTTTTCAGAAACTTCCAGAGTAATATGCTAAACTTTTTTTCATGAAAGTATTATTAGTCCAATAATCGTTATTTCAATGCAAAATGCTTGAAAAAGATCATAATGATGGACGAAACGGAAATTTATTGGGAGCATAGCTCGAAACAAATAGTTTAATCCAAGCTAGCAAATGCCATGAAGGAAATTTATTGGCAGTGTATTTTGAAAAGAATAAGGTAATCAAAGATAGCAAACTCAAAATGGGTAAAATAGAAACTAGGTGCCTCAGATATCGCAGCCTAAGCTTCTCTGTTCAAACTTCTTGAGGACCATTTTAAGCTCAATATGTGTTTAGGGGATCCGAAGTACTTTGTCGATGCCCCAAGACATAACATACTTCTTCATTGTTACTTCAAGTGTAGCAAGACTACTATGTGCCCCACTTTCAAACAAAATTTGAGCCGCCCTTTTGGTTTTTCAACTCAAACCCCCTTTGGTCTCAAAGCGCCCTTTGCGGGTTTTCGCATTGGCCTCTCCTTTTTTCTTTTTCTTTATTTCCTTTTCTGTGCTTTTTTTTTTGAATACCCTCTTTTTTTCAAGAATCTGAAGTCAAAAACCCATGTTTCCCATGAACATGCCTTTTTTGTTGCATAAGGTCCTTCCCGGATTGGCATTTTCTTTACTCTGAAATCCTTATGTAAAAGAAGGATCAGGTTCCCCTTCGTGGATTTCCCCTGTAAGCTTGCATCATCTAACCATGGTGGATAACTTTTAACCTTTTCTTTGATTAGGTTAAATTGGCAAAAACTTCTATTCCCTAAACCAATTGATAAGGGGTTGCCCCGGCAAAAACCCTGGCCAACGTTTGGTAATCATAGAAGGTAACTTCTTTATACCAATCTTTATAAGTCTCGGCCATCTTTCTTGCAATCCCTGTTTTATTTTTTGTTCTTTTTTTTTTGGCTTCCATTCTTTTTGGTTGCCTTTGTTGCTCTATGATATGGTGTCTGATCTTTGAACATACTACAAATTTTTGACACTGTCCTTTTTGGCATTTTTTGTCGGTAGCAAATCTCTCTTTTTTTTTTAGAGTGGGATTTGATGAATGTCAACATTGTAAGATTGACACATGAAGCGACCTTCACCATCTTGTGAAGTAACCGACATCCACGGGATTTTGTAAAGTAACCGACATCCACGAGAATGAATCGATGTGGGCCAGAAGCTTTTGATAAAACTGGTTTGTTAACATCCATGCTTCATATAGGGAAAATGGAGGAGGCACAGTCTTCCTCAACTTGGCATTTATGGTATAACAGAAGCAATTTCCCTAATAGCTCGAACCTCTTGATTAGCTAGGCTGTTACTTCCATCTTCATCTCCTTCGTTAGTTCATAGCGTCCGCTGACACTTCATAAGGTAGAATCTACCATTGGGAAGTAAGTTGCAATCTTTGTCATCTTCAAAGCCCTTAGATCCCTCTAGACACATATCTCATTAAAAGGGAGTCAGTAACAGCGTCGCTCATGTCATAGATACCTGAGGACCCATTGCGAGCAGAAAATCCAAAGAATAAATGATCCTAAGGATGATTATTCGTATGATACGGTCATGAGTGAAAAATATTTAGTATGAAATGTAAAGAATGAAAGTATTTACTTAGAAAGATGCATTTTATTGAAATAAAATTCTGGACATAAACCTACTTCACAAAAGGAATCTTATTGCTTTTAGACTTAAAGCAACAAGTGTGTTTTGCACATTACTCTAGATTAGCTTTAAAAATACATGTTTCTTCCACAGTCTCGTTGTTCAAAACACTCTTAAGTACATAAGGGCAGATGCTCGGAAAACTTTTATTCCTCGGTTCTCTCTTCAGGTATACCATTGGCGTTCTGATCCCCCGATTTCTAGGTTTCTGATAACTCCTTCAAGGAGACACAACTTTCCTGCCCCCCAATTTCAATTATCACTGCTCCGTCGTCGAACTTCACCACACCCATGCTGACGAGATTTTCCACCAATTTCTTGAAAGTAAGGTAATTTTTTATCGAATGGCCTGTGATCCCCGCGTGATACTCACACTGAGTGTTTGGGTCGTACCATTTTGGGTACGGAGGTTGCATCAGTTTCGGATATTGGGGGGACACAACGTGCGCATCAAATAAACTTTGATACAACTCCTTATACGTTATCGGGATCAGCGTAAATTGGAGTTTTTTAACGTTTTTCCTTGTGCGAGATTCTTTTCTTGATGAACCTTGATACTCAGTAGTCACCGTTCTTGGCTGATTAACGGTAATTGACTTTGAGTGCCCCATGTTTGTATTATTCACCTCGCCATCATTTTTTCTAGGAGTATACCTTCTAGTGGTTTCCCCTGCTTCAATCTTACCGCATCTGATGGTATGTTCGATCATTTCCCCTGCCATTACTATGTCGACAAAGCTCTTAGTGGTATTCCCTATCATATGGGTTATGGAAGGGGCCTTCAGGGTGTTAATGAAGAGCATGGTAGTTTCTTTTTCTAAGAGGGGTGGTTGGACCTGCATGGCGACCTCTCTCCACCTTTGCGCATACTGTCTGAAACTTTCATTTTGTCTTTTCTCCATGGCTTGCAAAGTAATTCTATCCGGTGCCATGTCTGTGACGTGGCTGTAATACTTCAGAAATACTTGAGCCAAGTCTCTCCAGGAACTAATGTTAGCCCGGCTAAGCTGGTTATACCATCTGGCTGCTGCACCCACCAAACTTTCTTGGAAATAATGGATTAAGAGCTGGTCATTGCTCACGTAGCCGACCATTCATCTGCAGAACATGGTGATGTGGGCCTCCGGACAGCTAGTCCCACTATTTTTTTCAAATTCAAGCATTTTAAACTTATGGGGCAATACCAAATCGGGAACTAGACTTAAATCTTTTGCGTCGATCCCCTGATGATGATCGATACTTTCTAGCGCTTTAAATTTTTCCTCTAGCCATTTGCAACGATCATCTAGTTGTCTTGATGATTCTATTCTCGACCCCATTTTCTCTACTGTATCTAGGTCGGGCACAACAGGGTTGGCCGGGCTATCGCCAGGCTGGGATCCTGAGCCTACGTGATAGCTCATGGGAGGTCTAGTGTCATTCTGCCCTTGCTGGGGTCTGATTGTAATCGGTGGCCTTTGGAGACATTCCTCAGGCTGTGTTCTCGCGTGTGGCGTGGTAAAGCCCGAGGGGATGCCATCACTATCCTCTTCGACCGGCGGCATGGGACCTTTCCCCTTATCCATTACCTCGTTCGTCATTAGGGCCATTTGGGCCATCATATTTCTCTGGGCCTCCAACATTTGGTCCCTCATTTCTTGCTGAAGTTTTAACATTTGCTCTTGCATTTGTTCCTGCATTTCTTTCTGGAATTGCTCGAACCTTTGATCCATTTTCCTGGTTTTAGCTCGTGTTCCGTAGTGATGTTTCACTTCCAGATTTTCTCTCTTCACTTTCTTTTTCTCTGATAATTTTAGCTAATTAGTCCCCTTTTTTATAAACTTAAATGCATGTAATGTGATGCAATGCAAATGCATGAATGCAAAGAGGCATCGATTCTGATCAACTTCATTTTAGAAAACTTTATTAGAAGGCAAAACCCTTTACACAAAATAGATTACAAATATGCTTTCACCTTTAAGCCCAGAGTTTTGATCTTTCTAAGTAAAGAGGTTAGCTCTTGACTACAATCTGCCTGTAGCTCGTATTTCATGTTTAGGATCTCAGCTTGTGCCTCCAGGGTTTGCAGGTGATCAGATTGGTGTAATCTCGCAGTTCTAACACATACCCTTCAGCTAAGCTATCCCCTTTTTTCTAATTGGCATTGCTCTGACCATATACGGGCGGCCGCATTGTCTTCCACTTTATCAAGGAATTTGCTTTCCATAACCAGCTCTCTAACTCAGAAACTGACCGTGAATCGATGCCTCTTAAAATGGAAATGACATGCAGAGGAAATAAAACATCACCAATTAGTACCACAGAATGAGATATAAAGCATGTAAAATACACAAACACCTATCTGGGTAACTACTAAGGTTTGGTAGAGTTCAGCTCGGGGTGGGTTCTTAGGCTCTTTACATGTGGCTGTGTTCTAAAGCTCGAGGTACCTGAACCAGCAGATTCCTCGATCTTCACCCATTATAGGCTCATACGAATCGAGTTCGGCTCAGGGGAATACATTTCCCTATGGCCATGCAGAAGTGAAAACTTCACGAAGACATAGGTACGGATGTATCCCGAAAGCAGTCCACTAGCCCATGCGGAGGTGAAAACCTCACGAAGGCATAGCTTCTCGCTCCCACTTAAAGGTGTGACCATAATGGTCATGCAATGCAATGCCCAAAGTATTCAAGAGATCCAATATAACATTGAAAGTGCATTTAAAGGAACATGAATTTCGAAACCATTTTCTAATTTTAATCAAAAGGACGAGGATCAATCAATCTATGGCCTGACTCTCAACGAAAGCGTCCCCAGTGGAGTCGCCAAGCTGTCGTAACCATTTTTTGATAAAACAGTAAACGACGCGGTCCACTCGATTTTTGAAAATGAAAAAGAAGGGAGTCGCCACCGATCTTTATTTGGGTGTGATCAGATCACCTTTGTTTTAATAAACATTTCGATTTACTAAAACCGTGTTTTTTTTTTGTCTACGAATTTTGAGAAAACGGGCTCGGGAGTCGGTTACGTGCGAGGAAGGATTAGCACCCTCGACACGCCCGAAATTGGTAACAAACTGATTGGTCGATGTCCTATTGTTGAAAATTGGAAATGATTTGAAAATACGATACTTCTTATTTCCAAAATTTGAGGGAATTGGAAGAGATGCTAAGACTCTCTTATTTTCGAGGAGATAAAGTATCATGTCCAGTAAGTTAGGTCGCAATACTTTAGACTCTCGAAACTAAGCTTGCCTTTTAAAACTTAGTTTTACATTTGAAGAGGATCTTCCGTCATTTGTCGAACGAGAAACCAGAACCCAGTAAGTTAGGGCTCGTTCTCTCAAAAATCCAAATTAGGAATATTGCCTCTATTTTAGAAAAAAAGAAACTTATCCCGAAATATCTAGATGTTGAGTCTAGTAAGTTAGGGCGCAACATTTCGAATTTCCGTGATTAAGTATTTTGTTTAAAACTTGAATTGCGATTTCAAAAGGGATATTCCGTTGTTTAACTTAAACGAAAAAAACCGGAACCCAATAAGTTAGGGCTCGATTCTCTCGAATTGCTAATACGGGATATTGGTTGTTATAAAAAATTGAGGTGTCGAGAAAAATTAGCACGAAAATGTGAAAACACAATGTTATACGCGAAAAAAATAATAGAAGGACACATATACATATATATACGTATAAATAAGGAGGATATATAATGTATTGAAGTCATTACGTATAGTAGCGGTAGTAGAAATAACGATGAAACGATAACAATAATAACGTGATAATGATGATAATATGATGTGATAATAATAATCTAATAACAAATCATATAGTATAATAATATAGTAGTAATAGTAATATGACAAAAATGATAGCAAACAAAAAAATAGTAGAACAATGATAATAATAATGGTGGAAATAAAAGTGAAATAGAGAATGATGATAAAAATAACATTAATAATAATAAAAATAATAAAATGATAATAAGGTTAATCATGGTAGTAGCTAGGAGGTAAATAAAATATATATAAAGGAATAAAAAATATATATGTGTAAAAAAATAATAGTAATAATAAATATATTAACTAATAATAATAGGATAATAATAATAATAATAAATGCTAAATAATAATAATATAGTAATAATAATGATGATATAAAAAAATGGTAGTAATGATGGCAATTAATAAATTAAATAATATATATAAAATAAATAAAAATATATACATATAAAAATAATAATATAATAATAGTAATGAGTATAATAATAATAATAATAATAATAATGGTAGTAAAAGATAAACAAATTATAGTAATAGTAATAATAAAACAATAATAGTGATAATAAATAAATAAATAAGAGAAACAATAATAATAATAATATTAGAATAATGATAAGTAAATAATAGTAACCGTAATAATAATACTAATAATAATAACAATAGTGATAAAAATAAAATAAAAACAATGGTAATAATAAAATTAATAATATTAAAAGTGATAACCAAAATAATACTATTAGTTATAATAATAATGCTAATAACCATAGTAGTGGAATAAAGTAATAGTAATACATATAATAGTAATAATAAAAATAATAATATGATTTCTAAGGAAAACAAATGAATAAATAAATTTATTAAGCAAATCAAGGACTATATTGAAATCAGAGTAAAAGTCAGGGGCTAAAAATTGCAATAAATCGAAAGTAGGGAACAAGGACCACCACGTCGTGCGCATAAACTCACGGGGACCAAATGGGTAAATAGCTCAACCCTTGATGTGCACCCATGGGTCGAGGACCCGATTGAAAGTCCAAAGAAATTTAAGGGTAAATCCGTAAAAGAAAAAATAAGAAAAATGGGGCGATTGAATAGTGCTGCAATGGGGAAGGATATATCGCGCAAATATCCCTTTTAGGGGATATGCGCAGCTTCCCTTGTATCCAAACGGCACCGTTTCTTTTCAAAGTTTAAAATCCCCTTTCTTAATCTGTTTCATTTCAGTATCAGTTCAGAAAAAAGAAGAAACCAAAACGTTAAAGCTTCTTTCCCTCTCCCCTTTCTTCCGTCCGATCGACGCACCACCACTGTTCGGTGGTCAACGATGAATGGAGATGGGCCTTTGCGCCCTGTTTCGGAGTCTGATTGAAGGCCTAGCCTTCTTGGCTAAAAACCCGAAAGAGAAAGGTCTCCTTTCACCCCCTCCTTCGTACCCGATCCCGATCGTGGAGAGAAACCTCCGTCAATAGACCACGGAGCGACGACGCGGCTACTGGGTAACTCCGGTAAGCCCCTTTCTCTTTTCTTTTATTGTTTTATTATTTCGTTTAAAAAATTTTTAAAAAAAAAGGGAAATACAAGATGAATCGAAATAAAAGTAGAAGCAATATTGAACAGTCGAGAAAGGAAAGATTAAAGAACCACCTTTTTCTACTCGGTTTTCTTTTTCAAAATGTTCGTAAAAGTCCCTATTTTTTCTTATTCAAAAAAAATCCCCCCGTACAATGGTTTTTGATGGCTTATATAGCCATTTTTACAATTGCTTTCTGTCTTTTCTATTTATTGCCTGCAGGTCCAAGTGGTGCTGAGCGCATGGGCGGTGGCCGGTGGCTGCAAGCGGTGTCATGGGCAGGTGGATGCCAGAAGCCGCACCTAGGGTTTAGTTTTTAATTTGGGTTAAGATGTCGGTTGGGCTTGGGTCGATTTTACTGGCCTGGGCAAATGGGCCCGTACACACACTTTGACCTAGTGAATTAGTAACTTGAATATCATATTCAGTTGATTCAACGGTAGTTTCTTTTCCGTTACTAATGCAGTGCAAATATAAGAATGAGTTGACCTAGGGTCAATCAGTGCATACACAGTAACATCAAAGAGATAGAATGTACCAACAATCACATCAGGTGCAGTAGCTTCCTCTCTAGCTCTGATGACATATGTTCGAGCAAGTGCTCTAGCCTCTGATCGTACAACTATATCTTTTGCTCCCATACGAGGAGTCCCAATAGTATTTTTCTGGCCCGAAAGTCTACCTTTCTGAGATGTAGACATTTGTTTTTCATTATGTTAAGTTTAAAGTTTTAATATGTTAAATTTAGTAAAGGTAATGATAAGTTTAATTCTTGATATACTTAATAAGCTTTTATAAACTTAACATGTTTTTCATCAACGCGTAGGTGGTAGAGGTTTGGATTGAAACTTTAGAGTGAAGATATAATCCCATCTCATTACATCACATCACATCTTAAAGTTTGGAAGAAGATATGGTTTTGATCTTTTGGTAATAGATTATGGCACGTATTTAAGTTTAATCAAAGTATGTGTGTAAGATTTGTAGTGGAAATATTTAATGAATAATTGTGTAAGATTTGTAGTGGAAATATTTAATGAATAATGATTGAGTTGTATGTACAAAACAAGGGGATGGAGACTTGTGGAAACTTCTTGAGACTACACTATCCATGGAGTCGAAACCAAAGTTGAAAAGACATGCCAAATGATAGAGGCAAGGAAGTTTAACCAAACTTTCACACTTGGAGTGTCGAAGGAGTTTAAAGTTGATTGCTATTGAAAGATTAGGTATCTTCTTTAAATTCTTGCAATTTAAAATGTTAATTTCTCTTAAAATTAATAAAGTCCTGTGCAAAAGAAAAATATATAAAAATAATTATATCACTTTTAAGCTTATGCATCTTCTCAAAAGCAGCACATCTAGCTTATAATTTTGCTACGGTCTTTGCTCCACCTAACACCTTTTAATTTCTAATCAATTTTTATTTGCGCATGATGTATATGATGATGAAGATTATGATGATGGTGATGGTGATGATGTATATGAAGTTGACGATGATGAAGAGCTCGAGGAGGAGGATTGGGATGGTGAAGATGATGTGGATATCTTTGAAGATGGTATTGTTGCTGGAGATGATCATTACATAGAAGAATCAAATCACAAATTAGGTAGTGTTGGAAATTAAGAGGCTAACTGCCTGCCCCTGCTCTGCACTGCACATCTTCAACTTCATATTCATCATTCACCTATCATAAGTTTCGAACTACCTTAAATAATTATATCTACGTAGTTGGCTATTGGGAATGTCTTGGAAATCTAGTTATGGCTTCCCGTAGGTCCTCCCTGCCTTCTCACCATAAAGATTCTCGAACGGTGACTCGAATAATCAAGAATTCGGTAACCCAAATTTCAAAATACAAAGAAAGGGGGAAAAATGCATTCTTGAATTAATTGGTTGAATGACGATGGTGGTGGTGAACATGAATGGATTTTGAAAATACTAAAAAGAGCTTGAAAAATGATGATGGTGGAGGTCTATGAACGGTATTGGGTCAAGGACCAAACCAGAAAATATTTTTAGGGGCGAAAATTAAATTGTAATTTTTATGATAGTAAAAGTATATTTCATCATTTTAATAGCTTATATCTTTATAATTTTTAAAAAATTAAATTAATTTTTTATATTTTTAAGAGGGTCAAAGTACAATTTTATCTTTACTAATTTAAATTAAAAAAAAAGGTAAAATCAAAAATATTTCAGGGGACTGTGACTGCCAACCCCCTCACCTAGTTACTTCCCTGCATTGGGTTAGGTATTAGGTTGGGGCTTCAGCAGTGGAGCAAGGTGGCTCGATTATAGTTTGGCAATGGTGATGGTGAACAAGGACGGTTCTGGGAAAAGAAGAAACCATTAATGAGAAATTAAAAGAAAAGAAAGAAATTTTAAAAAAGTGAATTAATTAATTAATTAGAAGTTTTGTTTTTAATAATTAAAAATTAAAATTAAAATAAATATTTTTAATACACCTGGCATAATATTATTGTTTTATAAATACACATGGTGCAAGTGCAATATGATAAGATAAAAAAATTAAACCATAGTCAATTAGATACCAAGTTGGCTTATAATTTTTAAATGTACGTAAGTATTAGTTAAATTTAAAAATAAATTTAGATACCTCCATATATATTAAAAATTTAAAAGAATATATATTGTAAATTAATTATAAAAATTTAATATTTTCTTATTTATTAGACAATAAAACTGAGTATTTAGACAAGTCAAGCATGGGTCTGGAATAGTTTTTAAGATAGGGCTGCAGCTCGACCCATGGGAATCCCAACGTGACAAAACTTTATTATTTTAAAAGCAAATAAGAGTATATAATAGTATATTATCATTCACATCGCTTGAAGTTCATTTGGATAATACATATGCATATTCAACATACAATACGTGTTTCTAGCAAGTGTAGAATTGCATTCTAACTTTTGAGTACTGAAGCTTACATAGAGAGTCTAAAGATAATGACACTTCTTTAATTTGAGTCATAGATGAATTTTAAGCTTTCAGGGTTTTTAGGAATTCAATCATTGGGAAATGACTGAGGTCTAGATTATTAAAAGATTCCATCTTGAACCATACATTTTTACCCTTGAGCCACTCATAACTAAAGTCTAAAGATCACTTGGAGGGATGAGAGACAGACACACCTCTTCAATTTGAGTTCCAGATAAGTTTAATCTTTTTAGACTTTCTAGGAGTTTTGGAGATTCGACTATTGGGCAAGCACTTAGATTCAGATCACAAAGGGAATATTTTTTTTACCCTTGAGCCACTCATATCTAAAGTCTGAAGATTACTTGGAGAGTCAAGAGATAGGCACACCTCTTCAATTTGAGTTCCAGAAAAGTTCTTATTAAGCTTCTTGGGATTTCTGGAAATTTGACCATTGGGCAATAACTAAAGTTCAGATTACAAAAATATTACAACTTTGAAATATTTCTTGATACTTTTGAGTTTCTCAAGCTCAACATTGTAAGTCGGATGGGATACTCAATTGAATTAGCCACTTCATCTATTTTTGATTCACTTAATCCTAAAATAGGAAAGTAATTTTGAGATTATGTCATCAGGTGAGTCCAAGCCTTTAAAGTGATGACGTAACCAAACTTTCACACCAGCTAAACAGAAGAACTTCAAAGTTGATGGCTCCTGATAAATTAGTAATCTTCCTTAAATTCTTTCAATAACTAATGTAAATTTATTAAATAATAAACCTTAAATAATTGGATAGATTTATATTTTAAAAATCATATTAACAAATAGATGCTCTTTGTCCTATTGAAAGGCATTGACTTCGAGGTTACAAACCCATCTGAGCAAAATAATAATAATCTTCATCCACCCCCCTTTCTTTACCCATTTTTATTACAATTTTATTGTACTTATTATTTACTAAACCATTTGCTTCCTCAATTAATCTATTTAACTAGATATTATTTTACAAGACATTAATATTTTTTTATAAGATTAATCATAAAAGTAAGTAATTAATCTTAAACAAAATAGCAATGTAGTATTGCAAAATTGTAGTTGGTGGTTCACAGATTGGTACTTCTAAATGATGGCTCACCCAAATATTAAAAATTAAATTTGTATTAGAAAACCAATTAGAAGACAAAATTATGCTTTGGCTTTATTGACTTATTTTATGTTGAAAAAAAATTAATTTAAAAAAAGAGAGTAAGCAATTAATGTTGGAGTGAACAGCAATTAAGTACTGCTGACTTTTTACTAAAAGGTTCACATATCCATACCACTAAATGCCAAATATTATTATAAAAACACAGAAGAAATGTAATGCAAAATATTATGAATGTGTTCTTCAAAGGTTCACAAATCTATTTTGCTCTCTCTTGCTTCAATCACACAATCAATACTCTTTCATGGCTGCTTCTTCTTCTTCTTCTTCTTCCTCTTCCTCTTGTCCTCAAACAGACACATGCCTTAACTTCATCACTGATCTGCTTAAAGCTCTGAAAGACGCCATGATGAATGTCTTCTTTCATGATGAAACACCGGAGCAACTTTCACAACCACTTTCTCCAGAAATTGCCTCTTCTAGTCGATTGAAGCATCAGGTTTTCTTGAGCTTCAGAGGTGAAGACGTACGCCTTAATTTCGTCGCTCATCTACTCAAAGCTTTGAAAAGATACGGGAATGAATGTTTTCTTCGGTGAAGAAACACTAGAAAAAGGGGAGCAACTTTCACAAGCACTTTCTCGAGCAATTGCAGCCTCAAATCTCTCAATAATTGTGTTGTCGGTAGACTATGCTTCTTCAAAATCATGCCTGGCTGAACTCTCCGACATCATGCGCCGCAAGGACACTCAAGGACATATTGTTCTTACCATATTTTACCATGTTGATCCTTCTGATGTGCGGAATCATGGTGGTAGTTTCAAAACATCCTTCAATCACCATGAATCAAATAGGCTACCTCAAGTACAACGATGGAAAACTGCCTTTGCTGAAGTCGGTAAATTAAAAGGATGGCATATAGAAGGAGGCAAATTCGACAGGTAACTATATTTTTCCCATCATCTTATATTAATAATCATTGTTTTGTTTTAGATTTCGTATATAATTATATTTTTTTATTATTTGGTAGACCTGAAACTGAGTACATCAAGGATATTGTTGAATATGTTATAAAGAAGTTGATGAGTGGCAAGTTAAAAAGTGCTTCTGCAGAGTTAGTTGGAATAGATGATCAGAAACAGACGATTTTGACGCTAACTGAGCAGGAAGACAGTCGTCTAATAGGACTTTGGGGACAAGGTGGTATAGGCAAAACTACCCTCTCTGATGTTATATATAATGAAATCTCTCATAACTTCGAAAGTACTTGCTTTCTTCTAAATGTTAGAAAGAAATTAAAACAACAGCGGATGGAATCTTTGCGAAACCAACTTCTTTCCGAACCCTTAAACTCAGCAATTCATGTAGACACCCCCTCAATTGGGTCAACTTTAATCCAAGAGATGCTAAACAATAAAAGAGTACTTGTTGTCCTTGACGATGTTAATGACTCAGACCAAATAGATTGTTTTGGTGTTAAACATTTTGGTGATGGAAGTAAAATCATTGTAACATCTAGAGATAGACAAGTACTTAAGAATGGAGGTGTTGACAAAATACATAAGGTAAAGAAGTTAAATGACAATGAATCTCTTCAACTTTTTTCTACATTTGCATTTAAACAATTGAATCCCGCTGCTGAGTTTCAAAATCTATCGAAAAAGTTTTTAGAGTATGCCCAAGGAAGTCCGCTTTCTCTTGGAGTTTTGGGTTCTAAACTATATAAAAAGTCTAGAAAAGAGTGGGAAAGTGAGGTGGATAAACTAAATGAATATGACCGACCAAAAATTTCACAGATTTTGAGGAGTAGCTTTGATGACTTGGATGAACTAGAGAAGAATATATTCCTTGATATTGCAATCTTCTTTAAAGGGGCATTCAGAAAAGATGTAGAAAAAATTTTAAGTTGTTATAAGGGTGTTGTGAGTGGAATAAGCAACTTGATCGACAAGTGCCTACTTGATTGCACACCTTATATTGAACGGATTTTTATGCATGATATGCTTGAAGAAATGGGCGCGCAAGGACATTGTTCGCAAAGAATCTATAGACCCTGAAAAACGTAGTAGGTTATGGGGTGCTAAAGACGTGTTTCAAGTGCTCAGATATAACAAAGTAAGCCCTAGTTATATTTATATTCTTTTAATTTTTTATATATTTGTTTGTTTTGAATTAGAAAGTAAAAAAATTCAATTAATTATGTGTTGTCAAATGTTAACAAGTTCTATTATTTGAAATTATTGAGTTTAAATATATTGCCAAATTACCGTGAATGACCAATATATCAAGATATATGTCATGGGATTTTCGCAATGGTTTATAGACTTAGTATCTAATGCATTGCTTTAGAAAAACAATGAAATTAAACATTTTCTAATATAATTACTTTTTTTCGTGATATAATTGTTTAATGGAATGGCCATAAATTTCTTTGTCTTGGTTTTTGTTCTTAGGGAATTAATCTAATTGAAGGAATAAAGTTAGACATATCTCAAATTGATAACCTACTGTTACATCATTCTACTTTTGAGAGAATCATTGATCTTAAAGTTATCCTTTTCTACACTCATGGTTTTTTTTTTGGGATAAGTGTCCGGCACAGAAGTTTATTGCAGACCAAGTTGATAGTGTATCTCTTCTTAAAGTGCTAAGGTATTTTCGTTGGGATTATTATCCCTTCAAATCTCTATCTGGTTTTAATCCAAAGAATCTTGTTGTGCTGAAATTAATACGTGGCGATATAGAACATCTTTGGAATGATGATGATCATCAAGTATATTCTTTCATACTTCATTCAAGATACATTTGAAATTCAAAAATAGTTTATAATTGATATGTTAATGAATAATAATATATATAGATTCTATTAATAGTTATAATGTATCATTTTTTATACGGCCGAAAGTAATATAACTATTTATACTTTCTTTGCACAGGGTTCTTTGCACAGGGTCTAGTTAATTTAAAAGAAATTAACTTTGCTGATTGCAAGAATTTAAGGAAGATTCCTAATCTATTAAGAGCAATCAACCTTGAAATCCTCGAGTGTACCGGTGTGAAAGTTTGGTTGAACTTCCTTGGCTCAATCATTTGACATCACTTAAAAAACTTGGACTTACAGGATGTTGTAATCTCAAGACGTTTCCCGTGGTCCCAAAACACTTTTCTATTTTAGAATTAAGTGATTCAAAAATAGAAGAAATGCCTGATTCAATTGAGCATCTCGTCAGACTTATAAAGTTGTGCTTGAAAACTCCAAGGCCAATATTGTATCAAGCAATATTTTAAAGTTGGAATCACTTCATGATCTGGATCTTAGTCATTGCCCAATAGCCGAAATCCCAAAAATCCCAAGAAGCTTGACAGAATTAAACTTATCTGAAACTCAAATTGAAGATGTGTGCTTGTCTCTCGACACTCCAAGTAATCTTCGGACGTTAGATATAAGTGGCTCAAGGGAAAAAAATGTATCCATCAAGATGGAATCCCTTCGTGATCCGAATCTTAAGTCATTGCCCAATAGTCAAATTTCCCAAAATCCCAAGAACCTTAATAAAATTAAACTCATCTGGAACTCAAATTGAAGAGGTGTCCTTGTCTCTCGACTCTCTAGATAATCTTCAAACATTAGATATGAGTGGCTCGGGTAAAAAATGTATCGATCAAGATGGAAGCCGCCCTTCGTGATCTGAATCTTAGTCATTGCCCAATGACAGAATTCCCGGAAATCCCAAGAAGCTTAAGAGTATTGAATTTATATGGGACTCAAATTAAGGAAGTGACCTTGTCTTTAGACTCTCTAAATAATCTTCGGATGTTAAAGATGAGCTGCTCAAGTATTCAAAAGCTACAATGCAGTGTCATCCTGTTCGGTTCAAGAGAGATTCCAACAGTTGATGTGTCCTCACCAATCTTGATGTCTAAAAGCATTTATAGGTTGCAAATGGATCATTGCGAGAGTCTTACATTACTCTCAGAGCTTCCACCATATATTCCGTACTTGGATGCACATGGCTGTACATCACTAGAAAAAGTATCATTTGCAAATCTCGATCTTTTAGATGATGGTGTTGTCAGTTCTTTTTACATGTTATTCTGTAATTGCTTCAGCTTGAATCAAGATTCAATTGATAACATTGAGGCAAATGCTATGCTCAAAATTGGATACCTGGCAGAGAAACAGAGATTGACATGGGTGTATCCCTATTTTAGTTTTGGATTATTTTGCTGTTTCCCAGGAAATAAAATTTCAGCAAATAAGTTCGAGCATCAAAGCACGAGTTCTTCATTAGTTTTGAAGATAGCCCCAAATGGGTCCACTGGGAGCAGATTCTTGATCTTTTCCATGTGCCTTGTGGTCGATCTCACGCGCTGCTACTACCATGAATATCTTACATTTAACTGTGAATACCAATTGAAAACCGCCAGTGGAGGTGATTATGAAACGTTCAGAAGTCAGTGGAGGTCCTTTCAAACGAAGACTCGGATTGGAGGTATATGGGTGATCATGTGCTGGTTCTGTTTAGTGAGAATATGGTAAAAAAAGACAAGGATTATGAGGAGGCTCCATTTGAATTCTACATTGAAAATCTCCCTTCCTCCTCAGAAGAAGATGAAGAAGACGAAGAAGAAACTGAAGACGAAAATATAAAGGTGGAGAAATGTGGTGTATATGTATCCTATGTGGATGAAGAACCCAGCACCACCCCCACAACATGAAAGTCCTAGCCACACTTTATACACTAAACCTAAGACCTCAGTCTTATGAATTACCTATGATAGAAAATGAAGCACTTTATACAAGTGTTTGAACCACTATTTTGAGAGAACGGAATTTGTGAACAGAGTTGTCTTATTGATTCTGTTCATCGTGGTTCAACACAAATTTGAAGTATTTTTCTAAAGCCCTTTCTGGGTTCTGGCAAATCAGTGTTGGTGAAGTAACTTTAAAGGAATAAATCTTTGATAAATTGGTGAGCTTATGTTGATCCCATAGAGAAACCCAATAAAACTAGGGAAGAAATTTATAATAAATCCAAATGAATCATTTGGGTTTAGTTTGAAGTGTAGAGTTGGTTTCATGGCTGAGTTATTGAACTTGATATCCAAATGATTTGGGTTTAATTTGATTTGAAGAGTTGGTTTCATGGTAGACCCATTAGACTTAGAGACCATGGTGCATGCGATTCTATAATTCATGGACTTTGATCATGAAATCAATTTGGGCTGAAACTTTTATTATTGCCGCTCATATTGTTTAAGCAAATTAAATTTCTTTTCTACTAATTAGGTCAAAATATTTCATAATTTTTGTATTTTTCACAAATTTTGAATTTAATCTTTATACGTTTTAGATTTTAAAATCTAGGTTCAATTGTTAATACAATTAACTTTTTTTGTTAAATTTATTGGTGTGACTTTTTAAAATTAAAAAAAAATGGTGCTATAATGAATGTAAAATTAACAAAATAATTTTAATAGTGTTAATAATTAGACTTAAATTTTGAAATATGAAAATTAGACTAAATTCCAAATTTATGAAGAATATAGAGACCTATAACATATTTAAATTTTAAGATTATCAATAATTTTTTTTATATTATTCATGTGTATTTTTCTGTCTATATTCATAATTCATACAGTTGCTTCCATCAAATTCTTAATAAATAACATTTATGGCATATTTGAGCCAAGTTGATTTCATTCAAATGATGTATTTCTTGAACTCAACATTATATTTCAATAATTTATAATGGTAACAAAAAGTTTTTAAAGTTAAATTAAGAAGTAATTTTTTTTCCTATAAACATGATTTTCATATAATTAGTGGAAATTGTAATGGGCAACTTAAGTTACTAAGCAATAATTATTCTATCACTTTCTATTTTCATATAATTTTGAGTTTAATCTAAGTAGTTGATGCATCACATTCAACAAATTATGTATAGCCACTTTTTCATTCTGGACCATATCCACTTTAAACAAACACAGACAAAAATTATATTGTAATAGATAAAACAGAGTTTAAATGTGATTATTTTAGATAACAGTAATATTGCTTTTAATCATTATCATTTTCCTTATCACATTCAAGATGATTAGACATGGCACAGTACAAATTAAAATTCTTTGCAGAAAAAAAATAGTGATAGAGATGACCTTTTGATAAAATCATCTGTAATTATGCATGCACCATTATCAAACATAAAGAAAAATGGTGCTCAGAAGATTGAGTGGAGCTAAGCTTTAAGGGTCCCATTTTGTATAATATCAAATCTAAAATCTCAACCTTTATGTTATGCTCCACAACCTACATATTGTTGTCCATTTGCATATTTCCCCCTAAAATAAAGGCATTGTCTTTTCCTATGATTGCAGCCATTGCTTTCCACTCCTTTGGAATTTTCCACCTATTCACCCCCTTCATTCCGTAGGGGTCTTATCTACTGTTTTTTGCGATTTATCTTTTCATACCGAACAATTAAAGAATTAATATTTACGTACATTATAAAGACATAATCATATCACATATATTTAAATAAAGATTTATAAAAGTTTAATTCCGGATAAGTTTTATGAATAAATAATCTTTTATTACTAAACCAAACACAAGTTTTTGCATAAACCACAAATTAACTCGAACCCCATTTTGTATAATTGCAATATAGAGTTTGTGTTATCTAAATTAGAGTGGAATCATAACCAATGAACAAATTAAAACCATATCTTTGTCTGGTGTTTTTCTTTTTTGACTAAACATGTCTAGCCACTTGTCATATATTGCTCTAGAAACATTTAAACTATGATAACTACACTTAATTCTTCATGTTTTGATATATGAGTTCAGGTCCTTTAGCATTACAATTTTTTTTTATATTAGCTAGTTGGTTGCTGTTAGTGATAGTTGTTGCAAGCACGTCATTCAAATGGTTTTTAATGCAGAAATTCATGGTCTGATTCATGAATCTTGATGGGGTGTTTGGGTCATACAAATTCAATTTGAATTTTTTTTAGTACAATATAATTAGAGGATAGTATTCAGAGGAAAAATTTATTTTATCAATTTTTCTTATCCATTATTTATGATTTTTTCAATTATTTAATGATATTTTAGTAATTTTTTTCATGTCATTGGTAATTTTTTACCTTGAATCTCAAACTTTAAACTTAGAACATGAACTCAAACTCGAACCCAAAATTCCAAACTACAAATTCGAGTTTAGGATTCAAGATTTAGGGTTCAAGGTTTATAATTTTGGATTCAGGATTTAAAGTTCAGTGTAAAAAAATTACAAAAAAATATGTATTAATAACATGAAAAAATTATTGAAATATCATTAAATAATTAAAAATAATCATAAATAATACAATAAAAAATCCATAAAATAATTTCTCGTATTCACTTACACTGTTTAAAAAAAAAACTACCCAAATAAATACTTACAACTTACTCTGCAAACTTAAACCCAAAATATTTTATACACTGGATATCAATTAAAATTTGTGAGCTTGGATATATAGAAAGATATTTCATGCCACCTGTAAAGAAAGTTCCAATATTCATCAATGATGAAGATGCATTACTAAACCCATAGCTTCATATTTCTTTTTTCCTGAAATCTGGAATGGGATTTTCTTAGATTTAGAAGATTGAAATTTTGAATTTGTAAAGAACATGTTTATGGAAAATATCAGCTTTTGCAGATGGGGTGATGCCAGCTGTTGTGCGGTGATTGATTGTATATATACAAATCAGAGTGCATAAACTTTCTGTATTTATTAAAAATAATAAATTAAACTAATAAATATATATTTATATCCAACATTTAATCCTGAATTTAATTTATATAATCATTAATCTAACAAGAAAAACAATAATGCAAATGGAGTTATGAGAAACCTACTGCTTGGCCTATAGTGTTCACTCCTAGCACATGTCATTAGTTCGAGTTATAGAGATTGTTTGTTTATGTTGTATATGATAGTAATTTGTTTCTCAAAAGTGTGTCGACTAATTGAATTAATCGTTTTAATGGTTTGAATGATTTTTTTTTATTATGAATTCGATTTTGTTAATTATTTTGATCTATTAATTTTTAAATTGATATGATAGAAAAAGCGGATTTAATTTATTGTTTTTAATTATTTAGAATATATTTATTTATAATACATCAAATAAATATATATTAATTCAAGCCCAATAATTCAGTCAATAATTTAAAGTTGACTAATGGACCAAATGGACCGAACTAAAGTCAATTAGATTACGCTGATTCTAGAATTTTAATTAGTCAAGTTAATTTTTTGTAAATTATAACTGATTAAATTGATTTAATAAAAAAAAATTGAATCCTCATCTAATGAGTTTATAGAAAAATGGAGCTATAAGAAGGGTGGCAAAAGTAGCATAAAACAGTAGTCTAATGCAGCAAATAGATGAGCACAGCTACACTAAAGAAAGTTTTGTTTTGGTCTTAAGCTTGTAAAAGGAAACAAAAATGTACTAAACCAGACAGCAAAACCATGATGTTTTTCCTTCCCTTAGTAGTCAAAATTCAATTACTACACGACTCAACAACCTTTGTGCTTCTCCCATTTTTGGGTGGAACCATGAATGTGTTCGTCTCCTAGTGGAAGTAAAGTATTTATAAGGAAAATGTAACACATGCAGAGAAAGATAATAGTGCTTGGTTTGGTCCTCATTACTGCTTTTATTAGTCTTGGTTGTAATTGATTCAGGGGAAGAAAGTGAAAATGTAGGCCTCCACTTCAGTTTTTCAATTTTAAAACGTTTTTCAACATATGTGCTGAATACTAGAAATTTAAATTATTTCGAGTTTGGATAATTTTCGATACTGCAATTCTTAAAAAGTTACTAATAAGTAAACTATAATAAAAGCGAATTCATTTCTCTTTACAAAGTTGAACTCAGATTTGCTCAAGGGTTGGTTTACTTGGGGGGCCAATCCCTTTAAAATGGAAAAAGTTCTATTTAGGCCTTTAAAATTTTTTAAAATTTTAAATTAATAAAGGTAAAATTATACTTTAACTCTCTCAAAAATGATAAAAATTTAATTTAATTCTTTAAAAATTATGAAGATATATGCTATTAAAATAGTGAAATTATATTTTTACTATCGTAAAAATAACAAGTAAATTTTGACCCCCTAAAGACAATTTCTAGCTTCACCCCTAATTTTAACTGTCCAAATCTAAAAGATGATTCGAAATTTAAGAAGATTTTGATAAAAATATTAGGCTTGAAAATGAGTTTGACAAAAAAAAATTAGGTTAGAAAATGAGCCTGGCTCAACCCATTTATTAAGTTTGTAATATAATTGCTTTTGTATACTATGTAATTTATAACACATAAAAAATAAATTTATAATAATATATAATGCTATAATCTATATATATATATAATTTGTGCCAATCGAGTCTTAACTCAATTGGTATCTGCATTATTGTCTATGCAAAAGGGTGTGGGTTTGAGCACACTGAAAGGTATTTATCCTCCTATTAAAGGGTTGGGGAAACTATGGGTAGTTCTAGGCAATTTGTATAAAAAAAATTGTTAAGTTACCTATATATAAAATATATATTAAATTATGAAATTAAAAATAATATAGATATTTTTCAAAAAAAACTTAAAAATAATTTAAAATTTTTAGGTCTAAAATAGATTTGGGAGTGTATTAATATCATACTTAAACTTGACAAGGTCCAACCAATTAGCACCTCTACTTGAACTTGGACGTACTATATCTATGTCAATTTTTACCTACACTAAAAAATTTGATTCAATTTATTCAACTCAAACTTAAATGAATCGAATCCAAAAAATATTGAACCTAGAATGACTAATACAAGTATTCAGATAATCGAAACTCATAATAACCTGATTAAAAAAATCAACTCTCAAACTCAACTAACTCAAATCAAAACATAACCAAACCTCAACTAACTCAAATCAAAACATAACCAAACCTAAATATTCCAAAAATTTAAAACCCAAATCATATCCATACATTCCAAAATCAACCCTACCCACGAATCAATATATATTCTATCTTGTTAATTTCTTTTGAAGCTTTTGTGGAGCATTCTTGTAGATAACAATGATCTTTAATTCACTATTATTTTTTCTTAACCATTGAGAATTTGTTTTTCTTTTAGGGAAGAATTCGCCATGCCGACAACTTTATTTCAGAAAATTATATTCTACAAATCAATCCTTGACCACTTCAATGACTGGCCATCATCAATTCAGCTCAACATGCATTGCATGTAGCAAGCTACTTGTTATCTGTTTTTCATTTCTTTCAATATATATTAAAAAAGGTCAAAATAAACCACGTATACTCGCATGACATTTTATTTCGAATATATAACATAGGTTTAGACTTAATAGCATAGGTTTACGACTATAAGCATTTTCGCTACACATAATTTGCACCAGCTAGAATAAATCAATTAAATTCATGGTAAATAATAGAAGGTAGCTAGCTATATGAAAAAGATCTTCATATATTAATGAATCATGGGCATTCCTTTTTCTTTTCTTTTCTTTTCTTTTTTTTGGCTTTTGATCTTTGTCTGATCAGAAACAAGTTGAAACACACACATATTTATTATATTTTTTATATATAAATTCAAATTATTGTGCCAAATTCATGGAATTGTTTGCTGGGCTGCGTCTAGTTGTTGCATTGATCAAATTCTTCTTCATACCTACAAAGGAAAGAAGGTTGTAATGATTAACCTAGTTTGTCAAGCATTTCGAAGGTTTCATGCATTTACTCGCAATTAGTATTACATCATTATTCTTTTTCTGTAGGGTTGATAACCAAAAAATTTGAGTTTTTCCATGAAGTTTTTCTTTAATTGCTTCAAATCAATGTATCAATTTG
The DNA here is from genome assembly GCA_025503065.1 of Gossypium bickii. NCBI lineage: Eukaryota > Viridiplantae > Streptophyta > Magnoliopsida > Malvales > Malvaceae > Gossypium > Gossypium bickii. The sequence goes on from CP106713.1 coordinate 131,287,052, forward strand.
TGTTAATATAGACAAATTTGCCTCATGGTGATTGGTATAAACATCTGGTAAAATTCATTTTGTAACTGGACATTGCTCAACCAAACTTATATTTTGGAATATTTTTTATAGAGTATCTTGATTAATTTCTTACAATGAGGATTTTAAGTAGCAATTAATTGGATTGTTATTGGTGTTAAATTTCGATTAAGCAAAGAAATTATTTGAAAATTTTAGTATAATCTATTTATCTTATTTAAGGTGATTTTTTTTTTTGGTATAACGATGATTAAAACTAAAATTATTTTCGAAGAAGATGAACACTTCGGCTAATAGATCATTAATTTGATGTGGGCTAAGGCAGTACATGAAGAATGTTAATTCTCGAAAAATTATTGGTGGTATTGGCCTGCGAAAAGTAACTCCTTAATAAGCATGACAAACATGATTGCTTTTGTCACATCCCAAAAATCGGGTTAGAAGAAATTGAGTTAGTGAAACCAAGAGTTCTCATGTCCTGATTTTTAGTTAAGATTGTGAAATTTTATCGAGTGAAATGATCTGGTTCAATGGTTAAGTGTTGTGCTTGTATGTGAGAGGTTTTGAGTTTGAATCTTTTTCCTTGAATTTTTGTTATTTTTGCCTAAACCCCTATCTTTGAACATCTGATTTGTAAATATTTAAGCTCATCTAATAATAAGAATGAGCATGCTGGTTCAATGGTAAGGTTTTAGCTTACCCAATGGTATTGCGTTTGAATCTTATGTGTACAAGAAGGAAATATTTTTGTTTTAAACTTTGGGGGAAAATTCTTATTGACAAGGATAGCTAATCATACTTAGTGGGTTGAGTGCGGTTTGTGGGATATGGGTGTTCTCCTCACAACTGTCACTCTCCCACTCCCTTTCTCTCTCTCATTTTCTCTGTCGTAACTTTGTTTTCTAGTTTTGGGGGTTTTCTCTTTTTTCACGTTCTTCTTTCTCTGTCATCTTGCTTCTTGTTCTTTCTTTTTCTTTTATTGTATTTTATTTTCGTTCTTCCACTTCCTGTTTTATTCTTCCATCATTTGTACAATCATTGCAGAGTGTCATTGGAATTGAGCGTAAGTAAATCCAGTGTAAGTATCGTTACTTTCTGTGGCAAGGATTTTAGTTTTTGGTACTTAGTTTACGTTTTGATGCACTACAAATTTCGTTGATTATTAGTTTTGGGTTTTTTGATAGGAGAAGAATGTGAGGCATTCAACGTTCCTCCAGTGAATTTGGTGCCTTAGGTCGCTGTTTCTCTCTAGGGTAAGCGACTAATGTCTTCATTTAGAGTCTGATGCTTTTTGTTAAGGATTATTGCCAGCGATTGATGTCGATTTAATGGTTTGATTTTAGTGTGTATCGATGCTAAATGGTGAGTTTTAATTGACTTTTTAGGTACTGAAAACCTCGTGGGGGCGTCGTTATCATAATTATCACCAGGTGTGATTTTAAACGAAAACGTCGATTAAAAATCAGAAAAAAAAACTTGAAAACAGAAGTTGTTTTTGAGATTGCTTTACATCACATGGATGTGTAGCTGATCATGTGCTAGGCCGTGTACACCACAAAGTTGTGTGCAATTACACTGGCAATTTTGTTAGCATCTCTTCAAGCTTTGGCTTCTTCTCCTATTGATAGGGTTGTTGTTGAAAGCCTGGAGGGGGTTGTTGTTGTCTCTATGCACGGGTTGTAAGATGGATATTCTGTGGTGTTCATCCCTCCTCTATTTGTGTCACATTGCATCACCAGATGTACCTGCGTAGAACATATAAACCATTAATCTTTTTGTTTAAGAGCACTACATGGTTTGATAACAGGGTGACTGCGTCGAGGTTGAAAACACTGGCGGCTTTTGTCGGCTTTGTTCTCATGACTTGCCACTGATAGTTATTCAGTGACATTTCCTCTCTGAATTCATAAGCCTCCTCAGGTGTTTTATTATTTAGGGTACCGCCGGCAGCTACGTCAATCAGCTATCTAGTTGAGGGGTTCAAACCGTTGTAAAATGTTTGAACCTTTAACCATAGAGGTAACCTATGGTGTAGGCACCTTCTCAACAAGTCCTTATACCTCTCTCATGCATCGTAAAGAGTTTCTAAATTCATCTGCAGAAAAGAAGAGATATCATTCCTCAACTTTATAGTTTTAGCCGGCTGAAAATATTTCAGTAAAAACTTTTCAGTCATTTGTTCCCAAGTACAGAGAATGACTGGAACAATGCTAAACAAAGCTAAACTTTTTGGTCATTTGTTAAGAAACAAAGCTAAACAACGGTCCTGACGGGTTCCTTCTAGTCATAAACTAAACATACCTGCCAGAAGCAAATAAAATAAAAGTTAGTAAATTAAACTAAAAAAACAGATAAATTGTAAAAAAATAAAAATAGCAAAAGTAATAAAAATTAACCGTTCCTAATATTCTAGTCTCTGGCAACGGCGCCAAAAACTTGATGAGCTCGAAACTTAACTAATATTTTGACAAACGCAAGCGCACCTATCGAACAGTAGTATAGCTTTGATGAGTCTGGAATATCGTATCCTTAAGAACTAAAATTACTAGTAATAACTATCTTTTTTATTATTTAGCCTAATAATTAATGGGATTTGTTTTTAATCTAAAATTTAACTAACTAATTTACTATGAACGAGACAGAAAGTGAAGAAAGTAATCGAATAAACCAATGAATTAAGACAATCCCAAGGAAGAATCCACCTAGACTTCACTTATTATTCTGACTCTAAATTAAACGATTTATTCACTTGTCTTGATTCATAGAAATCCCTAAATTATGTTAATATCTCTTTCGAAACTAAAAACAACTGACTCTAGGTTGATTAATTGAAATCTCTTTCTAATTAAAACCCCTATCGTCGCATTAACTCGTTCTATGGATTCCCCTATTAGATTTGACTCTAATCCGGCAGATTTATTTCATCCTATCTCTAGGGTTGCAATCAACTTCGCTTAATTATGCTAGATCTTCTCTTAAACAGGGACTTGCTCCACTGAATAAGCACATTAAACTTGAATTAATATCCTGAAAATATTAAAAGCAAGGGTTAAGAAAACATAATTAAGAACAAGAACAAGTATTTATCGTGTAATTCAGATAATTAAAGAATAAGATTCATCATAGGTTTCATCCTCCCTAGGTATTTAGGGAGTTTAGTTCATAACGTAAAAGGAAAACATCTTAGAATCAAGAAAACAACAAGACATAAAGAACCCAAAAACTTCTAATGAACTTGATGGAGATCTTCAATCTTGGAGTGAATCCGCTTCCGAGATGATTTCGAAGGCTTCCTTCGAGTAATTTTTTCGATCAACCCTGCGTGCTCCCTTTGGTCTTCCTCTGGTGTGTATTTATAGACTTTAGGAGGCTCAAAAACCCTAAAAATTATCTTTTTCCACGTGAAAATAAACCAGGGTGCGATAGGGACACGGGTGTGTGATCAGCCCGTGTGAGGGTGCCCAGGCCGTGTGCAAGTTTGGGTGACTCGCGATCGACACGGGCTGGCACACGAGCGTGTGTCTAGGCCTGTGGTTCACACGGGCATGTGCTCTACCCGTGTGGTTTTGGCTTGGCCGTGTGGATCCTTAGGATGGCCCGTTTTGTATTTTCCACTCCTTTCGCTTCCCTATGCTCACCTAAGTATAGAAATACGAATTTAAAGGATTAGGAGCATCGAATTCTCATAATTGTATAAATAAAAATCCAAAAATACGCTAAGCATGGGACTAAAATGTGTTACGTTTATGGTTTATCAGACACCTATATGTAGAATAATTGTTAGTATAAGCAATATGATATGTTATGATTTGTAAAATATGTTTAGGTATTCATGTCATGCTATTCATGTGATATGTACGTATGTTATTACGATTATGCATATGCATTGGGGTGGGTTTTGATATGATGGAGAAAGTGTTTTCTGGCAGTATTACTGTAATTCTGGCGATTAAACTGTAATATCTATCCAGCAGCTTAGCTACACCATTATGAGTAGCATACCACCACGACCCGATGTGATTGGATGGATGAACTCTTGCAGTCCTATTTGGTGTGATTGGTTGGACGGAGTTGGTATGTAGCGGATAGGGGTAGGATTTGTTCTTATCTTATATGACATTTTGATCTGACATATGCTTCTGGAAATATGACATTCTGATCTGATATATGTTTCTAGTAATATGATATTTTGATATGATATTTGTATATGTGTACATTATAAGTAAAATTCTATGATAATTTTTACACTTGTGCATGTTATAAGTAAAAATTTTGTTTGTGGGTCGAGTCACATACTGGGCTTCTAGCTCACTCGTTTGTTTAATACATTTTAGGTGATATTCAGACTTAAGACTGAATGGCGTGCGGAAGCTTGAATTGGTTTCTCGGCTAATTAAATATGGTGATTTACATTAGTAATTTTTTCTGGACTTTTGGGGCTTGTAATCCGTTTTTGGGCTTTGGTTTGATTTTTGTTTTGTTTTGTTCATTAGTATTTGATACTTTCAAACGCAAAAACTGAAAAATGTAGCACGAGTTAACAAACTAATATTCGGATTTCAAAACTAAAACCTCGAAAGTTTTTCGCTGCATAATTAAGTAATCACCTAAGTGTTTTTCTGTAAATAAATAGTTTTTAACAGATGTTAGTGTTAATTGGAAATGATTTGCCCAAAATTGATACTTTCAAAGCAAACGAATTTGAATTCAAATTCTGGGTTTGAAATAAGTGTTTCTGGACTCAAGTTTTTCCTAAACATGTGTGAGAGTTCTGCCAAATTTTATATTTTTGAAACGTACAACTAAGTTGATTAAATCAAAAGTTTCTAAACAAGTTAATGTAATTCCTCAAGATTCGGTCATAATGTCCAGGTTGGGTTTGGGGTGTTACAGCATTCCACTGGGAGCCACCTCCACCCTAGTGGATGAAATTCAATGTGGTTGGCGTTATTGAGGAGGATGAAGCGGGTTGTGGTGGGGTTTTAAGAGATGATATAAGAGTGGCTTGTGCTTTATTTTCGGGGCGGATTGAAGCTAGGGGAACGAAAATTGCAGAAATAATGGCAATTAAAATAGCTGTGGATATGTATATTGGATCGAGTCAGAAGGCGCATGTACCATTTGTCGTAACCATTTTTCGAGAAGAGGGGAATCAACTCTCGGGTTTTGGAAATGAAAAACGGGAGTCGCCACCGATCTTTTATTAGGTGTGATCGGACAACCTTTGTTTTAATAAAACATTTTGATTTACTAAAACAATGTTTTTGGTCTACGAAAATTTGAGAAAATAGGTTCGGGAGTCGGTTACGTGCGAGGAAGGGTTAGCACCCTCGTCACGCCCAAAATTGGTACCGAATTGATTAATTAATGTCCTAATGTTGAAAGTTGAAAATTTTGAAAAGGAATAAAAAAAATCAATCTCTTTCTAAAATATTTTAGTTTTCTTAAATTAAATCGAGATTTTCTTATTTCGAAGAAATAAAATGTCACATCCAATACTTTAGGACACGATAGTTTAAATCCTCGATCCTAAGGTCATCCCATAGTTTTCGAATTGAAAATGAGGATCTTCTTATTCCAAACGAATAAAATATCACATCCAATACTTCAGGACGCAATATTTTAAGTCTTCGAATCCAAGATTATCCCGTAATTTTCTCGAATTGAAAATCAAAATCTTCTTGTTCCAAAAGAATAATATATCACATCCAATACTTTAGGACACGATATCTTAAATTTTTGAATCCAAGACCGTCTAAAAACGTCGATTTACATAAAATGGCGCGAATGAAAATAATCGTAAAATATCAAAACAAAAACAAAGGGATAAGATAAAATATAAAAAAAATAGAGCGAGAAGAACAAAACAACGTCGAAAATGATAGAATTAGTAACAACGGGATAATAATCATCATAATGTGAATACTATTAATAATAATGCTAATAATAATAGTAATAATATGATAATAATAATAATGATGGTAAAAATAATAGTGTAATAGAAAATATATCATGTAATAAATATATAATAATATTATATTAGTGGAAATAAAATAATGATAGTACAAAACATATGTGATATGATAACATAAATATAGTTATAATAATAAAATTAGTTAAGTACTAATAACATATGTACAAGAATATGATGATGATGATGCCACAGTAAATTAACGATAATAATATGTACACTATGATAATGTAGTAATGTTGATAGTGGTATAGCAAATATAGTAATAACAATAATAATAATAATAACAATAATACAAGGTATGAACAGTATAACGGTATAAATATAGTAAATATAATAATGTAGTAATAATAATGATCATAACAGTGAACATAAGAATAATAATATAATAAAGACAATGACATAGTAATAATGATAACAATGCTAAATATAATAGAGAATACATGCACAATTTGACAACAATAATGTAACAGTGATAATGTAATGCTGATGCAGTAATAATATTAATAATGGTAATGATAATAATAAAATTGGTTAAATTAACAAAAGGACGTAAAAGGACTAAATCGAGAGGAAGGCCAGATTAAGGGCTGAAATAAGAACTAAGTAGGGCTTCTCTGTAACGCGCGAAAATGGGGAGGGACCCAAAACGTAAATATTCCATTTCACGAAGAAGCGCGAAGATTCCTTGGCAGACGGGTCGGGTCACGCGGGTCTCCCCAAAACGGTGCCGTTTTGGCGCATGGGAGACCCTTGAAACGATGCCGTTTTTGGTGGGCACACTTAAACCAGAAATTTCTAAAGAAACCCTCATTTGTTTCTTTCCCCTAAGAAAAACGCTGCTCGCTTTCTTTTTTCTCCAAAGAACCCTAGCCCCCCCTTTTTCTCTTTTCGTTTTCGGCGCTTGGGTTCCCTCCGACCAACGTCGACCGTACCACTACCACACTCGATGGACGGCGACGCGGGGAGAGAAGATTTTGACCCCGTTCGAACCCCTTTCGGAGACCCACCCCTTCGGTCCGATTTTGACACGGAAGAAGGAGGAGGTTTCGACACCGCGGGACGCCGATTCGGGTAAGTTTCACATTCCTTTGCTTGGTTATTATTAATCAAGTGTTAAGTTTTGGGAAACAGTAAGTAAAACGATAGAAAAAGTAGAAGAAGAGACATTGAATCGAAGAAAATCAAGCAAGGAGGATTAAAAACAACCTTATATTTTGTTTCTTTGATTTCTGATACTGGCCCTTTTTTCGAACCCCTATTACATCGATTTCTAATGGCTTTATAGCCAAAAAAATACACTCTTTTCTTAGTATCTTATTGTTTTACTCCATATATCTCTATTTTCTTGTTGTTTCTCTGTCTGTTGTGCGTGTTTTACAGGGTATGGGCGTTGGTGGTGGGTGCGGGCGGTTGCCGAGGCGTGCGAAGACGTACTGGTGCTGGTGGGGAGATGCGTGCGTGGGTGTGCCCGGGGTCAGTGTGCGCGGTGGCATCGAGACGACGCGCGAGCGCGTGTAGCAAACGCACGTAGTGACAGTGACTGAGAGAGCGGCGCATTAGGGCGGGAACCCTAGGGTTTCAGTTCATGAATCTGGGTCATTGGGCCTTTGTAATTGGGTTCAGGTTTTTAATTTGGGCTCTTTTCTATTGTAATTGGACATTGGGTATTTTAAAAGGACTTTTAGACTTTATTTTTGTCCTTTTTATATTCTGTTTTTTTTTTGTTTTATTGTTTGATGGGCCCGGGTTTGGGTTATCTAGTTGGGCTGTCTATTATTGGATTTTTTTGGGTCGATTTTAACATCAGGCCGGGCAAAATTTGGTTATTACAGCTGCCCCTCTTTGCTCATTGTCGTGAAACGAGAATAGAGCAAAGACAATAAAAGAACCAATTTTGCCCGGGCTTAGTTAAGCCTTGACTTCTTGATCCGCGTCTTCTTCATACAGCTTCAAACTTCATTGTAACTCTTTGCTTTGATTCATTCTACTGGAGGTTTGGGGTGATAAGAATTCAGAAAGAAGAGATTCGCAACTTTGATCTTCTCACTGAAACTTCTCGAAAATATGGTCGGTGATAGGAATCCAGAAAGAAAAGACCCGTAACTTGGATCTTCTTGCTGAAACTTCTCGAAAATATAGTTGGTGATAGGAATCCAGAAAGAAGAGACTCGTAACTTGGATCTTCTTGCTGAAACTTCTCGAAAATATAGTTGGTGATAGGAATCCAGAAAGAAGAGACCTGTAACTAGGATCTTCTTGCTGAAACTTCTCGAAAATATAGTTGGTGATAGGAATCCAGAAAGAAGAGACCCGTAACTGGGATCTTATTGCTGAAACTTCTCGAAAATATAGTTGGTGGTAGGAATCCAGAAAGAAGAGACCCGTAACTGGGATCTTCTTGCTGAAATTTCTCGAAAATATAGTTGGTGATAGGAATCCAGAAAGAAGAGACCCGTAACTGGGATCTTCTTGCTGAAACTTCTCGAAAATATAGTTGGTGATAGGAATCCAGAAAGAAGAGACCCGTAACTGGGATCTTCTTGCTGAAACTTCTCGAAAATATAATTGATTCTCAGTACACTCAGGGAGGAGGAATTAGTAGCTTCGACCTACTCCTTTGGAATGTCAAGTAAATAAATCAGAACTTTTCAATTTGCTTCCTTACTTGCGCTGTTCTCAAAGGAACCTGTCCTGCAGAAAGTGCTTATGCTTATGCAAATGATGAGGGTGTTACGATCGAGGTGACTCAGATGTTCCTAACTACATGTGCCATTTACATGAATGCTGAATGTTATGCGAATAATGATTTTCCACAGTGTAAAAATGACTAGGATGTAATAATCGCCATAAATCGGATGCTCCTAGCTGGATGCGTATGAATGCGTGAGAAGGACCCCATTTATGGTTTGGGTTGTCGTTGCTCATAGCGAGATTCTATCGCTGAGGCACTACGATTGTGGCAGATATAGGAAACCCACAGAAATGAGCTTGCCCCGCTGCAATTTCATTGTCCCTTCCATTGTACTCTCTGAGACGTAAAGTTCGTACCTCTCGCTACCACCTCAGGAGAGTAACATTTGTCTTCTTCTAACCCTCTTGCTGCAACTTTGAGGTGTAGAATCAATAATGGTATTACGACTTCATTTTATGCCTAGACTGGCATTGCTCGTTATTTATGAAGGGCATATCACCGACGAGGTGTCTGGTCTTTGTTCAAATAGACGATCATTCGTCATTTTTCAACATTTCTAAACCTTAGGTGGAATGAATTTTGAACAATAGTCATGTTTCAGGTCCTTGTATTATTCAGAGGCTTTCAGGATAATATGTAGGGCTCCTTTTATGAAAATATTGTTAGTTCCGTAATCGTTATTTCAATGTAAAATGCCTAGAAAGGATTGTAAGGAAGAGATTGTTGGGAGTACGACTCGAAATAAGATAGGTCAATCCAAATTGGCAAATGCAATCAAGGAAGAAATTCATTGAATAAGATGGTCACGAATTACAAACTTAAAATGGGTGGAACAGAAATTGGGTGCCCCAGATATCGCAGCCTAAGCTTCTCTGCCTGAGCATTTGGAAGACCATTTTGAGTTTTACATGTGCTCAGAAGATCTTGAGTATTTTGTTGATGCATCTAGGTACAACGTACCCCCTCCTGGTCCATTCCAGTGGAGCGAGGTTTTTTCTTCACAGTCTAAGCCGCCTTTTTCAGGTTTTCGACTCAAATCCCTTTTGGTCTCAAAGCGCCCTTCGCGAGTTTTCGCCTTAGCCTCTTCCTCTTTTTTTTTTTTTAGGGAATCAAGGTGTCCTTGGTGGTTTTTCGTCTTAGCTTATTCAAGCGAAGTATCTTTTGACTGAATCTGAGTTCACGGAGTTGGGCAAGCTTTTCCCATCCATTTCTGTTAGAATCAGTGCACCTCTGGAGAAAGCCTTCTTCACCACGTACGGTCCTTCCCAATTCGGCATCCGTTTTCCTCTAAAATCCTTCTGTATGGGGAGGATCTTCTTCAGTACAAGGTCCCCTTCGTGAAACTCTCTTGGGTGAACTTTTTTGTTATAGGCTCGCATCATGCGTTTTTGATACATCTAACCGTGCTGGATGGCCCTTAGCCTCTTTTCTTCAATTAAGTTCAATTGATCGTATCGAGCCTGAATCCATTCGGCTTCATCCAGCTTCACTTCTATCAAAACCTGAAGAGAAGGTATTTCCACTTCGATGGGTAGGACTGCCTCCATCCCGTAGACAAGTGAGAAAGGTGTTGCCCCGATAGAAGTCCTGACAGACGTTCGATAAGCATAAAGTGCAAATGGTAGTTTCTCATGCCAATCCTTGTAAGTCTCTGTCATCTTCCCCACTATCTTCTTGATGTTCTTATTTGCTGCTTCCACTGCCCCATTCATTTTCGGATGGTATGGAGATGAATTATGGTGTTTAATGTTGAATTGACGACAAACATCCACTATCATGCTGTTGTTCAAATTCAATGCGTTGTCTGATATGATCCTTTCGGGCATCCCATATCGGCAAATAATTTTCTTCTTTAAAAATCGACTAACCGCTGATTTAGTAACGTTAGCGTATGAAGCAGCTTCTACCCATTTCGTGAAGTAGTCGATGACTACGAAGATAAATCGGTGTCCGTTTGACGCTTTCGGTGAGATTTGTCCGATAACATCCATGCCCCACATGGAAAAGGGCCATGAAGAAGTCATAACGTGTAGGGGGGACGGAGGCACGTGAATCTTATCTCCGTAGATCTGGCATTTATGACATTTCTTAGCATAGCTGATACAATCTCCTTCCATGGTGGACCAATAACATCTGAATCTCATTATTTGCCTGGCCATTATGAATCTGTTAGCATGCGTTCCGCAAACGCCCTCATGAACTTCCTCTAAGATCATCTTGGCTTCTAGAGCATCAACGCATCTCAATAATACTCGATCTTTTCTTTTTTTGTATAAGACGTCCTCATCTAATACATATTCGAGGGCCAATCTCCTGAGTGTCCTTTTCTCATTCTCAGTTGCATGATTTGGGTATTCGCGATTCCTCACATATCGCAGTATATCTTGGTACCATGGGTGATCGTCCCTTTCTTCTCCTTCTACATTGCAGCAATAAGCTGGGGCCTCGTAAATACTCATTTGAATGGGCTTTACATCTTCTTGCTTACTCACCTTAATCATGGAAGCTAAAGTAGCCAAAGCATCCGCCATCTGGTTTTCTTCCCGTGGGAGATAACTGAAGGTGATATCGTCGAACTCCTAGATTAATCTCATGACTACCCTTCGATAGTTGATCAATTTGGGGTCTCTTGTCTCCCATTCGCCCCTGAGTTGGTAGATCACTAATGCGAAATCTCCATATACTTCCAGCGTTTTAACTCTACGCTCTATAGCGTGTGAGTCCCATGATCTGAAGCCAGTGATTCTCGCCATATTGTTTGTACAATCAAAATCCAACTTGCATGTGAATGGGTAGTGATCTCCATTTGGGGACACCAAGACCGCCCCGATCCCATTCCCAATAGCATTTGATGCTCTGTCGAAATTCAGTTTCCAAATGCTCTCCTTTGCAGTATCCTCTTCCGTGGCTGCCACGTACATCAGATTCTCATTGGGGAAATCAAAGTTCAACGGCTCATAATCTTCTAAAGCTCTGCTAGCTAGGAAGTCGGCTATCACGCTCCCTTTTATAGGTTTCTGGCTCACATATACAATATCAAATTCAGACAGTAGGATTTGCCATCTAGCCATCCTTCCATTTAAAGCGGTCGCCTCCATCATGTACTTTAGGGGGTCTAACTTTGAGATTAGCCAGGTCGTGTGATACAGCATGTATTGTCTCAATCTCCGAGTCGTCCAAATCAACGCACAACACAGTTTTTCAATTGGCGAATATCTCATTTCACACTCGGTGAATTTCTTACTGAGGTAGTATATTGCCTTTTCTTTTCTTCCTGAATCGTCATGTTGACCTAGCACATATCCCATAGAGTGACTAAGCACCGTCAGATATAAGATTAATGGCTTGTCGGGACATGGAGGTGACAGTACTAGAGGGTTTGACAAGTACTGTTTGACCCTATCGAAAGCTTCTTGACATTCGTCATTCCACATGCCTGGGTTATGCTTCTTCAATAGACGGAATATGGGATCGCATTTCTCGGTTAACTGTGAAATAAACCGAGCAATGTAATTTAGTCTTCCTAGGAAACCTCGAACTTCTTTTTGAGTGCGCGGTGGAGGCAATTCTTGTATAGCCTAGACTTTATCTAAGTCGATATCGATCCCCCTTCTTGCTAACTATGAAGCCCAACAGTTTGCCAGACCTAGCTCCGAAGGTACATTTAGTGGGATTGAGTTTCAGTTGGAATTTCCTTAACCTCAGAAACAACTTCTGCAAAACTCGGATATGTTCTTCTTCTGTTCTAGACTTTGCAATCATGTCATCCACGTAAACCTCGATTTCCCTATGCATCATATCGTGGAACAGGGTCACCATGGCCCTTTGGTATGTGGCTCCTGCGTTGTTCAACCCAAAAGGCATCACTTTATAACAGAACGTGCCCCACAATGTTATGAAGGTAGTCTTTCCCATATCTTCAGGGTGCATCTTTATCTGATTGTATCTAGAGAAGCCATCCATGAAGGAAAATAGCGAAAAGCCTGCTGTGTTGTCAACTAGACTATCAATATGAGGCAGAGGAAAGTTATCCTTTGGGCTAGCCTTATTTAAGTCTCTATAATCCACACACATTCGCACATTTTTGTCTTTTTTAGGGACAGGCACGATGTTGGCTACCCATTCTGAATATTTGATCTCCTGCAAGAATCCAGCATCGAACTGCTTTTGGACCTCTTCCTTTATTTTCAGCACAATATCCGGTCTCATCCTTCGGAGCTTCTGCTGAACTGGCTTGCAATCCCTCCTTATGGGTAAGCGGTGTACTACTATATCGGTGCTTAAACCGGGCATATCTTCATAAGACCATGAGAAGACATCCTTGAATTCTCGCAACAGTTTGATAAGATTCTATCTTGTTTCCTCGGCTATCCTCATTCCAATATTTGCCACTTTTCCTTCTTCTAACGTCACAACCTCTACTGCTTCCTTATGAGGCCGAATTTGTCTCTCCTCCTGCTCTACCATTCTTAACAGATCAAAGGACAGGTCATCCTCTGTGTCATCTTCAAAATTCTGTAATTTTTCTAAGCATATGTCTCGCTCAAAAGGATATTCTGTATCCAAGGCAGCATTACTCAAGTCATTGATATCTAGGGACCTGTTGCAGTTTAAGAAAATACGGACGGAATGAATGAATTTGTAAATGAACGATCGTATGTATGATAATACTGAAAGAATGATTGGAAAACAAAGAAAGGAAATGTTTGCTTCAAATGATGGTGAAAATGCATTTTATTGATATAACGATACTTGAACATGCGCCTATTTCACAGAAGAAATCTTGTTGCTTTTAGGCTTAAAGCAACCAAGTGTGTCCTGGACATTACTCTAAATAAGCCCTAAATACTACAGGGATTTCTTCCGCGGTCCAATTGTTCAAGATGCTTCCCGATTCATAAGGTTGGATATTTGGCAAGATTCTTCCTTCAACTGCCTCCTCAGATATGGTACTAATGTAGACATTGCCTAGTATTACCGCGATGTCCTCTCCCTTCAATGTTCTCCGCTCAGAATGGATTATCCCTCCTGACACAAAGGTCTTAGATATGTGCGGGATTATCATGGGTTCCCACTTGGTTTCCTTCCCACTCAAACGAGCGCGTCTTCTTTTCTGTCTCCTTTCTAGCTCCTTCTTCTTTTGTCTTGCATCTGGTCTCAATCCCAGGCCAATGCAATCTTGTTTCTCTCTCAGCATCGAGGCCGCCATTCTCCCCTGAAGGTGCTTTCTAAGCCCTCTTCCTGGTAAAGCGCCTTTTCCCACGGTCATTTTCAATCTCATCCTTATAGTCTTGGAAATTCTTGGTTTCAAGATTTTGTTTCTTTCTATAATAAAAGTTGCATTCACGAACTCGAGAGATCAGAAAGAACATTCAGTTGCCTCGTCGTTTGTCTCCAAGTAGGGCATGTCACTGGTCACGGTGGCAATGATGTCTTCCTCAGCTTTTATTGTTATCAATCGGCCCTCCGCTATTAACTTCACTTTCTGATGCAATGATGAAGGTATTGCCCCGGATGAATGTATCCATGGTCTCCCCAATAGGCAGTTGTAAGAAGGCTCGATGTCCATTACCAGAAAATCTATTTCGTAAGTGGTCGGGCCAATTAGTAAGGGTACCTCAATCCTCCCCATGACCCTTCTTTGGGTGCCGTCAAAGGCCTTTACCACGCTCTGGCATTCCTTCATATGCAAACTGTCCACTGGTAATCTGTTGAGGGTGGACAAGGGCAACAGATTTAATGCAGACCCGTTGTCTATTAAGACCCCTAGTAGTATGTGCCCTTTGCATCTAGCGGTAACGTGTAAAACCTTGGTGGATCCCCTACTACCTGGTGGTATTTCATCATCGTTAAAATGGATGAAGTTGTCCACACTTATATGGCCAATCAATCGATCCAGCTTGTTAACCGAGATGTCGCTAGCAACGTAGGTTTCGTCTAAAGCCTTCATCAGTGCGTTCCTGTGTACTTCTGAACATTGGAGCAAGGCCAATATAGATATACGCGCCAGCTGTTTTTGCAGTTGTTCTACCACATAATATTCACTGTGTTTTTGAAATTTCAGGAATTCTTTAGCCTCTTCATCAGTCACCGGCTCCTTGGTCCTTGGCTCGGGCTCAGCGGGCTTTCCTTTTTCCTGTTCCACCATTGGGGCTTTTCCTTTTATTAAGTCGTAGCATCTCCCGCTTCGAGTGTGGAAGCCTTCATCTGAATCCTCCTTCGTCACATTAGTCGAGCTCTTCGTGACCACTACATTACACTCATAGTTCCAGGGAACTTTTTTGCTATCTTGGTAAACGAAGGCAACGAGCTTTTGTATTATTACTTTTAGTGTTACCCGTGTTCCCACCTCATTGCTGGCTGAATTCTCCCTTTCGGGGACTACTACATGGTTCTGAGGGGCCTCCCCATTATCTTCAATGACAGTGGGCCTCTGTATCACCACTTTCGGCGCTACCTGCGTCCCTGCTTTATCAATTTTAGGGCGTGAAATAATGATCATCGGAAGGATAACTTTCACGCTTTTTACCGTTGACTCTGATACGCATATGTTCTTATCTTCTGTGCCTTCGTCATAAAATTCGACTTCTTTATTGTGCATTAAGTTCTGTACCAGGGTTTTGAATTCTCCGCAAGTCTGAATCTCATGTCCCAACTCCTGATGGTACTCACAATAATTTGTCAGATCTCCTTGGCTTTTTTCTGTAATGATTAGTCCGTGCTTAACCATTTCTTTCCAGACCCATCTCAAGGGAGTCTTGACCTCTGCAACATTCATTTTGATCCTTTTTTCTGAGCTTTCACTGATTGCATTGACTCCGCCTTTAGCGTGATTGGGTAAAGGATTTGTTACGTTTGGCATGTCATCCAACTCGACCACACCCATGTTAATAAATTTCTCCACCAATTTCTTGAAAGCCAGGCAATTCTCGATTGAGTGTCCCGTGATTCCTGCATGGTATTCACACTGTGCGTTCGAATCATACCACTTGGGATATGGAGGTTGTATTAGTTTTAGGTGGTGAGGGGACACAATATACGCATCGAATAGGGTTTGGTACATCTCCTTGTACGTCATTGGAATCGGTGTGAATTGGGGTTTCTTATTATATTGTCTTGAGGTACTAGGTTCTTTCTTGGGTAACCCTTGCTGATCCGTGGTCATTGCTTTTGGCTGATTTATGGTGATTGACCTCGAGTGTTCTATGCTCACGTTATTCACCTCACTTTCTTTCTTTCTTGGGTTCATTCTTTTGGTACTCTCCCCCGTCTCGATCCCTCCGCTTTTTATAATATTCTCGATCATTTCTCCAGTGGTTACGATGTCTGAGAAGCTCCGGGTTACACTTCCTATCATGTGCATGAGGAATGGGGCTTTCAACGTGCGGATGAAGAGCATGGTGGTCTCTTTCTCCATAAGCGGTGGCTGGACCTGGATGGCAACTTCCCTCCACCTCTGCACATATTGCCTAAAGCTTTCGTTCCCTTTCTTTTCCATGTTTTACAGAGTGATCCTATCGGGGGTCATGTCTGTTATGTGACTGTATTGCTCCAAGAATGCTTGAGCCAAATCATCCCACGACCCAATTTTGGCACGACTCAACTGATTGTACCATCTGGCCACAGCTCCTATCAGGCTGTCTTGGAAACAGTGGATTAGTAGGGGGTCATTATTGGTGTAGCCCGTCATCCTTCTACAGAACATAGTGATGTGGGCCTCTGGGCAACTTGTCCCATTGTACCTTTCGAACTCAGGCATCTTAAAATTGTATGGAAGCACCAAGTCGGGGACTAAGCTTAAGTTATTGACTTTTATTCCCCGACGTTTACCGGCGTTTTCCAGTGCTTTGAATCTCTCATCTACCCATTTTGGCAATTCTTGTTTTGCCTTTTCAGCCATCTTATCCAAATCTGGGACGCTGGGATTGACCAAATTTTCTCTTGGGTTGGTACCTGAACCCGTCGGGAGGTGCGTTGGTATTGCGGTATCAGCCTGATATTGTGGCCTCATAGTGACAGATGCCCTTTGGGGATACGTATCTGGCGGTGTTTAGGCATTCGGCGGGGTAAGAGAGGGGTTATCACTGTCGTTTCCTGAGCTGGTAGCAACGCCCCTTTCTTTTTCGCGCTCTTTGGACATTAGTTGCATCAGCTGGTTTATCATGTTATTCTGGGATTCTTGCATCCGCTCCATCATGTCTTGCTAGTTTTTGGCCAGTTGCTCTTGTAATTGCGCTTGTCCTTTCATTTGATCCTGGATTTCTTTTTGCATCTGTTTTAGTCTATCCAATCTTTGATCAATTATTCTTGTCTTGCCTCTTGTACCGTAGTGATGTTCCAGGGAAACTGTCATAATTTTAGGGTTCTTTTGTGAGATCCGATATGTATGATGCAATGTAATGCTGATGTATGAAATGTATGCGAAAATGTTGATTCCAATTCAATTTCTATTAGAATAGCTTTTTCTAGAAAACAAGTTTCTTTACATAAAATGGATTACATAAAAGGCCTGGCCCTAGTACTTAACGCCTTGACCTCCTCAAGAAGCCAAGCTAACTCCCGACCCTTTTCTGACTCTGACTCGTACATCAAACCTAATACATCAGCTCGAACTGCCAAAGTCTGCAAGTGGTCCGCCACTCCTTGTATTTGAGCCACGGCTTCTCCCATAACATAATCCCACTTTTCCGACCCGGCTCACGAGAGTGATGCGATTCTCGCTTCCCATCGCTACTCATTAGTTTTGAAAAGTTCTTCCCGTAACTCATAGCCGTGCATAGCAGACTCCAGCTCTTCAATTCTTGCTTTCGCTTCTTCAATTTTGCTCAGACTAGCCTTTAATTCGGCTATGGAATGACGGCTTCGATACTGATGTAGCAATCTCTCCAGTTCTGACACTCGTATTTTTAATTTCTCTTTCTCATCTTAGCCTTTCATCAAATTCCGTTTTAGGGCATCTTCTCGCTCATGGGCATCTCGGAGTTCCGTTTCCCATTGGCTCGCTCTGTTCTTTTCTTCTTTAATCTTCTGACGCCACTGCTCTGACGTTTTTTCCAGTCTCGCCGTTCTCATCGACCTCCGTAGCTTCTTGTAGTCGGTCTTTAAATCTTCCAAATCTTCTTCGGCTTTAGTCTTCCCTTTCCTCCACTTCTCGGCTTCTGATTTTTGAATGTCGACGTCCAAGCCTAGCTGCATTTTCTCTTCCTCTAGTTGCTCTATCCTTTTCCTTAATTCTCGGTTCCTTTCTTCGAAGTCTTGTTTGATGATTTCAAGCTCGGAAGGGATTACCCGTAACTGCTCTTCTAGTGATCGGGTGTTTTCTTGGTTAGATGTGGGGATGTTGTCATTGATTCTTTGACCTCGCCATCGGACATACTCAGGGGTTGTCATCGAATTGGCAGCAAACCTTTTCATTCTATGAATTCGGCTCCAAGCCTTGATATCTCGCGAACTCTCTTTTTGTAATTTTCCCCTTTATATTCAAACTCGTACTGGGCTAACCCTTGTGTAGGCGGTGTAAACTGTCTTGACCTATACTGTCTTAACACGAGGAGAGGGGCGTATCCGGCGGCTCCCCATATTCCGAGCATGGGGACATGATCAAAGTCTCCACACTTATATAAGATTTCGTCAAGAATCATCCAAGGAGCTTTCCACTCTACATCTTCTTCTTGTAGGCTTTGCAAAATCACCATCTAACTTTCTTTCGTGATGTCGTCTCGTCTAGGCGTTGCCACTATATTTTTTAGCGGAGAATAGTCTTCGGTGAAGATTAGACAGGATACCTTTTCTATTTTCCAAAAATGACTGTGAAACCATGCTATTAAGAGTTGGGCGCAACCGATGAATCTTCTTTCGCCCGCTCTTCGACACGCACTTAGGGACCTAAAAGTTTCAGCGAGAATCGCAGGAATAGGAGTGATCCCTCTATCTAATTTGTCGAATAGATCAGACACCGCCTCATCCACATGTCCTAGAGCTTTGGGGAAGATGACCAACCCGTAAATGCTCAAAGCTAAAACATCAACCCTCTTCTTCTCCTCAGGATGTGCTATGATCAAATCCCTCAGATTCTTCCAAGGGATGCACTTACAATCTCCCTTTTGTTTTGTCCGGGCCGTAATCCACTGCTCGCTCATCCCTGTAATATTCATCAACTTTTTTGTGAATGTAGGGACATTAACGCTCTCGAGATAAGCCTTATCAATTTGGATTCTTGGCGCGGATCGTATGTGTACTCCTCTATGGTAGGAACCAAGTCTACTTTCCCAAAAGTGAAGCACCCGTACGTAGGATTCCAAAACTGGGCCATTGCCCAGAACAAGTGTTGGTCTATCTTGACGTCAAGTAGATAAGGCAAATCGCCATAATGATGGTAGAATAACTGCTTGATCTTGTCGTCCCACTGATTTCAGATTTCCCTCATTTCTTGAAGATTATTTTGAGTCACACTGATGCGCGTGTAATCCCACAAGTCTGATATGTATCCCTCCGTGAGGCTATCCCCCTTTTCTCGCTGTACTGTCTCAGCCCATATCCGGACGGCCGCATTGTCTTCCACTTTATCAAGAAACCCTTTTTCCATGATAAGCTGCCTATTCAGCAATTGAATGAGAATCAACACCTTTTTGATGTATATACTATGCAAAGAGATGAAGATAAAACAAGTCATTATTTTATACTCAATAAGTAGCAAATGAAAAACTTAATCGGGTAACCACTAGAATTTGGCATGGCTCTATCTAGGGTGGTTCTTACGGTTCGCTATATGGGGTTTGGTTCTAGAGTAAAGGTACCTGAACCCGCAGATTCCTCAGTCCTCACCCATTATAGGCTCATACGGACTGAGTTTGGTTCAGGGGGATACATTTCTCTATGGCTGCACGGAGATGAAAATCTCACGAAGACATAGGTATAGATGTATCCCGAAAGCAATCCACTATCTTGCACGGAGGTGAAAACCTCACGAAAGAGTAGCTTCTCACTCCCACTTAAAAGGGTGTGACCCAACGATCATGCAATGTGATGTAAAAATATTATGCGAGACTCGACCACACAATCAAATAAGATGACACAAGCGAATGTAATAAAAGAAACGTAATTTTTCAAATCAAGTTTTCAAACTTTCGACAAAGGACATAAAGTAATCAATTCACGGCCTGACTCTCTTTTTGGATCCCTAGCGGAGTCGCCAAGCTGTCGTAACCATTTTTCCAAAAGAAGGGAATCAACTCTTAGGTTTTGGAAATGAAAAACGGGAGTCGCCACCGATCTTTTATTAGGTGTGATCGGACCACCTTTGTTATAATAAAACATTTTTATTTACTAAAACAATGTTTTTGGTCTACGAAAATTTGAGAAAATAGGTTCGGGAGTCGGTTACGTGCGAGGAAGGGTTAGCACCCTCGTCACGCTCAAAATTGGTACCGAATTGATTAATTAATGTCCTAATGTCGAAAGTTGAAAATTTTGAAAAGGAATAAAAAAAATCAATCTCTTTCTAAAATATTTTAGTTTTCTTAAATTAAATCGAGATTTTCTTATTTCGAAGAAATAAAATGTCACATCCAATACTTTAGGACACGATAGTTTAAATCCTCGATCCTAAGGTCATCCCATAGTTTTCGAATTGAAAATGAGGATCTTCTTGTTCCAAACGAATAAAATATCACATCCAATACTTTAGGACGCAATATTTTAAGTCTTCGAATCCAAGATTATCCCGTAATTTTCTCGAATTAAAAATCAAAATCTTCTTGTTCCAAAAGAATAAGATATCACATCCAATACTTTAGGACACGATATCTTAAATTTTTGAATCCAAGACCGTCTAAAAACGTCGATTTACATAAAATGGCGCGAATGAAAATAATCGTAAAATATCAAAACAAAAACAAAGGGATAAGATAAAATATAAAAAAAATAGAGCGAGAAGAACAAAACAATGTCGAAAATGATAGAATTAGTAACAACGAGGATAATAATCATCATAATGTGAATACTATTAATAATAATGCTAATAATAATAGTAATAATACGATAATAATAATAATGATGGTAAAAATAATAGTGTAATAGAAAATATATCATGTGATAAATATATAATAATATTATATTAGTGGAAATAAAATAATGATAGTACAAAACATATGTGATATGATAACATAAATATAGTTATAATAATAAAATTAGTTAAGTACTAATAACATATGTACAAGAATATGATGATGGTGATGCCACAGTAAATTAACGATAATAATAATATGTACACTATGATAATGTAGTAATATTGATAGTGGTATAGCAAATATAGTAATAACAATAATAATAATAATAATAACAATAATACAAGGTATGAACAGTATAACGGTATAAATATAGTAAATATAATAATGTAGTAATAATAATGATCATAACAGTGAACATAAGAATAATAATATAATAAAGACAATGACATAGTAATAATGATAACAATGCTAAATATAATAGAGAATACATGCACAATTTGACAACAATAATGTAACAGTGATAATGTAATGCTGATGCAGTAATAATATTAATAATGGTAATGATAATAATAAAATTGGTTAAATTAACAAAAGGACGTAAAAGGACTAAATCGAGAGGAAGGTCAGATTAAAGGCCGAAATAAGAACTAAGTGGGGCTTCTCTGTAATGCGCGAAAATGGGGAGAGACCCAAAACACAAATATTCCATTTCACGAAGAAGCGCGCGGATTCCTTGGCAGACGGGTCGGGTCACGCGGGTCTCCCCAAAACGGCGCCGTTTTGGCGCATGGGAGACCCTTGAAACGATGCCATTTTTGGTGGGCACACTTAAACCAGAAATTTCTAAAGAAACCCTCATTTGTTTCTTTCCCCTAGGAAAAACGCGTTCTGTTTCTCTTTTTTTCTCCAGCCGAACCCTAGCCCCCCCTTTTTCTCTTTTCGTTTCCGGCGCTTGGGTTCCCTCCGACCGACGTCGACCGTACCACTACCACACTCGATGGACGGCGAAGCGGGGAGAGAAGATTTTGACCCCGTTCGAACCCCTTTCGAAGATCCACCCCTTCGGTCTGATTTCGACACGGAAGAAGGAGGAGGTTTCGACACCGCGGGACGCTGATTCGGGTAAGTTTCACATTCCTTTGCTTGGTTATTATTAATCAAGTGTTAAGTTTCGGGAAACAGTAAGTAAAACGATAGAAAAAGTAGAAGAAGAGACATTGAATCGAAGAAAATCAAGCAAGGAGGATTAAAAACAACCTTATATTTTGTTTCTTTGATTTCTGATACTGGCCCTTTTTTCGAACCCCTATTACATCGATTTCTAATGGCTTTATAGCCAAAAAAATACACTCTTTTCTTAGTATCTTATTGTTTTGCTCCATATATCTCTGTTTTCTTATTGTTTCTCTGTCTGTTGTGCGTGTTTTGCAGGGTATGGGCATTGGTGGTGGGTGCGGGCGGTTGCCGAGGCGTGCGAAGACGTGCTGGTGCTGGTGGGGAGACGCGTGCGTGGGTGTGCCCGGGGTCAGTGTGTGCGGTGGCATCGAGACGACGCGCGAGCGCGTGTAGCAAACGTGCGTAGTGGCAGTGACCGAGAGAGCAGCGCATTAGGGCGGGAACCCTAGGGTTTCAGCTCATGAATCTGGGTCATTGGGCCTTTGTAATTGGGTTCAGGTTTTTAATTTGGGCTCTTTTCTATTGTAATTGGACATTGGGTATTTTAAAAGGACTTTTGGACTTTGTTTTTGTCCTTTTTATATTCTATTTTTTTTTTTGTTTTATTGTTTGATGGGCCCGGGTTTGGGTTATGTAGTTGGGCTGTCTATTATTGGATTTTTTTTTTGGGTTGGTTTTAACATCAGGCCGGGCAAAATTTGGTTATTACACCATTAGTAATCGAATTTTGTTTGTGTGTTGCCTCAGAATGGCTGTTAAATAGGATTTATAGACCATGGTCGTTACGGAAATTGTTTGGGGGCATCGACTGTAGCACTAACCAGTTGGCTCAATTTCATATCACATTTATTCATTTGCAAAGTAATGGTATGACGGATACTTTTGCGGAAGCAAGCATATCGAAATTTTCCCTTTTTTTAAAGCCTGGTGATGAATTTGCTAAATGTATCCTAGTACTTGTTGTGTGGAAGTTTTAATATCTGGCTGTCAATTGTAATATTGTTGTATTCATGTTGTTCTTGAAAGATTTGGTGATTCCAACATCTTTCTTGATATTTTTTAATTGACTGAGCAAAAAAACAATAGATCACTACTTTGGGCCTTATCTCCTTTAATTAAAGCATATCTCGTCTTTTTTAAAAAAAAATTCCATGCCTTATAAGTATTTAATTGGGTGACATTTCAGAGACTTTATTCTATCACATTAGTTGGAAAATTACAAGTTTACAAGTTTGCATTCGAAATTTTCAATTTCTTCAATTGAATGAAAGAAAGAATAAAGTGGAAGATACTTTTGAAAGTGATTTTGGGTACAAAAATCATAAAAATGTTTTATATTTGCTTTTTAAAATTTTTAAGATTTTTAAATATTTCTTTTATGATTTTTATAATTAGGTCTAAAATGATAAATATTGTAAATATTAATGATTAAATTTGTTGAATTTTTTAGATTTGGGATCATGTTGATAAAATGTGTAAATATTTGATAGCTAAATTGTATTAGGCCAATAAAACAAAGTTCGCATTAGACTTATGTTAGACAACCAACGGAAGAGTGACCAAAATATTTAATTTAAAAAAGTTGAGTGATTAAAAAAAAAATTTATATGATCAAAATAGAATGAATGGATAGTTAAATGACTATTCTTGAAATTTACCTTTTATTTATTATGTTTTTCTTCTTTTTAAACCATCTTCCACCACACCATTCCTCCATCACATATATAATTATTATAAATTCTTTTTCTCCTATCCTATTAAGCTAGCGATGATTAATAAGAAATTAGGTTCTTCCCATATTTATTTATTTTTTTTAAAAGCTTAAACCAAGATAGTGTTTAAGCAAATGGTGACAAGAAGGGACCACATTAAAGCCATGAAGATTTGGTTAAGTGAATCATCGAATGAGCCAACAAAGTGTGGGAAGGATTCTTGACTTATCTTCTTCATTGACAATTTTGCATGATTTCGCAATTAGAAGATTTTGAGTCTTGCACTTGTCCTTTTGTCCGTTGGAGATGGATAAAGTTGGTTTCACTAGGGATAATATTAAATTTAATCCTTCATATTTATATATTTTGTCAATTTTATTTTTATTTTTTTATTTAAATTTTTATATTAACTAGCTTTCAAAAAGAGTCAAATTATTTTTTATTGGAAATGCTAACTAAAACATTAATTTTTTTATCGGTGTTAACATAATAACTTGCGTGATAATTCATATATAATTCATGCTGACATGACATTATTTTGTCTTATATGCCCCCATCAACCAAAAATTCACAAAATTAAAAAAAAAAATAGTGTTTTAGTTAGAATATTAGGTAAGAAAACAATAATTCTACTATTTTTGAAAGATTAAGGGCTAAATTTAACTTTAAAAGAAAAAGAATAAGGGCCAAATTGAAGACTAAATTTAACATTATTTCATAGTTTTGGTCCCTCTATTATTTTATTTAATCATTTTAATTTGGTATAAATTGGTCGCTCTACTTTTATATTGTTATTAATAAATTTGATTGGTCGTTTTAATTCAAGTGATTATGTGGATTTTTTTACCATCATTTTATTGCATAGGAAAGCCATATTCAACTAATAATAATTTTTATGTCAAACTAATACTTAAGGTTTAAAATTTGTTACATCATTTTAATGGAAGCAACTAACATTATCGTCAATTTGGACCTATTAATAACATTATAAAAAATAAAAATACTAAATTAATTCACATTAAAATAGATAGACTAAATTCAAAATTTTAATAAAACCATAGTCCTTAGTAGTTTCCAATTTTTTCAAAATTAAATTTGAGGTTTTCCTTGTACAATATTGAAAGTGGAGTGATAAGGTTTGAACCCGTATCAAACGAATATTTAGAAAAAGCTTTAACCATCTCTCTATACAAGTCAAGACAATCTAAATTGAAGTTTAAATAATGGGGAGGAATTCAATTACACGGGTGTAAAACTATTTTATTTTTTGTACGATTAATATTTTAACAATTCAATTGTTAAATTTATCAATATAATTATACTTATTATGCATGTAAATTTTTGAACCAATTCGATATCCCTATTGATCAAATTAAAATACTGCAAATAGTAATGTTGATTGAATAGTTAAAATTTTTTACATAAAAAATAGCTTAAAATCTATATAAATAGACGATGAAATATGACGTTAAATTGTTAAAATATTAATCATATAAAAATATACGAAAAGATTACACAAATATAAGTCATACTCTCTTAAATAATTCTATTATTTTAGTTCATTTTAATTAATGACAATATCAAAGACAAAATGGTCTAAATTTTGGAGCTACCTAATGTTTTGGTTTAGATTGTTGAAAAAATAAAAAGAATATTTTTTAGATGAATCAAAACATCAATTTGAATATAAATTTTTGAGACGAAATCATTGAATTCAAAATATAACCCAAAAGAAAAGAAAGAAACAATTTTTGTAAAAATTTCATAATTAGGCCTAACAATTACATTTCATGTGATATATTTTGATAAATCTTATAATTTTGAATTATGGCTGCTTAAAATTGTAAGTGATAATCATTCAATTCAGTGAGAAGTTGTTTAATATTTTTTGTAATTGTTTGTCAATTGAGTTTTAAGTTGATTGGTATGAGTATTGTTGCCAATGTATTAAGACGTGAGCTCGAGCGCATTATAGGTTAAGGAGGACCTATGAATAATTCTAAGCATTATGTCAAAAAATAAGAGAAAAAATTATTATTTTATTTAAAAATATTAAATAAAACAAAAGAATTGGTATAGTTATAGTATATCTTCTCACTATTGTAAAAGAAAATTATGAAAATTTCTAGAACATGACATAGAATACAAAACAGTATTCTCCATTAAAGGAGAGCACAAATTCCTAAAAACAGTCAAAAATGGTACATCAAGTTTATATTCTCAAAGAGATGAATAGTGTTAATAGACCAAGTACATAATTTGATTGGAAATTTGGTATATAAAACATAGAAAACAGTTCAAAATTAAAATAAAATCAAAGGTGATAATGATTAGCATACAAGTTTGGGTACATCTAGCTTTCTAGGATGCTATTTCCTTCCATTAAAATTACATAAAAAGTATATATAATTTATGAAATATTACAAAAGACTAGAGTTGATTAAGAGATCTTGTGGATATTTTGTCAAAAGATACTATGATAATTCAACAACAAAGATATAATCTAGTATTAATGGCTGCTGAGACTTAAAGAGTAAGAGTTGAGAAATTTATTAATTTATGATGAAGATTAATTAGAGAAGATTACATTTAATTAATTGTTTTTTTATGTAAAAGTGTTAGAAATTTATCATAAACGTTTTGGCTTAATAGTAAAGTTCTGAGTAAGATATCAAGTTTGAGTTATATTACGTGTGAGTTTTCTTCTAAATTATGTTAAATTAAAATAGAGCAATTAAATTGCAAATGTCAACATAGTAGAGGTTTTAGAACCATAATTAAAGTTGAACTTATTAATCTTTTAGTTTTTGAAAAGGCACAATTTAGTTTTTCGGTCAGGGGGCTGGCAAGGGCCCCATCCCCCTTAAAATGGAAAAATTTTCATTTAGGCCTTTTATAATATATAAAATTTTAAATTAGTAATGGTAAAATTACACTTGACCCCCAAATATAATAAAAAATTGATTTAATCATCTAAAAATTAAAAAGATATAGACTATTAAAATGGTGAAATTGTATTAACTTTAGTCCCTCTAAAAAAATTTCTAGCTCCGTTATTATATTAACTAAAGAGAAGCTAAAAGGATGTCGTATGTGAGTTTTTTTTTTTTATAATTATCCTAAATTAAAGTAGAACGATTAAATCTTGATTGTCGGCATAACAAAGAGGCTAGAACCATAATAAGAGTAGAACTTATTAAATCCTTTACTTCTAGTCTTTATGTTAAACAAAGAGAGCTAAGAGGATGTCATCTATAAGGGTGAATTTAGAAATTGGTAGGGGTCCTGACCCCTGATTTGTAAAAATAATTTAAACTCTTTTGAGTATTTAAAATTTTTATTTTGATCTTAAATTAATGTCTAGAAAATGATAAATTTGTGTTTCGCCTCCAAAAAAGTTTTCAAAGCTTTTTTTTTTAATTTGATTTTTACATAAAATTTATATTTTTATGATAAATTTAGTAACATTTTTAATTTAATTTGATAAATTAATACAAAATAATATCTAATTATTATTTTGATAAAAAATAAAGTTAAATAATTACATTAGATAACAAAAATAAGTTTAATAATTATGAACTCTCACGTTTAGTTTCAATATTGAAGGTTGTTCAGTCATAAAATTTATCCAAGTTTGAGCTACTAAAAAAATAAGTGTAGACTTTTAATTGGATAACTCCCTTTAAATAAATAAAGTGTGTACGCATATAACGTGAAGTACGTGTGAGCACTAACCCTCAAAATTATAAAATACCAAAAAAGAAATTATCATTTTTAATGATTTTATATTAGAGAATTTAATTTTTGTAATGGCATCATGTCATATATTATAATAAATATATATATAGTGACTGGAACGGACCATATTCAGGCCATCAAAACCATCAGTTCTTCGTAAAAAGAATGTGAACCTTTATCTCATGATTTATCCATGGAATTTCATATTGAAATGTTCCAACTTTTTAATTAAAACAATATTATTTTATATTATTTTATTTATTTTTTTTGGTCTGTTGGGGGTGAACAAAAGCCATCCATGCACATATCATTTTTCATTATCTTAAATTGAGAAAACAGACAAAAATAATTTCACATCATCCAAAATGCTTTTCTTTTTCTTGCCCCAAATTATATGTACAATACTTTTTATGACCAAATAAATTAAAAAAGTACATGTCTTTGTTCATTTTATCATATGTAGGTGGGGAAGTCAATCGTCAATACATATAATTAGGCCAAAATTTAATTTGGCATTATCTTCCACCAAAATAAATTTTGTCCAACTATAGTTTAAAGTTGAAATCGAAATCCAAAATTGAGCATGTTTTTAATGTTTGGTGGATTGACATGACAGGAAGATGTGGGTTTAAGTATGTTAAAGTGTATTATCCTCCTATTTATGATTTGGAATGGAGTTATGGATAGTTCTAAACATTGTTCAAAACGAACAGATATAAATGCAAAATAAGTTGTAGTTTGACAATATTAGGCTACATTTGTTTCATTGAAAATAGATTTCGAAAATTGATTTCTGAAAAATACATTAATTTTCTAAAAAAATTGAAATTGTGGGATGTTTGGATGATTATGCATAAAATATTTTGCTTTTGGCAATTTTTTTAAAACATATTTGTTATAAAATATTATAGTAGCGTTTCTTTTTTAAAATAATTAATATCATATATAAACTTAATAATAAACAATACCTAATTAAAACTTAATTTAAATTACATATTATATATATATATATATGTATATGAGAGTGGATATTGACACATTAAAGTTAAAAGATATAAATGAAACTCAACATTATTTAAACAAATTATCATGTTTATAATTAAAACTTTCATATTTTATGCTATGAAATATTTATTATTTACAAATTGTTAATATATTTATTATTAAAATATTAATATAAGTATTTTTCAATAATATATTAAGAATATTATTTAAAATTATTATTAAAAATTTATTATTGAAATAAAATTGCAATATTAAATAATTTATTTTTCTAATAAATTATATTAATTATATGAATAATGTATTGTATTATTAAATATAAATAATTAAATATTTTTTAATAATATTGAACATTATAAATATTTATATTAACATTTTAACTATTTTTAAATATTTTAAAAAATGAAAATTTATTATTAATATATTAATATTAGGTTTGATTCAAGTTAACATTTATATTAAAATAAAATTACTCCTAAAGGAACCTATTTTCGAAAAATGATTACATTTTTAATATGTCAATTTACAAGAAAAATAATTTATTTTTTATTCACCTATAAATAATTTTTTATTATACAAGCATAGGAAAAAAAATCATTTTTAATAAATCATTTTTCTTAAAACAAATGCACCATTAATAGACATCCATGGGCTAAACCTTAGACCGTATGGGATATCTTAAACTTGAGATCAATCTGAATTCAAATTAAATAAAAAAATATAGGCTTAATAGTAAAAAGAAAAAAAAACCTTTGGGAAAAATCAAAAAGTCAATTAAGCTCTCAAATAAATTTGAGCACTTAATTGAGTTGTTAAAGATGAAAACTAATCAATCAAGCCCCTTCATTAATGTTGACCAAGTTTAATCATTAATTTTTGTTGGCGTAGTTGACAGACCAAACGAATAGCGACATTTGGTGGCCACGTATACATCATATTAACATGGCAAAATGCCACATCAACAAATATTATAAAAATTAAATAATTGTGAAATTAAATAATTTTTCAAAATATTTTTAAAAAACCTAGGAAGAACTTGGACGAAAGGTTGTTGAGATTCTAACGAACCTAGATAGCCTTTTGTCTAGATTCATCCTAGATGTGATTTTTTAAATAATTATTTAAAATATAGAAAAATTATAAATTATTTAAAAAACTTGTTAAGAATTATATGAGATTATAAAAATTTATTAGTCATTAAAAAATATTAAAAATCACACTTGGAATGAACTTGGACAAAATGTTGTCAAAGTTCAGATGCTTCTAGACAACAGTTCATTCCAAGCATAGTTTTTAATAGTTTTTAAACATATTTATTAATTTTAATGTTTTTAATGTTTTTTATAACCTCTTATAATTATTAATAATTTTCCATAATTTTTTTATATTTTATTGTAAATTTCTAGTAATTATCTAAAGAACCAAATCTGAAATTGGACAAGTGGTTGTTTAGTTGTCCAAGTTCATCCTAGATATTTTAAAAAAAAAACAATTATTTGGATCTTTTTATTTTTAAAATATTTTTCGACATGTAAAACACCAGCATGATGTAGATGTGGCTGCAACGTGTCGCCAATATGCTTCAGCTCATTCGACTTCATGTCTTCTTTTATTGACAATAATGTCCATTTCAATTAAGACTCAATTGGGAGTTTTTTTTTTTTTAACTAATAAGCCAAAATATATTTTTATTTTCTTACATAATATTATTTATCTTTATGAAAATTTTACATAGGTTTATTCTCTTACTTAAAAATTTTACATAAAATTTTAAAATTATCCAATTATTTCAAATTTTACTTAAAATTTTAAATTTTATTTTTAAATTATTAAAATAATAATGCACATATGACGTGGGATTTGAAAATTTTATTTACCATATTCAATGTTTTAGAATAAGAATAATTAACTTTAATTTAATAATATATATATATCTCAAATAAATGTCAAAAAATAATCTGATAGCATTGGAAAAGGAATACGTCCACGTATCTCCAATGAATGCCATTACTAGCAACTGAATCATTGTATTTGAAATGTATATTCCACAATCATCTTATGAAACTGCTTTCATAATCAAACGGGAATCAATGCAAAGTTTATATTCCGTCTTTTATTTGTATTTCATGCATTAAATGTGTATATATATATTTTGAATAATTTTATTATAAATTTTGATTATATTTATTTTTTGATATAATGTCTAAAATTATTCGTAACTCTTCCCCAACCTATAAATAGGAGGATAATGCGCTTTAGCACACTAAAATTCAAGTCATCCTACTCAATTGAGCTAAGAATCAATCGATTGCATTAAATGTATATACCATTAATAGATTTGATAATGTTATCTTATTGACAAATTTTGTATTTTTAAAATTTTTAATAAATTATTATCAATTAATTTATTATCGATATATAAATTTATACACTAAAATTCACAAAAAATTATTTTGGGTACATGAATGCTAATTATTACCTTGTTATTTAGACTCTTCCCCTTTTCCTTTTTTTTTTTTTAATGCTTTTACGACTTTCAATTTTTTAGTGTGGAGCCTTTGACCTATTGGATTTAAGCAAATGAAACTAAGCTATCACTCAACATCATATATATACATATTAAGCATTAGGTACCTTGAATTTTGTCTCATAAAAAGGTTCATTGCCTCTTATCTCTCATCATTGATATGGTGACATGGTGTGTAATTGCTTACATTAAAGAAGGATTAATAATAATTAGATTTTTTTTAAATTAGAAAATAGTTTTTTTTTTTTACTTTGTTCGTTTTATGGTTTGAGTATAATTATGTTCAAGTTAGGGATGGTATTTAAATAAAGTGCTCCTAATTATATTGACTTCAAGATTTGAATTTGGTTCGAGTGCCTATGGAAGAACTTCACTTCTAAATCTTTGAACTATTTATTGGTTAAATGATTTTTTTTATAACAATAGGTATCCTCGTTCGTTTTATGGTTTGAGCCTAGTTCTATTCAAGTCAGTGGTAGTATTCAAGTAAAGCTCTCCTAACAATGTCGACTCTGGCATGTCGCTCCTTTCTCTGCACAATCTCATAGGTTGCCTAAACAAGACATCCCCACTAGTTCTCTTATTCAAGCTCTTGGACTCGATAATCCACTAGTCTACTTTGGTTAAAAACTCAGTGACGCTTAGACTAGCTCCATAAATCTCATGTATTAGTAGCTTATCATGGATAAAAGCATCGTTAGCCCTGTCCAAAACATAAGGATCCAGCAATCCACTCATGGCCCTCCGACCAACTCAAACTCTAGGGTCCTCCAACCCACTTAAACTCAAGGAACCTCTGATCAACTCAAACTCAAAGGACCTCCAACCCATTTCAGCTCAATCTCGCTAGGCCTTCCAAGCTCATATTGATCGCAATGGCCCATTGGCCAACATAGATGGAGCTTGCAACAACTCCAACGCTACTTAGGCACACTTTTGCACTACTCAGGTGCCCTTAATCTGGCTGCCTCAATAGGACACTTCACTTACTCCAACGATCCTCAAGTGCACTCTAGCTCATTGCCTGTAGGAGCCTTCATTGGTTCTAGTAGCAAGAAATGATTCTCATGTTTATTATTTATCTTTATGTTTTGAGCATAATTATGTCTAAGTTAGGGGTGATATTCAAGTAAAGCCCTCCCAATAATATTGACTCTAAGATTTGAATTTGATTCGAGTTCCTGGGGAAGAACTCTATTTCTACTTCTTTGAACTATTGATTGATTAAATGATTTTTTTTTATAACCATAGGTGTCCTCATTCGTTTTATGATTTGAGGCTAATTTTGTTCAAGTCGGTGGTAGTATCCAGGTAAAGTCCTCCTAACAATGTTGACTCTAATATTTGAACTTGGTCCAAATACATCACTTAAGTATATTAAATGCTTGAAGGCTTTTAGGTCAAGATTTGGCCTTTGAACTTATATTATTCCTGCCTATTTGGTATTTAAATTTATTTTTATCTTATTTTGGTATCTAAATCTTTCTTTCGTTATAGATTTTAGTCCACAAGTTAAGAATGTTAAAAAAAAAAGGTAACATACTCAACCAATAAGAACATATCGCATGTCTACCTAATACAAGCATGAGGTAAAACATGTTAAAACCATGCATATCTCTACCATCCTAATTGGGTTACCAAGTTAATATTAACTTCTAATTGTTGCCATTACATCCAGCCAACAACTCTATGACCTTCATAAAGTATGCAATATGCTACTCAGCTCTAAAGCTCGTTAGAAATAGACCTTGCTACAATCGCCTAACATGTAATGCCTCTAGCCCAACTCGTCCGCCGGATTCGGGTTCAAAGCGTCAGAAATGTACCAAGCTAACTTAAATTTAATTTTTATCTACTTAACTATTTTAAATAGACTAAAGTAAAACTAATAATAAATCTTACAACAAAGATCTTAAGCTTAACTGAAAAATTTTAGTCCTTTAAGGTTTCTGTCTCTAATCGGACTATTCGGTTACAACGAAGCCCAAACTATAGGGGCATTATCAGGTTACAACATATTTGACTCCAAAGCAAAGTCGCTTATTAGCGAGTTCAAATTAACTTAGTGAGTTCTTTCACTACACTATAATTAAACCCCATCGTACGAGGGTAACAACTATAAAATGACTAATCATAAAATTTACTACCTACTCGCTCAAAGGGAATGTTCTCTATCAGGATGGCGGATTCCACTCGATCCTCCGAGCTACTCGATTCGCTATAAGACCTTCATCTGGTCAAACTCGACTGTATCTCATATTCTTTGCCCTATCAGCGAAACTTATCCTTACTTTTTACCATTTCTTCCTTTCATTCACATCGCAAACAGGGTGTTCGTTGAACTCTAACTTACTTGGTTGTACACCTGTTTACCATCATATACCTTAATGGTAATTCTCTAATGTTTCCGCCCAAAGGTCATTATAGCTTACCTCTTTTGGCTGACTTCTAGTCCTTGGTGGACTCCATCTATTTATACCTTAATTTCGTAGGATTTGTTGACATATCCATATTATGCTGACTTTACAGCAGACCTTGCCACTCAGGCGAACCCATACTAATACCACTCTACTAGGCTATCATTTCAGTGGTGTACCTACATTAGACTTCCCTCAAGAAGGAATAGTCTTGACAGACATTATGTCATTTGGACAGAATCCTTATCTTGGGAGTGGAGTTTTCATCCCTCCCACGAGATTTGTTATTCGTGTACAACTTTTTTGAGCTCTCTCTAGGGGCTCTTCATGATGGATCCTTGCCCGTGGTCCTCGAATAATTTCCCTTCTTACCTTTCATAATTTGGCCAGCTCTCGCACGGCTTATCTTCCTCTAATTCTTGTTGGGTCTTCACCCATCTGCCTTATCAGCTTTCACGTCTATCCTTCGATAGGCCTTTCCTTTTCTCATTTTGCTTGCTCTTACTCGCATCTCTCATTAAACTTTTCTCCCACATATGTGGTTTCTCATAATTGTCACACTGCCAGTATACCCCTGACTTGAGTCCCTGCGGACTTTCCACATTTGTTTACTTGCAAAATTAATAGGTTGTCATAGCCAAACCATGGTTTTACACCCTTCTTACTTCGTTCTCTTGCCCTGGCATACTTATCTCGTGTTTACTGTCCCGACAGACTCTATCTGTATTTACTGTCTCAGTGGACTCTATCTATGTTTACTGTCCCAGCGGACTGTCTATTCTGTGTTTATTGTCCCAGCGAACTATCTTTGTTCTGTGTTTATTGTCTTAGCAGACTATCTTTGTGGATGCCATGGAGTATTTCATCCATGGTCTTAAATTGATCTATCATCCTGGCGTACTATCATATGATGCCACGGAGTCTTTCATCAATGGTCTTACTCATTATACCTAGTTTTCATAGCATCTATCGTCTATAGTCTTATGCTATATACCTTATACCTTATACCATGCCGCCATAGGGTCTTTCATCTATATTCTTATGCTACGTACCACATACTAGACTACCATAGCATCTTTCATCTATGGTCTTATGTCATATATCGTTATCACGGTATCACCCTAAAGGACTAGTCTATACCACCGTCGCAATAAATACCTTTCCACGATTCTCATTTCCCAAATCTTCCTCCCAGTACCTCCTTTACACCACCTAACATTGATACTCGAACACTGTAGTTATCCCTCCGTAAGGCTTGGAGCTTCGACCGTCGCAGTTCACTCCCTATTTCCTTTCCTAACTTCATCTATCCCAAAGAGGTTTCTCCCATAATCATGCAAAACATGCACATATCATCATGTTTCATGGCTATGCGATGTATGCCATATTATGATCGTTTTATGCTTATTGACATGCATCTATAAATATTCATGCTATGCAAACATGGCATACTCAAACAGCAAAGATCATTTCAGTAGATTTGGAGTATGGAACTCACCTGAAACTTTATCGTTTCCACAGCTGAGCTTTCTTGAACGCCAGAGCTTGCATTCTCCTAATAGCTAAACATTACAACAAAATATCTACTATTTAAACTTGCATTTCATCTTAAAAACTTAAACTTTCGTAAGCATGCAAAACCTTTAAAATGGTTCTGAAGTCTATAACTTTATCCCTGTAACATCCCAAATTTGGGTCTAGTCGGAACAGTAGTTTCGAGACCACAAATTCGACGAGTAAAATTCTATTTCTATTATATTTTTATGTTCTACAATTTTACGGAAAGATTTCGTAAAAATTTCGTTCAAAAATTTTGACGTTTGAGCACTCAATTTAGTCAAAGGACTAAATTGTAAAAAGTGCAAAAGTTGAGTTCTATATATTAGAGGTGTCAAATTGCTATGAGTTTTAAATTGGAGTCCCTTGAAAGGTAATTAGACCATTGAATAACTTGATGGACAAAATGGGCATGAATAGGACAAAAGTGAAAGAAAAGTCTTAAGGGTATTTTAGTCATTTAGTGTTTTAAATGAATAAAAAGACAAAATATAAGAAAAAAATCTGCTCATCTTCTTCAAGTTGCTGCCGAAAATTTCTAGACTCCATGGCTAAGGGTTTCAAGCTTTTCAAGCTTCATAGTAAGTGTTTTTGAGCCCCGTTTTTAATGTTCATCGTATTTTTGAAATCCCGGTAACTTAGTCTAGCTATTTCTACCATTATTTTGAGCTAGATTTTAGTTTTAAAAATTGACCCATGCTGAATAATTGTGAATTTTGATGAGTTATGGTAGATTATGCATGTCTATGATTAGAGAAACGAGTTTTATTAGATGATTTTCGATGAAATCGTATAAAATGGGTTAAATTGTAAAAGTTATAAATTGGTCATAAGTGTGTGAACTAGTGAGAATTTGATGTTGCCATAGAAGAGAAAAATGATCAGCATGTTATAAAACATAAGAATAAGGGCTAAAGTTTAATTTTCGAGTATTATTGGCAAAAGTGCAAATATGTAAAAGTTTAGGGGTAAAAATGTAATTTTGAAAAAGTTGAGTTAAGGATTGTTTTGAACAGTACATTAATTAAATAAGTGAAATGTGATGTTTTAGACTCCGAAAAATGAGATTTGGACCTAGAACGGGAGGAAAATTGAAAATCGGGAAAGTTGGTAAAATGGCCGCTTTGGTATCGAGGTAAGTTCATATGTTCATTAAGCATTTAATGATGCAAGTTTGAATGTTAGATTGAAATTTTAGTTATTAATACTTTAGTATTGATTTTTCAATATAATTATAATGTTCGATATTGACTCGACATTTTAATGAAAATTTGTATAAATTACATGTAAGATCAAATTAGAAAGGTGGCTTTGTGTAATATCAAGAAAGTATTGAATAGAATAATTTGGGGAGGATAAGTTAGATTGATGATGTGATGAGATTGAGAATGTAATTATGTAAGTTATGTGTAAATAATAGTGATATATTTTTTATATAAATGGTGAATTAATATTGAATGTGGAAGAAAAATTGTTCATGAATTATTCAAGTGTAAGAGTAAATTCCCGGTTGAACATAGGAATAGAAGTGGATACTGGAGACCAGTGTTACAGTGTTACAGTGAGTCCCGGGTGCTGGGTGATCTAGCATGTGTTGCGCATACACTGACGACTTTGTGTGAGCGTGCCCGTGGACATTTCGGTGTTATCGACCAAAGAAAAGTGGTAGCTCTAGCTACCGATCGATGAAAAGTGGTAGCTTTGGCTACTTGATCGCTGAAAAGTGGTAGCTTCGACTACCGATCGCTGAATAGTGGTAGCTTCGGCTACATGACGATGGTAGCTTCTGCTACATATCGCTTAATGGCACTTATGTGCTAATTCTCTACGTATCCGCTTATATTCCGAGTGTTCAACCGGAAAATCGATTAAGTGAAATTATGTGTGACTTTGAAGTGATAAGTGTAGTTATATACCTGTGTAACGAACGAGCAATATGCCCGATGTGTAATCGGAAATTAGAAAGATTGTTATAAGTAAGTAATGAATACAACTAAAGGGAGAAAGACAGAGAGAGCAAAAATTTACAATAAAACTGTTTTGGGCAGCAGCAGTGACGTGAATTTGAAAAATCACCAAAAATAGTAGAAATTGAATTATAAGTTGGATGAGATATTGATTTAAAGATTATTAAGTCTATTTTCATGTAAAAGAAACAGATCAAACAAAGGAGTTTTATATTTTGAGATACTTAAATTCTTGTGAGATTAGTTCAGAATGATTACGTAATCCCCTGTTCTACCTTGGAAAAATTATCAAAAATTGTACAAAAATAATTATGGGATATAAGTTATATGCTTGAAATCCTTAATGAGTCTAGTTTCAAATGAAACAAATTATAACATCATTTGAATTCTGTACAAGGAGAAAATTGATTTTTAGTGAAAAGTGGTCAGAATAGTTGAATAGTGAAATAGGGGAAATTTTAATGAATAAACTGTACTAATTGGCTGAACCAAAAATTCAGAAAATTTTATGGTAACAAGATACGTGAGTTTAGTTTCGGGGAAAATTAGAGGTTTTAAATTTGGAGCTCTGTAGCTCAAGAAATAAATAATTTAGTGACAGCGATTCAAGCGCATGCATTAATGTGAACATGAGTAATAAGGTATAAGCATGTGATTTAATGTTTGTATCAAATTGAGAACTTGTTGTGAGGATTTGTCATGTTGAGGCTTTGATAAGGCTACAAATGAGCAAGTTGGGAAAGTAAGAACTTATCATTATTCATGCAAATTATGGCAACTTGGTAGTAAGCTAAATTCAATGCTAATGCTTATTATTTTTACATGTGAACTTACTAAGCTTTATAAGCTTACCCCCTTTTCTTTCCCATGTTACAGAGTCCTACTAATAAGCTCGGGTTTGAGGTCGTTGGAGATCGCTTCACACTATCAAGCTATTTATGGGCATCTTTATCTATAAATGATTTAAGTTATGGCATGTATAGGGGCTTGACTAAGTCATTTTGTATATGTGTTAATTAATTTGACCAAATGTATTGTTAAGTCTAGTAATGCCTCGTACTTGGTTCCGGTATAGGATACGGGTAAGGGGTGTTACATTTAATGGTATCAGAGCTATGGTTTAGTCGATTCTCGGACTACCATAGTGAGTGTGAGAGTTTAGCTATACATGCCATAATGAGCTATGATAGTGTGACGACTCCCGACAATCGATGTAAATTATTTTATTAGATGATCGCACTTCAACCGAGCTAAATTTGATAGTACAAATAGTGTGTTTATGATGAGTTGAGACTCGTAAAAAAAAATAAGAATAATAGTTTATGATGTTTATGTGATGATGTATAAATTGTGGATAAGAACTTCTTTTGAAATATGAAAGATGAGATGAAAGGAAAGTTTATACTATGATAAGTGTTCATGTTTGATTGGCATTTGTATGATGCTATGAATATAACTGTGAAATTAAGTGTATGTTATGAGTAATTTTACTTGAGATTTATGAATGAAAGTATAAGTGCACTTGTTTGTATAAGATGATAGGAAGGTTGTGTAAAATGAGTATGCATGTTAAGTTACTTGAAACAAAATATATATTGATGAGTGTTAAGTTATATGCATGAATATATAAGAGGCAAGTCGAGAGCGTTACAACTTCACCCCCTTCCAATAAGGTATGTTATATAGAAAATTTATGAAATTCAGATCGAATGGGTTTACAAGTGGAAGACTAAATAGTTGAGTTGTATATTAACCGACAATGTGATCGAGTTGAGAATGGTTTAGTAAATGAACACGATTGCGAGAAAAAATGTCGATTAATACGAAGATAATTCGGATTTCAAAATGTTATAGTTAAAGAAAGGTCGCTCATGTTAATTAACTCATCCGTATGAGACCTAAAGTATGTAATTGCTGGAATTTATTCTGAATTTTTATCTGCTTGCAATTGGAATAATAGCGATTAGTAATGACAGAATTAGATAGTGCAATCATGATTGAGATGTTTTCTTTTCAATTTGGGACATTATCTACTAAAGTAATTGAGAAGTTAGTCTTATTATGGCACTATGATTTTTAAGTCAGTATGAGTATTGTGGCATCGGTATAGTTAAGTGCTTCGATAAGTAACAATTGAAGTAAATTCTACTATAAGTTTAATCTTTCTCTAGATTTGAGAAGAAATTAAAGTTGGCAAAGTGTGAATGATAGGAAGTTCAACTTAGACCTGTGTATTGGTTTTCACTTTTCAAATGATCTTGATATATATATATTTATATATTTATATATATCAGCGAGTTAAAGACAGGATGTTATGGTGTCTAGCACAATGATAATTATTTGTTTATTTGAGAAGTACAGAGATGGATGATACTCCGAGGCGCTTACACTAGTAAGAGTATGAAATGTTATGTACTTGGACTTTGAACCTGATGTTTAAATTTTTAATGGGTAAGAGTATTGAACTTAAATGAGTGTCAAGTACTTCAGAAAGTATTTCATTAACAGAGAATTTTTCATCTGGATAAGTGGTAGTAAGTTCATATGGTTAAAATTAATGATTA
Source organism: Gossypium bickii (assembly GCA_025503065.1). Taxonomy (NCBI): domain Eukaryota; kingdom Viridiplantae; phylum Streptophyta; class Magnoliopsida; order Malvales; family Malvaceae; genus Gossypium; species Gossypium bickii. Next base: position 131,326,404 of record CP106713.1, read on the forward strand.
AATGTTAATTTTATGAATTATATCATGTATGATGAGATATAATTGTTGATGAATTGAGAACAAAATGACAATGCGAAAAGTGATTAAATGATCAAATTGAGCGGAACGTCGATTTGAGTACTTCGATCGGACAAGTGATAAGTAGTAGCTTCAAATACACTTATCTGATCAGTGACAAATGACAAGTGATAAGTGGTAGCTTTAGCTACACTTATCTGTGATCAGTGACAAGTGATAAATGTGATCCGTGTAAGACCGTGGCAGGGCTATGCCTTCGGAAAGTGATAAGTGATCATACGTAAGACCATAGTTATACTATGGCAAAGTGGAAGTGAAGTACTCAATTTTCCGTAAACTGTTCCCTAATTTGATTAAGGATGGTAAGTTAAAAAAAAAAAAAAAAAAAGCCCAAAAGAGTTAAAGTAAATGTTTTGGGCATATGAATATGAACTCGATACTTCCGACTCAGTATTCGAGATGTTGATATGTCGGCTGCAATTAAGTTGAATGTTAAGTGTATTCGTGGATTCACGATATCGATGATAATATTAAAATGATAATAAGGCGGGACTATTGTGAATTTTGTATCAGTTTCCCTCAATCTTGAGATCAAGAGATATGCTAGTGGGTTGTTTTTGAACGTTTGACTGAATTAGTATAATAATTTCAATATGTATCGATTCTTTATTTGACAGAATTGACTGAGTTATATTGGGATTTAGATCGATGACAGAGTGTTTCTAAAAGTATCATCTTAAAAAGGGTTATTTAGTGATGTTGGAAATCGTGAGAAAGATATTAAACTTCATTCTAAAGATTTTCGGGGACGAAAATCCTAAAAGGGGGGAGAGTTGTAACATCCCAAATTTGGGTCTAGTCGGAACAGTAGTTTCGAGACCACAAATTCGACGAGTAAAATTCTATTTCTATTATATTTTTATGTTCTACAATTTTACGAAAAGATTTCGTAAAAATTTTGTTCAAAAATTTTGACGTTTGAGCACTCAATTTAGTCAAAGGACTAAATTGTAAAAAGTGCAAAAGTTGAGTTCTATATATTAGAGGTATCAAATTGCTATGAGTTTTAAATTGGAGTCCCTTGAAAGGTAATTAGACCATTGAATAACTTGATGGACAAAAATGGGCATGAATAGGACAAAAGTGAAAGAAAAGTCTTAAGGGTATTTTAGTCATTTAGTGTTTTAAATGAATAAAAGACAAAATATAAGAAAAAATCTGCTCATCTTCTTCAAGTTGCTGCCGAAAATTTCTAGACTCCATGGCTAAGGGTTTCAAGCTTTTCAAGCTTCATAGTAAGTGTTTTTGAGCCCTGCTTTTTAATGTTCATCGTATTTTTGAAATCCCAGAACTTAGTCTAGCTATTTCTACCATTATTTTGAGCTAGATTTTAGTTTTAAAAATTGACCCATGCTGAATAATTGTGAATTTTGATGAGTTATGGTAGATTATGCATGTCTATGATTAGAGAAACGAGTTTTATTAGATGATTTTCGATGAAATCGTATAAAAGGGGTTAAATTGTAAAAGTTATAAATTGGTCATAAGTGTGTGAACTAGTGAGAATTTGATGTTGCCATAGAAGAGAAAATGATCAGCATGTTATAAAACATAAGAATAAGGGCTAAAGTTTAATTTTCTAGTATTGGGGCAAAAGTGCAAATATGTAAAAGTTTAGGGGTAAAAATGTAATTTTGAAAAAGTTGAGTTAAGGATTGTTTTGAACAGTACATTAATTAAATAAGTGAAATGTGATGTTTTAGACTCCGAAAAATGAGATTTGGACCTAGAACGGGAGGAAAATTAAAAATCGGGAAAGTTGGTAAAATGGCCGTTTTGGTATCGAGGTAAGTTCATATGTTCATTAAGCATTTAATGATGCAAGTTTGAATGTTAGATTGAAATTTTAGTTATTAATACTTTAGTATTGATTTTTCAATATAATTATAATGTTCGATATTGACTCGACATTTTAATGAAAATTTGTATAAATTACATGTAAGATCAAATTAGAAAGGTGGCTTTGTGTAATATCAAGAAAGTATTGAATAGAATAATTTGGGGAGGATAAGTTAGATTGATGATGTGATGAGATTGAGAATGTAATTATGTAAGTTATGTGTAAATAATAGTGATATATTTTTTATATAAATGGTGAATTAATATTGAATGTGGAAGAAAAATTGTTCATGAATTATTCAAGTGTAAGAGTAAATTCCCGGTTGAACATAGGAATAGAAGTGGATACCGAGACCAGATGTTACAAAGATGTTACATGAGTCCCGGGTGCTGGGTGATCTAGCATGTGTTGCAGACACCTGACAGCTTGTGTGAGCAGGCCCGTGGACATTTCCAGTGTTATCGACCAGTGAAAAGTGGTAGCTCTAGCTACCTGATCAGTGAAAAGTGGTAGCTTTGGCTACTTGATCAGTGAAAAGTGGTAGCTTCGACTACCTGATCAGTGAATAGTGGTAGCTTCGGCTACATGACAGTGGTAGCTTCGGCTACATATCAGTGTGGCACTTATGTGCTAATTCTCTACGTATCCGTGTATATTCCGAGTGTTTAACTGGAAAATCGATTGAGTGAAATTATGTGTGACTTTGAAGTGATAAGTGTAGTTATATACCTGTGTAACGAACGAGCAATATGCCCGATGTGTAATCGGAAATTAGAAAGATTGTTATAAGTAAGTAATGAATACAACTAAAGGGAGAAAGACAGAGAGAGCAAAAATTTACAATAAAACTGTTTTGGGCAGCAGCAGTGACGTGAATTTGAAAAATCACCAAAAATAGTAGAAATTGAATTATAAGTTGGATGAGATATTGATTTAAAGATTATTAAGTCTATTTTCATGTAAAAGAAACAGAGCAAACAAAGGAGTTTTATATTTTGAGATACTTAAATTCTTGTGAGATTAGTTCAGAATGATTACGTGATCCCCTGTTCTACGTTGGAAAAATTATCAAAAATTGTACAAAAATAATTATGGGATATAAGTTATATGCTTGAAATCCTTAATGAGCCTAGTTTCAAATGAAACAAATTATAACATCATTTGAATTCTGTACAAGGAGAAAATTGATTTTTAGTGAAAAGTGGTCAGAATAGTCAAATAGTGAAACAGGGGAAATTTTAATGAATAAACTGTACTAATTGGCTGAACCAAAAATTCAAAAAATTTTATGGTAACAAGATACGTGAGTCTAGTTTCGGGGAAAATTAGAGGTTTTAAATTTGGAGCTCTGTAGCTCAAGAAATAAATAATTTAGTGACAGCGATTCAAGCAGATGAGATTAATGTGAACATGAGTAATAAGGTATAAGCATGTGATTTAATGTTTGTATCAAATTGAGAACTTGTTGTGAGGATTTGTCATGTTGAGGCTTTGATAAGGCTACAAATGAGCAAGTTGGGAAAGTAAGAACTTATCATTATTCATGCAAATTATGGCAACTTGGTAGTAAGCTAAATTCATTGCTAATGCTTATTATTTTTACATGTGAACTTACTAAGCTTTATAAGCTTACCCCCTTTTCTTTCCCATGTTACAGAGTCCTACTAAATAAGCTCGGGTTTGAGGTCGTTGGAGATCGCTTCACACTATCAAGATATTTATGGGCATCTTTATCTATAAATGATTTAAGTTATGGCATGTATAGGGGCTTGACTAAGTCATTTTGTATATGTGTTAATTAATTTGACCAAATGTATTGTTAAGTCTAGTAATGCCTCGTACTTGGTTCCGGCATAGGATACGGGTAAGGGGTGTTACAATCCCCTTAACTTTTATGTACATAAAAGGGCTAAAAACCTTACCAGCTTTCTGGTTTCTCTACTCATCCTTCTCGAACCTTATGAAGTTTGTTCCATACAGAACCTTCCATGGCTATTCCTTCTTCAAGCTATTGAAGAAGGTGAAGAAGAGAAAATGAAACAAAGTTGAAAAGAAAATCATCCTTAGGAAGTCATTTCCTAACTATTTATAGCCCTTCCTACGCTATTATTATGTCTCCCACTAAAGAACCGGTGGGTTCCATTCTAACCGAACTAGAATTGGTTCTCAACCATGTCCAATTCAGTTTTTAACTTTCTCGTTCCTTCTAATAGAAACCGCTAACCTGCGATCTCTTTCAATTTAGTCTTCCACTTATTTCTAATTTTTGAGTTATTAGAAATTCGAGTGTTACATAACAAATAATGCATCAAGTTTGATCTGCCACAATTTGTTGTGACAAATTAAACTCTTTTCAACACTTAATGAGCTTGTATCGAGCAATTTGTTATCTTTTTATTTAGTTAATGAACTTAGCTAGTTTTACATTCTTAGTTAGTATTACATTTGAATTCAAAAAATAAGCTTTTTAGTGTGTTTTATGACCTATTAGGCCAATCTAGGCTGTAACAGCCCGATTTTGGGGCTATTCGGGACAGTGGTTTCGGGACCACTAACCCGAGGTTGAATAAAATTATTTTTAACATTATTTTATGTGTCATAGCATGATTATAAGGATGCATGAAAATTTTGGTGCATTAATTTTAGTGATTTAAGGCTTAATTGCGAAAAATGATTAAATCGCATAAAGTGCAAAAGTTCTATTTTACAAGCTAGAAGTATTAAATAGATAAGGAACTTTAAATTGAAGGTCTTGAATGTGAAATTAGACCTTCCTAATGTTGATAGCCGGCCATAGGGGACAATAGACTCAAAATTGGTCTAAATTGGACAATAGACTAATTTGAAGGAAATAAATAAAATAAGAAAAGATGATACCATTTTTATTCATCATCTTCAACACCAAAAATACCAGCATAGAGGGGGGTTTTGAAAGCTTTGAAATTTTAGCAACTTATCCTCACACAAGTAAGTGATTTTGGTGGTTTTAGTTGATAATTTTTGTACTTTTGGAACCCCTAAAGCTTAAGCTAGCTAATGAGGGGACCAATTTGCAATATGGTTAAAAGTCTAGAGACTTTCCATGAGAGATTTTATGTTGTTTGCTGAGTTTTTATAGAAGAAAATGGATGTTAGTGAGTTAAGGAACAACTTTTGTGAAAGGTGTTACCATAAAAACACTTAAATGTGACTAAGTTGTAAAAGTTGAAATTGTGTAATAGATGCATGAAATAGTTAGAATCATTAATAGTTGTAAGAGAAATAAATGTTCATCTAGGCTTGTTTATTGAGAAAATGTGATTAAAAATTATTTACGAGCCTAGGGACAAAATCATAATTTTGCCATAGTACAAGGGCAAAATGGTCATTTTTTCTCAAGTAGAGATTATGATGTATCATGATTATAAAATGATTGAATAAGTGAATTTTGTTGTTATATATCAAGAAGAGCGCGGGATTAACCTTGACTGGGGAAAAGGCAAGGTTTCGAATTAAACCGCAAATTAACACATTTTGCACCGAGGTAAGTTTATGTGTAAATGATGCATCTTAAATACACATGTTTTTACTTATTGGTGCATTGTATGATTGAGAAAATTTACAATTTAAATGAATTGAATTCGGTAGATAATAAATAATTTCCGTATGAGCGTTGAAATAGATATGTAAATATGGAATAGTATCCGTAGTAATTAATGGTGGGCTGTGTGCCATACCACCTTAATTATTCTTGTTGGTGGGCTATGTGCGATACCACCTTATTACTTATTCACGATGGGCTGTGTGCGATACCATCGTTTATATTAACATTTGGTGAGCTATGTGAGATACCATCCTGTTAAAGATTAATGGTGGGCTAAGTCCGAAACCACCGAGTGTTTGGTAATACTATGAATGGCTTATTGTGAAATTGTGATGTGTTGTTTCATGTGAGCATGTGGTGATAAGTGCAGGGATGTATGTTAAATAATATGAGCATTTGGCTTGTGATATAGTTGGAATGTGGTAAGAGATGAAATTAGTAAGCATGATCTTGGAATGTGGATTGCTCTTACTTATTATGTAATGCTATTCATTGATTAGCACATATTGTAATGTTTGTTGTTTACATGTAAGCTTACTAAGCTTAAAGCTTACTCCCTTTCTTTTCCCTTATTTTATAGTGTCAAAGAGCCGGGTCGAGATACGAAGATAATTGAAAGATCAGCCACACTATTAGCTCATCTCGATATATCTAGACTTAGTATTTTGAGTATGGCATGTATACAAGCTAGACTAGGTGAATTGTTTTGTTATTTTGGCTAAGTAGGTATTGGTTCCTTTAAAGCTAAACTCTTTTGTATATTGCCATAGTTGATGTCTCAATATTACTAATTTAAGAAAAGATGAAGTTATTCATGGAAGTATATATTGCAAATTTGAGTTGCTTAGTGATTTGTTGAATGGAATTATGTTGTGTGAGCTAGGGTGATGAAAAGAGCTTGGCAAATAGCCTTGTTCTTGTCTACACGGGTAGCCACACGGGTGTGTGTCTAGGCCATGTGAGACATATGGGCAATCTCATGGGTGTGTAACGAGACCATGTGTCCCCTACATGTTAGTGTTTCAAGTCAGTGTCGACCACAGGCTAGCCACACGATCGTGTACCTAGGCCATGTGCCTCATATAAGGTTACTGACATCACAAACAGAATGCCCAGGTTTTTACACATGGGCAAGGACACGAGCGTGTCTATGACGTGTGGAGCACACGGGCCAAGAACACGGGTGTATGTCTGGCCGTGTTAAAACCCCTGTAGGTTCGAAATAAAAATAAATCCCACACGGGTTAGGGACATGGTCCCATTTCACACGGGTTTGTGGCCCTTGTTTAGACAAAATTTTTAAATGCACAAAAATTCTTGGTTGGGTTCCGAGACCCTCCGTATGCTTGATTAAGGCCTCGTAGACCCTTAATGAGAATGTATTCATTGTTAATGAGAAATGTTAAGTTGAGATGAAGTTTTATAGCTTAAAGTTGTATGACCAAGTGAGTTAAGTACGGTAACGCCTCGTACCCGGTTCCAGCGTAGAATATGGGTAAGGGGTGTTACATAGGCCAAAGGAAGGACTAATGTGTTGTTTGAGTGTGCAGGATGACATTTTAGGTCAATTAGTCAGTGGACTGCCCCGGATGCCACAACATTCAAAGAGGATGTCGCGACAACAAACTTCAAACCTCAAAGGGAGCATTAACACTTCGATTTTGCGACAACCAACTTTGAAGCAAGATGTGTTACATTCAAAATCCAATGTTACGACACTAGCTATAAGGTGTTGCAACACCGATTCGACGAGGCTCAATTATCAACTAAGGGTGTTTTTCATTTGCACAACCTTAATTAACACATTTAGTCGTTTGTATTTGACCTAATTCGGTCATCTAACAACATTACTATAAATACTGGTGCTCGGGACTTAATTAGGGGGCTTTTGGGGATTAGTAATTTTTTTGTTTTATATTTAGGGTTTTATTTGTAGTTTCATTGTTCAGACAATTTTCTACTTCAATTCAAGTTTAGTTTTTAGTTCTTTTTGTAATTCTACTAGTTTACTTTTGTTTCTACTTCAATCGAGTCACAATCAACATCTTTCCAAGGGTTTTACGAATCAATTGTCAACAATCATTTACGGATCTTCAACTAATATCAATAAGTTCTCAAACATATACTCACCCAATCGTTAGTCACCTTAGCATTACCACTATACAACTTTAGCCTTAACCTTGCTACTCCATACACCCAATGGTCACTCAAGTCAAGATTGAGAGCTTTAAACTAATAACCTTCTAATGTTAGATGACACACTTTGAACCGACTTAAATTCATGATGCTATAAAATTAAGGGAGTGGAGAAATCCAATACATAATAAACTTGTCTCCTTGACCAAAACTAGCACATGAATTTGTACCTTTACCCCAGATTGCACTCTTATTTGATGCAAATGGATTTTTAGGCTCAATAAAAATTTTGACTGTTCGATAGTAAGACATAAGGCCTCTTCTTTGTTGCAAAAAGTTATTCACGACATCCTAGTTTTGATTACCAAGAAATACGTAGCCTTAATGTCAAACCAATGATAGTATGAACATTTCCCACCCTAGCACTATCATACAATTACATTCTCTAGAAAATTTACATTAATGACGCATTCTTAAATTATAATCTGGTTGAAGAGGTATACATAAACCAGTCTCTAATGATTAAGTAGATAAAAGTTAATGGATGACCACTATTGTGTCACCTCTACAAATCTTTATATGGCCTACACTAGGCCTCTAAGCTTGGTTCAAAAAATTGAAGAACTATCTTTTGAAAACACTTGACTTCATTAAATCATGTTTTGATCCCTCATTTTCATCAAACATGTTAATAACATTAAGATCTTTCTAATGGTTTACATTGATGACACCGTGATCATTAATGCTAACCTTGAGGAGATTAATTATTTTTGCCATCAAATAGAAATTGTCCTTAAGAGACCTAGGACATCTCAATTATTTGCTAGGCATAGACATTTAGCCTACCCAAGGAGGATTAATTCTTAGCAAAAAAAAAAAAAAAAAAAGACATATACTTGACTTACTTCAAAAGATAAACATGTTTGGTGCAACTTATACTTCAACACCCATGACCATAGCCCCACTAGTATTAGCTACAAATAGTGTTCTACATCCTAATGCCATACACAACTCAACTAAACATCGATTACAATATCAATAAAGTTAGCTTTTTGTAGGAGCCACTAGACAAGCTTTTGGAAATATGTAAAATACACCCTTTTCTTACTTCAAAAAACATTGCACCATGCATTAATCTCTATATTTTCTACTGAACCAAATCTCATAGTTTATTCTAATTCAAATTAGGGAAGTATTATAGATGACAGCATGATTACTGTTGGTCATTGCCTCTCTTTTTTAGGTAACCCAATTGCTTGAAGCTTCAAATAATGGGGAGTTTCTTGATTATCAGTTGAAGTTAAGTAAGCTGTGCTTCTGATTTAGTGTAATAACACTAGTGCAATGCCTCAATTAGCCAACCCTATTCAGCATTCCAGATTAAAGCATCTTGAACTTGACCTTTGGTTTTGTCTGTAAAATAGTGATGGAAGGGTTGGTTCAAGTCAACTATGGCTCAGTTGCGGACCAAGTTGTAGATGCATTTATCGCAGGCCAGGACTTTAGCCTAACACACCACGTGGCCTTAGAGAGTGAATTTGCTTTAAATTTGCCTAAGTCACAGCTTGAATCTCAAAATTTTGAGAATCTCAAAGAGAATTATCTAAGGTACTGATATTAGAAAGTAACTAAGCAAAGTAAGCAAGATGATAAGAAAGAAAGCAAAGCTTGAGTAAATGCTCTCAAGTTGATTACTGAGTAAAGAATGATTACAAGATTGAGTGATTACAAATGAGGTAGGGAAGTCTTCTATTTTTGTTGAGTTCTTCTACATCCAACAGTACAAATCAAATTACATCAATTATTGAGATTCAAGTCTATCTACAAGATAAAGTCCTAAGGAATTTAAACTCTCAATAATTTTATCCTTAGGATTACAAAATTACCTTGGTAACTAGAATTTGTTAGATGTTTTACTAGGCCACTAGGCTTCAAGTAGATGGATTTTCCACAATGTTCCAAGAATTGAGCCAATACTAATGGGTTGAGTGATCAATTTGCTCAAACGATCACCTCGACTTGTTTTGTGCCCTTTGGTAATAATTATATGCGCAAGCCATGATACATTCATGAAGCCTTTGTCAACAAATTTCTATCAACTTTCAACCAAAGGGCAAAGCCAAAAAATTACCTTTGAGGGGCCTGCAGAAATGAAACATAAACTTTTAGAGTGGCAAATTGTAATTTTAACATTATACTAACTTTTCCTTTCATAAATTTCAGAACGACAGACTAAAAAACATATTTACCATTTTGAGAATAGACAATTTGAGAGCCAAAACCACTGCATGCCCGTTGTCTATTCCATTACTTTCAACATATCATTATCATCCAGTGAATTTAATATTCAAATCTGACTTTTCATAACTATTTCTTCTATCCCCAAATTAGACCTGTTGAATGTATTATAAAAAGAAAATGTATAAACATAGTTTTTAAATCAAATTACATTGAAATGCCTGTTAGTTAAAAGGTCGAAATCCTCACTCATTTCTTAAAGTTCCTCAAAAAGTTGGTACCCTGAACCAACACAAGGAGTAGGGCCGACCAGTCCCTAGTTCAAAGAACGTAAAAAGGGAATCCATGCAAAAAAGATAAAATAAAAATTATATGTTAGGTACATGAACGAAAGCTTACAGTGTAAACCCAATAATTATTGTGAACTAACATGAAAAGAAGTTGATACTTTGACTTCTGTTACTAGTCGTGGTAACAAATTAAATTAATTAATAAATTAAGCTATCAACATCAAAGTATAGGTACCATGAACAAAGGGGGCTTATTTGTTTTTGTTTTCATTGTAAAAGGGTTCACCGTCTCTCTTGCTTGTCATCTTCTCATGGGGGCAAACTCTTTTCTCATTAATTTAATTTGGCCCATAACTGTTTTCTTCAATTTAAATACACATGTGTTGAGCTATTCATTCTAAATATTTTAAAAACCATTTTATTTACATTTTAATTGGGATGAATCAAATTGGGTCGGGTCGAGTCGAGTTGAGTCAAGTTAAATAGGTCATTTAACCCATGGACAGAGGTGAAGTCAGAATAATTTTTTAGGGTGGGTTAAATGAACTTTTAATTTTTTATAGTTTATATATTTATAATTTTTAAAGGATTAAATCAAATTTTTATAATTTTAAGGGACCAAAGTACAATTTTACCTTTACTAATTTAAAATTGTAAAAAAATTTAAATAGTAATTTTCCATTTCAGGGGGGCCGGCCCCTGCCACCCCCTAGATTTACCTCTGCCTATGGATAGCTCTAATCAAGATCAAGCTTCGTAAACATGCATATTTGCTGCACATAGAGCTTGTTTGATCTACCTTACCAAGGATAAGTATGAACCCTCCTCTACATAGCTCGCACGTGGAATTTTATCTAACTCATTTCAATCTCATTATTGCCTATCTAGAACACTATTGTGCTACCTAAGCGGAGAATCATAATGAGACTTATGCCAAACACGTTTCAAGATATGAGAAGGGGCTTATGCTTCTCTTACTACCTTTGAACCCCACCATCCTAAAGCTTCTCATTCTTCCTCCCACAGCTCTGAATCACCATTTCCTCCTCCTACCTCCTTTGTCCCTCAACATTGCCCTTTGACCATGGCGACTTGATATTTCTTTTAAATACTTGATCAAATATTAAATAAAAATAAAAGTGGGTCTTATACCAATATGTTGGAAGGAGCTTAACACATTCCAAAATTTTGAATGTTAGCCAAATTTAATGCACTTAGAAACATGTTTGAAATATGTATATGGCTGTTATTGAACTGTCATCCGCTGGTAATTTTGATGATGCCAAGGTTCACTGCTCAACTCTCACTCCATTAATAATCCCCCACCCTCTAGAACATAGTGATATAAAATATTTTAATAAGAAAGAACCAGTGAATCAAAGCAAGTGAAAATCCTTCATGGGTTGGTCTTGAACTGTCACACATGTGGCATATGTCAAAATGTTCCTTCCAATTTTTAATAATTTAATTAGCTAATGAGTAAATTACCTTTAAAAGCACTCAATATATAATAAACTATAAATGAAATCCCACACGCGAGATATAAAAAAAGGGGTTAAATGGACCGACTTTTTTATAGAATAGTGGACTAAATTGAGTAGTGAATTAAATGATTAGAGAAAAGACACTAGTAATATAAATATTAAGGGTACCATAAAACAATAGATAATAAATAATTAAGGACCAAACTAAATCTGATGAGACAGTTCAAGATTAGCTAAAACAGTTGAGATTCTTAGCCGACTTTGCTTGGTATTAGGGGATGACAGCCAATCCAATTTTTTTCAACTTTAAATTAGTGGGATTCTTAATTTTTTTCTTTATTTTTTATTTACTGTTTTGCATGAAAAGAAATTGATTTGCCATGGAATATGGAATCTATCTGAAATTTGTGGATATATTGATTACAGAATATTTATAAAAAAAATTAAGTTTGTAGAGATAGTAACATTTTTTAATTTAAGTCGATTGGATCTTAACTCGATTGATATAAGTATTGTTGCCGATCCAAGAGGATGTGAGTTCAAGTCTGTTGAAGCGTATTATCCTCCTATTTATGGTGTTGAGAAAGGGTTATGGGTAATTCTAATTATTATGTTAAAAAAACAGATATAATCAAAACCTATATTGAAATTGTTCAAAAAATTATTAAAAAATTATTTTTTTTACTATAAATTTACCAAATTTGGTTATCATATTTTACCAAAATATTGGTGAAAAACACATGAATTTCAAGTGCTACATTTTACTAATTTGTTGGGTATAATTTATTAAACTGTTGACTTTTGTTTATTTCTTATGTATATATTTATTTCCTAAGTCAATAATTTAAGAGTAGGATTTAATAGTATTACTTTAGTGTATTATTTTTTCAAATTTCATAAAGTTTAAGGACCGAATCCTTATAAATTAAAAGGACTAATTGCTGAGGTTTTATCAAGTAAAGGGAAAAATTAATGTATAAATTCTCGTGTTCGAAACTCATCATGTGTAATTATACGTGTAGGTTTCAAAGTCTCCCTATGTGTGGATTGTTGTTTGATTTAGCCGGTTTTGTCTGAATTTTTTCAATTCTTAGTCTATTTATGCTATAATAATTTGATTGTACTTGTTCGGGCATCTTTATGTATGGTTGTGTTGAAATAGTTTAATTCTACTTATTCGGGATCTATATTTATATTTTTACTTTAATTGTACTATTACTATAAACTTTAAAAAAGCATTCTCTCTTAAAAGATATATACATAAATGTCAGTTGAGTTTTGGCTCGATTAGCATGGGCATTGTTACCAATGCAAAAGGACATAAGTTTGAGTGCACTGAAGCACATTATTCTGTTATTTATAGATTAGGGAGTGGTTATGAGTAATTTTAGACATTATGAGCTCGATATAATTAAAACTTATAATAAAATTGTTTAAAATATATATTTCTTTATTTGTTTTCTTAAATATATATTGTAATACGACTATTTTTAAAAATAAATTCTATATATTTTTTTATATTGGGAAATGACGTCTTACTATATATGTTTTTTTCTTAATTTCAAATGTTGGCACAATTCATAATTCAATCTAACTTATGCAAATGAAATCTTAGTATGATTAAGGCTTTGACAACAAAAATAATTAATATAATATCATTAAACTATTATTAAATTTACGTTTTGGTTATTAAATTTTAAAAAATTATAAAATAGATATTAAATTATTCGAAAGTTTTCATTTATGTCATTAGATTGTTAAAATCATTGATATATGGTATTTTCTGTTCAACCGCCTATACAAATCGAAAGCTCTCATTCCCTTTCTCTTCTACAATTTAATTTTTTTTTTCATGAAACAGTTTTAAATGTCACAAATCTATAAACCAATATCCAAACAACTTTCTTCTCCAATTACCGACACTAATTATCAGATCGACTTGAATCTAAGGTATGTTCTTCTACTTGGTAATAGGTACTAACCAATTGTACTGATTGTCAAATAGTTGCTTAAAGCTCGTTAGCTAGACTTAAAAAAAAAACACTTAACAGCCTAATGACTTCAATAAAAACTTTCGAATAATTCAATAATCATTTTATAATTTTTTGAAGTGACTAAAACATAAACATACTAATAATGTTATAATATTAGGTGCGGATCACCTTAAATATAATGTGTGAATGCTTTTCCAGATTTATTAAAAGTTTAAGTCCTGTTATACTAAATTCTATCAAAATTTATTCTAATCTAAATTCAAATATGTTTCAGTTTTCAATACGATTGTATTATACTAATTTATTCAATATTTTTGAGATTTGCATCTACATCTAAAACTTAGTTTTAAAAAGAAATCTCATATAACCAAAATCCCATATTCACAAAATCACAAGTGATTTGAAATTATTGCAATTATTTGAGATAAAATCTTTTGATTAAAAGGAAAAAATATTTCCAAAAAAAAAGATGGAGACAAGAGAATTGACTTAAACCTCAACTCACTTGCCAACTCACTAGACAAAAAAATATCCATTCTTTTTCCCCCGTCAAATTATAGAATAAAATAATCCATCTGATTTTTCAATCAATCAATTAAAAAAGGAAAAAACAAACCCAAATCTACCATATTCATGCACCCAAATCTCTATAAATAGTTGCCCTCCATTCACAATCTTCAAATCCATAACCAGTGAACTGAAAAAAGATAACCCAGGATTTTAAAGACAAAAAAAATGCCTTCTTCTCCGTTGATTCTTATCTCAAAAACAATGATTTTCCCAGACCAAAAATCAAAGCTTGAAGACCTCAAGCTTTCAGTTTCAGATCTTCCTATGCTATCTTGCCATTACATTCAAAAAGGTTGCCTCTTTACTCGCCCTTCAATCCCCATTAATTCACTGATTTCCCTTCTCAAACAATCCTTGTCCAAGACGCTGTCGTTTTTCCCTCCTCTCGCCGGTCGTTTTTACACAGACCCAAATGGTTACATTTACATTACTTGTAACGACGCCGGCGTTGAATTCCACCATGCCAAATGTGACACCAAGTTCATCCGTGACGTCATCGGTCCGGTTCATGTACCGGAGTTGGTTAAAGAGTTTTTCACCTTTGATAAAACGGTGAGTTATCAAGGACATTATAAACCGATCATGGCGGTCCAATTCACTGAGTTAGCTGATGGGGTTTTTATTGGGTGCTCAGTTAACCATGCGGTGACTGACGGTACGTCGTTTTGGAACTTTTTCAATACTTTTGCTGAAATTTGCCGGAAAGTTAGTAATAACAATAATCAGAGTGTTGAAAAAATTTCCCGGCGGCCGGATTTTTCACGGGAATCGGTTTTGATTTCGTCGGCGGTTTTGCGAGTACCGGAAGGAGGACCCAAAGTTACTTTTAACGAAAACGAGCCATTACGTGAGAGAATTTTCAGTTTTAGCAGAGAAGCTATAATGGAACTTAAAGCTAAAGTTAACAACAAAAACGATGCGTTTCAACTCACCGCCGGCGATTTCAACTTCAACGCCGTTGAAATTATGGGGAAACAAAGTAACGACAAGTATTTACCGGGAATTTTCGATAATTTTTTCAAATGCGCCGCCGTTTCAACTACGCCGGAGATTTCATCGTTTCAGTCACTCTCAGCTCTTCTATGGCGAGCAGTCACACGAGCAAGGAAACTTCCGGCTACCAAAACGACGACGTTTAGAATGGCGGTGAATTGCCGTCACAGGTTGAACCCAAAAATGGATCCTTTATATTTCGGAAACGCAATTCAAAGCATTCCGACATTCGCATCGGCCAGTGACGTCACGTCACGTGACATACGGTGGTGCGCCGAGCAATTGAACGAAAGCGTGAAAGCTCACGACGATGAGACAGTTCGTCGTTTTATTCGTAATTGGGAAAAGGATCCACGGTGTTTTCCCTTGGGGAATTTCGATGGTGCGTCGATGACGATGGGGAGTTCACCGAGGTTTCCGATGTACGACAATGATTTTGGATGGGGTCGGCCGTTGGCAGTTAGGAGTGGCGGAGCTAATAAATTTGATGGGAAGATCTCCGCCTTTCCAGGGCGGGAAGGGAACGGTAGCGTTGATTTAGAGGTGGTTTTGGCGCCAGAAACGATGGCCGGGATTGCGTCGGATCACGAGTTCATGCAATATGTAACCGTTTAAAATCGAACGGTGTAGATGTATTTTTATGCTGGCACGTGTTATGTTTTAGACCGTTAGATGGGTTGGATTTTAAGTAAAGATGGGTCCAGGATTATGGGGTTGGTGGTTGTCATAACGGTCTTGATGTTTGTGATCTAATATATGTAACATAGTAATTATCGGTTAAATAAATAATAATTTTGGAATTAAAATTTCATATAATCATAATTATAAGTTATAATTAATCAAATGTGTCGGTAATTAAGGTTTTCGGAGCGGGATTAATAGTTAAATCGGTTAGATAACCAGTTTTCAACCTGATCAATTTGGTTTAGTTGGTTCGACTGTTAGTTCAATAGGTTCATAAGTCAATCGATTCAATTCCTTATTCTAGATTGGTATTTCGATTGGTCTGATTTTAAAAACAATGATGAAAATTAAATCTATTCATGAATTAGGTTATCTATTTAAATCCAAAATTGAATTTGATATTCGGAAAAAATAGAAAAAAGTACTAAGCTCAAAAAATAAGTTCAACAAGAAAACTTAAGCGTGTTTAAAATATTACTCGAGCTTTTACTCCATCATTCAATACTCAACTTTGATCTTGACTCAGTTTTCTAATTATGTATTTTTTTTTTTAGATAATGTAATTTATATAAAATAAAAAGTAGATCTATACTATTATATAACACTATAATATAAATTAGATTACACGTGGGTGAAAAAGACTTATATATATATATAAGAGTTTATATCTACAAAATGTGACCATGGTTAAATTTTGAAAATTAGTGCTTTAGGTTCAGAAGTCATCATAATAATATTTTGTTTTAAGTGTGATAAGTTACAAATTTGAATACTCACAAGTATCAAACAATTATAAGAAGACTATCCGAGTAATTACAAAATAGAAACAAAAACATCTTTACATTAATATCGGTTACTTTGTAACGTAAAGGGCTTTTAATTATTTTCCTACTGAATTGGTATCTAATTGACTTTAGACACCAACTCAATCAATATCTTCAATAATAGTTTAAATATTAAAAATAATAAGCATTTATGTTAAAAATTTAATACCCAACAAAATAAATTATTAAATATTAAATTTAAATACCACCTTAGGTGCCGTGGCAAATCACATAAATCTCAAGAAAATAACATAAGTTCAAATTTTAGAGACAAAATTGTTAAAATGAGCAGCTGTAAACTTCGAACATAAACAATAAAACGAATATGAAAAATTAAACTTAAATTAATTATTTATAAATACAAACAAACTTTATTTTGAATCCCACCGAACTTAAACAAGTATAAAATATGTTAATGTTATACCTAAAATTTTTGTTTTTCTTTCTCTTTGGGTGTAAATTAATTGGTGGGTCGAGTGTTGGACAAAAGTCGGCATGCATTGTTAGAATATTCTTCTAAAAAAGGTGACTTGGTTCATTGATCATTTATACGTACGTAGTATATAGTTCAAAAATATAGGTTTAATTATATGAAAAGTTGAATTAAGGGACTAGTTTGGTGAACAAACATATATAATTACAACAACCCTTAATTTACGTGTGACATATGTTAAATAAAAGAAATTCAGAAAACATATATAATGAGGAAAATTTATATTTTGTTTGGTAAAATTCCACTTTCAATAGAATCAAATAGAGTCTATATTAAAGTTAGGAAAAAATAATGGTTGATTCGAGTTTAATCTAATTTTATTTTTAGAATTTGAGTTCGAAAGATTTACTCGATTACACTATCAAATTCTTTAATCATTGTCGATTAAGTTTTAGTTCGATTGGCATTATTATTGTTATCAGTGCAAGCGGATATGGATTCGATCATAGGCGAATCCAGAGGGGGCTAGTAGGGGCCCCGGCCCCTCTAAAATGGAAAATTGTTGTTTTGGCCATTTAGAAATTTTTAAAATTTTAAATTAGTAAAGGTAAAATTGCACTTTGGCCCCCAAAAATTATGAAAATTTAATTTAATCCTTTAAAAATTATAGAGATATAGACTATTAAAAATTAAAATTTCATTTCGGCCCCACAAAAAGAATTTCTAGCTTCGCCCCTAGATTCGATTGCGCTAAAGTACATTATTAGGGGGTGAGCGTTCGATTAAATCGAGTGAAAAAATTTCGAGTTAATCGAGTTCACGAGTCATGTTTTATCATCCTAACTCAATTTGAATTTTTTCAAATCGAGTCGAATCGAGTGAAATTAAAAAAATAAACATATCAAATAAGAATATTATTATAATATAACTAATTCCATGTTAGAGTACATAAATTTGAAACCAAATATATTTGAAAATTTTTCAAAGCAAAGTAATAAAAAAAATACTTTGAGTATGATGAATTTGAATCATTAATTAGGTCCCAAAATTATTGTTTTAAAATTTTTTTAAAATTTTAACTTCTTTTATATATGTTTTTATAATTATTTAAAAAATAGAAATTTTGAAATTTTTATAAATATTTTGAAGCTTTGAAAATTATATTGATTTTTTTTTTTTTTGTAATTTTTGTTTGAGAGAAACCAATTTGCTAGTTTTCAAAGTTAACAGGGACCAAAAGAGTATTTAAACTAATCTATTATTCGAATTGTGAAATTCAACTCGACTCGAACTCGAACTCAAAACTCGAAACTCGAATCAAGTTATTCGAGTTGACTCAAATAGTTTGATTCGATTAACTCAAAATTTAATTTTTTTTTATTTTTTCAAATCTAATCGAGTTTTGCTCACCCCTATGCATTATCATCTTATTTAAGGGTCGGAAAGGGGCTATGGGTAGTTGAAGGCATTTGTATAAAAAAGAGCAGATATGATAAAAACCTATAATGAAATAACATTCAAAAAAAAAAGTAATGTAGTGAAAAAACTCAACCAACATATACTTGACTTTCAACTTGATCACTTATGTTAGTGCTCGAGTTCAAATTGAGACTTTTCAATCTTAATTAAAGCGAAAGAAAAAAACATAAAATAATAAATCTAATCCTCAACATTGACAAGTTTCTTTTCAGTTAAATTTGACTATGAATATTTTAAATTGAAATGTTTTTTAGAAATTTTAATTTTTTTAACAATGTTGGCATATTAACTCGCATGATTATTTATGAGTATTTAATGTTGACATGACATTATTTATTTTATATGCCACGTTAATAAATATTCAAATTATTTGAATTAAGTAATAAGATACTAAACTTTACGACAATCAAATTTAATTAAATTATTTTTGAAATCAAATTCGAATACATTATTAGAAAATTAAATGGATGATGATATAAAATTGTGATGAGAAAAAAAAAATCAAAATTTTATTGCATGAACCTTTACATTAAAATTCCAGCAGATACCTGAATGTACCCAAAATTATATGTCACCGACTAAATAGTTGTTCTTGAACTGTCTAGCCAAGGTTCAGTGCAACAACACTCACTTAAATGTACTAATTAAACTATATATTAAAATAAGCACCAATAATTAAATCATAAAATTCTTTATGGTCGGTATATATTGAACTGTCATACACGTGGCAAATTGTCAAGGCCTTTTTGTTTATGATTAAAATGACCCCTCCTCTCTTTTGGCATTCCATACCAATCTTTAATTTATTATTTCTTTAAGTCAAACAATTAAGTAAGCTACAAACATACAATTGGACTTCAATTAAGACTTTTTGAATCACATGGTTTTATTATGCCCTTTGCTATTTCTACCTTTTGGGTTTTTTAAATTTAGTCCCTTTGTTTTTAATTCCATGAGTTCGCATTCATGGGACAGGCCAGTTGCCCGATATTTTGGAGGGTTTGGACAAAAATATTAGATTTAGGTCTCACTAGATTTCTAACATTCAAGGAATCAGATCTGGCCTCAGGTTCGAACTTGGGGTTTGTTTGAGAGTGCAGTCGTCCAAGACTCAAAGCTGAAAGGGGTCCAATTTTTTTTTTCAGTTTTTAATGTGGGAAAAAAATTCAGATTAAAACAAATTAATTAAATGCCTAGAGTTTTCAATTTTTCACCTTAAATGCTTCATCTCCTAGGGCCCCAAAAACTTTTCAACTTTTATTGTATTACATTTTATAATCTTTTTTAAAACAGGGCTCAATTTATTGTTTTGTCTAGGGCCCAAAAAATATCAAGAACAAGCTTGCCTAACCTTGCCTGTTTTTTAATTATATTATTTTGATATATTATGTAATTAATACCACATAAAATATACAATAATATTATAAAAAAATGTTAAGTTGTCTATATTTGAAATTTTTATTAAAAAATATTAAATTAAAAATAGCCTTTTATGTAAAAAAAATAAAAAAATAATATGAGCTGGCATAAAATTAATTTGGGTTAGTCATTTATAAATATGGGCAAGCTTGGACAACATTTTAAGTTCATATTTCGGGTTAGACCAGCTTTGGGCAAGTATAAATGTTGCTAATACAATGCATAGATCCAAACCGAACCTGTCCTAACCTAACCCACAGACACTATACGCTACTTGTCTGATTTAAAAATTAAAGTCTAGTTAATAATATTGCTAATGGAATTTAGTTAAATTTTAATATTTGACACTCTTATATTCAAAGGTCTGATTTAAAGATCAAATTCCAAATGATAACACATATTGAAATTTAATAGAAATCAATTAACAGTGTTATTAAAAGTAGAGGACTAAATTGCAAAGGTCGAAAGAGTACAAGGAGTGGGGCAAAATTAGACCTAAAAAATAAAATAATAATCTCAGACGCCGACAAATCAGAAATGGCTGGATTTAAAGATTCTTCTTAACTTAATTAACCGACTTTTAACTGTCGATCAAACAATAATGTGCTAATAATTAAGAGTATATAAGATATTGTAATTATCAGCATCATATTTTAAGAAAAATTTGATTAAAATCATTAGAGACAGTTCAAGATTAGCTAAAAACAACTGAGATTCTTTCTAATGTCTTGGGATTTGAAAGGAGTGACAACCTAACATAGATAATTATGTTATTAAGACACAAGTGGGTGAGGGTGGATTCCTAGTATTTTGTATGAAAATATTTTGATTTTTGTTTTTATGGAATCTTTGAGAATGTTATGGAGATTTGGATTGTGCTTATTTTAAACCACATTATTGTGTGTGTGTGTTTTTTTTTAAAGTTTACAAAATAGAATGATTCAAATCAATGCTTTACAATAATATATATTCACTTGTGTTATTTAACCAAATATTAATGAGCTAATTTAATTGGTAAGAAGAAGAAAAAAGGAGAAAGGATTGTCGAGGTTTGAATTTTGATTATGGTGCCAACATATTAAAGTGCGTGCCCTTTAAATGGTCTTAAAAGGCGAGTCGAGTTAGTTTTAGGTTCGGGATTTTATTATTTGAGTTCTGATTGTTTTAGATTCAAATTATTCTGAGTTTAGTTTATTTCTAGTTTAGGTCATTTCTAATATGATGAAATCAGGTTGGGTCGAATTTGAAATTGAAATTTTTTGTAGTTATTTTGAGTTCAACGTTTGTATATTTTAGTTATTAATCTTTTTTTTAAAAGCTAAATTTGACGCTTTACCTTTCGGAAAGAGTTGAATTATTATTTTTTAACGGAAATACTAGCTAAAACATTAAATTTTTAAACATGATAGCTTGAATGGCAATTACATTTACTTCATACTTTTTTTTTATGAATTTTTATAACTTTTTAAATTATTTGTTGGTTTGACATATAAGACAAATAATATTATGTCACTGTAAAACTGCAATTGAATTGTCATTTGTATTGTTACACCAATATGTTAAAAAAACTAATATTTTAATCAACATTTTTGTTTAAAAAAGCGATTTAACTTTTTAAAGGTTAATAGCCAAATTTAAAAAAAAAAATATAACTTGTAAATGTTGAGGGCTAAATTTAACATTATACATATATCAAATACATAAGTCCAATATGAGAAAGTATGTACCCTTAAAATCGTCCCAAGAAAAAACACAAGATTTAATTGTACAAGAAATTGGGCGAGTCGAGTTGGTTTTGGATGGATTCAATTTTGGGTATTTTTTCTGTGACTTTTAGGTTTTTATCATTTTGGGTTTTTGATTGTTTTGAGTTCAAGTGATTCAAGTTTACCAATTGAATCTTCTAGTGAGATTATCTCAAATTTAAGTTATTTTGAGTTCAACTCATTTCTAATTCAGATCATCTCTAATATAACCAAATCAGGTTGGACCGAATTCAAATTCAAAATTAACTAAATTGAATTCTTGAATTCGAATCAAAATTGACCAATCCAATTATATTATAATATATATGTGATGGGGATACCCCTAGCTACATATTACCGACCAAATCAGTTTAAAATCTATATAAGATGTAATCTAAAACATATATATGAGTCAAACCTTTGAGCAAAATGGCAAATTAGAAGAGATTTGGTATATGGATTTGGATGGATGGGGAGGAGGCATGCATATCTCGCATATGTGGGCTTTCTTTATGTATAAATCCAAGATTTATATAGTCTTTGATAGATTCCTCAAATATGAAGTAAAAATCTCCTCCCCATTACTATATCTATTTTCTTTTTTTTCTAGTCAATCTAGAAGAAAGGGTTTAAAATATTCATGATTCCAACTTGAATGTCATGTTTAGAAAATGCATTCATAAATTAATTGAATTAAAATTTAAGTTTTATATATAAAAACATAATATTTTAAATTTTATCCCCGAACTTTGAGATTCAATACTCCCTTCGTCTCGTTAAAGTTGACACATTTTGATTTTGAGTAGTCAAAATTTTCTATCTTCCACTTCAATTATTTCTAATATTTTAAATTTTTTTTCAAATTTTTTTTAATAAAATTTAAAATATAAGATGCCAAAGTTAAAAAATATTAACTACTAAAAGTCAAAATATGACAAATTTAGTTTAATAGAAAGATTTATCAAATAGCTATAGCTTCCTTCAATTTTGAGAATTCTTTTCATTACCCACTAGCTACTCCCACTTGTTGAATAAGAAGCAAACTTGTAAAATCAAAAGCTTAAATTAATTACAACTTGAACTTCAACATTGAAAAAAAAAAAGGTAATGATCCTTTTGCACTAATTTAAAAAATAATGAAATCTCGTGTATTAGCTTGATGATCAAGATAATTAATTATTGTCTTAGGTGTGGTCTGGGTTTGAGTTGTATTGTTGTTAGTGCTCTACCCTCTTTTTATAATTCACCAAAAAAAAGTAACTCGACTAATATTATTATAGGTTCTTAATCATATCTGTTTTTTTGATACAATGTCTAGAACTACTTATAGTCCCACCTCAACCCTTAACGTTCTCCTGCACTAATAATAATGTCGATACCAAACAACTTAATTATTTTAATTATTTTAAATTAATTAATGATAATTTGGAAATGGTTTGGACAAATATTATCTCTAAACTTAAAGTGCATTTATTACTTTACAAATAGTGGGGATGAACCTTTCCATTATAGGCAAGCCAATACTACTATAAGTTTCAAATTCATGAACCATATTAACATTTGATAAAAAAAGAACATATTGATTTCAATTTTCTTAATTAATAGAAAAAAATAATTGATGAAGGATAGGCTAATAAAGGTCTTCATTAGTTGAGCGGTTCATCCAGCTAGGCCGGCCTAGTTAGCAGGTCGAGATCGAGTTTAGTATCTGATTTGACTTATTTTACTATTTAAAAGGAAAAGGAATATAAAGAATTTTCGGGAAATGATTCATTTATATTAGTTTTTTCTATTTTTTTATATGATTAATATTTTAATTATTGAATTGTTGAATTTATTATTTAATTTATATAAATCATTTATGTTAAATTTAACATAAACCGAAAATTTCTAACTATTTATTTTATGTAAAATAACATTTAACTGTTCAATAACTTATATATATACATTAATATTTAGATTGGTATGATATAAGTATCGGATCAGTTCGAAAATTTACATGTATGACAAGTACAATTACATTAATAAATTTAACGATATTCTTAAAATATTAATCGTACAAAAAAATACAAAAAAGAGAGTAAAACCACTTTAGACCTTGTACAATAAATAATTTTTAATTATAGACGTCTTTCTAGAAATTATTGATATATCATTAATATTCTGAAAACTAATACCGAACTTTTTATTTCGGCTCAGTTTTAACTAGTGTAAATACATTCTTCCTTATAAATTTTTTTTTTTTGTTATTTGGGCGAACTAAATTAGCCAAACCCGAGTTTTAGGTTTAAATTTTTTTAAATCAAATTTAAGTCCAACTCAATTTATAAACACCTCTAAATAAAGATAATCTAAAATTCAAACTGAAATTAATACAAACTAAAAACTTGAACACAAATCAAATATTTATAACCATGATTGAGTCAACCATTTTTTACAAATATCTCAACTTGAGAATCTCTTTTTAAAAGATCAATAAACAAATATTTTAATAAGATATTAAATAAAAAAATAAAAAGATCTGATTGAATTATTGTGATTAACATTATTTTATGAATGTTATTACGAAAAACAGATAAGAAAATATTTAGCCACATGAGACAAAGAAGAACATCTAAAAGAAATATAAAAAAGGCAAACACCCATTAACATCCAATTTAATAAAAGAAATCAAAAAAACAAAACAACATAAGCTTATATGTAAAAATGTATAAATGCATGCACCCTCTTCACTATTCCCTATAAATACTCTTTCCATTCCCATCAATTTTCCCTCACTTTCTATCCTTCCCAATCAATAAAGAGTCAAATTTTCCCTTAAAACAAACATGCCTTCATCTTCTTCAACTTTCCCTGTTACTTTAGTTTCAAAAACCATGATTTTCCCAGACCAAAAATCAAACCTTGGCGAACTTAAGCTTTCAGTTTCGGATCTACCCATGTTGTCTTGTCATTATATTCAGAAAGGTTGTCTTTTTACTCGTCCTTCAATCCCTATTAACTCACTCATTTCGATTCTGAAACAAGCCCTTTCTAAGACGCTGTCGTTTTTCTCACCTCTCGCCGGTCGTCTTTATACTGATCGGAATGGGTATATTTATATTACATGCAACGACGCCGGCGTTGAGTTTCACCATGCAAAAGGTACCGCTTTGTTCATCAGAGACGTCATTAGTCCACTTGATGTTCCATGGTTTGTGAAAGGGTTCTTTTGTTATGATAAAACAGTGAGTTATCAAGGACATTATATGCCGATCATGGCGGTCCAACTCACTGAGTTGGCTGATGGGGTTTTCATCGGATGTTCGGTTAATCATGCAGTGACTGACGGTACGTCATTTTGGAATTTCTTCAATAGTTTCGCTGAAATTTGTAAAAGAATTAGTGATAATTGTTGTAATCAGAGTATTGAAAAGATTACACGGCGACCGGATTTTACAAGGGAAACGGTGTTGAATTCGCCGGCGGTTTTACGATTACCGGACGGAGGACCCAAAGTTACTTTCAACGAAAACGAACCGTTACGTGAAAGAATTTTCAGTTTCAGTAAAGAAGCAATAATGGAACTTAAAGCTAAAGCTAACAACTTTCAACTCAACGCCGGCGATTTCAACGCCGCCGGTGAAATTATGGGGAAACAAAGTAACGACAAATATAAACCCATACCGGAGATTTCATCTTTTCAGTCGCTTTCCGCTCTACTCTGGCGAGCCGTCACGCGTGGGAGGAAGTTACCGGCTTCCAAAACGACGACGTTTCGCATGGCGGTGAATTGTCGTCACCGATTAAACCCAAAGCTTAATCTATTATACTTTGGTAACGCTATTCAAAGCATCCCAACATACGCGTCAGCAGGTGACGTCACGTCACGTGATCTACGCTGGTGTTCGCAGCGATTGAATGAGAACGTGAAGGCCCATGACGATGAAACGGTGCGTCGTTTTATTAAAGAATGGGAAAAGGATCCACGGTGTTTTCCGTTAGGGAATTTCGACGGAGCGTCGATGACGATGGGGAGTTCACCGAGGTTTCCGATGTATGACAATGATTTTGGGTGGGGACGGCCGTTGGCGGTTAGGAGTGGCGGAGCTAATAAATTTGATGGGAAGATCTCCGCCTTTCCAGGGCGGGAAGGGAACGGTAGCGTTGATTTAGAGGTGGTTTTGGCGCCGGAAACTATGGCAGCTATTGAATCGGACGGTGAATTTATGCGATATGTGTCGAATTAAGTTTGGGTTTTTGGGTTTGTGTGTGTGGGTTTGTAATTTTGTAATATTTTTCAGTTTCTGTTTTGTTGGAAATAGCTTTCTGCTTTGAAGTTTGTACCTTTTAATCAGTAAATTTAATCTTTTATATGTTTTTTTAGTAAATAAATTATTATCATTTATTATTATTATTATTAGGGTAAATTAAGTAGAAGGTTTCTAACTATGAAAAATTATAAAATGGTTATTCAATTACTTAATTTTATCATTTTTTATCACCAATTGGTTAACATAAAAATGAAAACATCCAAAAATCTAATATAATTCGATAACCAAAAAAAATAAAATTGAATAATTGAGTAACTAAAAAAAGAAATTTATTAATAATTGCATGATAGTTTTTGTAACTTTTTATAATTGGGTGATCAAAAAAGAGAAAAAAGATCATAGTTGAGTGTCATCTACTGTAGTTTACCCAACATTAACCCCAACCCTTACATAGGAAGATTGTCGCATAACAAATCATTTCATAAGAAATTGCATAACTGAAACCTTTCCACTCTTTCATAAGCTCAATTATATTTTCCTCTAAGCACTTAACATTTCAATGCACCTTATAATTAAACATAATATCATTCAACCAGTAATTCGGCACTTGCCTAAACTTCAAGCAACAACATTGGTTAGCTTACTTTAATATTGACAAACTTATTTTCTCTACATGTCTCACTTGAATTTATTACTCGTCTTAATATACATAATTTTCCTTGTATCAACGTATCTAAGATAGTCTCATTTGCATATCATGATACATATCATTCTCTTGCTGTTTCTTCATAAATATAAATTATTCAATTCATTATGACAATATTTCATGTACCATCATTTTCATGAGTTTAATGTTTATTTATTCGAGTAACAGTTCATAATCTTGAATATGCATAATTATCAAGCAAGTTTCACATACATATATTTTCCATGTCATGTTTTAATATATCAAATAATTATCATTTCTATTTATTTCAAGTTTAATTTCATGATTTCAAGTACTTACCATTTTCTCTATTTATCCCGTTGAATTTCTCGGAATTTCGATGGATTTCCAGTAGTACACTTATAGTGTACAATCTCATTAACCGTCAATTCGTACATATATATACATAAGTCCTTTTCAGAGAGCACATTCCCGTGAACCTCATTTCTTACAGCGGAATTACTAGTCTAGGTTAAATCCCCTGTAAGAGAGCACATTCCCGCGAATCTTATTTCTTACAGCAGGATTACCAGTCCATGCTCAATCCCCTGTAACATATGCTCAAAGAGTATTGTCGGGATTACCAGTCCAGGCTAAATCTCGACTCACATTAACTTCGGATTACCCGTTCATTTTAAATCTTTTTCACACATATTCTTCGGGAGGGCTTATATTAGGATCACCCTTCCGGGCTAGATCCTTTTCACACATATTCTTCGGAAGGGCTAATACCAGGATCACCCGTCCGGGTTAGATCCTTTTTACCGTCAAATCCTTTTCAGTGATCCATCGAATTCCATTCCATCCAGCCAGGTTTTATTTCTCTTTTTATCAAGTATTATCAACATTTCATCTATTATCATACATTAAACATTCAATTCACATTCATGTCACATAAATATACAATTCAAGCATTCAAGAATTCAATTCAAGTTGCACAAACTTACCTTGTTGCTTGTTCGTGTTTATAATTTCACTAATTCGATGTCTTTTCTTTTCCACGTTCAAGTCTCGTATTTGAGTCATCCGGATCTTTATAAATAAATTTGATCATCATTTTCATTCACTTCATATTCCGATATATTCAATTAATGCTCTAGGCAAAATTACCATTTTGTCCCTAAGCTTTTAATTTATGATGATTTCATCCTTAGGCTTAGAAAAATAAAATTCTTATAATTTAATCCTTGTTTCAAGCCTAATTATTGTCATATATATTGATAACAGCCCATGAATTCTATGAAATATCAGAATTTTCCATAATTTCAACACTTTTCAATTTAATCCCTAAAACATGTTTTCACCCAATCTTGATCTAAATTAATAATTTCATTCAATTTTTTAATTTAAATGATAAAATAATTCATTTCATGCAATTTGGTCATTTCTGACATTTTTACAAAATTACCCATAAACTTTTACTTTTATTCAATTTAGTCCCTAAGCCTAAAACATGCAAATTATCCATGCTATCTGAATATTCATTTATATTTTCCTCCTCCTCATCTCCATTCCACATCCTTAATTTATATAACATGCTTATAAGTAACATTATCTATGATTTCACTATTTACTTATAAATTTATTCAAAGCTGTCCATTTTAGTCATAGTCACTAAATTATTTATATCTTGAGCTAAAGAATTCTAATTTGAGATCCTTTTGTTGTTTTAGAAACTAGACTCAAATATTTTTCTACCATAAAAATTTTAGAATTTATAGCTTAGCCAATAAGTACAATAAAATCTTCACATTTGACTCTGTGCTGCTATTTAACAGCTTCTACCTTTCTTTACTAAAAATTAATTATCTCTTAGTATGTGATTTGGATGATGTTCTAATTTGTTTCTATTAAAAATAGAGTCATTAAGAATTTAAACATGTAAATTTAATCCCCTAATTATTTTTCTCCAATTTTTTATGATTTTTCAAACTCAGAACAGGGGAACCCAAAATTATTCTCACCTTGTCTCACAAAATTTATTATAACTCATAATTTACAATTCCAGTGCTTACATTGATTCTTCTGTTAAAAACTAGACTCAATAAAATTTAATTTCATTTTTTATTCATCCTATAATTTGATTTCCACAATTTTTGGTGATTTTTCAAAGTTAGACTACTACTGCTATCCAAAACTGTTTTAGTGCAAGATATTAATTACCATGTTTATAACACCCTTATTTTCTTTCTCTACACTATTTCTCATCACTTTCTCTTATTTTCTCTTCACTAACATATCAAGAACATAGGACCATATATAAGAAAACTTTACATTAACATCATTTTCCTTACTTTTTCAATAATATCGAACTTAAAAATATATTAAAATCTTGATGTTCTTACCTTGTCATATTAATTTCAATCTTTAACTTGATTTTTCTCTCTCCTCCAACTTCTATTTCTTGAATCCAACTTGATATTCTAACTCCTCATAGTCTCCTTAGCATTTTTCTCTCTTGGTAGCTATGGAAATTCTTTTGATTTCTAGGTGAGAAGGACCAAATTGCAAAGAAAGCAAAACTTTCTTTATTCTCTTCTCTTCTAACATGAAATGCATGGAAAAATAATAGAAATTCTTCATCTTTCCTTCCTTATATACTAAATAAATAATAATAAAATATCTCATTAAAATATTAATAAAATAATATTTATCTAATTAAATAATTATAAAATATCATCAACATCATCATTACTTTCTAGATTTCTCTCTCTTCCAATTGACCATTTTGCCCTTTGTGATCTTTTAAAATTCCAACCTTGAATCATCACATAATTTGGTAAAATTACGATTTAGTCCCTTATAATTCTTTACCTATTCAATTTGGTCCTAATTCATCCATTTTCCTTAGTTTCTATATCATTCCACCCTTAAAATATTTGCACTATTCGTCCTTCAAATTTTTCATATTTACACTTTAACCCCTCAAGTTTTGAGTATTTACTCTTAAGCAACAAAACTTTTCTCACTTTTACCATTTAGTCCTTTCTTGAATTAATATATCATAATATACTTCCCAATGTTGTCATAACTCCAAAATTTCCCTTTTTGTCGCTTTATTTCCTTATTTTACTATATCAAAGATAATATCTTACTGTAAAAATTTTCGAGGTATAACAAGGATAATGCACTTTAACGTACTTGAACCCGCGCCCTCTTACACCGACAATAACATCGACTCCAATCAAGCTAAAACTCATTCAGTGTTAATTAAATATTTCTTAAATGTTAATTAATTTATATCACTATTTTTTAAGGTTGGGTATACTAAGCTATGCTTTTTTGAATTTTCATTAAATTAAAGTCATTGATGAGAGAACCGGTTGAAAATGCTCATTTTATTATTACAGTAGACACCATAAAAGTTAGCACAAGGCATAATTTTAAAGTATGTTTGGACAAATAGGCCAAAAAGTGTTTCTCATGCAATAGAAGCAAGAGGCAAGCATATACACATGTATTTCTCTCCCCGACCTAGTAATAATTTATGTGTCATCATGAACAGACATATACATTTGTCCCAATCAAATTAATCAATAAATACAACAAGAAAGATATAAAATGTGGTGCTTGAGCTATAATTAATCACTATTGGATCGTTGGTACGCCTTTTGACGCAATTAAAAATTATTCCTTCAATCACAAGTCATGAATTCATGTATGAAAATAAAAAAATCAATATGATTTTTTTCGCATCCCTCGCTCGATAAGAAAATGGGTCAAATTCTAAAAGATCAAACCTATGGGATTTAAGGAATGATGGAAGGGAATAAAATAAAATAAAAACAAAAAAAAGGGAGAAATAATAAAAATAGTAAATAAGTAAATAAAAATGAAGCAGAAGAACCCAGATCCAAATGAACAAATTCAAACCTGAAAAGGATCTTTCTAATTCTCGAAAAATGAGGAGCAAAGGGACTGATCGAGAAAGATCTCTTGTTTTTATTATAAGATCGTGTGATTAGACTTGCAGACGTTTGGTGAAAATAATCTTCACTTTTGAGAATAATAAAAAATGCAAGTGTTCTATTGGAACATGAAAACATGATTGAATTTGTCCTAGTTACCCTTCGGGGTAGAGTGAAAGAAAGCAAGAGATTCTCAAATGTGGAAAAGGGCCCAATGACTTTGAAAGAATTGAATGAGGAGTCGTATGAGGTGAAGATCTCATGCACAGTTTTGTAGAGTGGTAGGAAGGATGACTTATCTATCAATTTTTTGCTATCACCCTAAAAAACCAAACTTTGCCTTACATAAAGTTGATAGAGTACAATTAACCTCTAGGTTTAAAATCACTACTTATATACTTGGTATTGGTCATAATTCACAAGAACATATGCAAACTTAGTAAGAGGGGGAAGAGTTAAGGATTTAATCAGTGTGAGATATCACATTGTTCGAGGAACCCTAGATGTTGTCGGAGTAAAGGGTCAACAAGGGAGTTCTAGTGCATTGTAGATTCTTATCCAAGACTTGTATCATTTGATGATGCCATGTGAACCACTAGAAACATGTGAAGTGTATGGCCAACCCAATAATAAAAGTTTCGTAAAGGGATTGGAGCAGGCTACCATAAGACAAAAGATATTCTTTCTAAAGAGATTCGATTCTAAACTATTATGTGTCTAAGGTCCAATATTAAAATAATTTTAGAAGTTTTCCCTGACTTTGTCCATGTCAACAAACAATTAGAAATGCCTGGACTCTTTTAGAACAAGTCTGGTTCAAATAGAAATGATTTGAAACACTTTTTTTACACTATTTCGGAAACCCAGTGACTCAATCATATGGATATGTAAAACACATGATTTCCAATCCTAGCAAGAAAGAGAGGGAAATGGATACTCAATTTAAAGTGAGAAAATAGAATTCCATACTCAACTTCATAGATACATATGGAATTAATTGGAAAACTGTATTCAATGAAAGGCGTATGTACGACTTAGGGGGAGATCTTTTTCATGTCTTCGAGACCCACCCTACGGTCAAAAAACCAAAATAAATTATTTTAGCCACAAACCAAGGTTGAGAAAAGGTAAAAAAAATATACCTTATGCAATTTGAAAACAACACAACAACGGGGTTGATTCCATTACTAGTGTCACAAGCTTCAACTGCAGTGAAAAAGTCTTGACCTCTATGTGATCCACTTGGAAGAGAATGATCAGAAAAACTTTTAAAAAAATTTAAGAGAGAAACGAACTTTGCTACTAGTCAAAGTTTTTATTCAAGTAACCTTATTTGGGTTAGTCCTTCCTTTTATTCAAAACTATTTTGAATAGTCATTAACCACTGAGAGGAAAAAATAGGATATATATTAAAGTGAGATTTTCTCCTTTACTTAAGGAGATATCGATTAAATTTAAATCCTAACATCTTTTTCTTTTCTTTCCTTAACCAAATTTTTATTAAATACAATATTTAATAAATTTGAAAAGCTAGATTTATAACTTAAAATATGTGAAACATATTTTCACATTATTTTAATTTAGTCCTTTATATGTATGCGCATCAAGTATGTACATATATTATGATTAATTTTAACATTGTCAAATTAAATTAATTATTTGAATATTTCTATAATTAATTTAATTTTTATGACATGTTAAACATAATCTCAACTTTCATTACATTTTAGTCGTTCCAACCAAATGGTGTGACCTTGTAGGATTCTGTAACGTTGGCAATAACATTAAACTAAAATATTGATGCATCTTTGAATAGCACAACTAGCAATGCTGAAGTTGGCGGCATTGCCCATGATCATTGAGGTTGTTGGATTTCGGGATTCACCAAGTTTATTGGTTCATGTCCTATTTTGGAAGCTAAGTTGTGGAGGACTCTTGAAGGTTTGATGCTAGCTTAGGAGAAATGCACTAGGCACATCATATTGGAAATGGATTGTTTGAAGGCAATTGAGCTGATAACTAGCCAATATGATGAAAGATAGTTGATTACCAAAAGAATTAAAGCTCTTATATCATACCCTTGGGAAGTAAGGACTACTCATGTGGCAATAAGCATAAACCAACTAGTGGATGGAATGGTTAGGCTAGCGATGAAACTCGGACCTGACCGACATGTTTTCGATGTTCCACCTTGTTCTATCTCTAATATTTTGTTAGTTGAGTGTATT
Organism: Gossypium bickii; assembly: GCA_025503065.1. Lineage (NCBI taxonomy): Eukaryota > Viridiplantae > Streptophyta > Magnoliopsida > Malvales > Malvaceae > Gossypium > Gossypium bickii. The sequence goes on from CP106713.1 coordinate 131,359,289, forward strand.
GATCCTTTAGATTCCATACTTTAATGCTTGTATTGCAAGTTCCTTACTATAAAAAAAAATAACATTTTAAATTTAGGAGTTACTTGAATACCATTCTCGGTTTGAACAAAACTAGTCTCAGACAATAAAATAGACGATGACACGTGTGGTTATACAAAAAAAAAAAAACATTTTGAATTGAAAAACTGCAAAATTACACTCCCCATAGGATGATACATAAATTGCAGGCCAAGGGTGAGGGTGTTGGAAAAATTGTAATTTTTGAAAACTTTAAGGCATATTCTTGATTGATAAAAGTGAAGAGTTGAATCATAAAATTATGATTTTATCATATGCTCAAAATGGTTGAGTGATGAATGAGAAATTGATGCTCAAAGTAAACTACTTATGAATATTTATTGAGAAAAAAAATTTAGATCCTATATTAGTTAAATATCAAGCATGATATACATATATATATATATAAATCTACTTAAAGATTATTAAATGACTAAACTTGAAATTCTGCCTCACATGCAGGAGGTGCATATTCGAACCTATTGAGATTGGTCATGACACATAATTGATGACAAATTATTAAAATATAAAATCTAAAAATCTATATAAACTATTTAAAAATTTTCAAAAATCCTTCTTTAATGCTCTGAAAAACTTTTGTTGTATTTCTTTTTTTTAGGTTAATTAATGTTCTTTTTCACAATTATCATTTTTTTTTCTTCTATTATTCTCTTCAAGCATTCATTTCTTTTTCTTTTTCTAATATCAAACCTAGTGCCGCCACCTTCTACACCGGTGCCTGTTACTTTTTTCGGTGACAAGTGACACCATGGCTAACCTCTTTCACTTTATCAGTCCAGATTAGCCAGAAACGGCTAGAAATCCCTGAAAATAAAGCCCACTTTCGAACTCTTCTTTCGCTAGATCTCTGCCACCGGCGGTTAGATCGCCTTGGTTTTCCGGTATGTGATTCTCCTTGTTAGTGGGTACTTTTCGACCTGTCAGATCTCCAAACAGAGACCCTAAACCCCAAGTCAGTCGGTGCTTGAACCTGGTAATCTGCCCAGCGACGCTTGATTGGGCGACGAGAATGTCAAAAGGCACGAGCTCGTGGCAGGTTGGGGTTGCTAAAGCTGAAAGAAGAGCGGAGCTTTAGTCGGCACCCGTGGTTGTTGTATGAGATGAGGAAGATGAGTAACTTTGCCCATATCTGGAAAGTACCAAAAATTGCCATGTCATTGGTTATGTGTTATGCCATGTCATCCATATCAGCAACTAAGGTGGCATGCCATGTGACCTTATTTGAATTTTTTTGCAACATTGTGGTTAAGATTGCAAAAAAGAAAAAACTTTAAGGGCTGAAATGAAAAATCCCCAAAATATTGAGGGTGGATTTTGTAATTCTGCCAAATATTTGTAGTGCTTTTGTAAATGAGGAGTTTATAACTTTCTTGATTATTAAGACAAAGTTTTGATTATTCAATTAATTATGTCCATTTTTAATGTATGTGATTGTCCAATTAGATAACTATTGAATAGTCATGTCTTTATGAAAATACACGGAAAAATTGTATAAATAAAAGTGAAATTTTATTTGCATAATACATTAAAAAACTTAGAAAAAAATTTTTCGTTCTCCTTCATCTTCTAACGTTCAAAAATTATTCTATAAAAAATTATTGTAGAATTTTTTATAAAATTTGATATTTTTACTATACTTCACTCAATATTTAGCGGACTATTTTAGTCAATGCAAAACACAGTTAATTATTGAGCTTCATTGTATCCTCCAAGTTCATTTATCAATAAATATCTTGCACACGAAAATATAAGTAGGAGCGAATAGAACTTTAAAAAAAATAATGCAATAATTACACACCTTGAAATTTTCATTAATTTCTCATGAATTAATTTTTCGCTCCACGCACTAACAATTTTAAATTTAAGAATTACAAATTTATATCCCAATAAAATAATACATAAATTGGAGTATTAGGATTGAATTGTTAAGAATGGGAAATCAACAATATAATAAAAATTTATTTATAAAAAAATTGAGAACTTGAAACATATAAGGGGTCAACAATATAATGATTGTTAGAATTCCTATTTTTGAAATTGTCGACATTATAAGTATTCATGGGTCGGGTGAATAATTTTTTGATCTAAACTCTTTTTTTAATAATTTCATTATAGCTTTGTGTCATATCTGCTCTTTTTGACACAATACCAACAACTATCTATAGTCCCCCCTTAACTCATAAATAAGAGGATAATGCGCTTTACCGCACTTGAACTCACGTTCCTATATTGATAATAATGTCCATGCCAATCGAATTAAGACTCAACTGACTGGTCCAAACTTATTTTTAAAATTTAATATTTTGTTGAATTCCTCTTGAATGAGATTTCTTTGTTTCAGATTCAATTATGAAACAACTCCTACTTTTGTATTTATTTTAAAAAAAAAAAATATCCTTCTGTGTTATCACTGAATCTCAAATCCCAAATTAAGTTTGTTATTCAGTCACTAATTCCCAAAAGGGGTGAAAAAGAAATTGGGTGAGCAGAGAAAGCATTTTGGAAAAGAAGAGTCACATGGTTTGATGATTCAATCAACAACAACAACAGAAATTGTTGCTTCTACAATGGGACTGACTCAATGCCACATGAAAATAATTTAATGCTTTTGGCCCACTCTTGCAATGCCATTTCACCACTATTTCAATTACCAATAACTTCCAAATATTGCTGGAAAAGGATTATTGGTTTCATGTCACAAATAAAAATTATTATTGTTTTCATTGTATCAGATGTATGACGTAGTAGAAAATTTAATATCTTTTAAATAAAATGTAAGTTCAAATAGAATAAAGTTAGTATCAAACTTGATTTAATGAGAATTTTTTGTAACTACGGAATATCATGTTACTGTTAAAGATTCTCATTAAAAATGTTCATGGGTTACGTAGGGTTTAAAGATAATATTAACACACTTAATATTTTGAGATAATTCTAACTCCCACTACACAAAACTACATCTGATGCAGGGCAATTGATATTTTGGGCCCAACAGAATTAAAGATAATGGACATTTATTCCCAAATTGGTTCTTTTGTGATGAGCCTAAAATGGAATTGTACCCCAACCTCCTTTGGGCTGCATTGGTATTCATAACATTGTTGCTTAAAATAATTTTTTTTGGTGGACATAAATGTATCCCTATCCCCAAGTGAAGAAACAAGTGTTTTTATCAAAAAGAATTGGACCGACCAAGTTTTTACAATTGAAAAGTAAATTATTAAACACACAAAGAAAGAAAGCAGATTGACAAAAAGTGACAACAATTGTACACATGAGGAATCATAATTGATCATAATGCTAACATGTCAGCATGGGTATTTTTAAACCTTTCGGTGAGCTATTAATCTTACTTTAAAAAATTGTTTTTGAAAAATGTGGTACAAAGTGGAGTGAAGTCAGAAAATTATTTTAAGGGAAACGAAATTAAATTATAATTTTTACGATTACACTATTTTAATAATTTATATTTTTATAATTTTTAAAAAATTAAATTAATTTTTTATTATTTTTAGGGGAGGCTAAAATGTAATTTTACCTTAACTAATTTAAAAATTTTAAATTGTTAAAAGGTCTTATTAAAAATTTTCCTTTTCATAAGATCAGAGCCCCTGCCAGCCATCCTAACTAGGCCTCTTGTACATGGGTGAAGCCAGAATAATTTTTTAGGGAGGTCGGATAAAATTTTAATTTTTTATAATTTATATCTTTATAATATGTAAAGGATTAAATTGAATTTTTATATTTTAGGGGGGCTAAAGTGTAATTTTACCTTTACTAATTTAAATTTTTAAAAAAATTCTAAGGGCCTAAATAGCAATATTACATTTTAAGGGGGCCGGAGCCCGTGCAAGCCCCCTGGCTTTGCCCCTGCTCTTGTATAAAGTGCTTTTAAAAAATTCGATTTAAAACTTTATATCACTATACAAAACAAATTTATAATAAGTGTTTTTTTTTTTTTTTTTTTTTTACTTGTAGTAACCTTTATAATAGTCATTACAAGTTTAATGACATATGTTTAAAGCGTGGCAACAACAAAAGTCGTATTATTCTACTTTTAGCGGCGTTTATATGATATTAGTAATGTTTGTATGAGATATTTATTTTTTAGTGGCAGATTTTTTCTTATACATGTCCTTGTTGTTTTCTGATTAATCGCCTTTGAATGTATGTTTTTTTTTTTTTTTTTTCAGCATTTCAAGTAACAAACTTCAATAAAGCTAAATTGAAAACGCTCCTAATTTTTATATATATGATGACAATTTTGCGTAAAATGTGGCAATAAATTTTACTTAGAAGTAGGCCTATCTAAGGGTCGGGTAGTCTGCTTGACTCGACTTGGATAAAGAGATTTCACTTTGGGCCAACCCAACTCGAATTCAATTTAAAGAGTAAAAAAGTATTTTAAATTAAAATTTAATTATAAAATATATAAAATAACAACTATACATATATATAATTTATTAATTTTTTAATAGAAAAATGAGCTTTTTGGACGGTTTGACCCAGCTTGAAAATAGGCTTGGGCTTGAAAATGTTTTGAAACCAAGCTTTGACCAGGGACACTTCTACTTGGAAGTGATTCCTATAGAAATTCTTTCACCTTTGTATATTGATTTTGCAATATAATTTTATGCACGGAAAGTGAACTATACACTATTATGTCATTAAAATCCATTGAAAATAAATTTAGATAATTAAATATTTTGACACATGAAATCACATAATTTATTATTAGTATATATATTTATACTAAATATGCTCATGGGTCAGGTCAGGTCAGGTCAAGTTCAGGTCTAATTTAAACATGATATTAATGCACTTTATAAATGCTTTAGTTCGGCCTAACATGAAATATGAGTCTAAATTTGTTTAAACCCACGCATAGTTTTAAATAGCTAATCCAAACCCATTTCAAACCTAATCATATTTTTTGAAAGTTCTTTTTAAAAATATTTATATTAATTTTAAATTAGTATTTCATAATTTTTTTTCTTTTTCATTTGTTAAAAGTTTATATATACGAATCTTAATGCTATTTTAATATTCACATTATAGTATTATAGATAATTATAGATCTAGTTTTTATGTGTTATAAAGTATATAATATATATAAATAATATATTATAAAAAAATGTGTCAAGCTTAGGTCTTAAATGTTTGAGCTAGAGCCAAATCCATATTTTAAACAGATCTATTGCAATGCAACATACTTTGATCTTCGAGGTATATCAACAAATGTACTAGCTTTCGACGAGAGATGAAAATGCAACGATGTGATTGGTTGCACTAACATAGAAATGCAAATTTCCAACATTTTCACCAGGTATTCATTGTCCCTTAACCTATGGCTTCTACAACAATACTCATGAAACTGCCTCTGCATCAGATCCTCGCGTTCCATGCTTGTCTTGAATTTCTTTGACAAGCCCTACAGTAGCAATACTCATGGAATGTGTTTTTTTGGCCGTTTTCTCATGTTTAAGTACCCTGCTCATGCTCAGGGGTCTTTATACTTTCTTTCTACTATGAAGTGTTTCTTGTTTTGTTTATGGTTGGTGATTGGACATCGCCTTAGCAATGTTTCCTTCAATAAAAGACTTTCATTGTTTTGAGAACTTGATCGGATAATCCAACTCATAAATAATTTTAATTTATACACTAAAAACATATTAAATATAAAATTTATAAATCTTTTTTTTTTCTCGACTTAATCAAAGTTTTATTGCAAAATCAACTAGATAGCAATAAATTGAAACATATTCTCACACGGTTAATTTTAAGATTAAATCAAAATTTTATTAATCTTGGAGAGGACCTATTAACTTAAATATTTTCAATTTTGGGAGGACACGGCCTTAGTATCATGTTTTGAGGTAAAACGTAACAAAATTAATAATTTAAGTATAATTTTGACAAAAATATTTAGGTATCTAAATGAGAAAAATGATATCAACACCGATTAACGGAGTTTTCGAAATTATCCTTAATCGCAACAATGTCTTATGTTTAATCTTGTACCAGTGCACTTTTCTTTATTAATAAAATCTATTTGCTGAGAAAAAATCAAAATAGTGTCACAAAGCCAAACAGCATCAAACAATGCCATCTCTTGAAACATTTTAGTTAAAGGCTAAAAAATTAATTTTTTTTATTAATTTTAATGATTTTTAATGAGATGTCTAACTGTAGTACTATTTGCTAGTGTGACAATGCTAGAACTTTATGCTAATAATTCGTGTGGATTTACGCGATTTCTTTGTTTTAAATCTACTTAAGTCAGTTTAACTCTCAAAAAAAGTGAGAAGACAAAGGAAATTCTCTAAACCATTAAAATAAAGTGGAAGCAAACTTTCAAGGAAAAAGCTACGAGCGAATAGAAAGCCATAAGAAAGCAAATGCACATAAGTGTTTCAGTAAATGCTCTCAAAGTGCTTCTATTACTTTGAAGAATTACAACCAAATGATTACAAATGAGGGGACATACCTCTATTTATAGTTAAGCTCCCCCAAGTCTAACACAGTACATTTTAAATTACATCAATGATTGAGATTAAAACCTATCTACAAGATGAGATTCCTAAGAAATTTAAGCACTAGAAAATCTTATCCCTTAATATTTACAATATTCACCACGATAACTCTAATTTTATTGGAGTGTTACATTAGACTATTAAGGTTTTAAGTAGATTTATGAAATTAAAAAACTATATTACTAGAATACCAAAAAAAAGTTTTAAATATATATTAATGTATGTACACATACATGAAATTCAAAGATTGGAAGCAAAACCAAGGCAGAATCTAATCTTATAGAATACATTTTTAAGCATTTCAAGGAAAGACAAAACATTTTTTTTGTATGAGAGGAAGCAAAATTCCAATTTCCAAGCAATTAAAATTTCATTGAAAACTAAATCTAAACATTATAAAACATGGAGAGAAAAAAAGTAAAAAGAACTAAATCATTTTATGAGCATATAGAGGAGGAATGTCTTAGCATTGATATAATTTTCAATATTTAACATATTTTTTTTAAAAAAAGGAGAAATTACCATTACAAACGTAAAAATTTCCAAACTACAACATAAAAATTAATTCTACCCCTAATTTCATCATTGCCTAAACCTAAAATTACTTTTTTTTTTTAACATTTTTATGATTTTTTTTCACAGGGAACTTAAACGAAGATCCAATGGTGGATGATCCATTTCTGGGTTATTGATTGTGTATGGAAATGATGATGTTTCCCTACATTCGTTTGCATGGAATCTCAGCTTCTCTTGCTCATTTTCATCAAAGGAATTTAATGGAAATAGTTGTAATGTCTCAATAACCCTTTGATCTGATTGATATTCCTTAACCTCAAAAAACCCTGCAAAAATTTAAAGAAAAAAAAACAATTAAATCAAATGAAATATGTGTTATAATAATATATTTTTAAAGTCCTCTTAAAGATTTGTCATCCGATAATGCATTTTCCTTAAGTTTGAACTCAAGAACCCTTTATATACGAGTCATTTTCACTACCATATAAAACTCTTATATGAGGAGGTCCTGTATTTGAATCTAACATGCATTTTCAAGTGAGAAAATCTTAAAAAATAGTAAGTACATAAAAAGAACAATATCATCTTATAAACATGACTCAACTTGACTCAATTTAAAAAAAAAAAAAAAACCATCAAATCAAATAAAATATGTATTATAATACCACTTTTAAGTTCTTCAAGGATTTGTTACCCGATAATGTACTTCCCCAAATTCAAACCCAATACATTTTCATATACGAGTCATTTTCACTACAACATAAAACTCTTATATGGGGAGGCCTTGGAAATGATTATGGAGTGCAACTTCAAGTGAGAAAACCTTAAAGAGTTAGTGAGTACACAAAGATGACAATATCATTTTACAATCACGACACAGCATGATCTGACCCCTAAAAAGAGTAAATTACAGTAGAGGCCACTAAATTATGAAAAGTTACAAAATAATCACTCAACTATTTAATTTTATCTGTTTTGATCATCAAATGGCTATCATAAAAATGAAAACACCAAAAATCAAAAATAGCTGAGTGACTAAAAAAAAAAATTGCGTATTCTATAACCTTTTGTAATTGAGTAAAAAAAAAAAAATCTATAGTTAAGTGATTACTAATATAGTTTAAAAGAAGAAGAAGAAGATGAGAAACCTACGTTTCGAAGAAGAAATCTTGTTGTTGTTATTGAAGATGTTGTCTCTAGAAATGAAATCATTTTCATCAATAGAGACCTTTCTACGCTTTTGTCTTTCCCTAGCTTTATGATTCTGGAACCAATAAAACACATTCTTACTTTCAATCTTCCCATAAAAGCTAAGCTGTGTAGAAATCTTCTGGATTTGATCAGTACTCGGTGTTCGGAGTCCAGACCTAAACAGTTCGGTTAAAACCTTAACCTGTTCAGTCGTAGGGTTCCATCTCCCACACTTAGTTCCACTACCACCATTGTTGTTCCCATTATTACCACGAACATGACTCCCTTTAATACAAAACCCCGACAACCCTTCTTCCATATTTTCCAAATAAAAACACCCCCCAAAATCAAATCTAGAAAAAAACCCAGAAATTTTCTTTGTTTTTTTCTCACAAGTCTGAACAAATCTGAACTGAAATGACAGTAGTTCGTTTATTACATATATATATATGAAGAAAAAAAAGATGGAACACGACAACATACATTAAATAAACCTTTTCTTCTTTTTTTTTTTAAAAACACTTAATTTATTTGATTATTTAAATCAGTTGTGCTTTGATGTTAGGGTTCATAAGGTTGATTTTTATGAAAATGTTTGATATGATCGTCTGGTTTTTTGTGCAAAGAGTGAGACATGCGTAAAAGCTGCCACTGTTCAAAACACTCTGCACGTATAAAAATAGGGTTTAATTTTTTGTGTGTGTTTTTCAGTAAAGTGAACACTTTCCACTATAAATAAATATTAAATTATGGCTCTTTTTTTCAATTTAATTTAATTTTTGTTGTGTTTCAATTTAATTTAATTTTTGTTGTGTTTGTGTGCATGCTTTTTCTTTTAATTAATGGAGATCTCTGTTAAGGTGTAATAAGTCCAAAACCCACCACGACATGTGAAGAATCCAAGATTTAAGATTAATTTAATAAATGTGTTGCTAAAGAATGCAATAATTAATGTGTTTTTCAACATTTGTTAATACTTCAAGTGGTGACTTTAGATATCTAAATAAGTAATTTGTTTTAATTAGGTAAGGGGGGAAACAAATCAAAGTGGTATACTTGTCAATGAGTTTTACAATTATTCCTTTTGATAAGAATTAGTATAATAATATTTCGAATATTTGTATATATTCGATTATACCATATCTGTAATGTGGGTGAAAAAAATTATGTAAAAAGGATATTTATTAAATTTGGTTGAAATAGTCGATTGAGCCTTAGCCCGATTGGGGAGAAATTATGGGTAGTTCTAGACATTATGCCAAAAAAAGTTGTGATCAGAACTCATAATAAGATTGTCCTATAAAAAATAAAATTTACTTTGTAAAAATCTTGATTTTTTAGTCATTTTTAATTAAATTAGTGTCGAGTTAACTCATTACACCAAACTCTATCAAACTAAGACAAGAACTTTATTATAGTATAGATTATAAATTTTTATTTTATTGTTATGAAATAAACCTTATACATTCTTTAACCATGGGAAGAAAGGGAGAAGGGTTTTCACACTCAAAGTTGGAACCTTTGGGCAGGAATGAAGCCATGAACTTTGTGTAAAAGGTCAAAATAAAATTATAAAAGCTTGAGGGAGTTAAAGTTAAAAATTTTATTTTAAAAGGGTTTGAATTAAATAATTAATTTTTTTAGGGGTAAAAAGATTTTCAATTATATACAAAGGATGAAAATACTTAAAATTAAATTATTAATATGTGAAAGGGACTAAAATTGAAGTTGGCCAACTTAGTTAGGAAGCTAATGCGGTTGCTTGCCCCTTGGTTTCGTCCCTGACGGTCAACAAGCTTGAAACCCACACGAAATCTTACCACTAAATTAATTAGTAGCTTATTAACATTCATTTTGAACTGTTAAATCAAAGAGCAAATTGATCCTTTCTGTTAAAAAATTTATCAATTTTGTACTATTAAAAATTAGCATGACTGATGAAATAACCAAGTAGTGACATGTGGTGTGCCACATGTACCTCATACTGATGTATAGGGACCAATTTTTAACAGCAGAAATGGATGAAATTTTTAATAGAATGACTAGTTTACTCTTTAATCTAACATACATAAACTAGTTTACCTATTTTTTAATAAAAAGAACAAAATATAATCCAATTTTTAATACAAAAACCTCTATAATAATTTTACGCTCAAATCTAACATTCATACTTCTCCTACGAGTATAGTTTAATATTTATGTTTCATGAGAGACAGAGAATATAGATGCAAGTGAAAGTCAAAGTTCACATTGTTTGGATCCTATTTGGAGGGTTGTGATCGAAACTACTGACAAAGATAGACTGAGTTAGGTTGACTCAATGAGTAGTACATTAACTTGTCAGTAAAAAAAACATAAATAAAAGGTTGTTTTCTAAGATGGATTGTAGTAATTTGTAAATATTTGTAATAAAGAAAAACCTTCTTTTAAGGGAGTGGGAACACCAACTATAAGACAATAAAGCCTACCAAAATTGAGATTCGGGAGGGACAGACAACTCATGACCAGCCAAAAAGTTTAACAAAAAATTTATTTATATACATACGTACATACATATACATATACATATACATTTCAACCACTTGGGTTTTTCTTATGTCACTGTGCTTCCTGTCTTTAGGCAACTACATCTTTATTTTCTTTAAAAATAACCTCATTTAGGGATTAAAGAGGGGTTGTCAAGGATTAAATTCGAATTTCATATAAAAAAATCACTTTTGATTTTATAATTGATTGGGTTTAGTTTAGGATTAAACTACTTCTTCATTTATAAGCTTGTTTATCTTTTTTTCAATTTTTTAATATAAAGCTCAGGGTGAATCCAGAAACTTTTTTAGTGGAAGAATTGAATTGTAAAATTTTTTAGGGACCAAAACATAATTTTATCATATATGGACTTATAATTTCATTATTTTTGAAATAAAATATAATCTGATGATTTATAAACTTTTAATTTCATTATTTTTGAAAGGATTAAAAATCAATTTTCCATTTTTGAGAGTAAAGATTAAATTTCATTCCTTTGGAAATTTTAAAAGAAAGTTGATGAGTTTGATTGTAGGCAAGAGGAGAGAATGGTATAATAATAATCTAAAAAGAAGAGTGATTGGTTTGTAATTTAGGTTTTGTCCTCATGCAAGGGTTTTGAAAACTTACCAAGTTTTGAAAGAAAATTGGAGATTTTTGCATGGCATGGGAATTGAAAATTTTGGTTCATACAAGGGATACGGTTCTCAAACATTAAATTTATTATTATTCGAGTGATTTCGAGTAAAGTTAAAAAATTATCATATACTTTTAATTGAGATTCTAAAAAAAAAAATAGACAAGCGACGAATTCTTAATTCTAGCTCGTTAAAAAATTTTACTAACAATGTATTAACTAATAACCCTTTTGAAATATGATATAAGTTAAGACGACTTTTTAATATTTGCCGAAATTTGTTTTGGAAGAGTTCCCCCTTAAGAAGGGTGTAGACAAGGAGGGAGTAGACAATTACTTTGGACCCCTAAAAATGATAAATTTATCATTTAACTCTTTTAGAATGATAAAATTATACTTTAACCCCTTGTAAAATTATGATTCATTATTACCCTAAACAATTTCCTAACTTCACCCTGCTTTAAGATAAGAAAAGGGATTACATATTCAAACACCAATTGAAATAAACTTTGGATTTCAAATCTAGTTAATATTTTTAGTTTTACCTCGGTAACATTCATCAAGATTAAACTTAGATAAAAGTCTAGCTAGATCGAGATCACATCTTGATTCAGTCAAGGACTAGAGGGCAAAGAAAATTATTTATTGGGGTTTTTTTTGGTCTACAATTCCCAAAGGTGTTTGATAAACAAATTGAACATAAAAAACTTTTGTCTCATAGCACTTGACAGTGTTCTAACTTCAAGGCATCATGTTGAAAATAATTTAATAAGATGTGTATATATATAATTTAGACTTAGAAACCTAATCCTTTTCTTTGATTTTCCCATCCCTTCTTTAGACTTTCTACCCCTTTTGCTTTGAGCACTGCCGTCACTTTCTCACTCCAACATAATTTAAACCACTTCGTTTTAGCCTTTTTCAATTCATTACTTGTGTTGGGTATAATTTAATGAGTTGCATTTTAATAGTATAACATTATTTCATCCATTCACCTTATCTATCTCTTATTTTTTTTTTACATTTATTCTATAATTTTAAATTTAGATCTACCAATCGAGTTTTAACTCAATTGACATTAGTACTATTGTCAATATAGGAAGATGTAGGTTCGAGTACGTTGAAGCACAATTTTCCTCCTATGTAAGAGTTAGTGAGGGATTATAGGGAGTTTTAAGTGTTTTATCAAAAAAAAAAAAAATCATATGTGAATTTTCTCAAGTTTTGAAATTCAATGAGATTTAGATCTTATCTTTAATCATTTAATAAAATATTTTATTGAAATAATATCTTAACTAAAATTTATTATTTTTATTTCACTTAGGAGTAGAACTAATTTTACTCAAATTTAAGACGAGATTATTATAAATAACTAATTTAGTAAAGAGTGTACTTCATACTCTAGGGATGTTGCTGTTGTAAATGAAAAGCTGTTATACAAGGTAAAAATAAAATATATAAAATTAGTTTTGCAGCAAACTTGACTGTTATAATGAAATACTGTTATAGAGGGCGGTTGTTATAAAGAGAATTGGTTGTATAAGATTTAACCTTTAAAACTAAAAATTTAACATTTTATCAACATATCACATTACTTTTACCAAGAACTCTTAAGCTTGAAATGTTTGGATTCGAATATTTGATTTAATATATAAATTTGATATATGGTCTTTGATCATGTTGAAGGATAAAAAAGCAGGGTCAAATTTTGGTATTAATTCTTGTGTAAGTTGTGAATTTAGTCTTTATATTTTAATTTGATTAATTTTTTAGTTCTTATACTTTTTGAATTTTAAAATTTCAATTCGAACCCAAACAACAACCATTAAATTTAATGCGGCAAATAAAATATTACATGCGTAATGTCATGTCATCTTTCTATTTCCACTTGATACTCACAATAAACTTGCATTATTCTACTTAATAGATTTAACGATTATTGAACTAAAATTTCAAAATTCGAAAAATATAAATACTAAAAATGATCAAATTAAAAAATAATTAAATTCACAACTTATATATAGTTAACTTAATATAAATTAATAGCATATTTAACCTAATAAATTTAACTGTTACTAAATGAATCAAAATTAAAAAATTTTAATAAGGATGAAAATAAAGTATATAAACTAAATACTCAATTCAAACCTAATACAAACACTAAAAAGTGAGATTTAGTCATATAAATATATTGAAAAAAACTAAACAAGCAAGCCAAAGGAGTGAGATTGGAAAAAGAGCCAAAAAAATGTATGGTATGAATGTCGGGTATTGATGTAATCTGATCCTAAGCAAGTAAATCCAACCTCCAAAGACAAAATGGGTCTAAAAAGAAAATGTTAATCAGTGAGAAACTTAACCCTAACCCCCTAAACCTAACCCCTATAAGCCCTATAAAGAGATTTTACGTAGAAACAGAAAAGGGCAATAGAGGGTGGGGGTGGGGGGGCACGCGTGAAATCTAGGTCATCCCCGAACCCAAGTTTTTTGCCACTTTAAATTTTGTTTTGGCATTTTTTCAATTGTCTCCACTCATGTTTGTCGGTAAATACATGAATGAGTTCTTTCTCTCCCCACTAAAAGGAAGATTGTATTTTGGAAGATGATTAAAAAGGTGATTTCAAGTAAAAGACAAAAAAGAAGTGGGTTGATCAATCTGATATCAGGCAGTGTAATCAGGGGCAAAAAGCAAACATTTAATATATAATTGGGTTAATTGCGCTAGAAGTCCTCAATTGCCTTAGATTTCAAACTAGTTCACAAACTTCAAAACGTTCAAGTTGAGTTCTAAAAGTATCGGTATTGCATCAATGAAGTTATTCCAATAATTTAACGTTGAGTAGTGCATATTTAAAAAGCATGCAGGTCAAACAGGGAAAACGCTAGGAGCCGAGCAAGGACCTCCCTCCAAAATGGTAAAATTTATTCCTTTCAAATCATGCAATTATAAGTTAATACAATGATATAATTGTAGTTTGGCCTCCTCAAAAGTTTATAATTCAATTTTAGCTCCTAAAAGAAAGTTCTAGCTTTGCCCTTGCATTCAAATTGTATGCACAAGTGTATCTACCGTATAAATAATCTGGATCTGACATGTTAAAAAGAAAAAATATATAGCCCTTCTAACTTTAATGATCTTATATGGTTTTTAACATATCAAATATAAGTTATCCATGTAGTAACTAAACACATGATTACAATTTGATTCACATGTTTTAAAAATACTTCATGTCAAACCCAACCCGGAATTCAATGCCTAAACTACCCGCTAGAGTGCTACAATAACTTGACTGATATTATATTGAAATTTGAGGACCCAATTAAGATGCTTTGAAGTTAGGGGACAGTTTAGAATTTGGGTCATAATTTGTGGACGTTTAGTGAATTAACCCATAGATATTTACGCGTGTGTATTTTATTTTATTTGATCACCCAATCATGGAAAGGAAGCATTGTTGTAAAGCAATAACAAAGCTTAAATGGTGGGAATGAATGTGTAATGGGGACATAGGTAAACATGGGATGTTGATGATGACCATTTACAAGACAACTCCCCCCATGCTTCTTTTTTTTAGCTCGAGGCCTTGTTTCATGGATTTAAGTGCTCTTTTTTATTTTTTTGGGTTGGTCATCGAGCACTTTAGGAGAGTAGATATGGTGTGGAATGAATCAAAAGGCAAAGTATGGTTAACTTGTTTGTTTGTTGAAACTTTCCATCTATAATTGAGCTAAGTCCTCATATATTATTAGGTTATGCTATTTACAAATTATTCAAAAATATTTATTTAGAATAACGCTTAAATTTTGTCTAACATTTAAAAAAATTTATTTTTTAATTCTTTGAAATAACTCGCACATCATTAGTAAGAACAAATCACTATCACGCATACACATCATAAACAAATAATTCTTTGATTCGAACCCATTATATAAAATGCCAAATGAATATGTATGACTAACAAACCAAACATTAAGGTTATCTTTTTGAGCATTATCCACGCTTAACCACCCATCCATCGTTATCTAAATTTAATCACTCATCCATCATTATTTTATTCTCAAGATATGAGCAAAATATATTATTCATGTAATCTTCAATTTAGATGTTGAAAATAAATTATAATAAAATATAATTTAAATATATATATATTTTAAAGTGCAAAACAGGACAACCGGTCCATGAAAAAATTGCCAATATTAAAATTGAATTACTTATCTTGAATTCCCAGTGATTTATATCATGTTTATATCAACCAAAGTTTAGTTTAATAATTAGGGTGTTCATCCCACGTCATGGATTTGTATTTAGTTCTTGTCAAAAGTACGTAAATGGCAAGAAAAACATTATATTTGTATATACTTTTTGTGTCATAATGATAATAAATTATTTTATATTTATATAATTTTTAACAAGTTAATGTTCTTAAATATATTTGTATAATTGTCAGTTCAGTCTTAACTCAACTGAGTTACCCTAAAACGTATTATTCTCTTATTTAAGAATTAAAATAAATATGATAAAAATTTATAATGAAATTAATGTTAAAAAATATATTTACATAATCATAATACGCTCATAATTAATTAATACAATAAATGTTTATAATTCTTCATTAAGAAAATTGTCACTCCATTTCATTTTGTCATAATTGAAACATGCTTAATTATTTTTTCCAACTCTGAGTTCATGTAATATTATAATCTATTTTTTTAATATTTTTTATATCTGTTTTACGATTCACACTTAAAATTCGTGATTACTTCTTCCAACAATAACACTAATATTTGGTAAGAAACTTTTTAGTTCAGCCTTAAAAAGATTATCCCATTTTGCAATGAATAGAAAACTTTACAGCAAATACTGAACAAAGAGGAATTTTAAAAAAAAAAAAAAAAAATAAGAAAAACAATATATGGTAATTTAGACTCACTGAAACAAAGGTTATTCGTTAAAGGAAAAGAAGCATCTTAGCAAAACTACAGGCTATTAGTTAAAAATAAATCAAAAACTGAAAATGCCAGATCCCAAAATTAATCACTTGGAAGTAAGTTTATAGAATCTGAGCTGCCGTGTTCAACTTTTCGGCTAACCCGAGTTGAGTCCTAGCGATGCTCGATAAGTATAGTAACAGCAATTGATCCTGCATGAGAGGGCAAGAGTAACAAGAATTAGAGTCAAACATCATTTCGAGACCATTGACAATAACTTTACCGGCAATGCACTGAAATTTGAAACTTGAACTTACCTGTAGGCTATCATTCATGAGTTTATCGAAAGCTGGGGGAGATAGTTTAGGTAAGGAAGCTACTGTTTCTGCTATAAATCTACCTATGTTGTTATCGGCGGGAACACGGCCTTCCTGAGAATGAAACAAAACCAACATTATATATAAGACGGCAGTTGAAAATAAAGTAATGAAGATGGAGAAATGTTGTACGTACCACAACATCGTCAACGTACTTGTAGACATCGTCTATCAAAGCCAATAGCCTTCCCATTGTGACTTCCATTCCTTCCAAATCATTTGGAAGTTTGTCCACCGCTGTTTTCTTGAGGATGTCAACTGTTTTTACAATGAGTTAATTTAATTAGCTTGTCAACAGAAAATCGTCGATGTTACATTGCAGCAAGATTACTCAACAAGTAACATATACACATTCCTCTTCACTGAACACACACTAGAGGGTAAAAGTACCTTGGAGGCCCATGTACTAAAGATTGCATTTTACTTCCTTTACACAAAAAATGGACAATTTAGTCCTTCTACGTAAAATCAAAAAAATAAACTTGGTCATTTCTGTTAAAAATTTCATCAATTTCTGTTGTTAAAAAAAAGCATGGCTGACAAAGTAACAAGACAATTACATGTGACGTGCCACGTGTACCTCATTCTGACGTATATGTACCAATTTTTAACTGAAGAGATGGATGGAATTTTTAACACAATGACCAGGTTGCTTTTTAATCTAATGTATAGGGACTACTTTTCCCATTTTTTGAGTAGAAAGGGTAAAATACAATCTGACTCCTAGTGTAAGAGCCTCCATGATACTTTTACCCACTCTAAAGTTGAAGAAATGTCTATCTTCTGGTACCAAGGCAGTTCAGTTATCATTCTAAACACCCAAAGAGAAAAAAAACAACATAATTCAAATCACCTGACTGATCTCAAACATTAGGCATTCCATTGCCAATTGCATCCACAAACATTCTTAAACATGCATTGAGCTAGGGGTGAAAATGTGCTCAAGTGAACATGCATGTGTTTGTGTTTTCTTAAGAGAAAGAGAGGGCAATATATTAATGGAAATAAGGTTGTATATATAATATGGTTTGCGTATACATACATCCAACTCGCTCAGCTTCAACCATACATAGATCAAGAGGAATTTCTTGAAATTGAGCAGCAAGTTGTCGGTCTCCAAGAGCTAAATTGACAGAAACGAAAGCCTTTACGGTACCCTCTCCATTCCTAAACCCCGTATCCACCGTCAAATGAATAGGGTTAGGTACTTCCCTAGAATAAAAATCATGGATCAATGCACTGCCGCCTGTGACTCCTAGCCCGGTAGAATACCTGCGAAGTTCAACAGAATCAAAGGCTAAGTTGGTACTAGTATGGAAATATGCACACTAGCATAAGATAGTTAATAAGTTCAACTGTGACAGTGTAAGATAGAACAGATAGAAGAGACGATTTTAATACTAGTATTACGTTTGCACAAAACATAAAAGACTGATGAGCATCAACAACTATTAATTTTTACTTTTCCAAGAGAAAACAATAAAACTCAGTAGAACTATGAGAATTACCATCCAACAATGACTTCTTTAGGATTCACTTTTTGGTGGGAGACTAACATATTATGATGGTATTCAATATCCAAAGCAACCTGCAGCCATACCAAAATGAAATTACCAAAAGCAATTAAAAAGAAGAAAACTCAACTGAGTTATGCCAATAACAACACATAACCTTTAGTATTACTTAGGCTTTGTTCACCATTGAGGTTGAAAAGCACTTTTCAACACAATCCTTGATTTTAAACTGAGATTTGAATCCAAGCCAAAAAAGACAATTTTTAGCTTTTGGCTTTCAGATAAGTGCTTTTCAATGAAGTTACCTTTTTACCCCCATTAAATCTTCTACTTTACAATGTTATGTCTAAAATTGACAGTTTTATCTTCTCAAAAGCACTTTTTGACAGCAATGGTAAACATTATCAAACATTTCAAAAGCACTTTTCAACCTCAATGGTAAACTAGCGTTTAAAAGACTTGAGAGTTAACATAACCATACCACATCTAAGAAAAAGTGAGCAATGAATAACATGAATACAAATCAAACAAGCAGATTACCAAATGTAAAAGATTCTAACTTCATCAGTCAGCAAATGCTAAGACATAATAACTCAACACTTTGATTTCGGTACACGACCCACCACTTTCAATCCACTAAACCCAAATTCATAACACCATATAATGAAAACCTAGCTGGAAATTTCAATTTTACAAAGCCTTCATATTATTTATGAAATTATTTCAATCCAAAGTAATTTACATCATACTGCAATTGAAGCCTATCCTTAATCATTCATATTTCTAATAATATTAAGTATTAAGAAACAAATTCAATGTACAAAGAACAATTAAAAAGTAAAAGACATTAAACTCTTATAATTCACTTAACAATACCTCATATTTGCACCATTAATCTATTGTTCTTTTCCTAAATTTCAGCATATTGTTCTAAAAATAATACCTAATAATGAGATGAAACATCCACATTCACTCACAAGCTAAACAGATCTTAAGCCAAATTAATCTAAAAAATATACAATTTTTCAACGGAAAAATTCAAGAGACCTGTTCAGCGGACTCCGTGTGAGGAACTGCATAGGAGTTACGGATATCGACGGTGCCGTCAGGGAGGACGGAGCCGAGAAGTGTGCCGATGACGCGCTCGGCTTGGTCGGGACGCCTGACGTAGCAATCGCAGATGTTAAATATGACGAGAGGGTGAACTTTCGCTGACAGGCTCGCCGATGACGGTGAGTTAAACTGCAAAACGGTGCGATCGCCGGCCGCCATATTTTCTCTCTGATCTTCTCCTTCCGGTTTCTGTGAACTGAGTGAAGAAGAGCAAAGAATTTAGGGTTTTGGATATAATTTGTATACCTTAGCCGAATTATGGTCCCTTTTATATTGGCCTAATAATAGGCCTAATATTATCCATCTCAAGCCCAATTATAACCCATTCTCTGGCCTAAATGTTATTGAAAATATAAGGGTAAACTACACCTAAGGTTCGTTAAACTATTAATAAGTTTACGTTTTGATCATCCAACTTCAAAAGGTTATAAAATACTCGTTAAACTATTCGAAAGTTTTTATCTAAGTCACTGACTTGTTAAGTTTTTTTTTTTTTTTAATTTGGCTAGCAAGCTTCGAGCAATTATTCGATTATCGGTGTGGTGGATCACTACCCATTAATGAGTAGAAGTACATACCTTAGATCCAAATCAATTTGACAATCAGTGCTGAAAATCGAAGAAAAAAGTTATTTGGATTTTAGCCCGTAGATTTATGATGTTTAAAGTTGTTCCGTAAAAAGAAAACTAAACTATAGAAGATAAGAGGAAGGAAAATTTCGATTAATACAGGTGGTGTGAACAAAAATGGCTATACAAAAACAATTTTAACAATCCAATAACTTAAATGAAAACTTTGAATAGTTTAATGACCATTTTATAACTTTTTGAAGTTGAGTGACCAAAACATAAACTTACTAATAGTTTAGTGACCTTAAATGTAATTTGCCCAGAATTTAATTTGAGTAAAATTTTATAATTTAAAATTTAAATTGAATAGTGTCAAAGAATGTAACACCCTCAAACCCCTCACTGTTATCAGATTAGGGTTACGAGCATTACCGTACAATTGGAATATTTATAATTAATTTCATTCAAAAATAATAAAATAACTTAAACCATTCCTACATACACATATCGTCCCTAAATCGAGCCTGAGGCCCTAAAAATACTTTAGAAAGAAATTGAGACCAATTTGAAATAATTTGGAAAGCCTAGGAAAAATTCACAAAATTTGAAAATAGGGGTCACATGGCAGTGTAGCCAGGCTGTGTGCCTCACACGGTCGAGACACACGCCCGTGTCTTAGGTCGTGTAACCTTCGAACTAGGGACACACGACCATGTCTCAGCTCGTGTCCTCACCCGTGTAACTTACTGAGTAGGGTCACACGCCCTGTCACATGCTCGTGTGCCAGGCCGTGTAACTCTCGAAATAGCCCCATACGCCCGTGTGCTAGGCCGTGTAACTAACTGACTTGCACCTTAAGCATTCAACAAGTGACACACAACTCTGTCGCCAAACAGTGAGTCTCACACGACCGAGTCACACGCCCGTGTGGACCTAAAATGTACCTTAAACAACAAGTTTACTGTAACACCCCTTACCCGAGACCGTTGCCGGAGTCGAGCACGAGGCATTACTAGACTTAACTTACTAGTTCTGGGCATAAAAATTGAAACTGTCCGTCTGCGTCATGTTCACTAAATTAATTATAACTCGAGTTACGAAACTCGAAATTAAGATCCGTAAATTTTCCCTGAAACTAGACTCATATATCTTCTTACTATAATTTTTCCAGAATTTTTGGTGTGGCCAATTAGTACAGTTTATTAGTTAAAGTCTCCCCTATTACACAGTTTGACAGTTCTGACCTCTCTTCACTAAAAATCAATTATCTCATAATATACAACTCATTTTCCTACACCGTTTTCTTTATATGAAAATAGACTCAATAAGCTTTAATTCTATATCTCATGCACAACCTAATTCAATTTATACTATTTTTGGTGATTTTTCAAAATCACATCACTGCTGCTGTCCAACTATTCCCCTGCATATAATTGCATAATTTCTTTAAAATAATTATCAACTAGACATTTCATAACAACCACAACCATGTTCTTAATTAACCATTTTAATGGCTAATCATTACTAAACATTTACAAGTCCATAATAAGCCATATCATAAGGTCACACACATAAAATGGCTAAGTCCCTATACATGCCATAACTTAAAACATTCGAGTCACAAAATACCAATATAATTCTTTGATAGTGTGTACAATCTCCGACGTCCTTTCGATCCCCGAGTTGGCTTGCAATACTATAAAAAAAATAAAGAATGGGAGTAAGCATAAAGCTTAGTAAGTTTACATGTAAATAGATGACAATATTCTTAATGAATTAACTTATTCTTTTCTTATCAAGATCATTTAAGCTTTTAACTCAATATACTCAAACTTGTATTCTTACCTTGTCTTTTTAACATGAATTTATCTTACCTTACCTTTTTAACATGAATTTATCTTACCTTACCTTTTTAATATGAATTTATCTTACCTTACCTTTTTAGCTTGAACTTGTCTTACCTTTACTTTTTAGCTTGAACTTGTCTTAAATTTACTTTTTAGCTTGAACTTGTCTTAACTTACCTTTTTAGCTTGAACTTGTCTTACCTTTACTTTGGTATACTCTTTGAATTTTCCCGTTGAACCACTTGGAATACTAAGGATACGCGGGTACCTTTCCTTATGAAACTTAACCATTGCCATGTCTTGACATGGTCTTACGTGGTATCCTTGCCTTGTGAACTCACCAATGCCATGCCTTGGCATGGTCTTACATGGGACCTTTGCCTTATAAACTCACCAATGCCATGCCTTGGCATTGTAACATCCCGAAATAGGGTCTAAACAGAATAGTGGTTGCGAAACCACAAATCTGAGTCAGTAAAATATTTTAATATTATTTTCAGTGCTTATAATATGTGAATTTACATGTGTGAAAGTTTCGTAAATTAATTTTATTGTTAGTGTGCTTAATTTAAAGAAAAGGACTAAATCGCATAAGTGGTAAAAGTAGCCTTAAAGCTTGATTGAGTGGTTAAATTAATGTGTCTTTTTATAAGGGAGGACTTATGTTGAAAATTGTCCATTTTAATGGGATAGTGGACGGCAGCATGCATTTTCATAATGAAATTATATGTTTAAATTATAGGCTATGTTATAATATATTATAATAATATTATAATCTTATAATAACAAACATAATGGAAAGAAAAAAAGAAGATGCAAAAGTTATCTTCTTAGCCGAATGTCAGAAAGAAAAACACCATTTTTGAAGCTTTAAGTTTCAGCATCTAGGAGGCTTAATTCGGGTATGTTTTTGTTCGGTTTTTAATAATTTTTACGTTTTTGAGATCGTTGTTTTGAGTGCTACAAAACTCATGTTTCAATTTTGAATTTTGATGAATATTTTGAGTTATGCTATTGATGAGAACTTGTGATTTTTGATGATTGATGGTAGATTTTGCATGTTTATGAGTAGAGGAATGATTTTTATTAAGTGATTTTCGGTAAAACTTAGCTAATTAGTAAAAGTTGTTATTGTTCATAAGTATGTGTTATAGTAAGAATTTGAAGTTGCTATAGAAGGGAAAAATGTTCAGCATGTTATAAAACATAAGAATAAGGGCTGAAGTTTAATTTTCGAGCCTAGGGGCAAAATCGTAAATATGTAAAAGTTTAGGGGCAAAATTGTAATTTTGCCAAAAATGAGAGTTAAGGACTGTTTTGATAAATATGAGTATTAAATAAGCTAAATTTGCTATTATAGATCAAGAAGAACGAAATCCAGAGTTAGATCGGAAAGAAAAAGATAGAGGATTAAATCGATATAGTTTATCGATTTTATTTCGAGGTAAGTTTGCGATAAATAAATGCAATATTCTGTTATTTTACATTTAATATTATTAAATTCCAGCATTTACATATTTATTCTGTAAATTTATTATTTAAAGACTCAAGTATGAATTGACTGGAAAAACTATCGCAGAAAGTTAGGTTGAACTTAGGAATGTGTAGGATACAAATGTCATGACATTAGGGTTTAAGGAAATCATGTAAGACCATGTCAAGACATGGCATTGATAAGTTACTATAAGGCAAAGGTCCCATGTAAGACCATGCCAAGGCATGGCATTGGTGAGTTTATAAGGCAAAGGTCCCATGTAAGACCATGCCAAGGCATGGCATTGGTGAGTTCACAAGGCAAGGATACCACGTAAGACCATGTCAAGGCGTGGCAATGGTTAAGTTTCATAAGGAAAGGTACCCGCGTATCCTTAGTATTCCAAGTGGTTCAACGGGAAATTCAAAGAGTATACCAAAGTAAAGGTAAGACAAGTTCAAGCTAAAAGGTAAGTTAAGACAAGTTCAAGCTAAAAAGTAAAGGTAAGACAAGTTCAAGCTAAAAAGGTAAGGTAAGATAAATTCATGTTAAAAAGGTAAGGTAAGATAAATTCATGTTAAAAAGACAAGGTAAGAATACAAGTTTGAGTATATTGAGTTAAAAGCTTAAATGATCTTGATAAGAAAAGAATAAGTTAATTCATTAAGAATATTGTCATCTATTTACATGTAAACTTACTAAGCTTTATGCTTACTCCCATTCTTTATTTTTTTTTATAGTATTGCAAGCCAACTCGGGGATCGAAAGGACGTCGGAGATTGTACACACTATCAAAGAATTATATTGGTATTTTGTGACTCGAATGTTTTAAGTTATGGCATGTATAGGGACTTAGCCATTTTATGTGTGTGACCTTATGATATGGCTTATTATGGACTTGTAAATGTTTGGTAATGATTAGCCATTAAAATGGTTAATTAAGAACATGGTTGTGGTTGTTATGAAATGTCTAGTTGATAATTATTTTAAAGAAATTATGCAATTATATGCAGGGGAATAGTTGGACAGCAGCAGTGATGTAATTTTGAAAAATCACCAAAAATAGTAGAAATTGAATTAGATTGTGCATTAGATATAGAATTAAAGCTTATTGAGTCTATTTTCATATAAAGAAAACGGTGTAGGAAAATGAGTTGTATATTATGAGATAATTGATTTTTAGTGAAGAGAGGTCAGAACTGTCAAACTGTGTAATAGGGGAGACTTTAACTAATAAACTGTACTAATTGGCCACACCAAAAATTCTGGAAAAATTATAGTAAGAAGATATATGAGTCTAGTTTCAGGGAAAATTTACGGATCTTGATTTCGAGTTTCGTAACTCGAGTTATAATTAATTTAGTGAACATGATGCAGACGGACAGTTTCAATTTTTATGCCCAGAACTAGTAAGTTAAGTCTAGTAATGCCTCGTGCTCGACTCCGGCAACGGTCTCGGGTAAGGGGTGTTACATTTATTGGTATCAGAGCAAGGTTTAGTCAATTCTCGGAATATTTAGTATGAGTAAGAGTCTATCTATACATGCCATACTTATATTTTGATAGTGTGACGACTCTTGACGATTTAAAATTTTTTTTTATAGTTATGGATCCCGAGCGAGATGGTGTGCGGATGATGTAGAGAGTAATGTCGCCCGCTCCCACTGAAGAAGGGACGGTGCCACCAGATAGTCGTGAAAGGCCCGTTACTGCTTAGTCGGGGAGGAGGGGCTCGAGAAGCCTTCTTCCAAGCTATGAATGAATGGTTTCTTTGAGTTCGTTAAATGCGAACCCGCCGTTAGACCTCCACCCCTCATGATCCACGACTACCCATGTAGCTTCCCGATTATAAATACCGTTAGAAGAGAGAAACCGCCCGTTGACAAGATCGAGAAAACAAGGGGCTGAAGAGTTTCGGGCTACCAAAGATGATGATGCAGAGAAAGCTGAATTTTGGCTCGAGAACACTATCGAGTCTTTGATGAGTTATCACGCTGCACCGGAAGAATGTATTAAATGTGTGGTGTCACTTCTTAGAGATTCGGCCTACCAGTGGTGGAAGACACTTGTGTCGATGAGTCTGAAGAAAGAAGAGTTACTTGGGATTTCTTTCAAGAGGAGTTCCAGTAAGAAGTACATTAGTCGAGGTTTATCGACCGAGAAAAGAAAAGAGTTCCTTGAGTTAAAATAGGGTAAGATAAGCGTGATCGACTATGAGCGTGAATTTATCCGACTCAGCAATTATGCTCGAGAGTGTGTGTCTGAGAGGCTATCATGTGCAAAAGATTTGAGGATGGGCTCAATGATGATATCCATTTGTCGGTTGGTGTTCTAGAGATAAAGGAGTTTGTTGTTTTAGTTGAGCAGAGCACATGGGCGAGAAGAGTTGTTAAAAAGAAAGGTAAAAAGTGAAATTGAGATGCAAGACACGAAGAAAAGGTAGATAAGCAAGTCATTTGGTCTACATCTAAGAGGCCTAGAGAGTTTTCTCACGACCTAATTTTCCAACCTAGGGTATTCTAGCCAAAAGCAGAGGTGGAAGATTTATCGATTCAAAACTCAAACCACTTGATTGCGAGTGTTGGCGATATTCGGCTGATAGGCCCGAGTGTCTTCAATGTGGTCGACGTCATCCGGTCAATGTAGAGCAAATAAGACTGGTTGTTTCCGATGTGGTGCACGGATCATTTCATTCGGGAGTGTCCCGAGATGGTTAAAAAAAGTAATACCGAGTGCAAGATCGTAATGCCCACATAGAGCGGATCTCGGAGAAATTCGGGAGTAGGGGCGGTAGAGGTACATTTAGAGATACAACAACAAGATCGGATGTTAGAGCACCCACAAGGACTTATGCTACGTGCTGTGAAGAGGCATCTTCCCGACGTAATTACGGGTACATTTTCTCTTCATGATGTTAATGTTATTGCTTTGATTGATCCGGGTTCAACCCATTCCTATGTTTGCATGAAATTAATGCCTAATATGAACATGCCCATAGAGTTTATAGAATTTGTGATTAAAGTATCGAACCCATTAGGTTCGGCATGTGTTAGTAAACAAAGTATGTAAAAAATGCCCTTTGATGATTAGAGGTTCTTTTTTTCCAAATGATCTCATGCTATTGCCATTTGATGAGTTTGATGTGATTCTTGGTATGGATTGGTTAACTGCACATGATGTGATAGTGAATTGTGGAAAAAGATTCATTGAGTTGAAATGTGAAAATGGTGAGTTCCTTCGGGTTAATTCAGATGAGTCAGATAGTTCAATTTCCATGATTTCGTTATATGCCTTTCGAGAAATGTTTAAGGAAAGGATGTGAAGCTTATCTTGCTTTTGTGTTGAATACTAAAGATCCGTAGTTGAAAATTGAATCGATGCACTGTGGTAAATGAGTTCCACGATGTGTTTCCTAAGAACTACCGGTTTGCCTCCTATCGGAGAAGTTGAGTTTGGTATTGAATTGATTCCAGTACCACACCTATTTCTATTGCTCCTTATAGAATGGCTTCAATAGAATTAAAAGAATTGAAAGCTCAATTTCTGAGAATTAAGCGATAAAGGCTTTGTAAGACCTAGTTATTCACCATAGAGGTGCACCAGTATTATTTGTGAAAAAAAAAGGGCGGTTCCATGAGATTGTGCATAGACTATCGACGACAACAAGGTAACCATCAAGAACAAATATCCATTACCTAGAATAGATGATTTGTTTGATCAATTGAAGGGAGCCACTCATTTTCTCTAAGATAGATTTGAGATCCGGATACTATCGATTGCGAGTTAAAGAGTCGGATGTTCCAAAGCATTTTTTGAACTAGGTATGGTCATTATGAGTTTCTTGTGATGCCATTTGGCTTAACTAATGCTCTGCCATTTTCATGGATCTAATGAACCGAATTTTCAGACCTTACTTGGATAAGTTTGTAGTTGTGTTCATTGATGACATTTTGATTTATTCTCATGATGAGGCCCGAGCATGCGAGCATTTGAAAGCAGTTTCTGATTTTAAGAGATAATCGACTTTATGCCAAATTTAGCAAAAGTGAGTTAGTTCACGGAAGTTTGTTTTCTTGGACACGTTGTCTCGGTGAAGGTATTAAAGTTGATCAGAATAAGATTTCACCATTGTTGATTGGAAGCCTCCCGGGAATGTATCAGGAGGTCGGAAGTTTTCTTGGTCTTGCCGTTATTATAGACGATTTGTAGAGGATTTTCCATGATAGCTACTCCATTGACAAGATTGCTACAAAAGATGTCAAGTTTGAATGGGTGAGAAGTGTCGTGAGTTTACGACAAGTTAAAGGCATTGTTGATGAAGCTCTGTTTTAGTACAACCAGCCAATCGGTAAAGAGTTTGTGATTTACTGATGATGCATCCTTGAATGGACTAGGTCATGTACTTATGCGCAGGAAGGAAGGGTAATTGCTTATGCCTCACAGGCAGATTAAAGCTACATGAGAAAAACTATCCGACACATGATTTAGAGCTAATTTGCTATTGTATTTGCATTGAAAATCGGAGACATCACTTATATGGGGAGAAATGCCGAATATTCACCGATCATAAAAGTTTGAAATACTTGATGACTCGAGAAAGATCTGAACTTAAGGCAAAGGAGATGGCTAGAGTTGATTAAAGATTATGAGCTAGTGATCGATTATCACCGGGTAAGGCAAATGTTGTTCTTGATGCTTTGAGTAGAAAATCTTTATTTGCATTGAGAGCTTTGCACACTAGTTTGGCATTATCGGATGATGGTTCTATCTTAGCTGAGTTGAGAGTTAAATCGACGTTTCTTAAAGAAATTTGTGAAGCTCGGAAGGATGACAATGAGTTGCAAGCCAAAAGAGTTCGATCTGAGTCAGTGTAAGTCGATTTTGGATCGGTTACGACGGTTGTTTGTTGTTCGAGAGCGCAGTATGTGTACCAAAGAATGATGAGCTTATTAAGAAAATCTTACGAGGAAGCACATAGCGCGGTTCTTTGTCTATTCACCCGAGTAGTACAAAGATGTATAATGATTTGAAGAAAATGTATTGGTGGGCGGGAATGAAAAGAGATATATCGAGTTTGTTTCTAGATGCTTGATTTGTCGCAGAGTAAAGGCGCCGAACATCGGTACCTTGGGTTTATTGCGACTGTATTAGTTCAGAGTGGAAATGGGATCGAGTTACTATGGATTTTGTGGCGGGATTGCCTTCGACAGAAAGAAAGATGCGGTATGGGTTGTGATTGATAAGTTAACAAAGTCGGCTCATTTCATCCCAATTCGTATGGATTATTCACTTGACAAGTTGGCGAGTTATATATTTCTGAGATTGTGAGACTACATGGAGTGCGTTATCGATTATCTCGGATAGGGATCAGAGATTTACCTCACGATTTTGGAAGAAATGCGCGAGAAGCTTTAGGTACAAAG
Organism: Gossypium bickii; assembly: GCA_025503065.1. Lineage (NCBI taxonomy): Eukaryota > Viridiplantae > Streptophyta > Magnoliopsida > Malvales > Malvaceae > Gossypium > Gossypium bickii. The sequence continues at coordinate 131,388,016 of CP106713.1, forward strand.
TTGAGTTTTAGTCTGACTTTCCATCCCCAAATGATGGTCAATCGAGAGAGTTATTCAGTACTTGAAGATATGCTTAGATGTTGTGTATTGGAATTTCAAAGTAGTTGGGAGAAATATTTACCGTTAGTAGAGTTTGCCTATAATAATAGTTATCAATCGAGTTTGAAGATGGCACCTTATGAAGCTTTGTATGGGCGTAAATGTCGCACACCTTTGTATTGGAGATGAGCTTAAGGAAAATCGATTCTGAGGTTGATCTAGTCAAAGAAACGTAAGAAAAAGTAAAAGTCATCGAGATTGCTTGAAAGCGACTTGGATAGACGAAAATCCTATCACGATTTGAAAAGAAAAGACATTGAATTTCAAGTTGGTGATAGGGTATTCTTGAAAGTATCCTCGTGGAAGAAAGTTCTCGATTTGGCAAGAAAGGCAAATTAAGTCCCGTTTTATTGGACCGTTTGAGGTGATCGAGAGAGTTGGGCCATTGGCATATCGTTTGGCTTTGCCAACGCCCAGGTTAGAGAAGATTCATAATGTGTTTCATGTGTCTATGCTACGTCGTTATCGTTCGGATCCGTCGCATGTGATTTATAAGCAGAGGTTGAGATTGACTAGATATGACTTACGGGGAGGAACCAATAAAAATTCTAGCAGAGGTTAAGCAATTAAGGAATAAAAGTATTGCACTTGTGAAAGTATTATGGAATAGGCATGGAATAGAAGAGGCTACATGGGAGCCCGAAGAGACTATCTGAAATAGCATACCCAAATCTCTTTCTGGTAAGATTTTGGGGACGAAAATCCACAAAGGGGGAGAAATGTAACATCCGAAATAGGGCCTAAACAGAATAGTGGTTGCGAAACCACAAATCTGAAATCGATAAAATATTTTAATATTATTTTCAGTGCTTATAATATGTGAATTTACATGTGTGAAAGTTTAGTAAATTAATTTTATTGTTAGTGTGCTTAATTTAAAGAAAGGACTAAATCGCATAAGTGGTAAAAGTAGCCTTAAAGCTTGATTGAGTGGTTAAATTAATGTGTCTTTTTTATAAGGAGGACTTATGTTGAAAATTGTCCATTTTTAATGGGATAGTGGGCCACAACATGCTTTTTCATAATGAAATTATATGTTTAAATTATAGGCTATGTTATAATATATTATAATAATATTATAATCTTATAATAACAAACATAATGGAAAGAAAAAAAAGAAGATGCAAAGTTATCTTCTTAGCCGAATGTCAGAAAGAAAAACACCATTTTTGAAGCTTTAAGTTTCAGCATCTAGGAGGCTTAATTGGGTATGTTTTTGTTCGGTTTTTAATAATTTTTACGTTTTTGAGATCGTTGTTTTGAGTGCTACAAAACCCATGTTTCAATTTTGAATTTTGATGAATATTTTGAGTATGCTATTGATGAGAACTTGTGATTTTTGATGATTGATGGTAGATTTTGCATGTTTATGAGTAGAGAATGATTTTTATTAAGTGATTTTCAGTTAAAAGCAGGCTAATTAGTAAAAGTTGTTATTGTTCATAAGTATGTGTTATAGTAAGAATTTGAAGTTGCTATAGAAGGGAAAAATGTTCAGCATGTTATAAAACATAAGAATAAGGGCTGAAGTTTAATTTTCGAGTCTAGGGGCAAAATCGTAAATATGTAAAAGTTTAGGACAAAATTATAATTTTGCCAAAAATGAGAGTTAAGGACTGTTTTGATAAATATGTAATTTAGCTTATTTAATACTCATATTTATCAAAACAGTCCTTAACTCTCATTTTTGGCAAAATTATAATTTTGTCCCTAAACTTTTACATATTTACGATTTTGCCCTAGACTCAAAATTTAACTTCAGCCCTTATTCTTATGTTTTATAACATGCTGAACATTTTTCCTTCTATAGCAACTTCAAATTCTTACTATAACACATACTTATGAACAATAACAACTTTTACTAATTAGCTTGCTTTTTAAAAATCACTTAATAAAAATCATTCCTCTACTCATAAACATGCAAAATCTACCATCAATCATCAAAAATCACAAGTTCTCATCAATAGCATACTCAAAATATTCATCAAAATTCAAAATTGAAACATGGGTTTTGTAAAGACTCAAAACAACGATCTCAAAAACGTAAAAATTATTAAAAACCTAACAAAAACATACCCGAATTAAGCCTCCTAGATGCTGAAACTTAAAGCTTCAAAAATGGTGTTTTTCTTTCTGACATTCGCTAAGAAGATAACTTTTGCATCTTCTTTTTTTTCTTTCCATTATGTTTGTTATTATAAGATTATAATATTATTATAATATATTATAACATAAACTATAATTTAAACATATAATTTCATTATGAAAAAGCATGTCATTGCCCCACTATCCCATTAAAAATGGACAATTTTCAACATAAGTCCTCCCTTATAAAAAGACACATTAATTTAACCACTCAATCAAGCTTTAAGGCTACTTTTACCACTTATGCGATTTAGTCCTTTTCTTTAAATTAAGCACACTAACAATAAAATTAATTTACTAAACTTTCACACATGTAAATTCACATATTATAAGCACTGAAAATAATATTAAAATATTTTATCGACTTCAGATTTGTGGTTTCGCAACCACTATTCTGCTTGAGGCCCTATTTCGATGTTACATTTCTCCCCTTGTGATTTTCGCCCCAAAAATCTTACTCAGAAAGAGATTTGGGTACTGCTTTCGCATAGTCTCTTCGGCTCCCATGTAGCCTCTTCTATTCCATGCCTATTCCATAATACTTTCACAAGTGCAATACTTTTATTCTTTAATTGCTTAACCTCTGCTGCAGAATTTTTATTGGTTCCTCCTCGTAAGTCATATCCGGTCAATCTCAACCTCTGCTTATGAAATCACATGCGACGGATCTGAACGATAACGACGTAGCATAGACACATGAAACACATTATGAATCTTCTCTAACTCGCTTGGCAAAGCCAAACGATATGCCAATGGCCCAACTCTCTCGATCACCTCAAACGGTCCAATAAAACGGACTTAATTTGCCTTTCTTGCCAACTGAGAACTTTCTTCCACGGATACTTTCAAGAATACCCTATCACCAACTTGAAATTCAATGTCTTTTCTTTTCAAATCAGATAGGATTTCTCGTCTATCATCCAAGTCGCTTTCAAGCAATCTCGATGACTTTTACTTTTTCTTCTGCTTTGACTAGATCAACCCCAGTAAATATGATTTTCCTTAAGCTCGTCCAATACAAAGGTGTGCGACATTTACGCCCATACAAAGCTTCATAAGGTGCCATCTTCAAACTCGATTGATAACTATTATTATAGGCAAACTCTACTAACGGTAAATATTTCTCCCAACTACTTTGAAATTCCAATACACAACATCTAAGCATATCTTCAAGTACTGAATAACTCTCTCGATTGACCATCGGTTTGGGGATGGAAAGTCAGACTAAAACTCAACTTTGTACCTAAAGCTTCCTGCAATTTCTTCCAAAATCGTGAGGTAAATCTCTGATCCCTATCTGAGATAATCGATAACGGTACTCCATGTAGTCTCACAATCTCTGTAATATATAACTCGGCCAACTTGTCAAGTGAATAATCCATACGAACTGGGATGAAATGAGCCGACTTTGTTAACTTATCAATCACAACCCATACTCGCATCTTTCTTTCTCTGTCGTAAGGCAATCTCCACACAAAATCCATAGTAACTCGATCCCATTTCCACTGAACTAATACAGTCGCAATAAACCTCAAGGTACCGATGTTCTACTTTTACTGGCCGACAAATCAAGCATCTAGAAACAAACTCTGATATATCTCTTTTCATTCCTGTCCACCAATACATTTTCTTCAAATCATTATACATCTTTGTACTACCTGGGTGAATAGACAAAGAACTGCTATGTGCTTCCTGTAAGATTTTCTTAATAAGCTCATCATTCTTTGGTACACATACTGCCTCAACAACAAACAACCGCCGAACCGATCCAAAATCGACTTTACACTGACTCAGACCGAACTCTTTTGGCTTGCTTGCAACTCACCACATCCTTCTCGAGCTTCACAAATTTCTTTAAGAAACGCCGATTTAACTCTCAACTCAACTAAGATAGAACCATCATCCGATAATGCCAAACTAGTGTGCAAAGCTCTCAATGCAAATAAAGATTTTCTACTCAAAGCATCAAGAAACAACATTTGCCTTACCCGGTGATAATCGATCACTAGCTCATAATCTTTAATCAACTCTAGCCATCTCCTTTGCCTTAAGTTCGATCTTTCTTCGAGTCATCAAGTATTTCAAACTTTTATGATCGATGAATATTCGGCATTTCTCCCCATATAAGTGATGTCTCCGATTTTCAATGCAAATACAATAGCAAATAGCTCTCTAAATCATGTGTCTGGATAGTTTTTCTCATGTAGCTTTAATCGTCTGCAGGCATAAGCAATTACCCTTCCTTCCTGCATAAGTACACACCCTAGTCCATTCAAGGATGCATCATCAGAAATCACAAACTCTTTACCCTTTCTCGTTGTACTAAAACAGAGCTTCAATAACAATGCCTTTAACTTGTCGAAAACTCACACGACACTCTCACCCATTCAAACTTGACATCTTTTGTAGCAATCTTGTCAATGGAGTAGCTATCATGGAAAATCCTCTACAAATCGCCTATAATAACCTGCAAGACCAAGAAAACTTCTCGACCTCCGATACATTCCTGGGAGGCTTCTAATCAACAATGGCTGAAATCTTATTCTGATCAACTTTAATACCTTCACCGAGACAACGTGTCCAAGAAAACAAACTTCCCGTAACTAACTCACTTTTGCTAAATTTGGCATAAAGTCGATTATCTCTTAAAATCAGAAATCTGTTTTCAAATGCTCGCATGCTCGCCTCATCATGAGAATAAATCAAAATGTCATCAATGAACACAACTACAAACTTATCCAAGTAAGGTCTGAAAATTCGGTTCATTAGATCCATGAAAATGGCGAGAGCATTAGTTAAGCCAAATGGCATCACAAGAAACTCATAATGACCATACCTAGTTCGGCGCGCTTTTGGAACATCTCGACTTTTTTAACTCGCAAATCGATAGTATCCGGATCTCAAATCTATCTTAGAGAACAGAGTGGCTCCTTCAATTGATCAAACAAATCATCTATTCTAGGTAATGGGTATTTGTTCTTGATGGTTACCTTGTTAAGTCGTCGATAGTCTATGCACAATCTCATGGAACCGCCCTTTTTTTCACAAATAATACTTTGGTGCACCCCATGGTGAATAACTAGGTCTTACAAAGCCTTTATCGCTTAATTCTGTGAGTGAGCTTTCAATTCTTTTAATTCTATTGAAGCCATTCTATAAGGAGCAATAGAAATAGGTGTGGTACCGAATCAATTCAATACCAAACTCAACTTCTCTGATAGGAGGCAAACCTGGTAGTTCTTCCGGAAACACATCAGGAAACTCATTTACCACAGGCACTGATTCAATTTTCAACTCTGGATCTTTAGTATTCAACACAAAAGCAAGATAAGCTTCACATCCTTTCCTTAAACATTTCGAGCGGCATATACGTAAATCATGGAAATTGAACTATCTCGACTCATCCGAATTAACCCAAGGAACTCACCATTTTCACATTTCAACTCAATGAATCTTTTTCCACAATTCACTATCACATCATGTGCAGTTAACCAATCCATACCAAGAATCACATCAAACTCATCAAATGGCAATAGCATGAGATCAGCCGAAAAACAGTAACCTCTAATCATCAAAGGGCATTTTTTACATACTTTGTTTACTAACACATGCTGACCTAATGGGTTCGATACTTTAATCACAAATTCTATAAACTCTATGGGCATGTTCATATTAGGCATTAATTTCATGCAAACATAGGAATGGGTTGAACCCGATCAATCAAAGCAATAACATTAACATCATGAAGAGAAAATGTACCGTAATTACGCGGGGAAGATGCCTCTTCACGAGCACCTGCAGCATAAGTCCTTGTGGGTGCTCTAACATCCGATCTTGTTGTTGTATCTCTAAATGTACCTCTACCCGCCCCTACTCCCGAATTTCTCTCGAGATCCGCCTCTAACAGGCATTACCCGATCTTGCACTCGGTATTACTTTTTTTAACCATCTCGACACTCCCGAATGAAATGATCCGTGCACCACATCGGAAACAACCAGTCTTATTTGCTCTACATTGACTCGGGATGACGTCGACCACATTGAAGACACTCGGGCCTATCAGGCTGAATACTGCCAACACTCGCAATCGAAGTGGTTTGAGTTTTTGAATCGATAAATCTTCCACCTCTGCTTTCGCTAGAATACCCGGTTGGAAAATTAGGTCTCGTAGAAAACTCTCTAGGCCTCTTAGATGTAGACCAAATGACTTGCTTATCCGCTTTTTCTTCGTGTCTTGCATCTCAATTTCAGCTTTACCCTTTCTTTTTAACAACTCTTCGCTTTACATGCGTGCTCGCTCAACTAAAACAACAAACTCCTTTATCTCTAGAACACCAACCGATACGGATATCATCATTGAGCCCATCCTCAAGTATTTTGCACATGATAGCCTCTCAGAGACACACACTCTCGAGCATAATTGCTGAGTCGGATAAATTCACGCTCATAGTCGATCACGATCATCTTACCCTGCTTTAACTCAAGGAACTCTTTTCTTTTCTCGGTCGATAAACCTCTCGACTAATGTACTTCTTACTTTAACTCCTCTTGAAAGAAATCCCAAGTAACTCTTTCTTTCTGCACTCATCGACACAAGTGTCTTCCACCACCGGTAGGCCGAATCTCTAAGAAGTGACACCACACATTTAATACATTCTTCCGGCAGTGTGATAACTCATCAAAGACTCGATAGTGTTCTCGAGCCAAAATTCAGCTTTCTCTCGCATCATCATCTTTGGTAGCCCGAAACTCTTCAGCCCTTGTTTTCTCGATCTTGTCAACGGCGCGTTTCTCTCTTCTAACGGTATTTATAATCGGGAAGCTACATGGGTAGTCTGTGGATCATGAGGGGGTGGAGGTCTAACGCCGGGTTCGCATTTAACGAACTCTCAAAGAAACCATTCATTCATAGCTTGGAAGAAGGCTTCTCGAGCCCTCCTCCTCCTCGACTAACTGTAACGGGCCTTTCACGACTATCTTGTGGCACCGCCCTTCAGTGGGAGCGGCGCATTACTCTCTACATCATCTGCACCATCTCGTTCGGGATCCATAACTATAAAAGAAAATATTTTTAAAATTGTCGTGAGTCGCCACACTATCAAAATATAAGTATGGCATGTATAGTTAGACTCTTACTCATACTAAATATTCCGAGAATCGACTAAACCTTGCTCTGATACTAATAAATGTAACACCCTTACCCGAGACCGTTGTTGAGAGTCGAGCACGAGGCATTACTAGACTTAACTTACTAGTTCTGGGGCATAAAATTGAAACTATCCGTCTGCGTCATGTTCACTAAATTAATTATAACTCGAGTTACAAAACTCGAAATCAAGATCCGTAAATTTTCCCTGAAACTAGACTCATATATCTTCTTACTATAATTTTTCCAGAATTTTTGTGTGGCCAATTAGTACAGTTTATTAGTTAAAGTCTCCCTATTACACAGTTTGACAGTTCTGACCTCTCTTCACTAAAAATCAATTATCTCATAATATACAACTCATTTTCCTACACGTTTTCTTTATATGAAAATAGACTCAATAAGCTTTAATTCTATATCTCATGCACAACCTAATTCAATTTCTACTATTTTTGGTGATTTTTCAAAATCACATCACTGCTGCTGTCCAACTATTCCCCTGCATATAATTGCATAATTTCTTTAAAATAATTATCAACTAGACGTTTCATAACAACCACAACCATGTTCTTAATTAACCATTTTAATGGCTAATCATTACTAAACATTTACAAGTCCATAATAAGCCATATCATAAGGTCACACACATAAAATGGCTAAGTCCCTATACATGCCATAACTTAAAACATTCGAGTCACAAAATACCAATATAATTCTTTGATAGTGTGTACAATCTCCGACGTCCTTTCGATCCCGAGTTGGCTTGCAATACTATAAAAAAATAAAGAATGGGAGTAAGCATAAAGCTTAGTAAGTTTACATGTAAATAGATGACAATATTCTTAATGAATTAACTTATTCTTTTCTTATCAAGATCATTTAAGCTTTTAACTCAATATACTCAAACTTGTATTCTTACCTTGTCTTTTTAACATGAATTTATCTTACCTTACCTTTTTAACATGAATTTATCTTACCTTACCTTTTTAATATGAATTTATCTTACCTTACCTTTTAGCTTGAACTTGTCTTACCTTTACTTTTTAGCTTGAACTTGTCTTAACTTTACTTTTTAGCTTGAACTTGTCTTAACTTACCTTTTTAGCTTGAACTTGTCTTACCTTTACTTTGGTATACTCTTTGAATTTTCCGTTGAACCACTTGGAATACTAAGGATACGCGGGTACCTTTCCTTATGAAACTTAACCATTGCCATGTCTTGACATGGTCTTACGTGGTATCCTTGCCTTGTGAACTCACCAATGCCATGCCTTGGCATGGTCTTACATGGGACCTTTGCCTTATAAACTCACCAATGCCATGCCTTGGCATGGTCTTACATGGGACCTTTGCCTTATAGTAACTTATCAATGCCATGTCTTGACATGGTCTTACATGATTTCCTTAAACCCTAATGTCATGACATTTGTATCCTACACATTCCTAAGGTTCAACCTAACTTTCTGCGATAGTTTTTCCGTCAATTCATACTTGAGTCTTTAAATAATAAATTTACAGAATAAATATGTAAATGCTGGAATTTAATAATATTAAATGTAAAATAACGGAATATTGCATTTATTTACTGCAAACTTACCTCGAAATAAAATCGATAAACTATATCGATTTAATCCTCTATCTTTTTCTTTCCCCGATCTAACTCTGGATTTCGTTCTTCTTGATCTATAATAGCAAATTTAGCTTATTTAATACTCATATTTATCAAAACAGTCCTTAACTCTCATTTTTGGCAAAATTACAATTTTGCCCCTAAACTTTTACATATTTACGATTTTGCCCCTAGGCTCGAAAATTAAACTTCAGCCCTTATTCTTATATTTTATAACATGCTGAACATTTTTCCCTTCTATAGCAACTTCAAATTCTTACTATAACACATACTTATGAACAATAACAACTTTTACTAATTAGCTGCGTTTTACTGAAAATCACTTAATAAAAATCATTCCTCTACTCATAAACATGCAAAATCTACCATCAATCATCAAAAATCACAAGTTCTCATCAATAGCATACTCAAAATATTCATTAAAATTCAAAATTGAAACATGGGTTTTGTAGCACTCAAAACAACGATCTCAAAAACGTAAAATTATTAAAAACCGAACAAAAACATACCCGAATTAAGCCTCCTAGATGCTGAAACTTAAAGCTTCAAAAATGGTGTTTTTCTTTCTGACATTCGCCTAAGAAGATAACTTTTGCATCTTCTTTTTTTTTTTTTTCCATTATTATGTTTGTTATTATAAGATTATAATATTATTATAATATATTATAACATAGCCTATAATTTAAACATATAATTTCATTATGAAAAAGCATGCTGCATTCCACTATCCCATTAAAATGGACAATTTTCAACATAAGTCCTCCCTTATAAAAAGACACATTAATTTAACCACTCAATCAAGCTTTAAGGCTACTTTTACCACTTATGCGATTTAGTCCTTTTCTTTAAATTAAGCACACTAACAATAAAATTAATTTACGAAACTTTCACACATGTAAATTCACATATTATAAGCACTGAAAATAATATTAAAATATTTTACTGACTCAGATTTGTGGTTTCGCAACCACTATTCTGTTTAGGCCCTATTTCGGGATGTTACATTTACCATTTCAAGCTTACTTGGACCTTAAGCAATTCAAATATCAATCATTTAACCTATTAAAATACGATTAAACATACTCAAAACATGCCAAAACAATCATCCTAAGTGCCTAACCAATGTACCCTCATTGGTACCACATCTTATATCATCAAAACACATGAACAATGTATCATCCAAATCAAAGTTTAAAGTATCCCAAAATCACTCAATTTAGCCTAACACAAAGCTACTTAAGACATCAATCTTTAAGTTTCATACACATATCAAGCCTTTGGTCAAAACACATACTAACATTTAGCTTCAAATATAAACATATACTTAAAACTCAAATTACATCACATTTACAAAACAACTAACAACCAAAGACACCCTAGGTACATTCCATTACAAAATTAAACATCACCTCACTTGAGATCGGATTGTTGTTGGATGCTAAGTTGGCGATCAAAAGAGAGTACCTAACCTGCGCACGGAAAACAAAACCGCACGCTGAGTAAAACTCAGTGATATTCCTATAATCCGAACATTTTAAGACATAATATGATACATTAAAGCTCAAATTGAATTATATCATCATACTACTATCTAAACATACAATTACAAGATATCACCATTTCAATTTCATGCATTTCATCACATGATTTCATGCTATACTAAATTTTCACAAGTATTCACATTTAGTTGGTTTGAACAAATATATCAATTCACATCACTTGCTATATAAATAGCTTTGCATAGATCAATCAACAAATTACTTATATTATGGCACAAACTAGTCCACATTAAGCCACTTCACTTATTCGAATAATCACAAGTATATTTAATAATCTAACTCAAGAATATATCATATCTTCTAATGAATAAATATATATAAGTAAATATAATTCTTCCTTAGCAATACCTATAACCAACCTTCTTCAATGGTTCATGTAACCTTGATCTATAGTCCAATCGATACATGGCACCCGGTGCCTAGCGGATAAATCGCGGAAGAGTTTGCGCCTAGCGCTAGTCGGATAAACAGACAAATGTGTTCCCATCACTAGTTAGATAAATTGACGGAAGTTGCGCCCAGCACTAGTCGGATAAACCGACAAATAAATAGTGAGCCCAACTCTAGTTGGACATACCAACGATATTTGCACCCAGCGCTAGTCGGATAAACCAACTAATAAATAATTATTTATTTATTTTCAATTTCCTTATTCATTAATTAACATCATCATTCAAATATGAACATAAGATTGTATATCGAGTATTTAAATAACATCTTATTATCAATTAAATAAATGATTAATAAAAAGATTAAGTTTGAGACTACGAACTTATCAAAATACAACAGATGCTACGAATCGAAGACGTCTACTTAGTGATCTTTTCCTTGCCACAGTTGATACCCGATCTATTCTTCTCTTTATCAAAATAACAAATTAATTCCATTATTTAATTTGAATACCATACTTGTTTTTAATTAAACCAATTAACCATAGATCATAATTTATACTTTTACCCTCAACAATTGACATTTACTCAACTTAATCATTAACATAAAAAAAATTAGCTTGATTGCATCTTCATCTAATTTACATAACTAACCACATATACATATAATTTATAACAATCCCTAATTTTTTTTTTAATTTTATAACTTAATACCATGTTAGTTTAATTTATAGCATTTAACTCCTTGAAAGCTAATACTAATAAAACTCATAATACAAAATATTTTACTTGCTCACTAAACTTAGTAATTCAACTCAAATTTCCAGCATAAAGAGCAATCCACCAAAACGGTCCCTCGACTTCACAAAAATTAACAATTTAGCCCCTAGTTCTATCAAAACAACTTCAAACATTAGAGTTTTCCAACAATGGTAACTTGCACAAATATCATAATTTCTCTAAATTTCCACATAGGTCCAAAAATATAAAATTTAATCGAAAATAATCAAATTATACCAACAAAATTACACTTCAAAAATAAAACTTAAAGACCGAATGGTGCTAACCTTTTTCTTCTCCCAATCGGCATGCAAAAGAGATGAAGCTTTAATTTTGTTCCTCTTTCCTTTTCCTTTCCCCACTACTCTATTTGTTTCTTTTCTTTTATTCATATTTTTATTTCATTTTCATTTTTATTATAACTTAACACGTATAATACTTACAATATTTACTAAAACCCTCCACCATCACACACTTATATAAACAATGGCCTATTTATTTGATAAGTCCCTTAATATAGATTCACCTTATACTTTAGTATTAATTCTTACTTTTATCACTTATTTGATTTAGTCCCTTTACTTTAATTAAACACTCTTTCATCAAAATTACATAACCGAAAATTTAATTCACTTCTAATATAACTCTGTAAATATTTAATAAAAATATTTACAAGTCTGGTTCAGGGAAACGAGGTCCCGATACTTCAATTTTCAAAACTATAGACTTTAGAACCGATACACTTGTACCTTGTCTAACTTTGTATATTAAAATTATTACATCGACCTCAATATAATATTGTAATACCTTCGTAACTATGAATAAATAATATCCACTAATTCTATCTTCGGAAAATAACATTCCGAAACTACCGTTTTTGACTCCACTAACTTTTAGGTCCTTACAAAAAACTTGTATTGCATTAATGTTAAGTCATCATTCTTCTATTGTGTGTTGAAATATTATTTAGTAATTAAATTTGCTAATAATTATATGTGTGAAAATCATTGTAATTAGATAAACAAATTATAATCAACATTTTTTTATATTTTTTTTGGTATAATGAGAAAAAAAGATCATTACCGTTTACACCTCTTAGCATTTTTTTTTGAAGTAATTAGATCGGGTATAAGTTTGGAGAATAGTATTTAAATGGTTAGATAATAAATCAGTATGAATCAATTGAACTGGCTAAGAGACTTGTTGAATCGACGATTGAATAATATTTTTTAATTTTTTTATGATTTTTAATTGAATCGATAAACCGATAATTTAATTGGTTCGGTCACTAATCCAGTTCTAAAAACATTGATTAAAATTTCTTTCGTTTCCATTTGCGTGCATACCCAAATCTCCTTCCTTTTCATTTATTGAGGCATCGAATGTAAATTGTCTAGAGCTTTTCACTCATTTGAATCACGCACATTATATTTTTAAAAAAATAATTTAGATTTAAATTTTATTGACGACATTATTAAGAGAAATAATTACGAATTTAATAAAATAATATCTATAAACTATAAAAATAGACATAAATGATATCTTAATCGTGCCTAAATTTTATATAATGATGCCTCTAACCTGCCAGCTCATATATATAAAATGATGAAAGCTAGAATATTATGAATTTGATTAATATGTTACAGTAGATGCCCATTATTTTATGTTATCCTTTATGTCATTACAATGACATAAACTATTTAAATAAATGGGATTAGGTTAAATAATTAAATATTAATGCCCAATTAGTCCATCATTATCTTCCAAAACCGATCTAGCCTGGATATTGCCACCTTTTCTTCATTATTTTGGCACTTTTAGGTCAAAATCATTAGCTCATATAAAATCAAATGATCAAGTAAAGAACAAAAAATTTGATAATTTTGATAAGAGAATCATCGAAATTTTTGTATCACGAGTCAGATTACATTTTATTTCATCTATTTTTAAAAAATAGGTAAATTAATTTATATATGTTAAATCAAAGAGTAAATTAGTCATTTCTGTTAAAAATTTCATCTATGTTTACTGTTAAAGTTCGGTCGCTGTATATCTACATGATCAGGTACACGCGATACGTCATGTGTCACTGTTTTGTTATTTTGTTAGCCATGCTGGTTTTTAACTGTAAAAATAAATAAAAATTTTAATAAAAATGACCAATTTAGTTTTAAATTTAATGTACAAGGAATGATTTTTCCTATTTTTTAATAAATGGATAAAATGCAATTTAACACTTAACACAGGAGTTTCTATGATTTTTTTTTTTTACCATTAATTACATAATCAAGTAAATTTTGATCTGTGAACAATCCTAGGATGGTAAAAATGGTAAAAGTGTTGACATCGAAGAAGCTGGAAGTATATTTTTAATTAGAGGTGTAGATTTGAATTTATTTAAATTAGGTTTCAAAATTTTTGGATTATTTCGACTTGGTTAATTTTGAGTTTAGATTGTTTCAAGTTCAAGTCATTTTGAGTTCAAGTTATTTTACTCAGGTCATTACAAATTCAAATAATTTGACAATTTAGATTGCAGATTTAGATATACATAAATATCTAATCTCTTTTTCTGTAAACTCAGATATTACAATTCAGATTTTAAAATTATTATCTACTTTAAATTCAAAACAGATGCGGATAGATGCCCCACATATCCATTATTCAAATCGACATTGCTTATTTGAATAATGGTTGCAAATTTGAATTTCTAAATCCATTGGTTATACAAAATACTTATAATTTTGATTATATATATAAATTTTGGGCAAATTACACCTAAGGGCACTAAACTAATAGTAAGTTTACATTTTGATCAATTAAATTTAAAAAGTTACAAGATGGTCACTTAACTATTCAAAAGCTTTCATTTAAGTCACTAAACTATTTGAATTTTTTTATTCAAGTCACAGGATTGTTAAGCTTTTTTTTAAAAAAAAGTCTAACTAGTGAGCTCCAAGCGACAATTCGATGATCTGTACTGTTGATCCATACCAATTGAGGAGTAGAAGAACATACCATAGGTTTAAGTTGATCTAACAGTCAATGTTGGAGATCGAAAAAGAAAATTGTTTATATTTCAGTTTGCAGATTCGTGACGTTCAAATCTGTTTCATAAAAAAAAAATTGAATTGTAAAAGAGAAGGGGAAGGATAGCTCTCAATTAGTGCAAGCAATACGAATAGAGAAAGCCATACACTAGAAATTTTAAACAGCCCAATGACTTAAATAAAAACTTTCAAATAGTTCAACGACCATTTTGTAACTTTTTGAAGTTGAGTGATCTAAATGCAAATTTTATTTTTTGCTCAACAATAATAATATATTTAGAAGCTACCTAAATGTAAACTCACTGATAGTTTAATTACCTTGGATATAGTTTACCCAAAAGTTTTAATAGATTCAAATTTAAATTTTTATATCCAAAGATTATCTAAAAATTTGAAAATTCGAGTGTTTCAAGTTTCGACTATTTCAAATGTAGATCGTTGCCGGATTGAAATATTTTGAGTTCGACTTAATTTGAATTTGAGTAAACTGATGTTCAAATTAAGTATATTTAAATTATTAATTTTTTATGATTAAATCTTATTAAATTAAATTTGAATTTAAATCTATCAGAATGGAATTTTCAAGTTACTAACAAAATTCTAAATTCTACCATGAGGCATAGAATTTGAGGAAGGTGGTGAAATGAAAAAGACGTAGGACAAAATCATCACCATAAAAATAGGAGTCAAATCAAAAATACATGCCACTGCTCCACCACCCCCACGAGCTAACCATGGCGATTTCAACACAGCCGAAAAACTTGACCATCTTTCAATGGAACTATAATGGCAATTGTCCTACTCTCACCATTGTTCACTTCTCAATTAATTGTCCTTAACATTTTCACACGTCTCCCCAATCCCATGGTAAGGCTACAAAGGAAAACACACACAGACACAAGGTTTTTATTACCTATAGTTTATTTATCGTATTTATATTTAGTATTTGTGTTTATATAAAGGGTAAGTTACTCAGATAAATATTCAAGTTTTATGATGTTATTATTTTGTTCATCGAAAACTTTTTATTAATTTCATCCCTATCCCTCTGTTATGTCGTTTTCAAATTTTAATCATTCAGACTATTAAAATGTATTTCGTCACTAAATACAATATAGAAGTATTGTTTTTCTTTTGGTATAATAGTAAATTTAATGTTTATATATTTGTTTAATTTAGTCTATTTTTTTTTGAATCAACAAATTTAACCTTTAATGTTTATACATTTAGCCAATTTAGTCCTAGTTCTAAAAATCTAAAAAAGAGTTATAAATAAAAAATTTATTTTTAAAAAAGTATATATTATAATTTTTTATAATTGACTAAATTGATAGAACGTATAAACAATGAGAGTTAAATTTATTAATTTTTAAAAATTAGGAGTAAGTTAACAAAAATATGTAAACATTTAAGACTAAATTTGTTACTATAATAAGAATATCTACTTCAAATAATCTAAATATAACTTTCTTTGTTTTAGCCAAAACCAAGATATTCATTTTCAGTAACAATGACTAATTAATCGGTAGTGGATATTTTTTAGAAAAATAAATAACTAAATACGAAAAATATTTCATTCCCATAAGCAAAGATAAAAGGAAGTGAGTAAAAAAATCAAGCTTTCACCATTTTTAAACACACAAAAAACACTGTCCAATCATTTACCCTTCCCTCAGTCTGGCAATGGGGCGGTAGCTATAAAAATCGTCAGCTCACAAATTTGTGGCCAAATTTAAGCCAACTAAACAAAGGTGTCTCACTAGCCACCCCACCATTGTCTCATTCACCTATTATAAGCACTCCAATGAATTTTATTCATGTCATTTTCCCTTAAACAAAAAAATGGCAGAAAACAATTGGTCGGCCATTATTCATTATATTTAAATATCCCAAAAAATTAAAATTTCAACAATTAATTTATTCATTTATACTCATCCATCTTCCTATATAAAAAACACCCCATTAACTCACAAAAGCCATAGAGAATATTGTTTCTTTTAGCTTACAGCTTCCATTGTTTTTCAGTAGTGAAGAGCTAAAAAAGAAGGGAAACCAATGGAGGGGAAAGAAGAAGATGTTAGATTGGGGGCCAACAAGTTCTCAGAGAGGCAACCTATTGGGACAGCAGCTCAGTCCCAAGATGATAAGGATTACACTGAGCCACCACCAGCACCCTTGTTTGAGCCTAGTGAGTTGACCTCATGGTCATTTTACCGAGCTGGAATCGCTGAGTTCGTTGCTACTTTCCTTTTCTTGTATATCTCGGTATTGACTGTGATGGGAGTTGTTAAGGAAAAAACCAAGTGTTCAACTGTTGGGATTCAAGGGATTGCTTGGGCTTTTGGTGGTATGATCTTTGCTCTTGTTTACTGCACTGCTGGTATCTCAGGTAACTATATGTTCTTCTTTATCCCTTGTTTGTTTTTCCGGAAAATGATAGAAAAGTTTAGTATTGATGAGTTATGGATTGGTGGTGTTGTAGGTGGTCATATCAATCCAGCGGTGACATTTGGGCTGTTCTTGGGAAGGAAATTGTCGTTGACAAGGGCAATATACTACATGGTGATGCAGTGCTTGGGAGCCATATGTGGGGCTGGTGTGGTTAAAGGGTTCATGGGGAAGACAAGGTATGGTGCTTTGAATGGTGGAGCTAACTTTGTGAATAGTGGCTACACCAAGGGAGATGGGCTTGGTGCTGAAATTGTTGGCACCTTTGTGCTTGTTTACACTGTGTTCTCAGCCACTGATGCCAAGCGCAGTGCCAGAGACTCTCACGTCCCTGTAAGTTCAATTTTCTTCAATTGATTCATTCAACTGTCTAAACCATATATGAGATTTTTAACCATAACCATGTGTTTGGTAGATTCTGGCACCATTGCCAATTGGGTTCGCAGTGTTCTTGGTGCACTTAGCCACCATCCCAATCACAGGAACCGGTATTAACCCAGCTCGTAGTCTTGGTGCAGCCATCATTTTCAACAAGGACAAGGGCTGGGATGACCATGTAAGCCCCAATTCTTTCGCCATCTTCACTATTATTTTTTCCTAACCATGAATGATATACTTATCTACTTTGGGTCATGTTTGGTGCAGTGGATTTTCTGGGTGGGTCCATTCATTGGAGCAGCACTAGCAGCACTCTACCACGTTGTTGTTATCAGAGCCATTCCTTTCAAGTCAAAATGATCAAAATCATCGGTCCAAATGATCATATGATCTCAACAAAAATGATAAATTTCACCCATACACCCTTTCAGTTTGTGTATTTCCCATTTTATCCTTTTGTTTTTGCATGCCCTTTGTGATTTTGTATATGTAAGAATGTGTGTAATATATATTATTTACTTCAATGCTGGGAGAGCCTTTGTGTCCTTTTTTTACTTGCTTTTTTTTAAGCTAAAAAAAGGAGAGGGTGCTGATTGCAAATATTGGACCCATTTGTAATTCGAATGGCTATGATTTGTGAAAAAAAATGTCATTTTCATAATAAAACCGACCAATACCTACTTTCAATGACTTTTTGTTGTAAATTATGCATGATTTGTGTGTTTCTTGTATTATATTTGCTGCACTGAGGTGTGATAATGATACAATTATATGGTAATAATTGAGATAAGGAAAGGGACTGCTTTGCTATATTTTTTATATAAAAATATTATCACTATTTGTGGTTAAGATTGTTAATAGTCATATCAATTTTATAATTAAATCAAATCATTATATCAAATACATTTGTTCTTAAAAGTGATAATCACTTGAACAAACTGCATTTTTCACATAAATTTCGTATTTTTTTATTAATTTAGTATTTAATTTTTTAATTGGGTATTTAAATTTTTAAAATATTATACAAATTATCCCAAAACATTAAAATAATTACTGTATGTCTAATATGTGATAGATGATATGAAATTTAATGGTAAAAATGACTACATTTGTTTGGAGTTTCTTTTGTTTAGCTAAAAATTCGCTCAAAATTTACTTTTCGTAAGGGTTAAGATTATTTTGACTGTTAATAGCACGACGCTCAAAATAAATTTCATAGAGTCACCTCACCTTAGCATGTTGGTATAAGAGAAATTATTTAATAGGTCTTTTCTACCAGATCAATCATGTTTCCGCCCAATAATTTAATGTCACATAAAAATATTTTTCGTTGGTACAATGTACTAGTGTACTTAAACCCCAAGAGTAACTCGGCATGTAGTGTCATGGAATTAAGGGAACTCATGTATAAAAGCTAAAGCCCCTAACGGGAGAGGCACGCAACCTAACACTAAAAACCTATTTGTCAAAATCCTCACCTCTGACTTCACTTGAAGGATGTCCTCGGTTGGATGGAAAAATGAAAAGTTGGAGGATGAAGTGAAAAAGTGGAAAGAAAATAAATTTTGAATGTGTAAAGTGAGAGAAAAAAAAAAAGAAAAAATGATCATTTTCTAAATTAAAAAATGAAAGGAGAGAAAATAAGAAATATGTGAATGTTAGTTTAAAATTATGCATTTTTCGAATCTTCTATTTTTATTTTTTTTCCCATTCTACCAAGCAATGGAAAGAAAGAATTTTTTCCTACCAAGCACACCAATTGAAAGAAAATTTACGCTTTTCATCCTTCTAGCTTTCTACCACTTCAATTTTTCATCTTTCTAAATTTCTTTTTACCCTACCAAGTAAAGCCTAAGTTAAATACATCAAACCACCATACGACTCTTCTGCCGATCCTCACTCTAGACCAAGTGAACCTTTTTGAACCACCCTAGCCTCCTCTGTGCATAAACAAGTGTGATAATATTTCAATGGTAGTATGATACATATTATTTCTTTCAAGGAAATTTTATTTATAAATTAGAGTTCTTATTTCAAACATAACTAATAAAAAGTATTACATTGTTGAAATATAAAATATGATATCAAATGTATAAATATATTATCTTAAAAGAAAAAATAATTTTTTGAAGGAAAAAAAATCATGTCTATAATTTTGGTCCAATCAATTTATTAAAAATATATTAAAAAAATAAAAAATCAATAAAAATATAAATCCGATTTAATTGGATTTTTAGCTGATTCAACTAATCAGTATCAGTTTCTGATCTAAAGGGTTCTGTTGGGAAAGCTGCTGCTACTCGTTCCATGTCCTGTTATAACAAAATTATTTCTCTACTTGAGTCATCAACTTAGGCTTTGATTATGTTTCGTTTGTGTTGAGTTCAGTCTATTTGAATGTGACATATTTTACAAAATTAGAAGCATGGGTTGACTAGGGTGCTAAGACTCCTAACCCTATCGCTTGAAATGATTGGATAAGTATGAAAGTCTTATTATTAAAATACTATTTTTAGAGATAAATATTAGATTTATTCAAGAGAGTTTCTGAACAATTGGAAGATAGATTTATGTAGGCTTTATGTGATAAATACTCATGATAATTAATATGATAATTTTAGGTTTTAAATAGGAGTTTAAAGCCTATCAAAATATTATTGATTGACCACTTGAAAAGTCCAATGAATAGGCTGTTTTGTGCGCATATTTAGGAGTGTCATTGTTGATAGCTATGAATAGGCTTGTAAATTATGGGATAATTTCAGGTAATTGGGTGAGTGATTTGTGACAATTGAGACCGTAATTACTTTTTTTGTGTAAGGATAAATTGGGCTTAAGCTAATAACTAATAAGTAATCTGGACGATTGTTGAATAAAATCATTTACTAGGCAATACTACACAAATGAAGGAGCATTGTGTCTGAATTGTGTTAACAAATATCAGTTGTGCCAATTTTTTTCTACTCTTAATTTTTACGCTGCCTATTTTCATCTTAATTATTTTTTTAAGTTCAAAACCATTCTCCGAATCAATATCCCGATTGCTTTCCAATTTGACCGGTTGGTTTAATCGGTTCAAACATACTTACCCTGGTATAATAATGGGGGTATTTGCATTGCATGGTTCTCCCACATGAAATTAAATTTTAAAAAAAGTTGTGTGACAGCCATTGAAGCTAAAGCTCAAAGGTATTCCATATGTTGTTTAGCTTCTTGTGGTTGTCGTAAACTAGGGTTCATATTCTTCAAAAGATAATATATATCTATATATATATATTGGATTTCACTTAAATTGGAGAATTATATATTACAAATTCTTACACACAAAAACAAAGGGAAACAAACAAAAGAAAAATGGTGAAAATAAACAAACTGAAAGGGTGCATGAGTGGTATTTTTCATTTTGTTCAGATCATATGGACCGTTAATTTTGATCATTTTGATTTGAAAGGAATGGCTCTGATCACAACAACGTGGTAAACTGCTGCTAGAAATGCACCAATGAATGGACCTACCCAGAAAATCCACTGCAATCAAACCAGACCCACAGTAGATAAGTATATTATTCATGATTAAAAATAATAATAGTGAAAAATGGTGAAACAATTGACTTACATGGTCATCCCAGCCCTTGTCCTTGTTGAAAATGATGGCCGCACCAAGGCTACGAGCTGGGTTAATACCAGTTCCTGTGATTGGGATGGTGGCTAAGTGTACCAAGAACACTGCAAACCCAATTGGCAATGGTGCCAAAATCTACCAAACACATGGTCATGGTTAAACATCTGGGTTTTTAATGGTTTAAACAATTCAATCATTCATTTGATGAAACTTACAGGGACGTGAGAGTCTCTGGCACTGCGCTTGGCATCAGTGGCTGAGAACACAGTGTAAACAAGAACAAAGGTACCAACAATTTCAGCACCAAGCCCATCTCCCTTGGTGTAGCCAGGATTCACAAAGTTAGCTCCACCATTCAAAGCACCATACCTTGTCTTCCCCATGAACCCTTTAACCACACCAGCCCCACAAATAGCTCCCAAGCACTGCATCACCATGTAGAATATTGCCCTTGTCAACGACAATTTCCTTGCCAAGAACAGCCCAAATGTCACCGCCGGATTGATATGACCACCTATAACATCACCATAACTCATCAATACTATACTTTTCTATCATTTTCCTGAGAAACAAACAAGGGATAAAGAAGATCATATAGTTTACCTGAGATACCAGCAGTGCAGTAAACAAGAGCAAAGATCATACCACCAAAAGCCCAAGCAATCCCTTGAATCCCAACAGTTGTACACTTGGTTTTCTCCTTAACAACTCCCATCACAGTCAATACCGAGATATACAAGAAAAGGAAAGTAGCAACGAACTCAGCGATTCCAGCTCGGTAAAAAGACCATGAGGTCAACTCACTAGGCTCAAACAAGGGTGCTGGTGGTGGCTCAGTGTAATCTTTATCATCTTGGGACTGAGCTGCTGTCCCAATAGGCTGCCTTTCTGAGAACTTGTTAGCTCCCAATCTAACATCTTCTTCTTTCCCTTCCATTGATTTCCCTTCTGTTTTTTGCTCTTTACTACTGAAAAACAATGGAACCTGTGAGCTAAAAGAAACTAAATTCTCTATGGTTTTTATGAGTTAATGGGGTGTGTGTTTTATATACTATGTTTGGATGAGTATAAATGAATAAATTATTTGTTAGAATTCAATATTTGGATATTTAAATATAATGAATTATGACCGACCAATCGTTTTTGGGAAAATGACATGAAATAAACACAATTGGAATAATTATGATTAGTGAAGGACAATGGTGGGGTGGCTGCTGGGAGACCTTAGTTGGCTTAATTTTGGCCACAAATTTGTGAGCTGACGATGATCACAGCCACCGCCCCATTGCCATAACGAAGGAGTGTAAATGATTGGATTAGTGTTTTTGTGTTTCAAAAATGGCGAAAGCTTAGACAAAAATTCAATAACAGAATTCCCAGGTTTAATTCGATATAAATTTTTTGGAAGAAAGAATTTTTTAAGTAAAATATAATAATTACAAGTACTTGTTTGAGTAAGTAAATGTTGGAGTAATTTTAAAATAGTAATGTTTTTTAAATTGGATTTAGGGTTGAATTGGTTAGATTATCGGTTTATCGATTTAATCAGTTTGATTGGTTTAATTAAAAAATATTAAAAATTTTTAAAAAAAATATTATTCACCCGATTCAACTATCGGTCCAACTGATTCATACTAATTTTCAATCTATTCAAAACAACTTTTTGGACCAATCTGATTCAAATAAAACTGTAAAATAGAATCAAACCATTATAAGTTTACTACACACAAACAGACGAAGAACATCCAGACTAAAACTAATTGATGGGATTGGAGACTTACACATACACAGTTATAGGCGATAGGACTTAAACCTGAATATTTAGGATTCAAGGCCTCAGCCTTTTCCAACAGTGAGAAGACTTCGCTGACTTAATTTAATATAAATTAGTTCTATTTTATCGAGAAAATATTTGACACACTGTGAGTGGAGTTTTTAGACTCCAAATGAAAATTCGAGATGATAATAAGTGTACTACAAATTATAGTAAAATATTAAAAATATATATAAAATAAATAAGATACATGACAATTTTTTAAATCTATTTGTAAACTGAGTGTATCAAATATTAATCATTATTTTATTAATAATATATTTTTTTAGAGATTTATTATTAATATTATATCTTACCCAAAACTACCACTTTTTTTAAAAAAAATCCAAATATTGAGATTATAGGGAAAATCTTGGCTTTATATGTAACGACCCAAAATCCGTGGGCACTAGGAAAACAAAAATGTGTGTTATCGGGCCTCCGTCTTAGTAAATCGAGTTAGTAAATAATTATTAGGAGTAATTATGAGTCTAATAGTGTGTTTAATTAGATTTTTATTTAGTGAATTTAGCTTAATTTAAAGTAATTAGGAAAAAGGATCAAATTGAATAAGGAGTAAAATTCTAATTGTAGATTAAAAGAAAATAAAAAGGATCAAAATGGCAAATATGCCATTTAGCATAAGTTGAGGCGGCATACATGCATAAAAATTTGAGATTTTTATGTATTAAAATATATTATTATTAATATTAGATAATTATATTAATATAATATTATATTATAAAATAAAGTAAATGAAATAATAAAAAGAAACAAAGAAGAACAGAAAAGAACAGAGAAGTTTTCGAAACAGGGGAAAGGAAAGAAAGAAAGAAAAGAAAAGGGAAAATTGAGGTTTTAAAGCTTGGAGTTTAATTAGGTAAGTCAATCAAGTTCTATTTTCTTAATTTTGATGTTTTAGAAGCTTTAAAGCAAGATTTTGATGAAACTAAGTTGATATTTTGAGAGTTTATTGGTTTTCAAGTATAGTTGATGTTGAAGAAAAAGATGAATTAGAGACTAAATTGAATGAAATTTAAGTTAGAATTAGTAAAAGGATTAAATTGTAAAGTAAACTATAAGTTTTCTACTATAGGGATTAATTTGGAAGAAATTATGAATTAGGGTTTTATTATGAAAATTATATAATCAAGTTGAATATGGAAGGGATTTAAGTAGAATCAAAGCATGAATTAAGTTAAGAGATAAGTAAACTTAATTAGGATTTAATTGCAAAACAAGTTATAAGAAAACAGTTTTGGGACAATGCAGTAGAAAGTAACTTTGAAAATTCACCAAAAATCGTAGAAGTGGAATTAGAAGTTGAATGAGATATGAGATTAAAGCTTATTGAGTCTATTTTCATATGAAAGAAATAGAGAAAGCAAATAAGATTTTAGTGAAACTGGTTTAGGGTGATTTCGAGATCCCCTGTTTTGACTTGGAAAAATCATTAAAAATTGTATAAAAATAATTTTGGAACATAATTTATATGGTTAGATCCCTTAATGAGTCTATTTTTATAAGAAACAAACTAGAACATCATTTAAATTCTGTATAAAAAGATAATTAAATTTTAGCAAAGAGTGGTCGGAACTGTCAGACAACAGAATAGGGGTGATTTCAAAGAATAAACTGTACTTATTGGCTAAACCAAAAATTCTGAAAATTTTATGGCAAAAATATATGTAAGTATAGTTTCATAGAAAATTTACGGATCTTAATTTGGAATTCTGTAACTCAAGATATAGATAATTTAGTGAAAATGACTCAGGTAGACAGTTTTGAAAGAACTTATAAGTAAATAATAGAATTGTGTATAAAGGATGTGGAATGAAGAGGAAGAGTAGAAATTGAATAAAATTCAATTATTTATTTTAATTTAATGTTGTAATTAATAATGTAAATTATTATTATTTTCGTAGCAAAAAGGAACTCGAGGCATCAACACACAAAGGAAAGGAGAAGGTTACTGAGGAATAATCAAGCAAATTCGGGTTTGTATTACTATAATTCAAGTTACTTATTATTAAATACTAATTTTATATTTATTTATTTTATAGTAAGTAAATATTGAGGTAAGTAACTTTATTGAATTGAATTTAAAAAGTGAATTAAGTGAGAAATATATGTTAGTATTGAATTGTATTTTGATTAGTGAATGGAAAAGTGAAGTTGATATTGAAAGTGAATTTTTAAATGAAAGTAAACTTGAATTGAGGATTGGAAACCCTATTAACTAGTCGGGCTGAGTCGGATATAGTTGGCATGCCATAGGATATGGAAGAGTACGGGTTTTTGCCGCTTTATCGATCGAGCACTTACGTGCCAACTCATCGCATCTATTCGCATTACCGATTCGACACTTTGTGTGTCGATATCGTTATCGTTATTACATTCTGACAGCATTCAGCACTTTGTGTGTTGAATCATCGATATTGTTATCATTTACGATTCGACACTTTGTGTGTCATATACTGTGTACCGTTAAGGCACATTGTGCCGTACTGGAGTGTTGGGTTGGAATCCGTGTATCCGTTAAAGTCCGAGTCTGTTAATAGGCATAAATGATGAAAAGGTTAAATTGAATAAAATGAAATGGTTGAGCCATTGGAAGAAATGCGAAAATAGAACATGAACTGAAAAATGTAATTGGAATATAAGTATGAGAATAAAAAGTATGAACCATTGGTTCAAGAAATGGATAGTGGCTCAACATGATTGTGTATTGTTTCAATTGTTGAATAGCTAAAATTGAATTGTATGAATATATTGAGAAGGACAAACTTATATGAAAGTTATGTTTGAATTGGTTTAGTTAAATTAAAGTTATATCAATTAATGATATGATTATTATGTTTATAATTTGAATTATGGTAATACCACTGAGTATATGTATACTCAGCGTACGGTTGTTTCCGTGCGCAGGTTGTAGAAGTCAAATTATGAACCAAGCATCCAAAGCCAGACCGACTTCAAGGAAACTTTGGTGATGTATATTTCCTTTTCATAATGTGGCATGTACGTAGGTTGTGTATAAAGGTTATTATGTTTTGAATGTAAATGGTAAAAAAAAAAAATGTTAGTATTACAAGTTTAAGTATTATAATGAATGAAGTATATTTATTTTAATCTAACTAATATTTTGATAAATTTAAGTTGATATTATATTGATTGAGTTTGGTTAGAAGGTATTTAGAATAGAAAATAAATATATGGAATGAATTGGTTGAATTCATTATGATTGAAATGAATATGGTTTAATTTACAGGGGGTTTTATATAATAATAAGCAGAAATGCTGCCGAAATTTATATTAAACAAAATTTATATTCGTAAATTGTTTGATATGTCCGGTAATGCCTCGTAACCCTGTTCTGGCGATGGTTCGGGGTTAGGGGTGTTACAATTATATGAGCCAATGAGTTTCACCTAAAATTGGAAAAGGAAAAATGCAGAAAAGTGAGAATCTGCAATCCAGGCTATATTGTTTTTGGAAGATAATAATGATGGAGTAATTGGGAATTTATTTATAATTAATTTCCTTAACCTAATCTTGTTTGTTTTAATAATTTTTGTCATTGTAAAAGGATGACATTAAATAATGGCATCTAATGACTAATGTAACTGATTAATCAAATTCAGAATCTTTCAGCTTTCATCATTATATATATAAATATATAAAAGCTGGCAAAACCTTTAGGTTAGAGGCATCATTATTTTGATTTTATAGTTTATATTTAAGGTTTGTAATTAAGAGTAAAAGGAGAAAAGTTATCTTCGTCTTACAGTTTATATTTAAGGTTCATTATCAGGGGTAGAGAGAGAGGCTGGAAGTAGGGATGAGCAAAATTTGATTCGATTCGAAAAAATCGAAAAAAAATTCAAATTTTGAATTAAACGAATCAAGTTAATCGAGTTATTCGAGTCAACTCGATTTTTTTTTTGAATTTCGAGTTCGAACCGAGTTGAGTTTTCGAATTCGAATAACTCGAATAATTCGAATAAATCGAATATCAAACTATAATATTTTACATTTTTACCCCAAACTCCCAAACCTTTTTACTTTTCCCTCAAAACTTTTACTCCCATCCCAATCCCCAATCTACCCAAAATCCATTCCGACCAAAATTTTACTCTCCCATTTACTTTTCCTCAAAATTTTACTCCCCAAAACCCTCAAAACTTTTTATTTTCCCCCAAAATTTTTACTCCCTCCCAATTTCCCCTTAAAACTTTTACTCCCTTCCCATCCCACCCCCAAATTTTTTTTTAATATTTTCCCTCCAAAATTTTACTCCTCCTATTTACTTTCTCTCAAACTTTTACTCCCCTAAACTTTTTATTTTCCCCTTAAACTTTTACTTCTCGTCCTTTACTCCCAAATAAAAAATAAAAAAAATCCCTAAACATAAATAGTAATAATTTTATTTATATCTGCTATTTATATTATTAAATTAAATTTCAAATTTTATGTTATTTATATTGTTGAATTGTTTAGTCATATTGAATATTTATATTAAAATTGAATTAATAATGATAACACAAAATAACCGTGTTAAAATTTTATATTGGTATCAATTTCACATTTTATCTTTAAAATAACTTTTATTAAAAAATCATATTTTTACATTTAATATATTTTTTAATTCTAAAATACATAGTGACAAGAATCTGAAGATAATTAAAACAACTAAGCAAGCAAAGAAGCTAACCTGTATATAAAAGACTAATAAATAAATTATGAGGCGATGAAAGTTAATAAAAAATTTAATTACGGTGGGTGAACAAGCAATAAGAGTTTTCAAGTTTCCGGGTAAGGTGCGTAACCCCGATCCCTGCCAGTAGGTGGACTTCAGCCCAACATTTTTTTGACCGGAAGTGGCACTCTCTTATCTTATTTAACTAACCTCGCTAACCATCTGTTTGACCAGATCCAAGGGTGGGATGGCAAAAAAGTGTTGGAGACTGAAGCAAGAGTCGCCGTTCTATAGGGAATTCCCGTCAACGGAGCCAGCGGGATTCTAGTCACAACAGGGAATTGCGTGAACTATAGAGAATTGCCGCCAACGGAGCGAGCGGGATTCTAGGCAACTTTATCGAATCTGAGTGGGACACGACGCTCTTGAAAAAAGCTTTGAGATCGGTTCCGGATTCCAAAAATCTGATAGTCTTTACCTCCAGCTGAAATGGAGGAGGAAACGGAACAGCAAACAGTACGAGAAGGCGGGTGACAGTGGTTACAAGGACCCAAAATTATTTTTTAAAATTTAACTCCAACAAATATATTCGATTCGAATTTCATTTCACTCGACTTGATTCGAGAAAATTTCAAATCAAATTAGGATGATAAAATATGATTCGTCAACTCAATTAACTCGAAATTTTTTCATTCTATTCGATCAAACGCTCACCCTTAGCTGGAAGGGCCCTTGACCCTCATAAAATATAAAATTTAATTTTTAGTTTTTTAAATTTTATATAAATTTAAGTTGATAAATAGTAAAATTACACTTTGCCCAAAAAAAAAAAGATAAATTTTAATTTTGTCTTTTAAAAATTGGAAAGATATGAGCTATTAAAATAGTAAAATTGCATTTTAGCCCTTATTCGTGATTGTCTTTTTCAACAAAGTTATTTTCAAAGTTTGAACTTGTATTTCTCTCCTTAAAAGAGCAATGTCCCTTACCATTACAACCAACACTTGTTGGTTTGAACACTTTAATTTTGAAAATGCCTAAGAAAATTAATATCATAAATCATAGTTTTTGAAAATATCAATTCATATGTTTGAATATATATATATATATATATGGATTTTGAAATTATGTAAGAAAATTAATATCATAACTTTCAAATTCAATCCATATTTGAATTAATCAAATTTTGATATATGAAACTTTTTTAATAAAAAGAATATGTTATATTAAAAAATTTTAAAAACTGTAAAACATAAAAAAATTCAAAATTTCTTAAAATTATAGAAAATAAAAATCATAAATTAAAAAAATCATAAAAAAATTTAAAATAAACAAAATCTTCCAAAAGTTTCACAAAAACATAAAAATTACTAAGATTTTTTTAAAAGTTAAACATATGCTTCAAGTCCTTGTATTTTTTCTAGATTTGAAATTTAATCTCTCTACTTTTATTTCGAGGAATTCAATCATTATTTAAGTCTATTTTTTAGCACCATTAAAAATTTGAAGTTAAATTCACTGGTTTGACATTTTAGGATAAACAAAATATTCATTTGGTAGTCATGTAACAAAAAAATGATGTTCTAATGAATCTAAATTTAATAAAAGAATTTTTAACGATGTTAACAATTAGAGTTGCATTTTATAATTTGAAAAGTGGGGGGGGACCAAATTTCCAATGTATAACTATATTGTCTTAAAAGAAAATATGATTTTCGGAAAAAAAAAAGAATCGTGTTCGCATTAATTTTTATGAGTTAATGTAATGTCTACAATTGTGACATCATAATTGCAATTTGATACTATGGTTCCAACACAATAATAGGCGGAGCCATACTGCATGGTTCTTCGACATGAGTTTTGTTGAAAGAGAAAATATGGTAGAGGTAGTAATTCACCCTATAGGTGGAGATTTGCAAAGTAAAGACGGTGAAGCTGGGTATAGAGGAAGGAAAAATTGATGAAAGGAAGGCTTAGAGAAGAGGAGGAGAGAAAAGTTGGGAGCTTGAACCAGAAATGAGAGAGAGGTTCCCCATCATCGAGGAGTAAGATGATGGAGTAAGAAGAGTATATGAATAGGTTGGCCCCTTTACCATGTGGCGTGTTCTGATTGGTCGGCTTGTCATTCAATGGTTCCTTGTTAGGTCAACAAGATGATCTGATGTTTTTAAGTTGCAATGTGTGTGGATGATAAGTGATAGGTGGGTTGTTAGAGTGGTTAGGCTATCAGGGGTAGCTAACTTATGTACTCCTAACAACCTGTTGAATAGTTCTATTGGTGAAGGATGAGGACATGGCGAACTAGGTCAGGCGACGGAGGTGGTGGTCTAATGGAGTTCAGTGTCATTCATCCTTTTGGCGAGGGAGTCAGTCGTGGAGAAGGAGGCCTTAACAAGGTATATGTAACAATTGTCCCTAGTCAAAAAAAAAAGTTGCAAAATGGCCTTCTTTGATACATGAATGCCTGTAAGGCAAATATTACTTACCCATTTTTGTGGGACATTTTCATCAATGCAGAGTACAAATATTCATAATTGTCAAATTTTTAAATTTCAAACTTTATAACAGATGACTTAAGTGCTAACTTGATGATTAAGCGTGATCTAGGGAAGCACTATTTAAGACATTGCTTGAGTTGTATGCATTTTTAAGATGATGATGAAATGTAGGACACAAGGCAATGCTTGTTTTAGTATCGCAATGGTTTCTTGAGAAATATGTGCACAACTGATGTGTTTAGCAATAGTTTTTTGAGAAACGTGCTTGAAATTTATGTATTTGACAAATAGAGGTTAGCTAGGTTGTTTTGGAACTAAGGTAACAATTTTACCTTATCGGCTCTTCGATGTGAGTTATTTTTCACTTTCCTTCTTTGATTCTCTGCTTTCTTTCTTCGTTTTCATGTTGGGAGTTTTTGAGATTCTTTTCTTCTTAGAATGGTTATTGATCGTGTCTGTCGAGTCTTAAAATTTATAAAGAGGATGATCGAACCTGGAAACTAACTCTGACAACGATTTAAGGCAAGTGCACCTATCAAACAGTAGTATAGTTAAGGCAAGACCGGATTGTCGAACCCAAAGGAACTAAAAGTACTAATACTAACTTTCTTTTTATTATCTAGCCTAAAATAAATGAAGTTGTTGTTTAATCTAAATTTAACTAACTACTAAGCTAAAGACGCAAAGACAAAAAGAATGAATTGGAGGAATACTGTTGGGAAAACTCAGTTGATTAAGACCATACCCTAGGAAGAATCCACCTAGACTTCACTTGTTATCTAACACTGAACCAGACAATTTATTCACTTGACTTGATCCATAAGATTCCCTAATTTATATTAAACCCTCTCTCGAGGCGAATAATGTCTAACCCTAGGTTGATTAATTGAAATTGCTTTCTAATTAAAACCCCTAGAATCATATTAACTCGATCTATGGACTCCCACATTAGGTTTCACCCTAATTCGGCAAAATCTCGTCACCCTATCTCTAGGCGCGCGGTCAACTCCACTTAAATATACTAGATCTACTCTTAGACATGGACTTTTGCTCCACCACCTAAGCACATCCAACTTGAATCAATATCCCGAAAATATTAATACAAGGATTAAGCACACATAATTAAGAACAAATCAAGTATTTATCATATAGTTCAGAAAACAATAACAAGATCCGTCTTAGGTTTCATCCCCTTCAGGTATCTGAAGGGTTTAGTTCATAACAATAAAAGAAAACATCTCAGAAGGAAAGATAAAACAAAACATAAGAAATCCCTAAAACCCCCTGAAGGAATTGAAGGAGAGATCCGCCGTCTTGATTAGAATTCCGACTTCTTGAGATGGATCAACTGGCTATCTTCGAGTGATTCCCACAAATCGGACCTTTTTTGCTCGGCTCCTTGGCCTAGCTAACCGCCCCCTTTTCAGGTTACCCTTAGGGTGTTTATATAGGCTTTTGAAATAGGTTTCTTTGCCCCTATCCTTTTCCGAGTAAAATTGCTCTTTGCCACGACAGGGACACGGCCATGGCACAGGCCCGTGTGAATCACTTTTAGGTCGTGTTCAGACTTTTAATGAGGAGACACACTTGTGTACATTGTGATCGGGCCATGTTCTAGTTTATCAATGAGGCACGGCCGTGTGGGCTTAAGTCCAGGCCGTGTCGATTTCCACTTTGGCCCAATTTGGTCCGTTTTAGGCCCGTTTCTCGTTCTTTCCATCCTTCGGTGCTTTCCTGAGTATAAAATATGAAAAGAAAGGATTAAGACACCTTTTTACATAAATCAAGGGATAAATCATCCAAAAGTATGCTAAATGTGGGATTAAAATATGTTACTTTTACGGTTTATCAGTTATAACAACCCGTTTTTGGTCAAATCAGAATAGTAGTTTCGGGATCACAAATTCGAGGTTGAAAAATTATTTTAATATTATTTTATGTGTTTACAGTTTGATAGTATGTATGTGTGAAAATTTCGTAAAGAAATTTTATCGTTTGAATGCTTAATTCGGTAAAAAGGACTAAATCGCGTAAAGTGTAAAATGCATGTTCTATTAGTTAAATGTGTCTATTGGCTGTGGAATATTAAAGTGGAGGTCCTTATGTTGTAAATAGTGTTAGTGGACAAAGATGGACATGCATAAATGAATTTTAATGGTTTATATTAAAGGTTAATATTGTAATTTGGTTATTTAAGTATAATAAATAAAACAAAATAAAAAAATTTAGTGCTTCATCTTCCTTAGCCAAATATTGAAGGGAAGAAAAGCTTAATTTAGGGTTTCATTCAGTTAAGACTTTGATGCTTAATTAAGGTACGATTTTTTCCCCGTTTTTAATGATTTCTATATTATTAAGATCATTGCAGCTAGTACTAACTAGCCCATAGACTAATTTGCAAAACTGTTGAATATTTTGAATGATGCCATTGATGAATATATGAATTGTAACAACCCCAAACCCGGCCCATTCACTACGACCGAATCTGGTTATATTAGTGAAAATATTTTTCTTTACTTAGAATTTAAAACACGAAAAATTTACTATCTTTCTGGTAAAACCCGTGTACTTTTAAAACTATACTTTTGGACTTTGAAATTAAATTAAAGTATCCATTTTAAAGCACTTTAGTAACCCATGAATACTTTGAATAAGTAAATTAGAGTAAAATCATTTCCGCAAGCTTATAATTAAATTTTTACCAAGTCATAATCAAATTAAAATAAAATAGTAAAAATAATAATTAAGTAATTTCCAAAGTAAGTAAATAAAAGGCCCTTATTACACAATTTTTAAAAGATCAAATACTTAATAAAAACAGCTTAAAATATTTAAACTTCTCTTCCTGCATGGGCCACCATGTCTCTTCTCCGATCCCGTCCAACTATCGTCACCAAATGGTTAATGAAAGAGTGAGTCCACCGACTCAATGCATAATCAAAACACAGATTTCCGCGCGTATGGGCTTGGCCCCATACAAACCATTCACATAGCAAGTCATGCACATATGCATCTCAGCCCAACCCACTCCAACCGTAACACCAACCTTAGCAGACTCCCTGCCCAAGGCCGTGGATAAACCACCACTGACCACATCGTGATCCAGAACCTTACCTTGGCAACTCGCTGCACAAGGCCGTGGCTGAGCCACCGATCAACCCAAGTGATCACAATATCGCAATCTGCCTACGGTGATGCACATAGCAATCAACCGCCGAGATGGGCACCTAGCCAACACCTCCCTTGAGGTAGCACACAGCAACCCTCAAGCGCTAATGTAGCCTGAGCTAACATTAGACCACGTACATCCTGTGTACACTTCCTCCTTCCTCAAGTCAAGCCCAAAGCCCATGCAACTATATAAGTGCAACATGTTAAGTCATCACCTCACATGAGTATATACACATATCATATCCAGTATTATCACATTAATATATTATCCAAAGTTTATTTACCTGATATCTGATTGCCAAAACCATGGTATCACCATTCAAACCAACATAATTGATTACCACATATAATACATCTGATTATACATTAAACAACTACCCAGGAAACAGTGCGGTGATTACGCACCTAAAGACAAATGATCCACTCTCAAAATGCCACCTAAAGCCTCTGAAAATGCCGACTAATCACCCCTTGAAAGATCTCCTGCGCTAGGCTCTTCTCCCCCCCTACAATCGGCCTCAGCACACAACAGAGAACACTTAGGGCCATTCGGCCAAAAACCAAGAAAACCAAAGGGTTAATGTAACCTTACCTTGACAACCACCCCCCTGCTCTAACAAGAATCGGCCACCACCCAAGACAATGGTTGAGGAGAGATTCGGCTAAAACATAAAGAAGAGAAAAAGGAGGAGAGGCTATGGGTATTCGGCTTAGGCTAGATGAAAAAGGGTTAAGAGGTTTCGACAATGGTGCTCAAAAGAAATTTCGGCCTAAGCAAAAATAAATGGGAAAAGAAGAGGTTCTCTCTTGCTTACAAATTCGGCAACAACAACTAGAGAAGAACAGATAAAATTCGGCACAAGAGAGTGAGATGAGAGAAAGCTTTCGGCTTGAAAAAGCGAAAGGAAAAAGATTTCAAAAGGGTGCTCCCCTATTTATAGAATTCGCCACCCCTAAGCTCACCCCACAAAGCCGAAAATGCCCTCCATAAACTCCCAAAACCGCCACTACTTAACTCCCTTCGGATCCCATATTTCTCTCCCCTTTTTCTCTCCCTAACACTCATTCAAAAGGTTTGAATGAGTCAAACCTCTTCCTAGCCGAAATTTAAAAACAAAGACCAAGTATTCTCCATCTTTTAAGCATCCAAAAGCCACCCACTTTTCTTACCTCTCTCGCGCCAAAAAAAAAGGCCAAAGTCTTTGCCTTCGCACTCGAACACCGCCCCTCCCTGCACTGAGGCGTCACTTTGCCAAGCACTTAGTGGCGTCTCCTTGCCACTTTACCAGCCCAATCTTTGTGTCAAAACTCTTAAATAATTCTCTTAAGACACCCATCACCAAGCTCCCTTTTTAGCACATAAAAATCCAAAATTTTCTAAAGTCTTCCCTTGAATCTCAACATTCTTAACACCTTCCAAACACATCAAAGCATACCCAAAACCTACTAGAACATGAATTATACCCACCATGCATAGCCCTAAAACCAGGTGTTACAATTCTACCTCTCCTTAAAATAATTTCGTCCTCGAAATTACTTGTTTAAACTAACAGTCCAATTCCCTCCACTACGCTATAGTTGCGCACTCTGATCTTAAAGAGCTAACCTACCTTCTAGGCACAGTTTCTAAGTTCATACTCACGGTTCCCACTACTTTACGAGCAACAAAACAAACAATCATCAACACGAACAAAACAACAAAGAATATTCCAAACACAAGGAACTTACCAAATTGACCCATCAGTGCACATCATTATCCTCTCTCTCGATGAATCGCATAAACCGGACACTGGCCGTCTTGCCTCGGTGCCACCATTACCGCGGTCTACTGCTACACGACCTCGGCCGGAACCATTTCCTCCATGGTTCGGACCACGACCTCTCGTCGCCTGCTGACCACCTCTGTCTGGTTGCACATAACCTTGACCCACTATCCGAGTCCTATTCGGGTTCTGGGGACAATCCTTAATCAGGTGGGACTTGGACTTGCATCTAAAACACTCCCGAACACGATTCCAAAGATTCGCCAACATGGTACCTTCCACATTGAGCACACGGACGATCTGGATTCCGGTGGTGGCTTAGCAATATTAACAGGAGTCTCAACCCTCGGTCTCTTATGAACCCTCTCAACCATTAAAAATTTTGGATTTTTATGTGCTAAAAAGGGAGCTTGGTGATGGGTGTCTTAAGAGAATTATTTAAGAGTTTTTGACACAAAGATTGGGCTGGTAAAGTGGCAAGGAGACGCCACTAAGTGCTTGGCAAAGTGACGCCTCAGTGCAAGGGGGGGGGCGGTGTTCGAGTGCGAAGGCAAAGACTTTGGCCTTTATTTTTTTGGCGTCAGAGAGGTAAGAAGCTGGGTGGCTTTTGGATGCTTAAAAGATGGAGAATACTTGGTCTTTGTTTTTAAATTTCGGCTAGGAAGAGGTTTGACTCATTCAAACCTTTTTGAATGAGTGTTAGGGAGGAAAAAGGGGAGAGAAATATGGGATTTGAAGGGGAGTTAAGTAGTGGCCGATTTTGGGAGTTTATGGAGGGCATTTTCGGCTTTGTGGGGTGAGCTTAGGGGTGGCCGAATTCTATAAATAAGGGAGCACCCTTTTGGAAATCTTTTTCCCTTTCGTTTTTCAAGCCGAAAGCTTTCTCTCATCTCACTCTCTTGTGCCGAATTTTATCTGTTCTTCTCTAGTTGTTGTTGCCGAATTTGTAAGCAAGAGAGAACCTCTTCTTTTCCCATTTATTTTTGCTTAGGCCGAAACTTCTTTTGAGCACCATTGCTTAAAACCTCTTAACCCTTTTTCATCTAGCCTAAGCCGAATACCCATAGCCTCTCCTCCTTTTTCTCTTCTTTATGTTTTAGCCGAATCTCTCCTCAACCATTGTCTTGGGTGGTGGCCGATTCTTGTTAGAGCAGGGGGGTGGTTGTCAAGGTAAGGTTACATTAACCCTTTGGTTTTCTTGGTTTTTGGCCGAATGGCCCTAAGTGTTCTCTGTTGTGTGCTGAGGCCGATTGTAGGGGGGAGAAGAGCCTAGCGCAGAGATCTTTCAAGGGCGATTAGTCGGCATTTGCAGAGGCTTTAGGTGGCATTTTGAGAGTGGATCATTTGTCTTTAGGTGCGTAATCACCGCATTTGTTTCTGGTAGTTGTTTAATGTATAATCGATGTATTATATGTGGTAATCAATTATGTTGGTTTGAATGGTGATACCATGGTTTTGGCAATCAGATATCAGGTAAATAAACTTTGGATAATATATTAATGTGATAATACTGGATATGATATGTGTATATACTCATGTGAGGTGATGACTTAACATGTTGCACTTATATAGTTGCATGGGCTTTGGGCTTGACTTGAGGAAGGAGGAAGTGTACACAGGATGTACGTGGTCTAATGTTAGCTCAGGCTACATTAGCGCTTGAGGGTTGCTGTGTGCTACCTCGAGGAGAGTGTTGGCTAGGTGCCCATCTCGGCGGTTGATTGCTATGTGCATCACCGTGAGGCGATTGCGATATTGTGATCACTTGGGTTGATCGGTGGCTCAGCCATGGCCTTGTGCAGCGAGTTGCCAAGGTAAGGTTCTGGATCACGATGTGGTCAGTGGTGGTTTATCCACGGCCTTGGGCAGGGAGTCTGCTAAGGTTGGTGTTACGGTTGGAGTGGGTTGGGCTGAGATGCATATGTGCATGACTTGCTATGTGAATGGTTTGGTATGGGGCCAAGCCCATACGCGGAAATCTGTGTTTTGATTATGCCGAGTCGGTGGACTCACTCTTTCATTAACCATTTCAGGTGACGCATAGTTGGACCGGGATCGGAGAAGAGACATGGTGGCCCATGCAGGAAGAGAAGTTTAAATATTTTAAGCTGTTTTTATTAAGTATTTGATCTTTTAAAAATTGTGTAATAAGGGCCTTTTATTTACTTACTTTGGAAATTACTTAATTATTATTTTTACTATTTTATTTTTAATTTGATTATGACTTGGTAAAAATTTAATTATAAGCTTGCGGAAATGATTTTACTCTAATTTACTTATTCAAAGTATTCATGGGTTACTAAAGTGCTTTAAAATGGACACTTTAATTTAATTTCAAAGTCCAAAAGTATAGTTTTAAAAGTACACGGGTTTTACCAGAAAGATAGTAAATTTTTCGTGTTTTAAATTCTAAGTAAAGAAAAATATTTTCACTAACATAACCAGATTCGGTCGTAGTGAATGGGCCGGGTTTGGGGTTGTTACATGAATAATTTGATGCTTGATGATAGATTATGAATATTTGGTGCTAGATAAACAAGTTTTGTTAAGTGATTTTTAGTGAAAATACAAAATAGGGATTAAGTTGATAAATGTGTAAATTTAGCGGTTAAAATGTGAAATAAGTGAAAATTATGAACTGATAGGGGCATTATGGTAATTCGGCTAGCATGGGTATATTTGGAATTTCATTAATTTGTGATTTTATGAAATAAGGACTAAATTGTAAAAATGTGAAAGTTTAGGGGCAAATGTGTAAAATAGCCCTAATGTATATTTTCGATTGAATTGAATAAATAGTTGATTAAATAAGTCAATTTTGAATATATTTGATCAAGAAAGGAGAAATACGAACTTAGACTGGGGAAAGAATAAAGTTACGGAATAGTTGACTCGATACGCCGTTTTAGCATCTGAGGTAAGTTTGTATGCTATAATTTCATTTCAAATGTATTTTATAAGCTTTGATATAGCATAAATTGCGATTATTTGACTACAGACAAGTTTGGAAATGATTCGACGATAATTCGACAGTTAGAATCCTGGTTGAACCTTAAGAATAGTTTAAGATACCAGTGACATGTCATTAGAGATACTTTGAGTTGGCTTCGGGCCATGATTTAGCACTTCGGGTGCGAGATAAACCAATTTGGCTTCGGGCCATAGTATAGGTACTTATCGTGTGAGACCCTTGAGTATCCAACTTCTATTTCAAATGGTTCAACGGGTAAACAAAAGAGATGATTGAGTATGAGAATGGTATGAGATGGCACAGGTAAGTACGTGATTTTTGTATAAGTTTAAAATCGAGGAAACTTGTGAAGGAAGTATATACTCTCATAGTTGAGTATTTGAAAGGTTTGTTAGCTAACATAAGCTATATGTTGGTGTGTGTAAATTATTGAATTATGTTTATGTGATTGCATTAAGTTTATCTCATACGAGCTTACTAAGCTTTATAGCTTACTTTGTTTATTTTTCCCGTGTTTTGTAGTGAATTCAAAGCTAGCTTGGATTCGGGGATCGGAGATCGCTTCACACTATCTACCTATCACTTGGAACCTATGAACTTTGGTATTTTAAGTATATGGCATGTATAGGTATTTTGAGTCATTTTGATTATGGGTTGATAGTGATTTTGGTTATTTGTAATGGCTTGTAAATGTATATATTTTGAATTGTAAATATAGCCATGAAAGTTGGCTTAATTTGATGGATTCGGTTATGTGCATATATGTGCATATATGGTTGATATTTTGAATTCATGAATGGATATGTAAATGACTTATATATTAAGGATTGTGGATATTGATATAGTATATGTCAAATGATTGATATTAGATGTGAATTATGCTTGTGAATTGGTGTAAAATAATGTATGTTTGGTTAAGATAGAGTTAGTTAATTTGTATATGTATTTTGGTATGTTTTGATGGAGTAAGATTTGAGGTTATAAGCATGTTGGATGTTGGTATTGGAAATGGTATGAATTAGTCTTGGTTGTGGCTAATTTGGATGTTCATTTATGCTATGAATTGGAGCCATTTTGGTTGTGTAGGTATATGAATTTTGGGGTGACAAATTGGCTTGGTAAATAGCCTATTTTTGTCCACACGGGCAGAGACACGGGCGTGTGACTCAGCCATGTGTAACACACGGTTAAGTATACGGCTGTGTGTCCCCTGGTATAGTTTTAGAAATCAAATTAGTATGCTCCACACGGCCTCACACACGAGCGTGTGACTTGGCCTTGTGGCATAAGTCAGTATACCCTACAGGTTTGGCACAGCCTGGCACATGGGCGTGTATGGCCATTTTTAAGGCACACAGGCTAGACATACGGGCGTGTGTTGGTTGTGTGACCCAAGTCAGAGAGTTACAAAGGGTCAGACATTGGCTGGGACATAGCCATGTGCTCCCATTTCAAATGTCCACACGGCCTGTGACATGGCCTTGTCTGGTGGCCGTGTGAGACACACGGCCTGGCCATACAGGCGTGTGTCCCCTGTAACACTCTAACCCGTATTCGTCGTCAGATTAGGGTTACGGGCATTATTAAACCTAAAACCAAAATCAGAGCATTCAAATTGTACTACCACGTGTTAAACACATATCATTTGTATTATAGAAATTACACAAGCATTTTTTATCTAATTACAAATCTCCCATGAATAAACTACACTCCACATGATCAATTCCAAGTAATAGCCGTATTGGTACATATGTAAAACATTCAACATTTAATTGAAATTTCATGATTATATATATACGAACTCAACATGCTCACTTAATTCATAGTAGAAGTAAAGCCATTTTCACAAGGCATTATAACATCTAATTCAAAAGATAAGCCCAAAATATTAGACTAGACTATACATGCCATGGACTTAAAATTTATTTCCAAAAAGTACCAAAGTAATCGATAGTGTGCTTGACTTTGACAAGGATCCCTGAGCATGAGCTTCGACTTTAAAGATCTATAAAACAAAGTAACAAACACCCCAGGTAAGCTTAAATAGCTTAGTAAGTTATAAGCAAAAGGTAAAGTGCACAACCACGCATTACACCATTTTCTTTTTAATTTATTCGATCTAACTATTGAATAATTCGTAAAATTTAA
The DNA here is from genome assembly GCA_025503065.1 of Gossypium bickii. Lineage (NCBI taxonomy): Eukaryota > Viridiplantae > Streptophyta > Magnoliopsida > Malvales > Malvaceae > Gossypium > Gossypium bickii. The sequence continues at coordinate 131,428,324 of CP106713.1, forward strand.
AACACACATTGGATTAACATTCATCAATCTTATGCTCATTAGAACTCAAAACAAATGGACTAAGTATTCATATCCTTCATACCATATCGAAATAACTTAAATAAATTTGCACCAAGATGATAAACCATTATTCAATATGTACATACCTGACACTTTTGTTTACCTTTACTAAGTGTTTCTATCCTTGAGCAAAAACCAATAACCTGTACACACAGTGCCTTTCAACCGATCTTGCACACACAGTGCTCGGTGAATAAATTCGCTCACACAGTGCTCTTCAACCGATCTCGCACACACAGTGTTCAGTGAATAAATCCGCATACACAGTGCTCTTCAATCGATCTCGCACACACAGTGCTCGGTGAATAAATCCGCACACACAGTGCCACTCAACCGATTTCGCACACATAGTGCTCAATGAATAAATCCGCACACACAGTGCTCTTCAACCGATCTCACACACACAGTGCTCGGTGAATAAATCCGCACACACAGTGCCACTCAACCGATTTCGCACACACAGTGCTCGGTATTTTAGCTCGCACACATAGTGCCATTATTTTATCTTCTCCTCATTACTAAATATGCTCATGATTTCATTTCATCCAAATAAATACCCTTAAAATTAAAAATTCAAAATCATCACACTTCTCCCATCACATAATATCACATTCGGCAACAACCATTATACATAATAAGATATATATATCCTCATTTTTAATTTCCAGCATCAATCACATTTTATTTTCACGTGTAACTATATTTGATACATATACAAATATTCAATCCACCCAAATTAATTCAAGCTTACATATATATTATGCATTTTATTCTCACTTTCGAATATAATAAAATATTTCCATACCATATTCGGCTTTATATAATTAAGTCTATTATTTCACTTTAGCATATACAATTCAACATTGAATAAAATTTGTATCAATCCAATTGCTTACAAACTTACCTTGAAAGTCGACAATTTAAGCTTCCTCTACTACTGTTTAATTTGGCATTTCCCGATCCAAATCCTTTCCCCTTATTCCTTGATCTAAATAATTGCAAGAAGGAACTCATTCAAAAGAACTTTTTTCATTTTAGACCAAAACACATAGTTGAATAATTTTTCAATTTATCCCTCGCATTATTCATTTTTGCAATTTAATCAAATTTTCACTAAGTATGAAATTTGCCAAATTTACCTATTTTTAGCTAAGGCCGAATGTGCCTTAAGCTAATTCAAGGCCTCATCTTTCCTTATTTCTAAAATCTAACCCCTCAATCTATATATATATATATTGAAATTTAATCCTAAATGCTCAACCTAATCAAAACCTCCAACACAAAATATAGTAATCTAGCACATGAATTTTTGTTTATAACTATCAACCATCATAAAGCATGAATTTTCATCCATGGTCGAATCAACATACATGATCAATAAGAAAAATTATCACATGGGCTTGTTAGGCAAATGATCAACAATCACAAAAATGCAAAAATTATCAAAAAAATCTAAGACTCAAGCTTACCAATTTTAGTTGATGAGTGCCGAACCTTAAGGAGGTTTTTCTCTTCTATTTCTTTTGCTACATTCGGCCAAGGGAGTTCAAAAATGTTTTTATTCCATTATACATAATTAATAATAATATTATTATCACATTCCACTAACTATAATATAATATCTTATATTTACATCTATTCCATCACCTTGCCGTCCACTATAGTAGTAATAGGTATAATTGCAATGCAAATCCCCTTGATTAAAAGACACTTTATTATACTACCCCCAATCAAGCCAATGGCAATTTTACCACACATGTACTTTAATCCTTTTTCCTTAAATTAATCACCCAAACACAAATATTTATCTACAATATTTTAACACATGCTCATTTACATAACATAGATGTCAAAATAAAAATAATAATAGAAAATATATATATATTTTTCCATTTCGGATTCGTGGTCTCAAAACCACCGTTTCGATTAGGGTCGGAAATGGGCTGTTACATCCCCTATTTTGAGAAAAATTTTCTAAGTTTCGTGAAAGTTTCTTGAGTTATCAATTTAGTCCCGAACCATTCCCAAAACATGTTTAGGGCCTCATAAGCTTGTATTAGGGACAAATTGATGGAGAGTAAATGATGAATGGTTAATTTGAGAAAAAAGTATGCTAAATGAATGTTTAATTGTTTTGTAAGTCTGGTAATGCTCCGTAACCCTATTCCAGCGTTGAATACGGGTGAGGGGTGTTACAAGAATGGTCGGCGATAATAGGTATAATCATATTGTTAAAAAGAAAGGTCGTAAAAAGAAGAGGTCAATTGACATACTTGTCAGTATTGACAATTTTTTGTGCACACAATGGAGGAGATGAGGGTGTTATTAAAATGTTATGGTTTGCAATTGGACAACTACCAATACGAATTTTTGATTCCAACCGGGGAGAAAACTTTGAGTATGGTGTTCGTGAAGGGTAAAGGTAAGCTAGCCTTTTTATACCATTATACACGTTTGAGGCTAGATTCCATCTTCCTTGCATCCCTTTTTTGTGAAGGTTTTAAGCTCTTATGGAATTGCATGGGGTAGTTAGTGGGGACCTTGTGGTAGGATCTTATAACATATTTCCTTTATTGTTAATGGTGAGGTAATAACTTTTGGTGAGAGTGTTCTGAAAGATTTATATTGTGTCTCCCATTAGTGGAAGGTATTAGATAGGGTTTGTATTCTTCATGGCACACAAGGGTTGTGAGGTCATGTTGGATAACACTAAGAGTAACATGCATCTAACGAAGGAAAAGTAGATTCTGAGAAAGGATTGTATGAAATTGTGATTCCACGCTATCCCTATCACTTTCTAATAGGAGAATGACAAATTAGATTTTTCCTCTTAATTTTTAGCATTTTTAGTTGAATTTGAATTTTTTCAAGAGGAAAAATCTGATTTGTCATTCTCTTAGGAAAGGGATAGGGATACGTGGAATTACAGTTTTATACAATCCCTTGTCGTATATTCTAGTCCACCACTAATTTGTTAGGAACTTTCATTTCCTTAAAAGGTGGATGTACCATCGAGCGATATGTGTACAACGAACCCTACTCCACTTTCGCAAAATGCTCGTCAATGATACCTACGCCTAAAAAAAGTTTCTTATTAAAGGTTAAAAGGACAATTGCCCTTCATAAATTAATTTGGTGCTATTGTTTGGAAGAGAAGAGTTCTAACAAGTTTTGAAGAGTTGACTTATGTTCTGGCCTTCAAACAAGCAAAGGTTTAAAATCATGTTGAGAAAGTTGGACGCATAGGGGCATTGATGTTGTTAGAAAGATTTATCTGAGGTAGGAAAATAACTTAAAGATATGTTGGTGGAATATGTCCATTGCCCCTACCGAAAATGGGATTGTAGGAGGAAGAAGGTGCCAATCTAGAAAAGGAAAAAGAAAGTTGGAACCTCTAGTTTGTAGAAGGCGAAGAGAGAGGTGTGTGAAAGCTTGAACTAGAATACAAGAGGTCCCCCTTGTTGGGGAGTAAAAAGAGTACATGAATAGGTTAGCCCCTTACACGTGGTGCTTTCTGATTGGCCAACTCGATATTCAATTATTCCTAACTATGTCAACAACATGATGTGCTATTACTAAGATATAAGGTATGTGGGTGACCAATGATAAGTGTCTTGTCAGAGTGGTTAGGTTGTCATGGTAGCTAACTTGCGTACTCCTGGAGGAATAGTTCTCCTAGCAAAGGATGGATTCCTTGGTGAATTAGGTTAGGTAGTGAAGGTGGCGGTCTATCAAAGTTCAATGCCGTGCATCCTTTTGGTGAGGATGTTAGCCGTGGCGAAGGGAGTCCTTGCATGGGATATGTAACAAGTTTAAACTTCAAAAAGGAAAATTGTGGGTCAATCACTGAAGTACAACCTCAAAATTGTTCCATTTGTTGTTTAACTTCTCATGGTTGCCTTAAACTATGCTTCAAATTCTTTGAAAGAGAGCACATTTACATTGGACTTTACTTAAATTGGAGCAATATATTACAGATTCTTACATCCAAATACAAAAGGCATGCAAACAAAAGAAAAATGGAAAAACAAACTGAAAGGTGCATGAGTGGAACTTTCACTTTCTTGAAATCATATGATCATGATCATTGATGTAGATCATTTTGATTTGAAAGGAATGGCTCTGATCACAACAACGTGGTAAACTGCTGCTAGAAATGCACCAATGAATGGACCCACCCAGAAAATCCACTGCAATCAAACCCGACCCAAAGTAGATAAGTATATTATTCATGATTAAGAATAATAATAGTGAAAAATGGTGAAACAATTGACTTACATGGTCATCCCAGCCCTTGTCCTTGTTGAAAATGATGGCCGCACCAAGGCTACGAGCTGGGTTAATACCAGTTCCTGTGATTGGGATGGTGGCTAAGTGTACCAAGAACACTGCGAACCCAATTGGCAAGGGTGCCAAAATCTACCAAACACATGGTCATGGTTAAACATCAGGGTTTTTAATGGTTTAAACAATTCAATCATTCATTTGATGAAACTTACAGGGACGTGAGAATCTCTGGCACTGCGCTTGGCATCGGTAGCTGAGAACACAGTGTAAACAAGAACAAAGGTACCAACAATTTCAGCACCAAGCCCATCTCCCTTGGTGTAGCCAGGATTCACAAAGTTAGCTCCACCATTCAAAGCACCATACCTTGTCTTCCCCATGAACCCTTTAACCACACCAGCCCCACATATAGCTCCCAAGCACTGCATCACCATGTAGAATATTGCCCTTGTCAACGACAATTTCCTTGCCAAGAACAGCCCAAATGTCACCGCCGGATTGATATGACCACCTATAACATCACCATAACTCATCAATACTATACTTTTCTATCACAAACAAGGGATAAAGAAGATCATATAGTTTACCTGAGATACCAGCAGTGCAGTAAACAAGAGCAAAGATCATACCACCAAAAGCCCAAGCAATCCCTTGAATCCCAACAGTTGTACACTTGGTTTTCTCCTTAACAACTCCCATCACAGTCAATACCGAGATATACAAGAAAAGGAAAGTAGCAACGAACTCAGCGATTCCAGCTCGGTAAAAAGACCATGAGGTCAACTCACTAGGCTCAAAAAAGGGTGCTGGTGGTGGCTCAGTGTAATCCTTATCATCTTGGGACTGAGCTGCTGTCCCAATAGGTTGCCTCTCTGAGAACTTGTTAGCTCCCAATCTAACATCTTCTTCTTTCCCTTCCATTTCCCCTTCTTTTTCTTGCTCTGATAAACAATGGAACCTGTAAGTCAAGGGAAGAAAACTCTATGGTTTTGGTGAGTTAATGGGTGTGTTTTTTATATCCCAAGTAGGATGCGTATAAATGAATAAATTATTTGTTGAAATTTTAATTTCCAGGATATTTAAATATAATGAATTATGGCCGACCAGTTGTTTTCTGGCATGGGAAAATGACATGAATAAAACCCATTGGAATGAGGTTGGCTATTGAGACACCTTAGTTTAGTTGGCTTAAATTTTGGCCACATATTTGTGAGCCAGCGATTTTTTGCTACCGCCCCATTGCAACAATTGAGGGAGAGTTAATGATTATAGTGTTTTGTGTATTTTTTTAGTATGTTTTCTCTTCAACTAATAAATAATGAATTTATATCTTTTTATCTTATACAAATCGATTTAAGACTAAATCGATAATATTTTATTATTATATTAATTTAAAAAGTTTTCAATTTTTCATAATAAAATAATAAAAATAGTAAGAGTGAAAATTTTTGAATGAAACGTGTGTAGAAAAGTTGTTTGGGGGAATTAATTGAGAAGACGACAATGATGGATCGATCCCAAGTATAGAACAATTGCCATTAATGTTGCAGCAAAGTTCCATGAATTTGGCTGTGTTGAGAAACTGGGAAATCAACCATGTTTAGCTCGTGGGGCGGTGAAGTAGTACTGTAAAATTCAAAGTATGAATTCTTGATTTAATCAATTTATAAATTAATCTGTTTAATTTTTATTTTAATTTGATATTTCAATTAACTCTTAATGTAATTAATAAATTAACTGATTCAATTCAATTCTAAAATTAGTAATGAAAATATGATTTTTATCTTTTAAATTTAAAATTTTAATTCGGCTGATTGACTCGATAATTAAGGTATCACAATAAGAATACCACGTTATATTAAATCAAAATATATATAAATACTAAATTCTCCAATTAATATAATACAAGGACTAAACTATAAATTTTTCAATTTTAAAGGAGATAAAATTTAAATTTAAATTTAAAGAGATATTTTTATCATTGAATTCAAATTAAAATTTTATAATTTTTAAAAGATCAACCATTTTTATTTTGGGAGCAAAGTCTCTTGAGAGCACCTCTAGTGTTACGCTTAAAATCTTAAGACTTCATTCTTTTTCAATAATGTCAAGAATTCATTGACATCATGCAGGGACGAAGGTGGGAGAGGAAGTGGCTTCTAAAATTGATAAAATTTTATAATCTCTAATAATTTATGATTCGTCTCTGATGTTTTTAAAGTAATTTTTTAGTTTTACGATTGACATTAAGATCAAAATTTATTTGATTGTTTAATTAACGAAATTTTGATTAGGTTTTATATGAGCTAATGATTTTCACCTAAAAGTGCAAAAGAAATGCAGAAAACTGACAATCTGTAATCCAGACTATATTGTTTTTAGAAGATAATGATGAACTAATTGGGATTTTATTAATATTTACTTTTGTTAACCTAATCTCATTTATTTAAATAATTCCTGTCATTGTAATACATGTAAAAGGATAACATAAAATAATGGCATCCAATGTAACATATTAATCAAATTCAGAATCTTTCATCATTATATATATATATATATATATGCTGGAAAACCCTTTAGGTTAGAGACATCATCATATTTTATAATTTTTGGATTTATATAATTTGTTTGTAAACATGCAAATTTGGTCCCCACTCACTCACTCTTTGCAAAATTTCAAAAGTTTATATAATAGGTTCGAATCATAGTGACAACCCTATTTGTTGTTGTGAGTTAACCATGATTTACTCTCGTTAGGAGTGTAAGTAAATTGCAATTGATTTTACTTAGTAATTAGTCACAAGTGTAGCGATAAATAATTTGTTTTACGTAAATCTTTGTTAACATCAAGTTTTGGGTTCAAACCCGGACAACCTTTTCTTTATTTTTCTTGATAAAATAAACTAATCATAAACTTGATTTGAATTGAACATTTAACTTGAACTCTTTTTTTTTTTTTTCGATTTTATTACATTCACTGAAATTAGTATCACTATCGATTTTTAATTCAACATTCTGATTTTTTTTTTATTCAATGAGTGTTGTTGAAGCATTTAGGTTATATGAGAGGATTTCTTTGCATTTCATGGTCCTCCAACATGAGATATGTTTCAAAAAAAGTGGTGGGTCACCTTGAAGCTCAAAGTTGTTCCCTATGTTGTTTAGCTTCTTCTCAATGTCTTAATCTAGGGTTTCAAATTCTTTCAAAGATATTATATATATACAAGTTTTTTTTTTTAACAATTTCATTATAGTTTTTGATTATATCTTTTTTTTGACACAATATCTAGAACTATCAATAGCCCCTCCCTAACTCATAAATAGGACGATAATATGTTTCGACTCATTCAAACCCACATCCTCCTGTACTGATAACAATGCTTATACCAATCGAATATTTCTCTTCAAAGAAAAAAAAAAGACTTTTTTTTAAAATATTGTATCTTTCACTTACGTACGTTTGGTTGATTATGGCCACTAATTAAAGTAAAAAAAAAATATTAATTTCTCTCTATCTTATTTTTGAGTAGGATACAAGCTAAGACAATAAGACTATGTACTTAATAATTGAGAACATGCATTTAATTTATGTTAATCTACTAATTAGGGTGCTACCATTTCTAAATAAATTAGTGAAAGAAATGGACCACATAAATCAGCCCCAAAATGTATTTAAAGAAATATTTGGGTGGCTAGGTGTTCATTCTTCAATGATGATTTCTTACCTAAAATCATATTATATATAAAAGAATTTAAAATTGTTTAAAAAATAGGATAAGATTAAATATCAAACACCAACCGCCCATTTAATTAGGACCACAGTTTATGTTGATGGTATGTCCCAATCATAGAGCCTCACAAAATGGCTGCTGATGATTTAATACTTTCATCACAAAAAAAAAAAAAAAACTAAAAAATTTAATATAAAAAAAGGTGTTCAAGTCTTTTTCATTTCAATAAATAAAGTCTTATGAGAAACGGATAGGTTTGAAGCTTAAATGGAATTTAATTATTTTGGAATAAATGTAATTTCATTTGTCAACGGATCACATTATTTTCTCATCATGATGGGTTAAATGGAGTTATAATTCAATTGATATAGGTATTGTTGTAAATAAAAAAGGACGTGGGTTTAAGTGCATTAAAATGTATTATCCTTCTATTTATGAGTTAGAGAGGAGATATGGGTAGAGGTGTACATGGGCCGGGCCGGGTCAAACTAAAAATTTAGGCCCGTTCATTGGGCTCGGGTCGGGCCAGGCTCAAAAAATGGGCCTAAAATTTTGTCCAAGCCCGACCCATATAAAAATGCTAAAACCTGAGCCTGACCCAGCCCGCCCGTATTAATTTTTTATAATTTTTAAATATATATAATACATCAAAAATACTAAAAAAATCAAAATAAATATTTTTCAACAAATTGAAAATAAATTTTAAAAAATATGTAGACTTAAATAACACTAAAATAGATGCAACTTAACAAGCAAATGCCTCTAAAATAATAACAAAATTAACAATAAAATAAGTTTTATATAATATCTAAACAATAACAACAAAATAATAAAAACATAATAGTAAAATGGTAGCAAAATAAGGAGAAAAATAATAAGAAAATAATGTTAAAAAACAATTTTTTTTTCCTTTAGTGAATTCGGGCCGGGCCTGGGCCCGGGTTAAAAATGCCTTACCCGAGCCCGGCCCATTTTTTAAACGGGCCTTATTTTTTGTCCAAGCCCATTTTTCGGGCCTATATTTTTGCCCAAACCCTCCCACATTTCGAGCGGGCCTTCGGGCCGGGCTGCCCGGCCCATGTACATCTCTAGATATGGGTAGTTCTAGACCTTGTATAAAAAAAGTCAGATATGATCAGAACCTATAATGAGATTATTCTAAAAAAAAAATTATAAAATTTATAAAAAAAATTAATATTGTTTAGTAAATTGGGTTTTTAAAATTTTCGAAAAATAACAAACAATAACATATTATCCGAAACTATGTTAAGCGGGTTTACGTTTAAAAATTTTAAAACTCCAATTTTAATTTTAATGATGTCGTCATCACCTGATTCATTAGGATTGCATCAAATATTAATTAATTTTGAGATTTTATGATAGAAATGCTGTTGGTGACAAAGCAATGCAATAAGATGAGTAAAAACTTTATATATTCCATTTCTCCAGCTTTTGTTTGCTATATTTGTCCCTTCTATAAATCCCAGTTTGAAGTAACCTTGCTTTAGTTTCCATGGAGTTCAATGATGGTATCTTTGATATCTCAATCTCTCAGCAGCCATTTATATATACAGGAACATGGCTAATTCAAAATACGCGACGTGTACGACCATGTCATCGTCGAGAAGGACGTTGGAAAAGCTTTAGATCGTGTGACGAACAATCGTTGTCTCGCAAACATGATGAAGGTAATCTATAGCAATGTCTTTAACCTTTAAGAACAAACACTTTGATTGATCATGTAACTGGCTTTCTAAACTTCCATTAGGCATGAATTTGGAAACTAAAGCCTTGAATTCATTGCCTTGGTAATCAATGCTTAAGCAACAAGTTACGACCTCGAGAAGATTTCGATGTCAAACTTTTCCGTAAAGCCTTATATTTAGTTACGAAGTTCTTTGAACAATAAATGCAAGTTACCGTCGACGTACAAAACTAAGAGAATATAAGTTTTCTATCGGCAGAGATATGGTACTGATTAATTTTAAGCTACGTTCAAAAAGACTATTCTAAGGTGCCAACAACCACATTGACCATCAAGGGCGAGTGCTAGAAATTTTTTCGAGGGAGGGGCAGAATTAAGTTACATATTTTAATTTCATAATTTTATTAACTTATATTTTTATAAGTTTTTAAAGGACTAAATTAAAATTCTATCATTTTTAGAAGGTTAAAGTATAATTTTACTATATACTAAATTATAATTTTATAGATTTTAAAGGACCAAAATGAAATTTCACATTTTAGAGGCTAAGGCCCTTGCCAATCCCAGTTGCCACTGTTGACTACCTTGCTATTGTCAGTAATGGAGGGAAGCCCAAAAAAAAAGTAAAATGGGTACTTTTTTATCCACAAGCCCAATCCGCCCAAATTTAAATTAAATAATTTTTAAAATATTTTACTTAAATTTAATTATAAAAAATATATATAAATATTAATCTATTTTCTTCATATTTTATTTTTTAAAAAATAAAACAAGCCACTTAGCTAATCGGTATGGACCAAACTTGAGCTTTTGAAGTGAAAAATGTTTTAGAATCGAGTCATGGCTCACCCATGGATACTTATACTACAAATTCTTTAAGTTTTTACCACCTTCTTGTATTTTTATAAGTTTCATACCTTAACCTTAACGCTCAAATTTGTGTGCTTCTATAGGTTTTGAACACTAAGCTTAACTCATAAATTAACGTAGTCTGCAAAAATAATATTAATTTAATAGATCAGTAGGTTGTCATTCAAAAAAAGTATGTTTGAATATGTGAGTTCGAATCTATAAAAACGAATCGGAAGCATTCAAAAGAAAAAAAATTCCATTATGCTCTCGTGAATTTGTTCAACAAATTAGATCGAATTGTAACATAATTTGAACACTATATATATTCACATATAAGTCAACCACCTAAAACTAACTATAACTTGCATGATATTCACTTTACCTATAATTAGCTCAAAGCTATAATTAAATAATATTCAAACCTTCTATTTCTTTTAAAATATTTGTATTTAACATACACAGAGGATTCTTTAAATATATGTAGAAACCTGAAAAAGATTAATATTCGTATTGAATATATACTCTGATTCGACACTCACCAAATTGAAGTATATATATTATGATAAAAAAAAATTGAAGGAAAGTTTGAATATTGCAAGATTTTATCCCAATTAGACATCTGATATCTCCATGTTTTATTAGTTCCAAAAGCATCAAAGTACATTTATGCACAAATTTCTTTTGGAAATTTCTATCTTTTTCTTACATATTTGGCTAACTACATTTAAACCTAAACGATATGTTTTATGGGCATTTGCCTGATGCATACACTAAAATGAAATAAACAAAACAACCCATGAAAAAGAAACACTTGGTAAAGGGTAGAAGTTATCCACGGATTGAACCTGAGACTGGTAAAATCATTTGTGATTCACCTATGATTTAGTCCACACTATTACCAAAATTTGTAGTTGTCCCTTAGATTAAACTTTATTATAACTAAGAGGATAACAAGTTTCTTCACCACCAGTGCTCCGTAGGAAATTAGCATACTTCGATGCACGAAAAGGGTTTTCTATATCAACGGCGGTTGCTTGTAAGTACCATTCTTCGGCCTCAGGGAGGTCGTTCCTCACCTTCCATAAGAACTCCGCGTATAGCTCTAATGCCTCCACCTCTTGCGGTTCAACCCGAACTGCACGTTTGAAGTATTCCTCCGCCCTATCGAGTTCCAAACATTGATAACTGAACAAAATTAGCAAACTTTGTTCTATCAATTAGCCCATCATATGCAATGTAATCAAGTTACCTATCATGGTTCTTGATAACGAAGGAAAGAAACTGAGCATAATTCGAGAGCAAAAAAGGATTATACGGCTCCTCGGCGATACGCATCTGATAAATGAGGTTCATTCTCAAACGCATCCCATGGTTATCATCTAGTTTCAACCGCATGTTTAGAGGAGACACCATTACCTTATAATATACCCCTCCTTGCATCCTTGAAGCTTCAGCCACCATTGATTTCCATAACCCTAATTCATCGATCTCCGCCACGACCACATTCTCGTAGAGTCTCGGGTATTGGAAAACGCCGATGAAGGCCTTGTTAGTCATCGAATGGACCGAATAATTAGCCAAAAGGAGCATCACATAAACCATGAGAGTAGGTGTTGTGGAAAACACTTGTTGAAATAGCCACACAAATGTTATTGTCATGTCCCTTTGCATTTTATTCATAAGATCCATTAGATCTTCACAATTTAGTCCTTCCTTTATAACCAATGTGTAACTTTGAAGCTCTCTAATGATCAACACAAGTGAAGAAAAAGCCTTTTTAACAGAGCAATATGCAAACTCCCCTGCATCAACAAACCCTTCTTTCCATCTTTGCTTCCGCTTTATCATCTGCAACGAATGGGGAATACCGAAACTGCTCGCTTTCTGCTCGATACTAATCCGGCAAACCTTGTCTTTTTCAGGCCAATCCGGCCATATTCCGAGCAAATTAGGGTCAAGTAACTCAACTTGCAATGAAGAATCCATTCTTTGTTCATCATTGGCATTGGTATTGGCATCATCGAATGGATGAACCTCGGCTCCATCAGAGAAACCGTTGAATTGGGCATGGCGAAGGAGTTTCAGGCTATGCCATTCGAAGTTTCTTGAGCTAAAAAGAGTTGAATGATGAACCAAGCTATAGATCAAACGTTGTTGGTTGAATCCACTATGAGTTGCTAACCATACAGCAGAGATTAAATAAGCTGATTTTAGTGGATCTTTGATTATGAACATACTTTTTGGTGCAAAATTTACTGTCATATTTTATAAAATATGGTCTTTTATCTGCTAAAACAAGGTCAAAAACCAAAAAAAGAAAACACCATTAAAGCTATGAAGGGATTTAAGCTAGCAAATAATAAGAAATAAGAAATAAGAAATTGATACATCAATTATTGTATCAATCAGCTCTTTTCATTAATTCATGTCAGTTTAAACATTCTTCGATACAAATTTAACCTGAAACTTTCTTAAAATTCATTGATCAAATTATAAATATGAATCTAGCGTGTTAAAAAAAACTATTTCTTTTTACACTTCAGCTATATCCAAGCTGTACAAATATTTGCAAGTTTAACCTGTTTCAGATTAGAGCTTAAGTATTAAATACTTAAGCTATTGACTAAAAGAAATATATGATTGATACTATTAGAATACCTTAAATATTTAATTAAAATATTTTAAATATTGAAATCAATACTATGATATAGAGACGGAATTAACCCTATGATATAACATCAACCTACAACATCAAATGATATTAACAAGACGTATGGAGAAGTCTGCTTTGTGTCTTTCTTTCATGGTTGTCACTGCTTTTCATGCAATCCAAACCTAAAAGTTGTGATTGTTAAGGAAGTGAATTTTGTCATGAAAATTTTACGAAATATGTTTGCTGACTAGTCAATTAATTCCCAATAATAGAAGATATTGTTCTTTGGTGGAGGATTTGTCTCCCGTATCCTATTGAGAGTCAGTATGTTATGAGCAGTTATCCTGAAAATCTAATTCACAAAGTCGAGAGCGCCTCAATTGTATAAGGGCATACGAACACCTACCAAGGGGACATGCACTCTCAACATTATGAACCGTGCTCTCAGGGCAGTCACTCATAACACGCTAACTTTTGATAGAGCACGGAAGATAAAATCCTCCATCAAGAGACAAACCTTTTATTATAAGAGACTGATCAACTGCTTAACGAATGCAACTTGAAAGATTTGATCAAAAAAAAAACAACCCCTCAACACTGATAAAGAAACAACACATCACAATCTTCAAATGAGACATTTTCGAATTCGATCGATCCAAACAAATCGAGCATTTATTCAAAAACGTTCAATAGAGTTGAAAAGCTTACCAGAATGTGAAGATTAAAAACCAAACAAACATTGGGTTTCAATTATCAAAATAACAGATGGGATTAAAGAACCAAATCAAAAGGATGAATAGGGAGTTTCCATATCTAGCAGTGGTTGTCCAAGGTCGTGATATTCGGTGGTTTGAGAATTTACACCACGTGGGTTGAGTTCATGCTTTGCTGATATATGTGCTAGAAAATCGCAGGAAAAAAAGCTTTGAACTTTGCAAACAAATAAATAAAAAAAAACATTAGAGTTTTGATGTGTTGACACTTGGCATTATTACCAAAGACATCATTTGTTGGATTTTTATGTATTTGATTACAAAAATTTGGGATTTAACCACGTTAGGGTAAGGGGCGATGTAATCAAACCTACGCTGTGTGACTCGAGCAATGATGACCCGTCAATCAAGAGAAGTACGTGACTCCTCGACATTTTAAATACATCTATGAAGTTAATGAAACCAGGACAACTCTCCCAACTACCATCTTCCTCCTCCTTTTTATTCTCCATTCATTGAATAATGAATCCAGTTGCGAAGTCATAAAACTTTTTAGAGTGATCTAAATTAAATTATAATTTTTATGATAATAAAAAATATAATTTTATTATTTTAATAGTCATTATTTTTATAATTTTTAAAGAATTAAATTAAATCATTAAAGGAGCCAAAATATAATTTTATTTTTATTAATTTAAAATTTTAAAAAACTTAAATAAAAACATTTCTATTTTAAGGGGTCGAGCCCTACTAGCCCTTTAACTATGCTCCTGATTGAGTGAAATATTTCTCTGAACTCTTTCATTTATGATATATAGTAGAAGTTTTAGGAAATTTGGATCTTGAAATTTTGGAACATCCATCTTAAATTTTATTTTTTTTTTGAAAATTAGTTCGGGTCTAGTTCAGTCTATGAATAAATCTATTTTCTATTAGAGGTGTTAGTGGGTTGAACCTAAACATGATACCAACACATTTTATACTTGTCTAAGCTCAGCTCAACCTAAATTATAAGCCTAAAATTTTGCTTAAACTTACTCATATTTGTCAAACCCGAATCCAACTCATATTTTAAGTAAACTTAATTTTTGTCCAAACTCATTTTTCAAACATTCAAAATGAATAACTCGAAATAAATCAAATTGAGTAGGATTAAACTAAATTCATATATCAATACTCAAATTTTGATAAATCGATCTAAATTTGTGAATGATTAATTTTCTTTCTCACGTTAAATTTTTTAATTTAATATTTTCATTCAAATCTTATTAAATATTAAACTCGAATAACTTTTAAATGTGCAAACCACGTTCATATTTGACAAGAAAAGCAATGTTCTTCGGAGAAAGTTGTGTTGAGGATTACCATTTTGATCCTATTTTTTTCAATACCATAATGTTTGCGTGCTTTGATGTGATGTCTTTTAAGCTGTTTTATTATCCATTTATAGCAATTGGTGGAAAACTACTGCCAAAATTTTAATTTCACATGCAACAATATACCTTGTTTAACTCTTCGAGTTGGAAAATGGGCCAAAAGAAATTCAGTCCATTACTATAATAAATGGTTTTAGGAAATAAAACGTTTTTTAAAAAAAAATTAGCCACGTGAATTGAATTCAAAGGAAATATCACATAAAATATTTCCAGAAATAGTCACATTTATCTAAAATTCAAAAATTTTTATTTGAAGGTGAATTTGGATGAGTGATGCGTTTACTTGTAATTAATGTAAAAAATAGTGGTGGAAAGATTTGATACTGTAGTGACATTATAGCGTGAGAAAAAAAAGTAAATTAAACGCACCCCACCGCTCATCCAAATCCACCCTAAGTTACTATACTGTTAAAATTGTTGTTGAATAGTCTTATATGCTCGAATTATTTGTACTAATTGAAAGCTCTCATTTAACTTTTTTTCTACAACTCAGTTCTTTTCATTAAACAACTTTGAACATCTCAAATTTGTGAATCAAAATCCAAACAACTTTCTTTTTTGATTTCTGACATTGGTCGTTAGATTGACTTGATCCAAGGTATCTTCTTCTACTCGTTAATAAATATTGATCTACTGTACCAGTCATTGAATCGTCTCTTGAAGTTTGTTGTCAAAATTTTTTCAAAAAAAAAATTATCAATCTACTGACTTAAATAAAATTTTTTGAATAGTTCAATGACTTGAATGAAAGTTTTCTAATAGTTCAATGATAGCTTTATAAACTTTTTAAGTTGAGTAACCAAAATGAAAATTTATTAATAATTTAGTGACCATGAGTGTAATTTGTCAAAGTTCTATTATAGTGATATTCATGGGGTCTTTTTAAATCAACAGTTGAAATAATATAAAAATAAAAAGAAACAACAATCCACCCTTGATCATGCTATGTAGTATTTGCATTAAGAAACGTGAGTATATCTTTTAACTAATTCAACAGGTTTCCACACTAAAGAAGGAGAAACTATTTTTTAGAGAAAAACAATGTATTCAGTAATCGATTTAACAGATTCCAAGTCACCAACACAATTTCCTAATTTCTAAAGTGGCTTGATGAAATAACTACAGTCTTCTCATTTTTGTCATTTAACCACAGTGATTGATTTAAAAAAGATCTCATGGATCCCACTATAATACGTTCTCACCTTACATGTTACCCAAAAATAGATTCCCTCAATATTTTTCATATCTAAAAGAAGCTCAACCAATTACGAAATTTGATACTTATTGTACCAAATCATGAAATTTGATACTTATTGTACCAAATCATGATTAAAAATAAACATGTTAATAAACAATATATTATGTTATACTCACAATGTAAGTGAAAGAAAAAAAAAAGGTTAAATCGTCAATTTGGGATACAATCTTTACTTGTTTTGTTTATATATTTGATATGATGATATGTATGGGGGATGGAGGTAATATGATTCAAACCCGTGCCAAACTGGTATTTAACAAAAGTTTTAACCGTCGCTTTATATTAGTCAAGATAAAAATATCAAAACAAGGAGAGGAGAGCCACCTTAAAGGGTATTCCAAGCTGAGATGGAGTTAAGGTAAAGTAAGAAGGTTGAAGGTGAGGGGAGAGAGAGTCCTTTTTTGTCGAAGTTAAGGATTTTTATACTCTTAGCTCTTACCACATGTCACTTCCTTATTAATGGGTAAGGGACAAATGGCTAAGTGGCCTGCCATCGTGAATTTAAATAGGGTGGAGATTAAACGTGCTTTCAATCATTTCAAATGAAACGTGACAATTGAGGTTAAAAGTGATGATTATTGAATAGGATTCACATGAACCTACATAAATGTTAAACTGAGCATTTTTAAAGGATGTGCTTTAAGACTAAATCCAAGAAATATGTTCGAAGATGTATCCAAGGGTTGAAGATATAACAATAACAGTTTTCTAGTAATTTAAGCTGAATTTTCCATTTTAATTGTACAAAAATTTTATGATATACACAATAATTGACTCCCAAACATCAACACTAAAAAGAATAATTAATTTTTTTTTAATTTTTGTTTTATCTCTTAAACTAAATTAAAATTTTAAACTTTCCAAAATCAAAATGAGAATGCCGAGGCAACTCACTTCTTAATCCACCGAGTCAACCCAGACCCACCCTGTCCACGACTCCAAAACTCGCCCAAAAACGTCTTGGCCGCATCCAAACTAGGGAAATAAGTAGGCTCCAAGAATATCTGACTCAACGAGTCACCCGAGTCAGAACTCGTCGCGACTCGGTTCCCCTTAGCTTCCAAGCTCCCCATAACCACCACCAGCACTTGCTTGTACCCATAAAAGAACCGTTTCAAGGCTCCTTCGATGGCTTGCAAGGCTTGTACCAAAAACACCTTATTACCCTCCTGCTTCTCTGCGTACAGTTTCATCGCAGCTTCTTGAATCCTGGGTCCACCTTTAGGGTCCACTTCCACGCCCAAAATAAACGGAACCTTATGTTTCAATTCCTTGGACATTTTGGTAATTTCAACTAACCCTTTCGATCTGAAACAAAACGCTTCCGTTTCGTTCACCGATTTTATCATTAATTGGCTTTTGAGACGAAGGAAATCGTCAGGGTCCATTAACAAGTGGAGATCTTCGATTTCCGATAGAAGCTTCCAGATCTTTTCTGTCAAGTAACCGTCGTTCGCGGCGGTTTCGAAGTTACCGGCGTCGATTCTCGAAACGATGCGTTTCAACACTTGTTTCGCCGTTTGGATCCACGCTTCGAGGATCTGGTGTACGGTGTAAAGCGTCGCGTTCTCGTGGTTGTCGACGTGATCGTACGGACTCTTCTTCACCGCGTGGAGTTCGTTCGGCTTGCAAACGGCGTCGTAATCCAAGTTCGGTTTACCGGATAAGTTCGGTTCTCCTAAGCCGAGAGTGTACGGACACCGCCTCATCTCACACTCAATGGAGTAAAGGATTTTCTCCGCCACATCCTCGGATTTCTGCCACGTGGCGAGTCGCGGTAGCAAGCTGGATTCGCTGGTCCGGTTCACCACCGTGGTTTCTCCATGGACCTTCCAAACCTCGGTGGAGCTACACTCACGAGCAAGCACACCGTTCGACGATGTCAAATCAACAATCGGAGCCGTTCCCGCCGTCGTTTTATCTTCGTTTTCATCTTCACATATCATAGCGATGAGTTCGATCTGACTCGTGGCAAGCGACTCAAGTCGACGCGTCCACTCCCGGCGATTCGAATACGGTCTAGGATCCGATAAAACGATCGAAATGAACCGGAAGGTAATCTCCAACGCATGCAAAGCCGGTTTCAAAACGACCTCGTTTTGCCAAGCTGGAAACTCCTTTGCCTCCCATAACATCCTCAGCTCCGGTAAACGAAGATAGTACTCATAAGCCGATGAAGCCGAAGCCGAAGTGGAAAGCGGAGACGACATATTCAACAACCGAAACGGCGTCGGGATGGACAATTTCGAGGAATTGTTGCTAATATCTGAAGAAACCATCTTTGCTTTCCAATCTAAATCAACCATTTTCATCAAACGAACAAAAAATGGAAGCTTTCAGAAAATTAATTATTTGTGATTTTAAGGTTTTGTATTTTTTTGACTTAAAGAGATGAAGAGCGATTGGGTATTTATAAGGCAAGCAAAAAAGACAAAGGCGTGTGGAATGCAAGAAGAACCAGGATTTCTCAAATTTAATTTAATTTTTAATTAATTTAATTTAATTTTTGAAACGAAGCTTATCCAAAATTGAATTTTCAGACCGAACCTTGGAACTGAACAGTGGTCGTGTTAGAAAGTGATGTCTTGAGGTGTGTGTTCGGAAAAGTGGAAGCGAACGGTTCCAAATTGGACTTTGGTCGTTTTATTTTGTTTATTTTTAATTAATTAATTAAAAGTCCGCCTTAATGGCCAAGAAATTCAAAGAGTCAGGCTTTTTGGGCTAGTCGATCAACTACATTTCTACTTCGCTTATCTCATTTGTCTCTCCACCAATTTTCTTTTGCCACTTGGTCTTTATTATTTCGATTGTTGATAAAGTTTTAGCTAGGTTGACACCATCGTTATTATAATAATTTAGAAATTACATTTTTTAACATGTCCATAATATCTTTTTATTTAGTTAGCTTGGGGTCATGGGTGAAGTCAGAAATTTTTTTTAGAGGAAGTTAAAATTAAATTGTAATTTTTACGATAGAAAAGATATAATTTCATCATTCTAAAAGCCTACCTTTTTATAAATGTTAAAAGATTAAATCAAATTTTTATCATTTTAAGGACGGCCAAGTGCAATTTTATCTTTATTAATTTAAAATTTTAAAGGGCCTAAATAATTTTTTTACCATTTTAGAGAGGGTCGGGGCCCCTACCATAACTACGCCCTCGCTTGAGGTTTGAAGGGTTTATGGATAGTTTCGTGAATATATCGAAAAATAATTTATTTTTTTAACTAATAATGTTTTGCTCAACGATAAGTTTGAGGCGTGAAAACTTAGTTTCACCCTTTCTGATTTAAGTTCAATCACGTGGGTCATGTCCATATTTATATTTCTAACTTTTTTTTGTTGTTGTTTAGAATTAATAATTAAGTTTTTTTAGTAAAAAGAGGAAAACCCTAAATTTTTATAGAGAATCGAGTTGCAAAGAAAAACTTAAGTCTCATCCCTACAATTGAATAACTTAATTTCCTCTAAAAATCTAAGTTTTTTTATAAGTAAATGGATGACCAAAATGAAAATTTATTAAAATTAGACAATTAAAATGAAAATGATTATTAGCCAAAATTGCCCAAAATGGAAGTTATGAAGTTGAATAAAAAATTGTATAATTTATCTCAAAACAAAAACGTGGGACTAACAATTATTTTCAGAAAAAGCAAAGAGGATTACAAACACATATTTCGCATTTTATAACTTGATTATTTTTTGTCAATTTTAAAATCTTTTCATATTACATCAAATCCAATTAGAAGTTCTATATTTGTATAATTATATTATTTGAGTCAAATATTATTGATATAATTAGTCAATATTGTTTTCTTATGTGTTATATGAAATATCCACATTTGTTGGAAACCCCAAATTAACATTCAAAAGAAGAGTCAAAGTAATAATTCCCAAAACATATAATTCAATTAGATATTATGTTTTGAAAAAAATATTAAAAAATTTACTATGACCAGTATATATGAAAATTATTTTAGTTAAGGGGTTGACAGGTACCGTATAAGGGTATAATAAAAGTGAGGATAAATTACGAGGAGGCGTAACTCCGCCTCATCACTAGTTGTTCTTAGTATGTATCAGTAGGTACCTTGGTGGTCTTGAATGATTATGCCTGATCATGCTATACTTGGAATTCCAATCGACAATTTATCAGAGTTTAGTTTTATCTAACCTTGATACCTACGCCAATTGTGATAATTAACATTGTTGTGAATTCGAATCTACTGATAAAGTTATAAAAGTAGAAAAATTAAAATAAAAGGATTAAATTTTCATATTTTAGCATAGTAAAAGGACTAAAACCAGAATAAGACCAAACATTTATTCCGAAGCAAATCATGGGATTGCTTCCTCAATCTTCGGTCAGTGTTCTCGCAAACAGACAAGTCCTCCTTTGAGTCAAATGTCAACCAGTTACCTGCTGACTTATCCAAAAATCATCCAATCTTCATCAACTATTTACGACTATGCCATTGCCTACCTTATTTATCGACTTGAAAGCTGCCTAACAAAAAACACAGTTCATATTTTTGTTTTTCTGGCAAACGAACAAAGTTTTGGTAGCTAACATTGGACCAAATAAATGATGAAAAGTCAAATTTATATAAGATTTAATTGAAAGGTTTAATTGAAGGCCAAATTAATTAGCCAAATAAGATTTAACTCGCAAGTTGATGTTGGCAAACTTGGAGACATTTGTAGCATGGATTATGACATTGTAATTCATCAAATATTGCATGAATTAAGAACTCGTGTGATGACCTGATAGTTAAAGTATTTACCGTTTCAAGTGTAGCTTGAGTTTGAATCGCATTACTGTTAAGGTTTTACCTTCCTCTTATAATTCACCAAAAAAATATTACATGCATTTAATTCATCTGTATAACACAGATAGTTTTTAATTCCAATTTGGTTCTAAATAACACAAATAATAACTTTTTTTAAAGAATAATAAAATCGAACAAAATCCATCCATGATAATAGTACAATTTGGGTACCTAAAATTTAGAATCTCAACTTTTTTTTATTTATTTCTCAAGATAATTTTATCGGAGTAAGTCCAGTAACTAATTCTCTATATTCTGTAGGCCCATTAAGAGGTAGATGTTAACCACGAGTTTTAAAACTGCTCTATACCCAATGCGAGGATTGAACCCTCAAATCAATATTCAACCCAAAAACACATAATACAAACTTACAAGAATCTAAAACTAATCCAATGCATTCAAAATTCTACATGTGATTTTTGATTCATAAATGGATTGGATATGAAACAAATTGTTTATCTACCAATTTTGGCTTATTTTCCCATTTTAGCTCAAAGAAAAGGAGAATCATGAAATAGCCTTAAATGCATGGACCAACCCCCACACTATTTTGTAGTGTATTAGTTGTATTGCATTTGGAATATGTAAATATTCTATGATGTATATGTTTGTAAATGGTGTTCAACCACCATAATGACTTGCCCAATTTTTATCCACAAATTCCCATACATCCTAATATTCTTGTGTGATAAGTTATGCAAATAAATTACTTGATGCTTATTGTTACCATGTGTTGCACGTTTAATAAGTTGGACATGCTTTTGTTCATTCATAGTGTTAGAAGGGAATTTTGATTCTTTACAATGTGTTAAAAAGAGTTCAAAAAATTTCTGTTTCTATCCATTGGTTTAAAAGTAGGATGAATGATTTAATTTTGATAAATAATTTTTTTTTTTGAATAATTTCATTATAGCTTCTGATTATATATGTTATTTCTGACACAATGTTTAGAACTACTTATAATCTCTCCCCAACGTATAAATACTCCAACGTATAAATAGGAGAATAATGCATTTTAGCACACTCAAACCCACGTCCTTCTGCATTGGCAATAATGCCTATGCCAATCGAACTAACACCCAATCGACAATAATACTTAAATACGGTGGTAAATGTAAATGAGATAAGCAGAAGCTCTAGCCTCTTAAAAAATGAAAGTTTTTGGTTAAGTCTCTTTAAGAATTATTAAATTTATAAATTTATATATGGTTAATTTGCACTTTGAGCTCGAAAATGAAACAATTATGTTTAAACATTTTTGAAAATGATGAAATCATAAACTAATATCTGGTAAAATTATATTTTAACCTCTTAAAAACTTATAATTTAATTTTGGTTCCTACTAAAATATTTTCTAGATTCGCCCCTACTTAAGATTTATATGGTAAAAAATTAGTTATATATTTTAATTTTTGTCAAATGTTTATTTGTCATTAAAGATATTTAAATTTTTAATCTTTTAGTTTTGTATTAAAAATTATTCAATTTGCAAAGGTGTCTTGAATGTCAAGTTCGAGTCTTATTATATAATGTGTGAGGTTTCTTTTAAGTTATTCTGGGTTTATGTCATATTATGTGCGAGATTTGTTTAGACTTAATTTGATATAACTTGAGATATATTCTAATTTTTAATTCATTATATTTTTGTATTGAGTTCATTTTCTAGTTAAATTTGTTATAAAATAAAATTTCATTTATTATCTATCCAAATTAATTAAATTATCCTTAAATATTAGAATGCTAAATATTTGTATTTACTAAATAAAATTTATTTAAATAAATATTTTAAAAAGTAAAATAGATAAACGATTAAGTTTTAGTTCAATTGACACTATTGCAGCACCTTAGAAAACATGGCTCAAAGGTTTCTAAACTGAAACAGTGATTGAACCGTTAGTTCACTGGTTCGATTAAATAAATCATTAATAATTTAAAATATTAAAAAATAAAAATATCCGATTCAACTGATTTTTTTGTTCTATTCAACCGATCCATATCAATTTCCTCTGATCGATTTCTAATCCGAGCAATCGATTTTATCTGATTCAAACATTGATTTGAAATATGGAGGATAAATCATCCACCATTCCATTAGTTTATTTGCCCATTGAAGCTTCCATTAATTAGACTCAATCTCCGCGTTTACCGCATCAAAACCGCCATATCCGCCCAAAAGCCACCGCCTTTTACTCAAAACACGTGTCTTTTTCTTATTGCCCATTCAGGAGCCGACTCGGCCCCTTATTGCCCTCCAACTCAGCCACGCTTTGTTTCCCAAATTACCACGCGCCGCACTACACGCGGTCGCCGTTTATATACAATGGGGGGCAATGTTTGATAGACAAATATGTGAACGCACCGCCCATTTTTTCTTCAATTATCCACTTTTAAATTTTAAAAGAGAAATATGTGGACTATTACCGCGTTCTTTTCTATAATAACTAAATGGATAATATTTGGAATAAATTTTAGCACGGTTGAATTTTAACTCGATTGATAATATCAAGGATAAAGTTAGAAAATCTGTTTAGAGGAGTCTGAAATTAAGTTGTAATTTTTATGATAATAAAAATATAATTTCATCATTTAATAGCCTATATTTTATAATATTTAAATGATTAAATAATTATTTTATTATTTTTATTGGACAAAGTGAAATTTTATATTTATTAATTTAAAATTTTAAAGGACTTAAATGAAAAAAATTCCATTTTAGGACTCCTGTCAGCACCCCTAAATATGCCCCTGAATAACGTTATTGTACTTAAGTCTTCCTTTAATTAGTATTCTTGTTATTATAATGGTTAAGAGAATACGAGTACAAACATATTTAAGTACACATTATCCCAACAAGATCAAAGTTAGGAACTTTATAAACAAGGCTGAGATAAAAATTTAAAATTTTGAGAAACGGAAATAAAATATTTATTCTAAAAAAACTTAAATTATATTATTATTTTTGGAAAGACCAAAATTGCAATTTTTTTCATTTATTTGAATGGTTAAAACGTGTAAAATGAAAAATTAATATTCGAAAAGGATTATTAGTTAAATTATAAGCACCGATCATATATGTTTTTTTTTTTTTACACAATGCCTATAATTATTCATAGTCTAATGCGCTTCATCACACTCGAACCCACGTCTTTTTACATTGACAACAATACACAAACCAATTAAACTAATACTCAATCCGACATACATAATTAAACTTAAATCAAAAGAATTCTAAATTAAAAACCTCCATCTTATTCAAATTTAGATGAGGAAGAATAAAAAAAGAGGGGTTATAATTCACTTATTTATAGATGCTTTGCTGTGAGATTAAGCAAAGGCTCCAATTTATGGAAATTCCTATTTATTAACTCTTTTTTTAAAAATTTGTCTGGAAAAAAACACAAAGATTTGGCTTAACCGTCATTACATGTTTTTTTTTTATTTAAAGAAAATAATTTGAATCTTCTCACCTTTAATAAAAAAAAAAGAAATTAAAAAAATAATAATCTGAAAATTGGTTTGCAATAGAATAATATTATGATGAAAAAGACTTAAAAGTAAAACGGCTAAAAGAGCAACATGATTATCAACTCAAATGTTTTGCTTTACTTTTATTATTTTTTGTTAATTTTATAATAATATAAGAGAATTTTTTGTTTCATGTTTTGTCGATTTTCTGTCTGATTTAGTTCCCATTCTTGCTAGCCTGTCTCCTTTATCCAAAATTAACTTTGTCGCGTTAAAGTTAAATTTAAACTTATCAATTATATTATCCATAAACTTTTTCTTCTAATTTGCTGCTTTTTTTTAAATTTTATTTTATATATATATATAAATATATAAATTAGACTTGATATAATTTGAATTGAATTAATTTGAGTTTTAAAATTTTCTAATAATTTTAGTTTGGGTTAATTTGAGTTTTTATAATTTTGGATTCAATTAAAACTTGGATTTAAATCATTTTGAGTTTGATTTGTTTTGGGTTCGAGTTATTTAGCTTTGAGGTTTGGAACTTTCGGGTCATGTTATTACGAGTCTAAAACTTTTCAAGTTAAATTACTTTAAATATAAGTTATTTTGAGTTTCGATCAATTTTAAATTTGAATTTAATATGCTATTAATTTTTATCTTAAAATTGAATTAAATTAAAATTTAATATTTAATATTTAATTAAAATTAATAATTTTAGCATATTTATTGTCAATACAGGAGGACATAGGTTCGAGTGTACTGAAAAGCTTATTTACAGATTAAGAAGGGGCTATGAGTAGTTCTAAGCATTATATTAAAAAAAAAATATGATCAGAACCTATAATTTTTTTTTAAAAATCATTTAAATATTAAGATTAGATTAGGGTTTATTTCAAAAGGAGGAAATTTTCATTGGAAATCGTCTAAAAACAACAAAAGCAAGCAAACTATATATATAATTAATATTGTTTTGGGGTTTGATTTGTTGATGCTTTCAACAACCAAAAGATCTAGAAGTTTCTTTTGAGTCAAAATTCTTAAAAAAAGAAGAACGACTTATCTTAATGTTGAACACATCCCTAAGTTAGATTTTAATTATACTTATCTTGAAGTAACCTAGGATGAGGTTAAGCATGCAATTTAAAATTAATTATGAGAAAATTTAATTAATGTAATCTTCCTCAATCCATTTGTAACTTTAAATGCCCCTTTGGTTAGGTCAGGTTGGTTTCCCTCCGAGTAAATTTGGGTTGAATTAGTTTTAATTTTAAATTTAAAATTTTTGGATTATTTTTGTTCAGGTCAATTTCGGGTTTAGTTTTCTCCTTTTAGGTTCAGAATGTTTGAGTTTAAGTTATTTTAGATTTCGATCATTCAAGTTTAAGGTTCAATTTTTTCATACTGATCCATTACGTGTTCAAGTCATTTTACCTGTGACTAGTGTAAAAACAGCAGTGATGGTGATATTAAAAACTGTAGCGTGAAACAAAAAATAAACTAAACATATCGCACCGCACCCCATTGCCCATCTAAACCACCCTGAGTTTTGATCAAAGTTAAAGTCTTTTTTTAATTTAAGGCCATTTCTGATTTAGGTCCATTTGACTTTCAATTTCAATTCCTAATTCTTTTTATAATCAAATCAAATTGATGGGATAATTTTGTTTAAAAAATTAGTATTAAATGGTGGATAGGCATTGAAGAGAAAATTGTTGCGATTTGCCTCTAAAATCTTAAACAATTTTAAATTGATGGGACCCAAGTGTTAGTGAAGAATTAGGCAAAGAGCCCATCTCTTTAGCAGGCTTTCTATAGGTTATGCACTTGACACGAATTTGAACTTTAATTAGTGTTGTTATACCGATTAAAATCAAAACAAAATAATTAGTGTGCTTAATTGGGGTTTAATCATAATTCTTCTACACCCTTGAATTACAACTTCATTATTATGTACCAATAAAGAAATCAACTAAAACCCAATATTTAATTTAATTAATTTATATTGTCTTTAAAAATGGATTTGATAGTTTTGGAAAAAGTTAAGATTTCCAGACTTTCCTTTCAAATTATAATAGGTTTAAATCGCACCATATGTGAGTCATGTTCAAATATATTGCGATTTTCAGTCTGTTTTTCTTTGTATTGAGTTAATTTTAATTCTAATTGATCAGTCGATTGAGTCTTAATTCAATTGATACTATTATTATTACAATAATTAGGAAGATGATAGTTTAAGCACATTATGGATAGAAATAAGTATGGTATTAAAAGAAACTAATTAATCAAACATGTATTATTTGTGATTTGTACTATACTTAGGGTAGGTTTAGATGGGTGGGGTGTTTACCTGTTGTTAGTGTAAAAACAGCGATGACAGTGAGATTGGATACTATAGAGATACTGTAACGTTGGACAAAAAGTAAATAAAACGCACCGCACCGTACCCTACCGCCCATCCAAACCCACTCTTATACTTAAAAACATAAAATTAGTCAAATATGTTTTTAAATTCTAACCTCTCATATGCCCAAAGTCCAAACTACCACTACCCTATTATGTAAAAAATGAAAATAGATATGATCCCACCTTGAAAATTTTGCCCATCCTCACAAATCAATTGAGTCAAATTGGTAAGTTGATTATCATAGGATCAATGCCACTTGGTAAATAAATTCGGCCATTAGGAAGCTAGACTTGTAGGACAAGTGTCCTAATTTAAGACCTAGAAAATTATTAGTATAATTGGACCAAACTTTAGCCTAATCAATATTAATGAGCAATTACTTTAATCCAAATCAAGCTGATTATTGATTATGCTAATTTTCAATGTTCTTGATCACGGTTTGATATCCGAATCAAGGTTTAATTTCAGTGGACTTAAACCACTTGTCAAAACTAATACTATGATTTGAGCTCGATTTGAAATTTGTTGTTGATAGTTTAATGATATATTAATAAAATAGTATCATTTAAGTTTAAATTTAATTTGAAGTTAATTTAATCATTCAAAATTGGTTGGCTTAAATGTTAAAAATACATTTATAAATAATAATAATAAGCTCAACTAGACTCATTGGCTAACTCGATAGCTCGAGTTGCTTATCTTGAGAATGAATAAATAGGATTTCAACTCTCTCTCTTTTAATTAAATTCAACTAATTTACCAGCACAAAATTCTCATTTACATCCTTAGTCAAAGCCATCTTCTTAATTCTTATAGTTGCTTAATTTTAAGTTCTTTCGAGAGGTTAGAACTAGATAAACATTATTTACATAATTTCTAATTAAGTCATATGTAGAAATTAAAAAAAAAAAAATTAATTTGGGTTTGTATCATTATCCAACTTTTTGAATTTATGTATGTTGGATTTGATCTATTTGTTGGTATTTAGAGCAAAAACAATGAGTTTTAGGCTGGTGGGCAATATGGTTTGGGATTAGATCAATGTCTAGCTTTGAGTTCATATGTGGAACTTTGTGGCCAATAATTGCCCCTTTCATGCCAAAGATTATTTTAACAACTTGGACAAGTGGTTCAAGTCATCTCTTCTTCTTACGTTCCACCAAGTGATTCTATTACTTTATAATAATATATTTCTATTATCTTTTCATAAATACAAAAAAAAAAGTAAAAATTCAGGATTTAATTCTATTTATTATAATTATTTATAAGAGATGATTATATATATATTATTCGAGAGATTTTTTTTTAATTGAGTTGGTAATATTGAGATTCTAAGTCTTTGAGTATTTAGGTTTGAGTCTCACCATACGTGAGTTATTCTCAGATTTTTTCTAGGTTTAAATCCACCATGTGTGAACTTTGTTTGGATATATTATTACACGTTTATTATTTGTGATTTTACTTATAATTGTACTAATAAAAAACACATTAAAAACTATTCTAAAACTAAAAACAAACCAATCTCAGAGTTTATTTCTTAATCTAAAACCTAAAAAAGAAGTTATAGATTGATTTTGGTTAAACCTGACAATTAATTGTGTCGAGTTGGATTTAGATCAAGTCAATTTGCATTTTAAAATTTCCGAGTCAGTTTCAGGTTCAGGTCACTTAAGTTTGAGGCAATTATGAATTCAAATTGTCTCAATTTCATGTCATTTCGAGTTTAGAGTTATTTTGGACTCAAATCATTCAAGTATGAGGCTCGAGTATTCTAGATCAAGTCATATTACAGGTTAAGATCATTCACTTTAAGTTTGAATCATTTCGAAATCAGATTATTTTAAATTCGAATCATTTTGTATTCCAATCATTTATCTTTTATAACCAGACTGGATTGGATGGAGTTGATTGAATCAACTTCCTTTTTGATGATCCATAACCATGCATTAGATAAACAAATGTAGCCTAGGACTACAAAAACTCATCATCTACTACCACAAAAAATAAAGGATTAGAGTTGTTGGGGTCACTACTTAATTCAAAAAAAGGCATCAATAATGCAACATATCATAGACTTTTTTGAACCAAATGAAATAAAATTTAGGGCATTGCGTCACCTTGCTTGCTTGCTTCCTTGTTCCAACTTTGTTCCTAGATTTTGTTATTTCAACTTCTTAACTTATGGGGAAATAATAGATGGAGACTTTACAATTATTATTATAGTAAGTCAAGAAAGGCCCAAATTTCATGAAGTTATGGATGGATGGCAAAATAACCCGGGCCTGATGGGCTTTAACCCGACTTGATTTTATAGGATCGACATTTTAGAAATGGAGTTTCGGTGATATATCGAGACGGGTTTTAATTCTTCAACTAGTCAAGTCGAATCTGGGGTCAAAATTAGGAAAAATCCATTTGGCCTTAAGATATTTACTAAAATACCTTTTATATAATTTCAGTTTAAAATATATGATGATAAAATTAATATAATATTTGCTTTAGCATAATTATATCTAAAAAAGAATTAATAGTATCATTAAAAAAAATAGTATTCTATTTTGATAAAAATATAAAAAGTTAAAAGTCAAAGTAGCATATAAATTTAATTTTTCGAGTTATTCAAAACGAACAAATTAATATTTAAATTTGAATCAAATCAAGATTAAATTGCTAATGATAAACATTTAAGTTCTCAAAATTCGACTTCAACATTGAATTTAATTTCCAAATTCTTGTTATCCCATTTTAATACGTTAAATAGTTCCCACTATTAATTTGTTTAGTTAATTTACAAACAACGGTTGCTCACCAATTTAGAACGAGTACAAAGAGGGATCGACTACAACACTTCATGTTTGACTTGTCAACACAACACAGAAGACATTTGGTATGTACTCAGAAATTGCCCGATAGCTAGAGAAGTGTGGCTGAACCTTGTTCCTGGAAGCTGGCAATCCCAATTGTTTTCAAGTAATGTTCTTGACTGGGCGGGTGGCTGCCATGGGCTAAAAGCTCCCTAGAATATTTTTTTTGGGTTGATAATGAAAGAATATTTATCTTTGAAAGTTTATCATGAAGTTTAACAGAACTATTAAAATATCAGTTTGTTAAACAAGATAGTATATTACTACCCATGCGTTGAATCCGTCTAAAGATTCAAATGAAGAGTGTAAGCAGATCTTAGGAGCAGTTGTAGAATAAGCCGATAGATATAGGTTTTAGTGTGTTTATTTAGTTTTCTAGGTTTTGCACCAAAAATAAAATAACCAAACGGTGCATTAACCCTTCATTATAAATACAACTTTTAGAAGACAAACCCAACATAATCCTACAACTCAAGCCTGAAACAATAATATTTGATCATAAAAAATATAAAAAAAACTTGACCATCCTAAACCCTATCTGACAAGAACTAAAACTAACAATATAACCCAAATCCAAAGCAATCCACGCAGTTGACAGATCTATAATATATTATATTATGAAAGGAAGCACTATGAGAAACAAGCACTATATAAGATATTATAGAACAGGCAAAAAGACTAAATTTAAGACTTCATAAATTATCCAAAACCTAGAGCAATCAAAGTACATCAACAAGAACTATGAGAAACAATAAAGCAGATAATGCAAACTGTCAATAATCCTATATGTTTATGCTTTAATACAAATAAACTTAGTCGAAGAGACTGAATCCCATATCGTCATCAGACTCTTCTTCAGGTTCGGGTTTCTTTTCCTCCTCGGCAGGGGCAGCAGCAGGAGCAGCACCACCACCACCAGCAGCAACAGGGGCAGCGGCAACAGCAAACTTACTTGGATCCTGGATTTATGCAGAACTTAATTTAGATAACAACATTATGGAAGTCCAAAAGTATAAAACGAGATAAAGGGTGAATTCCATACCGCCAAGTACTCCTTCACTTTATCAGCCTGAGGGAAGGTATACTCAGTTGCAACAGCAACAGCCAATACGTTCTTGTAGCCATTGATGAACATGTGTGGTGCAGCAGCCAGGGTTGGGTACGAGATGGCGAGAGACAATGCCGTAACCATGGAGACACCAGTAGCAAATTTCTCAATCAGGTCATCCTCGGTAAGGTCAAGCACCTCAGGGCTAAAGACTGACCCATTGTCATAAACAGACAAGACAACAAGACCGTATGAGAATGGCCTAATTCCGAGCTTGGCAAGAAGTGCAGCCTCGGAAGAACCAACCTTGTCACCCTTCTTGATAAGCTCAACGGGAGTGATAATTTCAACAGTACCCTTGTTAATCTTGGTGGGAATATTGAGCACCTACAACATAATCAAAAATTGATAATAAGAATTGAGCAATCATAAAGAACAGACATAACAAGCAAAACACTACCAGGAAATAGCCGCTACCTGGAAGAAAGAGGTCTGTGATGGGTCAAGACCGGTGTTGCCAGGTGGAACGACCACATCAATAGGCGCAACCAGACCAACACGAGCAGGAGCTCCAACCTGTTCATAAAATAATATGATATTAGAACAAACACACAAAAGTGATAGCAAGAAACAACTACTAGATCAAGTGAAATTGAACTTCACAACATCGAACATCAAAAATCACAATTGCAAGGTTTAAAACTGTTAAGACAAAACTGTGAAGACACACAGAATACAACTCAACAATGAGAATGGAAACTTTATCTGTTGGTTAATTCGAGCATAAACAAGCACACTAATGAATCAACTTATAAATTCAAAATAACAGCAGGCCAAATAGCATAATATGAGCTTCCATTGATAAAAGTAGCATTAAAGCCCATTTACTAGAAGTCAGATTGCATTTTGCCCTTTCTGCTAAAAAAATAGGCAAATTAGTCCTTATACATTAAATCAAAAAGCAAAAGAGTCCTGTTAAAAATTTCATTTCATCTATTTATCACTTTCGAAACTGATCCATGCACGTCTACATCATCAACACATGGTACAAGTAGCACATCATGAATACTTGTCTGGTTATTCCCTCAACCACACCAAATTTTTTACAGTAAAAACGGATGAAAAATTTAACAAAAAAATCAGTTTGCTCTTTGATCTAAAGAGCATGTACTAATTTAGCTATGTTTTGAATAAAGAAGGCAAAATGCAATCCAACTCCTAATGCAGAGTCACCATGATACTTTTACCAAATAGCATAATATGAGCTTAAATTCAATCTTAAAAAATCTAAAAATTTGATTTTTATCAATGAGAAAAACTACAAAAACCTAAACTATTCATTTGGCTAACCATACTAAATTATAAATTACATAACAATAACTTTAGCCTCCCATGACTAAATGTTCTACAAATATAGCAAAATCAAGTATTCCAAATTTCCACCAAGTATATAGACCCTAAAAAAATTGCCAAAACAATTCCAATATCAAATATCCAAACTTCCATTAATGAATAAAAGATTAAAGTAAAAGTAATATACCTTGTATTTAGCAACTTCCTCACTGACTTCCTTCAAATCGCCCTTAGTAAAGATCAAACCCACATTTCCCTGATTCAAAAACAACCAAAAAAAAGGGTTACTTCAATTCATTCATCAAACACTAAAAAACCCAAAATTTATATACAAAAAGATTGAAACTTTTGAAGTACCTGAAGCAAAGGGATAAGGTTAAGGAAAGCTTGGTTCCCAGTCTTCTCAGCATGCATCCTAACAGACCTTTTCATCATAGTGTTCTTACCCATTAAAACAATTGAGTCACCTCGGAGACCTTTCCGAATGTTCTGGAGCTGGTTCGAGCCAACATTGTCGGCTGCGGCGATCAAGATCTGCGTGTACTCATCTAAGAGCTGGCACAGTTTCGCGTCGTACGCGATTTTCTTTTCGGCCTTGGAGGGTTTCACTGCCATTTCGGGAATTGGTGAAAAAAAGGTTTACAAAAGGGCAAAATCGAGGGCCAAGACGATGCCGGACGGTCAGTCAAGGCGGACAGCTGATTGGCGCCGTCTCTTTAACCTCTGATTTCGATTGAAGAATGGAGGTTAGGGTTACAGTTGGCTTATATAGTAGGAAGGGAAATGAAAGGGGAATTAGGGTTTTGGGGGTTGTGATTGGATCGAACGGTTGAGATTAGTTCCGGGTATTTTTAATTGTTGGATTTGGTTCGGGTTTTGGGGACTTTTTGTTATATGGGCTTGGGGTAGGTTTTTATGGTTTGGAGTAAAATAAGGAAAATGACATGTTAGTAAATTTGGATTTAGTCCCTCTAGTATATATAGTTTTAGTCCTTGACCGTTTTCATTAGGGGTGTAATTAAGTCAAGCCGAGTCTGAAAACTGTCAAGTTTGAGCTCAAAATTTAGAATTTGATACTCAATTCAAGTGAGCTCAATTAAAAATTTGTTTTTGAGCTCGAGCTCAATTAAGTTCATTTATCAATTTTTATACTCAATCTCAAACTAAAGCTCGAACTCAACTTGATAATTAAACTTAGGGTTAATAATACATATTGAGGCTTACGAGCTATTCGAGATAAGTATTACTAAGCTTGAATTCGACTTGATCAATAACAAGAGCTATTCCAGCTCGAGCTTAGCTCAATAATTACGGAATCGAGTTCGAATTTTTTTCGAGTTAAACTTTAATATCTTACGAGCACCAATATCTTATTTACACTTTTACCCTTATATGCTCCCATGATTCTACTTCCACTATGGTAAGTCCATCGAACCATATTGGCATCTTTTTATTTACGAAACACTTTTCTAGATTATCGACATAATTAGTCGAAGTTGTTAACTTCCTTAACTATTTTTATTAAAATGTTGACATTTATTTATTTAATAAACATCTTTTTTTTCAAAAAAGTCATGCTGCATGATGAGTTAGAAAATAAAAAAAATTATGTAAAAAATTTGATTGAAATAATTTAGTGTATTAACTATTTAGGTTAACTAATGTCATTATAAATATCGAGAAACCAAATAATATAAATTAAATTATAAAAATTAAAGCTTAATTTGAATATAGTAGAGTGACCAAAATAATTATTTGATAGAAAATGTTAGATGACGAGTCATATTCATCGAGCTAACATGGCATCATCACACCGGACCATGTTAACATCGGAAGATCTCACTAAATCAAGGTTGTTTGAACTGGATTAGATCACGAATCAGTTGGGGTGTAACAGCCTAAATTTGGGTCTAGTCGAAACAGTGGTTTCGAGACCACAAATTCGACGAGTAAAATTCTATTTTTATTATATTTTTATGGTCTACAATTTTACAGAAAGATTTCGTAAAAAAAATTTCGTTCAAAAAATTTCGACGTTTGGGCACTCAATTTAGTCAAAAAGACTAAATTGTAAAAAGTGTAAAACTTGAGTTCTATATATTAGAGGTGTCATATTGCTATGAGTTTTAAATTGGAGGCCCTTAAAAGGTAATTAGACCATTGAATAACTTGATGGATAAATATCGGCATGAATTGGACAAAATTGAAAGAAAAGCCTTAAGGGCATTTTTGTCATTTGGGTGTTTTAAGGCATAAAAGACAAATTGAAACCCAAAAGAAAAAAAAAAAAAATCTGCTCATTCTCTTCTCCATTCTGCCGAATTTCTCAAGAAGCCATGGATAGGGTTTCAAGCTTTTTCAAAGCTCAATAGTAAGTGCTTTTGAGCCCCGCTTTTTAATGTTCATCGTATTTTTGAAATCTCGGTAACTTACTCTAGCTATTTCTACCATTAATTTGATCTAGAGTTTAATTTTAAAAATTGACCCATGTTGAATAATTGTGAATTTTGATGTTTGATGGTAGATTATGCATGTTTATGAGTAGAGGGACGATTTCTACTAAGTGATTTTCGGTGAAAACGAGTAAAACGAGTTAATCGGTAAAAGTTGTTATTGTTCATAAGTATGTGTTATAGTAAGAATTTGAAGTTGCAATAGAAGGGAAAAATGTTCAGCATGTCATAAAACATAAGAAAAAGGAATAAAGTTTAATTTTTCGAGCCTAGGGGCAAAATCATAATTATGCAAAAGTTTAGGGGCAAAATTGTAATTTTTCCAAAGTTTGAGTTAGGGACTGTTTTGAGTAGTATATTAATTAAATAAGTGAAATGTGATGTTTTAGATCCTGAAAAATGAGATTTGGATGTAGAATCGGAGGAAAATCGAAAATCGAGAAAGTTGGTAAAATGGTCGTTTTGGCATTCGAGGTAAGTTCGTATGTTAATAAGCATTAAATTTAATATGTTTAAATGTTTAATCGATACCATGTATTATTTTGTAAGTTATTATTGGATCATGAATTTATAAAAAAATTACAAAATTGTATGGAAAGATCAAATTAAGAGAAATGCAGTATGGAGTATGATCGAATTTCGACATTGATGGATAAGACCATGGTTAATCCATGGCAAAGTGTGAAATGTAGGTATGGTATCATCCATACCGAGTTTCGAAATGTAGGTATGGTATCATCCATACCGAGATATGAAATGTAGGTATGGTATCATCCATACCGAGTTACGAAATGTAGGTATGGTATCATCCATACCGAGTTCGAAAATGTAGGTATGGTATCATCCATACCGAGATATGAAATGTGATATGAAATGTAGGTATGGTATCATCCATACTGAGTTCTGAAATGTAGGTATGGTATCATCCATACCGAGATATGAAATGTAGGTATGGTATCATCCATACCGAGTTGTGAAATGTAGGTATGGTATTAACCATACCGAGTTAAGAAATGTAGGTATGGTGTTTCCATACCAAGTGGTGAAAATGTAGGTATGGTATTTCAATGAGGAAAACCACACCGAGTTGTGAAACGTGGCATTGAGCAACGACGTGCTCAAATTCGTAAGACGTTTCCTAATTTGATAATAAGTAATACAAAAGGGGTGAATCAAATGAAAGAGATTGAATGATTGTTAATGTTGAGAACCATGTGTACAAGAGAGTTACGAAATGGTTTTGGTCACATGTATAGTACTAAGTGCAGGCTACTATGTTTACTGATAGCTTCTACTACAAGGGTGGTACCATGTGTAGGCCACCGTTTATCTGTTATCATTACGATGAGTTCAACGGAAATTGACTAAAAAAATAATAAAATAAATACATGTGATTGTGTGATGACTAAGTGTAATTGAATACGATCATGTTATGAATAAGTGCAAGTATGAATGTGACCAATTGAGAAATGTGGCAAATGTATGTATGAACAATATGTTCAATATGTAATCGGAAAATTTGAAAGATTAGTATAAGCAAGTGATGAACACAACTAAAATAAAAGAGAGCAAAAATTTACAATAGAATTGCTTTGGACGGCAGCAGCGACGTGAATTTGAAAAATCACCAAAAATAGTAGAAATTGAATTATAAGTTGGGTGAGATATTGATTTAAATATTATTGAGTCTATTTTCATATAAAAGAAATAGAGGAAACAAAGGATTTTTATATTTCAAGATATTTAAATTCTTGTGAGATTGGTTCAGAATGAGTATGTGATCCCCTGTTCTGACTTGGAAAAATCATTAAAAATTGTACAAAAATAATTATGGGATATGGTTTATATGAATAGAATCCTGAATGAGTCTATTTTCAAATGAAATAAATAAAAGGTCATATGAATTCTGTACGAAGAGTAATTTGATTTGTAGTGAAGAGAGGTCAGAACAGTCAAATAGTAAAACAGGGAAACTTTAAGAATAATCTGGTATTGATTGGCCATACCAAAAATTCTGGAAAAATTATAGTAAAAATATATGTGAGTCTAGTTTCGGATAAAATTAACGGATCTTAATTTGGAGTTTTGTAGCTCGAGATATAAATAATTTAGTGACTATGACTCAAGTAGACAGCTTAAGATGAACATGAGAAAATGGTGGAACTATGTGTAATTATGATTGCATTATCTTGAGAACTTGTGGTGAGAATTTGTCATGTTGAGGCCTTGATAAGGCTACAAATAAGTTGGGAAAGTAAGAACTTAGCATTATTTATGCAAGTTATAACGGCAGTAGTAGTAAGCTAAATTCATTGCTAATGCTTATTATTTTTACATGTGAACTTACTAAGCTTTATAAGCTTACCCCCTTTTTCTTTCCCATGTTACGTAATCCTATTAAACAAGCTCGGGTTGGAGGTCGCTTGGAGATCGCTTCACACTATCAAGTTATCTATGGGTATCTTTATTTATAAATGATTTAAGTTATGGCATGTATAGGGACTTGACTAAGTCATTTTGTATATGTGTTAAGAAATTTGACCAAATTTATTGTTAAGTCTGGTAATGCCTCGTACTCGGTCCCGGCATAGGATACGGGTAAGGGGTGTTACATGGGGTGTCAGTCTTGAGAAGTGCATTGAATCGATTGACCCAGAAATCGATGCAAATCGATTTAATTGGGCCAAAATGGTTGAACCATGCGAATAAACCGATTGAACCGAATTTAAAATATTTTAATTTTTTTATTTTTTATAAATTTTTTAATGATTTATCTAATCAAACTAAACAGACCGATGAACCGGTGACTTGACCGATTTGATCATATGAAAACCTTAACTAAGACTGAATAGTTAATGCAATAGTTAGAATGAATAATATTTTTCTTTAACTTTCGGAATGACATCATACAACTTAAAAATTAAACTTGGTAAAATTCAAGTATAGAGATTAAATATTAAATTTGAGAATAATTGAGGGATTAAAACCTAAATTTAACCAAATATTGTAAGATGGTGGGCAGATTCAGGAAGCTGACATGGCAACATCTCATTGGACCACGCTAACAACAGAAGAAACCACCCAAATGAACTTTGTTCTGATTTTTTCTCAGGTAACCGTTTCACTCCATTTCCTTAATATAAATCCTTTTACCGGCAGCCGCCAACCAAATCTCCCTTTCTCCGGCCGACCTAAACGTCGCGGTTTCCCTCCGCCCATGGCGTCCCCGTACAGAGATCGGACCGCCGAGTTCCGATCACTATCCCAAACGCTTCAAAAGCTCGGCGGAGGGATCTCAACCGTCAATCATAATAATAATCATCTCCAAGACGACCACGTTTCTAAATCACTGCCGTCTCTATCCTCCAGATCTGAGTTCAATAAAAAGGCTTCTTTAATCGGGTCGGGCATCCATGAAACCTCTCAAAAGATTGGTCGACTTGCTAAATGTAAGCCCTTTCTTTTAATTGTTTTCTTTGCTTAATTTTTTAAAAAGTTTTGTTTGTTATTCGATCCAATTCAAATATACAGTGATCCAGATTTTAGCTCTTAAGAATAAAAAAAAGTTGATTAATTTAAGTGCTATAGGTAAATCCTAAGGATCAGATTAGTAGCTAGTTTTCAATTTGTGAACTTTTTTTTATTGTTTTTAATGTAATTGTTGCAGTGGCGAAAAGGTCATCAATGTTCGATGATCCCGTTGTTGAAATACAAGAACTGACTGCTTTGATAAAAACTGATATTACCACCTTGAATATGGCACTTTCTGATTTACAAACACTTCAAAACATGGAGATTGCCGATGGGAATTACTCCGAGGATCGAATTGTTCATTCGACAACTGTTTGTGATGACTTGAAGAACAAGTTAATGGGTGCTACAAAGCATTTTCAAGATGTTTTGACTGCAAGAACTGAGGTTTCTTTATTACCTTGACTATACTAGAATTGTAGTTTGTTTAATGAGAGTAGGAACTAATGAAGCATTATTTGTGGTTATGCAGAATATTAAAGCTCATGAAAATAGGAAACAGTTATTTTCTAAAAGTACAATAAGAGAGAACCCGTTTCAACATCAAACAAAATCCGTAACTGAGCCACCTCCTTGGTCTAGTTCTTCAAAGGTCCCCACGAGTTCACCACTGTTAGGGTAGGTACTCTCATTTCTTGGTGCTGCATTTAGGATATATAAATGAACATTGGAATAGGAAACTACTATGGTAGCTTTTACCCTGTCTTCATGTATAGGTGGCTTATTTCTGAATCTAAAAGAATCTTTTCATTCGGCACAGTGCACTACAATTTATTCGATAACATTGACTATTATATTTCGTTAGACATTTAAGTTTGCTGATGTGCCAGTTTTTGCCAGTGCTAAATGATAGCTACTGCTCTTGTTGTTTGACTAATGTATGTATTTTGTTTTTAACCAGACCGCCACCAAATGGAGTTCAAGCTGGAAGCCAACTGAGGTGTGTGTATTTGTTATATTTGATTGAAGTCCGAAGTTTATATTTTTTTTCCCCATAAATCAAGTGTTCTACTTATTGGTCATATTACTGAACTAGTTGCAGCAACATCTTTATGTCATCTTATGAAATTCAGACGTCTTGGTACTTATCCTTTACCATGCATTCAGATCGAACCCATGCTCCCTTTTTTAATTTGTATTTTATTTTATTTCTATGGGCCTGATTATGGTTTTGTTTTTCCCTATTTGTTATATTTTCCTCTACGAAACTTGTAGACGAAGGCCAGCTGTGGATGG
Source organism: Gossypium bickii (assembly GCA_025503065.1). Classification (NCBI taxonomy): domain Eukaryota; kingdom Viridiplantae; phylum Streptophyta; class Magnoliopsida; order Malvales; family Malvaceae; genus Gossypium; species Gossypium bickii. The sequence continues at coordinate 131,468,209 of CP106713.1, forward strand.
CACGCCTTCAAACCACATGGAAATGTCAATGTTGCAACAGGTAGTTCCCAGGCAAGAGGAATACTCTCACGGTAGAGCAGTTGCACTTCAAAATGTGGAGTCTACGATTTCAGAACTTAGTGGGATCTTTACACATCTAGCTACAATGGTTGCACATCAAGGAGAACTAGCTATCAGGTCTCTGCTCCTTTTACTCATATTTATTTGCTTATTTCCTTAAGGTTTAGATATGGCAAGTTACTACATCATTTCTCTTAGCATATCATTAGCTTGATATGCATTTTTAGTCGTTCAAGAATCTGCCTAATCAATATGACTTGTGAGCAGGATTGATGAAGACATGGATCAATCATTAGCTAATGTCGAAGGTGCTCGTAGTGCTCTATTGAGGCATCTTAACCAAATATCATCAAATAGATGGCTTTTAATCAAGATATTTGCTGCTATCATCTTTTTTCTAGTGATCTTCATCATCTTTGTTGCTTGAAATGGTAATTTTGAGATTCCGACATATACTTCTTATACCCGCATGGCTTCGGGATTCTTGTAAGTGTTACCTTGTCATATTTTGTATATTCAATTGGCTCTGCCGTGATTTTCATATGGTCCTAGCTTGTAAAAAGTTACAGGCATCTAGCTATGTTGAAAGTAGCAAAACTCCACCATACCTTAGTGCTTGTAACCTTGCCATCTTGTGCTTAAAGAGGTTGTTCGCGATAATTTGATATCATGTCATATGATTATTATAATCCAAAATGATTAATTTTCTTATCCCATCTTTCATACTAGTTTTTATTGATCAATTGTAGGTACTTGTTAGTGTTATATCTGACAATAGGTGATTTGTAGATATGTAACTTCAGAAATCCTTTTGCCAAGGGTGTCATAAATTGAATACACTATATTCTCATTGAATAGTAAGGATGTCTAGGCATAAAGCCCCCACTGCCAGTCAAAGAAGCCAAAACCTGTCAACCCCGAGGTAGAAGATTCCTTTATCAAGTCTGTATCGATATGTTCGGTCTTATGGCTGTAGAAGAAGACCCTTTGCCTAAATCCCAAGAACAAGGAGCTATCACCCAATGAAAGAATCTTCTCCCACTTGTGATCATGTTTAGTTTGAAAATCACAAATTCAACCACCATTAGTTCTGATGGCTTATTTACAATATTGTGAGACGCCACAGAAAGATTTCCAACCAAATCAAAAATATATTTCCTCTCAGAGGCATTACATGAAATCGGTGAGACAAAATTCACATCAAAGCATACAATTTTCCATTGAAATAAATGGCATCAACTACTGGACGAAGATTCGAATTCGGAGTCCATGCTTTATCCCCAGGTTTCGGAAAAGCTGACTCATAAAGCGAATAAATCTCTACAACTATACAATCAGTGTCGGACTCATCAAGTCTTGAACATCATATTAGTTTTGCTTATACAGAACTTACACACTACTTCTAGTGAACAATTTACTGAGTAGGTGAAATCGAGTGAATCAAGGAAAGAAGGGAAAGACTAGCTCTTGACAATGGATTAAACAATTGAACTTCGAGACTGATGTTAATAGTTACAATCCAACCAATAGGACTTCTCTGACATCTCTTTCATCAAACTCTAACAAATCGAGCTCGACAAAGATTTCTTCCAATACTATAGAAACAATGTTCGATATTATGAGAACAATTTGATTGTTTTTAAAAGATTAAAGATTAAATTTAAATATTTAAAAAAAAGTTGAAAGCTAAATTTAACTAATAAAGAATAAATACTAAATTGATACCCTAAACAAAATTAGATATTAAAATGAAATACAAAAAATTTAGGCCACAACAATGGAACTCAATGCTCCTCAAGGCAATAATGCACACGGTCCAAGATAAAAAGAAATTTGTGGAATTTTTGCGATCTGATAGTTCCATGTGAGACTGAAAATGAGAGAAATTGCTATCACATTTTAATTTCTATCCAGCGTTTAAGCATACTTATTTGATTTGCAAAATGATAGGAAATCAAAGAAACTTCTCTTTTAAAGTAAATTGCAGAATCTGTAAATAGTAATTTTTTGTTCATTAAATTGCAGCTTAAATATGTATAAATTGCTAATGTTATCTTCTGAATCAGCAAATTTGGATCACGACGTCGCATCACAATCACAGGTGTCTAGCCCCTCTAGGCTTTGCTTTTTGACAAACTTTTTACAGAAGAAACATAAAAGGACAAGCAAGGGCATAAAGGAACACTAGCCAGAGATAAAAATAAACAAGGGCAACCCACACCCCACCTCAGGCTAACAGACCCTAAACCCCCAAACAGCAGAATAAAAAAGCAGAGCCCACCAGGGACAAAATTTGTCATGCTCCATTTATCCATTTATGTAATGAGTGGAGTATTATAGGATAGTGAGGGTTTTGAGTTTCTTTGGTAGCATTTTATATGCTTCTTTGCATTATAAAAGATACCAATTACAAAACTCAGTTACAGATTTGATGTTTTCTGCATGGATGGACATCTCATGCAAATCAACTTTTCTGAAATCGAAGGGATATACATTGACGTGCTTAGTCTCTTCTTCGATATCATCCTTGTAGAATTCTCTGACCAATTTTTCGGTCTTCAAACAATAAGTTGCAACATGGCTAGGTATTTCAAAATATGTGATTTTTAGGTCTCGTTAAAGGGTTGAAAGATAGGATTGAATTTGGACTGATTTGAAAGGTGTCATATATCTCCTTATATAATTTAACGTAGTGCTGTGGCTTCATTCACTACCATCTTTCTCGTATACTTGAAACCCTCCTTCAATGGAATTGCAATAATATAACTTATTATTGAGTTTCCATAATCGGTCGTGGTGAAGAGAAGGTTCGGGTGGCAATGGAATGAGCTTAAAACACTGATTAAGATGGTCAAAGGCCATGGCCCCTTCTTGGTTACAAGAACAAAGGGGCAAACTCTTGTAGTTCTTTTTCCCCATTTCCAATGTTTTGAAGAAAATATCATATAGTTGGTGGTGGACACATTGTGAATACTCTTGCCTTTCAAAATTGCTATTATACCTCCAATCCCTTGTCAAATCTCTACTCATTGAACTCGATTTTTAGTCATTTCCGTATTGGTTTCCTAATTACTTGTCTATAATCATTATTATTTAACATGATTAAATAAATTCTTCAACAAGTTAAACAAATAAAATAACAAAAAGAAAACACAAAACATGAAAAGTAAAGTATTAACTAATCCCATCTTGTTTCGACTAATATTGTTCTTCTGAAACAACTAACTTAACAACATATTTACATCGTTATAATCTCCGACAATGGTGCCAACAACTTCACCGCACGATGGCATATGTACACCGAGCAGAGAATTAGCATAAAATATAAGTAATTAAAAACAATTTTTACTACAAGTGTAATTGATTAGTTGTAATATTTATAAGTGTTACAATAAAATACTCTGAGTATTTCAGGATCAAACCCAATGGATTGCTAAATTGGTAAATGCATTTATCAAGTTATTACAAGTTAAGTAATTACTAGTATATTGAGTTAGAAATTATTAGTGCAAATTCAAATATAAATTGTTTATACATTAAATTTAACTTATCAATTAAACTAATTTTTTTCCTATTGTTTTAGACAATATAAATGATTAAAACAATAGGTACGATTGATTCGTTAATCGCTAATTAAGCTAATAAACATATACCGATTATATTATTTGTCACTCTTAGCTAGAAATTTCCTCTAGATCTCACCTAGGCATATAGATCTCCTCTCAATCTCACTATTCGACACAATTATATCGAACTATCTAATGATAAATTTTCCTTTCGATCTCGTTTCGCTAGATTTTCCACTAGAGGCATCAATTCTAGCATATGAAACATTTCGATATAAAAGAACAACCAAACAATCAAGCATAGACATTAACTTAATCTAACAATCGATTCATCAATTAACCAACAAGCAATATCAGCACATAAGAAAGCTTAACATCCAAATGGACATTTCATTGAACAGTTGATATGCACAATTTAAAGGTAAGTAAGAAATACTCATTTAGATGTGAAATCAATGACACCCAAAAGTTTGATTCATCTCCATTTACAAAAGTCTTTAACAGGAAAAAATGATTAAAACAACAAAAAATAAAATTGATTCTAAAAAGAAAGGAAAAATCTAACGAAGACAATTATGCCCTCACTTAAAATCTCACTTAAGCTTTGTTGGACTGCAAAATTCCCTTCAGAATTTTGGTCTCTTCAAAGTCGATGTCACGACACCCACATACTGGTGTGTCGCGACATCAACAACAGATTACTCTAGGAATGCTTTTGGGCTTCAATGTCTCAACAACAACCCTTTGGTATCACAACATTGTCTTCAAGTAACTTGACTTCTTCATTTGCAGGGGCTGTGACCGGTGTTCTGACCTTGCTAGACCACCGTTGCAACCTTAGGAGCTAATGCCATGACATCAACACATTGATGTCACGACTTCAAAGACAGTTCACTCAAATGCGCAATTTGGTGAAGTCCAACTCCTCTATTGATAGCAAAGCCATTGGTGTTGCGACGTCAACATCTTGGTGTCACGACTTTGACTCTAGTTTACTCTCTTCTCATTTTTAAATCAATCAAGTGCCTGAAACAAGTTTAACTAAAAGATTAAGTTCTTAATATCATAAACTTATTATTTTATTCCAAAAAAGTATAAAAAATACAATAAAAACTAAAATTAAATATAAAATCTAATAATCATGGAAAAGAAATAAAATACAATGTAAAATACTCAAAGATAAAACTCTTTAAACACTAATTTAACGTACATAAATACGACAAATGAACAAACAAAAGGCCTCGCAAGCTAATCTTCTTTCCCTTTTTTATAATGATTAGTTTGAGAATTTTGTTGATTAAAAAGCGAGAGTATTGGTGGAGTGGGGAGCCAACATTGAAGGGGAGACGAACTATTAAGTATGTTTCCTTTTTTTTTTTTTTTTGGGGTGGGGGGTGAGGATTTCTTTGGGATGATTGCAGTCCTAATTGCTACTCTTCACTCCACCATTTTGGTTGATATTGGTTTATTCTTCTTTTTAATGGATGGATATTTCTATTTACTATTGATGCGATATTTCTTTATTTCATTTGCTTTCTAGTTATAATTATTTTTGATGCAATTCATGGTTAATTTACTTAATTATTTTTTAAGTTAAATTCTTGGAACTAATGGAATGTGTTAAATGGAAGTTAAGGTTACTTGTTGATATAATTTCTCGTGTTGTATGCATTTTGTTCAAAAAATTGTCAAATGGGAGATTATTAAAAGAATATGTAAATACCTGAGAAGTGTCTAAAGGAGTGTCCACTCCTTTAACCCCTACGTCAGAATGGCTTGTTTCTATATTTGTGTTATTGGCAATTTATTGAAAGAGATATTTGGGCCGTGTTAAGATTGTAAATCATAACTAGCCCATCATTGAAGATCATATCACTTGAGGTAATTTATATGGAGGATCAGATAGGATTAGATCGAGTCTATCTAATTCTTTGAATCAAGAAAGTTGAATTGGTTTGGAGTGTTGAAGACTAGCTGTCAACTATCCTTGTTTATTTTTACTCTATTATATTCGGCTAGTTTAGTTGCTATTTAATAGGGATTGATATGGATGTTCTTTATTTTAGTAAGTCTCAAAATATCTATATAATTGAGAGGCTTGTACAATTTTTTTTATACTGAGAGATATTACAATTAATCTGTTCAAGTAAGAAACTTTATTTTATGAGTGTATTGTGATAATAAAACATGTTGTGTTATGGTTTTATTTGTTAAGTTTATAAAGGGTGAATTTAGTGGTAAGAGTATTAGTCTTCAAGATATAAAGGTGAGGAAATTTTCAAGAGTGTGTAATAGATTTAAGTTTACTTATTATAAGTGTTACAGATAATGAATATTTCTCACTAAACTAGGCTCCACGAACATAAGAAAACTAAACTACATAAACAATTTTTTATGCTCATTATTTGTATTCTTCGTATCACAGTGCTTAAGGAAGTACATATTCCTTTTTTCACTCTTCCGGCATGTAACTTAAATTTAGCAACTAATTGGGCCAACACATCTTCATTTTAAAATTTTGTATGCTTTTTAACTCTGTTAGGAGTAAACATAATTGAATCTTATTTATATACATCATAATTTTTTTCATCAAATTTTAAATTAGTTCTTTGGATTCAGGCCATGGCTGTAATCTTCAGTTTGTTTGACAAAGCGGTAATGGAAATCAAAACAGACCTATTAAGTGCTCAGTAAATCCATGGAGACTTTGCACGGTTACGCATGTTAAGGAGCTATAAGCTATAATTAGATTGCTCCCATGTAATAAAACTGTAGTGTAGGAAAGGTAACACCAAAAGGGTAAGGGCCCAAATTTGGTGAAGAATGGAGTTTGTAGTGGTGGACATATCAGCTTGTTGAATGGAAGTAGAATTCATCATGGGTCGGATTGAGTTCGGATTAAGTTGATGTAAAATTTTAGGTTTGTTTTTTATATTTAGGTCCGTGAAAAAAATAGACTTGAAATTTTGCCCAAACCTGTTTCAGATAAAAAAATGCTAAACCCGAGCTCGATCCGTCCATATTAATTTTTTTATATAAAAATAAATTTAAAAAATATAATACATTAAATACACTAAAAATATTAAAATAAATGTTTCCCAATAAATTAAAAATACATTAAAAAAGTTTTTATACTTAAATAACATAAGATAGTTGCAACTTAGTAGCAAATGTCTCTAAAATAGTAGCAAAATCAACAATAAAACAAGATTTATATAATATCCAAATAATAACAATAAAATAGTAACACTATAATAGTAAAATGATAGTAAAACAATAGTAAACAAAAACAGAAAATAATTTTAGTCAAATTTGGGCCTGGCTTGTTACTAGCCTTATTTTCTGTCTAAACCTATTTTTCGAGTTTATATTTATCTAAACTCTCTCACTTTTTAAACACGCCTTTAAACAGGGACGAATAATTCGGCTTATGGTTAAATCTAGGTGGAAGAATATTTAGGATTTTGTCAAGGATTTCAGTCAGTTGATGGTCTCTTGGCCTGCTTTGTTGTTTATCTCTTCATGCCTATCAAACTTAGCATTGTTAACTCTTTTTATTCATTAGTTGCTTACAATATTGAGAGATGGGATAGTATGATTTGAATTTGTATTATTTAAATGTTGGACATGATTTTAACTATCGCTTTGATTTTTTTATATAAAAAAAAGAGAGATTATGTTTGATAAATTGAAAAAATAAGTACTAAAAAATAAATGTTGAAAAAATTAAGTACTGAAAAAAAATAAGTACTAAAATCAGTTTGGTAAATTATTTAAAATTAAATACTGAAGATTGTTAGATTGTTTGATAAAGGATAATGTAATCTTGAGTGTATAAAAAAGAACAATTGAATTTATTTTTTATTAAGTGATAAGTAGATCTTTATATCTACTTATCATTACACGTTTTTATAGGCAAAATATTATTTAGTTGTTTTCATTGTGCGTCATCAAACATGTTTAAAAAAATTATGAAGTTGAAAGTATTAATTTTTATGTTAATTCAATTTTTTCAACATTTTATCAAACAAAATCGAAGTTATATTAGAATGCAAAATTAACCTAAATCGAAAAAAGTCTAAAAAAGATCAAAATTGAAATTCACTCGTTTTTTAATTGATCCGATTTAAAACTAATATCAATAGTTCAATTCACAGGTGTAGTTGGAGCCCTCTAAAATATAAACTCCTGATAAGATCAAGAATGCAAGTCTACAACAATGGGATGGGACGGGAACATTCATCCTTTTATAAATATTGAGTAAACTTAGAAAGTTAGAATAAATTATTAGTAAGTTTACGTTTTAGTCATATAAAATAGTTATTGAATTATTCGAAAATTTTTATTTAAATCATTTGGCTGTTAAAATTGTTGTATGACTTTCTTTGTGCACACCGTCTGCACTAATCAAAACCTCTCATTCCTTTTTTCTTCTACAGTTCAGTTTTTTTTCATGAAACAATTTTAAACGTCATGAATCTACGAACCAAAATCCAAACAGCTTTTTTGTTCGATCTTCAACATTGATCATTAGATCAATTTGGATCTGATGCATGTTATTCTACTCGTTGATGGGTGTTTATTCACCATATCTATCATCGAATTTGTCTGGAGCTCACTAGTCGAACTTTAAAAATAAAAAAAACTTAATAACTTAGTGGCTTAGATAAAAATTTTCAAATAATTTAGTAACTATTTTGCGACTTTTTAAAGTTAAGTAACTAAAACGTAAATTTATTAATAGTTTAATTACCATAAATGTAGTTTATTCATAAATATTTGGGTATCACATTTCTAGAGCTTCATGTTGCTTTTGAATTTATTGCTGAGTTTGGATTATGTAGATAATTTGACCAAAATTTTAAAAGACATTGAACTTTTGAAATAAATGGATTTTTCAACAAATCAAATCAATAATTGGGTGTGTTTTTCTTTTAATGAAACATTTTGATACTTGACTCCTCAAATTGGATAAGAAAACATTTTACGGGTTTTTCTTTAATTACAGGAGGAAGGTAAAGTCCTAAACAGTAACGTAATTAACATGATTCAAACTTAAATCACACTTAGAACGGTGAACACCCTAACTATCAAGCCAACACACGAGTTCAACATTTTAAGGTTTTTGATTATAACTATGATTAAAACAAATAAACAAAAACTATCTATTAACCTAAACTTTGAAATTTTATATTTGAAATTTATTTTATGTAAATAATATATAGCTTTTTTAGATTTTTTATAATTATAATCGTGTTTTTATAATATATATCAATTTAATCGTGCTTTATAATGATCGATTTTAATTATAATTATTTAAATATATTGTTTATAATTGTAATAATAATAAAGACTTTCATAGTATTGCAATATAACATGGATTGGCTTTGATGAAGTTTGAGATTTTGAATTTGTCCTTTTCCTTGGCAAATTCAAAGTTGACACATCTTGAAGCCCCCTTGAAAAGGAATTTTGCTCCACTAAGTTAGCTTTTATATGATTAAAAGAGTAATGCAAATAAATAAAATAAAATAAAGGTTTGACCCCATCAATAATAATATTGTTGTTGTCACTTGATAGTATCTACCATTAGTGTTCCAATTACATCATCTAAATTGGGGTCCAACACTTTTGGCCAAAAAATAACATGGGTCCAACACTCAAGTTTATTTATACAATATAATAGTTACAATTATTCAATTTCAATCATTGAATATATATTTAAATTATGGTTAGATTTTATTTTAGTTTTCTAACTTTAAAATGCTTTAATTAAATCTTCGAAGTATTAATATCATATCAATTAAGTTGTTATGGCAACTTAGTTACATAAGTGAAGTCAGAATTTTTTTTTAAAAGATCAAAATGTAATTTTATCATATACTAAAATATATAATTTCATCATTTTTAATGGACTAAATAAAATATTTTCACATTTTGAGGGATCAAAGTACAATTTTACTATAAATTAACTTATAATTTTAAATTAAAATTTTTAGGAGGGCCAAGGCCACTGTCAACCCCCAACCCCTTGGCGTTGCCTCTACGTTGCCATTAGCTTGGGGCACTAAATGTCATTTCAAATCTGACATGGAATATATTTAAAACATGTGAATAACTATTACATGAACAACTTACATTTAACGCATTAACAAAAAAAAAATCTTCCTAAATTTTGACATCGTTTATTTCTTTTAATATGTTAGCTTTAAACTATCCGTGAAGTAGGTACATATATATTCTAAATATACACGTCAAATCTAAAATAATATTTTACAGCTAAATACTAAATTGATAAAAAATACTTGAGTAAGAGTTTTTTTAAATTTGTAAGTTGATATATGCTTTTAAAACATATTAAAAAATAACTGAAAAGGATATATCATAAATTATTTTATTTTATTTTTAGAATACAAAAGGTTCATCGATAATGTGATCACATGGAACTCATGTATAGAGACAATTCAGATGAAATAATTGCAATAATGCATATATTTTTCTCATTCTCATAATTAATTTTATTTTAAATCATATATTTATCCTACAATGGAAAATTAAGAGTGAGTAAAGTCTGATTCGATTAAAAAACTCGATAAAAAATTTAAATTTTAAATTAAATAGTTTGAGTTATTCGGGTCAACTCGAATAAAAAAATCAAAATTTTCGGTTTAACTCAAATATAAATTATACAATTCAAGTTATCTGAAAATCTAAAAAAAAAAAAATAAAACTATGTCGTTTTGATAAATGCTTACTTTTTCTAAAGTTAAAAGTCAAAATCATTAAATTAAAAGGCAAAATCATTATATTGCTTATCTAGTTAAATAATTTTGTACTTCGTCTGCTAGTTAAATAATTCCATGTAAACACAACATTGAGTATAAATAATAGGATCCGTTAACTTGACTCGACTTGATTTGAAATTTTTTAACTCGATTCGATTAAAAAAAATTCAAATTGAGTTTGATTGCTAAAATTAGATTCATCAACTTGACTAACTCAAAATTTTTTGATTCAATTCAACTCAACTCCATCAAATGCTCACCTGAAATAACCCAACATTCATGTAAATTTTTAAACATTTTAAAAAATTCTTTGAATAAAGTCTGTTACCCTAGCACGTTTCTGCCTACCGTCTCTGGTATGCGTTTTTAGGTTTTTTCAATTGGTTTCTATTGTTTCTTGTCTAGTTCTATCCAGCGTGCTCAATACAACTTTAATCTATGGTCTGCTGGGAGTTCTCTTCAGGTTCGGCTTCCTGCTCTACAATTATGGAGAATGAATTAACGGATTTGTCTCTTAATGAGGAGGAAGATGAAATTTTACAGATTCAACTAGATCCGCTTTCAACAAGAGAATGAGAGTTTCAACTAGTAGGCTGTTTCTTAACAGCCAGTTTAATTCACTTCCCAGCTATGAAGAGTACGATGACAAATCTGTGGCATCCTGTACGGGGTGTTCAAATTCGGGATTTGGAAGAAAAAAAAGTATTTATTCCAATTTTTTCACATTATGGATTTGGAAAGGGTTTTAAAAGGCTCACCATGGACCTTCAATAATCACTTGCTGATAATTTCTCATTTGCAACGAGGGGAGGATCCATTAGAAATTCCATTAATTTTCACCCTTTTTTGGGATCAAATTCACGATGTCTCTATTGGCTTGTTTTCTGAAAGTCTAGCAGTGTAGTTGAGGAATTTTTAGGGAACTTCCTAGAATATGATGGATCAAATAAAGGGAGAGAAAATCGTAATTATATGAGAATTAGGGCTAAACTGGATATAAGATGCCCATTGAAAAGGAAGAAGTAGATTATGTTTAACGGAAGATACTCGTATGTCAGGTTCAAATATGAAGGTCTATCCCTTTTTTGTTTTTATTGTGGTCGCTTGGGGCACAGTGATTCTTTTTATGATGCAAAAATGATGCTTTGGTTAGTAGTTGCTGAGATGGGTTGGGACTTATCATTGCGAGCCCAATCCCGTAGAGCTTTATCAATGACTAGTATCTGGTTTAGGAAGGATGGGAAGGGGAAAAGTGGAGGGCAATGGAAGGAAAATCGAGTAATGGAGAATTGATTACAGGATGAGGGAAATGTTGAAAGAGGTGGGATGAATATTGATCCAGTTCTGGGTTTTAATTTAGAAAGGAGTCTGCCATCCTTTGATCAATCAAGGAAAAATGTATGGATGGATCAATCGCAAACTGCCACGGAGCATGACCTAGAGGATGGTGTTATCATCGACAAGGAGGGAAAAAAGAGAAATAAAGGAGCGATGGAAGAGTTATCTAGCAAAGAAGGGTATGAAGCTCTCACGACAAGAACTAAGAGAGTGGTAGATTCTAATCATTTATTATCGGTGGCTGCTAGGTGTAATGAAAATCTTGAGTTGGAATGTCTGTGGTTTGGGGAGACCACAGACGATTCGATGTCTTCGGCATATGCTGAAGTCCCCAAATTGTTTTCTTCATGGAGACAAAGCTATGCGAAAAGCAAATGGAACAAGTTTGACGAAGTTGCGGTTTCCAAAATGGTATTAAGGTCGCCGCTGAAGGTACTAGAGGAGGTTTATGCTTGGCTTGGAAAGTGGAAAATAATATCACGCTTCAAACGTTTTCCAAAAGGCATATTAATATGGTTGTTGATGGCAATGAAGCTAGAGTTAAATGGAGATATACAGGTTTTTATGGTTCCCCCTACGCACAAGATAAGAATGAAAAGCTTGGGAGTGTTGAAAAGTTTGATCACTATAGATGGTATCTATTGGTTTGTATGTGGGGATTTTAATGAAATCATGTATGGGTTTGAAAAAAAGGGAGGGCTATCTAGAGATGAGGGAAGAATGGAATTGTTTCAAAGAACTTTAGAAGTTTGCCAATTGATTGATGTAGGGTATTCTAGCACCTGGTTTACGTGGGAAAGAGGTAATCTACCAGAGACAAATATTCAAGAACTGTTGGATAGAGGAGTTGCTACTTCTGGCTGGATTTCTATGTTCCCGGAAGTCAAAGTTTAACACCTAGTGCATTCTTTTTCAGATCATTGTCCACTTTTAATTAATACGAAGATGGACAAAGACTAACCGAGGAGTAATTTATTCACATTCGAAGCTTGGTGGGTTTTGGAAGATACTTTCTTTGAAGAAGTCAAAACGTTTATGGGAGTCGTCTTCAGGGACGCTACTATAGAAGTTGGAGAATTTGAAGAAAGGCTTGAGTCATTGGGCAGGGAAAAGTCAAGTGAATCGTAGGAGAATGAGGCATATTTTTACAGATAAATTGGTTGAATTGCTTGACAACGATAGAGACGAGGAAAATATGGCGGAAATGATCGATACTAGAATTCAACTGAATTTTGAAATTGAAAAATATGAATGTTATTGGGAGCAGAAGGCGAGACTTAATTGGTTGAAATTTGAGGATAAGAACATAGCTTTCTTCCATAGTACAACAACCCAGCGTCGAAGGAAGAATTTGATTCATAAGCTGCAGAATGATGAATGCAGGGACACGAAGGTTTTGCATGAAATGAAGGATGTTGCACGGTCCTATTTCCATAATTTATTTAGGGCTGAAGACAAGAGAAACTATGATTATGTGCTATCTGGTATTGACCGTTGTGTGTTTGAAAGAGATAATTTAAAAACTGACAGTAGCATATACAAGTGAAGAAATTCGAGAAGTAGTATTTGAGATGGGGGCAACGAAGGCACCAGGTGAGGATAGTTTCTTGACTTTGTTTTATCAGAAATGCTGGCACATTATTGGAGATAAGGTCACCTCTTTTTGTCTGCAGATACTAAATGACGATATGGAGGTTAGTTCGTTTAATTCCACTAATATTGCGCTTACCCCCCAAAACTCTAATCCCTTGAATATGATGCATTTTCATCTGATTAGTCTATGTAATGTCTTATACAAAATACTGGCAAAGGCGATTGCAAATCGATTTCAAGGAGTGATTGGAAAATGTACTGATGAAGCGCAAAGCGCTTTTGTGCCAGGACGATTGATTTCAGACAATGTGTTTTTAGCATATGAAATCCTTAATACACTTAAACAAAAAATGAATGGAAAGAAATGATTTATGGCAGTTAAGTTGGACATGAGTAAAGCTTATGATAGGGTCGAATGGAGCTTTATAAAGGAGATAATAATTTGAATGGGGTTTGCTACAAAATGGGTTGAAGGGATTATGAAATGCATTACTTTTGTTTCTTATTCAATTGTCATTAATGGATTCACTGGGGAGAAATTCCAACCAACCAGAGGTCTTAGACAAGGAGACCCTTTGAGCCCATTTTTATTTCTACTATGTGGAGAGGGTCTATCGAGCTTAATGAGATTAGCAATGCATGAAGGACATTTAAAAGAGGTGAAGGCTAGTAGGAGTGGACCAGCGGTATCGCATTTGTTATTTGTAAACGATTGTATTTTATTTGGGGAGGCAACAATTAAGGGTGCAAGTTTATTTAAAGCAAATTTAAATGAATATAGATCTTGTTCGGGTCAGCATGTTAATTTTGAAAAGTCAACCATTTTCTTCAGTAGAAATACATCGGAGGTGGAGAAACAGTTAATTGTTAACTTATTAGCAGTTCGATGCTCAAATGAACTAGAACACTAGCTTAGTTTGCCAAACATGGTGTGTAGGAGGAAGAATGAGTCTGTCCAAAATTTGAAGGATAAACTTAAAAAGCATATTGACAACTGGAGCACTAAATACTTATCTCAGGGAGGGAAATAAGTCTTTATAAAAGCCATCCTTCAAGCGATTCCAACTTATACGATGGCCTGTTTTCTATTACCGAGAACTCTATGTGATGATCCTGAGAGTATTATTGCGAATTTAGTGGCAGAAGGGAAGAGGAAAAATGGGTATTCATTGGTGCCATTGGAAAAACCTTTGCTGTTTAAAGGAAAATGGTGGATTAGGGTTTCAAAATTTGGGTCAATTTAATATTGCGTTATTAGCCAAACAAGGTTGGCGCTTGATTAATTATCCCAACTCATTATTAGCTAAGGTGTTAAAAGTAAAATATTACCCGCAGTTTAACTTTCTAGAAGCTAGGTTAGGAAATCTACCTTCTTTCACTTGGAAGAGCATTTGGGCTTCGAAAGGACTTCTTCAAGGTGGGTTATGTTGGAGAGTGGGAATGGGAAGGAAATATCCATTTGGAATGACTGTTGGATCCCAGGAATAGACACAATCAATAGACAGAGCAGGACAGGCAATGAGGAGCTGGAGTTAGTCTCAGATCTTATTGATTGTTCGAGTATGAAATGGAAAACAGAGTTGATACATAATACCTTTCAAGATGAGATTGCTCAAAAAATATTACAGATTCCCCTTGCAGAAACAAGTCACGAGGACAGTCAAGTTTGGAAGGGAGAACAGTCTGGTAAATATTCCGTACATAGTGCCTATAAACTATTACAGGATTCTACTCTAGATCCTAGTAGTAATTTAATACAGACCGAATTTAAAAAAATTTATAGCAAAATATGGAGCCTACGACTTCCTACAAAAATCACAACTACAATCTGGCGTATCTCCTGGAATTACATACCCACGCTTGTTAATCTTAGGAGCAGAAGGGTGATCACGAATGCTCGATGTCCCCGTTGCTGCTCTGGGGACGAAGACTGCTCACATATTCAGGCAATGTCCTACAAGTACAGAAGTTTGGCAGTTTTTAGATCTTTCTTGGGTCACCAATAACATAATTGTTGATTTTTGGGAATGGCTTACCTGGGTATTCATGCAAGGGTCCGAGGAGCAGAGCCGACTCTTTTGCTATGCCTTATGGCTAATCTGGCATTCTAGAAACCAGTTAGTACATGAGAAAATATCTATTATAGGAAGAAATCTTGCACAGAAAATACTGAGTCACAGGGCTGAACAAGATGGAGTGAGAGCAAAGCAGAAGCTTTCAGATATGGCTAGAATTCACAGATGTAAGGAAATCTTACCGAAGGTTAAGATGCACTTTGATGCTGCGTTTGACAAGAGAAATTCCAGATCTGTGTCAGGTGTAGTGGTTTGGGGCCCTAGGGACGAATTTCTGGCCTCGAAGACGATCCTTCACAACAATGTTCAATCTCCGTTCGCAGCAGAAGCATATGCAGGATTGGAAGCAATAAAGTTAGGGATCTCAATAGGTATCCGAGAAATACAAGTAAAAGGGGATTCACAAACAATAATAAAAAAGTGCCAAACAATAGAAATAGACAAATCTGCTATAGGATCTATTATACGAGATATTCAAAACATGAGTGCCCATTTTCAAAAAATAGACTTAAGGCATATTCACAGAATATAAAACACACGTGCCCACTAGATCGCAAAGAAAGCCTTAGAGAGCAGATTAACCTCTTACCTGGTGCAAGAAGACTCGAATCTGCAGGACTTGGCTCCAGAAGGACGTTGGGCAAGAAGGCCAGACTAGAAGGCGTTGGAGAGGAAATGGATGAGTTTGAAGATAGCAATGAATGTATAATATTTGGGTAGAGCTATCGACAGAATGGATGGACAGCTTTGAAATGAATAGTCAAATAGTAATTATAGAGTCCAACAGTTTTGAAATGACTGGGGTTGATTAGGTTTCTCTTTTCTCTAGATTCATTTATTATTTCTGTCGGTTTTTCTTTTTTATCATTATATTTAAGTTTTTGCTTGCTTTAGGAAACTTTAGGTTTATTGGCTTCGAACTGATCCGGGCCTTTAAGTTATTTTGTTTGTTAGGCAGGCCGGAGGCCTATGTTGTGGTGTTTTATTTTCTTTCAATAAAAACCCAATCGTTTAGAATTCAAAAAAAAAATTTTTCTTTGAATATTAAATCTTAGTACTTTTACAAAATGGTGAAGATTGTATTTTTTTTTTTTTTTTGTCTATGATTACTAGACAATCCTCAACAATAGGTATGATAAGGCTATTTAAAATTAATTTTAAAATAAAAAAGACACAATAATGTTTTATTTTTATATATTTCTTTGAAATTAATCGAAATGACATAATTAAGTTTCTAAATTATGTCTTAAGAAATGACATAATTAAAATCTTTATGTCCTACATTTTTTTTACATGGATAGGTTTCATTGCAATTTTAATCATTACTTTTATGTGTAAAAAGAAATGTGTAGGGTACATTGCTTAATGTTGAATGTATTAAAAATACTTTGTTAATTAAGATAAAAATTTTAATCAAAATATGAATTTTTTTTATAACAAGATAATGATGACATGATATAACTAGGATTTGAAATCATTTGCATTTATAGCATATACTCAAAAGTCTGATGGAAAAAACAGGTTGAATAAGTGAAAAACAAAATTTTAATTGGTGTTGTCAATGTATCAAGCGACATTTCATTGATTAAATAAATAAAAAAATGATTTCCTCTATTTTTCTTTTTCCTCGCATTTGGTTTGGCAAATGCAAGGAAAAGGCGTTAAAAGCCTGAAAGTAGAAGTGATTTTAGGAATTAAATGTAGGGAAAAGGCATTAAGACATTAAATGCGGGGAAAATGCTATTGTGGTGTTGGAATCACAAATTAAATTTTAAAAATTTTTATTACTTTTTTAGCTTTTTTTTCTTATCAAACTTTTTTTTAAAATTTACCGGTGTCGCCAATATGTCAGACAACACCGAAAGTTATTTTAGAAAACACCCCATTTTCATAACTAATTTATTCCCCACCCTATTTACGTAATTAATTATATTTTAATATCATTTTTATAATAAAAAGCCGATATTTTAATAAGAGTCAGGCATGGCCTTGGCCTCTCTAAAATAAAAAAAATTATGCTTTGTGTCTCTTCTAAAAATTGTAATTTCATACGTGAACATATGATAAATTTGCATTTTGACCTTAAAATAATAAATTTTTTATTTATTGTTTTTTTAAAAATGTAAAATTATAAAATCATATTATATTACAAATAAAACTTAACTCTCATTAAAATTTATAATTTAACTTCAATCTCCCAAATTTATTTTTTGACGGATGTGATTAATACGAGAAGGGGCAAAGCCGAAAAATTTTTTTAGGAGGGCAGAAATTAAATTGTATAATTTTACGATAGTAAAAATATAATTTCGCCATTTTAATATTTATATCTTTAAAATTTTTAAAAGATAAAATCAAAATTTTTATCATTTTTAAAAGGGTTAAAGTGTAATTTTACCTTTATTAATTTAAACTTTTATAAACTTTAAAGAGACTTAAATAGAAATTTTTTCATTTTAAGAGAGGCGAGTACATAACAGTGACGCAGTAATTAAATCTAGAATTTATTAAACAACCCTTGTAGATAAATTTTTTTTATTGATTTTTACGTATAATATAACAGAAGAAGCATATGACAGATTTATTAAACAACGTCATAAAAAAGTTTTCATAATTGCATAACTCATAATTAAACAAAGTTTTATATATTTCTAAGTTCAAAAATATGTTTATATATGTATTGTTAGGGTTTATCATCACTACTAATTATTTTGAACTTTCTTAAGCAAAGAAAGAGGTTCCCAAATAGTCTTTTTCGATTAATCATTATCTTTCCCACTAACCACTAGGACACGCTTTAAAGTTAAACCTAGTTAATTAAAATGACAACAATTTCATAAGCTAACAATTAAGAACCCTAATTTAAGAAATCAAAACCTAATTCAATCAATTCACATTAAAATATGATATTATGATTGTACCTAATATTGTTGTTAGTGTAGTAAGACGTGGATTCGAATGTGTTGAAATGCATTATCCTCTTATTTAAGGTTGAGGAAGGACTATGGATAGTTCTAAGTATTATATAAAAAAGAACAGATATAATAAAAATATATAAAAAATTAATGTTAAATAGAAAATTTTTCATTTTGGTATTTTAAAATTTTAAATTAGTAAAGGTAAAATTGCACCTTGGCCTTCCTAAAAATGATAAAATTTTGATTTAATTCTTAAAAATTATATTTTTACTATCGTAAAAATTACAATTTATTTTCGACCCCCTTAAAAAAAATTTCTGACTTCACCCTGAACTCGACCTAACTTAATTTGATCGTTAAAAAAAATGACCATACTCATCCAAATCGAATTGAATTGACTTGAACCCAAACATTCAATTTGTAAATGAGTTAAACCCAAAATTACTCGAATAAATTAATCAAAATATTTTTAACTCAAACTGATCAAAACCCATAATTACTCGATCCAAAAATCCCAATCTTAAACCTAACCATCTTAAAATTTAAATTAATTGATTCAAATTAATACAATCCAAAAGTAATTCGAACCAATAATTGACAAGTGTACATGACCATGATCTTTTGGAAGTAAATTTTCGTATGATAAAAGAAATTGCATTACAAAGAAGATGTGATGCACAAACCATCGTTGTCTCCTTTAAATAACTTTTCCCATATGATTGGTTCCGAAATTAATGTTAAAAGCCAGTAAATTTTTGCTTTATCTCATTAAAAAAAACTCAATTAATGACTTTTTCTTTTCGGATATTTTTATTAATGACGATTAAGATTACAATAAATGGGGTAATATAAGATCACTAATGAAGGAGAAATAGCATATTAAGGCAAAAAGTTGGATAAAGTCTAGTAAAAGGGGAAAACAGGTCCCTCCACTATCTAACGAGACCAATGGCAATATTAACCATAAATAATTATATTCAATCAAGTTATTTGTTCGGTAATTTAAGGGCCCTTTGGATGTATGTTTACTTTTAATACGGTGCGTTTAGCTTTTATATTAATCGTCATTGTTGTTTTTACATTAACCCCAACCACATGATTAATCCCCTTGCTGCAAGTGCTTTTTGAAATATACTTCATTTTTATGAGTGGAGATCGAAACCCCAATCACATGATTAAGGGATGAGACGAGTAACCACTATACTATACCACATGATTAGTCATTATTGAAATTTTTAAAAAATTACATCAATATTTTAATTGATATAGCTAATTGTATTTAGCTTTTGAACAAATTAATAACAATATAAAAAAAAACCTAAATTACGGCAAATTAAAGTACATAGATTGAGTTCTAAATTTGAACATTAAAACTAAAATTAGAACTGAATGTGGGTTAAATTGATAAGATTAGATGCTATTGGGAAACTTAATTTTCAAAATAGTACATTAGATATTCTCAGAATATGGTAATCAAGAATGGTAAAAAAGAAAAAGAAAGTGGATAAATGATTTGAAGCGAACAGAGTTGATGGTCAATGGCATTTGAAGATATAATGATTCATGTAGTTGAGTGGATGAATGGCTTGGCATTGCACATTTGATTGCCTTTGGGCCTATGCTTAAAGTGGAATATTTTATTTTGGCATCATAATAACAATTCAAACAAAAGTGGTAATTCCATTTCAGTATTTTTCATTAATCTAAATAATATAATACCAACATATGAATATACAAATTACTAGATTTATTTTGCTTGCATGCATACCATAATTAATATTAAGCAACACTTGTGGGGTTTTTTTTTTTTTTTCATTTTATTAATACATCATGTTTTTTTCGATGCTTAATTTTTTAAATTTTTCTTCGTCCCGATCAGAAGGAAGTCCTCGTCCCAATAACATGATCTTTTTTCGTCACGACCTGTAACTTAAGTTTCTCGATTTTCTTCTCTCAGTTAAATTCTGTTTTTAGTCTCACACTTAAACTCTTATTAACCTAGAATGATTCTAGTAAAATATGCTACGAATTTTAGTCTATAAATAAGCTTTAGTTACTCTAGGTTTCATACAACAAAAATATTTAGATTGAGAGAATTCTGTTCTTTATTTTGAAGGATTTTATTTTTAGGGCTTCGATTTTTTTTAATTATCTCCATCTTTATACCCTCCTTTATTATAGTGAAATCTCTTTTGTACACAAAATTTGCATGTTCGATCTTTTCAATTTTACTTTATTTACTTGTTCATTGCATACACAACATTTTCTATATATTTAATATAATTTTTAATAATTATTTATTCTTTTGTATTTTCTATACTAAAATGATTTTTTGGTAAATTACACCTAGGTCATTAAATTATTAGTAATTTTACGTTTTAGTTACTTAACTTTATAAAGTTATAAAATGGTCATTAAATTATTGGAAAGTTTTCATTTAAGTCATTGAATTATTCGAAAGTATTTATTTAAGTCAATAGGCTGCTAAGTTTTCTTTTTTAAGTACGGCCAGTGAGCTTCAAACGACAATTTGACCATTGGTATAATGAATCAGTACTCATCGATGAGTAGAAGAACATACATTAGATCCAAGTTGATCCAACGACCAATGTCGAAGATTGAAGAAGAAAGCTGCTTGGATTTTACTTCGCAAATTCGTGATGTTCCACAGTTGTTTCACAAAAAAAAAATTGAATTGTAGAAAAGAATAAGAAAGAGAGCTTTCAATTGGTGCAGACAGACAGTGTAAATAGAGAAGGCCAAACCTAGTGACTTACTAAAAATTTAATAACCATAGATATAGTTTACCCTCTTTTACTATTTTCAAGTGTAAAAAAGAAAATTAAGAGTTAAAATATACACTTCCATTCATCTTATCGAACTCGAGACCATATTATGTTATTTTTGAAAAAAGTGATTATAACTTGGATTTTTAACTATTTTTTATTTTATAAAAAAAAACCACAGCTTTTTTTTTTTAGATGTTCTTGACCAAAATACATTCAACTTTTATATCTATTTTGGCATATTGATTTAAATGGAGAAAAAAGATATCATTAATAGATACCTTAAATGGAAGCCACTCAATATAATATTTTATCCATAAGGAATTTGTTGAAAAAAGCTCTAATTTTCTTGGTCAATAATCTTCATTGCCTTTTTCCTTTGCTTCCACTATTAATTGAAATTTTTTGTCATAAGATCTTACCATATAATTCATCATCTATATTTTATTATTTTGTACACCTATCCATTAATTTGTAAAAATTTATGAATACCATATATATTTAAATTTATCAAATCGATTAAGTTTTAACTCGATTGACATGAATATTATTATCAATATAGGAGGACATGAGTTCGAATGCGCTGAAGCGCATTATTTTTCTATTTATGAGTTGGGGAGTGACTATAGATAATTCTAGGTATTATGTAAAAATAAACAAATATTAACAAAACCTATAATAAAATTGTTCAAAAGAAAATTGTCGAGAATGATAACATATAGTTTGTGAACTTGACAAATTTTTTAATTTGGTTTTTGAATTGTTTTTGTTGTTCATATTAGTTCTATAACTTGATAATTTTTTTTTTAGTTTTGTTCTTTGTGATGATGTGGCACTTTGAACATCTTCACATAATTTTCTTTAAATAAATTTTTTAAGTGATAACGTGACATAATTCAAAAATGCTACACCATCACATAGATCAAAATTGAGAAAATTTGTCAATTTCAGGACTAATGTGAAAAAAAATTCAATGGCTAAAAAAATTATATATTTAGAGACTAAATTTTACTTTATTCCTCTTAAATTTGGTTGACAGGACAGGAGGTCGATTTTAAACCCTCAAACAGTAGAGGTATTATGTCGGCGGTGTCTATGTTCGGTTTTATCACTGGATTTTGTTTTCCATTTCAACGGAGAAACCAATCGGATTCACAAAATTTAGAAAGGACTTTGTTACAAAAGAAATACGACATTAATGAATAAAAACACTGATAATATTCACGAATTAAGTAAAAATTATGAAATTTAAGGACCAAATCTTACTTTATTCCTATTAAAATTTATTACTAAATCCTTGAATCCATAAATAAAATATATACAATGTTTCTTCTATCATTTTTGTCAATTAAAATCTACAAATGAATCAAATCCTTTTGATAAATGATTTCAATCTTTCTTTACAAGGAATTGATTTTGGATTTGTTTACAATATGAATAATCAATTGGCTCAATTTCCCATATACACACTATCCACCTTTTGACAGTATTATTTCCCTTCAATGGCTTTTTATTTTTAAAATTAAAATGCTTTGAAATTTACTTATGTATTTTTATGTTGAAGTTGATGATTGATGGTTTGGCAATCATGGATGTAAGCTTTGTAGTTATGGAAGTTGCAGTGATTTGCATTTCATTCATTACAATTTCCAGAAGCCATGCACTTCATTATCATGATGCTGAAAATTCTATGATGACATTTCTTTCATTTTCTTTTCAATATCCTATATACGTATATATATATAATAACAAAAAGATAAAGAAAATAAAAAATCGATTTAAATTTAATTGATTCGGTTCTTGATTCATCAATTTAAAAATTAAAATTTATTTAAAAGAAATTAAATTTAAGGATTAAATTTTAAATTTACGAGAAGTATAAACACTTGTATGATATTTCAACTTATTATATTTCTTTCATAGGCTCATTTAGTGACTGAGACAAACACCCCCAGAGGCTATGAAACAGTGTTAAAACAAGACAAAAGATCTTCCTCTGCCACTCTTATATATATATATGTATTAACAGAAAACTCAGACACTAGCTTTTTAAAAATCAAAAAAGATTTCATCTTTCTTTTTGTTCTCTGCTAGTTCTTTTTTTTTTCTTAAGAAAACTGTAAAAAAGAAAAGCAACCAAAACCTTACCCTTTTTTCTATAGTTTCGTAGTTATTACCTTGCTTTCCTTTTTGGGTGTCTTCCTGGTTCTTGCTTTTTTCCAATGGCAGATTGTTTATGAATTTATCTCATCTTCAAAGTAAAGCTTTTTATTGTTTGTTGGACCTTTGAGTGTAAAAAGGAATGATTTTTAAAGGGTTTTTTTTTATAGCTGTAATTAAGGCACTGCCAACCTTGGAATTATGATTTTTTTTCTCTTTCTGTTTGCATTTATAAAATCCTTTGAATCAGACCCATAATAATAAAGCTGTAACAGCCACCCTAAAAACTGAGGTTTCTTGCTCTTAAAGGCCAAAAAAACGAGATAAATACACACAATCAGTTAAAGAAGCTTGCTATTTATAACATTTGTCAAGGATCTGTATTTTTCATAGCTTGTAAGGTAAATATATAGTCAAATATTTGAGGTTCATGTTCTAAAAAAACTTGGTTTTGGTTTGATTTTGTGTTTGTGTTGTGACTGAAGCAATGTCAAGGGAGAAGCAAGCAGAGGAAGCCATTGTTTCAAGCTTAAATGAAACTATGGAGCATGAAGAAGAAGATCAAGGAGATAATTCCATTTTTAGTGTTAAGAGTCTTCTTTGGCATGGTGGTTCAGTCTATGATGCTTGGTTCAGCTGTGCTTCAAATCAGGTACTACCCCAAACTTCAAAACTTGTAATAATTCAAACTAGTGTTAAAAAAACTGAATCTTTTTATGTTTTTGATGATGGGGTTTTGCAGGTGGCTCAAGTTCTATTAACACTACCATACTCTTTCTCTCAAATGGGAATGCTTTCAGGGATTATCTTACAAGTTTTTTATGGTGTTCTTGGTAGCTGGACTGCTTATCTCATAAGTGTGTTATATATTGAGTATAGAACCAGAAAAGAAAAAGAGAATGTCAGCTTCAAGAACCATGTCATACAGGTTATCATAGAAAAAACCCTTCAAAAAAAACACAACATATGAACATGATCTAAAACATGTTTTGGTATGGTTTGTGACTTTGTGTCTTCAACATGCAGTGGTTTGAAGTGTTGGATGGTTTATTAGGACCTTATTGGAAAGCTATTGGATTAGCGTTTAACTGCACTTTTCTCCTCTTTGGTTCTGTCATTCAGCTTATAGCTTGTGCAAGGTCTCATTTTAATTTTCTCCTAAACTTTTTCATTAAATTCTTTCAGTTTTCATGGTGTCTGATTTTTGTTTGTTTTATTACAGCAACATATATTACATAAATGACAAGCTAGATAAGAGGACATGGACATATATCTTTGGAGCTTGTTGTGCTACAACAGTTTTCATCCCTTCATTTCATAACTACAGAATCTGGTCTTTTTTGGGACTTGGGATGACTACTTATACTGCATGGTATTTAACCATAGCAGCTCTTGTTCATGGCCAGGTAAAAAAGCAAAAGAAATGGTTGGTTTAATCTTGAAATCTTTCAGTTTTTTTACTTTTATTTGTTTATAGGTGGAAGGTGTAACTCATCAAGGTCCAACCAAATTGGTTTTGTACTTCACTGGTGCCACCAATATCTTGTATACTTTCGGCGGACATGCTGTCACAGTGTAGGTGTCATTATTATCATTATTGCTATTGTTTCAAAAGAATAAATGACTTTGCTTTAATTTATTGAACAAGAAAAGCAGTAATATTTGTAATAAAAATGGGGTTTTTACTTAGAATAGGATATCATTTGCAGCTTTTGTTAGAAAATTCTTGGGATTTGAGAAAGGGGCAAAAGTTTTTGAAACAAATTCATTAATATCCCTTTGTTCACTTAGTAAAGTTACCATTGAGACAATGTTTCTGGTTTGGTATCTTTCTTGTCTCCTGTTTTGGTCAAAAAGCTCTAGTGAAATATCATCAATTCTGGTCGGTTGGTAATTTTATAAGTTTTGCTGTTAAATCATTTTTTTGTCTGAATTTGACATTTCTTGAATTTTTTTAACAAGTTAAACCTTAAATTTAACTATTCTTCTCACGCAGAATAATTGTTAAGTTTAGAGTTTAAATTATAAAAAAAATTGTCAAATTTAAACCTTAAATAATGATATGTAAATGTGTGTTTCGAAGTTTATCAAAATAATGATTAAGAAATGAAATAATGATACTGTAGGCTTTGTTTGAGTTTAGCTTTCTGTAATTGAGTGGGGTTTTGTGTCATGATAATTGCACAGGGCCACTTCCTACTTTTAACCCATGGTTACATTACTCGAGTGGTGAGCGAACATATTTTCATATTCATGTCCGGATATATGATAAAAATAGGTGTAAAACAAATTAATCTTTTGCAGTGAAATAATGCATGCTATGTGGAAACCTCAAAAGTTCAAGTACATATACCTATTGGCCACATTATATGTGTTCACCCTAACCATCCCGTCCGCCTCCGCTGTCTATTGGGCTTTTGGTGATCAACTCCTTAACCATTCCAATGCCTTTTCCCTCCTCCCGCACTCGGCGTGGCGTGATGCAGCGGTTATCCTAATGTTAATCCATCAGGTTTGCAGATACCTCGGTTTTTTTCTAGTATTGTCTTGTTTGATCAGTGAAATTGACTTGATGAACCGATTATCGCAGTTTATTACCTTCGGGTTCGCTTGCACGCCGTTGTACTTTGTGTGGGAGAAAGTAGTGGGGATGCACGACACAAAAAGCATTTGTTTGAGGGCCGTATCTCGGTTACCTGTGGTGATACCTATATGGTTCCTGGCTATCATATTTCCATTCTTCGGTCCTATTAACTCGGCTGTAGGATCGCTCTTGGTTAGCTTCACTGTCTACATCATCCCTGCTTTAGCTCATATGCTCACTTATAAATCGGCCTCTGCAAGAAAGGTAAACTCGTAAATTTTCCTCATTTGCTACCGGCCTCTGTTCGTACTTACCTTATTAGATGATATTGATTGCTACAAACATAATTCCTAGTATAACTTAAGAGAAGCAATCATGTTAAGTCGCAGTATTTTGCGGGGATACGATTCGAGACATATGATTGTAGGTCGGTTTCATGTCCTAAGTCCCTACAGTTCTCGGATTCTCGTCCCCACTAATGGATTTAACAGTGAAAAAAGATGAGGTTGTTGGCATTTCCTTGTCATTCAGTAAATTTTCTGGTAGGCTAAACCATCATAGTTATCAAAACATAAAAAGTTAAAAACTTTTGGACCTTCAAAAACTATATCATAATCATATAAATTTATCAACTTTACTCATTGGTCCTTGATGATGTATGAAACAGAATGCAGCCGAGAAACTTCCTTGCTTCCTCCCAAGCTGGACAGCAATCTATGCGGTGAACATGGCTATCGTGATATGGGTGTTCGTAGTCGGATTCGGATTAGGAGGTTGGGCTAGCATGACGAATTTCATCAAACAAGTAGATACGTTCGGATTATTCGCCAAGTGCTACCAATGTCCACCTTCACCATCATCAAAACATCACTGATATAAGTACTCCGATTTGAAACTCGAACCCCCTTTTTGTAGCACCGGCATCACCGGAGTCCAGTATATTTCAGTGTGCTGTAGTTTCTTCTCTGTTTGTTCTACCTTGTTCTACAAGTAATCAATGATTGTGAAAGGGTTTTATGGTATTCCCTATATATATATATATATATATATATTGTTCTATGGAGGCAAAAAAGTAATCTTTTTTCAAGCTGGAATTTTCTTCACATGGCTTGTTTGGATCCAAAAGAAAAAACAAATTAGTTACAGTCTATATGATCATGTATTGCTTGGCTTATTTCATATGATTCGGTTGTTTGTATTTTTCTTATTTAAATGAACCCCCCACCACTAAAATGTCTTCTTCTTCAAGCTTAATTGGTTTCTTTTAGAAGCTCTTGACTGGTCAAGTTTGGACCTAATTGAAAAAAGGAACACTGATTTGTGGTGTTCCTAAAATGATTTTTTCAATGATTTGAGTGGGTGCATGTTACTTTCATCTTTATCCTCATTCCCTTGCCTACTTATGGAAAATGGGGTAATGAATGAATCAGTGATCTTCGTTGGTTAAATAATAATTAAATTTTAATAAAAGTTTAGGATAGTAATTTTTCTCAATTTGAGTTGAAAAATTTTTTTTTAGTACTAGTCCATATAAGATGATGACATGGCATAATCCCATTGTGCCACATTATCATAAGGTTCTAGTTTAAAAACAATTGTCAAGTTAAAGACTAGCAAAAAAATTTAGAGACCAAGAAAAAATTCAAAGTTTAGGAATTAAATGTTTCTTTATTCCAAAAATTTATAAGTTGATTTAACTTGTTCAAGTATGGGTTTTTATGGATTCCAAGTGTCTGCTTAGAGATCGATTCAACCCATTTATCCAGATTAATACACCAATCGATTTTCAGTTCAATTGATCTGACAAACCGATCTAATTTCGAATAAATAGAGGTGTCAAGGGTCAAATTGGGATCGGATTTTACAAAAGCTTTTTTTATTCGAGCTTGATTTGAGTTGGATTTGAATATATGTTGTTTATATATTAATATTAATATATTTTTAAAATTTAAATTTATTGCATAAAAATTTGGTTCTGCATTTCTGAATCTTTATTGTTGATTTTGACATATAATAGAACTTATTTTTCTCTCCTAATTTCATTGTTCCTTTCTTCTTTCTTTCATAGTAAACTTTCATTTTCACAAGACTTGCTTGCCTTTTTTGAGAAAATAGAGAACTTGCAACTCTAAATAAAATTAGGTATATATCTTTGTCAATTGTCAATTTTCACTAAAAGTGACTAGATTGAATAATTGATGAAATGGGAACTAAAATTTTCAAATGATATCGATTTTTAAAATCGGGTAAACTACATCTAATATTATTAAATTATTAATAAGTTTACGTCTGGGTCATTCAACTTCAAAAAGTTAAAAGATTGTCACTGAACTATTCAACCCATATAATAATAAGCATTAATATATATGATCATAATTAATATATTATATACTACTCTACTATTATAGTATGTGATATAGTATTATATAACGAAATAATATAATAATAAAAATGTATTTTATGAGTATTAATATATATATATATAACACTATTAATATATTAAGATGCATGTTTATAATTATAATTAGAAATACATAAACTATTATTAAAATTTTAATATCCTAATAAAATATTATTTTTATTAAATTAGATTTTCAATTGGGCTTTTAACCTTTATAAATTGTATTTGAGTATTGGTTTAATTTTTTTTTATTTTGGACTTGAGATTTGGGCTATATATAATTAGTTTATTTTGAGTTTAGGTAATAATGAGTATATTATTTTAGCTCGATCTAAGCCTGAATCCGAAAATACCTAAACTTAAAAATTTTTGTGTCCAGAAAGACCCGAGCCCCTAATAGATCCGAATTAAAAAAAATCTGAAATAGAAAAAGCCCGAGAAAACTCAGAGCCCAAACTATGATGTGTATTTCAATAGATTTGATTCTTCAAGGTTACATATTCATAAAGGTGTTTGTGTAGCATTCCATGCCAAAGCATTTCCTTCCTTGTGATAAACAATGGCGGCCAGGTAAACTAAGAGGAAGGATCCGATGGGAAAATATAATATAATATAATTGGACAAAGATGGAATTAATTGAGTAGTTATATTCTTTTGAAAATTTGAATTTACATACACTATATATATCTGTATAATATTAGGTAAAACACTGATGTTCATAATTCCTAGGTAAATCTTAAGCTGCAATTACCAAAACCTAGTGTGAGCAGCTGGAACAAGCAATACCATACCATACCTAGATTAATGAAAAGGAGGGTGGATTTTGTTGCTTGGTATTATCCCCTTGCCATTGGAATTGCATGCATGCATAATGGATACTAGGATTCAATAAATTATTAATAGTGAGGAGATGAAACAGAACCAGAAGGCAAGAAAATGAGTCATCTACAAAGCGCAGTAAAATTGCCGAACAGTTATAATTTCATCTCCTATTCAGTTTGAAGGAACTGCACCTGCTCCTGTATCTGCATGTTCGAAGCAGCAGCCTCCAAATCATGTTCTTAATGTCTCTTCTTCATCATTTAATTACCATTAACCTCTAAGTAAAATTATATTGATGATAATTGGAGTAGTTTGTACTGCTTTTTCCAATAAAGTAAAGTAGAAGTAATTGGAATGGAAGGAGTATACTTAACTGAACTGAAACTAGAATTCCATCTCTCTCCCAATACCTTTAAATATGCCATTAGTACCCCAAGTCTATTTCAGTTTTACATCTCCTTTGGCATTTGGCTTTGGTCATGCCTCCAACTTTTCTTCAATGTCTTAGCCTAGTTGCCATCATTTGGTTTCAATCCATAAATAGAACTAACTCAATTTTCCCGGCTTATTCATCTATCTCAAGCATCTCCTTTCCATTTTGCAAATTCAGCTCAATAACCTTGCTTTTGCCTCTGATGCCGGTAAGCTATTTGGGTGGCTTTCAGGCAGCGCTGCCAACTACTTGCCCATGTGGTTGGTCCCTATCCTCGGATCATCTCTTCCTAATAGGTGCCATATGAGGAAGAGATATTGCACTCCATAACCTGGTGCCATATGGTGCCACATATGACACCATAACCAATCAACCGCCATACTTCCCATTCCTACTGCACCAGTAAATGGTGATAACAAGCTTGATGCTGATCCCATACTGCCCATGATAGTAAAAGCTCCTATGACTGTTGTTATGATAAGAATCAATATGAATGCAACTTTCGCCCTCTTTGTCTTCACAGCATTAATAACTCTAACTGCTGGTGCGGCTATGACACTAACAGTGAGGGCTAAGACAGCTAAGGAAAAGATAGGCTCTGGCTCTCTCCACGTCTGAACAAGGATAGACAACATCCACAACATCTGTATAGATCTTTGCACTCAATCCCTGGTAGCTAACTGTCAATCCTATGGCGAGGGGAAAGTTTCTAATAATAACGAGGTAGCAAACGGTGTTGATCCAACAAATGCTATTTCCCGCAAGCATAGCGAGAAAGAAAATGGCACCATATGATAAGTTGGAGACACGACCTATGAGATAGAGACATTGCACTCCATAACCGATCAACCCGAGAGATGAACCGAGGATAAGGACCAACCACATGGGCAAGTAGTTGACAGCGCTGCCTGAAAGCCACCCAAACAGCTTACTGGCATCGGAGGCGCAAAGGCAAGGTTATTGAGTTGAATTTGTGAAATGAAAAGGAAATGCTTGAGTTGGGATGAATAAGCTGGGAAATTTGAGTTAGTTCCATTTATGGATTGCAGCCAAATGATCGCAACTAGGCTAAGCCATTGAAGAAAAATTCGAGCCATGACCAAAATGCCAAAGGAGAACTAAAACTGAAATAGACTTTGGGTACTAATGTCATATTTAAAGGAATTGGAAGATGAAACATCATCTCAGACACTGCGTTGGTATTCCTAAAGAACGGACAATTTCATTCTTTCTTTCCAATTATTTTTGTTTACTTTATAAAGTTGATAAATGAATTGATAGGTTGATCATGCATTTAGTCTCAAACACATTTTACCTATTCAACTTGCATGCATAAAATATGATAATCACGAGGGCTAACAGCATAAAGGTTTTTTAAACAATTTTCCTCAAAGATGCTGCTTTCCATTTCTAGTACACAAAATAAAAAAGAGAGTAACAATTACCAGACAACAGCAAGAACCCAAAATTTCCCATTTATTAAGTCATGGACTTTATGTTTATGTTTTGTATATACAGAAGAAAACGAACTCACTGTTCCATCTTGATGAAATGAGTGGTCAGACATAGCAAAGTCATTGAAGGAGTAGGCCCGTTATTGACATTTTTGGGGCCTTAAGCGAAATAAAATCAGGCTCTTTTAAAAAAATTATAAAAAAATAATACAATAAAATAAAATAAAATAAAATAATATATTAGTAATTTCATTAAAATAATATGTTTTATAACATTAAGGGAATAATATGTTTTTCTAACAAAAAAAAAAAACAATTTTCATTCAATCTACTCCTATGACATCAACAATAAAAACACAAAAAATCATAAAAAAATAGATTCTATGAGTATTCTGAGATGCAAAATCATTAATGATAACACCAACATCAATTATTTGTGAGGAAAATGCAACTAAAAAATTAAAATTAAATAAGTAACAAAAACAATTAAAATTTCAATCGCATAAAGTTATAAAGAAAGAAGGATATGTAGTAATATACTGCCATAAAAAAAGGAATTAGGGGGAGAAGTTAAATATAAGGATACTTAGTGACTTTATTAGTTAAAACCCAAAAATTCATCAAATTAAGAATGAAAAGATTAAAGAAAGAAGAGGAAGGTGGGAGAATTATACCTGCAACAATGGTAGATCCGATAGACCTAGATGGGAGGTTCTCAATGTCTCAAATATAAAGTAAAAATTAATAACTTCAATTGATTGATGCTAATGATTGATGAATGATGTATTACTCGAATCAAATTTGGCCCTATTTAATTTGTAGAAAATTTTTCTCGTTACCATAGTTATGGGAAAATAAAAAAGGTTGAATGCTAGTAACGATTGATTTTTTGGGGAAAATTGAAATTCTTTTTTAAATGGTAGGAGTTGGAATTTGGAGATTAGAGGAGGCTTGGTGAAGCCAAAGAGTTGAAGATGAAGTGTTTATGATGAAGAATTGAAAACTTTGATCATTCAGACCTTTCAATTCATAGATATGAATCTGAGACCTATGAATGAGGATATTCCCAAAACTCACAAAGAAAAAAGGAAGTGAATTAGACAAAAAAAAGAAGCAACTTGGACAAAAAGAAACGGATTGACTTAGACAAATCCTTTTTGTCGATAACCTCAGACCAATCAATCGAATGTTGGTTAATATATAATCGATCGAACACTACTTGAAAACAACTCTTCTGCTCAGAAACAAAATGTTCTAAATGCTCCTGGAAATTCTTGCTCCCGTTGGACCATTTGTATCTAAATGCATTAGGATCCCGATTCATGGATCTCTTGGTCCGAGAAATCAAAATAAGAGGATGCATTTAATTAATTTATTTTAGTTTGAAATTTTTTTCCCACATTAAGCTAAATAAATAATATTTTGGGCACCTTTTAACCTTGGACCCTGGGCGGCTGCACTTCAAAATAGCCCCCAGGGCCAGCCCTAATAGCTTAGTGACTTAAATGATAACTTTCAAATAGTTCAATAACCATTTTGTAATTTCTTGAAGTTGAGTGATCAAAACCTAAACTTACTAATAATTTAGCAACCTTCGATATAGTTTAGAGGTGTTCATGAGTTAGATTGGGCTTAGTGTTAAACACTTTATGCTTGTCAAAGCTTTACCAGAAACATGAACTTAAAATTTTGTCCAAGTCGTCCATATTTATAAATAACTAACCAATCCTATTTTAGGTTAGTCCATGTTATTGATTTTAATTTAATAATTCAATAAATTCTTTTCATTGATTACAATTCTAAAAATAGGTAACTTAACATTTTTTGGGCCTAATATTTTTACCTAAACCTTACTAAATTTTGGATAGACCATTAGGGTTGGACAGATAACCCAACCCTTAAACGGTTCTAGTGTAGTTACTTTTTTTTTTTTGATAAATAAAACAAAGGATTACATAGAAATATTTCATAATTGAGTTATTCGAAGAAAAGGCTTCTTTCAAAATCTCATTAATCTCCATCAGGGGTTCCTCGAACATATACAATACTTCATCATTTGATAGAGCCATTTTTGCTAAAGCATCTGCTATCTGATTAGTCTCTCTAGGAACATAACGCAAGGACCATTTCTTTCAAAGGCTAGGATTTGTTGAATTCGCCTTATTAGAGTGCTTTTAGGTCCCATAGGCAAATAGTCATTAACAGATATGACATTCTCTAGATTATCCGACTGAATGATGACCTCATCATATCCTTGTTTCTAGAGTAGAAGTAAACCATCCAATAAGCCCCAAAGCTCAGCAACCGCAACTAAACACTTCCTAGGAAATGATTATAGCCCAATAGCCAGTTTCCCTTCCCGTCACAAATAACTCCACTTGCAGCAGAAAAACCAAAGACAGAGTGAACAACACCTTCAATATTAAGATAAACACACATACCTGCTAGTCTCCAAGGCTTCATTATGAATAGCAATAAAGTGCTTTGCCCAACTATACGAAATTTAGTATTAAGTTACTTTTTTTAAATCTCATTGTAAGTTCTGATCATATATGCTTTTTTTGACACAATACCTAGAACTATTTATAGCCTCACCCCAACCCATAACTAGGAGGATAAAGTGCTTCAACGGACTCGAACCTACGTCCTCCTATATTGACAATAATGCTCATGCCAATCGAGTTAAGACTCAATCGACTCTAGTATAATTACCTTTAAAAGCATTAAGCTTCATACTTTTTTTTTAAATTTCTTATATCAATTTCACCAATTGTCTTCTAATTAAATTCTTTTAACTATACTTATTTTAACTTTAGCTAATTAATTACCAATCCTTTCTTTTAAAGTAAAACAATTATTAAATCAATTCACATGCTAAATCAAATTCTATAATCTTAACATATTTAAAACATATATGTCACTATTATCATCCATCTCTTATGCAAAATTTCATATTCTTTTGCAAAATAGTCCATATACTTTAATTTCTATAGTTTTTACATATTAGTCCTGTAATTCAAATTTATAGTTTTTACATTTCAGTCCTAAAATTTTGAATCCTATAATTTTTTCAATTTAATCACTAAAACTAAAATTATATAGTTTTTGAAATCTGCTATTCCTCCATTCGTTCATCTTCTTCTACTTCAATGCATGCATATGACATTTCCCAGCTCTTTATAACCACTTGCATGCTTCCTTGCTTTATTTACATCCTCTTGAAATTACATTTTAAATTATGTCATATAAAATTTTAAATGTAATTTAATGGTTAAATTAACGATTTTAATAATGGAAGAACTTGATTGATATGTCACTGATAATTTGTAATTATAGATATAATTAGAAAGTTTTGAAGTTTAGAAATCAATTTAAAATGAAAATCTTTAGATTCTACTTACAAGGTTTTACTCGAAGCCATGCTTAAAAGGTAGAAGCTTTTATTTGTTTTTACTTTCACTCTTGGTCTTTGTTTTTGAAGATCCAAAATATTAACCTTGCAATTCATCTTCCACTCCTAATGATTCTACAAATGTAACACCTTACTTTTGTTGGAAAAAATGGGTTTGAAAACGCAGCGGGAAATAAATTTAGGAAAAACTAGAGTTTTAAAAATTTTCTAAAACAAGATTTTAGTTATGATATTTAAAGTAATAAACACTTAATCAAAATTGTACCTTTTCAATTCGTCTAGGATGAACGCTTCGACTAAGTAGTCTTCTCCGCTATCCTCAAGCTCACGTCTGCCGAGTGTGGGCTCACCTCGAATCAGAAAAATTTTCACGAAAATTATTAGTGGGGTAATTCTGTAATTTTTCTAAACTTTTGGGTCAAGTTGTAAATCAGAAAAATATCTCTTGAAATTTTAATAGTTGTTAAAGTACCTGGGAGGTCCTTGTATTATAGGGGCTAGATCCAGTTAATCCCTCTATTATTAAATGGATCTATTTAATCCCTATACTATTAAAAAGAATTAAAGTAAGTCCAAATTTTAATAGAGTTAACATTTATTGTATAAAAAATATCTTGAAATTCTTTTCTTTTCAATTGCTATTCAATTCTAAATAATAGATTTCTTATATTGAACTATAAAAAATTTAAAAATATTAATTCTCCTATACACAAAATAATATTTTTTAAATAATAAATGTTAACTTATTTCAATTTGACATTATTTAATTCTTTTTAATAGTAGAAAGACTAAATTGATCCATTTAATAGTGGAGGAACTAATTTAATCAAGTTGTTATAATAGATAGACCTCTCAAATAATTCACTTTTAATAGTTAAACTTAAATTTTTAAAGCTAAAAAGTAGACAACTCTAAAATATTTTAACCTTATTAAACTTGTCGTGCAACCTACACTTTGGACTAATCCCATGCTTCTATGTAGGGCGAAATCAGAAAATTTTGTTGGGAATCAAAATTAAATTGTATATTTTTACAATAATAAAAATACAATATCACCATTTTAATAGTTTATATCTTTATATTTTTAAAGTATTAAATAAAAAATTTATTATTTTAAGGGTCAAAGTACAATTTAACTATCACTCATTTAAAATTTTATAAATTATAGGGTAAACTGTAATAATAGTCACTTTTGTTTATCTTAGGTTACATTTTAGTCACTTATGTTTGGAATATTATATTTTAGTCGCTTACATTATCGTTTTATTACAAAATTATCACTTTACCGTTAAACTCCGTTACCTCCTTAACGGAAGTCCTATGTGGCAATCCAAATAGATTTTAAATGCCAACTTTGATGTCCAGTTGTTGGGATGAAAATAAATTTTTAATTAAATAAATTTAATTTAGATTGTCACGTAGAGCATTTAAATTGACATTTAAAATCAATTTGGATTGCCATGTAAGACCGCAATTAGGGAGTAACATAACTTACTGGTAGAATGACCATTTTATAATAAAACGATAATATAAATGACTAAAACATAATACTTTAAATATAAATAACTAAAATATAATCGGAGCCAAACAAAATAACTATTTTTACTGTTTACATAAATTATAAAGGGTTCCGGTCCCTGCGACCCCCGACTCTGCCCCTGCTTGTATGTCTACAAGTACAAAGAGAAAGTAACGTGAGCAGAGTGAAGACATATAACAATGACCAACTCTCATCGTCTTCAGCTCCACTTTTTCTCCCAATTCCCATACCCTTCCAGTTCCCATTCCAAAAAAGAAAAAAAACCCATTTTTTTCAGTGCCATGATCGCTTGCTAAGAACCCTTTTCCTTTGTTTTTTTGGCCAAGCAGTGCGAAAAAATGCCTCCAAGAAAACGTGCGAAAAAGGCAATTTCTTTCCCTGTTTTTCCTTTGATTTCTCTTAAGTTTGTTCCTATCGTTCACTTTTAATGAAAAGTTTATACTTTTTTTGGATGTTGCAGAAATCTAATACGAGAAAGGATGCTGCCATTGATGCAATGAAGCCATATGGGTTTCCTGTAGACGTTGTTCAAACAACCATCAAGGATTTGCTAAATGTGAGTTCTTAAAAGTTTTTAGTTTCTGTTTTTCTTTTTGGGGTTTTAAAGAAAAAGCCGTAAGGAAAACCTGGGATTGTTTTTGTTTCAGGTTTATGGGGAAGATGGGTGGCCATTCATTGAAGATTCTGCTTACAAGGTTTTACTTGAAGCCATACTTGAAAAGGTAGAAGCTTTATTTGTTTTTTCTTTCTTATAAAAATTGTATATATTTTTATATTTTTTAGGAGTTTCATGTTTGGTCTTATGTTGTAATTTTGTTGTTTTCCCCGTCACGTATTGCTTTCTGGTCTTGTTAGTGACGATCCAAATTGTTAACCTTGCAGTTCATCTTCCACTCCTAATGAAGTTGATTTGAAAAATGTAACAATTAACTTTCATTAATCTGTAGTGGTGATATACATACATGTGTATATATGTGTGTGTGTGTGTGTGTGTGTGTGTGTGTGTGTGTGTTACATGATGATCAGAAGCTTCAAATACATTAAGCTACAACAAAATATAGAATCAAAGTTATATGTTTAACTTATCTTGTGTAGATATGCTGAGGCTCTTATTGGGTAAAAGTATTATGGAGGCGTTTGTACTAGAGTCTGTTAGCATTTTGCCCCATTTACTCAAAAAGTGAGCAAATTAATTTATGTATATCAAAGAGCAAACTGGTCCTTTCTAGTACAAGGGTTCTGAAAATGCTGAATGTTATCAACCGATTGTTGGGGGTATTGTGTTCTGTATTAAACTTCCATGAACTTTATCTCTAGTTGGGTTATTTGTTTTAAGTGACTGATCATTGTTGAAGATTGTTGCTTGATAAT
The DNA here is from genome assembly GCA_025503065.1 of Gossypium bickii. Lineage (NCBI taxonomy): Eukaryota > Viridiplantae > Streptophyta > Magnoliopsida > Malvales > Malvaceae > Gossypium > Gossypium bickii. Next base: position 131,505,507 of record CP106713.1, read on the forward strand.
GCTCATAAAGCAAAGTTGGAAGTTGACATACTATCTCATAGCAGCCTTTAACTATTTGTGATAGCGAATATCTTTTGATGCTCTTAATGATTTATTTTATCCAATCTGTACCTCATGAATTTGCTTGTGTGTTGCTTTCTGGATTGCTCGGTTTTCTTTTATTGACGATTGATTTCTGCATACGGTTATAATGAACATGTCTTTAGTTAATTGTTGATTGTTTTTTGATATTCATTTTTGAAGGTAACCGGAGAAGGAACAAGTGATCCTAAGGAACCAGTTGCTGAGACCTCAAGTAGAACTGCTCTTTTACCTGTACGCTCTGATGTGAGTCCACTTACCACTGAATCCCAAACCAGCAATGGCTTTGACGGTGCATCAGAGTTGAATAAAATTTTGTGTATACCGAAACCGACAAATGAATCAGGTAACCAGCTTTCCCTTTCGATTTATTCCCATTGAAATTTACGGGTTTGGGTCATATTTTCGAGCCAATCCAACTAGCACCTTTTAACTTGTAAATTTTAATAGCATAAACATTCATTTAGTCATTCATTGTGATCAGGTAATTATCTCCTACCGGTCGAAGCCGAAGGCTGTAGCAAAAGAGATGTTACATATCCTTGTGGTAACAACCACTCTACTCCACTTCATGGTCACAACTCACCACCACTGCAAGGTGATAGCTTGACCACAAAGCGCAGGCCTTACTATGGCTGGATTTGCAGTGACGATGAGGAAGATATCGTGGAGCTAACACCAGGACCAATAGCTGAAGAAATGGAAAACTTTCTTAAAAGTTTCATGGTGCACAAGAGAAGATGGGATATAAAGCCTGATGATATGTAACACTGCTGTAAACTGTAAAGTCTCTTAGATGAAAAGCTTATGTGTTCCTTTTGATGCCTAACAAATTAGGTATAGTCTTATTGCATTAGAAATCCCAATCAAATAGTATTTAGGTTGTAGGTTTTGATGCATTAAATACTTGGAGGGTTCATATATCATTCGGTAAAGAGTTTGGATTCAATATATATTCTTTTGCCTGTCCTTTTCTCCCTTTGGATTAGACTCATGCACATTGATGTGTATGGCTCAATGAAATGATAAATCTAAGCACAACAATTATAGCAAAACTAGTAGAATGCGGCTTATGTGATGAACTGATAAAGAAATCTGTTAACAAAGACCTCCTCATTGAGTCAGATAAATCTGATCTCTAATGGAACAAAGTTCGGTAACAACATCACACATATCAACCCGCTCACTTGGTAATTCAGTAGAACAAGTGAGTCCTATTTCAAGAATTGAATTCATACATTGAAGACACCTGTCATTTTCTATGATGTTTCCACTAAGAGTAATGTCTGTGATTGTTCCTTGTTTGACTCTCTCTTGAAGAAGAATGGGATCTATAATCTTAATCATTCGTTCGGGTAAAGTTGTCTTAACAAAGTTGTGAAGACTTAAACCCTCTTTGAATATTTCATCAGTCGGCCTTTTCCCAGTAAACATCTCAAGCAAGAGGATGCCATAGCTATACACATCACCTTTTGTTGACAACTCGCTTCCCATACCATATTCTACATGTAGAAATAATTTTAGAGGAAAGCTTTCTAAATATATGAAAAATAATGGAAGAAATGAATAAAATAAACTTACCAGGTGGAGCATAACCAATAGTTCCTCTTAATCCAAGGGAGCTTGATTGACTAGCAGAATAGTTAAGCTTGTCTGCAGAAAGGATTTTTGCTAAGCCGAAGTCACTTATATGGGCAACCATTTCCTCATCAAGTAGAATATTGCTTGGCTTGAGGTCACAATGAATGATCAATATTTCGCAATGATGGTGCAGATACTCTAGTGCATGAGCAACATCTATGGCCATATTAAGTCTTTGGAAGAGGTTCAGGTTTCTTATTGTCTCTGGTTCATTGATTCCAGCAGGTGGATGCAGCCAGTCCTCCAAACTTCCATTTACCATGAACTCATAAACCAAGGCTTTAAAATCATTGCCTTGATAATCGACACCTGAAATGGCAGTTAAAAGCTTGACAAGATTCCGATGTCGAATGTTCTTCAAGGCCTCACATTCAGCTAAGAAACTCCTCGAAGCACCATGATTTAGAAGATTAAGCACCTTTACTGCAATAACTTCTCCAGTCTCTTCAAGAATTCCTCTGTACACGGAACCAAAACTTCCCAAACCAACCAAATTCTGCGTAGAGAATCCGTTAGTAGCCCTTAGGATGCTCTGGTATGATAACCTTAGAAGTGAATTTTCTGCACAAGTTGTTGTTGGCTGCTGCTCTTTCTTCTTTCGAAGCAACATGATAAGGAGAAAAAGGAATATCAAAGTCACTCCTAAAATTACAGCAACAATAACAATTTTTAAACGAAGAGAAGTGTTTGATGATTTTTCCGAGTTACATCTTGACAAGTGTAACTCAGTGATGCCTCCACAAAGCTTATTGTTCCCTTCAACAAATGTAGCACTTGAATTCTTGAAGACTCCTTCACTTGGTATCACTCCTTCAAAATCATTGAATGAGAGATTTAAATACTTTAATGCCCCAAAGCTTGCAAGAAATTCAGGAACCTTACCTGAAAGATTATTATCGGATACATCCAGTGCTGCAAGACCTCTCAATGAACTCAAAGATGAAGGAATGGGCCCTTCAAACAAATTGCCATCCAAAAACAACTTCTCTAGGCTTACACAGCTACCAAGGTTGTTTGGAAGCAAACCAGATAACCTATTTTTTGAAACATCCAATTCACCCAGATTTTTCAATTTCTCTACTTCAACGGGAAGTTCACCAGTCAAATAGTTTGATGATAAGTTTAGTAAAATGGACAAGGATGAAAGTGCAAGTACTTGAGGGGGTATTGATCCACTAAGATTGTTATGAGAAAGAGTCATCCTAAGCAAATTTTGGCAATTACCTAGGCTAGATGGAATGCTTCCCTTAAGTTTGTTATCATCTAAAGCTAGTTCGATTAACATTGTTAAATTTCCAATAGAATGGGGAATAATCCCAGAGAGAAAATTACTATCAATGTAAAATTTCTTTAGCTTCTGAAGCCTACCAATATCAAAGGGAATGCGGCCTGATAATTGATTTTGTGATGCCCGTAGCACCTCCAAAGTGTTGAGATTTCCAATCCCATCCGGTATTCTTCCCAATATGTTGTTATGTTCTATTCCTAATATTGAAAAGGTTCTAGAAAAATTCCTAATGCATTTGGGAAATACCCCTCCAAAATTATTATTTGCTATAGATAGAATTCCTAATTTGGTATTGTTGACTAAAGTGCAAACGAAGTTCAAGTCACCTTCTATCCCATGTCCCAAGTTGTTGGTGTATAGGTTAAGTACAAACAGATTTTCTAGCTTTTCTAAGGAAGGCACGTTCCCACTAAGTCTGTTCTCATCAAGTTGAAGTTGATACAGATTTGAGGCATTGGATATTGAAATAGGAATCTTTCCATAGATTTGGTTTCCCCATACTGAAAAGGCCTCAACATGTGGCATAGTGATTGCTAAGTCAGAATGAAGAGTACCTTGAATCTTGTTCCCCCCTATGGAGAAGACTATAATATTGGATAGATTGAACATTGCGGTCGGAATAATACCGGATATTGAATTTTCATCTGCCGAGAAATGTGTTAGATTTGTCAGTCGTCCAAGAGCTTCAGGTAGAACCCCACTTAATGCATTATATGTCAAATAAAGTTCCTCCAGGGATGACAAGTTCCCCAACGCAGGCGGGATGCTCCCTCTTAAACTGTTGTTTACAAAACTCAAGAATTTCAGCTTTGACAAGAGACCAAACGAACCAGGTATTTCTCCTCTTAGTTGATTGCCTCTCATGCGGATATATGTAAGCTTAGAGCAAGCAGATAAATTGGAAGGAATTTCACCACTAAAAGAGTTATTGATCAGTTCTAACCTTTCCAGTCTTCTTAGATGTCCAACTTCTTGAGGAATATGATCGTAGAAGTTGTTGCTTGCAAGATTCAACTCCTTGAGAAAGCTCAAATTTCCAATATATGGTGATAAAGATCCTGAGAGTTCGAGTAATTGTAGTTCCAACTTGGTGACTCTCTGATGCTTGCGGCTGCATGTAATACCATGCCATTGACAGAAGTGAATGGAACTATTCCAAGACTCCATAACCTTAAGTTGATCACCAATTATCTTGGCTTTAAAATGGAGTAAAGCTTGTTGATCAGTGTCATTTCCTCTAATTACAGTGGTTGCTGTTGCTAAACCAAGCAAGTTAGGACCCTGCAAGTTGAAGCATGAGAGAAGAATAATAACTTCTAAATGCTTTTTTGATATCCCCATCGCCCTGAGATGAGATTGATTTGTTTTCGAGAGTGCTTTGTTCATCAACAACAACTAGCATGCAATATAAGTAGATTTTGAACTTTGGTATCATCCTATTCTATCTCTTGTCAATTGGTTCAAGTTTTCCAACTTTGAAAATCATGTGGCTGCGATTTCAATGGCCTACTTTAGTCATATGTGTCAACTGGCTCAAGTTTTCCAACATTGACGACATACATTTGACGTTTTTCAATGTATGTATTAAAAAAATCATTAATTTCTTGTATAGAAAATGACAGAGGGAGAGATTTCAAGTAAAGGTTGGATTCTATGGAGGAAATTGTCAGCAGGCTCACAATTATGGAGCCCCACATTGACAATATTTTGTGGAAAACTAGTTTTATACATGATTCAAGTATTCCTGTTTAATAATTAGATTATTAGAATATTTGTCCTTATTCAAATTAAACCATTACATTCAAATCAAATTAATATTTATTAGAATATTTGTCATAATATAATATTGTCAGATTTTTTTTTTATTACAAATTCGAGCAGAGTTGGACTCGAGCAAAAAAATATTACCTAATGCTTGACTTATTTTCTAAACGGGCCTTATATTTTATTTTGTAATAAAACATATTAGATGGAAATGTTAATTTATGAAATGATTTTAAAGATATGAGAATAATCTTTCTTCAAATCTTAATGAATTAAAAAAAGCTGGAATTTTTAGTGTCTTTTGTTGACTTAAGGTGAAGAAAATTTTATAGAATTTTCTTATTGCTTTGGTCAATCTCTGCTTTTCTTTTTCTTCCTTTCACACTATAATTTTCTCATTTGAATTTTTCTGTTTACAATGACTAAAGATGGATTCCCAATTCCACTTTATATTACGATTTGCAATATAAATCACCTAATTCTTAGGGTTCATCTTTAACCCTTTTCATATATTTTATTGATCCTTCATTGCAATGAAAATTTGCAACTACCCAAATATTGAGATGTAAAATTTTCGATGGGGTAAAGTTCGAAAATTTTTTAGGAGAGTTGGAATTAAATTGTAATTTTTACGATAATAAAAATAAAATTTCACCATTTTAATAGTTTATATATTTATAATTTTTAAAAGATTAAATCAAATTTTTATCATTTTTAGGAGAGTCAAAGTGTAATTTCACCTTTATTAATTTAAAATTTAAAAATTTTTAAAGGGCCTAAATGAAAACTTTTCTATTTTAAGGCCGGCCCTTTAAGACCCCTAGCTACGCCCCTATACATGCTGGCATCATCTTGAATTCTGATTTGATGACAATTCCATAATTTAAAACGCAAAGAAAAAAATGAAACATTAATACAAATTACATTGACAAATTACTGATAAAGAACTGACATTAATATAAGATGGAATATGAAGAAAAGAGAAGAGCAACATATTTGTTGGTGCAATGGACAGCAAGCAAACAAATTCAGCTGAATCTTGAGAAGCAAGCCTCGTGACTTGCTGAAGAAAGAAAAACAAAATCAAAGCAGAAAATAAAAGCAAAGCTAAGAATAATGGCGCATATGGAAGAAACTTTGATAAGATTTCATTCAAAATCAAAAAATGGCATAATGGCAATACATAAAACAAGCTATCAGCTTGTCAAAATCAGTATGGTAACCTACCAATACCTACTACCACTAATCAAGCTTTGAAACAAGTAAAGCTTAACTTGCACATTTGAATAAAGCTGAAATAATCAGCTCAATCACTATCACAAATACATAAAATATCATTCTAACATAGTTCAAAAAAAACTAGATTACATTGCATTAACTAAAGGTTACAAAATAAACAAAACATCTCAACCTTCACATGCAATAACTGCTTCAGCATGGTTCGACTGCATGGCATGTCTGTTGCTACTCTTGTTGCTGCATGTGTTGCATGGAAACTAACTTCAACAATATTTGACCTAAGCATCTCAAGTTCATCCATACGACACCTTTGATACCTGCAAGTTGAAAACAAGGAAATCTGTTTTACTTTATCATATCATCTAAACACAACAATTATCTCAAAAGTAGTGGAATGTGTCTTTAGTGATGAGATGTTCAAGTACCTTGGTAAGATAAGATCTTATTACCTGTGGATTGAGCAACATATTTGAGTTCGAATCCTCATGATGTAACCCGGTAGGATAAAGCTTGTCTCTAATGGAACAAAGCTTGGTAACAACATCACTCATGTGCATACGTGCACTTGGTGATTCAGCAGAACAAATGAGTCCTATTTCGTATATCCAATTCAGGCACTGAAGATGTATTTCATTTCTCAGACATTTTCCCTTGAGAGTTTCTTGTTGGACTCTTTCTTCAACAAGAATGGGATCTAAAATCTCAATCACTCGATCCGGTAAAGCTGACTTAACAAAGTTGTGAAGACTTAAACCTTCTTTGAACTTTTCATCCGTCGGCCTCTTCCCTGTAAACATCTCTAGCAAGAGGATGCCATAGCTATACACATCCCCTTTTGTGGACAACTCACTTCCCATGCCATATTCTACAATTAGTTCATCACAAATTACATATAGGAATAATTGCAGAGCAAAACACTCTAATATATATATATATATAAACTTCTTTTAGAATGTATGTTTTTCTTTTAAATCATGAAATAAATAAAGTGAACTTACCAAGTGGAGCATAACCAATAGTTCCTCTTAATCCAAGGGAGCTTGATTGACTAGCAGAATAGTTAAGCCTGTCTGCAGAAAGGATTTTTGCTAAGCCAAAGTCACTTATATGGGCAACCATTTCCGAATCAAGTAGAATATTGCTTGGCTTGAGGTCACAATGAATGATCAATATCTGGCAACGATGGTGCAGATACTCTAGTGCGTGGGCAACATCTATGGCCATATTAAGTCTTTGGAAGAGGTTCAGGTTTCTTATTGTCTCTGGTTCATTGGTTCCAGCAGGTGGATGCAGCCAGTCCTCCAAACTTCCATTTACCATGAACTCATAAACCAAGGCTTTAAAATTATTGCCTTGATAATCGGCACCTGAAATGGCAGTTAAAAGCTTGACAAGATTTCGATGTCGAATGTTCTTCAAGACCTCACATTCAGCTAAGAAACTCCTCGAAGCTCCATGATTTAGAAGATTAAGCACCTTTACCGCAATAACTTCTCCAGTCTCTTCAAGAATTCCTCTGTACACGGAACCAAAACTTCCCAAACCAACCAAATTCTGCGTAGAGAATCCGTTAGTAGCCTTTAGGATGCTTTGGTATGATAACCTTAAAAGTGAATTTTCTGCACAAGTTGTTGGCTGCTGCTCTTTCTTCTTTCGAAGCAACATGATAAGGAGAAAAAGGAATATCAAAGTCACTCCTAAAATTACAGCAACAATAACAATTTTTAAACGAAGAGAAGTGTTTGATGATTTTTCCGAGTTACATCTTGAAAAGTGTAACTCAGTGATGCCTCCACAAAGCTTATTGTTCCCTTCAACAAATGTAGCACTTGAATTCTTGAAGACTCCTTCACTTGGTATCACTCCTTCAAAATCATTGAATGAGAGATTTAAATACTTTAATGCCCCAAAGCTTGCAAGAAATTCAGGAACCTTACCTGAAAGATTATTATCGGATACATCCAGTGCTGCAAGACCTCTCAATGAACTCATAGATGAAGGAATGGGCCCTTCAAACAAATTACTACCAAGAAACAACTTTTCTAATCTCACACAGCTACCAAGGCTGTTTGGAAGCAAACCAGATAACTTATTTTTTGAAACATCCAAATCACCTAGATTTTTCAATTTCTCTACTTCAACGGGAAGTTCACCAGTCAAATAGTTTGATGATAAGTTCAGTAAAATGGACAAGGATGAAAGTGCAAGTACTTGAGGGGGTATTGATCCACTAAGATTGTTGCAAGAAAGACCCAATGTAAGCAAATTTTGGCAGTGTCCAAGACTTGAAGGAATATTGCCCTGAAAATTGTTAACTCCTAAAGCTAGAAATGTTAACCCTGTTAAATTTCCAATAGAATGGGGAATAGTCCCAGTGAGAAAATTATAACGAGCGTCAAATCTCTTTAGCTTCTGAATCCTCCCGATGTTGAGAGGAATGGGACCTGATAGTTGATTTTGTGATACCCGTAGCACCTGCAAATTGATGAGGTTTCCAATCCCATCGGGGATTTTTTCCAATATTTTGTTATTTTCTATTACTAAAAATAAAAGTGTCCTAGAAAAATTGCTAATGCATTCGGGAAGTATCCCTCCAAAATTATTTGTTTGTATATCTATTGTTTCTATTTTGGTATTATTAACTAAACTGCAGAGAAAGTTCAAATCACCTTCTCTTCCATTTCCCAAATGGTTTGTGCCTAGAAGAAGATTAGCTAGGCTATCCAACTTCTCTAAGGAAGGGACGTTTCCAATAAGTCTATTCTCATTAAGCTGAAGTATATTCAGATTCGAGGCATTCTATATAGAAATCGGGATTTTTCCTGAGATTTGGTTTTCCCATGCAGAAAAGAACTTAAGATATGGCATAGTGATTGCTAAATCAGACGGAAGAGTACCTTGAATATTGTTTCCACCAATATCAAAACTTCTCATATTGGAGAGATTGAACATTGTGAAGGGTATAATACCTGAAATTGCATTTTCTTCTACGGAGAAAACTGAAAGATTTGTCAATTGTCCAATACCTTCAGGTATAACCCCACTTAATGAATTAGTCCTCAAAGAAAGTATCTCTAAGGATGACAAATTCCCCAACGAAGGTGGTATACTTCCTCTCAATCTGTTGATGGCAAAATTCAAGACTTTCAAGTTTGATAAGAGACCCAGCGAAGCAGGTATTTCTCCTGTTAGCTGGTTGCCCCTCATACCGACCAATGTAAGCTTATAAAAAGCAGATAAATTGGAAGGAATTTCACCAGTGATGGAATTATTGGACAGTTCTAAAGTTTCCAATCTTCTTAAGAGACAAATTTCTTGAGGAATCTGATTATAGAAGCTGTTACCCTCAAGATTCAACTCCTTGAGAAAGCTTAAATTTCCAATGTATGGTGATAAAGATCCGGAGAGTTTTAGGAGCTGCAGTTCCAACTTGGTAACTCTTCGAAGCTTGCGACTGCATGTAACACCATGCCATTGACAGAAGTGAACGGAACTATTCCAAGAGTCCATAACCCCGAGCTGATCACCAATTATATTGGCTTTGAACTGTAGTAAAGCTTGTAGATCAGTGTCATTTCCTCCGGATATAGGCGCTGCATATGCTAAACTGAACAAGTTAAGAATTATAACTTGGAAGCAAACAATGAAAAAAGAGCTGGCCACTTCCATCAGCCTGAATCAATTTCAATCTGAGAGCTCTTCTTTCAGGTTCTTGGGTACATACAGACGTTGATTCCACCACTTGAACCGATTTGTTGATATCTGTGTTAGGTCACATGGCTTGCTTTCATTGGATTGAATTATGAAATTTGTTTTGTCTTATTCTTTTTAATTTAGTTCACATTGCATTGATTATCACTTACAATTTATCAATACTGGAAACATATATAAATACAGACCTGCCTAGCTATGTATATCTGTAATCACCATCATTTTACATTTATTAAATGTGTTGAGATTTGTGTTAGGTTACGTGGCATACTTTTATTGGATTGACTTATGAACATGTGTTCTGTCTGATTCTCACTTTGTAATTTGGTTCACGTGCGGCTACTAGCCTACTGATATATCTACACCATCATTTTCATTTATTAAATTTAATGCTTAAAATTCAATCTTAAAACCCAACCTTTTACATGAAGATCACTAAAATATAATTTAATAACATCTTATATCATTATACCACTCAACCCCTTAAAATAAAATTTTTTTTATTTAAACCCTTTATAATTTATAAAAATTTCAAATTAATAATAATAAAATTATACTTTCGCCTCCAAAAATAATACACTACAAAATATTGAAAGATAAAAACAATAAAAGATGCTCATGTTGAATAATTCAACACACATTTTAAGTCTAGCCAAACCTAATTTAAAAAATATCTCATATTAATATGTGAAAAAAACAGTTAAAGTTGAATATGCCCATGTTGAATAATTCAACACACATTTCAAAATCCGAGTAAAAATTATCGATTTCAACAATAAAAGTTCGCCAGAAAACCATTAGCATGTTGAATAGCATTACTAATACAATAAGTTGCAGGCTCAAAATCCAAACATTTTCATTGATATAGAAAACAAGTCTCTTTTCTCCAACTATCACTTGAAAAGAAAAACAGTAGTTTCATTACTTGCCTTTTCTATAGTTTATTTGTCTAAACAAAGCAACAATAAGGAAGCACTTTGATTGACCTATGCCACTCAAGGCCATCCTTATGGCACCTCAGATACCTGCAACTTAAGAAAACAAGGAAATTTTTAGTTCTTCTTATCTTCTGAACATAGTGTTTATCTCAAAAGTAGGAGAAATGTGCCTCAAATGATGAAATGGTTGAGTAATTTGTTAGGATAAGAAGATATAATTACCTGTTGATTGAGTAGCACTTCATGACGCAATCGAGTTGGGCAAAGCTTGTCTCTAACAAAAGAAAGCTTGGTAACAACATCACTCATGTGCATCCTCTCACTCGGCAATTCAGCAGAGCAAGTGAGTCCTATTTCAAATATCGAAATCAAGCACTGAAAATGTCTGTCATCTCCTAGGAATTTTCCATTGAGAGTTCCTTGCTTGACTTTTTCTTGAACAAGAATAGGATCTAAAATCTCAATAACTCGTTCAGGCAATGCTACCTTAACAAAGTTGTGAAGACTTAAACCCTCTTTGAACCTTTCATCAGTTGGCCTTTTCCCTGTAAACATCTCTAGCAAGAGGATGCCATAGCTATACACATCACCTTTTATTGACAACTCACTTCCCATACCATATTCTACAATCAAACTTATCAAAAATTACATTATATAAATAAATGCAGAAGAAAACCCTCTAAATAAACAAAAAACTATGTTTAGATAGTATGTTTTTCTTTTAAGCGACTTACCTGGTGGAGTATAACCAATAGTTCCTCTTAGTCCAAGGGAGCTCGATTTATTGGCAGAGTTAAGTCTGTCCGTAGAAAGGATTTTTGCTAAGCCGAAATCACTTATATGACCAACCATTTCTTCATCAAGTAGAATATTGCTTGGCTTGAGGTCACAATGAATGATTGGTTCTTCACAATGATGGTGCAGATATTCGAGTGCATGAGCAACATCTATGGCCACACTTACTCTTTGGAAGAAGTTGAGGTTTCTCACCGTCTCTGGGTCATTCATGCCAATAAGTGGATACAACCAGTCCTCCAAGCTTCCATTTTCCATGAACTCATAAACCAAGGCTTTAAAATCATTGCCTTGGTAATTGACTCCTGAAATAGCTGTTAGTACCTTGACAAGATTTCGATGTCGAATGTTCTTCAAGGCCTCGCATTCAGCCAGGAAACTCCTGGAAGCTCCACGATTCAGAAGATTAAGCACCTTTATTGCAATAACTGCTCCACTAGCTTCAAGAACTCCTTTGTATACAGAACCAAAGCTTCCTGAACCAACCAAATTCTGCGTGGAGAATCCATCTGTAGCCCTTACGATGCTTTGGTATGATAATTGTAAAAGAGAACTTTCTACACAAGTTGTTGTTGACTGCTCTTTCTTCTTTCTAAACCACAATATGAGGAGACAAGTAAAAACCAAAGTCACTCCTAAAGTCACAACAATAATTGCAACTTTTAATCTAAGAGAATTGCTTGATGATGTTTTCGAGTTGCATCTTAACAAGTGTAGCTCGGGGACGCCTCCACAAAGCTTACTGTTTCCCTCAACAAATGTAGCACTACCATTCTTAAAGACTCCTCCACTAGGTATCACTCCTTCAAAATTATTGAAAGAGAGATTTAAATACCTTAAAGCCCCAAATCTGACAAGAAATTCTGGAATCTCCCCTGAAAGATTATTGTTGGATACGTCTAATGCCTCAAGTCCTCTCAGTGAACTCAAAGAAGAAGGAATGGGCCCTTCAAAAGAATTTCCATCCAAAAATAGTTTCGCTAGACTTACACAGCTACCAAGGTTTTCTGGAAGCAAACCAGATAACCTATTTTGTGAAACATAGAGTTCACCTAGATTTTTCAAATTTTCTACTGCAACAGGAATCTCACCTGTCAAATAGTTTGATGATAAGTCTAGTATTATGGACATGGATGAGACCCCAAGTAATTGAGGGGGTATAGGTCCACTAAGATTATTATAAGAAACACTCAAGCCAAGCAAACTTTGGCAGTTGCCTAGACTCAAAGGAATGTTGCCATGAAGATTATTGAAATCTAAACCAAGTTTTTTTAATAATGTTAAGTTTCCAATAGAATGGGGAATAGTCCCGGAGAGAAAATTACTATGAGCGAAAAAATTCTGTAGCTTCTGAAGCCTCCCAATATCAAAAGGAATGGGACCTGATAGTTGGTTTTCTGATGCATATAGCTCCTCCAAATTGACGAGATTACCAATCCCATCTGGGATTCTTCCTGTTATTTTGTTCTGGTGTATTCCCAAACGTAAAAGGGTGTTAGACAAATTGCTGATGCATTTAGGAAATACCCCTCCAAAATTATTATCGCTAATGTATAGAAACTCTAGTTTGGTATTATTGACTAAAGTGCAAAGAAAGTTCAAGTCATCTTCTCTCCCATGCCCCAAACGGTTTACACTTAGTTGGAGAGTAGATAGTTTATCTAGCTTTTCTAGGGAGGGCACCTTTCCACTAAGTCTATTATCATTAAATTGAAGTACATTCAGATTTGAGGCATTGGTTATTGAAACTGGGATTTGTCCGGAGATTTTATTCCCCCTTACAGAAAAGAACTCAACATACGGCATAGTGATTGCTAAGTCAGTATAAAGAGTACCTTGAATCTTATTCACACCGATATCAAAGAACCTAATATTGGAAAGATTGAACATTGCAACAGGAACAGTACCAGAAATTGCATTTGCTGCTGCCAAAAAACTTGAAAGATTTGTTAGCTGCGCAAGAGTTTCAGGTATAATCCCATCTAAAGCATTATATGACAAAGCAAGCTTCTCCAAGGATGACAAATTACCCAATGAAGGTGGGATACTCCCTCTCAAACTGTTGTTGTAAAAACTCAAGACTTTCAAGTTTGACAAGAAACCCAGAAAAGAAGGTATTTCTCCTGTTAGTTGGTTGCTTCCCATACGGACTATTGTGAGCTTAGAACAAGAAGATAAATTGGGAGGAATTTCACCGCTTATGGAGTTGCTAGTCAGATCTAATATTTCCAGTCTCCTTAAATGACCAACCTCCCGAGGAATCTGGTTGTAGAAGCTATTGCCCGAAAGATTCAACTCCTTAAGGAAGCTCAAATTTCCGATGAATGGTGATAGAGATCCCGAGAGTTTCAGGAATTGCAGTGTCAACTTGTTGACCCTCTGATGCTTGTGACCGCATGTAACACCATGCCACTGACAGAAGTGAATGGAACTATTCCAGGACTCCATGACCCTAAGCTGATCATCAGTTATCTTGGCTTTGAACTGTAGTAATGCTTGTTGATCAGTGTCATTTCCTCTAACTACAAGACCTGTTGGAGTTTTTGAGAAAACTTGCTGTAAAAAGAAAACAAGGAAAAAAGAGCAGCATGCTTCAAAATGCTTTTTTGATAGCTCCATCAACTTGAACCGTGATGAGATTGATTTGTTTTGAGAGTGCTTGGTTCATCAACAAGAACTAGCATGCAATATAAGTAGGCTTCAAACTCTGGTATCTCCTGTCAATTGGTTCATGTTTTCCAGCTTTGAAAATCACATCACATGCCTAAGATTTTCTTGAGAATTTGAGCTAAATGCTTCCTTAAGGAATCTGGTTGTCGATTTTTTTTTTTTCCACAACAAAGTCAAAATTGATGTCCTAAATGCTTGACAACTGGCATGAGATTTTAATACTATGATAGCGAAGGAAATGGAATTCATATTGACCCAACGACAGATGAAACATTTTGCATTTTGCTTTTATCAATCTATATATTCAGAAAACATTAATTTCTTTCATGGAAAATGATAGAGGGAGACTTCAAGGAAACTCTCACCAGGCCAACAATAATGGAATATGGAGCCCTACATTGACAATTATTGTTTAAAATACAAACGTCCAAACAAAGTTATCATGTGTTTTGATTTTAAAAGATACTGAATACCATATTTGGAGGAAGGAATAAGGGAGAAGCTTTCTACAAATGCCCCACTTTTCTAAAAAGGTCCAATTTCAAACAAGACAATGAGTAGAATTGGCAAAATAGTTCCGAACTTGAAAGACCATTTGTGTCGGTTCGAGCTCATTACAATTTGAACTCGAGAATATTCAAGCTCGAACATACCAAAGTCCTTGAAAAGTTTGAGCCTGAGTTGATTCGAGTTTGAAAAAGTTTGAGTCTAAAATAATCCAAGGTCGAGATTTTCTTAAGCTCAAGTCGGAGATAAAACTCGATCTAAAACATTAAAAGCCTTATAATATATCAAATTTGTCAAACTTTTAGTTAATGAAAAATTATTTCTGTATGTACTCATTGTACCTAGAGGTGCTCATGGGCCGGGCCGGCCCAGGATGAGTTCGGGTCGGGCTCAACTAAAAATTTAGGCCCATTTACTAGGCCCGAGCTCGACAAAAATGGGCTTAAAATTTTGCCCATGTTCGACCTGAATAAAAATATTAAAATTCGAGCCCAACACGGCCCACCCGTATTAGTTTTTTATATAAAATTTAAATATATATAATACATAAAAAATACTAAAAATATCAAAATAAATATTTCCTAACAAATTGAAAAATAAAATTTAAAAAATATTATAGACTTAAATAACAATAAGATAAATGCAACTTAACAAGCAAATGCCTCTAATATAATAACAAAATTAACAAATACCTTTAAAATAATAAAATTAACAATAAAAAAAGTTTTGTACAATATCCAAACAATAACAATAAAATAATAGTAACATAATAGTAAAATGGTAGCAAAATAAGGGGAATACAACTAGAAAATAACATTCAAAAAAAAAAAAGAGAAGATTTTTTTGTCATTTAGTGAATTCGGGCCGGGTCGAGCTCGGGCAAAAAATGCCTTACCCGAGGCCTGACCCATTTTTTAAATATGTCTTATTTTTTTGTCCAAACTCATTTTTCGAGAGTTAACGTTTTTGTTTTCTTTTATTCTTATTTGACTTATCAATAGCCCCTAATCTCTCTAGTACTTTCCCTAATAATTTTTTCTTTTTCAATGTAATTTCTATATTATATATAGTCGTGTCTAAGGGAATATCAGTTAAAGTAGATTTTTCTTTTTCATCAATTAATCAAAACCTCTTCCCAAACTGTATAAGCTTCTTCCAAAGTATACGACTTTATGGATGGAGATATTTCTTGTTAAGAAATAAGCAAGCGTGGAAAAGAATCCAAGAAATAAATTACCCATGTTTTTTGAATCGAGGCAAAGCATAGCTGGGTTGGCTCAGCCAATAGAGCCATGATTTTTTAGTGTTTACTTCGAGTTCTAGAGTTGATTTGATGAAAATTCTTCATTAACTAATAATATTAGCACTTTACTTTCATTGAATCAACTCTAAAACATGAATTAAATCACATCCATCTGATTGTATTTGATAAATTAATCGTAAAATTAAACAAATTCACAATTAATACATAATCTATTCTATTAACAATGTAATAAAAATTCAAACCTAATAATATTAGTAATTAACTTTCATCGAATCAACTCAAATTAAAAACTAGTACTAGTTAATCTTGTTACCTTTGAATACTAAAATATATAACTTTTATTAAATACAGAGATGAAATTGAATAAAAAATAACATAGTACCACAGTAGAAAAAGTGTCAAACTCGGGTATTAAATAATATATTAAGAAAAAGTTAAAAAGTTAAAATCTTAGTCTAATAATTAATACCATTAGTAATTTTACTCAAAATTTATTAACTTAATATGTTTATTTTTCATTAATTATATGCTAGATATATGAGAGAAGCCTAATCACATGCTAAGTTAGCATTTCAAGTACAGGGATTAAGTATTAAAAGTTTCAAACTATAGGGACGGATAATAGATTTCAACCAATCTGAAAACTACAAAGGATGCACGAGGAACTGGACTTTTTGCTGACGCAACGTCTTTTTATTTTTATTTTATTCTTATTTGACTTATCAATACCCCTCATTTTCGGTACTTTCCCTAATCAATTTTAACTTTTTCTCATCTATAAAATCCAACTAAAACTCTATGATAAAAGAAAAACCCAACTAAAACTCTATCATATTTCAACAATTTTAATTAAAATAAAATACAAACCCAACTAAAAGCTTATGATAATTTTAGTTAAAATAATCAAAATACTTTCATCTTAATCAAATTACTGATATTATTTATTGCTTTAGAGAGTTATAATACAGATAAATCTTTTAATTGTTTCAATTTAATCTTAACTCTAACCTGTTTGAGTTCAGTTCCAAGTATATTATTGATCTATAAATAGTCAATCGATTCATTTGTATTTTATCATATCAATTTATTCAAGTTTTGTTTTTTTTTTTTTCCAATGATGAATTTCAAAAGTATAACGTTTTTTGCTGTGCTTCTGTCTTGCGTTTTGGTCTCAAAAGCTGAAAAAGTTGAAGTTGTGGTTGAAGGAGCAACTTCCATTGCTCAAACAGATGAAGATTTTATTTGTGTTACCCTTGATTGGTGGCCTACAAATAAGTGTGATTACGATCAATGTCCCTGGGGTCAAGCTGGACTTTTTAATTTGGTAATTTTATTTTTTGTTTTTAGTATGTATTGATTAAAGACTATTTATTTACTTAGATGTTTATAATTTGTATTATATGTTCCATATGTAGGATTTGAAGAACAAGATTCTTGAAAAAGCTGTAAAAGGTGAGTATTGGAATTAATCTAATGAATGTTTTATTTACTAGTTTATTTTTTTTTATTGATATGAGCAGCTTCTAATATGCTAATTAATGTTGGTGAATAAATTATTGTTTTAGCATTTCATCCTTTGAGAATTAGAGTTGGAGGTTCGTTACAAGATCAAGTGGTGTACAACGTTCGAAATAATATTAAGAATTGCCAACCATTCCAAAAACAAGACAAGGGCTTCTTATTTGGTTTCTCCATTGGATGTCTTGACATGAAGAGATGGGATGAACTCAATGAGTTTTTCAATCAAACTCGGTATAAATTTGTGATATATATGTTATTTTTAAATAATAATTATGATATGAGCTATTCATGTTATTTTTATATTGCAGAGCTAAAGTTACATTTGGTTTAAATGCTCTTATTGGAAGAAAAGAGTCTGAAACTGAAAAGACTCTTTGGGTTGGTGATTGGTATTCACATAATGCTCGAGATCTCATGAGTTATACAATTTCCAAAGGATATAAAATTGACTCTTATGAATTAGGTATTTGATTAATATCAATATTTTTATATTTTCAAACTAGTTTATATACGGTTAACTCTTATCAAATGCAATTTTCTTTTCATTTTTTAGGAAATGAATTGTGTGGAGTAGGAGTTAGTGCTCGGATTGAAGCTAAACAATATGCAAAAGATATGGCAACACTTAAAAATCTTGTAAAAGAGATGTATCCAAATCCTAAAACTCAACCCAAGGTTTTAGGCCCGGGAGGTTTCTATGACAAGAAATGGTTCGATACTTTTTTGGATGCTTCAGGACATGACGTTATTGATGGAGTTACACATCATATTTATAATCTTGGACCCGGTATCTACCTATATATCAATTAAATATTTTTTTATTATTTATTGTTGTTCCATAATTTGTTTAATTTTATTGATGATAAATGCAGGTAATAACCCAGATGTAGTTCGTCGTGTCCAAGATCCATTTTTCTTAACTCAAATTGCTCAAACATTTAAAGATGTTTCAAATGCTATTGACAAATTTGCACCATGGTCTGGTGCATGGGTTAGTGAATCAGGTGGAGCTTATAACAGTGGCGGCCAATTAGTGTCGTATACATTTGCATTTGGCTTTTGGTAAGTGCTTTTCAAATATTTTGTTAGTTTGTTATCTTTAAGGCCATGTTAAAATCTAATGATTAACTTATGACTCCAACAGGTATTTGGACCAATTGGGAATGACGTCAATTTATAACCACAAAGTTTATTGCAGACAAGCTTTGACCGGGGGCAATTACGCTCTTCTTAATACTACCACATTCGTTCCTAATCCTGATTATTACGGGTATCTTTCATATATTTTCCATCGTATTTGTTGTTAATTTCAATTTTTTTTATTTTTATTTGTTAAAATATCTTTTGCAGTGCGCTTTTGTGGCATAGAGTTATGGGGAGCAAGGTTCTTTCTGTCACGCATAAGGGTTCTCCATATTTGCGTGTATACTCTCATTGTGCCAAGAAAGAGGTAATTTTTATTATTTTGGTTGACTCAATTAATTTTAAATTAAATTTTTATTTATTAAATTTTTGTTTGGTTGCAGCTCGGGATCTCTTTTGTTTTCATCAACTTATCCAAAAACACCTCTTTTGAAATCGATCTTTTCCATGATCTAAATTTAAATGGTGGGAGTCCAAATTTTGAATTTAAAGGAGATAAAGAGCGAGAAGAGTATCATTTGACTCCAAAAGATGGGAACATCTTAAGCAGTGTTGTATTGTTGAATGGAACACCATTAGAACTTTCAAACTCGTTGGAGATACCTGAGTTGAAGCCGAAGCTTGTGGATGGTTCAAAACCCATTAGCATCGCCGCTCATTCAATCGCATTCGTAACCATAAGAGATTTCAATGCTCCTGCGTGTTCTTAGGATTTTATTTCTTTTAGGTGCATAATTTATTGATTTTTTTTCAGTAGGCCAATTTAGGATTTTTGGTTTTGGAGGAACAATTATTAATTTTGTTCATTAGGTCACTTTAGGTTATCATATTCAATTTATTTATTTATTTTTTTTCTTTCTGATTAAAATAAATTATTCTTTTATTATTATTCTACTATTCGTTTCTTTTTCTCTTTTATTTAACCTATAATTATGTTTAAGAGCAATTTCATCGAAGATTTTAAGCAAAAGTTTGGAATAAAGGTTATGAGTATACAAATTTACAGTATCGTATAGTCATTATTAATATTGTATTACTACAAATTAATCAAAAGAAATCAGGAATTACTAGAAAGCCTTCACTAATATAACTTTCTACTTTCGCCTACATCGTCTAGCACATGGAGAACTGTTTAAAAACTCTTAAATAAGAAAATTACAATTTTACCCCTAACATTTCACACTTTTACAATTTAGTTCTTTTTGCACAAAACACAAAATACACAAAATTTTACATTACCCATGCTTGGCCGAATATTACCTATGTTCATAAAAGCCCATACATTTTATTTATTTCATATTTTAATCCCTCCAAAATTTATTTTTGCAATTTAGTCTAAATTATTCAAATTCATCAAAAATATAAAGACAAAACTTGTTAATCAAACACATATATTTTTTATTTCATCATCAAACAACAAAAACCACAAGGTATCATCAATGGTAAAACACAAAATCATCATAAAAATAAAAAATTAAGACATAAGTCGGAAAGTACTCAAAGCAACGATATCAAAAACGTAAAAATTATCAAAACCGAACAAAACTCTTACTTTAATCAAAGAACATCAAGGCCGAACCTAATATGGTTTTCTTTCTTTCTTATTTTCTTTGTTTCGGTCACAAAACATAAAAGAATGAATGACTTTCTTTTTTATTTTATGTATTATTATATATTAATATAATATATAATTAATAATTATAACTTTTATATTAATATATAAATACATATAATAAAGTCATTTATAATCACACATGCCGTCCACTATATATAAAAGGGACTAATTACAATGCAAATCCTCCATATTAAAAAGACAATAATAATTAGGTACTTTCACAACTAACCATCAAGTTTTCGTTTCACGCGATTAAGTCCTTTTAATAAATTAGACACTTAAATGACAAAATTAAAACATGAAAATTTAACACAAGAAAATTTACACATGATAAATACTGAAATTAATTTTAAACTATTTTTCGGACTCAGATTTGTGGTCCCGAAACCATTATTCCGATTAGGGTCAAAATTGGGCTGTTACAGCATGAACATGGATAAGAGACTGATTGCAAACATTATGTCTGGTCTTGTGGCTATCAAGTACAGCAGGCATTCAACTAAGCTCCTATATGTTGATTCAGCTACCTTCTCGAAATCACCCTGGCTTGTTAGCTTTTCTCCAATAGCAACTGGAGTGCTGGTTGCTTTACAATTCTGCATGGAGAATCTGTTTAGAATTTTCAAGGAAAAAGCCTTTTGGCTTAAGAAAATCCCTTGTTGAGTCTGAAATACTTCCATACCAAGAAAATAAGTCATTTCACCTAAACTTGACATTTCAAACATGCTCTCCATTTTTCATTTAAAATCAGTCAGCATAGCATTGTTTCCTCTTGTCACCACCAAGTCATCCACATACAAGGAGACTATGAGCAGTGTTTCATCACCTTCCTTCTTCACATAAAGTGTTGGCTCACTGATGCTTCTCTCGAACCCCAAGCTTACTAGGTAGGTGTCGATTCTGTCATACCAGGCCTTAGGTGCCTGTTTTTAGTATATTTTTATAATTTTTAAGATTTTAGTTTTTTTTTTATACATGGTACGTGACATGCCAATTTTGTAATATAATAAATAATAAAGATTATTTTTAGGATTTTCAATTTAGCATGCTATCTAGGTGGCATACCATGTGTAATAGCCTAAATTTTCAGTGGTGTCGGAATGGTGATTCGAGATCACTAAATCCGACAAGTGAGTAGAAAATATTATTAATTTAGTGAGTATGAGTTAAATGTGAAGTTAGGAAAAAAAAATAATAGTAAATAGTGTACTAGAAAAAATAATTAGAATCGAATACGAGGTATCGAGACCTCGGAGATTTTAATCTAGCCATAAATATTTTATGAATGCTTATGGAGTGTTAATAAGTTAGTATTAAAGTTTCACAAGAAATTTTAAAGTTCCGATAGTTAATTGAATAAAAAGGACTAAGTTGTAATAAATGCAAAATTATGAGAAAAGATTAAATAGCTTAAATGATAAAAGAAAGAGGGTTAAAAGGCAAATAGACCGAATGTCTATTTGGGCTGGACGGCAAGGGAATGAAATCAGAATAAAAATAAGGAGAGGAAAGGGCAAAATTGGAATATTGCATAACTTACTTAATAAAAATAGGACTAAAGTGGAATTATCTAGATTTCTCTTTAGTTTTCTGCACTCTCATCAGCAAAAACACCATAGAAGGGTTTTCCTAAGCTGGTTTTTCATATTTTTACTGCAAGTAAGTTCAATTCTTGATTATTTCTTGAAATTCTTGTGTTTTTGTGACTTTTATAACTAGGCCCAATTGTTGAATTCATTAGTTTTAGATTTTATGAATGAAGTTGGAAGTTACTATGAATATGTTCTGGAAGTATATGATGATTTAGCATGGAATTATAATTTTAAATGGTTTATATGCTGATTTTATTGAAAGAATTGAATAGAAAGTGAATGTTTGGGACCTAATTTTAAAAGAATTTGAAGTTAGGGTTTTTATGTGGAAATTCTGAATTCCAATGTGTTTGAAATAACTCATAATGATTAGGTAAAGTATTAATTTACAAAAATTAGCTTAATTGAGGGGTAATTGATCAAGGACTGAATTGTATGAACTCTGAAATTTGGGGCAAAAATAGAAATCAACACTTTGCACTGAAACAGTTTTGGACAGCAGCAGTAGTCTAACTTTGAAAAATCACCAAAAATTGTAGAAATCGAATTAGAGGATGAATAAAATATTAAATTAAAGCTTATTGAGTCTAGTTTCTTATAGAAGAAACGGTGTAAGCAATAGATTTGTAAATCATGAGATATTTAAATTTTAGTGAAACTGGTTCTGAATGAATTCGTGATCCCCTGTTCTGTCTTTGAAAAATCATTAGAAATTGCACAAAAATAATTGTGGGTTAAAATTTATATGTATGAAATCCTGAATGAGTCTATTTTCAAATGAAATAAATAAGAAGGTCATATGAATTCTGTACGAAGAGTAATTTGATTCGTAGTGAAGAGAGGTCAGAACAGTCAAACAGTAAAATAGGGGAAACTTTAAGAATAATCTGGTATTGATTGGCCATACCAAAAATTCTGGAAAAATTATAGTAAAAAGATATATGAGTCTAATTTCAGGAAAATTAACGGATCTTAATTTGGAGTTCTGTAGCTCAAGATAAAAATAATTTAGTGACTATGACACGGATAGACAGCTTGAATATCCATACAAGTAAATAGTTAAATTATAAACAATGTTATTTATATGTGGGTTGTAATCATTAAGGATATGAAATAAAGTAAAGGTGAAATCAATACTGATAAGTGAATGATTTCACAATTATAGATCGAGAACCCAAGCAAGTCGAGGAAAAGAAAAAGTAATCGAGTAGTCCCCGAATTTTCTCAAATTCTCGCAAATCGACTCGTAAGTTCATATGGCTGAAATTTAATGATTAAATGTAAATTTTATGAATTATATCATGTATGATGAGATATATTGTTGATGAGTTAAGGACAAAATGACAATGCGAAAAGTGATTAAATAATCAAATTGAGCGGAACATCGGATTTGAGTACTTCGATCGCTGGCAAGTGAAAGTGAAAAGTGGTAGCTTCAACACACCGATCGATGAAAAAAGTGGTAGCTTCAATTTTGATCGATCGATGAAAAGTGGTAGCTTCGGTTTTGCTGATCGATGAAAAGTGGTAGCTTTGGCTACCGATCAGCGAATAGTGGAAGTGAAGTACTCAATTTTCCGTAATCGCTCCCTAATTTGATTAAAGATGGTAAGTGACAAAAGGGCCCAAAAGAGTTAAAGTAAACGAATAAATGGTAGTGAAATTATATGAAAGCACTCACCAAATTGTGGTTCACAGTGAATTTAGAAATTGTACGTAATGTATAAGTGTATGAATGTTTGGTAAGATTTATATTTTATGCCTATGAACTTACTAAGTTTCTATAAACTTACTTGAGTGTATTCAATGTCTCATGTAGATTTGACGTATAAATATACGGAGGATCGGATCAACATTGAGGATCACACTATCAAGATTATCCCCGGTAGCTTTTGTAAATTTCCTTTTTGATTTATATGGCATGTATATGTTTGATGGTTATATAAATACTAAAACTTGTTTAATGAGTATGAATTAAAGTAAACCGTGATAAATATGCTAAATAATATAATTATAGTAGAAGTATGATGTGGTATCAAATTGGATTGAAATGGACAAGATTGTTTGGTTTTAAAATTTCAGGAAGATTGGATATTTATAAAAGGGCTATATTGAATTCATAATGAAAATAGTATTAACTCGTTAAACTTAGGTAATGCCTCATACCCTATTCCGGCAACGAATATGGGTAGGGGGTGTTACATTTAGTGGTATCAGAGCCCAGTTTAGCCAGTTCTCGGAACAATTGTGATGTATAAAATGTTTAGAAATACATGCCATATAAATCTGTGATAGTGTGATGTGTATGATCCGATCTAATATTTGTTATTTTTATAGATATTTTCCGATTATAAAGATGCCAGATAGACCTGAACGTACTGAGCAGGAAGAAGTTAACAGTAGAATACAAATTTCTGAACAAGCAACAAGCAGTGATGTTCCGATTTCTTTAATGCGAGAGCAAGAATTAAAGAATATGATTTATGGTATTATGAATCGGTGGTATACTTTGAAACGATGCAAGAAAGAAATCGAGCTCACCACCTCCTCCCACCATCGCTCCATCGGTGGTACCCTCTGCTGCTCCTCCACCTCCTACAACGATCGAGTTCGATGAAGCGTTCTCCATTGGAAAGGCTTAGAAAACTTGGGGTCAAGAATTTAGGGAAGGGACCGATGATGACCCCACAAAGTGAATCTCGGTTCTGAGTTTGATAAGAATTTTTAAAGAAATGGCTTGCTCACCGGATGATTATTTGAGATGTCTTGTGTCCCTACCGAAAAAAGAGAGGCTTATAGTTGGTGGGAAACGATTGAGGTCGTGGTACCAAAGAGAGAAAATATCTTGGGAATTTTTCCAAAATGAATTTAAGAAGAAATATGTGGTGTAAGGTATTTAGATAAAAGAAAAGGGAATTTCTTGATTTACTGGCAGGAAATAAGTCGATGGGTCGAATACGAAAGAGAATTTGTTTACCTCAAAGAAATATGCCCGAGACATTGTACCTCTTCAAGAAGAAATGTGTATCGATTTGAAGAAGGGTTAAATGATGAGATTAGAATGATGATTGGGGGCAATGAAATACGGGAGTTCGTTGTTCTCGTGATCGTGCTCAAAAGCTCGAAGAAGTATATAACGAGAAAAATACAATGGGATCGAAAAAGTAAAGAGCCATTCAAAAGAGGTGCTTCTAAGTCATTTTCAGATTTACTGGTAAAGAAATTTAGAGAAGAAAGTAGTCGAACTACATCGCGTCTTGGAAAATTGAGTAGAGGTAAATCAAGACAATCCGATTTCAAGGTATTTGATAGACTGCGCAGCAGTATGAGCAGTGTTCGTGATGCTCCTCGACCTAAGTGTCAATATTGTGGAAGACATCATTTCGGTGAATGCAGGATTAAGATGGGTGCTTGTTATAAATGTGGGGCTACCGATCATCTTATTCGAGATTGTCCCACCGCAAAAAAATGAAGTGGAACAAAAAGAGATACAAAGAATCACTCCCAAAGAAATAGACGTTCGGGCGGAGCGCGTTACTTACGTGGACTACCCGTTCGGGTATGAGAGAGTCGATTAGTCGATCGAGAATAGAGCACCAAAGACGTACTTACGCCATGCGAGCAAGAGAAGAGGCTACGGCTCCTGATGTAATTGCTGGTACTTTCTATCTTTATGATGTTACTGTTTATGCATTAATAGACCCTGGGTCTACTCATTCATATATTTGTGCTATGCTAGTATCTGAAAAGAAACTTTCTGTTGAGTCTACTGAATTTGATATACAAGTCACTAATCCATTAGGTCAAAGTGTAACAGTTAATTTGATATGTCGAAATTGTCCACTGATAGTGAAAGGCTATGAATTCCCCGCTGATTTGATGTTGTTACCCTTTCGGGAATTTGATATTATTTTGGGGATGGATTGGTTAATGAAATATGAAGCGGTAGTGAATTGTCGTGATAAACATATCAGTTTGAAATATCAAACGGGGGATGTAATTTCAGTTGGGTTTGAAAATATGGATGATACAGTTAGAATTATTTCAGCTCTTTCTGCTCAGAGGTTATTACGTAAAGGCAATGAAGCATTCTTGGCCTATATTCTTGATACTCGGAGTTCCGATTTAAAGCTCGAACAAGTACCAGTGGTGAATGAATTTCCTGATGTGTTTCCTGAAGAGTTACCCTGCTTACCACCCGACGAGAGAAGTTGAATTTGCAATTGATGTGATTCCCTGAATGTACTCCTATCTCAAGAACACCAAATGCATGAATGGCTCCAACAGAATTAAGAGAGTTGAAGACGCAGTTGCAAGAGTTATTAGATAAAGGGTTCATCAGACCGAGTATGTCGCCCTGGGGTGCACCTGTCTTGTTTGTGAAAAAGAAGGACGGTTCCTTAAGACTGTGTATAGATTACAGGCAGTTAAATAAGGTAACGATAAAGAATAAATATCCTTTGCCTCGTATTGATGATCTATTTGATCAGTTGAAAGGTCTTTAAATATTTTCCAAGATAGATCTTCGATCCGGTATTATCGCTTGAAAGTTAAAGAGTGTGATGTGCCAAAATCGCCTTCCCAACCCTGTATGGTCACTATGAATTTTTGGTGATGCCGCTTGGTTTAACCAATGCTCTCTGCGCTTTTATGGATTTGATGAATCGAATTTTTCAGTCATATTTGGATAGATTTGTGGTTGTGTTCATTGATGATATATTGATTTATTCAAAGACAGAGTCCGAACATGCACAACATTTAAAGATTGTATTACGATTTTATGGGAGAAAGCAGCTTGTATGCAAAATTCAAAGAAATGTGAGTTTTGGCTCGGTGAAGTTGCGTTTTTGGGTCATATTGTATCACCGATGGAATTAGAGTGGATCCAAGTAAGGTTACTGGCGGTGATAAATTGGAAAGTTCAAGAATGTTATCAAGTACGGAGTTTTCTAGATCGGCGTGTTATTATCGTCGATTTGTTAAAGATTTCTCAAGGATTACCTTACCGTTGACTCGATTACTACAAAAAATGTTGAATTTATATGGTCAAGTGAATGTCGGCAAAGTTTCGATCGATTTGAAAAGATGTTAACAGAGGGCTCGGTGTTGACTCAACCGAATCGGGTGTACCGCTTGTGGTTTATAGTGATGCGCCTTTGAATGGTTTGGGTTGTGTACTTATGCGATCGAGCAAAGTGGTGGCATATGCTTCTCGGCAACTGAAACCGCACGAGAAGAATTATCCTACACATGATTTGGAATTGGCAGCGATCGTGTTTGCTTTGAAGATATGGAGACATTATTTATATGGTGAGAAATGTCACGTGTATACTGATCATAAAAGCTTAAAGTATTTAATGAATCAAAAAGAGTTAAACCTGAGACAGAGACGATGGTTGTGAGCTACTTGAAAGATTATGATCTTGTCATTGACTATCATCCAGGGAAAGCAAATGTTGTAGCAGATGCACTTAGTCGAAAATCATCATTATTTGCATTACGGGCATTGAATGCTCATTTATCTATTAATGAAGATGGTTCTGTACTAGCAGAATTAAAAGCTAAACCTTGTGTTCTTTCAACGGATTCGGGAGCTACAAGATGAAGACCCGAGTTGATGCTTTGAAAACGACGGATGGTTCAAAATGAATTAAGCCTGAATACTCCATTGATGAAAGTGGTATGTTATATTATCGTAATAGAATATGTGTTCCGAATAATTCGGACTTGAAAAATGATATTTTATCGTGAGGCTCACGAGTATGTGTTCTATTCACCCGGTAGTACGAAAATGTATTGTGATTTGAAGAAAATGTATTGGTGGCCCGTAATGAAACGGAAATCAGTGAATATGTAGCAAGATGTTTAATTTGTCACAGTAAAAGCCGAGCATCAAGTGCCGATTGTGGTTGTTACACCCATTATGATTCCAGTGGAAATGGGAACATGTCACGATGGATTTTGTATCCGGACTACGGTAACTCTCAAGAAGAAAGATTCGATTTGGGTGATTGTTGACCGATTAACTAAATCAAGACATTTTATTCCTGTCGAGAGTAGATTATCCGCTTGAAAAGTTAAGCGGAGTTATATGTGTCAGAGATAGTGAGATTACATGGAGTGCCAATATCTATTATTTCAGATCGAGATCCGAGATTTACCTCGAGATTTTGGGGTAAATTACAAGAAGCTTTGGGCACCAAATTAAATTTCAAACATGACTTTTCATCCCAGCATGATTTTATACAATCAGAGCGAGTGATTCATTTTTAGAAGATATGTTAAGGTGCTGTATACTTGAGTTTGGCGGCAGCTGGGAAAGGTATTTACCTTTAGCTGAATTTGCTTATAATAATAGTTATCAAAGTAGTATTAAAATGGCACCGTTTGAAGCTTTATATGGAAGAAAATGTAGAACTCCATTATATTGGTCCGAATTAAGTGAGCCAAAACTAGTGGGGGTGGACTTGATTCGGAAACCAAGAAAAAGTTCGCATTATTCGAGAATGTCTAAAAGCTGCGTCCGATCGACAAAAATCATATACAGATTTGAAGAGAAGAGATATAGAGTTTAATGTGGGTGATCGTGTATTTTTGAAAGTGTCACCGTGGAAGAAACATTTGCGGTTCGGTAGAAAGGGAAAACTCAGCCCACGATTTATCGGGCCGTATGAAATCATTGAAAGAATCGGTCCGGTAGCTTATAGATTGGCTTTGCCTCCAGAGCTTGAAAAGATTCATAATGTGTTTCATGTATCTATGTTGAGACGGTACAGATCAGATCCATCACATGTAATTCCCCATACAGAAATAGAGCTCCAACCCGATATGACCTATTCAGAGAAACCGGTGAAAATTTTAGCTCGGGAAGTTAAAGAGTTGAGAAATAAACGTGTACCACTAGTTAAAGTGTTATGGAATCGACATGGATCGGAGGAGGCAACCTGGGAGACGGAGGAATTGATGAGATTTCAATATCCGAATTTATTTACAGGTACGAAATTTCGAGGACGAAATTTCCTAAAAGGGGGGGAGAGTTGTAATAGCCTAAATTTTTCAAGTGGTGTCGAATGGTGATTCGAGATCACTAAATCCGACAAGTGAGTAGAAAATATTATTAATTTAGTGAGTATGAGTTAAATGTGAAGTTAGGAAAAAAAAAATTTAATAGTAAATAGTGTACTAGAAAAAAATAATTAGAATCGAATACGAGGTATCGAGACCTCGGAGATTTTAATCTAGCCATAAATATTTTATGAATGCTTATGGAGTGTTAATAAGTTAGTATTAAAGTTTCATCAAGAAATTTTAAAGTTCCGATAGTTAATTGAATAAAAAGGACTAAGTTGTAATAAATGCAAAATTATGAGAAAAGATTAAATAGCTTAAATGATAAAAGAAAGAGGGCTTAAAAGGCAAATAGACCCAATGTCTATTTGGGCTGGACGGCAAGGGAATGAAATCAGAATAAAAATAAGGAGAGGAAAGGGCAAAATTGGAATATTGCATAACTTACTTAATAAAAATAGGACTAAAGTGGAATTATCTAGATTTCTCTTTAGTTTTCTGCACTCTCATCAGCAAAAACACCATAGAAGGGTTTTCCCTAAGCTGGTTTTTCATATTTTTACTGCAAGTAAGTTCAATTCTTGATTATTTCTTGAAATTCTTGTGTTTTTGTGACTTTTATAACTAGGCCCAATTGTTGAATTCATTAGTTTTAGATTTTATGAATGAAGTTGGAAGTTACTATGAATATGTTCTGGAAGTATATGATGATTTAGCATGGAATTATAATTTTAAATGGTTTATATGCTGATTTTATTGAAAGAATTGAATAGAAAGTGAATGTTTGGGACCTAATTTTAAAAGAATTTGAAGTTAGGGTTTTTATGTGGAAATTCTGAATTCCAATGTGTTTGAAATAACTCATAATGATTAGGTAAAGTATTAATTTACAAAAATTAGCTTAATTGAGGGTAATTGATCAAGGACTGAATTGTATGAACTCTGAAATTTGGGGCAAAAATAGAAATCAACACTTTGCACTGAAACAGTTTTGGACAGCAGCAGTAGTCTAACTTTGAAAAATCACCAAAAATTGTAGAAATCGAATTAGAGGATGAATAAAATATTAAATTAAAGCTTATTGAGTCTAGTTTCTTATAGAAGAAACGGTGTAAGCAATAGATTTGTAAATCATGAGATATTTAAATTTTAGTGAAACTGGTTCTGAATGAATTCGTGATCCCCTGTTCTGTCTTTGAAAAATCATTAGAAATTGCACAAAAATAATTGTGGGTTAAAATTTATATGTATGAAATCCTGAATGAGTCTATTTTCAAATGAAATAAATAAGAAGGTCATATGAATTCTGTACGAAGAGTAATTTGATTCGTAGTGAAGAGAGGTCAGAACAGTCAAACAGTAAAACAGAGGAAACTTAAGAATAATCTGGTATTGATTGGCCATACCAAAAATTCTGGAAAAATTATAGTAAAAAGATATATGAGTCTAATTTCAGGAAAAATTAACGGATCTTAATTTGGAGTTCTGTAGCTCAAGATAAAAATAATTTAGTGACTGTGACACGGATAGACAGCTTGAATATCCATACAAGTAAATAGTTAAATTATAAACAATGTTATTTATATGTGGGTTGTAATCATTAAGGATATGAAATAAAGTAAAGGTGAAATCAATACTGATAAGTGAATGATTTCACAATTATAGATCGAGAACCCGAAGCAAGTCGAGGAAAAGAAAAAGTAACTGAGTAGTCCCTGAATTTTCTCAAATTCTGCAAATCGACTCAGGTAAGTTCATATGGCTGAAATTTAATGATTAAATGTAAATTTTATGAATTATATCATGTATGATGAGATATATTGTTGATGAGTTAAGGACAAAATGACAATGCGAAAAGTGATTAAATAATCAAATTGAGCGGAACATCGGATTTGAGTACTTCTGATCAGTGGCAAGTGAAAGTGAAAAGTGGTAGCTTCAGCTACCTGATCAGTGAAAAGTGGTAGCTTCAGGCAGTGAAAAGTGGCAGCTTCGGCTGCCTGATCAGTGAAAAGTGGTAGCTTCGGCTACCTGATCAGTGAATAGTGGAAGTGAAGTACTCAATTTTCCGTAATCGTTCCCTAATTTGATTAAAGATGGTAAGTGACAAAAAGGGCCCAAAAGAGTTAAAGTAAACGAATAAATGGTAGTGAAATTATATGAAAGCACTCACCAAATTGTGGTTCACAGTGTCAATTTAGAAATTGTACGTAATGTATAAGTGTATGAATGTTTGGTAAGATTTATATTTTATGCCTATGAACTTACTAAGTTTCTATAAACTTACTTGAGTGTATTCAATGTCTCATGTAGATTTGACGTATAAATATACGGAGGATCGGATCAACACTGAGGATCACACTATCAAGATTATCCCCTGTAGCTTTTGTAAATTTCCTTTTGATTTATATGGCATGTATATGTTTGATGGTTATATAAATACTAAAACTTGTTTAATGAGTATGAATTAAAGTAAACCGTGATAAATATGCTAAATAATATAATTATAGTAGAAGTATGATGTGGTATCAAATTGGATTGAAATGGACAGATTGTTTGGTTTTAAAATTTCAGGGAAGATTGGATATTTATAAAAAGGGCTATATTGAATTCATAATGAAAATAGTATTAACTCGTTAAACTTAGGTAATGCCTCATACCCTATTCCGGCAACGAATACGGGTAGGGGGTGTTACATTTAGTGGTATCGAGCCTCTGCTTAGCTTGTTCTCTAACAATTGTGATGTATAAAATGTTTAGAAATACATGCCATATAAATCTGTGATAGTGTGATGTGTATGATCCGATCTAATATTTGTTATTTTTATAGATATTTTCCGATTATAAAGATGTCAGATAGACCTGAACGTACTGAGCAGGAAGAAGTTAACAGTAGAATACAAATTTCTGAACAAGCAACAAGCAGTGATGTTCCGATTTCTTTAATGCGAGAGCAAGAATTAAAGAATATGATTTATGGGATTATGAATCAGTGGTATACTTTGAAACGATGCAAGAAAGAAATCGTGCTCACCACCTCCTCCCACCACTCGCTCCATCAAGTGGTACCTCGCTGCTCCTCCACCTCCTACAACGATCGAGTTCGATGAAGCGTTCTCCATTGGAAAGGCTTAGAAAACTTGGGGCAAGAATTTAGGGAAGGACTGATGATGACCCCACAAAGCCGAATCTTTGATTCTGAGTTTGATAAGAATTTTTAAAGAAATGGCTTGCTCACCGGATGATTATTTGAGATGTCTTTGTGTCCCTACCGAAAGAAGAGGCTTTATAGTTGGTGGGAAACGATTGAGGTCAGGTACCAAAGCAGAGAAAATATCTTGGGAATTTTTCCAAAATGAATTTAAGAAGAAATATGTGGGCAGAAGGTATTTAGATAAAAAGAAAAGGGAATTTCTTGATTTACGGCAGGGAAATAAGTCAGTGGCTGAATACGAAAGAGAATTTGTTTACCTCAAAGAAATATGCCCGAGACATTGTACCTCTTCAAGAAGAAATGTGTATCGATTTGAAGAAGGGTTAAATGATGAGATTAGAATGATGATTGGGGGCAATGAAATACGGGAGTTCGTTGTTCACGTCCGATCGTGCTCAAAAGCTCGAAGAAGTATATAATGAAAAATACAATGGGATCGAAAAAGTAAAGAGCCATTCAAAAGAGGTGCTTCTAAGTCATTTTCAGATTTACCGGTAAAGAAATTTAGAGAAGAAAGTAGTCGAACTACATCAGTGCCGGGAAAATTGAGTAGAGGTAAATCAAGACAATCCGATTTCAAGGTATTTGATAGACTGCGCAAGCAAGTATGAGCGGTGTTCGTGATGCTCCTCGACCTAAGTGTCAATATTGTGGAAGACATCATTTCGGTGAATGCAGGATTAAGATGGGTGCTTGTTATAAATGTGGGCTACTCATGATCATCTTATTCGAGATTGTCCCACCGCAAAAAAAAATGAAGTGGAACAAAAAGAGATACAAAGAATCACTCCCCAAAGAAATAGACGTTCGGGCAGAGCGCGTTACTCTGAGGACTACCCGTTCGGGTATGAGAGAGTCAGTTAGTCGATCAGAGAATAGAGCACCAGCACGTACTTACGCCATGCGAGCAAGAGAAGAGGCTACGGCTCCTGATGTAATTGCTGGTACTTTCTATCTTTATGATGTTACTGTTTATGCATTAATAGACCCTGGGTCTACTCATTCATATATTTGTGCTATGCTAGTATCTGAAAAGAAACTTTCTGTTGAGTCTACTGGAATTTGATATACAAGTCACTAATCCATTAGGTCAAAGTGTAACATTAATTTGATATGTCGAAATTGTCTCACGATAGTGAAAGGCTATGAATTCCCACGATTTGATGTTGTTACCCTTTCGGAATTTGATATTATTTTGGGGATGGATTGTTTAATGAAATATGAAGCGGTAGTGAATTGTCGTGATAAACATATCGCTTTTGAAATATCAAACGGGGATGTAATTTCATTGGGTTTGAAAATATGGATGATACTGATTAGAATTATTTCACTTCTTTCTCGCTCGGAGGTTATTACGTAAAGGCAATGAAGCATTCTTGGCCTATATTCTTGATACTCGAGTTCCGATTTAAAGCTCGAACAAGTACCGCAGTGAATGAATTTCCGATGTGTTTCTGAAGAGTTACCTGCTTACCACCCGACGCAGAAGTTGAATTTGCAATTGATGTGATTCCCGGAACAGCTCTCTATCTCAAGAACACCGCATGCAATGGCTCCAACAGAATTAAGAGAGTTGAAGACGCAGTTGCAAGAGTTATTAGATAAAGGGTTCATCAGACCGAGTATGTCGCCTTGGGGTGCACCTGTCTTGTTTGTGAAAAAGAAGGACGGTTCCTTA
The DNA here is from genome assembly GCA_025503065.1 of Gossypium bickii. Lineage (NCBI taxonomy): Eukaryota > Viridiplantae > Streptophyta > Magnoliopsida > Malvales > Malvaceae > Gossypium > Gossypium bickii. The sequence goes on from CP106713.1 coordinate 131,539,236, forward strand.
AGACTGTGTATAGATTACAGGCAGTTAAATAAGGTAACGATAAAGAATAAATATCCTTTGCCTCGTATTGATGATCTATTTGATCAGTTGAAAGGTGCTGCAATATTTTCCAAGATAGATCTTCGATCCGGGTATTATCGATTTGAAAGTTAAAGAGTGTGATGTGCCAAAAAGCGCCTTCCAACCCGTATGGTCACTATGAATTTTTGGTGATGCCGTTTGGTTTAACCAATGCTCCTGCTGCATTTATGGATTTGATGAATCGAATTTTTCAGTCATATTTGGATAGATTTGTGGTTGTGTTCATTGATGATATATTGATTTATTCAAAGACAGAGTCTGAACATGCACAACATTTAAAGATTGTATTACAGATTTTATGGGAGAAACAGCTTGTATGCAAAATTCAAAGAAATGTGAGTTTTGGCTCCGAGGAAGTTGCGTTTTTGGGTCATATTGTATCACCGATGGAATTAGAGTGGATCCAAGTAAGGTTACGGCGTTGATAAATTGGAAAGTTCAAGAATGTTACTTGAAGTACTGAGAGTTTTCTAGACTCGCGAGTTATTATCGTCGATTTGTTAAAGATTTCTCAAGGATTACCTTACCGTTGACTCGATTACTACAAAAAATGTTGAATTTATATGGTCAAGTGAATGTCAGCAAAGTTTCGATCAGTTGAAAAAGATGTTAACAGAGGCTCCAGTGTTGACTCAACCAGAATCGGGTGTACCGTTTGTGGTTTATAGTGATGCGTCTTTGAATGGTTTGGGTTGTGTACTTATGCGATCGGCAAAAAGTGGTGGCATATGCTTCTCGGCAAATCAAACCGCATTTGAGAAGAATTATCCTACACATGATTTGGAATTGCGCAATGATCGTGTTTGCTTTGAAGATATGGAGACATTATTTATATGGTGAGAAATGTCACGTGTATACTGATCATAAAAGCTTAAAGTATTTAATGAATCAAAAAGAGTTAAACCTGAGACAGAGACGATGGTTAGAGCTACTGAAAGATTATGATCTTGTCATTGACTATCATCCAGGGAAAGCAAATGTTGTAGCAGATGCACTTAGTCGAAAATCATCATTATTTGCATTACGGGCATTGAATGCTCATTTATCTATTAATGAAGATGGTTCGTACTAGCGAATTAAAAGCTAAACCTGTGTTCTTTCAACGGATTCGGGAGCTACAAGATGAAGACCCAGAGTTGATGCTGAAACGACAGATGGTTCAAAATGAATTAAGCCCAGAATACTCCATTGATGAAAGTGGTATGTTATATTATCGTAATAGAATATGTGTTCCGAATAATTCAGACTTGAAAAATGATATTTTATCAGAGGCTCACAGTAGTATGTGTTCTATTCACCCGGGTAGTACGAAAATGTATTGTGATTTGAAGAAAATGTATTGGTGGCCCAGAATGAAACGGGAAATCTGTGAATATGTAGCAAGATGTTTAATTTGTCAGCAGGTAAAAGCCGAGCATCAAGTGCCGACAGGGTTGTTACAGCCCATTATGATTCCAGAGTGGAAATGGGAACATGTCACGATGGATTTTGTATCCGGACTACCGGTAACTCTGAAGAAGAAAGATTCGATTTGGGTGATTGTTGACCGATTAACTAAATCAGCACATTTTATTCCGGTCAGAGTAGATTATCCGCTTGAAAAGTTAGCGGAGTTATATGTGTCAGAGATAGTGAGATTACATGGAGTGCCAATATCTATTATTTCAGATCGAGATCCGAGATTTACCTCGAGATTTTGGGGTAAATTACAAGAAGCTTTGGGCACCAAATTAAATTTCAGCACAGCTTTTCATCCCCAGACAGACGGACAGTCAGAGCGAGTGATTCAGATTTTAGAAGATATGTTAAGGTGCTGTATACTTGAGTTTGGCGGCAGCTGGGAAAGGTATTTACCTTTAGCTGAATTTGCTTATAATAATAGTTATCAAAGTAGTATTAAAATGGCACCGTTTGAAGCTTTATATGGAAGAAAATGTAGAACTCCATTATATTGGTCCGAATTAAGTGAGCCAAAACTAGTGGGGGTGGACTTGATTCGGGAAACCGAAGAAAAAGTTCGCATTATTCGAGAATGTCTAAAAGCTGCGTCCGATCGACAAAAATCATATACAGATTTGAAGAGAAGAGATATAGAGTTTAATGTGGGTGATCGTGTATTTTTGAAAGTGTCACCGTGGAAGAAACATTTATGGTTCGGTAGAAAGGGAAAACTCAAATTACGATTTATCTGGGTCCGTATGAAATCATTGAAAGAATCGGTCCAGGTAGCTTATAGATTGGCTTTGCCTCCAGAGCTTGAAAAGATTCATAATGTGTTTCATGTATCTATGTTGAGACAGTGCAGATCGGATCCATCACATGTAATTCCCCATACGTAAATAGAGCTCCAACCCGATATGACCTATTCAGAGAAACCGGTGAAAATTTTAGCTCGGGAAGTTAAAGAGTTGAGAAATAAACGTGTACCACTAGTTAAAGTGTTATGGAATCGACATGGATCGGAGGAGGCAACTGGGAGACGGAGGAATTGATGAGATTTCAATATCCGAATTTATTTACAGTCTGAAATTTCGAGGACGAAATTTCCTAAAAGGGGAGAGTTGTAATAGCCTAAATTTTTCAAATGTGTCGGAATGGTGATTCGAGATCACTAAATCCGACAAGTGAGTAGAAAATATTATTAATTTAGTGAGTATGAGTTAAATGTGAAGTTAGGAAAAAAATTTAATAGTAAATAGTGTACTAGAAAAAATAATTAGAATCGAATACGAGGTATCGAGACCTCGGAGATTTTAATCTAGCCATAAATATTTTATGAATGCTTATGGAGTGTTAATAAGTTAGTATTAAAGTTTCACAAGAAATTTTAAAGTTCCGATAGTTAATTGAATAAAAGGACTAAGTTGTAATAAATGCAAAATTATGAGAAAAGATTAAATAGCTTAAATGATAAAAGAAAGAGGGCTTAAAAGGCAAATAGACCCAATGTCTATTTGGGCTGGACAACAAGGGAATGAAATCAGAATAAAAATAAGGAGAGGAAAGGGCAAAATTGGAATATTGCATAACTTACTTAATAAAAATAGGACTAAAGTGGAATTATCTAGATTTCTCTTTAGTTTTCTGCACTCTCATCAGCAAAAACACCATAGAAGGGTTTTCCTAAGCTGGTTTTTCATATTTTTACTGCAAGTAAGTTCAATTCTTGATTATTTCTTGAAATTCTTGTGTTTTTGTGACTTTTATAACTAGGCCCAATTGTTGAATTCATTAGTTTTAGATTTTATGAATGAAGTTGGAAGTTACTATGAATATGTTCTGGAAGTATATGATGATTTAGCATGGAATTATAATTTTAAATGGTTTATATGCTGATTTTATTGAAAGAATTGAATAGAAAGTGAATGTTTGGGACCTAATTTTAAAAGAATTTGAAGTTAGGGTTTTTATGTGGAAATTCTGAATTCCAATGTGTTTGAAATAACTCATAATGATTAGGTAAAGTATTAATTTACAAAAATTAGCTTAATTGAGGGTAATTGATCAAGGACTGAATTGTATGAACTCTGAAATTTGGGGCAAAAATAGAAATCAACACTTTGCACTGAAACAGTTTTGGACAGCAGCAGTAGTCTAACTTTGAAAAATCACCAAAAATTGTAGAAATCGAATTAGAGGATGAATAAAATATTAAATTAAAGCTTATTGAGTCTAGTTTCTTATAGAAGAAACGGTGTAAGCAATAGATTTGTAAATCATGAGATATTTAAATTTTAGTGAAACTGGTTCTGAATGAATTCGTGATCCCCTGTTCTGTCTTTGAAAAATCATTAGAAATTGCACAAAAATAATTGTGGGTTAAAATTTATATGTATGAAATCCTGAATGAGTCTATTTTCAAATGAAATAAATAAGAAGGTCATATGAATTCTGTACGAAGAGTAATTTGATTCGTAGTGAAGAGAGGTCAGAACAGTCAAACAGTAAAACAGAGGAAACTTTAAGAATAATCTGGTATTGATTGGCCATACCAAAAATTCTGGAAAAATTATAGTAAAAGATATATGAGTCTAATTTCAGGAAAAATTAACGGATCTTAATTTGGAGTTCTGTAGCTCAAGATAAAAATAATTTAGTGACTGTGACACGGATAGACAGCTTGAATATCCATACAAGTAAATAGTTAAATTATAAACAATGTTATTTATATGTGGGTTGTAATCATTAAGGATATGAAATAAAGTAAAGGTGAAATCAATACTGATAAGTGAATGATTTCACAATTATAGATCGAGAACCCAAGCAAGTCGAGGAAAAGAAAAATAAATCGAGTAGTCCCCGAATTTTCTCAAATTCTGCAAATCGACTCGTAAGTAAGTTCATATGGCTGAAATTTAATGATTAAATGTAAATTTTATGAATTATATCATGTATGATGAGATATATTGTTGATGAGTTAAGGACAAAATGACAATGCGAAAAGTGATTAAATAATCAAATTGAGCGGAACATCGGATTTGAGTACTTCGATCGCTGGCAAGTGAAAGTGAAAAGTGGTAGCTTCAACTACCGATCGATGAAAAGTGGTAGCCAATTGCTGATCGATGAAAAAGTGGTAGCTTCGCCGCCTGATCGATGAAAAGTGGTAGCTTTGGCTACCGATCGTGAATAGTGGAAGTGAAGTACTCAATTTTCCGTAATCGTTCCCTAATTTGATTAAAGATGGTAAGTGACAAAAGGGCCCAAAAGAGTTAAAGTAAACGAATAAATGGTAGTGAAATTATATGAAAGCACTCACCAAATTGTGGTTCACAGTCAATTTAGAAATTGTACGTAATGTATAAGTGTATGAATGTTTGGTAAGATTTATATTTTATGCCTATGAACTTACTAAGTTTCTATAAACTTACTTGAGTGTATTCAATGTCTCATGTAGATTTGACGTATAAATATACGGAGGATCGGATCAACACTGAGGATCACACTATCAAGATTATCCCCGGTAGCTTTTGTAAATTTCCTTTTTGATTTATATGGCATGTATATGTTTGATGGTTATATAAATACTAAAACTTGTTTAATGAGTATGAATTAAAGTAAACCGTGATAAATATGCTAAATAATATAATTATAGTAGAAGTATGATGTGGTATCAAATTGGATTGAAATGGACAGGATTGTTTGGTTTTAAAATTTCAGGGAAGATTGGATATTTATAAAAAGGGCTATATTGAATTCATAATGAAAATAGTATTAACTCGTTAAACTTAGGTAATGCCTCATACCCTATTCCGGCAACGAATACGGGTAGGGGGTGTTACACCATGTGTTAGATTCTAATTGATTTTGTCACTTAAGTGTTTATTAATAGTTAAATCGGTCAATGACAGTTTTCATTATCGAAAGTGCCTAATTGATTTTTTTATTTTTTGCTCATTGAGGGATCACTTGAGTGCATTCTTATGAGCTTAATTAATTTTTAATTTTTTTTACTATGGACTTTTTTACCATTAAGCCTAAATATAATAAGTATTTGTCAAAATTCAAAATTTAATAAAAATAAAAGTTATTCAAATGTTAATTTAGTAATATAATAAATAATAAAATATTATTATTTTCAATTTTAAAATTTTTTTAAACTCGTGCTTTATATATATTCTAGAAAATAATTCAAATAAATAAATTTTATATACATATCATATAACCATAAATATATAATATAATAAGCATAGTTTAGTTTTGTTATATACAATAACATCTATATAAAATTTCTTCTTTATATGAATCGAATTTGTATTATGTTATCATAAAGTAAAAATGAATTTATTTATTACATTTAAATAAAATTTATAAAATATCAAGATTATTTGAATTTGTTTCAGCTTGATTGATCCGACCTGATAGAATCTGAAAGTGGTTTTTAATAATGATTTTCAAAGTTTGTGACTTGGAAAATTGTTTGGTGGTGCCTACAACTTTAAGAAGAGTTTTCTTTTTATATAATGCTTAAAACTATTTATAGTTCCTTCTTAACTCATAAATAGGAAGATAATGTAGTTCAACGTACTTGAATCTACGTCATTCTAGATTGACAACGACACTTATACCAATCGAACTAAAACTCAATCAACTATTATAAGAAAGAGTAGTTTTCACTAAGTAGTGGGTGCACTAAATAATTTTTTCCCACTCGTATATTAGTTTCAACTTTAGTATCATCCAAATAAATTTTATTGAAAAAAAAGTTGATAGAGTAAAAATGAATTTATTTATTACATTCAACATAAAATTTATAAAATATCAAGATTATTTGAACTTGTTTCAGCTTGATCTTCAAAGTTTGTGACTTGGAAAATTGCTTGGTAGTGCCTGACAACTTCAAGAAGAGTTTTCTTTTTATATAATGCTTAAAACTATTTATAGTTTTTTCCTAACTCATAAATAGGAAGATAATGTCTTGGTAAATCTTTCGAATCCACGCCATTCTCAGTATTGACAACGACACTTATACCAATCAAACTAAAACTCAATCAACTATTATAAGGAAGAGTAGTTTTTACTAAGTATTGGGTGCACTAAATAATTTTTCCCCACTCGTAGATTAGTTTTCACGTTAGTATCATCCAAATAAATTTTATTGAAAAAAAGTTGATAGAATAATGGAGTGCATGTTTAGCACGCCTGATCGTAACCTGTCAGACAAAAATAATAGAGGGTGACTTTAGGTAAAAGCCGAGGAAGTGTGCCAGAAAGTTGTTATGGATCATTGCTTCTTCTCGGAAACTTCCTTGAAGAATATTTGGATCTATAATCTCAGCCACTCAATAGTTAGTAGTGCAAAAGAGGTCTACACCATAGATTATATGTCCTAGTTTAAAAGCCCGTTCAATATTTGGAAGGGTTTGGAAAACGGGCTTAAGCAAAAATTAGGTCCATTTAAATTTAAGGTCAGAGCTTGATCCTTTATTCAGTTTGTAATGTTTTATATATTGTGTAATTTATAATACATAAAAATTAAGTTTATAGTAATATATAATACTATTATAATATAATTTTTTTTTAAAAAAAGTTAAGATCACTATATATAAAATTATTAATAGAAATTAAAAATAATATAAATGTATTTTCCTTTACCATTTTTTAAAAATTAATATGAGGGCCTAAAATAAGTTTGAGTAAAATTTTAAATTCATATTTTAAATCGGATAGAGCTTGACCAAACATAAGATGTGTTAATATCACGCCTATATATAACCTTAAAAAATTAGTTTATGTATTAATTAAGAATAAATATAATAAATTATTTTATTACATAATAAATATTTAAAATTTGTTTAATGAAATTTTTATATAATAAATAACTACATGTTTTATTATTAAAATTATTATTAATTAATAAAAATAAATATTACATGAATAAAAAAAGTTCATTAATAAACAATTATTTAATAAAATGTATTTATTTATTAACTATATAAATATAAAATAAAATATATGAATGGAACTATTCCAGGACTCCATGACCCTAAGCTGATCATCAGTTATCTTGTCTTTGAACTGGAGTAATGCTTGTTTATCAGTGTCATTTCCTCTAACTACAAGACCTGTTGGAGTTTTTGAGAAAACTTGCTGTAAAAAGAAAACAAGGAAAAAGGAGCAGCATGCTTCAAAATGCTTTTTTGATAGCTCCATCAACTTGAATCGTGATGAGATTGATTTGTTTTGAGAGTGCTTGGTTCATCAACAAGAGCTAGCATGCAATATAAGTAGGCTTCAAACTCTGATATCTCCTGTCAATTGGTTCATGTGTTCCAGCATTGAAAATCACATCACATGCCTACGATTTCTTGGGAATTTGAGCTAAATGCTTCCTTAAGGAATCTGGTTGTCGATTTTTGGGAATTTGGGAATTGGCAAAATAGTTCCGAAATCAAAAGTCGGTTTGTGTCGGTTCGAGCTCATTACAATTTGAACTCGAGAATATTCAAGCTCGAACATATCAAAGTCCTTGAAAAATTTGAGCCCGAGTTGATCCGAGTTTGAAAAAGCTTGAGTCTGAAAGAATTCGAGCTCGAGATATTCCTAAGCTCAAGTCCTAGATAAACTCGATCTAAAACCTTAAAAGTCAAAATATGTTTAAATATTATATAATTATATTAAAAATTATACAAAACATTAAATTGTAAATTGAAATAAATTTTGAAAACATTAATTATTAATTTAAAATATTTTTTAATGCAATTATTATTTATGTATAATAGATATTCAAAGTTAGTAATTATTTAAATTTAATGATTATATAAAATATATAATGATATGAAATCAAATTAAGCCTTACGATGTATCAAATTTGTTAAACTTTTACTTAATGAAAAATTATTTTTGTATGCACTCATTGTACCTATAATTAATAAGAAAAATGAACACAAAAAGCTCTTAAAATAAGTTTTCTTGCTAATTTGTGACATTTTGACTAATATCAACTTGAATTAAGAAACTGATTCAATAACATCTAAAATGAATTGGATAAATAGGTGTCTACATTCAAATAAACTTAAATTTTTGTTTGTCCAAGTTCATGCTAATCGTGCATTTTTAGTATATTTTTATAATTTTTAAGATTTTAGTTTTTTTTTATATATATATGATACGTGATATGCCAATTTTGTAATATAATAAACAATAAAGATTATTTTTAGGATTTTCAATTTAGCATGCTATCTAGGTGGCATACCATGTGTTAGATTCTAATTGATTTTGTCAGTCAAGTAAGTGTTTATTAATAATAGTTAAGTATTTTAAAAGCCTGTTTTAAATTGTCAAGCTCAAATATTTGTCTATTGAGGTTTGATTATGAGTTATTAAAGGGTAAAATGATGAATCAAAATTCAAAAATTTGGGGTTTTTTTCTAAAGGACCAATAAATTCTTAATTAGAATAAGAGGATATTTTTTAATTGATTGTTTTATCACATCGTGATATTTTACATCGTTGAAAGGGCCCATGTGAAAACAATAAGATGATGACAAAATTATCAAAGATTGGGATTCCTTATTTCTGTTCAAGAGCGTATGAATAGTTTCGAGGTTTTGGCTAAATGATTGTTAAATCGTTGCATTAGAACCAAATAGATTTTTATTGATACAATCTCAACTATTATCAGAAATCAATCATTAACCCCATGGATCATTTCGTTTTATGATATAAAAAATATGAGACTTCACTAAGTTGATTCTTAAGAAATCTCGAATCAGACCATTAGTCCTTACTTCAACAAAGGAAGCACAAGCCTATTCATCAGAAAACTTTTGTTGTATTGGTCCCAACTCAATACTAAACAAGTCCAACTGTTACTGAGCAATTTTTGGATGTCAAATGGACATCCTCATAAGGTAATTTTAATGTGGCCGATTTCCTCTCCTTTACAATCAGTTTTGCAACAACACCCACTGCTCTACCTAATTGTCCACCCTGTCCAAGTATGCTTTCTATATTATATATAGTTGTGTCTAAGGGCATATCAATTAAAGTAGATTCTTTTTTTTTTAATCGATCAATTAAAACTCATTCTCAAACTTTACAAGCTTCTTCCAAAGTATATGGATTTATGGATGGAGATATGTCTTGTTAAAAAATAAGCAAGAGTGGAAAAGAATCCATTAAATAAATTACGCATGCCTTTTAAATCAAGGCAAATCATAGTTGGTTTGGCTCAGCCCGTAGAGCGGGCATGAATTTTAACATGCGGACGTGGATTCGAATCTCATGGTTAACGTTTTTAAATTCTTTGATTCTTATTTCACTTCTCTGTCGCCCCTAATCTCTCCGGTACTTTCCCTAATAAATTTTAACTTTTTCTCATCTATAAAATCCAACTAAAACTCTATGATAAAAGAAAAGCCCAACTAAAACTCTTATCATCTTTCAACAATTTTAATTAAAATAAAATACAAACCCAACTAAAAGCTTATGATAATTTTAGTTAAAATAATCAAAATACTTTCATCTGTATTATTTATTACTTTCGAGAGTTTTAATATAAATAAATCTTTTAATTGTTTCGATTTAATCTTAACTCTAACTTATTTGAGTTCAGTTCCAAGTGTATTATTGATCTATAAATAGTCAATCGATTCATTCGTTTTTTATCATATCAATTTATAAAAGTTCTGTTTTCCTTTTTCCAATGATGAATTTCAAAAGTATAACGTTTTTTGCTGTGCTTCTGTCTTGCGTTTTGGTCTCAAAAGCTGAAAAAGTTGAAGTTGTGGTTGAAGGAGCAACTTCCATTGCTCAAACAGATGAAGATTTTATTTGTGTTACCCTTGATTGGTGGCCTACAAATAAGTGTGATTACGATCAATGTCCGTGGGGTCAAGCTGGGCTTTTTAATTTGGTAATTTTCTTTTGTGTTTTTAGTATATATTGATTAAAGACTATTTATTTACTTAGATGTTTATTTATTTGTATTATATGTTCCATATGTAGGATTTGAAGAACAAGATTCTTGAAAAGGCTGTAAAAGGTGAGTATTGGAGTTAATCTAATGAATGTTTTATTTACTAGTTTTATTTTTTTATTGATATGAGCAGCTTCTAATATGCTAATTAATGTTGGTGAATAAATTATGGTTTCAGCATTTCATCCTTTGAGAATTAGAGTTGGAGGTTCGTTGCAAGATCAAGTGGTGTACAATGTTCGAAATAATATTGAGAATTGCCAACCATTCCAAAAACAAGACAAGGGCTTCTTATTTGGTTTCTCCATCGGATGTCTTGACATGAAGAGATGGGATGAACTCAATGAGTTTTTCAATCAAACTCGGTATAAATTTATGACATATATGTTATTTTAAAATAATAATTATGATGTGAGCTATTCATATTATTTTTATGTTGCAGAGCTAAAGTTACATTTGGTTTAAATGCTCTTATTGGAAGAAAAGAGTCTGAAACTGAAAAGACTCTTTGGGTTGGTGATTGGTATTCACATAATGCTCGAGATCTCATGAGTTATACAATTTCCAAAGGATATAAAATTGACTCTTATGAATTAGGTATTTGATTAATATCAATATTTTTATGTTTTCAAATTAGTTTATATACGATTGACTCTTATCAAATGCAATTTTCTTTTCATTTTTTTAGGAAATGAATTGTGTGGAGTAGGAGTTATTGCTAGGATCGAAGCTAAACAATATGCAAAAGATATGGCAACACTTAAAAATCTTGTAAAAGAGATGTATCCAAATCCTAAAACTCAACCTAAGATTTTAGGCCCGGGAGGTTTCTATGACAAGAAATGGTTCGATACTTTTTTGGATGCTTCAGGACATGACGTTATTGATGGAGTTACACATCATATTTATAATCTTGGACCCGGTATCTACCTATATATCAATTAAAATATTTTTTATTATTTATTGTTGTTCCATGATTTGTTTAATTTTATTGATGATTAATGCAGGTAATAACCCAGATGTGGTTCGTCGTGTCCAAGATCCATTTTTCTTAACTCAAATTGCTCAAACATTTAAAGATGTTTCAAATGCTATTGACAAATTTGCACCATGGTCTGGTGCATGGGTTAGTGAATCGGGTGGAGCTTATAACAGTGGCGGCCAATTAGTGTCGTATACATTTGCATTTGGCTTTTGGTAAGTGCTTTTCAAATATTTTGTTAGTTTGTTATCTTTAAGGCCTTGTTAAAATCTAATGATTAACTTATGACTCCAACAGGTACTTGGACCAATTGGGAATGACGTCAATTTATAACCACAAAGTTTATTGTAGACAAGCTTTGACCGGGGGCAATTACGCTCTTCTTAATACTACTACATTCATTCCTAATCCAGATTATTACGGGTATCTTTCATATATTTCCCATTGTATTTGTTATTAATTTCATTTGTTTTAATTTCATTTGTTAAAATATTTTTTGCAGTGCACTTTTGTGGCATAGAGTTATGGGGAGTAAAGTTCTTTCTGTCACGCATAAGGGTTCTCCATATTTGCGTGTATACTCTCATTGTGCCAAGAAGGAGGTAATTTTTATTATTTTGGTTGACTCAATTAATTTTAAATTAAATTTTTATTTATTAAATTTTTGTTTGTTTGCAGCCTGGGGTTTCTTTTGTTTTCATCAACTTATCCAAAAACACCTCTTTTGAAATCGATCTTTTCCATGATCTAAATTTAAATGGTGGGAGTCCAAATTTTGAATTTAAAGGAGATAAAGAGCGAGAAGAGTATCATTTGACTCCAAAAGATGGGAACATCTTAAGCAGTGTTGTATTGTTGAATGGAACCCCATTAGAACTTTCAGACTCGTTGGAGATACCTGAGTTGAAGCCGAAGCTTGTGGATGGTTCGAAACCCATTAGCATCGCTGCTCATTCAATCGCATTCGTAACCATAAGAGATTTCAATGCCCCTGCGTGTTCTTAGGATTTTATTTCTTTTAGGCACAAAATTTATTGATTTTTTTCGTAGGCCAACTTAGGATTTTTGGTTTTTGAGGAACAATTATTAATTTTGTTCATTAGGTCACTTTAGGTTATCATGTTCAATTTATTTATTTATTTATTCTTTCTGATTAAAATAAAATATTCTTTTATTATTATTCTGCTATTCGTTTCTTTTTCTCTTTTATTTAACCTATAATTATGTTTAAGAACAATTTCATCGAAGATTTTAAGCAAAAGTTTGGAATAAAGGTTATGAGTATACATATTTACAGTATTGTATAGTCATTATTAATATTGTATTACAACAAATTAATCAAAAGAAATCAGGAATTACTAGAAAGCCTTCACTAATATAACTTTAGAAAGCCTTCACTAATATAACTTTCTACTTTCGCCAACATCGTCTAGCACATGGAGAATTGTTTTTGTCTTGTCCTTACCTTGCCTTTTTTACTATTCTTAATTAAATAAATAAAGATTGTTTTCGGCTTATTAAACCAGACTTATCTGCTTAATTCTGGCAGCTTTTTGTACCAATCTGAGATATGACAAGATTATATGATTGAAATTTCTTTAGGAAGACCTTTCCGTTGTCGTTGCATCCCAAATAAAACAAGCATTATGTGTTTGGCACATTCCCATAAAAAAAAAATTGATGAACTTGAAAGCTGGAAAGTGAAATAAAATTTTGACACTTTGTTGGAATAAAAAATCATTTGATTTGATGTTTTTTACGATATAAAAAGGAGATTAAGGGTTGTAATTGAGCTGAGTTAAAGTTATAAAAAGCTCCACCTCAATTCAAATTTAATGTTCTCAAATGTAGCACAACTTTTAAATTTTGGACTTGATTCGAAATAAAAATCAAACTAGCTTGATTATACTTAATTATACTTGTTTATCTAGTACAAAATAAGTTAAATTTCATACTTGGTTGAGTTCATGGAAAATGGAAGCTTGGAAGACTGGTTGCATCCACTTATTGGCATGAATGAACCAGAGACGGTGAGAAACCTAAACTTCTTCCAAAGAGTAAGTGTGGCCATAGATGTTGTTCATGCCCTCGAATATCTGCACCATCATTGTGAAGAACCAATCATTCATTGTGACCTCAAGCCAAGCAATAGTCTACTTGATCAGGAAATGGTTGGTCATATAAGTGACTTCGGCTTATCAAAAATGATTTCTACGGACAGACTTAACTATTCTGCTAATAAATCAAGCTCCCTTGGACTAAGAGGAACTATTGGTTATGCCGCACCAGGTAATTTCAATTAATTAATTTCTTCCATTATTTCATAGCAAAACATACAATCTAAGAACACTTTTTCGTATATTAAGAGGGTTTCCCTTTGTAGTTGTAAGCACCAATTTTGGCCCGGGTCTTTAACCCAGGGCCCAATACCCGTATAAAAAGCCAAAAAATAAAAAATAGACAAAATTAACAGATAAAAATAAAAACCATTAACAGTCCAATTATCAACAGTCCAGTTACAAAACCAAAAACCAAACCCAAATTAAACCATCTTTAAACCAAACAGACCCCATCAACCCGAGGCCCAAGACCAGCTAGGACCCAATTACAAAATAACCCAAAAATCTGAAAGGCCCAATAGGCCCGAAACCAAAGATGACCAGAAAGAGCTAGGGTTTTGGAACCCTAGCAGCGCCGCGCGCGTGTAGACACGCGCTCCTCCACCAGCGCCGCAGCACCCACGCGCGCACCATCGCCGGTCTCCACCTCTCTCTGTCCCCCGCAATCTGCAACAAAACAAAAAACGACAGATCCACAAAACAAAAGGCATTTTTTTCTTTTCTTTTCTTTTTATTATTTTCGATTGGCTATAAAGCCAAGAAAAGAAACTGTAACAAGGACCTTTTTTTGGTCTCTTGGGAATCAATCAAAAAAACAGAGAAACATAACAAAAAAATCAAAAAAATCGAGTCTCATATCAGATCAAAGGTACTCTCAATTTCATTTTCTTTATTTTCATATATCCGTAAATATCTAGATAAATACATAAAGATAAAAAATAATAAATAAAAAGGGAGGAGAAAACTTACCTGTTTTGGGGCGGTGGCCGGCGACGGCAGACGGAGACATTTGGGGCGGCAGCGCAGGGCTAAGGTTAAAACCCTAGCAGAGAAAGGGAAACCCTCCCCTTGTTTTTTTAGAGCGCATCAGAAATGAGAAAAAAAAAGAAGAAATTTTTATTTATAGGATAGGCCGAACGACGTCGTTTAGGGCCTGTGCCATTGGCTCCAAAACGACGTCGTTTTAAGCCTCTGACCCGGCTACCCGACCCGCTCCAGGTAGGATCCGCGCATTTTGTAGAAAAAGGGCAATTTACGCGCGCGATCCTCTCACGTTTCCATGATTTTGCAATCAAGTTCTTCCGTTTTTTTAATTTTTGCCCCTTTATTCCTCGTCGTTTCTAATCAGGTCCTTAAGCGAACGCTGCGTTGCGAATTGTGGGATTTATTGCCATATTGGTCCTCATTGGTCGCGCGCATGTTACATATTAGCCCCTAACCCCCTTTCAACTTTAATTTATTGTTGTTTTAACCCCTTTAATTTTATTTTGATTACGACTTAGTCTTCGTTTAACTAACATTAGTATTATTATTATATTTTTATGCACTTATTTTACTATTATTTTATTTCACTAAATTTTTGTTATTATTATTATTATTTGCTTTATTTTTCTCTTATGTTATTATTTCTATTATTATTATTGTACTATTGCTGTATATATGTATTTTATATCATTTTATTATTATTACTATTATTACATTATTATCGTATTACTATTATATTGTATATATTTTCTATTACTACTATTATTATTACTACCTTATTATGTGGTATATATTATTATTATTATATTGTTGATATTATTAATATGTATATATGTTTACTCTTATTATTATTATTACTAATTATCATTATTATTTTTATTATTATCATTATATTATTTTATTATATATTTTCTATTACTACTATTATTATCACTATTATTATTATTATTGTTTATTTACTTGTACATACTAACTTTATCACTATTATTGTTACTAATTCCACCATTATTGACTTCAATATCATATATCATGTGTATTATGTATGCCAAATTAAGTTTACACCATTATTATTCATCGCATGACCCTATTCACGTTTTGAATAACGTTTTCTTTTTAAAACATAACCTAGTTTTTTTTTTATCAATTTCACCCCAAAAAAAAATCATTAAAATTCTTTAAATAAGGCAATATTCCGTGTTTGGAAATTCGAGGGACCGTGCCCTATGTGTTGGGTGTCGATTCTCTTGCTTAACCAAATAATTGAATAACCTTTTATTATTTTAATAAATGAGTCTTGGGGATTGAGAAACGACCTTGGATTTGAGGATTGAAATTATCGTGTCCTACGTATTGGATGTGATATTTGGTCCCTTCGAAACAAGGAAATCTTAATATTCAATTTTAAGAAGACTCAAACATTTCCAAAAAAGACCCAAATTTCTAAATTTTTAAACTTTCGATATTGGGACATCAATTAATCAATTCGGTACCAACTTTGGGCGTTGCGAGGGTGCTAATCCTTCCTCGCACGTAACCGACTCCCGAACCTATTTTCTCGAATCTTCGTAGACTTAAAAATACTGTTTTAGTAAACCGAAATGTTTTATTAAAACAAAGGTGATCCGATCGCACCTAATAAATGGTCGGTGGCGACTCCCGTTTTATCCTTTTTTGAAGCCCAAGGTCGATACCCGTTTTTGTCAAAAAATGGTTACGACAGTAGTTATTTCTATATGTAATTTGTGATGAATTAATTGCAGAATATGGCATGGGAAACGAGCTGTTGTCAACGAAAGGTGATGTGTATAACTTTGGCATTCTTTTGCTGGATATGTTTACGGGAAAAAGGCTGACCGATGAAGGGTTCAAAGAAGGTTTAAGTCTTCACAATTTTGCTAAGGCAGCTTTGTCCAAACGAGTGATTGACATTATAGATCCCATTCTTCTTCCAGAAAGAGTCAAATTAGGAACTCTCAATGAAAATAGCCTAGGGATTGATATAGATCTTCGATGCTTGAATTCAATATTTGAAATCAGACTGTAGGAACTAAGAAAACAGAATAAGAAATTTTGACTGAAACTTAAGCTTTAAGCTTCGATGTCTTGCTGCACAAACAAGAAAATTCAGCCTAAGCTATATGAACAAAATGCTTGAGTGAAAACCAAAAGGAAGAAGAATTTGCTGAAAGATTTCATCACCATTTCATTGAAAGCACAATATGGCATTACATATACCAAGCAATCAGCTTGTCAAAATGAAAATGTTAGCTAAACACATACCTAATTCCACTAACTATGTCTTGAAACTTATAAAACCTTGCTTGCACTCTTGGTAAAGTTGATTTATCAATCTATCAGCACCAAATTACATCAAGCATGTCACTAACCTATTTCTAATCTAACTAAGAAACAAAACATTGTTGAAAAGTAATAAAACAGCAGCATATGCTTCAGCTGCAACTTGCATGGCTCGAACTGTCTTGGGCTGCATGTAAGCCATCTGCTAACACTCCTCCTTGGCTTGCATGCTGCAGACTCCCAACTTGGTTCTCAAATTCTTGAACCTTGACACACAAATAGGCTTTGTCAAGATGTCTGCCAACTGATCTTCAAAACTGCAATGAACCAGTCTAATTTCTTGAGATTGTTCTATTTCCCTAACACAATGGAACTTGATTTTAAAGTGCTTTGTTTTCCCATGAAACACAGGATTCTTTGCAATTGCAACAGCAGATTAGTTATCACATTTGATCTTTGTTACTTCTCTTTGATGCAAGTTCATATCTTCCATGATCTTCCTTAACCAAATTGAGCAACAACAGCAGATTAGTTATCACATTTGATCTTTATTACTTCTCTTTGATGCAAGTTCATAGCTACATACTCTGCCTCAGCTGTTGATTGAGCAACAACAGTTTGCTTCTTTGAACTCTGACAAAAAATGGCTGAACCAAGGGTAAACAGATACCCTGAGGTGTTTTTCATATCATCTATCAATCCTACCCAGTCACTGTAAGCAAAACCAAGGAGCTTCATGCTGTCAACCTTGGTAAACATCATCCCAAAGCTCAGAGTACCTTCGATGTACCTGAGAATTCTCTTACCAGCTTGAAAATGGTTCACATTGCAGCAGTGCATGAACCTGGATAGGAGGCTGACTGCAAACATTATGTTTGGTCTTGTGGCTATCAAGTACAGCAAGCATCCAACTAAGCTCCTATATGTTGATTCAGCTACCTTCTCGAAATCACCCTGGCTTGTTAGCTTTTCTCCAATAGCAACTAGAGTGCTGGTTGCTTTACAATTCTGCATGGAGAATTTGTTCAGAATTTTCAAGGCAAAAGCCTTTTGGCTTAAGAAAATCCTTTGTTGAGTCTGAAATAATTTCATACCAAGAAAATAGGTCATTTCACCTAAACCTGACATTTCAAACACGCTCTCCATTTTTCCTTTAAAATCAGTCAGCATAGCATTGTTTCCTCCTGTCACCACCAAGTCATCCACATACAAGGAGACTATAAGCAGTGTTTCATCACCTTCCTTCTTCACATAAAGTGTTGGCTCATCGATGCTTCTCTCTCGAACCCCAAGCTTACTAGGTAGGTGTCGATTACACATATACCAGAGCCCTAGGTGCTGTTTTTTAGTATATTTTTATAATTTTTAAGATTTTAGTTTTTTTATACATGGTACGTGACATGCCAATTTTGTAATATAATAAATAATAAAGATTATTTTTAGGATTTTCAATTTAGCATGCTATCTAGGTGGCATACCATGTGTTAGATTCTAATTGATTTTGTCACTTAAGTGTTTATTAATAGTCAAATCGGTCAATGACGGTTTTCATTATTGAAAGTGCCTAATTGATTTTTTTTTTTTTTGCTCATTGAGGGATCACTTGAGTGCATTCTTACGAGCTTAATTAATTTTTAAATTTTTTTACTATGGACTTTTTTACCATTAAGTCTAAATATAATAAGTATTTGTCAATATTCAAAATTTAGTAAAAATAAAAGTTATTCAAATGTTAATTTAGTAATATAATAAATAATAAAATATTATTATTTTCAATTTTAAAATTTTTCCAAACTCGTGCATTATATATATATATTCTAGAAAATAATTCAAATAAATAAATTTTATATACTTATCATATAACCGTAAATATATAATATAATAAGCATAGTTTAGTTTTGTTATATACAATAACATCTATATAAAATTTCTTCTTTATATGAATCGAATTTGTATTATGTTATCATAGAGTAAAAATGAATTTATTTATTACATTCAACATAAAATTTATAAAATATCAAGATTATTTGAACTTGTTTCAGCTTGATCTTCAAAGTTTGTGACTTGGAAAATTGCTTGGTAGTGCCTGACAACTTCAAGAAGAGTTTTCTTTTTATATAATGCTTAAAACTATTTATAGTTTTTTCCTAACTCATAAATAGGAAGATAATGTGCTTCAGCGTACTCGAATCCACGTCATTCTGTATTGACAACGACACTTATACCAATCAAACTAAAACTCAATCAACTATTATAAGGAAGAGTAGTTTTTACTAAGTATTGGGTGCACTAAATAATTTTTCCCCACTCGTAGATTAGTTTTAACGTTAGTATCATCCAAATAAATTTTATTGAAAAAAAGTTGATAGAATAATGGAGTGCATGTTTGTACGCTTTGATCGTAACTTTGTCGGACAAAAATAATGAGACGGTGACTTTAGGTAAAAGCCGAGGAAGTGTGCCAGAAAGTGTTATGGATCATTGCTTCTTCTCGGAAACTTCCTTGAAGAATAATTGGATCTATAATCTCAGCCACTCAATAGTTAGTAGTGCAAAAGAGGTCTACACCATAGATTATATGTCCTAGTTTAAAAGCCCGTTTAATATTTGGGAGGGTTTGGAAAACGAGCTTGAGCAAAAATTCAGTCCATTTAAATTTAAGGTCAGAGATTGATCCTCTGTTCAGTTTGTAATGTTTTATATATTTTGTAATTTATAACAAATAAAAAATGAAGTTAATATTCACTTATTAAGTTTGTCACTTTGGCACGTTTCTCTCTGCCGTTCTTGGCACGGTTTTTTTAGGGTTTTCGTTTTATTCCTATTTTCTTTGTTATAGATTGCGTCTCTTTTCTTGATCGTGAATTTCTACTTCTAGTCTGTGGTGGTAAAAGGGGCTGATTCGTAGGAAGTAATGGAAATCGGTATTGCAGATTTGAATCTAAATGATGGGGAAGATGAGGCTTTTTCTCTGCCAGAAAAATTAGAAGAACAATTTTCTGCATATAATTTCTGTTTGGTGGGCTGTTTCCTTACAGGTAGTGTGGTCCATTTTCCAGCTAATAGAAATACTTTGGCAAACATTTGGCATCCACTGGAAGGGGTGCAAATATCGGATCTGGGGGAAAGACGTTTTCTCTTCAAAATTTTCAACGAGATAGATATTTCACGGGTAATCACTGGTGCTCCTTGGACTTTTAATAACCATCTCCTGATTTTCCATTGGGTTCAAGAGAATGAAGACCTGATGTCTATCCCTTTGGTGTATGCAGATTGGTGGGTTCAAATTCATGACTTACCCCCAGGTTTCTTTAGAGATTCAATGGCGGTTCAGTTTGGAAATTTTATTGGCAGATTGTTAGAACATGATACAAAGCAAATCCTTAATGGGTATAGAAATTTTATGCATATCCGTGTGCAGATTGATGTGCGAAAACCTTTTAAGTGTAGGAAAAAAGTTATGATTGCTGAATCTAAGTTCTCGTATGCAAATTTCAAGTATGAGAAATTAACATTGTTTTGTTTCTTATGTGACTGCCTGGGCCATGTGAGAAATTTTGTCCGATGAGATTATGTATTGGAGCATAGGAGGTTGAATTTGGGTGGGATCTGACACTGAGGGTGATCGTTGTTTGTCAGAATTTTAAATTTATAATAAATGAGAATGATCGAACCTGAAAACTAGCTATGACAACGATTGAGGCAAGTGCACCTATCGAACAGTAGTATAGCTTAGGCAAGACCGGATTGTCGAACCCAAAGAAACTAAAAGTACTAATACTAACTTTCCTTTTATTATCTAGCCTAAAATAAATGAAGTTGTTGTTTAGTCTAAATTTAACTAACTACTAAGCTAAAGACGCAAAGACAAAAAGAATGAATTGGGGAAATACTATTGGGAAAACTCAGTTGATTAAGACGATACTCTTAGGAAGAATCCACCTAGACTTCACTTGTTATCTAACACTGAACCAGACGATTTATTCATTTGACTTGATCCGTAGGATTCCCTAATGTATATTAGACCCTCTTTCAAGGCGAATAACGTCTAACCCTAGGTTGATAAATTGAAATCTCTTTCTAATTAAAACCCATATAATCCCATTAACTCGATCTATGGACTCACATATTAAGTTTCACCCTAATCCAGCAAAATCTCGTCACCCTATCTCTAGGCGTGCGATCAACTCCGCTTAATTATGCTAGATCTACTCTTAGGCAGATATCCCGGAAATATCAACACAAGAATTAAGAACACATAATTAAGAACAAGTCAAATATTTATCATTTAGTTCAGCAAACGATAACAAGATTCATCTTAGGTTTCATCCCCCTCAGGTATCTGAGGGTTTAGTTCATAACAATAAAAGAAAACATCTCAAAAGAAAAGATAAAACAAAACATAAGAAATCCCTAAAACCGCCTGAAGGAATTGAAGGAGAGATCCGCCGTCTTGAGTAGAATTCCGGCTTCTTGAGATGGATTAACTGGCTATCTTTGAGTGTTTCCCACAAATCTGTCCTTTTCGGCTCGGCTCCTTGGCCTAGCTAACCGCCCCCTTCTAGGTTATACTTAGGGTGTTTATATAGGCTTTTGAAATAGGTTTCTTTGCCCCTAAGTATCCTTTTTTGAGTGAAACTGCTCTTCTCCACGACAGGGACACGGCCATGGCACACGCCCGTGTGAATCGTGGCCAGGCCGTGTTCGGACTTTTAATGAGGCACGACCGTGTGGTCTTGGGCCCAGGCCTTTTTGATTTTTACTTTGGCCCAATTTGGTCCGTTTTAGGCCCGTTTCTCGTTCTTTCCATCCTTCGGTGCTTTACTGAGTATAAAACAAGAAAAGAAAGGATTAAGAGTGTAACGACCCAAAATCCGTGGGCACTGAAAAAAATGTATTATCGGGCCTCCGTCTTAATAAATCGAGTTGGTAAATAATTATTAGGAGTAATTATGAGTCTAATAGTGTGATTAGTTAGATTTTTATTTAATAAATTTAGCTTAATTTAAAGTAATTAGGAAAAAGGATCAAATTGAATAAAGAGTGAAAGTCTAAATATAGATTAAAAGAAAGCAAAAAGGGCTAAAATGGCAATTAAGCCATTTAGAATAAGTTGAGGTGGCAAATGATGATAAAAATCTAAGATTTTTATTGTTTTATTATATTAAATTATAATGTATATCATTATTGTATAGTTTTATATTAGATATATATTATATTATTTTAATATAAAGTAGATAAGAACAAAAAATAAATAAAATAAAAGAAAGAAGAAAGTAGCAGAAGCTTTCGACACAGAGAAGAGAAAGAAGAAAAGAAAAATAACAAGGGAGAAATAGGAATTTTAAAGCTTGAAGTTTAATTAGGTAAGTCAATTAAGTCTTATTTTCTTAATTTTTGATGTTTTAGAAGCTTTTAAGCCAGATTTTGATGAAACTAAGTTGATATTTTGAGAGTTTATAGGTTTTTAAGTATAGCTGATGTTGAAGAAAAAAAAAAGAGATGAATTAGAGGTTAAATTGAATGAAATTTAAGTTAGAATTAGTAAAAGGATTAAATTGTAAAGTAAGTTAAAAGTTTTGTATTACAGGGATTAATTTGGAAGAAATTATAAATTAGGGTTTTATTAAGAATATTAGACAGTCATGTTGAATATGGAAGGAATTTAAGTAGAAACAAAGCATGAATTAAGTTAAGAAAATAAGTAAACTTAATTAGGATTTAATCACAAAATAAGTCATAAGAAAACAGTTTTAGGACAGCAGCAGAAGAGTAACTTTGAAAAATCACCAAAAATAGTAGAAATGGAAGTAGAGGTTGAATAAGATATGAAATTAAACCTTATTGAGTCTATTTTCATATGAAAGAAACAGAGAAAGCAAATAAATTCTGTATTTTGAGATATTTAGATTTTTGTGAGACTGGTTCAGAGTGATTTCGAGATCCCCTGTTCTGACTTGTAAAAATCATTAAAAATTGTATAAAAATAATTGTGGAACATAATTTATATGGTTAGATTCCTTAATGAGTATATTTTTAGAATAAACAAACTAGAACATCATTTGAATTCTGTACAAAAAGATAATTAAATTTTAGTAAAGAGTGGTCAGAACTGTCAGACAACAGAACATGGGTGATTTTAAAGAATAAACTGTACTAATTGGCTAAATCAAAAATTCTGAAAATTTTATGAAAAGAAGATATATGAGTCTAGTTTCATATATGAGTCAAGTTATAGATAATTTAATGACAATGACTCAGGTAGACAGCCTAGGAAGAACTTAGAAGTAAATAATAGAATTGTGTATAAAGAATGTGGAATGAAGAGGAAGAGTAGGAATTGAATAAAATTTAATTATTTATTGTAATTTAATGTTGCAATTAATAATGCAAATTATAATTATTTTCTTAGCTAAAAAGGAACTTGAGGCATCGACCCACAAAGGAAAGGAGAAGGTTACCAAGGAATAATCAAGCAAATTCGGGTTTGTATTACTATAATTCAAATTATTTATTATTTAATGTTAAATTTAAATTACGTGTATGGTAAGTAAATAATAAGGTAAGTGACTTTATTGAATTGAATTTGAAACATTGAACTGACTGAGAAATATGTGTTAGTATTGAATTATATTGTGGTTGGTGATTGGAAAAGTGTATTTGATATTGAAATTGAATTTGTTATGAAAATGAAAATGAAATTGAGAACTGAAATACCCTATTAACTAGTCGGGCTGAGTTGGATATAATTGGCATGCCATAGGATATGGAAGAGTACGGGTTTTTGTTGGCTTACTGATCAGGCACTTATGTGCCAACTCATCATTATTCTTATCGTTTCCGATTTGACACTTTGTGTGTCGATATCTTTATCATTATTCTGATTTCAGACTTTGTGTGTTGAATACGATATTATTCTTATTCTTGATTCAACACTTTGTGTGTTGTATACTGTGTACCGTTAAGGCACAATGTGCCGTACTGGTGTGTGGGTTGGAATCCGTGTATCCGTCGAGTCCGAGTCAAGTTAATAGGGACAATGAAATAAATTCATTGATAAAACTGAATTTGAAAGATATGGCATATGAAAAATGTGAGAATTGAAATATAGAAATCAGAATTGTATGTATATATATATACATATAAGATTAAATTGTTTATTAAGTGATGATAATTGTAATGTAAAAGCATGTGTACGATTTAATGTAATTAGTTATAAATTAAATTATAGTGATACCACTTGAGTATATGCATACTCGTAGACGGTTGTTTTCCGTGCCCGGTTTGTAGAAGTCAAATCTGGAACCAAAGATCCGGCAAGACCCGACTTCAGCAAACTTTTGGTGATGTATATTTTCTTTTGGTAATGTGGCATGTATAAGGATTGTTATGTTTTGAATATAAATGGTAAAAAAAATGTTAGTATTACAAGTCTAAGAATTATAATAAAAGAAGTTTATCTATTTTAATTTAATTAGTACATTGATAAATTTAAATTGATATTATATTGATTGAGTTTGAATAGAAGATGTTTAGAATAGAAAATAAATATGTGAAATGAATTTATTGAATTGGTTATTTTTGAAATAAATATGATTTTAATTGCAGGGGATTTTATGTGAAAATAAGCAGAAATGCTGCTAAAATTTATACAATAAAAAAAACAATAATAATAATAAAAATTTTGGAGTACTTAAACAAGTCTCGTTCACTTTTAGTACATACTTTAGACTTCGAATGTTCATTGTAGGGACTTAGTTATTAGATTATACTATGAACGTTATTTTATTTTAAAATTATTTGTAAATTGTCCGATATGTCCGGTAATGCCTCGTAACCCTGTTCCGTGATGGTTTAAGGTTAAGGGATGTTACAAAGAGCACCTTTTTACATAAATCAAGGGATAAATCATCCAAAAGTATGCTAAATGTGGGATTAAAATATGTTACTTTTATGGTTTATCAGAGGGATCCGACGAGGAAGGCTTCCACAATTAACAGCATCTGGCTAAGGGATGAGAGAGATAATGGACGCTTTGGAAAGGCTCGAATCAGACAACAATATAGCCATAATTCAAGTCAAAATCAAGGACGTAAACTCTGGGGGATGAAACCTAATACGGATCTTGTTATTGTTTTCTGAACTATATGATAATTACTTGATTTGTTCTTAATTATGTGTTCTTAATTCTTGTTTTGATATTTCAGGATATTAATTCAAGTATTGATGTGCTTAGGTAGAGGAGGAATATTCCCTGTTTAAGAGTAGATCTAGCATAGTTAAGCGGAGTTGATCGCAACCCTAGAGATAAGATGACGAAAATCTGCCGGATTAGGGTCAAACATAATATAGGAATCCATAGATCGAGTTAATGCAATTCTAGGGGTTTTAATTAGAAAGAGATTTCAATTAATCAACCTAGGGTTAGACGTTAGTAGCCTCGAGAGAGGTATTAGTATAAATTAGGGAATCTACGGATCAAGTCAAGTGAATAAATCGTCTGGTTCAGAGTTAGATAACAAGTGAAGTCTAGGTGGATTCTTCCTCGGGTATTGTCTTAATCAATTGGTTTTTCCCACAAGTATTTTCTCAACTCATTCTCCTTGTCTTAGCCTCTTTAGCTTAGTAGTTAGTTAATTTTAGATTAAACAACAATTCCCTTAATCCTTAGGCTAAATAATAAAAAGAAAGTCAGTATTAGTACTTTTGGTTCCTTTGGGTTTGACAATCCGGTCTTGCCACTAAGCTATACTACTGTTCGATAGGTGCACTTGCCTCAATCGTGGTGATAGTTAGTTTCTAGGCTCGATCATTCATTATATAAATTTTAAGACTCTCGACACGCGATCAATACTATATGTGCATCAAACAAAATTTGTTACAGCTCCCTATACGTGATTGGGATGGGCGCGAATTGAGATTTTTCTGAGTTCGGTCTTGGATTGGGATATTGCCTTGAGGAGACCTGATGGCTAGTAGTTGACTGGCCTGTCGTATTCGGTTTTGAATAACCCTTGCTATACATACTTGTGTTATTCGCCTCATTTTCTTTTTTCTTCAGGGCCCTTAAAGTATTAACTTGGGAGTTCCAGTCTCGCTTTTTCCTTTTGTAACGGTCTTTACATTGTTTTGGGATCTCCACACTAGCCTTTCTTGTTTCTTCTATACTTGCTAGATCAATGACAACGGGATTGGTTGGATTGCCCCCTGGATTGGGACCTGAGCCTATCGAGTATTTTATTGGTGTTGACTTACCGGCCTGATGTTGTTGGGGTCTGATAGTAATGGGCACCCCTTTCGGATGCGCGTCTGGTTGAGTCTGGACGCTTATTAGAGTAAAACTTGGGGGATAGACGAGGTCTTCATTTTCATCCCCACTGTTGACTACTGGGCCTTTCCTCTCTTCAAGCCCTTCGGCTAGTAACTGACTTAACTGGCCAATCACATTCTTTTGGAATTCTAACATTTGATCCCGCATATCTTGTTGAATTTTGGTCAATTGCTCTTGCATCTGTATTTGCCATTGCTCTAATCTCTCTAACCTTTGTTCCATGTTTTCCAGGTTAACTTCTCCTTCTCTCTCTCTCTCTCTCTCTCTCTCTCTCTCGCTCTTGCTCTCTCTCTCTAATAACTTCAACTAATTAAGGTCCTTCTTTAGATTTAAATGCATATGATGCGATGTAATGCAAATGCATGAAATGGATGCAAAAAGAAAGAGAGGCGTTGATTCTGAATTCAATTCCATTAGAGCAACTTTTCTAGAAAATAAATTCCTTTACATAAAACGGATATTTATACGGCCTTTCCCTCATATCCCAAGCGAAGACATTGATCCCTTTCTTCTTATCTGGATATTAAGGTCCAATCTCGCAAACTTTCTAATAAATGTCTCTACTAGCTCTTTTTACTTGATTTGGGCCGCGACTCACTGCTCACTTATTTCCACAATGCTCGTTAGCCTCTTCAAGAAAGCCGAGACATGGTGATTCTGGAATAGTCTTTGTCAGCTTGAATCCTTGGGCAATAAAGTTTTGTATTCCTTCACGGACTATCAGTCTTCTCTCGTTGTGTTTACTTGGACCATATTCGGATGACCGTATTATAATCCACTTTTTCAAGAAAACCATTTTCTCATGAAAAACTCTTCTATTTGGCAATCGAATTTAAATCAACACCTCTTTTCTATGATGTGAATGCAATGCAATCAAAACAAAAGAGAACACGTTAGCACAAGAGAAATAAATAACAAAATAGGGCACCTATTTGGGTGACCACTAGGGTTTGGCATAGTTCTACCTAGGGTAAGTCCTTAGGTTTTCTACATGTGGTTTAGATCTAAAGTTGAGGTACCCGAACCAGTAGATTCCTCGATCCTCACCCATTATAGGCTCATACGGACCGAGTTCCGTTTAGGGGAATACATTTCCCTATGGCCATGCGGAAGTGAAAACCTCACGAAGACATAGGTACAGATGTATCCCGGAAGCAATCCACTAGCCCATGCGGAGGTGAAAACCTCACGAAGGCATAGTTTCTCACTCCCACTTAAAGGTGCGACCACAACGGTCAAGCAATGCAATGTGCGCAAAAAATAACAATTATATGCAATGACACAAACAAATGCAACAAAAGGATCGTAATTTTCAAATCAAATTTTCAAATCGAATTTTCAAATTTCTGACAAAGGATAGAAAATAATTAATTTTACGGCTTGACTTTCTTATTGTCCCCAGTGGAGTCGCCAAGCTGTCGAAACCATTTTTTAAAAAAAAATAGGGGTAGATTTTAAAAAGGAAAATGGAGTCGCCACCGATCTTTTTTTGAGGTGTGATCGGGTCACCTTGAGATTAATCATTTTAATAAAACATTTTGATTTATTAAAATAATGATTTTGGTCTACAAAATTCGAGAAAAAAGGCTCGGGAGTCGGTTACGCACGAGGAAGGATTAGCACCCTCGTAACACCCAAAAATTGGTACCTAATTAATTAATTAATTAATATCCTAATGTCAAAAATTTGAAAAGATTTTAAGACACGGTCCTTTTGATTTTTAAAACTTATGTCCTTTAATTTTAAATGGACATTCAATTATTTGGATTTTAAAAGAAAAATCGAAACTCAGTAAGTTAGAGCACGATCTTTCGAATTTTCCAAACACCGAATATCCTTTGTTTTTTAGAAATCCTTGCCTCGAGATGACAAAACATCACATCCAGTGAGTTAGGACACAACATCTTAAATTCTCGAGAATAGGTTTTTTATTTAAAAATTCATATGTTTTAATTTCAAAAAGGGTACTCAATCATTTGGACTTAATGAGAAAAATCGAAACCCTGTAAGTTAGGGCACGATTTTCTCAAAACTCCAAAATATCAAATATTGCCCTATTTTTTAATTTAAAAATCATGGATTTTGAAATATGAAGGTATATTTGGCCACATTAATAAATAAAGATTAATGAATTTTTCTTTAAAAAAATAACATATCTAAAAAACAAATAAAAAAACAAAATGTACCAAGCTTTCAAATAATAATGGACAATGTTAAAACAAATAATGTGAAAGAACAGGATTTTGAAATTGACAATAAAAAGAAATTTAAAAATAAATTCATGTATAAAAAATTTAAAGTTGGTAATATATGTAAAAGTTTGAAATGAATCCAAAAAAAAAAGATAAAAATAAATAATATATGAAATAGTAATATATAAATGAATTTTAAAATAAATATTATATAAGAAGTAAGTTTAAATAAGTAATATATAAAACAATATATATATCAATCTAAATAAATAATATACAAAATGACTTAAAGAAAATATGTGACAAATCCTAAAAAGATACGTATTAAGTTTAAAATAAACAATATACGAAAACTTAAATTAGATAATATAAAACAGTTTAAAATAATATAAAATAAAACCACTTTAAAATAATCGTTATATAAAACAATAAGAAAAATGAATGATATATAAAATAATTTAAAGTAATAATATAAAAAAACTTAATCAAAATAAAACTATTAAAATAAGTAATATCAAAAATAATAAAATAAAACAGCTTGGAATAAATACCACATAAAAATTTGGAATAAATAAATAAAATACAAGTTTGCAAAAGTGTGAAAATAAAATAAATCTCTATATAGAAATAATTAATAAACGAATAAAATAAAAAGAATAATTAATAATTAAACAATTAAATGGATAAATAAAAAAGGTTGAAAAAACGAAGATGAATGAAGAATAAAATAAGAACAAACCATAGAAAATAAGAACGCAAGAGGGAGAGAAATTTGAGTGAATGCTCTCAAGAATTCTTATTGCTTCCCCAAAACTCCAGTCCTTCTACAATGAAGGGAGAGGCCTCTATTTATAGTTGAGCCTCCCCAAATCTAACGGTACAGATCAATTACATCAATGGCTAAGATTAAAAGGTATCTACAAATTAAATCTCTAAGATTACAAAATCATATCTTCTAAGATTGCATATCATATCTAAGATTTGCATATCATATCTAAGATTGCATATCATATCTTCTAAGATTGCATATCATATCTAAGATTGCATATCCTTGAAGATTGTGTTCCTATATACGTCAAACTTGTAGATGGACCTTCAATCTTTTCAAGTAATGGGCCATTCCGATCGGGCCAAATGATATATTTTGGATTGGACTTGGACTTTGTTTTATTATTTTTTTTGTATTGGGCCCGGGCTAAATTAGCCTATTACAGTATAAATTTCAACAAGTCAATGATTTGTTTTAGCCCTAACACTCTTGTTTCATAGTGGGCAGTTGCGATGGAGTTGCTCAATATGAAGGTGGTGGACAGTGTCGAAACCATTTTAAAATCGAGTTTTAAAAAATGGGGATCGACTTTAGAAAACGAAAAAGTGGGAGTCGCCACCAATCTTTTTTACTTAGGTGTGATTGGATCACCTTGTAAAGCGTTTTATTTAAAAAAACATTTTTGGTCCACAAAAACAAGAAAACGAGTTCGGGAGTCGATTACGTAGGAGGAAGGGTTAGCATCCTCATGACGCCCAAAAATTGGTACCAAATCGATAAAATCATGTCCCAATATTGAAAATAAGAAAATTATAAAATATGATCCTTTTATTTGAAAGAAAACCAAGACTTACCTATCCCAAAGAAATAAAGTACTTTACCCAATAAGTTAAGGTATAGCACATCATTACTTTAAAATTAAGCCCGTCTTTATTTGAGGAAATTCCTACCTCAAGACACAAAATGTCGAACCCAATAAGTTAAGGCAAAACACTTTGAATTCCCAAGAATAGGTTTTCTATTTTGAAATTGATAAATCTCAAATTTCTTAAAAAAGGGTAAATATGTAATACCTAAAGTTTCACGAGAAAAATCGAACCCAATAAGTTAAGGCAAAATTCTTCTCAAGATTCCTTAAATATCACATATCACCATATTTTGAAAACCATTTGAGTAAAATGTGTCTATTCAAAAAGTATTTTTATGAAAGCTATCATTTAGATAGAACATTACAACATATATTGAAATAAATAAAAAATTATGAATAAATAATATAAGTGACAATATAATCTACAAATTGTACTAACAATGAACAATAAAATAATAACACAAATATAATGAACTATACTAAACAATAATGTACAATCTAAAGCAAATAAACATGCAATAGCAATAAATGAAAGAATAATATATTAAAAAAATAATAATACTTTTTATATAAAGTAACAAAAAATTTTAAGTAAAGAACTTATAATAAATATATATAATTTAATAATATAATAAAAAAGTGATAGTAATAAAAATAAAGTATTTTTAACAATGTATAAAACTATATAAATTATATAAATAAAATATGTTAGATAATATAGATAATTAAAAAAAATAAGGATTTTAGAAATATATGATATAACCTAATACTATATAATATATATAAAAAAATATTAATAATACGTAATAAAAATATTAAAGCATATAAAATGAATAATGATAATTAAATATATAATAGATTAGTACATATAAAAATATATATAAAACTTATACTATTAATAAATTAATATACAAATAATAAAAATATTTAATATGATAAAACATTTACTTTAATAACAAAATAATTTAAATAAAAAAACAAAAGAAATTTAGTATTAAATAAAGATAAGGGGTTAAACAGCAATTAAACAGATTAAAAGAATTAAAGCAAAATCGTACGTTTAAAACCTAGGGACTAATGTAGCAATTAAACCTTTTTATGAATCGGCGTCGTTCCGATTTTCATTTAAAACGGACCGAGGGATTAAATTAAAAATTAATTAAACTTTTAGGGCCAATTTTAAAATATGAAATTAAACGGAACTAAAAAAAACTATAAAAATACAGGGGACTAAAATGGAAATTAGACCATTTAAAGAAAACACGCGGATCCTGAAGGCCGGGTCGAGTCAACGTGCCGATCCTATGGCTCAAAACGGCGTCGTTTTTTGAATGTTATATAAGTAAAAATCAGTAAAAAAAAAATCATTTTGTCATTCATTTTAAAAAAAAAAACAGAATTCTTCCCCCCTTTCAAATTCTCTCTAGCTCTCATCTTGGTCCGATTGCCGACCCTTCGGACCACTGTTCCACGCGCTTCACGCACCGTCGCCCATGGCGGCGCACAGGTAAATCTTCACCCTTTTCGCTTTTCCTTCTTTTAACAGGATTTATATGTAATATACAAACATAGATAAAAAAAATGAATCAAAATAAATAAAAATCACCTTGATTTAAAAAATGTATTCTGTCTCGATTTTTATTGCTCAGTATTCTGTCTCTATTTTTCTCTCAAAATCTCTCTGCTTTTTCGATAGTTTTTTTCATCCCTTTTTACAGATTTCGCAATGGGTTTTATAACCCGAAAAAATAAAACAAAAAAGGAAAGCGTATCATATCTTTTTTTAAAAAAAATCTATTATTTCCTTTTCTGGCCACGATTTTGTTTCCTTCTTTGCTTTGGTGTTCTTTCCTTTGCAGGTTTGAAGACGGAGAACGGTGGCGCGACTGTTGGGGTTGCAGCGCGAGGAAAACCCTAGGGTTCTGATGTTGAAACTGTTTTGGGTTAATTGGGCTTATTTGTATTTGGGCCAAGGTTATTTGGGGTTAGTCTGGGTATGTAAATTGGGCCACGGGTATTGGGCTTGGTCAGTTTATTGTAAAAAGAAGCATGCTTGGACATTTTATTTTGGTTTGCTTAAGCCCGTCAAAATTGGGCTCTTCTGATGATTTGGGCGATTATCTTGGTTTGCCGATTCCGGTTGGAAGAAAGAAGTCTAACGCCTTTAAAAGCATTCTGAATTGCACCGTGAACAGAATTAATAGCTGGTTGAAATGACTGTTGTCTAGCAGGGGAAAGGAGATCTTTGTCAAGTCGGTTATCCAGTCGATCCCTACCTATGCTTTCTCGGTGTTCTTAGCCCCGAAGGGTGTACTTGAGGAGCTTCAATCTATGATAGGACATGTTTGGTGGGGAAGAGGAGAGAAAAGCAGAGTTTGGAGCATGCTGGCTTGGAACTGGATGTGCCATCCCAAAGGTATGGGGGCCTTGGCTTTAAGGATCTCCGACTCTTTAACATTGCTCTGTTAGGTCGGCAAGTTTGGCGCCTCATCAACTGTAAAGACACTCTTTGCTACAAGGTCCTGAGCACGAAATATTTCCCGAACGGGGATGTTTTTTACCCAAAGAAGATTGATAAGCCATCTTTTACTTGGCAGAGCATAGCCAAGGTAGCTAGCACTTTGAGTGAGGGTTTCGGTTGGAGTATGGGAAATAGCAGGAGCATTGATATATGGAATGACAATTGGGGTTTCGAAGGCCTCTCGGGATCTTCCATTCGGATGGAGAGAAGCCTGGTACATGAGAATAAAGTGTCTGAGCTGATTAGAGAGAACAGGGATGGGTGGAAATAAGACAGGATCTTGGAGCTGTTTGGGGAAAGTATGAGGGACCAAATCTGCAAAATACCCATTCTTCATAATAGCCATGCAGATCAATGTATTTGGTTCCATAACCCATGTGGGTTTTTCTCCACTAAGACGGCATATTCTTGGCTGATCCTCAAGCAGGTTGGTTTCGGTCCTCATAGAATTTTCTGGAGGATTATTTGGAAGCTAAAAATACTCCCCAAAATCTATATCTTTTGCTAGAAATTGGGCCACGATATCCTGCCCACATACGACAAGATTGCTAGTATTCATGATGGTTTCAATAGTACGTGTTTGAGGTGCGGGAATGAAAGGGAGACTCTCATCCATGCAATGAAAGACTGTTCTAAGACGAGGGCAGTGCTGGAACATGGGGGTTTTAACAACAGACTGCTCAACGAGAAGTTTACCTGTTGTATCGACTGGATTGAATAGGCGATGCGTGTGTTGGACAAAACGGCTGCTGTTGATTTTATTACGGTCCTATGGAATATCTGGAACAGCAGGAATAATCATGTTTTCCAGGGGGTTGAAGATGATGCCAGAACCATATAGGAAAGAGCATTGTCTCTGAGTCATGATTTTCAGATTTACAACTTGGTGGAGAAGCCGATGCTGCCGAGACCGAGTGTGGACAACGGATGGAAAAAGCCTGAGCCGGGAGTGATAAAAGTTAACTTTGATGCTGCAGTTTATGGCAACCAAGTGTGTTTTGGTTTGATTGCTAGAGATAATGACTAGTTTGTGCTTGGAGGCCGAATGGGCACATTGGATAAGGTAATGAGCGTCGAGTGGGCGGGAATGAGAGCCATGAAAGAGAGCATTAACTATGTGCGTATAAAAGGCTGGAGCAAAGTGATTTTTGAGACTGACTGCGCCAGTCTGGTCAACTGTTTTAACAAAAGAAATATTGACTTGAGTATAATGGGCCATTGTATGCGGCAATTGTTTAAGCAGATTGAGCCTTTCATTTTTTTCATTTTTAAATGGATCCCTAGATTGTGTAATAAAGTAGCTGAAATTTATGTAAGTTGGCTAAAGATAAATCTTGTAATATGGATTTCAATGTGGACTATTGTATGGAAGTCCATGATGCAATAAATTGATGTGACCGTTGCATCGTTTTTTATCAAAATAAAATTAGTTTGTTGATTATTTACTTGATCATCACAATTTGCTAATAAATGGATAGGTCTGTCAACCCTCCATGTCTATTCTAAGTTTTTGTGCAAAATTCTTTTATGATTTTGAATATTATAATTGATAAGATACTTATTGGTGTATTTTTCACTTATGTTAATTAGTGTTTGCAACTCTCTTCTCCTTTTGATGTTTCCTTTCTTTCTCATGTTTGTTATAGTCACTTTTTAGTAAATGCATCCTTAATATCTTTAAGAGTATTCACTTTCCTTTATTTTAATTATGAAAAACTTCTAATTATTCTGCCGATATTACAATTTTAGAGTTGGAAATTTTATATATAGTAAAGATAAGTAGCACTTTATGATAATTTCAAACACCAAAATTTAATGGATGGTCCACAAAGGGAAATGATTTATATTTAATACAGATTATAGAGACACTATATAATATATTTTTTTCTCAAGGCCAAGTTTTCTTTGGAGAATCCACTAGTCTTGCAAATACCAGACAATGTGAAGAAAAGAGAAGAGCTGCACTTTGCTTGTCTTAAACCTCTCATGTCCATTGCTATTATGGCACCTTAGGTTCCTGCAACATATGAAAACAAGAATTTATCTGATACTCTCAAGTCCATTGATATTATGGCACCTTAATGTGCCTTAAGTTATGTAATGATTGGTTATTTTTTTGAGGACAATGCAATTTTTTTTTAACTTCAGGACAAGACATTATTGTATACCTGCTTATGAGCAACATATAAAGGTTGGTGCTCATGGTGTAAGCAAGCTGGATGAAGAAGATTGTCTCTAACAGAGAGGAGGTTGGTAACAACATCACTCATCTCAATCCGTTCAGTCGGTGATTTGGCAGAGCAAGCGAGTCCAATTTCGAATATTGAATTTAAGCACTGAAGAAGTCTATCATTTCCTAGGTGTTTGTCATTCAGAGTGAAGTCAGCTACTGCTCCTTGTCTAACACTCTCTTGAAGGATAATGGGATCTATAATCTCAATCACTTGTTCAGGCAAAGCTTTCTCAACAAAGTTGTGAAGACTTAAACTTTCTTTGAACATTTCATCAGTTGGCCTTCTGCCCGAAAACATCTCTAGCAAGAGGATGCCAAAGCTATACACATCACCTTTTGTTGACAACCCACTCCCCATGCCATATTCTACCATAACATAATCATAAATTAGATAAAGAATTAATTGCAAAGGAAAACCCTTAAAAATATAAAGACCGACTCACACATCCAAGCTCTAAATATACGAAAATTTGATTGGCATAACAAATTACTCACCTGGTGGAGCATAACCAATAGTTCCTCTTAATCCAAGGGAACCAGAGAAGTTAGCAGGATAATTAAGCATGTCTGCAGAAAGGATTTTTGCTAAGCCAAAGTCACTTATATGACCAACCATTTCCTCATCAAGTAGAATATTGCTTGGCTTGAGGTCACAATGAATGATCGGTTCTTCACAATTATGGTGCAGATATTCGAATGCATAAGCAACATCTATGGCCACACTTACTCTTTGGAAGAAGTTTAGGTTTCTCGTCGTCTCTGGTTCATTCATGCCAATAAATGGATGCAACCAGTCCTCCAAGCTTCCATTTTCCATGAACTCATAAACCAAGGCTTTAAAATCATTGCCTTGGTAATTGACTCCTGAAATAGCTGACAAGATTTCGATGTCGAATGTTTTTCAAGGCCTCGCATTTGTTCGAATGTGGACTTCATGCAGTCCATGCAATGCAACAAACCAGAAGATGCAACAGTAAATGTTACCATGCACACATGCTCTATTGAAGCTGATATTGCATGACAGTTTTCTATCCCTTTATGCTCATTTTGTAAACACCAGATGGTGTAATGAAACTTAGTTCATTTAGAACTATGTTAGGTTTGATTTTGATGTAAAATGATGTAATTGGAACTGACATAGCAGATTTGTTGAAGATTACAAGTTAAGCCTTGCTTACTTGATTAAAATTAGTGGCATTAGGTAAGCATTAGGTATAAGATAGATGTAATTTATGTTTGACTTTTGCTACTATATGTAATAGCTAATTTACCAATAAATTGAATGAGAGAAATTTGTTGTATTCATTCTAAAGTTGAGCTCTCTTTCTTGTCTTTCTTTCTTCCTAGCAAAATCTGCTCATTTTCTTTCTTTCTTCAACAGCAAGCATCGAGCCTTAAAGCTCAAGCTTTTGGTTTGATTGCTGGTTTATGTTCAAGGTTCCAACAACTGGTATCTAGAGCTTCATTCTTGGAGGACCTGTTGCTGTTCGAATGGCTGCATCCAGCTTCTCACCTGCTGCACCACCACCCTTCAATGGAGAAGGCTTTCACATATGGCAGGTAAAAATGAAAACTTACTTGCAGGCTCTTGATCTATGGGAGGTCGTGACAACTGATGTGGAACCAGAACCTCTTCGAGCCAACCCAACTGTGGCTCAAATGAGACAGCATGCTGAGGAGAAGACCAAGAAGCATAAGGCTTTGTCCTGCATCCAGAATAGTGTCTCGGATGTCATTTTTACAAGAATTATGGCCTGTGAGACTCCAAAGCAGGCTTGGGACAAGCTTAAGGAAGAGTTTCAAGGCAATGAAAGAACGAGGCAGTAGCAGCTCTTGAATCTAAGGAAGGACTTTGAAAACTTGAAGATGAAGGAAGAGGAGACAGTAAAGAAATATTCTGACAGAATTATGGCTATAGTTAATAGCATCGAGTTTGCTTTGGAGAGGACTTGATGAGGCAAGAATTGTTGAAAAAGTTCTCTCAACACTGCTTGAGAGGTATGAAGCTAAAATATCCTCTCTTGAGGATTCAAGAGATTTGTCAAGGATCTCCTTGACTGAGCTAATTAATGCTCTCTATGCACAAGAGCAAAGGAGAGCAACAAGAAATGAAGAGCATCGAGAAGATGCTTTCCAAGCAAAAGTCAAGCCAACCTCGAGCAACACTTCTTACAGGAGCAAGAGGACCTGAAAGAACAGGCCTAAAAAGCCTGATGCTGCAAGAAACAATGAATAGCCTTACAGATTTTGCAAGAGACCAGGCTATCACGAAGGCGGATCTTTGGTTTAGGCGGATGCTACATGTCAACACTGCAAAAAGAAAGGCCATGTTGAAAGGGTCTGCAAAAATAAAAGCAAGCCAAGCGCGGTCTCAATGAAGAACAACGACAAAAGGTTGAAGTACGTGTAGCTGAAGAAGACAGTGACCATGAAGAAGTTTT
This sequence comes from Gossypium bickii, assembly GCA_025503065.1. NCBI lineage: Eukaryota > Viridiplantae > Streptophyta > Magnoliopsida > Malvales > Malvaceae > Gossypium > Gossypium bickii. Next base: position 131,576,476 of record CP106713.1, read on the forward strand.
TGCAGTGACATGTTCTGTTGCACAAAATAAAGGCTCATATGGCTGGCTTCTTGACAGTGGTTGCACCAACCACATGTCACCAGATGCATCCATTTTTAAAACCTTGGATACAAGCTTTCAAACCAAGGTTAAGGTAGGCAATAGTCAATTTATCAAAGCTCGAGGGAAAGGAAATGTCTTGATATCTACTCCAACAGGTAACAAGCTCATTACCAATGTGCTTCTTGTACCTAAGATTGACAGGAACTTGCTAAGTATAGCACAACTGCTGGAAAAAGGATTCTCAATAGTGTTCAAAGGCAGGGAGTGCAAAATCACTGATCCAAATGGATCAAACTTCATGACAGTAACAATGGCTGACAAGTGCTTTGAGATTGATTGGTCAAGAAGCTCAAGTTCAGCCTACATTGCCTCTGCAGAAGACTCTAAGATATAGCACCAGAGACTTGGGCATACAAACTTCAAATCAATGTCCAAGATGGCTAGGGAAGGCCTAGTTAAAAACTTCACCAACTCAGTGATTGAAGAAGGTGTCTGTGAAGTGTGCCAGCTGGGAAAACAAGCTAGGCACCCATTTCCCAAAGATCAAGCCTGGAGAGCTACAAACAAGTTACAACTTATACACACCGATGTGTGTGGTCCAATGAAAACAGAAACACTCAATGGTAACAGGTACTTTATCTTGTTTATTGATGATTTTACAAGATACTGTTGGGTTTATTTTATGAAGCATAAATCTGAGGTGGTTGAAGTGTTCAGAATTTTTAAGGCTGAAGCAGAGACACAAACAGGGTGTAAATTGAAGACCATAAGGTCAGATAATGAGGCTGAATACACTTCACAACAGTTCCAAACTAGCTGCATTAATGCTGGCATCAAACATCAATTCACAAATGTATATACTCCACAACAAAATGGAGTCAGTGAAAGAAAAAATAGAACTGTGATGAATATGGCCAGGTGCCTGTTGTTCGAGAAGAATGTGCCCAAAAACATGTGGGCTGAGGCAGTAAATACTGCTGTCTATTTACAAAACAGACTACCCTCTAAAGCTTTGGCCTCCAAAACACCATTTGAGGCCTAGTTCGGGTTCAAGCCATCTTTGGCTCACCTTAGAACCTTTGGCTGCTTATGCTTTGTACAGGTACCAGCAGTCAAAAGGAGTAAACTTGATGAGAGAGCTCAAGCAGGCATACTGGTTGGTTATAGCCTAAACAAAAAAGGCTATAGAATCTTCATTCCTTCAACAAACAAAGTCTTGGTCAGCAGGGATGTAGTGTTCAATGAAAGGGCAAGTTGGGACTAGAAGAAAAATGAACCCGAGGCAACTTCTCAAGAAGAAATAGTTGATCAAGTGCAACCTGATCAAGCTGATCCTGAATTAGATTTGGATGATGTTCCAGTAAGGGGCACAAGGTCTTTGGTAGAGATCTATGACAGAGCACAAGTAGCAATTATAGAGCCGAGTTGCTTTGAGGAAGCACAAGCACATCGAGACTGGAGAGCTGCTATGACTGAAGAAATGAAAATGATTGAAAAAAATGAAACATGGGAGTTGGTTCCAAGGCCTCCTAACAGAAAAATCATAGGGGTCAAATGGGTCTATAGGGCCAAGCAAAATGCTGATGGAAGTCTCAACAAGTTGAAGGCCAGGCTTGTGGTAAAAGGTTTCAGTCAGAAACATGGTGTGGATTACCTTGAAACATTTGCACCTGTGGCCAGACTAGACACCATCAGGTTGCTGGTTTCTTTAGCAGCTCCAAAAAGGATGGAAAATCCATCAACTTGATGTGAAATAAGCTTTCTTAAATGGTTTCCTTGAAGAACAAATCTTTGTTGAACAGCCTCAAGGCTTCATAGTGCCTGGAAAAGAAACAATGGTGTACAAACTAAATAAAGCATTGTATGGCTTAAAGCAAGCTCCAAGAGCTTGGTATAGCAGGATCGATAGCTACTTGATTAGCCTGGGATTCATAAGAAGTATCAGTGAGCCTACACTGTATGTGAACAAAAAGGGACTTCAAACATTACTCATAGTCTCTTTATATGTTGATGATTTATTAGTGACAGGAGAAGATGAAGCCATGCTGATGAGTTTCAAGACTAAAATAGAGGAAATGTTTGAAATGTTAGACCTGGGATTGATGACATATTTCCTAGGAATGGAGGTCATACAAAGCAAAAATGCAATCCATTTAAGTCAGAAGACCTTTGCTGTCAAGATTTTAAGCAAATTCACAATGGAAAATTATAAAGCAACAAATACTCCTGTTGCTACCGGAGAAAAATTATCGAGCTTAGGCTCCTTTGAAAGGGTGAGTGAAACAACTTACATAAGTCTGGTAGGCTGTTTGCTGTACTTGACAGCCACTAGACCTGATATAATGTATGCAGTCAGCTTACTTGCAAGATTCATGCACTGCTGCAATGAAACTCACTTCAAAGCTGCCAAGAGGGTTCTTAAATACTTAAAAGGCACCTTAGACTATGGCTTGATGTTCACCAAGTCAAAAGAGTTGAAATTGGTGGGATATCTGAGATAGTGATCAATGGCTCCATAGATGATATGAAGAGTACATCGAGTTATGCCTTTAGTCTTGGTTCAATTTGTGTTCTCTTTGGAGCTCAAAAAACAAAGCCTTGTGGCACGCACCATCAACGGTGAGGCGAGTATGTAGGCTAGCTGCTTTCTGCTTTGTTAATCAAGCTATATGGCTGAGAAAGATCATGTCAGATTTAAACCTTGAACAAAATGGTGCAACAAGGATTTATTGTGACAACAAGTCAGCTGTTGCTATAGCAAAGAATCCTGTTTTTCATGGAAGAACCAAACATTTCAACATAAAATTGCATGTTGTTCGAGAAATGGAACAAGCTGAAGAAGTTGAGTTAGTTCACTGTAATTCTGAAGATCAAGTAGCTGATATCTTGACTAAAGCTCTCAATAAGTCAAGATTCTGCAAACTGAGAAATCTATTGGGAGTTCACTGCATAAAGTCCAAGGAGGAGTGTTCGAATGTGGACTTCATGCAGTCCATGCAATGCAACAAATCAGAAGATGCAACAGCAAATGTTACTATGCACACATGCTCTATTGAAGCTGATATTACATGACAGTTTTCTATCCCTTTATGCTCATTTTGTAAACACCAGATGGTGTAATGAAACTTAATTCATTTAGAACTATGTTAGGTTTGATTTTGATGTAAAATGATGTAATTGGAACTGACATAGCAGATTTGTTGAAGATTACAAGTTAAGCCTTGCTTACTTGATTAAAATTAGTGGCATTAGGTAAGCATTAGGTATAAGATAGATGTGATTTATGTTTGACTTTTGCTACTATATGTAATAGCTAATTTACCAATGAAATTGAATGAGAGAAATTAGTTGTATTCATTCTAAAATTGAGCTCTCTTTCTTGTCTTTCTTTCTTCCTAGCAAAATCTGCTCATTTTCTTTCTTTCTTTAACAGCAAGCATCGAGCCTTGAAGCTCAAGCTTTTGGTTTGATTGCTGGTTTATGTTCAAGGTTCCAACAGCATTCAGCCAGGAAACTCATGGAAGCTCTAGGATTCAAAAGATTAAGCACCTTTACTGCAATAGCCTCTCCACTCTCTTCAAGAATCCCTTTGTATACAGAACCGAAGCTTCCAGAACCAAGGAAATTCTGCACGGAGAATCTATCAGTAGCCCTTTGGATGCTGTGGTATGATAACCGTAAAAGTGAAATTTCTGCACAAGTTGATGTTGACTGTTGCTCTTTCTTCTTTCTTAACCACATGATGAGGAGACAAGTGAAAACCAAAGTTACTCCTAAAATCACAACAACAATTGAAACTTTTAGTTTAAGGGAAGTGTTTGATCTTCTAATTGATGTTTTCGAGTCACATCTTGGCAGGTGTAACTCAGCGATGCCTCCACAAAGCTTGCTATTTCCCGCAACAAATGTAACGCTTGCATTCTTAAACACTCCTTCAGTTGGTACCAATCCCTCAAAATCATTGAAAGAGAGATTTATATATTTTAATGCCTGAAAGCTCACAAGAAATTCTGGAACCCCACCTGAAAGATTATTGCTAGATACGTCTAATTTCACAATTCCTCTCAATGAACTCAAAGATGAAGGAATGGGCCCTTCGAACAAATTGTTATCTAGGTATAGGTACTCCAGGCTTACACAACTACCAAGGTTGTTAGGAAGCAAACCAGATAACTTGTTTTTAGAAACATAAATTTCCCTGGATTTTTCAGATTTTCAACAGCAACAGGAAGCTCACCAATGATAAGTCTAAAATAATGGACAAGGAAGAGAGCCCAATTACTGGAGGGGGTATTGGTCCACTAAGATTATTACGAGAAAGACTCATCCTAAGTATATATTGGAAGTTACCTAGGCTTGAAGGAATGTTTCCTTGGAGATTGTTAAAATCTAAAGCAAGTTCGATCAACATTGTTAAATTTCCAATAGAATGGGGAATAGTTCCAAAGAGAAAATTACTGTGAGAGTAAAATATCTTTAGCTTCGTAAGCCTCCCAATATTGAAGGGAATGGGACCTGATAGTTGATTTCGTGATGCTGCTAGCAACTCCAAATTTATGAGATTTCCAATGTCGCTTGGGATTCTTCCCAATATTTTGTTCTCTTCTATTACTAAATGTAAAAGGTTGCTAGAAAAATTGCTAATGCATTCTGGAAATACCCCTCCAAAATTATTGTGGTCTATATATATATATATTAGTTTGGTATCATTAACTAAAGTGCAGATAAACGTTAAGTCACCTTCTTCTCCATGTCCCAAATGGTTTCCGTCTAGGAAAAGTCTGGACAGTTTATGCAGCTTCTCTAACGAAGGAACTTTCCCACTGAGATTGTTAAGCTCAAATTGAAGTACATTCAGATTTGAGGCATTGGATATTGAAATCGGGATTTCTCCAGAGATTTGGTTTTCTGCTATTGAAAAGAACTGAATATATGGCATAGTGATTTCTAAGTCAGCATGAAGAGTACCTTGAATCTTGTTGAAACCAACATCCAAGTCTCTAATATTGGAGAGATTGAACATTGCAACAGGAACAATACCAGAAATTGCATTTTCTGCTACCTGGAAACTTGAAAGATTTGTCAATTGTCCAAGTGCTTCAGGTATAATCCCAGTTAATCCATTAATCGTCAAAGAAAGTACTTCTAGAGATGTCAAGTTCCCCAACGAAGGTGGGATACTCCCTCTCAAACTATTGTTGAAAAAGCTCAAGAATTTCAGGTTTGACAAATGACCCAACGAAGTAGGTATTTCTCCTGTTAGCTGGTTGCCTCTCATACCAACAAATGCAAGCTTAGAACAAGCAGACAGATTGGAAGGAATTTCACCACTAATGGAGTTATTTGTCAGTACTAATGTTTTGAGTCTTCTTAAACGACCAGTTTCTTGGGGAATCTGGTTGTAGAAGCTATTGCCCTCAAGATTCAACTCCTTGAGAAAGCTCAAATTTCCAATGTACGGTGATAAAGCTCCCGAGAGTTTGAGGAATTCCAGTTCCAACCTAGTGACTCTCCGATGCTTGCGACCGCATCTAACACCGTACCACTGACAAAAGTGAATGGAACGATTCCAAGAGTCCATGATTCTGAGCTGATCAGAAGTTATCTTGGCTTTGAAACGGAGTAAAGCTTGTTGCTGCTGCTAAACCGAACAAGCTAAGACCCATCAAGTTGAAGCATAAGACAAGAATTATAACTTCAATGAATACAAGGAAAAAAGAGCTAGACGCTTCAGAATGCCTTTTTGATTGCTCCATCAATCTGAAACAATTTCCTAATTGATGAGATTGATCTGTATTTGAGAGTGCTTTGTTCATCAACAAGAATTGGAGTGCAATACAAGTGGTTTTCGAACTCTGATATTATTCTTTTTTCTATCTTCCTGGATTGATTCATAGCTTTCTACTTTGAAAGTCATGTGGCTACAATTTGCATGGGGCCCCTGCTTTAGCTAGATGCGTTGTTCTAATAAATACTTTTCCTCCACCTCTTTATTTCTTTTTCACTTGGTCAGTGATTGTTGAAGTCTGCAAATTATGCGGCCCCCCCTACTGACAATATTTATTTTACATCTAAACAATTTTATGATCTGATTGTTGATGGGTAACCACATTAGTTTCAATGCTCTCAACTCCTACTTGCTAACGCTCTCATGTCTACGTCTGCATTTAACACCAAAAATTGGATGCTGTTATTCCATGAACGCCTGGAAAATAAGTACCCAAAGTTTTTTTTTTTTTGGCTATTCTGTTGAGATTACATGCTTAGATTGCTGCCAATTAATTTCTTTTTTCTGTTATTGAATTTGAATAAGTCTCCTTTATGTTAGGAGTTTAGTTTCCATTTTATTTGCTGATTTTTTGGCTTATTTTTTGATTTTTTGGTTGTGAAGACTACTATATAAGTGCTGTACGTATTCACTAAAAATATTATGTCTTCAATTATTTTCTCTCTAAAAGCTCCCTTTCTCTTCTTTCACTTAAAATCTCCCGATCAACCATTAAAGTTGTGTTCAAATCACCAACAATTTGGTAATCAGAGCTATCTTCTTAAGGGATCTGTGAGGTTATTTGTTTAAAATGGAAGGAGAATCAAGTTTTTCATTCTTTTGCACCACCACTTTGATGGAGACAATTATCAGATGTGGGCAGTTCGTATGGAGACTTACCTGGAGGCTTTGGATCTTTGGGAAGCTATAGAAGAGGATTATGTGGTCCCTCCACTTCCAGCAAATCCTAATGTGGCACAGATTAAAGCACAGAAGGAGAAGAAGACAAGAAAATCAAAGGCAAAAGCTTGCCTATTTGCAGCTGTATCTCAAATGATCTTCACACGAATAATGTCCTGAAATCAACAAAGGAAATGCAGGATTACCTCAAGGTGAGTATCACGCGAGAGATGAGAGGATTCGTGGAATGAAAGTCCTGAATCTGATCAGGGATTTTGAGTTGCAGAAGATGAAGGAGTCCGAGTCAGTGAAAGAATATTCTGACAAACTCCTCAGCATTGCCAACAAGGTGAGGTTGCTTGGTTCTGAGTTAAACGACTCTAGAATCGTGGAAAAGGCTGCTGTCACTTTGCTCCAGAGAAGTTTGAAGCCACCATTACTACTCTGGAAAACACCAAGGATCTGTCAAAAATTTCTCTTGTAGAGCTCTTGAATGCTTTACAAGCACAAGAGCAAAGAAGGTCCATGAGGCAAGAAGGGGTGATTGAAGGTGCCTTACACCGCCAAGCATCAAGACAACAAAGCAGGTATAAAAGAAGAAAAATTTCAAAAATCGATCGACAAGTGGAGGATCATCGAGCAATTATCGGAAGAGCAAAGGTGAAGGTGTCAAGAAATCTTACCCACCTTGTCACCATTGTGAGAAGAAAGGTCATCCACCATTCAAGTGTTGGAGAAGACCGGGATGCCAAATGCTCCAAATGCAATCAACTTGGACATGAAGTCGTAATTTGCAAAGTCAAAGGTCAAGTGCAAGAAGTAGATGCACATTGGGTGATCAAGAAGAAGAAGATCTATTGTTAGTGGCCACTTGTTTCTCGTGCAGAGAAATCAAGTGAGAGTGGTTGATTGATAGTGGGTGCACAAATCACATGACATATGACAAAGAGCTCTTGAGGAGATAAGAAACACCGATATCAAGAGAGTGAGGATCGGAAATGGTGAACACCTGGAGGTTAATGGAAAAGGCACAGTAGCTATAACAAGCTATGAAGGTACAAAGTTCATTTCAGATGTTTTGTTTGTACCTAAAATTGATCAAAATCTCTTAAGTGTTGGTCAGTTACTGGATAAAGGCTATAAAGTGCAATTTGAGAATAAGCAGTGCTTGATCAGAGACGTTAGTGGCAAAGACTTGTTCAAAGTCAAAATGAAGGGAAAAAGCTTTGCTCTTGATCCAATGGAGAAGGAGCAAGTGGCCTTTAATTCCAGCAGCCGCCCACTGAGACTTGGCACAAAAGACTAGGGCACTTTCATCATCGAGGATTGCTTCAGATGCAGTTGAAGAAGCTAGTTGAAGGACTCACAGACATTGATAGTGACAAGCTTGACAAAAAGGCAGAAGTTAGCATATTTGTTGGGTATAGCACTATATCTAAAAGCTTATAGGGTCTTTCAACCACACCTTTGGAAGTGTTATTGTGAGTCGTGATGTTCATTTTGTTGAAAATGAGCAATGGAACTGGGAAGATTCAACCAAGGTGGACCAGATTTCTAGTGCACCAAATAATTTTATCATTGGCAGCATGTCAGAAGAACCTGAAGACGAAGACCAAGATGTTTTGACTGATGATACACCAGTCAGAGGCACAAGGTTGCTATCTGATATTTATCAAAGTTGTAATGTAGCTATTTGTGAGCTGCGGGGTTCGATGATGCAAGCGCGATCAACATTGGATGGTGCAATGCGGGAGGAGCTTTTGATGATAGAGAAAAACAAAACATGGGAGCTGGTTGATCGACCCCTAGACAGGAAGGTAATTGGAGTAAGATGGGTGTTTAGAACCAAACTAAATCCTGATGGTTCAGTCAACAAATTCAAAGCAAGACTTGTTGTGAAGGGATATGCACAAGTCTTTGGAGTTGACTATTCGAAACATTTGCACTGCTGCGGGCTTGACATCGTAAGATTGTTGCTTGCTCTTCTTTGCTCAAAAAATTGGAAAGTATTCCAGTTAGATGTTAAATCTGCATTCTTGAATGGAGTCTTGCAAGAAGAAATTTTTGTCGAGCAACTTTGAAGGTTTTTAAGCAAAGGCAATGAAGACAAAGTTTACTTATTGAAAAGGCTCTATATGGCCTAAAACAGCAGGCTCCACGAGCTTGGTACAAAGAAAATTGATTATCACTTAATGAGCCTTGGCTTTGAAAAAGTCAATCTGAGCTTACATCGTATGCCAAGCATGAAGGTACAAACACCTTAGTCATTTCTCTTTATGTGGATGACTTATTAATTACTGAGGAACAATCTTGATCAAGTTAACTAGTTCAAACCGAGATGAAAAAGGTCTTGAAATGACGGATCTTGAGTGCGATGTCATATTTCCTTGGCATTGAGATCAAACAAAGCCAAGATGAAGTGTTCATATGTCAAAGAAAGTATGCAAATGAGATACTTAAAAATTTCAGATGGAAGATTGTAAAGCAATGAATACTCCTATGAATCAAAAAGAAAGGCTGAGTCGGTCGTATGATGGTTCTCCCAAAGTTATTGAAGTGAGTTCGGGAGTTTGGTAGGTTGTCTAATGTACTAACAACAAACCGGACTGACATCTTGAATCTTGTAAGTATTCTCTCCAGATTCATGCATTGTCCCAATGAGACTCACATGAGAGCTGCAAAGAGAATTATCAGATACATCAAGGGAACCTGGAATTATGGAGTGAAGTTTTTAAAGCACAGAGAAATAAAGTTAATTGGTTTTTCCGATGTGATTGGGGTGGCTCAACCGATGACATGAAGAGTACATCCGTTATCGTTTTTGCCTTGGATCGAGGCATGTTCTCTTGGAGCTCGAGGAAGCGAGAAATCGTAGCTCAATCCATCTCTTTGAAGCGGAATTTATAGCCGCAATGACAACAATGATTAATCAAGCTCTCTGGTTAAGGAAGATTCTTGTTGATCTAAACATTGAGCAGAAGCAAAGCACTGAGATACTAGTTGATAACCAAGCTGCCATTGCAATCTCCAATAATCCAGTCTTTCATGGAAAGACTAAGCATTTCAACATCAAGTTATACTTTGTTCGAGAAGTTCAAAAGAATGGCGATGTGTCTCTTTGTTATTGCAGACCTGAAGATCAAATTGCAGACATCTTTACCAAACCTCTGCCACTTAGCAAGTTTGAAAATTTCAGGAAAAAGCTTGGAGTTTGCAGCATCTAAACAAGGAGGAGTGTTGAGATTACATGCTTAGATTGCTGCCAATTAATTTTTTTTTCATTTATTGAATTTGAATAAGTCTCCTTTATGTTAGGAGTTTAGTTTCCATTTTATTTGCTGATTTTTGGCTTATTTTTTGATTTTTGGTTGTGAAGACTACTATATAAGTCTTTATGCGTATTCACTAAAAATATTAAGTCTTCAATTATTTTCTCTCTAAAAGCTCCCTTTCTCTTCTTTCACTTAAAATCTCCTGATCAACCATTAAAGTTGTGTTCAAATCACCAACATATTCTTTTGTTATAAATTTGCTTTCCTTTGATGCTTAAAGAACTTAGATTATATCCCATCCCTCATATAAACACTCCTCTTTATTCTTATTTGAACCAAGGCAAGTAGCCTTTGTTTCATGACGAGACTATTAGAAATGCATTTGAAGATGTATTGTTTACTTAATGTTCCTTTTCTTCTCTTATTTTTACTTAATTCTATAGCTTCAACAGCCTTCTTTCATTAATAATCACCTGACTCGACTGAAGCCAAACACTAAGCTCAAAAATAAATAATCAAGTATGAAATTTAACTTATTTTATACTAGATAAAAAATATAATTAAATTTAATCAAGCGAGCTTGAATAGTTTGATTTTTATTCGAATCAAGTCCAAGCCTTTGCTTAAATTCTTAGATGAAGTTGTTCCTAAGCATAATTATATGTTAAATTAAAAGAGAAAAAGAAAAGAATAGTAAAATAATAAAATAATAATTTATTTTAATCTGAAAGAACAAATTAAAAATTAAAAAAATGAATATGATAACCTAAATTGACCTAATAAACAAAATTAATAAATCTTGACCCTCAAAAACTAAATATCCTAAATTGGCCTAAAGAATATATAAAATCAATAGATTTTGCCTCTAAGAGAAATAAAATCCTAAGAACATGTAGGTGCATTAAAATCTCTTATGGTTACAAATGCGATTGAATGAGCGACAATGCTAATGGGTTTCAAACCATCCACAAGCTTTGGCTTCAACTCTGGTATCTCCAACAAGTCTGAAAGTTCCAGTGGTGTCCCGTTCAACAATACGACACTGCTTAGGATGTTCCCATCTTTTGGAGTCAAATGATACTCTTCTCGCTCTTTATGTCCTTTAAATTCAAAATTTGGACTCCCGCCATTTAAATTTAGATCATGGAAAAGATTGATTTCAGAAGAGGTGTTTTTGGATAAGTTGATGAAAACAAAAGAAACCCCGCGCTGCAACCAAACAAAAATTTAATAAATAAAAATTAAATTAAAATTAATTGAGTCAACCAAAATAATAAAACTTACCTCCTTTTTGGCACAATGAGAGTATACACGCAAGTATGGAGAACCCCTATGCGTGACGGAAAGAACTTTACTCCCCATAACTCTATGCCACAAAAGCGCACTACAAAAGATATTTTAAAAAATAAAATTAAAACAAATGAAATTAACAACAAATACAATGGAAAATATATGAAAGATACCCGTAATAATCTGGATTAGGAATGAATGTAGTAGTATTAAGAAGAGCGTAATTGCCCCCGGTCAAAGCTTGTCTGCAATAAACTTTGTGGTTATAAACTGATGCCATTCCTAATTGGTCCAAGTACCTGTTGGAGTCATAAGTTAATCATTGGATTTTAACAGGGCCTTAAAAATAAAAAACTAACAAAAGATTTGAAAAGCCCTTACCAAAAGCCAAATGCAAATGTATACGACACTAATTGGCCGCCACTGTTATAAGCCCCACCCGATTCACTAACCCATGCACCAGACCATGGTGCAAATTTGTCAATAGCATTGGAAACATCTTTAAATGTTTGAGCAATTTGAGTCAAGAAAAATGGATCTTGGACACGACGAACCACATCTGGGTTATTACCTGCATTTATCATCAATAAAATTAAAAAAACCATGGAACAACAATAAATAATAATAAAATATTTTAATTGATATATAGATAGATACCGGGTCCGAGATTATAAATATGATGTGTAACTCCATCAATAACGTCATGTCCTGAAGCATCCAAAAAAATATCGAACCATTTCTTGTCATAGAAACCTCCAGGGCCTAAAACCTTAGGTTGAGTTTTAGGATTTGGATACATCTCTTTTACAAGATTTTTAAGTGTTGCCATATCTTTTGCATATTGTTTAGCTTCAATCCTAGCACTAACTCCTACTCCACACAATTCATTTCCTAAAAAATGAAAAGAAAATTGCATTTGATAAGAGTCAATCGTATATAAACTAATTTGAAAACATAAAAATATTGATATTAATCAAATACCTAATTCATAAGAGTCAATTTTATATCCTTTGGAAATTGTATAACTCATGAGTTCTCGAGCATTATGTGAATACCAATCACCAACCCAAAGAGTCTTTTCAGTTTCAGACTCTTTTCTTCCAATAAGAGCATTTAAACCAAATGTAACTTTAGCTCTGCAACATAAAAATAACATGAATAGCTCATATCATAATTTTTATTTTAAAATAACATATATGTCATAAATTTATACCGAGTTTGATTGAAAAACTCATTGAGTTCATCCCATCTCTTCATGTCAAGACATCCAATGGAGAAACCGAATAAGAAGTCCTTGTCTTGTTTTTGGAATGGTTGGCAATTCTTAATATTATTTCGAACATTGTACACCACTTGATCTTGCAACGAACCTCCAACTCTAATTCTCAAAGGATGAAATGCTAAAACAGTAATTTATTCACCAACGTTAATTAGCATATTAGAAGCTGCTTATATTAATAATAATAATAATAACTAGTAAATAAAACATTCATTAGAATAACTCCAATACTCACCTTTTACAGCCTTTTCAAGAATCTTGTTCTTCAAATCCTACAAATGGAACATATAATACAAATTAATAAACATATAAGTAAATAAATAGTCTTTAATCAATATATACTAAAAACATAAAATAAAATTACCAAATTAAAAAGTCCAGCTTGACCCCACGGACATTGATCGTAATCACACTTGTTTGTAGGCCACCAATCAAGGGTAACACAAATAAAATCTTCATCTGTTTGAGCAATGAAAGTTGCTCCTTCAACCACAACTTCAACCTTTTCAGCTTTTGAGACCAAAAGACATGACAAAAGCACAACAAAAACCGTTATACTTTTGAAATTCATCATTGGAAAAAAGAAAACAAAACTTGTATAAATTGATATGATAAAAAATAATGAATCGATTGACTATTTATAGATCAATAATATACTTGGAAGTGAACTCAAATAGGTTCGAGTTAAGATTAAATTGAAACAATTAAAAGATTTATTTGTATTAAAACTCTCGAAAGTAAAAAATAATATCAGTAATTTGATTAAGATGAAAGTATTTTGATTATTTTAACTAAAATTATCATAAGCTTTTAGTTGGGTTTGTATTTTATTTTAATTAAAATTGTTGAAATATGATAAGAGTTTTAGTTGGGTTTTTCTTTTATCATAGAGTTTTAGTTGGATTTTATAGATGAGAAAAAGTTAAAATTTATTAGGGAAAGTACCAGAGAGTATAGGGACGATTGACAAGTCAAATAAGAATAAAAGAAAAAAAAAACGCTAACCATGAGATTCGAATCCACGTCCGCATGTTAAAATTCATGCCCGCTGTACTGGTTAAGCCAAACCATCTATGATTTGCCTTGATTTCAAAAACATGCGTAATTTATTTAATGGATTCTTTTCCACTCTTGCTTATTTTTTAACAAGAAAGATCTCCATCCATAAATCCATATACTTTGGAAGAAGCTTGTACAATTTAGGAAGGAGTTTTAATTGATCGATGAAAAAAAAAGAATCTACTTCGATCGATATGCCTTGGACGGGGTGGACAATCAGATAGAGCAGTGGGTGCTGTTGCAAAACTGATTGCAAAGGAGAGGAAATCAGCCACATTAAAATTACTTTATGAGGATGTCCATTTGACATCCAAAAATTTCTCAATAACAGTTGGACTTGTTTAGTGTTGAGTTGGGACCAAGACAACAAAAGTTCTTCGGGTGAATAGGCTTGTGCTTCCTTTGTTGAAGTAAGGACTAATGGTCTGATTCGAGATTTCTTAATAATTAACTTAGTGAAATCTCATATTTTTTATATCAAAAAAAGAAATTATCCATGGGGTTAATGATTGATTTCTGATAATAACTGAGATCGTACCAATAAAAATCTGTTTGGTTCTAATGCAAGGATTTAACAATCATTTAGCCAAAATCTCGAAACTATTCAGACGTTCTTGGGCAGAAATAAGAAATTCCAATCTTTGGTAATTTTGTCATCATCTTATTGTTTTCACATGGGCCCTTTCAACTATGTAAAATATCACGATGTGATAAAACGATCAATTAAAAAATATCCTCTAATTCTAATTAAGAATTTATTGGGTCTTTTAGAAACAACCCCAAAATTGTGAATTTTTATTCATCATTTTACCCTTTAATAACTCATAATCAAACCTCAATACACAAATATTTGACCTTGACAGTTTAAAACATACTTTTAAAATACTTAACTATTATTTAATAGTTGAAAATGTGAAAAATTATAATTTCGATTTATGCTGTAACATCTTTCTGAATGCAGTAAAATTAAATTGGTATTTTCCCATCGTAATTATCATCATAATTATTTATGAAAGAAACATCCACAGTAATTAACATAATTCCAACTACTGAATATGTTGGAGGAAACAAATTTGGGCTGCTTCAGTTCAAACCCATTACAACTATTATTTACATGAATTAAATATCACTCTCATACTCTACCAATTTGTAACATCTCCAACTTCATCTGATAATGTTGATTATTATTAATTAACTAGATTTTGTCCTCAAATTTAAAGAATTAATGGTAAGTAAATAAATATTTAATGATATTATAAATATTATTTAAGTGTTTTTATCTTTTAAGTTAATAAATTTAATATTACATAAATATGTGATATTACACATAAGTTGAATGTGGTAATTTTTCTCCTTCCCAATACGTGATGCGTGGCTATTTTCAAGGTGATCTTTTCTGATTATTTGGGACTTCATGTAAAGTATTAAAAGACAGTTTTATCTCAATTATTGGTACTTATCGCTGTTGCCTAGGAAGCCTGTAAATAGGCAGTAGACTGCAGAGTTGAAGTGCTCGTTTTTGTTGGGTAGAGAGTTGTGAACTGTTACTTTGTCAAAGTATTCTCGTTGCCTGGTTTTACACTTGATTTTAGGCATTAGTGAGTGAATTGAATTTGTGTATAGTGATATCTGGGTGAATGGTTGTAACACATCTCATAGAAGGGTAATTTGGGCTTTCACCAATAGGTGATTGGATCAATTGAGGAATAAGAGACCATTCACTTAGCGAGACTCCGCATAATAGGATTGTTTCCGAACTGCGTTAACAAACGACTGTGTGTAAATTTTTCTCTACTTTCACTATTTCTATTTTTGTTTTACTGTTTGAACAATATCGTGACTGAACACGATATTGCACAGCCAGTCAATACTCACAGCAAACTAATGTGTTTTTTAAACACAAACTTTTTTTTTCTCTAAACTAGGAATAACCCTAATTCTTATCAACAACAACGACGTCAATTGAGCTCAAATTCGAGTGTGTTGTAATAATAATTGTTAATAAATTTATAAGATAAATTTCATCTTAATTTTCATCATATCCACAACCTCTGGGCATTTTAATTCTTATATGTTAGTTATAGTTAATTTTTTTGTGTTGATAAAAGAGAAATGCAATTTTTAATTATGTAAAGTATAAAATATTTTGCATATACTTTTTAAATTAAGAAATCGTAGAAATGAAAACAACAAGATAAATACTATACAAGGGAAGGGCAACTAAACCTGAACCGGTAACCTCACCTCATACACCCTGTCTTATTGTCCTATTTCCACATTGGTACGAATCACCAGCCCAATCGGCATCACTATACATGTACAGATTAAGTCATAACAATTAGATGTTTGAGTACCAAGATTATTTGTTTGTTGTACATAATGCAACGTTGGTTTGATTTCTCTCAGTGTAATTCAGATGGATAATGCATGAATTGTGATAATTTATTAATAGAGTAGCAAATATCTAGCCTTGTGAATGTCAAATATTGTAGTTTTCCAAGCACTCTTCTAAACTCTATAGCATGAGGGGAACTAGTTCCATCATTTGAGACCAAAACTTTTAAAGAACTCATAGGGGTTTGAAAACCTTTGCTCTCATGCATATTTGTCTCACAAAGAATAGCATGAATAAATTTGGATTGAGATAGTAATAAGTCATAAGGAGTATGAATCACTTCAACACTTAGGAAGAATTTCAACCTCACCGAGATTTTTAATCGAAAATTTTGCAGACAAAGATGAAATGAGATATTTTGTAACACTCCAAACCCGACCTAGACGTTATGATCGGATCTTGAAAGTCACATTAACTACCCAAAACTAACATATCTTATTCTTGTATCAGAAATTTTTTGCGAAAACTTGTCTAATTTTATTATTAAATTATTAAAAAACCTTGATAGTTATTAATTAAAAAACTTGATAGTTATTAAGTGTGTGCCTTCCAAAATGTTTGAATATATCTTCAAGTCTATTAAAAGAGTCATGCTATCAACTTTATTTATTTCTTTAATAAAAACTCAATTAAACATTTGCAGCAGAAACATCCTTAACCCGTTTAATTTGAAAATCAGTCATTAGGCTTCAATTAGAATTAGGTTTTTTCAACCTATAAATAGATGTAGTCGAACTCCTCTTATAATCATTCAAATTCGACATAGTGAATTTTCTTCTCCTCTACCCCTGGTTTTTTCCCGAAAGGGTTTTCACGTAAAAATTTGTGTGTTCTTTATTTTTATTTCTTTTTTCTTTGCGATATATACTGTCATTACCGACGTTCTATTCTTTACATTTACCATTAAACTAGTAAACTCATTCTTGACAATAATTAAACAAAAATTATAGATTAACTAGGTGTGACTAGCTAGATATAGGGATAAAAATTAACCAAAATTAATGGAGAGAGAATTAAACACATGACCTTCAACACACAACTCCTTCAACACACAACTAAACACTGAACCAAAACAAATTATTTAACATAATGAAGCAATTCAAAATTTAAGGAGGCATCTGACACAGAGCTTTGAAACCCCCATTTTCAAGGGAACTTCGGCAATTTCTTTATGAGGCTTGCTTGAGCCCATAAATTGTCTTAGATAACTTGCATACTTGATTTGGATTGACTGAGTCCTCAAAATCTTGATGGTTGTCTCGTAAAGACTTGTTCATAACAAAAAAACCTTGAAGAGAAGTATTGTCGACGTTTATTTGATGAAAGCTTGAAGGAATGCTGCCCTGGAGAAAGTTAAAATCTAAACCAACTTTTGCTAACGCCGATAAATTTCGGAATAGTCCGGAGAAAAAATTAATATGACCGGTAAAATTTGATTAGCTTTTGAAGCCTCCCAATATCAAATGGTATGGGACCTGAAAGTTGGTTTTCTGATGCAAATAATACTTCCAAATTGACGAGATTACCAATCCCATCTGAGATTCTTCCCATTATTTCCTAAAAGGGTGTTGGAAAAATTGCTGATACCCCTCCAAAATTATTGTCACTAATAAATAGAAATTCTAATTATTTTGTTATCTTGGCTTTGAACTTGAGAAAAGCTTGTTTATCAGTGGCGTTTCCTGTTTCCTCTAACTACAGGGTCCGCTAAACCAAGCAAGTTAAGACACTGGGAGTTGAAGCACGAGAGAAGAATTATAACTTCAACGTAAACAAGGAAAAAAGAGCTGGAAAGTTTCGAATGCTTTTTCAATAACTCCATCAACCTGAATCAATTTCTATATGTATTTCAAAGTGTTTGGTTGATCAACAAGAAACAAAGTGCAGTATAAGTAGTTCCTCGACATTTTATAAATAGAGGCTTCTATTAATAAATCATGTAGAGACATTTTATAAGTCTCCCTTCAATCCAATAGAAAGGAAGTCTATATCATTTAATATGGATACAAAAACAAAGAGTCTTAAATTTCAGTGATTACTGACCACACTTAGATGTAAAATCAAATATATCCCATGTCAAACATTTGAATACATTCTTCCAAATTCGAGTAACATAAATAAAAGCAAAGCATATTGGCATTACCTGAAATTCTTATTTGATGAGGATCCAATAGTTTAAGAAGCAAAGAGAAAAACAAAGCATTAATACAAAATACACTGAGAAATTATCGGTGGAAAGCTATAAATATTGCATATTTATTCTCTTTTCTCAAAGCATAGTGCTTTTAGGCGAAATGTGGAGACCTGCTAATACCGAATAGAATGTGAACAAAAGATAAAATCCAACACTTTGACTGACCCAAGCCTCTCAACTTCATCCATACGATACCTTAGATACCTGCATGTTGAAAACAGGGTAATCTGTTTTACTTCTTCATATCATCTAAACATAACACTTATATCCAAAAGTAGTGGAAATATACCTTTAGTTATGGGAATGATTCAATATTTTGCTAAGATAAGAAGTTATCTTACCGTTCCACTAAGCAATTTATTTAGGTTTGAACCTCATGACGTAATCGAGTTGGATGAAACTTGTCTCTAATGGAACAAAGTTTGATAACAACATCACTCATGTCAATCCGCTTATTGGGTGATTCAGCAGAACAAGTGAGTCCTATTTCGATTAGTGAATTCAAGCACCGAAGATGTCTATCATTTATCGAGTTTTTAACATCGGGAGTTCCTCGTGTGACTCTTTCTTCAACAAGAATAGGATCTGTAACCTCGACTATTCGTTCTGGCAGTGCTGCCTTAACAAAGTTGCGAAGACTTAAACCTTCTCTGAAACTTTCATCGGTCGGCCTTTTTCCTGTAAACATCTCAAGCAGTAGGATGCCATAGCTATACACGTCACCTTTTGTTGTCAACTCGCTTCCCATGCCATATTCTACAATTAGTTTATCAAAATTACATATAGAAATAATTGCAGAGAGCATGAAAAATTGATATTAAACTATATGATTTGCTTTTAAAGTATGGAAGAAAATACTAAGGTGAACATACCTGGAGGAGCATAACCAATAGTTCCTCGTAATCCAAGGGAGCTTGATTTATTAGCAGAATAGTTCAGTCTGTCCGTAGAAATGATTTTTGCTAAGCCGAAGTCACTTATATGACCAACCATTTCATCATCAAGTAGAATATTGCTTGGCTTGAGGTCACAATGAATGATTGGTTCTTCACAATGATGGTGCAGATATTCGAGTGCATGAGCAATATCTATGGCCACGCTTACTCTTTGGAAGAAGTTTAGGTTTCTCGCCGTCTCTGGTTCATTCATGCCAATAAGTGGATGCAACCAGTCTTCCAAGCTTCCATTTTCCATGAATTCATAAACCAAGGCTTTAAAATCATTGCCTTGGTAATCGACTCCTGAAATAGCTGTTAGTACCTTGACAAGATTTCGATGTCGAATGTTCTTCAAGGCCTCGCATTCAGCCAGGAAACTCCTAGAAGCTCCACGATTCGTAAGATTAAGCACCTTTATCGCAATAATCGCTCCACTAGCTTCAAGAACTCCTTTGTATACAGAACCAAAGCTTCCTGAACCAACCAAATTCTGCGTGGAGAATCCATCCGTAGCCCTTAGGATGCTTTGGTATGATAGTTGTAAAACCAAATTTTCTACGCTAGTTGTTGTTGCCTGTGTTGGGAAGAAACCAAACTACCGAAACAAAGCGGAAGCACAATCGGTGTTCTTTCTCTCCCTATAACTCTTGTCAAATATTATGGCAAGCACAATAACACAAAATAAAGTGTTCTCTAGCAACCTATCAACCACAAATCAACCAATGCAACCATAGAACAAAAATAATAAATAGAGACACCGATATTTTTACGTGGAAAACCCTCTAAATCAAGGGTAAAAACCACGGGACTTTAGAGTCCGATCAAAAGCTCCACTATAATCAAATGTTCAGCTACAAGATCACAATATCAAGCCTACAACAAGCATTCAACTCCAACAAGGCTAACAATATGTAATCTTTAGCAAAAGAGAGAAAAATTGGAGAACATCACCAAAAACGTAGCTGCTGTAAAACGGGTATTTCTGACGCTACAGGACTCGGATGAAAAATCCGACCGTACAAAGTCAAGAACACCGTGTCGTCTAGCTGCTGTCAAAAAATCAGCTCAATCAAACCACGGATGGACCTCCGATCGAAGAGTTGATCACAGCTGCTCTAAACTTGAAAAACTGAATTTTGCTTCAAGTCTTTCTCTCTGTTTCTCTCGTTTTTACTCTTGTTTTTCTCTCTTGAAAATCTGATCATTTGGGCTCCCACTCACGTTAAAAAAAAATTGCCTGCCTATCATCCTTTAAAAAGACAAAATAAAATGATGAATAAAAACAAACAAAAAAAAAAGGTGCCATAAAACATGGCAGATTTTGAGGGATTCCCACATAGTGGGTCCCTCCCAACAAATCTCCCCCTCCAACTATGTGGGGAATGCCTCCATACCGGAGATCAAACAACATGCTTCAAACTTTCCTCTTGGTAAAGCCTTCGTCAACATATCAGCACCATTATCATCAGTATGTATCTTCTCAAGCTCTAACAGCTTAGCTTCAAGAACATCTCGTATCCAATGGTACCTCACATCAATATGCTTAGATCTAGCATGAAAAGTTGGATTCTTACCAAGATGAATAGCACTCACGGCTATCACAATACAGACATACTTCTCCCGAGTAAAACCAAGCTCATACATAAACTTCTTCATCCAAAGCATCTCCTTGCACGCTTGGTTGTTGCAATGAACTCGATTCGATGAGTGGACAATGCAACACATTTTTGCAATCTCGATTGCCATGCCACGACTCCCCACTGCATAAGTGATCAAGTAACTCAAAGTAGATCTCCTCGAGTCAATATCTCGGCCATATCTCGAATCAGTATACCCAACAAGAACAGGTTTCTCATTGCCAAACAAGTTTCATGTTGGAAGTGCCACGAAGATATCTCATAATCCACTTCATTTGCATTCCAATGCTCTGCCTAGATTAGAAAGAAAACGACTGACTGTACCAACAGCATAAGCCAAGTCTGGCCTCGTACAAACCATTGCATACATCAGACTCCCCACGGCTGAAGAGTAAGGAATTTTCTGCATCTCTTCCTTCTCCTTTTCTGTGGAAGGACTATGCTTAAAACTCAATCTAAAGTGCGTAGCAAAGGGAGTGCTTACCGCTTTAGCTTTGTCCATGCTAAACCTTTGAAGTACTTTCTCGATGTACTTCTCTTGTGATAACCATAATTTCTTGGCCTTTCTATCACGTGTCAACTTTATGCCAAGAATTTGCTTTGTCTGCCCCAAATCCTTCATTGCAAAGGATTTACTCAACTCTTGCTTCAACTTCTCAATTCTAGAAGCATTCTGACCAACAATAAGCATGTCATCAACATAGAGCAAAAGAATTATAAAATCATCACCAGAGAATCTCTTAACAAACACACAATGATCAGAAGTAGTCTTCTTGTAGCCTTGCTCCCCATAATGCACTCAAACTTCTTGTACCATTGCCTTGGAGCTTGCTTCAACCCATACAAGCTCTTCTTCAATCTGCATACATAATCTTCTTTCCTTGTGCAACAAACCCTCTGGGCTGCTCCATGTAAAGCTCTTCTTCCAAGTCACCATGAAGAAAAGCGGTTTTCACATCCATTTGTTCAACCTCTAAGTCATAACAGTGCCAAACTCGAGATAGTTCTGATAGAGGACATCTTCACAACCGGAGAAAATATTTCTTCAAAATCAACCCCCTTTTTCTGAGTATAACCTTTGACGACCAATCTAGCCTTGTATCGTGGAGATGAAGACTTCTCTTCTTGCTTCAACCTGTAAACCCACCGATTCTTCAAGGCTCTTTTGCCCTTGGGCAATTTCACCAACTCAAAGGTATGGTTCTCATGCAAGGATTGAAGTTCATCTTTCATCGCTTCAACCCACTGATCTTTGCATTCACTCTCCATAGCCTCTTCATAACATTCAGGTTCTCCCCCGTCAGTTAAAAGAACATATTCATCAGAAGAATACCTGACAGAAGATCTTCGATCTCTAGAAGACCTTCAAGTGGAACTCGCTGGGGAGCTATAGGTGCTTGTTGTTGATCATTCACAACATCATCCATGGGAGCATCAAAGTCACCTATATCCCGATGGTCATCGATAACATTACCATGCACATCATCCCGGATAGGACACGGTGAAGAGTTTAGGGAACTGGATTCACATCGATCAAATCATCACCGTCTTGTGAATTCGCTTTCTCGTCTTATCAATGTCATCGATGGTCTGATCCTCAATGAAGACAACATCTCTGCTTCTCACGAGTTTCTTCTGAACGGGATCATAGAGTCTATAACCAAACTCACCATCTAGACCATAACCAATAAAAATGCATTGTCGAGTCTTGGCATCCAACTTGGATCTTTCATCCTTTGGAACATGAACAAATGCTTTACAACCGAACACACGCAGGTGATCATATGACACGTCTTTGCCAAACCAAACTCTATCTGGCACGTCACCTCGCAAAGGAACACTAGGAGACAAATTTATCACATGTGTCACCGTATTCAAAGCTTCAGCCCAAAATGATCTTGGCGCTTTGAATCGACAACAAACATCCGACTTCTCTCTCAATCGTGTTCGGTTCATTCTTTCAACTAACCCATTTAACCGTGGAGTCTTTGGTGGTGTTCTCGATGTCGATTCCTCGTCGCAGACAAGTACTCATGAAACGGCCCTGTACTCGCCACCATTATCGATCGAATGCACTTCAACTTCTTCCCCGCTTCCCTTTCAACCGATGCATGAAATCTGCTTTAAACACCTCAAAGACTTGATTTTTAGACTTCAAAGTGTAAACCCATAGCTTTCTCGAATAGTCATCAATGAAAGTCA
This sequence comes from Gossypium bickii, assembly GCA_025503065.1. Taxonomy (NCBI): domain Eukaryota; kingdom Viridiplantae; phylum Streptophyta; class Magnoliopsida; order Malvales; family Malvaceae; genus Gossypium; species Gossypium bickii. The sequence goes on from CP106713.1 coordinate 131,599,451, forward strand.
CAAAATAAAGTGCACCGCCAAGTGACCTTACTTTTATCGGACCACGAGACATCCGAATGGACCAACTCTAGCAACTCGATCTTCTATGAGGAGGACGGCTTCTAAATGAAACTCTTCTCTCTCTTTCTCGCTAGACAATGAGCACAATCCTTGATGTAGCATTCTTCAACCCCGAAAGTTGATTCTTCTTCGCTAAACAGCTTAAGGCCCTTCTCACTCATGTGACTAAGTCGTTTATGCCACAACTCTGTTGAGTCGCCATTCATCGTCACATTCACCGCTCTCTCGAGAAGTCAAGCTTGCATCAAATATAAATTTGAGCTCTTCTTTCCTCGAGCCACAACCAAGGAGCCTTTAGTCGCCTTCCACCGCCCATCACCAAAGGTGTTACGAATCCTCATCATCAAGCTTTCTGCAGAGATCAAATTCAAACGGATATCCGGTGCGTGTCGACATCCTTGAGAGTTAACTTTGTTCCATTGTTACTCACCAAGTGAACATCTCCCATACCAACAACCGGAACCAAACCGTCATTACCCATCTTCAATACCCCAAAATCACCAGGAGTATATAAGATGTGAAGAAATCCTTCCTCGACGTGACATGAAGTGATGCACCAAAGATCAATCACCCAACTAGTCTCGTCACATGCTAAGTTGACCAAATTCTCATCACGAATGACCAATGCAGATCTTCACGAGTAGCGGAGCAACACGCTTTCGGATTTTCATCATCATTCCGATCGTGTTTATCACCACCTTTGTTCTCTTTCTTCCACTTGAAGCAATATTTCTTGATATGGCCTTTCTTACCACAATGATGACACTCAAGATTCTTGTATCTCGATCTTGACTTGCTTCGGCCTTTATCTCTACTCTTTCCATCTTTGTCTCTGTTCCTTCCCCTGTTCTCGGTAACTAACACCTCGGACCGTGATGTAGAACCACGAGATCGTCTTACGACTCTTCATTCAACACACCACTCTTAGCCAAATCCAAGGTAATAATACCCTTTGGGGCAGAATTAATGAGCGAAACCCGGAAAGTCTCCCAAGAGTCTGGTAGAGTAGCAAGCAACCAAAGCCCTAAAATCTCGTCATCAAATTTGACACCCATACCAAGCAACTGATTCATCACACTCGGAAATTCACTCACATGGTCAGCTATAGACGTTCCTTCTTTATATTTCAACGCCATCATTTTCTTCAGCAAAAACAACTTGTTATTGCCCGATCTCGAAGCATACAAGCTTTCAAGCTTCTCCCACAATGTTCGAGCATGTGTCTCCTGATCAATGTGGTTGTAAACATTTTCTTCAACAAATTGCCGAATAAAGCCACACACTTGTTGATGCTCAAATTCCCATTCTTCATCACTTTTCGAATCGGGTTTTGAGTAGCAAATACTGGAAGATCAGAGCCTTCACAAACAACAAGTCTTTCATTTTATTACGCCAAAGTTGATAATTTGTGCCATTCAACATAATCATCTTGCTCGTATTAATTTCCATAATTTTGACAAAATAACCGAGCTTGATTGATACCAGTTTGTTGGGAAGAAACCAAACTACTAAAACAAAGCGGAGCACAATCGGTGTTCTTTCTCTCCTATAACTCTTGTCAAATATTATGGCAAGCACAATAACACAAAATAAAGTGTTCTCTAGCAACCTATCAACCACAAATCAACCAATGCAACCGCAACAAAAATAATAAATAGAGACACCGATATTTTTTCGCGTGGAAAACCCTCTAAATCAAGGGTAAAAACCACGGGACTTTAGAGTCCGATCAAAAGCTCCACTATAATCAAATGTTCAGCTACAAGATCACAATATCAAGCCTACAACAAGCATTCAACTCCAACAAGGCTAACAATATGTAATCTTTAGCAAAAGAGAGAAAAATTGGAGAACATCACCAAAAACGTAGCTGCTGTAAAACGGGTATTTCTGACGCTACAGGACTCGGATGAAAAATCCGACCGTACAAAGTCAAGAACACCGTGTCGTCTAGCTGCTGTCAAAAAATCAGCTCAATCAAACCACGGATGGACCTCCGATCGAAGAGTTGATCACAGCTGCTCTAAACTTGAAAAACTGAATTTTGCTTCAAGTCTTTCTCTCTGTTTCTCTCGTTTTTACTCTTGTTTTTCTCTCTTGAAAATCTGATCATTTGGGCTCCCACTCACGTTAAAAAAAAATTGCCTGCCTATCATCCTTTAAAAAGACAAAATAAAATGATGAATAAAAACAAACAAAAAAAAAAGGTGCCATAAAACATGGCAGATTTTGAGGGATTCCCACATAGTGGGTCCCTCCCAACAGCCTGTTTCTCTTTCTTCTTTCTAAACCACAAGATGAGGAGACAAGTAAAAGCCAGAGTCACTCCTAAAGTCACAACAATAATTGCAACTTTTAATCTAAGAGAATTGCTTGATGATGTTTTCAAGTTACATCTTGACATGTGTAATTCGGGTATTCCTCCACAGAGCTTACTGTTTCCCTCAACAAATGTTGCACTGGCATTCTTAAAGATTCCTCCACTTGGTATCACTCCTTCAAAATTATTGAAAGAGAGATTTAAGTACCTTAAAGCCCCAAATCTGACAAGAAATTCTGGAATCTCACCTGAAAGATTATTGCTGGATACGTCTAATGCTTCAAGTCCTCTCAGTGAACTCAAAGATGAAGGAATGGGTCCTTCAAAAAGATTTCCATCCAAATACAGTTTCTCTAGACTTACACAGCTACCAAGGGTTTTTGGAAGCAAACCGGATAACCTATTTTGAGAAACATAAGAGTTCACCTAGATTTTTCAAATTTTCTACTGCAACAGGAAGCTCACCGGTCAAATAGTTTGACGATAAGTCTAGTATTATGGACATGGATGAGACCCCAAGTAATTGAGGGGGTATAGGTCCAGTAAGATTATTGTAAGAAACAGTCAGTCCAAGCAAACTCTGGCATTTGCCTAGACTTGGAGGAATGTTGCCCTGAAGATTGTTAAAATCTAAACCAACTTTTGTTAAAGCGGATAAATTTCCAATAGAATGGGGAATAGTCCCGGAGAGAAAATTAATATGAGCGAAAATTTTGTTTAGCTTTTGAAGCCTCCCAATCTCAAATGGTATGGGACCTGACAGTTGGTTTTCTGATGCAAATAATACCTCCAAATTGACGAGATTACCAATCCCATTTGGGATTCTTCCCATTATTTTGTTCTCGTCTATTTCTAACCGCAAAAGGGTGTTGGAAAAATTGCTGACACATTTAGGAAATACCCCTCCAAAATAATTGTCACTAATAAATAGAAATTCTAATTTGGTATTATTGACTAAAGTGCAAAGAAAGTTCAAGTCACCTTCCCTCCCATGTCCCAAATCGTTTACGGCTAGTTGAAGCGTAGATAGTTTATCCAACTTCTCCAAGGAGGGCACCTTTCCACTAAGTCTATTATCATTAAATTGAAGTACGTTTAGATTTGAGGCATTGGTTATTGAAATCGGGATTTCTCCGGTGATTTTATTTCCCCTTACAGAAAAGAACTCAACATATGGCATAGCGATTGCTAAGTCAGTATAAAGAGTACCTTGAATCTTATTTTCACCAATATCAAAGAGCCTAATATTGGAAAGATTGAACATTGTAACAGGAAGCGTACCAGAAATTGCATTTGCTGCTGCCAAAAAAATTGAAAGATTTGTTAGCCGTCCAAGAGTTTCAGGTATAATCCCATCTAATGCATTATATGTCAAGGCAAGTTCCTCCAAGGATGACAAATTACCCAATGAAGGTGGGATACTCCCTCTCAAACTGTTGTTGTAAAAACTCAAGACTTTCAAGTTTGACAAGAAACCCAGAAAAGCAGGTATTTCTCCTGTTAACCGGTTGCTTGCCATACGAACTATTGTGAGCTTAGAACAAGAAGATAAATTGGAAGGAATTTCACCACTTATGGAGTTGTTGGTCAGATATAATGTTTCCAGTCTCCTTAAACCACCAATCGATTGAGGAATCTGGTTATAGAAGCTGTTGTCCATAAGATTCAACACCCTAAGGTAGCTCATATTTCCAATGTGTGGTGATAAAGATCCCGAGAGTTTGAGGGATTGTAGTTCCAATTTGCTGACTCTCTGATGCTTGCGACCGCATGTAACGCCATGCCATTGACAGAAGTGAATGGAACTATTCCACGACTCCAAAACCTTGAGCTGATCACCAGTTATCTTGGCTTTGAACTCGAGTAAAGCTTGTTTATCAGTGGCGTTTCCACTAACTACAGGGTCTGCTAAACCAAGCAAGTTAAGACAGTGGGAGTTGAAGCATGAGAGAAGAATTATAACTTCAACGTAAACATGAAAAAAAGAGCTGGAAAGTTTTGAATGCTTTTTCAATAACTCCATCAACCTGAATCAATTTCTTAATTGATGAGATTGATATGTATTTCAAAGTGTTCTGTTGATCAACAAGAAATAAAGTGCAGTACAAATAGTTCCTCCACTTGGGGTTGGAAATTTTTATTTTAAAACATTATGCTCCACATTTTTTCCAAATGCTTGACAGTAACATCAGTCGTATCTTTTGTCCAGATTTCGCTGGAATTTCATAAACAAAATATTAAAATAAAACGTAGTCACTAGACTTGACTGTAGACAATAGAGAATTATTGTCATCTTCAACATCAGTTTTCCTATGGATATTATTATAAAATTTCATGACGTAAAGCATTTCAGTAATCAATTAGCAACAAATTTGAAAGCAAAGATGAGGATGAAAAACTAGTCACGGTAAGTCTATAATGTATTGTTTTATGTAATGATCAACTTCAATGAAAGTGATACAAATTTAATCTAAAGTTGGATGATATGCAACCAATTATTAATTAATTAGCAACCAAATTGAAAGCAAAGATGGGATAGGAAAGCCATCATCTTAAAATTATGATTTCTTCCAATAATGTTTTGTTTAATACCACAATCAACGTCATTTGAAAGATATATCTTGATGAGAATGGATTATATGAAATTGTAATTACACATTATCTCTATCCTATAAACGTTATAAATCTCCTTTCCGTCCTAATTTTCTATTTTTTGCTTAAAAAGGAAATACAAAAAAATATGGTGTCTGTTGATTTTTTGCTTGTTGACATGTACAAATTTATTGTAATTGCTACCATAATAATAAACCGCAAGTTTTTGTGTAAAATTATACAGAATATTCATCTCCCATTACCTGCAAATGATCTTAGGTCTTGAAATCTTCAGAAAATCTTTATTTATTTAGGAGTAAAATTTGTTTTCATTTACCGTTTATTTATTTATTTTTTAAAAAATTGTAAAAAAGGCAATGTAACGACAAATTGTTCCTAAACATAATTATACGTTAAATTAAAAAAGAAAAAGAAATGAATAGTAAAATAATAAAAAAGAATAATTTATTTTAATAAGAAGGAACAAATTAAAAATTTTTAAAAATAATATGATAACCTAAATTGACCTAATGAACAAAATTAATAAATCTTGTAACTCAAAAACCCAAAATCCTAAATTTGCCTAATGAATAAAATCAATAAATTTTGTCCCTAAAAGAAATAAAATCCTAAGAACATGCAGGTGCATTGAAATCTCTAATAGTTACAAATGCGATTGAATGAGCAACGATGTTAATGGGTTTCAAACCATCCACAAGCTTCGGCTTTAACTCTGGTATCTCCAACGAGTCTGAAAGTTCAAGTGGTGTTCCGTTCAACAATACAACACTGCTTAAGATGTTCCCATCTTTTGGTGTCAAATGATACTCTTCTCGCTCATTATGTCCTTTAAATTCAAAATTTGGACTCCCACTTTTTAAATTTAGGTCATGAAAAAGATTGATTTCAAAAGATGTGTTTTTGGATAAGTTGATGAAAACAAAAGAAACTCCGGGCTGCAGCCAAACAAAAATTAATAAATAAATAATTAATTTAAAATTAATTGAGTCAACCAAAATAATAAAAATTACCTCTTTTTTGGCACAATGAGAGTATACACGCAAATATGGAGAACCCTTGTGCGTGACGGAAAGAACTTTACTCCCCATAACTCTATGCCACAAAAGCGCACTGCAAAAGATATTTTAACAAATGAAATTAAAACAAATGAAATTAACAACAAATACAGTGGAAAATATATGAAAGATACCCATAATAATCTGGATTAGGAACGAATGTGGTAGTATTAAGAAGAGCGTAATTGCCCCCGGTCAAAGCTTGTCTGCAATAAACTTTGTGGTTATAAACTGATGTCATTCCCAATTGGTCCAAGTACCTGTTGGAGTCATAAGTTAATCATTAGATTTTAACAGGGCAAAATAAATAAAAAAAACTAACAAAAGATTTGAAAAGCACCTACCAAAAGCCAAATGCAAATGTATACGACACTAATTGGCCGCCACTGTTATAAGCTCCACCCGATTCACTAACCCATGCACCAGACCATGGTGCAAATTTGTCAATAGCATTTGAAACATCTTTAAATGTTTGAGCAATTTGAGTCAAGAAAAATGGATCTTGGACACGACGAACCACATCTGGGTTATTACCTGCATTTATCATCAATAAAATTAAACAAATCATGGAACAAGAATAAATAATAATAAAATATTTTAATTGATATATAGATAGATACCGGGTCCAAGATTATAAATATGATGTGTAACTCCATCAATAACGTCATGTCCTGAAGCATCCAAAAAAGTATCAAACCATTTCTTGTCATAGAAACCTCCCGGGCCTAAAACCTTAGGTTGAGTTTTAGGATTTGGATACATCTCTTTTACAAGATTTTTAAGTGTTGCCATATCTTTTGCATATTGTTTAGCTTCAATCCTAGCACTAACTCCTACTCCACACAATTCATTTCCTAAAAAAAGAAAAGAAAATTGCATTTGATGAGAGTCCATATATAAACTAATTTGAAAACATAAAAATATTGATATTAATCAAATACCTAATTCATAAGAGTCAATTTTATATCCTTTGGAAATTGTATAACGCATGAGATCTCGAGCATTATGTGAATACCAATCACCAACCCAAAGAGTCTTTTCAATTTCAGACTCTTTTCTTCCGATAAGAGCATTTAAACCAAATGTAATTTTAGCTCTGCAACATAAAAATAACATGAATAGCTCACATCATAATTTTTATTTTAAAATAACATATATATCATAAATTTATACCGAGTTTGATTGAAAAACTCATTGAGTTCATCCCATCTCTTCATGTCAAGACATCCAATAGAGAAACCGAATAAGAAGCCTTTGTCTTGTTTTTGGAATGGTCGGCAATTCTCAATATTATTTCGAACATTGTACACCACTTGATCTTGTAACGAACCTCCAACTCTAATTCTCAAAGGATGAAATGCTGAAACCATAATTTATTCACCAACATTAATTAGCATATTAGAAGCTGCTCATATCAATAATAAAAACTAGTAAATAAAACATTCATTAAATTAACTCCAATACTCACCTTTTACAGCTTTTTCAAGAATCTTGTTCTTCAAATCCTACAAATGGAATATATAATACAAAATATTAAACATCTAAGTAAATAAATAGTCTTTAATCAATATATGCTAAAAAAATAAAATAATTTTACCAAATTAAAAAGTCCAGCTTGACCCCACGGACATTGATCATAATCACACTTATTTGTAGGCCACCAATCAAGGGTAACACAAATAAAATCTTCATCAGTTTGAGCAATGGAAGTTGCTCCTTCAACCACAACTTCAACTTTTTCAGCTTTTGAGACCAAAAGGCAGGACAGAAGCACAGCAAAAAACGTTATACTTTTGAAATTCATCATTGGAAACAAAACAAAACTTGAATAAATTGATATGATAAAATACGAATGAATTGATTGACTATTTATAGATCAATAATACACTTGGAACTGAACTCAAATAGGTTAGAGTTAAGATTAAATTGAAACAATTAAAAGATTTATCTGTATTATAACTCTCTAAAGTAATAAATAATATCAGTAATTTGATTAAGATGAATGTATTTTGATTATTTTAACTAAAATTATCATAAGCTTTTAGTTGGGTTTATATTTTATTTTAATTAAAACTGTTGAAATATGATAAGTTTTAGTTGGGTTTTTCTTTTATCATAGAGTTTTAGTTGGATTTTATAGATGAGAAAAAGTTAAAATTTATTAGGGAAAGTACCGAAAATTAGGGGTATTGATAAGTCAAATAAGAATAAAATAAAAAATAAAAAGACGTTGCGTCAGCAAAATGTCTAGTTCCTCGTGCATCCATTGAAAAAGTGTTAGTTTTTAAACCTTGGAACAAAACTGCCTTAGCAAAATTGTGAAAACTTAAACCTTCTTTGAACTCTTCATCGGTCAGCCCTTTTCCCGTAAACATATCTAGCAAAAGAATGCCAAAGTTATACACATCACCTTTCGTTGACAACTCGTTTCCCATGCCATATTCTGCAATTAATTCATCACAAATTACATATAGAAATAACTACAAAGGGAAACCCTCTTAATATACGAAAAAGTGTTTTTAGATTGTATATTTTGCTATGAAATAATGGAAGAAATTAATTAATTGAAATTACCTGGTGCGGCATAACCAATAGTTCCTCTTAGTCCAAGGGAGCTTGATTTATTAGCAGAATAGTTAAGTCTGTCCGTAGAAATCATTTTTGATAAGCCGAAGTCACTTATATGACCAACCATTTCCTGATCAAGTAGAATATTGCTTGGCTTGAGGTCACAATGAATGATTGGTTCTTCACAATGCTGGTGCTGCAGATATATATTCGAGTGCATGAGCAACATCTATGGCCACACTTACTCTTTGGAAGAAGTTTAGGTTTCTCACCGTCTCTGGTTCGATTCATGCCAATAAGTGGATGCAACCAGTCTTCCAAGCTTCCATTTTCCATGAACTCATAAACCAAGTATGAAATTTAACTTATTTTGTGCTAGATAAACAAGTATAATTATGTATAATCAAGCTAGTTTGATTTTTATTTCGAATCAAGTCCAAAATTTAAAAGTTGTGCTACATTTGAGAACGTTAAATTTGAATTGAGGTCGAGCCTTTTATAACTTTAACTCAGCTCAATTACAACCCTTAACCTCCTTTTTATATCGTAAAAAACATCAAATCAAATGATTTTTTATTCCAACAAAGTGTCAAAATTTTATTTCACTTTCCAGCTTTCAAGTTCATCAATTTTTTTTTATGGGAATGTGCCAAACACATAATGCTTGTTTTAATTGGGATGCAACGACAACGGAAAGGTCTTCCTAAAGAAATTTCAATCATATAATCTTGTCATATCTCAGATTGGTACAAAAAGCTGCAAGAATTAAGCAGATAAGTCTCGTTTAATAAGCCAAAAACAATCTTTATTTATTTATTTAAGAATAGTAAAAAAGGCAAGATAAGGACAAGACAAAAACAGTTCTCCAATTGCTAGACGATGTAGGCGAAAGTAGAAAGTTATATTAGTGAAGGCTTTCTAGTAATTCCTGATTTCTTTTGATTAATTTGTAGTAATACAATATTAATGACTATACAATACTGTAAATATGTATACTCATAACCTTTATTCCAAACTTTTGCTTAAAATCTTGAATGAAATTATTCCTAAACATAATTATATGTTAAATAAAAGAGAAAAAGAAACGAATAGTAAAATAATGAAAAAAGAATAATTTATTTTAATCAGAAAGAAAAAAATAAATAAATAAATTGAATATGATAACCTAAAGTGACCTAATGAACAAAAATTAATAATTATTCCTCAAAAACCAAAAATCCTAAATTGGCCTACTGACAAAAATCAATCAATAAATTTTGCGCCTAAAAGAAATAAAATCTTAAGAACACGCAAGTGCATTGAAATCTCTTATGATTACGAACGCAATTGAATGATTGGCGATGCTAATAGGTTTCAAATCATCCACAAGCTTCCGCTTCAACTCCATCAACCTGAATCAATTTCTTAATTGGTGAGATTGATATGTATTTCAAAGTGTTCTGTTAATCAACAAGAAATAAAGTGCAGTATAAATAGTTCCTCCACTTGGGGTTGGAAATTTTTATTTTAAAACATTATGCTCCACGTTTTTCCCAAATGCTTGACAATAACATCAATCGTATCTTTGTCCAGATTTCGCTGGAATTCCATAAACAAAATATTAAAATAAAACGTAGTCACTAGACTTGACTGTAGCCAATAGAGAATTATTGTCATCTTCAACATCAGTTTTCCTATGGGTATTATTATAAAATTTCATGACGTGAAACATTTCACTAATCAATTAGCAACCAAATAGAAAGCAAAGATGAGGATGAAAAACTAGTCACGGTAATGTAATGATCAACTTCAATGAAAGTGATACAAATTTAATCTAAAGTTTGATGATATGCAACCAATTATTAATTAATTAGCAACCAAATTGAAAGCAAAGATGGGATAGGAAAGCCATCATCTTAAAATTATGATTTCTTCCAATAATGTTTTGTTTAATACCACAATCAACTTCAATGAAAGCTCCTTTCAAAATCATATATATTAGTTTGAATGCATAATCTCTTAAAGTAACTTCAATGAAATATATTTATTTCACGTCATTTGAAAAATATATCTTGATGAGAAGGGATTATATGAAACTGTAATTACACGTTATCTCTATCCTTTAAATGTTATAAATCTCCTTTTTTCCTCCTAATTTTCTATTTTCTGCTTAAAAAGGAAATACGGAAAAATATGGTGTCTGTTGACTTTTTGCTTGTTGACATGTACAAATTTATTGTAATTGCTACCATAATAATAAACCGCAAGTTTCAGTGTAAAATTAAACAGAATATTCATGTCCCATTACCTGCAAATGATCTTAGGTCTTGAAATAAATATTGGACCACTTCTTTGCTCAAAATAATTCTTTGTATATAATCATAGCTCAAATATTAGTAAATTTTTAAGGGACTGGTACAAATTTTGCCCAATTCATAAATGACTGTTTCCTTCGTCTACCTGTAGTAACTTATTTTGATGGCAAGTGAGCAACACACATAGAGAACTATGAATGAGTTTGGAGGTAACAGGCAATCATACATGTCTGTTCCAAAATTAATGTATCGTAAAATCTTCAGAAAATCTTTATTTCTTTGAGGGTAAAATTTGTTTTCATTTACTGTTTATTTATTTATTTTTTAAAAAATTGTAATAAAGGCAATGTACAGACAAATTGTTCCTAAACATAATTATACGTTAAATTAAAAAAGAAAAAGAAATGAATAGTAAAATAATAAAAAAGAATAATTTATTTTAATAAGAAGGAACAAATTAAAAATTTAAAAAATAATATGATAACCTAAATTAACATAATGAACAAAATTAATAAATCTTGTAACTCAAAAACCAAAAATCCTAAATTTGCCTAATGAATAAAATCAATAAATTTTGTCCCTAAAAGAAATAAAATCCTAAGAACATGCAGGTGCATTGAAATCTCTAATGGTTACAAATGCGATTGAATGAGCAGCGATGCTAATGGATTTCAAACCATCCACAAGCTTCGGCTTCAACTCTGGTATCTCCAACGAGTCTGAAAGTTCCAATGGTGTTCCGTTCAACAATACAACACTGCTTAAGATGTTCCCATCTTTTGGCGTCAAATGATACTCTTCTCGCTCCTTGGTTCCTTTAAATTCAAAATTTGGACTCCCACCATTTAAATTTAGATCATGGAAAAGATCGATTTCAAAAGAGGTGTTTTTGGATAAGTTGATGAAAACAAAAGAAATCCCGCGCTGCAACCGAACAAAAATTTAATAAATAAAAAATTAAATTAAAATTAATTGAGTCAACCAAAATAATAAAAATTACCTCCTTTTTGGCACAATGAGAGTATACACGCAAATATGGAGAACCCTTATGCGTGACGGAAAGAACTTTACTCCCCATAACTCTATGCCATAAAAGCGCACTGCAAAAGATATTTTAACAAATAAAATTAAAATAAATGAAATTAACAACAAATACGGTGGAAAATATATGAAAGATACCCGTAATAATCTGGATTAGGAATGAATGTAGTAGTATTAAGAAGAGCATAATTGCCCCCGGTCAAAGCTTGTCTGCAATAAACTTTGTGGTTATAAACTGATGTCATTCCCAATTGGTCCAAGTACCTGTTGGAGTCATAAGTTAATCATTAGATTTTAACAGGGCCTTAAAAATAAATAAAAAAACTAACAAAAGATTTGAAAAGCTCTTACCAAAAGCCAAATGCGAATGTATACGACACTAATTGACCGCCACTGTTATAAGCTCCACCCGATTCACTAACCCATGCACCAGACCATGGTGCAAATTTGTCAATAGCATTTGAAACATCTTTAAATGTTTGAGCAATTTGAGTCAAAAAAAATGGATCTTGGACACGACGAACCACATCTGGGTTATTACCTACATTTATCATCAATAAAATTAAACAAATCATGGAACAACAATAAATAATAAAAAAAATATTTTAATTGATATATAGGTAGATACCGGGTCCAAGATTATAAATATGATGTGTAACTCCATCAATAACGTCATGTCCTGAAGCATCCAAAAAAGTATCGAACCATTTCTTGTCATAGAAACCTCCAGGGCCTAAAACCTTAGGTTGAGTTTTAGGATTTGGATATATCTCTTTTACAAGATTTTTAAGTGTTGCCATATCTTTTGCATATTGCTTAGCTTCAATCCTAGCACTAACTCCTACTCCACACAATTCATTTCCTAAAAAATGAAAAGAAAATTGCATTTAATAAGAGTTAATCGTATATAAACTAATTTGAAAACATAAAAATATTGATATTAATCAAATACCTAATTCATAAGAGTCAATTTTATATCCTTTGGAAATTGTATAACGCATGAGATCTCGAGCATTATGTGAATACCAATCACCAACCCAAAGAGTCTTTTCAGTTTCAGACTCTTTTCTTCCGATAAGAGCATTTAAACCAAATGTAACTTTAGCTCTGCAACATAAAAATAACATGAATAGTTCACATCATAATTATTATTTTAAAATAACATATATGTCATAAATTTATACCGAGTTTGATTGAAAAACTCATTGAGTTCATCCCATCTCTTCATGTCAAGACATCCAATGGAGAAACCGAATAAGAAGCCCTTGTCTTGTTTTTGGAATGGTTGGCAATTCTCAATATTATTTCGAACATTGTACACCACTTGATCTTGCAACGAACCTCCAACTCTAATTCTCAAAGGATGAAATGCTGAAACCATAATTTAGTCACCAACATTAATTAGCATATTAGAAGCTGCTCATATCAATAAATAAATAAAAACTAGTAAACAAAACATTCATTAGAATAACTCCAATACTCACCTTTTACAGCTTTTTCAAGAATCTTGTTCTTCAAATCCTACAAATGGAATATATAATACAAACTATTAACCATCTAAGTAATAAATGGTCTTTAATCAATATATTATAATAAAAAAATAAAAAAAATTACCAAATTAAAAAGTCCAGCTTGACCCCACGGACATTGATCATAATCACACTTATTTGTAGGCCACCAATCAAGGGTAACACAAATAAAATCTTCATCTGTTTGAGCAATGGAAGTTGCTCCTTCAACCACAACTGCAACTTTTTCAGCTTTTGAGACCAAAACGCAAGACAGAAGCACAGCAAAAAACGTTATACTTTTGAAATTCATCATTGGAAAAAAAAAAAACAACACTTGAATAAATTGATATGATAAAATACGAATGAATCGATTGACTATTTATAAATCAATAATACACTTGGAACTGAATTCAAATAGGTTAGAGTTAAGATTAAATTGAAACAATTAAAAGATTTATTTGTATTAAAACTCTCGAAAGTAATAAATAATATCAGTAATTTGATTAAAATGAAAGTATTTTGATTATTTTAACTAAAGTTATCATAAGCTTTTAGTTGGGTTTGTATTTTATTTTAATTAAAATTGTTGAAATATGATAGAGTTTTAGTTGGGTTTTTCTTTTATCATAGAGTTTTAGTTGGATTTTATAGATGAGAGAAAGTTAAAATTGATTAGGGAAAGTACCGAAAATTAGGGGTATTGATAAGTCAAATAAGAATAAAATAAAAATAAAAAGACGTGAAAAGTCCAGTTCCTCGTGCATCCTTTGTAGTTTTCAGATTGGTTGAAATCTATTATCCGTCCCTATAGTTTGAAATTTTTAATATTTAATCCCTGTACTTGAAATGCTAACTTAACATGTGATTAGGCTTCTCTCATATATCTAGCATATAATTAATGAAAAGTAAACATATTAAGTTAATAAATTTTGAGTAAAATTACTAATGGTATTAATTATTAGACTAAGATTTTAACTTTTTAACTTTTTCTTAATATATTATTTAATACCCGAGTTTGACACTTTTTCTACTGTGGTACTATGTTATTTTTTATTCAATTTCGTCTCTGTATTTAACAAAAGTTATATATTTTAGTATTCGAAGGTAACAAGATTAACTACTAGTTTTTAATTTGAGTTGATTCGATGAAAGTTAATTACTAATATTATTAGGTTTGAATTTTTATTACATTGTTAATAGAATAGATTATGTATTAATTGTGAATTTATTTAATTTTACGATTAATTTATCAAATACAATCAGATGGATGTGATTTAATTCATGTTTTAGAGTTGATTCAATGAGAATAAAGTGTTAATATTAATAGTTAATTAAGAATTTTCATCAAATCAACTCTAGAACTCGAAGTAAACACTAAAAAATCATGGCTCTATTGGTTGAGCCAACCCTGCTATGCTTTGCCTCGATTCAAAAAGCATGGGTAATTTATTTCTTTGATTCTTTTCCACGCTTGCTTATTTCTTAACAAGAAATATCTCCATCCATAAAGTCGTACATTTTGGAAGAAGCTTATACAGTTTGGGAAGAGGTTTTGATTAATTGATGAAAAAGAAAAATCTACTTTAACTGATATGCCCTTAGACACGACTATATATAATATAGAAATTACATTTAAATGGGGTGCACAATCAGCTAAAGCAGCGAGTGCACGAGTGATAAATCTGAAATAAAATGAATATATGATTAGTCATAAATCTTTAAATAATCTATACTAACTCTTATTTAAGATTTTGACTGAGTTTACGTCATGAGTCAATTAAACACTAACTCGGTTAAAGAAATTACGAAAATTTATTTTTTCGTAATTAAAATAATGTATAGTATTTGAGAATATTTTAATATTTTATTTTTAACAAAAAAACAATAAAAATATACATATGATGGGATTTTCAAACACACTTTTACGTTCTAAATACATGGTTCTCACACGCATGCACGAGTGGTAAAATTTCTAGTATTTTTTATGGCTTAATGACAAATTTGGCCACTAACATTTGCATGTTTTGTCAAAATAGCCTTAATTGTATTTTAAGTCTTTTTTTACCATCAATTTTTGTTTTTTTTTTCAATTTATTTTTTTTAACATATTTAAAAAATAAATTTAAGATTTCAACAGGTATACCCAAAACATGATGGGTGGTTATTTTCAAGGTAAAAACCTTCAATTTGAATTGAAGACTAACTTCAACTCAACTCAATTACAACCTTAAATCTATTTTCTATATAGTAAAAAAACATCAAATCAAATGATTTATTATACCAACCAAGTGTCAATACTTACTCTTATTTAAGATTTTGACTGAGTTTATATAATGAGTCAATTAAACACTAACTCGATTAAAGAAATTACGAAAATATATTTTTTCGTAATTAAAATTATAACTCAACACATTCAAATCTTTAATTTCAACAATACAAATTTCTCTTGACATGTTAAATTGCAATATTGATACAATAAGTAGTACACTCAAAATTCGAGATCATTATTAAGTCAACTTATTCGTATAAACCAAACAATGGTTTCGTTACTCGTTTTCTTTTAGCTTATTTGCCTAAACAAAACATAAACAAACAAGCACGTAGCCTGACCTCTCAATTCCATTCTTATGGCACCATAGATACCTGCAACTTAAGAAAACAAGGAAACCTCTTTTACTGCTTCATATCATCTAAAAGCAACATTCATCTCAAAATGAGTAGTGATTAAATGATTGAGTATTTTGTTAAGATAAGAAAATAATATTACCTGGTGATTGAGCAATCTATTTAAGTTCCAATCTCAAATCGTAATCAAGTTGGATGAAGCTTCTCCCTAATTTTACAAAGCTTGGTAACAACACCGCTCATGTCAATACGATCATGCGGAGATTTTGAAGAACAAGTGAGTCCGATTTCAAATATTGAATTCAAGCATCGAAGATCTATATCACTCCCTAGGCTATTTTCATTGAGAGTTCCTCCTTTGATTCTTTCTTGAAGAAGAATGGGATCTATAACGTCTGTCACTCGTTTGGGCAAAGCTTCCTTAACAAAATTGTGAAGACTTAAACCATCTTTGAACCCTTCATCGGTCGGCCTTTTTCCCGTAAACATCTCTAGCAAAAGAATACCAAAGCTATACACATCACCTTTCGTTGACAACTCGTTTCCCATGCCATATTCTACAATTAATTCATCACAAATTACATATAGAAATAACTACAAAGGGAAACCCACTTAATATACGAAAAAGTGTTTCTAGATTGTATGCTTTGCTATTAAATAATGGAAGAAATTAATTAATTGAAATTACCTGGTGCGGCATAACCAATAGTTCCTCTTAGTCCAAGGGAGCTTGATTTATTAGCAGAATAGTACTTCAGTCTGTCCGTAGAAATGATTTTTGCTAAGCCGAAGTCACTTATATGACCAACCATTTCCTCATCAAGTAGAATATTGCTTGGCTTGAGGTCACAATGAATGATTGGTTCTTCACAATGATGGTGCAGATATTCGAGTGCATGAGCAACATCTATAGCCACACTTACTCTTTGGAAGAAGTTTAGGTTTCTCCCCGTCTCTGGTTCATTCATGCCAACAAGTGGATGCAACCAGTCCTCCAAGCTTCCATTTTCCATGAACTCATAAACCAAGGCTTTAAAATCATTGCCTTGGTCATCGACTCCTGAAATAGCTGTTAGTACCTTGACAAGATTTCGATGTCGAATGTTCTTCAAGGCCTCGCATTCAGCCAGGAAACTCCTAGAAGCTCCACGATTCAGAAGATTAAGCACCTTTACTGCAATAACTACTCCACTAGCTTCAAGAACTCCTTTGTATACAGAACCAAAGCTTCCTGAACCAACCAAATTCTGCGTGGAGAATCCATCCGTAGCCCTTAGGATGCTTTGGTATGATAACTGTAAAAGGGAATTTTCTACGCTAGTTGTTGTTGCCTGTTTCTTTTTCTTCTTTCTAAACCACAAGATGAGGAGACAAGTAAAAGCCAAAGTCACTCCTAAAGTCACAACAATAATTGCAACTTCTAATCTAAGAGAATTGCTTGATGATGTTTTCGAGTTACATGTTAACAAGTGTAACTCGGGGATGCCTCCACAAAGCTTACTGTTTCCCTCAACAAATGTAGCACTAGCATTCTTAAAGATTCCTTCACTTGGTATCACTCCTTCAAAATTATTGAAAGAGAGATTTAAATACTCTAATGCCCCAAAGGTCACAAGAAATTCTGGAACCTTACCTGAAAGATTATTGTCAGACATATCTAATGCCTCAAGACCTTTCAATGAACTCAAAGATGAAGGAATGGGCCCTTCAAACAAATTGCCACCCAAAAACAGCTTCTCTAGGCTTACACAGCTACCAAGGCTGCTTGGAAGCAAACCAGATAACTTATTTTTTGAAACATGGAACTCACCTAGACTTTTCAGATTTGCTACTGCAACAGGAAGCTCACCAGTCAAATAGTTTGATGATAAGTCTAATGCAATGGACAAGGATGGGAGTCCAAGTACTTGAGGGTGTATTGGTCCACTAAGATTGTTATGTGAAAGACCTATTACAAGCAAATTTTGGCAATTACCTAGACTAGAGGGAATCGTGCCCTGAAGATTGTTAAAATCTAAAGCAAGTCTGGTTAGCAATGTCAAATTTCCAATAGAGTGGGGAATATACCCAGACAAAGAATTATTAGAAGCATAAAATATCTTTAGGTTCTGAAGCCTTCCAATATCAGAGGGAATGGGACCCGATAGTTGATTTCTTGATGCCCCTAGAGTCTCCAAATTGATGAGATTTGCAATCCCCTCCGGAATTCTTCCCCATATTTTGTTTTGTTGTATTACTAATCGTAAAAGGTTGCTAGAAATATTGCTAATGCATTCAGGAAACACCCCTCCCAAATTATTTGTGCCTATATCTAGATATTTTAATGTGGTTTTGTTGACTAAAGTGCAAATAAAGTTCAAGTCACCTTCCCTCCCATGTCCCAAATGGTTTTTGGCTAGATAAAGCACAAACAGTTTTTCCAGCTTTTCTAAGGAAGGCACATTTCCAGTAAGTCTGTTCCTATTAGGCAGCAACCCATCTTTGAAAAGTCAAAGCTGGGGGGCTGTAAAAAGTATAGTAAGTGGGAAGAAGTTAGGCACCAAAAGTTGATGTGAAATTTGGCATGGGAAAATTGCAATTTTGGTCCCTATTTGAATAGGTACTTTGCAAGTTTGATCCCTGAACTTCAACTATAAATAGGCCTAACCATTTCTCATTTTCTTCATCCCAACATTTGCCATTCTCTACTTAAGGCATTGTTCTCTCTCCCTATTTGTATATTTTCACTTGTAATTTTGGAGTGAAATATATTTGGTAGTGCCCAGGGACGTAGGCAAAATTTGCGAACCTCGTTAAAATTCTGGTGTTCTTTATTATTTATTTTTCATATCTTGTGAGTGTGATTGTAGTTATTTATTGTGCTATTAAATTACGATAGAGGGATATTCTGGCTAGGAAAGATTTGGTACTTAAGTGATCCTCGTGATCCACCTCTCTTCCCTGGGAATTGAACTTAATGTGATTTTTCAGTACAATAATTATACTCTTTTACACGCTTCCGCACAACAATTGGTACCAGAGCTAGATTCGTACTTGGGGAGTACAATCGTTTGTGGCACTATTCACGTATACTCAGATCGCTCACGTATCACGATGGTTGGGATTAAGGAGAAAAATGGCACGCATCGTCATCGCAAGAAGGACTACGGTGACCAATGCAAAATTTGAAGTAGAGAAATTTGATGGTACCAATAATTTTGGTATGTGGCAATGTGAGATCTGGATGTCTTATGTCGCAAGAGTGGATATAGCCCTTGAAGTAAAACGACAATATGGATGACAAGGAGTGGGCCAAGATAAATAGACAAGCGTGTGGTACAATCCGTCTATGTTTGGCCAAAGAGCGTATACTCACATGAGGGAGACATCAAATGAAGAAATTGTGGGATACATTGGAAGAAAAGTTTCTAACGAAAAGCCTTGAAAATAGGCTTTATATGAAAAAGAAACTTTTTCGATTCACGTATGCACTGTATGTCGATGAATGACCATGTGAACTCATTCAATAAAATTTTAGCGGACTTGCTAAATTTGGATGAGAAATTTGGAGACGAAGACAAGGCATTATTGTTGTTGAATTCCTTCCCGATGAATATGATCATCTTACCACCACATTGCTTCATGGGAAGGATACAATCACATTTGATGCGATCAGAGTAGTGCGTTGTATAGATCTCGAGACTCGAAAGAAAGATAAGAGAGATCACGAGAGATACAATCGTAGAAGTCTTGACAACAAAGAGGTCGTTCAAGCAAAGCAAGAAGCTCTGGTAGAAGGGGAAAGTCCAAAGGAGACTCTCCAAAGATGAGTGTGCCTTTTGTCGTGAGAAAGGGCATTGGAAAAGAATTGTCCTAAGTTACAAAAGGGCAAGGCTATTTCTAATGCATGTGTAGCAGAACATGATGAGGAGTCAGACTTTAGCTTGGTTGGCATGGCAATGGCATGTCATACTGATGAGTGGATTTTGGATTCGGGATGTACTTACCATATGTGTCCTAATAAGGACTGGTTTTCTAGTCTTACGAAACTAGAAGGTGGAGTTGTTCTTATGGGCAATGACAGTGCTTGTAAGACAATGGGAGTAGGTACAATCCAATTGAAGAATCACGACGGCTCAATCCAAGTCTTGTCTGATGTTCGCTACGTACCCAGCTTGAAGAAAAATCTCATCTCATTAGGGGCCTTAGAATCTAAAGGGCTCAAAATCACTTTGAGAGATGGATTACTAAAGGTAGCAGCTGGGAATTTGACGGTGATGAAAGGCACAAGAAGAAATAACTTGTACTTTTAAATGAAAGTGCGATTATTGGATCAACATCAACGATTCTGCGAAAGATGTAGATTCGAGAGGCTACTGTGTTATGGCATATGCGATTGGGACATGCTGGTGAAAAAGCTTTGCAGACTTTAGCGAAGCAAGGCTTATTGAAAGGTGCAAATTCTTGCAAATTGGAATTCTGTGAACATTGTGTTCTGGGCAAGCAGACGAGGGTAAAGTTTGGTTCAAGAATTCACAATACGAAAGGAATTACGGACTACGTTCACGATGATGTGTGGGGACCTACCAAAGTGGCTTCTTTGGGAGGTATGCACTATTTTGTTACTTTTGTTGATGATTATTCAAGAAAAGTATGGGTGTATCTAATGAAAAGAAAAAGTGAAGTATTGGATGCATTTCTGAAATGGAAGAAGATGGTGGAAACTCAGACTGGTCGAAAGGTCAAACGACTTCGATCAGACAATGGTACTGAGTACAAAAATGATCCATTTCTTCAAGTATGTCAAGATGAGGGCATTGTGCGACACTTCACTGTTCGGGATACACCACAACGAATGGGGTGGCAGAGAGCATGAATCGAACTATACCGAGAAAGTTCGATGTATGTTGTCCAATCTTTGGATTGGGCAAGGAATTTTGGGCTGAGGTTGTTACATATGCGTGCCATCTAATTAACCGTTTGCCATCACCTGCAATAAATGGCAAAACTCCTATGGAGATGTGGACTGGTAAATCACATCGACTATGATTCTTTACATGTTTTTGGTTCCACTGCATATTATCATGTAAAAGAATCGAAGTTAGACCCAAGAGCAAAGAAAGCATTATTCTTGGGTATAACTAGTGGAGTAAAAGGATACCGTCTCTGGTGTCCTGATACAAGGAAGATTGTCTTTAGCAGAGATGTGACTTTTGATGAATCAACCATGTTAAAGGATTTACAAAAGGATGACAAAACTAGTAGTACTTTGCAGCAGGTGGAGCTTGAAAAGGTTAATAATGATCCAGCTAATATTGAAAGAACAAATGATGAAGAAGTTCCGACCCAAGAACTTCTACAGCAACAAGATTCAATTGCATATAGGAGGCCAAGAAGAGAGATTCGTAAGCCTGCTCGCTTTGATGATATAGTGGCCTATGCACTTCCAATTGCAGATGATGATGCTCCTTCTACTTACACAGAAGCAATAAGTAACCCTGATGGTGTAAAGTGGAAGCAAGCCATGAATGAAGAAATGCAGTCTCTTCATCAAAATAAGACTTGGGAGTTGATGACACTACCCAAGGGAAAGAAAGCAATTGGATGCAAATGGGTATATGCAAAGAAGGAAGGATTTCCTGGTAAAAATGAAATTCGGTACAAGGCTAGATTGGTAGCAAAGGGTTATGCTCAAAAAGAAGGAATAGACTACAATGAAGTGTTTTCTCCAGTTGTGAAGCATTCGTCTATTCGGATTTTGCTAGCCTTGGTTGCGCAATATGATCTTGAACTAGTTCAGCTTGATGTGAAGACCGCTTTTTTACACGATGATTTGGAAGAGGAAATCTATATGACTCAGCCAGATGGATTCAAGGTTCTTTGTAAGGAAAATCGGGTATGCAAACCGACAAAGTCACTTTATGGATTGAAGCAATCTCAGCGGCGATGGTATAAGCGATTTGATCGATTCATGAAAGGGCAAAGGTACACAAGAAGTAAATTTGACCATTGCGTGTATTTCCGTAAGCTACAAGAAGGAACTTTCATATACTTGCTCTTATATGTTGATGATATGCTAATAGCATCTAAAAGCAAAGTTGAGATTGAGAGATTGAAGACTCAACTCAATCTCGAGTTTGAAATGAAAGATCTTGGTGAAGCTAAGAAGATTCTTGGCATGGAAATATGTAGAGATAGAGCCCATGGCGAGTTAGCTTGTCTCGAATGATATTTGAAGAAGGTACTACAAAGAGCTTTGGCATAAACGAAAGCGAGACAAAACCTGTAAGTACCCGCTGGCTTCTCATTTCAAGCTTTACGCACAACTATCTCCTTCGGCGAATACGGAACGAGAATACATGTTGCAAGTTCCGTACTCCAATGCAGTGGGTAGCTTAATATATGCAATGGTGTGTACGAGACCCGACATTTCACAGGCAGTTAGTATAGTGAGCAGGTATATGCATAATCCTGGAAAAGGACATTGGCAAGCTGTGAAATGGATTCTACGGTATATTCAAAAGACCGTGGATGTTGGATTATTATTCGAGCAGGATAATACACTTGGTGAAGGTGTTATTGGGTACGTTGATTCGACTATGCGGTGATTTGGACAAACGGGTCAACCACCTGCATTACGTGTTTATACTTGCCGGAGGACCAATCGGTTGGAAGTCTACTCTACACCCATCGTTGCATTGTCAACCACGTGCCGTGCAGTACATGGTCATAATGTGAGGCTATAAAGGAAGCTATTTGGTTACAAGGTATGGTTAAAACCTTGGGATTGGTTCAGGAGCATATTAATGTGTATTGTGATAGTCAAAGTGCTATTCATTTAGCAAAGAATCAAGTCTATCATGCACGTACAAAACACATCGACGTACGATTCCATTTTGTGCGGGAAATTATTGATGAAGGGAAGATTCGCCTTGAAAGATTAAGATCGCAGATAATCCATGCAGATATGATGACCAAGGTGGTAACAGAACCAAGTTCGAACATTGTTTGAACTTGATCAATATCTCGCGAGTTTAACGGATTTGAAGAAGGCACTATCAAGTATTGTTGGCAAAGGCGAGAAGAATTGTGTGAAGATAAGATTATCCTAATCAAATCTTCAAGGTGGAGATTATTAGGCGAAGAACCCATCTTTGAAAAGTCAAAGTCGGGGGCTGTAAAAAAAAAGTAGTAAGTGGGAAGAAGTTAGGCACCAAAAGTTGATGTGAAATTTGGCATGGGAAAATTGCAATTTTGGTCCCTATTTGAATAGGTACTTTGCAAGTTTGATCCTCGAACTTCAACTATAAATAGGCCTAACCATTTCTCATTTTCTTCATCCCAACATTTGCCATTCTCTACTTAAGGCATTGTTCTCTCTCCCTATTTGTATATTTTCACTTGTAATTTTGGAGTGAAATATATTTGGTAGTGCCCAGGGGCGTAGGCAAAATTTGCCGAACCTCGTTAAAATTCTCAGTGTTCTTTATTATTTATTTTTCATATCTTGTGAGTGTGATTGTAGTTATTTATTGTGCTATTAAATTACGATAGAGGGATATTCTGGCTAGGAAAGATTTGGTACTTAAGTGATCCTCGTGATCCACCTCTCTTCCCTGGGAATTGAACTTAATGTGATTTTTCAGTACAATAATTATACTCTTTTACACGCTTCCGCACAACAGTTCCCATCAAGTTGAAGTTGATATAGATTTGAAGCATTGGATATAGAAATAGGAATTTCTCCATAGATTCGGTTTCCCCATACAGAAAGGGCTCCAACATATGGCATAGTGATTGCTAAGTTAGGATCAAGAGTACCTTGAATCTCGTTTCCCCCTATGGAGAAGACTATAATATTGGATAGATTGAACATTGCGGTCGGAATAATACCAGATATTGCATTTTCATCTGCCGAGAACCGTGTTAGATTTGTCAGTCGTCCAAGAGCTTCAGGTAGAATCCCACTTAATGCATTATATGTGAAATAAAGTTCCTCCAGGGATGACAAGTTCCCCAATGCAGGCGGGATGCTCCCTGTTAAACTGTTGTTGATAAAACTCAAGAATTTCAGCTTTGACAAGAGACCAAACGAACCAGGTATTTCTCCTCTTAGCTGGTTGCTTCTCATACGGACATATGTAAGCTTAGAACAAGCAGATAAGTTGGAAGGGATTTCACCACTGATGGAGTTATTGATCAGGTCTAATATTTCCAATCTTCTTAAACGACCAATTTCTTGAGGAATCTGGTTGTAGAAGCTATTACCCGCAAGATCCAACTCCCTGAGAAAGCTCAAATTTCCAATGTACGGTGACAATGATCCCGATAGTTTCTGGAGTTGCAACTCCAACCTGGTGACTCTCTGATGCTTGCGACCGCATGTAACACCAAGCCACTGACAGAAGTGAATGGAACTATTCCAAGACTCCATAACCTTAAGCTGATCACTGGTTATCTTGGATTTGAATTGAAGTAAAGCTTGTTGATCAGTGTCATTTCCTCTAATTACAGTGGTTGCTGTTGCTAAACCAAGTAAGTAATGACCCAGCAAGTTGAAGCAGGAGAGAAGAATTATAACTTCAGTGCACACCAGGAGAGAAGTGCTGGACGCTTCCAAATGCTTTTTTGATAGATCCATCAACCTGAATCAATTTCTTAATTGATGATATTGATTTGTGTTTGGGACTACCTTGTTCATCAACAAGAACTAATATGGAAATCAAATCTGACACAACAAACTTGCTGCGACTTTTTATTGCTTTCCCTTACCTTCTAGGCTTATCTTTATAACTTCGTTAAAACAAAAACACCATTGATCTCTAATGTGAATCTAAAATGATCAGCTGTTGACAATTGCCATATTTAATTATTCTCATCTTCAATATCAGTTTCCATTGCTATTATTATAAAGTTTTGCGACAATTTATTTTTTAATTGGCAACCAAATTGAAAGCAAATATAAGGTAGAAAATCCAAATGACCGGCAAGTGTATTATTCCAATTTCGTTATAGGTAGTCATTTTATGTATTTATTAAAGGGTCTAAATTGATAATTAGGTCCACTTTTATATTTATACTTGTTTTTTGGGTTCACTTTTATACCTGAACTCGATAACTAGATTCATTTTGGTCCCTAAACTTGGATTTCATTAAGATTTGATGATGTGGCCAATTTTCTTGGAATATGATTGAATTAGTAGTTCGAACTAATTGGACTGAGAACAGACCGATAGACTAGTGGTCTAACAGTTGAACCGATATCTAATTGATTGAATATAAAATTAGTGGTCTGACTAATTCAACCATAGATTCGATATTAGAACATTTGTGTGTGACAGCCTGAAAATTTATATAAGTGATGACATGACACAATCCAATAGTACCACATCATGAAACTTTTATATTTTTCAAGTTAAGAGATCAAAATGAATTCAGGTACAAAAATGAATCTAATTACCAAATTCAAGAGTAAAAAATTACATTATCTCTATATTTAACCAGAATGAGATAATCTCATACATCACCAGCCGACCTTTTTTTATTTTCTTTTTATTTATATTCTCTTTGGGATTGGGACTGCATAGGTTTTGTATATGGTTACTTTCGAGATTACCTGGAATGAGACTGTTTTCTAATTAGCTGGAATGAGATAATCTCATACATCACCAGCCGGCCTTGCCCCGTTGAAAGTCGAGTCTTTAACTGGATGTTAATTCGCAAAAGGCTGCCATGTAAAGTTGCGTTAGCAAAGTGTGGTGTAATCTCTTGGGAAACGGCTGCTTGCCCCTTCTGCCTTAAGTTTCCTGAGACGGTGGACCACATCTTCTTCAATTGCGCCGAATCCTGGGCCATTTGGCAGCACTGCTATATGTAATGGGCCCAATTAGCCCGGGCCCAAAATAAAAAACAGTCCAGTTATAAGCTCAAAAAAATAACTACAACCCAAAAAATTAAAGGCCCAGTGGCCCAAAATGTTTAAACATCTTTTGGAAAAACTTAACCCTAGCTCCCATGTGCGCCACTCCTCCTCCGGCGCACTGCCCGCGCCTCGTCTCGAGGCCTAACCCCCTCTGCTCAGCCTTGCACCAGAATAGCTTTCCAACTCTGTTGACCTCCCCAGCACTTGCAAAAGAAGAAAGAAACAAGGACAACAGAGCAGAAGCAATAGAACGCAAACAGTGACAAAAAAAACTTTTTGTAATCGGCTATAAAGCCATAAAAAAACAGATTGTATTACACACACAATATTAATAAAAAAAGAGAACAAGAATCGCCAAGAGGTGATTTTTTATCTATTTTTTTATTTTTTAATTTTTAAGGGCATAAAATAATAAATAAATATTAATAAAATCTTACTCGTCATTCGATTTCCGCACTGTCATCGACGTTTCTTCCGATTCCAAAAGCCATCAAAAGGTTTTCTTTCTCTTTAAGGGTTTCGGGTTTATTTTGAGATTTTTTAACTCCAAGCCGAAGTTTTACATAAAAAATACAAAAAAAAAAAGAGAAACTTTTCAATTTCCCGGCCTCCTCAAATGGCGGCGCCGACACCACCGGTCGGCTCGTTTGCCGATGGCCGAAGCCAAGGTCGGATAGGGCCTGCTGCAGAGAAAGGAGAGAGAGCTTTTGGAGTTTTTTTTTCTTTTTAAACAAGGTTAAAATGAATATTTTAAAAAAATTATGTTTTAAATAGCAGTTGTAAAACGACGTCGTTTCACTTAGGCCCTTTAACGCTAAAACGATATCGTTTAGGGGGCTGACCCAAGACCCGACCCGCTCCAACCTCAGGATCCGCGTGTTTTTACGGAAGGGTCTAATTGCACTTTTAGCCCTTCCGCTTTTTAATTAGTTTGTGATCTAGTATTTTTCATTTTTTAAATTTCGCCCTATAATTTTATTTTTATTTCATCTTAATCCCTAAAAGGAACGACGCAGTTTTAGGGACAGGGAATAATTCCCCAGTTGGTCCCTGCCTTTGTTCGCGCGTTTAATTTTAGTCCTCATTTCGGTTTTATTATTTAATTTATTATGATTTATACTTTTACTTTCGTTTAAATTTCAATTTAATCCTTTTTATGGTTATTCATTTATTTTATTATAATTTAGGCTTTAAATTTCATTTTAATTTCGATTTACTCTCTTATATTTCATTTAAGTTGCAACTATGCCCTTTATTTTAATTCATTTATTTATCTAGTTATTTATTCACTCGTTTAGTTATTCATTATTCTTTTAATTTTATTCATTTGCTCATTCATATACTTTCCTATTTATATATTGTTCATTCATTCATTTATTTATTTTTATTCTTGTATTCACTTATTATTCTGTCATTTTTATTTTCTTTCATTAATTCTTCATTTTATTTATGCCTTCATTATTATTGGTATTTTATTATCTACCATTATTTTATTGTTATCTATTTATCTATTTGTTTATTACCCTTTTTTTATACCTTTAAAAATTAGATTATTTTTTACTTGTACATATTATTATTATTCTTATTATTTCATTTATTTATATATTTTATTACAAATTAGACCTTTAATTTCATTTATATTTTAATTTGGTTCTTTATTTTCAATATTTTTATAAATTATTTTCTTACATTATTTATGTATTTATTTTATTTATTTCTTTGTCTTTATTTTCTTAAGTTGGTATTGTCCTTTTACGTGCATGCTTTGGTATTATTATTATCATTATTATTATTTATTAATTTCATTTATCTTTGACTGTTCATATTATTATTAAAATATGTTTATTATGCGATGCTCGTAAATTGCTTTTATTAGTATATGTCGTTTACATGACACTTCATCTATATATAACTATTCCGTTTTTTACATCACCATTTTATCTTATTTCGTTAAAATTACGTCAAAAAATTTGCGTTTAAATATATATATTTTTTATAATAGGTCTTTTTATGTTATATCCCGAATAAGAAAAATACATTGTTTTAAATATTACATTTGATGTTATTCAAAGAAGAAAGTTTTCAAAATAAGGCAATGTTCTGTATTTAGAAACTCGAGAAAGCCATGCCCTAACTTATGGGGTTTCGATTTTCTCGTTAAATCTAAATAACCGAATATCCTTCTGAATTAAAACACATAAGATTTCAAATAAAAAATTAAAAGACAAGCTCAATCTCGAGGATTCAAGGTGCCGTGTCCTAACTTACTGGATGGGACATTTTGTTATCTCGAGACAAGAGGGTTTAAGAAAAAATTTTAGTAAGATAACATAATACGAAGAGGGATCGTTTTTTTATTTCTTTTCAAATTTCTAATTTTCAACATCAAAGACATTAAGTAATCAATTAGATACCAATTTTGAGCGTAACGAGGGTGCTAATCCTTCCTCATACGTAACCTACTCCCAAACCCGTTTTCTAAACTTTGTAGACCAAAAATCGTTGTTTTAACAAATCAAACATTTTGTTAAAACGATCAAATTACGAAGTGATCCAATCACACCTCATAAAAAAGGATTGGTGGCGACTTCCTTTTCGTTTTTTAAATAAAAAGTCGACCTTTCAAAACAATGGTTTGGACACTATAGCCTCTGGGATGTGTGCTGGGTTTCCCCTCGAACTCATTGGATTTCTTTCTTGCATGGCAGTTTGCTATCAATCGTTCGAGCAGCCATTGCTCGTGGAGGATGATTTTTTTTCGCAACCTTGTGGCTTCAGCGAAATGAGATTCTTTTTAAAGGTAAAATATTTGATAGAATTTAGCTCTTGTTCTCCCTAAAACTCATATTCGCCTACTGAGTTAAAGCCGAATGAGCAGACATTATTTCTGCCCCATCTTGTGTTGTGACCACTATGGTCCCAAAGGCTACGGCTCCACTAATTAAGTTAAAAGGGTAAATTAAGTTAAACTATGTTTTGCCCCTCATATTCTTTTTTAATATAATATATTTGTATGCTTATTTTATTTATTTTACCGAATACTATCGATTTTTTAATAATAAAATTTTAATTCATATAAAAATTTTGCAAATGCTACTTTTAACTTTTATTTCGTAAAGAAAATTTTATATAATTTTTCCAATATAACTAATAATTATATTATTTTAATTTTAATTTTATACTCAAATTGTTTTTCGCCATGTCAAACATTTTTGTACATTCTTCCAAATTCGAGTAACATAAAAAAAATATCAAGCCCTAAAAGGTGTACGAAGGAAAGCTTATTGGCATTATCTTGAATTCTGATTTGATGACAATCCAATAGTTTAATAAGCAAAGAGAAAAACAAAGCATTAATACAAATTACACTGAGAAATTATTGGTGGAAAGCTATAAATATTGCACATATACTCTTTTCGATTGGGCCACATATTTAAGTTGGAACCTCACGAGGTAATCTAGTTGGATGGAGTTTGTCTTTAATAGAACAAAGCTTGGTAACAACATCACTCATGTCAATCCGTTCATTGGGTGACTCAGCAGAACAAGTGAGTCCTATTTCGAATAGTGAATTCAAGCACTGAAGATGTCTATCATTTCTAAAGTTGTTTACATTGGAAGTTCCTCGTCTCACTCTTTCTTGAACAAGAATAGGATCTGTAATCTCAACTATTCGTTCAGGCAATGCTGCTTTAACAAAGTTGTGGAGACTTAAACCTTCTCTGAACCTTTCATCAATTGGACTTTTTCCTGTAAACATCTCAAGCAGTAGGATGCCATAGCTATACACATCACCTTTTGTTGACAACTCGCTTCCCATGCCATATTCTACAATTAGTTCATCAAAATTACATATAGAAATAATTGCAGAGAGCATGAAAATTTGATATTAGATTGGATGCTTTGTTTTTACATTATGGAAGAAAATACTGAAGTGAAAATACCTGGAGGAGCATAACCAATAGTTCCTCTTAATCCAAGCGAGCTTGACACCTTAGTAGGATAGTTAAGTTCGTCTGTAGAAATGATTTTCGCTAAGCCAAAGTCACTTATATGGCCAACCATTTCCTCATCAAGTAGAATATTGCTTGGCTTGAGGTCACAATGAATGATAGATGTTTCACAATGATGGTGCAGATATTCAAGTGCATAAGCAACATCTATTGCCACGCTTACTCTTTGAAAGAAGTTTAGCTTTCTCATCGTCTCCAATTCACTGATACCTGTTGAAGAATGCAGCCAGTCCTCCAAGCTTCCATTTACCATGAACTCATAAACTAAGGCTTTAAAATCATTGCCTTGATAATCAACACCTGAAATTGCTGTTAATACCTTGACAAGATTCCGATGTCGAATGTTCTTCAAGGTCTCACATTCAACCAAGAAACTCCTAGATGATCTATGGTCCAAAGGATTAAGAACCTTTACTGCAATAACTACTCCACTCTCTTCAAGAATTCCTTTGTATACAGAACCGAAACTCCCCGAACCAACCAAATTCCGCATTGAGAATTCGTTAGTAGCCTTTAGGATACTTTGGTATGATAACCATAAAAGAGAATTTTCTGCAAAATTTGATATCGGTTGCTGCACTTTCCTCTTTCTGAACCAAATGATGAGAACAATAGACAATACAAAAGTCACTCCTAATATAACAACAATAACAACAATTACAATTTTGAATCTAAGAGAAGTCTTTGATGATTTTTTCGAGTTACATCTTGACAAATGTAACTCAGGGATGCCTCCACATAGCTTATTGTTTCCCTCAATAAATACAGCACTTGCATTCTTAAAGACACCTCCATTTGGTATCACTCCTTCAAAATTATTGAAAGAGAGATTTAAATACTTCATTGATCTAAAACTCACAAGAAATTCTGGAACCCCACCTGAAAGATTATTTTCAGATACGTCCAACTCTACAAGACCTCTCAATGAACTCAAAGATGAAGGAATGGTTCCTTCAAACAAATTACCACCAAGGAACAACCTCTCTAGTCTCACACAGCTACCAAGGCTCTTTGGTATCAAACCGGATAACTTATTTTTTGAAAAATCCAAATCTCCTAGATTTGTTAGTTTTTCAACTTCTACGGAAAGCTCTCCAGTCAAATAGTTTGATGATAAGTTTAGTAAAATGGACAAGGATGAAAGTCCAAGTACTTGAGGCGGTATTGATCCACTAAGATTGTTGTAAGAAAGACCCAATACAAGCAAATTTTGGCAGTTACGAAGACTAGAAGGAATGTTTCCCTGAAGATTGTTAACTCCTAAAGCAAGTAATGTTAACCCTGTTAAATTTCCAATAGAATTAGGAATAGTCCCAGTGAGAAAATTATTACGAGCGTCAAATGAATTTAGCTTCTGAATCCTCCCGATGTTTGGAGGAATGGGACCTGATAGTTGATTTTGTGATACCTGTAGCACCCCCAAATTGATGAGATTTCCAATCCCATCAGGGATTCTCCCCAATATTTTGTTATTTTCTATTTCTAAAAATTGAAGGCTGCTAGAGAAGTTGCTAATGCATTCGGGAAGTACCCCTCCAAAATTATTTGTTCGTATATCTAGACTATCTAGTTTGGTATTATTGACTAAACTACAGAGAAATTTCAAATCACCTTCTCTTCCATTTCCCAAATGGTTTGTGCCTAGAAGAAGTATAGATAGTTTATCCAGCTTTTCTAAGGAAGGAACATTTCCACTAAGTCTATTCCTATCAAGCTGGAGCATATTCAGGTTCGAGGCATTGGATATAGAAATCGGGATTTTTCCAGAGAGTTGGTTTCCCCATACGGAAAAGAAGTCAATATATGGCATAGTGATTGCTAAATTAGAAGGAAGAGTACCTTGAATATTGTTTCCACCAATATCAAAGCTTCTAATATTGGAGAGATTGAACATTCCGACCAGAATAATACCAGAAATTGCATTTTCTTCTACCGAGAAAAATGAAAGATTTGTCAGTCGTCCAATATCTTCAGGTATAACCCCACTCAATGCATTAGTCCTCAAAATAAGTGCCTCTAGAGATGACAAGTTCCCAAACGAAGGTGGTATACTCCCTCTCAATCTGTTGATGGCAAAACTCAAGGTTTTCATGTTTGACAAGAGACCCAATGAAGCAGGTATTTCTCCTGTTAGTTGGTTGCCTCTCATACTGACAAATGTAAGCTTAGAACAGCTGGATAAATTGGAAGGAATTTCACCCGTGATGGAATTATTGGACAGTTGTAATGTTTCCAATCTTCTTAAGCGACCAATTTCTTGAGGAATCTGGTTGTGGAAGTTGTTACTCGCAAGGTTCAACTCCTTGAGAAAGCTCAAATTTCCAATGAATGGAGATAAAGATCCCGAGAGTTTGAGGAATTGCAATTCCAACTTGATGACTCTCCGATGATTGCGACCACAGGTAACACCATGCCACTGGCAGAAGTGAATTGAACTATTCCAGGAGTTCATAACCTTGAGTTGGTCACCGGTTATCATGGCTTTAAACTGGAGCAAAGCCTGTAGATCAGTGTCATTTCCTCCGACTACAGTTTCTGCATGTGCTAAACCAAGCAAGTTAAGACCCTGCAACTTGAAGCATGAGACAAGAGTTATAAGTTCGATGCAAACGATGAAAAAAGAATTGCCCACTTCCATAACTCGAATCAGTTTGATTTATTTCTATTTGAGAATGTTTCCTTCTGGTTCTTGGGAACATATTTGACTCCACCCTTTTAACCTATTTATAGAGCATTGCTTTTGTTGGATTGAATTATGAAAATTTGTCTAATTTGACTGATTCTTACATTATAATTTGTTTAATTGAGTTCACATGCCGAGTTTATCGCTTACAGATTATCAATAATACTAGAAACATATATATATATATATATATATATATATATATATATAAAACGTATCTAATGTGATCTGTAAAACGTCATTTTACTTTTATTAAATTTAATAAAAGTGTAAAAAAAATTTATTCATATAAGACGTCATGCATGACCAGACAAAATTAATAATAAATAATAAGGATAAATGTCAAATTTATACATAAATTTTTATTTTGTGTAATTTTGATTTATATGTATACATAAAATTTTAATTTTTTATTTAATTATTATATTTTTATTTGGTATAATTTGTGTTAGATATAAATTATCTTCAATCATATTATAATTATGATCATTTTATTATATATGTTCAAATTTGAGATTTAATTATTGTACTTTTTATTTAATAAAATTTGCTTTATTTATTATTATAGTCACATTAATTGTCTAAATAATTAACACTGTTTTGATTTTTTTTCTCAATTAAGAACAAATTTATTCATTAAGAAAGCACCAAAAGAACTACTCGAAAAAGGTTCAAAACAAGAAACAAGAGAAAGAAAATGCCTCAAAAAAGCGGGACAGCCAAATAAGTCAAGGCTGGTTACCCTCTGAGGCAAAATGATCAACCAAGACATGAGGCACCTTTTCAAGATTCAGTATTCAATCAATATTATTTATGTTAAATTTTGTTATTAGTTCCGTACTTTATGAAAGTTGTAAATTTAATTCATATATTTTAATTTTATCAAATTTAGTTTTTGTAGTTTTTAATTTGGTTAATTTTAATCTCTGTATTTTTTAAATTTTGAATTCATTATTAGTCCCTACAGTTGTAGATTTAGTTATTTTTTCCAGTTGGATCATTTTATATCCTAATACTTTTTAAATTTTGAAATTTTAGTCTTAATACAAATTATAGTAGTTAATGCGTTAACTCGATTTTTAGTTAGTAACATGTGGAAATATCAAGCTAGCATGACATTACACATATAATAATATGTTTGTCGTATCAAATTTTGAAAATAGTAGAACTTAATGAATTTAACAGTTATTATTTTGTGAGGACAGAAATTTTAGAATTTGAAGAGTAAATGAACTAAAAATGACCAAATTAAAGTACAGAAAATTAAATCCATAACTTTGATAAAATAAAAAAACTAATAGCATAATTTAAAATATTATTCAAAACTTCAAAGCCCTGATTAAAATGCATGTGTATTTTTCTTGTTAGAATTTAACTCATCATGATTTTTTTTATATATAATGGTGTTCTTAGGAAAATTTCACGTCAACATTTTAGTCAAATAAAATATTTAGACTAATTATTGACATTATAAAAGTTACTGGACCAAATTATGTTGACAATTAATGTATAGAGATTATATCTTAAATTTAAGCTTAATATAGAGATAAAAAAAAGAAAAAAAATCTGGGTTGGATGCGTGCTAGATAAAGAATCCTCATGTCATTCCTTTTATATAATACTAGTATAGTTTCACTCACGCTTCACGTTGGCTTTATTATTTATTTTCTAATTAAATTATAGAGTAAAAGTTTGAAGGTTATAATATGCTCAAAGTTCTTGTACTTTTCGTATATTTAAAAATAATCTCATTATTTTTATTTTCAGGAATTTAATCTCTCTACTTTTCGAATTTTAAATTTTAAATCTATTTGTTAACACTGTTATAATTCTATTATTAAATTTGCTAACGTAGCATTTTGAAATTAAAAAGATACTCACTTAGTATCTATGTAACAAAAAAATGACATCGTAATGAACTTGAATTTAATAGATAATTTTAATGATGTTAACAATCCTTAAAAATTCACATTAGCATTTTAATCAAAATAAAGTATTTAAACTAACTAATTACATTATAAGAATCGAGGTGCCAAATTATGTCAAATTAAAATATAGAGGTTCAATTTCAAAAATGAGTGAAATATAGAAATCAAAATTTAAATTTAACCATCCTTATATATTAAAAAAAATATTAAAGATGAAATTTGACCATAATATTTTCATGTTAAAATAAAAAAGGAAAAAGACAGTTGTCTTGAAAGGAACACCTTTTATTTATATATATATATATATTATTAGTAGTATAAATTAGTCTTCCATATTATTATCCGAATTCAACTTAGACTAGATTATGTTTAAATAAAATTATTGGGTACTCAATAAGAATATATTAGAGTCTTCACATTAGAGATTAATACAATATAATTGGTCCCTAATGCGAATCTCGAATAATTAGCTGTTGAGAATTGCCTCTTTCATGATGTTAAAATAAAACATAGTCGCCAGACTTGACTGAAGCCAATAGACAACATAGAAAATTATTATTATATTTGTCGATTGAGTCCTAACTCAATTAATATTGGTATTGTTGTTAGTGCAGGAGGACGTGGGTTCAAGTGCGTTGAAACGCATTATCCTCCTATTTAAGGGTTGAGAAGGGACAATGGATAGTTTTAAACATTGTATAAAAAAACAAATATGATGAACCCCATATGATGGCTTGATATCTGGTCAACAGTGTTCACTGCCCCAAGTGTGGTCTGAGTTCGAGTCGCATTTGTTGTTTAGGCTTTACCTTGTTATTATAAGTCACCAAAAAATTATTGTGATATTCAACATTAGATTCCCTATGGCTATTGTGATAATGTTTCATGACATGCAACCAAATTGAAAGCAAAGATCAGGTAGAAATAAATAAATGAAGTCATATGTTTAATGTTCCAATTTCTTTATAGGAGGTAGTTGTTTATATATTTAACTAGTTTTATATTGCTGGTTGTTTAATGTTTGGAAATATTTATTTTTCCTTATTATAGGTTGTACTAAAATTGATTCTATGATGGATTTAGTTAAGAAATTGTGATTTTAATTAATGCATGATTGTGTCGATTCAGTCTTGGTTTAATTGGCATGGACATTGTTGTCAATGTAGGAGAATGTGAGTTCAAGTGCGTTGAAGTGCATTATCCTCCTATTTATGGGTTGGGTAGTTCTAAGTATTGTGTCAAAAAAAGCTCATATGATCAGAACCTATAATGAGATTGTTCAAAACAATTACTGCAGATTGTTTAAAGCAACTTAGACTTCCTCCTCTCAAATTATTGGTAAAAAGACCTCTCAATTCCCTTTCAATTTCGATATTAAGCAAACTGGCCCCTCTCAAAAAAATTTGAAGCAATTTAATCTATGTCAATTTTGAAAGCGAGCAACTACAGACAATTCTTATATGAAAATCTATTGATTTCAACATTAAAAAAAGGTTAAATTATGTTATTAGTCCCTATATTTTATAAAAGTTGTGGATTTAATCTGCATGCTTTAATTTGGTCATTTTTATATTGTTAAATTCATTAAGTTTAGTTTTGTTATTTCTAAAATCTAATGTGGAAAACATATTATCATATATGCAATACCATGTCAGCTTGTTATTTTCACATATTACTCACTAAAAATACAGGTAATAGATTAACAACTGTCATTTGCATCAAGACTAAAATTTCAAAATTCGAAAAGCATAGGGACTTAGAATGATCCAATTGGAAAATATAGACCAAATTTACATCTGAATGTATAGTACAAGTCTAGTAATTGAATTTAACCAAACGAATTTAATTGCTAACATTTGGGTTAGGGCTAAAATTTTAAATTTCAAAAGTAGAGGGACTAAAATTGATAAATTTGAAAAATATAATGACTAAATTTGATCAAATTAAAGTACATGGATTAAATCCACACCTTTCGCAAGGTACATGGACTAATAATAGAATTTAACCAATAATAAAATATGGAAATTATCCATAAGAAACGTAGTTTTGTCTATGCTTATGTTTTTTTTAGATATCTTCCATATCCGTTTTATGGTCCATATTTAGTGTTTGTGACTGTCCTTCCCAAAAATGTCATTTCCAGTATTTAAACTAACATCTCTATTTGAGATTGCAATTTACCTTAACACTATACTCAACACTTGTTGATATTATACCATGCTTAATGACAATCACAAAGTCCTCTTATGAAAGAAAACATTGATCCTATGCAATTAGATCATAACAAACTTTGTTTACAAGCATCTCTTATAGCTTTGAATTTACTTAATGTCCATAATCTATTCACACTTATTCTATTTAAGGATTTATAGAGATTTTGTAAAACTCCCTTTAGCTTTTTCAGTCCTAAATTTGAAACTTTGTTAAAATGGGTCAAAGAAAAACTATTCAATGAGCAATTTAAGATTTTATTTAAGAAGGAAAAGGAGGTGGAAATAAATTAGAAATGCATTTATAGAGATTTTATTGAAATATCCCTATGAGGGTTCTATGAGGGTTCTAAAATTGTTGAGTACATGAAACTTAGATTAAGAGATTAACACCAACAACTATAATACTTGGTAAAAATTAAGAAGAATTTTCTGATTAAGTCTTAAATTGATTAGTATTTATATTATTGCCAATACAAAGTACATGAGTTTGAGTGCGCTGAAAATATGATAAGAATCTATAATAAGATTAATACTCGGTGATTATTGATCACACTAAAATGTAAAATCAAATAAACCCATATTAAACATTTCAATAAATTCTTCCAAATTCGAGTAACATAGATAAAATCAAAGCTTATTGGCATTATCTTGAGTTCTTATTAGATGAGGATCCAATAGTTTAAGAAGCAAAGAGAAAAACAAAGCATTAATACAAATTACACTGAGAAATTATTGGTGGAAAGCTATAAATATTGCATATTTATTCTTTTCTCAACGCATAGTGCGTTTAGGCGAAATGAGGAGACCTGCTAATACCCAATAGAATGTGAACAAAAGATAAAATCCAACACTTTGACTGACCCAAGCCTCTCAACTTCATCCATACGACACCTTAGATACCTGCATGTTGAAAACAAGGTAATCTGTTTTACTTCTTCATATCATCTAAACATAACAATTATCTCCAAAAGTAGTGGAAATTATATACCTTAAGTTATGGAATGATTCAGTATTTTGCTAAGATAAGAAGATATCTTACCTTTCGACTAAGCAATATATTTAAGTTCCAACCTCATGACGTAATCGAGTTGGATGAAGCTTGTCTCTAATGGAACAAAGCTTGGCAACAACATCACTCATGTCAATCCGCTCATTGGGTGATTCAGCAGAACAAATGAGTCCTATTCCGAATAGTGAATTTAAGCACCGAAGATGTCTATCATTTCTCAAGTTTTTTACATCGGGAATTCCTCGTGTGACTCCTCCTTCAACAAGAATAGGATCTGTAATCTCGATTATTCGTTCAGGCAGTGCTGCCTGAACAAAGTTGTGGAGACTTAAATCATCTCTGAATCTTTCATTGGTCGGCCTTTTTCCTGTAAACATCTCAAGTAGTAGGATGCCATAGCTATACACATCACCTTTTGTTGACAACTCGCTTCCCATGTCATATTCTACAATTAGTTCATCAAAATTACATATAGAAATAATTGCTGAGAGCATGAAAATTTGATATTAGATTGTATGCTTTGCTTTTAAATTATGGAAGAAAATACTAAAGTGAACATACCTGGAGGAGCATAACCAATAGTTCCTCTTAATCCAAGGGAGCTTGACATCTTAGTAGAACAGTTAAGTTCGTCTGCAGAAATGATTTTTGCTAAGCCAAAGTCGCTTATATGGCCAACCATTTCCTCATCAAGTAGAATATTGCTTGGCTTGAGGTCACAATGAATGATTGATGTTTCACAATGATGGTGCAGATATTCAAGTGCATGAGCAACATCTATCGCCACGCTTACTCTTTAGTCGCACACAGCTACCAAGGCTCTTTGGTATCAAACCGGATAACTTATTTTTTGAAAAATCCAAATCTCCTAGATTTGTTAGTTTTTCAACTTCCACGGAAAGCTCTCCAGTCAAATAGTTTGATGATAAGTTTAGTAAAATGGACAAGGATGATAGTCCAAGTACTTGAGGCGGTATTGATTCACTAAGATTGTTGTAAGAAAGACCCAATACAAGCAAATTTTGGCAGTTACCAAGACTAGAAGGAATGTTGCCTTGAAAATTGTTAACTCCTAAAGCAAGGAACATTAACCCTGTTAAATTTCCAATAGAATAGGGAATAGTTCCAGTGTATTTAGCTTCTGAATCCTCCCCATGTTTAGAGGAATGGGACTTGATAGTTGATTTTGTGATACCCGTAGCACCTCCAAATTGATGAGATTTCCAATCCCATCAGGGATTCTCCCCAATATTTTGTTATTTTCTATTACTAAAGATAAAAGTGTGATAGAAAAATTGCTGATGCATCTCGGAAGTACCCCTCCAAAATTATTTGTTCGTATATCTAGAGTTTCTAGTTTGGTATTATTGACTAAACTACAGAGAAAGTTCAAATCACCTTCTCTTCCATTTCCCAAATGGTTTGGGCCTAGAAGAAGATAAACTAGTTTATCCAACTTCTCAAAGGAAGGGAGGTTTCCAATAAGTCTATTCTCATGAAGCTGAAGTACCATGAGATTCGAG
This sequence comes from Gossypium bickii, assembly GCA_025503065.1. NCBI lineage: Eukaryota > Viridiplantae > Streptophyta > Magnoliopsida > Malvales > Malvaceae > Gossypium > Gossypium bickii. The sequence continues at coordinate 131,638,808 of CP106713.1, forward strand.
GCATTGGATATAGAAATCGGGATTTTGCCAGAGATTTGGTTTCCCCATACGGAAAAGAAGTCAACATATGGCATAGTGATTGCTAAATCAGAAGGAAGAGTTCCTTGAATATTGTTTCCACCAATATCAAAGCTTCTAATATTGGAGAGATTGAACATTCCGACCGGAATAATACCAGAAATTGCATTTTCTTCTACCGAGAAAAATGAAAGATTTGTCAGTCGTCCAATATCTTCAGGTATAACCCCACTCAATGCATTAGTCCTCAAAATAAGTGCCTCTAGAGATGACAAGTTCCCAAACGAAGGTGGCATACTCCCTCTCAATCTGTTGATGGCAAAACCCAAGGTCTTCATGTTTGACAAGAGACCCAATGAAGCAGGTATTTCTCCTGTTAGTTGGTTGCCTCTCCTACTGACAAATGTAAGCTTAGAACAGCTGGATAAATTGGAAGGAATTTCACCCGTGATGGAATTATTGGACAGTTGTAATGTTTCCAATCTTCTTAAGAGACCAATTTCTTGAGGAATCTGGCTGTGGAAGTTGTTGCTCACAAGGTTCAACTTCTTGAGAAAGCTCAAATTTCCAATGAATGGAGATAAAGATCCCGAGAGTTTGAGGAATTGCAGTTCCAACTTGATGACTCTCCGATGATTGCGACCACATGTAACACCATGCCACTGGCAGAAGTGAATTGAACTATTCCAGGAGTTCATAACCTTGAGTTGGTTATCGGTTATCATGGCTTTAAACTGGAGTAAAGCTTGTCTATCAGTGTCATTTCCTCCGACTACAGTTGCTGCATGTGCTAAACCAAGCAAGCTAAGACCTTTCAGGTTGAAGCATGAGATCCAGAGGAGGATTATGACTTGAATGTAAACAAGGAAAAAAGAGTTGGGCACTTGTAAGTGCATGCTCAATAGCTCCATCAACCCAAATAGTTTTTTTTAATTGATGAGATCTGTTTGTATTTGAGAGTGATAGGGTTCATCACAAAGAAAAAGTTTATTTATATCCTGCTTTTAGTGGAAGAGGCACTTCATTGGGTTGGTTTTCATCATGGATTTTGACCATATGGAATTTTAAGTAGTGGATATACTGTTTTAAGTCTTGTGATATATTGATTATGATTAAGCAAGCCAGTCCAATTCATCGCCCTCTTCTTCCATTACCTAAGCAATCAAAGACCTCCTTGACACTAGACCCATATCCCACAACAATATACTTTGATTATCCATTCATTTTTGTTTTTTTATCCTTCCTATCCGTTTTATAATTTATATTCGGGATTTGTAATTATTTCTTCAACAATATTATCTCCAAGGCTCGAACTTAATTTTTCCTCTAAAAATGCACCATGACAACCATTATACTCGACACTTTCAACAATATTAATCACATTATTTGAAAAACATAAAAAAACATAACAATGATTTTCGTTTGTCCTAATTGCTACTGTCCTAACGTGATGATGATGGAATACAATTTATATTGATTAATTTTAATAATAATAACAAATTCTATATATTAATGCCATTTTGGCCCATTAGTGCCTCAAATAATGGAGGGATTGACTTATGTCATTCATCTAATGATAGTCTAACCATTCAGATTATGCTTTTGTTGATTCTCGTTTTGCTCATGTATTCAAAAACCCTGGAATTGAACCCATCATTCATCAATTTATGACTTTAAATAAGAAAATAAAATAAAACCCAAATTGGTACTAGAAGTGAAGAACAAGTTTCCATGGAAGCAATGTCACATTCACACAATTTTCTACAATGTGAATGCAAAGAAAACAAAATTTTCTCCCAAACCAAACAACACTCAGCCTGAAATTGTTCAAATTTTGAAGTCTTGGTAGGCAATCCTTTAAAGATCAAACCAAACCCCCTTGGATGAAAAGCAACACTGCCTAACTGACCCCACTACAAAATTTCCCTACTTTCTGTCCTTAAACCACACTGACCATTATTGAACCATAATGAATAATTTTTATATAGAATAATAAAGTGGAGATTGAATGTTAAGTAATATAATTAATTGATTATGTTGAATTATTTTGTTTTGTATTTTCTATATCCATTTTACGGATTATGTTCTAGTTTCATGATTACCCGTCGTCTCTAATTTTTTTTGTATCTTTCATATTTATTTTACGGTCCATGTTTGTAGTTCATACTTACTCCTTTCAACAATATTGTCTCCAAATTTTTGAATTATAATAAACACTTTTTATATAGAATTACTCAACTCATATTTTTATAATGATTCTTTAAAAAAAAAATTCACATGTAAACATAAAAATTTTTTTATACAATATTAAAAGTAAGGGACGAGGTCAAACGGGTGTCCGACAATAGCTTTAACCATTGTTGGAACATTTTCAAAATTTATAGTTTTCCAATAACTATAAATGAATGGGTATAATTAATTAAAAGATTATATCTTTTGATTTTTTGAAAAAGAATTATAATTATTTAAATAATATTATTTGAATAGTTATAATTAAATGAATAATAATGTTTTTATTTTAAAAAAAAAACATTATTATTCGAAAAAATACCTATTGATTAAATATGTCTCTATAAAGAGACATGAAAATTCCTATAAATAGGAATCGATTTCATTTGGAAAAAATCAACAATTCTAATATTCTTTCTTTCTTCCTTCATTTTCTAATATTGTTAGATTGTTCTATAAAGTATTATCGTGTAGAAATTCTTTATAGAAATTGGTTTTCTTGTCATATATTGCTCGGTGTGTAGTGGGCTATTCTCACAAATCGATGCAAAACGCAAATAGCCATTGGCTTCATTGTATCCTCGAGGTTAATTTGCTTGGAACTCGTTTGCACACCAAGATAGGTGGGTGCGAATATAACCTTAAAGATAGTGATTTAATACACGCCTTGGAGCCTTGTCCTATTTCTTCTTCTGTTCGAGTTTTTGTTCGTGTGTTCGAGATTTTCCTCACCGGAGTTTTGTACTAACAATTTTAAGGTTATATTTCATAATGACTACCGCAACTCACGAAAGTGGAACACTAAGGGAGTTGGCTTCCAATTTTGTCAAACTTGATCGGTTTGATGGTGGCAATTTCCGACGATGGCAGAAAAAGATGCACTTCTTATTATCAACTTTACATAATACTCCTACATTAGGTGGAAAGAAATATTTTGTTACTTTTATTGATGATTGTTCTAAATATTGTTATGTATATTTATTGCATTCGAAAGATGAAGCGCTTGATAAATTTAAAGTTTATAAATCTGAAGTTGAACTTTAATGTGAATCATTTATCAAGTGCTTAAGATCGGATAGAGGTGGAGAATACTATAATCCAAGTTATTTTGAATCCACCGATTGTTGTCCATCAAGTTTCAAATTTCTTATACACCACAACAAAATGGTGTAGCTGAAAGGAAAAATAGAGTATTAACTGAAATGGTAAATTCAATGTTATCATATTCAGGTCTTGGACAAGGTTTTTGGGGAGAAGCTGTTCTAACAGCTTGTCATATATTGAATAGAGTTCCTAATAAGGAAACTAAAATAACTCCTTATGAACAATGGAAGAAAAGGAAACCAAACCTTAATTATTTGAAGGTTTGGGGTTGTAGAGCTATTGTCAAAGTTCCAACACCTAAACGTAAAAAGTTAGGTGAAAGAGGAATTGAATGCATATTTATAGGATATGCACATAATAGCAAGGCATATAGGTTCATGGTAATTGAACCAAATGATTCAATTTCAATTAACACTCATTATTGAATCAAGAGATGCTATTTTTGATGAAAATAGATTTAATTCTATATCAAGACAATTACACACAACAATTGATTCATTCTTCAAAAATGAGAATGAGATTCCATTGAAACAAATTGATAATAATGGTGAATCTTGTCAAGAATTAAGAAGAAGTAAGAGGATTAAAAGGTCAAAGATTTTGGACCAGATTTCATGATGTTTCTTGTAGAAGGAAAAGGTGAAAGTATATACAATAAGATACCTTATTGTTACAATACGTAATCTGATCCTATTACATTTGAAGAGGCAATGAAATCTCAAGACTCGCTTTTTGGAAAGAAGCAATAAATGATGAGATGGATTCAATAATGGGAAATCAAACTTGGATCTTAGTTGATCTTCCACCGGTTCCAAACATATAGGTTGTAAATGGATCTTCAAAAAGAAAATGAAGGTTGATGGAACCATTGATAAGTTTAAAGCAAGGTTGGTAGCCAAAGGTTTTACACAAAAACAAGGTATTGATTACTTTGATACCTATGCTCCAAAGAGCAAGAATTGCTACAATTAGACTCTTAATATCACTTACATCTATATATAATTTGGTTATTCACCAAATGGATGTTAAAACGCATTTTTAAATGGTGAATTGGAAGAGGAAGTGTACATGGAACAACCTAAAGGATTTGTTGTTCCAGACAAGAGCATAAGGTATGTAAGCTTGTTAAATCTTTATATGGACTTAAACAAGCACCAAAACAATGGCACCAAAAGTTTGACAATGTCGTTTTAGCTAGTGGCTACAAAATAAATGAATCCGATAAGTGCATATATAGCAAATTTGAAAATGGAAAAGGTGTCATAATTTGCTTATATGTAGATGACATGCTTATTTTTGGCACGGATTTGGAACAAATAGAAAACACAAAGAAATTCTTGTCAAACAACTTTGCTATGAAGGATATGGGTGTAGCAGATGTTATTCTTGGGATTAAAATAACCCGAGATGAAAGCGAGATAGCTTTATCACAATCACATTACATTGAAAATGTACTTAAAAAGTTTGATCTTTTCAATCAGTATACCAAAGATCTACACCCATGGATCCTCAAATAAAATTGGTATCTAATGCTGGTAGGAAAATTGATCAATTGAAATATGCAAGTCTAATTGGTTGTCTTATGTACATAATGACTTGTACAAGACCAGATATTGCATATGCTGTTGGGAAATTGAGTAGGTACACAAGTAATCCAAGTAATTTGCATTGGCAAGCATTGAATAGAGTACTTAGGTACTTAAAGAAAACTATTAACTATGGATTGTGTTATAATGGATATCCTCCAGTTTTAGAAGGGTATTCGGATGCTAGTTGGATTACAAGTTTGGAAGATCATGCATCTACTAGTGGATGGATCTTCATTCTTGGTGGAGGAGCCATTTCTTGGGGTTCCAAGAAACAAACATGTATTACTGATTCCACCATGGCAGCAGAATTTATTGCATTAGCCACGCATCTAAAGAAGCGTAATGGTTAAGAAATTTGCTTTATGATGTACCTTTATGGCCTAAGCCAATTTCACTGCTTTCTATCCGTTGTGATAGTCAAAGCTACTCTAGCAAAGGCATATAGCCAAATATATAATGGAAAGTCTAGACACATTGGATTAAGACATAGTTATGTCCGACAATTAATCTCTGATGGAGTGATCACTATTAATTATGTGAGGTCAAGTGAAAATTTGGCGGATCCTTTGACAAAAAGTCTTGCTAGAGATGCAGAGAAAAGGACCTCAAAAGGGATGGGACTCAAGCCCATTAATTAGAGTCACCCATGATGGAAACTCGACTCAACGCTTGGTATAACGTCAAGTCTTGAGTTCAATGAGATAAAGTACATCATTAGTATGTGATCATTAGCACTATAAATAAATCCATCCTAAGATTAAAGTGCTAGGTACCCGTAATGATAAGGGAAGGATGAGTAATGTACTCTTAATGGACCCATAACATAAATATGTTAGAGTGTTATAATTACGGGAACACTTTTGATGGGATCTACCTATGTGAGTGGGTGTGGCCGCTTCTAGGGGCTCAAGGGCTTGGCTCGACAAAGACTCATGAAAAGAGGACACGCACACATGGCCATAATAGTGTCCCTAGATATTATGCATTGACCAATGTTGAAATCATTGTGTGAGATGTGTTCGGTTAATCAAATGAAATAGTTGGTTCAAAGCTTAGTCTACCATGCAATTTCGATTAACTTTAACATGTTTTCACTAAGTGAAGGTTCAATCGTAAGATACCTTCATTTATGCAAATTGATTTCAAGAATATCAAAATCTAAAATATTTTGAAAATGGGGAGATTGTTGAACATTTTCAAAATTTATAGTTTTCCAATAACTATAAATGAATGGGTATAATTAATTAAAAGATTATATCTTTTGATTTTTTGAAAAAGAATTATAATTATTTAAATAATATTATTTGAATAGTTATAATTAAATGAATAATAATGTTTTTATTTTAAAAAACATTATTATTCTGAAAAAATACCTATTGATTAAATATGTCTCTATAAAGAGACATGAAAATTCCTATAAATAGGAATCGATTTCATTTGGAAAAAATCAACAATTCTAATATTCTTTCTTTCTTCCTTCATTTTCTAATATTGTTAGATTGTTCTATAAAGTATTACTATCGCAGAAATTCTTTATAGAAATTGGTTTTCTTGTCATATATTGCTCGAGTGTGTAGTGGGCTATTCTCAAATCAGTAAAACGCAAATAGCCATTGGCTTCATTGTATCCTCGAGGTTAATTTGCTTGGAACTCGTTTGCACACCGAAGATAGGTGGGGGCAAATATAACCTTAAAGATAGTGATTTAATACACGCCTTGGAGCCTTGTCCTATTTCTTCTTCTGTTCGAGTTTTTGTTCGTGTGTTCGAGATTTTCCTCACCGGAGTTTTGTACTAACAACCATCACTCCATACAAATAAAACAAACACGATGTTTTCGAATCATTGTGTTATTTTATCATTTTTTTCAATTCTTTATTTATTAATTTTTTTTTTCAAGTAGTCAATTTAATTTCTTTTCAATTAATTATTTTAACATGGGCATTGTTACCAATACAGGAGGATGTGGATTCGAGTATGCTAAAATACATTATCCTCCTATTTATGGATTAAAGAAGGGCTATAGGTAGTTTTAGTCATTATGTCACAAAGAACATATGTCATCAAAACCTATAAAAAGATTGTTCAAACAAAATCAAACAACATATAGGATGTATACAATAAATAAAAACACAATATTCCAACTTATTGATTCACAAAAGGATGTGATTTATCTTTAATACATATTACAGAATATATTGTGAATAAAAGAGAATAGCTGCACTTTGCCAGACTTAATCCTCTCAATTCCAGTGATATTATGGCACCTTAAGTTCCTACAACATAGAAAACAAGGAAACAACTGCCTTTTGTCATGCAATGATGATTATATTGTTAAGAACAATGCAATAAGACATTATTGTATACCTGTTGATTGAGCAGCATTTAAAGTTTGGCGCTCATGACGATAGTGAGTAGGACGAAGAAGCTTGTCTCTAATAGAACATAACTTGGAAACAACATCACTCATGTCCATCCGCTCACTCCGCGATTCAGCAGAACAAGTGAGTCCAATCTCGAATATTGAATTCAAGTGCTGAAGATGTCTGTCACTGAAAGTGATGTTTCCAGGTGTTCTATGTCTAGATCTCTCCTGAATAAGAATGGGATCTATAATCCCAGTTATTCGTTCCGGCAAAGCTGCCTTGACAAAATTGTGAATGCTGAAACCTTCTTTGAACATGTCATGAGTTGGCCTCTTCCCTGTAAACATCTCTAGCAAAAGAATGCCATAGCTGTACACATCACCTTTTGTTGACAACTCACTTCCCAAGCCATATTCTACAATTGGTTTAGCACAAATTACATATAGAAATAATTTCAGAGGAAAACCCTTGAAAGTTTAAAAGATAGCCTCTTACAACCAAGTTTTAAATATGTGAAAAAATACTTCTAGATTGTATGTCTTGCCCTTATATTATAGAAGAAACAAATGAAGTGAACTTACCTGGTGGAGCATAACCAATAGTTCCTCTTAATCGAAGAGAGCTTGACTGATTAGTAGAATGGTTAAGTTTGTCAGCAGAAAGGATTTTTGCTAAGCCAAAGTCACTTATTTGGCCAACCATTTCCTCATCAAGTAGAATATTGCTTGGCTTGAGGTCACAATGAATGATTGGTTCTTCACAATGATGGTGCAAATATTCGAGTGCATGAGCAACATCTATGGCCACACTTACTCTTTCGAAGAAGTTTAGGTTTCTAGCCGTCTCTGGTTCATTCATGCCAATAAATGGATGCAACCAGTCCTCCAAGCTTCCATTTTCCATGAACTCATAAACCAAGGCTTTAAAATCATTGCCTTGGTAATTGACTCCTGAAATAGCTGTTAGCACCTTGACAAGATTTCGATGTCGAATGTTCTTCAAGGCCTCGCATTCAGCAAGGAAACTCCTGGAAGCTCCACGATTCAGAAGATTAAGCACCTTCACTGCAATAACTGCTCCACTAGCTTCAAGAACTCCTTTGTATACAGAACCAAAGCTTCCTGAACCAACCAAATTCTGCGTGGAGAATCCATCCGTAGCCCTTAGGATGCTTTGGTATGATAACTGTAAAAGGGAACTTTCTACACAAGTTGTTGTTGACTGCTTCTCTTTCTTCTTTCTAAACCACATGATGAGGAGAAAAGAGAATAGAAAAGTCACTCCTAAAATCACAACAACTATTGCAATTTTTAATCTAAGAGAAGTGTTTGATGATGGTTTTGAGTTACATCTAGACAAGTGTAACTCAGGAATGCCTCCACAAAGTTTATTGTTTCCCTCAACAAATGTAGCACTTGCATTTTTAAAGACTCCTTCACTTGGTACCACTCCCTCAAAATCATTGAAAGAGAGATTTAAAAATTTTAATGCCCCAAAATTCACAAGAAATTCAGGAATCCCACCTGAAAGATTATTCTTAGATACATCCAATGCCTCAAGACCTCTTAATGAGCTCAAAGATGAAGGAATGGACCCTTCAAACAAATTGCCATCCAAGAGCAGCTTCTCCATACTTACACAGCTACCAAGATTGTTTGGAAGCAAACCAGATAACTTGTTTTGAGAAACATCCAAGTAACCCAGATTTTTCAGTTTTTCTACTTCAACGGGAAGCTGACCAGTCAAACAGTTTGATGATAAGTCTAGTTCAATGGACAACGATGAAAGCTCAAGTACTTCACGCGGAATTGATCCACTGAGATTGTTGTAAGAAATATCAATTTCAAGCAAATTTAGGCACTTACCTAGACTAGAAGGAATGTTACCTTGAAGATTGTTAACACCTAAACCAAGTTTGGTTAACATTGTTAAATTTCCAATAGAATAGGGAATAATCCCGGAGAGAAAATTATTATCAGCAGAAAATATCTTTAGCTTCTGTAGCCTCCCAATATCAAAGGGAATGTGACCTGATAGTTGATTTTGTGCTATTGCTAGAAACTCTAAATTCATGAGATTTCCAACCCCATCTGGGATTCTTCCTGATATTTTGTTCTCTCCTATTACTAAATGTAAAAGGGTGCTAGAATAATTGCTAATGCATTCTGGAAATACACCTCCAAAATTATTTTGGATTAGATATAGAAATTCTAGCTTGGTATTATTAACTAAACTGCACAAAAAATTCAAGTCACCTTCTTCCCCATGACCCAAATGGTTTATGGCTAGGGCACATTTATACAGCTTATTCAGCTTTTCTAATGAAGGCACATTTCCACTGAGTTTGTTATCCGCTAAGTGAAGTACATTCAGATTTGAGGCATTGGATATTAAGAGAGGGATTTTCCCAGAGATTTGATTTCCAGTTATGGAAAAGAACTCAACATATGGCATGGTGATTGATATGTCAGAATGAAGAGTACCTTGAATCTTGTTTTGACCAATATCAAAGAGTCTAATATTGGAGAGGTTGAACATTGCAACAGGAACAATACCAGAAATTGCATTTTGTGCTACCGAAAAATCTGAAAGATTCGTCAGTTGTCGAAAAGCTTCAGGTATGATCCCAGTTAATCTATTAATCGCCAAAGAAAGTACTTCCAGGGATGACAAGTTCCCCAACGAAGGTGGGATGCTCCCTCTCAAACTGTTGTTTTGAAGATTCAAGACTTTCAGGTTTGACAAGGAACCCAGCATAGATGGTATTTCTCCTGTTAGTTGGTTGCCTGTCATATCAACTAATGTAAGCTTAGAACAAGCAGATAAATTCGAAGGAATTTCACCACTGAGGGAGTTATTAATCAGACTTAATGTTTCTAATCTTCTTAAACCACCTATTTCTTGTGGAATATCATCGCGGAAGTTGTTGCCCGAAAGATTCAACTCCCTGAGAAAGCTCAAATTTCCAATGTACGGTGACAATGATCCCGATAGTCTCTGGAATTGCAACTCCAACCTGGTGACTCTCTGATGCTTGCGACCGCATGTAACACCAAGCCACTGACAGAAGTGAATGGAACTATTCCAGGATCTGAGCTGATCACCAATTATCTTTGCTTTGAACTGGAGTAAAGCTTGTTGATCAGTTTCATTTCCTCCAGCTACAGGGCTTGCTAAACCAAGCAAATTAAGACCCTGCAAGTTGAAGCATGAGAGAAGAATTATAACTTCAACATAAACAAGAAAAAAAGAACTAGACACTTCCAAATGCTTTCTTGATTGCTCCATCAATCTGAAAACAATTTCTTGATTGATGAGAATGATTTATATTTGGGAGTAGGCTTATCCTTGGGGGGGCTTCAAGTACATCTATATATATTTTCGGAAAAACATTATATTTCTTGCATAAGAAAATGATACATGGTCCCTTATTGACTTTGTGTAAAAGAAATTGGAAAATGTAAGTATTGATTTTCAAAGTCATCTGATAGTTGATTCTGCCTAATTCTTTGGTCAATACCCTTGAAGGAATGCCATTTTAGAGAAATGATTAAAACAGTAGCTTCTGAAAAGTCATTTCTTTGGAATTAAATAAGGGCATAGCATGGTTTGATTCTTTGCAAAAGAAGTAAAAATATTGAAAAAAAAATTATGATTAAATATATAATTAGTACCACCTGCTGTTAATGATCAAGTTATAGCTATGGCTATTATGATAAAGTTTCATGACATGTAAATCTATACTATTAGAATTTTGATTTTGCGTGATTTTATATGAGAATTGTAAATTTGATTAAAATTTAACAAATCACTAATAACATTATCGAATTAGCATAATTTTACGTTGTTATATTACATATATAAAGAATTATTTTACTCCGAAATTTATGTTTCAACGAAGGCTAACACAGAAAAAAAGGCGATAACTTTAATTTTGATTCAATTATACACATCGATATAAAGTTATATAGAATGTTTCTGTTCCATTGCATTGGAATCATGCTCGGGATATTTGGTTTGGTATTGAGTTCAGATCGAGAGCCGATAATTATCCTGTTGGTGACTTCCAGGATGGACTGCTAATTAGATTGAAGGAAGCTTGGATGGTTCTTTGATTGATAACCATATCAATTGTAATGTGCTACATTTGCAGAGATCAGAGGAATGCAAAGTTCGAGTGCACAAGTTCATTTTCGGTGAAGGTGACGATCAGCTAACGAGTTGACCCGAAGTTTCGAATCCTTATGGATAGGACAGATGGGAACCTGGGAGGCAAGTTTGCTGCTCTTATACTTGACCAACAACAGGGTAGAATTTTGTTTTGTCAAGTACACAGAAAGTTTGTACGCCAACATGGAACCGGTTCTTGAAACTGTAGCATGGGGTATTCAAGAGATGATAGATAGAAGCTACAGAAAATTATGATTAAATATATATTTCATACAAGAATGTTCCTGATTGCATGAAAATTTGAGCCATTTTCATGTCTTAACTCACTCAGAATCAGTTTATGTCCAAAAGTTTGAGACATTTCCAGCAGGTGGAATGCATGCTCCTAATGTCAGAATTCTTGATGATTCAGACTGTATGGAGCTAAAATGAGTGCATGAAATGATGTATGCCCTTCTTCCATAGACGAAACTGATATTCCTGATAATACTCTAGAATAACATGTTTTTATATGCTAATTGTATATTAATTTTGAATGTGATTCTACAAATTTGGGCTATTTATGGACTTTTATCTCGTAGGGACTAAATTGGAGACCAATGCAAAATTTAGGGCCAAAATTGTGAAATTAAAGATAAAAATGGACCAATGTGCAACAAAGGGAAAAAATGGTGCGAAAAGTGCAAACATGGAGGGCAAAGGGATTGAAATGCAAAAAAAAAAGAGACTTTGCTTTATCAAACTCTATTTTTTATATTAGGATAATTAATGTTAGGATAATTATCTAGGATTATTTAATTTCTTTATTTATCTCTATTTATCTTTAATTAAATTGTAATTATCTTTGGGAGTTTGAGTAGGACTAGTTCATCTACCTTAAGCACTATAAATAGGGGATGGAGTGACTCATTTTGGTTGTTCATCTTTTTCTGTACACTCTTCTCCCATAAATCTTTTATGCTTCCTTTATTTTTCTTTCAATAAAAATTTCATTTTTCATACTTATACATTTATTTACTTTTCCACCATAATTATGAACCATTAAAATCCATCTAGCCGAAGGTTGTCGAATGCCCCAAAAGGTTCTTAAGGCTTAGAACCCGCACTTAACTTTCTCGCCCAGGTATTCATCGTTTCTCCGCATTACGCGGCTGATGCTTCCGTCCAGGTCCCTTTAAAAGTAACCCTTTCAACGTATGCAAAGGCGGCCGCTTTGTGTGTTTTGGGAGGATTGCACCGCTCGGTTCGTGAGCTTATCATGCGTCGAGGTTAGCGAGCCCAAGAGACAAAATGGCGTGGGATTCGCCATTGAGAAACGTTGATCTAGCGTAAATGACTCTACAAAAGCAATAGCAGGCTAGAGTCAGGCTCCCTAAATTCGTAAGGTAAAACTCTTGGAGTTGGCGGTCGTAGGCGTCCTCTTCCACTATAACTGGCTTACTTGGGTAGAGAAGGGTCATCCAAAAGCCGAAGATGGAACTCAAGGAGGAACGAGACAACCGGAGGCTAGAATCTCGCCAAATAAGAAAACTCACTCTTCTTTAAACTCTCTTATTTTCCTTTTTATTTTCGCAATTTACTTTCACGATTTCAATTTATTTTATATTTTGTTTTATTACAAATCGAAATTATTAATTCTATTTTTTTTATTTTGCAAGATCGCAAGCTTTCTTGGGCACGATTCTGCCCAGGATCTCGAGAAACAGGCATTTGTATAATCCGATCCCTGAGGATTCGACCCTACTTGCCCTTTACTGTTATTTTTACTATTTTGCAGAGAGTAGGATATATTTGGTGCATTCAACGACGCATCAATCCCTAATAATACAAATCCAATTAGATTCACATTGATTGTTAACACTAAGCTCTAAGATAGCATTACTGCTTGTAGCAAGAGAGGAATCCCAAAATGTTTACGACTTTTTAATTAGATAATATAATTAGACTTGTTGATGGGTCGAGCTGTCCATTAAAATTCGATATTTGAAGGGTTTAAGTAAAAATATTAAGCTTAAAAATTGAATTTTAACAAAAGAAAAGTTAGCCTCGTTTAAAATATGGATTAAGCTTGACTCGAACATTCAAGACCCAAGCTTAGTCTAATCTGTTTTTAATGTTTATAATATGTTATTTCTAAATATTATGTAATTTATAATGCATAAAAATTATTTCTATAGTAATATGTAATGTTATAATATAAATATTTTAATAAATAAAAATAATTATTAATTATTAATTATTAAATTAAAAAATATATTTTTTTAAAAAAATTCAAAAACAAATATGAACAGATTTAAAATGGACAGATTAAGATAAAATTCTAAATTCATATTTCAAGCTAAGTCAAGCTTGAAAAACATATGAATTGTGCTAATATCATATTTAAGTCTAATCTAAATCCGACCCGACTTATAAACACCTCTAAGAAAATTAAAAGATCAAGAACTTACTGCTCCAAGCCTACTACCTCTTTCTTCATATGACGGGCCTTGGGCCAAAAGAAAATGGGCTCACGGTTGCATTGAGGCCCAATGGACTCGCAATTGAGAAAATTAAGAAGGATTTTAAGTTCTAACCCATTTGTTTTATTCAAATTAGATTTTCTTTTTTTTGAATTTGATTAAATATATTTGGTTGGATTTGATTAATTTATTTCGTAGCTTAGAAGTTAAAAACTAAATTTTAATTTTAATTGAATTTTATAATTTAAAAAAATAATTTCTAGATTTTAAATAAATACAATATTTTTACGTTTAATTTTAAAATTTAATGAATTGCGTTAATTATTAATTTTTTTATACATGTTTGATATTCCAAAATAAGAATAATTCGGTAGGATTTTCCTATAAAAAAGTGTGGAAAATGATAAGTAAATAAGAGCTACTTATCACTTCATGGAAAATATTTTCAATTAATTCTATTTTATTTTATTTATTTTAATATTATATTATCCTATCAAAATTTAAGTATAAAATTTAGCTTTTATTTTAAATAAGGTGAAATGTTTAAAAATTAAAGATAAAATGTATAATATAATTTTTTTTTTTATAATTTAAAATCTACATTTATCAAACAATCTATTTATATTCCATAAGAAATTTTAGGTAATATATCAAACAGATTTTATAACTTAAATTTAGTACTTAATTTTTTTAATATTTAATTTTTCGACATTTAATTTTTTAGTTTATCAAATAGCACAAAAATTAAAGTTACTTATCACTTATAAAGATTACATTAGTTTGCTCTTCATTTTTTTATAGATAATTATTTGGTATGCTGACGGAGGAAAATTTTAACTCCGCAAGCGGATTGTTATTTTGCCATGTGCCCTTAAGTTGTATTTAAAAAATTAAAAATATATAAGACATGTGACAAAATCTCAATTTTACTTGTGGGATAAAAACCTTACACGTATGAAATAATTACCATTTTTTATTCTAAAATCGTATTTTTTATTATTAATATTCAAATTAAAAAAATAATTTATTTCAAATATTTTTAAAAAAAATCATCAAATAATCTAATTAAATTTTAATTTTAACTTTAAGTAACATAATAAAATTATTTTAAAAAATTCAATTTCAAATGCTTAATTTTTGAACATTTAAAATTTCAAAATTAATTTTCAATTTATCAAATAATTCTTAATTCCCTAATATAATTTAAAAAAGAAAAAAAGAAATTAACACTATAAACCACTTGCGTGGGCCGCGGGATGTAGTAATTGACAAGACACAAGGCAGAATCTTTTGACTTTTCGGTGCCCATTGCCCATGAAAATTACATCTTAATTATAATTTTGGTAAGGTTAAAATATGCTATTAGCCTCTATACTTCTATAAAATTTAAGATTTAGTCCATTCACTTAAAAGTTAAAAATCCAATCTTTTTATTTTTTTCAATTTAAAAATCCTAGTCCAATCATTATCGTCATTGGTAGTTTCTATTAAAATTGGTCAAGTTAACGTGTTTATTTTTCGTGAATCATATGACACGTCACATGAAGGCAGCTTAATCAACATACCAAATTGACAAATTTTGACAGAAAATACTTACGATTTTAATAATTTGACTAGGATTTTTAAATTAAAATAATTAGAAAACTTAATTTATAACTTTTTAAATTTAGAAACTAAATTTTAAATTTTATTAAAGTATAGGCACTAATATATTTTAACCTTTTGATAATTATATTGATAAGATTTTACATTTATATAAACTTTTGAACTTCAATAATTGAAATTAAAGGGGAAGAAGAAAAGGAAAATAAATAAATAAAAAGAAAAACTAAATTGTTCAAAAAAAAAGTTTAGGGACTAGTTTTAACAAATGAAAAACATAGAAAAACAACATTAAAAGAGAGAGAGAATGGAAGAAAACAAAAGGAGAACCAGAAGTGAATGAAAAATAAAGAAAAAAAAGTTAAAAAGAACATAAAAGAAAAAAAATTAAATTGCTTAAAACGAAAAAATATGGGAACCAATTGTATAATTTAACCTAAATTTTTTGTTTAAAATTATGATTTAACGTGCCACGTCAGCTTATCGTTGCATCGTTAACGGCAATTAACGACTCAGTGACTAAAATGTTACAACACGTTAACATAAGTGACTAAAACATAACATTTCAAACGTAAGTAACTAAAACGTATTATGAGGTAAACAAAAGTGACTATTTCATAGTTTACCCTATTAATAATGTTGTTAACTGAGTTGGTGTCACAAATTAACTTGATACTAACTCACAATTGATAATAAAACCATGATAAATAATTGTAGTATTATTTATCTGATGTATTTACGTGTTTAAATTTCGTTTTACTTATAATTTCTGTTTTTTATTTTAATATCATACATATTACTAGTTTCAAACCATACAATTCGTTGTTTATTGTATGTGATTTTCAAACACATATCTATGTTCTAAATTCGTAATTTCCACACACATACGCGTATGATAGAATTTCTAGTAATTATTAGTTTTCTACCTCATCTGGTTTTTTTTTTAAGTGTCACTAACACAGATATAGTACAAGAATAATTACAATACAAATATAAATATATATCCAACTAACTACAATATAGAATCTAACCAATAAAAAGCATAGCAGACGAAGAATCGGACAAAACTATACAAAGCCAGAAAATTTCGAAAACAATTCATCCATAACATTTGCACAAAGTAAGAGAGATTCACACACCGCAATTACATATAATATTAAACACAATTAATTTTAAAATAAATATTTTAAATCCATGATTTTCCATTCTACCAACAAACATTTTTATTCTAAATGAAAAGTGTGATTTTGATTAGCTGAAATTGTGAACAATTTTTTTAAAAAAAATTAGATATTTAGTTATCATTTTAAGTAAAAAAAAATATAAATGTACCATTAATTTTTATATTTATTATAAAATAATTTTATTTGATTTTTTATTAAAATATGTTGTTAGTCCATGTACTTTGACAAAATTTAAGATATAGCGCATGTACTTATAAAGTTAGAAATTAAGTCCTTTGACTATTTTGATTTAAAATTTTCAGTTCAATCATTAAAAATTTTCTATCAAAATTTATCAAATTGACATGTTGATCAAGCTACCCTCATGTGATGTGTCATATGATCAGGGACAAAGTCAGAAATTTATTTTAGAGGGTTCGAAATTAAATTTTAAAATTTAATAGCCTATATCTTTATTATTTTTAAAAGATTAAATCATTTTTTTTATTTTAGAGGGCCAAAGTATAATTTTACATTTGCTAATTTTAAATTTTAAATTTTCTAAATGTCCTAAATGGATAGTTTCCATTTTAGGGGCTGAGCCCCTACCAACCCCTAAATACGTCAGTGCATATAATTGACAAAAAATAAATATGATTCACAATTTTTAACAGAAACTACTAATAATAATAATGATTGATATAATATTTTTAAATTAAAAAATATATTTTTATTTTTATAATAATAATATTAATATCGTATGTTAAAATTATACCACATCATTACCTAAATTTTTTTAATAAAAAGTTACATAAATCTTTAAAAAATGCAAAAGCCAATGGAACTTATACTTTACTTTGGTTGGGTGAGGTTCCCAAATCAAAATAACAGAATAGCATACAATGCAAAGGAAGGAAGGTATCCAGATTTTTATGTACTTATAATTAAAAAGTAATAATACTAATGCTTTATTATTTTATATTAAATATCAGGAATTTTTATTTATTATTAATCAATAACATTTTTTTAAAGTATGAATAATTTTTTATTATGCGGATTTAAGATATGATATGGTGATAG
Organism: Gossypium bickii; assembly: GCA_025503065.1. Lineage (NCBI taxonomy): Eukaryota > Viridiplantae > Streptophyta > Magnoliopsida > Malvales > Malvaceae > Gossypium > Gossypium bickii. The sequence continues at coordinate 131,656,591 of CP106713.1, forward strand.
CTCATTTTGTCCCTTAATTACGTGGTCAGATGTTCAATCTCTCTTCATAAGCATAGAGTATATTTCATGGCCAATTGTTTTCATCTTCGGAAACTCTCGCAACAATAAGATTAATCACTGCTATCGATAGTAGAGGTGATCATGACCTGAAAAATGGGTCTAAAATTTTGTCCAAACCCAACCGGTTAAAATATTAAAACAATATCCAAACAATAACAACAAAATAGTAGCAAAATAACAACAGAACAATGGAAACAACTTTTTTTTTTGCAAGTTCGAGTCAAATCAAGCCCAGTAAAAAAAGCTTACTCAAAGCTCGACCTGTTTAGAAAACAGACCTCGTTTTTTTTCTCAAGCCCATTTTTCGAGTTTATATTTTTGCTCAAACCCTCTCATTTTTCATGCGAGCCTTCGGACCAGGCTAGGTGGCCCAGCTCATGATCAAGTCTAATCGACAATAGATACATTAATTCCGAAAAAAAAAAGAATGGTGGATTATATATTTATGAAAATTCTGGATTAATAATTACGAATAAATTCACTTATACAAACAATAGCCTAAGCTTGATCCATTAAGAACTAAACCAAAAAATTATTAAAAAATTATATAGAAAAACCTTAGCCTATGTTTGGATAGGGGGTTGGGATGGAAAAGGAAAAGAAAGTAAGGGAAAGGGTAGTTCCTTCCTTTGTTTTGGATAGACTTAATAACTTAAGCTACGAAAAGCATCGCTTTTCTTAAAAGTTAAAATTTTTAATTACCCAAAAAAAAATGGTTAAAATTATTTAACTTTTCTTTTTTTTTTTTTAAAATTTTAATTGTCTAAACAAGATAAATATAGTCATTTATTTTCTTTAACTTTTGGCTCTCTTACTTTCTCCTCCTTCCATTTTTTTACCTTCACTACTTTTAATCCAAACATAATGTTAAATTTTATTTGTATTACTTAGATAAGTTTAGTCTAATCTAAATGAGAATTTTTTTAATTGGTACTTAAATACGACTTTATTTTCATAAAAATATTAAAATATGTTAAGAATTTATTTATGAACAAAATAAAAAGTAAAATCTTATTTTTGGACATGTACAAAATAAAATCTTCAAGTTACCGCAACAAATTCTTGTTATGTTATTATTTTATAATTATTTAGGTAATTTGTAACTCCAAAGTAATTAATTACATTAAAAGTTCAATGTTGATTGAATATGGTGACAATTGTCAACTACAATAAATATAAACTATGAATATCGACTATCGACTATCGACAATAGGCTGGCAGATCTGCCTTAATAAGAGTGGAATGTAATTTAAAGCTAAATATTATTAAGCAATAATTGATACACTTTGCCACTAATTTCCATGTTTCACTTCTATTGATCTATTATGTGTCTAGAAAACATTAATTTCTTGTAAAAGAAAATGATAAGACTGCAAGAAACACTAAAGAAAAATTAGGTTTCATGGAAATTACACTCAACATGGTCCCAATTCTGGAGTCATCATTGACTATTGTAGTTCCTTGTTATTATAAAAGTTAGAGCAAAGTTTAAAGTTCCCTTTTATTTCTTTAGGTGAAAAATAGAAAATGTAAGTTTTGATTTCCAAAGCCATTTGATAGTTGATGAGTAACCAAAGTTGTTACTTCTACCTGGTTCTTGGGTCAATACCCTTTGAAGGAATGCCATTTTAAAAGCAATGAATAAAATTTCATTTCTTTTGAATTGAATCAAATTTGATACATGAAAAAGCCTTATCTAAATCAAACAATGTCAAGCAATAAACACAATGGAACATTAGAGATGAGATTAAACAAATTGACATTAAAGTAAGATGATAGTGTTTAGCAAATTGACAAAACTCACAATCTAATGGTAAGAAATTCTTAAATTGATTATACAATTTCTGTAAAAAAAAAATAGAAAAAAAAATGAAGAACACACAGATTTTACGTGGAAACCCTTTCAGGAAAAACCACGGGCAGAGGAGAAGAAAATTCACTATGTCGAATTCGAATCAATTACAAGAGGAATAGACCATCTCTATTTATAGGCTTATAAAGCCATATTCTAATAGGAGTAGTAAGATTGAAACTCCTTATTCTAATCAATATCAAATAGATGGAGTTTAATAAGGTTTAAAAACCTTATTCAAAATAAAATAAAAGAAGTGTAATTCTATAGGGATTCTTCTTTTATTTTATTTAAATAAGAATTTGGGTCACTTAATTCTAACAATCTCCACCTTGACACGAATTCTCAATAAACAAGTTCTTCATCGCGAACTTTCAACGAACAAGTTCTCCACCTCTTCCATAAAACCCCTTAAGGATTTAACTTCAACAATGAACACCAACCAAGTCTAAGCAATGCTTAAACTTGGTAATTGGAAGTGACTTAGTCATCATATCTGCAGGATTTTCATGAGTACTAATTTTGCTCACAACAATATCACCACGAGCAATAATATCACGAACAAAATGATACCGAACATCAATGTGTTTTGTTCTCTCATGAAACATTTGATCTTTTGTAAAGAAGATGGCACTCGATTGTCACAAAATCTCGTGCTAATTTGAAGGTCTTCATTGAGCTCACTAAAGAGTCCCTTCAACCAAATAGTTTCTTTACAAGCCTCGATGTCGCCATGTACTCGGCTTTCAGATGTAGACAAAGCGATGTAGTTTGCAAAGTAGCTTTCCAATCGATTGCACAATCTCCGATTGTAAAGACATAACCAGATGAGAGATCTTCTTCTATCAAGGTCTCCAAAGAAAATCAAGATCAACATATCCAATGACTCCATCTCTAGTTCTTCCAAACCGTAAGCAAACATCGGTAGTACCTCGTAAGTATCTTAAAATCCATCGAATCGCTTTCCAATGTTCTTTACCGAATTCACCATGTATCTAATCTGTAATCGCATTGATCGCATATGATAAATGCGGGCGTGAACAAACCATAGCATACATGAGAGATCCCACTGCACTAGAGTATGGAACATGTGACATGTACTCAATCTCATCATCTGATTGTGGAGACAAAGCCGATGAAAGTCTGAAATGGGTTGCTAAAGGAGTACTAACAGCTTAGCACTCTGCATATTGAACCTGCAAAGAACTTTTCTCAATGTACCCTTTCTGACTTAGGTACAATTTACTTGCTTTTCTATCTCTGAGAATCTCCATACAAGTATCTTCTTTGTTGGTCCTAAATCTTTCATCTCAAATTCTTCACTTAGTTGGGCTTTGACCTTTCTTATCTCTCCTTTATCTTTTCTTTGCTATCAACATGTCATCAACATAAAGAAGTAGATACACAAAAGCACCATCACTGTTTTCTTAAAGTAAACACAAATTATCAAAACTACTTCTTTTAAAATCATGAGAAGTCATAAAGGAATCAAACCTCTTGTACCACTTTGTCTTGGTGATCGTTTCAAACCGTAAAGAGACTTTTTCAAAGCAAGCAAACATAGTCCTCTTTTTCTCGAGGTCAGAAAACCCTCTGGTTGTTGCATGTAAATATCTTCCTCAAGCTCTCCATGCAAAAATGCGCTTTTACATCTAATCGCTCAAGCTCCAAATCTTGCATATGGCCACACCAAGCAAAGCTCGAATCGAACTATGCTTCACAACCCAGGAGACCACATCTGTAAAGTCCACTCCTGGAATTTGATCAGTAACCCTTTGCAACAAGCCTTGCTTTATATCTAGGTTCTTCAACTCCCTGAGTCCCTTCTTTCTTTTTAAACACCCATTTACAAATAAACAACCTTTTTACCTTTAGGAAGTTTCACAAGATCCCATGTTTTGTTTTTGTGGAGTGATTCTATTTCCTCTTGCATAGCAAACATCCACTTTTCTCGAGTCTTCACACTAAACCGCCTCGAATAATTTGACGGCTCTTGGTTTGCATCTATATCTTCACCACATTTAAAGCATAAGCAACTAGGTCACCTCGGATACTTCTTTGGAGGTTTAATTTCTCTTCTAGTTCTGTTTTTGGCGATAGAGTATTGTGGTGAAGAAGCAACTCTATTCTCAATTTTTGTACTGACTTGAGGAGTTGACTCTGTATTAATCTGATTCTCCACCTGCTTTTGATTTTCTTTATTGGAAGAGTCTTTAAGAGATAAGTTAGGTAGCATAGCAGTTTCATCAAAAACAACATCTCTGCTAATCACAACTTTTCTATTTTCAGGACACCATAACTTATACCCTTTTACACCACTTTATAACCAAGAAAAACACATTTAATGGATCTTGGTTCCATTTTCCATTATTAACATGAGCATACGCAGGACACCCAAAGATCTTTAAATCAGAATAATTAGCAGGATTACCAGACCATACCTCTTGTGGAGTCTTTTTCTCAATGGCAACAGATGGAGATCGGTTGATCAAAAAACATACAGTAGAGGCTGCTTCGGCCCAAAACGACTTTGGTAAGTTGGCATTTGACAACATGCATCGAACCTTCTCCATAATCGTTCTGTTCATTCGTTCTGCAACGCCGTTTTGTTGTGGAGTATGACGAACTGTCAAGTGTCTCACGATTCCTTCTGACTTACACAGTTTATTAAACTCATCAGAACAAAACTCTAAGCCATTGTCTGTACGGATGTATTTTATTTGTTTTCCTGTCTGTTTTTCAATCATAGTTTTCCAAGACTTAAATAAGGAAAACACATCACTTTTCTGCTTCAGGAAGAATGCCCAAACTTTTCTGGAAAAATCATCAATAAAAGTTAGCATATAATTAGCTCCACCTCTCGAAGGCACTCTTGATGGCCCCCACAGATCAGAATGAATATACTCCAATGTTCCTTTCATGTTATGGATTCCTCTGGTGAATCGAACTCTCTTTTGCTTCCCAAAACACAAAGGCTCTCACGAACTTGGTTTGCAAATTCCTTGCCCATCAAGAAGTCCTCTTTTGCTCAATTCTGCCATGCCATTCTCACTCATGTGCCCTAGGCGCATATGCCAAAGTTTAATAATATCATCGTCTGTCAAAGAAGAGGAAGCAATAGCTGCATCACCAATAACAGTAGAACCCTGCAAAACATATAACTTGGCAGTCTTTCTCTGCCCTTTCATCACAATGAGGGAACCTTTGGAAATCTTCAACATCCCACTTTCAGCTGTGTATTTGTACCCTTTTGAATCAAGAGTACTCAATGAAATTAAATTTCTCTTCAATTCTGGAACATGTCGTACGCCACTAAGTGTTCTGACAACTCCATCAAACATCTTAACTTTAATTGTTCCAACACCTGCGATTTTACACGAAGCATTATTTCCTATCAAAACAACACCTTCAGACACCGTTTCGTAATTTGTAAACCAATCCCGATTGGGACTCATGTGGAAGGTGTAGCCTGAATCAAGTATCCACTCCTCGCTCTATTTAGAATTGTTGACAGAAGCGACTAGAAGTTCACCATCACTGTAGTCTTTTACAATATCAGCTTCACCAGAATTTTCTGGTTGTTTTCCCTTTTGATTTGCAGCCTCCCTTTTAATCTTGTTCAGTAGCTTGTAGCACTCAGTTTAATGTGCCCTTTCTTCTTGCGAGAGTTACAAGTTTTACCTCTGTTTGAAGACTTTGATCTACCCTTAGATTTACTGCGAGGATTTCGTTCTCTGTGTCCTTCCACGATCATCATCGACATTCGATCTTGTCTCCCCACGAACAATGAGACCTCTCCTTGAGACTCGATTTTAACCACAAGATGCTTCATCTTATCATACGAGGTCAAAGAATCATAAACCTCATCAACCGTGAGAGACTCGCGGCTATATAAAATCGTGTCTCTAAAGGTTGAATAAGACGGAGGCAACGAACAAAGCGAGAATCAACCCTAGATCTTCCTTATCATAATCGAACCTCCATGGCCTCCAAGTTTGAGAGAATTTCTTTAAACAACATTATTAAGTGTTCGTGCGCTGACGCACCTTCCTCCAAACGATGAGCATAAAGACGTTGCTTCATATGCAACTTGCTAGTTAAAGTTTTCGACATACATATTTGTTCTAGCCTCTTCCATAATGTCATGCGCGTCTTTTCCTTCATCACATCCTCGCAAAATTTCATTAGACAAATGCGGATGTAATCGTGTTAGTGCCTTTCGATCCTTGCGCTTTATCTTCCTCCGTCAATGTCGAAGGCATCTTATCTACCCCTAACAGGGCTTCCTCTAAATCCATCTGCAAAGAACTCGCTGCATCTTTATCCGCCACACAACGCGAATGCGGTGTTGCGATCCAACAATGAATTTCATACTTCAAAGACGCCATTACCGTGATCGAGATGAAAAAACCCAAAAGCTCGATACCAATTTGTAAAAAAATAGAAAAAATGAAGAACACACAGATTTTACATGGAAACCCTTTCGGAAAAAACCACGGGCGGAGAGAAAAAATTCACTATGTCGAATTTGAATCAATTACAAGAGGAATAGACCATCTCTATTTATAGGCTTATAAAGCCATATTCTAATAGGAGTAGTAAGATTGAAACTCCTTATTCTAATCAATATCAAATAGATGGAGTTTAATAAGGTTTAAAAACCTTATTCAAAATAAAATAAAAGAAGTGTAATTCTATAGGGATTCTTCTTTTATTTTATTTAAATAAGAATTTGGGTCACTTAATTCTAACAATTTCTTTAAGGACTAGAAGGAAGGATGACTACTGGCAATATACCTTAAAAGAGGACAGGACACTAGAACAAGCAATGGGTCCTACACTTGTGTATCAAGAACGTAAAGACTTACAAACTTATGGCCTCTACCAATAATCCATTTCGTCGTAAGATCCTAAAAGAGACAATAATCAGGAAACAATAAGACAACAATTTATGGAAGAACTAAGCTTACTAATAGATGCTAGGTTAAAAGGAAATTAAGTTTGACACAAAGTTTAAAGAAATAGATGGTGTTTGGTGAATGGTTTGGATCCAAGGACACAATATGTTAACCTATTTGACAACAGAACTTTAAGAATGAGGTTTAAAGGTGAAAAAGAGTTTCAAATTACATATCATATTATTTGTAGTACTAAAATGAATAACCTATTTGGATGATGAGGAAAGAAGACACTTAGTCGAGTTACTTGACTCGGCTATAACAGTGATAGAAGAAGTTGATTTTTTTAGATGGCAGAATGGTCTCATTACTTAATTTTGCAATGTTTGTTAGTTGTGATCTTCGTGTCATATTCTATAGCTTCACACAATAAAGCTTTGCATAGCCTAGCTTATGACAATAGCAACACGGAATTCCTTCTATCTACTAAATGCGATTATCACTACAATTGTCGTTATTAATTGACCCTATTGTTTTATTACCATAACTCGTAAGAGCATTATTAGTGGTCTAAACTAAATAAGAGTCTTTAGCACGTAACACTCTCATGAAAGAATCTTGTAAAAAGAACTTGAGATTTGGTAGCCTCCAAATTTGAATGAAGGTAGGAAAAGAAACTCATAACCATCATTTTTCTCATGTTAAGTCTTTTGAACTTTCACATCCTAATTAAATGGTAACAAAAGATTAAGCTTTTCATATACCCTATTGAAATCCATAAAATAGGTTTTCAAATACCTTTTTTGCTTTTTTGGATGATAGAATGCTTGGAAAACTTCATACATATAAGAGATAATTCATTTTCCAGAATATAGAAAATATAAATAGTCCATAAGTTCTTTCACAAATTCACAGTGATTGATCAATGCAACTACATCACCGTTAATAGAATTATAGATTTGCAAAAATAAAGTGCATCGTTTCTTAGCCAAGCTTGATTTGTATCATCAAGGGGTGAATCCTTAACCTAATGGTCATTTTTTTTGATACTTGTTAAATAAATTCTGACCATCTTGCTCCAATCTGGATAGTTTGACCTGTTCAATTTATACTTATAATCTTAGACATCAATAGAATCGTCTTGTTTACAACAATCATATCACTCATTTTTTACTTCATAAATTTAGCAATCACAAATAAAATCAAACGTCCAAAATAACAAATGACCCAAAAATTCAAATTCAAAGCATGATTTGTAGAAACCCCCAAAATATTAGTACTTTTATCCAAACCATAAAATTCCCACCAGACTTTAAATAGTGAGAAAACAAAGACAAATAATGATCAACCCCTAAATAACCCCTAAACACCCTTGATGCCATCTACAATTAAACACCCAACCACCAGGTTTAGGTCAGAGTAGTGAGTTGAAATTAATGTAGAGATTTAGTGAATAGGTGGTGTCCCACGTACCTTCATATATCGGCTAGTGAATAAGGTTTGCAAGGGCTTTTTATTGTGCGTGAGCTTCATGTGCTCACATTCAGGTTGTCCAAATTTTCAAATCTGCTGAGGAGACATTTGCACTCCTCCTTATGACAGCGGTGCACACTAATAATCATTTTAAAAGTGACCCATGAAAATACACATACATTTTTTTAAAGCAATGAAACACATACTGAGCCAAGAAGCTTTGATACCATGAAAATGAATTTTAATAAAAGAAGAAAAATGGAAGAATTTGAATGACAAGTATATATTTCAATCTACCCTAATGTACATATTTATACATATTACAACTAATGCGTCGTTGAAAGCACTAAAAATATCCTATTCCCTGTAAAATAGTAAAAATAACAGTAAAGGGGAAGTAGGGTTGAATCCTCAGGGACAGGATTGTACGAATGCTCGTTTCTTGAAATCCTGGACAATTTCTTGGCCAAGAAAACCTGTATTCCTGAAAAATAAAAAAAAAACAGAATTAAGAATTTCGATCTGGAAAAATAAAAATAGAATTTAAAGTGAATTGAAATTGCGAAATTAAATAAATTGAAAAAATTAAAATGAGGAATATGAAAATAAACAGAGTTTAGGGAAGAGTAAGTTTTTTATGTGGCGAGATTCTAGCCTCCGATTGTCTCGTTCCTCCTTGGGTTCAATCCTTGGCTTTTATGTGACCCTTCTCAAACCAAGTAAGCCAGTTATAGTGGAAGAGGACGCCTACGACCACCAGCTCCAAGAATTTAGACTTACAAATTTAGGGAACCTGACTCTAGCCTGCAATCGCTTTTGTGGGATCGTATATGCTAGATCAACGCTTCTCAATGGCGAATCCCACGCCATTTTGTCTCTTGGGCTCGCCAACATCTGACGTAGTAAGTTAACGAACCGACTGTGCAATCCTTCCAAAGCATACAAAGCGGCCGCCCTTGCATATGTTGAAACGATGAATACTTCTTAAGGGACATGGACGGAAGCGTCAACCACGTAGTGCGGAGAAATGATGAATACTTGGCGAGAAGGCTAAGTACGGATTTTAAGCTTCAAGAACCCTTTTTTGGGGAACATCGACAACCTTCGGCTAGATGAGTTTAGTGGCTCATGGTTGTGGTGTAAAAGAAAATAATTATAAAAATGGAAAAGGGAATTTTATTGAAAGAAAATATGGAAAGAACAAAAGCCTAGACTTTTGAGGAGAGAGTGTTTACAAAAAAAGATGGACCATTTTGAGTCACTTCACCCCCTATTTATAGCTAGAGGAGATAGTCTAATCCTACTTAAACTCCCAAAAGATAAATACATTTAATTGAAGATAAATAAAATAAAATCCTAAAATTAAATAATCCTTAATAATTATCTATTAATTATCCTAATATAATTAAAATAGAATTTGATAGAATAAAATCTCTTCTTTTTGCATTTCAACCCTTGTGTCCTCCATGCTTGCACTTTTGGCACCAACTTTTCCCTGTGTCGCACATTGGCCCATTTTGTAACACCCCTAACCCATGTCCGTCGTCGGATTAGGGTTACGAGGCATTACTTATCCAATCACAAGTCCCCGCACTCAAATGAATCTTATTACAATAATTAATACATAATCAAAACATGCTATTATAAACAAATAAGTTACCACCAAACATTATCACTAGCATCTTTAAAACCAATTCCATTCAACTAGCAAAATCACTATTCATTAGGTCATTTAAAAGTAAAGGCCGAATAGGTATAGTGCACTTATTCATTCATTCTACTGCTATTATCATCCATACATTCAAACATATATCATTCCTGAACATATACCTTACTTTCGATCATTTCAATATCACATACAATTATATCATTGTCCTATCTACTCATCTCACAATCGAATATACCATAAATAAAAATATCAAACCAACTTATTTATCTCAAAAATTTCTTATCACATTCGGCTATGTTCATTACATATATATATATATATCTTCCATAATATGCACATCTTAACAAGATATTACATCTATGTTTTAACCATTTATAACACATGGCCGAATATAATATATATCTCAAAGGGAGAATCTAAGCTCCAAACTAAAACAAATCATGGTCGAATATCTACAAATAAGTACACATTAAATTGCTCATTAATATATCACTTTGATAATCACATACACAAAAATGTGACCTATTCCATTCATGTCTAGTCAAATTGGCACATTCAAATAATTATGCCACAAACATTTTTATCAACTCAATGTCTTATACGATATTCAACCAATTCTATGAGCTCAAAAAAATTCTCGTATAACATATTATGAAATAACTTTCAGACTAAGCTTTTAATAAATATACTAATATACTCAAATAATAATTCCATATTTAAACATGATCAAACCAACTCAAACATAAAAGCATAGCCATTTTCGCATGGCATAGACATATATATATCATTCGAACACAACCCAAGAAATATTGCCTATACATGCCATATGTTTCAAAAGGGGTACAACTTATAGAATACCGAAGATAGATGATAGTGCGAATGACTTTGTGAAGATCCCCGAGAGCACGAACTAACCTTCAAGATCTATACGATGAGTCAAACAAACACACATACGGTAAGCTAATATAGCTTAGTAAGTTTTAAGCAATGGTAAAAATTATACAACTAATCAATAAACAATTTAATTAATCCAATATGAGCAATAATGAATTCATAAGTACAAATATGCATAATTTGTCACCATTCAACAACCACCATATCTAATAGATCTTAAAATCGAATACTCAAGTACTATTTATCCATTTCGAATAAGCTCAAAGTTTAACATTCACATCTCATTTCTATATTTTAAGTAACAAAAGAAACTTACCTCACTAGTACCTGGTTATTAAGCTATCATGCAACACTTACTCATGTATCACTTCTCGTTTATCTCCTTCATCGCTTTATGTCCCCAAGTCTCTGTAATCCACCGCACACATAGTGCAAATTACGTAACGTGCATACACTTAATGCCGTTATTCATGAGAAAGAGCACACATAGTGCCATTTAATAGTAATGTATCGCACACTTAGTGCCATTACTTATTATTCACTTTACACACAGTGCCATTTAATCGATTTCGCACACACAGTGCTCGGTATTTTAGTTCGCACACTTAGTGCCCTTTAACAGACCCTTCCTTTGCTTTTCAAAACATATATAATTCCATTCTCAATTATACATACTCAATTTACATTTTTCAAATACCAACACATTCGGCGTACACACGTTACATATATCTAGCCATAGCATACATGTATTTTTCAACATCTCAATTTGCCTTTTTCACTTACCATTACATTCGGCAACTCAATATACACATATTTATTCATAGCATACATCCTTCTCTCATTTCATAATCATATATAACTACCTCTTTATAAATGCTTATACTCATGTAACTCATTTAATCAACCATTACATATATATATACACATCAACTTAACATTCAGCTATTATAAATACATTTCATTTCATCTCATGATACATTCGGCAATAGGGGAATTATCATGATTATAATTTATTTTCATGTGCACATTAGTATATAATCGATTTCATTTCATCCAACTGCTTAAAACTTACCTCGGAAATTGACGAATTAGGGTTTCTTGGCTACTCGTTCAATTTCGCCTTTCCCCAGTCCAACCCCGTGACTTTATGTTCTTGATCTAAATAAATTCCAAATTTAAGCTTATTCAATATATTTTCATTCAATTTAATACAAAAATCACATAAATGGGCAAATTACCATTTTACCCCTGACATTTACAATTTTTACAATTTAGTCCCTATTGCACAAAACACAAACTACACATAATTTGAATTTATTCCTCCAGGGCCGAATACTACCCATGCCCATACAAAACTATAAAATTCATTTATTTCACATTTGGACCCTTCAATTTAAAAATTTCTTAATTTAGTCCTATTTACTCAAAATTATCAAAATTTCCAATACAAAACATGTTAATTTAAAACATATCTTTAAAAAAGAATCATCAAACATCAAAAATCTCAAGCCTTCATCAATGGCCGAACATCACTCATGCATTAATAACAAAAATTATAACATGGGTCGGATAGTATTCGAAGCAACGATCTCAAAAACGTAAAAATTATCAAAAACCGAGCTAAAACTCACCTTGAATCAAGCTAATCCATGGCCGAACTTAGCTTGAATTTTCTTGTTTTTGTTTCTCCTTATTTCGGCACCAAGAACAAAAAGATGGACATGCAAATTGTTTTTCTCTTTTTGTTTTATTATAATGCCTTTTTAATGTTTATTTTATCATTAATATATTTTAACATATAAAACAATTATACATTATATATATTAAGTCACATTGCCGTCCACTACTCTTATATAAAGGTCAAATTGCATCTTTAATACTCATGCAAAAGAAGACAACTCACTTTAGCCACCTAATTTGATAAATGGCTATTTTTACAACTTACGCGATTTAGTCCTTTTCGTTAAATTGAACACATAAACGGTCAAATTAATTCACGAAGATTTTTGCACATGCACATTCATGAATCATAGTCACCAAATATAATATAAAAATATTCTATTGACTCAGATTTGTGGTCCCAAAACCACTATTTCTGATTAGGGTCAAACTCGGGTTGTTACACATTTTATCTCTAAATTCACGCTTTTGATCATTAATTTCTCTTTTGCCTCCAATTTAATCCCTATGAGATAAAAGATTATAAATAACTCAAATTAGCAGGATCATACTCAGAATAAACACATAATTAATACATAAAAATACATTATTCTAGAGTATTATCAACAACTTATCAGAAAAAGAAAGAAAATAAATCGCTATAAATCACTTATGTGATACCTATAATTTTGTTATTTCCAACAATAGAAAACATTCCCTAACAATAATCAATATGGCCCTCCACCCACTACTCTCAATACTAATCCAATGATTACCAAAAGCAATGTTGGTATCTTTAAACCGAGACATACCTAAAATCATATACCTCATCTCTAGACAAAAACCTACTAACATTTATGAGGAAACACGACATCTAAAATGGCAAGATGTAGTGAACAAAGAACTTGAAGCTTTATTTAAGAATGACACCTAGACATTGGAACACTTACCACCTAGAATGAAATCAGTTGGATGTAAATGTAATTTTTCGCATTAAAGGAAATCTAAATTGCTTAGTTGCAAGGTACAAGTCTAGGCTTAGAGCCAAAGGGTACTCACACACTACAATCCATGACTATTTGGAAACTCTTAACTATTGTAATGTCAAATACAATTCATACAATGTTTGTTGTTGTTGTGTTAAAAGCCTGGAAACTCAAAAAAGTAGACATAAACAATGCTTTTTTAAATGGAGAATTCACTGTTGTTAATGAGCACCACTCTCCCTCCCCATTAAGTGTTTTTTCATTAAGCTTCATTACTTCCCATTCTAGTTCCAAACACTATTGCATAGGTCGTTGATGCAATGCAAATAGCAACAATATATCTTGCTAAATTACTTTTGAATACACTAAAAAAATAAATTGTCATGTCTCTCCATCTTTATAAAACACAAGTTTCACTTGCTCCCTATATTTTTCCTCTACTCAAATAACTTATCATTTGCAAGCAACCTATTCAAAATTACCACCCATGGAACTAATGAGTGATTTAGTATATAAAATGGAAGTTGGATTAGTTTTCTCTACAATACCTTAAGTACTTGTGGCCTTAATTCATTCTATACCTTGCTCATAAAAAAATTTTGTCCTTACATAATCTCATCACCTACTTATAGTCTAAGTACCTACACAACTAAGCTTCTTAACTTTAGGAGCATCTTCCAATACCAATTACAATTTTGTGAATACAACATTTGCATTGATGATCTTCTTGTGACCACATAGGCTTTAATCTAAGTAATCCATAAGGATCCTGCTTGTGCTAAGATAGCTCTTTTGTGATGAATGATACAAGTCTGAATCCAACTATGAAGGTTCTTTAATCCAAGCCCCCCTCGATCATAGGGTCTTAAATTAAATCCCAACTAACTTTCACTCCTATTGAAGTCCCATCTCGTCCTCCTTCCCCAAAATCTCAAGCATAATTTATTAGTTTTTTAAATAATTGCCTTTGGGAGTATAAAATGTGGAGCCAAGTTCTGTATATTGAATAGCACCTCCTACATCAATTGGGATTTACCAGCATATGATAAAACCCTAACTACCAACAATGTATCCTCTACTTAATTTTATCTAGTATTGGAGCACAATCCCTCTCCATTAGTTGCCTTGTGATTAGGGGTACCCTCAAGTACCTTACAGAAAGTTTGCTCAAACACAAATCCAATAGCTTTCTTGACTTTTTGAGTTTTGATTTAATCATACTAGAAAAATAAAAAAACTTCACTTTTGAAGGAATTAAGCTGCAAACCAAAAAAATCCATGAAATTGTTGCAACACATATTGTAAAATCTCCATAATGGACTTCACCTTTGCTTTTGTAAAAGCCAATAGATCATCCATAAAGCATAAATGCATTAGCTTAATTCTTTGACTCTTTGGATGATAATGAAAGAGGCCATTGACAGTAACATATAAAAAATTAGAAATAATATTTATAACTATTAGAAATAAGTATGGAGAAAGTGAGTTTGCTTGATGCACTCCTCTTGCACCTTTCAACTATCCTATTAGACCTCCATTCACTGAATACAGCCTTCAATCTAAGAGATGAACAACAAAGGATATCCCATACCTTCTAGAATAGCAAGTAAAGGAAGTTCAAAGTAATTCAATTAAAAGCTTTTTGCAAATTAATTTTCAAAGCGTATTTAAAGGAATTTTTTGTTCCACAACAATAATATATAAATAAATATTATATTATAATTATATAAACATATACAAATATTTGTATTCAAAACATAATAATATAAAAAATTATTATTAAATGAAAATATGAATATTTAAATAATATAAACAAATAAACAAATGTACAAGATGGATAGTTGGGCTATCTCATACTTAAGTAACCTTTTATTAGAGGTGTTTATAGATCGAGCCAGGTTAGATCGAGTTTGGATCGGATTTAAGCATAACATTAACATATTTTATATTTACTCTAGCTTTAGCCCTAGCCCGGCTTGACTTGAAAAATATGGCTAAAAATGTGTTCAAGTCCACCCATATTTGTAAATGGCTAATCTAAATCCATTTTAGGTTGACCCATATTAATTTTTTTTTAAAAACTAAAAAATATATTTATATTAATTTGAACTTAATATTAATAATTTTATATATCAAAATATATAATCATCTTTAATATTTTTTAAATTTTTACATATATTATTATAGATTTAATTTCTATGTGTTATAAGTTATATAATATAAAAAAATAACATAATAAAATGTATTACAAACTTAAAAACGAGTTGAGCTCAAGTTTTGGATGTTTAATCTCGAGCTCAACTTATATTTTAAATGAACTTAATTTTTGATCTATTTATATTTTTTAAACATAATATTTTTTTGTCTAAACACTTCCAAATTTCGAACAATAAACCAGGTAATGAAAAGTCTACTTGGAATAAAGGTCCAATACGACGAGAGCACAGATACAAAGCAGATACGGGTCGGGTTAAAACCGGATCAAGAGACCCGTGGGGCAGGACGCGGATCCTACTTTTTTTTTTCTTTTAACATTCCTTATTCTCTCTCTCTCCCCCCCCCCCCATTTTCTACCTTTTTTCTCCCTTCTATCTTCATTCTTCCCCAAAGACGAAACGTAGCCGCCGCTCAAAGCCACCGTTGTCGCCGCCGTCTGGCCTCAGATCCGCCGTATTTTTACGCCGAATTGAAGCTCCGCGTCTCCTATTCCTTTCTATCGGTATAGATTCCCTAAAAATCAATCCTCGGAAAGAGGCAAAACTGGAGTCTCGTGTTTCGAAGTGTCCTTATTCCGATCTCGGAATCTGACCGTTGAATCGGCCTGAGATCGAGCTATATTCTTTTTCGCCTCAAGCGCTACTCGCTGACCGTTCGGATCGGTCAAAAAATACCCTCCTGGCCGATTTTTAGGTTATTTTATTTATGATTTATTTTACCTTTGATATCCTTGGTTTTCTGACTTATTCCTCTCTTCTTTTTTTTTTTCGATTTTTTTCTAATTTTTAATTGTTGAGGATAAATCAAAGCTAAAACTAAAATTAGAAGTAAATATAAAAATAAAACTAAAATAGAATCGAGCGAAAAATTCGTTTTTTTTTTATCCAAAGGGAAATTTATTATCATGATCTGCCTTAAGGTAAATGGCATTTCGAGGCATATGCTGTTAGTCTTAATGTCAGCTCTGGGGCTCAATATGCGATGATAAATATCACTTTTATTAAGTGGATTGGATGCTTAAGCTTTTGTTCTTTCTTTTTTTTTTTTATGTGTATATACTATATATTGCTGAACTTGTTCTTTGATGTTGTTAAGCAGGCACTTAACCTGTTGAAGACTTGAGTTTTATACTGATCTGTGTTTGCTAAATATCTGACAAGATTGGAGGAACCAAATTAACTGTAGGTTTCTTGGCCTTGTTGTTAAATAATACTAGTGTAATTTTGTTCTGGTACAACATAGGTTCTATTTTGTGTATTCCCTTTTAGTTTTTTTTTTTTTAGTATTGATGCAATATTTTATTGGAGCTTTGCTTAATTGTTTTCAGAGCCGTATTTGTACTTGCACCGGGAGTTTCTGTTCTACACTGGTTTCAAGTAGTAAGCCAGAAGCCACGGCATCCTGCAAGATTTGTTGTGGTAGACCATTAGTTGATGGAATAGGGTCTGTATCTTCAGGCATGATGAGCACAGTAGGCCTGGAACTCACAAGTTTTATAGATCCCGATTGGACTTGGAAGACTGTTTCAAAGAGAAATAGGAGTGCAACAAGGCGTAGTAGGAAACTGGTTGGAAAGGGGCAAGCTGATAAAAATGCCAGAACACTGGGGGATGTTACGGTTTCAGAGTCAGAGAAGGTTAAATTACATTCTTTTGTACTTATAAAACTACCCTCAGGGTTTCTCACTTGTTTCAACTAATTATCTGTTTTCTATTAGCAGGTTGGTGTGGATGTTTTAGGACGGCGCTTTAGTGAGAAAGTAGAGAATGTTCCAATTAAGAAAAGGAGATTTATGTTCCAGTCTTCGTCACTCCCACCCCCATCGACTCCTAATCCGCACCTGGAAGCCTCTGCACAGCATGTAGATTTTCAACCTGCTCCAGATCAGGATTCTGGTTCAGGTGCTGTGCAGGGGCAACAGCTCAGAAAATCTGATTGTTCTGCCAAGTCATTTGTCTCTAGTATCGATGTTGAGAAGATTTCAGAGGTAATAAATGGTGTTGATGATTTCTCAGGGATTGAAATACTTGCAGCTGCTGCTTGCAGTGATAGCATCTGTAATGATGTTACTGAAAATGAGGGAAATCCATTAGTAGAAGAACCAACGCAGGAGAAAATTCAGTCTTCTGCTTCTTCAATACATGTGGAAGAAACTACTGCATCATTAGAGGTGGCGTGCAGCTTTCCAAAAGAATCAGTAAATGAAAGTAAGTCTGAGGGTACATCTTCCCAGGACAATTCCTTTGCTGTTTTGCATGAATTTCCTAGTGACAAGGATACAACACCAGAAAGTTCTGTTCCATTGCCAGATGATAGGTTACTCTGGGATTTAAATGTTTCGATGGATGCTTGGCCTTGTGATGGTGGGAATGTTGATTCTAAAAGGGATTCTATTGATGATATTTCTGTGAGAAGTGAAGAGTTGCAGACTAAGGAACCTCATGATATAAAAAATGATGCTACAAACGCAGTGGTTGCATCTGATGTTGGTGGGGGTAATAAGATGACTTCAGACTCAAGAACCATGCCTGTTGGGACTGATGATTCGAGTACAGAGAAACAGGAATCTCAAGGATGCTCTGGTTATGATTCTCAAAAGGATTCTTTTGATAATATTTCTGTGGAAAGTGAAGAGTCGCCTACTAAAGAACCTCAAGATGTAAAAAATGGTACTACAAATGAAGTGGTTTCATCTGATGTTGATGGTACAACGAACGAAGTGGTTTCATCTGATGTTGATGGTACTACGAACGAAGTGCTTTCATCTGATGTTGATGGGGGTAATAGGATGACTTCAGACATCAGAACTGTACCTGTTGAGACTGATGACTTGAGTACAGAGAAACAGGAATCTCAAGGATGCTCTAGCTATGATTCTCCAAAGGATTCTTTTGATACTATATCTGTGAGAAGTGAAGAGTTGCAGGCTAAGGAACCTCAGGATATAAAAGATGATAATACGAATGATGTGGTTTCACCTGATGTTGATGGGGGTAATAGGATGACTTCAGATTTGAGAACTTTGCCTGTTGAGACTGATGACTTGAACGGAGAGAAACAGGACACTGAAGGATGCTCTGGTTATGATTCACAATTTGAGGATGGGGAGTTGAGGGAATCAGATGTTCAATGTTGGGAGGAAGCTGAACAGGTGGATTATGACACTGAATTTGAGGAAGAAAGATCATTTGGCTTGGAAGCTGAGAGTGGTGAGCAGGAACTGAAGGTAGAAAGAGGATCAATTCCGGAACTAACTGGCAGTTTTCAATGTTACAAAGCAGGAGAGAGTTTGAGGAAAAATTCAGTGAGCTTGAAGATTGGAACTGTGGAAGTTTCCGATGGTGAGACTATGAAAATTGATTGCTTGGATAGGTCTAATTATGATCTTAGAGTAGATTTATCCAAGGTATCAAAAAGGGAAATACTTTCATGTGTTGAAGGATCATTGTCCACTGATGTTGTACAGAGAAGCAGGTGATTTTTTTGGATGCAATTGTCTCTTCTCTTGGATGTACATTTCTAGCTTTGATTGATTACTCTGCTTATTCTAATATTTCAGGTTTGACAATTTTAATGGTTTGTATCCTCGAGCTGAAAGAGGCTCTGGTTCTGACAGATTTGTTGGTTGTGATGGATCTTCTTCACATATGCGTGTCAGAAGCCCAGGAGGTTCTCATTTTTTCAACCCTTCAGCTAATTATCGGGATTCTAAGCGGCAGGATCCATCTATTTATCATGGCCCTTACGGTTTTGGGCGCCCCAGACCGAAAAGTGCTTTTGACAACCGAGAATATCCCATGGGTGCAGACCAAGCACCTTCGGAAGCTGCTGGTGTTCCAAGAACTGACCACCGCATTACCCGGCAATTTACGGGCTCTAACAGGTCATTGCTTAGAAGGAGATCACCAATTGAAAGGGCTGATTCTTACGGTATGTTTACAAGGATGCCAAATGTAAGAGATACTAGTCCTGATCGGAACAGGTTTAGAAGATACCCGCAAGGAGTTAGTAGAGGCATCAGAGATCAATATCTCAGGCATATTCCTGATGACAGCTCACGGTATGAGAGTCGCATGACACATTGTATAGACAGGAGAGAAAGAAGCATTTCCCCCCACGGCGGAAGACCTCACCATACTGTACCTTACAAGAGAGTTCGATCAAGATCAAGGAGCCGCTCTCCAATTGATTGGTTATTGCACAGGGATCGAAATGAGGGTTCAAGACGTCGCAACAGATCACCCGATTTTAGTTCTGATGCTAGAATAGATAGGGTGAGGCTGCCATTTGCAAAGCGATTTGCTGCAGGTTACAGAGAGTTCATATCCTCACCACGAAGCCGTGTTTCACCACAACGAAATTCCAAGATCTTTGAGGATCGTAGTAATCCTGGTTTAGACCATTTTAGGGAACGGAAATCACACATGAGAATGATTCAACAAGATCAAAGGTTTGATCAAGTCCGCCCCTTTCGGAGATTAAATTCACACGATTACTTTAACCCCATGATTCGACCTAGAAGATTTCCCGATAGGACTACTGGTGGTAAAGGGTGTAAATATGAAACCAGTGAAGATGGTAAACATAGTAGCAGATATCCAATGATTCATCGAGTGAGGTGTTATGATACAGATGGTGGAGCTCGTCGGTTTCGTTATAACGAAGAAGATTCATACATGGCTAAGAACTCTTTAACCGTGACTAATTCAACCGGGGTCTCATCTAGACGCCCCGATGATGCTGATGCACCTAGGACAGCCAGTGATTATAGGTGAATTTAAGATTATATGCACAACTGTGACAGGATTTGGCTGGAAAAAAGGGAGATGTGAAACCTTTTAAGAGGTAACTCTTTTCTCTTTTACCCAATCATATATGCTTGTATTTGGCCTGGCTGGTGGGAGATTTTTGTTTTTATTTCTTTTTCACCTTCTTTTTTACCAATTCCATTTACAGGGCAGCATGCCATCTAAATTCCCTCCTCTTATTTTTTTTTTTTTTTCCTTTTTAGTTTTTAGTTTCACTTTGCATAGAATTTTTTTTCACCTCTTTTACTTCTCTTTTCCATAGTTAAAGTTAAAAAAGAGGTTTGTTTTTATTTTAAATGATTATGCTTCTTTTTTTCTAATACAAGATTACAGACAAGCATATTATTTACTATTAGGTTCTTTGCACCCATAGAAAAAAACCACCATATTTACTATATTATAAAAATGTATTCAAAAGTACTGAGAAAAGATGCATTTTTAAGCCATGGAAGTATATTGATGTTTACAGTGGCATAGTATGAGATGATTAGTTTTGTCTGTTGATTGATCAAATTGTCATTAAGTCGTGGTTTCCGGAACCAGACGGGTTTCTGGTCCAGTGGATTGAATAAATTATTAAAAAATATTAAAAAGAGAAAACCGGTTAACCGTCTGATCCCTTGTTTTGAATGTGCATTTCACATTTATTAATCTATATATATATATGTTCAGAGTAGATTAATTTCGTGTAAAAGAAAAATGATAAGAGAGGGGAAGACGTTCCACACACGGTGAGGAGAAGCTGGAATCCATGGAGGATATGTTATACTTTTGTGGACATCACCATCGACTGTTTATTTAAATTGCGTTTCACTTTCATTTCTTTGCGGGGGAAGTGTGAAGTCTTAATTTCTTTTATGGTTGATGTGATTTTTTTTATTCATAAAAATTGCGGACACTAAGTTTTAGAGATTGTAGCTAAAATCAAATATGGTTACAGGTTAAACAAAGATGGTAATAACAAACACAAGCCAATGGGCTAAACTTCAGATCAAGCCATGATGAAACCACTACCTGCAACTGAGAAAAACAACATAATTAAATACATTTGGTTAATTAATCTGATTGATCGGTTCACAGATTAATAGAGTTTTATTTCAAATCATGATTTAGACGGATTTTCTGTCCCATTAATGGGTCTGAATCCTAAAACAGTGCAACATGCTCACAGAAATAATGGTTGTCCAAATTGCCCACTTCAATCAAGGCACCTATTTCAGAAAGCTAGAATTTTTTATGTACATTTATGGCTCATAAATTTTGGTGAGAGCTTAATTTAAAAGATTTAGTGAATTTTTAATGGACTTACTCATATAACTTTTTTTTTTAATCACTTTGGCTTTTCATTTTTAAAATTAAGTTAAATTATTATTTTTTTAACAGAAAAATTGACTGAATTGTTGAAATTTTAGTGAAATTAATGTGGTGTCCTACAAGTCGTTTATGTATTTTTCATTGCTAACATGGGTAATTTTTCGAAAAAAATTTATATTTAATTTCTAGAAATTTGTAAAATTTTTATTAATTTTTAAGTTTTATATATTATTCATAAATTATCATACAATCGACTACATCAATATCGATAAATTTTTAATTCAAAAGAAAAAAAATTAAGAATTAATATGAGAAAAAGAGAAACACCAAAAAAATTAAACCTGACGTCTCTTCTAATGATCTTCAAAACCACCCCATGCCAAACATGATAAAAATCTGAAGTGATAAGGATAAGAAAGATTGGACTAAGTGTTCTACACCTCATTCGGCCTTTGACGTTGACATACCTAATGAGTGTTTTTTTTAATATTTACATTATAATATATTATTTTTTATTACATAATATGTTAATAATAATAATAATAAATAACATAAATTAAAAACAAATCAGGTAGAGATTAAGTTACACATACTGAATCTTGAATATCTAAAATATAAATGGGTTGATATTTATTCAAATGCTCGGAGTGTGCTTTATATTTGCACAAATAGCTAGACTCTTAGTCAAGCGTAACTTAAGATAAAAGTTATATTTCATCACAATTTATAAAAAAAAATATTGGCTTTTTTTTATGTGAGCATTGTGTTTCATCAAAATATAGAATGGTCCGAGATAGATTGATTGAGTTTTAGTTAAGTTTATATTAATATTGTTATCGATGCATGAGAACATAAATTCGAGTACATTGAAATGTATTATTTCTTATTTAAAAGTTAAAGAGAGGGTATAAGTAATTCTAAATATTGTATTAAAAAATAAAAATTAAGAATCGTGATGACTAACTATGGTCAAATTCTATACAAGGCCCTTGTACTATGCATTTTCAGCAAATTTAACCTCTCATCATTTCTAATACCTTTATTTTTCGAAATAAATATTTCAATCCTAAAATCATTTTCTTTTCCTTTAATTTCGTCAAATAGTTAAATATTAATGAGTCTTATTTATTTTGTAAACATTTGCATTATACATTTTCTTTTTTGTCTTTTTTACATATGCAAAAACTTTATCTAATTGTACAAAAAATGTCAAAGTTATCACATGTTTTAAAAGTTATATTATTTGAGAGAATTTTTCAAAATTAAAAAACACATGTTCAAAATGTAAAGAGGGTAAATATGATTGAATCATAGTAGTAGAATTAAATCTGCCAAAATATGCATAGTACAAGGACCTTTTCTAGAATTTTACCTTTATTTTTCTTCCCTTTGGGACAGGATAGTTTTATGTCTGAGGTCACTTTCAATAATTAGTCTTTTGCAAGCAATAATTCAGCTGCAAAAAGCCTTTGAATATTTATCTTCTAAATTGGGGAATCTGAAAGTGCCTGCTCACATGCTAAAAAGTTATCTAGTCAGTTTTCAAGCTTCATTTTTTTTTATTATAATGATACAAGACAAAATTGCATACACCATGTTGGTGTTGGTGTTAAGGTTGAAAAAATCAAACCGGTGATTGTAACAGATCACCGATTTAATTAAATAAATCGGTTCGTACTAGTTTTGGTCAATTGGTTCAATGTCATTCTCCAGACCGATACTTAGACCTGTTCCTAATCCAACCAGTCCGGTCCGGTTCAAACAACCTTGGTTGAAGTATACCATCTCATAAGAACTTGTTATTTGATTTTGAATTCTAAAACTAATTCAGAGCTATATATATGGAAAACAAAATAGATGAAACCTACATTGCTTGGGACTCTTGTGTCTGACACATAGATATGTGAATATGACCTCCAAAAGCTCCTTAAGATACATGGAAGAACTTAAAAAAGATTAATCATACCAGTGTCGGATACATACCTAGATCTGACATTCACACCCGGGTCTGACTAACACAGGCGGGATTTGCAATTTTTATGAGCTTTAGTAAGGAGGGAGAAGAAAGATATCTAGCATCTACCCTGGTTTTCAATTGACAAGATTTAACCATTTCAAAGCTAGTTTCATAACAACTCACCGTGTTAGAAATCGGAATAGGAGAAGAAAGATGTCTAGCATCTACCTTGGTTTCCCTAATAATACAATGATTGCAAATTACAAAACAGTAAGCAAATCTAACTAGCTTTACATTGATATTAGAATAACGATTCGATTCGTGGTTCTTCCTGGGAATCGTTCTCTGCCAAATGTCAAATATCGTAGAATTAAAAACAATTAATGTATTGCCATACCTCATGGTCTTTACACCCTGACCATCATCGGGCATGCATGCTGGCAGGGGATCGACCACCTATCTCGCTGCCAATATCATCTTCTATTTCACTACCATCTAAACAAATGCCATTGTTGTTGACACTAAGCTCAGAACTAGCGTTACTGCTTGTAGCAAGAGGGGAATCGGAGACACTAATATTTCTGCTTCGTGTGGGACCTGATCTCACACTGTACATAGATGATGCTGGAATATTCGTCATTAATGGCCGTAAATTACCAGGAATGCGTCGCCTTATATCCTGGTCAAGACAATGTGAAGTCAGATAAGGATATAGCCACATCCCCAACCTTCAATCTCTTAAGTGTATTGGGATTTAACTATTAACTAGAGGATTTGGGATACCTTGTCAACAACATATTTAGATTATTGTACTCCCATGTAATAGATCATGATTTAAGCAATCTAAAAGATATGCCTCAGAAAATCTTAGGAGATACTTACCATATGCCTTATAGCCATATCGAGTGACTTCTTTGAAAGTGTTCTTCCAAAGCCTGAACTGTCTGGTGATGAGGACTTCACAGACAAGTTACCGTGAGGAGAATGTTTATCATCTTGCTTGGGAGGTACCAGTTTCCGCATGTTTATTACCCTCTCAACCATTTTATTTCCAATTACAACAGGGCTCACGTTGTCACTGACTTTCGAATTTCCACGACTTACTGCAGGAACGGAGCTCCCACTAACATGCAGCATAGAACCATTAGGGAGACGTCCTCTTGAAGGAGAGCATGATTGTCGTCTTGGTCTACCAGCAGGAGCTGGTTCAACAGAAGAAGATCGAGAACTTGGTGCTCCAGGCCTGCCTCTTGTTGCTGAAAGTGGTCTATCAGGTAGTGTTGTTCTTAAATTTGGTGGAGCGTCATGTGAGAAACCAGGCATCTCAGAAGGCTTCCATGGCCTAGACTTTACCACCGGAGAGGCACCACCACGTGATGGTACAGAATTTCTGGACACTGAAGGAGTTGGCTTTGCAACTGACGGAGATGATTTGATTGGAGGAGCAGATACATTAGCAGCACTTGATGGACGACGTGTTGGTGTGGCTGCTCTTGATACAGGTTTGGATGAAGGTATAGAAGGTCTTGCAGGTGGTGTTGAAGACCTTGCTGTGGACCTTGTCGGTGTGGCAGATCTTGCAGAAACTGTGGGTTTAGTAGCAGAAGATGCACTCTTGGCGGCAGAAACTGTGGGCTTACTTGTGTGCACTAAAGGTTTTGTTGCAGACTTAGTTGCCGATATTGCAGGCTTTGCAGCAGATGTTACAGGCTTAGCTGCAGAACTGGAGGATCTTGTTGATGTCAATGTGGCCCGAGATGTAGGCGTTGATGATCTTGTGGGTTTAGAAGCTCCAGTCAATGTAGGGCGCCCAGTGGGCGTTGCAGGTCTTGAACCTGGACCCCCTGATGATGAAGGCCTACGAATCCCTGTAGAATTCAACCCAGGGGACAAAGCAGGTTGCTTTGGTGATAAGTTGCTCCTGGCAGCAGACTCTGGCTGGGGATTTGCTAGCTATAAACATAATGAACAAATATCTATTGCCAATAAGTTCATGAACCTGATAACCATAACACTTAAAGGTCCAAAAAACTAAACAAAACCATAAAAATAACCTTGGAAATTTTTGAAAACAAGAATATATCTGAGAATATAGATCATCCATAATATTTTAACAGGCACACAAAGTTTTAAAACTTCAAAGCATTTTCTAAATTTGGGGATCAATGATTTTGAAGGCAAGTTGGAAACATACATAGAGGAAGATTAATGAGTTCCAAGATAACAGGCAGTCATCCATGTTGATTCCTACTTAATAAAGGCTCTTTAGTTAATATTGTTACAAAAACAGTCTCTTCAGTTTTGCTGATTCTTGACCACACTCTAATCAAAGTTTTGTTCAAACAAGGACTAGGAGGAAATCCATTTAATAAATGTGGAATGGAATAAATTCCTGTTTCCAGCGATTACCATATCATATACTTAAATAATCCAAACTTTTCAAAAGGCGTGCAATCCATATTATAGCATTAAGAAAACTTTTCATACCCTCGATTTCAGCACAGTCGGGCTAGCCTTAGGAGCGCCAATCTGACTCATTACAGTCTTTTGTGATTCCAAGGAAGGAAAAAGCGGAGTACCAGGAGGTGTTAAAAGCCTGAAATAAATATGAGACGGTTCATGTTATAGTCATATTAAAAGAAATATTTTTCACTTAACTACTTTCATGTGGGAAAAGGAAAGGATTAGCACAGAGCTCCAGCAAGTGCAAGACCTTAACACTACTTT
This sequence comes from Gossypium bickii, assembly GCA_025503065.1. Lineage (NCBI taxonomy): Eukaryota > Viridiplantae > Streptophyta > Magnoliopsida > Malvales > Malvaceae > Gossypium > Gossypium bickii. The sequence goes on from CP106713.1 coordinate 131,683,105, forward strand.
CAAAAGACTGTGGGAATTCTTCCAAAAATTTCCGTTTAAAAGATTTTGAAATCAGAGCCCGTATTTCAAAATCCTTTACCATTCTTCACATCAAGGAAATGCACATCTTATGATTCACAACATCACAACGCAGAACATTTCAGGAAGCAAAGAATCAGACCCATGAAATAAGAAATAACATGCTTACTTTTCAAAAGTTAAAAATTAAGAATTTCACTGAATTTTATTACAATTTACAAGTCCAAAATTTCTGACAGACAAACATTATAATGGGAGTCAGGGTTCCAGTCCTTTTATTGGGGCCATTTCTCTATTTATATCAAACAACTGAATGAAAGTTAACTATCAAAATCATGTAAGGAACTATTCTCAAAATTCGTGGCATTGTTATTGAACATTTGGCTTGTTGCATGAATCAACTTAACATTTTAAGGCAACTAGTCTAGACTTTTCCGCAAAGAAGCAGCTACAATCTACAAACTTTCCAAACTCTTTAAGAAAAACAAAGGAAAAGAAAAGATACACCTAAAAGGAATGTAATAGGATTCACAAAGAATAATCAGAATCTGATCATACAGCACATAAAAAGGAGATAGAACCATGAGAAATGTAGTTCAACTCAACGCAATTAGCTAGGAAACAGTGGTTGGAGTCCCCATTAGGAGACTGAAACCAATTCATCAAAGGACACCATAACAAGTCGTCATCATCATTATTACTTTACTAGCTTTGAAGCAGACAAAACAAAAGCAGCCACCAATACTTTTTGAAAATAAAAATGCTCAAATGGCTGCTACTGACCCCAGAGCACATGCTAAAACTGCCCAACACAAACCATCAAATTATTAACTTTAATCAATCACACATGTCATCAATAATTATCATCCTACTGTCTTGTTCTTTTCCTCTCTCTTTTCCTATTGTTTTATTTATCTTTTGGCAAATTTTTAAGTAAATTAACCGAAAACTACCAATAATGATTCAAAAGAACATTCAAATGCAAACATAATCTAAGCATGAATATGACTTATATAAACCAATATGATAATTAACTAAACAAATAACTAAACTCTAAAGCCAATTCCGACATAGCTATTCCGTTATCCAAAAATTTCACTTCTAAATCGAAAGGCGCTTTTTAGATTCTGTTTTCAGCTAAAAGTAATAACTTAAATTAAAAATAAACAAAAAAAAAATTACCATTCATAATCATTTTTATCACTTTCAGAATTAAGAAAATCGTCAGCAGCACCTCCCATCTTTCTCGCCGGAGCAGCTGCCGATGCCGAGAGATTAAATATCGGAGAAGTTCCAGGTATAGATCCTAAAAGTTTTTCAAAAAATTACCAAATTAACACAACAACTAAACCTCCAAAATCAAATCATGAAAAAGAAAACCTAATTTTTCAAAAAGAAGATACCTAAAGGAGCATCGAAGTCTTCTGAGCAGTGATTAAGAAAACTACTTTGTTCCTTCTCACGTTTCCGCATCTCGAGAAACAATGCGAGCTCTTCCTCTTTATCTTTCATCATCGAAGCTCGTAACTGTTGCCGTTGTTTCAACGCCGCCGTTTGCATTGCCGTTTCTTGTTGAGCCCTAAAGCTCCGATTCATCTTTCGAGTTCAGAAATTTTACCCTCACGGATCGAAAGGGAGACTTAAACGCAGCGTTTGAAAGAGCTAGAATGAGCTTCGCAGCTGAAAAAGTGAAGTGACATGGAAGAGAAGAGGAAATCGACAATGGCGGAAAGTACCAAAGAAGTGTAAATAAGGAGAAAGAGAAAAGGGTGAAATGGGAAGAAAAAGGGAAATTGTTGAATCACGAGACAGCTGAAAACTAGAGAGCTCTCAGTGTTTTGCCTCTCACTTAAAGGCTACGTTTTCAGATTTCTGGTTTTAGGTGGATGGATAATCACGATAATACCCTCTTTTTTATATATATATAGGTCAAATTATGTAATTAGTCCCTGTACTACAAATAATTTGTGGATTTAATCTTATACTCTAATTTGGTGAATTTTAGTATTCTACTTTTGAATCGGGCAATTTTGATCGCTTTACTTTTTGATTTTGAAAATTTAGTCCATATTCTTTAATTTAATCATTTTTAGTCCCCATATTTTTTATTTTTTAATTTTAAATTTTCAACTCTGACTCAAATGATAGTCATTAACTCAAATAACGTGCTTTTTCTATAAAAATTATGTTAAAATAGCAAACTGACATGGTATTACACACGTGACAATATAATTACAGTATAATATTTTGAAAATAATAGAATTTAACTTAACAAATTTAACAATTATCGTTTGGTCAAAACTAAAATTTCAAAACTTAAAAAGTTAAAGGACTAAAATTATCAAATTAAAATAACCTCTACATAATATAATGTCTAATAGCGAAATTTGACCATGTATATTTGGAGAAATAGATTTTCCTTTTTGTACTTCTGCATTTATGTCCTTGGAATTGTTTTAAGTATTGTTTAAATAACCCTTTTTTTAAAATAGAAAGGTCCATTGATCTTTAGATTGGGACAATCTAGATCTACTCAAGTTGTTTTATTTTATTTTATTTTTATAATTTTGAGTTATTTTATATTTGGATTATTTTTTATTTAAGTTGTTTCGAGTTTAAGTGTTGAGTTTTCTATATCGGGATCATTTTGATTTCTTGTCATTTTAGATTTTAATTTGAGTTATTTTAAGTTTGGATTATTTTTAGTTCAAATCAACTTTAGTTTATGTCATTTTAATATCGGGTTAGGTAGTTTTAAATTGTTAATTGTTTTTTATAATCAAACCGAATCAAATCTAGATTAGAGTAGATCAAATTAGGCTTTTGAATTTAGATAATAATTTATTATTTATATGAAGGTTGTTTGAACCGAATTAGATCGATCAGTCAAAACGGAAATCGACCGAGATGCTGATATGAAGAAGTGTATTAATCTGATTAATTCGGGAATTGCTATAGACCAGTTTTATTTAGACAAAAATTAGTTGAATCAATTTTTTCGACAGTTTTATTATATTTTATGAATTTTTCAATGATCTATTTAATTGAATCAAACGGATTAATAGAACTTACTAAACTGGCGAAATAATGATCTGATCTCTGGTTGGGTTTTGAAAACATTAATTTTAATAACTCAACATTTATTTATTTTTTTATTATTTCATATTTTACATTTTATTTTATTAATATAAGGGGATGCTTGAAGATTGATTCATAGACAAACAAAGAGAGATTCCTCCAGTCCAAAACGTCGTAGCACTTTAAAAAGTTCAAAAAAAAAAAAAGCTTTAGAATTTATAGGCTTTAAAAGTCCCAATTTTTTTTCTTCTTCCTTTTTGTTTAATTTCCAAAGGATTCGAAAATGAAAAACGAAGCAAGCAGTAGCAATAGCAAAGAAGAAAGCTTGGTCGTCGATTGCGGCCGCCGTCGAAGCTCTTGCGGTTATTGTAAATCCGCCGGTCGAACCAGTATCTCTCACGGTCTGGTTCTTTTTTTCTTTTCTCGAGACTGAATTTCCCTGGATTTACTTCAATTTTTAATTTCGATATGGTTGACTTAATTTTCATCGATTTAGATATAGATAATAGTTAATTAATTAACATATCGGTAATGATTCTGAACTATTTGAAATCTTTTTTGATAATTTCTGATTTTTTTTTTATTTTGTGTTTTTTGTTGCAGGTTTATGGGCGCATAGTATTACAGTTAATGATTATCAAGGTTTTTTTTTTTTTTTTTTAATTCTCAGAAATTTTCTAAGCGGATTTTATGCTTTCGAATTTTAGCTGTGAAAAATAAAATTTTGATCGTGTGATTTCGGTTATGTTCAAACGGAAAAAAAAACACGAAAAGTAGAAATGAAGAAGTGGAATGTGTGATTACTTTTATCGAATTTTTAGCTGTAGAAATAAAATTTTGATCATGTGATGAAAAAAAAAAACACGAAAAGTAGGAACGAAGAAGTAGAACATGTGATTAGGCATTAGAAATTTCGGTTATTGCGAAAGAAAAAACCATTATTTTGTTGTTAGGAATGTGTGTAATTAGAGTAATGGGGATAGTGATCAACTGATCATTAGTATTTTTAGATTTGTTGGTTTACACTTTCTTCATTGCTTTTTATTAGATCTTCTTGACCGTGGTTGGAGGAGATCCGGCTGTTTCCTCTATAAACCTGAGATGGAAAGGACATGCTGTCCATCTTATACTATTCGTTTGAAGGCAAGTGATTTTGTTCCTTCTAAGGAGCAACGTCGAGTTTATAGACGAATGCAGAGGTATAGTCATACTCATACCTTGTTTTTGTCTCTGTTTCTAATTGCGAATTTCTAATTTTGATGCCTTTTTGTGTTATACAGTAGTAAGGTTTTTTTAGTTGGACTGCTAAAGGAACATGCTTTTGTATTCTAAAATAAGCTCTTCTAGTTGAGCCGATTAACCATCATATGCCTAACGACCTAAAGGATTTCTGAATATGGACATATATTTCAACGTTCATTGGTTACATTCTTTTGGAATGCGTAGATCCTGAGTTCTGACAGTAGCGTGTGCGTAGGTTTTTGGATGGCACACTTGAGGTGGGGAAACCAATGGAACTTGCGGACGATCCAAATGCTTCTAAACATACAGGCAGCTCTGTCAATGATTTAGTCTCAAGCTCATCAGGGAATGAATCTTTATCTTGTGGCACTAAAAGGGAAAATAAGGCAGAAGAGTTTATGAACCATTTGTCTAACCAAATAGACAAAGTGGTACATGCATATATTGAAAGTGGTGAATTTCCTTCTGGAATTCAATTGCCAACAGCTGCAGTGAAAATGGTTTCACATGCCAAAAGAAAGTTATCAGTTCAAGGGTCGGAAGATCTTCTATACTCCAGCAACATTGCCTTCCAGATAGCAGCCACTTTGAGGCGGACACGATCAGCTGAGTGGGGTGTCCAACAATTAAGAACATCAAAGCATAGTGCAGAAGAAGTTGATCTGTGCCCCAAATCGATTGCTGAAAAATTGGCAGCCTCTTTAAACCAACTAGCAAATATTCCTGAGTTGTCTATTAGGGCATGCAATGGCCATATTAATTTTTATTCTACTGCAAAATGTGGATCTTCGGGTAAAGATGATCAAGTTGTTTCTTTGCCTGAAGAATCTGGGAGTAGAAGTCAAAGCTCTTCTACAAAGAAGAGCTCTGAACACTGTCAAGGGCAAAAGAGGAAGCTTGAGATTCGTATGAAAAGGTCCACTTTTGATCCGGAAGAGTATGCATTGTATAAGCGTTATCAAATTAAAGTGCACAATGATACACCAGATCGTGTCACAGAAAGCTCATACAGAAGGTTTCTTGTTGACACTCCCTTATTTTTTGTTTCTCCATCCACTGATGGCATGGTTCCTCCCTGTGGCTTCGGCTCATTCCATCAGCAATACATCATTGATGGCAAGCTAGTTGCTGTTGGTGTGGTGGATGTCCTTCCCAGATGCTTGTCAAGTAAGTATTTATTTTGGGATCCTGATTATGCATTTTTATCATTGGGTAAATATTCAGCTTTGCAAGAGATTGGTTGGGTGAAAGAGAACCAAGTCCATTGTTCCAGTCTTCAGTATTATTATATGGGCTATTATATACATTCCTGCCGCAAGATGATATATAAAGCAGCATATTCCCCATCTGAGCTTCTTTGCCCTCTTCGTTACCAGTAAGTTCTGCCTCCACTGACCATGTGCATTGACTCACACATTTGCTAATTTCTGGATTTTGAATGTGCATTGGTATTGAACTTAAATTTTCTTAAGCAAATATCCTGAAACATGGGGCATCCAGCAATTTTTTAATGATTCCATTTTTCAATATTTTTTACATTTCTTTGCTCTCAATATCTTATACTCTATTTGTGCTTTGTAGTTAGCCTATATGCAAAAATTTTATCTAGGCTGCCCTTGTTGTATATAACTTGGACTTGAAGATCTTATATTTGCATATACTGGTGGTGGTATTTGAAGACTTACGAAGCTGAAATAATATTTCCAGGTGGGTTGCATGTCACATAGCGAGGCCGTTGCTTGATAAAAAGAAATATGCGGTCTTATCTGATTTTGCCAGTTTACAAGATGGGGAGTCCTCCCAATCCTGTATTCCTGAAAGTGCCATGGAATTGCAGCATGATGAGAATGGACTAGAAGACTCAAATGATGTTCTTATGGGTGACGATGAACAGATGATTGAGATTGAATCTGAGAGCTCTGATGAAGAATTGGAGCCGGAAACTAGTGTCCTGGGATCTGCTGCAATAGATGATGGTGATGTGACTAATGTTTTAGTTGGACTTAGAGGCTCTCGACTAAGATACAAGGTAAGTAGTGCTAGGTTCTTTTTATGCTTAGCTTTTATTTATATGCTAACAAGAGGAGATCATGACATTAAGAAAAGGAGCTGGTAATACTCACCCCACAGGGAGTTTGCAGGCTTTTTATGTCTTGATTTCTTTTTCTAGTTCACAAGTGGCTTAAAAGAATTTGATGCAGCTAAACCATACCTTTATGGTCTATGCTAAATAACTTACCGGTATATTTAAGAAACTGGGCCTTCGGATCAGAAGCTAAATATAAATCTCCTTTAATTGGGTAAAAGTACCATAGAGGTCCCTTACTAGGAGTCGGATTGCATTTTTCCCCTTTACTTAAAAATGGGCAAATTAGTTTCTGTACATTAGATTAAAGAGCAAACTTGTCATTTCTATTAAAAATTTCATCCATTCCAACTGTTAAAAATTAGTGTAGCTAACAAAATAACCAGACAATTACATGTACTTCATGCTGACGGGCAGAAACCAGTTTTTAAAAGGAGAAATGGATAGAATTTTTAACAGAAGGACCAGTTTGTTCTTTGATCTAATCTACAGGAACTAATTTGCTCATTTTTAGTAGATAGGACAAAATGCAATCTGACTCATAGTACAAGGGCCTCCATGGTACTTTCACCCCTTTAATTGTCACATAGTAGCATCTGTTAGGCATTTCTATAATTGCTTTTTATTCTAATTTACTGCTTCTTTGCAAAGGATCTACAACGAGCATTTGGTCCCTCCGAAAGGAATTACTTGGAAACACAATTGCACAGTTACCAGAGAGTGGTGGGTGTAGAGCTGTCCGAGCGAATGGTTTATTCACTTGGCTAGACTTAATTCGATTTGGATGACTTGAAAAGTTTGGTCTTGAATCAATGTACCTTAAGTCTTCTAAGCTTTACTTGGAGTAGGGGTCACTTCAGTGTAAATCCATTCAGTTAAAGCAACAAAGATTCCTTAATGGGTACGTCTATCACTCTTATACACATCCGACATGTTCTCTTGGTTTGGCAAATGAAATCGGGTGCGTTTCTTCAGTTCAGGAACTCAAATATGCTTTTGCTTTTCACTTGTAGTGACAATTATATGCCATTAAATAAGATTTGCTTTGCCATTATTGTAGTTGCTTTGACATTTAGTATTTATTCAATTTGGTCATTTCCCCAACCTTGTTCTTCCTTAGAAGTGGCATATTCTGATTATGTGTTGAAATCAATCAGATCAAATGAAATGCTATATTGCTTTGGTTTTCCATTTTTCTTTACACATTTTTCAACATAAGTACATGATATGATGCTTCAAGAATTCTACAAATACATGAAATATCCATGTCGGGCATACACCCGTATTAGATAATCATATCTGAATAAGGAACTGCTAAGTATTTCTGGTTAATGTCCTAGGGCTACCTAGTTTTGCATTATGTCACGTTTCACCTTTCCCACATTTCAATGGATGCCAAGCCAGCCACAGTATATATATCTCTGTGTGTGTGTGTGTGCGTGTGTCTGTGTGTGTGTATATTCAAGGTGTATGATAAATTTTCATTGCAAATGAGGGAAAATAAACAAAAGACAAAAGTTATTAATACTGTTGTCTGAAGGGTTTATCTCAGGAGAATCTCTAGCTTATTTACAAATGGATGGGTCAATATCAATCAATTATGCATATTGGTGCCTTATTAGGATAGTAGGGCCTAGCCAGATGAATGGGACCCTTTGTTTCCCATGCCGTATGATATGGACAGTGAAGTTTCTACCCAGTGCTTGTGTGTTGCATCTTAGACATGTTATTTGGATGGCTCTAGTTGGTTAAAAAATTCCCAGGTTTTAAAAATTTTAGGTCATTTCGGGTTTGGATTATTCCAGATTTGGGTTGTTTTGAGTTTAGGCTTGAGGCTCGAGTTTTTGGATTGAGCCATAACAGGTTTGTGTTATTTTATGTTTTAGTTGCTTCAAGTGCGGGTCATTTCAAGTTACTTATTGACTAATTTTGGGTTTAGGTTGCTTAATGTTTGGATCGTTTCAAGTTTAGGTCAATTTGAATTCAAGGTAAATTTGAGTTCAAGTTATTGAGTTTTCATGGACAAATCGAGTTGGATCAAATTCGGGTTGATCATTCATCTTTCCAGATTCAGATCAAGATTGACATTCTAGGCCTTAAATGGATTCAGAGGAACTGAGTTCAAATTAACTCAACTCAAATTTACTATTCATTGCCAATCAAACAATATCCGAAATGTACTCCAAAAGTCAGATTTAAAAAATATGGACTTAGATAAAAAAAAAGTTAAACTTATTTAAAATATAGTAAGTTGTTTATATTTAAAAAATTAATAAAAGAAATTTATAATGGTAATAATATATTTAAATATAAAATAAAATAATCTTTTTGAAAATTTTTATCAATCAGACTTAGATGGGTTTAGGTTGGATATTTACAACTATGTACAGGTTTAGACTAATTTGATATTCATATTTTAGATTGAACCGAGTTTAAGTAATTATGTATAATATCGATATTAAATATCAATCCAACTCGAGCCTAATATTTTTAATCCATAACCAAAACCAGGTTTCTTTCTATATTTCCTACTATTCAAGGACGAATTTTCCTTTCTACATCGGATTCTTCTTCATGGGAAGTTTCCTATAACAAAAATATCCATTAAAATGACATCAACAAGTACATCCATATAAACCATGAAATTTGAAATCGTTAAATCTCCACACATTTTTACCCAACAAATGATATCCACTAGTGGTTGAATAATTGAGTTAAACCAGGTTTGAATCGAAGTTAAGCACAATATTAATATATTTTCTCGATATAGAAATAAATTTAAAATTTTGTTCAAATTTATCTATATTCACATGTCTCTAACTTAAGACAATTTGGATTAGTCCATATTTGTTTTTTAATTTTTTTTAAAAAAATTTATAATTTTTTAATTTAATATTTGATTATATATATTTTATTTATTATAATTACATATATGGATATCTTAATATTTTTTAATTTTTACATTATAATATTATATTATTATAGATTTAATTTTTTGTGTTGTAAATTACATAATATATAAATATAATATAATATATCAAAAAATTAGAAAACATGTCGAGATTAAGCCTTGATTGTTTAAACTCAAACATGTTTTATATTTTAAATAGGCCAAATTATTTTTACTTAAGCCCATTTTTTGGGTCAAATATTTTTTACTAAAATCATTTCAAGTTTGAGGTGGACCTTTAATTTTTATATGTTATAAATTTCATATTATATTATAAAGTTAAAAAACAAGGTTAAAACCAACCACTTTCATACACCAATGAATCCATAATTATGTATTAAAACAATAATGAAAGATGCACAACATTTTTTTAAAAATGAATTTCTTATTTTTATTTGTGAAAAAGAAAATAAATAAAAAACACCCACTCCAATTTGACAACCCGTTTCACTATTAATATATTAATAAAATCATTTTTATTATTTTGATTGGTATCGATATTGTTTTCAGTGCAGGAAGACGTAGGTTTGAGTGTGTTGAAACGCATCATCCTCCTATTTAAAGGTTGGGGAGAGGCTGTGGGTAATTCCAGGGGCGAAGCTAGAACAATTTTTAGGTGGGGCCGGATAAAATTTTAATTTTTTATAGTTTATATCTTTATAATTTGTAAAGGATTAGATTGAATTTTTATAATTTTAGGGGGGCAAAGTGCAATTTTACCTACTAATTTAAAATTTTTAAAAAATTTTAAAGGCCTAAATAGCAATATTACATTTTATGGGGACCGGGGCCCATGCCAACCCCCTAGCTTCGCCCCTGGGTAATTCTAAGCATTGTATAAAAAATAACAAATATAATAAGAACTTACAATAAGATTAATGTTAAAAAAATCATAATCATATTCAGCGAAACTAGCTTGCTTGAGATGAAAATTTTCTTATTCAAATATTGATTAAATCGGATTAACCATTCCATCAACCTATAAACAAGTCTATGAAAATTTATTTAGAAAAAAAAAGGCAAATGTCATACAAATAAGCCACTAATTAAGGTTTTGTTTTGTTTTTTTTTTTTCTTTTTCATTCTTTTACAATAACATACCATATATTAAGTGTTTATTATTTTTTGAAATGGCCATATCCCTAATATAGAAGCCATATGAGATCAACTGTTAAAGCTAGCAATGAAGCTAATAGGACCCTTGCCAGTGTAAGCAGCCTGAATGCCAAAGATGAGGAAAGCAATCATGGCAAGCCTAGAATGCTTGATTTCAGCCAACTTGAGGTTATCAATTTTCTCAGGGTCGGAAGCTAAGCCAAGTGGGTCAAAATAGCCACCAGGGTATAGCCTTTTCTCAGGGTCAAGCTCAGCATTCCGTTGGAACTCAATGTAACCAATCACCAATACCTCAATCCATATTAATGTGGTCAATGAGAATGGAAGTGGTTGCCCTAAGTATGATGCTCCTTCCACTAACTCTACCTGAAAAAAGAAAACATAAAAAGGGTTAATTCCAGGACGTCCTTCGATTATTGTCAGGATTTTAAATTGGTTCCTAAAATTTAGAACATTTTGATGGAGTCCTCAAAGTGTTAGTATTGTATCTATCAAATCTTTCCATCAACAACAAGTATTTGGCGTAGTAGTAAGACACATTGCACTCCCAATAGAGAACATAATTTTGAACCCTAAAAACAGCATTATTGGGGGGGGGGGGAGGGATAACCACAAATCCTAAAATGATTAACTTTCGTGGATTGTAAAATAGATATGGAGAAAACCTTAGTTACACTTATACCAAGAAATCAAGTCTTTTCATCAACCTAGCTTTCAATTTAGATGTTAAATACCTGCTTAAATTAAATATATTCAAGGGTCAGGCTAAATGTTAAATTCTAATTCAGATTAGACTTGTTCAAGGGTCAGACTAACTATCCAAACCTGAAAGTCTACTTGAAATTTAGTAGGGTTTGAGTAAAAATATTAAATTCTAAATATTAGACGTTTAAAATATGGGTTCGACTCAAGCATTCAAGGCCAGAGCCCAGCTCGACTTGTTTCTGGAAGCCTGTAGTAAATCATATTATGTAATTTATAACACATAAAAAAATATAATAATATATAATCCTATAATGTAAACATTAAAAAATGTTAAATTGTATTTAATAAATGAAAAAAATAAAATTATATAAATATTTTTCAAAAGTTTAAAAATAATATGGATGGGTTTAGAATGAGTTTAAGTTAACTATTTGCAAATATGGTTAAGATTGTGTAAAATTTTAAGCCCATATTTCAGGTCGAGCTTGAGTAAACATAAAGTGTGTTAATATTATACTTAAGCCTAGCCCAATCCATAAACATCTATAGTTTAGATCTGATATGAAACATATTTAAAATATATGAATCAAATTCTAAATATGTGTATTATCACATGAATAACTTGTATATGACACGTTAAAAGAAATAGACAGTGCCAACAAAAGTGCTATTTCTTTTTTTTTTTTTTTAACATAGTAGATCTACGCTGTCCACATAATAGGTACAAACAAGATTGCAATTTGATATCGTATGTTTCAAATATGCTCTACATCAAATTTGAACTGACATTTAACGTTCAAGACAATGAATAAAAGACTTGACCAATACAACACTAATACTTTGAGAATTCGATTAAAATATTTTAAAATTTAGCAACCAATTTAATCTTAAATCGAAAATGTTGGCTACAATTAACCCAAAACATGAATTAAGTAAAATCCATGGCCTACAAAGAACAAAAAAATCAGAATTTAAATGATAATAACAAAAGAAGTTTGTTCATCTTTTTTATTGCCATGGATATCAACATCAGCATTTGTCAATTATCAGCCAATGCAGCCATAAATTTCGTTTGGATCATATGAAGACACGATTGCATTGAGAAAAAGAAGAAAGTGGGTTGTGGAAAACAGCCATTGTTTGTAATTTTCAAATGGTCCCTAGATCAAAATTTGCTTTTATGAATGAAAGGGAAACCAACCCATTTTCTATCCCTCCAAACGAAAGATTTTTTCTTATACATCTATCATTTTCCTCCACTCATTTTTTTTTAAATTTCCCCCCTAAACAACAATAATTTTACATGTTTAGGTGGGTCGCCGATCGTGTCACTAACACTCATTTCAAAAAAAATTAAAGGATTTAATTGAATTTTTATTAAAAAATAGAGATTTAATGAATTTTTCAAAAGATTTAAGAGGATTAATAAAATCTTTTGAAAAACAATTAGATGGTTTAATTAAAAATTTTAAAGCTTTTGGAGTTAGAATTTTTAAAATTTTTGAGAGGCTAATTGAAGTTTTTAAAATTTTTTGTTCTACACATAAAATTATAATAATAAAAATACTTTGATTATAAAAAAAATTATTAATAAAATTATTGATAAAATAAAAACCCATTAAATTTAAGTCAATCGCATGTCAAACCCTAATATATTATTCCAAATAATAGACAATATATATTGAAAATATAAAAAAATTAATTGATCCTTATATTTACACTAAATTTAAGTAAATACAAATATTTACATTAAATATTTGATAATGAAAATTAATTAATACTTATACGTCAGAATAAGGTATACATGACATGTTATTTTGTCAGTCACGCTAGTTTTCAAAGGCGATGAGAGTGGCAGCAAGGCCTCCCAAAAATTGAAAAATTGCATTTCCCCCTTTAAAATGTATAAAATTATAAATTAATAAATATAAAATTTTACTTTGATACCTAAAAAATGATAAAATTTTAATTTAGTTCTTTAAAAACTTATAAAGATATTATCTAATATAATAGTAAAATTACATTTTAACTCTTATCAAAATTTATTACTTAATTCCAATTCCAAAATAATTTTTCTAATAAATTACGTTTTTAATACAAAAAATTAATTTACTCTTCACTAATTTATTATTTTATTAAGTAAAAAAAATGCAATCTGATTATGCAATATAACGCATAAAAATACATGCAAATGCAAGAATTTCTAAAACGACATACCTTCCCTGCGTCTTGCCATGCAACGCCGGTGAGTGCCTCAACGGCGATAGCACCAAGCGTACCCAACATTGCCCATCTCCCGTGAATCAACTCACACTCTCTAAACCTTTGAATCCCAAAAACCTCCGTGTACGGCTGAAACGGCGTCGGTTTCAGCTCAGCCCTCTCGCTAATCACCCCTATAATTTCACCGGCCACATTCTTGGCTAGGTTCTGGTCCAACGAGTCCAAATCGTACTGTAAGTATTCAGCCGGTTTAGCAAACCCGAAAGGATCGAACCCACGGTCTCCGATCATTGTACCGTCGAGCCATTCCGGTGGGTTTGCGCCGGGGAACCAAACAAGGCGGTCGGATGGCCGTTTAGGGGCGGCTTTTTTCGGTGGGGGTGGTGCTTTCTTGGTTCCAATTCCAAAGCCGAACCTAGCTTGGATTCTACCGGAGCTTGGGTTAGAGGTTTGGATACGGGTACCGAAAAAATGTGACACGGTGGCAGCTGTGGTGGTTGCCATGGCTGAGGAGTAGACAGTGGTGGTGGTTGAGTTGCTTTGGAGGATATTGAGTCTACACGTATGCCAAGTTTGTACGATATATATTATGTGTTATGAAAATGGGGGAATCACATGTATTGAAAAATGTCTAGTTAATTATGCCCTTTTGTTTTATTTTTGGTTAAAATATGCTCCAAGTCCTTATGCTTTTTGAACATTTAGAATTAATCCTTTACTTTTTGAATTGGTTAAAATATGATCCATGTCCCTATACTCTTCATATATTTTGAATTTTTCCATCTGCTATTCGAATTTAAAAATTAAGTCCAATCGTTAACACCTGAATACTAATTTTGTTAATTTGTTGGCCTAACCTTTTGAAGTAAAAAATTTCCCATTTAGTAGTCATGTGGCAAAAAAATAACTTAATGTATCTAGATTTAACAGAAAAAATTTAACCATATTAACAATTGCACTAACATTTTATAAAAGTAATGGGACTAAATTTTAAATATATAAATAAGACAGGGACTTGGAGCATATTTTAACCTTTGTATTTTTACTCAATTTTTTTTGTTGTTCCCTATTATTTTAGTTTCAGTTAAATTATTATTTTAATTTCTCTACTATGTAAAATTATGCATTTAATTTCTATACTTTAATTTAACATATTTTAGTCTTTACTTTTATAATGTTGTTAGATAATACAAATTGTTAAACCATTAATTATTCTCAATAAAATAGCGATACGAAATAAATAAAAATATCCTTAACCATTCAATTAATATGTAAATTTATTGATTTGATAAAGTTATTTTGACTGTTTTTTTTTAAATCACATCACCATTTTACCTAGAATAGTTAACTGTATCAACAATTTCAACTAACTAATAACATTACGTTAAATTAAAATATAAAGATTAAATTATAAAAATTATCATAATACAGGGACCAAAATATAATTTTACCTTTATTTTTATTTTCATTTTCATCAATTTGATGAGAACGAGAATTTTAGGGCTCTTATTTCTGGCTTATCCATCTATGGGTGAGGTTGGATATGGTTTCATGGCTTCTTCACCTTATTATTTTGTGGGGTCTCATGGAATTTTCTTTTTCTATCATTTTCCAGCACAGGTTTCTAGGATTCCTTTTAACCAAACAAAAAATTAGGTTGTTTTATAATGAGAGAGAAAAAAAAAATTGGGTGCTATATTGAAGAAAATAAATAAATTGGTCAAAATATCTTCATCCAATTACTCAATGGGAAAGATGTTACAACATCAAGTGGACAAGATTTATATGGGCAGATTTAACTATGATTTTAAGAGAATATTTTTCCCATATAAATTATATTTACTTGAATTGAAAATATATATATAATATTTAGTTGATTTCAAATTCGATTTATTTGGAGTTTAGGTTACTTCGAATTTAGATCATTTAAAATTGAATCATTTGAGTTTTATGGATTAGTAGGGGCGAAATCATAATTTTTTTAGGGGCCAGAATTAAATTATAATTTTTTGTGTAGTTAAAGTGGAATTTTAACTTGTATTAACTTATAATTTTATTGTTTTTGAAGAGATTAAATATAAATATTTTTTATTTTGCAGGTCAAAGTGCAATTTTATCATATATTAATTTCTAATTTTATAATTTATAAAGGGATTAAAAAGTAATATTCTAATTTTGGGAGACCAAGGCTTCTACTTGCCCTCTCTGTAGATTCGCCTCTATGGATCAGGCCATTTAAGGATCAGTTCAAGTCATTTCAAATTCATATTATTTTGAGTATTGGTGCTTTTAAATTCGAATAATTTTGAATTATTAACTTTATATATTCAAATTAGACTAATTCAAATATATATTTTAATTATTCAAGTCGAATTTTCAGATTCGAGACAGAAGGAAGAGTTCTACCATATATATAGACTTGGTTTGGATGCTAACAAATGAGGAACATGCAACCTAATCATGCATGTTGGATAGTTCGCCAGTCTCTGTTTGTGTTGATGAAAGTAACAATGTATAGTTTGAGACGAAACAGATAGCTATTGCTTGAGTGAATGCTTGCCTTAACTTTTCAAAGCTTTTTTAGTTTATTGCTTTTGTTGGTGTGTAATGGCGACAAAGTTGATACTATGGTTCAATTCTTCAGCTGCTGCACCATGGCTTCAACAAGTCACATTACATAATTCGAGAATTCCCCTAATTATAAAGTGTCAACAATTAAAATTCATATAATTTGATCCCAATTTATTTTAAATCTAAATTCATTTGAAGTTAAAATGATCTGAACTCAAAATAAGTCGATTTCATTATGGCTTCACTCATATTTTAAAAAAGAAATTGAATATCAAACCTAAATAACCCAAATTCAAATAACTTGAATCCATGCACAATATTATAACATAATAAGCTTCTTTTCTTTTAATTATAACAACAGAGCAAAGCTCGAACAATCAATACAATTGCCATGACTCGAACTCAAACCATATCTGGGACGTTGAACACTCTTAACTACCATACCATCATAATATAATAAGCTGTGATTAGTCCATTATTATTATTATTATTTTAAGATAGTGATTAGTCCATTGATCAGAAACTATTCTTAGCAAAATTGGGCCAACATTTTCCATAAAGAGGATACAGTTTCGCCATGGAAAAAGCCCAAATTTGTGATTACTACATTCTTGACCTTACAATGACCCAAAATATAATAGGGCTTTGGCTCAATTCTAACAATGTTCATGCAACACACTCATGCTAAATGGCATTTTGATTTATGTGATTTATTTTATAATTTTATAATTTTATTTCTACCTCCAAAATGTTTAGTTTTCACCCTCCAAAATTTTATAATTTTATTTTGGCCTCTCTTTAAGTAAAATTTCTGGGTTCGTCTTTAAGGTTGGGTAACAATTCACACGATGACATGCGGAGAACTGTAAGAGAGAAGTTATGACGTCTCTAGTTAAGTAGAAAAGGTAGAAGGAGAAACATTATCCCTCCCCACTATTAGAGACAAATATTTATAGTCAAGGGTGGTCCTTTTGTAACTTGGGGTCTTAATGCATATACGACACAAGTCCCATCCTGATTGATCACTTGAAAAACACAATAATTTTCTTGATAAATAATGATGAGACAGAGATAGACTAAACGAGATACTATGTGTGTCATGCAAAAGAAAGCTTACCTTCTTTTAGCAAGATAAGTCAACCTATCTTATCTATGTATTATTCCTAATAAAAATGTAGTGTTCGAATTTACGATGTATCAAAAACGATAAAAACTAAAATAATACTTCTAATAATTATAAAATTAACTCCATCAACCCATGTATTTATATATACACATTAATATCATATTTGATGTCATGTCATATTTTTAAAAACATCTTTTGAATCATATAATCATATGGTACCAAAAGTTAGATAAAAACCATTTTCCAAGACATAATTATAGAGGCATAGTAGTATATATCATAGAGCTTGTGTGATATACACTTTAACGATCCTTATGATATAGATAGGCTGTAAAGGGCAAAATCATGAGGTGGACCATGATTCCACACGTGTCAATGTCGAAAACATGTCGGGGAAGTAACATTCTTAGCCACGTGTTAGAAAAAGACAGGTCCAAGTAGCATGCAATCTGCCACCATCATCAAACAAAACAATGGCAAAATGCCATTGAAAATTGAAATCACTGTAACACTACCATTTTTTGTTCTTTTTTTTTTTTAATATTGGGTTTGGTATGGTAATCATGATTTAACATATATTAGTTAAACCTTCATCATTTTATCTTTTTCATAATCATGAATTTAATTGAATGTTCACAAAGAACAATTCAACCTTAATTATTTTGATGAGAAAAAAAGGAGGAGGAAAAAGCAAAACCTCCCACGGTTTCAAGTGGCAATGCAATTATGAATTTAATTGAATAGTTACAACTTACAAAGAAGAATCAAATTGGAAGAAAAAATAAAGCAAAAGAGTTCCATTTATCTTCACTAAAATCGATAAAAATAATTTATTGATATTTCTTTTAATTTTTATGTTTATTTTATGATCTATATTTAAGGTTCGTGATTACTCTTTCATTTGCAGAGACAAAACCAAAATTTTTTGGGGCGTTGAGATTGAGCCTCTCAGTTGAGAATTACAGAATAGGTTATTGATTTCACACAATAATGAATAAAATCGACCTATTTTTCCAGAAAACCCATCTTCAAAAGTATCTTCTTCAAGAAATTTCATTCCACCCTATCGTATGACTTACTCATATCAAGTTTAAGGGCAAAGTGACCCTTCTTACCATTCCTTTTCAGTTTAAACACCTCCAAGATCTCATAAGCAAGCAAAATATTATTTATAATTAACCTTCTAATAAAGAAAGCACTTTGCACTTCATCAATACAACAACTTAAAACTTTTTGGAAACAGTTATGTAACGACCTAATTTTCAGTGGTGTCGGAAATGGTGATATGAGATCACTAAATCTGACAAGTAAGATTGAATAAGGTAGTAATTTAATATTTATGAGTCAAGTGAGAATTTAGAAGAATTTGTGGATTGGTGAATTTAGTGAATTAAAAGAATTTATTAGGTCAAATGGGTCAAAAACGAGGTATCGAGATCTCGAATTTGAAAATCGAGCCATAAATATTTTTAGAAATATTTATGGAGTGTTATTAAGTTAGTATTAAAGTTTGGTTGAGAAATTTAAATGTTTGGGTAGTCAATTTAATAAAAAGGACTAAATTGTAACAAATGTAAAATTGCTAGAAGAATTAAATAGCTCAAGTATTAAAAGAAAAAGGATTTAAAGAGCAATTAAACCTAAAAGTGAGAAGGTTGGACAGTAAAGGCAAGGGAATCAGCTGGAGATAAGGGAAATAAGGGCAAAATTGGAATTTTGTAATTTTAACATATGTATTAAGATAAGATTGAAAATAATCTAGACAAAATCTTCACATTTTCTCAGCCAAAAACGTCAGAA
The DNA here is from genome assembly GCA_025503065.1 of Gossypium bickii. NCBI lineage: Eukaryota > Viridiplantae > Streptophyta > Magnoliopsida > Malvales > Malvaceae > Gossypium > Gossypium bickii. Next base: position 131,702,020 of record CP106713.1, read on the forward strand.
GAGTTCTGGAGAAAGCTGATTTTCATACTAATACATCCTGTGAGTTTAATTCATGCTTTTTCTTGATAATTTTTATGCTTTTATGACTTTTACAATTAGATCCACTTATAGAATTCATTAGTTTTTGATTTGGTGGGTAAAATTAAAAGTTACCCTTGCTGAGAAATGGAAGTTTATGATGAATTATTATGAAAATTGAATTTTAATTTCATATTAAGGTGGTTTTATTAAGTGATTATGATAGGAAATGATATTTAGGACCTAATTGTGAAAAAAGTTGTGAATTAGAGGTTTCTGTTGAATTTCAGAATATCAAAGGTTGTGAAATAGTTTGTAATGATAGAATAAAGTTTTGATTGAGAAAAATTAGTTCAATTGATGGCTGAATTGAGCAGGGACTAAATTGTAAAAACTGTAAATTTTGGGGTAAAAGTGCAATTTCGAAATTTGAAGAGCATAATTTGTGAAGTGGAATGGAAATGAAATATATGCTAATGAGTGAAAATATTTTACAATTATAGATCGAGAACCCGAAGCAAGTCGAGGAAAAGAAAAATGGCTGAATAGTCCCTGAATTTTCTCAAATTCTGCAAATCGACTCAGGTAAGTTCATATGGCTGAAATTTAATGATTAAATGTAAATTTTATGAATTATATCATGAATCATGAGATATATTTGTTGATGAGTTAAGGATAAAATGAAAATGCGAAAAGTGATTAAATAATCAAATTGAGTGGAACATCGGATTTGAGTACTTCTGATCAGTGACAAATGAAAGTGAAAAGTGGTAGCTTCAGCTACGATCAGTGAAAAGTGGTAGCTTCGGCTGCTGATCGATGAAAAGTGGTAGCTTCTGCTACGATCGATGAAAAGTGGTAGCCAATTTGCGATCGATGAAAAGTGGTAGCTTCGCTGCGATCGATGAAAAGTGGTAGCTTCAATTGCTGATCGATGAAAAGTGGTAGTTTCGGCTACTGATCAGCGAAAAGTGGAAGTGAAGTACTCAATTTTCCGTAATCGTTCCCTATTTGATTAAAGATGGTAAGTGACAAAAGGGCCCAAAAGAGTTAAAGTAAACGAATAAATGATAGTGAAATTATATGAAAGCACTCACCAAATTGTGGTTGACAGTGAATTTAATAATTGTGCGTAATGTATAAGTGTATGAATGTTTGGTAAGATTCATATTTTATGCCTATGAACTTACTAAGTTTCTATAAACTTACTTGAGTGTTTTCAATGTCTCATGTAGATTGACGTGTAAATATACGGAGGATCGGATCAACACTGAGGATCACACTATCAAGATTATCTCCGGTAGCTTTTGTTTTATGTTTAAAGATTTATATGGCATGTATAGAGTTTAAATGAGATGAAGTAAAGATGTTTTAAACTAGTTAATAATATTTGGTAATGAACCAGTTTTTGAATTACTGCAGTAACGTGATTTTAAAAAAATCACCAAAAATAGAAGAAATGGAATTAGAAAGTGAAAGAGATATGAATTGAAAGCACTTTGAGTCTACTTTCATATAAAAGAAATATGGTAAGCAAAAGAAATGGAAATAATGAGATATTTAAATTTTAGTGAAACTGGTTCTGAATGAATTCGTGATCCCCTGTTCTATCTTTGAAAAATCATTAGAAATTGCACAAAAATAATTGTGGAGCAAAGTTTATATGTATGAAATCCTGAATGAGTCTATTTTCAAATGAAATAAATAATAAGGTCATATGAATTCTGTACAAGGAGTAATTTGATTTGAAGTGAAGAGAGGTCAGAACAGTCAAACAGTAAAACAGGGAAAACTTTAAGAAAAATCTGGTATTGATTGGCCATACCAAAAATTCTGGAAAAATTATAGTAAAAAGATATATGAGTCTAGTTTCAGGGAAAATTAACAAATCTTAATTTGGAGTTCCGTAGCTCCAGATATAAATATTTTGGTGACTATGACGCAGATGGACAGTTTTAAATTTTATGCCGAATTAGTAATTTAAGTTTAGTAATGCCTCGTGCTCGACTCCGGCAACAGTCTCGGGTAAGGGGTGTTACAAGTTAACTACGGTTTTTTAGATAATCTTATACAAAATCGGACAGAGGCTTATAGGGTGAAAATTCTTCATATTATTCAGATTTAACGTTTTCGTATTAACACAATATAAGTAAAGTTTATATATGCTAAGGACATACCTCTATTTAACACATCAGGATAGTATGTTCCCACTTCCTCCCTTATGATATGCCAGTAATTTTGAAAGAATAGAGCAGGAAAACATCCGGTACCAATACCTTTGTGGGCACTATTGCTTTCAGTGATACAAGAATCTCATCTCTTTCATGTCAATCCGTGAGGTGTCTATTCATGTCCTTCGAAATACACCCATTAACACCCCTTATAATATGGTCAGAATCATACAAGCCTTGAGAGGTAAATAACTCCATAAAATACTACCTAGCAATTTTATTTACCTTTCCTACGTCATTAGTTACATGTTCGTCATTTTCTTTTGAGACGCTATACGATGAAAGAAACTCGTATTATGATCACCCTACTTTAACCAATTTGATTTTCTATTTTTATTCAATAAATTGAATTCTGCAATTTATTACTAATTATAACTGACTCTCTAATTTTCAATTTCAATTATATGATTAAATTATTGTACCAATTAATTTTTAATTCAATCGATTGAAGCAATCTATCCGTAACAAATAAAATAAGATTATTGGACCAAAATGTTACTCAAAATTTTCCATATCCTATAGAAGCATATTCAATTTTTTAAAATTTATTCTTTAATTAAAGAATTTCAATTATATTCAAATATATATCGACCAAAACAAAAACTCAAAAAAAAATTAAAAAACCCCAAAATTGGCCGACAAAATCAATAAAAAGTCCAAACACCATCATATTTGCAGTGAGAAAAGAGTGGGAAAAATCTTAGGTAAAAAGGTCAATAATAGGAATTTTCTGTAACAAAATCTCCAATGGGAACCAACCCCCAAAACTTTTGGTAGTACTAATCCTCCCATCATATCAATCAAATAAGCAAAAAAAAAATAAAAGAAAAAGGAAAAAAAATATTTTTATTCAAAATTGTATAAAAAAATAAAAGAAAAAGGAAAAAAATATTTTTATTCGAATTTGTATAATCCTAATCAATGATTAATTGACAACCAAGATTTGTTTATATATACAAATAAAGTCAATGAGGTTTTAATTTCATGAAAAGATAAGTTTGGGTATTTTTCGATTTTCAATTCTAAATTTATTTTGATTTATGTTTTGATATGTATTATATGGATTAATTCTTATTATAATTATTCGAGTATATATTTTTTTGTCTTTTTTGCGTCTATTTTTACAGTTTATATTTGGGATTTGTGATCGTTTCTAATAATAATATTGTTTTCAATGTGTCTTTGTTGGTATAATTATTCGAATGTATTAATTGTATTTATAATTATAGTCATAATCTATTAAAACGAATAGGCATGATAATAAATTTAGTTTTTAATGTTTATATCTTTTATCAAATTGGGTTTTTAAATTAAATTCAACTATTAACATTTTAAAAGAGTCAAATCATATTTTTTTTAAAAGAAAATGTTAACTAAAATATTAATATTTTTAATGATGTTGGCGAGACAACTTGTGTGATAGTCCACGTATACTTCATACTAAGGGTGCATTTGTTTCACAGAAAATGCCATTGTTTATTTCATGAAAAACAATTTGGCAAGTGAAAAATGATTTACGGTCAACACAAAATAAACCATTTTTTCTATAAAATGACTTATCTTTTTAAAAAGCACAAGTCATTCTCTAGAAATGAACGAGTAATTTATTTTAATATAAAAATTAATTTCAATCAAGCCTAATATTATTATATTAATAATAAGTTTTAATTTTAATTTTAAAAATATTAATAGATAATATTATAATTTTTAATATTATTAAATATCAAATATTTAATTATTTATATTAATTAATATAACAAATTATTAATATAATTAATATAGTTTATTATTTTTTAATTTTATTAATAAATTTTAAAAATAAATCATTTTAAATTTTAAATAATATTCTTCATATATTATTAAAAACTATTTATATTAATATTTTAATAATAAATATATATTACAATTATAAATATATTAATAGTAAATGTTTTATACCATAAAGGTTAAAATATGTCATAAGTCGATGTCCTCTTCACAAATTTTGAATTTAGTCCCTATACTTTTATTTTTAGGAATTTAATCCCTCTACTTTTTAAATTTCACCAATCGTTAACATTATTATTTTTTTAAAAAAAAATTGGTGTGATATTTTTAAATAAAATTACTCTCTTGGTATCCATTTAACTAAAAATTGAAGTTGTAATGAACTTGAATTTAACAAAATAATTTTAATAGCGTTAACAAAGGGACCCAAATTTTTAAATCTAAAAAGTATGACTAAATTCTAAAAAATAAAAGTACAAGGACTTATAATATATTTTAACCTAGAATAAAATAGGAATATTTTAAATTATATAAATATGAATATTTGTTTAAATTATGTTTAGCTTCATTTATCCCTTTCAACTCTAAAGTGTCAATTTGCATTCTCTTACATGTAATATAAATTTAAATTAAATTGTGATAAGATTTTTCAATATATATTTGCGTGAAAATTGTGATAAGATTTTTCAATATAAAAAATTGATATAATTTATCGAATGATCTTTATTGGAAAGTTCATCAGTAAACAAAAGAAGAAACTAGTTGTTGGGTGGTTGCTCTCAATGCACCTAAAACTGGAGGAGCACTCAGCTATATTTTTGCTTTGCTAATAGGCCCAAATATCCCCGAATATTCATAAAATATTATGTATCTAATTTTTGGTTTATTTCTAGTTTTAAGCCTTCTATTATATTTAAATTTGATTTTTAATCCTTTTACTTTAAGTTGACACATTTGGTCTCTTTACTTTTGTAATGTTATTAATAGATCCAAGTTGATAACTAGCTGTTGTTAAATGATGACGAGTGTTACAATCAGATCCGCATGGAAATATAATTAATTTTGTTTAACTACAAATAAAATCATTTGTGTTCATTTGAGTCTTAAAAGTCACAGGGTTTAAACGCGCTTAAGTGCATAATATCTTTTACTTTAAGGATTGGGGCAATGTTTTAAAACCGGACTAGTGATCAAACTAACCAAGTCACCAATTCAACTGATTTGATTGTTGGTCCAAAAATAATTAAATAAACAATTAAAAACTTTATAAAATTTTTAAACAAATTATGAACAAGCCCAAACTTTATTTTTTTTCTCAAATTTTTTTTAAATTTTACCAGATTTGAGCAGTTTGCTTAAAGACCAAATTACTTTTTTTTTATCCGAATTGATATACCAATCAATTATTCAAATTCTAATATTGATTTAGGAGATTATGAGTAGTTTAATACTTATATAAAAATAATAATAAATTTATTCATCTCATTATAGGTTATCATCTGCATAATATCTAAAACTACTCATAGCCCATCAATCTATAAATAAGAGGATAATGCACTTCAACGCACTCAGAGTCACGTCCTCCTACATTGGCAACAATGTCCATGCCAATCGAGCTAAGACTCAGGTTTTTTTGGATGAGCGGTGCGTTTACTTAGAATTAATATAAAAATAATAATGTCGATGAAATTAAATACTATAGTACGAGATAAAAAAAAATATAACCACACTGTACTAAAAGTAAATGTCTATCCAAAAAGAACCTTAACCAGTAAATTCATTCGTTTTTTTTTTAAATAATAACTTAAAAAGAAACCAAATTTTAAAAAAAATCAAAATTTAATATATAATTTATGAAAAAGTTAAAAAGAATGTATAAAAATTTGTGAGGGGTGCATGTGAGGGCTAGGGGTGATCTGTTTCTCTTTCTATTTCAGAGTCACTGTCAAAAAAGAGCAGAAAACATTAAATGGAGGCACACGTGCATGTCTGACACATCCCATTCGTGTGAAATTTCAGACATCGGAAAGTGTATAAATTTCAATTTAACTTTAATTCTTTTCTATTTTTTATAATATATTTTTTTCCTCAGTACCACACGTGTGGGATCAGACCTCGTGTTTCGTGAGGCTGACTTGTGACAGAGTTGACTCGCTTTGACCTATCTCTCTCTGTTTCACTATTTTTGAATAATGTTAAAAGTTGGATTTTTTTTTATATTCAGAATAAAATAATAAATTTATATGATTTTTATTTATATTAACTCAAGTTTTAGCTTGAGTTTTTTATATAAATATTTTTATTATAAAAAATTATAAAATAGTCATTTAACTATTAAAATTTATTTTTTTGTCACTAGTTGGTTAACAAAATGATAATACTGGCCAAAAAAGAAATTTACTGATAGTTGGACGACTATTTTATAACTTCTCATAATTGTGTGACAAAAAAAAGGAGTTATAATTGAATGACAACTAATGTAGTTTACCCTTTATAGATAAAAACATTGGCTAGACTCATAAGCCGCTTGAATTGAGTATCAAAGGCGGCTATAGGAGTCCTAGCCGCTAAAATGGAAAAAATTTCTCTATAAACCTTCTTAAGTCTATAAAAGTATAAATTTGACCCTCTTAAAATGATAAAATTTTGATTTAGTAAAAACTATTACAATATAAGCTAATAATGGTAAAACTATATTTTAACTCTTATAAAGATATATAATTTAATTTCGATTTCTCCAGAAAATGTTTCTAGTTTGGCGCCTATCGATTATTAAGATATTCAAATAATAATATAATTAAAACATGATATTAATATAATATAAGACAATAATAATATTTTAAAAATCTAAAAAATATTAGTTATTTATATGTATTAAATTTATGGGTTAATATTTAATAGATTGGTAGTGTACTTTTTATTTTATTTTATAAGCAATCTTAAAAAATTGTCATATGTTTTTTTAATATTTTATTATACCTTTATAGGTCATTTGTCAACTCTCTAATCTTACTTGTGGAGTTTACAAAATACCAAGAGGGTTTTTAGTAAACAGAATTTTGAGCTTTTTTAGCTGACTTGGGCACAAATGGAGGATTGGGTAGTCAAACCCTCTAATTGTACTATTTGGTGAATGAAGGTTTATAAGATATTGTTAAGTTAAAACCTCAAAAACAAGATACACATGGATGGACAACTTTTTTCACAGTTATTTGGAAATGAGATATGTGGAATGACATATCTCACCATACTTACTCAAAAATTATTCCTTTTGCTACATGCTCTCAAACCTAATAGGGGTGCCAATATATCAATAGCCCCAATTCTAGAAAACATTCACTAATTAATCTATGTATTCTCAATTTATTTTCAATTTACTTATGTAAAATGATTTTTTATGCAACTTAAGAAATTTGCAAATAAAGAACTTAATAAATTTGTTTATTTAAAATTTAAAAAATTATTCACTAATTAATTTCCATAATGAATGTTTTAATTCATTGGTAATAGTGTTTTATTTCAATAATTTGTTATTTTACACATATCAGTTTTCAGTTAAATTTTACCAAACACTTTTAAATAAACAGTTAATAGAATCAATTGGTCAAATAAATCACTGCAATCAACAATCAACTATCAACCATTTGTCAAATAAAACCAAAATATTTTCCTAAAATTATTCCCTATTGGAAAAAATAAAAATAACGTTATTATTATAAAAAATTTAATTTATTTATTTTTACTCTACAAAGGTTGAACTCCTTTGAAACAAATACATGAAATCTCATCGATCACTGTCTTCTATTTTCTGCAACGTTTAGATTTTTGCTTCGTAGTTTATTATTATTTTTATATTTTTTATATATAATGTTTTTTTTAATCAATGTTGTAAAAATTGTCAAAATCTTTTGGCATGTATAAAAGCTTATCAAGCTTTGAATGAGAGTCGGTTCAATCTAAATGATTAAACATGTCAACTTTTAAGGAAATATATTTGGTCCAGACTTGGAGTGAGAAGCCTGTTATAAAATATAAAAAATATGAAAAAAATAAGGTTATAAAATAAATGAGATATGTGGTTGTTTTTAAGTCTATCTGTGAAATTAAAAAAAGTACATTATTAAACGATTGAGTCTTAACTTGATTGGTATGGACATTATTGTCAATGCAGAAGGATGTGAGTTTGAGTGCGTTGAAGCACATTATCATTCTATTTATGGGTTGGGGAGGGACTATGGACAGTTCTAAATACTGTGTCATAAAGAGCAGAACCTATAATAAAATTTTAGAATACTCTCATACCAATCGAATTAATACTCAATCGGCCAAGTTTAATTACTATTTTTTTCCTCTTAAACTCTCCCATTCATAAACACCATTTCTTGAAATAAAGGAGAAAATTGTTTTGGTAAATATATGTCCTCGATACTTAATTTTAATTTTAATTTATATACTTAAAATATTAAAAATTAAAAATTAAATTACATTACATTTTTATTTAAAAATCTTATTCTAATCATTTACACAATTAACTAAAATTTGCTATCAATATACCTAGTCAATCACACCAACTTCAAAAGAAAATTATTACGAATTCAGTAAGCATATATGATAGTAAGCAAATTTCAATAAAAAAATATTATCAGTGTCAACGATTAGATTATAATTTTTAATTTGAAAAAGTAATATAAATTTATTTTTAAAAAAAATTAAGTATAAAGACTAAATCGCAAAGTTTACTAAAATACAAGGAGTGAAACCAAATTTTGACCAACTATTTTTCATCCTATGAATTTCATCCCTTACTAAGATAATGTTAACACTAATGAAGTTGTAAATATCAAAAATCAATTGTTGTGTCAATTGAAGAGGAAAATGATAAGGACAATGGATAAGATGATGGACAAATTATTCTCAACTAATTAATTATTGACACATTTTGGACAAATAGTTGGGTACCTATCAACTTTACCAATTTGCAGGACAAAGGCAGAAGAATGTCCTCAATAATTTTATACCCTTCACCATCCAACTTTTTGGGCTAGTTGGTTGAAAGATTTGGCTATGCTTCATGGCTAAATAAATTTTCATTTATAATGTTTAGCTAATATCAAGATAGGAAAATTGACACTAAAAAATCGACATTAAAAAGTTGACCTTTCTTAAGTTCAAACCATCACCCCACCATCCAAGAAAAAGAAGAAAAGAAAAATACTACAAGAAGATAAGAAAAAAACAAAATTTTCACATCCGTTTCATAGTTTATGTTGGAGTTTGTAGTTGTCATTTCTAATAATATTGTCTCTAATGTTTAAACTTAAATTATCTCTTCAAGAGTGTAATGTGACTTACTACTGTATTCAATACTTGTTGGTGATTTTGTTATTTGGTTGACGGAATGTAAGGTTACCTAAAAATATACATTTTACAAAATTTTACAATATAGAATTTGTTTCTTTTATTTTACTAATAAATTAATGTATTTCTCTAGTAAATTAATTTTAATTTTTTTAAATAGATAAAATAGAATTAGGGAAAAACAATAAGCAACTAACATTCTTTTTAATCATAGCTAAATGGAAAAGAAAGAAGAAAATTATTATAACATTAAATGTAATACAACAGATTAAATGTTAAATCTTCTCTATTTGTAATAATAAATAAATATAGTTGAAATGTTATTTGAAGAATATATCAAAAAACTAGAGAATTTAATTCATTAGTTTTATTATAATTTCGTTTTGGTTTAATTAAAATGAATAGAAGTCATTAAAAAATAGAGTTCAATTGTAAAAAGAATATTAGATTACCAATGGAATGTAAGATTACTTAAAGAGAGGTGAGACAGACACCTTCTATGCTTGCAAACCTAAATGTAGGTTATGTTCAAGTAATAAAATCTTTAAAATCCGAGGTTGATTGATAGGGAAGTTGATTAAAATTTACAAATATTTAACATTAAATTTGGAATGAGTGTAGAGATATTGAAAATGAAGGTGGGAGACAGAAACGCCAGAAATAAAAATAAATGCCAAGAATAAAATAAATTGAGGTTAGAGGATGCACTCCTGGTGTCTTACTAATACTCACTTTTATTATTCAATTAGAATCGACATACAATGAGGGTTCCAATCAGATAATTTAATAATTTAAGTCCAATAATTAAATATGTGAATCCTAAGCAAAGGTATATCCATCAAATGAGTGTCAAGTATGATTGTCAAACAATTTAAGTCCAAAAGTTAAGCAGATGAATCCATAAGCAAAGGATGATGTAGTATAAATGCTCAACCATTTAAGTTTAGTCCAAAAATATAACATATGGTATTTTAAATAACTTGAAAACTTCAAAGCTTATAGAAAAGATTCAAATATTTATTATGTCAAATTTTATATGTCTATAATAAATCAATGTTAATTTATCCAAACATTCATTGTGTCATTTATTGTCTATAATAAATCAAGACTTCTATTTTACAAGTATGATTATAACAAGTGACTAGTAATTCATTTTAGCTCAAATAATGAGTATAGAATTTACCTTAGTATTTGCCAAGAGTTTAACTCTTTCACCCTAGCATGAAAAACTTAGAAGAGCATAACACACTTAAATAACTCAAACTTAGAGAAAAAAAAAAGAGGACATATTAGAAATAAGAAACTTAGGGTTTTACAAGGATAATGAACAATGATAGTGAAGAACAATGAAAAACAAAATAAACACAAATAAGAAAATGATCTTAATCTCAATTCCAAGATGCCTCTTATTCCAAAAACTAAAAGCTAATTGTAGAGGTTTAGGAAGAGCTAAATGGCAATGAAAATGTCTTGATAGTAATAAATTGCCAGGTCAATTTCTTTGTAATATTTGGGAATCATTCTTCACATGTTATTTGATGACTTCTTTTGTTAAAGATAACGGCTCCAATTGGGAAAAGTAAAAAAAAAAGCTGATTGAATATCTGCATATTATACATTCACTGTAGATATTTCAGCTCAAAATTCCAAGTATATTAGGAGATATGGTCTGAACACGAAAATACATCAAAATTGTCCATGAATGTAAAACTTATATTTTATTCTTTATTTTTGGATTTGTTCCTAATGTATTTAGCATTTATGTGCCAATATTTAGAGAGAGCTTCAAATTCCCTTTCAGACAATATAAAGGACACCCAAAACAAAGTTTTAGAGCCTAAGATATGATCAAAACATTAAGAAGTGTTCATGCTGGAAGTTTTGAATGTGTCCAAATTACAAATTTTGAATATATGAGTATTGAACTATCACTCATCATCTTGAACCAACTTTAGACTTAGTACATTTGATCCTATAATTCCATACATCAACATCTTCTTCCTAAACATGTATTACCTACAAACACTATACAAATATTTTATTGAAATTAAATGCTTGAAAAACACCCTAAAATGATTTTTTCCCTTCCCCCTTGCAAAGAACTCTCTGGTTTGCATCCATCTAGCAATAGCAAAAGCAATTTTGAATATGAAAACTAGGTTATTTCATTGGATAAAATCATTAGTTGTTAGGTAATTAACTTTTTTTTTTAAAATTTTACTAGCTTTTAACTTCTTCTTTTGACTGTCGATTGAGTCTTAGTTTAACTGGCGTATGTATTTTGTTCAATGCAAGATGACGAACCTATAATAAGATTGCTTTTGACTTAATGAGAATTTGCCTAGCTAGTATAATTATTTCACTTCTACTTTTCTTAGAATAAAAAAAAAATTAACTATCTAAGAGATATATATGTTTATTTTGATTTTGATTTGTGATGTCTTAAAATTGAATGGGATGAATTATTTGGTCCCCTTCACAGAAAGAATAAATAAGAAGTGAAGATTTGAAGAGATTTCGTGGTCCTTTTTTGCTTTATAATTGGTACAATAACATATTTATGCACCACAAATTGTGACCATTGGCTTTTGTGGTCCAATAAGTGACCTTTTCTAATGACTCCCACCCTTAATTCTAGGCTGGTTTTGGGAACAATATAAATAATTGAAGAATGATTTTTGTTGAGTTTTTATTCCTTTGTTAAGATTTAATTAAGTGTAATAATTAATAATTAATTTGAAATAATAACTTGCCTAATATGATCATTTTAAAGAGTACACTAAGAACATTGATTAAGAAAAAAAAATCCAAAAATACTAAGTTTAGTATACTTATAGTGTTTCTTATTCGTTTTATGATCTTATATTGGTTTTATTATGACGATTTTTGATCCGAATTTGGTTCAAATGTTTGGAGAAAAAAAATCACTTTCTTCCTTTTTTTTTTATTAGAGGTAAATGAATGAATTGTTTAAGTTTAAACTCGATAATCAATGTCAACAAAAGCTTAAACAACACAAATCATTTACCATTAAACCGATGAGTAGTTAACATTTAGTTATTGTATTTTAATTTAATATATTTTGCCTCCATTATCGTTGATTTTATTCTTAGCATCATTAATGAGAATCTAAAAAACACTTAGGAAATTGAATTTTCTTATACCATTTGTGATGTGAAATTATGATTATTAAAATAGTTGTTTTCACTTATTTATCAATTTTTTTTTAAAAAATCCAAGTTAATTTCATGATTTACAATTTTTTTTAAATTTCATATCTATCAATTAATTGAACTATTGTCGATTGAATTTTAGTTCAATTGGCATGAGCATTGTTGCCAATACAGGAGGACATGAGTTTGACTGCGTTGAAACGCATTATCCTCCTATTTATGTGTTAGAGATGAACTATGGGTAAATAAAAAAAAACAAATATGATCAGAACTTATAATAATATTATTAAAAAAACTAATTAAATTTTTTAACGATGTTAGTGACTCAAATTAAAGCATAACCTTTAAAATAATAGAAAAACCAAAGTTGATCTATTATATAAAATTTGATCAAATACAGTCACATTACTCATTTACTTGTTACAATTTTCTTAGGAACAAAACCTGATAATTATAGAAATATATGTAAATAAAATTATAAAATACACACAAAAAATGTGTCGGCAAGTGTATATAATTCATATATCATATATATATAATTCAAAATTGTTTATGTCCCACAAAAGAAATAAAATTGCAACCTAATATTGTAAAAAAAACTTGATGAGTTTTCGATGATTCATATTTTTCATGGCAATGTGAGAATATTGAGTGGTATTGGTTTTATTTAGTCCCATATGCTATCTTTTTAAGATTTAGAGCACAAGAAAAAAATGTAGGGTCTTGTTTTTAATGAGAAAACAAAGGTGGGTTTTGGGGGTTGGATCAAGGGGACCATTGAAGGGAGCAGCACGGCTTGTACTAATCGAATCGGATTGTTTGAGGAATCATTAGTTCAAATCTATTCATGGATTGAACGACTCTGATTAAGTTTAGATAAAGAAAATTAAATTTATTAGAGTCGACAAATTTGACTCGATAAAATTAAATTTGAGACTAAATTTTAAAAATCGAGACTTTTTCCGTAAACAAATCTAATTGGTACAATTATTGATTTAGTTGATGTAAGCTTCTCATAGTTGTCTATCTAATCATTGAATAAAAAATAGTTACATTTAACAACCATTTCATCTAAATTTAAGATACATATATCTTTTATTATTTTATTTTTTAATATTTGAATTTGATATTTCACATATTCAAATAAGCTATAGCAGATTTGGAGGGTTGTCCATTACCTAAAGCTATTTTGTTTCTGCAGATGATGGATATAAATCTAATAGATTGAGATACGTAGTTGATAATTTTCGATTGGTTTTTAGCTTGATTGGTATGTGTATTGTTGTCGATATAGGAGGACGTGGGTTCGAGTGCGCTAAAGCGCATTATTCTCCTATTTATGGGTTGACAATGGCAAATCCAGGGAGGCTGGCAGGGGTCCCGACCCACTAAAATGGAAATTTTCCCTTTAGGGCCCTTAAAAATTTAAATTTGTAATGGTAAAATTACACTTTGACCTCCCAAAAATGATCAAAATGTGATTTAATTCAATTTCGCCCCCTAAAAATTTTTCTTGCTTCACCCCTATGGGTCGGGGAGGGGCTATGGATAGTTCTAAGAATTGTGTCAAAAAGAGCAGATATGATCAAAATCTATAATGAAATTGTCTAAAAAAAATCTAGTTGCACTTTGGCCCCCCAAAAATGACAAAAATATGATTTAATCGTTTAAAAATTATAAAGATATAGGCTATTAGAATGGTAAAATTGCATTTTTACTATCACAAAAAAAATACAATTTAATTTTGGCCCCTCCTAAAAATTTTCTGGCTTCACCCCTACGGGTTGGAGAGGGTCTATAAATAGTTCTAGGCATTATGTCAAAAAAAGTAAATATAATCAGAATCTATAATTTAAAAATTACATATGCCAATCTCTATATTTACTTTAATCCGAATGATATGGACAAATTGATACAAGTAACTAATGAAAATCATTCCTTTTTTCTAGGGTCAAATATGCCAGGTTGATACCTACGAATCACTTATTAAACGAAATTGCTGATGAGATTTGAATACCAATACTTATTGAAATACTAATTATAAATCAATCAATTCAACCGAGCCCGAAGCAACGAAAATCACCCTACCTTACCGATGATTCCCATTTGAATCATGAAATGAAAATTAAAAGATAACGTTAGCTGGTCGAAAAGTGTTGTAATGACGAGATTCAAACTTTTCTTTTTCTTCTTTTTTGGGTGACAATGTGACATTGATTATTCAGCATGGAGGACTTGCCATGAACATGCAAAAGAAGGGCTTTTAATTAATTCGTTATCTTAAAACGTCCTTTCGTTTTATAGAAAATTATTATTGGAAACAAAAGGAATAATTGGAGAGAGAAAAAGAAAGATAAGGGATTGGAAATTTTATGGGTATAAAATACTTCCATATAGCTTAGTGTATGGATAAGGGTGCTAAGAAGATCAATTCAAAGAGCACTAAAGGCATCACTATCTCAATATTCCCAAATCCTATGATTTGCATTAATGTTAAGTATGATTAATTAACCAATTAGCATCTTAATCATTCAATATTAAATTAACATTGGTGTTAGTGCAAGAAACTATAGGATATGATGGCACATGTGTTTGGGTTTAGATTTCCATAATCCAACATGAATTTTGTTAGGATCACTATATTATGATCTAATTACAATTTTAGTCCCTTTTATATGCTAAAATGTGAGATTTGATTCTTCTACTTTAATTTGGCATAATTGTGTCTATACATTTATACTATTATTAGTAGTTTCAATTTGATCAAATCGTTAGTTATTGTGGTTAAAGTGATGGCTTTGATCATGTGGAAAAACTGATGTATAGACTAAAATGATCACATTGGAAAGCATGAACTAAATCTACAACTTACGCATAGTATGGGACTAACAGTGGAATTTGGTCAAGAAGATTTAAATGACATCGTTTGGGCTAGAGCTAAAATATAACAAATTAGAGTAAATGGACTAAATCCACAACTTGCACATAATAAAAAGACTAATAATAGAATTTAACCATTTTTATCAAGGTGTGTCTGGGCACCATAAAGTAATTTAATGAAAATGCAATTAGTAGGATAGTAATTATACTTTCTTGTAATTACAAGGAATATTACTTCCTTAAACATGTTTGGCTGACAGAGTGCAATTATATCGTGATTCCCTATGTTATGTTTGGTAGTATAAATTATAATTACACAACTAGATATTATAATTTTTAAAAATAATATTAATAATTATAAAAAAATGTCAATAATACTTGAGTTTTCAAAAAAACAGTAACAAAAATTAAAATCAGATAATCGTTTGTAATATGTTTTTTAAAAAAGTATTCGACAATAATATTATAATAAAATTAACAAGAAAAATAAACATTCTATACAATTTTATCTAAATACTCTAGCATTCCCTATTTGTTGTGGTTTTCCCCTCTCTAACATTAAACATATATTCTTTCTCATTATCTGTTGGTCGTTAATCATGCAAAAATAATTTATAATAAATATTATATAATTTAGTTAAATATTTAGTGGGTCAAAATTTATGAAAAATTATATTTTATCAATAAAAATTTTAATTTATTTAAATAAGATCAGTAAAATAACATATAATTATATTTTAAAAAATAAAATATATGTTCCAAAAATAAAATACTATTATTATTGTATAAAAATAAATTCTTAAACTTAAACTATCTACGAGTGTATTTGGAAAGTCATAGAGTAATTAAATTTAAATATAATTATTTGTAATTACTTGCGTGATTACTCAAATTCTTACCATATTCCTAAAACTGGAAAGCATTATTGAGGCCCAATTATACTCAATTCAATATTACTTACTACAAGAAATTATTTTATGGAATCTTCTCACCATATAATTTATGGTCTCTTTCCAATTATTTAATGCTATTTTAGTAATTTTTTTCATGTCATTAACATATAATTTTGGTAACTTTTTTACCTTGAACCACAAACCCAGAACTCAAAACCTTGGACCCAAAATCCTATACCATAACCTTAAATCATGAACCCCAAACTCGAACCTCAAACATCAAACACAAAATCTGAATCTTAAACCCTAAACTTTAATAGGATTTAGGATTCGGGATTCAAGGTTCAAATTTGGGTTTGGGGTAAAAAAAATCACCAAAGTTATGTGTCAATGACATGGAAAATATTGCTAAAATGTCATTAAATAATTGAAAATGGACCATGAATGATATGATGAGAAGGGTTCATAAAATAATTTATCCACTTACTACTCAAATATAACACACGTTTATAATTATTAACAATTACATTTAAATCCAATTACTAAATAATTTTAAAATGCATGTAAATCTAAAAAAAAATTATTAATTTTATTTTTTTAATGCCACTTGATTAAAATTTTGGTGTATAAAAAAAATATGACATAGTTGTCAATGTTTTATAAAATAACAATTTGGAATTTTGTCCAAATCCCAAGAATTGAGGGTCTTTTGAAATCTGTCTCAAAACAATTAACCTATACACTTAGCTACAAATAAAATCCCTTAATTTGGAAAATCCATGATTATTTAAAAGGTTCTTAAATCTCCAATAATAAATTTAATATAACACATTTGTTTCAAAGGGGAAAGAAAACTTTGATTTAAAATATATATATAAAAAAAAAGTGAGGATCATATTAGTTCATATTTGTTTCATAATTCTTAAAAATAAAATTTTTGAACATTAATTTCATTATAGATTCTTATAATATCTGTTTTTTTATACAATGTTTAGAATTACCCATAATCTCTCCTTAACTCTCAAATAGGAGGATAATGCATTTCAGCGCATTCAAACTCAAGTCCTTCTACACTGGCAACAATGTCGATGCCAATCGAGCCAAGACTCAATCGGCAATTCTTAAAAATAATTTAAAATGATATATATGGGAGGGATTCACTTACACCTATGTAAAATTTTTATCCTTTTGTTATGTTTTATACAATTAGTATTTTAATAATCCAATCATCATATTTTATTATTCATTCATGTAGGTCATGTATGTCTGATTTGGTATAAATTAAAATTTTCTAACTATTCATTTTGTGTAAGAAAAATTCAATCGTTAAATATATATTAATACAAACAATATTTTAGATCAATATAATAGAGATATCAGATCAATTCAAAATTTTACATGCATGAAAACTATAAATATTAACAATATAAAAAATTTTAGATCGATTTAATTGAATCTCTTATACATATAATAATGTATTATATGTTTATGGGCCAAATAATTTATTCGATTTAATCCAATTTTGAACAAGTTAAATTTTAGTTTAGACTGATTTAACTCGACTTGAAAATAAAATTTTAATTTAATTATGAAATATATAAGCATTATCTAAGCTTATACATCCATTCACCAAATGTAAATATATTTATTAATTATTATTGATTAAAAAAGTGTTGAAAATCATTTCCTTTTACCAATCAAGAGAGAAGTGTAACGCCCCAAAATTTTAATTTTTGATTTCGTGTATGTGTGACACATAATATCTATCTACTTTGGTGGTTATGTGTTTTGGGTGGAGTGTGAGAGGTCCCATGTTCAAGCCTTACTTGGGCAAATTTTGGTATTTTTATAAATAAAACCTTAACCTTGTGCAAAGGGCTTAAGTTTAATTGTTGGTAAGTTTATATCAAAATGGGCTTGCTGGTTTGGTGGTTAAATGGAGTATTGGAGGTCTTGTGTTCAATTCTTTGTGATGGTGTGGAGACAATATTTTTACCCTAATTTCGGCTAAGAGTTGTATTGGGGTAAAATTCTAAGTAGTTGTGTTTTAGTGGGTTAATAGGGAGTGATTTTAGGAGATAATTGGGGAGAGGTTATCAGAAAATAATCTGATTATCTTTTTATTGCAAAAAAAAAAAAAGAAAGAAAGAAAGTAGAGTTTCTGTTTTCTCTCCAATTCCCCAAACTTTTTCTGGCATCTTCTTCTTCTTATTTTTTCCCTCCTCTGCCGATTCTTTCCCCTAGTTGCTGCCGAAATTTCCATTATTTTTCCCCTTCCGTTTCTTTCTTCTTCCTTTTTTCCAATTGATTCGGTTGTTCATCATTGGTTGCGCGTGTTCGGTAAGTAACGGTTTTGTCTATTGTTAATCGTTCTTGGTTAATCTCTAAAAGGGGGATTCCTTTTTTATGTTTAGGAGTTAATCACGGGGCTGGTGGTTTTGAATCGACGTTGTGATTGTGCAAAGTCGTGGTTACTCAAGCGAGGTAAGGGTTTTGCTAGGTTTTTAGTCGAGTTCCTTCTGAAATTGGTTAATTAAAAACGAATTAAGTGATTAATTTGGAGATATGTTGGTCGATTTTTAGGTTCTGGAGGCTTAGGAGTGCTTACGCATTAGAAACGATACCAGGTGTGTACCCGAAATGCAGAAAATTGGATTTGGCGAAAAGCCAAAATTGCTTGTTGTCGAGAAATAAGAGAAATAAGAGAAAATGATGCGAAAAATTGTAGAGAAAGGAAATAAGGGTGTTATAAACTTGGAAATCAACATTTCGCACTAAAATAATTTTGGACAGCTGCAGTAGTATAACTTTGAAAAATCATCAAAAATAGTGGGAATTGAGTTAGAGGTTGAATAAAATATGAAATTAGAGTTTATTAAGTCTATATTTTCATGGAAGAAACAGTGTAAGAATGGAATTATAAATCATGAGGGAATTATAAATCATGAGATATAATAAATTTTGTGAGACAATGTCAGAATAATTTCGGGTTCCCCTGTTCTGATTTAGGAAAATCATCAAAAATTGTAAAACAATAATTAGGGGCTTAAATTTATATGTTTAAATAATTAATGAGTCTATTTTCAAGAGAAACAAATGGAAACATTATCTAAATTCCGTACTAAGAGATAAATAATTTTTAGTAAGGAAAGGATGAAGCTGTCAAACAGCAGAATAGGGATAACTTTAAAGATTTTAATGTAGTTATTTGATAAATTATAAATTCTAAAAATTTTATAGTAGAAAGATATTTGAGTCTAGTTTCAAAAACATCAAGCGGATTTTAATTTGGAATTCTGTAGCTCAAGATATAAATAATTTAGTGAAAATGACTCAAGTAGACAGCTTTGGATGAACATATAAATAAATAGTGAAAACATATATGAGTATTGAGCTAGCATGAGTTACTTTAAAAATGGATCACACGGCCAAGGCCAATTTGGGCCGAGTGGGCCACACGGGCAGATCACATGAGCGTGTGGGTCCATTTTTACCGAAATGTTTTTAAGGTTGCGTGGGTCGCCCAAGTCGACTGTGAACCTACTGTAGGGTCGGTAAGCGCTACTTAGACCCCTAAATGTGTGAAATTGACTGAATGATATCTGTACTGGGCATGTTAATATCCGAACTGAATATATGTACTGAAATAGCATAATAGCATGTCATCCATTGTGTGTTGCATTGCATTGAGTTAGGGATTGTTATTCGGATGAAGTGTACTAAAAGGCTTTAAGCCTAATTTACTAGCAGCTCAGCTGTAAACTACTGTATTGTGCCGCATTCGGTACTACTTGGAGTGTAGGGATTGGTGGGTTGATTATCTTCCCACATGGAGTGTAGGGTTGGACTGAGATGGTGTGTAGAGGCTGGTTGGGTAAGACTTCGCTCTTTGCATAATCAAGTATCGCTCATCGATATCGTGATGGGCTAAGGCCCTCTTGCATTTTGACCTTTCAGTAATAAGATGGGCTAAGGCCCAAACTGTCACTGATACTGAAAAGGGCTTAGGCTTAAGACTGTTCAACTGTGCACTGTGAATACTGATTGTTTGTTTGTTTCTGCGAGATTACACACTGAGTTTACGTAAACTCACCCTTTTTTTTATGTGCACATGTAATCCCCAGACTTAGACGGATCGGTGCGATGGATGACTCAGCGATGACCACCTTAATTTTTGGACTTCATGGTTTTCAATTTACAATTTATGATTTGATTATTATTGATTATTTAGGTTGTAATTTAAGAACCCTCTAGAACTTTGGTTTTAAGCTTGAGTTTTTATTTATTTATTTTACTTTATGGATTTATACCTGCTGGTCGTACGAAATTTGGTTTTAAAAAAGTTAAAGTAATTTCTAAAAGCATGATCACCTATACTGTTTTATTAAAGCTTCCGCAACGAGGGATGTTTCAAAATAAATGTTTTAAATGAATAAAGAAGACTTCCTAAGTTCTAACAAAAGTTTACTAAAGATAATAACATGAAATGTTTTCATCTTAACAACGAGGTTTCAAAAATACTATCGTGTGATATTGCCAGATACGGCCATAACGTTTAGGCCGAGTTTAGTGTGTTATAAGAAGTTTCATATTAAAAGATTTTTTATTTCCTTTTAAATAATAGTATTAACATATAAAACAAAGAGTTGTGGGTTCTTGTAAGGGATAATTATTTTATGGGGTTGTCTAGTGGGTAGAGAGCTTATTGTCCTTCATGGGGACCATGTGGATGAACATGATATCATCAACCTCCATATTTGAGAAAATAAAATTTTAAGGAGAAAAACTATTCCCTAAAATTGTAGGGCAATCCCTCATTACCGAAAAGGTTGCTTATTAAGCTTGCATACAATGCCTTTTAGTTATTTTAAGTAGGGGAAATATTAGTTCGGTTAGGTAGGTTTTTAAAAAAAATTCTATTATTAATCATAATTCAGTTTGGTTCAATTTTTATTTTTTATATTAATTTTTGGTTTTAGATTTTTAGATTTTTTTTAACAAAAAGAGTTCTCTTTTATGGTTTTTAAATATTATTTAACAAAATATCAAAATTTTTAATAAATTTGTTAAAAATAAATAATTTTTTTAAGAACTTTTAAATTATTTTTACTAATTTAAATATAAAATATTTATTTTTATATCATGAAAAATTAAAATTTGATTCGATTTCAGATAACTGTGGTTTTTAAATTTGTAATCCATAAACCGTCCAAACACTTTAGTTCAAGTCGATTTTCGATTTTTATTGCTCAACCCTAATTTTAAGGGAAAAACTTCTCCATGTATAAATAAGGCAATTAATAAGGATATATATCTTGGCATGATTAAGCTATCTTACATGTTCATTTTATAATTCATGAATCATAATACTTGAATTTATTTGAAATGAATCATAATATATTATTTGTTAAAAAATAATAATTATATATATTTTAATAATTTTTAAAATATTTATTAATTTACCGGTGACCTATCTTAATATAAATTATAAGTTCGTATCATATCTGTGTTTTTTTATACAATGTCTAGAACTACCCATAGCCCCTCCCAACCCTTAAATAGGAGGATAATGCGCTTCAACGCACTCGAACCTACATCCTCCTATACTGATAACAATACTAATACCAATCGAGTTAAAACTCAATCGGCTAAATTGTAAAAGTTACAAATTTGAAGGAATGTAAACTTTATATTTACTTATAGAATTTTAGAACTTCCTACTTCTTTTGCCTTTTAAAATTGGGAATTGTTGGGACAATGTGGAGGAATAATGACAATCTCTTTTCATTAAACCTTAAAATAATAGTTTCTATTTTTTTAGCATTGGAGCATATTTGCTTTATTATAGTAAAATTATGATATTTATGATAACATACTTTTCTTTTTCTATATGGATATCAGATCAAGTACCTTCAATTACTTAATTGAAGTGATATACTATTTTTATGAAAAATGTATCCCCAAAGAGTAACAAGGATCTCATCCTAAGATATACACCTAACATAAAGATTAATGGGATAATGACAAAAATTTCCCCTAACATTTACCTATTTCTTCACTTTGGATTACAACTTTCAAATTTTAGTCAAATTACGTTCTTTTGGATGAAAAATTGATTAAATTATTAAAATTTTAATGACATTAGCGTGGCAATCTACGTATACTTCTAAATATTATTTTTATTTTTGAATTCTTATGAATTATATGGAGACAACCATGTAAGCAACCACATCAATATTGTTAAAGGTTTTTGAGGGTCAATGTGATAAAAAAAAAAGAATAAGTGCCAAAATGACAAAATAGGTAAATGCTAGGGACTAAATTTATTATTTTGACATAACTCAATAAAATTGAAGTTGATTAAAGAGAGATTTTCTCTGGTTTTTCTAGTAGGTTCTTGGTGGGCCAAGAGAACACATGCATCATGGAGGAAAAAGCAAATAATAATAATAATAAAGGTCTTTGTTGCAAAATGTATATTGCCTACATACTTTCCATGCCCTTTTTTTCTCTTTGTAGAATGATTTGCATCCTTTCTTTTATTGGCAATGAATTGTATTAATGATAAACAAATTGAGTCTTATTTTGGTCATGGTTGGAAAATATACCCTCTAATTCTTAAGACATCCAAAACAGTCCACTCAATATTTATGGGAGTGCTGCTTTTTTTTTTCTTTTCAAAATTATGTTTAAATTTTATATATTTTATATAAATTTTTACACATTAATAATTTTGTATCATACAAATCATTTTTGTACATTTGGGCATTCATATTGTGTTTATTTTCTTATCATGTGTTTCACAATTATGTGTGGAATGTGATATATAAACTTTGATTTTGTACAACTATATACATATACAGGGGCGAAACTAAAGGGGGCTGGCAGGTGCCCAGGCCCTCCTAATATGGAAACCTTTTCATTTAGGTCGAAATTTTTTCATTTAGGCCCTTTAAAATTTTTAAAAATTTAAATTAGTAAAGGTAAAATTACATTTTGGCCCCCTCTAAAATGATAAAAATTTGATTTAGTCTTTTAAAAGTTATAAAAATATAAGCTATTAAAATGGTGAAAATGCATTTTTACTATCGTAAAAATTACAATTTAATTTCGTCCCTACAAAAATTTTCTAGCTTCGCCCATGTATATATATATATATGAATTTTTTATTTGATTCAATTTTTACAAACCATTAACATTGTTATCGACCTAACATTATTTTATGTCTAGATATTACATACACAAATAATTATATTTATCTAATATGAAAAATGCATTGATGTATTTATTTTTTGTAAAAGATGTATACAATTGAATCTAAGGCGATGGTGAAGGGGAAGGTAGTGGTCTTGGCCTCTAAAAATGGTAGATTTGTCTTTTAGCCTTTTAAAATTTTATGAAATTACATATTAGTATAATGGTAAAATTATACTTTGGCCCTCAAAAAAATTATGATTTATCTCTAGCCCCCTAAAGCGATTTTCTAGTTTCGCCGTTGAATTGAATCAAAAATCAAAATTTCACTTATATAATTAAAGTTAAATCAAAGTTTCATGCCACCAAATCTAAATTCATATATGATATTAGATATCAAATCAAACTTATGTATAAATTTAAAACCACAAAATTTTATTTTACAAATAAATAAAAATCAGACCATAAAAATATTAGTAGTTTAACTTTGATGACCAGCATTCAAATTTTTTAATCAATCTAATTCCAACACAAAAGACATGCTAATAAATAGGAGGATAATGTGTTTCAGCTTACTCGAATTCACGTTTTCCTGTATTGGCAATAATACCCATATCAATCGAACCAAGACTCGATTAATAATTGTGAGTAATATATTTAAATGGCAACTATTAGAAACAATATTATAAAGTGCAATCGAATTAATAATAAATTGTTGAAATGATAATCAGTAATTTAACCATTTATATGCAAAGAATTAGCAAAAAAAAAAAAAAAAAAGAGTAGTTAATTATGCAACTCAAAACTCAATTGTTCGACATTCATTTTAAAAAATAACTCTTTGCTTAAAAATAGGAAGATTAGAAAATAAGGAGGTCGGAAGGAATCTAACGAAATGCTTTAAATGAAATGGGGTTCCCTCAAGAATGAACTCAGGGAAGGTAGAGCAGAATTTAATATAATAAAAAAAAAATTCTGATTCTGAAGAGGTCATCAAAACAAGATGAGCGAAGAATCTCAATAAATTTTTTTTTTTCTTACCCAATCATATTTGATTCTTTTATTTACTTTTTCTTACGACATGGCAATTTTGATTATCAGATTTTTTTGACTAAAGCATCCGTCTACGTTTGATAATTTTGAATCAATTGAATGGGTGGTAAGCCTAATTGTTTCTGGTTCTAAGTGCAGTAATTCTAGTGGTCGACTCGCTTCTTTCAAACTGTTTCTCATTATTAAGAAAGGGTAACGAAGATAAAATACGAGCTTGTTTTATTGTAATAGTAATTAATCGATTTTTGTTTTAAGGTCAATCTATTTACTCGTCTAGATAATATTTTTCCTCGTTCACTAATAAATTAACTAATTAAACTCATGTTTCTATAATCAATTCGATCCCCCCGATTGGATCGAGAGCAAACGCCTACGAAAAGATTGCTTGGATTTATCCATAATTTCTTTATTCCTTATTTCTAAAAAGAATCCCGTCCTTCTCTACATCAATTGGAATTACATGCGATCCATATATATCACATACTACAAATTTTTTTTGAACAATATCATTATAGGTTCCGATCATATATGCTCTTTTTAACACAATGCCTAAAATTACCCATAGTCCCTCCGAACCCATAAATAGGAGGATAATGTGCTTCAGTACACTCGAATACACATCCTCCTACATTGACAACAATATCTATACCAATCGAGGCAATTCATTTTTTAAGAATAAATTAGAAACAAATCACCATTTTCCTTATATTTAATATTATTACCATACCAAGATTCAAACATGGCAAATAAATAAAACACATTATCAATAAATTTGTAAATAATTAATTAAATTCTATTATTATTAGTAAAATAAGATAAAAAATTTTAACACTGTCAAAATTTAAATATAAAGTACGAAAAAAAAAAAGAGAGGAAAAAGGTGTCAGATATTGAAAATATCCCCCAAGACATTTAATTTTCTTTCTTTTTCATCCCTTTCTCCCTTAGATTCTTACAGATATGAGATCCCCCTCGTGTGCTTCTTTTACTATCTTCCCCTTCCCAATAAAACCACCACACACACACTGTCTCCCTCTTTATAAACCATCTTTCCCCATTTCTCTTCTTTCAATATCTCTTTTCTATTTAT
The DNA here is from genome assembly GCA_025503065.1 of Gossypium bickii. Lineage (NCBI taxonomy): Eukaryota > Viridiplantae > Streptophyta > Magnoliopsida > Malvales > Malvaceae > Gossypium > Gossypium bickii. Next base: position 131,727,677 of record CP106713.1, read on the forward strand.
TTTCAAATAAACACCCTTTTTCATGGCTTTTCTCCTTCACTATCTTTTCGTCACCGCCATCATCTCCGCCGTCTCCTTCCTCCTCCACCGCTCCTCCCGTCATCGTCGTCTCCGTTTGCCGCCAGGAAATCTGGGTTTACCTTTAGTCGGAGAAACCCTCCAACTTATCGCCGCTTACAAGACCGAGAACCCTGAACCGTTCATCGACGAAAGGGTGAGACGATACGGTTCGATCTTCACAACTCATGTGTTCGGTGAACCGACTGTTTTCTCGGCTGAACCGGAAACGAACCGGTTCATTTTACAAAACGAAGGGAAATTGTTCGAGTGTAGTTACCCCGGTTCGATATCAAATTTGCTTGGGAAACACTCTTTGCTTTTAATGAAAGGAAGTCTTCATAAAAAGATGCATTCTTTAACTATGAGTTTCGCTAACTCGTCGATTATAAAGGATCATCTTTTGGTTGATATAGACCGGTTAATCCGGCTCAACTTGGATTCATGGACCGACCGTGTCTTCCTCATGGAAGAAGCCAAGAAGGTAACCCAAAAAAAAAGACATTATTACATGTTTACTTTATACATATATAGTACTGAGTTGACTCGCTGGTTTGGTCATCTTTGTTGGGTTTATTAATCATTATTTAACACGTTAAAAATGGCGGTGGTGACTCAGTGGGAGAGAGTTGAAAAAAAAAATTTACGGCTTAAAATCATTTTGTTTTGAAAACTTTTCAAACTTTAAACCATCATTTTCATTATTATTTTTAGTTTTTTTAAAAAAGAACTTTGATATTTGATAGTATCGATGTAAGGATCGAAATTTAATTATAAATTTTTCGTGTATTAATTTATAATTTTATATTTTTAAAATGCAACAAAAGTTTTTTTAAAGTATTTTTCTTTTTATTCATAAGACTCCAACTCTTAAAACGAACATGAACTCGAACTCTTAAATAGAACATGAACATGCAATGTTCATTGATTCCTAAAACCGATAAATTTACATTTAAGTCCTTTGCGAAAATGTAAATTTACATTATTGCTTCCTAATTAATTATATTTCATGATTATTTTTTTAATTAATTAATTATTTAATTTTATAGATAACTTTTGAGTTAACAGTGAAGCAACTAATGAGCTATGACCCTGGTGAATGGAGTGAAAGTTTAAGAAAAGAATACCTTCTAGTTATTGAAGGATTCTTCACCGTTCCGCTTCCACTTTTTTCAACCACTTATCGTCGTGCCATCAAAGTAAGTAATTAAATATTTGGTTTTTTTATGTATTGTCATATCGTGATGTCGTTTTAATAATTCGGGTTCATTTTTTAGGCTCGGACCAAGGTGGCGGAGGCATTGAGTTTAATAGTGAGGGAAAGGAGGAAAGAGTATGAAAGCGGGGCAAAAAAGAATGATATGTTGGCAGCATTGTTGGCAGGGGATGATAAATTTTCGGATGAACAAATAGTGGATTTTTTGGTGGCATTGCTTGTTGCTGGTTATGAAACAACTTCAACTATTATGACTCTTGCTGTCAAGTTCTTGACTGAGACACCTCTTGCTTTGGCTCAACTCAAGGTATGTCTTCATTCCTTTTTTAAATGTTGAAATTTTGGTTAAATTTGGCTTTGGTCCCTCTAGTGTGTTTAAATTTGAGATTTGGTTTTTATGTTCTAGAAATTTTGATGGGTTTTAAGTTTTAGGGGCTTAAATTAGTTCAGTTTTTTTTTATGCTGCAATATCACCGCTGTTACTATTTTTACACCAACCACGTGTAAATGCACCGTACATCCAAATGGTGGGATCAAAATTACAATTTAACCCAAAAAAAATTTCATAGTGGGGGATCTTAAGAAAAGAAAGTAATAAATCTTAAAAATTGGGGCATTGCTTTTTCTCAAGTAATCAATTTTCATAACCTTGAAAAAGTAAATAAAAAGTCTTTACAAAGCATTCACACATGAAATAATGAGATGATTAAATCACATGGCCTTACTTTACTTATTAAAAGTATATTATTATATTATATAATATGGCCAAAGATGTACTTAGGGGAACATACTTGCCACACATGAGTTTGATAAAAAATAATTTTATTTATTTATTTATTTATTAAAATAAATCTTTTGATTGTTCCCATCATGTGATCAAAGGCCCTTACTTTGATAAAAAAGATTAGTCACTCTCATCATAATATAAAAAATATATATTATTATTTTTATAGGTGCATCTATATTGTTGCCTTTTTTAATTATGGAAATATTCTTTTGGTGAATCAAAATGGAATTTTTAAAAAATATATTTTAATTAATATATTTTTAGGTTTAACTTTAAAATTGAAATTGAAAATGTTGTCCCAACATTTATAGGAAAAGTAAAAAAGGGAATTTTTTTATGATAAGATTGGATTTGGTTTTAGTGGTGTAGGTCAAAAGTAAAGAAGTATTAAAATCATCAAAGTCAAAGTAGGAACTGCAATTTATCTAACAGGACAAATTGAGGCCTCGATTTATAGTTGAATTGGTCGGGATATTGATTTTCAATTGGGTCGATTTAAATTAATTAAAATTTTAAAAAATGGTTTTGTGTCTTATTTTAAATCGATGTATCGATTGATTCTTTTTTGTTCTTATTTAGAGGTTCGATTTTAAATTTTATTCTATTTTAAATTTAACCGGACTCTAATATAATAATAAATAAGTGTTTTAATAATTTTAAAAAAATAAAAAAAGTTCTGACCTTTTGTTAGAGACTCTGACCACTCTTACTCTTTGACCATTTTGTCTTTCCCGAAATGACCATACAACCCCTTCCCCCAGGCTTACAGATTCCAATGGGTATTTTTGGGTAAGTGGGATGCTATCGTGTACAATAGGGTGTATGATTTGACCCATGGTCCCTAGGTGGGACGTTGGGAAATGAGAGGTGCTGATTTCAAGATGAAAGGACCATCGGACGGTGGTAAAGTTTTAAAAGAAAAAAAAGTCATTACACCAACCCTATAAGTTAAAAGGCCAAAACTTTTTTTGATTCCTAGGATTTTTTTTTTGCTTTGATGATGGTTTTAATCCTAGCCGTTTGATTTTTTTGAAATCAGTGTTTGTGTGGGACCATTTTAGGGGATTTGGGCTCATGTGAACACCGCATGGCCCATGATTACTTTTGAGGCCCACATAGGTCCATAAGTCATATTCAAGACCCAATTATCAGTGTTATTTTTATAAAAGGTAAACTATGCTAGTAGTCATTTAATTATTAGTAAATTTTTTTTTTGGTCATTCAACTATAAAAAAGTTACAAAATAATCATTCAGTTATTCAAATTTTCCTTTTCTGGTCACCCAACTATCTTGGATTTTTGGGTGCTTTCATTTCATGTTAGCGAGCTGGTGACAAAAAAAAAAAAAAGTAGTTGGGTGATAAAAAAAATACTAATAGTTGAGTGATTATTTTGTAATTTTTTATAATTGGGTGACAAAGTAGTTTACCCTTTATAAAAGATTATATTTACAGCGGTGTTCGATAATCGTATTTGACACATTTAAATATGTCGGGTACGAGTAACATAGTTTTCGTATTTTAAATTATATGATTAAATTTTAAATTTTAGCATAGTAGAGGTACTAAAACCATAATTAGATCAAAACATTAAAGCTTGTTTTCCCTTCATTTATTTATTGATCTATAAAACAAATAACACTATGATTCATATTGACTCGTATTGATCTTGTTTGCCAAAAGATGATAGATTTTTATCAATCTTCTTGATTGTAAATTTTCATTTTCAGGAAGAACATGAAGGGATTAGGGCGAAAAAATCCAAATCTGAGGCTTTACAATGGAGTGATTATAAGTCAATGCCATTCACTCAATGTGTAAGTTCGAAACATTGCCATGTAGTTCGAAACCGAACCCGGGCCTTGAACCTAATTTTCGAACTCAATGTGTTTTCAGGTTGTTAACGAGACGTTACGAGTTGCGAACATAATCAGTGGAGTTTTCCGACGAGCAATGACGGATATCAACATAAAAGGTTAGAAAACACGCTTTGATCATGGTCTATTGATAGTCATGTTACTATAAAATTTCAGGTTAGCTTTGTACTTACTGATAAACTCTGTTCAACCAGGTTACACAATTCCGAAAGGTTGGAGGGTTTTTGCATCATTCCGAGCCGTACATCTCGACCACAATCAGTTCAAAGATGCTCGCACGTTCAATCCGTGGAGATGGCAGGTAGGTTTTCCTCATTTTCCCCATCTCCCTCGAACGTATAAACGAACATGTTTGAGAAAAAATGTTACTAACGAGTGACCAACGATTTTAACAGAGTAACTCGGGAATAAGCTGCCCCGGAAACGTCTTCACACCATTTGGAGGAGGGCCTCGATTGTGCCCGGGATACGAGCTTGCTAGAGTAGAACTCTCCGTATTCTTACACCACCTAGTAACCCGGTTTAGGTATCATACATACATGTACAATTTTGCTCCCCAATTTTCATCTTTTTATGTTTTAAGTAACCCTTTTCTTTTTCTTGGAATAGTTGGGAACCGGCCGAAGAAGATAAGCTCGTTTTCTTTCCGACAACGCGAACGCAAAAACGGTATCCGATCAATGTGTGGCGTCGAAACGGATAGTTTTCTTAGCCAAATGTACTTTTAAAACATAAATGTTAGAAAAGAAGAGGTGTAATAAAATTTTGGATGGTGTGGGATGCAATAATTAAAATTAGGGGGGAAAAAAAAGGAAAAATAGAGTTAGTGAATGTAAATTAATTTGATTCTTATTACGTGTTGGGCATTATATATATATATTTTTTATCCGTATTCAAGTTGTAACAATGCCCTAATGGTAGAATCCATCCATTTCCATTAAAATGAAAATAACAAAAAAAAAGAAGAAAATATAAGTTTTTATGCAAAAGTTGAAGAATCAAAGCAAGAGATGAGAGTATTCAATTTTTCATTTGGATTTGGGGTTGAATTCTAGTTTTATTTAAATTTAAATTTAAATTTATTTTATTTTATAAGACTTGTATACATAGTCATATTTTTTATGCATTCAAAGAGGGATTGGTTTTGGATAAGAGTAAATTTTGGAATAATTTTTAATTTGGGTAATTTTGAGATTATATTATTTTGTGTCTGGATCATTCGATTTGAGATAAGTTTTTTTTTTCTTTTTGGGACAAATCATTACAAATTTAGACTATTTTAAATTTTTATCATTTTAGGTTATTCTAAAATATTTCAATTTTGAGTCGGGCTTTAGAACAATCTTAATCATATTGAATTTATCAAAAGTTGAAGTTATTAGACCATCAATTCCCAGCCTAACTAGTTTGATTATCTATCAACAATAATTAATAAAACTAATTCAATTGATTTAATTTTTGATTTTTTTTTTTTTTTAAAAATCAGTTGAAACAGTTCGTTCAAAAGCCAATTCAATTACTTTGTTCAACCGATATACCAACTAATTCTCAATCTAGCGGACCAATATGGTTTTAATATTTTAATTTAGAATAATAAAATAAAAAATTTGAACTCTAGATCTATGTATGAATGCTAAAAATGTTCCTAACTTTTTTAAATTTCTCCAGACTTACAATCATAAACTTCCTGTATTCCACTGAAATGCTAAATAAAAGCCATGAATTTTAGTGGATAATCAAATTAAGACCTAAAAATGGTGAATTCCCCCACTTTAGCCTTTCCTCCAAGGCAAAAGAACCAGAAACTTCCCCTAACATACACAACCATGTCGTTAAATAGCTTCTTAAATGCTCCATTGAGACCTAAAAAAGTCAAACTGTGAAAGAGCTTTCAATTCTTTCGCCGCAACTCGATCACAAGAGGATTGTTTTGTTTCTGCTGCTTTCCACGGTCTTTATCGCCGATTCAACAAGTTCGACTTTTTTTGTACTCTCGCTATTGAGCAGTGAGAGTTTTTCGAGTGACAATTTCAGTTGAGAGATTTGAGCATCCTGGACATGGTTCCTACCAGGTATTTTCCTCCTTTGGGTCGTTACGTTGTCTTTTGAAGATTTTGTATACCTTTTAAGCCTTGCGCGTAATGTATCAATGGAGGATCTTAAAGCATCCAGTTCAACTCCAGTAAATTGATCTGAGTAATGACCAAACAAATCGTTGAATGATGTGAGGTGGTTAATAGACATGCTACGGATAAAGTAAAAATCATTGTGATGTGTATGAAATAGATTACCGAGTTCGGACTTAAACTCTCGCTCAGCTCTAGACAATGGTTTCTTGTGTGCCCCAGGGAGTCTTCTCAGATGTTGCAAACGCTGTTCCAAAGAGTTGTGTCTCTGGACTGCACGATCAATCCTTTCATCCAGCATAGGCTGTTTTGCTTCAACTCTCGATATCTTCTGTTGTGCCTCGTCCAAGCGAGCGTGTTGGTCATCTATGATTCTCTTTAGCTGAGGTCCATGATGTTTCAGCTCAAAGTACACCTACAGAAATTGAGAAAAATAAAACAAACATTAAATTTTATCTTGCGAGGAGAGAAATTACATGGACAAAAACGGGGTAAAAGTACCATGGAGGTCTCTGCACTAGGAGTTAGATTGCATTTTGTCCCAGTTACTCAAAAAATGGGCAAATTAGTCTCTCTACATTAGATCAAATTGCAAACTAGTCTTTTTGTTAAAAATTTCGTCCATTTTTTCTTTTAAAAATTGGCATAGCTGATGAAATAACCAGATAGTTACACATTGTGAGCCATGTGTACCTCATGCTGACATACAATGACCAGTTTTAAAAGCAAAATTGGATGAAATTTTTAACAAAACGACCGATTTGCTCTTTGATCTAACATACAGGGACTAATTTGCCCATTTTTTGAGTAAAAGGGGTAAAATCGACCTCCTAGTACAAGGGCCTCCATGGTACTTTTATCACAAAAATGGTGGGGGAGAAAAGCAATGTCAGTAAATAGATGTAAATGGAATGATGCATTCTCACCTTATGCGCATACTCGACATAATTTTCATGGAAAAGTTTGAAGTACTGGTGAAGAGCAGATCGACCTTCGATAGAATCTGCAGAAATAGAACGCAGATTAGGTGAGGCCTGAGGAGCCAGCACGGACTTAGGACCACTGAGGAGTTCTTTGCTTATGATATCAGGAGTATCTTTCTCCTTCTGTTGTTCCATGTCAATCGGCTTCTCTTTGTCAATTTGAATGGGAAGCAACAAATTCCAAGTTTTCATATCTAGCACAACACATTCTTGAGTTGAAGTGACTACCACGACCCACGAATATCCGAATGAATCTGATAGTGAGGCAAAGCCAGAAAGAGGAGAAGGTGAAGATGAAGATGTTTCTCCCTGGCATGTACTCAGCACGGGATGCACAGAGGGAGTTTTGATATTCTCATCCTTCCCGTTAATCTGAGATGTAAAAGGGAGAAAATGCAACACTATTGAGTCTACCCCTCCCTCGTGAAGAGAATATATTCTTTCGGGCATAAGTGGATCTGCAAACATCGTGATAAGAGAACCGCCTTCTGTTTTCCTTGGCAAAGCTAAATCCACAATTGCCAGTCTCAACAACGGAGGTGGATGCCCCAACCAAACAGTGTTATCAAGCGGTTGCTCAAGCTTCACAATAGAATGCTCGGCAGGGATTGATTCACATATCATAGCAATCCCACGAATGTGATCAAAGGAATCAACACGAAGACGAGGTGCACTACCAGTAATCCAAACTGGCTGGATTTCATCGGCTAGGGCATCTATTTGCAATTGCCCACCACTCCAGGCAGTCACCAGAATTGAGTCTTTGCTGACTAAATTATAGAGAAAACTGACTGCACGGCCTTCACATTCGGCACCCCTAACTGCTAGATCTTCATCCTCCCCACCATGACATACTTTACGCAACGGTCCCTGGAAAAGCATAAATTGCTGTGATACACAGATCGATTCTAAATTGTTCATGCCTAGAAAAAGCATAAATTGTACATTAAAACAGGTATCTCCAATAAAAATTAAATTTATATCCTTAAGATAAGCTACAATACCATTATTTCACATACCTGCAGAGCAAGTGACGCATCAAATAAAGCATGTGAATGAGCTTTTATGGTAGAGAGATTTTCCCTGTCTGTTGCTTCTTGTGCTACCTCAGGAAAAGTTGCTTCTAACCAAGAGATTGCCATATTAGAATTATTAACAGCTGCCGATTTGGCTGACTTCAGTCCAAAAGTATGAGCATCGCTATAAATCTCCAATATTGACTCCCATTTATAAACACTGTTTAGAAATAGATAATCCAGCAAATCAAAAAATAAATATAACAAAATATAGCAAGTGTTAACAATAACATCAGAAACATGGTTCAAGTGAATTTATAAATGAAACAGCGGTTATGAAGATGGTTTAAATACAAGAATCGGAAAAACAAGTAAAATAAACCAAAGAAATTTAAAATCTTGAATACCTTCCGAATGGAACGACTGGACAGAGGATGTAAACTGATCCATCGCTGAATAATACAAAGACCTAAATGACAAAAAAGTTATATTCAAAAATTGCCACAATATGTGAATAGTAATTAATTCCAAAATGTAACAACTTAGCAATAGGAAAAAGATGTATCATAATAATACAAGAGAAAGAAGTCAAGGATACCTTATTAAAAATCGAAAGAAGAAAGAGCGTTAGCAAATTCATTAAGTATAGAGAAGCAAGACCATCAAGGCAACAAATTAGATAGCCACATCTAAACCGTGAAATAAGATTTGAAAGGTTTAGCATGCACCAGCAGAGCAAATTATAGACAAATTCATCAATGAGAAAGGAAATATCAATTGCCATCCATTAAGTCTGAAGAAAGTTTAGCTACTGAACTCGAGGGAGATGCAAAAAACGTCATTGATTGCATAGGACAAAACATGTAATAAGATTTCCGTCAATTGCATCAAGTCACTGCCAATTATACCATTACATGCAGCAGCAAGAAAAATATTTCACATACGAGAAATAAATTGAACTTACACTAAACCTATCCCACAGGTGGTCTCCCCCAAAAGAAAAGTCAACAGGACAGATAGATGCAGCATTCCTTGATCTACCAGGTTCTACAGGCTGCAGATAATACTCCTGTTCTGGTTGCACCACATCAGTGGATAAATCAAAGAGTCTGCAAGAAATGAAAATAAGAAGTTAACACATGCATCAATCAAACACAAATACCATTTATACATTTTTTAACCAGATTACCATCAAAAGTGCATCGCAAGACGCAGAAGAATGAAAGAATGTGATAGGTGTGACAAACTATAAAACAAACTCACATGCTATATGTGGAAACTCATACACACCCCACAAGGGAGAGAGAAACAATTTCAAATGGAATTGAAATCTTATGGAGCTAGAAAGACATTGATGGCAGCATTCATATTTAAATAAGCCTCAAAATTTTTAAAATAAATCTACCCTTTATTTCTTTATGAGTTTTATCGCATTTCTTCACCTCTCCTCCCAAACCAGGTAATAATCTCGAAGCAAGTAATATATTATATGCATCCCTCATACTATTATCAATTAAAGCAAACTGAAACATAAAAGTATGATTATTCTATACCTGAAAACTGAATCAGAAGAGAGAATTCCAACATGAGTGTCACTATAGGGATGCCATGACACTTGAAGAATGCGTATTGCACTGCTGTCACTAGAATAAACTTGTGAACCAATTGAAACGGTCCTGCAGAACAAACTGTCAACTTCTAGGTGGAAGCATCTAAGGAAAACAGAGAAAGACAGACACCACAAGCAGAGTACAAACCTTTATGTGAGCAGAGATTCTACAAACAACAATCTAGACATGTTATGTTTATTAATATCTAGTGGTTAATAAACCATATATTATTGCAATAATTAGTGTTCAAACATATCAACTCAAAAAACATCTAGCTACAATCAACTTGTTCCTCAATTAACAGCACTACAAAAGAAACAAAATCTGGCATGCATAATACATAAAACATGTTATTTCACACAATTACCTGCAAACGATGGCATTTTCTTTTGTAGAAGAACGTCCATAAAGATACATGACATATAGATCATCTGAACCAGCTAGGAGTAAAGCTGATCCATTCCTGTTGATAGATATTTTATTAACCACAAAATTCAGCTCCTTGTCCGCTCGCAACACCTATATATTATCACAGTTACTTCTTTTGCATTTAAACACTTAAAGCCATATATACCTTCAACTATAATTAAAATAACTGTTCAAACATACAGGCAACATTTGATAACCATACTCATTGCGTAAAGGCAACAGCCCTTTGCCACTACAACAATGGCTTAGTTGACACTCATCCTAAGCTTTTAAAAGCATGCCTAGGTCCTTAAACTTCTATGCTCTGCTCAAACTTGTCAGATTTTCAGGAGCAAAAGGCCAAAAAAATTTCATACAAAGGAAACAAAATTTTGATTGCATACAGAAATGCATGATTTTACTTTCATATAAACACTAAAATCTATTGCACATGTTACATTATAGTTATTTCTTCATTTACTGGACAACTATGGTCTTGTTCTTTCACCATTCCTTTTTACAACAACCAAACAGAGATAACCATTCAAAATTCACAAAACCTAATAATCTCTTCAAATTCATTGTCTTCCCACTCAAACATACAAATTCAAAGATTTCAAGCAATACTTCAGCGGTGGAATTAGCAAGCAAGTTATCTTATCTAAGATTCGGAATTTTACTTTAGAGGGAGAGGAGGCGACGACGGAAGTAGGGTCAGGCTCGCCCAAGCGAATGGAGATTCGATGGAGGCGTTGCTGATTGGAATCCCAATAATATAGTCTTGAGGCTCCGTCCCAAGCTAGAAGATTTCTAACACCTCCAGCTGATGCAGAAGCAGTGGCGGCTGTTCCTCCTCCGTCGGCGGTGGCGGTGAAAACCGGGTGGATTTGAAGCGGGACCCATTGGACATCTTCTTTAGGTGTTAAGGACCTTTGAGAATCGTCCTCGGTGGATTCAGCAATATCGAAGTTGAACCTCATTTTTTTTTAGGCCCCTTTGTGAAGAGTGTGAAGCTTCGAGCTTTTTTTGTGCTATAATGGTGCTGAGATGAAGGTTGATGAAAGGTGAAACTAGACGACTGCGTTTTTAAATACTGAAGAAATCGGGACTTGAACCGACGTGTTTGGGAACATTAAAAACTTCATTTGGTTGTTTGTTTTAGGTATAATTGTAGTTTTACTCCCTCCTAAAAATTTAAAATTTAATCTATCTACTTTAATTTACTATAATTTGAATTTTTTTTTTTTACTTTTTATCTCTCTTACCTTAACAAGTCTTCTAAGATCTAAAGTAATAGTGTTAAGATGATCATGGAGATGCAAAATCGGATTAGATATTACAATATTATATTCGACATATGTAGGTTCTGGTCCTACATCATCAAAAATTGTTGCACAAGGTAGGGGTGAAGTCAACAAATTTTTTTAGAGGGTCGAAATTAAATTGTAATTTTTACGATAGTAAAAATGCAATTTCATCCTTCGAAGAGTCTATATCTTTATAATTTTTAAAGGATTAAATAAAATTTTTTGTCATTTTTAGAAAGAATTAAAGTGTAATTTTATCTTTATTAATTTAAAATTTTTAAATTTTTAAAAAAACTAAATAAAAAATTTTCTATTTTAAGGTCGACCCCTTGCGAGGCCCCTAACTACCCCCTTGGCACAAGGTTGACAAAAAAAATCACATACTGAACCACATTTTCATATCTTATTTCATCACCAAAAGACAAAAGCGAAAATAAATCAATTAAAGTCGGCACTCATCCCTTCCATCTATCCTCTCGAAACACTTTTGGAAAAGCCTTTCTCTCTCAAGCTGCGACTGTTGACGCAATCGGTCTCGTGCTAGTTGTCGCTTGGCCGCCTTCTTCTCCTCTCTCTTTTTTCCGTTTGTTTTCTTTCCTCCGTTAGAATAATGTCCGACCTCCCCCTCCCATTCGTTGTTCTTTCCGTTGACAATCTGAGAGTTTTTGGCCAACCATCTTGTAAAGGTTCTCTTCCCACTAGTGATAGCGGCTCCTAGCTAGCCTAGCTCCCGTTTGTTGGTGCGTGATGATAAAAAATGAACTTATGAGAAATTAACGAGAGTTATTGACAAATGAATTTCGAGGATACAATAAAACTAATAACTATCTACATTTTGCACTATGGAAATAGACCAAATGAAATTTATAGTAGTATAATAATTTCTAGTATTTGTTTTTTGATACAATACTTAGAACTACCTATAGCCCCTCCCTTCCCCTTACATAAGAAGATAATGTGTTTCAGCGCACTCGAACTCACACATTTTGCATTGGCAACAATGTCGATGTTAACTGAGCTAAGATTCAATCAACATTTATAAGAGTTTTTACGCCTCTTCAATAGATGTTTATTTGAATAATCATGAAACTTTGTTAATAATTAATCGACATAAATCTTGGTAACAAAAGACATAACTCGATGAAAATTATATCTTTTCAAATAGAGCATATTTTCATTAAAAGAAGTTGTTGAAAAGGCCTTTGGCCTATTCCTTCTTTAAAATAATTTTGATATGCAATACAAACTATACACTCAAAATCATGAAAGAATGTTGAATCTATCCTCAAGATCTAGCCTCAACCAAGTGATACACAATCGCCAGCTAAATAAATAAATATATACACACACATGTGTTACATAATTTTATGTACTGATATTCCCATGCTTCTCAACTTCATTCATTTCCACCTTACTGATTTGTTTATGAATCAATCTGCAAGAAGCAAATGCATGAATAAATTGAGTCAGTGTTATGATATGATGTCATCTACCGCAATAATCAAAAGAAAATATCAATTTAATTAGGGATTTAAATAAAACCAAATTTGAGAAAAATATCAGAACAACTGTTCCATTCTATTGTCATCCCTATTCATGGCTTTTGTCCTAATAGATGAGCAAGCACATGGGATTTGCAAATAAAACAAAAGGATTGTACACAATGGGCAATGAGTTACATTACCTGAAAAACCTTGCTTGGAAGAATCAAGTGATGAGCCAAAAAGGGGAGAAAAAGAATTTTTGCTATGGTAGAAAAATGCTTCCATTGTTAAAGAGTAATAAAGCATTTACTTCACTCTTTCATCTTGAAGAATCTTTTGATACCTTGGAAACCCATTCTTGCAAGCTGAAATCTGTTCACGTATGAAACCAATTAAAACTTCATCAATAAATAATTCAGTTTTATAATTACATTTTATCAATATCCTCATTTGCTTTAATCATCCCTTTCTAGTTGAAGGACTCGAAAGGCAAAATCAGAAATTTTGTATGAAAAGTTAAGATAAAATTATAAAATTTTCAAAAAGTCAAAACTAAAAATTCTATTTTAATAAAACCCAAATTCGAGCACCTGCTCTTGACCCAATAACATTAGATGTTCACCAAAAAAACTCATTTCGTGGGTTCGAACAATAAGGATATTTGTTTCTATCAAATGTTTGCATGTCAAGAGAGCTAAGACCCCTTCTTATTATTTTGAATATAAGGGTTAATATCGGATTTAGGGTATTTTCTAATATAGATATTTTTTAATAAGTACAAAAAAGGGGGTCTTTTTTGAAAAGGATAGCATATGGAATCCCTCAAATTTCCTTCTTTTGCAAATCTTAGCTTTACATTGACATGTGAATAGAATAAATAGGTGGAATCCAATTTTGGGGGAAAAAAAGGTATGCATAAATTAGCTAACTTTACAGCACAAGACTTCCCACTTGCAAATTTTGGAGTAATCCATAAACTTCCATATACATACATATATGTATGTATGTGAACATGGATGAAGGTGGAGATATATATATATTATGTGAACATGGATGAATGTGGGCACAAAGTTGAAAATGGAATATCAAGTTGATAAATATTAGAGCATATATGCAGTCCCCCCATGCCAGCACAGATTCCATGTATTTTGGTATTTAAAATGATATGGAAATGACAGTTCAGGTGGAACAAAAAATTTTCAAGGACCAAATCATGAATTAAACCAAAAAAAAGTCCACCATCTAGCCGCCTTCCACATCAAGGAGCATGTACAAGGCAAGAATAGGCATCCAAATTTGACCGTCCGAACAATTTTTAATAAAATATTTTTATAGTTGATATCAACCCAATTATTATTTAATAATTAAAAATATAAAATTTTTTTTTTTTTCTTTCAATTTTGACAATAAGTGCATCTAGAACCACTAGTAGGCTTGGCATTAAAATCTAAGGTCATTATCAAGTTTTAGGCATAATCCAAGGAAAAAAAGGGGAAAAAAATCAATTATATCAATGAAATTAAAACATAATTAAACATTTTTATACTTTCAAGAAACATAATATTTCCAATTTTCTACAATTTTGGTATGTGTGAATTGATGGACCCTTTGAAGTTTCCTAGTTCTTTCTCTATAAGCATCTAAAGATGGTATATTTTGATTTCCCTAAGCAAACTTTTGCTATAAGTTATACATTAATTGCATAATTGTACCATGATTTTTTTCAATTACTTATTTGACCTTCTACATATGCTAAATTTTTTATTTTCAAATGTTACACAATTCAATTTTGCCAAATTTCAAATGTGCAAAAAGTATAAGGATTAAAAGTAAAATTAGACCAAAATTATAATTGAAGTTTCCTTGTTCCTACTATATTTTAACTTTCCTAAGCAAACTTTTGCTCTAAATTATAATCTAATTGCATAATTTTACCATTTAATTAATTAATGATTTTTTTTCAATTGCTTAATTGTTTTGAAAAGTAGTTTACGGATTTAATTAAATTTTAAATGTGGGAAGAATATAAGGACTAAAAGTAAAATTAGACCTAAAATTATAATTAATTGCATCGTTGTACCAAATAAAGAAAAGAGAAACTTACAGCTTCAATATCAATTTTGTAAACAAGGAGTTTCCTTCTTTCTCTGCAACTCGTTCTATACGCCACAATCATATGAGCAATAGCAAAGCCCAATGAACAAATGAACAAAGCAGCTTCCATGGCCGACCCTTCTTTACTCGAATCGAACACGAACGAAGCTTTTAACGACACGAAAATCAACGAAGAAACAGAACAAATCATTGTAATCCCCAAATAAGGTCCCCTTGAAAGCTTTGGCCCATCACAAAAGCTATAAACACCTAACAAAAACACACAAAAAAAATTAAAAAAAAAGTAAACCATGAACACCCATTTTTTGTTTATGAATTTTTACGAAACTTACAGATTATAACAGCGGATCTGATAATGGAAATCAGTGGGATATCAATGAGAGAGTGTCTAAAATCATAGTTACTGAAATTAGAACAAAGTGTTTTCAATAAAGATGAAGAAGAAGGTGGAATTGAAGCTGAAAGCAAAGCGGTAGGTAAAAGGGTATCGGCGATAACGAAGAAAACTGGAGCTGAAAAAACAAGGAATGAAATCACCATTGTTATTAAGAAGAACACTGTTTTGAAACCTCTTAAAATTCTCCTTGTTTTCTCTTCTTTTGAGAACCCCATTTTTTCTGTTTGTTTTGGGTTTAATGAAAACTAGAGATTTTCTTTTTATGTATAAAGGAGAAGGAAGAAGATGAGAATTTAAGGGGTTTTAGAGAAAATGAAGAGGAATGGGGGATGAAGGTTGTATGTGTTGACTGGACTTGGAGGAAAGTGACGATGATGAAGAAATTTACACGCGGAAAGCAGGCGGTCAAGGGGGGGATTTGAAGAGTGTTTTTAACGGAAATACCTATATAAATACAAACTAATGATACCTTTTTTATAACGTTTTTAATTATTATTTCCTTGGGTTAATTACATCCTAGGTCACTGAATTATTAGTAAGTTTATTTTTTAGTCATTTAACTTTAAAAAGTTATAAAATAGTTGTTGAACTATTTGAAAGTTTTCATTTAAGCCACTAAAATATTAAGCTATTTCTTTTTAAGTTTGACTAGCGAGTTCCAATTAATGGTTTGATGATTGGTATGGTGGATTGGTATCCATTGATGAGTAGAATAACATACCTTATATCCAAGTTGACAGGGGTGTAGCCAAAGGGGTGGCAGGGGCCTCGACCCTTCTAAACGAGAATTTTTTTTTATTTAGGCCCCTTTAAAATTTATAAAAATTTAAATTAATAAAGGTAAAATTGCACTTTGGCTCCCCTAAAATGATAAAAATTTGATTTAATCCTTTAAAAATGATAAGATATAGATATTAAAATAGTGAAATTGCTTTTTTACTATTGCAAAATATACAATTTAATTTCGCCCCCTAAAAAAAATTTCTGGCTTCACCCCTGCATGTTTATTTGACGGATAGTGTTGGAGATTCGAGAAAAAAATTATTTGGATTTTAGTTCACAGATTTGTAACGTTAAAAGTTGTTTCGTGAAAACAAATTGAACTATAAAATAGAAGGAAAGCTTTTGATTGGTGTGAGTAGTGCAAATAGAGAAGGTCATACAACAATGGTTTTAATAGCCTAGTAACTTAAATGAAAATTTTTGAATAATTCAATGACCATTTTGTAATCTTTTAAAGTTAAGTGACTAAATCGTAAAATTTTTAATAATTTAATGACATTAAGTATAGTTTACTCTAAATTATATTATGGGTTTTTAATACAAACTAATGATAGCTTTTTTTATAACGCTATCATTATTAAAAAAACATTAAAATTATTCAGGTATTTTAATATTATTGCTAAAATAATATTGTGTGTTAATTTCGATATTAAGTAAATTGGTCTATCTCGGAATTAAATTAGAACAATTTAATTTTTATAGCATTAATATTTTCCGTCAATTGTACACTAAATTATGACACACTCAATATGTGAATGAAAATAATTATGTATTATATTTATTAAGAATTGACATGAAAGTCAAATATTACTTTAGTTTAAATCGTAAAGTTGAGAGACCGTATATTTAGTGTTTTAGGTTCACCTCCCATCATTAAGCATGTATTTTTTTCTGGGTTTTATATAAAAAGAAAAAAATACCCTTAAATTAAATTTTATTGCTTTGTTAAAATAAAGGCCTTTTGATAATTTGACAACTTAATTGGAACTCGATTACGAGTGACATCTACTCTGTCAAAATGTTTATATATAGTATAGATAGCTTTGATTGATACAATAACAAATTTAGCCCTTAATGTTTACATATTCTACGTAAATATTGTGGGCTAATGTTTTTAAAGAAAAACTAAATTGCAAAATATATGAACTTTGAAGGCTAAATTTATTATTATTCCAATGAAAAACATATACTTTAATTTTTTTTAATAATTTTATAAGAATATACCAATTTTTTTGGTTATTGTGCACATTAGATATTATTTGTTAATGTTTATATAATAATTTAATTAATTAGCAACATTATTAATTATTATTTTTTTTGCTTAGGACAAAAGTAGTTATGTGATCACATGCAAAATTATTTCCTAAGAATCTCTGCATTTTCTTTTAATTTTTTTTACGTAAAAAATCAGGATTTGAATTTTTGGGCTACCATATATTATAATCTTAAAATATAAGTTATTGTAATTATATACATTTTTATATTTGCAACTATTTAATCATTCATGATGATCATAGGAAAATAAATAATATTTTCATTTATAAAAAATAATTAAAATTTTAGGTGCAATAGTAAGGGTGGATTTAGATGGGCGGTGCGTTTACTTGCGGTTAGTGTAAAAATGGTAGTGGCGGTGAGATTAAATACGGTAGCGATACTGTAGCGTGAAACAAAAAATAATTTACTCGCACCGCACTGCACCCAATTGCCCATCCAAACCCACCCTAAAACATATTGTATGGTTTAAATTTTAGAAACGACATTATTGAGAGAATAGCCATGAATCCCAAATATGGACCGTAGAGTGAATATGAAAAAAAAAAAAAACCCAAAATGGTGAAAATTTTGTTTATATTTATGAGATTATGTCTAGTATTGGAGATGAAAAATACCTAATTTATCAGATGTATAATTAATTATATAAATTTTGAAAAAAGATAACTTGAAAGAAAAATATTTCTTCCTTTACCTGCTCTTTTCCTTCTAGAAGTATTGCTACCATTTATAATTGTTTTACTAATATCAGCTATATTGTCCATTGATGGAATTGACTTTGTTTGTACCTTTCTTTCAATTAATTAATTTTGAATTCGAGTTAGTGTTTGAACCGGTTAGATTATTTCGATCAGTTTATCTAATTCAATATAAAAAAATTCTTAATAAAAAAATTAAATTTGTGGGTCAACTAATTTAGTATTTCATTTCGAATCGATACTCTAATCAATTCCCTTTTTAACCAGTTTAATTTAACCAATATGATTCTTAAAATAACGTAGATAATTACTTCAAAATTACTCAATTTTACTATACATACATAGCCTTTTAATCACTAAATTCTAAATTTATCGGAGTCTCTCAATTTTTTTTTATTGAGTTTCTCAAAAAAAAATTATTTCTTAATATATTTAACGGAGGGAGTCTAGTAGTTAATTCTTCGCATTCTGCTGATCCATTAAAAGGGTAGATGTTGACCATAAAATTTAAAGCTGTTCCATATCCAAGACGAAAATCGAAATTAAAAGAATATCAATACTTTTTTAAATCACAAATTCAAACCTATATTTAATTTAACTTAATTCATTATTTTACATAAAATATGAAAAAGATTATATGAAAAACACCTTTACCATGTGAAAACTTTATGTATAAAAAGAATCAAACCAAATTTTTTTTTAATAAAATTGGATGTTTGATTTGACCAAATTCCCAATTTTCTTCTTATTTGGAGTAGCCAAGCAGCCATTTCCTTGCTTTTCTTTTCAAGTGATTTTGGTCAAAATCCAAATGTTTAGGTTGAAATTCTAGAGAGACAGGTATGTTTTTCTTGTCAAATTATGCTATTACTCCCTATACTATGTATAAGTTATAGATTCAGTTTAAGTACTTTAATTTGATCATTTTCAATTCCTTTACTTTTCAAATTTTAAAATGTCAACCTTAACTACATGGTAGCTATTTTGACATATCACTTTAGAATTTTAGTACTGTAAACATATTATCACATGTGTAATACCATATTAATTTGCTATTTTCACATATTATTTGCACAAAAAAATTAGTTAATAGATTAACGGTTGTTGTTTGCATCAAAATTAAAATTTTATTAATTCGACTCATAATGATCCATTTGGAGAGTATAAACTAAATCTACAATTTTTAGCATAGTGCATGACTAATAGAAGAATTTAACCAAATAGATAACTACTATCGTTTGATCAGGACTAAAATTTCAAAATTAAAAAAGAACATGAACTAAAGTTGCCTAATTCGAAAAGTACAGAGACTAAAATTGATCAATAAAAGTACAATGATTAAATCCATAACTTATGCAGAGTACAAGGACTAATAAAACATTTTTCAATTTTTTTAGACAAGTAGACAAGTCAAAGCCGCCCTTGGCCGGGCGGCTACTAGTCAAAATTCACTACAAACTTGCGAGTTTCTCAATCGTCAGCGGACAAACACATGCAACATGAAGCCTCAACGGGAACCATCTACACTAATCTCTAAGCGTCTAGGGGGTAATTAAAAATTATTAAAGGTATAAAGCAATATTTTATCTCTGAAATTGGTATTTTTTTAATTTGGTCCTGATTTTTATTGTTCTACATTAGTCTCAGAACTTGACGTCTTTCTCAATTTAGTCTCTAAACTTGAATTTTGTTTAACGGAGATAACATGATATGACATCACACGACACTGTGGGATTGTGAATTTTTATATAAAATCTAAACAAATTAAAATTTATTAAAAATAATAAATAAATTATAATAATTTTTAATTTTTTTCAAGTGATCTAATTGGGAAAAGCTACCAAGTTTGGAGACTAATGTGGACTAAAAAAAAGTTCAGGAACCAATGTAAGAAAAGTTGTCAAGTTTAGAGACTAAATGTTACTTTATCCCTTAGAATAAATAAAAGTCAAATTTTGCTACTAGTCACTATAACATGTGCAAAATATGTATTTAATTTTTGTAATTTAATTGGGTCATTTTTAATCCTATACTCTTTTAGTTAGAAATTCCCGTCCAAATTAAACAATAATCTATTAAATTCATTAAGTTGCATTTTACTATTTTCAAAATCTTATCTGATATTTTCACATAATTTAATGGATTTAACAACTACTATTAGAGTCAAAATTTGAGAAAATATAGAGACTAAAAATGATCAAATTGGAGAACAAAAACTAAATCTACAACTTACGGTAGTTTGGGACTAATAGTAGAATTATCCTAATATGTTAAATTTAGTATCGAAAACCTTTGGATCCAAACTCTCTCTAAACTCGATTTCAAAACAAAGTTTAGACAACCCTTGTTATATGAACTCGAAGATTATGATTAGGGGTGAGATATGTTTAATTTTAAGAACCAAAACTAAATCGGTGGACATAAAAAACCAATTATTATCAAACTGTTCTAAATCGGTTTGGTTCGGGTTTTAGCATGATATTAGAGGTGCTCATGGGCCGGGTCAGGTCAGGTTCGGGCTGGGCCTAAGCATGATATTAACATACTTTATGCTTGCCCAAGCCCGGTTCAACCCCGAAATATGGGCCTAAAATTTTGCCAAAATCCGTCCATATTTGCAAAGAATAACCCAAGCCCATTTTACGCCCGTCTATATTATATATATTTTTTAATTTTTAAAAATATTTATTTTATTTTATTTTAATATTTAATAATTTTATATAATTTTTATTTATTTGAAATTTTTTATATAGTTATCTTAACATTATTTTAATGTTTAAGTTAGAGTAGTATTATATATTTAGTATATGTTTTTTTAATGTGTTCTAAATTACATAATATATAAAAATAACATAATGTAAAATATTATAAAATTAAAACGGGTTGGGTTAGGCCAGGCTTGAGCATTGAATGTTCAAGCCCAATCTTGGCCAATATTTTAAATGGGCTTAATTTTTTTTACCCAAGCTCTTTTCTGGGCCTAATATTTTTATCCAAACCTTCCCCAAATTTGGACAGGCCTTCAGACCTGGATGAGTAACCCAACCCACGAACAGATCTACATTTTAATTTGTATATGTTAATTTATATATGTTACGGCTTAATTTAAATATAAAATCAAATATTAAAAGATTTATTTGAGTATGAGCTAAAAGCTTGAGTTTATTTGAGTATATGTTGAGATTAAAAGAGGACAATGACATACAAATGGTAACACAATCAACGAAGCTTCCACTTTATTCAACTAAGCTTGTCATAAGATCTCTCCATTCAAGCTCCATTACTCTAATATTTCCATTAAAGGGAAAGTGATGAAACCAAACAGAAGAGACTTCATCAAACCTGAAGCTTATTTGTTTGTCCCCGAATTAAGCTGTCAAACATTTTGATTATGAATCTTCAACCTTCCTTTATGTAGAATTTGGATAAATTCTTGTACAACTTCATCGACCTCTTCATCTCTTTTGATTTTAATATAGTTACTCATTTCTATAGCTTTATTTCTTATATTCTCCCCATCTTTCTCTCCCACCACTTGTTTGATCGCTCTGACTATCTCTTCTCTTTCAAGGCTCCCATCCTTTCCTCTCTTTACCTCTACTCCAACACCAACAGCTTGTACAAGCCTAGCATTCAATGGTTGGTCAACACACAGGCATTGCTATGATTGGAACTCCAAATTTCAAGCTTTCCGTTACAGAACTCCATCCACAGTGACTCACAAATCCCCCAATGCTCAAGTGTTGCAGTATTTTCGCCTGTGGTGCCCAATCTTCCACCATCAGCCCTCTCTCACCAATCCTTTCCAGATATCCTTCGGGTAAGGCCTCTTCAAGCTTGGGTTTATCTTTATCTCCAACAGGGAATCTGAGGACCCAAATGAAGTACACCCCACTAAGCTCAAGCCCCTCAGCAATGGCTTCCCTTTCTTTATTCGAGAGATAATACTCACTCCCGAAGGAAACGAACACGGTGGAGGCTTTTCTCTTCTTGGTAAGCCATTCAAGTATCTCTTTCTCGTTCTCATGGTGTTCTTCACTGGCGTCTCGAACCAGTGGACCTGTTGGAACTATCTTCTTGTTTAATAGCATTGAAAGATAGCCCATGTATTTCCCTTCAAGCTCCCTAAAACTCTTAACCAAAATGATATCCGAAGAGTGTCCAAGGCACTGAAGAATCCTTTCTTCACTACTGGAAACAGGTGGAGTACGCCCAAACTCGTTTCTGGAGCTTTTTGTTGGCATAAAGCAATCGTTTATGTAAAATTCAGGAAAGGGAAACTCCTCCCTTTTAAGGTTCTTCCATGCATGAAATGTGAAAGAAACCGCAGCTACAGAACCAGTGTAGAAAAGTATGGCAGGTATGTTGAGTGAGGAAGCAAGTGTAGGTGCCCAGGGTTGAAACAAATCATAAATAAACAAATCCGGGTCAAGGGTTTTCAATATTGTGGCAAACCCATCCCTGGACATGTCCACGGCTTTAACTAGAGTGTTCATTAGATGGGGTGGCTATCCTTTGGTGGTATGGTAGTAAGAAGGAAGCTGAGTCAACAATGGCAGCTTGAGCTCAATGAATTGAATTGAAAGTGAGTGATTAGGTGAAATTTTTGGCTTGATGGAATCAAGATTTACAGCAGTGGAACAGAAGTAAACGTACAAGTTTCGGTTCGTGAGCTTCTTGGCTAGCTCTAAGAAGGGTGAAATTTGGCCTTGAGCTAACCATGGGAACATTAACACACGAATTCTCTTTTGCTTTGTATCCATCTCTCGGTTTCTACCTCTCTTTCTTTTGCTCTTTATGTTTTATCTATTTATAAATAAATGAAAGTACAGAACATCAATTATTAGGGGTGATAAATATGCTGTTTTTTTTTTAATTTAATTAAATACGATATTTTTTTTATATTTACGGGATATGCTATTATTGGAAAGAGAGTGAAAATACGTCTTACAGCTTCGACTTCCACTCCTCTGAAACAACATATTTTATAATTATTGCACTGAGTAGGAGAGGAATCGAACTTAGGACTCAAAGACAAAAGTACTAACATTTAACTATTTGACCAAAAAAGCCTTACATGATGGGCTTTCACTTTCTCTCTCAAAAAACCGTGTATCCTAGTAAATATAAAAAAGACCGTCATATTTCTTTAAAATCTCCCTATTAAAATAAATTAATTTATCACAATTATCTAACCAAAAGAACTAACGTGTCAATATACAAATGTGAGTAATAGAAGAATCGAGCTCTAGACTCAAGGATAAAATATCTAACATTTAACCATCTAACTAAAAAAACTAAATTGTCAACATTTAACATTTAACTATCTACTTGTAGGATGTGTTTTTCTTTCTCTCTAAAAATAAAAAGGCCGAAACCGAAAAGAGAGGGCATGGAAGCCCGTGACCATCATGCCCTTTACTTACACACACAATATTTTTTTTTCTTAATTTTTTATTTTGTTTTCAATTTTAGGAAAAATAAAAGCAACATTTGTGTAAGACAACAATACATGGGTTTAGTATTAGACCACACCCAGTGGCGGAGTTAGAAAATTTTTTTGGGGGCTAAAATTAAATTTATATTTTTATGATAGTAAAAATATAATTTCATCATTTTAATAATTTATATTTTTATAATTTTTAAAAGATTAAATTAAATTTTTATCATTTTTAAGAAGTTAAAGTACAGTTTTACTGGGCCATGCCCCATTGTGTCTCTTAATGGCTCTGCCACTTACCACAATCCATGTGGCCTGCAACTTTTTTCTTACCTAGCTTTTAGCCATCATTGGTCTCCATACTTTTCATTTCTTTTTCTTTTGACATTTATTTCTTGTAGAGGGCCATGCCCCATTGTGTCCCTTAGTGGCTCTGCCACTTACCACAACCCATGTGGCCTGCAACTTTTTTCTTACCTAGCTTTTAGCTATCATTGGTCTCCATACTTTTCACTTCTATTTCTTTTGACATTTATTTCTTGTAGAGGGCCATGCCCCATTATTGTGTCTCTTAGTAGCTCTACCACTTACCACAACCCATGTGGCAACTTTTTTCTTACCTAGCTTTTAGCTATTACTGTTTTCTATACTTTTCACTTCTATTTCTTTTGACATTTATTTCTTGTAGAGGGCCATGCTCCATTGTGTCTCTTAGTGGCTCTGCCACTTACCACAACCCATGTGGCAACTTTTTTCTTACCTAGCTTTTAGCTATCACTGGTTTCCATACTTTTCACTTCTATTTCTTTTGACATTTATTTCTTGTAGATGGTCATGCCCCATTGTGTCTCTTAGTGGCTCTGCCACTTATCACAACCTATGTGGCAACTTTTTTCTTACCTAGCTTTTAGCTATCACTGGTCTCCATACTTTTTACTTCTATTTCTTTTTACATTTATTTCTTGTAGTGGGCCATGCCCCATTGTGTCTCTTAGTGGCTCTGCCACTTACCACAACCCATGTGGCCTACAACTTTTTTCTTACCTAGCTTTTAGCTATCACGGGTCTCCATACTTTTCACTTCTTTTTCTTTTGACATTTATTTCTTGTAGTATATAAGTGGGGTTGATTACCGGCAAGTAAGATTTAATTCGATTCGATTCGAAAAATTTGATAAAAAAATTTAAATTTTAAGTTAAATAGTTCGAATTAATCAAGTTATTCTGATCAATTCGAATGATAAATAAAAATTTTTGGTTTAACTTGAATATGAACAATTCGAGTTATCTGAAAATTCGAATAAAAAAAGACAAAACTACATCGTTTTGATAAATATTTACTTTTTCTAAAATTAAAAGGCAACATTATGTTACCCACTAAGTAAACAATTATATATTATTTATGTAGTTAAATAATTTTGTACTTAGTCTATAAGTTAAATATTCGGTTCATGTAAATACAACATTGAGTATAAATAATAGGATTCGTTAACTCGACTCGAAATTTTTTTATTCGAGTTGAAAAAATTTCAAATTGAGTTTAGTTGCTAAAATAGGATTCATCAACTCAACTAACTTGAAATTTTTTAACTCGACTCGATTGAATGTCTACCCCTACCCACGGTGAAAAATAAAGAATAAGTTTTGGATTTTGTTAAACTTTTTCTATTAGTTTCAAAGAAAAAAAATTAGTTTCAGAGAAAAAAAGAAGATAGAGAATTTTTTTAGTGGAAGAGGAAAGAAAAGGAAATTTTTTTTGTGTTTTACACATCTAAAAAAAAGTTCGAATTAGTATTGAAGATGAAAAAATACTAAAAACAAGTGTTGGTTATATATTTGTAACTCGTTAGAAAATAGGAATGAGATTTGATAAGAAGGTGCCTGTGGAAAATATGAAAGAAAAGATCAATCAAAAATTGCTCGACGTTCTAGGAGGAGGATGTCGAGACTGTTCTACAAATTTCCAATTTCGTAAAAAATAAGCAATGAATTCGTGAGAATGTGGTAGTTAAATTAAACAATTAGGGTTTATTTTTTATTTTTATTTAATTATGAAATCCATATTTAGAATTTAAAAATAATTTGTGTTGTTTTGTGTTTTAAATAGGTTTATATGTTAACAAAATATTGGGTTTTCTTTATTGAATTTTTTAAATGTTTTTTTGGACTTTTTGGTGTCCAACGGAATAAACTGAAATCAAATCGAATTGATGTGGTCCAACAACATTATCTAATCGAAATTAAATCAAACAATAAAAAATCTAAATTGAACTGAATTGTTGATTTGACTCGATTTGATAAGTGTTTTTTTGCTCAGTATTGATCGTGATCGATATTCCTCAAATTTGATATATGGGATATATCTTGATGTTAAACTGAAATATGAGATATTTCAATGCTTCACTTCGGAAATAAGAGATGACTCGGTGCTTCACTAGAAGCTCCTCCCTTGCTATATTCCTTCTTGTAAAAAAAAAAAAAAAAAAAAACTTACTTAAGAATTCTTGGTGAGGGTGAGCAATGGTTGGTTTGACCAATTCAATTAAAAAAAATCAAAATTTGATTCATTTTTCTAGAAACTAGAGGTGTGCATGGGTCGGGCTGGGCTCAACTAAAAATTTAAGCCCGTTTGCAGTCCCAGGCCCGAAAAATGGGCCTAAAATTTTGCCCAAGCCTGACCCGGATAAAAATGTTGAAACCCCGGCTCGACTCGGCTGGCCCATATTAATCTTTATATTAATTTTTATATAATTTTAAAATATATATAATACATCAAAAATACTAAAAACATCAAAATAAATATTTCCCAACAAATTGAAAATAAATTTTAAAAAATATGTATACTTAAATAAGACTAAGATAGATAAAACATGACAAACAAATGCCTCTAAAATAATAACAAAATTAACAAATGTCTTTAAAATAATAACAAAATCAACAATAAAATAAGTTTTATACAATATCCAAACAATAACAACAAAATAGTAGCAACATAATAGTAAAATGGTAGCAAAATAGGGAGAAAACAATAACAAAATAATATTAAAAAATAAAAAAAGATTTTTTTTGTCTTTTAGTGAATTTGGGCCGTGCTCGAGCAAAAAATGTCTTGCCCGAGGCCCGAACCATTTTTAAAACGGGCCTTATTTTTTTCTAAGCCCATTTTAGTGCCTCTATTATTACCCAAACCCTCCCATATTTTGGGCGGGCCTTCGGGCCGGTCCTGGCTCGAGCAAAAAATGCCTTACTCGAGGCTCGACCCTTTTTTGAAACGGGCCTTATTTTTTTCTAAGCCTATTTTTTGGGCCTATATTTTTGCCCAAACCCTCCCACATTTCGGGTGGGCCTTCGAGCCGGGCCAAGTGGCTCAACCCATGAACAAGCCTATTAGAAACTAACCGGATTTTTAAATAAAACCAAAGAAACTAAATCGATTTTAATCGATATGGTATTGATTTTAATTATTAGTTGGGATTAGGTTTAAATAATATATTTGGGTATATATAATTTATTTTGGATTTGGGCTTAGGTATTATATTTGAGTATGGATTGGATTTAAATATATTAAAATAATAAATATTTTAAAGTGGGTTAATTCGAATAATTTAGTTTTGGTTTTTCAAAACTGAAAATGAACACACTAAACCAATTTACTCGAACTTTACAATTGACCTAAAATCACAACTAAATAAATGGATGTGACAAAATCGAGACCCACCGATGCAATTGATTTAATCTATTTGACCCCTAAATATTGGAGAATGGATGGCTCATCAAGTCAAAACCTAGATGTTGTTGATATTATCAACGTGCATCCTTTAGAACTTGAACAGATTGGTTTATATCCCTTGGAAAACAGCAATTTTCCTTTCATCTCACGCTCCCAAAATCTGAATCCATTCATTTCCACTGTAGCTTTCCATTTCCTGCGCACGAACTTAGTGAAGCTATTCTAGAACTATTACCCAACAACTTCATCTTCTTCTTCAACATCTCTCACAAGATCATCCCGAGCCTCTGAATTCACCATCGCCACCAGGTCTCTCCGTCCTTCCTAAGCGAGAGTATGAGTAGATCAATTAGCTGATCGGGGAACGAAGGTAAACAAGACCTCCCTAAACTTCTCTATTCATATTTTATGTCTTGAATATAGGCCCCGATTTCCGATCTATCCATAGAACCTGATTTAGCTTTCTTTGTCACAGTTAAGGAGTCACCTTCAACCACCACCTCTCCGAGACCCATCTCTACCCCCATGCAAGGGCTTCAGCGGTGAAAACAGACGGTACATACTCATTGAAAATGACCCATGTACATATTATTCTAGATTTGTTGTCTCTAATAACAAACCCCGAGTTCTTTACTGTGTTTTTGAATTTGGTTTCTATCTGTTGGTAATCCCCAATTTTTTATTTCCGTTACTTTCAAAGCACCGCCGGATTCGGCCAATAAGGTTGAAGCAGATGAAAAGTTGTTTGGTGTGCATGGGAATTGTAACCGACGGCTTCCTTAATAATACATCAGTTGGTTTAAGTAGGACTGAACTATCTTCCCCTCTCTCATCATCCTCATAGATTCCTTTCAAAAACTCAAAAGCCATAGCTACACTTAAAACGATTTGTTCATCATCATGCTTTTCAAGGAAAAAAACAATTTCAGATGTCTCAAGTTGGGCTAATATTTCAGATGATCTTTTCAGACTCTTTGCAACCTTGACTCGTTCCCCTCCACATCATAGTCGTATGACTGCAGTCTGTCGTTCTTGGCGAGCTTCCCTCGCAGATAAAAAAAACTTCTCTGCAGTTTGTTTAATGCTACAAGGCAACAGTGACAATCATTGTTTCTATAGCACATCGGAAGAAATCTTCGATGAGCTCGATTTACCGGACTTACGAGGATGGGATTGTTGGGGAAGTCCTTTTGGTTGGTTGGTAACTTCTGACTGGCATTGCGAAATTCGACTGTTTAATCCATTCTCAAGGGCTAGCTTTCCCCTTCCTAAAAATCACTCGCGTATGGAAAAACTAATATTATCTATAAATCCTGAAGAGCCGAACTCTAATTGTATAATTTTTGCAATTTATGTTGGTCATCGATACATTGGTTTTGCAAAGCCCGGTGATCTAGCATGGCGTACTCTGATTTACAATAATGATGATGATGACGACGACGTTGATGATGATGATAGTAATAGTGGGTTTTTTTAGGATGACGCCATTTATTTTAAGTGTAATTTCTATGGTTGTTTAAATAGTGGTGAGATTGTTTTATTTGAAGACTTAAATGGAGCTCATCCAAAATCTGTGAAATTTGCCTCACGGCCTCCAAGTTTTCCTGGTGGTCACACCTGTTATCTGTTTGATTTAGATGGAAATCTCTATATGACATGTCGTGATTGATAAGCTATAAAAATAATATATTTTAATCTCATTTTTATTGCGATTTTAGATGATTAATTATGTGAATTAGTGAATTTGATGTTTCTAATCTTTTAAATTCATGTATCTATATTTAGGAGAGCATTTGGGAGTGTAAGGAGCGAAAAACGAGCCAAAATCAGACAAATAGAGTTGTTAACAGGATCCACAAGGCTTGGGCATTTCCACACGGGCTGACTACGCTCACATGGGATGGTCGCACGCCTATGTGTCAGCCCGTGTCGATTTCGCAATTTGCTACTCAGTTACGCAGAAAAACTTAATTTTTAGGCTTTTTGAGCATTCTAAAATCTGTAAATATTAATTAGAAGAAGACTTAAGGGGACAATCAGAGAAGATCGAAGAAAACATTAGAAGAATGCCATCGGAATCAACTCGGAAGCGGATCTTCCTCAAGATCAAAGATCTCCGTTTAATTTCTTTTGAAGTTTTATTGAGTTTTTTTATTTTTTCATGTCTTGCGGTTATCCTAATTTTGAGATGCTTCTATTCAGGATTATGAACTAAATTTCTTAGATACCTAGGGAGGATGAAACCTATGATAAATTTTATTATTTAATTTATGTTTTTATGCGATAAATACTTGTATTCTTGTTCTCAATTATGAATGCTTATTTTGTGTTTTAATATTTTTGGGATATCAATTTATGTTTAATGTGCTTATTTCAGTGAAACAAAAGTCTCTATTTAAGAGTAGATCTAGTACAATTGAGTGGAGTTGCATACAATCCTAGAAATATGACGACATAAATTTATCATATTAGAGTTAAATCTAATAAGAGAATCTATAGATCGAGTTAATGCGACGATAGGGGTTTTAATTAGAAAAAGATTTTAATTAATCAACTTAGAGTCAGTTGTTCTTACTCTCGAAATATATATTAACATAATTTAAGGGTTTCATTGGATTAAGACACAAGTAAATAAATTGTTAAATTCAAATTCAGTATAATAGGTGAAGTATAGGTGGATTTTTTCTTGGGTATTATCTTTCTTATTGGTTATCTTTGATTATTTTCTTATTCATTCTCTGTTGCATTCTTAGTTAAATTAAATTAGCAAATTTAGATTAAAAATAATCACTTCAATTTGTTGGCTAAATAATAGAAAAACGGTAATTACTAGTATTTTTAGTCCTCGTGGATACGATATTCCTACTCACCATAACTATACTATTGTTTGATAGGTACGCTTGTCTTAGTCCTGTTTATAGTTAATTTAGTAACCATCAGCGATCCATTTGTTGACGATGACGATGAAGATGATGATAAAGAATACATTGGTTATAGAATTAAATTTGTGATTTTCAAACTAGACATGGACACTAAGAGCTGGGAGAAGATTTATTCATTGGGGGGATAGGTCTTTGTTCTTGGGAAATTGTTGCACTTTCACTGTTGCCGCCGCTGATTACCCTGGTTCCAAGCCTAGTTGCATTTACTACACCGATGAATTATCTGATGTCGAAGTCAACGGCATCTATGATGTAGAAAAATATTTAGACAAAGATATAGGTTTGGGATCTTTAGTGCAGC
The DNA here is from genome assembly GCA_025503065.1 of Gossypium bickii. NCBI lineage: Eukaryota > Viridiplantae > Streptophyta > Magnoliopsida > Malvales > Malvaceae > Gossypium > Gossypium bickii. The sequence continues at coordinate 131,758,227 of CP106713.1, forward strand.
CTTTCCCCAAGTTAGAACTAATGGAAGATTTCCTCCCTCCGCTGTGTTGGATCATTCCATACCCTCTTTAAGATAGAGACATATTGATTTAGTTTTAAATTTTCTTTTAATTTCCCTACTTTTTTAACTTATTTTAGTTTGTGTGAACTGTGAAATGCTGCATAATGAGATAATTAGCTTCTTAAATTAATCATTTTACTCACTTCTTACACTTAAATTTTAGCCGATTTTTCTACATGAAAAAAATATTGAGAATCAATTATTCCAAAGCTTTTATGATCTCGAAATTTTTTAACTGTTTTAGAAGAAGTTTTCAAATATATACGGTCTCAAATTAAGTATCAAATTGACATGCCACGATCAAATTGGCTGAAGATCATATTGGGAATGAGTTGTTATCCGATACAGACTTCTAACAATCGAGGAAAAGCTATATTGAAGGAAGCGACTGAAGCATGGGCTCTCGATAAAAAAACTGGGCTTGCAAGCTATAATGTAGAAGATGATCTTATTATTTATGAATTAATCTCCCTATATACATATATAAACGATACAAAACCAATACCATTCACCATAGAATCCACACTCTTAAACAATTCTGCATATTTCCATGGCCTAATCCCGGGATTCGAGCACCAAGAAATCGCAAGGAATCAGACTCAATAACAAGATGTTTACATCCAACCCCATCAAAATTTGTGAAAATCTCTAAGTTCAAATAAACTCAACTTGCAACAACTATGAGAATGTGAATTTGAGCGCATTTAAATACATTTTTCGCCTATTTAAAAGATGGAGGAAAGATTATTAATAGTAATAAGCATTGCATAAAAAAAATTGACATTTACATGCATTTACAGCTAATAAAGGGTTAAAACAAGATGATTCTCTTTCATCATATGTCAAAATGAAATGTTCTATCTATTAAAAAAACAAATAAATTTGCTGTTGTCCAATACTGGGCTGATATTGAAAGTGATGTTCTTTATTTTCCGGAGATAGGAGGGTCGAAATATTGGGGAATTCCTTTTGGTTGGTTGGTAACATGTGGCTTTGATCTTGAAATTCGATTTTCAAATTAGACATGCACACTAGGTATTGGGAGAAGAATTTTTCGTTGGGTGATAGTCTTTGTTCTTGGGAAATTGTTGCACTTTCAACGTTGCTGCTGATGATTATCCTGGTTGCAGGCCTAATTGGATTTACTTCTTGGATGACACTTTTTCGTGCTCAGATGTGGGCATTGCTAGACTTAAAACGATTTGTTCATCATCATGCTTTCCAAGAAAAAAACAAATCGTTTTCTTGAAAACTCATAAGCCATTGCTAGACTTAAAACGATTTGTTCATCATCATGCTTTCCAAGAAAAAAACAATTGCAGATGTCTCAAGCTGGGCTAATATGTTGGAGGATCTTTTGACACACATTGCACGCTTGACTCATTCCCCTCGACATCATATTCGTATGACCACAGTCTGTCGTTCTTGGCGAGCTTCCCTCGCGGATCAAAAAATCAACTTCCCTGCAGTTTGTTTAATGCTACGAGAGGGTGGCAACTGTGACAATTATAATCTCTACAGTATATCGGAAGAAATCTTCGATGAGCTCGATTTACCGGAGTTACGAGGAAGGAGATATTGGGGAAGTTCTTTTGGTTGGTTGGTATCACATGGCCTCAATTGCGAAATTCGACTGTTTAATCCATTCTCAAGAGCTAGCTTTCCCCTTCCTAAAAATTACTCGCTTATAGAAAAATTAATATTATCTATAAATCTCGGAGAGCCGAACTCTAATTGTATAGTTTTTGCAATTTATTGGGGTTTTCTCGATCGTCGATACATTGCTTTTGCAAAGCCCGGTGATCTAGCATGGCGTACTCTGATTACGACGGCGATGATGATGATGATGGTTTTAAGTTCTTAATTGATGACGCCATTTATTTCAAGGGTAATTTCTATGGTTGTTTAAATAGTGGTGAGATTGTTTTATTTGAAGACTTAAATGGAGCTCATCCAAAAGCCGTGGAATTTGCCCCACGGCCTCCAAATTTTCATGGTGGTCGCACCTGTTATCTATTTGCTTTAGGTGAAAATCTCTGTATGACATGTCGCAATCCATGTGATGACGATGACGATTATGAATACAATGGTTATACGATTTTCAAACTAGACATGGACACTAAGAGTTGGGAGAAGATTTATTCATTGGGGGATAGGTCTTTGTTCTTGGGAAATTGTTGCACTTTCACTGTTGCCGCCGCTGATTACCCTGGTTGCAAGCCTAATTGCATTTACTCCACGGAGGAATCTATTCACGTCGAAAGCATAGGCATCTATGAAGTAGAAAAAAATAGGGACAAAGATATAGGTTTGGAGCCTCTCCCCATGTCAAAACAAGTAGAACATCTCCTCCCTTCTTTATCTCCTCCAGTTTGGATCATTCCATACCCTCTTTAAGATGGAGACATATTGATTTATTTAAGGTTATTTTTTTATTGTAATGAAATTCGAATTTCGATTTAATTGAAAAAAAATCGGATGAATAGATTGAAGATGTTGATAAGAATTATGTCTTTCTTTCTTGAATTATGTTATTAGTCCCTGTACTATCCATAAATTGTAGATTTAATCTCAATACTTTAATTTGATCATTTTTAATATTTAATTTTTGAAATTTAAAATTTTAATCCTAACTAAATGGTAGCTATTTTCACATATTACTTTCAAATTTTGGTGCTGCAAAGATATTACGGCATATGTAATACAATGTTATTTTACTATTTCCACATATTACTCACAAAAAACTAATTAATGGATTAATGATTGTTGTTTGCATCAATATTGAAATTTTATAATTCAAAAATATAGCGACCTATAATGATCAATTCGGAGAACATAGGTTAAATCTACAAGTTTTGACATATTCCTTTTGTTAGGTCAGGACTAAAATTTCAAATTCCAAAAAGTATATGGACTAAAATTGACCAATTCGAAAAGTACAGAGACTAAATTTGATCAATAAAAGTATAAGGATTAAATCCACAACTTATGCAAAGTAAAATGACTAATAAAACATTTTCAATTATCACATTTTACTACTTTCAAAATCTTATATGATAAATATATTATTACATGTATATAATGTCATATCAACTTATATTTCCACATAATACTCTCAATCATTTTAGTTAATGAATTTAACCATTACTATTTGACCCATAATTAAAATTTCAAAATTCGGGAAAATATAAAGACTAAATCTACAACTTACCATAGTTTGGGACTAATAGCAGAATTATCCTAATAGATTAAATTTAGTCTCAAAGACCTTTGAATCCAAACTCTCTCTATACTCAATTTCAGAACCAAGTTTCGACGACCCTTGTTATATGAACTCGATGATTATGATTAGGGGTGATATCAGTTCAGTTTTTTTTGAACTGGACTAGGGTATTCAAGTTTTCCATTTTCCGAACCAATAGACATTAGAAATCGATTATTATCGAACCGTTCTAAATTGGTTCAGTTCGGGTTTTAGCCTTTTAGGTTTCTATATTATTTTTGAACTGTTGGACTTTATTTAGATAAAATTGTCTTTGAATTTGGACTTTTTAAACTTTAATTAGATAAAATTATCTTTGTTTTATGTTTCTTTGACACTGTTTGACAATTCTAATTTTTTCCAATTATATATAAAATCTCAAGTAACATATTAATATAAAAAATAATTTGTGAAATCTATAATTATAAATGTTTATTATAAATCTAACTAAACATTGTTTTAATCACTCTTAATCTTTACTGGACATGAGCAAATGTTAATAACTCTTATGCTATGCAGAACTATTGTAATACATACGTGATAAATAAATTTTTTCTTCATATTATTACACTAGCAGGAATCAAACGAGGCATAATGTTTAATGACAACAAAAAATCACCCAACTTAGAAATGTTAATAACGATAATCAAAATTTTAGAAATTTTAACAACAATAATAATAGAAAAAAGAACAGAGTATGTAATAAATAAAAAAGATATGAACACTTGAATTTTTGAAAGTTTTAACAATAATAATACATAAGCAATGAATTCGTGAGAAGTTGATAGTGGAATTAAACTTAGGGTTTATGTTTTATTTTTATTGAATTATGAAATCTGTAAAAGTATAATAAAAGTTATATTTAGAAATTAAAAGTAATGAGTTTAATATTAGGTTTTACATGAGTTTATACATATTTTGAAATTTTTAAATGTTTTTTTTTTTTGGACTTTTTAATGTCCAACGAATAAACCAAAACTGAACTGAATTGATGTGGTTCAATGACATTATCTAACCAAAACTAAATTGAACTACAAAAAAACTCGAACTGAACCGAATTGCTGATTCGACTTGATCTCTCGAGTTAATCAGTTTTTTTGCTCAGCCCTATGTTGCTCAATTTTGATGTATGGAATATATCTCCATGTTCAACTGAAATATGAGATATCTTGATGCTCCTTAATTCTAATACATGAGATATTTGTTTTTGTTGTCCCACAACTAATATATGAGGTATTTCGATGCTTCACTTTGGAAATAAGAGATGACTTGGTGCTTCACTAGAAGCTCCTCCCGTGCTATATTCCTTCTTGTAAAAAAGTACCCTTAAATATGAATTTTTGGTGAGGGTGAGCAATGATCGGTTTGACTGGTTCAGTTAAAAAAATTTGAAATTCGAAAATCGACTTAATCGATTTTATTTTTTTAGAAACCTGTAATAGCCCAAATTTCAGTGATGTCAAAATTAATGGTTCGAGATCACCAAATCTGACAAATGAACTTGTAGGCTATATTATTTAATATTTACGAGCCAAATGTAGCTTTTAAAATATTTTTAAAATAGTAAATTATGTTTTATAAAGATTTATTTGGTCAGGAAATCGAGAAAAAGAGGTATCGAGATCTCGGTGTTATAAACTGAGTCATAAATATTTTTATGAATGTTTACGGAATGTCAATAAGGTAGTATTAAAATTCCGTTAGAAAATTTTAACGTTTGGATATGCAATTAAATGAAAAAGACTAAATAGTTTCATTATAGATTAAAGAAAGTATAAAGGACCAAAATGGCAATTAAGCCATTTTGTTTAGTTGAGGCGGTTTATTGTGAAGAAAATCTGAGATTTTTTATGTTTAATATATATTATTATATTATATTATTATATTATTATATTATATTATTACATATAAAAAAAAAAAGGAGATAGAATAGAAACAGAAACCCAAAACGAAGCAGAGAGCAGGGGAAGGAAAGAAAGAAGAAGAGAAGAGAAAGAAGAAAAGGAGCAAAATTGGAAAATTTACAAATTAGCTAAATAAAAAGGGGATCAAATTAGAATATCTAGATTTCTCTTAATTTCTCTTCATTTTCTTCAGCTGAAAAACAGCCATGGGACAGAGCTTCAAGCTGGTTTTCATACTCAAGCTTCATGTAAGTTTAATTCTTGCTTTCTCCTTGAAATTTCTATGTTTTTGGACTTTTACAATTGGATCCAACTTGCTATGTCATTAGTTTTTGATTCTATAGCTAATTTTTAAAGTTGATGTGGATTATTACTGGAAGAATATGATGAATAAATATTGATTTGGAGTTTTTAATTTTGTTATATGATGATATTATCAAGTGAAATTGATGAAAATTGGTTTTAGGACCTAATTGTGAAATAGCTGAAATTATGGCCTAGTGTTAAAATTCTGATTTCAAAGGTTATGAAGTAGTTTAAAATGATAGAGAAAAGTATTAAATGAGAAAATTAACTCAATTGAGGGGTTAATTCAGCAAGGACTGAATTGTATGAATTGTGGAATTAGGGACAAAATAGAAATCAACATGTTACACTAAAGCAGTTTTGGACAACAGCAGTTGTCTAACTTTGAAAAATCACCAAAAATTGTAGAAATTGAATTAAAAGTTGAGATAGATATGGAATTAAAGCTTGTTGAGTCTATTTTCATATAAAAGAAACATAGCAAGCAAAGGAAGTCTACATTTTGAGATATTTAAAGTTTTTCAAGACTAGTTTAGAATAACTTCGTGATCCCCTATTCTTACTTTAAAAATTCACTAAAAATTGTACAAAAAGAATTATGAGTTATAATTTATATGTTTAGAACCATGAATGAGTCTATTTTTAATAGAAATAAATGTGAACATCATCTGAATCTTGTATGAAGAGATAATTAATTTTTAGTGAAGAAGGGTCAGAACTTCCAGACAGCAGAACAGGGGTGACTTTGATGAATAAACTGTACTAATTGGCCACACCAAAAATTCTGGAAAAATTATGGTAAGAAGATATGTGAGTCTAGTTTCAAATAAAATTAACGGATCTTAATTTGGAGTTCTGTAGCTCAAGATAAAAATAATTTAGTGACTATGACACGGATGGACAGCTTGAATATTCACATGAGTAAATAGTGAAAATTATAGAAAATGTTACTTACAAGTGTGTTGTTTATACTATGGATGTGGATGGAGAGGAGGAGGAGGGAAAATAATATATGAATGACTTGTGTATAAATTGATTACATGCTCGATTATAATTGATATAATGTTTTATTTAGAATATTTATTATGAAATTATGATTATCGTTATAATACAAAAATTGAAGTTGTGAGTTTATATGGCTAAATTTTAGTGATCATTTGTTAATTTTATGAATTTTATTATGTGTTATTTCATATGTATTGATGATCAAATTGAGCATTTCAGTTCAGTGACAACATGAATTGACGGAAAATACAATGGTTGAACCATGGCAACAAGTGATAAGTGATAGCTTCGCTATACTTATCCGATCAAGGGACAAGTGAAAGTGAAAAGTGGTAGCTCCGGCTACCTAATCAGTGAAAAGTGGTAGCTCTCGCGCTGCGATCGATGAAAAGTGGTAGCTCCCGCTGCGATCGATGAAAAGTGGTAGTTTCGGCTACGATCGGTGAAAAGTGGTAGCTCCGGCTGCACCGATCAAGTGAAAAGTGGTAGCTCCGCTACCGATCGATGAAAAGTGGTAGCTCGGCTGCGATCAATGAAAAGTGGTAGCTCTAGCTACGATCGATGAAAAGTGGTAGCTCCGGCTACCGATCGATGAAAAGTGGTAGCTCTAGCTACGATCGATCGATGAAAAGTGGTAGTTTTGGCTACCTGATCAGTGAAAAGTGGTAGCCTCGGCTACCTGATCAGTGAATAGTGGTAGCTTCGGCTACAAGTGACAAGGGATTTCCGTGTAAGACCATATCTGGGATATGGCATCAGTGATTATCAGTGACATTCAAGGCATACCGGTGCAGAACAATTTCATAAGACGTTCACTAAATTGACGAAGTTGGTAAGTGTTATATAGAATTATGTGATATAAGGAAATATGAGTTGTTACATGTATTTGTCAAAAATACGAGGAAATGATGGTAAATGATACATGGAAATATGAGACTATAATATATAAAAACATGGAATGTGTTGATAAATGTGTTCATTCATAATTATAGAATTTTTGCATCTCAAGTGCACTATATGTATAAAGATGATGTTTCAAATGATTGTATAAGTAAAACTCAAATATGAAGTAGTTTGAAACCAAGACAAATTGTTAAAAAAAAATGTATATGAAAAACAGAGGTGCGATTGTTATAAGCTATATGAATACATAGGATGAAAAAGTACAAGTACAAGAGAAATTTAATGAGAATTGAGCCCATATACGTTTCTTGTTATTTATATGAAGTGTCGACTAACAAATCGTATTAAGTATAAGGCTCGATGAATATCTTAAATTAGTTTTTATATGTATTAAATGTGGTGAAGAATAAGGATCAAATGAGTGAGAAATATGGCTTGAAAAATAGCATAATTTGTGAAAATTAACTTTACCACACGGCCAAGCAACACGGGCGTGTACTAAGGCCGTGTGACCCAAGTTTCTCCACAGATGCAAGTCAGAGAGTTATACGCCCTAGAGGCTTGGCCATGTGAGCCACACGGGCGTGGGAACCTTGTAAATGAGATAAACTTAAGGATTTTGCGAAAAATTCTATACGATTTTGATTTAGTCCTGACCCAATCCCAATGCATGATTTGAACTTTAAGGGTCTGATAAAGGAAACTTTTATAATAAATTTTAATATTTAAGCGATAAATGGTTTAAATAATCTGTAAGTGTTTCGTACTCTTCGGTAATGCCTCATACTCTGTTCTGGCGTCGAACACGGGTAAGGGGTGTTACAAAACCAACCAACTTTATAAATAAAACCTAAGAAATCAAATCAATTTTAATCCATCAAATAATCTGCATTACCATGTTTTGATGGTATTGAGTTTAATTATTAGTTGAGTTTCAATTTAGATAATATATTTGGGTTTATTTAATTTGTTTTGGGTTTCGCTTAAGTAATATAATTGAATATGAATTGAATTTAAATATATTTTAAAGCCGATTACTTTGATTTTGTTTTTTCAAAACCAAAAATGAATCAATTAAACCATTTTACTCAATTTTTAAAGTTGATTTAAAAGTGCAACTAAATAAATCGATCAGATAAAATTGAAACCCACTGGTGCGATTGGTTTAATCGATCAGATAAAAATTTAAAATGATTAAAAATAAAATAAAATATAAAAATATTATATAGTTTGGGCCGGGCCGAGTTGGGCCCGGGCCAAAAAAATCTTGCCAGAAGCCCCCTCATTTTTTAAGCGGGCATCGTTTTTTGTCCAAACCCATTTTTTAGCTTATATTTTTGTCCAAAACCTCCCATTTTTTCGGCGGGCCTATCCGCTCTAATTTAAATGGAAGCAATTTTTTATTTATTATTATATAAATTTATTTAATAAAAGCTTTTTAATAGAATTCGAGTTTTAATTGTTTTGGGGGCATGAGAATTTTTTGAGAAGGGGTAGATGTAGGGCAAAATACCTAAATATACCAAAAAAAAAAAACTTTATTTACGGAAAAGGGCCGGTTTTTTTAAAATTTACGAAAAATGACCATTTCCTCACAAAACGCGTCCACGTCAGCGCGTTTTGTAACAACCCGATTTTGGGCTTAGTCGGAACAGTGGTTTCGGGACCACAATTCGACATTGAAAATTTTACTTTATTATTATTTTAATATTTACAACACGATATTAGAGTTGTGTGAAATTTTCGTAAGGAAGTTTTATCGTTTAAGTGGTTAATTCGGTAAAAAGGATTAAATTGCGTAAAGCGTAAAAGTTGGGTTCTATAAGTGAAAAGTGCCAAATAGCTATAGAACAATAAAGGAAAGGTCCTTATATGATAATTAATCCAATTGTAAGTTAGTGGCTGATATTTGGTTTGGCATTTGTGTAAATTTGATTATTTTTAAAGGTTAATTTAGTAAAAAGGCAAATAATGATAATAAAATATAATAAAACCAAATTTTATCTTTCTATTCATCATCTTCCACCGAAAATGAGAAAGATAAACAGCCATGAAAGCTTCAAGCATTCGGCCAAGCTTCTTAGCTTATGGGTAAGCTCGTTTTTGTTCAGTTTTTAATAATTTTTACGTTTTTGAGATCGTTGCTAAGTTATCTACAAAACCCATGCTTGAATTTTTGATTTTGGTGGATATTTTGAATTATGCCATTGTTGAAAGCTTGGGTATTTTGATATTTGATGGTAGATTAAGCATGTCTATGAGTAGAGGGACGATGTTTGCTAAATGATTTTCGGTGAAAATGAGTAAAATGAGTTAATCGGTAAAAGTTGTTATTGTTCATAAGTATGTGTTATAGTAAGAATTTGAAGTTGCTATAGAAGGGAAAAATGTCCAGCATGTCATAAAACATAAGAAAAAGGAATAAAGTTTAATTTTCGAGCCTAGGGGCAAAATCGTAATTATGCAAAAGTTTAGGGGCAAAATTGTAATTTTGCCAAAGTTTGAGTTAGGGACTGTTTTGAGTAGTATATTAATAAAATAGGTGAAATGTGATGTTTTAGATCCCAAAAATGAGATTTGGATATAGAAGCTGGAGGAAAATCGAAAATCGAGAAAGTTGGTAAAATGGTCGTTTTGGCATTCGAGGTAAGTTAAGTATGTTAATAAGCATTAAATTTAATATGTTTAAATGTTTAATTGATACCATGTGTTATTTTGTATGTATTTATTGGATCATGAATATTTATTATGAAATTATGATTATCGTTATAATACAAAAATTGAAGTTGTGAGCTTATATGGCTAAATTTTAGTGATCATTTGTTAATTTTATGAATTTTATTATGTGTTATTTCATATCTATTGATGATCAAATTGAGCATTTCAGTTCAGTGACAACATGAATTGACGGAAAATACAATGGTTGAACCATGGCAACAAGTGATAAATGATAGCTTCGCTACACTTATCGATCAAGGACAAGTGGAAGTGAAAAGTGGTAGCTCAAGCTGCGATCAAGTGAAAAGTGGTAGCTCCGGCTACCTGATCAGCTAAAAATGGTAGTTTTGGCTACCTGATCAGTGAAAAGTGGTAGCCTCGGCTACCTGATCAGTGAAAAGTGGTAGCTCTAGCTACCTGATCAGTGAAAAGTGGTAGTTTCGGCTACCTGATCAGTGAAAAGTGGTAGCTCCGGCTACCTGATCAGTGAAAAGTGGTAGTTTTGGCTACCTGATCAGTGAAAAGTGGTAGCCTCGGCTACCTGATCAATGAATAGTGGTAGCTTCGGCTACAAGTGACAAGTGATTTCCGAGTAAAACCATATCTGGGATATGGCATTAGGGATTATCAGTGACATTCAAGGCATACCGGTGCAGAACAATTTCGTAAGACGTTCACTAAATTGACGAAGTTGGTAAGTACTATATAGAATGATGTGATATAAGGAAATATGAGTTGTTACATGTTACGTATATCCGGTATGTTCTATAAAGTCTACTTTGGGCTAAGAATGTGAAATAAGAACAAAGTGAATCACCGATGTGTTAAGGTAAGTTTTATACCTTATAAAAGATAAGTTAAATTTATTTAAAGCAATGCATATAGTTGAAGAGAAACTACATGTGATGGTGTGATGACTAAGTGTAATTGAAAACGATCATGTTATGAATAAGTGCAAGTATGAATGTGACCAATTGAGAAATGTGGCAAATATGCGTTATGAACAATATGTTCAATATGTAATCGGAAATTTGAAAGATTTGTATAAGCACGTGATGAACACAACTAAAATAAAAGAGAGCAAAAGTTTACAATAGAGCTGCTTTGGACAGCAACAGCTACGTGAATTTGAAAAATCACCAAAAATAGAAGAAATGGAATTAGAAAGTGAAGGAGATATGAATTGAAATCTCTTTGAGTCTATTTTCATATGAAAGAAATATAGTAAGCAAAAGAAATGGAATTAATGAGATATTTAAATTTTAGTGAAACTGGTTCTGAATGAATTCGTGATCCCCTGTTCTGTCTTTGAAAAATTATTAAAAATTGTATAAAAATAATTATGGGATATGGTTTATATGAATGGAATCCTGAATGAGTCTATTTTCAAATGAAATAAATAATAAGGTCATATGAATTCTTTACAAAGAGTAATTTGATTCGTAGTGAAGAGAGGTCAGAACAGTCAAATAGCAAAATGGGGGAAAATTTAAGAATAATCTGGTATTGATTGGCCATACCAAAAATTCTGGAAAAATTATAGTGCAAATATATATGAGTCTAGTTTCAAGGAAAATTAACGGATCTTAAATTGGAGTTCCGTAGCTTCAGATATAAATGATTTAGTGACAATGACTCAAGTAGACAGCTTAAGATAAACATGAGAAAATGGTGGAACTATGTGTAATTATGATTGCATTATCTTGAGAACTTGTTGTGAGGATTTGTCATGTTGAGGCCTTCATAAAGCTACAAATAAGTTGGGAAAGTAAGAACTTAGCATTATTTATGCAAGTTATAACGGCTTAGTAGTAAGCTAAATTCATTGCTAATGCTTATTATTTTTACATGTGAACTTACTAAGCTTTATAAGCTTACCCCTTTTCTTTCCCATGTTACGAGTCCTATTAAAAAAAGCTCGGGTTGGAGGTCGTGGAGATCGCTTCACACTATCAAGTTATCTATGGGTATCTTTATTTATAAATGATTTAAGTTATGGCATGTATAGGGACTTAACTAAGTCATTTTGTAAATGTGTTAAGTAATTTGACCAAATGTATTGTTAAATGCAGTAATGCCTCGTATTTTCGGTCCCGGCATAGGATGTGGGTAAGGGTGTTACATTTATTGGTATCGAGCTATGGTTTAGTCGATTCTCGGACTACAGTAGTGAGTGCGAGAGAGTCTAGCTATACATGCCATAATGAACTGTGATAGTGTGACGACTTCCAACCACGATGTAAACTATTTTATTAGACAGATCGTACTTCAACCGAACTAAATTTGATAGTGCAAACAATATGTTTATGATGAGTTGAGACTCGTAAAAAGTAAGAGTAATAGTTTATGATGTTTATGTGATGATGAATAAATTGTGGATAAAAAAAAATATTCTTCTGAAATATGAAAATATGAGACGAAATGAAAGTTTACACTATGATAAGTGTTCATGTTGATTTGCATTTGTATGATGCTATGAGTATAACTTGTGAAATTAAGTGAATGTTATGAGTATTTTACATGCAGCTCCATGTTACGAGATTTTGTCATTTTGTTTCCTTAATAAATTATTGTTCAAAGTATCAACCATGAGATATCGATTGGAAATGTTCTATTGATGAAAATGGTTTCTTATTATTATTAAAATGCTTAGAATGATTATAATTTTTGACTTGATGGTGAGAGTTCTTTGATACAGTTACCAGAGGTATAAAAATTGTGCCTTAGTATTGGTTGTTATGGAAATTTGTGTTTAAATTTTTTTCCGATGATCGAGATGTATTGTTTTCAGCTGAGGCATTATCTACTAAAGTAATTGAGAAGTTAGTCTTATTATGGCAGCATGTGAATATGTCATTATTGGTGGGCTGTGTGCGATACGACAGTATTTATTATTATTTGTAGGCTGTGTGCGATACCACCGTATTTATTATTACGGTTGGGCCGTGTTCAAAACCACTGTGTATTCGATATTATTCTAAAGTGCTCATCGGGAAACTTTGACAAAGTGAAAATTTCGTGTGACTATGTGATGACAAATGCAGAGTATAAGTGCATGTAAATGTGAGCAATGTTTATGATATGCATTTGGAATGTGGTAAGACTTGAAATGAGTAAGTTTATATGTAAATGATACGTCCTTTTTACTTATGTTTTTACATATTAATGTATCATATGAAAGATGAGTGAATATTATTGATATTTATTAAAATGATGGAAAGTGAGGAAATTTCCAGATGAATCTTTGAAGGAGACAAAGGATACGGATGAATACCGTGAATATGTGTTAAATGACCTAAAATAACTTCAGTGCTGTGATGAAATTTTATGAAAATCATCCGGGTTTCGCAATGTTATAGTTAAGGAAAAAGTTAATATTGACTAATCGACTCGTTAGGGTTCTTATCATATGAGAATGCTAGTTAATTTCGATGATAGATGAAAGCGGTGTTAATATGTTTGGGTCGTGATCGGTTTACTCTATCTTTTACGGTATTCTATTAAAATGAATTGATAAAAAGAAACATAACATTCATATGATGTTGAAATTCGCCTCCATCGATTGTTATTCGTGAAATGTGTATATGAAAACTATGTTGCTTCATTATCATTCGATTGCTTATAAGTATTATTTTTCTTACGAAATTTTCTCGAGAATTAGTCGAAGTCGGTATTATTTCTCTTATGAGCTATATTCTCGGACTTCTAATACGGTATCAAATCTTGGATCTCCTTATCTCGCATTTCTTATTGACTTTATTTTATGAACTGTGCAAGAGATATTCCTTTATCGAAGTAATCATACTTATGTGAGTATGAAATCTAGTTTGATAGTGAACATACAATGTTATTATTGTTAGATGTGTAAAGACTAAAAGTATTGTTTATCGATGTGACTGAGAAGTTAGCCTTGAAATGGCACTACAATTTTAATTGTCAGAGAGATGCAATTCCAATGTGGTTCAGTATTTTGAGAGGTAACAGTAAAATCAATTTTATTAGATGTGATCTATCTTTAGATTTCGGAAAAGAAATCAGCATTGATAAAAGAGTAAACAATGAAGGATCAAGTTGGAATCTGCACTATGATTGTTATTTCTGAGTAATTTTATATATCTCAATGAGTTAAAACGAGATTGTTATATATCATTGAAACTGTATAGTTGATCTAAGGATCATTGATTCATAACCGGAAAGAATTGTAATAGGATACATGCTTGAGTTATCATGGCAACCGGATGAAAATAGTTCCTTTAGAATGGTACTGTGAAACAGCCAAGACTAATTCAATTATTTAGTCTGGATAGTTTAATGGTTTGAAGTGTATCTTGATACAAGAACGTGAAAATGGTAGCTTATGCTTGCACTTAGTTAATACTGCATGAAAAGAATCTTATGATGTGAATTAGACAGTGATTATTATTCAAAAATAATGATGCTTATTCCATTATTTATTTGTTGTTCGAGACAGAGTTTGTGTACCAAGAAATCAATTATAAATTATCAAAAATTGCGTACAGAATCGAAAGGTAAGAGTATTGAACTTAGATGAGTGTCAAGTGCTTACAAAGTATTTCATTAACAAAGAATTTTCATCCGGATAAGTAAAGATAGGTGAGTTGTGGTTCATCAAGAGTATGAGATTATTGATAGAATAAGGCCAATTGCTTATTATTGGGATTTTCAATGTCGAATTTAAGAAGATCGATAATATGATTTTTATGTTCATGATAAGAGAGTATAGTTCGAATCTTAGTTTAAGAAGTAAGATGTTGAAGATGCCGAGACTATATGAGAAGCTGAAAGTGACTTGTGAAATTAAACCTAAATCCATTAATCGGTGAGATTTTCGAGGACGAAAATCCCTAAGGGGGAGAGTTGTAACAACCCGATTTTGGGCTTAGTCGAACAGTGGTTTCGGGACCACAATTCGACATTGAAAATTTTACTTTATTATTATTTTAATATTTACAACACGATATTAGAGTTGTGTGAAATTTTCGTAAGGGAAGTTTTATCGTTTAAGTGGTTAATTCGGTAAAAGGATTAAATTAAGTAAAGCGTAAAAGTTGGGTTCTATAAGTGAAAAGTGCCAAATAGCTATAGAACAATAAAGGAAAGGTCCTTATATGATAATTAATCCAATTGTAAGTTAGTGGCTGATATTTGGTTTGGCATTTGTGTAAATTTGATTATTTTTAAAGGTTAATTTAGTAAAAAGGCAAATAATGATAATAAAATATAATAAAACCAAATTTTATCTTTCTATTCATCATCTTCCACGAAAATGAGAAAGATAAACAGCCATGAAAGCTTCAAGCATTCGGCCAAGCTTCTTAGCTTATGGGTAAGCTCGTTTTTGTTCGGTTTTAATAATTTTTACGTTTTTGAGATCGTTGCTAAGTTATCTACAAAACCCATGCTTGAATTTTTGATTTTGGTGGATATTTTGAATTATGCCATTGTTGAAAGCTTGGGTATTTTGATATTTGATGGTAGATTAAGCATGTCTATGAGTAGAGGGACGATGTTTGCTAAATGATTTTCGGTGAAAATGAGTAAAATGAGTTAATCGGTAAAAGTTGTTATTGTTCATAAGTATGTGTTATAGTAAGAATTTGAAGTTGCTATAGAAGGGAAAAATGTCCAGCATGTCATAAAACATAAGAAAAAGGAATAAAGTTTAATTTTCGAGCCTAGGGGCAAAATCGTAATTATGCAAAAGTTTAGGGGCAAAATTGTAATTTTGCCAAAGTTTGAGTTAGGGACTGTTTTGAGTAGTATATTAATAAAATAGGTGAAATGTGATGTTTTAGATCCCAAAAATGAGATTTGGATATAGAATCGAGGAAAATCGAAAATCGAGAAAGTTGGTAAAATGGTCGTTTTGGCATTCGAGGTAAGTTCGTATGTTAATAAGCATTAAATTTAATATGTTTAAAAGTTTAATTGATACCATGTGTTATTTTGTATGTATTTATTGGATCATGAATATTTATTATGAAATTATGATTATCGTTATAATACAAAAATTGAAGTTGTGAGCTTATATGGCTAAATTTTAGTGATCATTTGTTAATTTTATGAATTTTATTATGTGTTATTTCATATCTATTGATGATCAAATTGAGCATTTCAGTTCAGTGACAACATGAATTGACGGAAAATACAATGGTTGAACCATGGCAACAAGTGATAAATGATAGCTTCGGCTACACTTATCTGATCAAGGACAAGTGGAAGTGAAAAGTGGTAGCTCCGGCTACCTGATCAGAGAAAAGTGGTAGCTCCGGCTACCTGATCAAGTGAAAAGTGGTAGCTCCGGCTACCTGATCAGCTAAAAATGGTAGTTTTGGCTACCTGATCAGTGAAAAGTGGTAGCCTCGGCTACCTGATCAGTGAAAAGTGGTAGCTCTAGCTACCTGATCAGTGAAAAGTGGTAGTTTCGGCTACCTGATCAGTGAAAAGTGGTAGCTCCGGCTACCTGATCAGTGAAAAGTGGTAGTTTTGGCTACCTGATCAGTGAAAAGTGGTAGCCTCGGCTACCTGATCAATGAATAGTGGTAGCTTCGGCTACAAGTGACAAGTGATTTCCGAGTAAAACCATATCTGGGATATGGCATTAGGGATTATCAGTGACATTCAAGGCATACCGGTGCAGAACAATTTCGTAAGACGTTCACTAAATTGACGAAGTTGGTAAGTACTATATAGAATGATGTGATATAAGGAAATATGAGTTGTTACATGTTCCTCAGATATATCAGGTATGTTCTATAAAGTCTACTTTGGGCTAAGAATGTGAAATAAGAACAAAGTGAATCACTGATGTGTTAAGGTAAGTTTTATACCTTATAAAAGATAAGTTAAATTTATTTAAAGCAATGCATAGTTGAAGAGAAACTACATGTGATGGTGTGATGACTAAGTGTAATTGAAAACGATCATGTTATGAATAAGTGCAAGTATGAATGTGACCAATTGAGAAATGTGGCAAATGTGCGTATGAACAATATGTTCAATATGTAATCGGAAATTTGAAAGATTTGTATAAGCACGTGATGAACACAACTAAAATAAAAGAGAGCAAAAGTTTACAATAGAGCTGCTTTGGACAGCAACAGCTACGTGAATTTGAAAAATCACCAAAAATAGAAGAAATGGAATTAGAAAGTGAAGGAGATATGAATTGAAATCTCTTTGAGTCTATTTTCATATGAAAGAAATATAGTAAGCAAAAGAAATGGAATTAATGAGATATTTAAATTTTAGTGAAACTGGTTCTGAATGAATTCGTGATCCCCTGTTCTGTCTTTGAAAAATTATTAAAAATTGTATAAAAATAATTATGGGATATGGTTTATATGAATGGAATCCTGAATGAGTCTATTTTCAAATGAAATAAATAATAAGGTCATATGAATTCTTTACAAAGAGTAATTTGATTCGTAGTGAAGAGAGGTCAGAACAGTCAAACAGCGAAATGGGGGAAAATTTAAGAATAATCTGGTATTGATTGGCCATACCAAAAATTCTGGAAAAATTATAGTGGAAATATATATGAGTCTAGTTTCAAGGAAAATTAACAGATCTTAAATTGGAGTTCCGTAGCTTCAGATATAAATGATTTAGTGACAATGACTCAAGTAGACAGCTTAAGATAAACATGAGAAAATGGTGGAACTATGTGTAATTATGATTGCATTATCTTGAGAACTTGTTGTGAGGATTTGTCATGTTGAGGCCTTCATAAAGCTACAAATAAGTTGGGAAAGTAAGAACTTAGCATTATTTATGCAAGTTATAACGGCTTAGTAGTAAGCTAAATTCATTGCTAATGCTTATTATTTTTACATGTGAACTTACTAAGCTTTATAAGCTTACCCCTTTTCTTTCCCATGTTACTGAGTCCTATTAAAAAAAGCTCGGGTTGGAGGTCGTGGAGATCGCTTCACACTATCAAGTTATCTATGGGTATCTTTATTTATAAATGATTTAAGTTATGGCATGTATAGGGACTTAACTAAGTCATTTTGTAAATGTGTTAAGTAATTTGACCAAATGTATTGTTAAGTCTGGTAATGCCTCGTACTCGGTCCCGGCATAGGATGTGGGTAAGGGGTGTTACACGTTTTGTGGGGATGCAACAGAAAGCGCCCCTTGGGAGAGCGCTTTTGCCACATCAGCACAAAGGGCACCGACGAGGCGCGCGCGCTGATGTGGCAAAAGCTCTCCCCCAAGGGCGCGCTTTCCTACTGCATCCCCACAAAACGCGTTGACGTGGACACGCTTTTGCCCTCCTTCCCCGTCTGCCCTTTCAGCTGTTTTTAGTGTTAGGATATGAAATTTTAAGGTTTCTGGGCTAGGGTTTATGATTTTTTAGGGTCGCTAGATTTAGAGTTTTTAGGGGAAATTTAATGGAGTAGATTAGGGTTAATTAGGGTTTAGTAAAAATATATTTAGGGTTTTGGGCAAAATATATTAGCCAAAAAAAATTATTTAAATTTTTTTGACAGTTGTATCTGGCAAAATAATTTTGAGAAGACGTTTCTGAACAAACAGTGGCCAAAAACGCTTCAAGCAGGATGCATTGTCAGCAAGAATACTGAAAAGAGCTCCTACGTGGACGCTCTTTTGCTACAGTAGTCTCCGGTAAAATAATTTTGAGAAGACGTTTCTGAACAAACAGTGGCCAAAACGCTTCAAGCAGGATGCACTGTCAACAAGAGTACTGAAAAGAGCTCCCACATAGACGCTCTTTTGCTACAGTAGTCTCTGGTAAAATAATTTTGAGAAGACGTTTCTGAACAAACAGTGGCCAAAACGCTTCCAGCAGGATGCACTGTCAGCAAAAGTATTAAAAAGAGCTCCCACGTGGACGCTCTTTTGCTACAGTAGTCTGTGACAATCTTTAGACTATAAATCAGCCAAATTTCATTCTCAGGTTGCATAGCAGAAATTGAGGCAAAAGAAAAATAGAAACTGAAAATGAGTGAACGTATTAATGCTGTTATTTACTACGATGGTGAGGTTTGTGATACCGAAAATGGTGTTGTTTTTTTATTGGAGAACACAACGCGATTGGGTTTTAATCGGAACATAGATTTGTTAGAACTTCGCAAAAGAACTAGGCGTAAAATCTTCAGAACAACGCCAATGAAAGTTCAAATAGCCTCCAATTATCTCAAGAATGTATGCCTGAACATACCGTATTCTTTCTATTTTGGTCGAACCATCATTCGGCTTCGGGACTGTGTCTCGTAACCAGGCCATCTCGATCCGACCTCCATGAATATTATCCGGTAGAAGTTGCGGACCCGGTGACTACCGATCCGTCCACCGGCAATTCCAATTGCAACTGCACATCTTCCAGAGTGATGGTACACTCTCCGCATGGAAGATGGAAAGTGTGCGTCTCGGGTCTCCACCTCTCTATCAACGCACTTATCAAGTTCGGCTCCAACTTGAACCCCCGACCTACCGTGGCCACGTGCCAAAAACCCGCTTCCCGCAGTTAATTCTCGATTAACGGCGATGGGGGACCATGCATATTGCGAATATAGCATTGCAACACCCGATCTACAGACTGTTTAAAAAATTATAAAATAAAAATTAATTAAAATTGCATAAACCTAAAAAATATTAAATAATATTGAAAAATTAAAATTAAAACTTACCATTTGCATTTGATCGACGGAGATGTGCTTGTTGTCTAGACGAATTAATTCCCCGGCCATTGGTAATACGATCGAAAATTTAAAAATTTTCCAAAAAAATATATTAAAAAATTAAAAAGGGCTTTTTGGTAAATATTAAAGGACTATTTTGAAATTTGAGAGGAATTTGAGAGAAAGTTAAGAGAATGTTGAGTAAGGACTAAAGTGTGAAAAAAATAAAAGGGTTGGGGGGTTTTATAGGGAATTTTTTGGACTGTTGGAGGCCCAACGGTCAAAATTTTTTTGACCGTTGCAGGGCTAAAGCGCACCCTTGGGGGAGCGCTTTTGTCACATCAGCAAAGCGCTCTCCCAAGGGCGTGCTTTCCTGCTGCATCCCTACAAAACGCTCTGACGTGGACGCGTTTTGTGGGGAAAATGACCCTTTTCCGTAAATTTTAAAAAAAATGACCCTTTTCCATAAATAAAGTTTTTTTTGGTATATTTGGGTATTTTGCCCGATGGATGTAAACGATTTGAAGAAGTCATTGAAATTCTTTATATTGAGCAAAAATCCTCTGCCTCTTCCCCATGCCCCTTTTTGTGCTATCACCTATAAATTATTGACACGTGTTTACGCCATCTTTCATACTAACTTTTTGGGTTAATATATAAAGGTACTTGAACATTGCAATTTATACTTATTTAGTACCTAAATTTGAAAACTATATGCCAATTTGATATATTTTTAAGCACCTAACTAACGTGGTTAAAATATGGTAACTTGGCGTTGATGTAGTATTGACAACCAATAACATGGTGACATGTGATAATTTCACATTTTGACACATGACAAAAAAATTATAAATTATAAATATTTTATTTTAAATTTTTACCACATATCATCATATTATTAGTTGTCAATGTCATACTAACGTATTTTAATAATATTAGTGGGGCAGCTAAAAACTACCAAATTAACTTATTGCTACTAAATTTAGGAAGTAGATAGGTTACAAAAAAGGTTCCGGTAGCTTTATATATATTAACCCTTAGGCCATGTTTGGTTGGATGTAATAGGAATAGATTACATCCCTATTCAATGGGCCCACCACCAAACCAACGTTTGGTTGCCTGTAATGGGTATTACATGCTGAATAGAATCAGCTTCTATTACAGTACGGCCTGTAATAGCAATTCAGTGGCTGAAGGTCTGAATAGCTATTCAATGCAACGGGTAATATCATTTTGCCCTCTTTTGGACCAAAAAACCCTCCTGTCTCTCATCTTCGTCTTCTCCATTTCACTTTCACGACAATTTCTTTCTAAAGTTTTTCCCAAAGTAAATCCTATAGAAATTGGATCCTTAATCGGCTACAAATCAAGCTTCATTTACCATCTTCATCTTCCTCCCGTAGAACCTCATATATGGTATGTGATGGCCTTTGGTTCCTTTTTTTTTCTGATTTTGTTAAAGTTTTTTTTCTCACTCTGATCCTTCTCGGTTTCTTCATCCTCATAATTTTTGTGTTCTTTTTTTTTGGGGTTTCTAGAGTTTGATTTGTTAGCTGAATTATTTTGGGTTTTAGAACAAAGTTTTTAAGCACCCCAAATCCCATCTATCTACACCTCAAAGTTGATCCCCTGTTCTTGATTTATTGGTATATAATAATTTTTATGCTATTATTGGTGCTTGATTTGTTGGAAACATAGGTATTAATTTGACATTCCATTCGTGGTTGTACAAGAGATATCCTGGTTTTGAAGAGGATAGGAAATATTTGTGGTTCAAAGGGCTTATCTTTCTTAATTTTTGTTTCATGATTTAAGGGGATGTGCTATGGTGTTGTCCCTTTGCAGCTGCTGTCGTATCTGCTGACTTGAAGCTTGCCAGTCGCCACCATCGTCTCCAACTGCCTCTGTCGGCGTCGAGTTTAGGTGAGGCTATACTTCCAATTTTTTTACCAAATTTTTGTTTGTTTGTTTGCGTGGCTTGGGCTGTAAAATGTTAACAAAATTAAGTTGTTTGTTCTGCTATATTTGAGTTGTATATATGTTGTTAATTGGGGTGTTAAAGTGTTGTAAGTTGAGGTGTTTAAATGGTGCAAATTGAAGATGTTAACAAAATAATATGCAGGCGAGCATTAAACCGGCCCAGGTACAGAAAGAAGATTAATTATGCCTTGAACTGCTCCTTACTTGGGTTTACTTCTCATGTTAAAACACTAGTCATCCCTATTTATGGAACTGATTTTAGTTCGATGTTTGTTGTTGGACGGTATTGATTAGGGAACCATAGTTCAGAAGTTAGCCTTAGAAGCCAAGGTTTATGTCTTGTTCCACTCTCGTATACCATGGGAGTTGTTCATAGCAATGGTGCTGATATTTGGGCTCCCATCAAGACCACTTCACCAAAATTTGACAAGCCTTTCTCACAATTCAATTGACATATTTTCTTTCATCGGGGACCGGTAGGCTTTGAACGTTTCACTGGAACCGGTTTTAAAGGTAACCAACTTAATCTTGAATGCACAAAATTTTCCTAATCAAATGCAAAATTTATAGCACAAGGCACTGAGATAGGATGTTAGTATGGAGAAACTAGTAGGATTGTGTATCCAGAAATGCAGTCCTTTCATCTATATTTGTATGACAGAAATGTTAGTATGGTATTTGTATAAGTATATTGATATAAATGATTATAAGTCTTATATACTCTTTAAATGGTGTAGCTTGGTAAAGAAATGAAAGTTGGTTGGTTAAGTGAGGTTGGATATTCGGCTATGGTGAATTATAAGTTAAGTCATGTCTATTCAATGTCATGGTTTTATTGTTTAAAATGTTTAAATATTTGAATGTTATAATGTGGTTGCTTAAGACTTACTAAGCTAGTGAGCTTACTTTGTGTGTATTCATTGTTTCATTTTATAGATTACAATCAATAATGGTATCTATAATGTTTAAACTTAAGTTCTTAAGGCATGTATAGGCTCGCTAAGTTTTTGAATGGTATCTTGATAATGTATAAAAGCCATTCGAAGGTGGCTTGTCTTTGTAAATGTTAATGCTTGATGGTATAATTATCTTTGGTGAAATATGCGTATGTGTGTTTATACTTGGATGTCTAAAGAAGTTGTGATAAAATTAATTTATGCCAATTATGTATGTTTGTGTATGGATGAGTTTTGGTAAGTCTAACCTTCAAATGTATATTATAAAAAGGGCATTAAGTTAAAGCTAAGAATTTATTTAGGGTTGAAGATTTAAGTCAAGGGTATTATATGATATTTATGTGTCGTTTGGAGATTATGCGTGTGTTAACCTTAGTCATTTATGAAATATTGAACATGATATGCAATGCATGTGTATTCGGCTAGGCTTTTGAGAAATATTCAAATGTAACTAAAATGCTTGATGACTAGTGTTTAAGCTTACTTTTAAATATGGCAACTGTGCATGCATATGATGTGTATATATATATATATATGTAAATATATCTATATTTATATATTTAGTTATAAGTGAAGGCTTGGTTTGATTGAGCATTTGGATCTATTTAAACTTAGCGTGAGTTATATATTATTCATGAAATTTTATATAAGTGTACTTGTATGTTCGGCTAGGTAGTTAATTGTGTGTTTAATAAGGTGAGGAGCTGGTATGTTTTACGTATATGGGATAAGGTTTTCGATCATATGATTTTGGGCATAATAATAAATAAAAATATTATAAATGAGGATTGAAGTAATTGCTTTGTTGTATGATATTAAAGAAATGTATATTGCTTAATCATTTTGTATTCATTGATGATTATATCGAATATGATTTAATTTAGTATATTAAGTATATATATTATGCACATGTGATTTTTCTGTTTATAATTGAATTATTTGAATAAGATATTTATTTAAGATTTAATTGATTGAATCTAGTATGACAGATGCTTTTTTTGCTGTATTTTTTACCAACATATAATTCCTTTCATTTATGTTTTTTGCTGTTATGTAAGTTTGTGCAGTTGCTCGAATTACCTTGGTGAAACCTGAGAAGGCTAGGGGTGTGGAGGATGTTTTACTAAGAGCTACACAGACAGGCCAGATAGTTGAGAAGGTATGGTGAAAATTTTCTGGTCCAACTACTTTTTCGGAGTTACAGAGTTTGTGAATCCAAAGAATTTTACACACCGCCTGCTTCATTCTTTCTTCCAATTACAATTATTACAGAATCTAGCTACCTATTATGTCTTAATGCTGTCATATGTTAATTTGTTTTTTTTCTTAAGATAATTATGTCAGGTTTTTCAGAATCAAATGTTTCTTCCCAAAGTTCTCGAGGAACCAAAAGGAAATGGGCTCCAGAAGAAGATGCTGCGTTGGTTTCTTGTATGGTCGACTTGCACAATGTTGGAACCTTTAATGCTGATACGGGATTTAAAGCCGGTTATTTAAATGAGTTGGAAAAAATGTTAGAAAAAGTTTTACCCAATGCAATGTTGAAGGCTAAACCTAATATTGAGTCGAGGATTAGAATCTCGAAAGGGATTGGTCAATCGTTTATGACATGCTTAATGGAAAAAACAATAGCGGTTTTGGTTGGGATGAGCATAGGCAGCTCGTTGTTGCTGAAGATGCGGTGTGGAACTCATATATAAATGTAAGAATTATTTCAAGTCTTTATTATCTTATTTTTACCAAACTTATAACTAATATGAATTCCTCTTTTTTATAGAGCCATAAAGAAGCAGGTCAATTCAAACATCGTAGTTTCCCTTATTACGACCAACTTACTGCCATCTACGCAAAAGATCGAGCCACTGGGAAAGATGCTCAAACAGCTGCTGATATCATTGAAGAAATAAATCTTGAGGATGTAGCTCCTACAAATATTCATGAAGAAAGAAACGATTTCTATGAATGTGAAGTCAATTTCATTGAAGAAATAAATCTTGAGGATGTAGCTCCTACAAATATTCATGAAGAAAGAAACGATTTCTATGAATGTGAAGTCAATTTCTCTTTGGATGACATGGATGTTTCAGCTACAGAATCGCAACCATCTAGAAACCAAGGGGGTTCCACATCTTCAAAGAAGAAAAAAAAGAATTCTGATTCAAGTGATCATGTTTCTTCTTTATTTCATGATGCTGTCACTTTTTTGGGGGAAAAAATGCTGGCCGTTGGCGAACAAATCAGTAGGAGTATTGCCTCCGATGCGGTAATTCAACAAAAGTCAGAAGAATTTCAGACCATCCAAGAAAAAGCTATAAATTTATATCCAACATTATGTGAAATAGAAGATTTAACTGTAGATGAGTGTTTTCAAGCATTGAGCAAAATTCCAGATCATCCAACACAAATGCTTATTTTCTTTAGTTTACCTTCTTCTGTACGATTGGAATGGGTCAGAAGATTTCTTGCTGACCATTAAAAATCATAGTTGTATTGATGATATTTTGGTAACTTTTTGTGTTTGTAATATTTGGGACGGTATAATGACATGATATATGTCATTACAATGTTGTAATTTTTTTGATGTAACATATGAATTATGACATATAAACTAATGAAATCATGTAACCTTTTATTAATATATGAATATTATGTTTATGCAAAATATAATTCTCAAGTTATTTATTACTTCTAATATTTTTTATTGTAGAATAATTAAATTATTTGTTTTAATTATGATATTTTAGCACATTAAATATGTATTGCAGTTTAAAAATAATAAAATAGATTATATATATTTTTATAGTATTATATATTTTAATTTTTAATTCACATAATAATTATATTAAGAAGGTTATTAAATTATTTTTAATTAAATTATATTTAATAATAATAATGTTAAAATATGATTAAATTATTTATTATTTTTATTAAATTATTTCCAATAATAATCTTATTAAAATTTAATAACAATAATAATCATCTACCAAAAAATTTCTGCTAAGGGTATTACGGTCATTTTAGTTCTTTTCCTCATGCTATTACAACATCATTCCATTCAACCAAACACAAGAATTCTATTACAAATTCTATTCCATTCCATTCAACCAAACAAATTGAATTACTTATTACAAATTCTATTCAATTACACCTCTATTCCATTACACCTCTATTCAATTACACCTCTATTCCATTACAGCGAACCAAACGTGCCCTTACTATTTTTTTTAACTTTTAACAGTAGAGCTCTAGAACCTTAAACACACGTCAAAAACTTA
The DNA here is from genome assembly GCA_025503065.1 of Gossypium bickii. Classification (NCBI taxonomy): domain Eukaryota; kingdom Viridiplantae; phylum Streptophyta; class Magnoliopsida; order Malvales; family Malvaceae; genus Gossypium; species Gossypium bickii. The sequence continues at coordinate 131,784,264 of CP106713.1, forward strand.
TAGTTGGGAGCACAAAAAGGGGTATGGTGAAGATCTAGAGGACTTTTTCCAATATTGATGTGAAAATTATCGCGATATTGCGAGCTTCATCTTCGCTGTCCGAGCTTCCAAAAATAAAAATAAAAAATTCAAGGTTGGGGAGTATTACACAGCTTTCGTTTGGTTAACTCCTTTTTGTCCACCATTTTTGCCCCCAATATGTTTGCCTCATATGTGAAAGTTCTAACGAACACCGATCGACAGATAAGATTGCCGTTCCCCAACAATTCACTGAAGTTTTTCGAGCTTGAAAATGGTAATTGTTCCAAATCTTTTGAAGTTAAAGATGAAAACGGATACACATGGACTTTTCGTGGCTATGTTCGTAACGACGGCGGCTACAAGAAGCTTGTTTTATCCAGTGGTTGGCGTGAATTTGTCCTCAATAAAGGACTTCACCCGGGAGATTTGGTCATTCTCTCTAAGGATGTTGAAGCAGAAGCTTCGTATAAGATCAAAGTTTAGAGAAAAATCAAGTTATTAGGCAAGGAGTGCTGCTCTAATCTGGAACCAGACCAACCTACAGGCGCAACAGCACAAGTTTAGAGAAAAATCCTGTTATTTGGCAAGGAGTGCTGGTGTTTTCTGGAACCAGAACAACCAACAGACGCAACAGGAGAAGTTATTCAAGCCTAGCAGTCCTGCCGGATGTTTAACAATATATGTTTGTTAGGTATGGTATGATGTTTCTGGAGCTGATTTCATGACTAGCAGTTTGTGAAACATATCTTAGCAGTCTGAAATGAATAAATTACTTCAGTAATATCTGTCATCCCCATATGTTATATTTAAGTTTGTGCACAATTTGTTCAAAATGTGAGTGGAAGTCTGTTCTTCATCTTTCTCCTTTCTGTAGCCTTATATATGGAGTTCTATCTTTCCATCGTTCCATGTCCTATTACAGAGTTTTTCTTCTTGTTTTGGTTATCATATTAGAAAATTGTCTGTGACTTAGCTTCTTGAAACATGAGATTGAATCATTGAAAGGGAGTACCCAGGCTAATTTAAAAACTGATAACAGTGACTTAAATCATTTTGTAATGTTTTAAATGTTAAGTGACCAAAATGTAAATATGCTAATAGTTGAGTGAGCTTGTTTAGAATTTACCCCATAATTTCAGGTTGAAAAATCAAAGTTTTAACAATGGTGGCGTAATTCAACACGGCATTGAAAAATTGACCCAAAAAAATTATTAGGATGGGTTTGAATGCTTTGTATTTCTTCTTTTTTACTTCACCTCTACCAACTCTTGTCTTATTAGAGGGGGAAGTTATGGGTAAACTAAATCAAAGGTCACTAAATTATTACTAAGTTTACGTTTTGGTCACTTAATTTAGAAAAGCTCAATTGTTAAGGGATTTTTTTTTTAAAAGTTTGGTTAGTGAGGTCTAAGAGGCAATTCGACAATCAGTATGATGGATCAGTACCCATCGACAAGTTAGTCAACATACCTTAGATCTAAGTTAATTTTGATGGTCAATGTTGGAGGTCAGAGAAGAAAGTTGTTGGGATTTTGGTTTGTAAATTCGTGAAATTTAAAGTTGTTTTATGAAAAATATCTGAACTAAAGAAAAGAAGGGAAATGTGAACTTTCGATTGATGCAGGCGTTGTGAGCAAAGGTCACGCAATAAAAATTTTAATAGCCCAATAATTTAAATGAAAAATTTTGAATTGTTCAATGACCATTTGTAAAATTAAGTAACCAAAACATAAATTTATAAATAATTTAACGATTTTAAATACAGTTTATCCAATAATTCCTCCTCTAATAATTCAAAAGTTCGAGGGCCGCGTAGAGTTTATAAAATAAAAGTCTTAAGCGGTAGTGGTTTAATTAGCTGGACGTAGAAAAAATTGCAATTATTCTTTCTAACTCAACCACTATCAACGATGGACTTTTGTCCAGAGGAGGAAATTATGGGCAAAGTGGATCTGACGATCAATATCGAAAGTCAAAGAAAAAATTTATTTGAATTTAAGTTTGTAGATTTGTGATATTTAAAGTTGTTTCATAAAAAAAAATTAAACTATAAAAGAGAAGGGCCAGAGAGCCTTCAATTAGTGTAGACAATGCAAACATATAAGGATATGCAATAACAATTTTAACAACCCAGTGACTTAAATGAAAATTATCAAATAGTTAAGTATACCATTTTGTAACTTTTTAATATTGAGTGATAAAATTGTAATCTTACTAATAGTTCAGACTCTAGATGTAGTTTATCCAATAATTTCCTCCTCTAATAAGACAAAAGTTGCTAAACTGTCGAGGTTGAAAAGTCAAAAGTTGTGAGCAATAGCTGGAATTTGAAAGATTGAATAAAAAAACAATAGTAGGGCATTGAAAATATTGCAATCCTTTCCGAGGAGGAAATCATGGGTAAATTACAATCAAGGTCATTAAATTACTATTAAGTACATTTTGGTCATTCAAATTTAAGAAGTTATAAATGGTTATTGATTTATTCAAAAATTTTTATTCAAGTTATTGGGTTATTAAGTTTTACTTTCTAAAAAATTTGCTAGTGAGTTTCAAGCGTCGATTCAATGATTAGCATAGTGGATTAGCAGCCATTGACTAGCAGAAAAATATATCTTAAATCTAAGTTGATTTGACAGTCAATGTCGGAGATTAAAGAATAAAGCTGTTTAAATTTTGATTCGCAGATTTATAACGTTCAAAGCTATTTCAAGAAAAAAAAAGAAATTAAATTGTAGAAGAGAAGGAAATAGAGAGTTTTTTATTAGTGCAGACGATGCAAATAGAAAAGATCATGTAGCATCAATTTTGATAGTTTAGTGACTTCAATAAAATCTTTTAAATAATTCAGTGATCATTTTATAATTTTTTAAAATTAAATAAAAAATAAATTTACTAATAATTTAATAATTCCTCCTCTAATTAGACAAACGTTCACCGTGGAAGTTGAAAACATTGGTGGCATGATGTAGCACGGCATTGAAAATTTGAACCAGAAAAGAAAATTAGGATGGCTTTGGACACTTTGCAAGTCTTCTTTTTTACTCAACCTCTACCAACTCTTGTCTTATTAAAGGAGGAAATTATGGGTAAACTACACCCAAGTTGCTAAACTATTATTAAGTTATATTTTGGCCACTTAAATTAAACTAGACTGCTAAGTATTTTTTAAAAAAAAATAAAAGTTTGGTTAGTGAACTCCAAATGCCAATTCGACGATAGGTATGGTGGATTAGAACCCATCGACAAGTAGAAGAACAAACATTAGATCCAAGTCGATCAGTGAAGAAAGTTGTTGGGATTTTAGTTCGTAGATTCGTGAAATTTAAAGTTATTTTATGAAAAACATTTGAACTGTAAAAAAGAAGGGAAATGTAAACTTTTAATTGGTGCAGACGTTCTGTGAATAGAAAAGGCCATGTAACAAAAATTTTATAATAGCCTAATAACTTAGATAGGAGTTACGAGAATCGCGATGTTGGGGAAGTCCTTTTGGTTGATTGGTAACACATGACCTCAATTGCGAAATTCGACTGTTTAATCCATTCTCAAGAGCTAGCTTCCCCATTCCTAAAAATAGCTGGCGTATAGAAAAATTAATATTATCTATAAATCCCGAAGAGTCGAACTCTAATTGTATAGTTTTTGCAATTTATTGGGGTTTTCTCGATCGTGGACACATTGGTTTTGCAAAGCCTGGTGATCTAGCATGGCGTACTCTGATTTACGATGATGATGGTGACGACGATGACGATGACAAAGAAGATGGTGGTGGTGGTGGTTTTTTGTGGGATGACGCCATTTATTTCAAGTGTAATTTCTATGGTTGTTTAAATAGTGGTGAGATTTTTTTATTTGAAGACTTAAATGGAGCTCATCTGAAATCTGTGAAATTTGCCTCACGACCTCCAAATTTTCATGGTGGTCGGACCTGTTATCTATTTCATTTAGATGGAAATCTCTGAATGACATGTCGCGATGCATTTGATGTCGGTGACGGTAACGACGATGATGAAGACATTGGTTATACAATTAAGTTTGTGATTTTCAAACTAGACATAGACACTAAGAGTTGGGAGAAGATTTATTCATTGGGGGATAGGTCTTTGTTCTTGGGAAATTGTTGCACCTTCACTGTTGCCGCCGCTGATTACCCTGGTTGCAAGCCTAATTGCATTTACTCCACGGACGCATCTATGGACGTCGCAGACATCGGCATCTATGATGTAGAAAAAAATAGGGACAAAGATATTGGTTTGGAGCCTTTCCCCAAGTCAAAACCAGTGGAACAGCTCCTTTCTTTTGCTCCTCCGGCTTGGATCATTCCATACCCTCCTCTTTATTTTAGCTTCTTTTAATTGTATTGTAGTCCTTGTTAATAGACTGACACCAATATATTGGGTGATCTCATTTCAAAATTGCAATTTGGTTTTGGTTGCTGGTCAGTCTTTATGAGAATCATATATAAACTGGGTTCAATGTACATATAAATATTATATAACAATCATTAATTATTACTTGTTAGCCAACCCTAATTACCTCTAACTGCTCCCCCTCCTCTTACGCGCTTCTTTGTGTTTCATCATCAAGCTTTCGATCATTTGCATATTAAAATTGTGTAGTTTTGTAATTATATATTATACTACCAAATACGAAGTAAAGAATTATAATGTAATGATATCCTATCAACCAAGTTTGTCTAGAAAATTAGAATTCTATGCAGAGGCGAATTTAGGGGGCTGGTAGGTGCCTCGACCCCCTAGGCTAGAAAATTATTATTTAGGTCCTTTAGATTTTTTTAAAATTTTAAATCAGTAAAAGTAAAATTACACTTTAGCCCCCCTAAAATTTTAAAAATTATAAAGATATGAATTATTAAAAATTAAAATTTCATTTCGGCCCCCTAAAAAAGATTTTCTAGCTTCACCCTTGATTCCATGTAATTACATGACACTTTCATTAAATTATTCCGTGACGTTCAAACACACCCTAAGGTAGCACTGGGGAATTAGAATTTTAGAATTCGGATTTCAAAAACATTGTTAACTGAGTAGTGAACTAATTAGAAATGTACCATTCACTATAACTTTTCAAATCCTTGGATTTGTTAGATGGTTATTTAGTAATGAATTTGAAATTATTAAAATATTTTTAGATTTGACAAATCCACTTTTTTGTACTTTTCTAATATATATTATATTGAATCTCAACCAATTGTGCATTTCATTCTCAGAAATCTAAATCCAAATTTTCAAATTCATTTTCTTAAAAGTAGAATAAAGATAGGCAAAATATTTGAAAGTTAGTGTTTTATTTTTGTGATAAAAAAAATTTGCTTAACCCAATAAATTGGTACTTAAACTATGTTTTTTTCTCATCTTGGTAGCTAAACTTTTTTTTTTTTGTTTATAAGTGGTACCTAAACTACTTTTTTTTCTCAAATTGGTACTTCCGTTAGTCAAACATTATGTCTATTTAAAAAGAGGTTTAACCCAAAAACTAGTACCTAAACAATATTCTTTTTCCCAAGTTGGTACCTAATATTTTTTTGGTTATAAGTAGAACCTAAATTATTATTTCATTGCTCATTTTACACCAAAATATTATATCTGTTAACAAAATTTCAACCAGTAATAGATTGTCAGGTGATGTAAACCTTAAAAAATAGTTTTAATTATTTTATTTTCTTTTACCATTTCTCTCTTTTTATTTTTTTTCTATTTTTCCATTTTATTCCTTTATAATGACTGATAGTGCCAATAATGTTCGAAATTGACCCACCCGAAGTTGAAATGTTGGTAATTAATTTTGTTTTCGAATTTCACTGCCTACTTGCTTGAATTGATGGGATCAAAACCAATGTTTCCAGAACTAAATCTTGTTAGTCGGTTGGATCGAGAATCAGTTTGAAGATAGGAGTTGAATCGATTGACTTATGAACCAATACAAATCAATTGAACCAAGATAAAAAAAAAAAAACTGGTTGAACCAGTTGAACTAATTGTCTTTATTTTTAATTTTTTAATATTTTTATATGAATTTTTAATAACTTTTAAATTTTTATTTTTATGATTAAAAAATTTAAGTACAAAAATGAAAAAAAAATTAAATACTATGAGTTAAACCATAAATAAAAGTGTTATTTTTTATTCTTTCAAATAACAAATTATGTTGGACGGATTGAGTTTTAGATTGATTGATATAAGTATTGTTGCTAGTACATGATGACTCGAGTTTGAGTGCTTTGAAGCACATTATCCTTCTATTTATGAGTTTGAAAGGGGCTATAATTAATTCTAGGTATTGTGCTTAAAAAGAGCCTATGTGATTGTTCAAAAAAAAATTATGATGGTTTGGGATAACTTTTTATTTATTATAATTGTTTTTTATTTTTATTTTTTTGAATGTTTTTATTTATAATATTTATATTTTATTAATTTTCATATTCTATGAATTAAAAAATCTACATGATTTTTCGATACATTACAAATTAGGGAAGGAGATGTTATTGTCGAGACTTAAACCTTGGATCTTAAAATTTAAATGCCAACACAAAGCTTTTAACCACTTGAATTAATTTTTCATTATTATAATATATTTTATTTTTATATTATAACATTTAATTTTTTTAGTTAATATATAATTTGAAAATTAGTTACAATTTTATCCAAGATTTAAATTAGAGCTGATCATGGGCCAGGCCCAAACAAAAAATTTAAGCTCGTCTTCTAGGCCCAGGCCCGGCTCGAAATATGGGCTTAAAAAATTGTCCAAGCCCGGCTCAAAATAAAATTGCTAAGCCTGAGCCCGTCCCAGCCCATATTAAAATTTTTTAGCTTATTTTATTAAATAAAATTTTTTAAAATATAATAAAACAAATACATTTAAAAACATAAAAACAAATATTAAAACAAATAAAAAATGATATCAAAACAATTCTTAAAACAATACACAAATTGAAAATATAATTAAAAGTGATTATATTAAAAATTTAAAATGATTAAAAATAAAATAAAATATAAATTATTATCTAATTCAGGCTGGGCTGGGTTGGGCTCGGGCCAAAAAATTTGGCCCGAGCCCGGCTCGTTTTCTAAACGGGCCTCGTTTTTTTCCAAAACCCATTTTTCGAGCCTATATTTTTTCCCAAACTCTCTCATTTTTTTGGCGTGGGCCTTGAGTACCACAAATTCTAATTTAAATGAAATCAATTTATTTTTATTTATTATTATATAAATTTATTTAATTAAAGCTTTTTAATAGAATTAGAGTTTTAATTTATAAGTGTGATAAATTTCTTTATTAAGTAAATATTTTAGTAAAATTTAAATTATTATTTATAAATGTGAAAATATTTAAAATAAGAATTTTAGTAAATTTTATATAAAAAAATGAAAAAGGTAATTGTTTTTTTTGGGGGGGGGGGGGGGCATGGGAATTTTCTTGAAGGGGTAGCTGTAAACGATTTGAAGAAATTGAAATTCTTTATATTGAGCAAAAATCCTCTGCCTCTTCCCCACGCCCCTTTTTGTGCTCTCACCTATAAATTATTGACACGTGTTTACGTCATCTTTCATACTAACTTTTTGGGTTAATATATAAAGGTACTTGAACATTGCAATTTATACTTATTTAATACTTAAACTTGAAAATCATAAACCAATTTGATATTTTTTTAAGCACCTAACTAACGTAATTAAAATATGGTAACATGGTATTGATGTGGTATTGACAACCAATAACATGATGACATGTGATAGTTTCACATTTTGACACATGGCAAAAAAATTATAAATTATAAATATTTTATTTTAATTTTTTGCCACTTGTTAATTTCATATTATATTAGCGTATTTTAAAAATTTTAGTAGGGCACCTAAAAAAAATACCAAATTGCAACTAAATTTAGGATTTTTTCCAATACTGATGCGAGGTCAGTGGGACCCAGTCCTTGAAATTTTTCAGCATACGTCTCGCGTCTTCCTTCATCTTCCGTAACTTCATTCGTCCTTCATCTCATCTTCCTTCATCTTCGCTGTTTGAGCTTCATCTTCCTTCATCTCATCTTCCTTCATCTTCGCTGTTCGAGCTTCATCTTCGCTGTTCGAGCTTCCAAAAAAAGAAATTCAAGGTTGGGAGTATTACACAGCTTTCGTTTGGTTAACTCCTTTTTGTCCACCATTTTTGCCCCCAATATGATGATCTTCTCGAAAGTTCTAACGAACACCGATATACAGAAAAGATTGGCGGTTCCCAACAATTCACTGAAGCATTTCGAGCTTGAAAATGGTAATTGCTCCAAATCTTTTGAAGTTAAAGATGAAAACGGATACATATGGACTTTTCGTTGCTATGTTCGTAACCACGGCGCCTACAAGAAGCCTGTTCTATCCAGTGGTTGGCGTCAATTTGTCCTCAATAAAGGAGTTCACCAGGGAGATTTGATCACACTCTATAAGGATGTTGAAGCAGAAGCTTCGTATAAGATCGAAGTTCAGAGAAAAATCAAGTTATTAGGCAAGGAGTGCTGGTCTAATCTGGAACCAGACCAACCTACAGGCGCAACAGCACAAGTTCAGAGAAAAATCCTGTTATTTGGCAAGGAGTGCTGGTGTTTTCTGGAACCAGAACAACCAACAGACGCAACAGGAGAAGTTATTCAAATCTAGCAATCCTGCCGGATGTTTAACAATATATGTTTGTTAGGTATGGTATGATGTTTCTGGAGCTGATTTCATGACTAGCAGTTTGTGAAACATATCTTAGCAGTCTGAAATGAATAAATTACTTCAGTAATATCTGTCATCCCCATATGTTATATTCAAATTTGTGCACAATTTGTTCAAAATGTGAGTAGAAGTCTGTTCTCCGTCTTTCTCCTTTCTGTAGCCTTATATATGGAGTTCTATCTTTCCATCGTTCCATGTTCTATTACAGAGTTTTTCTTCTTCTTGTTTTGGTTATCATATTAGAAAATAGTCTGTGATTTTGCTTCTTGAAACATGAGATTGAATCATTGAAAGGGAGTGCCCAAGCTAATTTGAAAACTGATAACAGTGACTTAAATCATTTTGTAATGTTTTAAATATTAAGTGACCAAAATGTAAATATGCTAATAGTTTAGTGACCTTGGGTAGAATTTACCCCATAATTTCAGGTTGAAAAATCAAAGTTCTAACAATGGAGGCGTAATTTAACACGGCATTGAAAAATTGACCCCAAAAAAATTATTAGGATGGGTTTGAATGCTTTGTATTTCTTCTTTTTTACTTAACCTCTACCAACTCTTGTCTTATTAGAGGGGGAAATTATGGGTAAACTATATTAAAGGTCATTAAATTATTACTAAGTTTACATTTTGGTCACTTAATTTAGAAAAGCTCGATTGTTAAGTTTTTTTTTTTTTTTTTAAAGTTTGGTTAGTGAGGTCTAAGAGACAATTCGACGATCAGTATGATGGATTAGTACCCATCGACAAGTTATTCAACATACCTTAGATCTAAGTTAATTTAATGGTCGGTGTTGAAGGTCAGAGAAGAAAGTTGTTGGGATTTTAGTTTGTAGATTCGTGAAATTTAAAGTTGTTTTATGAAAAATATTCGAACTATAAAAAAGAAGGGAAATGTAAACTTTCGATTGATGCAGACGTTGTGAGCAAAGGTAATAAAAATTTTAATAGCCCAATAATTTAAATGAAAAATTTTGAATTGTCCAATGACTATTTGTAAAATTGAGTAGCCAAAATATAAATTTATAAATAATTTAATGATTTTAAATGCAATTTATCCAATAATTCCTCCTCTAATAATTCAAAAGTTCGAGGACCGCGTAGAGGTTATAAAATAAAAGTCTTGAGCGATAGTGGATTAATTAGCTGGACGTAGAAAAAATTGCAATTATTCTTTCTGACTCAACCACTATCAACGGAGGACAATTGTTTAGAGGAGGAAATTATGGGCAAAGTCGATCTCACGATCAATATCGAAAGTCAGAGAAAAAGTTTATTTAGATTTTGGTTTGTAGATTCGTAATATTTAAAGTTTTTTTATGAAAAAAAATTAAACTATAAAAGAGAAGGGCAATGCAAACATATAATGATATGCAATAACAATTTTAACAACTTAGTGACTTATATGAAAATTATCAAATAGTTTAGTGAAACCATTTTATAACTTTTTAAAATTGAGTGATAAAATTGTGATCTTACTAATAGTTCAGACTCTAGATGTAGTTTATCCAAAAATTTCCTCCTTTAATAAGACAAAAGTTGCTAAACTGTCGAGGTTGAAAAGTCAAAAGTTGTGAGCAGGAATTGAAAGATTGAATAAAGACACAATAGTAGGGCATTGAAAATATTGCAATCCTTCTGTTTTACTCAACCCAGGAGGAAATCATGGGTAAATTACAATCGAGGTCATTAACCTACTGGCGCAACAGCACAAGTTGAGCCAATAGTACCTCCTTTAATTTAGTTGAAATGATTCTTTGACTCAACCACTATCATAGGAGGGCTTGTGTCTAGTGGAGGAAATTATGGGTAAATTCCACCCAAATTCACTGAACTGTTCGAGCTTAAAAAAAAAAAGGAATTGGGGAGTATTACACAGCTTTCATTTGGTTACCTCCTTTTTGTCCACCATTTTTGCCCCCAATATGAAGATATTGTTCTCGAAGGTACTCACGAACACAGATGTAGAGAAAAGACTGTCGGTTCCCAACAATTCACTGAAGCATTTCGAGCTTGAAAATGGTAATTGCTCCAAATCTTTTGAAGCTAAAGATGAAAACGGATTCACATGGACTTTTCGTTGCTCTGTTCGTAACGGCGGCGTCTACAAGAAGCCTGTTTTATCCGGTGGTTGGCTTCAATTTGTCCTCAATAAAGGAGTTCACCAGGGAGATTTGATCACACTCTATAAGGATGTTGAAGCAGAAGCTTCGTATAAGATCGAAGTTAAGAGAAAAATCAAGTTATTAGGCAAGGAGTGCTGGTCTAATCTGGAACCAGACCAACCTACAGGCGCAACAGCACAAGTTGAGAGAAAAATCCTGTTATTTGGCAAGGAGTACCGGTGTTTTCTGGAGCCAGAACAACCAACAGACTCAACAGGAGAAGTTATTCAAGCCTAGCAGTCCTACCGGATGTTTAACAATTTATGTTTGTTAGTTATGGTATGAATAAATTACTTCAGTAATATCTGTCCTCCCCATATGCTATATTTAAGTTTGTGCACAATTTGTTCAAAATGTGAGTGGAAGTCTGTTCTTCATCTTTCTCCTTTCTGTAGCCTTATATATGGAGTTTTATCTTTCCATCGCTCCAATGTCCTATTACAGAGTTTTTCTTCTTCTTGTTTTGGTTATCATATTAGAAAATAGTCTGTGATTTTGCTTCTTGAAACATGAGATTGAATCATTGAAAGGGAGTGCCCAAGCTAATTTAAAAATTGATAACAGTGACTTAAATCATTTTGTAATGTCTTAAATGTTAAGTGACCAAAATGTAAATATGCTAATAGTTGAGTGACCTTGGATAGAATTTACCCCATAATTTCAGGTTGAAAAATCAAAGTTTTAACCATGGTGGCGTAATTTAACACGGCATTGAAAAATTGACCCAAAAAAAAGCATTAGGATGGGTTTGAATGCTTTGTATTTTTTCTTTTTTTACTTAACCTCTACCAACTCTCGTCTTATTAGAGGGGGAAATTATGGGTAAACTACATCAAAGGTTACTAAATTATTATTAAATTTACGTTTTGGTCACTTAATTTAGAAAATCTAGATTGTTAAATTTTTTTTTTTTTTTTAAAGTTTTGTTAGTGAGGTTTAAGAGACAATTCGACAATCAGTATGATAGATTAGTATCCATCGGCAAGTTATTTAACGTACCTTAGATCTAAGTTAATTTAATGGTCAGTGTTGGAGGTCAGAAAAGAAAGTTGTTGGGATTTTGGTTTGTAGATTCGTGAAATTTAAAGTTGTTTTATAAAAAATATCTGAACTATAGAAAACAAGGGAAATGTGGATTTTCGATTGATGCTGGCGTTGTGAGCAAAAGTCACGCAATAAAAATTTTAATTGCCCAATAATTTAAATAAAAAATTTTGAATTGTTCAATGACTATTTGTAAAATTGAGTAACCAAAACATAAATTTATAAATAATTTAATGACTTTAAATGTAATTTATCCAATAATTCCTCCTCTAATAATTCAAAAGTTCGAAGACCGCGTAGAGGTTATAAAATAAAAGTCTTGAGCGCTAGTGGATTAATTAGCTGGACGTAGAAAAAATTGCAATTATTCTTTCTGACTCAACCACTATCAACGGCGAACATTGTTTAGGGGAGGAAATTAAGGGCAAAGTCGATCTCACGATCAATATCGAAAGTCAGAGAAATAGTTTGTTTAGATTTTGGTTTGTAGATTCGTAATATTTAAAGTTATTTTATGAAAAAAAATTAAACTATAAAAGAGAAGGGCAATGCAAACATATAAGGATATGCAATAAAAATTTTAACAACTCAGTGACTTATATGAAAATTGTCAAATAGTTTGGTGAAACCATTTTGTAACTTTTTAAAATTGAGTGATAAAATTGTAATCTTACTAATAGTTCAGACTCTAGATGTAGTTTATCCAATAATTTCCTCCTTTAATAAGACAAAAGTTGCTAAATTGTGGAGGTTGAAAAGTCAAAAGTTGTGAGCAATAGCTGGAATGGAAAGATTGAATAGAAGACACAATAGTAGGGCATTGAAAATATTACAATCCTTCTGTTTTACTCAACCCAGGAGGAAATCATGGGTAAATTACAATCGAGGTCATTAACCTACTGGCGCAACAGCACAAGTTGACCCAATAATTCCTCCTTTAATTTAGAAGTTGAAATGATTCTTTCTGACTCAACCACTATCATCGGCCGACTTTTGTCTAGTGGAGGAAATTATGGGTAAATTACACCCAAATTCACTAAATTATTATTAAGTTAGTTTCAAGAGACAATTCAATGATCGGTACAGTTAATTAATATCCATCGGTAAGTAGAAGAACATATCTTAGGTCTAAGCAGATTTAACAATCAGTGTCAAAGGTCAGAGAAGAAACTTGTTTGGATTTTAATTTGTAGATTCATGATATTAAAAGTTGTTTCATGAAAAAAAAATTAAACTATAAAAAAGAAGGGTCAGAGAGCCTTCAATTAGTGCAGGTAATGCAAACAAATAAGGACATGCAACAACAATTTTAACAATCCAGTAACTTAAATAAAAAATTTCAAATAGTCCAGTGACAATATTTTATAATTTTTTAATGTTGAATGATAAAATTATAAATTTACTAATAACTTAGGGATATTGGGTGCAGTTTACTCAATAATTTCCTCCTAAATAATGTAAAAGTGAAAGTTTTAACAGTGGTGGCATACTTTAGCAGCTCTTTGAACATGTTACCATTCTTCTGTTTTTACTCAATGTCTACCAACTCTTATCTTAGTTGAGAAGGAAATTATGAGTAAATCACATTTAAGGTTATTAAATTATTATTAAATTTATGTTTTAGTCACTTATAAAAATTAAGCTGTTAAGTTTTTTTTTTTAAAAAAAAGATTGGCTAAGTAGCTTCAAGTATCGATTCAATGATCAGTACGGTGAATTAGTATCCATTAACAAGTAGAAAAACATACCTTAGATCAGGGGCGAAGCCAGAAGAATTTTTTAGGGGGGGCCAGATAAAATTTTAATTTTTTATAGTTTATATCTTTATAATTTGTAAAGGATTAAATTAAATTTTTCTAATTTTAGGGGGGCTAAAGTACAATTTTACCTTTACTAATTTAAAATTTTTAAACAATTCTAATGGCCAAAATTACAATTTTACATTTTAGGGGGGCTCCCCTGCCTTAGATCTAAGGGTCAGTGTCAAAAAGTGGAGAAAAAAGTTGTTCAAATTTTAGTTCGTAAATTTGCAACGTTCAAAGCTATTTCATAAAAAAAACTGAAGTGTAGAAGAGAAAGGGAAGGAGAACTTCCGATTGTTGCAGGTAGTGTGAATAGAGAAGGCCATGCAACTACATTTTTAATAGCTCAATGACTTGAATAAAAGTTTTGAATAATCTGGTGATCATTTTATAACTTTTTAAAATTAAATGATCAAATTATAAATTTACTAATAATTTAATGACATTAGATTGAATTTACCCGATAATTCCTTCTGAAATAAGTCAAGAGTTGGTGAGCCGTAGAGGTTGAAAAATCAAAGTTGTGACTTGTGAGAAATGGTGGGACAATTAATAGAAGAGCATTGAGAATTAGAGGAGAAAATTTAGGGTAAATTACTCTTAAGGTCACTATAGTATTATCAAATTTATGCTTTGATCATTCAATTTTAAAAAAATTACAAAATAATCACTGAATAGCTTATAAATTATGAGGTATCCGCCATCTTTTACTCCACCAAATTTCACAAATCAAAAAGAGAAAGAAAGGATAGTTCTTCCATAAGGTCAAGCTCTTATCATTTCCTCTTTTCATTCTCACCAGAGTATGCTATTCTTTTGAGTTTTAACGTTAATTAATCACCAAATTGTATTGCTTTTTGCAGGAATAGCGATAACAGTGGCATGACCAAGCATAAATTTATGAATATCAGCCTTCGGATGGCTGTATTGCACCCCCTCTTGAAGATCAAAATTCAATCCGAACCTAACATTGAATCTCCGTTTGAGACCCATAGTGTGATCATGGCTACGTTTGTGATTTGTATCCTTTTGTTCGCCACAACTTTGTGCACTCCATACTTCCCTGAACTTATCGATGACATCAACCTCCTAGCCGGAAGTCTTGCCACTGTTTTACTTACGTTTATCCTTTTCCCCGGTCTAGGTTGTGATTTGTATTGTTGAGTTCAACTAACGAGTTAATTTAGTGAGTAAAAGACCTAAAAGTTATTATTTGAGGAAAATTATTTGATATACAGATAGTGAAGCTTTTAGACTCCACAAGCACAATTAGAGTTGACAATTGTCTTATAGGTATAGTAAAATATTGAACAAATAAATATTTAAAAAAAAAAAAAGAGACGTGTCAAATTTTATAATGTTACTTGTGAACAAAAAATACATTGTGAGTATACCAAATATTTAAATTATTTAATAGCAAATAGTATTAGTTTAAAGTGCTTTTATCTTTTTATACCCAAAACAGTTCCAAATAGCAGCACTTTGAGTGATAAATGTCCCATTTAGGGTATTGGTATTTGAATCTTGTTTGTGAAATTAAAAAAATTTTATGGCAGTGTGTCAAATTCAAAGAATATAATTATTTGGTACACAAGTGGGTTGAAATGGAATAACGAGTTAACTCATTACTAACTTAGTAAATGATATTATTTTAAAAGTATTTTTGTATTCTTATATTTAAACCCAAAATAAATTCAAGTTGCAACACTTGGGTCAAGAAAATTCAGTTTCATCATTTCAATCAAACTGTAATTGATTTTTTTATATTAATGTGTTCAACCTTTGTAAGGAATGTTTGTTTAGCCAAAATAACATGGTTTTTTTTTTTTTTTTTTTTGAGTGTAGGAATGGTAGCACAGCCAACAACAATTGGCATGCTAGTTTGGCCTTTGCAATAGGTGTACTCCTCCCTCTCATGCCATTAAAGTATCCTCAGTCCACGAAGCCATTTGAGACCCACAGTTCGCTCATATTGATACTTATCATTGCCGTGCTTGTACGCTGCAGCTTGGGAAATCGACCATCATCCTCAAACCAACAACAATAACTCATCCATTCACTCCATCATAGTTACCAAAATCAGTCTCTTTAGTGGAAGCCTCGTCACCGTTGTACTGGTGTTGCTTATCGTCCCGGCAATTGGGTGGTTCAGCCTTCTTGTTTGGACCCTCTTCCTTATGAAGCACATATACGAGGCATGCGAAATGCTCCACCGACTCAACCGGTCAATTTCATTGGTTTCGTATGTGTTCAATGAAGAATTTGGTCCCCGTATTCATCTAAGCCAAGGAAGAAATGGATTTGTAGCTTAAGTAAATATATCTCATTTAGTTACTAGTGGAAGAACATGATGTATTTATAGCTTAAGTAATTATTTCTAGTTAACCGATGATGTAAAAGAGTTTTAAAAGTATTCTTAATTGATCTCGTGCCTTCTTATGGTTATGTAAAATAACAAGTTTTTCACTCCACTGATTTTGTTTCATTCCTCGAAGTGAATGTAATATTACATAATAATTATGAAAATGAAAACTATAGAGGTTATGTAGCATTACATAATAATTAAAAAGTGTTTTCCTTTAAAGAAAAAATAACGAAATTCAGGCCAAGTACAAGCTATATCCAAATCAATTAGGAGTGTGATAAACTCAATTTGATTCAAAATATTGAGTTAATTTAATTGAGTTATTCGAGTTAATTGACTTTTTAAGTCAACTTGAATGAGTAATTTAATTTTTCAAAATAAATCTCAAATTTATTTACTTTAGCTTGGAATTTAGCACTATTGTCAAGAAGGTTCTAATTTCATCTCTCTCTCTTGTAATTTAATTCAAACAAATTTTAATAGTCCAATAATTTAAATTAAAAATTTTAAATTATTCAATGATAATTTTTAAAGTTAAGTAACGAAAATGTAAATGTTCAAATAATTTAATGAGTTTAAGTAATTCCTCCTCTAATAATTCAAAAGTTCGTGAAATAAAAGTCTTAAGCAATAGTGGTTTAATTAGCTGGACGTTGAAAATTGAAATTAATCTTTCCGATTCAACCACTACCATCGGCATGACTTTTGTCTGGAGGAGAAAATTATGGGCAAATTACATCCAAAGTCCTTAAATTATTATTAAGTTAGTTTCAAGCTACAATTCAACGATCGATACAGTTGATTTATACTCATCGACAGGTAGAAGAACATACCTTAGGTTCAATTAGATCTAATGATTCAATGTTGAAGGTCAAAGAAGAAGCTAGCTTGTTTAGATTTTGGTTTGTAAATTCTTGATATTCAAAACTGTTTCATGAAAAAGAAATTAAAACTATAAAAGAGAAGGGGTCAGAGAGCCTTCAATTAGTGCAAGCAACGGGAACAAATAAGGACATGCAACAATAATTTTAACAACCCAGTGATTTAAATGAAAATTTTTGAATAGTTTAGTGACACTATTTTGTAACTTTTTAAAATTGAGTGATAAAATTGTAAACCAATAGTAGGGCTTTGACATTCAAAACTATTTCAAAAACAAAAAAGGAATGGTTGAAGAGAAGGAAATAGAGAGTTTTCGATTTGTGCATGTAATGCAAAACAAATAAGGCCATGTAGCATCAATTTTGATAGTCTAGTGACTTAAATGAAATATTTTGAATAGTTTAGTGATTATTTTGTGACTTTTTAAAATTAGTGATCAAAATATAAATTTACTAATAGTTTAACGACCTTAGATGTATTTTACCCAATAATTCCTCCTCTAATTAGACAAACATTCACCATGGAAGTTGAAAACAACGGTGGCATTAGGGGTGAACAAAATCCGATTCGATTTAAAAAACTCAATACAAAATTCAAATTTTGAATTAAATAGTTCAATTTATTCGAGTTAATTGAGTTATTCAGATAAACTCGAAAAAAAATTAAAATTTTCGGTTTAACTGGAATATTAATTACACAATTTGAGTTATCCGAAAATCCGATTAAGAAAAGGCAAAACTATGTCATTTTGATAAATGTTTACTCATTAAGTTAAAAGGCAAAATCATTATATTATTTATGTAGTTAAATAATATTATACTCCATCTACTAGTTAAATAATCAATCCATGTAAACGCAACATTGAGTATAAATAATAAGATTTGTTAACTTGATTCGATTCGATTAGAAAAAAAATTCAAATTGAATTCAGTTGCTAAAATAAAATTGTCAACTTAACTAACTCAATTTTTTTTGACTCGACTCGATTAAATACTTACTCTTAACTGGCATGATGTAGCACTGCATTGAAAAATTGGAAAAAAGAAAAGAAAAGAAAAGAAAGAAAGAACGGCTTTGAATACTTTGCAATTCTTCTTTTTCACTCAACCTCTACCAACTCTTGTCTTATTAAAGGAGGAAGTTATGGGTAAACTACACCCAAGTGGCTAAATTATTATTAAGTTTGCATTTTGTCATTTAACTTAAAAAACTGGACTGTTAAGTATTTTTTTAAAAAAAAAAAGTTTGGTAGCAAGCTCTAAATGTCGATTCAACAATCGGTGTGGTGGATCAGAACTCATCGACAAGTATAAAAATAAACCATATATCTAAGTCGATCTGACTATTAGTAGCGCGGATTAGTGAAGAAAATTATTGGGATTTTGGTTCGTAAATTCGTGATGTTCAAAGTTGTTTCATGAAAAAAAGTATGAATTGTAGAAAAGAATGATAATGAAAACTTTCAATTGGTGCAGGTGGTGTAAACATAAAAAATCAGGCAACAAAATTTTAACAGCCCAATAAATTAAATGAAAAATTTTAAATTGTGCAATAATTATTTTTAAAGTTGAATAACTAAAACGTAAATTTACAAATAATTTAATGTCCTTAAGTGCAGTTTACCCAATAATTCCTCCTCTAATAAATCAAAGGTTCGAGAGCCGTGTAGAAGTTATAAAATAAAAGTCTTAAGTGATAGAGGTTTAATTAGCTGGGTGTTGAAAATATTGCAGTCTTAAGCAATAGTGGTTTGATTAGCTGGCCGTTGAAAATATTGAAATGATTCTTTCTGACTCGACCCCATCATCGGCGGGATTTTATCTAGAGGAGGAAATTATGGGTAAATTACATCTAAAGTCATTAAATATAACCTCTCCAAGAAAGCCTATAACTCACAAGTGGTTTAAAAATTTTCATGATTCAGTGTAGTACTTCACTTTAAGAACTACAGTACTTCAAGCTAGCTAAACCAGCATAAATATCAAAATCAACTGTATAATAATTTATGTTTCACTCCCTTAGTTAAGCCGAAGCAGAGAAACTCCCAAGTAATCAAACAAACGTTTACCCGAAAGTGGCAAAGAAAGAAACATCAGCAATGAAGTTGATCCAACTTAACGATCGGTATGGTTGATCAATACCCATCGACAAGTAGTAGAACATACGTTAGATCCAAGTCGATCTGAAGATCAGTGTCGAAGGTCAGAGAAGAAATTTGTTTGGATTTTCGTTTGTAGATTCGTGATATTTAAAGCCGTTTCATAAAAAAAATTTAAACTATAAAACAGAAGGAGACAGAGAGCTTTCAATTAGTTCATGCAGTGCAAACATATAAGGACATGCAACAATAATTTTAATAGTCTGGTGACTTAGATGAAAACTTTTGGATAGTTCAAAGACACTATTTTGTAACTTTTTAAATTTGAGTGACTAAATTGTAAATTTACTAATAGTTTAGTGAGATTGAGTGTAATTTACCCAATAATTTCCTCCTCTAATAAGACAAATCAAAGTTTTAAAAATGGTGGCCTAATTTAGCACGCCATTGAAAAATTGAGCCAAAAAAAGGTTAGGAGCTTTGAATATGTTGCAATACTTCTTTTTTTTACTCAACGCCTACCAACTCTTATCTTATTAGAGGAGGAAATTATGAGTAAATTACATTCAAGTTCATTTAATTGTTACTAAGTTTATGTTTTAGTCACTTAACTTAAAAAAGTTAGGCTGTTAAGTTTTTTTTTTTTTTTTTTTAAAGATTGGCTAGGTAGCTCCAAGTGACAATTCGATGATCAGTACCGTGGATTAGTACCCATCAACAATTAGAACATATCTTAGATCTAAGGGTCAATGTCAGAGACTAGAGAAGAAAGTTGTTCAGAATTTGATTCATAGATTTGTGACGTTCAAAATTGTTTCATAAAAAAAAATCTAAACTGTAGAAGAGAAAGAGAATGATAACTTTCGATTGTTGTAGGTGATGTGAACAAAGAAGGCCATGCAACAACAATTTTAATAACATAATGACTTCAATGAAAGGTTTTGAATAGACCAATGATCATTTTGTAACTTTTTAAAGTTGAATGGCCAAAAAGTAATTTTACTAACAATTTAGTGACCTTATATGTAGTTTACCCAATAAGTCCTCCTGAAATAAGTCGAGTCGGTGAACCGTAGAGGTTTGAAAAATCAAAGTTGTGACCAGTGGTGGAATAATTAATAGAGCATTGAAATATCGCAATTCTTTTGTACTAAACCACTCTGATATTTAGAGGAGGAAATTATGGGTAATTTGCTCTCAACGTCACTATATTATTATCAAGTTTAAGCTTTGATCTCTCAATTTTAAAAAATTACAAAATATCACTGAATAGCTTATAAAAGAGAAGGGGAAGGCAAACTTTCGATTGGTGCAGGTGGTGTGAATAGAGAAGGCCATGCAATAACAGTTTTAACAGTCCAGTGACTTAAATGAAAAGTTTTGAATAGTTTAGTGACCATTTTGTAACTTTTTAAAGTTGAAAGACCAAAATATAAACATACTAATAGTTTAGACTCTAGATGTAGTTTATCCAATAATTCCTCCTCTAATAAGACAAAAGTTGCTGAACTGTCGAGGTTGAAAAGTCAAAGTTGTGAGCAATAGCAGGAATTGAAAGTTTGAATAAAAAAAATAGTAGGGCATTGAAAATATTGCAATCCTTCTGTTTTACTCAACCGAGGAGGAAATCATGGGTAAACTACAACCAAGATCATTAAAGTACTATTATGTTTACATTTTGGTCATTCAATTTCATGAAGTTATAAAATGGTCATTGAGCTATTTGAAAGTTTTTATTTAAATCATTGGGCTCAATTGACAAGTAGAAGAATATACCTTAGATCTAAGTTGATTTGACGGTCAATGTTTAAGACCAGAGAAGAAAGCTGTTTAAATTTTAGTTTACAGATTTATAACGTTTAACACTGTTTCAAGAAAAAAAAAATTAATTGTAGAAGAGAAGGGAATAGAGAGCTTTTGATTGGTGTAGGCGATGCAAACAGACAAGGTCATGTAGCATCAATTTTGGTAGCCCAGTAACTTAAATGAAATCTTTCGAATAGTTTAGTGATCATTTTGTGATTTCTTAAAATTAAATGATCAAAACATAAATTTACTAATAGTTTAATGACCTTAGATATATTTTACCCAATAATTCCTCCTCTAATTAGTCAAACGTTCACCATGGAAGTTGAAAACAATGGTGGCATGATGTAACACCCCATTGAAAAATTGAACAAAAAAAAAAAAAAGAAAATTCGGATGGCTTTGAATACTTTGCAATTCTTCCTTTCTACTCAACCTCTACCAACTCTTGTCTTATTAGAGGAGGAAATTATGGGTAAACTACACTCAAGTAACTAAATTATTATTAAGTTTACATTTTAGTCACTTAACTTAAAAAATTAGGTTGTTAAGTATTTTTTTAAAACAAAAGTTTGCCTAGCGAGCTCCAAATGACAATTCAGTACTATGGTGGATCAGAACCCATCGACAAGTAGAAGAACAAAACTTAGATCCAAGTCAATCTGGCTATCACTAGTACAAATTAGAGAAGACAGTTATTTGGATTTTGGTTCGTAAATTCGTGAAATTCAAAGCTGTTTTATGAAAAACATCTTAACTATAGAAGAGAAAGGAAACGTGAACTTTCAATTGGTGCAAGTGTTGTAGACAGAAAGGCCACACAATAAAAATTTTAATAGCCTAATAACTTAAATAAATTTACTAATAGTTTAATAACCTTAAGTGCAATTTACCCAATAATTCCTCCTCTAATAATTCAAAAGTTCGTGAACCACGTAGAGGTTGAAAAATAAAAGTCGAAAGCAATAGTGGGATAATTAACTGGGCGTTGAAAATATTGCAATTCTTCTTTCTCACTCAACCTCTACCGGTGGTGGACTTTTGTCTAGAGGAGGAAATTATGGGTAAATTGTACCTAAGGTCACTAAAATATTACTAAGTTAGTTTCAAGCGATAATTTGACGATTGGTACGGTTGATCGATACCCATCGACAAGTAGCAGAACATACATTAGATCCAAGTCGATCTGAAGATCATTGTCGACGGTCAAAGAAGAAAATTGTTTGAATTTTGGTTTGTAGATTCGTGATATTCAAAGTTGTTTCGTAAGAAAAAATAATAATCTAAACTATAAAAGTGAAGGGGACAGAGAGCTTTCAATTAGTTCATGCAGTGCAAACCTACGGTAAACTACATCATCGATCCCACATGCTATGTTGCTTTGATTCTTCATGTTTCTTCTTCTTGTTTTGGTTATCATATTAGAAAATTGTCTGTGATTTTGCTTCTTGAAACATGAGATTGAATCATTGAAAGGGAGTGCCCAAGCTAATTTGAAAACTGATAACAGTGACTTAAATCATTTTGTAATGTTTTAAATATTAAGTGACCAAAATATAAATATGCTAATAGTTTAGTGACCTTGGATAGAATTTACCCTATAATTTCAGGTTGAAAAATCAAAGTTCTAACAATGGTGGCCTAACTTAACACGGCATTGAAAAATTGACCCCAAAAAAATTATTAGGATGGGTTTGAATGCTTTGTATTTCTTCTTTTTTACTTAACCTCTACCAACTCTTGTCTTATTAGAGGAGGAAATTATGGGTAAACTACATCAAAGGTCATTAAATTATTACTAAGTTTACATTTTGGTCACTTAATTTAGAAAAGCTCGATTGTTAAGTTTTTTTTTTTTTTTTTTAAGTTTGGTTAGTGAGGTCTAAGAGACAATTCGACGATCAGTATGATGGATTAGTACTCATTGACAAGTTATTCAATATACCTTAGATCTAAGTTAATTTAATGGTCAGTGTTGAAGGTCAGAGAAGAAAGTTGTTGGGATTTTAGTTTGTAGATTCGTGAAATTTAAAGTTGTTTTATGAAAAATATTCGAACTATAGAAAAGAAGGGAAATGTAAACTTTCGATTGATGCAGACGTTGTGAGAAAAGGTAATAAAAATTTTAATAGCCCAATAATTTAAATGAAAAATTTTGAATTGTCCAATGACTATTTGTAAAATTGAGTAGCCAAAATATAAATTTATAAATAATTTAATGATTTTAAATGCAATTTATCCAATAATTCCTCCTCTAATAATTCAAAAGTTCGAGGACCGCGTAGAGGTTATAAAATAAAAGTCTTGAGCGATAGTGGATTAATTAGCTGGACGTAGAAAAAATTGCAATTATTCTTTCTGACTCAACCACTATCAACGGCAAACATTTGTTTAGAGGAGGAAATTATGGGCAAAGTCGATCTCACGATCAATATCGAAAGTCGGAGAAAAAGTTTGTTTAAATTTTAGTTTGTAGATTCGTAATATCAACTAAATTGTAAAAGAGAAGGAGAATGAGAACTTTCAATTGTTGTAGGTGGTGTGAACAAAGAAGGTCATGCAACAACAATTTTAATAATAATGACTTAAAATGAAATGTTTTGAATAGACCAATAATCATTTTGTAACTTTTTAAAGTTGAATGACCAAAACGTAAATTTACTAACAATTTAGTGACCTTATATGTAGTTTACCCAATAATTCCTCCCCCTGAAATAAGTCTAGTCGGTGAACCTGTAGAGGTTGAAAACTCAAAGTTGTGACCGGTGGAATAATTAACAGAGCATTGGAAATATTGCAATTCTTTTATACTAAACATCGTTGATATTAAAGGAGGAAATTATAGGTAAATTACTCTCAAGGCCACTATAATACCATATTATTATCATCAGGTTTACCCTTTCATCTCTCAATTTTAAAAAATTATCTGAATAGCTTATAAAAGCAGCCATCTTTTACTCCACCAAAGTTCACAAATCAAAGAGAGAGAAAGGATTGTTCTTCAATAAGGTTAAGCTCTTTTCACTTCCCCTTTTCATTCTCACTAGGGTTTGCAATTCTTTTGAGTTTTAACTTGAGATATTGACCAAGATTGTATTGCTAATCTCAGGAATACCAGTAACAGCGGCATGGCCAACCATAAGCTTACGAATTTCAGCTTTCTGATGGCTGTACTCCTCGCTCTCTTGAACCTCAAATTCCAACCCCAACCTAACATTGAATCTCCGTTTGAGACCCAAAGTGTGATCATGGAAATGTTTGTGATCTGTATCCTTGTGTTCGCCATAACTTTGTGCACTCCATACTTCCCCGAAGTTATCGATGACATCAACCTCCTAGCCGGAAGTTTTGCCGCGGTTTTACTTATGTTTACCCTTTTCCCCGGTCTAGGTTGGGTTATTCTTTTCATTTGGGTCATTTTCTTTGTTAAGCTAATATTCCGTGCAATTCGAAAGTTTTGTCAACTATACCATGCGAGGTCATCTATGTCCGATTTATTCAATCGAGTACTGCTCGGTCGTCGCCATGCCCACCATAATGAGGAAAGGTTGTTCTTGATTAGCTCTATTACCTCTTCATGCATGTCTATATTATTTCTTTAGCTGAGTTGGAACAAGAAGTTAAATTATCATCAACTTAGTGAGGAAAGATCTAAAAATTGTTCTTTTTATGGAAATTATTTGGTACACATTTAGTGAAATTTTTAAACTCCACAAGTAGGATTAGAAGATTAATAAGTGTTTTATAGGGTAAAATAAAATATTTAAAAAAAGACATGTGTCAAACTTTACAAGATTGAGATTTTATCACATATCTTATTTATTTATTTAATTTTTTAGATACAATTTAAGGACAGTTAAAAATTTCTCTTACCAATGTACTAAATATTAATTTGGCTAGCCGATTGAGTCTTAGCTCGATTGGCATGGGCGTTGTTGCCAATACAAGAGGACGTGGGTTTAAGTGCGTTGAAGCACATTACCCTCATATTTATTGGTTAGGGAGGGGCTATGGATAGTTCTAAGTATTGTGCGAATAGAAAGAAACAATTATATTATTGAATTGAATACCGAGATATAATGTATTTAATCCTTTTTAGGGAATGTTTGTTGAGCACAAATAACATATGTTTTTTTCCCTCGAGTGTAGCAATTGTAGAACAACCAACAACAATTGGCATGCTAGTTTGGCCTTTGCAGTAGGAGTATTCCTGGGTCTCATGCCAGTGAAGTATCAGTCCATGGCACCATTTGAGGCCCACAATGCGCTCATGTTGATAGTTATCATCGTCACAATTGTTTACGCTGCAGCTCGGCAAATCGAACATCACCTTCAAACCAGCAACAATAACTCATCAATTCACCGTATCATAGTTACCAAAATCAGTCTCCTTAGCGGAAGCCTTGTCGCTGTTGTACTGGTATTGGCTATTGTCCCGGAAATTGGGTGGTTCATTCTTCTTGTTTGGACCCTCTTCCTTATGAAGCAAATATACAAGGCATGCCAAATGCTCCACCGGCTCTACCAGTCAATTTCATTGGTTTCGTATGTGTTCAGTGAGGTAGTTGGTCCCAGTGGTCATCTAAGCCAAGGAAGAAATGGATTGGTAGCTTAAAGTTAGTAGTGTAATAACATGGAAAAATTATTTATTACATTTGTATTACTAGGCATAAAATAATAAATAGCTGTATAAATTTAAACTTGAATTTAAAAATACGAGTAAAAACTCTTGTAAAAAAATAAGATCTCTTCAAGATAGGCAAAAAAATTTCCTTTTCCTTTCTAATTACAAGTCATGTAAGTAGTTAAAAATAACCGATTGAAATTTGTTTATTGCTAACTCGTATACTAAGACATAGTGAAAAATAATTCTCCTACCTAGTGGCGGAGCTAGAAATTTTTTTTTTGGGAGGATTAAATTGTATCTTTTGACAATAGTAAAAATATAATTTCACCATTTTAATAGTCTATATCTTTATAATTTTTAAAGGATCAAATCAAATTTTATCATTTTTAGGGGCCAATATGTAATTTTACCATTACTAATTTAAAATTTTATAAATTATAAATAATCTAAATGACAAATTTTCCATTTTAAGGGAGAGTAAGCCCCTACCAGCCCCTAACTCTCCACTGCTATATAAATAATCCTATTGAATGCTGTCAAAGGTTCTCAACATAACAAAAAAAAAAAAAAAAAAAAAAAAACTATTTAGCGTATAATAAACGAGTTATTGGACAGTGAAACTTATAATGAAATCCACATCAATTCTAAACTTGATTTATAAAATAAACATGAAAAATATTAAAAAGATAACAATAATAAATTATTTGTAAAACCTATTGTATATTCCTTGTAATCACTGAATTTTGTCTATCTTAATTTTTTTCAAAATTTTGGGGCCTATTGGGACTTAGCTTTGGGTTTTGGCCCATTAATATTTATATATATATTAATAATAAAAAATTAAAATATAAAAAATTAAAATTACATTTTGACCTCTAATTTTTTCCAAACTTACACTTCAACCTCTAATCTTTTTTAAAATTATATTTTGACCCCTCATCTTACCTAAAATTACAATTTGACCGTTATACTTTCTTGAAATTACATTTCAGCCGTGCTAGTTTCACTGCATTTGTGATATGGTCCTTCTGGCAAAATCATGTGATTTGAGCACCTGCTCCTCAGATTTTTCGGGCGCCAGCATGGGTGGAGACCCTTCCTTCAACCACCACCTGAAAAATGCAGAGAGAAGGTGAAAGTGAAGGCATAAAAGGAGGAAAATCAACAAAAAAGAATACCCCAAGATTCGGCTATAACAAAAAAGACCCCTCAAACATTCAAATCAAGCAAAAAAAAAAAAAAAAAAACTCCCATCTTCGAACTCGAAAACGACCCTAAGCCTTACCATTCAACCGCTCCACCAATTGCTCCCAACATCATTATCATCAACATACCCAAATCGAATCATACAAAAATCAAAATAAACCCATGCAACTCCATTTTCGGGTTACCTGGTTCTAGGGGGAGGAGAGCCTCGTTTTGGTGTTGGATGGATTCGATTGGAGCTCTGAGGGTGGTGGTGCATGTTGGCGGTGGCTAGTGTAAAAAGAGAAAAAAAAAAAAGGGGGGGTGGAAAAGAAGAAGAAGGTGACCCACGAAATAGAAGGAAAAAGGGACAAAAAGAGAAAAAAATAAATAAAAGGTAGCCCAACATACACTTACCAGCAATGGCCCAAAATCAATACAGGCCCACTCCATCTTGAACTCATTTCAGCAGCCCAAAGGAAGGGAAACAGGTTGATTTCAGCAGCCCATAATTTTGGGCTTTGGTATATTTTTGATACCTTTTTTATTTACCCATTTAGTCCATATTTTTAACGTTGTCTTATTTCAATTATATTAACATTTTATGGGTTTTTTGAAATATTATTGTGTGATTTCATTCACAAAATTTAATTTTTAATAAATTAAAATTTTAAAGCAATGAATCGGTTTAGCATTAAATCATCGATCTCACTGCTATGTTGGGTGGACATCTTTGATTTTTTGTTGAATATAGAACGCCTTTCTGGAAATTAGAAAATTCAAATTTTTCTAAAAAAATTAATAAAATCTTTATTCAAAAATTAGTAAAATTTCATTTTTTTTTTTAAAAATACATACATATATATAGTACGCTAATTTGCAATTTATCGCAATGATCGTCTTTTTGAATGAGCAATAAACAACGTCAGATCATGATCAAATATTAAATCGTTTTTTTTTAAAATTGATAGATAAAGTAATAATAATGGTAGATTGTCTTTCTTTTTCGCATTTTAAAAAAATAATAATCTTATAACACAATAATATGTGATTTGTCAAAATTCTCGATTTTCAATTAGATCACAATTAAATATTAAATTAAACTCGTATTTTAAAAATTAAAATAACACACGTTTAATGAGAAATCTATTTTGGGCATCGCGAGGGTGCTAAGACCTTCCTTGTGCGTAACCTACTCCCGAACCCTATTTTTCTCTGGAATTTTGACGTAGACCTAAACTAGGCCTTTTTTTAATAAAATTCAAAAATAATTTTTCTTTTAAAAAAGAGGATTTATTAGGTGTCCGATCACTCCTAGGAAAAAGGATCAGTGGCGACTCTTTTTTTTATAAATAAAGTCAAAACTCTATTTTCAAATTTTCAATAATTTTCTCAATTAGCGCCCGAGCAAATTTTACGTCACTACATCCCTAATTACTTAAAGCTTAATTTACGATTTAATCTCTTATTTATATTTATTTTTTCTAGTATTTGATTTTTTGTGAATTATTATTTTCTCAATTTACGTTCAAAACAAAATATATCAATAAAAACATAACACATGTTTTAAAAATTATAATTTAATCTAACAATATTTTAAATTTTAATTAAGTGGATTTGTTTTGGTCGTCATAAAGACTTTGTGAAGTAAAACAAAAAAAGTGACCATCAACAGCTGTTTTCTCCAAAGAATTATGGTATATCATGAAGACACTCAAAGTTAGAGAAATTGGGGCAAATATATCATATCATTTATGATATACCATTTAGTAAATATTATTAGGGTAACCTATTAAAACAGTAACTTCTTTTTTGTTTCAGGTTATATTTTAGTCATTTATATTTGAAATTTACGTTTTAGTCACTTATGTTATAGTTTCGTTACGAAATGGTCACTCTACCGTTAAGATCTATTACCTCCAAAATGGCAGTCCGACGGGACAGTTAAAATGAGTTTCCAAAATGGCAGTCCGACGGGACAGTTAAAATGAGTTCTAAATGCCAACGTGGATGTCTAGTTGGGATGAAAAAAGTTTAATTTTTTTTATGAAAGTAGAATACAAAATTTTATCCTAAAATCCAATTTTCTCTTGTTTAAAAAGAAGCAACGGTTGAGATTTTGTCATCAGAGAAGAAAAGAGAAAAGCAAAACAAAGAAGAAGAAGAAGAAGAAGAAATGGACACATTGACCTCTATACCTGCTTGCTATTGTGGTTTGTCAGCTATGTTGAGAACTTCATGGTCAAATGAAAATCCAAGGAGATTTGTTGGGTGTCCAAATTATGAGAATGGGAGAAGGCATTGTTGCCTTTTTTTACTACTAGTTTGATCCGCCTATTGCATCTTGTGCAAAGGTGGTGCTTGTTGGATTGTTAAGGAAAGTGAAAAACTTCGAGAGGAGAAGAGAAAGGAGACCAAAAGGTTTTTTTTTTTTTTTCTAATTCAATAATTAATCTGATACATTGGTTTTGATTATTTTGAGAAATTAAATTATATTTTCCTTTAACTAATTTATAAAATTTAATTAATTAAATTTATTTTATTAAAAAATCAATTAATTTACTTGGTTAGATATCTATGTTGCTATTTAAATCCCATTTTAACTGCCACATTGGATTGTCATTTGGAAGGTAATAGATTTTAACGGCAGAGTGACCATTTTGTAATAAAACGATAACGTAGGTGATTAAAATGTAACATTTCAAATATAAATAACTAAAATATAACCTGAGACAAATAAAAGTATCTATTTTAATAGTTTACCGAGCTTATAATTTTTCTTATTAAACTCGGCAAAAGTAATGGCTCAAATGATTACTTATTCAATATTAAAAATAAAGAATGCTTTTATATTACTATCATTACCTTAAACATTTTTTGAATACGAGTAATTCTAGATGAAGGTGGAATATTTGTTCATTTTTTCCTTTTCCTTGGTTTTATTGGTGACTAGACAAAATACAAAAAGGGGAGATTTGTTTCATAAGGATAGAAATAAGGGACATAACAGAAGATAAATTTGAGTTGCAGAGGATGCGATAATACTCAAAGATACGTACATTTTATATGCCGTGTTGAGATAAGACTATTATTTTATAAGCTCATCCTATAGAAGTTAGGTTCTAGAGTGATAGTGCTTTATACGATCATGGGTTTGAAGTGTATGTAAAAGTTCCAGTCGATGGTTATTACGTGATCACAAATTAAAGAGAAGAAAGATGTCTTCCAATGACATTGCATCATTAAGGTCAGTTAGCTCTTCACTTTCCCTTTTTCATTCCCCACTTTTTAACGTTATAAACAATCTATATTAATTATTAATGGATAGTTGTTGAATCAAACTCTTATTGTTGATAATTATGATCGCCACACTTGTTTACGCTGCAGATTGGCAAATCGAACATCATCTTCAAACCAGCAACAATAACTCATCAAATCACCGCATCATAGTTACCAAAATCAGTCTCCTTAGCGGAAGCCTTGTTGCCGTTGTACTGGGTAAAGGGTAAACGTAAGTAAAACCGTGGCAAGACTTCCGGCTAGGTGGTTGATGCCATCGATAACTTCAGAGAAGTATGGAGTGCACAAAGTCATGGCGTACACAAGGATACAAATCACAAATATTGCCATGATCACACCTTGGGTCTCAAACGGAGATTCAATTTTATACTGGGGTTGGAATTTGAGGTTCATGAGAGCTAGGAATACAACCATCAGAAAGCTGAATCTACCGCTGCTGCTGTTGTTGTTAGTCCTGCGATAAGCCAACGATACAAATAATAATTAATATAGTTTCTTTATAACGTTAAAAAGTGGGGAATGAAAATGGGGAATTGAAGAGCTAATTGACCTTAACGATGGAGTGTCTCCGGGATACATCTTTCTTCTCTTTGATGGAATTATGTGATCGTCTGATGTGGTTTGTTAATTTAAAAGATTTACGTCAATGTTGGTTGTCAATATGGGTCGCTGACTGTGCAATGGATATATTACCCAATATTTCTTTTTATCTAATGCATCCCGTCTCATGAGATAAGTAACTATCGGGGTAGATAAAAAGGGTTTTGATAACAATTTCAATCATTTCTATTGCCAAAAAATTAGTCATTATATGTTAAAATGAGGTATATATGGCACACTATATGTAATTATCTAGTTATTCTGTCAATTACGTTAACTTTTAACCGTAAAATTAGATAAAATTTTTAACCAAAAAACCCTTTATTTTTTGATCGGTCCTATAGAAATTAATTTACCTATTTTTTAAATAATAAAATAAAATACAATCTAGCTCAATCACTTTCATGATATTTTACCAACTAAATATTATATAATTTATAGCATTATGATTTAGAATTTAATTTGAGAAAAAAGAAATTGAAGTATGCTAGATTGTAGCAAAATTTTTACTCTACAAATTAAAATATCATTATAATATTTAATCTCATCGTGTTGTTGGTTTTTGGCTGTCCATAAACCTAGTGTGTAATGTTACGTATATACTATTCAGCGTTGAAAACATTCATGATTTAATATTCTTTAAATATATAAACCTAGCGTGTAATGTTACATATATACTAATGTTACAAATTGCAAAGTGTAAAGTAGTCGAGTGTATTTTATATTCTTTACTTTGTCATACTCCATTTGATACTATTTCAGCCGCCGGAAACTATTCATGATTTAATTATTAAATTATATTTTTTATTTAAATTGTATTTTACTCTCTTTATTTTAAAAATAAAAAATTAATTCTTATACATTAGATTAAAAATTTCATTGACCCTTTCTGTTAAAATTTTTAACTATTTTTACTGTTAAAAATTGGTCTTGATATGTCAAAATAAGGTACACGTGTCACTCCACATGTAACTATCTAGTTATTTTGTTAATCACTTAATTTTTTTAAAGTAAAATTAGGAAATTTTTAATAAAAAAAGACCAATTTATTTTTTATTTAAAGTACAATAACTAATTTATCCAATTTTTTAAATAAAGAGTTAAAATGTAAGCCGACTATAACTTTCTTAATACTTTTACCAACTAAATCGCATACCATTTATAGCAGTATGATTTATAATTTAATTATTTATCAAGTTTTTCCCCCGGATTATAACGGTAATGGATATAAAAGTTGAGAAAGGAATGAAAGAAACAAAATTCGGATGTTTGGAATATTTATAAAAATGGTAGCATCATGATTCATTAGTTTAATGGAATCAAAATTATTTGAGAAGTAGTACAGTGCAATATGAATATGAAACAAATATGAGGGAATTTTGATAACACCAGTACAGTGCAATGCTCTCACTAATACACTTTTTTTCGGCTCAGGTTTAGCTTTTACGATTCAAGTTAGACTTGGTTAGAATTTAAGCCTGTTTTTTTCAGATTCGACCTGAGCCTAATAAGCGAATTTAGAATTTTGTTGTAGCCCGACCATGATCATTTCTATTGTACTTAAATCGGCAACCTATTTCTTCCTTGGTTCAGATCACGACGGCGACCCCATATTTGATAGATAACATAGTTAAGCGCTGAAATTATCAGGCACGGTAAGTGTAGCATACCGTCGTATATTGGCTTGACAAGGAAGAAGGTCCAAATGAGAAGAATGAACCACCCAATTGGCGGGGCGATAACCAGTAGCAGTCCAACCGTGGCAAGGCTTCCACTGAGGAGACTGATTTTGGTAACTATGATACGATGAATTGAGGAGTTGTCGTTGCTGGTTTTGATTGTTGCAGCTGCGGCGTAAACAAGCATGGCGATGACAAATATGAACATGATCGCAGGGTGGGTCTCAAAAGGCACTGCCATATTGTTCGTGGACTGATATTTCAATTGTAGGAGAGCGACAAGCACACTCATTAGAAACCCCAGAGTTGCATGGATATGGTTGTTGCATCTTCAATAAAGAAAAACAGATATGTTATATAGTTTGTGAATAAGGTTAAAAAATGGGGAATGAAAAAGGGGAAGTGAAGTGCTTCTGACCTTATGTTGCCGGGATACATCTTTCTTCTCTTTGATGAAAGTATGAGCTCGTTCGATATACTCGAAAATGCTTTGGAAGGGGGGAAGAGGGTGAAATCTAAATTTATTAGGCCCCACGTGCAAGACTTCATTTGATAGGACGAGGGAAAATATTCCCATATTCATAGAGAAATATGAAACAATAAAAGAAAGAGTATTATGTAAAATTTCCCGAATACTTGTTTCATATACATAAGGTATACAAAATAACAAATACATGTAATACATGTAATATTCGGGAAATTTTACATAATACACGAAAGATATTATTTTATATAATACACATAAGGTATTATGTAGAATAATGAAAACAACAAATTGAACGAAAAGAAGGGACATCACACCTTGATATCTAAGAATTTAAAATTTTAAATTAGTAAAGTTAAAATTGTATTTTGTCCCGATAAAAATTTGATTTAACTATTTAAAAATTATAAAGATATAGAGTATTAAAATGGTGAATCTAAATTTTAAAAAAATAAAGGGATTAAGTTTCTAAAAATAAAAATATAAAGACTGAACTCTAAATTTTCAAAAAGTTCGGAGACTTATGATATATTTTAACATTTTTTAACTATGCAGTTTAACGCATTTCTAGATTTGGTAATTTATATATCCAATATTACACCTTTTCTATGTTATATATACAATTTATAAAATCAACCAAAAGAATACCATCTTGGAAGAAAGTTGTGGAAAAACCAGACAAAAGAATATCATCTTGGAAGAAAAAAATTGGAAGTGGAAGTAGAGAAAGTTATTGAAAAAATGAGTTGATTAAAGAGACAATGTAAGTGTACAAAAGTTTATACATGTGAAATAAAGAATTGTCTTAGAAAGTTTAAATGGAATGTTGAGTGTTAGTGGATTAATCATAAAGTGATGTGTTAATGTGAAATTATAGCAAATAATGAATTTTTATTATGTTAGGAATTAAATTGTAAACTTATGAAATTCATAATTGAAATAAGAGAAGTTAGGATAAAAATGTAAGTCGGTTTTAAGGATTAATTGAATAATAATAAACATTATAATGATTAAATGAAAGTTAACGTAAAGAATCAAGAAAAAGTAAACATTATCACTAAAATAGTTTCTGGACAGAATAGTGGGCCAATTTTAAAAATTCACCAAAAACTAAGATATTAACGTGTCTATTTTTAAAGGAAATAAACAGAAACATATTACAATACTTGTAATTAAAGGTAATTATTTTTTAGTGAAGAAGGGTCATTGATGCTTAGAAGCAGAACAAGGGAAGATTTGAAGAATAAACTGTATTTATTAGCTTAGGTATAAATTGTGAAATTTTTATAGTAAAAACTTCAATGAGACTAGCTTAAAAAAAAAAAGCAGATCTTAATTTCGAACTCTATAGATTGAGATATAAATAAATTAGTGACTATTACTCAACTGAACAATTTGGCTAAAATTATGTATTTAGTAAAATTGAAATTAATGTTGCATATAAGCATAAAATACTAAGAGTCTTTAATTCTCGTATAAATGCACGTACGTAAAGAATATAGAATAGACAGGAGGAGGAGGAAAAATAATAGTAAAAGAGTATCATGCTAATAAAATTATTTTAAGTGATAGAATTGCTACGAATAATTAAGTGCTAGCAAAAATGACATCTAAAATATCAAACTTGACATAAGTCTAGTGCTAGCAAAGAATTCATAAATAATTATAGAGAGGCATTAAATTTACTTCAAAATTATACCTATCATGTTGACTTAAAATTTTCCATTTCCAAAGTAGAAAGGTGGTGAAGGATAATAAACAAATAATACCATAAATGACATGGAATTTTGAAAAAACAAAATCAATAAGGAAAGGCAAATGGGGCAAGTGACAAGGCCAAAGTTCATAATGATGTGCTCAATGCCAAAAGAGAAAAGGTGATGAAGGGTATTTACTCAAAGATTTTGGCATTGGGCACCTTTCTCTTTTGGAATCGAGCACCTTATTGTGTGGTCAACAAAGTACATCTCATTGGTTACATGCTTTGTTTTGGGTAAATATCTCAATAATACAAAGAAAAAACAAAATTAACCGGAAAGTACAGGGTTCAGGAAAATTGACGGGAAAGTGCAATTTTCCCCAAAAACGCGTCCACGTCGTGCGCTTTTTAGGAAAACGCCAAAAGCGCTCCCGGGGCGCTTTAGGCCGTTTTCCCAAAACGACCGACGTGGACGTGTTTTTGGGGATTCTTTCCGTCCACTTGTAATGTGAAAATTGAAATAAGTTTTTGGGCAGTAGTCTCCGGCAAAATAATTTTGAGGAGACGTTTGAACACAAACCGTGGCGAAAAAATGCTTCCACGTGGGCGCGCTTTTGCTACAAAGTGATCTCCGCAAAATTATTTTGAGGAGATGTTGCGTAACAAACCGTGGACGGCGCCTCCCACGTGGACTCTCTTTTGCTACAGATGGTCTCCGACAAAATTATTTTGAGGAGACGTTTACAACAAACAAGCGATGGCGAAAAACGCCCCACGTGGGCGCACTTTTGCTACTGATGTTATCCGCAAAAAATTAGGCTATAAATCAGCCAAATTTCATTCTCGGTTAGGCGAAACCAAATTCAAGCAAAAGGAAAAAAAATTGAAAATGAGTGAACGTGATTAATCTTTGTTATTTACTACGATGGTGAAGTGCGAGACACCGAAAATGGTGTTGTTTTCTTATCGGAGAACACAAATACGATTGAGTTTTAATCGTAACGTCGATTTGGTAGAACTTCGCAAAGAATTAGGCGTAAAATATTGAACAACGCCAATGAAAGTTCAGTCTATTAAGTATAGATTTTGCGCTTGGTTGATCCCGTGAGATATGACTCATTCGACATCAAAGGTCCCTGAGCCTTGAGGCAATGGTGGAGACTCATCTTGCCGATGAGTTCACCCTTTATCGAGGTATATGTAGAATTTTCATCTCCAAGTGATCCGGCTGCGACCTCAACATCTAGTATCGTTCGAGGGAATACACGACCCCAAGTCGACACTGCAGTAAGTGGGAGGCAAAACACGAAGTGCTCGTGTGCGATCGTAGTATGGAAAACATAACCCCGCATTTACACTCGGTTGGTGGATGGGACATGCATATCCGTCGATCGACGTCCGATGATAGAAATACGTATTGGGGGCGTCGTCAACTTCTAGTGGTTGGCAATCCACATACGATTGGAATCATGCGAAAGATGTTTAAGGAGGATGATGTACTCCGACGACATCCACCGCGAGGGCCTCGTTTGTTGTAGGTTATGGAGGGTCGGACGATGAATCTGATGTGGATCCACCTCGGGAGCCAGGGCCCGACGGTGCAGAAGTTGGATTATTTTCTGAACCGGAGCCCGTTCCAATTGTACTGAAGACGTTGAGGCGGTTGGGCGAAGAAGAAGAAGATCCGCTATTCAGGGCATACTCACCTCCAGCGCACATGCATAATGTCGATCTATCTCAAGATGATGCATTGGAGTTTCCTGAACTACCACACCGGAGGCGTGACCGTACAAATTCTTCGTTGGATTCGGACGAATTAGAAGTTGGTAACCAGTTTTCCAACAAGAATACTTTTCTTGGTGCATTGAAACAATACAAGATCGAGAATCGGGGTTAACTACACTATGGTTAGATCAAACCTCGATAGGTACGAGGCGGAAGTGTGCGATGCAAGACGGCACATGTTCATGGAAAATCATGGCATCGTTGAGAAAAGGGCGGGGTTGTGGGAGGTGAAAAAAGTACAAAGGTTCGCATACATGTCTTGCTTCGTGCAAAGTTACACTCACGTGTTCAATGATTTCAATAACACTAATATTATGTAATGTTGCATTATTTAACGTACTTCGTTGACAGGTGTAACACAAGATCATCCGAGGATGGATTCAGACATGTTGGCTGATTTAATAATCCCGACGGTGAAGGCCAATCCCAAAACTACGATCGGCGCCTTAATTGGCAATATTCGTAGCCAAATAGGGTACACGCCTCTTACGAAAAGGCTTGGATAGCCAAGCAGAAGGCGTTGGAAAAGTTGCACGGTCGATGGGACGCTTCATATAATGAAGTGTGGCAGTGGTGTCAAGTGTTGGAGACGTGTGTCCCAGGCAGCACAACGGACCTTGAAACGGAACCGGCGTACTACAACGATCGTCTGCTCCGTGGATGCGCAGTGTTCAAGCGATTGTTCTGGACATTTAAGCAATGCCGAGATGCTTTTACATACTACAAGCCATTGGTACAAATTGACGGTACCTTCATGTATGGTAGATATACACATTGGCTATTGCTAGCTGTAGCACAAGACGGCCGTGGGAGAAGCCTTCCGATTGCGTTCGCAATAACACCAGGGGAGTCAGCTGATGACTGGGACTTCTTCCTATCTAGGTTAAGGAGGCATGTCTGCCCTCAACCTGACATATGCGTTATATCGGATCGGGGCCCTGGAATACTTGCGGCAATAGAACGACAGGGAAGCATGTGGCATTGCACACACCATCGATATTGCCTGAGGCATGTTTCATCCAACTACTATGGGCAACACCGATCTAAAAGACAGAAACGGCAAGTGACCGATATGGGTATGAAATATCTATTAATATAATTTCTTTTAAAATTTTCAATTTATTCGCAATTGAATAGTGGTATGTAATATTCGCTATCAACGTATATTGGCAGGGTACGAGATCAATAAAGACCATTTTCACGATATGTTGGCCAGTTTGCGCGCAGATAACGCCGAAGGCGCAGAGTACCTGTGCAATATTCCTTTTGAACAGTGGACACAAGCATATGACGGCGGCCTACGATATGGTCATATGACCACAAACCTGGCCGAATGCATAAATTCTGTGCTAAAAGGAACCCGTCATCTGCCGATTACAGTAGTTTTGCGGGAGACATATTTTCGTTTAGCGGCACTATTTTCGAAGAGAGCAGCGAGTTATCGAGGGCAGATGCAAGGAGGCCATGTATGGAGCCCGAAGGTCTTGCAAGAAATTAACCGTGGGAAGGCACGGGCGAACACCATGCACACAGTGTGTCACGACCGCGACAGCCTATGGTTTCGTGTCACGGAGTTTGACAGACCGAACCAAGGTATTGTTGGCGGGCATTATCGTGTACACTTGACAAATAGGACATGCGACTGTGGGATATTTGATTCACTTCGTTACCCATGTGCTCATGTACTTGTGGCTTGTCATAATCTTCGTCTTGACCCCATGAGCTATGTCGACGAAGTCTACAAATTAGAAAACATGTAAAACGTGTGGAGACACGTATTCCCACCAGTCCCAGATGAACGTAAGTGGCCACCGGTATCGCTGGCACCATATAAGTTGTTGCCGGATAGAGAATTGAGGCGCAAACCAAAAGGTCGACCTTCCTCGACTAGAATACGCAACAATATGGAT
This sequence comes from Gossypium bickii, assembly GCA_025503065.1. Lineage (NCBI taxonomy): Eukaryota > Viridiplantae > Streptophyta > Magnoliopsida > Malvales > Malvaceae > Gossypium > Gossypium bickii. Next base: position 131,822,444 of record CP106713.1, read on the forward strand.
ATCCGAGAATCGACCAACCAAAGTAGGTGGTGCGGGTGGTGTAGGAACCCGGGCCATACATCTCGCTCGTGTCCAAATAGGACTAGTTGACCGTGTTCTTAGCTTGTTTGTCTCTTGCTGGCTATGTAATTTCTGTTTTTTTTGGAGGAAAACGGTGAACTTTTGTACAATAACTCAAATTTATTAAATATAAGATAATTCAATTGCAAAAAATGAAAATTAAACCATTTCTATTTTATCAAAGATATTAAAACTTAAGTAAAAAAAATTAAATTACAAAAGAAATAACATTAAACTCAATTTTATTAAATATAAAAAAAAATTATATTGCAAAAAACTAAATTATCAATGAAAACTTCTTATTTATTAAATATACTACAACTAAATTAGAAACAAATAAAAAATAAAAAAAAACTTCTTATTTATTAAATATATTAAAACTAAATTACAATAAAATAAAAAATAAAAAACAATTTCTTATTCTATTACATATATTAAAATTAAATTACAATAAAAAACTTAAACAATTTCTATTTTATTAAAGATATTAAAATTAAATTACAATAAAAAAATTATACAACTAATATTTTATTGAATATATTAAAACTAAATTAAAGAAATATAAAATAAAAAATAAATTTTTATTTTATTAAAAAAATCAAATTAAATTACATACAAAAAAATACACAACTTCTATTTTAGTGAAGATATTAAAATTAAATTACAAACACAAATAAAAAATAACTTTTTTGATTCAAAAATTAAAAAAAATTATTACAATTTAAAAAAAAAGCCCATCCTAATCAATGTTGATGCCGGTGGGAACCAAAGCCTACACAGAGGGCGGTCGGCGATTCTGTGGCTGGATTCCTCCTTCTTCTAGCTTCCGACGGGGGTCGTGGAACCTCAGGCGGGGAATCGGGTTCCTCCGGTAGTGGGTCTGGTTCTGGCTGTTGCGATGATGACCCACCTTGATAAAATAATGACCGGAGGTGTTTGCATAAACCACGCGGCAGGTGATCGCATCCCGTCTGATTGAAGGAGCATGGTGGAAAGAATCGCTCCCGACGGCGCCTCCTCTAATCTCGACGTCGGCCTCACGATCGACTGGCTAACGGGAGTTGTCGGGAACGGACTCGAACCCGGCCATGCATTCCAACCTGGGGTGGGACTAGGAAAAGGAAACATATATGGGTTAGGAGGATACATATAAGGGCGAGTGGTACGCGCACTGTATAAAATGTGGACGCTGTGATGTCGGTGTTGACAATTGAGCCCGAATGATGGGCTCGTGATTGTGTAGAGGCGCCGTTGATGGGCCCGGTGGCGATCGTGTAGGCGCTGTTGCTTGGGCCCGTCTCATCACCCGTTCCTCTCCTGAATGTAAAGGGCCCGACGTTCCTTCGCTCGCGAATTTGCGTCGCCTCTCTTCATTCGACAACAGATACGGCTTGCCATGGATTCTAAACCATGGCATGTACTCCGCTGCACGCTAACTTTCGGAACTATGATCGGTTCCTGTTAGGTAAAAAGTCATACCGGTTCTCCCACGCCTCGATATGTTCGACCAAAATCTTGGCCAATCCGCAGTCTTTGCTGCCAGATGTCCACTTTGTGCTCATCATCGAGCACCTCGGGAGAGGCACGGAATCGGTTGTCGGCATCCAAATTGCCGCAGAACCCGATCCGACCGGTGCATCTCCACGGTTGAGTAGGTGATTAGCGGGACCTTAACGTACCAATCTGCTTCGGATTTTGGAGGAACTCCTCCTGAATTACTGCCCGAATTTCAAGATCCTCGTACGGTGTCCATTGAAACTATATTAACATTACCAAAATATTAGTTATATACATAATACTAGACACTACATACGAAATACTAAATTATAATAACGAAATTCGACACTTACTTGTGATTCCGACCGTTGTTCCAATAGGAGCCGTATATCCTCAAGCGAGTTAGGTATTCCAACATGACTTCTCGGATGGTTCCACCTAATTAAATAAACTTTTAGCATGCAATTATACTATAAATCTACGACATAATTGTAAAATATAATATTAAATTTACCTCGTTATCAGTGGGAATGAATATGGCTGGTCGAGTCGAGGACGTAAAAATGGAAATTGAAACCATGCCCATGACTGCAGTAGTGATAGGCAACCTCCGATTTTTGCTTTACTCGGCAGCGTCGCCCCGCACATCTCCCGGTATAACCTCAATAGCACGACAGACCCCCAACTCAATTCACCGGCTGCTCTGAAATCAACAAGTTTCAGGAGCCATCTCAGGTGGACGAGGTTTCTAGAGAGGTCCGGCATCAGATAGCCTCCAATTATCTGAAGTATGTATGCCCGCGCATACCGTATTCTTTCTTCTTCAGTCGAACCTTCATTCGGCTCTGGGAATGCGTCTCGTAACCAACCCATATCGATCCGAGCTCCTTGAATTTTATCCGGAATGACACCCAGAAGCTCGTAGTATACGGCCATCCAATCGAGAGATGTTACGGTCCCGGTGACTACCGACCCGTCCACCGGTAATCCCAACTGTAATTGCACATCTTCTAAGGTGATTGTACACTCTCCGCATGGCAGATGGAAAGTGTGCGTCTCGGGTCTCCACCTCCTATCAACGCTGACCGATCAAAGCGGGTCCAACTTGAACCCCGCCTATCGTGGCCACGTGCCAAAAACCCGCTTCCCGCAGTAATTCTCGATCAATGGCGATGGGGGACCAGGCATGTTGCGAATATAACATTGCAACACCCGATCTACGGACTGTTTAAAAAATTATAAAATTCAAAATTAATTAAAATTACATAATTAAAAAAATTTAATAATATTGAAAAATTAACATTCAAACTTACCATTTTCATTTGCTCGACGGCAATGTGCTTGTTGTCTAGGTGACGTAATTCCCCGGCCATTGTACTCCAATAAAGTATTTTCAAATTTTCCAAAAAATTGATATATAAAAAAATTTATAAAGGGCTTTTTCGTAAATAGTAAAGGACTATTTTGAAATTTCAGCGTAAATTTCAAGGACTTTGAGAGAAATTTGAGAGAAATTTGAGAGTAAATTGAGAGAATAATGAGAAAGGATTGAAGTGTGAAAAAAATGAAGGGTTGGGGGTATTTATAGTTTTTTTTGACCGTTGGGGGGCCAACGGTCAAAAAAATTTGACCGTTGGAACGCTTAAAAGCGCTCCCGGGGGCGCTTTTTAGCCGCTTTCCCCAAAAGCGCTATGACGTGGACGCATTTTTGGGGAAAATTACACTTTCCGGTCAATTTTCCTGAACCCTGTACTTTCTGGTTAATTTTTTTTTTTTTGTATTATTGAGATATTTACCCCTTTGTTTTCCTAGTGAAAACATTTATTTTTGTTGTTGACAAAAGAAAGTCAAATACTTTGATAAACCATTACGTGCACAAGTTGCATGGTATCATAAATGCACATCTTTTTCTTTTCCCCTCAGGTCAGCTTTCTTAGATGTCTTCCCTTTCCCATTTTACTTGCGTTTACAATGGATATGCTGCATTTGTGGCAAGTGCGTTTCTAGATTCTTTTTTTAAGTATACGGCGGCTTGACTTGCAGAAATAAGCATTTTTGAGTCGACTTAATTTCTATATCAGAAGTAGCCCATATTTCCATCAAAGAGAAGAAACACGTCTTCCGGCGACATTCCATCGTTAAGGTTCACTTCCCCATTTTCATTCCCCACTTTTTAACGTTATAAACAAACTATCTTAATTATTTTTTGTATCGTCGGCTTATCGCAGGATTATCAACAACAGCGGCAACCATAACCACTTTTTCATTCCCCAGGTGGCTTCTCCTATGTCTTTTATCTTGCTTTGGAGGAGTTCCTCCTTTCTAAGCCGGTATTTTCTTCTTCTTTTTATTTTAATTTTCCTCAATATCCTTATCTTCATATGGGTTCCTTCAAGAATTGGGAGTTTGGTTTTGAGATATAAAGAATCCAATTTTAGTCTGAAATCGAATTGGGAATTTGGTTTTGGGAATTGGGTATGGCAGGTGTAGCATGCCGTTGTATATTTGCTTGACAAGGAAGAAGGTCCAAATAAGAAGAATGAACCACCCAATTGGCGGGACGATAACCAGTAGCAGTACAACCGTGGCAAGGCTTCCACTAAGGAGGCTGATTTTGGTAACTATGATACGGTGATTTGACGAGTTACCGTTGCTGGTTTTGATTGCTGCAGCTGCGGAGTAAACAAGTATGGCGGTGATAAATGTGAACATGATCGCGGGGTGGGTTTCAAAAGGCAGCTCCAAGTTCGTGGACTGATATTTCACTTGTATAAGAGCGACAAGCACGCTTATTAGAAACCCCAGACTTGCATGGATATGGTTGTTGCAGCTATAATTAAGAAAAACAGTGATATACAAGAAGATTAAATACATTATATACCGGTATTCAATTCAATGATATACAAGAAGCGGTCAGTCTGGTAGAGATAATGAGTTTCCATCTTTCTTCATTATGGTGGGCATGGCAACCGAGCAGTACTCGATACTTGAACAGAGATTGAAGCGCCTGGCATAGCTGACAAAGCTTTGGAATTGCACCATATATTAGCTTAACGAAGTGAATGGTCCAAATGAAAAGAATGTGCCAGCCTAGAGCCGGGAAAAGGGTAAACGTAAGTAAAACCGTGGCAACACTTCCGGCTAGAAGGTTGATGTGATCGATAACTTCAGGGAAGTAGGGAGTGCAGAAAGTTATGGAGTTGGAATTTGAGGTTTTTGAGAGCTAGGAATACAAGTTACAAGCATCAGAAAGCTGAAACTAGTGATGCTGTTGTTGTTGTTGTTAATCCTGCGATAAGCCAACGATACAAACAATAATTAGTATAGTTTGTTTATAACGTTACAAAGAAGGGAATGAAAAAGGGGAAGTGAAGAGCTAAGTAACCTTAACGATGGAATTTGGCCAGGAGACATCTTTCTTCTCTTTGATGCAAGTATGGGCTCCTTCTGATCTAGGAAATTTTAAAGCTAGTGAAGAAAAATGAAATTTGAGCGAGCGATGGTTGCATGGATGTCGCAGATATATTATATATACAAAGGGGAGTGATGGTGAAGGGTGCGGTTACTTAAATATAATATATTTGGGGGAGTGGTGGTGGTAGGTGGGGCTTCTTCTCGGAAGCTCCCTACTTGACAACATAATTCAGATTTATGTTGTCAATATTTGGGGATGCCAAATGCTACACCAGCCGTACTTTGCATCATCACTACGTATTATTTTTTGAATTAGATTTTGAAACGGGTCTATTATGTCATCTTTCAAATATTTGGTCCCCGTCGTGATATGAACCAAGGAAGAAACGGGTTTGTTATTATTTTTTAATATTTTTCATGTATATATTATAATTCATGTTTAGGATTCTGGATCTAGCATGAAGTATATATAAAATCTAAAACAAAGATAAGTAAAATATAAAAAGATGAAAAATAAGTAGTTACCTATCGATTTGCATCCTTCTATATGCCACCCCTTTAATTTACCAACTTCAGCGAAGGCAGCTTGCCATTGCTTTACTTGATCTAGCTTTTTTGATTCATGGTCATCGAAGGAGGTTTTGAATCTCCCACCAAGATTTTGTACGTCAGAAGGATTAACATGATAAAGAAAATGGGAAGAACAATATGTCCTTGAGTGTCCTTGCGCCTCATGATGTCTGAGAATTCAGCCAAGCATGATTTTGAAGAAGCATAGTTGACGGACAAAACTATGATAGAGAGATTTGAGGCTGCAATTGCTTGAGAAAGTGCTAGTGAAGTTGGTCACCTTTTTCCAGTGTATCTTCATCGAAGAAGACATTCATTCCCGTGTCTTTCAACGCTTTGAGAAGATGACTGGTGAAGTTAAGCCGTGTGTCTTCACCTCTGAAGCTCAAGAATACTTGATGCTTCATTGGAAGAGAAGACGAAGAAGACACCATGAAAGAGTTGTGTAAATTGTATAAAAAAAAAAACAATGTCTTTTCATTAATTGTATCCAAGAAAAATAAATTTAGCTTTGTTGTATTATTTTCAGTTTTACAAACAAAAATCCATTGTAAAAAAACAATGAAGAAAGAAAAATCCAGTGTGTCGAAGATAACACATTCAATCTTTTGGTATTTTCTTCAAAGGTATCTTTTGCCTCAGTCATACAATCTATCCTTTGTTTCAATCACACAATCTAAACTCTTTCATGGCGTCTTCTTCGTCTTCTCATCAAACGAAGCATCAAATTTTCTTGAGCTTTAGAGAAGACACGCGCCTTAATTTTACCAGTCATATTCTGAAACCTTTGAAAGACACAGGAATCAATGTTTTCTTCGATGAAGATACACCGGAAAAGAGGGACCAACTTTCACTAACACTTTCTCAAGCAATTGCAACCTCAAATCTCTCGATGATCGTTTTGTCTGTCAACTACGCTTCTTCAAAATCATGCTTGGCTGAACTCTCTAACATCATGGACCGCAAGGATACTGAAGGACATATTGTTCTTCCCATCTTTTATCGTGTTGATCCTTCTGGTTTACGGAGTCTTATTGGGAGATTCAAAACGTCCTTTGATGACCATGAACCAGAAAAGCTAGATCAAGTACAGCAATGGCAAGCTGCCTTTGTTGAAGTTGGTAAATTAAAAGGGTGGCATATAGATTTTATATATATTAATTATATTTTCATTTTGGTTATTTGCCAGACCTGAAACCGAGTACATAGGATATTGTTGAATATGTTATAAAAAAAGTTTAACAGCAAGTCTGGAAGTGCTTATGAAGAATTGGTTGGAATAGATGATAGAAAGAAAAAGGACAATTTTGAGACTGACTGAGCAAGAAGACGGTAGTAGATGTCCCTATTTTGCCATCTGTAGTAGATGTCCTTATGCCAATCTCTCTTCGGCTCCTCCTATTCCCAACTCCAATGCTTCAGAATCCTTGTCTACTCTACCAGTTATCATAATGCCTCCTCTTGGTACTCATCCACCCTATCTTGACAACATGGCTCCTGATTCTACCTTGACTCCCTCGGTTGCTACTCATACTGAGAGTTCTCAACCACCGGCATCTACAAACTCAAATGATTTTGGTGACAATGATCAATCTCCAAATTCATCTATACCTGATACTAACAACCTGCCATCCGATTCTGTTCCTCATTTTTCTTCTAGCAACACTCATCATATGGTCACAAGGAGCAAGGTTGGTATTTTCAAACCAAAAGTTTATACTGTTTCTGTCAGCTCTGTGGAACCAACCACTATTCAGGAAGCTATGGTAATTCCCTCATGGAAAGATGCTATTCATGATGAATTACAAGCATTGATTCAAAATAACACTTGGGATTTGGTGTCTTTACCCCCTGATTGCTCTCTTGTTGGATGTAAATGGCTAGAAACAAAGTCAAACTCGTCGCTCAAGGCTTCTCCCAGAATGCTGGCTTGGATTATCACGGAACCTTCAGCCCTGTTGTTAAGGCTAACACGATAAGAACATTGTTTGCTTTAGTGTGTCAAGCAAGTGGAAAATTCGACAAGTGGACGTTAACAACGCCTTCTTAAATGGAGATTTGACAGATAAAGTTTTTATGAAACAAGCACCAGGTTTCAAGGTAGTTGATGATCATGGTAATTTGTTAGTTTGCAAGCTGAACAAGGCTCTTTATGGCTTGAAACAGGCCCCTCGAGCTTGGTTTCAAAAGCTTCACAATTTTTTGGTTCAACAAATGTAGTTTAAGTCTTCTAGAGCTGATTCCTCATTTTTTTTCAAGAAGACTTCTTCTGGGGGGAATGTGTTTCTTCTTGTCTACGTTGATGATATCATCATCACTGGTGATTCTAATACTGAAATTGAAAAAGTTGTTAATTCTCTACATAGTCAATTTTCTTTGAAAGATTTGAGACCCCTTAGCTATTTTCTTGGACTGGAAGTCACTAAGCATGGTGACAGCATGCATATTTCTCAGCAAAAGTATGCTAGAGAATTATTGGATAAAGCAGATATGGGAAATGCAAAACCAATTTTTACGCCTATGGTAAGCTCACCAACTCTATCCCCCCGTGTTGGTTCTCTCCTACATGACGGAACTAAATATAGGAAGATTGTTGGATGTCTTCAGTATCTCTGTATGACAAGGCCAGACATTACATTTTCTGTTAATAAGGTAAGTCAATATATGCATTTGCCTTCTAATGTTCATTGGACTGCTGTTAAAAGAATTTTGAGGTACATTCGAGGCACTCTAGACTATGGACTACTGTTTCAACCTTCAGCAGTTAATTTAACAGGATTCTCTGATACTGATTGGGCTAGTTCCCTTGAGGATCGTAAGTCTACATCTGACTTTTGTGTTTATCTTAGTGACAACCTATAATAGCCCAAATTTCAGTGATGTCAAAAATAATGGTTCGAGATCACCAAATCTGACAAATGAACTCGTAGACTATATTATTTAATATTTACGAGCCAAATGTAGCTTTTAAAATATTTTTAAAATAGTAAATTGTGTTTTATAAAGATTTATTTGGTCAAGAAATCGAGAAAAAGAGGTATCGAGATCTCGGTGTTATAAACCGAGTCATAAACATTTTTATGAATATTTACGGAATGTCAATAAGGTAGTATTAAAATTCCGTTAGAAAATTTTGACGTTTGGGTGTTAATTAAATAAAAAGGACTAAATTGAAAAGTGTGTAAAAGTTACTAGAATGATTAAATAGCTTAATTGTCAAATGAGGAAGGACCTAAAGTGAAAATAAGCCCAAAAGAGATATTTTGGGCGGCAATAGCTGAGAAAAATCAGGAAATGGGTGAAATAAGGGCAAATTTAGAAAATTGCCAAAATTAGTTAAATAAGTATGGGACCAAATTGGAATATCTAGAATTCTCTTCATTTCTCTTCATTTTCTTCAGCTGAAAAACAGCCATGGGAGAGAGTTCAAGCTGGTTTTCATACTCAAGCTTCATGTAAGTTTAATTCTTGCTTTCTTCTTGAAATTTCTATGTTTATAGACTTTTACAATTGGGTCCAACTTATTAATTCATTAGTTTTTGATTCTATGGCTAATTTTTAAAGTTTATGTGGATTATTGCTGGAATAATATGATGACTAAATATTGAATTGAAGCTTTAATTTTGTTATATGATGATTTTATCAAGTGAAATTGATGGAAATTGGTTTTAGGACCTAATTGTGAATGAGTTGAAATTAAGGCCTAGTGTTAAAATTCTGATTTTCAAAGGTTATGAAGTAGTTTAAAATGACAGAGGAAAGTATTAAATGAGAAAATTAGCTCAATTGAGGGGTTAATTGATCAAGGATTGAATTGTATGAAATGTGGAATTTGGGACAAAATAGAAATCAATATGTTACACTAAAGCAGTTTTGGACAGCAGCAGTTTTCTAAATTTGAAAAATCACTAAAAATGGTAGAAATTGAATTAGAAGTTGAGTGAGATATAGAATTAAATCTTGTTGAGTCTGTTTTCATATAAAAGAAACAGAGCAAGCAAAGGAAGTCTACATATTGAGATATTTAAATTTTGGTAAGACTGGTTTAGAATAACTTCGTGATCCCCTGTTCTTACTTTAGAAATTCACTAAAAATTGTAAAAAAAAAATAATTATGAGTTATAATTTATATTTTTGTATTCCTTAATGCGTCTATTTTCTTTAGAAATAATCGAAAACACTATATGAAAATCATACTATGAGATAATTGATTTTTAGTGAAGAGAGGTTAGAGCTGTCGGACAGTGTAACAGGGGAGAACTAAACTAATAAAATGTACTAATTGGCCACACCAAAAGTTCTAGAAAAATTTTAATAATAAGATATGTGAGTCTAGTTTCAAATAAAATTAACGGATCTTAATTTGGAGTTTTGTAACTCAAGATAAAAATGATTTAGTGACTATGACACAAATGGACAGCTTGAATATTCACATAAGTAAATAGTGAAAACTATAGATAATGTTACTTACAAGTGTGTTGTTTATACTAAGGATGTGGATGGAGAGCAGGAGGAGGAAAAATAATATATGAACGACTTGTGTATAAATTGATTACATGCTCGATTATAATTGATAAATGTTGAATTAGAAAAATTGAACTTGTGAGTTTATATGGCTAAATTTTAGTAATCATTTGTTAATTTTATGAACTTCATGATGTGTTATTTCATATGTATTGATGATAAAATCATGAATAATGTAAAAGCATGAAAATTAAATAAATGATCAACTTGAGCACTTCAGTTTAGTGACAAGATGAATTGACGAAAAATACCATGGTTGAACCATGGCAACAAGTGATAAGTGATAGCTTCGGCTACACTTATCTGATCAAGGACAAATGAAAGTGATAAGTGGTAGCTCCGGCTACCTGATCAGTGAAAAGTGGTAGCTCCGGCTACCTGATCAGTGAAAAGTGGTAGTTCCGGCTACCTAATCAGTGAAAAGTGGTAGCTCTGGCTACCTGATCAGTGAATAGTGGTAGCTTCGGCTACAAGTGATAAGTGGTTTCCCTGTAATACCATATCTGGGATATGGCATTGATGTGATACGTGTTTAAAATGTAAGACCATAGCTAGGCTATGGCATTCTAGTGAAAAGTAATGAATTGACGGATAAGACCATGGGTGTCCATGGCAAAGTGTGAAACGTAGGTATGGTATTAACCATACTGAGTTGTAAAATGTGGCACTGAGCAACACCGTGTAGCTTGTCATGATCGACAGCTTGTGTGAGCAGACTAATTCTATAAGGCATTCACTAATCTTACAAAGTTTGGTAAGTGTTACACAGAATTATGTGATATAAGGAAATACGAGTTGATGAGACATGAACATAGAACTTGATTGATGAATGAGTTCATTTGTGATTATATATTTGTACACCCTTGAGTGTATTATCCGTATGAATTGATATTCCAAATGGGTTAATGAAAAAAGTTCTAATATGAAATAATCTGAAATTTGAAATGAAATATTATGAAACCGTACTTGAATACATTGGTATATCTTGTATATGTTATTTGAATTCATAATGTAGAAAGGAAATGCATGTGGAAATTTGAGATGATGATATCGGTACATGGAATCTATTGGTGGATATGTACATCCAAATTTATATGATAGATTTTAGTGAACATTGAAATTGGACTCAATAAGTAATTTGTCAATTTAAATTGTGATCGACAGAAAGAGTTAGTGAGTTGTGTGTCTATGAGTTGTTACACGTATTTGTCTGAAATACGAGGAAATGGTGGTGCTTAATACATGGAAATATGATATTGTGATACATCCTATAAAAATATGGAATATGTTTGATAAATGTATTTATTCATAATTATAGAACTGTACACCTCAAGTGTACTATTTGTGTAAAGATAATTATTTCAAATTATCTGTAAGTGTTCTGTACTCTTTGGTAATGCCTCGTACCTTGTTCCGGTGTCAAATACGGGTAAGGGGTGTTACACAACCTGATTGGATGGTCTTCTAAAAAGCAAGGAGTGGTCTCCCGATCCACATCAGAAGCTGAATATAGGAGCTTAGCAAATGTCACGCAGAAATCACATGGTTTCAATCCTTACTCGATGAAATTGGCATGCCTTTACAACGAGCTCCAGTAGTTTGGTGTGACAATTCCAGCATAGTCTCTCGCAGCCAATCCAGTGTTACATGCTCGAGTCAAACATGTTGAGCTTGATATCCATTTTGTTCAAGACAAGGTCTTGGATGGCAGGTTGCAAGTGAACTATATCCCTGGACATGATCAAATAGTTGATATCTTGACAAAACCTTTGACTGCTGAAAGTTTTTCCAAGCTTCGAGAGAGGTTAAATGTTGTAGCTCTCAAAGATTTTCAACTGGGAAATGTAGAGGGAATATTAGGAGAAATGAATAACAAGTAGAATGACCAGCTCAGCTCATCCAATCCTCAGGAGATTCCAGCTCACCAGGCGTAACAAATTCACTGTCCTGTGTCCTTTACAAATCTGTTATATCTCTTGTATATAAGGAACACAGTAGCACCTGGTTTTCTTATGAATGAGAGAAATATTTCCTTCTTCATCATTATTCTAATATGAAGAATTGGTTGGAATAGATTATAAAAAGAAAAAGGACAATTTTGAGACTGATTGAGCAAGAAGACGGTAGTAGATGTCCCTATTTTGCCATTTGTATTTTTTTTAATATGAATTTGGGTCAAAAATCTCTAACAATCTCCATCTTGACATGAATTCTTCAACGAGTAATTTTTTTATCACAAACTCTCAACGAACCAGTTTTCCACCTCTTTCATGAAACCCCTTAAGGGTTTATCTTCAACAATAAACACCAACCAAGTCTAAGCAATGCTCAAACTTGGTTATTGGAAGTGACTTAGTCATCATATCTGTTGGATTTTCATGAGAACTAATTTTGCTTACAATAATATCATCACGAGCAATAACATCACATACAAAATGATACCAAACATCAATGTGTTTTGTTCTCTCATAAAACATATGATCCTTTGTAAGGAAGATGGTACTCTTACTATCACAAAATATTGTACTAATATGAAGGTCTTTATGAGTTCACTGAATAGCCTCTTTAACCAAATAGCTTCTTTATAAGCCTCAGTAATCGTCATATACTCAGCTTCAGTGGTAGACAATTTTTCCCCACTAGTCGAACCATCCAATTAAAGCGAGGCATCGATAATTTTAAGCAATTTGAAGGTAAGATTCTATACGAAGCTTGGGAATGCTTCAAGTCGCTAATTAGGAAATGCCCACTCCACGGTATGCAACACTGATTACAATTGCAAAATTTCTACAATTGATTGGATAAGGGTTTGAAAGCCGGCTTAGATGGCTCATCGACCGGAGCCTTCATGAACAATACCTACGAGCATGTCTGTCAATTGATTGAAGACATGGCCATGAACTTGCACATGTGGCCTAATGAGCTCTTTTCATATAACCAGAAGCCGTCAAGGGTTAAGTTGATCAAGGAAGACGATAAGTATCAACAGATTTTGAAGAAATTACTTCATTTAGAGACCATTGTTAAACCATCAATGAATGACATTGCTCGAAGCTACATGTCATACTTGAAAACCTAATCAGAAGAAGTGAATTATTTGGGCAGTAGGGGTAGAAATCTCTATTCAAACACATACAACCCCGATTGGAAGGACCATCCAAATCTAAAGTGAAGAGGTAATCAAAATAGTGGAAACCCAACTCCAAATCGACAAAACCCTCCATGCTCGAGTGGAGCGTTTCCTCAAGTCAAAAAAGGTGCAACGTCTTCTTCGTTCTTCATTATCCCAGGTTTGGATCATTCCATAGGATGGCTAAAATAAACACATTTATATTTATTGAAGGTGGGCATAATCTAGTGTTTCTACGTTTTGATTTATATTGTTGTTTTATTTTGAGTTTTTATCTGGTTTAACCAAATCTGGATCAAGACAATGTTGATTTGGGTCTTTCTGGTTCTATTGTTGTTTGATATGAGAAAAGATTGTATGAAACATTAATATTATCGCTTTCTAATAGTTTAATGCCACATCAGCAAATTCATCCTGAATTTCAGGATTTAATTTTGCTCATGATGAATATCCTGATGTGACATTAAATTATTGAAAAAGGGATACAGATGATGTGGTGTCACTATTTCATAGAATCATTTTCCTATTTGATGTGGGGATTGTTGTTGATTTTATAAACTATGTTGTTTTGAGTGTTTTTTTTTTTTTTTAGTATTTATCAGTCAACACTTATGTCTACACATATTTAGGTAAAGGCACGAGAACCTACCCTCCAAATACACAAATAAATTTAACATAACAAACACATATTTTTATTCAACACTCGCACCCAAATTCAAATAATATAATTTAAAAAAAAACAAATGCTTAAGTTTCTTTTTTGGCTGCTAAATTATAAAAATGTTTAAAATATCTCTCAACTAATTGCATTTGTCTTTTTTTTTTTTTTTTTTTCAGTTCTATTAACTGCCACTAAATTTTATGATGGAAAGATAACGTAGTAGTTCTAAAATTGACATAATAACAATTTTAACGTAGTAGTTCTACTTGCATAGTCGTTACTAGAACTATCAGAACTTGATCTCTCAAACTCAAAATAACACGTTTCAACATGCATTATGAATCAAAGAGACAACTTCCGTCGATGAGCAGATAATCAACTTATACATACCCAAATCCCATCTAAAAATATATTGTAAATTGACTGATGTTCTAGACTTGAAAAACAAAGCACTCATTTGTGCAATATGAAGACTGAACCAAAATCAACAAGACATAAAGGCAAGAAGTGTCCAAAGGGATGCAAAAGAAGATGAAACCATTGAACATGTTCTTTTCTTCCATCCATTTAAAAAAAAAAAAAAAAAAAAAAAGAGGTGTGGGCAGCTTCTAGTCTCAACTATATCCCAGTGAGGAATTGCTTTCGGAATTTTCAATGGAAGGGATCGACACTTTTTTTTTTTTCTTTCTGAATTTTGGTTCTTTTACCACAAGATCTCTTATTGTGGTCCTTCATTGGTTTATTTGGAAAGCTAGAAATGAGTTGGTTTACAAATAATGTGCTTTCCTATACAAAATCATTATTTTTAAATGAAAATACTGATTATTTATCTTATAAGACATGTTAATAAATTATTTAAATTTTTTATAAAAATATTCAAAAATTAAAATAAAAAAAACAACAATTTTAACAATTTCATCATGTGGGCTATCATATGTAAAGATTTAACGTTTTAGTCAATATTTTCATTGAAAAACAGTAATTCAATTTTCTTTTTAAAGATGATAGTTAAATTCAATTTTGTTTAGGTTAAAAGGCCAAATTTAAAAGGATGAAATTAGAAAATGACATTAAAGGTTAATTTTTTTCAAATTCCTGTTAAATAAAATAAGATATTGCCTGCAAGTCAAGTTAAACAAAATATATTTTTTTCTAGAAGATTTAATATTTATTAGTATAATATATTTAGAATTTATTAGCATAATTTATTTTACCTATGAATTTTGCCTGTAAATAGGTTCTTCTACAACCATAGAATAAACACTCATTAAAGATTAGAACTCATAACACTTTTAGAGAATTTTGTGTTTATGTTTTAAGGATTTTTTATATTCAGATTTCGGGATTTAGTTTTTATCTCTATTTTTTGTACTCTTCATTCTTTTGCCATTATAGCAAAATCATTTTTGTCCGTAATTTTTTATCCTCTTTTGAAGGGATTTTTCACGCTAAATTTGTGTGTTCAATTTCTCAATTTTCTTTTATTATTTTTACTTATTCGTTGCTTAATCGGATCGATTTCCAACAAAAATTATGGGGGGAAATGCTTAAATTTAACAATACTATTTTATTTTTATTTTTGAATTTTCTTTAGAAAAGTAGTACTAAAATTATAATTGAAAATAAAAACAATGAAAAAAATAAAGGAATCTAAAGAAAAGGGAGGGGAAAGTCAAAAAGAGAATAGGAACAAAAAGAGAATAGGAATAAAAAAGTGCACTTTTTCGATTAGGAGATATTTATATTCCAAAGATATTTTTCTGCCACCTCTACTTCCTTTTCCCTTTTTAAAATAAAAAGTACAGGCCTAAGATATTTCTTATGACCTTTATTACCACTCTCAGGCAAGGCGCGTGTTTTCACCTATCCACTTATTTGGGCTCTTTATCCGCACTACATGGTCACATCTATGTAAATATTTATTATAATGAGATTTCCTGAGATTTATTTTAAATTTATATTTAAAATTAAAAGAATAAAAAAGAATCGCCAAGTCACCGTCGATTATATTACGTAAAATTTTATTTGAAAAATGTATGTTTATTTTTCAATCGATTCAATAGGTTTCAATACCTAACAAGGAAAGAAATAAATTAATTATGATTGTAGAAGAGAAGATGCGTCTTCTTTCTCTTTCGTTAACTAATTGAACATGTTCATGGTTATTAACACAATTTTCGAAATTTTGATATGGTTTCATCCTATGAATTCAAGATTTTCTATTTTTTAACCACGTAAATTTAAAATGAATTTACATGATCGTAATAATAAGATCCCACCTTAAATGTCATATATAAACTATAAACTTTGGTATAAATGAATTCAAGGTCTTCCTTTTTATTTTTTTAACCACAACTGTAGACTTAAAATAGATCTACGGGATCTCATTATAATAAAATCTACCTTATACGTCGCCTACATATAAACTATAAACTTACGAGTAAAGTGATAACAACTTAATTAAGAAAATCTAAAACTTATGATTTAAAATAAAAAAAATTAATCTAAATATTGAAACCCAATCAAGTTTTAAGAAAAGTGAAGATTCGATTAATGGACCTGAAGTTGTGTTGAATTTTATTTATGCATATAGGGGAAGGTTTTAATCACACTCGCTTTGGTCGTGCGTGAAAAGGAGCTTTCTTCAAAGTTCCACCACTTTCCATGGTGTCACCCTACCCCAGTCCTCCAACAATATATATAACCCCAAAACTCACCTCCCAAAACCTCATCACCATAACCATTTCTTCTCTTACATGCAAATGTGATTAAAAAAAAACCCCATCAAAAAACCAAAAGAAAGACCAAAAACCATGGCCAACAACCCTAGAAACAACGCCAACAAGAAACTGAAACATCATCGGAACCAAGATTCCGACGACTTCGACGGTAACCCCGAAGCTTGGGCAACGCTAGACAAGAATTTCAAGCAAGTCCAATCGGTTTTGGACCGGAACCGGATGTTGATCCAACAGGTTAACGATAACCACCAATCGAAGAACCCCGACAACATGGTTAAGAACGTTGCGTTAATTCAAGAACTTAATGGGAACATATCCAAGGTTGTCTCACTTTACTCTGATATGTCTTCCAATTTCTCCACTTCCTTTCATAACAATGGACACCACAAGGAAGGCTGAAGTTTATTATTGACAATAATAATAAGGATGATGAAGAAGAAAAGTCTTCTTTTATATGTATGTTATGGTTACGTGTTCCATAATAAATACATATGTCCGGTTCTTTTCGGTTTGGTTTGGTTTTTGCCGATTTTTTATCTGTCGTGCTTTGTACTGATTTGATTCCAGACTGTAACTGATCGGACGTATATTTGTTATTGATGTACTATATTTGTACGGAGGGGTTTTAGATGAATGGTTGGTGTTGATTTATCTATGATTTGTATATTTCGAATTATTTTGTTGATTTAATTTATATATAGAGTAATAACTGAATAAATAAATTAATATATCGTAATCGAATTAATCGATTCTATTGACAAAATCGATTGATTCAATTGATTTTTTTTCTTTTACCAAACAAATAAATCAAAGTTGGGGTCTCATGCAAGAAATAATGACCCAATAAAGATAAATCCATACAAAGAAGGATTAAGTTTAAAAACAAGTAGATAAGAATCACTCTTTAAGGCAACAAGTGAAAAACGAAAATGGATTATTTTCTTTTATATTCCTTATGTTTTTAATTTGATTCAATTTAATCCTTATCCATCCATAATTCGATTTATTATTGAATTAAAATTTTATACGATGATTTGATATTATATATTAAGGCTCTTGCATGTGCTTTAGTACTTAACATGGACTTGGTTTATTATATTTTGCATGATTTTTTTTAATTATGACATAATTTCATTGATTTTTTTTAAAAAAAGTCAAACACTTTATGACATATAATGTAATTATTAACAATAAGTAATAATTTATATAGTATAACTTGTTAGTTAAATTGGGACAAATTGTATAAAGGTCTTTGTATTCCCTTAATTTAGAAAATTGTCCCACCTTGCTCTTTCAACTTTTTTTAGTTCACTTTAATCCCCAACACTTGGAAGCTTTCCAAATTTGGTCCATGAATTTGGCTTCCATCAAAGTTTGATACTTTGGAGCACTAATTTACATCACATCATCACTTGAATTTCCAGGTAATAATGTGACACAATCTCAAAATGTCATTGTCGAAACATTTTTGAAAGTCGAGTTATATTTTGAAAATGAAAATGGGAGTCGCCACCAATCCTTTTTATGTGGTGTGATCGGATCACCTCGTAATTTGATCGTTTTAATAAAAGGTTTAATTTACTAAAACAATGATTTTTGGTCTACAAAATCCAGGAAATGGGTTCGGGAGTCGGTTACACACGAGGAAGGATTAGCACCCCCGTGACGCCCAAAATTGGTACCTAGTTGATTAATTGATGTCTTAGCATCGAAAATTGAAAATTCGAAGAGAATTTAAAATACGATCCCTCTTTGTATTAATATTTCTTTTAAGTAAAATTCATTGAATAAATCAAAACGTGTGTAAAAAGGCCCTTTTATCTCAAGGTAACAAAAAGGTCATATCCCGTAAGTTAGGATACGCCATTTCGAATCCTCGAAAATGAGCTTGCTCCTTTTTTAATTACTATTTAAATCTCGTGTGTTTTAATTTTGAAAGAGATGTTCAGTTATCTAGGTTCAAAGAGAAAGTCGAACCCCGTAAGTTAGGGCACGACTTCTCGAATCTCCAAATGCGGAACATTGCCTTAATTTTAAAAAGAATTTCCTTTTTCTCGAGTAAGAACAAATGTAACATTTAAAACAATTTGTATTTATCTTTTTTGGGTATGGTACGACAATGGATAAATATCTAAACACGGCTTGGGATGTGATTATAATGAAATGAAATGGTAATGTATAAAAATGGATCGGTGATATACGAAAAATAAAAAATGTCGTGCTAATGAATGACAATAATGTAACTATGACAGTGATAAAATACCAATTTGTAATGACGATTGCAATTATCGTATTATAATTATTATTCTAGTAATAATAGAAATAATTGAAGAAAGGTAAGTAGTAGTAATAATAATAATAATAATAATAATATATGTGCAAATAAATAAAATAAAAATGTAAGCAATTTAATTTTTATAATTTTTAAATATGTATAAAAATAAAGAAGTAATAAATAACTAGATGAACAGATAATAAAATAGTAATAATAATAATAAAAGCATAAAAAAAGAAATAGATAGAAAAATAAGAAAATTTTAAATATTAAAAAAAATGAAGCAATAACAAATAAAGGAATAAAGGAATTAAAATGAATAATATATAAATATGTAAATAAAATAAAATAAAAGGAAACAGTTTACAAAAGGGTGAAAAATAAAGAACCAAATTGTAACTTAAATGAAATTAAAAGGATAAATCGGAATAAAATAAATAATAATGGGGCTAAATTGTAATAAAATAAATAAGGACTAGATCGAAATTTAAATGAAATTTAGGGGTGTAAATTAAAAAATAAAAAAATAGAATGGGGGATCAAAATGAAATACGCTAAAATAAACAGGGACTAAATGGGAAATTATCCCAAGGCTCCTGGACACGTGTAACGGTTTGAGGACCAATTTGAAAGAGATTTGAAATTAATGGTGCAATCTAAAAAGAAACAAAATAAAGGAATTAGGACCAGGTTGAAAAACAAAGAAAAAGCGGAAGGGCCAAAAGGGTAAATAGACCCTTATTTAAAAACACACGGATCCTTCGAGTCGGATCGGGTCAGCTTTTGGGTTTGATCCCAAAACGGCGTCGTTTTGGGGCATTTCAGGACACCTTGAAACGGCGTCATTTTGCATCAACTATATAAGTAAAAAAAGTATTTAAAAAAATCATTTTCAACTGTTTTATAACAAAAACACTTTGCCTTTTTTTTTGTTTCTCTCCACCCCCTAGTCTAGCCTAAGGGGCCGCTATCCGTTCCCAGTGGCCGGAAAATTAAAAAAATGGCCCTTTTTTTGCCTTTCGACTTTCGAAACCCAGATTTGGGTTTTTTTTAAATGTCAAATCGCAAAAAAAAAAAAGAAGAACCCTTCGATTTAGGGTTTTTTATAAGGGGTCACCTTTCATCGGAGGTGACAAGCTCGACCACTCTCGGTGGCAGAACACGAAGCGTCGAGTAAGCTTCTTCGTTTTCTTTTATTCTATGTTTTTTTTATATGTATAATGTAATGCCCAAAATCTGCCCAGGCCCAAACCCAAACAAAAAACGAGCCCAATTACAAAGAGCCCAACAAACAGTGGCCCGAATGGCCCAAACTTTAAAAATTCTTTATCACCTGTAGAACAAGACAAACAAAGACAATGGGAAGCTTGTATTATATTTATTTTTCTGTTATTCGGCTATATAAGCCAAGCAAAAACAAGGATGTGAGGGCTTTTTTTCATTTTTCGGAATCAATCAAAAGAAAAAAGAGAAACAGATTCAAAAAAAAAAACACAGAAAAGTAGCACAAGACATTCGAAGGTATTTTATTTTTATTTTTATTTTCTTCTTTTTTCGCAAATACATATACATATATAAATATATTAAAAAAAAACCTACCTTTCGAGATTTCATGGTGGCATGTTGTGGCTTGCATGCAGTGGTCCTCATTGAAACTGGGTTCTTTTCCAGAGAGAATTGAGAGAAAATTTTTTTTTTTGAAAAAGATAGCAGAAATAAAAAAAAAAAAAGGGAAAGGGGGCTTATATAGGCGACTCAAAACGACGTCGTTTTGGTCGGCGCCTATAAGCCCCAAAACGACGTCGTTTCACCATGACCCGACCCGATCCGACCTGCTCCAGCCTAAGATCCGCGTGTTTTTATCAATTGGGCTAATTGCTCTTTTGGTCCTTCCGCATTTTTTCCCCTCTTTTAATTAAGTTTCCGTTATTTTCAAATTTACCCCAATATGTTGGTTTCCGTTCTAATTTGGTCCTGAACTAAACGCAGTGCATGGTTTTAGGGGATAATTTCCTTTTTGGTCCCCCCTACTTCCGCCCGCTCTTCGAATAGGCCCTGCGCTTTTTATTTTATTTTAAATTGACCCCAAAATTATCCTTTTTAATCCAATTTGACCCTTTTTTAATATTTTTGTAATTATTATTATTTACTTATATGTTGTGCATTATTATTACTACTATATTTATATTATTACTTTGTACATATATTGTATATTATTATTACTATACTTATATTATTCTTTGTACATATTTTGTGCATTTCTGACAATGCCTTAAATTTAAATAACAGTGCAATCGCGGAGGTCTGCAGTCAATTCAAGATTAAACACCACAATTCATCGCCATATCGTCCAAAGATGAATGGTGCAGTGGAAGCAGCCAATAAGAACATTAAGAGGATTGTGGGGAAGATGGCTTAAACCTATAAAGATTGGCATGAAAAATTACCCTTTGCTCTTTACGCTTATCGAACATCAGTCAGGACATCCATCGGGGCAACTCCTTTTTCATTAGTTTACGGAATGGAAGCAGTACTACCCATCGAAGTTGAAATTCCTTCCCTTCGAGTCTTGTCAGAGCTAAAATTAGATGAAGCAGAATGGATCCAGTCTCGATACGATCAGTTGAACTTAATTGAGGAGAAGAAGTTAAGGGCTATTCGTCATGGCCAGATGTATCAAAAAAGAATGATGCGGGTTTATGATAAAAAGGTGCGCCTGAGAGAATTTCACGAGGGAGACTTGGTCTTGAAAAAGATCCTCCCTATACAAAAGGACTTCAGAGGAAAATGGATGCCAAATTGGGAAGGACCTTACGTGGTGAAAAAGGCTTTCTCTGAAAGAGCATTGATCCTGGCCGAAATGGATGGGAAAAACTTGCCCAACCCCATAAATTCGGATTCTGTTAAAAAGTACTATACTTGAAGAGAGGGAGAGACGCCAAAGTCGAAGTCCCTCAAAGAGCGCTTTGAGATCTTCAAAAAAAAAAAAAGGGAGATCAAAGGGGCGGCTCAAATCATGATGGAAGAATCTCGCTTCATGCAAACCAACAAGGAAGGGGTAGGTTGCATCTTGGTGCATCAACAAAATACTCAAGATCTCCTAAAACACATGTCAAACTCGAAATGGTCTTCCGCACGCTCGCATGCAGAGCTCAAACTACGATATCTCAGGGCACCTAATTTCCACTTTGTCCATCTTTGAGTTCACTACCTTTGTATTTTGAAAACACAGTTTAAATAAACTTTCTTCTTAGCTACATTTGCCAGTCTCGATTAACCTATTTGACTCGAGCTATGCTCCCAATAAATTTCTGCTTCATCATCATGATCTTTCCAAGTATTTTGGCATTAAAATAACAGTTATTAGACTAATAACATTTTCATAAAAGAAGTTCTGCGCATTACTCTAGAAGCTTCTAAATAATACACGGGCCATAAACAGGACTATTGTTTAGAACTCATTAGGTCTAAAGGCTCGACAAATACTGGAGAAAGACCTAAAAGTTACAGTGAGGGCAAATCAGTTAGGCAAAGTACAACTGAATACTCTCAGATTTTGAGTCAAAATTCTGGCCCAAACAAGGGCAACATGATGCAAGCAAAAATCCCTAAAAAAAATAAAAAAATTCATGACATCCATAAGATACATCCAGTTAGGAGCATCTGATTCATCACGATCATTACATTCTAATCATTCATCATTTATAGCACATATCATAGCATCCTCATCATTCGCATGAACATAAGCATAAGCATATTCCACAGGACATGTCCCTTAGAGGATAGTGAGAGAGCAAATTGAAAAGTTCAGATTCATTTCCTCGAAATCTCAAGGGGGCAGGACAAAGCTACTAATCCCTCCTCCCTGAGTGTCTTGAGGATCAACCTGTTTTCGAGAAGTTTCAGCGAGAAGATCAAAGTTACGGATCTCTTCTTTCTGAATTCCTATCACCACCTGTTTTCGAGAAGTTTCAGCGAGAAGATCAAAGTTACGGATCTCTTCTTTCTGAATTCCTATCACCACCTGTTTTCAAGAAGTTTCAGCGAGAAGCCACCTGTTTTCGAGAAGTTTCAGCGAGAAGATCAAAGTTGCGGATCTCTTCTTTCTGAATTCTTATCACCTACTATTTCCGAAAAGTTTCAGCGAGAAGATCAAAGTTACGAATCTCTTCTCTCTGAATTCTTATCACCTCAAGTCCCAGCTGGGGTAGATTGATGATAGCAAACCCGCATTCTCGGTTACTGAGAGAAGCAAGTCGAAGTCAATGATCGTATCCAAATGGCGATAAAGTAGATCAAGCAATAAGGTACAGTGGACTGAAATGAAGTCGCATGAAGAATAGAGGCACCGAAGAATCCCGACTCAGTGGACCCGGGAAAATTTGGGCCTTTCTTAGGTCTTTGCTCTATTCTCGTTACATGATAATGAGCAAAGAGGGGCAGCTGTAATGCCCAAAATCTGCCCAGGCCCAAACCCAAACAAAAAATGAGCCCAATTACAAAGAGCCCAACAAACAGTGGCCCAAATGGCCCAAACTTTAAAAATTCTTTTGGCTAGGGTTCCTGGAACCCTAGCACTAGGCGCCGCTTCCCCCACTACGCCTTGTCTGCCGCCGCCGATGGCCTCCAACTGCTCCACTATCACCTGTAGAACAAGACAAACAAAGACAATGGGAAGCTTGTATTATATTTATTTTTCTGTTATTCGGCTATATAAGCCAAGCAAAAACAAGGATGTGAGGGCTTTTTTTCATTTTTTGGAATCAATCAAAAGAAAAAAAAAGAAACAGATTAAAAAAAAAAACACAGAAAAGTAGCACAAGACATTCGAAGGTATTTTATTTTTATTTTTATTTTCTTCTTTTTTCGCAAATACATATACATATATAAATATATTAAAAAAAACCTACCTTTTGAGATTTCCGCGGTGGCCGGCGGTGGTCCCTCGCCAGAAACTGGGTTCTTTTCCAGAGAGAATTGAGAGAAAAAAATTTTTTTTTTTTGAAAAAGATAGCAGAAATAAAAAAAAAAAGGGAAAGGGGGCTTATATAGGCGACTCAAAACGACGTCGTTTTGGTCGGCGCCCATAAGCCCTAAAACGACGTCGTTTCACCATGACCCCACCCGATCCGACCCGCTCCAGCCTAAGATCCGCGTGTTTTTATCAATTGGGCTAATTGTTCTTTTGGTCATTCCGTATTTTTTCCCCTCTTTTAATTAAGTTTCCGTTATTTTCAAATTTACCCCAATATGTTGGTTTCCGTTCTAATTTGGTCCTGAACTAAACGCAGTGCATGGTTTTAGGGGCTAATTTCCTTTTTGGTCCCCCTACTTCCGCACACTCTTCGAATAGGCCCTCCGCTTTTTATTTTATTTTAAATTGACCCCAAAATTATCCTTTTTAATCCAATTTGACCCTTTTTTAATATTTTTGTAATTATTATTATTTACTTATATGTTGTGCATTATTATTATTACTACTATATTTATATTATTACTTTGTACATATATTGTATATTATTATTACTATACTTATATTATTTTTTGTACATATTTTGTGCCATCGTGTATTATTATTATTATTATTATTACTACTACTATTATTGTACTTTTGTTCTACTACTATCATCATCATACTTATATTATTTTTTGTACATATTTTGTGCCATCGTGTATTATTATTATTATTATTATTATTATTATTATTATTATTATTATTATTGCTATTATTATACTTTTGTCTTACTACTATCATCATCATTATTATTATCGCACCACTATTTGTATATACTAATTTTATTACCGCTATAATTATTATATTCATACTAGTATATTATATATATCGCGTATTACTACTAATGTCATTATTATATTATTTCTACCACATAAATATATTAATATGTATTATTATTATTGTTATTATTATTGTTATTATCATTATTATTATATTTATTATTTATTGTACATATTCTATGTCATCATTATTATTGTGTTATCATTATTTCTATTATTGTATTTTGGCTGGTACATATGTTCGGCATTATTATTTGAGTTTTATTATCATTTCTGCTATGTTCTTTTTCCTTTCATTTTATTTTTCGCTTTCATTAACTTTATGCATGTCGATACATTTATCTCCACGTTGTTATGCACGTCGATATTGTAATTTCTTTTTACATTCTATTATAGATTTTGTTGCACCAATTTTGCTCAATACAAAATTACTTCTTTTAAATGAAGGTGATATTCCTTATTTAGAAATTCGAGAGATTGTGCCCTAAAGTATTGGGTTGCGATTCTCTCGTTTAATCTGAATATCCGAATATCCTTTCAAGCAAATACATTTTAACAAAAAGTTTATTTTATGAATTCAAAATGCTGTGTCCTAAAGCATTGGATGCAATGTTTTGTTATTCCAAAGTAAGATTTTATAAACCAAGGCAATGTTCTGTGTTTAGAAACTCGAGAGATTGTGTCCTAAAGTATTGGTTTGCAATTTTCTCGTTTAATCTGAATGTCCGAATATCCTTTCGAACAAGCATATTTTTACCAAAAAAGGGGCTTATTTTGGAATCCAATATGTCATCTCCTAAAGCATTGGATGTGGTGTTTTGTTATTCCGAAGTAAGGTTTTCTACAAGCAATGCAACATTCGATATTTGGAAGCTCGAGAAAACACACCCTAAAGTATTGGGTTGGTGGTTTCTTCGTCCATTTTAATAGGAGGTCTTTTAAAGCAAATTTATAAATAAAAAGGGGAAGTTTAGGGCTAGTTTGGATGGGCGGTGTGTTTACCTCCGGTGAGATTAAAAACAGCGGTGGCGGTGAGATTAGTTACTGTAGCGGTGAGATTGGACACATCAGAGCAGGTGAGATTAGAAACAGTGGTGGAGTGTGTGTTTGGATTCAAAAGCAGCTGTAGCGGTGAGGTGAGAATATAAAATGACTATTAAGGATATTAGATTAGAATTGATATATAAACTTTTACAAAATTATTAAAAATATGTTAATTTATAAATTCATTTAGTAAAATATTAAAATATATCTTATAATATTTTATTATAAATTTATAAATTCATATTTTATATATTTTTCAAAAATAATAACTTAAAAAATTAGAATAATTTAAAATATGTAAAATTACTAAAAACACATATTTTATACATAACAAGTGATTGTCTAGACAATTATATATTAAAGTTGATTCTTGATGTAAAAAGATTCTTTATATATAGTTTTAAAGATTTTTTTTATTGGGAGTTCAATTGGGAATGAAACAAAATTATTATAAATATTAAATTAAATAGTTAAATAAATTATAAGATTCAAAATGAAAATTTCAGGTACAATTAATGGACAAATTAATAGATGAAATACTAGAGTCTTCTCTTTAAGATAGATAGAACATTCAAAGTTGTTGGTGGATCAATTTCATTGACCACATCCTTGATATATAAAATTAAGAGACACAATGTTAATATTTTAAACATGAATATTAGTTGTCAAAAATGTTTGCCGTTTAATAAATAGATCAATTTATGCACCAAGATAAAAAATAGAAAAGGTAAAGTAGAGGGAATGGGAAATGGGCATCATCCCCCACAAAAAAAAGAAAAGGTAGTGGCAAAAAAGTTCTTTTTCTACACACTTGCAATGATGGTGAATTTTGGTGATGATGAATTGATGCCTGCTGCCTCCAATCTCCAGCACCTTCACCTCCCTTTCCTTTTCTTTTCCCTCTCTCTTAACTCACTTCTCTTCTTCTTCTTCTTCTTTTCCTTTCTACCCATGCGGCTGTTGGGCTGTCTTGAAACTCGGCGTTTGCAAGTCTTCTGCTTCTCGTGACTTTGCTAACACCATTCTTCGTACTAATCTCATTTATGACTCTGGTATTTTCTTACTTTCCGCTTTCTCTTCAGCTTTCGGCCTTTTGTTTTTCTTTTTCTCTTGTGTGCTTGCTATCTCTTCTTTCTCTTCTTTTGTTTTATGTTTTCTATTTCTTCTTTTAGTTTCTAAATTGGGAGTTACAATTGAAGAAATGAAACAAAAAAATAAACTGTAAATT
Organism: Gossypium bickii; assembly: GCA_025503065.1. Classification (NCBI taxonomy): domain Eukaryota; kingdom Viridiplantae; phylum Streptophyta; class Magnoliopsida; order Malvales; family Malvaceae; genus Gossypium; species Gossypium bickii. The sequence continues at coordinate 131,849,381 of CP106713.1, forward strand.
TCCTTTTTAATATCTTCTCCTGAGGATATTACAATTTATGATGATTGGGGGTAGGTGGTGAAAGAGGAAAGATGATTTCGTTGCAAGGACCGGTGATTTGCCCAGTCATTCGGAGCAAACAATTTGGGGTTTACATGCCACCGGCGAACGGGCCTTTTCCGAGAGTAAAATTGTACAGGCATGGATATTTTTGAAGAAGAAGAAGAAAAAGATGTGGAAATTACAAAGATGGCTTCCACCATTAACAACTGAACGAAGAATAAAAAACAGAAGGAAGCTTACCCATATATATCTTGAAGGTAAGCAAAATGGGTATTTTTGTCTGTGAAAATCACCTCATCGCCCCAATTGCCTTCAATCTATCACGAATTCTCCAATCACGTTTTCAAAGACACCAAAGAGTTTGAAACTCATTTTCACCGCAGACTTTGAAATGTTTGAACCAAACAAAGAAGCAAGCAAGAAGAGTGGTATACTAATCTCACCACACTGGAGGAAAACGGGCATCCAAAGGAGCCCTTAGTCTCGATGGTCAAAAAGGGTGTCCTAAAGTATTGGATACGACATTTTGCCTCGAGACGGAATAGCCCCTTGACATAGATCTTCGATTTCTTTTTAGAATTATCAGTTAACATCATTATAAAGAGGGATCGTTTTAATTCTTTCAAATTCTCAAATCTTCGACATCAAGACATTAAATAATCAATTAGGTACCAATTTTTGGGCGTATCGAGGGTGCTAACCCTTTCTCATGCGTAACTGACTCCCGAACCTGTTTTTTGACTTTTCGTAGACCAAAATCGTTATTTAATAAATTAAATGATTTATTTAAAACAATTACTTTCCAATGTGACCCAATCACACCTCAACACAAGGGATTGGTGGCGACTCCCACGTTTTATCATTTTCAAAACCCAAGTTCGATCCACACCCTTCTCGAGAGCCGAGGGGTGGTTTCGACATATAAAAACAAATTTGAAAGAAGAAAAATAATAAAAGATCGCCTTTGAAGGTTTTTCTAATTTTTATTTCGATTGCTTTTTTTTCAAAAAATCTCCCATTACAATCTTTCTCATGGCTTTTATAACCATTACATTACATTTTATTTTTATTTTTTTCTATTGTTCTTGTACGTGCTGTTGCGTGTTTTCTTCTTTTTCTTGCAGGGGTGGTTGGCGCATGGTCAACGGTGGTGGCACTAGAGGCACCACATGAGATTAGGGTTTCAATTTTTAATGAAATTGAGTTTAGTTTTTGGGCCAACGGGCCGCCTAGGGTTTTTAATTTTTGGATTTGTAAATTGAATTTTTTGGGTTTGTTTTATTTTGACTTTTAGGCTTGTAATTTTTAGACTTATTTATTTATTTTTAGTTTTATTTATTTGATTTAGTGGGCCGTGCAAATTAGGCATACTACAATCATATCATTATATATTAATGAAATCTAAATTTAGCGATCAATCGAGAAAAGTTATCAGGTTTCAAGATTGATGCAAACCAAAAAAATAAATTCGTCAAAAACACATAATACATGGACTTTTATAAAATTTAACCTTTAATTTGGATATCCAAAAGCTTTTATTTCTTTCCTCAAATTCCCAAATTGTAACAAAAACTATTACCTTCACTCATTATCTTTCCCTACAAATTATCCTCAAAATTTTCAATATTTTTTTTAAAAAATCTTATCTTTACATAAGAATCCATACCTTAACATACCCAAAATCAAAATTGCCATTTTATTTCTCTTTTTTGTCATTTTTTTTTCTAAAAAAAGTGCTAAAAAATAATTAAAAATGAAAAAAGGACCAGAATCTTAAAAAGGGGGAAAAAGAGGAGCATAAAAAAGTGCACTTTTTAAATTGGGAGATATTTTATATTCCAAGATATTTTTCCGCCACCTATACACACTTTTGCCCTTTTTTAAATAAAAAGTGCAGGCTATGATATTTCTTATGAGCTTTCATTATCACTCTCAGACAAGGCACGTGTTTTTCACGTACCAATTTATTTTGTGCTTAATTTGAAAACAGCCTTATATATATATAATTATTTAATGAATTTTTTTAAAATTATTTATATTTTTTTCAAATATATTAATTAATTTAATAAATTTTGAAGATGTTTTACCAAAATAATTATACGTATAAATCACAAATAATATATGTCCGAAATGGAAAACTTAAATCAATAGTAAATATTTTAAAGTAATTTCTTAATTTCTTATATTTTTTTTGAAATTATCATAAATTTACTCTTCAAGTTCTTAAAATTTATTAAAAATTATAATATAATCCAAATACCTTAATTTATTGTTAATTCAATTATTTTCACAATTTTAAGAGTTTATTTTCTTATGAATTTGATAATATTCATGTATGTTAAGTCAAGTAATACGAAGTTTAATGTCCTTTAAATAAATGTAAAAAATAGAATTACGAGAATTTACCTCAAAATGAGATCTAATCCAGCTCTACTTTAGGGTAACATTTACAGAAATTAGTTATTTTTTTGATAATTTAATCAGTTAAAAAGTAATTCCAACATTTGGTATGTAAAATTTTATTTATTTTCATTAGAATCTAACTTTCCCTTCCGAGTTACTCTTTCGTAAAAATGGCAATGTGATTCTAGGATAAAATGTGAGAAAATTACTGTACCAAGTAGATTGGAAAGTTAGAAGAATATTAAGACAAAATTAACCATGTTTTATATTAGTTTAGGATATCAGGCTTTAATAAATTGTCTCCTTCTTACTTCCTACTACTTGCTTTTCTCTATTACTTTGACGGATTCTTCGCAAGTAATTTTTTTTCCTATACTACAAATTTGATTTAGCACTTGTTTTTGTATGAAATACTTATTATTTTTTTTTTGTAGAATATGGGTAGAATTATGGGTTAAATCGCCTATGATTATACATTCCAATGATTTAATTATTTGAAGTTATGCTTAGAGCAATACCCGAAATTAACTATATATTTTTTATATTTATATGGGTTAGGCTTTAGCTAAAACAAAACGTGATTTTCAGTATTTTTTTAATTTATTCCAAAATAAATTTTTATATTCATGATTTTATATATTTAAAAAATACATGCAAGACAAATTTGAAACAAATTTGTTCTCAATTAAAAATAAAAATTAAAAATAATTTAAAAATTATCAATTAAATTTTATTATTCAGCATTTCATCCAAATTTTTATTAAGAATAAAGTCTATTATACAAATTAAATACATGATTATTATATTTTATTTAGTAAGGGTAAATTCATAAATTATCTTTACATTTTTAAGAATGTATTTAGTGAACTAAATGTGACAATGTAATGTTCTTGGATTTTAATCAATACCTTTCAATATATATCAAATATCATAAAATAAGTTTTCTGACAATCACGTTTCTCGCAATCATATTCTGAAGAATTACATTCTATTGGAATAATAATATGAGAAAGCATCTGGCAGTATTTAAATTTAATCGAGACACTTATAACTTTGTGCAAGAGTAAAAGATGAAAAAATAAACTTCAATTTTTTTGGTAAATAAAAAATCCTTTTACTCAATACGATAAAATTTTTAAAATATATTAAAAATCCTAATTAATAATTATTATATATTTTCCAAATAAATAATAATTTATTTAAGCATGAACCGTTTAAGGCGAGATTAACTATTAAGGCACGTGATAGTTCTTACATTTTACCTTGGATAATTTTTTTTTATCACACTCGCTTCTGTCGCGCGTGAATAAAGCTTTCTTCAAACCCTCACAGCTTTCCAATGGCGACCCAACCCCAATCCTTTCAATAATTTATACCCCCAAAAACCTAAAACATAGTCTTATCATCATCATCATCCCCATCACAATAACCCTTTTTCTTTACATGCGAATGTGAAAAACTCCATTAAAAAAAGACCAAAAAAACCATGGCCAACAACACCAACAAGAAACTGAAACATCACCGGAACCAAGATTCCGACGACGGTAACCCCGAAGTTTGGGCAACGATAGACAAGAGTTTCAAGCAAGTCCAATCGGTTTTAGACCGGAACCGGATGTTGATCCAACAAGTCAACGAGAATCATCAATCGAAGATCCACGACAACATGGTGAAGAACGTAGCATTAATTCAAGAACTTAATGGGAACATATCAAAGGTTGTTTCACTTTACTCTGATTTGTCTTCAAATTTCTCTACTGCTTTTCAGCAACAACATAGCAATGAATATCCCAAAGAAGGTTGAAAGTTTGTCATTGAGAATAAAAAAATGGAAAATAATGATAATATTAATAAAAAAGGGTCTAAAGTACTCTTAAATCTTTTATATAATTATGTTTATTTGTTGTAGTTTGGTGTTTAGATTTTATGTTTTTAGATAAATTGGTTTCTGGTTTTTTTGTGTTTTAAGAACATGATGTGTTGAATTTTTTAGGGTGTTGATGTTGGGATTTTATGTTTCTGTTTTACTATGTGGTTTATAAAAGTCGGGTTGCATTTTATCTTTTTTATTTAAAAAATTCATTCATTTGTACTGATAAAAATTAATATTCGTGTGTACTTCCCTGACTAAAAAAAAATTAATTTTTAACAATAAATATGAATGATATTTTTAATAAAAGGATCAATACGGGAATTATTTTATTTATATTTTAGTAAAATGAGTAAAATACAATCTAGCTCCTAATATAAAGACCTTACGTGTTCAAAAAATGATAAAATATCGATATGTTCACTCACCGTCTCTTTTTTATCATCTTTACGACTACCAAAAGCGGCGTTGGATGGCAAAACTGACCGGAAAAAATTATCAATTAAAACAGAATCTAAAAATATGCATTTAGTTTGAAACAAAGTGTGTGTGAATTTATATAGGCATTTCGCCACTATCTACAATGACAACTTTAGCTTTTGGTACCCCACTTTGTCTTCCTTGAGCTTCAATCTTGAAGACAACATCCATTCCGGCGATCACCTTGCCGAATACAACATGATGACCGTCCAACCTTTCATGAATCAACGGCATGCATGCGTGCATGTCAGCTCGGGAAAATCTCAAACGATCTTAATGTTAATGTGAACTATGAAATGCTCATGCATGAAAAATAACATGATCGGAGTTTAATATTTGACCAGTCACAAGATAAGAAAACCGATGTTGCCCAATTCCATGTCTTTAACAAGGAAGAAAAATAGTAAAAAGCTATAGTACTTGAACTCAGAGGTTAGTGTTGGGTAGTGAAACATGTCTAATGTTTGGAGTAACATACTCTCATCCCTATATATGAATATGAATCGGACATAGATGACAGATAAGGATAGTTTTAGTAACAAAGATAAAGAAGTTCAGAGAAAAGGCAAATACCAGCCGGTTGTTACGGTTGTGATGAAGAATTGTGATCCATTGGTGTTTGGTCCAGCATTGGCCATTGAAAGCCGTCCTGTTCATAATGAAGATAATTGAAAATGTAGACAATTAATAATGTACTTCTTACCAGCCTTGCCGATTTGTAGTTCGAGTTTACTGTCCCACCAATGACTAGGAAAACCTCTTAATAGAAAGAATGCATCGAAGGAGACTTATAGGCTATACAAGGATCGCAACTCACCAGGTCCTTCATGCTTAAGCTTGAAATTCTCATCGGCAAACCTTTCACCGTATATCGACTCTCCACCTCGCCCGTCGCCACGAGTAAAGTCGCCACCTTGGATCATAAAGCTTGGGATAATTCTATGAAACGTGCTCCCTTTGTAGTGGAGAGGTTTCCCACTCTTTCCGGCTCCTTTCTCCCCTGTAATTCAAAGAATGAATATAAGTAGGCAGCTATAAAGTAGTGAGTTTTCATGGTTAACTAATCGGAACTAAAACAAAAAGGTCGAGCACCAATATTGAACTAAAGATCTACTCTTCAATCCATTTGGCAGCAATTTCAAATCCCACATGCTATGTTGCTTTGATTCTTCATTTTTCAAAGAAGTACCCATATCCAACACTTGTGTCCAACACATGGATATGGGATATGACCTGCAAGGATCCTTCAAATACATGAAAAGACTACGAAAAACTAACCATGCCCGTGCCAGATTCAGGTAAACCCAAGTCCAAGTAACATAGCCCATGTTATATATATATATATATCTTGGTATTATCATCTAATACATCTAAACTTTATAAGACGACTTTTACTCGATATTCGTACATGTAGTGTTAAGGCATGACTCTTGAATAACGGTTTTACTCCTAATAAACAAGGATTATACTTTCATTAACGAGCTGAACATCCAAAGATGCAAATAGACAGATAAGATACTTAGAATGTTCGGGTCAAGAAGATATTGAAGCATATACTCAGATCCATAAAAATGAGGACCAGCCATTGCTAAATATGCAAAAATAAGTTGCTTTTATAAGTAAAAATACATCTATAATAAAAAGATTGTCACTTTATTATACAATACAAAAATCACTGCAACTTTGTGCCTGCTCCGTGCTTGCGAGAAATAAATCACATTACTTCGAGCACTAAAAACATATAACATAAGAAGGGAGCAAATGTTACTTATTTACCTGTACAAAGGGCACGGAAGTTCTCTGCGGAAAGGAAAAAAAGTTATGATTCGTAACAACTAATGGGTAATTGCACATTGTTTCCATGAAAATGAAGGTCAAAGAACTGCAAAATTTCTGAGCTATTTACCTGCGGTTTTAGGAACGGTTTTGCCGAATAGGCCTATGACTATTCGACCTGAAAGCGAAAACCAACCAACATAGTTATTACTTCTATAAGTGTATCTAAGAGACCTTCTAAGCAATAACAGTGTGGGATACAAATTTACTGTAAAAAAAAAAAAAGGGTAAAAGTACTATGAAGGCTCTTGTACTAAGAGTCAGATTGCATTTTGTCATCTTTACTAAAAAAAATGGGCAAATTAGCCCTTGTATATAAGATCAAAGAGCAAATTGACCTTTTCTATTAAAAATTTCATCCATTTTTTAAGTAGGAAGGGTAAAATGAAATATGACTCCTTGTACAAGAGTCTCCACGCTAGTTTTACCTAGAAACGCAAGAAAACGAAAAATTCGACATTTAATCCTCCTATCATTCCAATTTTTCCAACTGATGATTGCATGTTTTGTTTGCAAGACCCTAAATTTATATAATTCAACAACAAAAAAAGGGACTACTTCAGAATGATTAATACAAACATTGGATAGTGGGAAATTTTCAATTTTTAAACGATAAAAATGCAAACTTTACCAAAAAAGGGAAAAAAATTAAAAAATTTCCTTTTAAAGTACACTAGCACAATAAATACCACTATTGCAGAAAAAAACATATCAAACAAAAGCCATACCAGCAGATTTTCCATCAATCTGAACATCAAAGTAAACTTTATGCGTAATTTCTTCTGAATCATCATCAAAACCCTAAAATTACATTAAAAAAGGGAAAAAAAACCCCAAATTCACTTCAATTAAATAAACATACCCTATAGATCCATAGATTCAAAAAAAGAGTAAGAGTTTACCATAAATGAATCGACAAACCTGATTAAGCTTAGGCTCTGGAACTCCAGCATCGCTAAATCGATTCTAAAAAAAAACATCAAAAAAGAAGGGAAAAAAAAAAAAACCCTTTTTTTCAATTTTTTAGGGGTAAGGAAATAAAAGAGGAGAGAAAAAGAAAGGTACCTGAATTATAGCTAAGGTTCCAAAAAGAACTAGAAACCATAACACTGCAACCGAAGCCAATCTCGTTTTAGTGGCCATCTCTTTGCTTCTGGTTCTTCTTCAGCAGTATTTCAATGGCGAAAATGGAGGAGTGTGTATATACTGTAAAGAGTTTTTCTTTTTAATTTATAAAAGAATAAATCGAATTTGTATAATTTTAGGGGGTTAAAATACAATTTTACCTTTACTATTTTAAAATTTTAAAAAAATTTTAAGAGTCATAATAGCAATTTTACCTTTTAGGGAGGCTGGGGCACATGCCAACCCCCTGGCTTCGCCCCTGAACATGCTCTTAAATTATTCGAAAACTTTCATTTAAATTATTAAACTGTTAAATTCATTATTATATAGGTTTTTTATTAGCATCAATTGCACCAAACAACAGCATTCATTTCCTTTCTCTAGGAAAAAATGTGTATGCTTCAAGGAGTTTTTCTTTTTGTCCTTGATATAAAATTTTAAAAAAATAAACACAAAATCAAATTTTTAACATTTCAATTTTATCATTTGAAGTCTAAAGTTGTCAATAGATTAGATTATTTGTGTAAGCCTAAAGACTCGTCTGAACCAAAAGATCAACGTGGACAAAAATATAAGCCCATATCTAATCAAATTGGGCTTTGGGTAAAAAATTTTAATGCTAACTTAAAATATTTTAAAAAACTACCTCACCCCGAAGCTTAAATCCAAATATTTCATGACAAAAGAATATAAATATGCATATATATAATTAGATAAAGAATATATATGCTTTAAATGCACTAGTCTGCCGTTGAGTCTTAACTTAATTGGTATGGGTATTATTGTTAATGTAGGAAGACGTGGATTTGAATGCGTTAAAGTACATTATCCTCCTATTTATGGGTTGGAAAAGAGCTATAAATAATTTTAGGTATTGTGTCGAAAAGAACATATATTATCAGAACCTATAATAAAATTATTCAAAAAAATATTACAATAATCCAGCTTATATTCTAAATTTTAAATTTCAAAATATTTTAATTAATCATTATCGTCTCAATTAAATTATTTTACCATCTTAGCATTCGCTTGTATTTTAAATGTTAGCCCATATTTGGCTTGAAATTCTTTCTCTTTTGCCAAATAGCTTGTACATGGATCAAATTAAATACACTTTAATATTTATTATATAAATAATTTAGATATGATTTATTTTTAAAAATATGTTTAAATATTTTTAAAATTGGTTCTCCTTTTTAACTTATCAGATTCAAAATATTCATATGATAGGTACACATGTGTTTACAATTTTATCCATATTTTTAAATATGTATCGAATCATATCTGAATTGACATTTTAACTCTTAAAGATAGCTAAGATAATAGAAGGATCTAATTGATATACTAACAATACCTTTAGGACTTAATTAGAATTTGACTGAAACTTTGGGGACTGTTGATAGAACTAACCCTAAAACAAAAATGCATCTTTAGTAGACTGCTGATTTGAGAAAAGCAAAAAAAAAAAAAAAAAAAAAAAAAAGGGCAGCCATTAGGGTTAGTCACTTTAAAATTAGGATAAATTACTCATCAATCATTTTCAATAAGATCATTCCTATTTTGGTCACCCAACTTTTTTTTGTACAAATGTATCATTAGTCTTCAGTTACCATTTAATGGTAGATTGAATTTGATTAGTTTTTTTTTAGATGACCAAATTAACAAAAAAGAAATTTACAATGATCAAAATAAGAACAACCTCTATTTAGAATGACTAACGGTATAATTTAACCTAAGTTAATAACAAGAAGCAAAAATTTTGCCATATTTTAACAGGTTTCTTCACAATTTTCGGTTTCTCTTTCCCTATAAAAATTTCATTGACTAAAAAACATGTTGGATTGAATTTTTTAGCAGTCCATGTAGACATTTAGATAAAAAAAGATGTCCAAAGACCCCCAAATCCTTAAAATTTTCCAAACATCAAAACAACAATGGCAATATCAGCTGTCAAATATTGGTTCATCACCACCCAAGTATTTAGAATCGATTAAGAAACACCCCACAAAGGCCACATACACTAGACTCAACCATCCCATAACATCATTTGCATGTTGTCTTCTTGTTTTGTTTTGTTTTGTTTTGGAGACAATGTAAGAGAACAAACAAACCAACCCAATGTCCAAACAATCTTATAGGGTTTGCCTCTGCTTTCGGAGGAGGTTTAAGATGGCGGTTGCACAAGCACCAGAAGATGTCAAGAACTTGTTTGAGATGTATTCTGAGAATGGGTTAATGAATGCAGATGGATTGCATAAGTTCTTAGTTGAGTATCAAAAAGAAGATAAGACTACAACAGATGATGCTCAAAAGATTATTGATGGTTCGAAACATTTGCCTAGAAGCGGTTTACATGTTGAAGCCTTTTTTAGGCACCTCTTTAGTGATACTAATTCCCCTCAAGTTTCTCTAGGGGTAACAATTTATTTATCTCTCTCTTTTATTATTATTAGTTTTAATTTGATCGGTATCATTATTGTTTGAACATTTTAAATAGACTTAAGCCCATAATCTTTAGAGAATGAGAGGGCTACCCTTAAAAATTGATATAGCTGATGGAATAATCTTATATCGACATACATGGATCAGTTTTTAACAGTAAAATTAGATAAATTTTTTAACAGAATGACCAGTTTACTCTTTGATCTAATGTAAATGGACTAATTTTCTCATATTTTCAGTAGAAGGGCGAAATGCAATCTGACTACTCATGGTACTTTTATCTACACTTTGTGCTATTATTGTTTATGTCATATTCATTTCCTTGGTTTTCAGGTACACCATGACATGAATGCTCCTTTGTCTCATTATTTCATATTTACCGGTCACAATTCTTACCTTACCGGGAATCAACTCAACAGCGATTGCAGTGACGTCCCCATCATAAACGCACTTAAGAGAGGTGTGAGAGTGATAGAACTTGATATATGGCCGAATTCCGGAAAAGACGATGTTCATGTTCTTCATGGGGGGTAAGTGTAAGCATTGCCCGTTTCTTATCTGCACTTGCCGCCATCGAAAGCCGGAGAAAACATCGAATTGCACATGACGTAGCTTAAAACTGGTTGCTTGTTTATGTTGCAAGGCATCTTGCACATAAGCATTTAGTAGCCATTATTTATGTTTCATTACTATGACCACTTATAATTTTTCTTTCATGTAGGACTTTGACAGCTCCGGTGACGCTGCTCAAATGCTTGAGTTCTATTAAGGAGTACGCTTTCGTTTCCTCGGACTTTCCCGTCGTAATAACTCTAGAAGACCATCTCACCCCGGATCTTCAGGCTAAAGCTGCCAATGTGAGTCTTGGTGCTTTTCAATGTGAATGTAAAATTTAGTATTGCCATATAACTTATGCTTCGGTGGCTAATTTCTAGATGATCACCGAAACGCTTGGAGACATCTTGTTTACTCCTGGCCCGGAAGTCTTTAAAGAATTCCCTTCTCCGGAGACATTGAAGAAACGCATAATCATATCTACGAAACCACCAAAGGATTACACAGAAGCCAAAGAAGATAAGGATAAAGAGAATGATTCAAAAAGCGATAAGGCCGACGATGAAGTGGCAACGAAAAAAGTAAGTTCCTAACCTTAGAAGTAATGTAATTGATTACAATGTGCTTGCTGATGTTGTGTGTTGTGTACTACTTCAAAATGGCAGGCCAAGCCGCACGAAAACAAGCCAAAGCAAAAAAAGGCAGCGGAATATAAACGTTTAATCGCCATTCATGCTGGGAAACCAAAGGGTGGATTAGATGAGTGTCTAGAAGTGGATCCTGAAAAAGTGAGACGGCTTAGCTTGAGTGAACTAGAACTTGAAAAAGCTGCAGAAACTCATGGAAAAAAAATAGTCAGGTAACTCATAGCAATACTAATAATACATGTTCCAAGTGATCTAACTAGTATAAACATTTATCGAGAGCACTATCCGTTGCTTCACTGCTTCGATCGAAGTACTATACCCGATAAGCGAAATGTAGACTTTCTTTGTTCTGATGTCTCTGCATTGTTACAGGTTTACACAGAGGAACATGCTTCGGGTATACCCGAAGGGCATACGAGTTGATTCTTCCAATTACAACCCGATGATTGCGTGGTTGCACGGAGCTCAAATGGTCGCATTTAATATGCAGGGTTGTGATAAACATTTAAGGTTGATGCACGGAATGTTTAAAGCCAACGGGCAATGCGGATACGTGAAAAAACCCGATTTCCTACTAAACACTGACGAAATCTTCGATCCCGAAGTTAAGCATTCAGAGAAAACGATTTTGAAAGTGAGTGTTTTGATTGCCATGTGAACTGAAATCTCTGTTTAATCTTCAATCAATACTTATAGTTAGTTGTTTCTTGTTTCAAAAGGTAACTGTATATTTGGGGGAAGGATGGTATTATGATTTTGATCATACACATTTCGATCCGTATTCGCCTCCGGACTTCTACGTAAAGGTAAATTTCATATACGTCAAGTTCCTTGTAATGCAAGCAATCTTCGGATCAATAATATCTCTGTCTATAGGTGGGGATTGCAGGGGTTCCAGCAGATAAACAGATGACGAAATCAAAGATAGTAGAAGATAGTTGGGTGCCTAGTTGGAACCAGGAATTCGAGTTCCATTTAACCATGCCTCAACTAGCTCTACTTCGGATCGAAGTCCACGAATACGACATGTCCGAAAAAGACGACTTTGCAGGCCAAACATGTTTACCGGTTTCCGAGATAAGAAGTGGGATCAGAGCAGTTCCGCTCATGGACAAAAAAGGCGACAAGTACAACAACGTAAAACTTCTAATGCGGTTCGAGTTCACCAATCCATCGTAACTCATTTCAAAAGGCTGATCTTTATGTCATTTACTGGTTTTTGAGAACCACTGTGAAGTTATGTGATGCATATTGTAATACATAATTTTGTTGACAAAAAAAAAGTGAAACTAGTTTTGTATTTAGGAAAAAAGATTATTTTAAAGTATTTTTAATTTTTGGCGTAATGAATTATTCAGCTCTTCAACTTTACAAAAAAAGCTATTTTAGTTTTCATTTAATTTTTCTCCACTTTTAGCCCTTGAATTTTTACATTGTTTGTCAAATCACCCAAAAATAGATGAAAAAGTTAATATTTGTTAACTTTATTGGCCTGACAGTCCACGTGTATGCCACATTACAAATTAATTATTTTTTAAAAATTAAAAATATGTGTTTTATATTTTTAATAATTTTTATAATTTTTAAAAAATTTAAATATTTGTTGGTAAACCATTTTGAGATAAATTGACAAATATCATAAGTTTAAGGGTTAAAAGAAACGAAAATTAAATAAATAACTAAAATGATTTTTTTGTAAAGTTGGAGGACCAAATAAGTCATTGTGCCTTATTTAAATACCTATTAAAGTTTTAAAAACTTATTTGGATGTAATGGAAGTATGAGGGCTTATTTAAATAAGGGTAAATTATACCAGTCGTCACTAAACTATGGTAAGTTTTCGTTTTGGTCACTTAACTAAAAAAAGTTACAATTTGGTCACTGAATTATTCAAAAATTTTCATTTAAGTCATTGAACAATTTATTTAAGCCACTGGAATATTAAGTTTTTTTTTTTAAAAAATAGTTCTGCCAGTGAATTCTAAGCGACAATTCAACGATCTGTGTGGTGGATCAGTACCCATCAATGAATAGAATAGCATACATTAGATCCGAGTTGATCTGACGGTCAATGTTAGATATCAAAGAAAAAAGCTATTTAAATTTTGGTTCATAGATTCATGACATCAAAAACTGTTTCATTAAAAAAAAAAGACAATAGAAGATAAGGCGAAAAAGAACTTTCAATTGGTGTAGACAATGTGAATAGAGAAAGCCATAATATAGCATCGATCTTAACAGCCTAGTGACTTAAATAAAAACTTTTGAATAATTTAATAACTAAATTGTAACTTCTTTTAGTTAAGTGACTAAAACAAAAAATTACCCATAATTTAATAACTAATAATATAAATTACAGAGTTCAACAACTTATTTAATATATTAACCTAAATTTATTTTGGATATAAATTAACAACCAATTTGCTAATAAAGTCATATATATAAATAATTGAGGCCTTACTTTTAGAGGTAGGTAATGATCAAATCAAGTATTTATCAATCAATATGCAGCCCTTCAAAGTTTTCAGAATCTTGAAAAACAAAAACACCTTCATGCAAATCCAAAACTCTTTATTACCAAAATCCACTGTTGTTTGATGTGGATTTAGTATAATGAAAAGCAAAAACAATTTTTGGAGGGATTTAAATTATATATTTTTATGATAATAAAAATATAATTTTATCATTATTAATTTAAAATTTTATAAATTATAAAGAGATCTAAATGGAAAATTTTTCATTTTAGAGGATTGCGAGGCCATATATTAATGTGCATAGAAAATGGATTAAAATTTTGAGGTGTTAAATAGTTATTTAATTTAATATTTGTAATGATTGATTTTTATGTTAATTATCGATACAATTGTGAGTTTTAATTTAATATATATGGTTAATATAATTTTTAGTCTCTAAATTTGATAATTAGGTCACTTTACTTTGGTGTTTGTACATTTTTTGTCGACTTTGGTATTTAAACTTGACAATTAAATCTATTTTGTTCATTAAATTTGAAATCCATCTGATGTGGCACAATCTCCGCCACATTATCAAACTTTTACATTTATCAAGTGTTGAGGTGCCAAAGTGCAGAAAAAAAATACAAGTACCAAAGTAAACCTTGTGAAGTTCAGGGACTAAAAGTAATATTAACCCATATATATGTGGCTAAAAGGAAGAAGTGGGTCACCGGTCAATTGGCTACCACCAGCGCCGCTAGTCCACCAGCCTCCTTGAGTCATTGGCCCACCTTATTTTGGTGGCTTCACAATGTTTAAAATTTTTAAGTGATTGAATAAATAATTTAGAATGAAATTCGAATTAAGTTTTTAAAAGTTTGTCAAATTTTACTATTAACCCTTATACTCCGCGTAAGTTGAGGATTTAGTCGAATTTAGTTTTTATATTTTTTAAATTGATCAATTTAATCCTTGAACTTTTTAAAATTTGAAATTTAAAAAAATATATGCGAACCAGGATCGCGAACCCCCACTACGAGCTCTGCACGCATCCAACTACATTGGTTAAATTTCACTTTAACTTCTCCAAAAATTCATTATTAATTTCTGGCCCCAAAAAACTATTTTCTAGCTAAACCCCCCTAAATCTAGGTCGTACATTTGTCAGTGATAAGGACAAACAACTGGGCTTAATTGTAACGACCAAACCATTATTCAAAGTCAAAGACCTTTATCTAGTTTTCATTAAACCCCCCCCCCCCCTTTATGTAGCTATGGCCCCCAACGTGCTATTTTTTAAAAATAAAAATAAAAAAATGTGTGAAAAGCAGCATTTAATTAAATTAAATTCAGTGAACAAAATTTGACAAAATCATGGAACCCATCCATTTTTGGGCACTGAAATTCCCAATGAAACAACCTCGAAAGCTGGTGGTCGATGCCAATTTGTAAAAGTTTCAAACCACATGCCCCAAACCAAAAGTCTAAGTTGTTCTAATCAATTGCTTATTGTTTGGTCTAATTTTAGTTTTAGTCCCTCTTTTATACTTAAATTTGATTTTAATCTATTTTCATTTGGTTTAATTTGATCTAATTTTAAGCGTCTGACTGAAATGTAAATGTAAATGTATTATTGATTGAATATGATTTTTATGTGACCTTGATATAGCAACAAAAAATAATCACAATCATCACTTCCATTGTTGCAGCTATGTATGCTATTAATTTGGACCTGCTAATAACATTATAAAATAAGGGAGAAGTTAGAAAATTCTTTTAAGGGGACGAGATTAAATTGTAATTTTTACGATAGTAAAAATGCAATTTCACAATTTTATTAGCTCATTTCTTTATAATTTTTAAAGGATTAAATCAAATTTTTATAATTTAAAATTTTAAAAGGCCTAAATAAAAAGAAATTCTATTTTAGGAGGGTCGGAGCCCCTACTAGCCCCCTAGCTACGCCCCTGATATAAAAGTAAATGACCAAAGATTTTGTTTACTTTTCATCTCTTGAACTATAATTGTTTTCTCACTTTGGCAACCGAACTATTTTTGTCTCATTTTGATATAAAAACTATCATTTTCATCTCATTTTACCCAAAATTATAAAAGTAGATGATCAAAGGTTTTATTTACAATATCTCGAGTTATACTTGTTTTCTCACTTAGGCGGCCAAACTATTTTTGTCTTACTTTTAGTACACGAACTATCACTTTTGTCCAATTTTATCCCAAAAATTATTTGCACCCAATAAAAATATGTCACTTGTCAAATTTTTATTAGCACTTTTTCTTTTAAGGTAATCTGCGGTGAAAATGATAGTTCAAGTATCAAAGAGAGACAAAAAAAACTTATGTACCAAAGTGAAAAAAACATATATACTTCAAAGGTCAAATCATGAACTAAGCTCATCAAATTACACAAATTAACTCTCGAATTTTAATTTAGTGAAGTGACTAAAACCATAATTAGACCTTATTAGCTATCTTTAAAAAGATGAACTACACTAGTGTCTCCCAACTATTAACAAAATTCTTTTGGGTCATCTAACTATGAAAAGTTACAAAATGGCCATCCAACTATTAGTGATTTTTTTATTATCACCCAACTAAAAAATCCAAGATAATTAGGTAACCAAAAAAGACAAAGTTGAATTGTTGACTATTCTGTAAATTTTCATAGTTAAGTGACAAAAAAAAAATTTACTAATAATTGGATGACTATTTTATAACTTTTTATAGTTAGGTGGCCAAAAAATTATTAATAGTTGAATGGCTACTAGTATAATTTACCCAAAATTAAAAAACTAAACATTATCTTATGAAAAATATATATATACCCAATTCCTAAAACAACAAAACAACAAAAGAGAGTGACAAAGCAAATTGTGAGGCAATCAATTTCTCATTGCTGTCAAAAGTGTTCACAAAAACCTTACACTAATGTTAGATAATAATAAAAAATTAAAATATAATAAAAATCTTTACAACTCCAAATTATATGATTGAAAAAAATTTTAATTTTTTTTCTTTGCGTGTTTTTTTTTTTGAAAAATTTTCACTCTGAAACAATGGAGAAACCACCACTAGAGATGCTATCATAGTGACTACCATTACAGACAGTCACTGCCCTTTCCAAATTAGAAACAATGTCACCAATTGTTGGTCTCTCTTTCCCTTCTAAATTCACACAATGCATTGCAGTATACGCCATTAGCTCCACTGCTTCGCTTTCGTTAATCTCTGGCGGTCCGACTCTAACATCCAAAACCTTACCCAATTCGCCCGCCATAATCGCCGGCACCGCGAAATCGACTAAGCTTATTGGTGTCCCTTCCTTTTCATCATTCTTGAATATAGCTCTTTTACCTGTTAGAAGCTCTAACATTACTACTCCAAGCCCGTAAACGTCGCTTTTTGTTGTTAGTACATTTAGGCCGTAGTACTCCGGGTCGATGTAACCCACTGTTCCCACTGCTTTCATCGGCCGGTAATCTTTATCGGATTCCGGTCCCATTAACGAAAGTCCGAAATCCGAAACCCTCGCGGTCCAATGCTCATCAAGCAATATGTTGGAAGACTTGATATCTCTATGGATTATTGTCGGAACCGCGTAATAGTGAAGGTATTCGATCCCTCGAGCCGCATCTAACGCGATTTTGATCCGCATTTTCCATGAATTCAACAAACTACTTGATTTTTCGACGTTGTCTTTATCGTGTAAATGGTTATAAAGTGCACCGTTCTTCATGTATTCGTAAACTAAAAGCCTTTCGTCCCTCTCTTGGCAATACCCTACAAGCCTAACCAAATGCTTGTGATGGAGCCGGGATAAAAATGCTAACTCCGATTCGAATGCGGTCTCTTTCTCTTGGAATTTCTTTGTCTTTTGACCCGTTTCGCCTCGTTTGATCGCCACTTCACGACTGTCGAACAATTTCCCTCGGTAAACGATGCCGAAGCTGCCGGCTCCGATCTTGTTTTCAAGGGCAAAATTATTGGTAGCTGCCGCGAGCTCGACTAAGCTGAATTCCTCAGCTTTGTCAGCATGTTTTGATGATGATGTCCCGCTTCTCTGTCGCTTCATCGATCTCGAACCTTGTCGTCTGATCGTCAATGACCTTGACGGAGGACTGTTGTTCGAACCCGGACCGCTGTTCGAACCGGCTCGAGTAATTGTTGGCTGGACCGAATTATGTACCTTCTTTTTCCCAAAACAAACACCAGTCCATAAACAATAAGCAATAGTACAAATGCCCATAAAACCTCCAATTGATCCAACTATTGCAAAAGCCAATAACCCTCTCGTCAACCCTCTAGACGTCCTCGACCTCCGTGAAACCTCCGTCGGCGGCGGAGATGACGGCGACGGGGATGGGTTGGTGAAGTTAAAACAGGGTGATGGTCTACAAATGTTACGAGAACCAAAACAAAGCCTATTTGATAGAGGATATGACCCACACTCATTACAAGAAGAATCGGTGCAAGGACCTGGTAAAATCTCAGCTCCCAAAGGTAACTCATTAATGGATGAATTTGAACTCGACTGATTCAACTCAGGCCAACCAGGACCCCAACAAATTATTGAAAAATTCCTTGTTGTTAACCCACAAGTGAAATTCACACCAGCAACAATGGATTCAAATTGAATCCCTTCAATGGCAGTTTCATTCATAGAACCCCAACAAACAACTGTCCCATTTGATCTCCTAATCCCACAGCTAAACCCATCACCCAGAGCTAACCCTGAAGCAAAGTTCAACCCTTTGTTTGAAGGAACATCGAGTTGACCCGTTGAGTTATCTCCTCTGCAAACCAACTCACCTTCTGAGTTAACCCCACAAACATGGTTTGCCCCAGCTTCGATGTTCTCCATTGACATGTTCCCGAATTGATTAACTCTGGCTGCCGCCACTGAGTTACTTCCCCAACAGGTTACTCGACTGTTTTGACTCAGTACGATCCCACATGAAAACCCGAACCCGGATGTGATTTTACCCATTGTGAGATTACTATTGGGTAACTCTTCAGTATTGTTCTCCGTTCTCCAACAGGTTACCGGCGGTGTATTGTTCATCGCTGTAGCGCAAATCCGTTCGTCGCCGACGGAGAGGGATTGAAGGAGTACGGTGTCGTTATTGTAGAGGCGTTTACTGGGTAAAGACTGGATGGTCGTATCCCAACAGATAAGGCTGTAACCGCCGGACCGGATTGCGCAAAAGTTAGTTCGCCCACCGGCGACGGCTGAGTAAGAGACGTTAGGGGAGATTGAGATGACAGCAGGGGAGGAGAAACCACCACCGGCACGGTAGCAGATAATACGCTGATTCGGCTCCGCGGCTACGATGGCACAAACGGTGGCGGTGCCGTATACGACGGCGAGTGTAGAGCCGGAGCCCAATGCATTAGTTAACGACGGGAACGAGAAAACGTTAAGGAAACTAACGGCGACAAGGAAAAGGAAAGTTTGTTTCGTCATTTAAAGAATTCAAACTTAACCGTGGAAGAGATGGCGGCGGTTCTATCCGTCAGCTTCATTTGGCGAGGAAAAAATCAGAGAGGCAAAGGGAAAGACTTTCGAAAACTGAAAGTTCAAAGTTTCAGGTTTTTAAGTGCATTTTAAGAAGAATGGGAAAATAGGCTGTGTTTGGCAGCTGAGAAAATTAATTAATTAATTAATGAAAATATTAACCGCCATTTTTTACTTGCCATATTCGAAGATACTACCATTTCTTCTCTCATATAATAATAAAGTTAATTGGTAAAATAGATCAATTTTTTTAAATTTTAAAAAATAGGTCGTTTTTTAAAAGTATATGTAAAAACTTATCCAGCTGAGCGCGCTTTACTATCAATTAGCTGGACGTATTTTTCCTGACATATTAGCAGGAAATTTAGCATAGCTGGACGCTTTTTTACACCCTCTCCCTCTAAAAATGACTTATTTCCTTAAATTTTAAAAAAGTTGACCAATTTTGTCAATTAATGTTTTTTTCAGCATATTTGGCTAATTTAACCTAATATATGTAATTAAAACGAGCTGAGCATGAATACCATAAAGCTCGAACTCGATTTGAAATCTAAAATTCAGTATTTGATTCGAGCTTGACCGAGTATTTATTTATAAGTTCAATTTAAAAGAAATCAAGTTCAAGCTCAATCTCAATTCTTGTATTTAAGCTCAATTAAACGCGTACATTTTCAATGTTGAACTTAAGCTCGACTTAATAATTAAGCTTACGATTAATAATATATATTAAAGGTAATAATGTAATTTAATAATATAAAAATAAAAAGCTCGATAATACTCGCGACATCTAGTCATGTATTACTAAGCTTGGCTTGACTTGATAATTACTAAATCGAGTTCAAATATTAACCGTGTCAATTTTATTGTCCTTAAAATAAATAACTTTTTTTACTTTAAAATTTATATAAAAAGATTCTTATAATTTAAATTTGAAATCTTCAGCTTTAAAAAAAAAGTAATTTCTTTAATCCTATCCTTTATATATTTTTCTGAATTTATATTTAATAACTTTAAATTTGAAATTTGAAACTCACAAAGAATAATTTTTTTTCAAATAATATTAAATAACTTTAAATTTTGAAATTTGAAACCCACAAGAATATTTTCTTTTCTTTTATTTAAAAACATTATTTTTGCCTTTTTAAGATGCTCAGATAAAAATAAAAAATAAAAAGCCAAACACGAGATACTATGCGAGTATGGAAGCTTTGTTAATCGCTACGGAAAGCTAGCACGTAATACAAAATGAAAGATCCTTACTCGCTTACGCGGTGCATGTCACACGCTTGAATTGTCGACACTCGACAACATGTATTATTGTATTTATGAAACGTGTACCTAATTTTGACCAAATTGGTCTTCCTAAGGCATGCTTTTTTTGAAAAGAAATTTTTTGATTTAAACATATTAACAAAAAAATGTGATTTAAATGTTTAATTTTATTTTTTATTAGGGTAAAAAAATTCAACTTAATATTCAATACTTGATATTTTTAATAAATATTAAAAAAAATCCGGTATCTCAATTTGATCCCTTAATTTAGCTTCAATATTCACCTAGACCAAACAACATCATATCGACCGATGAATGTTTAACATGTGTGCTCTAATAAAAAAGCGTAAGCACTTAATTGGGATGTATCAGATTGAATCTTGAAGCCAATTCATACACTTAATCGGGGTAAAAAGAATCTCGAGTATCAAATTGGGCATTATACATTAAATTAAAATATATAGACTAAATCTCAGATTTGAGCATTTTTTAACATTTTTATTTGTTTTTATCAAATTACATGACATTCGCGTTGTGGATAAAAGAAAGTTTATATTTAATCTAAACTTTAATTTTTTTTTCTCATCTAAATTTAAATTTAATTAACTCATAATATCAAGTCAATAAAAAATTTATAAATTATATAAATTCAAAATTTCTTGAAATTGAAGAGAGTTGATGATCATATACACCCATCTCATCAATTTTGTTTCCTAATGGTTGAAAGTATTAATTTTTAAAGCTTTAATTAATTATATTATTTACTAGAAACTTCTAAGTGTAAACAATATTTATAATTGCCTCTCTTTTTAAATTTATTGAATAATAACAAATTATTATTATTTTTTTTTTACAAATTCAAAAGCAAATCAATCTTGGAGTCTAATTTACTCAGTCAAACAGCATGAAATTTAAGGCTGCTTTTTGTTGAGAAAATGATGTAATGTATATCTATATTTACATTTTTATGAGTTGGTTTTACCACATATTAATTCATTTAAATTTTTAAAATTAAATCGGGTGAGTCTTAGTTCGATTGGTACGAGTATAATTTTTAGTGTAAAAATACGTGGTTCGAGTGCGCTAAAGTACATTATCTTCCTATTTATGGGTTGAGGAGGGGCTATGAGTAGTTCTAAGTATTGTGTAAAAAACAAAACCTAGATATGATCTGAACTTATAAAGTTTTGACACACCAATCATTATGTTGATGGAAAAAAACTTTAGAAAAAAAATATATAAAATAATCATACTTAATTACTTTATTATTATTACATATATATAAAAACTAGAAATGGAAAAAGGTTGGGTATGGCTGCTATTCATGTATATATAGGTGAAAGTGTCTCTTAAACCCCTCTATTATAGAGACTAAATCAAATTAGTCCCTCTCTTGTATTATCAAAAAGAATAATACTAAAATCGTAATCGAGTTAATACTTATTGTTTAAAATATTATATAAAAGTTATTATTTAAACCCATTTATAGAATCATAAAAAACTTTTAAATTATTAAATCTATTAAACAAGAAATGACATTTTCTATACTAGATAATAGTATAGGGTCTAAACTAATCGATTTAATAGTAGATGAATTAATTTGGTCTGATCCCTATATTAGAGGGACTTTCCAAGTAAATTCACCTATATATAGCATGTATGTTTGTATGTATGTGAAGATTTTGATGGTCAAAAGAGTTTATTTATTTATTTATTTATTTATTTAAAAAATCTTATCTTTTTAACTTCTCTCACACAAATAATTATTCAATGAAACTATAGTTTATTGACTATAGACTTTATTTCTTTATTTGAACTTCAAAAAGAAGACTGGAAAGTAGTAGGTAGTTGTTATAAAACCATGGAAAAACTAACACAATATTTTATAATTTTATATTTATAAATTAATTAATACCATTTACTTTTCCACGTGGAAAGGATGACATGGTTTTTTTTTTTTTCAAAATATTTACTGGGCCGAGTTTAGTGACCTATTAAAAGAATAGGTGTTAACCACAATTTTTAAAACTGCTTCATACTCAAAGCGACAATCTAAGTTGATGAATCTTTTTTTTTCTCAAGATATCTATTGGAACGAGCCTAATACCTAATCCTCCATATTTTAAAAGCTAATGTTAATCACGAATTTTAAAACTACTCTATACCCAAGGTCAGGGTCGAACCCTCCACCGAGTTAATGAATTTTGTTTGAATTTTTTAAAGCCTCTATCCACAGATTTTGAGTTGTTAAGCTTATACCATCAAAACATCATTAATTAATTAAAAAAATGGTACATATGAATCATTTTCTAACATTTCTTTTTGGAATATATAAATACAACAGGTGTATGGATGTTTCTATTTTGATAAGTATTGACATATTGTAGTGTTAATTGTACTTGATGTCCCTAAACTATTATCTAAATTTTAAATTAGTTCATAATTTTTAAAAAGTTTTAATTAAAATTTTGAAGTATCAGTTTTATATTATCATTCAATTAACCTAACAGATTAGGAATGACAATTTAGATTGTGAATTTAGATATTCCCAAATAAACTTGATTACCATCTACAATAGATTTAAAACAAATATGGATAGATATTTCAGATATCCATTATTTAAATCAATATTATTGTTTAGATAATGGGTGCGGATTCAAATTTTCATATTTGAATCCATTGGTCATAAAATGATTATAATTTTGATTATATACATATAAAAAGAATTTCAGAATTCGGGTTTCTGCAGATTTTAATTTTAAAAAACGATTGAAAATTTTGAAATTAAACTATTTGCAGATTTGGGTATCCAATGAATAATAGTATTTAAATTGGATTTGAATTTGAATGATAATACACAAATAATTTGCGAATAAGAAACAGATTCAAATTTTTAGGTAGATTTACAAATTCATATTCAAATAATTTTAGCTCCAGTCGTGTTAAATACAAGCTCAAATTTTTATATGAAGAATATTGAAAACAAAGCTAAAATTTAAACACTTGTATATACTACATGCATAGCTTAGATCTAACGTATTAAATATAAAAATATATTTCAAAATTAATTCACGTATTTTAAATACACTTTACATCAAATTCGAGCTAACATTATTACAATTAATATTAAATCAAAGAATAATTATAATTTGACATCATCCATTCTTACAGGCATATCACATTTATATTTTTTATATGATATAATATTTTAATATCATATAAATGTGTCCTATTGAGAGTTTAAGAGGAAGCCAACATTAGGTTTAAAGAAATAATTAATTATGGGTCCCTAAACCTGTCAAGGGCAATCATAGCTGCTTCATAAAGTGTATAAAAACACTTGTTTTAGGTAATAAATTTATTTTTCTTTAAATGTATTATTTTAACACTAAAAAATGTTTATACAAATGTATATTATAATTTATATAAGTGGGCCATGTTGCATACTTTACCATCAAATACAATCAAATGTAATGATCTTATATGTCACAAAAAATTAAACAAATCTTATCAATTAAAATTCGATTTTGTGATTGATTAAGTAGGAGGACGGGTGTTCGAGTGCGCTGAAACACATTGTCCTTATATTTATATGTTGGGGAGGGACTATGAGTAGTTCTAGGTATTGTGTCAAAAAGAGCAGATATAACCAAAACCTATAATAAAATTGTTCAAAAAAATCGATTTTTGTGGGAAATATTTGAAAAAGAAAATTATATATATTAAATTGATATAGAAAACACAGTTTTAAGATTATTTTGAAAAAAAATTAAATATTAAAGATGTTCATGATTAGGTCAAAATTAAAATTTTGATTTTTTTTTAAATTTCTAAGTCCAAACCTAACCCATTCAAGCATCCGTTTTATTATTCAAAAAATAATAAATTTTAAAATAAAATAAAATAAAATGAACTGAACCGGTTCGAAAATGAAAATTTTAAGTCGAAATCCAACTCATAAATACTTCTACAATGATATGATATTTTTGAAAAATGGCTAACATCTTCTTTGTTTCCCAAAAATGATGTCTTCTCCATGTGAGATGTTTTATTATGGTTGTGTAGATCTCTCGTGAGTTGAATTAATTTGAGTAGAGTAAATCCAAGTTTAAATTTATCAAATTATTGTAATTTAACTTATTTTGAATTTAAGATTAATTTCGAATTCGAGTTACTTTAGATTTAAAATTTTCAAATTGAGTCATTATGAGTTAAATCAATTTGGATTTTGATCTCTTCAAATTTGGGCCTTCTAATCATTTTAGGTTCGAATTGAACAAATCAAACAATTAATTTTTTGTGATTAAATTAGATTAAATAGGGTTTAAATTCAAATTGATTAGATCATATTTTCAATTTCGGGTCAAAATTAACAAGTCTAACACTTTTTTTTTTTCATATAATATGGTATTTTAATTGTTTTCTCCATATCTATAAAGGTTTAGGGTGAGTTTAGATGGGCGGTGCGTTTATCTGTGGTTAGTGTAAAAACAGCGGTGGCGATGAGATTAGATACTGTAGTGATATTATATCGTGAGATAAAAAGTAAGCTAAACACACCGCACCTCACTAAATCGCCCATCCAAACCCACCCTTAGTGCAAGATACACCAACCATAGGAGCTAGAGAGGAACTTGGCCCCCCGAAAATATTGAAAATTTTCATAAAGTTTCTAAAATTTTAATTAAATCCCTAAAAAAATTTAAAATTTTTATAAACCCCAAAATTTAATACCTAGATCTTCTACCGGATTAGTGTTGGATATTGTCAGATCTACTTGTCTAGGAAGGAAAAGGTGTAAGAGAAAGAAATTGTGATGTTTCTTGTCACTGCATATATGCATGTTTAGAAGCTTTTAGGCTGCTTTTGGGTACTTACATATAAGCTTTTTGAGACATGGAAAGCTGTAACTAAGCTTCAATTTCATTGCTTTAAGTTTCTAGCATTCTGTCGGGTGCTACCTAATTTTATACAATTTCTGGAACATGATTGTGGAACTAAAGCAGAAACCCATCTCTCTTTCATGTGACCAATGCTGAGGTTGTCCATTTTTTTGTGCCAGATTGTTGAATATTGTCGGACTATATCGGTTTACACATTATGATAAAATCAAATTAAGGTTAGGGTCCAAGAAAAAAGCATTATATTAAAGTTTGTTTGAGAATATATAAATCTTTGTATGTTATTTCTCGTAAGTGGTTTTTTGAGTTAAATTTGAGTATCGGAAAGTTCAAGTTCTAGCTTAAGGTCAATTATGCTTGTTTTTCGATTCTTTTATTCAAGTTCAAGCTTGTTAGTATGAAAGCTCGAGCTCATTTGTTGTTAGATTGTTGGAACTTACAAAAATAAAATTTACTGAAAAGTATAAAATTAGTAGATAGCACAACAAGTAATGTCGTTACTAGAAATCGATAATAAATTTATTTCTTAAATAAATATGAAGGGGGTTTAGTAAATAAAAAACTAAATTAAAATTAAAATTTTAGTAAAATTAAAATTTTAGTGAAGAAAAATTAAAACTTTAGAAAAATTAATGAGGAAAAGTTCTAGTCAAAGGTAAAATCTCCATCTGATTCGTAAATCCTATCATTGACGCAATAATATCTTCAATGCCTTTAATAAATTAATTTTAATTGTTGACTCAACGCCGGACAACCAATCTCTCCTTAGATGTTTAGGAACCAAGAGGCAACTCGTTTAAAATTACTTACCTTACAAATAAATAACTTGGCATAATAAAACGTGAACGAGACACATCAAAGTAACAAGGTTGGCGCTAGGGCATTGAAGGCTTGACGTAAGGGTGCACGGGCCGGGGCATTGGGGCAACTAGACGAGGCAGGGCGTGCGGGCCGAGAGTAAAGGCATCGGGACAAGTCAAGGGCGCCAAAAAAGGATCACCCGATTGCATGCTAGGGCGCTGGCTCGAGGCAAGGGCACTTGGCCTAGGGCAAGGGTGCTTAGCTTGGGCATGCTCTGTTCTGTTCATTTTAACTCCTCGTTTTCGTTTCTGATGGTCTTTAAGCTTGAACTTTAAGCTCCCATAAACCTAATTCAATTCACAAAAACTTTAATTAATCATCAACTATTAAAATCAAGCATAACTAAATAAAAACTCAAATAAATGTAAACGAAACATAAATCATGCAAAGTAAGCTAACATGCAACATTTCACTTAAGAACCAAATAAAATACTAAGTATAAGCGCCTAAAATATATGAAATATGAGTGCTTATCATTTGTACTTGAATTTGATTAAGCTCATGTCTATTCGAATCAAGTATTATAGTGATTGAATTCTACTTGGCTGGTAACTCTAGCTATTAAAGCTCAAGCTCATATCAATAATTACTAAATCGAATTCGAGTTCTTTTTAACTTAAACTCGAATAACTTGCAAACTTCATATCTTATTTACACCTCTATATCAAACTACAGAATGAAGACATGGTCATTACCTCATTTCAAGTGTCGAGAAAAACAAGAATGATAAGACTTTCTTTGCCACAATATTCTAATTTTTCTTAACAACATCATACTAATGTTGCAAGCATAAATGACTAATGCCCCTTTAAACACCTCATAGATCGTCGAAGTTGTCATGTTAACGTATGCATCTTCATGTTCGGATCTAAAATTAAATGATACTTATGTTCAAGTGAAATCTCATGTAGGAAAGACTTAGGTTCGTGTCTAGAAAGGCACACTTTTAGGTGATAAAATTTTAAAGGACCTATGAGGTGTTCAAAAAAGACAATACTAACTTATATTTACAACATCTACTCCGAGTATAAAATGGTAACAAGGAAGGTAACTCAAGATTTTTAGACCCCTTTACTTTTGTGATAGTAGAAGTAGATTTTGGGTTATGTAATAACTTTTGAACCATGCAGAAGTGTTCTGGGTCGAATCTTAATAAAATTTTAAGCTTGTTTGATAGATTCGAACCCGACCATCAACAAAGCTAGGTCCATGCTATATGTTAATAGCAGGCCACCATTTTTGTTACTTTGCCTCCCCATCTCCTCGCCATAAGTTACATATAAAAACACCCAAGGGTTTTTCACGTTTCTGTATTGCAACTGTTTGCTACCAGTCCAACGGTCCGTTTCTTACTATCGCAATTCCAACGGTCCGTCTTCTTACTATCGGAATTAGTGGTAATTTGTCTGTGTTCATCGACATGATTTCTCCACTATACCCTTTATTTCAACCTTTTATACAAACTACAAACAAGGTTATTTTAGTCATAAAAGAAATGGTCAACCTTCTATATAACCCTCTAGCTGATAAAATTACCTTACAACTTTATTCAGTCTTCTCTGCATACGGTTACATTTTCATAAATATATGGACCGTTTTACCCCTGAAACGATTTTTATTTCCATCTTACTTCTACTCAGTATCCTTTACTTCATCGCTTACATACGAAAATGGCTGAACTCAGAGTCACAGTCATTAATCCCACCGTCACCACCAGGTCTTCCCATAATCGGTCACCTTCATCTCCTCACCGACATGCCACATCATACCTTCGCTAAACTCGCTCAAAAACTTGGGCCAATAATCTACCTTCAGCTCGGTCAAGTTCCCACCGTCATCGTCTCTTCACCTCGACTCGCTCGACTCATCCTCAAAACTCATGATCATGTCTTCTCAAATCGTCCTCAACTCGTTTCAGCTCAGTACTTGTCTTTCAACTGTTCCGACGTTACATTCTCTCCTTACGGACCTTACTGGCGTCAAGCTAGAAAAATCTGTGTCACCGAGCTACTAAGCTCCAAGCGAGTCAACTCGTTTCAACTCATCCGAGATGAAGAAGTGAGTCGGTTACTAACAACGTTGGCAGCTCACCGCTGTTCAGAAGTCAACGTAAGTGAGCTTTTCTTGTCGTTAGCGAATGATATCTTATGTAGGGTGGCTTTTGGGAGGCGGTTCACGGAAAGCGTAGGATCGTCAAATCATTTGGCAGCAGTGTTGAGGGAGACACAGGAACTGTTCGCAGGGATGAGCGTAGGGGATTTTTTCCCCGAGTGGGAATGGGTTCACTCAGTGAGTGGGTATAAACGAAGGTTGATGAAGAATTTGAACGAGTTAAGACGAGTTTGCGATGAGGTAATAAAGGAGCATTTACAAAGGGGTGAAACTGGGATTAAAGAGGATTTTGTGGATGTTCTACTGAGAGTACAAAAGCAAGATAACTTGGAAGTACCCATTACTGATGATAATCTCAAGGCTCTTGTTCTGGTAAATCTTTCATCTAACTTGTTCGAGTAACAAAATTTTCGGCCTAAACTTGACAATTATTTTTATATCGAAACCTGATTTTTTTTCTTCTCAAGTTAGATATTGAACTTGGTAGTTGGTACTTGTTCTCGCATTAAGGCTTGAAATTTTTTTTTCAAGTTAATTCTTAATATTTCTTTGAAAACCCTAAAGTTTAACTTAACACGAGAAAAATTATCAAATTTAGGCCTTAATATAAAAATAATTGTATCTTAAGGTTAGAGATATAACCTATCACTTTCCGTATAGATATATTACCTTTGCATCTTAAAGTTAGAATATTCACCTCTAAATCTTCCCGAGAATAGTAACACTCAATAGGGTTTACAATACAATTTGCACACTCTCACAAAACAGTTCATCAATGAACAGATTAGAATACATTTAATAATCTCTTACACAAAATCTATATAAGTCTCAAAAGTATATATTCGAATTCAGCTTGCTAAGATAGAATCTAAGTGAATACAAAGTAACTTCTTAAAACTAGCTATTACAATCTCAATAATCAAAGTACAATCAATCGAAGATCTGATTTCTAAAACAACTACATAGTCTTCATTGATCCTTCATGTTTTAAGGGTTGATTTGATTCACTCTAATCCAATCCCATCTCCAACGGTTAATATAGGTTTTCCATAGATGGATCATAATATCTTCAATAAAATAGCACATCAACAGGTTCAAAGATTTTCTTCGTTAAATTGTCAAATCAAATAATATAAGTTTTTAACCACATTAGTGGTAGTCTGTAGGTAGTGTTGTCAAGTACCACTCAGCGTTCTGAACTCATTTTATTTTAACTAAAATTATTAAAAAATTTTAAAAATATATGATTTAACCGTCAATTCAACTAATTCATATCTATTCTCAATTTAATCGTTTCAAAACCATTCTTTGGACTGATACACTATCAATTCCCAATTAAACCAGTTGACACATCTTGGTCTTAACTTTATTTATTTATTTTTCAAGTTGTGATGTATTCATTAATTAAAAGAGAAATGATTTTTTTTTTTGGATGTTTAGGACATGTTTGTTGCAGGAACAGATACATCAGCAGCAACCTTAGAATGGACAATGACAGAGTTAGCCAAACACCCTGAAATAATGAAGCAAGCACAAGAAGAGGTTCGAGCCGTCGCACGTCGAACCGGTAAAGTCATCGACGAAACCCATCTTCAACACCTTCACTTCATCAAATCCATTATCAAAGAGGCTATGAGACTACATCCAACGGTGCCCTTATTGGTTCCAAGAGAATCCATGGATGAATGCATTATTGATGGCTACAAAATACCACCCAAAACTCGCCTCCTTATCAACACTTATGCTATAGGAAGAGATCCCAATTCATGGGATAATCCCCTTCAATTTAATCCAAATAGATTCCAAGATTCAAACATTGATCTTAAAGATCAAGATTTTCGGTTTTTACCATTTGGTGGTGGGAGAAGAGGTTGCCCTGGTTATACTTTCGGTCTTGCCACCGTCGAGATCGCACTTGCTCGCCTCTTGTTTCACTTTGACTGGGAATTGCCTTACGGAATTCATACTGATGATGTTGATGTTGATGAAATTTTCGGCCTTGCATCGAGGAAACGAACTTCGCTAATACTCGTCCCGACAGTAAACGAAGGACTGTGAAGTTAACAACTAGGACAATGAAGTGAACTCGAGACCATCTTGTAGAACTGTTTCACTCTTTTAAAATAAAAATAACCCAGGTTATTGCTTTATCCCCAGGGGTGTGTTTGGGTGAATTTCACTTGCTATTCTTGATTATAAGTTTTTCAGTCCAATAGGAAATTCAAAGAAAGAAGAATGAACAACCAAATAAATTATTAGTCTGATAAGTTGCTAATGAATTGAAGGGCTCTAATTGATTGAAAAATGAACTAAATCCATACCTGGAGGGATCTCCATGAGCAGCCAAGCAAGGTTCAGCCATGGCAGCACCGAACCCATGGAAAACATGAGCATTTGCTCTCCTCCCATTCCCCATCCACTTCCCACACTCCGCCAAATTGTTGTCAAACACAGCCGGATACTGGCTCTCCGGGGCCAACCTATAGCCGACTGCAACGATGATCACATCACAAAACTTGGCAATCCTTCAATAAAACATATTGTTCCTTGCACTGTCATTGCTTCAGCTGTGACACTGTAATACCATTGGTAGTTTCTTGTGCTTTGTTCCAGCTTGAAGAGAGTAGCCAGCCACTGCAAAAAAAAGCACCATCTTGGCTTTTGTCTTCGATCATTCCTATACACGCATTTATTTGAGCCATTTAATACTTTGATTATCAATTTTCATATTCATTCTATAAAAGGAAAGTTAGCAAATTCAAAGATACTTACCTCTTGGATGAACTAGAACTCAAAACAAAGTTTTTTAACACTTAAATCTTCTCCTCCCAAGCTTGGAAGCTCACTTTCCATCATTTCCACATTTCCCACAAATTAAAAATATAAAAACTCAAATAGCAAGGTAGGAATGATGGAAGTACGATTTCTTACTTTATTTGGACTTTTCTCTCCTTAAATTCAACTTTCTCTCATCAAACCCATGAAGCATTAAGCTTGGATGAAGAAAATAATGGTGGAAATGAGCTTTAAAAAATGATTTTCTACTTAATTTTGGTGAAAAATCAAAATTCGGAGGACTTGATTTCAAGAAAAATGGTAAGAAAAAGAAAAGGAAAATTCTCCCTAGAGGAAAATGAAGGGTTGGCAACTAGGATGCTGATGGGGTGAGGGGGGAGTTTGATGGTTAGGGAGTTCGTTGCTCCAGGTGTGGTTTGGGTTCAAGTATAATTTAGTTTATGTACTTTTTCATCTTTTCAATTTAGTCCAAAAAGTGATATTCTCATTCTCATGCTCAATAATCATCAATGCCTCATGTTTTCTCAATTTGATCAAATTATATTTTAATTCTTCGACTTTTTAAAATTTATGGTTTGATCCTTTCTCTGACTCATTTCCAAATTTACTATGTTTAATCCTGGAATAGTATTGAGTGTTGTACTAGAAATTTTTAGGTGTTACACTTGCTATCTATATTGAAAATGGTATATGATTCATGGGACCATTCTTGAATAGCTTACTGAACAAGTGTCATGTTAGGTTTTGTCGACTTGAAAGTAGTTGTTAATGAACAAGATATATAATTGGAATAAGTGACTAACTAGGAAGTTGACACTTCTTCAAATACTGCGAAACAATGCACAAAAATAGGGGACACAAAGATTGTTTATGCAGTTTAGTTTTCCTATATCTATAAAGCTTAGGTTAATAAGAAATATCCATTATCTTCAATTCTTACAACAAGTAAACTTAATCCATCATATTTAACCGAACCAACCCATTGGCCCAGGTAGATTTTTGAGAGATTTGATTTTCATCATTGTTGGAGAAGCAACGGATGACGAGGTTTCGATTTGGGAAAGAGAAGAAAAAAGAGGGAGAGAGAGATTTTGATTATTTTGATTGGGGAAGAAGAAGAAAGAGGAAAAGAAGCAAAAAAATAGAGAGGAGCACGGAACGGCGGCCAAAAAAATAAGCTTGCTAGCGGCCAGTTGACGATAAAAGAGGAAGAAGAAAAGGAAAAAAGAGAGAGCAAAGGCTCGTCGATGGTTAGGGGTAGAGAGCGACCTCAATAGTAAAATATGTAATATTTATAAAGAAAATAATTTTTATTGACACATCAGCGTAATTTAATAGTATTAGTCATGCACATAACAGTTTTCAAATTTAGGGATCAATTAAATAAAAAAATTAAATATCAAATAAATATAAATTATAATTAACCCTTTTGGATTTATCCCTTACAAAAATTATAATTAAAAAATTGACCAAAATTGTTGATATATCATAAAATATTAGAAATATATCAACAAGTGGTTGAAATAAAAATGGAATTCTTTCGAATATACATCATAAAACTGATGAAGTCGTTTGTATTTATCTTAAATATATATAATTTTTATAAAATATTTACATACTTTTTAATAATTGAATTTAGATAAAATATATTTTTAATTATTTTATTTAATTCAAAACGAATGGAGAGTATTAAGCTAAAATTACCACTAAATAATAAATATTAAAAATTAATATTTAATTTTTTTATAATTAAAATTTTGACCCATAAAATTACTGCTTAACTATTAAGCTAAATTTACCCTATATATAGTTTCTACATTCCATCGAAACTAACAGTAAAAAAGAAACAAAATCTACCTTCCCGCCATTAGTTCCCTTGATTTAGAAAACTTCATGGCTGCCACCGCAGCAGACTCCGCCACGCCCACCATTTCCGCCGCCGACACGACGACACATTTGGCCGATTTGAAACACGATGCTGTAGAGGAACCAAGCAGTTCCTCAAAATTGGAAGAAAAAATCGCATCCGAAATCGAAATCGGAAACCTAACGATCAACGAGAGCAATAATAAGTTCTTTCATGATCCTGAAAGCTCCAACATTAAAACCGTATACATTCTTGAATCTAGAAATTTTTAGTTTTTTTGTGTAGTTTGATCGAGAGATTTAAGATTTTGAGTCGTAATTTTGTTTTACAGATTACGTCAGGGGATACGCCGTACGCATCGGCATTTACGTTTGAGGAATTGAATTTGTTACCAGAATTATTGAAAGGATTATACGTTGAGATGAAATATGAAAAGCCTAGTAAAATTCAGGCAATTAGTTTGCCAATGATTTTGAATCCTCCTTATTTGGATTTAATTGCTCAAGCTCATAATGGTTCTGGAAAAACTGCTTGCTTTACTCTCGGAATGTTATCTCGTATCGATCCGAAATTAAAAGCTCCTCAAGCAATCTGTATTTGTCCTACCAGAGAATTGGCCATTCAGGTTTAGTTTCTACCGATTTGAATTTTCAAATTCGATTTTTAGTTATGATCATCTACTTCGGGTTATGTTTGGTTATTTTGATTATTAAGCTTTAATGAATTTGAATTTTCCATGTTTTAATGAAATTTGACTTTTATTTATGATGATTGATTTTGGGTGGTTATTTTGGTTATTTAAGTTTAATTTTTATGAATTTCAAACTTTTTGTTGTGATCATTAATTTCGGATTATTTTGGTTTAATTTTTATGAATTTGAATTTTCGATGTTTTAATAAAATTCAACTTTTAGTTGTGATTATTAATTTTGAGTTATTATAGTTATTTCGGTGTAGTTTTGATGTTTTAATGAAATTCGACTTTTAGTTATGATTATTGATTTTGGGTTATTTTGCTTCTTCAAGTTTAGTTTTTATGAATTTGAATAAATAAAATTCGACTTTTAGTTATGATTATTGACTTTGAGTTATTTTAGTTATTCGAGTCTAGTTTCTCTGAATAAATTTGAATTTTCAATTTTTAATGAAATCCTGCTTTTAGTTATGATCATTGACTTTTTCTTTAATGAAATTCTGAGTTTTGGGGTTATTTTGTGCAGAATCTGGAAGTGCTTAGGAAGATGGGGAAATATAGTGGGATAACTTCAGAATGTGAAATTCATACGGGCAAGAAGCAAACTATTAGGCCGCCTATTACATCCCAAATAGTTATCGGCACCCCGGGCACTATTGGGCATCGGATACGTGCTAATAAATTGAGTTTGAGTTATCTCAAGATTCTTGTGTTGGATGAGGCTGATCACATGCTTGCAGAGGTAACCTATGCTTTAATAGTTTATTTTTTGCTTGGAATTTGTAATTAGAGTTCTCTTGTTTTCTGTATTAATGCTTTTGTTTAGAGCTTCACTTGGTTTATCTATGATTAAAAGTGTTTGTAAGTCGGATTTAAGCATAAATATTAATATATTTTATACTTGTTTAAGTCCAGGTTTATCTAAAATATGGATTTAAAATTTTTTCTAAGCCCGCTTGTATTTGTAAAAGGTTAATCCAAGCTCATTTTAAATTTAAAGGTGTTTGTTTATAAATCAAGTCAAGTTAAATTTAAGCCCATTAACCTATGGTTTAATGGTTTATTTTTGCTTGGAATTTGTAATTTAGGGTTCTCTCTGTTTTTTTAATTAATGTTGCTTTTTTAACGCTTTACTTGGTGGTTTATGTATGACTTGATTTTGTATGGTAGTATTGATTTTCCCTCCCTTGTATGTTTGTTGGTAGAAGTATCATGGAGGTCCCTATGTTAGGAGTTAAATTGTATTTTGACTCTTCTATTCAAAAAATGGACAAATTTGAGTAAATTGGTCTTTTTTTGTTAAAAATTGCATCCATTTGTATTGTTAAAAACTAGTGTATGCAACATGGTGTGCCACATTTATATCATGTTGAGGTACAATGACCAGTTTTCAACAGCAAAAATAAATGAAATTTTTAACAAAATGATCAGTTAGATTAATATTCTCATTTTTTTAGTAGAAGTTACAAAATGCAATCCGACTCTTACTATAAGGGCCTACATGTTGCTTTTACCTATGTTTGTTTATTGCACAATTAAATTGCCCGCCTTATGATTGATTTTGGAAGAATGGACATTGCTTTAATCATGTTGTTCAATCATATGAACTTACTGTTGATCATCATGGACATTTGTTTGCTGCAGGATGGATTTAAAGATGATTCTGTGCACATAATGGACAAGATTCGATGTGTCAATCCTCAGTGTCAGGTTTTTATTTCAAACATATATTCTAAATGTTATTTATTTGTTCTAGGATGCATATGTTAAGATTGTTAATATTTTGATGCTAATGATGTTTTGTCTGTAAAAAGTGATTTTGCATGCTTAGTGATGGATTGAATGTCTGGTTTTGAATTAATCTTTAGGTTCTCTTCTTTTCTGCCACATTCAATGAGACTGTTAAAGAATTTGCTGCAAAGATAGTTAAAGGAAATCACAACCAGTTATTTGTGAAGAAGGAAGAACTATCACTACAGTCTGTGAAACAGTACAAAGTGAATTGTCCTGATGAACTTGCTAAGGTTATGGTGATCAAGGACCGAATTTTGGAATTCGGAGAGCGCGTAGGACAGACGATAATATTTGTACGCACTAGGAATAGTGCAATGACGTTGCACAGGACCCTTGTTGAAATTGGTTACGATGTTACCACAATTCAAGGTGCTCTCAAGCAAGAAGACCGAGACAAGATAGTGAAAGAGTTTAAAGATGGGTTGACTCAAGTCCTTATTTCAACCGATCTTCTTGCTCGGGGTTTTGATCAAGATCAGGTATCGTTTCCCTTTTGATCAATCTTTTTCGAGTTGCCAACATCTTAATATTGTATATAACTGCAGGTCAATTTGGTGATCAACTATGACCTTCCTGTGAAACACAACCATCCTACGGAACCTGATTGTGAGGTTTACATGCATAGAATTGGCAGAGCAGGACGATTTGGCCGCAAGGGTAAGTTGTCGAAATGATTTAACCCTTTTGCGTCTCGTCCGTATGTTAAAACATCATGTACATGGATTTGCAGGAGCTGTCTTCAACTTGCTATGCGGCGATGCAGACGAAACGATAATGACCAAAATCAAAACTCATTTCGGCACAGAAATTGCAGAGGTAAGGCCTCTCATGTCTATGGTGTGTGCGTTATCTAAATTTTGTTTTTCCTTTTATGCTTTCCCATTTTCATGTTATTATGGATGTAGGTTCCTGACTGGAGAAATGAGGAAGACTTTGTAGTTGCTCTTAGATCAGCTGGTTTACTGTAACCAAAGCTTGAAATTTGGAATAATTTTGGAGAAATTAAAATTTATATGTTGGGATTTTTGGAGGACATTTTGGGGATTTTAGGTAATTTTTTTGGTTGGATTTTTCAGAATTTTACATTTTGGCATGATTCTATTTTAGATATCTTTTTAAATCATAAAACAATGTTTGATTTTATGACATTATAGAAGTAAAAACATTATAACCTAATCGAATTTTTTTTTTACCAAACCAAAATATTTCAATTAATTCGGTCAGTTAACCGAATTAATTGAAATTTATATATTCTTTATTTTTTATTTTTGTTAAAACAAGTTAAAACATAAAAAAAATAAATTGATAATATTTATTTGACCGAATTAATTGAATTAAAATTACATATAATTTGCATTATTAATTATTAAGTTAGATTAATTTAGTTAATTACTCGATTTTGAACTGAATTAATCTATAACAGAACTTTCAAAAAAAATCATTAATTAACCACTGATTGAATTAGATCGGTCAATCAATTGATTAATTGAATTAGATTAATTTGATCGGTTAATTCGATTTTAACTAATATTTGAATACCCCTAGATTTTGGGTTGCTTGCCCTATACCTTTCTTAAAAGGATTTGTGCTTGAACTCAAAACGAACCAATTTAAAAAACCGAACTGGTTCACTCGAACTCAAACAATTCAAATCTGAAATAACCCAAAATTGAAATAACTAAAACCCTAAACCTGAAATCAGTCCGCTTTGTCCAACACGGATACCAATGTTAAAGCTAAAAATAATAATTG
Source organism: Gossypium bickii (assembly GCA_025503065.1). Taxonomy (NCBI): domain Eukaryota; kingdom Viridiplantae; phylum Streptophyta; class Magnoliopsida; order Malvales; family Malvaceae; genus Gossypium; species Gossypium bickii. Next base: position 131,886,819 of record CP106713.1, read on the forward strand.
ATTTGAGGAGAAAATTTACAAAATTCTGAAAGATACATAAAACATTCAAACAAGATTGCAAGCCTATAAACAAAGTTACACTAAGAATGAACAATTTTTTATGTGGATCAAAATACATAAATGATTTACCTAATAGAATAAGAGATAGCATTGCATTAATCCATTTGCAAAACATCGATGGCGTTTATCGACGGAATTCGGATGCTATCTGTAAAATTTATGATACCTTTGGACGGAGAATGTAACGAATCTCTTTCTTCCTACGCTGACCAACTAGAAGAAGGGATCCCTTGCTTTTGAAACCATTCAGGCATGTGGAACCGATCATAAAGAAAAGGTCTCACGTCTTTCTGTAGAGAAAGGTGCTTGAGAAGTGGAAGGAGGACATCCAGAAGCTTTTCAACATAAAACCGGATGTAAACATTGTGTAAGTAATCAGACATACTATAACTAATCGATATTGAATGAAGATAACGAGTTTTAAGACGACGGGAATCGTGGTACCTGTGTATCATGAGGTTGCCCTGCAGAAAATGGAATGCATGGGATCCCGTTTAGTGGTTGCAACAAGAAACTAAAGGGATTGTTGTCTACGATAACAGTTCGGCATAAATTTTTCGATAAGCAGGAGAGGTCTTTCACATGTTCCCGAAACTCACTGTAAAATATCAGAAGAAAATCACGAAGAAGTCGATTGATTATGCATCTGATACAGAGGAAAGCACAAATTCACTTCTAAAACATCAAAAACCTCACAAATACCGAGTGTTCGGGTACTAAAACTAGTTCCTTCATGTTTAAGGTACCAAAATTTTAATACAAAACCTTATCAATGCATTCCTTACATACAAATGTGACCTTAAGACAGCCTAAAACCCGATGAAATCCTACATAAACCTCGAAAATTTGAAGTTTAACTGATGCTCATTTTACGTAAACGAGAATTTATACATGTAACTCAAGAAACAGCTTCAACACGTGTAGAATTTTGCCCTCATGGATTTCCGCGGCAGAAAAATCCCCGGAAAGTATCATGATCAAGGTCCATTTAGTATAACATAGGGAATGAAATGTAAAGAACCATTAGTAGTATAATTTCTGACACAAAGCACAAGTTTGCTTCTAAAACATCAAAAGCCTCACACAAATTCGGAGTTTTCGGGTACTAAAACTAGTTCCTTCATGTTTCTAATTCCAAAATCTTAATACAAAACCTTATCAATGCATTCCTTGCATATAAACATTACCTTAAGATGGCCTAATACCTGATGAAATCCTACTTGAAACTTGAAAATTCGAAGTTGAACTGATGCTCATTTTACGTAAATGATAATTTATACATGTAACTCAAGAAACAGCTTTAACACATCTAGATTTTTGCCCTCATGGATTTCTGGGGCAGAAGTATCCCCAAAAAGTATCATTAGCATAACATAGGCAATGAAATGCAAGGAACCCTTAGCAGTATAATTTCCCATCTACAAAACCGAGAGAATGAAGGCCGGAAGATCATAGAAAGAGCATATGAAGGACGTGGTACTTACGTACAAATTGTAGAAGGCCTATAAAGTCGATGACTAAATCGATTTTCCGCATCAATTCTGTCAACAAGCGGTCTAGCATAGCCTGTGGAGGATTGGGGAAATAAATAAAAGGATGAAAATGAATGAAAACAAAACAATGTTTAATAGTGCGCAAACCTTCAAGGCCAGCAGTGAATAGAACAAGTTCAGCAAATTCACTTAGTTGATTCAAGAATTCTTGCAATCCCGGGCGCTCGAACACTGTAACGTAACTGATCTTAGGTTTCCCTTCGAATTCCTTCAAGGATCAAAGCACACAAATGACAAAAGCTATCATGTAAATAGCAAAGCATTTAAAGTAGAGAATTGATTATTCATATGAAACCTTGTCTGAAGATACACATTCAAGTTCAAACCACTTCAATCCGGCATCCGTTGCTTGACTGCGAAGGGCCGGTGGAAGACTAGATGTCTCATACGCACATACTAGAGTTTCATCCAAGTCTAGAACTACCTGCAGGAGCAATGATTAGACGTAGAACATCGGTGATGCATCGTTGCACAAAACCTCAAGAATCGAGAGGTTCTCCTTTTACATCTATTGATATACGAAACATCACACAAGTCAATAAATTATTCTCTTTGAGTGCGGTACCATACTTGAGATGCGTAAAGCTCTTCAACGGCCATGGTTTTACCTCGAGAGAGCGCCGCTCTAATCGCTCTTCAACGCAACGACTAGAGAAAAGAATTCCTCGCTTGTGTGATGTTTTGCATATCAAAATCTCCCAAGTAATAAATCATTTTAGTATTTCTTTTTTCAAGGTTAAATTGAATAAAGGCTAAAACTCTAAGTTCATAATTTTAATTTCTTTGTGAAATGTTTATCTACTTCTTCAAACAACTTAATTTTCAAAGCAAATTAAGTTTAACAAATTCTAAATTTTTTTCTAACAATAAAGAAATGATTTTTTTTTTAAAGCGGTAATTGAAATTCTAACTCCATTTCCATGAAATTGCATTTTTATTGCGTAATTTAAATAAAATAAATCTGACTTAAAATGAAAACAATTTCTTACGGTGAGTTTTTCGATTCGGTCTTCGTCAACGGGAACGGGTGAGTCCAAAACGGCAGCGATCTCGACTGTAGAGGGACACTCGATCTCGACCGAGTCAACGACCGGCAAGGGCTTAAAACGGTGCGTAGAAGACGAAGTCGTCGTCTTCTTCTCCGTCTCCGTCGTCGACGAAGACGAAAGCAAAGGATATTGACCTACGGCTCTGATGATCTGAGCGAAGATCTGAAAGAAAAAAGCAAGCCAATTCAAAAGCGCCCTCCATACTTGCATCGACCGAGGCGTGTACACCTCGGCCCGAGTCAACTCAGCCATTCGCAAATATCGAACGGTCACGATACACAAAAAAAAAAAAAAAAAAAAACAGATAACCGGCGAGGAAGAGGAAGGGAGCGCTTATCCTGCGCAGGGAGTGCTAAAGTGCGCACAGGTAACCGGAACCGGACCGGTTCGTTAAATACGGTTAGCACTTTAAAAAATAAAGAGTCTTTTCTTCATATTTGGTTTAAAGAGGCTTTCCTTTTTTCTTTTATCAGAGGATGTGGTCATGGTGGTGAATGGTGGATTCGAGAAAGTGATGGTTCCCCACGCGCTCTGTCAAGCGAGTGAGTAGTTCTTTTTACCCTTTCAGCGTATTATTTGGGGTTAATCATTATGGGGTTTAATTCTAACATTGTCCTTCTATTTTGTTGAAGTTTGTGATTTAATCCCTTTTCTTTACCAAATTGATAACACTGTTAGTTGTTGATGTAAGCAATGGTGGGATTTTTTTTTAAAAAACAACCTTAAGGATCTAGTTGATCCCTCTATTATTTGTTAAAATCATGTGACTCTAACAGTGTGACGGAAAAACAATAAAAAAAATAATATCATGAAGCAACTAACAATGCTATCAATTTGGATATGTTAATAATATTATAAAAATAAAGGATCAATTTATATCAAATTAAAATTAAGAGATTGAATATCGAATTTTAACATAATAAAAGAACTAAAACCATTATTAGACCATCATTTTGGAATGTATACAAGATAAAAAATTCTTTTGTAAGTATGTTTCTTTTAATGAAAGAAACTTAAGAAAAAAAAAATTCAGGCCCCAATGCGAGAAAAGTTGCTAAGTTTAAGCCCCAAAATATGATTTAACCCTACAAATTTAGATGAACTTAAATGAACTTGGACAAATTTTGAAATTTATATTTTGAGCTGGACTAAACCTGAACAATTATGTATGATATTGATACTATGCATGAATTGACCCCTGTCTCGGATAATAATGAACTGTGTTTGGCTATTTTGGTTCTAATTATTATTAAAAAAATTATTCCAAAGTTAAATTGAAGTTTAGGGTATTGAGTTTTAGATCAGTTAGCATTGGTATTGCTTTTAGTGCAAGAGAACATCGATTTAAGCATGCCCAAATATATTTTATCCTTCTTTTTAAGGGATAGGAGGAATTACGGGTAGTTATAGGGTAAAAAAATTTTAAATAGACGGTTAAAAGGTAAAAGTATCATAGAGCCCCCGGCAGTAGGAGCCAAATTACATTTTTGTCCCTTCTACTCCAAAAATGGTCAGAGTAGTCCCTATAGGTTAGATCAAATAACAAATTGGTTCTTTTTGTTAAAAAAATTCATCTATTTGTATTGTTGGAAACTAATATGATTGACGAAATAATCAAATAGCAATATGTAGCATGCTAGGTGTACCTCATGTTGATGTACAATGACTAAATTTTAATAGTAGAAATTGGTAAATTTAAAAAAAAAATACTCCTTAATCTAATATACATAATTAATTGTTATAAACTTCGCAAACTCACTTTCTCATTAATTTTTTTTTCTTAGCAAAAAAGAAAAGAAAAGAAATAAGTTACAATATAATACTTGAATAATCTAAAAAATTTGAAATAATTGTTTTAATAATATTAGGTTTAATATAACATTTGGTATCTGAACTTTACACTTTTTTTTCTAATTTGGTACCTAATTTTTTTTAGGTTTAATTTGGCACCTAAATTTATTAAATGTTATACAAATTACGCAAAACGCTAACGGTGTTAAATTTTTCGTTACGCTACAAAAATATTGTCAATATTAGAGGAAATTCATGTTGAAAAAATAGATGTTGAGCTATGCTTAACGAATTAATATTAAACAAGAAAATAATATTTTTTAAAACCCCAAATTAAAAAATTCATTATTTTCAATTAAGTAAGTAATTAAATAAAACTAAAAGTAATTGAACATATAAAATACAAAAAAAACATCATATCATCTGTCATATGTTGATCATACATTGATTATTTTTCCTGCTTCATAAAAAAACATCGTTAGTATATTGGAGTAATTTGTAAAACGTAGACAAGTAATAAATCGAACAAAAATAAGATTACATATTAGATTAAAAAAAGAGTCAAGTTCATGTACTAAATTGAACCCTCAAAAAGTTTAAGTACCAACAGAAAGGTATCAAGTTTAGGTATCAAATTAGGAAAAAATGTCGAGTTTAGGTACCAAATTGGACCAAAGAAATTTAAGTATCAAATTAGAAAAAAAGTGTTTAAGAATGGTTCCTATTATAAATTTCAATTTTGAAAAAGAAAATATATTCCACGCGCTGTGGAGAAAGTGAAATAAAAGGAAAAAATGGGAGATTTTCAGTGGATCGAAGCAGCCAATGAGAAGAGACAATGTTCGGTTCTTTAAGACACACACTCTCCGCTCATTATTTTATGTCAGCAACGAATCTATTGTGTTTAAAGCTACACTGATATGATTGCACATTTTACATGGAAATAGATTTTACTCTATAATCTTATCAATATTTATTTTTATATAAAATAAATAGATTGTCCAGTCTCATTTTCATCACCCCAAATTTTAATAAAAAATATTTTTTTTTCAAAATTAATCTAATTTTTTTATTTTTTAATTTTTACGAGCCCAAAAACTTGTATTCCACATTCTATAGGCCTATTAAGGGGAGAAATTGTTTTACGAACCTTTCTCATCACATTATCTATGATTTCTTTCTAATTATTTAATGGCATTTCAATAATTTTTTCTGTCAATGGTACATAATTTTTGTATTTTTTTTTACCTTGAACCCTAAATCTCATCCCGACCCCAAATATTGAACTTCGAACCTCAAGCACTAAATCTTGAACCTTAACCTTAAAATTAAAACCAAACCCTAAACTTAAATCCTAAGCCCAAAACCTTAAACTTCGAAATTCAAACCCTAAAACTTGAACCCTAACATTGAATCTTGAATCTCGAACTCGAACCTTAAACTATTTGGGTTAGGGTTTAGGGTTATGATTCAAAATTTAAGGTTTGAGGTTCGATGTCAAATATTTTGGGTTTGGAATTTAGGGTTTAAGATAAAAAATACAAAAATTATGTGTCAACGACATAGAAAAAATTGTTGAAATATCATTAAATAATTAGAAAGGAACCATAGATGATATGGTGAGAAGGGTTCATAAAATAATTTCTCAAGAGGATAGATGCTGGCCACAAGTTTTAAGCTGCTCCATACCTAGAGCAACCTTTAACCACTGATTAAGGTAACCCTTACTATCTCACCTAACTCTAATAGTTATATATCTAATAATTTTTAAAACAAATATCTAATAAATTTTAATTAACTGATAAATCATAATTTTTACAAAATTATAATTATTATAATTAATTGAACAATTTTAATTAAAACCAAATTCCATATCTTGAAATTTTTGTAATATAAATAAATATATTTTAAATTATCCTCAAACCAAATTGACTAAAATAAGCTTCATCTAGAAAGAGAATAAAAAAATTATTTATTATATAACCAGACATTAAGAATTTACAATTTTTAAAAAAATAAAAGTGGAATATGCTTTGAATATAAATGCATAGATAATGATGATTTTGTCAGCATCTCATTTTGGACTTCAACTTGCTTTTAATGGAAATAATTGTTCATAAAAATTAAAAATAAAAATAATTAAATTTATGGGTTTTGGGTTTAATTATAGTCTCAATCCCTATACTATTCAAACTTTTAAAATTTAGTCCATTTACTTCTAATTTCATAAAAAGAAGAGGGACAAAATTCCAAAGGTTTAAAAATACAGGGACTAAGATTCAAATTTAGACATTTATTTTTCTTGAACAAGGTTCATGGACTTATCTCTTAATTGACAATGACTTATTCTTCCTTTCTTTTTAGGGACTTTTTATTATTATTTTTGGTTGGTCAAAATTCAATCATTTATTTATGATTTTTTTTTTTAATTTCTAAATTTAATAGTAATTGGCAGCTATTATTATTGTCCCTACACAAGAATTGCTTTAAGCATATCTAGTTCTTGTATACTTATATGCCACTTTGCTTAAACTAAACACAATTGAATTAAATGTTTTTTTTTAGTATCAAAATTGATCGGATTTGACATCTATTTGTCTAAATTTATTCTAAATACGAAATTTAAAAAAATTGTAAAAAGAATTTATAATATGGCATGCCATTAAGTGTTTATATCGATTACTATGTCCAGCTGTAATGTCATTTGTCATGTCATCACTTATCAGATATTAGGGGCATTAAAAGAAAAGATAATTTCAAATGCTTAATTGATTGTTACTTTGTAATTAAAACCTCAATTTGGGTGTGGTTTTTAATTAGGACTCAATCGATTGATTATTTATTTTTTGAGAGCTTTTTAATCATTTACCCTTTTTAATAATACCAAGCTTTTTTTAAAAAACTATATAATAAATTAGAGAAATGAACTTTCCTTGTTTTTCTCTTTGCTTATTTATTTTCCTAACAAGATTCAATTTAGGACATACATGGTTTTGGGCTGACAAAACTACGACTCTTTGAACCTTATTGTCTACAAAGGAATTGAAGATTGAAAGAGACTTTCGAGTTGGATGGATCGAGTTCAGTTTAGTTCGGATCAATTTATATTTGGATATTTTTAATTTGAGTCAATTTTAAGTTCAAGTCACTTGAATTTAAATCTTTACTCGTTCAAGTAAAGTAATTACCGATTATTATTGTTTCAAATTTTGATAACTTCCATTTCAATTCATTTCGCGTTAATTTTTTGAAGTTTGGATCAGTTGGATTCAAATTTATAAAAGTACTATAGAGATCCTTATACTAGAGGTCAGATTACATTTTATGTTTTGAGTAGATTAATCCATGTACGTTAGATTAGGTACATATAATATGCTACGTGTCATTATCTGGTTATTGTGTTAGCTAAGTCCATTTTTAACAATAAAAATAGATGAAAAATTTCAATAGAAAGACTACTTTGCTCTTTGATCTAATTTATAAAAACTATTTTAACAAAGTACAAGAACCTTTATGGTACTTTTACCATGCAAATCAATTCATGCTTGAGGTCTTCACTTTTTAGATCAAATTGAGTCGATTTAAATTTTTGGGTTTAGATTGATCTAGCCAAATTTTCGAATTACAAGTCTAGATGTGGTCCATCTTTGACCCTTTAACGTCTGAATATATTTTGGACACGAATATTGTATGTACATATTAGTATCATTATCATATAAGTTAAAATGATAGTGGGGCTCGTCATTTTTCGATCCATTATTCATATAACTAGAATCATGGTAACTATAAAAAAAAAATTCTAGTTCACTCAAAAAAAATGATCATTTTTAAGCTTAAAATTTTAATTTTCACTATTAAAATATATGGAATAACGGACCCGATTACTATCCCCAATTAAAAAGGTGCCATTAGAAATGAAATTTTGAATCTCTTTGACATCAACTAAATGATCAACCTTACAGTAATAACTAGAGCTGTAACTACAATCATAAATATTTTTATTCTTATCATTTCTAGTTCGGTCTTCGTTTACAGTAGTATTTTCAACAGGACCATACGTACTTACGTACAGTTATTGGCATTTAACAGTTTCAATCAATGAACAAAATGATTTTATTGTATCTTTTTTGTTGTCACTCAAAACAAAGTAGAGAGGATTAGGGAAAAAAAAAAAAGACTTGGTGAACAGATTTGTACAAAAAAAATGTGAATAAATATGAAGTGTGATTGGGGTTTTTTTTTTGGCTATACATAAATCCAAAATTGAAATCTGAAAATATACTCGGCTCGTAAGATATCAATCGATGAATGTGTAATATACTCACCGAAATTGTCGTTCCTCCAGCCATTCGGCGAGTTCCGGTTTAGTACAAGTGAGAAAGCCAGGGATGTTTTAATGCCTGCCTCGCATTTGGCCGCCTTCGAGGATTCATCTCAAGCAAATGTCTAACGAAATCGATGAACAATACGTCGGATACTTGAAGATGATGCTCCAATGAAGACTCCTCGGAAATTATGTACTCTAGTTGGTCCGTTTCCTGGATAGGCGGGAAAAAAAGGGTATAAGTCCAATAAGACAAGTTCTATCATTGGATGGAAGACGATGAACGGACCTCGTTTATATGGTACAAGTCGTATTCTTTTGTGAAATACTTGTATGTCTCTTGCCCATTCTCCAACATCTCCATATCGATAGGACCGAGCATTCCAACCATCCGTGCAAGGATCATCACGACTGCATCATTTGGAAACAAGACCTATAAAAGGATACATGTACTTAAAATGAGTAACGGGTTAGACTTGAAATCCATCATCGAATTGAATCGAATCTATGATAAATCTTAGACATACTTCCCCAGAACATAGCTCGGCAAGGATACATCCGAGAGACCAGAGGTCAATCTTCTGGTCATACGGGAGGCCAAGGATGACTTCCGGGGCTCTGTACGAGCGAGATTGAACATATAGACATAGATTGTCGGTCTGGAAACAACTACTTCCAAGATCAATAATCTTTATCTCACATCTTCTATAACTTTTGATAAGAATATTCTCGGGTTTTAGATCACAGTGAATAATTCCCAACTCGTGTAAGTAATCAATCGCCTCCAAACACTGACGAGTTATGACCTATCCGAGAGAATAAAAAAAGCAAATTACTCGAGGTATACCTAAAGACTTATTGCTTATAAGTAACTCTGGGCTAGCCGGTTCGAACAAACCTGTAACCTGCTGGTCGTAAAATAAGCTTCTCCACCAGATTCTTGATTGAATTTCTGGAATTCGTACAAGTTTGCTCGGAGAAGTTCACATACGATGAAAAGATGCTCCTAGATCGATTTTGCATAAGTCATAAAGAGATCGTTAGTATTAACAAACACTAACGAAATGGTTTCTCGAGAAACTCGGAACAACATGGGGTACCTGATGATAGAAGTAGTCATAGAGGCGCAAAATGTGGTACTCATCTCCGGGGTCGTGCTTATTAACAAGCTTTAAAAGTTTGATTTCATCCAAACTTTGGTCGAAAAAATCTTTGTCATTTTTAATGATCTTCAAACAAACGTCGATTCCCGTAAGAAGATCATGCGCTTGAACGACCTTACTAAAAGCAGCTGAACCTAGGTATTCCGTTACGTAATATCTTCCAGCAATGACACTATTTAGCACAATAGGCAGGTCCTTGTTTTCTTCAAATCCGGTCCTGCACACGGCATAATTCACGAGTTTTACGGATTAAGCAGGTCGTATTAACCTGCAATGCGATATCTAATTCAAACTCGTACTAGATTGCTTAACAAGGAAGATACGAGAAAAAGTATAGAACTGACCTGTTTTTCCTATGAACGATTCGTAAGTCAAATACTTCATATTCATCCTCATTCGAGTACATTAGAAGTTCGTCTGTAGCATCACCCTCTTCATTTGTAGCAACCCGAGGTTCATTGAGTTCTCCATCTTCAACTTCATTAGTATCAATTGAATCGGGCAATAAACTTTTCTCGGAAATCTCGTTCACTAAATCGGAATCACCTATAAACCCAGCAATCCAATCATTCGAACCCCTTTTGGCCATGTAATGGTTTGTTTTCGATATACATTCGGAAGTTCCATTATGATCCGTGATAACATCACCAGCAACCTTTACCTCAAAACCATCAAAATTGGTTTCTTTCGAGCCTATACAGCCAAAGTTCAAAGGATTTTCATCGTAAGCACAGTCCTTCAACTCCGGTACAATGTCATTGTCACCTTCAAGCCCGTTACATTTATCGAAACAATAATAATTCATAACTCGAATATTGTTTTCTCCGTCGATACCGGTCATATTAAAAAGGCACGGCTTGTCCAAGTAATCAAGGCCATCTTCAGTTCCAAATCCTTCGGATTTGTCATACGAACTCCGTGTATTATCACGTTGCTTCTCCATTTCCAAAGTCGTGACAAACTTATCTTGACTCGGACAGCCGTAGAAGTCCGACCCCGCGAAGCAGGGAGTCATGAAGTCATCTTCATCTTTCTCCTCATGCCAAAACAAGTCGTTCTGCATTTCGAAATCGGGATAATCCCGAGCCGTTCCGAATTGAGATAGTCGATCCGACGATGTATCGGAATTGGCCTGAGATGCAGAATTAAGTCCATATGGATTCACAAATTCTGCAAAAAATGAAAATTTTTACACAATTGGACTAACATTCATCCCCAGCAGCCACCTAGACATTGAAAAACATAACCAAAAAATAAAAAATAAAAATAAAAAATTTCAGCGTTGCAAAATCCCCTAAAAAAAATCTACAACATGTAATGCTTTGGTAAAAGTATCATAGAGACCCTATAATAGGAGTCAGATAACATTTTACCCCTCTACTCAAAAAATGAGCAAATAAGTCCCTGTACATTAGATCAAAGAGCAATCTAGTCCTTTCTATGTCTGAATATGTATCGATTTCGATTTTAAGATCGAAATATCAGTTATAAAGATCGTTCAACTTTAATGTTAATTAAGATTAATTTTTTAGAAAACCAAAATTAATTAAATCATTAAAAAATTCAAAAGGTTTATGTTTTTTTGCCTTACCTGAAGAGCAAACATCACTAGAAGAAGACCTCAAGCTAACGAATTCATCGCCATCGGAACCCGACCCATCACCGGACTTCTCTTTCTCATCCTCCTCCGATCGTCGGGATGTCGCCGGAATCCTCACCGGCGGTGGCATCGGGAACAAGAACTTCTCGAAATCAAAAGCACCCATTTTTTCCCCATCTTCGTTTTTCTCTATCATATCTTGTTGAAGAGCTTTCTCGGCTTCTTTTAAGCCGTTTTTCCTTAAAAACTCCATTACAGCTTTAACATCGAAGCTCACTTCCATTGAAAATAAAAATAAAAACAGTAACTCCCCTCCCCCTCTCCCAAGTGTTGTTTTAGGAGGTGTAAGTATGGAAATTAAGTGAATTTGGAGGGTCAAAAGTGGAAAACGACGGGGACAAAATACCATGTTTCAGGTTCTGCATGTCCTGTTTTTCTTTTTGGGTGTGAAACTTGAAAGGCAAAGAAGAGAGAGAGAGAGATGTTCCTTATTACCAACTTTGAAAAGTGGGCAGAGCTGACATAAGGGTTTAAGTTGGGTTTTCAAAATTTTTGTTTTTTTATGGGCCCCACTTTTCATCATTTAGACACGTGGATGAATCAGACTCATAAACGTGGATGCCAAGATTGTTCTTTTCTTAATTACATATTTCTTTCACATTTTAAATTAATTTATTTTAATTAAAACCCGACTCACAGCTCCAGTTGATATTAACATTGTTGTAAATATAAGAAGATATGAGTTCAAGTACGTTGAAGATGAGTTTCAGCTAGTTCTAAGTATTGTATCAAAACATAAAAGTTAAATAGGTTGCCGAACTAGTCAACCCAAGGTTTTTGGAATCGAATTAATAATTAAATTAGAGATTGATTCTCAATTCAACCTGTCTTGTTCAAACAATCTTGAGTCAAACCATTGATGTTTGGTTCAACCAGTTGGATCGATTTAATTTCCAATTCAATAATAATTAAACAAACATTCATAAAACCAAATCAACTATTGATGTTAATTGATTCCCAAGTAATTTGATCTATACTGTATCTATACTTCTGATCGAACTAGCCCAATCAAGTATCTTTCGAGATATAATACAAATACGTGGATCAAATTATACATATATGTCAGATGCGATCCACATTTTTATATTTTTAATCTACGTGTTTTAAATATAATACACGTCATACTAAAGCTATCATTTAGTATAAAATAATTTAATTAATACAATATTAATATTTAAAATTTAATTAATTTAAGGATATATATATATTTATTGAAAGTCAAGTGGTCATTTAGGGACAAAAACATATTCATTGCCCAATTCCTTTTTCTTTCACTTTGCTTTTTTGACTTTTTACCTTCAAGATTTTTTTTTAATTTTAAATTAGGGAATAAAGTTTTATTACCAAAGACAAAAAAGAGCAACTTGATATAATTAAACCACTGTTTTTTTATTCTTAAAAAAGGGTCATTAATTTAAAAAAAAAAAAGGTCATAATCAGTGTTTGAATTTTGAACCTAAAATGAAAGCTTCCAAACAAAGGAAAAAAGATATTTCCCCCCATTTTTTATAGAAAAAAATTAAAGAGCATTCTATAATTGTCAAATTTATCTTATATTTTAAAGATAGAAATTAATGCATTAATGTTAATAAAAAAATTTAAATATGGATTTTTTTACTACATTTGTAGTTTAATTTAATCAATTAATCAAATTGTCGATTGAGTCTTAACTCGATTAGTATGTATATTGTTACCGATATAGGAGGACGTGTGTTCGAGTGCGTTGAAGCACATTATCATTCTATTTAAAGGGTTATGGATAGTTTTAGGCATTGTTTCAAAAATATATGATATGATCAGAATTTATAATAAAATTGTTTTAAAAAAAATCAAATTCTATTTAACTTAAATAACTATATTAAAAATTTTCAATTTCACATTGAAATTTGAAAAGGGTAGAACATTCGGTTTTTCGATCGTTTTTTATTAAACCGATTTAAGTACTTAATTGGACGAATTAAAGTTCAAGAATTAACATAATCGAATCGACTTTAAATCGAATGGTTCGATAGGTTAACCGATTGAATAAAATATAAATACATTTTAAATCATTAAAAATATATTAAATTAAGTTGGTTTTTTAGGTCAAGTTCATCAGAAAATTTTAAAACCAACAATTGATTGAAATAACCAACAAAGTTAAACCTATAACCAGAAAAATCGCACAATCCGTCAAAACCAAAATCGACAAAATCAATTGAGTCAATTTAGTTGACGTTCTCAATTTTAACTGAAAATTACTCTCCCTTATAAACAAATCAACTCAAAATTATTTGATTTCATCTTAAATTAAGCTCGAGTAAAAAAAAAAAAAAACCATAACTTAATTAAACTTGAATAAACTTTTAAACCCAAAATTTTAAATCGAATTTAAACTTAAACTCTAAATTTTAAACTTTTAACCTTATTACAACTCGATTTTTATTCTATTATACCCTATTATAATTGATTATTTTGGTGTGTGGACCCATTGGTTATTTATTTTATTGGTACAACCTACTTTTCATGGGGTCATGGACACATGAATCATAATTAAAAAAGAAAAATTCTAGCTCATGCCATGATGAAATTTATCTTCTTTCACCATGAATAGTGTGACAAACACTGCCTTTTTTTTCACTTTTCAAGTTCCTTTTCCATGTGACCCATAAAAATAAAAGTATGTTTTGAATTTTAATTTATTTTCCCTCACTTATTTCCCCTTTTTTTAATTATTCCCACCTTTCACTTTTTTCCCTTTTTAAAAGGATTTTTATTTTATTTTAGATTTCAAATATCACTCAAAATTAGCCATTGTCAAATATCTATTTAGTATGAGTTTAAATCGTGGTACCCTTATCCTGTACTCATAATATTGTATTAAAAAATCCTAATTTTAAAATTTTGGTGAATGGTAACCAACTAATAAAATGCTTAAAACTAAAATATGATTTGAATAAATGTCATATTACACTAAATTAGACTAGGTGTCCAAAATTCCAACCTAAAAGAGAGGGTGTTAAATTATGCAGTAGGTGAGTTGGTCCAATACAGGACAATGTGTTTGGCCATAAATCCAACTCATTTGTGTCAAACTAAACCAATACTAACTAGCAAAGAGGTTGGTCAACTTTCTTTTCCAAATCTTTAATGGGTAAGATGTAGTTCATAATAATAATGTGAGATTGAATCTAGCATCCATGGATTTTGGGTTTTTTATATTTATTTCGAGTTTGAATTGTTTAGTTCGGATAATGATGAAATGTAGTATTAGGTTTCAGAGTCTTAATTAGTTTTTTTTTAATTTTTTTAAGGAATTTAATTGGAATTTTTCAAGAAAAAAAGAGTTTATTGAGAATATTTTAAAATTTTAAAGATTTAATTAAAGTTTTCAAATATTTTGAAGAATTTAATAACAATTTTTCAAACTTTTGAAGGGGTTTTCTTAAGCTCCACTCAAATTTGAGGTTCAATTTTTTAAGAGTATAGCTTGTGCCTTGATCCTCTCTCAGTTAAATAGTACAATTTTTTTTTTATTTTATCAATAATTTTTTATTTTTGACTCTTTTCAAAAGTTAAATATTCTGTTTGAGATATTTTTATATAAATTTTTTAGTTTTGACCTCACCCAGAATTTCAAATTTTATCTCGACCTCCATTACACGATTTTTGACTTCAAGTTCAAATCATTTTGGGTTACTTCTTTAAGTTATTCTAGACTTAATCAAATCAAGTTCTAGTTATTTAAACCTATATTAATTAGGTCGAATTAATTAAAATTAACAAGTCTCAATTCAAACATTAAATTTTATTTCTTCAATTTTCTAACCTTTTAACCTTAAAAAAAAAACTCTTAACATTTTAAAGAAAACAAACATTATATATAGATGCGTAGTCAGAGGTTAGTAGGTGTCCAGGCCCCATAAAATGGAAATTTTCTATTTAGGCTTTTTAAAATTTTAAATTAATAAAGATAAAATTACACTTTGGTCCTTTAAAAATGATAAAAAAATTTAATTTAATTCTTTTAAAATTACAAAGATATAGGCTATACAAATGGTGAAATTACATTTTACTATTGTAAAAAATAAAATTAAAATTTCAACCCTAAAAAAATTTCTGCCTTCGGCCCAGATTATGTCATTATCATATAACATCATATGTTTTTGTTTTTTTTTTAGATTTTTTTCAAAAATGGAGAAAGGTAAATAAAGAGGGAAAGTGAAAGATGTCAAAATACCAATCTTTTCAAAATTAGAACAACAAATTAAGACCCAACAAACATTTTGGAGATGTATTAGGTAATGATAAATACTGTTCTCCAACATACCTAATAATATAATATTAAACTATCATTATTTAATAATAAATATAAATAATGAAACATGTTTTTTTATATTACAAGACAAACACATTAATGTCATCATAAACTACTAAACAATATTAATGCATCCAACACATTAGGGTAAGGTAGGAGACAAGTTGATGAAGCAAGGCAAGGCATGGATGCTTTAATTACCCCCACTTCATCTTAACTTTCATGTGAAGGCTTTTTTCTTTTTTTCTCCAACTTCATTATTTTATTTTTTTAATATAATATTATTGTGAAAATCGAATTACTCGATTAGTATTTGATTTATTATCTATAAATAGAATTTAAAGATTATTACGTGTCTAATTTTTTTTATCACACATTTAAAAAAAAATATGTGTTGTCTTCTGATGTTGATTGTGAAGTCTAAAAATTTTATTAATAATTTATTAGATAATTTTCCTAAAATATTTCTCTCTTGCTTTCGTAGAGAATCATGTATCATTTATTAAATAAAATTCCATTTTTGTTGATAAAAATATTGCTATTGAGTTACCCCACTCTTACTCTATATGGAATGCGCATTGACCTATTGATTAATTTATATATGAGAAAGAAAATGATCTTCTCGTACAAATAAAAATTTTTACGAGTGATTAAGATATGGGTTAAAAGTAGGATGTGCTCGGTTGAGTGGAAAAGTAGAGAGATGAGAGTAATGAGTGGAAAAACGGAAGGAAAATAAATTTTGAGTATGTTTGGTTAGAAATAAACACGAGAGGAAAGAAAATAGAAGGGATCGTTTTCCATCTTAATGTATAAAAAATCAATCATTCCAAATTAGAAGAATGTGAAGAAATAAAAATGTTAGAGATGTGTATATTAGTTCAAAATTATGCATTTTTCTAATATTCTATTTTCTTCGCTTCAATTTTCCAACTCCGCCAAGCAATTGATAAGATATTTTCTTCTTCTTTTTCAATCATTTTAGTTTTTTACCCCTTTAATTTTTTATTTTTCCAATTTTTTTTCCACTATAATAAGTCAAAAAAAGGACCCAAAAACTTCAAGGACTTTTGGTTAAAAATGAATATAATTTGGGTTGATTCTTGATTGTTGTTTGGGCTAAAAACTACCCAAATTATTGTTTGACCAAAAAAGTCAACTGGCCCAACAAGCTTTAGTTATGGGCTAGGCTATAAGGTCACACAATAGCTAGTCTTCTATTTTGATTATGTCCCTTTTTTTCCAGTTAATTTAACAATAATGTCACATTAAAACTTGGCAAAGGTAAAAGGTTGATGTCTCAAATATTATGGGAATTAAAATTTAAGGATTTAAATAAATTTAATTATAAAATTCAAGTATTAAAGTAAAAGAATTATAAATATTAAAATAGAAATTAAGCATCTAAAATAAAATGTTTATAATTTAATCACGTTACATAGTTCGATTATTATCACTCTCGTTAAAATCACAAACAGTAAACTGACGTGGCAGTTAAAAAATTGTTTAAAGATAGTTAGAGATCATTAATAAGCTTAAGAGGATTAATCATATGATAAAAATTGAGATTAAGCAGTTAAAGATGTTTAGCATGTTGATCTGATAAACCAAATTTGATATTAATATATGTGTATTTTTTCAATTTTTAGAACTAAGATTAAATTAAGATTATTTGTAAATTTTGAGGGTTATTTTTTAAAAATTATGACTAAATTGATATAATATGCAAAAGTTTAGAGTTAAATTTGTTATTATACCAATTTTTTAATTGCCACGTTGGCTTGCTGATTGTGATTTTAATGTGACTGCCAAAATAACCAATTTTTGGATAGGAAACTTTTTTATTTAAAAAATAAATAAAAATATACATATGATGAAATTTGAATTCGAACAATTGCATTAGTAAAACATTTAATTTATCACTTAATTAAAGCTTTATTTTTTTATATTTTTATACATTTTATTATTTATTATATGTTATTTTTAAACATAAATTTATGTCCTAAATACATGGTTTCGATGTGTAATAGAATTTCTAGTAATAACAATAGATGTAAAAGAAAAATAAAAAATAAAATTCTCTAATTAAATTTTTAAAAAATAAAAATAAAAATAAAAAGTGAGAATATCTTAGAAGAAAAGTATATACCTTTTATTTTATTTTATCAATATTATTTTTTTAGTTCTCAATATTAATTCGAGATACATTTGTCATAGAGCTATTCATGGGCTGAGCTCAAAAAAAGGCCAAGATTAGACTTAAAAATGGGCCTAAATTCTGTTCACGTCCAACCAGAATAAAAAAATGCTAAAACTCGAGCCCGGTCCAGCCCACCAGTATTAATTTTTTTTAAAAAATTTATATAAAAATTTTATACATAAAAAAATATTAAAAACATTAAAATATATATTTCCCAACAAATTAAAAATAAATTAAAAAATATGTATACTTAAATAACACTAAAATAAAAATGTAACTTAACAAGCAAATGTAAAAAATAGTAACAAAAATTTTAGATCAAAATTAAATTATATATTTTTACGATAATAAAAATATAAATTTATCATTTTAATAGTTTATACTTTTATAATTCTTAAAAGGTTAAATTAAAATTTTATTATTTTTTGAGATTAAAATGTAATTTTATTTTTACTAATTTAAATTTTATAAAATTTAAAATCACCTTAGATGATGTAAAATTCTTTAAAATAATTAACAAAAAAATACTTTAATTTAGATAACGTAAAATTCTCAACCTATAGGATATGTTTTCTTTTAACAGTCCTATACGATATGTTATAAACAATAGTGGGAAGTATTAAGAGAAGGTCAAAGTAGAGATTATAATATGAAAAATCTTAAACGAGGTTTTAGGGGCGAAGCCAGAACAATCTTTTAAGAGCAGAGATTATAATATGAAAAAGGACTTCTTCTGCTTCTGATTATTGATTCAACGCAATAATAAGATTTTTTTGTTATAACAAGCCAAGTCATAGAATCATAGAAAAAAATGAGTTATTTGAGTTGAAAATAAAAAAAAATGAGCCCAGCCAAGTACTGACCAGGCCGGTCATTGTAGAAATTAGAATTTGTGCATGGGACCATTGAGTTCGAGTTTGAGTTAGAATTTATAAGATATGTTTATTTTGTTAATGTAGTGTAGAAAAAAAAATGATGTGGAAAAAACTGTTTGGTATTTTCTTGTAATTAAAAGCAATATATAAAATTTAAGTATTTTGATAAATATTTAAAATCCATCAAACTTTAAAATTAATAACCGAAATTAATAAAAAAACATAAAATTTAAAAACATAAACTGATACGAGCCGGATGGTTGAGTGGGGAAAATATACTGAGTGTGGATTATTATGGCAGTCATGGTTTAATTTTGACAGATGCAATACCAACTAGGAAAAAAAAAAAAAATGTGTGTAAGTTTGACTAAGGGAAAAAAAATAAAAATGTGTGTAAGTTTGACTAAGAAAAAAAAAAATCTGTGTAAGTTTGAGGATTTTAATGTGGATTATCTGATGGACTAATTTTGACGGATGCAATTCCTTTGGGACGTTTTCATCGGAAAAAAAAAAAAAAAAGGTCCCCGCCATGTCCCTCAATTTCCCCCCATGTCCACATCGATCCCTTTGCATGCACCTCTTCCGCCATTTCCGGTGCTCGCCATTCAACCTCTCTCTATATAATCTATGAAATCATCGCTCGCTCAAATATCATTTCCTTTCTAGCATTTTTGAGCTTTAAAATTTCCTATATGAACGAGCCCATACTTGCATCAAAGAGAAGAAAGATGTCTCCCGGCCACATTCCATCGTTAAGGTCTCTTTGCTCTTCACTTCCCTTTTTTCATTCTCCACTTTTTAACGTTATAAACAAACTTCTTAATGGTTGTTTGTATCGTTGGCTTATCGCAGGATTAACAACAACAACAACATCATCACTAGTTTCAGCTTTCTGATGGGTGTATTCCTAGCTCTCATGAACCTCAAATTCCAACCCCAGCGTAATATTGAATCTCCGTTTGAGACCCAAGGTGTGGTCATGCCCATGTTCGTCATCTGTATGCTCGTCTACTCCATAACTTTTTGCACTCCCTACTTCCCTGAAGTTATCGATCACATCAACCTCCTAGCCGGAAGTCTTGCCATGGTTTTACTTACGTTTACCCTTTTCCCACCTCTAGGTTGGCTCATTCTTTTCATTTGGACCATTCACTTTGTTAAGCTAATATATCGTGCAAGTCGAAATGTTCGTCAGCAATGCCATGCAATTCCATCTGCGTTCGATTTGTTCAATCAAGTAGTGTTCGGTCGCCATGCCCACCATAATGAACAAAGGTTGTAATGCATTCTCTCTATTACCTCTTCATGCATGTTTATACTATTTCCCTATTTGAGTTTGGAATAACTAGGTAACTCATCACTAACTTAATAAATAATATTATTGTTTTTGTATTCTTATATTTAAATCCAAAATAAATTCAAATGGCAACACTTGGGTCAAGATGTGAAAAGATTCTGTTTCACCATTTCAATCAAACTCTAATTGAATTTTTTTTATATTATTGTGTTTAAGAAATAATATATGTTTTTTTTCCTGAGTGTAGCAATGGTAGCACAGTCAACAACAATTGTCATGCTAGTTTGGCCTTTGCAATAGGTGTACTCCTCCTCCTCATGCCACTAAAGTATCCTCAGTCCACGAAGCCACTTGAGACCCACAAATCCATCATGTCGATATTTATCATCGTCACACTTGTTTACGCTGCAGCTTGGCAAATCGAACATCATCTTCAAATCAGCAACAATAGCTCATCGATTCACCGCATCCTAGTTACCAAAATCAGTCTCTTTAGTGGAAGCCTCGCCACCGATGTACTAGTATTGCTTATCGTCCCAGAAATTGGGTGGTTCATTCTTCTTGTTTGGACCCTCATCCTTATGAAGCAAATATACGAGGCATGCCAAATGCTCCACCGGCTCTACCAGTCACTTTCATTGGTTTCCTCTGTGTTCAATGAAGTATTTGATCCCTGTCGTCGACATTTTAGCCAAGGAAGAAATGGATTGGTAGCTTAAGTAATTATGCCTCATTTGTTTGGACCTTTTTCTTTGTCAAGAATATACGAGGCGTGCCAAATGTTCCATCTGCTATACCAGTCAATATTATGGGCTAACTATGTGTACTATGAAGTATTTGGTCATTACAACCAAGCAAGAAGTGGGTTGCCCGTTTACTTTATGGCTTTGTACTTCACGGTTAAGCTTTAAGTAATTAGAAATACATGATAACATACGAGTGTTTAGAAATAATTTATTATTATTAGTTAAAAAATTATCTGTTAATAATTCGTTTTTCTACGAAATGATGATATAAAATAGTGACGTCACGTCATTCTGTATCACTTTTTCAATAGTTTTATGCCACATCAGTATTTTCATTCTGAAAAAAATCAAATCCAAATTAAAATCCTGAAATTCAAGATAAAATTTTTGATGTAACATAAAACTATTAAAAAATAATAATATACTTGTTTCATACAATCCTTTCTCTTTCTTGGTCTAGTGACAACAACATTATGTCTGAACGATGATAAATTAATTTTAAGATTATAAATATATAAATTTATAAACCACAATCAATAATATTATCCATCAAGTTTATATTATTGACTGATTGCCTGAACAAATGGGAGTTGAAACCTTAAGAAAAGTTTGTTTTGATCATATGGGGTTAGAGCCCACCATGCCCTTTCTATTTGACTTTATATACAGAAATTCATTTCATGAGAGGGCACCCATTTGACTAGATCCCACCCACGCCCTCTGAGTTGTGATGAATGGCGAAATTCATTTCTTTCACCACCCATTTTCAACCGGTTGAAGTTAGAAGTAACTACTTCACATCTCATTCAACGATTAGTCATGTAACTATAGTATGTTTGAGCATTTAGTAAAAATTTTATCAAAATATCCATTAAAAATAAGAGAAATAATATTGAGATAATTTTTGCTTCCTAAAATGATGAAATTGAGATTAATTTTTTTGACAAAAGATGAAAATTTTTATTACAATGCTAAAATTGATCACGCCTACAAGGATAATAATTTTAATGGCCTTAATGATATAGCTCATTGGTATGTTTTTTTCCTTCGTACGAAATAATTTTATATGTTTTCCTTATGGCTATTTGCAATTTTTCTTAAGAAATGTTTTCTTTTAAAGAATAATAAGAAAATTTCTAATTCTTTCGTTAAACCCAAGAATGAAGATATATGTCGTGAAAATTTTGCTACAACATATTCTATCTTTAAAGGTAGAAAGATATTATTCACATTTAATATCATATTAGGCAATGCAAAAGTAATAAAAGGTTCTAGATATGATAGTATTATTCAAGGGTAAAATATATTATAGATGATGCATTGTTTTCATCTAAGTCTGGAAGGAAGTTTTTAAGCTTTATAGATATTCGTTGAAATAAGTATCTGATCTGTCATAATTTGATATACCAAATTATGCTCTCTCGAATATTTGATGAGCTTATTCTCAAATGATTTACGAGTCTTTTCGATGCTTTTTATTGATTCTTAGCTTTTAGGGTTAATAATAACTTTTCTTACATTTTTCTTATTTTGAGATTCAAATTGGCAAAACTCTGTCATTGGTAGTTTAAGGATTAATTTGAGCTTTTGTAAGGAGATGACTAAGGCTAAACATAAAAGGGAACCTCAACTAGTGTGAGGGTTGTAACATAGGTGCATGTGTGTTGTGACACTGTCTCCATCACCTCAAGGAAGCAAAATTCAGTAAAAAATCAACTTAGAGTAATTTGCCACTAAAGTTGCAACACTAAGTGTGTGGTGTCGCGACACTAAGCCGCAAAATCTCAACTACAAGCCCTCGAGGTCTTGACTCCAAGCCAATGGTTGAAATGAAGGAACCTAGTGCCACTGCTATCGAAGTCGCGACACCAGTAAGGCTATTAGAAGAATGTGAAGAAATAAAAATGTTAGAGATGTGTATGTTAGTTCAAAATTATGCATTTTTTTAATATTCTATTTTCTTTCCTTCAATATTTCAACTCTGCCAAGCAATTGATCGAATATTTTCTTTTTTTTTTCAATCATTTTAGTTTTTTACCCCTTTAATATTTTTTTTCCAATTTTTATCTACTATAATAAGCAAAGACTAAATTATTCCTAAATAAAAAAAAAGGACCCAAAAGCTTGAAGGACTTTTGATTAAAAATGAATATAATTTGGGTTGATTCTTGATTGTTGTTTGGGCTAAAAACTACCCAAATTATTGTTTGACCAAAAGAGTCAACTGGCCCAACAAGCTTTAGTTATGGGCTAGGCTATAAGGTCACACAATAGCTAGTCTTCTATTTTGATTATGTCCCTTTTTTTTCCAGTTAATTTAACAATAATGTCACATTAAAACTTGGCAAAGGTAAAAGGTTGATGTCTCAATTATTATGGGAATTCAAATTTAAGGATTTAAATAAATTTAAGTATTAAATTCAAGTATTAAAGTGAAAGAATTATAAATATTAAAATAGATTTAATTATTAAATTTTAATCATCTATAATAAAATGTTTATAATTTAATCACGTTACATAGTTCGATTATTATCACTCTCGTTAAAATTACAAACAGTAAACTGACGTGGCAGTTAATAAACTTAAGAGGATTAACCATATGATAAAAATTGAGATTAAGTAGTTAAAGATGTTTAGCATGTTGATCTGATAAACCAAGATTGATAAACCAAACTCAGCTCAAGTCACATTATTCTCTTTTGGGTATGTTTGTCAATGTTAGGGTTAGAGAATCTAATGTATTTAATGCATCTTTGTGTCACAACCAGAAAGGTTTTGCTGTCATTTTCTCTTAATTGGGAAAAAACTACAAAGTACAAACGACTCAACATTTATGATTTTTGTCGAAACCATTTTTTTATCGAGTTTTGAAAAACGGGAATCGACTTTAAAAAATATGGAGTCGCCACCAACCCTTTTTGTTTAGGTGTGATCGGGTCACCTATAAAATAAATTTTGGTCTACGAATTTCAAGAAAAAACAAGTTCGGGAGTCGGTTACGTGCGAGGAAGGATTAGCACCCTTGTAACGCCCAAAATTGGTACCAAATTGATTAATTGATGTCCTAATGTTGAAAAGTTTGAAATGATTTTGAAACTCTGTTTCTTTTTTTCTATAATTTTAAATAACTTGATTGAATATTGAGATTCCATTGTTCTGAAGGAATAGAGTATCACATCCAGCACGATTGGATACGACAATCTGAGTTCTCAAATTCAAATCATCCTCGAAATTCTCCAAGCACATGTATTGAAATTTTGAAAGGGTATTTGGTTATTTGGACAAACAAAAAAAACCACACCCAGCACGATTTCTTCGAATTTCCAAACGCACAAATATTCCTTATTTTGAAAATATGGACAAAATTTGAAAGGATATTCGTTTATTTGGTCAAACAAAAAACCACACCCAGCACGATTGGGCACGATTTCTTCGAATTTCCAAACGCACAAATATTACCTTATTTTGAAAATATGGACAAAATCATGATTGGGCACGATTTCTTCAAATTTCCAAACGCACAAATATTACCTTATTTTAAAAATATGGACAAAATTTGAAAGGATATTCGTTTATTTGGTCAAACAAAAAACCACACCCTTATTTGGTCAAACAAAAAACCACACCCAGCACGATTGGGCACGATTTCTTCGAATTTCCAAACGCACAAATATTACCTTATTTTGAAAATATGGACAAAATTTGAAAGGATATTCGTTTATTTGGTCAAACAAAAAACCACACCCAGCACGATTGGGCACGATTTCTTCGAATTTTCAAACGCACAAATATTGCCTTATTTTGAAAATTTTCAGATATGCAATTTTAAAATTGGGTCGAAACACATTTTATTTAATCATTTTTTGATAATGAGAAAATATAACATCGAGCATAGAATAATAATAGGTGAATACAATCTTTGTACAAATGGTTGACAAAATATTATGCACGTACAATTCAATATATGTACAATTAATAATCTCACAATTTCTATTTTGAACATACCAACATTATTAATTAAGAATCAAAAATTTGAAAATATAACTAATTAAGAATAAAATAAAATATAACAAATTTAAAAATAAATAAGCAAATATTATACATGAAATAATATGTGTCAATTCAAATAATATGCATGTCATAAAAAAATGGATATAAAATAATGTATATAAAGTAATAATGACATTTTAAAAGAATTTAGAATGGACAAATATATAATTTAGAATAGGGTCTTTGAAAGAAATAAATTGTACATAATAGATATATATAAAATAATATAAAATCAATAGTATATATATAAAAATAATTTAATATAATTATATGTATATAAATATATATATAATTAATGGAACTAACATATATAAATAGAAATAAATAATATCTAAGACAAATTAAAATATTTAATATTAAATATTAATTAAAAATGTAATGGCCTAAATTCAAGGTTATCGGAACAATGGTTTCGTAACCATAAATCCGATTTAAAGAGAAATTTATTTTAATATTTTTACATGAATATTTATATGATAGGAAAATCGTATTAAAATATCGATAGAAAAATTTTACCGATTTAGTGGTTAGTTAGAAAAAGGAATTATTGAAGGAATTGGGTAAAAACGAGGTATCGAGACCTTGATCTCATAAAATTGAGTAGGAAATATTTTTATAAATATTTATAAAATGTTAGTAATATGGTATTAAAATTTCGTTAGAAAATTTTAACGTTTGAGTATGTAATTAGATGAAAAGGACTAAATTGTAACAAATACAAAATTATGAAAAATGATTAGATAGTTTAAATGATAAAAGAAAGAGGGCTTAAAAGGAAAATAGACCCAAAGTCTAATTGGGCTGGACGGCAAGGGTATGAAATCAGCAAGAAGATAAGGAGAAATAAGGGTAAAATGGGAAAATAACAAAATTTGCTAAATAAAACTAGGACTAAATAGGGATATCTAGAAATCTCTTCATTTTTCTACACTCTCATCAGCTAAAAACGCCATATGAGGGGTATCTAAGCTGGTATATCATAATTTTTGCACCAAGTAAGTGAATCCTTGCCTATTTCTTGTAATTTTGTGTTTTTAAAGACTTTTACAACTAGGTCCTACTATTAATTTATTAGGTAATTTCAATAGAAATTGATTTTTGGGACCTAATTATGGAAGTGTTTGGAATTAAAGTCTATTACTGAAATTATGATTTCCAAAGGTTATAAAGTAGTTTAAAGTGATAGAATAAAGTGTTAATTGAGAAAAATAAGCTCAATTGAGAGGTTAATTGAGCAGGGACGAAATTATCATTCATTGAAAGTTTAAGGGAAAAATGGTAATAACCAGCTTGCACTAAAACAGTTTTTGACATCAGCAGTAGTCTAACTTTGAAAAATCACCATAAATTGTAGAAGTTGAATTAGAAGATGAACAAAATATGAAATTAAATCTTATTGAGTCTATTTTTATATGAAAGAAAAAAGGAAATAAAAGAAGTTCTGTATTTTGAGATATTTAGATTTTTGTAAGACTGGTTCAGAATAAATTCAGGTTCCCCTATTTTGACTTTAGAAAATCATAAAAAATTGAAGAAAAATAATTAGGGGCTTAAATTTATATGTTTAGAATCCTGAATGAGTCTATTTTCTATAGAAATAAACAGGAACACCATATAATTTCCGTATGAAGAGATAACTAATTTTTAGTGAAGAAGAGTCAGAACTGTCAGACAGCAGAATAGGGGCAACTTTGATGAATAAACTGTACTAATTGGCTAGGCTAAAAATTCTGGAAATTTTATGGTATAAAGAAATGTGAGTCTAGTTTCAGGAAAAATTAACGGTTCTTCATTTTCAGCTCTGTAGCTCGAGAAATAAATAATTTAGTGACTGTGACTCAAGTAGACAGCTTTGAATAAGCTAAAAATAATAATAGAATTATAGAAAATGCTACATGTGAACATGAAATGTATTGAATTGATGATTGAATTTATTTATTTAGATTCGGAAAACTCAAATACGAAGCTAGATCGAGGAAAGGAAAAAGTCCCGGATTAGTAGATTTTGTGTACGAACAAGTATCGAGGTAAGTTCATGTAACTTGAATTATATTCTTAAATGATTGAAATGTATGTTATTGATGTGAATATAATTTGAATGTTCATTGTATGAAATTTGATGAAACATTGGTATATTTGATAAAAAGGGAAAGAAATCCCGGTTGAATGAAAGGAAAATTCGATGGATCTCTGAAAAGGAATTGACGGTAAAAAGGATCTAGCTTGGACGGGTGATCCTATCCTGATATAGCCCTCCCGAGAATATGTGGAAAATGGATTTAGCCCTGACGGGTGATCCGAGTTAGGGTCTGAATTTAGCCTAGACTGGTAATTCAGATCCAAGTTCATTAGAGTAATTGTCGTTGCAGGGGATTTAGCCTGGACTGGTAATCTCGCTGTAAAGATGAGGTTCGCGGAGTGTGCTCTCAAAAATGAAAATGTGCGCACATGAATATGAATTGATTGGACCGGTTTGTACACTAAAGTGTACCTCTAAAAATCCATCGAAATTCCGAGTAATTTAACGGGATAAATATGGAAAAATAACATGGAAATGGAAATCATGATATTGATGAGCTCATCAATCATGGCGTGTATATTATTGATATATGGAAATTAATCGACTAACTTGGATGTTGAGTTTGTGAATGTTAGGGTAATAATGCATTGAGTGAGTATATGAATGTTTATTGCTTGTATTGAAAATACTAGATAAGTATAATTCTTGTTACATGGGCTTACTAAGCACAAAGTGTTTACCCTATTTCCTTTTTCCCTATTCTGATAATAAATACGGGTAATAGGTGTTACATTTGTTGGTATCAGAGCTACGGTTTAGCCAGTTTTAGGACCGACATAGCGAATACGGATTAGCTATACATGCCATTTAAATTATTTTTGATAGTGTGATATCTCCTGACCATTTAAATTGTGTTTTCCTTATAGTAATGTCATCCGACCGGCTCAACTGAGAGAAAAGTGAGTCATGCTCCGGCTTGAGTTCAAAGAGAAGAAACTAGCGATGAAGCCCCCCATAGAGGGTCAAGGGGAGGAGGCAAAAATAGCCTTCTTTCAAATGATGAATGAATGGTTTACCCAAAGACATAAGAACTAACCCTACAAAGGCAAAAACTCAAGCTCCCCTCCTGTTCCTCCACCGGTTCCGAGATTCTACAGTGCAGTGCATGTGAATCTGTCGAAAAAGGAAAAGCTCCTACGATAAAATCCGAAAATATGGGGCCGAAGAATTTCGAGCAGCAGTTGATAATGATCCCGAAAGAGCTGAATTTTGGCTAGAAAATACTACTCGGGTTTTGGAGGAATTATCTTGCACGCTGTAAGAATGTTTGAAATGTCTTTGTTTCATTCGCTAAAAGACACACTTTTATCATTGGTGGAATACTAAAGCTTCAGTTGTTCCGAAAGAAGAAATTACATGGGAATTCTTCCAGACCGAGTTCAAAAAGAAATATATCAGTCAGAGATTCCTTGAACAGAAAAGAAAAGAATTTCTTGAGCTGAAACAGGGCAATAGATCAGTATCTGAGTATGAAAGAGAATTTGTTCGATTGAGTAAATATGCTCGAGAATGGGTACAGTCGGAAGCTGAAATGTGCAAACGATTCGAAGAAGGGTTGAATGAAGAAATTAAGCTACTTATTGGAATTCTTGAAATTCGAGAGTTTGCTACACTAGCAGAGCGAGCTTATAAAGCAGAAGAATGGAGCAAAGAAAAGAAATAGGCTGAGAGGGAAGCTCGAATTTTTAGTAAAAGACCAATGGGAAAATCTCTGTTTTTTCTGCTCCAAAGAAATTGAAGAAGTACCAGGGATCGTTCTACCTCAACCACTGGGTATTCGGATAGAGTGCGAGGTTCACAACAAGACTAATTCAAGACCTTCCACTCCATCGGTGACCGATGTTGGCGGTGTTGGTACCCTGCCGAGATGCCGATGTTGTAATAAAGCTCATTTTGGTGAATGTCGATTTAAGAGCGGGGCTTGTTACTGATGTGGTTCTTTTGACCATTTCCTCAGAGATTGTCCAGAAAGAAGTGAAAAAGAAGCTGAATATGTATCGAAGCCAAGTAATCCATCTTTGAAGGGTAGACCATCTCGACCATCCAGTAATGTCAATGGTAGCCGAGGAGCTACAAAAGATACTGCAAGTAGGCCTGAGACACGAGCGCCTCCTAGGACATATGTCATGCGTACCAAAGAAGATGCCTCAGCACCCGATGTTATTATTGGTACATTTTCTTTACTTGATACTAATATTACTGCATTAATTGATCCCGGTTCTACGCATTCATATATATGTGTAAAACTTGCATGCGTTAAAGATTTATCTGTTGAACCTCACTGAATTTGGTTAAAAAGTCTCGAACCCTTTGGCGATCTATTTTAGTGGATAAAATTTGTAAAAATTATCCACTTGATGGTAAGAGGTTATTGTTTCTGGTGATTTGATGTTCTTGCCATTTGATGAGTTTGATGTGATATTGGGCATGGATTGGTTAACTCAAAGATGATGCGATAGTAAATCAGCTATGTAAATATATTGTGTTGAAGTGTCGAATGGTGAATTACTTGGTTAAATCGATCGACGACGGAGGATTATCCGATGTGATTTCGATTATTACTTTGCTCGAGGTATGTCAAAAGGGGTATGATGCTTTTCTTGCTTATGTATTAGATACCAAGGTATCTCGAGTCGAAGATTCAAGCGAGTGCTAGTGGTATGCGAATTTTCGATGTGTTTCGGAGGAGTTACCGTGGTTGCCACCGAGAAAGAGAAGTGGAATTTTCTATATATTTGATTCCGAACTACTTGATTTCCATAGCTCAAATCATCGAATGGCTCCTCTGAAATTAAAGGAATTAAAGACACGATTCACAGGAACTTGTTGATAGAGGTTTTGTCCGATGAGTCATTCACCTTGGGGTGCTCTCCTGGTTCTGTTTGTGAAAAAGAAAGATGGGTCTTTGAGATTGTGTATTGACTATCGACAACTCAATAAGGTAACTATAAAGAATAAGTATCCGCTGCCCTGGATTGATGATTTATTTGATCGGTTGAAAGGTGCTCTTTGTATTTTCAAAGATAGATCTCCGATCGGGCTACTATCGATTCTGAGTAAAGGAGTCGATGTGCCAAAGACGATTTTGTAACCAGTGCACGGGCATTATGAGTTCCTGGTTATGCCATTTGGGTTTACTAATGCACTGCGCAGATTTATGGATCTGATGAATCGAATATTCAGACCGTACTTAGACAGATTTGTGGTAGTATTCATTGATGATATTTTGGTTTATTCTCGAGATGAAGAAGAACATACAGAACATTTGAGAATTGTGTTGCAAATTCTGCGAGAAAACAGATTATATGCTAAATTCAAGTAAATGTGAATTTTGGCTTCGAGTGGGTTTTCTTGGACATATTGTATCCATTGAAGGCATCGGGGTAGATCCAAGTAAAATCTCAGCTATTGTCAATTGGAATCCACCGAAGACTGTATCTGAAGTTAGAAGTTTCTTGGGTTTAGCTGGTTATTATTGGAGGTTTGTACAGGGATTCTCTATGATAGCTTCTCCGATGACTCGATTATTGCAGAAAGATGTAAAGTTCGAGTGGACTGATGAATGTCAGCAGAGTTTCAACCTATTAAAAGATCTATTAACGAAAGTACCAGTATTAGTGCAGCCTGAACCGGGTAAGCAATTTGTTATTTACAGTGATGCCTCATTAAATGGTTTAGGTTGTGTCTTGATGCAAGAAGGTAAAGTAATAGCCTATGCTTCAAGACAACTTAAACCGCATGAAAGAAATTATCCGGTACATGATCTTGAGTTAGCTGCTATTGGTTTTGCATTAAAGATATGGCGGCATTATTTGTACGGTGAGAAATGTCATATTTATACTGATCATAAAAGCTTGAAATATTTGATGACACAGAAAGATTTGAATTTGAGACAGCGCAGGTGGCTTGAACTGATAAAGGACTATGATTTGATTATTGATTATCATCCGGGTAAGGCTAATGTTGTGGTGATGCTTTGAGTCGAAAATCTCTGCTTGCTTTACGAGTTATGAATACCCGATTGTCGCCGATCGATGATGGTTCAATCATAGCTGAATTGAGAGCTAAACCGACATTTCTACAAAAGAAATATGTGAAGCTCGTAAGAATGATGAGAAGTTACAGTTAAACGGGCGCAATGTGAGTCAGATCCTGATTCTGAATTTCAAGTTGGGGTTAATGATTGTTTATTATTCAGAGGTAGGGTATGTGTACCCAAGAATTCAGAACTCATACAGAAAATTTTACATGAGGCTCACGGTGGTATTATGTCCGTACATTCGGAAGTAATAAAATGTATAATGATTTGAAAAAGATGTACTGGGGCCGGTATGAAACGTGATATTTACGAGTTTGTATCAAGATGTTTGATATGTCAACAGTCAAAGCAGAACATCGTACCTTCGAGTTACTTGACCAATTACTATACTGGAATGGAAATGGGAAAGAATCACTATGGATTTTGTATCGGGGTTACCGTTGTCTCAGGAAAAAGATGCTATTTGGGTGATTGTTGACCGATTGACAAAGTCGACACACTTTATTCCAGTACATATGGATTATTCTTTAGATAAACCGGGTTTGAATTGTACATATCTCGAGATTGTCGCTACATGGAGTGCCTATCTCCATTATATCGGATAGAGATCCTCGATTTACGCCTCGTTTCTAGGATAAATTGCAAGAAGCTTTGGGTACTCGGTTGTATTTCAAGATCGCATTTCATCCTCGAGACGGATGGCCAATCTGAGCGTGTAATTCAAGTATTGGAAGATATGTCTCCGATGTTGTACCCTAGAGTTTAAAGGTAATTGGGAGAGGTATCTACCTTTGATTGAATTTGCTTACAATAACAATAGATTATCACCCAGTATTAAAATGGCTCCATATGAAGCTTTGTATGGTAGAAAATGTAGAACACCATTGTATTGGGCAGAGCTCGGTGAAAAGAAGATACATGGGGTTGATTTAATCCGGAAAGCGAAGAAAAAGTGAAGGTTATTCGGGATAGTTTAAAAGCGACTTCCCGATCGCCAAAAATCATATGCCGATCTTAAACGAAAAGAGATTGAATTTCAGGTTGGTGACAAGGTATTCCCGAAAAGTGTCTCCTTGGAAGAAAGTTCTCCTGTTAGGTCGAAAAGGTAAATTGAGTCCAAGATTTATCGGGCCATATGAGATCATAGAAAGAATTGGACTGGCCGCTTATCGGTTGGCATTACCACGAACTTGATAGAATCCATAATGTTTTTCATGTGTCTATGCTACAACGATATCGGTCGATCCTTCACATGTTATTTCTCCGACAAAAGTGGAGATTCAAAGAGATATGACTTACAATGAAGAACCAGGTCAAAATATTGGCATGGGAAACAAAGGAGCTTAGAAATAAAAAAATAAATTTGGTGAAAGTATTGTGGCAAAAGCACGGATTGAGGAAGCGACATGGGAACCGGAGGAGGCAATGAGGAAACAATATCCAAACCTCTTTCTTTGGTAAGATTTTCGAGGACGAAAATCCTTAAAAGGGGGGGGAGAGTTGTAATGGCCTAAATTCAAGGTTATCGGAACAATGGTTTCGTAACCATAAATCCGATTTAAAGAGAAATTTATTTTAATATTTTTGCATGAATATTTATATGATAGGAAAATCGTATTAAAATATCGATAGAAAAATTTTACCGATTTAGTGGTTAGTTAGAAAAAGGAATTATTGAAGGAATTGGGTAAAAACAAGGTATCGAGACCTTGATCTCATAAAATTGAGTAGGAAATATTTTTATAAATATTTATAAAATGTTAGTAATATAGTATTAAAATTTAGTTAGAAAATTTTAACGTTTGAGTATGTAATTAGATGAAAAGGACTAAATTGTAACAAATACAAAATTATGAAAAATGATTAGATAGTTTAAATGATAAAAGAAAGAGGGCTTAAAAGGAAAATAGACCCAAAGTCTAATTGGGCTGGACGGCAAGGGTATGAAATCAGCAAGAAGATAAGGAGAAATAAGGGTAAAATGGGAAAATAACAAAATTTGCTAAATAAAACTAGGACTAAATAGGGATATCTAGAAATCTCTTCATTTTTCTTCACTCTCATCAGCTAAAAACGCCATAGGAGGGGTATCTAAGCTGGTATATCATAATTTTTGCACCAAGTAAGTGAATCCTTGCCTATTTCTTGTAATTTTGTGTTTTTAAAGACTTTTACAACTAGGTCCTACTATTAAATTCATTAGTCTTTGATTTCATGGATGAAATTGAAAGCCACCATGGTTGGTTTATGTAAGTTTATGATGAAATAGCATGAAATTTAAGCCTTAATTCGTTTAAGAGATGATTTTATTAGGTAATTTCAATAGAAATTGATTTTTGGGACCTAATTATGAAAGTGTTTGGAATTAAAGTCTGTTACTGAAATTATGATTTCCAAAGGTTATAAAGTAGTTTAAAGTGATAGAATAAAGTGTTAATTGAGAAAAATAAGCTCAATTGAGAGGTTAATTGAGCAGGGACGAAATTATCATTCATTGAAAGTTTAAGGGAAAAATGGTAATAACCAGCTTGCACTAAAACAGTTTTTGACATCAGCAGTAGTCTAACTTTGAAAAATCACCATAAATTGTAGAAGTTGAATTAGAAGATGAACAAAATTGAAATTAAAGCTTATTGAGTCTATTTTCATATGAAAGAAAAAAGGAAATAAAAGAAGTTCTGTATTTTGAGTTATTTAGATTTTTGTAAGACTGGTTCAGAATAAATTCAGGTTCCCCTGTTTTGACTTTAGAAAATCATAAAAAATTGAAGAAAAATAATTAGGGGCTTAAATTTATATGTTTAGAATCCTGAATGAGTCTATTTTCTATAGAAATAAACGGGAACACCATATAATTTCCGTATGAAGAGATAATTAATTTTTAGTGAAGAAGAGTCAGAACTGTCAGACAGCAGAATAGGGGCAACTTTGATGAATAACTTGTACTAATTGGCTAGGCTAAAAATTCTGGAAATTTTATGGTATAAAGAAATGTGAGTCTAGTTTCAGGGAAAATTAACGGTTCTTCATTTTCAGCTCTGTAGCTCGAGAAATAAATAATTTAGTGACTGTGACTCAAGTAGACAACTTTGAATAAGCTAAAAATAATAATAGAATTATAGAAAATGCTACATGTGAACATGAAATGTATTGAATTGATGATTGAATTTATTTATTTAGATTCGAAAAACTCAAATACTAAGCTAGATCGAGGAAAGGAAAAAGTCCCGGATTAGTAGATTTTGTGTACGAACAAGTATCGAGGTAAGTTCATGTAACTTGAATTATATTCTTAAATGATTGAAATGTATGTTATTGATGTGAATATAATTTGAATGTTCATTGTATGAAATTTGATAAAACATTGGTATATTTGATAAAAAGGGAAAGAAATCCCGGTTGAATGAAAGGAAAATTCGATGGATCTCTGAAAAGGAATTGACGGTAAAAAGGATCTAGCCCGGACGGGTGATCCTATCCTGATATAGCCCTCCCGAAGAATATGTGGAAAATGGATTTAGCCCGGACGGGTGATCCGAATTAGGGTCTGAATTTAGCCTGGACTGGTAATTCAGATCCAAGTTCATTAGAGTAATTGTCGTTGCAGGGGATTTAGCCTGGACTGGTAATCCCGACAATACTCTATGTGTTTATATTGCGAGATTTAGCTTGGATCGTAATCCCATTGTAAAGATGAGGTTCACTGGAGTGTGCTCTCTGAAATGAAAATGTGCACACATGAATATGAATTGACGGACCCGGATTTGTACACTAAAGTGTACCTCTGAAAATCCATCGAAATTCCGAGTAATTTAACGGATAAATATGGAAAAATAACAAGGAAATGGAAATCATGATATTGATGAGCTCATCAATCATGGTGTGTATATTATTGATATATGAAAATTAATCGACTAACTTGGATGTTGAGTTTGTGAATGTTAGGGTAATAATGCATTGAGTGAGTATATGAATGTTTATTGCTTGTATTGAAAATACTAGGTAGGTATAATTCTTGTTACATGGGCTTACTAAGCACAAAGTGTTTACCCTATTTCCTTTTTCCCTATTCCGATAATAAATACGGGTAAGGGGTGTTACAAAAAAAGGCTAGTTAAATAAATCAATAAATAAATAATTAGATAAATAATTAAAGGACTGCATTAAAATCAGAACAAAATTATAGGGCTGAAAGATAATAATTAAATTACAAATGAAATAAAAAGGATTAAAATACAATATTCGTAAATTAAGAATGATTAAAAGCGCAATTTACCTAAGTTAATTAATGCTGCACTTAAAGAGGGGGTAAAATTAAAATGGCACAAAATTTAATAGCGGAATTTAAAATAAAATAAAACTTAATTTAAAAAACAATAAACTACGGAGAGATTAAAATGGAAATTAGCCCAGAACTTTGAAAAACACGCGGATCTAGCTTGGAACGGGTCAGGCGCGGATCCTGGGGCAAACGGTGTTGTTTTAGCGCTTTAATGCAAGGTCTTAAACGACGTCGTTTCTGATGTGCTTATAAGGCCGAATTCCCCCCCCAAAAAAAAACATTTGTTGCAAGTTTTTAAAAAAGAACGAAACGGGCGAACCCTTTTTTCTCTCTGGGCGAACCCAGATTTCGGCCGCAACTTCGCCACCACTTCGCCGCAGCTCCGCCTTGGGTGGCGGTCAGAAACCCGAGGTAATCTCCTTTTCTTCCTCTTTTTTTTTGTACTTTAATAGATATATCTATATTGTTTAAGAAATAGAACTTATATGTATATAACAGTTTTGAATATGAAAGAAAAAAAATGAAAAAAGATAAACCTTTCGTTTTTGATTGACTTCGATTTAACGATTATCTTTTGAAAATTGTAAACCTCTCTTTTACAAGTGGTTTCTTCGGTCCTTTATAGCCGAATGAAATAAAATAAAATAAAATACAGTGTGTTTTCAATTTGTTGGCTCCTTTCTGTTGTTGATTTGCTATTTGTTTGCAGGCGCACTTGCGGAGTGGCAATGGTGGCGGACAGTGGCCAATGGGGTTGCGGCACACATGGTGTCGTGCGTGGAGGCTCGCTCACGGCGCTGCTAGGGTCAGGGGATAGGTTTTCCTGAAAACCCTGAAAATATGGGCCGTTTGGGCCTTTAGTTATTTGAGCCTGTTTATTATTGGGCCCTGGCAATTTGGGCTTTGTACAGCTGCCCCTCTTTGCTTATTACCGTGTAACGGGAATAGAGTAAAGACTTTAAAAGGCCCAAATTTACCCAGTCTTGCTGAGCCTTGATTTCTTTGGGTGCTCTTCTTTGTCAGGTAGCTTCATTCCAATCCACTGCATCTTGTTGCTTCGATCCACTTCACTGTAACCTTGAAAGACGATTGTTGACTTCAATCTGTTCTCCTGCAAACTCAGGAATCCCAAATATGCTATATTCAATCTGCTTTCTTGTAAACTCAGGAAAATAAGACTTGTAACTTCAACCTGCTCCACTGCAACTTCAGGGAGATAAGGTTTATTGTGATAGATCTGCTTCGCTGCGACTTCAGGAAGATAAGATCTATAACTTATATCTTCGATCTATTCCACTGCAACTTCAGGGAAATAAGACCCGCTATATTTAGTCTGCTCCACTGCAACTTCAAGGAGATAAGATTTGTAACTTTAACCTGCCCCACTGCAACTTCAGGGAGATAAGATTTATTATGATCGATCTGCTTCACTGCAACTTCAGGAAGATAAGATCTAATTTACAGCTTCGATCTGTTCCACTGCAACTTCAGGGAAATAAGACCCATTATATTCAGTCTGCTCCACTGCAACT
Source organism: Gossypium bickii (assembly GCA_025503065.1). Lineage (NCBI taxonomy): Eukaryota > Viridiplantae > Streptophyta > Magnoliopsida > Malvales > Malvaceae > Gossypium > Gossypium bickii. Next base: position 131,923,817 of record CP106713.1, read on the forward strand.
TTAGGGAGATAAGACTTGTAACTTCAACTTGCTCCACTGCAACTTCAGGGAGATAAGGTTTATTGTAATCGATCTACTTCGCTGCAACTTCAGGAAGATAAGATCTATAACTTACAGCTTCGATCTGTTCCACTGCAACTTCAGGGAAATAAGACCCGCTATATTCGATCTGCTCTTGCAACTTCAAGAATGCCAGACCTGCTATCTTCGATTTGCTCCTGCAACTTCAAGAATGCCAAATCTGCTATCTTCAATCTGCTCCTGCAACATCTGGAATGCCAGACTTGCTACCTTCGATCTGCTTCTGCAACATCAGGAATGCCAGACTTGCTATCTTTGATTTGCTCCTGCAACATCAGAAATGCCAGACCTGCTATCTTTAATCTCAGGAAGACTTCAATCCTCGATCTACCCCACTAGGGTACAATATCTGAAATTTTCGATATTGCTACACTGTTCTTTGGGAACCTGTCCTGTAGACTCGATTTCATATGTTTATATCTATGCAAATGATGCGGATGCTATGATCAGAATGAGTCAAGTACTCCTATGCCACCATGCTATGATATGTGAATGCAAAATGATATGAGTATCATTCCTATTCGAGGTGTTATCACTCATTTCATCCCTCATGGTTTCGTCTTCGTTCCTCTTGAAGCATCATTTTCTTACTTAAACATTTTGCCCTTGTGACAATTTTAGGGCTTATGAATCCTAGGGATATGGGTGTATTTCAACTTCAAACCACCCCCAAAAATTACAACTTTTTCTGTCTATCCTTATTGTAACTTAAAGGATATAGGACTTGTTTCAACTTCGATTCATTCCACCACAATTTAGGGTTTTTCAAATCCTTTCCCGTCAAAAATTGGTCTGTCATACCATTCTCTGAATGATCCAACGATATTTTTTTATCTCCGTCACAATCGTTTAATTGGAGAAAGAATTCAGAGAAATAGTCCCCATCTAGGCTCTTCTTTCTCATGCATCTCCAATCTATGCACACAAAAATTTTAAACACTTGTCCTGTTTCAGTCTCTTGTTTTATCTAGAAATTTCCAAAGTAATATGTAGAACTTCTTTTGTGAAATTATTAGTTCATCAATCATTATTTCAATGCAACATGTAGCAATAAAATGAATTATAAAAAATACAAGGAAAATTAACGGGGAACATATCTCTTTGAGAAGAACAAAAAAAAAAAAAAAAAAAAAAAAAAAGATAACAAAGATCAGATGCCCTAGATATCATTGATTGAGCTTCTACACACAACTTTATGGAGACTGTTTTGAGCTTAACATGTGTTTAGAAGACTCAAAGTACTTTGTTAGTGCCCCAACTTCATTTCTCGTCTATTCAGGTGTAGCAAGACCACTTGAACCCGATACGCCCTTTGTGAGTTTTTGTCTTGGCCTTTTTTTTAAGAAGTCTCAAAGCGCCCTTCGCGGGTTTTCACCTCGGCCTCTTCAAGAAAAGTATTTTTTGACTGAATCTGAGTTCACGGGATTGGATAAGCTTTTCCCATCTATTTCAGTCAGAATTAGTGCACCTCCAAAGAAAGCCTTCTTCACCACATATGGTCATTCCCAGTTCGACATCTATTTTCCTCTGAAATCCTTTTGTATGGGAAAGATCTTTTTCAGTACAAGGTCTCCCTCGTGAAACCCTCTTGGGTGAACTTTTTTGTCATAGGCTCGCATCATTCGTTTTTTGTACATCTGACTGTGACGAATAGCCCTTAGCCTCTTTTATTCAATTAAGTTCAATTGATCGTATCGAGCCTGGATCCATTCACCTTCATCCAGTTTTATTTCTGTCAAAAATCGAAGATAAGGTATTTCTACTTCAATAGGTCGAACTGCCTCCATCCCATAGACCAACGAGAAATGTGTTGCCCTAGTAGAGGTTCTGACGGATGTTCGATAAGCATAGAGTGCAAATGGCAATTTCTCATGCCAATCCCTATAAGTCTCGGTCATCTTCCCCACTATCTTCTTGATGTTTTTATTGGCCGCTTCCACTGCCTCATTCTTTTTTGGATGGTACGGAAACGAGTTGTGGTGTTTGATGTTGAATTGACTACAAACATCTACTATTATGCTGTTATTCAAATTCAATGTATTGTCTAATATGATCCTCTCAGACATTCCATATCGACAAATAATCTCCTTCTTTAAAAACCTACTAACTGCTGATTTAGTGATGCTAGCATATGAAGCAGCCTCTACCCATTTTGTGAAGTAGCCAATGACCACGAAGATGAATCGATGCCCGTTTGAAGCTTTCAGTGAGATCGGTCCAATAACATCCATGCCCCACATGGAAAAAGGCCATGGAGAAGTCATAACGTGTAAGGGTGACGGAGTCACATGAATTTTATCTCCATAAATCTGGCATTTATGACATCCCTTGGCATAACTGATACAATCTCCTTCCATTGTGGACCAATAATATCCAAATCTTATTATTTACCTGGCCATTGTGAATCCATTAGTATGTGTTCCACAAATGCCCTCATGAGCTTCCTCTAGGATTTTTCTAGCCTTTACAGCATCGACGCATCTCAGTAATACTTGATTTTTTCTCTTTTTGGACAAGATGTCCCCATCTAAAACATAGTCAGATGCCAATCTTCTGAGTATCCTTTTCTCATTCTCAGTTGCATGCTCTAGGTATTCACGATTTTTTATATATCGCAATACATCATGATACCAAGGGTGATCATCTCTTTCCTCCTCTTCCACATTATAACAATGAGCTGGAACTTCGAGAATACTCATCTGAATGGGTCTCATATCTTCTGGTCTGTTTACTTTGATCATAGAAGCCAGAGTTGCCAAGGCATCTGCCATATAGTTTTCATCACATGGGAGGTAATTAAAAGTGATGTCGTCAAACTCCTCAATCAATCCCAAAACTATCTTTCGATAATCGATTAGTTTGGGATCTCTCGTCTCCCATTCACCTTTAAGTTGGTAAATCACCAGTGCAGAATCTCCATATACTTCTAGCGCTCTAATCTTACGCTCTACGGCTGTTCGAATTCCCATGATGCAAGCTTCATATTTCACCATGTTATTCGTGTAATCAAAATCCAATCTGCATGTAAATGGATAATAATCACCACTAGAGGATACCAAGATTGCCCCAATTCCATTTCCCGCGGCATTTGACGCTCCATCAAAATTTAGTTTCCACAGACTTTCTTTAGTGTTTGCCACATACATTAACTCTTCATTGGGGAAATCAAAGCTCAAAGGTTCATAGTCCTCTAAAGCTCTGCTGGCTAGAAATTCTACTACTGCACTCTCTTTTATAGCCTTTTGGTTCACATAGACTATATCAAATTCAGACAGCAAAATCTGCCACCTTGCCATCTTTCCATTCAAAGCAATTGACTCCATCATATACTTTAACGGATCAAGCTTCGAAATCAACCAGGTTGTATGATATAACATATATTGCCTTAGCCTTCGGGTTGTCCAAATCAAAGCGCAACACAATTTTTCGATCGACGAATATCTCATCTCGCATTCTGTGAACTTTTTACTGAGATAGTATATCGTTTTTTCTTTTCTTCCTGACTTATAGTGTTGACCAAGCACACATCCCATGGAGTTACTGAACATTAAAAGATACAGTATCAAGGGTCTATCTAAATTAGGCAGAGATAGTACTAGGGCATTCGATAGATATTGTTTGACTTTGTCAAAAGCTTTCTGGAATTCTTCGTCCCATACACCTTGGTTGTGTTTTTTGAGAAGACAAAATATGGGATCACATTTCTCGGTTAACTGTGAAATGAACCGAACAATGTAATTTAATCTTCCAAGAAAACCTCGAACTTCCTTTTGAGTGCGTGGCGGAGGCAAATCTTGTATAGCTTTGACCTTATCTGAGTCAACTTTGATTCCTTTCTTGCTAACTACGATGTATACTTCAATATATACTTCAATCTCTTTGTGCATCATGTCATGGAATAAAGTTACCATGGCCCTTTGATATGTTGCCCCTGCATTCTTCAGCCCAAATGGCATTACTTTATAACAAAAGGTACCCCACAACGTTATGAAAGTGGTTTTTTCATATCCTCAGGGTGCATCTTGATCTGATTATATCCAGAAAAACCATCCATGAAAGAGAATAATGAGTATCCCACCGTATTATCCACCAACGTGTCAATATGAGGCAAAGGGAAATTGCCTCTTGGGCTGGCTTTATTTAAGTCTCTATAGTCTACACACATCTAGACCTTTCCATCTTTTTTCGGGACAGGAACAATATTGGCCTCCCATTCTGAGTATTTGACCACATGTAGAAAACCAGCATCAAACAGTTTCTTTACTTCCTCTTTTATTTTTAACACTACGTCAGGCCTTATCCTTCGTAGCTTTTGCTGCACGGGTTTGCATTCTTCTCTTATGGGGAGGCGATGCACTACAATATCAGTATGACCATCCAAAGACGTCCTTGAATTCCCGTAGTAACTCAACAAGGTTTTGTTTGGTCTCCTCGGCTATGCGTGTTAAAAATTCTTACCACCTTTCCTTCCTCTAAGGCTATGTTCTCTACCTCCTCTTCATGGGGTAAAATTTGTTTCTCTTCTTGTTGTACCATTCTCAACAGATCCGGGGACAAGTCGCCATATCTGTCACCTTTAAAATCTTGAGATTCTTCTAAACATATGTCCTGCTCAAAATGGACCTCTGGATCTATAGTATCGCTGCTTATATCATTGATATCTAGGGACTCTGTGTAATCTTTAAAAACTACAGGCAGTTCCTCTGCAGTCCAATTGTTCAAGACGCTTCCAAGTTCATAAGGGCGAATACCCATCAAGTTTCTTTATTCAATTCCTTCCTCATGTATGGCATTGTTGTGAGGACTTTCTAATAATCCTCTCTCGGGTGAATTATCCCTCCAGATACAAAGGTTTAGGATATGTGTAGGAATGTCATTGATTCCTACTGGACTTCTTCTTCATTCAGTTGGGCCCTTAGGAATGTTATTGATTTCCAGTAGACTTCTTCTTCATTCAGTCGGGCCCTTCTCCTTTCCTGCTTCTTCTCCATTTTCTTTCTTTTTTGTTTAGCATCTGGTTTGAAACCCAAGCCAAAACAATCTTTCTTCTCTTTCTGTATCGGTACGTGAATCTCCCATTGGAGATATCTTCCCAATCCTTTTCTTGGCAAGGCTCTTTTCCCCACCATCATTCGTAGACCCATCCTCGTAGTCTTGGATATCTTGGGCACCAAAACTTCCTTCCCTTCCAAAATAAATGTTGCGTTTACGAACTCTAAAGATCGAAAAGAACACTCAATGGCCTCCTCATTCGTCTTTACATACGGTGCGTTATTGGTGACAGTCGCTATAATATTTTCTTCTGTATTTATAGTGACCAATCGACCATCTGTCACCAGTTTCAGCTTCTGGTGCAAGGATGAGGGCACTGCCCCTGCCGAATGAATTCAAGGCCTTCTCAGTAAGCAGTTATATGAGGGTTTTATATCCATTACCAGAAAGTCCACCTCATACGTATTTAGCCCAATCTACAATGGTATGTCGATTCTCCCCATCACCCTTCTCTCAGTACCGTCAAATGCTCTTACTATGTTCTGGCACGTCTTCATGTGAGAACTATCTATTGGTAATCTCTTCAGAGTTGTCAACGGTAAAACATTCAAGGCCGATCCATTGTTAATTAATGCACTTGGCAGAGTGTATCCCTTGCAACGAGTGGTGATGTGCAGCGCTTTGGTTGATCCCATACCTCTATGTGGAATTTCATCATCACTGAAGGAAATAAAGTTGTTAGTATTTATGTTACTAACTAATCGGTCGAGTTTATTGACAAATATATATTTAGTAACATAAGTCTCGTTCAGCACTCTCATCAATGCCTCACGATGAACTTCCAAACTTAAAAGTAACGCAAGCACCAAAATACAAGCTGATTGTTTGCACAACTGCTCCACCATACTATATTCACTGTGCTTTAAGAATTTTAAAAATTCTTTAGCTTCTTCCTCCTTTACAGGTACATTAATAAGGTTATCAAGTCGTTCTTATAGTTGAATTGATACATCCTTTGACTTTGCTGGTTCTGTTCTAACGTTTATCGAGTCATAACGCCTCGCATTTCATGTATAGAATCTATCTCTTTGGACCTCATTAGAAGTACTAGTTGAGATTTCTATTCTCGTTGTCGCTATGTTACAATTGTAAGTCCATGGTACCATCTTGTTGTCCTTATAAGGAAAGGACACAGGTTTCTGAATTACCATTTTAGGAGCGATTTGTGTTCTGTCTTCTACATTCCTCTGTTGGGAGATAATGACCCTCGGATAATTGACTTTTTGACTTGTCAACTCTCCTTCGGTTGCACGTATGTGTCCTCTCTCTGAGCCTTCTTCGTAAAATTCTAGCTCCTTATTATCCATAAGGCTCTGTATCATCGCTCTAAACCCAGCACATTCTTGGATTTCATGTCCATTACCTTCATGGAACTCACAGTAATTCTTTAGTTCTTCACTTCTTTCTCCGAGACTTGATTTTATTAGTCCCATTCTTACCATTTCCCTTCAAATTATTCTTAACGGGGTCTTTACTTCCAAGATATCCCCCCGGTCATTCTTACAAGATTTTCCCCAATTGCGTTTACTCCCTTATCTCCATGATTGGGCAATGGGTGCTCCGCACTGGGTTTATCATCAAACTTGACAACTCCCAACTTAAGAATCCTCTCAACTACCTTTTTAAATGCAGTATAGTTTTCTATTGAATATCCCGTTATTCTTACATAGTAATCACATTGGGCATTTGAATCATACCATTTAGGATACGGGGGTTGTAATGGCTGTAGATAATATGAGGACACCACATGTGTCTCTAATAAAGTATGATATAGCTCCTTATACGTCATTGGGATTAGCGTAAATTGGATCTTCTCAACATTTTGTCTAAGGTCCAATTCTTGTCTTTCTGACCCCTGTTGCCCGGCAGTAACTACTTTAGGCTGACTAACAGTAACTACCTTTGAGTACCCTTTATTGTATATACTCGCATTGTTCACCTCATTATCTTTTTTAGGAGCAAATCTCCTAGTGGTTTCTCCTGCTTCAATTTTACCACCCCTTATGGCATTTTCTATCATTTCCCTTGCCATAACTATATCTGCGTAGCTCTTAGTGGTGCTTCCTATCATATAGGTGATAAATGGTGCCTTTAAAGTGTTGATGAACAGCATAGTGGTTTCCTTCTCCAAGAGAGGTTGTTGTACTTGCATGGCAACTTCACTCCATCTTTGCGCATATTGCCTGAAGCTTTCGTTCGATTTTTTTCTATATTTTGCAATATGATTCTGGTAGGCGTCATATCCATGACATGATTGTATTGTTTCATGAAGGCTTGAGCTAGGTCCCTCCATGAGCTAATATTGGCGCGGCTAAGTTGATTGTACCACCTAGACGCTGTTCCCGTCAAACTATCTTGGAAAAAATGAAACAGAAGTTGATCATTGTTCACATAGCCCGTCATACGTCTACAGAACATAGTAATATGAGCTTCAGGACAACTAGTCCCATTGTACTTATCAAATTCTGGCATCTTGAATTTATGAGGAAGTTTCAAATCCGGGACCAGACTCAAGTCTTTGGCGTCAATGCCGTGATGATGGTTAGCATTCTCCAGAGCTTTGAATTTTTCCTCTAACCACCTACAGTGATCCTCCAACTGTTTTGCAGATTCAACTCTGATCCCCTCTCCTTCTGCCATGTCTAAGTTAGGGACAACAGGATTATAGGGGTTATCTCCTGGGTTAGATCATGAGAGTTCACGGGTAGTCTGGTATTAGTTTGCCCTTGTTGAGGCCTAATTGTGATGGATGGCCTCTGAGAATATTCTTCATATTGTGCTGGCGCGTGTGGCGGGCAAAACTCGGAGCATTTCCTTCGCTCTATTCTCCAGTAATAGCCATGAGGCCCTTTCTTTTGTCCATCATCCCATTCATCATCTGGGTCATTTGGGCCATCATATTCCTTTGAGCCTCTAACATCTGGTCCCTCATTTCTTGTTGGAGTTTGGTCATTTGTTCTTGCATCTGGTCTTGCAAGTCTTTCTGGAATTGTTCAAATATGTGATCCATTTTCTTCGATTTAGCACGTGTACCGTAAGGATGTTCAACTTCCAGATTTCCCTTTTCTCTCTCTCTCTCTGTATAATTCTAACTAATTAGATTCTCTCTATGCATATGATGTGATGTAATGTAAATACATGCAATGAAAATGCATGGAATGAATGCAAGAAGAATGTATCAGTTCAGATTCAATTTCATTTTAGAAAGCCTTATTAGAAAACAAAACCCTTTACATAAAAGGGACTACAAATATGCTTTCGCCCTTAGGCCCAGAGTTTTGATTCTGCTAAGTAAAGAGGTTAACTCCTGACTATGATTTGGTTGCAGCTCATACTTCATGCTCAGTATATCAGCATGTGTTGCCAAAGTCTACAGGTAATCAGCTACCTCTCGAATATGAACTATTGCTTTACCCATGAGGTAATCCCGATTTCTGATTTGATCATGAGAATGGTGAAGCTCCTCCCAACGTGATAACACTCTAGAATGGCATATTTTTATGTGCTAATTGTATATTAATTTTGAATGTGATTCTACTAATTTGTGCTATTTATGGACTTTTATCTCATAGGGACTAAATTAGAGACCAATGCAAAATTGAGGGCCAAAATCATGAAATTAAAGATAAAAATGGACCAATGTGTGACCAAGGGAAAAGATGTTGCCAAAAGTGCAAACATGGAGAGCAGAGGGATTAAAATGCAAAAAGAAGAGACTTTGCTTTATCAAATTCTATTTTAATTATATTAGGATAATTAATGTTAGGATAATTATCTAGGATTATTTAATTTCTTTATTTATCTCTATTTATCTTTAATTAAATTGTAATTATCTTTGGGAGTTTGAGTAGGACTAGTCCATCTACCTTAAGCACTATAAATAGGGGATGGAGTGACTCATTTTGGTTGTTCATCTTTTTCTTTTTGTGCCTCCTTTAGTTTTCTTTCAATAAAAATTCCCTTTTCCATATTTTTATATTTTATTTATTTTTCCATCACAATATGAGCCACTAAAATCCATCTAGCCGAAGGTTGTCGAATTCCCCAAAAAGGTTCTTGAGGCTTAGAACCCGCGCTTAACTTTCTCACCCAGGTATTCATCGTTTCTCTGTATTACGGGGCTGACGCTTCCGTCCAGGTCCCTTTAAAAGTAACCATTTCAACCTATGCAAAGGCGGCCGCTTTGTGCTGCTTTGGGAGGATTGCGCCGCTGCGCTGCGTGAGCTTCTCGTCGAGGTTAGCGAGCCCAAGAGACAAAATGGCGTGGGATTCGCCATTGAGAAACATTGATCTAGCATAAATGACTCTACAAAGGCCATAGCAAGCTAGAGTCAGGCTCCCTAAATCCGTAAGTTTAAACTCTTGGAGTTGGTGGTCATAGGCGTCCTCTTCCACTATAACTGGCTTACTTGAGCAGAGAAGGGTCATCCAAAAGCCGAAAATGAAGCCCAAGGAGGAACGAGACAACCGGAGGCTGGAATATCTCTGCATAAAAAACTTTTCTCTAAACCCTTCCTTTTTATTTTCCTCATTTTAATTCTCGTAATTTATTCTCGTAATTTCAATTCGTCTTAAATTCTATTATTATTATTATTTTTCCAGATCGAAAATTATTAATTCTGTTTTTTATTTATTTTTCAGAACGCAGGTTTTCTTGGGCACGATTCGGCCCAGGATCTCGAGAAACAGGCATTTGTATAATTTGATCCCTGTGGATTCGGCCCTACTTGCCCTTTACTGTTATTTACATTATTTTGCAGGGAGTAGGATATATTTTGGTGCATTCAACGACGCATCAAATTTTGGCACCGTTGCCAGGGATCGGTAACGTACTAATCCTGTTTTTTGTTTTCTATGACTAGATCTGCTCTAGGCATTCTTGCATTTGACTCGGAGATAGAAAAGACTGCAAAAGCTAATCGGAAAGAAACTAAGTTAAGGAAAAAGCAGTCAGCGGTGGTAGTGACTCGAAGCAATCCACCACCAGAAATCAGGGTCAACGACGAAGCAGAGTCTAGGGTTAACGAAAACACTACTCAAACGCTTGAAAGTAAAGCAGAAGAAGTCGATCCATTTGAAGAAGTGTTCAACGCTAGGGTTGACGAAAACCCTAATTTGGTACAAGAACCAATGGCTCAAACGATTCGGCAACTAGCCGAAGCTCCGACGGAACAACTGCCACTGTGCATCGCATATCCTACCGTGGATACCGACTTTGAGCTGAAATCAGGGTTGATTCAGTTGCTGCCAACATTTCGAGGGTTACAGAATGAAAGCCCCCATAAACACTTAAAGGAGTTTTATATGGTTTGTTTGAGTATGAAACCTCAAGGCGTAACTAAGGATCAGATTAAATTGCGCGCTTTCCCTTTTTCCCTAGCAGATTCAGCTAGGGAATGGTTATTTTATTTACCTCCTGGATCTATAACTACTTGGCCTGATTTATCTCGTTTGTTTCTCAACAGGTTTTTTCTAGCATCTAGAGCAGCTGAGCTTAGAAGAGAGATTATGGGAATATGGCAAAAAGAAGCAGAGACTCTCTACGATTATTGGGAGTGGTTTAAGAAGTTGTGTGCGAGCTGCCCACAACATGGTATAACGGAGCAATCTCTCCTCCAGTGCTTTTATGAAGGTTTGAAACCGATGGAGAGGAATATGGTAGACGCCGCTAGTGGAGGAGCATTGGTCAACATGACCCCCCAACAAACAAGGGACTTAATCTCCAAAATGGCTGCAAATTCTCAGCAATTTCGAGCCAATCCTGAACCCCCTAGAAGGGTTCACCAGCTAAGTAATTCTTCCATAGAAGATAGACTTGATAGACTTACTAGTATTGTGAGCTCTCCTGTTGCAGAAAAAGCTAAACCAGCTCGGTTATGTAGAATATGTGCTACATCGGAGCACAAAACTGATGCATGTCCCATTTTGATTGATGACACTATGGCTCATTTCGATGCCGTGGGAAACTTTCCTGGCCCACCACAAAGGTGTTACGATCCCTATGCTAATACTTTCAACCCAGGGTGGAGGGACCATCCTAACTTGAGCTATGGGGCCAATCTACGAAATAACCAGCCATACGAAAATTAGCTTCCACAATAGCCTCGAGATTCAGGTAATTTCTTAGAAACCATGGTCAATAAATTAGCAGCTAATGTCCTTGATTTTCAACAGCAAACTCTTAATTTCCAAAGAGAAATAAAGGATTTTCAACAGAAAACCGAGGCATCTATAAGAGAACTGACCATATCAGTTGAGAAATTGAACTCTCAAGGAAAGCTGCCGTCACAAACAGAACCAAACCCAAGGCAAAATGCAAATGCAGTGACGCTGCGAAGTGGAAAGGTACTGGAATCGATTCCCGACAGAAATCATGCCCAAGAAATCGCCCAAAAAAAACCCAAAAAAGACGAACAGGTTTGAACGAAACCCCCATTGCCCATAATTCAACCTCTATTTCCAGAACGATTCTACCAGTGTCGAAGAGGTAAGGAGGACAAGGAAATCCTCGAAACATTTAGGAACGTCGAGATCAATATTCCGTTGTTAGATGCCATCAAGCAAATACCGAGGTATGGTAAATTTCTTAAAGAGCTTTGCACCAACAAACGGAAGTTAACGGTAATGAAAGAAAGGTGAATGTGGGTGAAAATGTGACCATGATGTTACAAATGAAAAATGCCGGCAAAATGTAAGGATAGGGGCATGTTTGCAATACCATGCAAAATAGGTCACTTGGGAATTAAAAAGGCTATGTGTGATCTAGGAGCCTCCATAAATGTAATGCCATATTCTATTTATGAATCACTTAACGCAGGTTTTTTAACAAAAACATGTGTTATCATTCAACTGGCAGACAGGTCCGTTGTGCGTCCCGAAGGAGTCCTCGAAGACGTGTTGGTAAAATTTAACGAACTTATTTTTATTGCAGATTTCTATGTGATAAAAATGGAGTAGGACAGTGCTCCGGGATCTTCAGATCTCCTGTTGGGACGACCATTCCTTAGTACAGCTAGTACTAAAATTGACATTCGAAGTGGAACTCTCACGATGGAGTTTGATGGGGAGATCGTGAAATTTAACGTCTACGATGCCATTAGCCATCCCAGTGAAATTTTGAGCGTGAATTGTGTCGATATAATCGACTCATTAGTGGAAGAAAATTTTGAATCCATTTATGATTTTAAATTTGTCTTTGATAAATTTGAATTCGTTAATGAGTTGTTATCCCCAGATACTAAACTTCTACCTTCTGTTGCGCAGGAGCCAGATCGAAAATTAAAACCACCTCTCAAACATCTCAAATTCACATTTTCGGAGAATGATGAGACCATTGTCGACTTCAAAGGGGTTAACCCATTAGAGGAAAATATGAAACCAATGAAAAAGGTGCAAGGACAATTAAACCCAAAGATGGTAGATGTGATAAAAATTGAGAATTTTCAAGCTCACATGACTAAAAAGATTTATTTTGAGCCACCGTAGAACCATTTAAGTAGTCGAGCTAATGACGTTAAACAAGCACTTGTTGGGAGGCAACCCAATCTTTATTTTTCTTTTATTATTTATTTTCATTTTTTTATTTATTGTTTTCTTTTCTTTTCTTTTTAATTTCTTTTATTTAAATATCAATAAATTTCTCTTCTTTGCTTAGCTAAAATGGAGCGCATTGAGGCTCGACTCGACACTTTTGGCCAGCAACTCACTGAACTCATTGCTATCCTCTGCATTTGACAGTAGCTACACGGGGAGTTTTTCTAAACTTTTCTTCCTATTTATTCCTTTTGCATCCACATTGAGGACAATGTGTTTTAAGTAGGGGGGAGGTACTCTTCGTATTACTGTCATATTCTGCTGAGATTTGTGTTTGCTGCTTGAGGCTCTTTTAGGTTCTCCATATTTTTTTTAGAATATTCTGTCGCTAATCATGCCCAAGAATTTGCCCACGACTTACCATTGTTTGCCCCACATGCATGATTCTTGGCCACTGAGTTAATTCGATTACATCATTTGATTTTATCTTCATTGTTTTATTCTTATTAGGCCAATAATATTTATGATTAATAAGTTAACTCTATCTTGCTTTTCGTAAAATTGATCAAGTTTAATATCAAGTGGACACTTAATACGTTTGCATGCCTAAGTTATGTTCATGACTATTAGGTGGTTACTAAAAGTTATTTTTGACACATGATTATTTCTCTTAGGTCCTCTTGAAGTTTATATTTCGCGGAAATTGTGATTAATAAATATTTCCAAGGTTATGAGTACAACTTAGAACGTGACTGACTGAGTAACCAGGGTAGGGTGCTTGGGTTGTCATTCTACTTCGTGTCAAAAGGTTTTGTGACGTAATAGGTAAAACTCTGCTAGCCAAGGTTATGAGTATGACTCAGAACGTGACTGATTGAGTAACCGGGGTAGGGTGCTTGGGTTCTCATTCTACTTCGCGTCAAAAGGTTGTGTGACGTGACGAGTAAAACTCCGCTAACTGGAAATAAATAATTTTTAGGAGTATGTTGAGCTGAGTAACCGGGGTAGGGTGCTTGGGTTGTCGTCTTTCTTCGCGTAAAAAGGTTCGATATATTCCTAAGTAAATAAATAGTTCTATTAAAAAAAAGAAAAAGAAAAAAAGAAAAAAAAAGAAAAACAGTACTAATAAAATTTCAGCTAAGGACTAAAAGTGGGAATAAATAGAGTGTCTCAGTAGGTTTGGTAAATCACCTAATTGTCATGAAATAATTCAAGCCGATTTTAATTTTTGTGTGTGTTAATTAGGAAACTTTTTCTGTTTTACTTAAAGCAAGCTTAGAAGTTCTCTTTATTTTTCATATGCATTTTTGACTAATCTTTATAAAACTTTGGAGTAGAATTTCTTTCAGGATCTAGTTTTCACAGTGGATAGGAACCATACTTGAGGGCAAGAATGGGTTAACTAGGGGGGATTTGATAACACTCTAGAATGACATGTTTTTATGTGCTAATTGTATATTAATTTTGAATGTGATTCTACTAATTTGGGCTATTTATGGACTTTTATCTCATAGGGACTAAATTGGAGACCAATGCAAAATTGAGGGCCAATATCGTGAAATTAAAGATAAAAATGGACCAATGTGCAACAAAGGGAAAAGATGGTGCCAAAAGTGCAAACGTGGAGAGCAGAGGGATTGAAATGCAAAAAGAAGAGACTTTGCTTTATCAAATTCTATTTTAATTATATTAGGATAATTAATGTTAGGATAATTATCTAGAATTATTTAATTTCTTTATTTATTTCTATTTATCTTTAATTAAATTGTAATTATCTTTGGGAGTTTGAGTAGGACTAGTCCATCTACCTTAAGCACTATAAATACGGGATGGAGTGACTCATTTTGGTTGTTCATCTTTTTCTTTTTGTGCCTCCTTTAGTTTTCTTTCAATAAAAATTCCCTTTTCCATATTTTTATATTTTATTTATTTTTCCATCACAATATGAGCCACTAAAATCCATCTAGCCGAAGGTTGTTGAATTCCCCAAAAAGGTTCTTGAGGCTTAGAACCCGCGCTTAACTTTCTCACCCAGGTATTCATCGTTTCTCTGTATTACGGGGCTGACGCTTCCGTCCAGGTCCCTTTAAAAGTAACCCTTTCAACCTATGTAAAGGAGGCCGCTTTGTGTGTTTTAGGAGGATTGCGCCATCTGTTCGTGAGCTTACTATGTCAGAGGTTAGCGAGCCCAGGAGACAAAATGGCATGGGATTCGCCATTGAGAAACGTTGATCTAGCATAAATGACGCCAAGTTTAAACTCTTGGAGTTGGTGGTTGTAGGCGTCCTCTTCCATTATAACTGGCTTACTTGGACAGAGAAGGGTCATCCAAAAGCTGAAGACGGAGCCCAAGGAGGAACGAGACAACCGGAGGCTGGAATATCTCCACATAAGAAACTTTTCTCTAAACACTTTCTTTTTATTTTACTCATTTTAATTCTCGTAATTTATTCTCGTAATTTCAATTCGTCTTAAATTCTATTTTTATTATTATTTTTCCAGATCGAAAATAATTAATTATGTTTTTTATTTATTTTTCAGGGACGCATATTTTCTTGGGCACGTTTCTGCCCAGGATCTCGAGAAACAGGCATTTGTATAATCCGATCCCTGTGGATTCGACCCTACTTGCCCTTTACTGTTATTTTCGTTATTTTGCAGGGAGTAGGATATATTTTGGTGCATTCAACGACGCATCACAACGCTCTTCTCTTTCTTTAAGAAGCTCGATCCGAAGTTCATAACTATGCAATGCTACTTATAACTCTTCAATCCTACCTTTCATTTCCTCGATCTTGTTCAGGCTTGACTTTAGCTCGATCGCAAAATTATGGTTTCGATAGTGATGAAGAGTCCGTCCTAGTTCAGTCACTTTAGCTTTTAATTCTCCCTTTTCATTTAGACTTTCTTCCAAGTTCTTCTCTAAGGCCTTGTTTTGCGCTTGCATTTGTCGAAACTTTCTCTCCCAAAAGTCAGCTTTGGCCTTTTCCTCTTGGACTTCTTGTCGGCACTGTTCTGTAGTCTTCCCCAATCCAGCATTCTTCATCGATAGACGTATCTTCTTATATTCAGTCTTCAAGCTATCTCGATCTTCCTCGATCTTTTTCTTCTCCTTTCTTACTTTCTCAGCTTCTGATTTTTGAACATACACATCTAGCTTCAAGTACATCTTTTCTTCTTCTAGCTTCTCTATCTTCTTTCCGAGCTCTAGACTTTGCCTTTCGAAGTCTTGCTTTATAATATCTAACTCCGATGGGATCACTTGTAAGCATTCTTCTCTAGATCAGGCACCATCTGTACTCAGCTCGGGGATGTTATCGTTAATCCTTATAGTCCTCTATCTGTCATATTCTGAAGTCGTCATTGGGCCTGCAGATAATCTCTTCATTCTATGAATCTGATTCCAAGCGCTAGATATCTCTTTGACACTCTTCTTATAACTTTCCCCTTTATACGAAAACTCTCATTGACCTAGCCCACATGTCGTTGGTACAAACTGTCTTGACCCATATTGCCTCAGCACGAGCAAATGAACATACCCAACGGCTCCCTAGATTCTAAGCAAAGGAACCTGAAAAACCGTAATAGTAACATATTTTAATCCTATATTTAGATTACTTTTGGATGATTTATCCCTTGATTCATATAAAAAGGTGCTCTTAATCCTTTCTTTTCATGTCTTATACCCAGGAAAGCACCCGAGGATGAAAAGAACATAAAACAAGCCCAAAACAGAGTAAATGGGCCACATCACGAAATCCACACGGCCTGAACTTAAGCCCACATGGCCGTGCCTTGTCGAGCATCTACAACACGGCCTGACCCCCGATTTACACGGCCGTGCCTCATTAAGAAATCCGAACACGGCTCAAAGACTCGTTACACGGGCGTGTGATATGGCCGTGTCTCTGTCGTGGCATTAGACAATTTTAGTCGGAAAAGGATGCTTAGGGCAAAAGAATCGTATTCTGATCGCTGTAAATCAGAGTTTTAAAATTTATAAAAGAATGATCAAACCTGGAAACTAACTCTGACAATGATTAAAGGTAAGTGTACCTATCGAACAGTTGTATAGCTTAGGCAAGACCGGATATCAAACCCAAAGGAACTAAAAGTACTAATACTAACTTTCTTTTTATTATTTAGCCTTAAAATTAGAGTAAAATTGCTTTTGACGAAGACTAAACTAAGGACACAAAGACAAAAAGGACGAATAGGAAAATAACTTTGAAAGAAAACTCAGTTGATTACGACGATACCCTCAGGAAGAATCCACCTAGCTTTCACTTATTAATTAACCCTAAATTATATGATCTCTTTTACTTAGCTTGATCCGTAAGACTCCCTAACCTATATTAAATCCTCTCTCGAGGCGAATAACGTCTAATTAATTAGTGGAACTCTCGTTCACTTATAATAACCCCCTAGGATAGCAGTAAATCGATCAATGGACTCCCATATTAGGTTTTACCCTAATCCGGCAAAATCTCGTAACCCTATCTCTAGGCGTTCGATCAACTCCGCTTAATTATGTTAGATCTACTCTTAGGCAGGGTCTATTCCTCCTCCACCTAAGCACATTAGATTTGGATTAAGCAACATAATTAAGAACAAACTAAGTAATTATTATATAACTTAAAAATCAAATAAAAAGATTCATCTAGGTTTTATCCCTTTCAGGTATCTGAAGGGTTTAGTTCATAACTAAACAAGAAAACATCTCAAGAGAAAAGATAAAACAAAACATAAGAAAATTCTAAAACTCCCTAAAGGAATTAAACGAGAGTTCCACCATCTTGAGTATAATTCCGGCTTCTTGGGATAGATCAACTGGTTATCTTCACGTTATTTCCTAACTTTGACCTTCTCAGCCTGGCTCCTTGGCCTAGCTTTAACGCTCTTCAAATGTGGTACTTAGGGGATATATATAGGCTCTTGGAATGTGATTCTTTCTCCCCAAGTATCCTTTTCTGACTGAAATTGCTCATTCTGACGATAGAGGCACGGCCATGTAGCACGCCCGTGTGGATCGAAACTTTGACGTTCTTCAAAGGTGGTACTTAGGGGATATATATAGGCTCTTGGAATGTGATTCTTTCTCTCCAAGTATCCTTTTCCGACTGAAATTGCTCATTCTGACGACAGAGGCACGGCCATATAGAATGCCCGTATGGATCGGCTCTAGGCTGTGTTTGAATTTCTAACTTGAGGCACGACCATGTGAATCGGGGGCGAGACCGTGTTCTAGATGTCAGGCGTGGCACGACCGTGTGGCTTGAAGTCTAGGCTGTGTCGATTTCGTGAATTGGTCCATTTGGCCCGTTTTAAGCCCGTTTTGTGTTCTTTTCATCCTCGGGTGCTTTCCTGGGTATAAGACATGAAAAGAAAGGATTAAGAGCACCTTTTTACAGAAATCAAGGGATAAATCATCCAAAAGCATACTAAATGTGGGCTTAAAATATGTTACTTTTACGGTTTATCACATTCCAAGAGCCTATATAAACCCCCTAAGTACCACCTTTGAAGGGGGCGTCGATCTAGGCCAAGGAGCCAAGCCGAAAAGGTCAGAGTTGTGGGAATTGCTTGAAGTTAGCAAGTTGATCCATCCCAAGAAGCCGAAATTTTACTCAAGACGGCGAAATTCTTCTTCAATTCCTTCAGGGAGTTTTAGAGATTTCTTATGTTTTGTTTTATCTTTTCTCTTGAGATGTTTCTTTATTTGTTATGAACTAAACCCCTCAGATACCTGAAGGGGATGAAACCTAGATGAATCTTGTTATTGTTTTCTGAACTATAAGATAAATACTTGATTTGTTCTTAATTATGTGTGCTTAATTCTTGTGTTAATATTTCGCGGATATTGATTCAAGTATGATGTGTTTAGGTGGTGGAGCAAAAGTCCTTGCCTATTCATAGATCTAGCATAATTACAGCGGAGTTGTTCGAGCGCCTAGAGATAGGGTGATGAAACTTTGCCGGATTAGGGTAAAACCTAATATGGGAATCCATAGATCGATTTATTGCTATTCAAGGGGGTTATTAAGCGAGAAAGAAATTTCCGTTAATTAACCTAGGGTAGACGTTATTCGCCTCGAGAGAGGGTTTAATATACGTTAGGGAGTCCTACGGATCAAGTCAAGTGAATAAATCATATGGTTCAGGGTTAGATAACAAGTGAAGTCTAGGTGGATTCTTCCTGAGGGTATCGTCGTGATCAACTGAGTTTTTCTCCAAGTTATTTCCCCAATTTGTTCTTTTTATCTTTGCATCTTAGCTTAGTAGTTCGTTAATTTTAGATTAAAGCGACTTCACTTATTTTACCCTAAATAATAGAATAAAAATTAGTATTAGTACTTTTAGTTCCTTTGAATTCGGCAATCCAGTCTTGCCTAAACTATACTACTGTTCGATAGGTACACTTGCCTCAATCGTTGCCATAGTTAGTTTCCAGGTGCGATCATTTTCTGTATAAATTTTAAAACTCGACTGATAGACACGATAAAGTTTTTGGCACCGTTGCCGGGGAACTAAAATATTAAGAAAGCTTAATTATTATTACTTTAGCCAATTTTTTAATTGCAAATTATTTATTATTATTATTAGTCTTATTTTTTTTACTTTGCTAATGTTTTTTTGAAAGGTAATTTTAGTTTATAGAGGAGATGACACTAAATAACTATCAGTGGCAAGTTATGAGGACAATGCCAACAAAAGCCATCAGTGTCTTCAACCTCGACGTGGTCACCAGGTTATCTAACCAGCTAGAGATGATGAATAAAAAGATTAATTGTTTGTATAGTCTCTCGCAGGTACACCCAGTAATGCAATATAACTCGAATCTAGGAGGCGTGGCGAATCCTGAGTACCCACCCTACGGATATGGCATAGATAACGAGCAAGCTCACCATACGGGTAACTATTCTGGACCTCAAAATAATTTTTATTGTGACACTTACAATGCAGGTTGGAGGTACCATCCAAATTTCTCGTAGAATGATCAAAATAGCCAAAGACCGAAACTTCCTCCAGATTCTCAACAACCACCTCACCAACAGGAAGATGAGTTGAACCTTGAAGAGATGCTGACAAAATTCATGGCAGCCACAGATACCTGTCTCCAACAAACTGAAACAACGCTCAATAATCAGCAAGCATCGGTTGAAGAGACCAAGAACCGAGTCGGGGAACTTACTAAGTCAATTGAGGAAGTCACTAAGTCAGTTGGACAACTTGCTAAGCTGATCTCAGAACTACCACAAGGAAGCTTGCCAAGCAATACTGAAACTAACCCAAGAGAGCAAAATCAAGCCATTTACGATAGTGAAGGATTAGACGAACCAAACCCAAGGGAAGAACCTATGGTAAGTGAAGGTAAGGTTCAGGTGTACCATGATATACAAAAACCGGCAATTACAGAGTACCAGCCTCGTGTGCCATATCCCGGTGCAATAAAGAAAGACTACATTGAGGAAGAATTTGGTGAACTCACACTCCGTGTAGACGATGAAACAATCACTATTCAAGCTCTTGACTCAGCTAGGACATCGAGTAATAAAGGTACGAACGTTAATTCTATTGATAACCATTTGGTTCAACCTTCTTTACAGGAAGCATCACGAAATCACCTAGCTGAGCTAGGTCTTAGACCTCGTACCCATAAAGAGATAATTTATGAAGAACTAAGGCTTTAGGCCGATGAACTAGACGAGTGGAAAACACACTTTAAAGAGAAACTAGGAATACATGAAGTGAAACCGAAGGAAACCCCAGACGAGCTGATAGGAACAACAAATCACTTCAAAATAGAGGATCAGGAATTGTTGAATAAGGAAGGCCTTCGAATCACCAATTCAGACCTCAAGACAAATGAAGAAATCACTTTTGAGGTTCTTAATGTCTTCCTATACGGCACCGTCGAGGTAAGCAATCCTAAATTCAACACTTTTGAGGTAAACACTACCAACTTGAACTATATATCCATAACCGAATTGATTGCATGCGAAAGGATTTTCACCTCCTCAAACCACCATGACCATACGAATAACAGGTAAAGTCTAGCTCAAGACTTTAAATGAGCGCTTCTCAGGAGGCAACCCGAGCACTAACCCTATTTATTTCTACATTTTTATTTTTATTTTTTTCTTCTTCTTTCCTTTTCTTCTTCTTCTTTAGCACCGAACTAACCAAGAAAGTAAATTTCCAGACCGCACGGCCTTACACACGGTCGTGGTAGTGGCCGTGTGGCAAAAAAAAACCAAAACATGGGCTACATCTATATTTAAACCTCTTTCTTCCTTTTTCTTTTTAGTTGTCTTTCTTCTTTCATTTTCCATTATTTATTTTTATTTTTGCTTTTTTATTTTATTTATTTTTTTACTTTGTTTTATTTTCTTTATTATTTTCTTCTTATTCTTTATGATATTTAGATTTAGCTTAGGATACAATAAAATCAGACCGGCTACTTTGAGGACTCAATTTCAAAATGGCTTGAGGCACTCCCCACATTTCTCTTCAACTTCATCCAAAATTCAGGAAGCTTCACCTCTCCCTCTCTCTTAAATTTCATATATATATCTTTGTACATTGAGGGCAATGTACAGCTTAAGTGTGGGGGGTTAACTATAGTATTATTTAAAAATCCCTGAATTATACTTTATTCTAAAAGTAAGTTTCTCATATTATAATTAGAATGAAACTTCCTATGATTTATGATCTTTGTTGATATGTTTTGGAGTAAGTCATAGTTAATTGTGCATTGATGATTAAATTTGAAGGATACTAGAGAATCAAGCATGATAAGTCTATTTTTCAGAATTAAATTTTTTTTTTTTAGGTTGCCTACCTGAATCTGAATGTTACTTTGAAGTTTGAAATTTACTAGGGTGACATCAAAATACCCATAATTTTTGTGAGATTTTGAGCCTTATAGAGCATACATTCTTTTGTGCTCACTTTATTGATTATGAGTGTGTCAACATTTATTTGTTATTCTAGAACTTGCTTCGATTACACATGTTAAGACCACATCATTGATTTGATACACAGAGATGATAAAGGCACCTAGGTTTTAACCCACTTACTCCACTAAATAGCCTACCTCCATAAATTAACCCTAGTGAACCCCGTTGATCCTAACAACCCTTTTTATTGACTTACCAGCTAATATTAACCCAAAACCCCTTTGTATTTGTAATCACCATTCCTTTTGACTACCCTTATATCGAGATTTGATTTGATTAGTTACCTAGTTATATTATTCCAGTAGTAAATTCATCCTTTGACTTGTTCTTAAAAAAAAAACGAAGTATACTCAGTATTTGTTTTATGTAATTGAGCTTATACGAAAAATTTCAAATCCAAAAAAAAAAGCTCACATTATTTGTTTCCAATTGATGTGATTATTTAGGATTAGTTCATTATTCTAGTTAGGTAATTTGTCAGGTCAGTCTCGATTCTAACATTCTAATTCAGCCTCTATCCACACCTTTAACCCAAGCCTCGTTGCAACCCTGTCAAAGACCTTTTGATTTGCGTATCATCTCATTTTTCAGTGGTGGAGATTTGATTTTCAGGCAAGCCTATGGGATTAACTCTTCATTTTTAACTTTTGAGTGCTTAATTCTGAACCTTAAACACTTTGAGTGATTTGAGTGAATCTTTAGTGAGGATGTCAATTCTTGTCGATTTCGAATCAGAAGTAATTATTCAGGTAAGGGGAAACACCTATGTTTTCACACTATAAAAACTATGACTTTGATTGTTTAAATCTTTAGGACTCTTTGAGTTGAATTATCCAAGTATGAATTATCTTTGAATTATGATGAAACATTATTGATAAATATTATGAATCAAGGAAGTTCGTTTTAATTGTAAGTTGAGAATTTTGCTTGAGGACAAGCAAAAGCTTAAGTGTGGGGGTATTTGATAAACCGTAATAGTAACATATTTTAATCCCGCATTTAGATTACTTTTGGATGATTTATCCCTTAATTCATATAAAAAGGTGCTATTAATCCTTTTCATGTCTTATACCCAGGAAAGCACCCGAGGATGAAAAGAACATAAAACGGGCCCAAAATGAAGTAAATGGGCCACATCACGAAATCCACATGACCTGAACTTAAGCCCATATGGCCGTGCCTTGTCGAGCATCTAGAACACGGCCTGACCCCTAATTTACATGGCCGTGCCTTATTAAGAAATCTGAACACGGCTCAAAGACCCGTTACATGGGCGTGTGATATGGCCGTGTCCTTGTCGTGGCATTAGACAATTTCAGTCGGAAAAGGATGCTTAGGGCGAAATAATCACATTCCAAGAGCCTATATAAACCCCCTAAGTACCACCTTTGAAGGGGGCGTCGAGCTAGGCCAAAGAGCCAAGCCGGAAAGGTCAGAGTTGTGGGAATCACTCGAAGTTAGCCAGTTGATCCATCCCAAGAAGCTGAAATTCTACTCAAGACGGCGGAATTCTCCTTCAATTCTTTCAGAGAGTTTTAGGGATTTCTTATGTTTTGTTTTATCTTTTCTCTTGAGATGTTTTCTTTATTTGTTATAAACTAAACCTCTCAGATAACTGAAGGGGATGAAACCTAGATGAATCTTGTTATTGTTTTCTGAACTACAAGATAAATACTTGATTTGTTCTCAATTATGTGTGCTTAATTCTTGTGTTAATATTTCGCGGATATTGATTCAAGAATGATGTGTTTAGGAGGTAGAGCAAAAGTCCTTGCCTATTCATAGATCTAGCATAATTACAGCGGAGTTGCTCGCGCTCCTAGAGATAGGGTGACGAAACTTTGCCGGATTAGGGTGAAACCTAATATGGGAATCCATAGATCGATTTATTACTATTCTAGGGGGTTATTAAGCGAGAAAGAGATTTCCGTTAATTAACTTAGGGTTAGACGTTATTCACCTCGAGAGAGGGTTTAATATACATTAGGGAGTCCTACGGATCAAGTCAATTAAATAAATCATATGGTTCAGGGTTAGATAACAAGTGAAGTCTAGGTGGATTCTTCCTGAGGGTATCTTCGTGATTAACTAAGTTTTTCTCCAAGTTATTTCCCCAATTTGTTCTTTTTGTCTTTGCATCTTAGCTTAGTAGTTCGTTAATTTTAGATTAAAGCGACTTCACTTATTTTAGGCTAAATAATAGAAAGAAAGTTAGTATTAGTACTTTTAATTCCTTTGGGTTCGACAATTCGGTCTTGCCTAAGCTATACTACGGTTCGATAGGTACACTTGCCTCAATCGTTGTCATAGTTAGTTTCCAGGTGCGATCATTCTCTTTATAAATTTTAAAACTCGATTGGCAGACACGATCAGAACCCAGTCAAAATTTCCATATCGATAAAGGATTTCATTGGGAACCATCCAAGGAGCTTTCCACTCGATGTCTTCTTCTTGAAGATTTTGAAGGAGTGTCATCAGCTTTCCTCGGACACGTTTTCTCTCCTTGGTGTAGCTACTATCTCCTTTAACGGAGAGTAATCCTTAGAGAAAACCCGATAAGACACTTTTTCTACCTTCCAAAAATGACTATGGAACCAAGCCAAAAATAACTGCGCGCATCCAATAAACCTGCCCTCACCTGTTTTTCGACATACATTCAAAGATCTGATTGTCTCAGCTAAGATCGCAGGCACAGGCGTGACCCCTTTGTCTAGTCGGTGGAATAGATCAGTAACTGCTTTATCTACATGTCTTAGAGACTTAGGGAAGATTACCAAACCTTAAATACACAAGGCAAAGATGTCAATGTTCTTCTTTACATCGGGATGTGTTAGGATCAGGTCCTTCAAACTTACCCAAGGTATGCATTTACCTTCGCCTTTCTTTTGAATTCTGGCTGAGACCCACTGCTCATTCATCCCCGTAAAATAAACTTTGTCAGCTTGGACCCTTGAACAGTGAAGCAAGGTTGTATATTCCTCCACTGTGGGCACTAAATCTACTTTTCCGAAAGTGAAATAACTATAAGCAGAATTCTAAAATTGAGTCATAGCCCGGAATGGATGCTTATCTACCTTAATGTCGAACAAGTAGGGGAGATCGCCATAACTATGATAGAACAGCTGCTTTGCCTTATCGTCCTACTGGTTCCATATTTCTTTCAACTCGCAGAACTCATTTTACGTGATGCTGATACGAGTAAAATCCCACAGTTCTGATACATACCCTTCGGTTAAGCTATTCTCTTTCTCTAGTTGTGTTCGCTTTGACCATATATGGACGGCTGTATTTTCTTCCACTTTATCAAGGAATTTGTTTTCCATAACCAGCTTTCTAACTTGGAAACTGATCATGAATCGATACCTCTTAAATCATGAGATGACATGCACCAGAAAAATAAAGCATAACAAGTTGGTATTATGAAATAAAATATAAAGCAAATAAAATAACAAACTCTTGTCTAGGTAACCACTAAGGCTCGGTATGGCTCTATTTAGGGTAGGCTCCTAGGTCTCTTTATATGTGGTTTGGTTCTAAAGTTGGAGTACCCAAACTAATAGATTCCTCTATCCTCACCCATTATAGGCTCATACGAAACGAGTTCAGTTCGGGGGAATACATTTCCCTATGGCCATGCGGAAGTGAAAAATTCACGAAGCCATAGGTATGAATGTATCCCGAAAGTAGTCCACTAGCCCATGCGGAGGTGAAAACCTCACGAAGGCATAGCTTCTCGGTCCAACTTAAAAGGGAACCTCAATTAAGGCTAAACATAAAAGGGAACCTCAACTAGTGTGAGGGTTGTAACATAGGTGCATGTGTGTTGTGACCCTGAGTCTCTATCACTTAGAGTAATTTTCCACTGAAGTTGCAACACTAAGTGTGTGGTGTCGTGACATTAAGCCTCAAAATCTCAACTACAAGCCCTCGAGGTCGTGACTCCAAGCCAATGGTTGAAGTGAAGGAACCTAGTGCCACTACTATCGAGGTCGCGACACCAGTAAGGCTATGTCGTGACACCAAGAACCCCCAAGCCAAGCTCATGTCCACTGCCACGAATGTCGTGACACCTGGTGTCTCGACACTGAAGTTTGATGGGTGCAAGAAAATTACAAAAGAAATTTTGTGTCCAAACTCAGTTCAAGTCACATCATTCTCTTTAAGGCTATGTTTGTCAATGTTAGGGTTAGAGAATCTAATATATTTACTGCATCTTTGTGCCACAACAAAAGGGGTCCCTTTATTATCTTTTTGTCAACATCTTTTATTCTTTTACCATTTTTAGATTTCTAGGTTTTCCTTCCTTAGCTTATTAGTTATTTTGCTTTTGTTTTCTTCTCATTTTCCACTACACTTTTAGTTTTCTTTCAAAGAGATACAAGACTCTTCCTTGTTATTTTGGGTTTTTCTTTGTTATCATTCTTGTTGTCATTATCTTCATCAAAGACTCCTTCAAGAGTCACTAACCATATTTCAACCTTGTCTTTTTTGTGGTTACTTGATGAGTCATTTAAGTATGAAATTGGTTGATCTTTGTATTTTGATGATGATTAGGAACTAAGTTTTATAGTGGTTGGTTGATTGAAATGTTGCATGATTAATTTTAGGATCAATGACTAAATCGTAAAAATTAGAATAAATCGAATAGACTTTAAAACCTAGAATTGATGCCTTTAGGTGAACATTTAGATATGTGAGACCAAGAGAAGATCCTATTGTTAATTCATTTGATTGTCCCGATTTAGTTTAGTGAGATTGAGAGATATATCGGACTAAATCATCTTAAGTGAGAAAAATGGTGACCAAAAGGTAAATTTGAACCAATTAGGAGTTTGAGTCATTTAGATCTCTAATCGAAGAATTAATTAGCAACATGGATATCAATCGACCACTTCATCTTATTGAAATTATATTTGTTATACTTTTGACTATAATTTAATTTAGTCCTTCTAGGTATAGTTTAGCATAATTAACCTTGAATAATGAATTGCTGTAATATAGAACTTAGTTATTAGCTAGCTAGACATTTTAATTGCATGCTTGATCATTGTCATTCATCTTTTTGCCCGATCTTTCTTGGGTTTGATACTTAGAATGCTCAAACTGTTTCATTGTAACACTTATAAATATTACAACTGATATGTCACACTTGCAAACAAAACTGCTTTTAAATCCTTATGTTTTGTACTAATTCTCTGCTTGACATTCGTGTGGCGTAACGTGGCCAATATCATATTAAGATAACAAATGAGAAAAAAAATTGAATATCTACAAATAATATCAATCCAACGAATAGGCTGTAACAACCCAAACCCGGCCCAAACACTATGGCCGAATCTAGTTTGTTACAGGGAAAAATATTTTGAAATCCTTTTTAAAACTGATTTAAGTTTTGAAAACCCTTCATTTTAGTGGTCTTGTTAAAACCATACTTAGGTCTAATTTGGAAATCAATTAAGTCAAGTTATTTTTAAAGTTTCACATGTGCCCGATGGCACGGTAAAACATTTTCGTTTGCTTTGAGAAAACATGTGATCTTAATTAATATTAATAACATAGTTTAAAACATATATCCAACATATGAAAAGTAACAGAATAAAATATCAGGAGGCCTTATTACATCCAAGTAAATAAAAATCGGAAGTAAAAATATCATAACTAAAATTTAAAGTCCATTTAAATTAAATCCATTGCATGGCCACCTCGAGTCCACCCGGCTCCACATCCGCGATCTACATGTCACCTGAAAAATGTAAAGGAGAAGGTGAGTCACCAAGACTCAGTATGTAACCCTTCCCCCGGTTTTAAACCAATTTCATACACAAGTTATAACGATTAGCATGCATAATATTATGTACCCCAACCTAGCCAACCAAACGCCACTGTCTACCCCGTTGTGGTACCAAACCACTGGTGGTGCCAAACCACTGGTGACATATAGTCACAATGTGTTACCAAAACACTGGTGTCCGTAGACACAAATCAGTTGATGGGGCCAACCCATCGTGTGATACCAAATCACTGGCAGACGATCCCATATCTCAAGTGGGGCCAACCCACGGTGGTGTTAACCACAGGGACAAGTCGCTATGAGGTGCCAAACCTCTGGAGGTACCAAACCTCTGGTGACCGTAGTCACGATGTGTTACCAAAACATCGGTGCCCGCTTCACACGAATAATCTCGCCCCTCCACTCATCATTCCCACATTAGTCATTAATATATACATTTCATGTCATCACAAACTTAAATCTCATGTGTCAATACATCATGCTTCCCAAAAGCATCAAATAACACATTCATATTAACAGGTACTTACCTGAATCACCACTTATACCGTTATGGTATTAAATCCAATGCTACATAAATCAAAGTTAGCATACATAACACTCAGCACATTTAATAAGTTATATCGTGTGTATGTACACACCTGCCACCCTTGGATGCTCTAAATCCCGAAAAGAGAAGTCGGCCACCTAAGATCCACTTGTCCCTATATTCGGCCAAATACCCGGGTTAGTACCATGGCCTATTCGGCAAAACCAAATAAAAGGGTTCTCTTTTTAAACCCGAATCCTTACCTTCACACTTTTGGATACCAATCGCAACACTCGATTCCTGAATCTGCTTCACCAACTATAATCGATCAGTCACTATTACCCATAACCAAAGCTTTTGGCTCTTGAATACTAAAAGTAAACCTTACCCTTACTTACCGAATTTGACAGAGGATGATGGACTTGAATCGAATACTTTGAGATCCCGGAACCTAGGTGATGTTGATTCCAAATAGGGGTTAGTCTTCCCTTCCATCCAAATGACAACTATAAGAGAGAAAAAGACATAGCCATTCGGCTAGTACCCTTACCTACCCCAAACCGATTGGAAAATTTAGATGAGGAATCACCCTTGCTTTGATATTCGGCCAAAGGTACACCAAATGGGAAAAGAGAGTTTCGGCACCAAGGTGTGGAGTACTTCGGCTAAAGAGAAAAAAATAATGAGGGAAGAAGGTGTTTAGAGTTTCGGCAACAGAAGAGGAGGGTATTCGGCCAATAGAGAAAACAAGAAAAGGGAAAAAGAAGATGGGAAAGAATCAATGGTGCATTCGGTTTTGTTGAAGGTTGAAAAGAAATAGATGGAGGGTGAAGTATAGGAGATTCGGCCAAGATCTAAAAGAAAAAGGGTTTTTAGTTTTGAGAGAATAAAGAGAAGAAAATTAAAAGATGGAACCTTAGCCGAAATAATGAAGAAAGAAACAAAGAAATTCGGCTTCCCCCCCTCCTATGCTTGCCGTCCACTCTCCCTAGGGAGAGTTCAAATTTCGGCAAAACACTCCAAGTTACTCTTGGCCACACATTTGTATTAATTCAAATAATTTGAATTAATTCCAAGGCCTATATTTTCTCTGGCTAATACTTAGAGATTAATCTATTAATCTTTTAATCTACTTAAAAATCTAACTAAATCCTATTATTATCCCATTATTTAAAAGAGTTTAAACTGAGGAGAACTCTCCCCTTGTTGCCGTCCAAATAAAGAGCAAAAAGGGGGAATTTTGTGACTCGAACCCAAGATCCCCCTTGCTTGATGTGGCGTCACTTGCAGCACCTAAGTGGGCTTATTTTTGCCAATTTTCCAAGGCCTCATTAGTGTCAAGTTATCCCTTATTTATTCTTATAACCCCCTTCTGCTAAGGCTTCCTGCCTTTAAAGTTCAAGATGAAATTTTCTGCTAAACCGAGCCAACTCAAGGCCTTTAATTAAGCCTTATTATTCCTTAAACAATATCACAGCAGTTCAAACATAGGAAAAATAATTTAATTCCAAATAGCCCCATTTCTAGGATGTTACAGTTCTACCCCCCTTAAAATAAATTTCGTCCTCGAAATTACCTGGTTAAAAGAGGTGGCGGTATTGCTGCCGCATCACATCCTCGGGTTCCCACGTAGCTTCCTCTGTACCATGGTTCCGCCATAGCACTTTCACTAAGGGCACTGACTTTCTACGTAGAACCTTCACATCTCGATCTAAGATCTGGACTGGTTCTTCTTCAAAAGATAAATCCGAGTTCACCTCAATCTCTGCTACTGGTACAACGTGCGAAGGATCTGACCGATACCGTCTCAACATCGATACATGAAATACGTCATGGATCTGATTCAGTTCTGCCGGTAATTCTAGCTGATAAGCTACCGGTCCTACTCGCTTTACAACTGTATATGGTCCGATGAACCTTGGGCTCAGCTTCCCCTTTCGGCCAAACCTCAACACCTTTTTCCAAGGTGACACCTTCAGAAAAACCTTGTCTCCTACAGCATACTCCATTTCCTTGCGTTTCAAATCAGCATAGGATTTCTGCCTATCCGACGCTTCCTTAAGACGAGCCCGGATCACTTTGACTTTGTCTTCGATCTACGTTACGCGATTCGGACCCGAACTTGTCGTTCCCCCAACTCCGTCCAACATGTAGGAGTACGGCATTTTCGTCCATATAGGGCTTCATATGGAGCCATTTGAATACTCGCTTGATAACTATTGTTATAAGCGAATTCCGCTAGTGGCAGATACTCCTCCCAACTACCACTGAAATCCAAGACACATCCTCTTAACATGTCCTCTAAGATCTGTATCACCCTTTCTGATTGTCCGTCGATCGTGGATGGAAGGTCAGATCGAATCCAACCGTGTACCCAAAGCTTGATGCAATGCTTTCCAGAACCTTGACGTGAATTTGGGATCCCTATCCGAGATAATCGATATTGGCACACCATGCAACCTCACTATCTCCGCCACATACAACTTTGCTAGCTTCTGGAGTGAGTAATCCATTCTCACCGGTATGAAGTGAGCCGATTTAGTCAAGCGGTCAACAATCACCCAAACTGCGTCCTTCTTGCTGGACGTAAGGGGTAGCCCACTGACGAAATCCATCGTGATCCGCTCCCACTTCCATTGAGGGATCTTTACTGGTTGCAGTAGTCCTGATGGCAACTGATGTTCAGCCTTAACCTGCTGACATGTTAGACACTTCCCCACAAATTCAGTTACCTCCCGCTTCAACCTAGGCCACCAGAACTGTTTCCGTAGATCTCCATACATCTTGCTTCCTCCCGGATGCATAGCGTATGGGCTGCTATGTGCATCGTGGAGAATTTTCTGCCTCAACTCCACATCCTTCGGCATACATGCTCGCCTCTTAAAAACATAGCACTCCATCACTAGATGCAATTTGTTCCTTCCAAACCACCCTCCCGAACTTGTACCTCTTAGCGTTCAAGCCTTCATCCACTAACTTGCTTTCCTTAATCTCCTCAATCCGTTTGGCTTAACTTGAAGTTCCGCCAAAAGACTCCCATCATCATATAGACTCAATCGAGCGAACATCGCTCTTAAGTCCGTCACAACCTTCCGGCTCAACGCGTCAGCGACCACGTTGGCCTTACCCGGATGGTACTCGATTGAACAATCGTAGTCCTTTAATAGTTCAATCCACCGACGTTGTCTCAGGTTTAGATCCTTCTGGGTCAGAAGATACCTCAAACTCTTATGATCCGTGTAGACTATCGACTTCTCCCCGTACAGATAATGTCTCCATATCTTTAGAGCGAAGACCACTGCTGCTAACTCCAAATCGTGCGTTGGGTAGTTAACCTCATGCAGTCTTAACTGACGTGACGCATAGGCTACTACCTTTCCTTCCTGCATCAACATACATCCCAAACCAGTATGGGATGCATCACAATAGACTGTAAACAACTTCCCTGCCTCAGGTTGTACCAAAATCGGAGCTTCCGTCAAAATTTTCCTTAGCTTATCAAAGCTTTCCTGCTGCTTCTCCGACCATACGTATGGAACACCCTTCCTTAGTAACTTAGTCAATGGCGCTGCGATTAGAGAAAATCCTTCTACAAATCTTCGATAGTACCCCGCTAGACCCAGAAAACTTCGGATTTCCGCCACTGACCTAGGCGGTTTCCAATCCAACACCGCTTCAACCTTGCGAGGTCCACTCTAATTCCTTCTGCCGATATTACATGTCCTAAGAAAACCACCTCCCTAAGCCAAAATTCGCACTTACTGAATTTGGCATATAATTGCTTCTCCCTCAACACTTGTAGATCTATACGCAAATGCATATCATGCTCCTCCTCCGTCTTAGAATAAACTAATATGTCGTCTATGAACACCACAACAAATTGGTCTAAGTACTGCTGAAACACCCTATTCATCAAGTCTATGAATGTTGCCGGCGCATTGGTCAATCCAAATGGCATTACCAGAAACTCGTAATGTCCATACCGAGTTCTGAATGCCGTCTTGTGAACATCAGCTTCTTTCACCTTAAGTTGATGGTAACCCGACCTAAGGTCTATCTTCGAGAACACCGAGGCGCCTTTCAATTGATCGAACAAGTCGTCAATCCGAGGCAACGGATACTTGTTCTTGATCGTTAGCTTGTTCAGTTGGCGGTAGTCGATACACATCCACATTGAACCGTCCTTCTTCTTGACAAACAACACAGTGCTCCCCACGGAGATATGCTTGGTCGAATAAACCTCTATCCAAGAGCTCACGAATTTGAGCCTTCACTCACCAATTCCTTTGGTGCCATTCGGTATGGTGCTATAGACACAGGTGCCGTTCCGGGTAGCAAATCTATACCGAATTCAACTTCCCGATCTGGAGGCAGACCCGGAAGTTCTTTTGGAAACACATCCGCGAATCCCCCAACCATTCGGACCTTTCCAACTAGTGACTCCTTAGCTTCCAAGGCACGATTCGAACCAAATCGCCTCACAACCCTTCTTGACCATCTTTTCAACCTTCAAGGCGGACACCACATTGGATAGGTAATTCCTTCTATCACCTATCATAACCACTTCACCACCTTCAAATGCCTTAAGAACTATGTGCTTAGTCGCGCAATCCAAATTCGCTGATACTTAACCAACACCCATTCCAAGGATCAAATCGAACTCCCAAACGGTAGTTCCATCGGATCGACCACAAATACTACCCTCGGAGTTCTAGTGCGTCTCTCTATAAAGTTTGTCTACCACTACTGAGTGACCTAAAGGGCTAACTACGATACATCTCCTGTAAGCGGTTTGAGTCTAGGTCCATAGTCTCTACCACACTACTAGCAATGTACGAGTGCGTCGAACCCACATCAATTAATGCAACATAAGGAAGACCAATAATTAGAAACGCGTGCGCTTATGACATCCGGTGCGTCACCCTCCTCGCGATGCCTTGCTGCGTAAACTAAGCCAGGCTGCCTAGCCTCTGTGTTGCCTAAACCTCTGCCCTGAGTTCCACGACCTCGATTAGGACCGTTGTTTCTCTCGCCATTACCACGACCCTCCGTGGTGGTCCAACATTTCTCGCTCGAGCACGGTTCGTCCTCGGTGATTCTTAGTCGACTTTTGAGGATGGGTCCCTTACACGATGCTCCAAAGACCCACACTCAAAGCAACCCCTATCACTGGTCCAACAACCTCCCCAATGGGTTTTTCCACAGCGGTTACACTGAATCGGTCTCTGATTAGTAGTCATGGGCCTTGCTACCTGATTTGGCCCACTTGGCCTAGCCTTTTTCTGGACACCACCACTTGACCCAGCTGACCCAAATCCTCTCTTCTGATTATTCCTACTATAACTTTGCCTCACAGCCTCCTTGATCCCTTCGGCTACCTTAGCCTTTTCCACTAGGGATGAAAACTCACGAACCTGCTGCGGGGCAGTCAGTAACCTCAAATCATCTTGGAGTCCATCCTCAAAGCGGACACAGCGCTCATGTTCAGTAGCCACGATACCTATAGCATACCTACTCAGCCTTAAAAACTCCGCCCCATATTCCGCTACTGACTTACCTCCTTGCACTAGGCTTAGAAAAGTTTTCCTTTGAGCATTAGTGTAGCTAGTGCCCACATACTTATTCTGAAAAGCAGTTTTAAAGTAATCCCACGTGAGATCATCTGCCGTGGCTCCATCTCGAACCGTCAGCCACCACTGGTACGCTTCATCCTTTAGAAGCGACACAGCCTCTTTCAGCTTTTCCTCCTCAGTCAGGTCAAGATCATCCATGATCCTTTCAGTCGACTCTAGCCAGTATTCCACTGCACTGGGTGCCACGCCCGACACACTCCGAGATACCTCACTCAGTTAGATCGTAGTCGCGCTCGGAACAGATTTTCGAGCTCCCAAATTTCCACCACACCGACCACCATCTCCGAAACTCGCAATACCGCTTGCGTCTGACCTCACCACCGGTGCGATCCTCGCTCCTCCGATTTCTAAAGTAGGAGGTGGTGGTGGCGGTGGTACCTCGTTTTCAGAACCCTGACCCGACCTGACAGGTTCTGATACGGTCATCCTACCCCTACCGCATCCACGGCATCCACATCCTCTAGAACTCATTCTATCTACCGTGCTTTAATCTGATTAAGAAAATTTTTTATGCGTTAGCATTTGTTCCACTTTCTTATTCGCGAAGAAATTTTATGGATAGAGTTTTAATCAGAGATTCTTTCGAGCAAACAAGGTTTCAGTTTTCTATCCTAGTTCACACAAAGGAGTTCCTGCATCCATTCCCTAATACTTTCCATACCTATTCGCTCTTCGGACATTTCTGCCCATTTCTACCCCAGGGGTATATCCGTCTTTTCCCTACAGGGGTATTTTCGTAATAAAAGAAATTTTTAAAACTTTAGTAAAACCGGTCACTTTGAAATTCCCAAAACTGGAGGGTGTTTTTGAGAATTTGCGAAATTCAGAGGTATGACCTCGTTTTGGAAACCAGGGGTATTTTAGTAATTTTGTCATTCAGGGGCAATTTTGTAATTTTGATAAGTCAGGGATATTTTAGGTTGTAAAACTCGGAGGGTTCCTTTTTTTTTAAAGCTTCCTTTTTCAAGTGGTGCCGTTTGTAAAGATTTTCAAAGATCAGGGTCATTTCGGTAATTTCCACAAATTGAGGGCGTTTTCGTAATTTCTCAAAACCAAAATATTTTGTTGATGATTTTCAAAGCTAAGTTTTTGAATATTTTTAAAATAGTTGAAATTTTTGAGCAAAACCATTGAACTGATATTTTATGAGCCGAGGGCATTGTAGTAATTTTACCCCTAAGGGTATTTTTGTAATTTTCCACAAATTGAGTTTTTCGAAGAAAACGTTGTAAAAAATGATGTTCTCCAATTTGAAAGAGTTATTGCAAAAGTTTTGAAAACATTAGGGTTTTGTTGTTTCATTCCCTTTTTCGAAAAACATGGCTAGTTCCCTTTCGGGTTTTAATCATTATGTTTAGCCTATGACCGAGCCATCCTGGTCAGGGTGAACCAAAGCTACGCACCAGGCAGGATTCGAGTGAAGAGGAGGTGAGTCACGTGGATCGCTTAAATACCAAGCTCTCACCGAACCTTTCTAGACATGCGCACGCAGGTTGCCACACCACCGAGCCTCTCGAGTTAGGGTGAACCAGAAGCTACGCACTGGTAGGATACTGCGAAGAGGAGGTGAGTCACGAGGACTAGCTTAAATACCAGTGCTCTTCCTGGTTCCACTCCTAGACATGCGTCATGTGGGGGTACCACACCCTAGCTCGAAGTGACTAAGTCATAGGTTGGTTTAGTTCTTTAATGTCTTATGTTTGGTTTGTGTGTTTGAGTAGTCTAATCCTAGGGTTCAAGTTCCTACAAGTCTATCTACGTTCCAGGCTTTCTACCCTTCTACAGAATATAATTCACAAAGAGGTTTGGATGTACTTACCTGGGCGGATCGGTGCCGGAGACTCGGGCCATGCTGTCCAAAAATCAAAAATTATTCCATAAGGCCTACCAAAACATTTTTGGGCCTTGGGGCCCCATAGCCGAGCTTTGAACTGGGCTCTGATACCAATTTTGTAACAACCCAAACCCGGCCCAAACACTATGGTCGAATCCAGTTTGTTACAGGGAAAAATATTTTGAAATCCTTTTTAAAACCGATTTAAGTTTTGAAAACCCTTCATTTTAGTGGTCTTGTTAAAACCATACTTAGGTCTAATTTGGAAATCAATTAAGTCAAGTTATTTTTAAAGTTTCACATGTGCCCGATGGCACGGTAAAACATTTTCGTTTACTTTGAGAAAACATGTGATCTTAATTAATATTAATAATATAGTTTAAAACATATATCCAACATATGAAAAGTAACAGAATAAAATATCAGGAGGCCTTATTACATCCAAGTAAATAAAAATCGGAAATAAAAATATCATAACTAAAATTTAAAGTCCATTTAAATTAAATCCATTGCATGGCCACCTCGAGTCCACCCGGCTCCACATCCGCGATCTACATGTCACCTGAAAAATGTAAAGGAGAAGGTGAGTCACCAAGACTCAGTATGTAACCCTTCCCCCGGTTTTAAACCAATTTCATACACAAGTTATAACGATTAGCATGCATAATATTATGTACCCCAACCTAGCCAACCAAACGCCACTGTCTACCCTGTTGTGGTACTAAACCACTGGTGGTGCCAAACCACTGGTGACATATAGTCACAATGTGTTACCAAAACACTGGTGTTCGTAGACACAAATCAGTTGATGGGGCCAACCCATCGTGTGATACCAAATCACTGGCAGACGATCCCATATCTCAAGTGGGGCCAACCCACGGTGGTGTTAACCACAGGGACAAGTCGCTATGAGGTGCCAAACCTCTGGAGGTACCAAACCTCTGGTGACCGTAGTCACAGTGTGTTACCAAAACACTGGTGCCCGTCGGCACGAATAATACTGCCCCCTCCACTCATCATTCCCACATCAGTCATTAATATATACATTTCATGTCATCACAAACTTAAATCTCATGTGTCAATACATCATGCTTCCCAAAAGCATCAAATAACACATTCATATTAACAGGTACTTACCTGAATCACCACTTATACCGTTATGGTATTAAATCCAATGCTACATAAATCAAAGTTAGCATACATAACACTCAACACATTTAATAAGTTATATCGTGTGTATGTACACACCTGTCACCCTTGGATGCTCTAAATCCCGAAAAGAGAAGTCGGCCACCTAAGATCCACTTGTCCCTATATTCGGCCAAATACCCGGGTTAGTACCATGGCCTATTCGACCAAACCAAATAAAAGGGTTCTCTTTTTGAACCCGAATCCTTACCTTCACACTTTTGGATACCAATCGCAACACTCGATTCCTGAATCTGCTTCACCAACTATAATCGATCAGTCACTATTACCCATAACCAAAGCTTTCGGCTCTTGAATACTAAAAGTAAACCTTACCCTTACTTACCGAATTTGACAGAGGATGATGGACTTGAATCGAATACTTTGAGATCCCGGAACCTAGGTGATGTTGATTCCAAAGAGGGGTTAGTCTTCCCTTCCATCCAAACGACAACTATAAGAGAGAAAAAGACATAGCCATTCGGCTAGTACCCTTACCTACCCCAAACCGATTGGAAAATTTAGATGAGGAATCACCCTTGCTTTGATATTCGGCCAAAGGTACACCAAATGGGAAAAGAGAGTTTCGGCACCAAGGTGTGGAGTACTTCGGCTAAAGAGAAAAAATAATGAGGGAAGAAGGTGTTTAGAGTTTCGGCAACAGAAGAGGAGGGTATTCGGCCAATAGAGAAAACAAGAAAAGGGAAAAAGAAGATGGGAAAGAATCAATGGTGCATTCGGTTTTGTTGAAGGTTGAAAAGAAATAGATGGAGGGTGAAGTATAGGAGATTCGGCCAAGATCTAAAAGAAAAAGGGTTTTTAGTTTTGAGAGAATAAAGAGAAGAAAATTAAAAGATGGAGCCTTAGCCGAAATAATGAAGAAAGTAACAAAGAAATTCGGCTTCCCCCCTCCTATGCTTGCCGTCCACTCTCCCTAGGGAGAGTTCAAATTTCGGCAAAACACTCCAAGTTACTCTTGGCCATACATTTGTATTAATTCAAATAATTTGAATTAATTCCAAGGCCTATATTTTCTCTGGCTAATACTTAGAGATTAATCTATTAATCTATTAATCTACTTAAAAATCTAACTAAATCCTATTATTATCCCATTATTTAAAAGAGTTTAAACTGAGGAGAACTCTCCCCTTGTTGCCGTCCAAATAAAGAGCAAAAAGGGGGAATTTTGTGACTCGAACCCAGGATCCCCCTTGCTTGATGTGGCATCACTTGCAGCACCTAAGTGGGCTTACTTTTGCCACTTTTCCAAGGCCTCATTAGTGTCAAGTTATCCCTTATTTATTCTTATAACCCCCTTCTGCTAAGGCTCCCTGCCTTTAAAGTTCAAGATGAAATTTTCTGCTAAACCGAGCCAACTCAAGGCCTTTAATTAAGCCTTATTATTCCTTAAACAATATCACAGCAGTTCAAACATAGGAAAAATAATTTAATTCCAAACAGCCCCATTTCTAGGATGTTACATAGGCCTTCTCCAAACTCGTCATGTGTATGTCTAGTTTGAAAATCCTGAATTCAACTAGGTTTTAAATCTTGGATTCAAATGTTATAGCGCGTTTACTATTACCAAAATGAAATGAATCGATACCACAACATGCTAAACAAAGATTTTCACACGCAACTTGTGCTTCCGTAATTAAAATAAATTATATTATTTGAGGGTATTTTAGTTTTTTATTTAAAAAGTAAATAAAATATATATATAGTGAAATTTGAACCCAAACCAATTGCATTAAGGAAACCTTTAATTTACTACTCAATTAAAACTTTATTTTTGATATTTTTATACATTTCATTATTTATTTGTGTTATTTTTAAACACAAATCTGTATTCTAAGTACATTATCTCCATATGCATACATGTGTAATAGAATTTCTAGTAATAAGAATGTATAAAAAAGAAATAGAAAATAAAGCTCTCTAATTAAATATTTTTATTTGAAATATAAATTCATTAATTATTAAATGAATAGAACCATACAATTCAGAGAGAGAAAAAAACACTCTTCGTAGATGGTGAAGAACAAGCTCCATCAACACAAAAGAGGCTTTAGCCTCAACATCAATAGAACATTATGACACGTTGACAATTGGCTTTGTCACAACTCAAGCACGACATATCTAGAGTGATTGCAAGCACTTAATATGATAAAAAATCAACCCTAGATGGTCTAAAACTGTAATAGCCCGATTTTGACCCTAATCGGAACGGTGGTTTCGGGACCACGAATCCGAGTAAAAAATAAAATATATATATGTGTATATTTTTGGATTTTTGTTCTGTGTGAATTTATGTGTGTTAAAGTTTCGTGTTTAAATTTTGAGGTTTGAGCTCTTAAGTATTAAAAAGGATTAAATTGCATCAAGTAATTACTAAGCATGCTATCTTGAAAATGTTAATTTGCCATGTCTTTTTAATGTTGGGGTTTTAAATGGCAATTATGCCAATTACAAATTAAGTGGACGGCAATAGCTCATTTCATGATGTTTTATTTATATTATAAAATTATTTTAGTAATATAATAAAACTATGTGTGAGTAATAAAACAAATAAGAAAATAAAACATGCAAATTGTAACACCCCTTACCCGTACCGGAACAGGGTACGAGGCATTACCGAGGAGTACGGAACACTTATAGATGATTTAAACCATTTATCGCTCAAATATCAAAATTGATTATAAAAGTTCCTTTAACGGACCCTTGGAGTCCAAATCATGCATTGGGATTGAGTCGGAACTAAATCAGAATCGCATGAAATTTTTCGCAAAATCCCTAAGTTTATCTCATTTACAAGGGTCTCACGCCCTTGTGGCCCACATGACCGTGCTTCTGGGGCGTCTAACTCTCTGACTTGCATCTATGAAGGAACTTGGGTCACACAGCCTTAGTACACGCTCGTGTTGCTAGGTCGTGTGGTAAGGTTAATTTTCACAAATTAGGCTATTTTCCAAGCCATATTGCTCACACTTTTGACCCTTATTCTTCACCCACATTTAATACATACAAAAACCAATTTAAGATATTCAACTGAGCCTTATACTTAATACCATTTATTAGTCGTACACTTCATATAAATAACAAGAAAAGTATATGAGCTTAATCCTCACTAAATTTCTCTTGTATTTTATATTTTTTTCACACTATGTATTCATATAACAAATAACAATCATACCTCTGTATTTCATATACATTTTTATAACAATTTGTCTTGGTTTCAAACTACTTCATATTTAAGTTTTACTTATCAAATCATTTGAAACATCATCTTTACACATATAGTGCACTTGATATGCACAATTCTATAATTATGAATGAGCACATTTATCAAACATATTCCATGTTTTTGTAAATTATAGTCTCATATTTCCATGTATCAATTACCATTATTTCCTCGTATTTTGACAAATACATGTAACAATTCATAAACCTGCAATTCACTAACTTTTCCTACCAATCACAATTTAAATTGACAAATCACTTATTGAGTCCAATTTCAATGTTCACTAAAATCTATTAGGATGTACGTAATCACCAATAAATTCCATGTACAGGTATCATCACATCATATTTTCACATACATTTACTTTCCATATTATGAACTCAA
Source organism: Gossypium bickii (assembly GCA_025503065.1). Classification (NCBI taxonomy): domain Eukaryota; kingdom Viridiplantae; phylum Streptophyta; class Magnoliopsida; order Malvales; family Malvaceae; genus Gossypium; species Gossypium bickii. The sequence goes on from CP106713.1 coordinate 131,964,040, forward strand.
ATAACATATACAAGACATACCAATGTATTCCAAGTACGTTTTCATAATATTTCATTTCGAATTTAGATTATGTCATATTAGAACTCTTCTCATTAACTCATTTGGAACACTAATTCATACGGATAATACACTCAAGGGTATACAAATATATAATCACAAATGAACTCATTCATCAACCAAGTTCTATGTTCATGTCTCATCAACTCATATTTCCTTATATCACATAATTCTATGTAACACTTACTAACTTCATCAAATTAGTGAACGTCTTACGGAATTGTTCTGTACCGGTATGCATTGAATTTTACTGATAATCACTAGTGCCATAACATAGCTATGGTCTTGTCACTAGAATGCCATAGCTCAGCCATAGTCTTACATCTTCACTATCATTATGCCATGGTGAAACCATGGACTTATCCGTCAATTCATCACTTTTCACTAGAATGCCATAGCCCAGCTATGGTCTTACATCTTAAACACGTATCACATCAATGCCATATCCCAGATATGGTCTTACACGGAAATCACTCGTCACTTGTAGCCGAAGCTACCACTATTCACTGATCAGGTACTAGAGCTACCACTTTTCACTGATCAGGTAGCCAGAGCTACCACTTTTCACTGATCAGGTAGCCGGAGCTACCACTTTTCACTGGTCAGGTAATCGGAGCTACCACTTATCACTTTTACTTGTCCTTCATCAGATAAGTGTAGCCAAAGCTATCACTTATCACTTTCACTTGTCCTTGATCAGATAAGTGTAGCCGAAGCTATCACTTATCACTTTCATTTATCCTTGATCAGATAAGTATAGCCGAAACTATCACTTATCACTTGTTGCCATGGTTCAACCATGGTCTTTTCCGTCAATTCGTCTTGTCACTGAACTGAAGTGCTCAATTTGATCATTTATTCAATTTTCATGCTTTTACATTATTCACGATTTTATCATCAATACATATGAAATAACACATCATGAAGTTTATAAAATTAACAAATTATCACTAAAATTTAGCCATATAAAACTCACAAGTTAAATTTTTGTATTATAACGATATGATAATCATAATTTCATAATAAATATTCCAAATAAAACATTATATCATTTCTAATTCAACATTTACCAATTGTAATCGAGCATGTAATCAATTTATACACAAGTCGTTCATATATTATTTTTCCTCCTCCTCCTCTCCATCCACATCCTTAGTATAAACAATACACTTGTAAGTAACATTATCTATAATTTTCACTATTTACTTATGTGAATATTCAAGCTGTCCATCCGTGTTATAGTCACTAAATTATTTTTATCTTGAGCTACAGAACTCTAAATTAAGATCCGTTAATTTTATTTGAAACTAGACTCACATATCTTATTACTATAATTTTTCCAGAATTTTTGGTTTGGCCAATTAGTACAGTTTATTAGTTAAGTTCTCCCCTATTACACAGTCCGATGGCTCTGACCTCTCTTCACTAAAAATTAATTATCTCATAGTACCATTTTCATATAGTGTTTCCGATTATTTCTGATGAAAATAGACTCACTAAGGAATACAAAAATATAAATTATAACTCATAATTATTTTTATATAATTTTTAGTGAATTTCTAAAGTAAGAACAAGGGATCACGAAGTTATTCTAAACCAGTCTTACAAAAATTTAAATATCTCAAAATGTAGACTTCCTTTGCTTGCTCTGTTTCTTTTATATGAAAATAGACTCAACAAGCTTTAATTATATATCTCACTCAACTTATAATTCAATTTATACCATGTTTGGTGATTTTTCAAAGTTAGATAACTGCTGCTGTCTAAAACTGCTTTAGTATAACATGTTGATTTCTATTTTGTCCCAAATTCCACATTTCATACAATTCAATCCTTGCTCAATTAACCCCTCAATTGAGTTAATTTTCTCATTTAATACTTTATTCTATCATTTTAAACTACTTCATAACCTTTGAAAATCAGAAATTTAACACTAGGCCTTAATTTTAACTCTTTCACAATTAGGTCCTAAAATCAATTTCCATCAATTTTACTTGATAAAATCATCATATAACAAAATTAAAGCTTCAATTCAATATTTATTCATCATATTATTCCGGCACTAATCCACATCAACTTTAAAAATTAGCCATAGAATCAAAAACTAATGAATTAATAAGTTGGACCCAATTGTAAAAGTCAAAAAACATAGAAATTTCAAGGAGAAAGCAAGAATTAAACTTACATGAAGCTTGAGTATGAAAACCAGCTTGAACACTCTCCCATGGCTGTTTTTCAGCTGAAGAAAATGAAGAAAAATGAAGAGAATTCTAGATATTCCAATTTAGTCCCATTTTTATTTAACTAATTTTGGCAATTTTCCAATTTTGCCCTTATTTCACCCGTTTCCTGATTTTTCTCAACTATTGCCACCCAAAATATCTCCTTTGGGCTTATTTGCACTTTAGGTCCTTCCTCATTTGACAATTAAGCTATTTAATCCTTCTAGCAACTTTTATACCTTTTTCAATTTAGTCCTTTTTATTTAATTAACCACCCAAACATCAAAATTTTCTAACGAAATTTTTATACTACCTTATTGACATTCCGTAAATATTCATAAAAATATTTATGACTTGGTTTATAAAACCAAGATCTCGATACCTCTTTTTCTCGATTTCTTGACCAAATAAATCTTTATAAAACACAATTTACTATTTCAAAAATCTTTTAAAAGCTACATTTCGCTCGTAAGTATTAAATAATACAATCAACGAGTTCATTTGTCAAATTTGATGGTCTCGAACCACTAATTCTAATATCACTTAAATTTGGGTTATTACACAAATAGTGCATGTTCTTGGCCGAATGAAAATAGCAAAATAAAAGAAAAAGAGTTGGGCATTTTGGCATATTTGAAGCTCAATTAAAGGTATGTTTGAGTTTAGTTTTGAATAAATTTTACATATTTGAGATGGTTGTTGAACTTTTTATCTTGCCCATGTTTTAATTTTTGAATTTTATAAAGAATTTGTATTCGACCATTGATGAAGTTTATGAAAATTTGGTGTTGATGTTAGAAAATAGAAAATATGTGATAGATTTTTAAGTTTTGTATTATCAATTTTCATGAAATTAGTTTATTAGGGCTTAATTGAGGAAATTGATAAATGGAGGGACTAGATTTTAAAAATAAATAAAATGTAAGGGCTTGTATAAGTCTAATAAATATTCGGCCCTTGTATATTGAAAGGAGATTGAGTGCATTTTTTGTTTTTATGCATTTTGGACTATTTAGTAAAAATGTTTTATATTAAGGGCAATTTGGAAATTTACGCAAATATGTGGTTGGGATTAAATTGAGTGAAACTGTAACAGCTCGATTTTGAGCCTCGTCGGAATAGTGGTTTCGGGACCACAAATCCGATTAAAAAAATTAATTAATTAATATTCTTATATTTTTATGATCTACAATTTTATGAAATGATTTCGTAAAAATTTCGTTTGAAAATTTTGGTGTTTGAGCACTCAATTTAGTCAAAAGGACTAAATTGTAAAAAGTGTAAAACTTGAGTTCTAGAAGCTAGAGGTATCTAATTGCTATGAAATTTTAAATTGGAGGTCCTTAAAAGGTAACTAGACCATTGGTTAACTTGCTGGAAAAGAAAATGGACATCAAATAGGTGAAATAGAATATTTTTAAGTTAAGGGCATTTTGGTCATTTGGTGATTAAAATGAGTTAAAAACAAAATTAAAAGCCAATTTTTGCTCATCTTCTTCAAGTAGGCCGAATTTTTCAAGGAAACACCATAGCTAGGGTTTATTCAACTTCTCAAGCTCATAGTAAGTGCATCCAAGCCCCGTTTTTAATGTTCTTTATGTTTTTGGAGTCCCGGTAACTTGATTTAGCTTATTCTATTAATAATTCATGCTAGGGTTCATATTTGGAAAAATACCCATAAGTGAAATGTGTTTATTTTGATGTTTTATGATAGAATATGAAGTCTGAAATTATGTTAAACAACTTTTGCTTAGTGATTTTAAGTGAAAACGAGTAAAACGGCTTAATCGGTAAAAATACCTAATGTTCATAAGTACAAGTTAGAGTGAGAATTTGATGTTGCCATAGAAGGGAAAAATGATCAGCATGCCATAAAACATAAGAATAAGGGATAAAGTTTAATTTCCGAGCTTTGGGGAAAATGTGTAAATATGTAAAAGTTTAGGGGCAAAATTGTAATTTTGCTAAAGTTAAGAATTAAGGACTGTTTTGTTGAATGTGAGTATTAAATAAGCTAAATTTGCTATTATAGATCAAGAAGAACGAAATCCAGAGTTAGATCGAGGAAAAAAAATGATAGAGGATTAAAACGATATAGTTGATCGTATTTTGTTTCGAGGTAAGTTTGCAGTAAATAAATGCAATATTCTATTACTTTACATTTAATGTTGTTAAATTTCAGCATTTACATATTTATTCTGTAAATTTATTATTTAAAGACTCAATTATGAATTGACGGAGAAGCAATCTCGAAAAGTTAGGTTGAACCTTAGGAATGTGTAAGATACAAATGTCATGACATTAGGGTTTAAGGAAATCATGTAAGACCATGTCAAGACATGCATTGATATGTTACTATAAGGCAAAGGTCCCATGTAAGACCATGCCAAGGCATGGCATTGGTGAGTTCATAAGGCAAGGATACCACGTAAGACCATGTCAAGACATGGCAATGGTTAAGTTTCATAAGGAAAGGTACCCGCGTATCCTTAGTATTCCAAGTGGTTCAACGGGAAAATTCAAAGAATATACCAAAGTAAAGGTAAGGCAAGTCCAAGCTAAAAAGGTAAGGTAAGATAAATTTATGTTAAAAGGTAAGGCAAGTATACAAGTTTTAAGTATATTGAGTTAAAAGCTTAAGTGATCTTGATAAGAAAAACATAAGATAATTCATTAAGAATGTTGTTATCTATTTACATGTAAACTTACTAAACTTTATGCTTATACCCATTCTTTATTTTTTTTATAGTATTACAAGCCAACTCGGGAACCGAAAGGACGTCGGAGATCGTTACACACTATCAAAGGATTATATCGGTATTTTGTGACTCGAACGTTTTAAGTTATGGCATGTATAGGGACTTAACTATCTTGTGTGTATAACCTTATGATATGGCTTAGGATTGGCTTGTAAATGTATGGTAATGATTAGCTATTAAAATGGCTAATGAAGAGTATGTTTTGGATATTATGTAATGCCTAGTTGGTAATTATTAGAAAGAAATTATGTAAGTATATGCAGGGGAATAGTTTGTACAGCAGCAGTGACGTGATTTTGAAAAATCACCAAAAATAGTAGAAATGGAATTAGGTTGTGCATGAGATATAGAATTAAAGCTTATTGAGTCTATTTTTATATGAAAGAAACGGTGTAGGAAAAAGAGTTGTATATTATGAGATAATTGATTTTTAGTGAAGAGAGGTCAGAACTGTCAAACTGTGTAACAGGGGAGACTTTAACTAATAAACTGTACTAATTGGCCACACCAAAAATTCTGAAAAAATTATGGTAAGAAGATATATGAGTCTAGTTTCATAGAAAATTTACGGATCTTAATTTCGAGTTTCGTAACTCGAGTTATAGTCAATTTAGTGAACATGACGCAGACGGACAGTTTAAATTTTTATGCTCAGAACTAGTAAGTTAAGTCTAGTAATGCCTTGTGCTCGACTCCGGCAACGGTCTCGGTAAGGGGTGTTACAGAAACCTCCTTTGGTTTAGCTTAATTTGAAATTAATTAGATCAAGAACAAAAAGGATCGGGATTGGATCGGGGAAAAGCGAAGTTAGTCGAATAGTCGAGAAACACAGTTCGTCGATATTCGAGATAAGTTTTTAAGCAATAAAGTTGAATTGGATTTATTTATAATGATGTACAAGAATTTAATGGAAGTATATATATATATTATTGATATAGCCGAATGTGATATCTATATGTGTTTAATATAGCCGAATGTGTTGTATACATATATGTCATTGATATACCCTAATGTGATATTGATTAGGGAGATGAATAAGTTAATACGTATATATGTGGTTAATGTTTAAGCTTTATGTGCATATATATAAATGAGTAGCAAGTTTGAGAGATGCACTAAATGTGCAAATTTGATACCGAGCACTATGTGTGCGAAATCGGTCATTGAGCACTAAGCCAGATTATATTAAGAGAAAGTAAAAGCAGATATTATAATATGAAAACCTAACAATAGTGGGAAGTATTAAGAGAAAGTCAAAGTAGAGATTATAATATGAAAACCTTAAACGAGGTTTCACAAGTCAAAATAATTTTTTAGGGGAATCGAATGAAAATTTAAATTTTTATAATCTATATCTTTATAATTTTTAAAGAGTTATATCAAATTTTTTTAATTTTAAAAAAAGTCAAAATACAATTTTATTTTTATTAATTTAAAATTTAAAATAATAATCTTATATTTTAGGGAACCGGAACCCATGGAATCCCTTCTAGATTCCCCACCTCAGGGTTTCAACTTGGCGGCAGCGGCCGAGTCTTCATGGTCCCCAGGGTTTCATCAGTGTCATTTGCCCAATTGGATATTGTTCACGTGCACATCTGCTTCCTCTCATTTTCTCTCACCATAAAGTTTGAAAAAATTGGGTCAGCTTCTTAGCTGTCTCCGCTTTTCCATTTTACTTGAGTTTACATTTATAATTTTTCTTGGATATTGTAATAAAGTAGCAGACCAGCTGTGTAAGTTGGCTAAGGAAAATTCTTCTAACACGAGTTTTAATGTGGATTATCTGATGTCATGGTATATAAACTCTGACGTTTTTATCAAAGAAAAAAAAACCCCACCATGTCCTTCAAATTCCCCCCATGTCCACATCGATCCCTTTGCATGCTCCCCTACCACCATTTCTGATAATAATATTGTCTATATAATCTATGCAACCATCGCTCGCTCAAATATCATTTTTTTTCTAGCATTTTTGAGCTTTAAAATTTCCCATGTGAACGAGCCCATACTTGCGTCAAAGAGAAGAAAGATGTCTTCCGGCCACATTCCATCGTATAAGGTCTCTTAGCTCTTCACTTCCCCTTTTTCATTCTCCACTTTTTAACGTTATAAACAAACAATCTTAATGGTTGTTTGTATCGTTGGCTTATCGCAGGATTAACAACAACAACAGCAGAAAAAGATGATCGAATTAGGAAACGTGGGATTAGCATGCAACGCATACGGTGGAAGAATGGACGAAATCGACGATAAAGAAACACCGTTCCCACATCGGAAAGGGAATTTGTATAAGATACAGTACTCAGTGAACTGGAACGAGCCGGGGAATGAAACGGAGATGAATCGGACGAGTCAAGCGAAAGCACTTCACGAGTTCAGGACTCAGTTCGTGTCGAAGAACCCAAGGAGAGCTTACTTGAATTATAGGGACATTGACATTGGTGTGGCTGAAAATTGGAGCTATGAAGAAGGTAAAGTACATGGGGAGAGTTATTTCGCCGGAAATTATGAGAGGTTGGTCGACGTGAAAACCGCCGTCGATCCTAACAACTTTTTCAGAAATGAACACAGCATTCCACCTCGTACTAAGTGAGACCATATAATAGAAGAAAGATATATAAATGTAGTTAATTAATATACTTCGAGTTCCTTTCTTGTTTTTTTTTTTTTTTTCATTAAATTCTGTTATCAGTCCTTCTACTTTGAAAAAAATTATAGATTTAATTTCTGTATTTTAATTTAATCAATTTTAGTTTTTTAATTTTGAAATTTTAGTCTTGAACTAAATAATAATAATTAAATCTTTTTGTTTAAATTTTAGTCTTTTTGTAGAATTAGTCCCTATTTTCCAATTTTATCATTTGAAGTCTCTATACTTATAGATTTTTTGAAATTTCATTTTTAATAGAAATGACAATCGTTAATCTATTAACTAGTCTTTTTGTAAGTAATATATAGAAATAATAAGATGACGTGGTATTACACATATGGCAATATGTTTACCATATTAAAATTTGAAAGTAACAAAACATAATTTAATGAATTTAACAAGTATCGTTCGGTGAGGACTGAAAATTAAAATTTTTAAAAAATACAAAGACTAAAAATAAAAAAATAAATTATAAGGATTAAATTAAAAATAAAAAAATAAATTATAAGGATTAAATTCATAACTTTATACTAATAATAAATGTATTTATCCTTTCTATTTTGCATCTCAAAATGATTAGTTTGTTTTTATGTAATTTTAGTAAATAAGGTAATGCTACCTTAAGTAAGTGAATTTGAAAATAAGAAATTTTATTTTTGCTGCAAACTAGCTAACTGTGGTTATTTTTAAAATTAATATAATAGCAATATTAGTCCTTAATATTTATAAATTATATTAATTTAGTCTTAATTCTAAAATAATTTAACCGTCAATATTTATGAATAGTATAATTTGGTCTTCTTCTTTTTCTTTGACATTGAGGGTTAAATTTAAAACAATGAGAAATATGAAAATTATTATATAAGATTTTTTGGTATTTCTATTTTTGTAGATTTTTAATTAAATTTGGTTTTTCATGTGAAAAGATTATAAAGAAAAGCAAAATTGCAAAAAAACCAAATTATACAATGTGTTCACGTTGAGGATTAAATTTTTTTTAATCAAAACTAATATAAATGTTAAATTTTAAAATTACTATTATACTAATTTTAAAAACTGCGACTATCAACTAATTTATGAAAAAAACCAAAAATTAATAAAATAACTAAATGATGATTTATAATTTTTTTATAAAAAAATATTAATAATAATTAAATCATTAAACCTACACCACCAAAATATGCGGTCGTGCATGGTTTAAAAATTAAGTACTTGTCTTACTACTACTATAGCTTACCTACAGGTGTCAAGCTTGACTATAGAATTGTGGATAATTGCATTGCATTTGGACTTCTTGTTTTCAGCTATTAAATCCATTAATTTTCCACGTTCCCCGTGTCTTAATTTTGATACAAGAAAAGTCTTCCTTTCATCTATTTTGCAGAGTAGTTTTAAATATTCGTAACTAACATTTATATCCTTAATAAATTTATAAAATATAAAAAATTAATTACTAGATTTACTTCAATAAATTAATACCATGAATACATTTCTCTATGGCCATGCGGAAGTGAAAACTTTACGAAGACATAGGTACAGATGTATTCCTGAAGTAGTCCACTAGTCCATGTGGAGGTGAAAACCTCACGAAGTCATAGCTTCTCGCTCCCACTTAAAGGTGCGACCATGACGGTCATGCAATGCAATGGGTGCAAGAAAACAACAATCAAATGCAACAAAAAAGTCGTAATTTTCAAATCAAATCTCAAATTTCCAAATTGGATTTTCAAATTTTCGACATCGGACAGAAAATAATTAATTTACAGCCTGACTCTCTTTACGTCCCCAGTGGAGTCGCCAAGCTGTCGAAACCATTTTTTTTATCGAGTTTTGAAAAACGAGAATCGACTTTAAAAAATATGGAGTCGCCACCAACCCTTTTTGTTTAGGTGTGATCGGGTCACCTATAAAATAGATTTTGGTCTACGAATTTCAAGAAAAAAATAGGTTCGGGAGTCGGTTACGTGCGAGGAAGGATTAGCACCCTCGCAACGCCCAAAATTGGTACCAAATTGATTAATTGATGTCCTAATGTTAAAAAGTTTGAAATGATTTTGAAACTCTGTTCCTTTTTTTCTATAATTTTAAATAACTTGATTGAATATTGAGATTCCCTTGTTCCGAAGGAATAGAGTATCACATCCAGCACGATTGAATACGACAATCTGAGTCCTCAAATTCAAAATCATTCCCGAAATTCTCCAAGCACATGTATTGAAATTTTGAAAGGGTATTTGGTTATTTGGACAAACAAAAAAACCACACCCAGCACGATTGGGCACGATTTCTTCGAATTTCCAAACGCACAAATAGTACCTTATTTTGAAAATATGGACAAAATTTGAAAGGATATTCGTTTATTTGGTCAAACAAAAAACCACACCCAGCACGATTGGGCACGATTTCTTCGAATTTCCAAACGCACAAATATTACCTTATTTTGAAAATATGGACAAAATTTGAAAGGATATTCGTTTATTTGGTCAAACAAAAAACCACACCCAGCACGATTGGGCACGATTTCTTCGAATTTCTAAATGCACAAATATTATCTTATTTTGAAAATATGGACAAAATTTGAAAGGATATTCGTTTATTTGGTCAAACAAAAAACCACACCCAGCATGATTGGGCACGATTTCTTCGAATTTCCAAACGAACAAATATTGCCTTATTTTGAAAATTTTCAGATATGCAATTTTAAAATTGGGTCGAAACACATTTTATTTAATCATTTTTTGATAATGAGAAAATATAACATCGAGCATAGAATAATAATAGGTGAATACAATCTTTGTACAAATGGTTGACAAAATATTATGCACGTACAATTCAATATATGTACAATCAATAATCTCATAATTTCTATTTTGAACATACCAACATTATTAATCAAGAATCAAAAATTTGAAAATTTAACTAATTAAGAAGAAAATAAAATATAGCAAATTTAAAAATAAATAAGCAAATATTATACATGAAATAATATGTGTCAATTCAAATAATATGCATGTCATAAAAAAAAATGTATATAAAGTAATAATGACATTTTAAAAGTATTTAGAATGGACAAATATATAATTTAGAATAGGGTCTTTGAAAGAAATAAATTATACATAATAGATATATATAAAATAATATAAAATCAATAGTATATATATAAAAATAATTTAATATAATTATATGTATATAAATATATATATAATTAATGGAAATAACATATATAAATAGAAATAAATAATATCTAAGACAAATTAAAATATTAAATATTAAATATTAATTAAAAAAGGCTAGTTAAATAAATCAATAAATAAATAATTAGATAAATAATTAAAGGACTGCATTAAAATCAGAACAAAATTACAGGGCTGAAAGATAATAAATTACAAATGAAATAAAAAGGATTAAAATACAATATGCGTAAATTAAGAAGGATTAAAAGCACAATTTACCCAAGTTAATTAATGCTGTATTTAAAGAGGGGGTAAAATTAAAATGGCACAAAATTTAATAGTGAAATTTAAAATAAAATAAAACTTAATTTAAAAAACAATAAACTACGGAGGGATTAAAATGGAAATTAGCCCAGAACTTTGAAAAACACGCGGATCTAGCTTGGAACGGGTCAGGCGCGCGGATCCTGGGGCAAACGGTGTTGTTTTAGCACTTTAATGCAAGGTCTTAAACGACGTCGTTTCTGATGTGCTTATAAGGCCAAATTTTCCCCCAAAAAAAAATATTTGTTGCAGGTTTTTAAAAAAGAACAAAAAGGGCGAACCCTTTTTTTCTCTGGCGAACCAGTTTTGGCATAACCGCCACCACTCCACTGCATGACTCATACAGGCGCAATTCAGAAAACCCGAGGTAATCTCCTTTTCTTCCTCTTTTTTTTTTTTTTTTTGTATTTTAACAGATATATGTATATTGTTTAAGAAATAGAACTTATATGTATATAACAGTTTTGAATATGAAAGAAAAAAAATGAAAAAAGATAGACCTTTCGTTTTTGATTGACTTCGATTTAACGATTATCTTTTGAAAATTGTGAATCTCTCTTTTACAAGTGGTTTCTTCGGTCCTTTATAGCCGAATGAAATAAAATAAATAAATAAATAAATAAAATACAGTCTGTTTTTAATTTGTTGGCTCCTTTCTGTTGTTGATTTGCTATTTGTTTGCAGGTGCACTTGCGGAGTGGCGATGGTGGCGGACAATGGCCAGTGGGGTTGCGGCGCACATGGTGACGCGCATAGAGGCATGCGCGCTGCGCTGCTAGGGTCAGAGGCTAGGTTTTCCTGAAAACCCTGAAAATATGGGCCGTTTGGGCCTTTATTTATTTGGGCCTGTTTATTATTGGGCCCGGGCAATTTGGGCTTTGTACAATTTTAAGGCACATCTGGTTGGAACTACAAACGACGACTGATAGTTAAAATATTAGTATAATAATAAATTTAGTTTTTAATTTTTATATATTATATAAATTTAGTCATTATTTTTAAAAAATAACACTCAATATTAATAAATGGTCTCAATTTGATTCAAATTTTAAAAATATAAAAAATAGATAATTATTTTCAAAAAATATAATAATAAAATTAAATTTTATATTAAATAATTAATTAAATAAAATAAAAATTCTCCACCATGTCCCTCTCCCCTATATTTATTTAATATTAACATTAAAAATAGTCCCTCTCTAAACAGAAAGATTTTTCAATTGGATTCCAAGATGGATTTTCCATTGGCGCGTGAGCGTCAAATGGCCGAGCCCTTTCTTTTTCTCATTTTCACATACAAAATTCATACGCGTCAAAATACATCCTCTCTCTATATAATCTATGCAACCATGGCTCGCTCAAGTATCATTTTTTTTTCTAGCATTTTTGAGCTTTAAAATTTCCTATATGAACGAGCCCATGCTTGCATCAAAGAGAAGAAAGATGTCTCCCGGCCACATTCCATCGTTAAGGTCTCTTAGCTCTTCACTTCCCCTTTTTCATTCTCCACTTTTTAACGTTATAAACAAACTATCTTAATGGTTGTTTGTATCGTTGGCTTATCGCAGGATTAACAACAACAACAGCAGCATCACTAGTTTCAGCTTTCTGATGGGTGTATTCCTAGCTCTCATGAACCTCAAATTCCAACCCCAGCGTAATATTGAATCTCCGTTTGAGACCCAACGTGTGGTCATGCCCATGTTCGTCATCTGTATGCTCGTCTACTCCATAACTTTCTGCACTCCCTACTTCCCTGAAGTTATCGATCACATCAACCTCCTAGCCGGAAGTCTTGCCACGGTTTTACTTACCTTTACCCTTTTCCCACCTCTAGGTTGGCTCATTCTTTTCATTTGGACCATTCACTTTGTTAAGCTAATATATCGTGCAATTCGAAATGTTCGTCAGCAATGCCATGCAATTCCATCTGCGTTCGATTTATTCAATAAAGTAGTGTTCGGTCGCCATGCCCACCATAATGAACAAAGGTTGTAATTCATTCTCTCTATCACCTCTTCATGCATGTTTATACTATTTCCCTATTTGAGTTTGGAATAACTAATTAACTCGTCACTAACTTAATAAATAATGTTATGTGAAAAGATTCAGTTTCACCATTTCAATCAAACTGTAATTGAATTTTTTTATATTATTGTGTGTACATTCTTTTTAAGAAATAACATATGTTTTTTTTTTTTTTGAGTGTAGCAATGGTAGCACAGTCAACAACAATTGTCATGCTAGTTTGGCCTTTGCAATAGGTGTACTCCTCCCTCTCATGCCACTAAAGTATCCTCAGTCCACAAAGCCACTTGAGACCCACAAATCCATCCTGTCGATATTTATCATCGTCACACTTGTTTACGCTGCAGCTTGGCAAATCGAACATCATCTTCAAACCAGCAACAATAGCTCATCGATTCACCTCATCATAGTTACCAAAATCAGTCTCTTTAGTGGAAGCCTCGCCACCGTTGTACTAGTATTGCTTATCGTCCCGGAAATTGGGTGGTTCATTCTTCTTGTTTGGACCCTCATCCTTATGAAGCAAATATACGAGGCATGCCAAATGCTCCACCAGCTCTACCAGTCACTTTCATCGGTTTCCTATGTGTTCAATGAAGTATTTGGCACCGGTCGTCATTTTAGCCAAGGAAGAAATGGATTGGTAGCTTAAGTAATCATGCCTCATTTGTTTGGACCTTTTTCTTTGTCAAGCTATACGAGTCGTGCCGAATGTTCCACCTTCTATACTACCAGCCAATATTATGGGCTACCTATGTGTACTATATATGAAGTATTTGGTCATTACAACCAAGCAAGAAGTGGGTTGCCCGTTTAAGTTATGGGTTTGTTCACGGTTAAGCTTTTAAGTAATTGGAAATACATGATAACATACGAGTGTTTAGAAATAATTTATTATTATTAGTTAAAAAAATTATCTATTAATAATTCATTTTTTTACGAAATGATGATATGAAACAATGATTTCATGCCATTCTGTATCCATTTTCCAATAGTTTTATACCACATCAATATTTTTATTCTGAAAAAAATCAAATTCAAATTAAAATCTTGAAATTCAAGATAAAATTATTGACGTGGCATAAAATTATTAGAAAATAATAATATCCTTGTCTCATACAGTCCATTCTCTTTCTTAACCTAGTGACAACAACATTATGTCTGAACGATGATAGATTAATTTTAATATTATAAATATATAAATTTATAAATGACAATCAATAATAATATCCATCAAGTTTATATTATTGATTGATTGAATGCCTTTGACTGAATGCCCACCATGCCCACCCACGCCCTCTGAGTTCTGATGAATGGCGAAATTCATTTCTTTCACCACCCATTTTCAACCGGTTGAAGTTAGAAGTAACGACTTCACATCTCATTCAACGATTGGTCATGTAACTATGTATGTTTGAGTATTTAGTAAAAACTTTATCAGAACATCCATTAAAAATAAGAGAAACAATATTGAGATAAATTTTGCTTTCCTAAAATGATGAAATTGAGGTTAATTTTTTTGACAAAAGATGAAAATTTTTATTACAATGCTAAAATTGATCACGCCTACAAGGATAATAATTTCAATGGCCTTAATGATATAGCCCATTGGCATGTTTTTTTCCTTCGTACGAAATAATTTTATATGTTTTCCTTATGGCTATTTGCAATTTTTCTTAAGAAGTGTTTTCTTTTAAAGAAGAATATGAAAATTTATAATTCTTTTGTTAAACCCAAGAATGAAGATATATGTCGTGAAAATTTTGCTACAACATAGTCTATCTTTAAAGGTAGAAAGATATTATTCTCATTTAATATCATATTAGGCAATGCAAAAGTAATAAAAGGTTATAGAAGAACTATGATAGTATTATTCAAGTGTAAAATATATTATAGATGATGCATTGTTTTCATCTAAGTCTGGAAGGAAGGTTTTAAGCTTTATAGATATTCATTGAAATCAGTATTTGATATGTCGTAATTTGATATGCCAAATTATGCTCTCTCGACTATTTGATGAGCTTATTCTCAAATAATTTACGAGTCTTTTCAATGCTTTTTATTGATTCTTAGCTTTTAGGGCTAATAATAACTTTTCTTACATTTTTCTTCTTTTGAGACTCAAATTGGCAAAACTCTGTCATTGGTAGTTTAAAGATTGATTTGAGCTTTTGTAGGGAGATGACTAAGGCTAAGTACATAAAAGGGAACCTCAACTAGTGTGAGGGTTGTAACATAGGTGCATGTGTGCTGTGACACTGAGTCTAAGGAAGCAAAATTTAGCAAAAAATCAACTTAGAGTAATTTGCCACTGAAGTTGCAACACTAAGTGTGTGGTGTCGCGACACTAAGCCTCAAAATCTCAACTACAAGCCCTCGTGGTCGTGACTCCAAGCCAATGGTTGAAATGAAGGAACCTAGTGCCACTGCTATCGAAGTCGCGACACCAGTAAGGCTATGTCGTGACACCAAGAACCCCCAAGCCAATCTCATGTCCACTGCCACAAATATTGAGACACCTGGTGTCGCGACACTGAAGTTTGACGGGTGCAAAAAAATTGCAAGAGAAATTTTGTGTCCAAACTCAGTTCAAGTCACATCATTCTCTTTAAGGGTATGTTTGTCAATGTTAGGGTTAGAGAATCTAATATATTTAATGCATCTTTGTGCCACAACAAAAGGGGGTCTTTTATTATCTCTTTGTCAGCATCTTTTATTCTCTTACCATTTTTAGATTTCTAGGTTTTCCTTCCTTAGCTTATTAGTTACTTTGCTTTTGTTTTCTTCTCATTTCCCACTACACTTTTAGTTTTCTTTCAAAGAGATACAAGACTCTTCATTGTTATTTTGGGTTTTTCTTTAAAACCTTCAATAGATTTACTTCTTGTTAGTTATCAAAAGTGCGAAAATATTAACGTGTGTAGTGACTAAGAAGAATAAAGAAATAAAGGGTTAATGGGAGAGGAAAAAGGCAAACAATAGCCAGCCGAGAGACTAACACTGCCTTTCTACTTACGACCGTCACGAATTGAATTATAATCAAATTGCTTTGGGCCGTTTACCAATGTCAGTAATTGACGATTATACAATTCGAATAATTTTGAATTCAATTCAAAGAAAAACTCAGTAAGTAAACCTCCTGTTCTATTAAAGTAAAGAGAAATTTCCCATTCATTCTTTTAAGGTTCTGTTTTGGTTTAAGTTAAAAGACTATTTGGTTTGAATTAAAAAAAGAATGAGGCATTTGGTCAATAAATAAAAATTCAATTACAAATTAACTGGTTGATAAGAATTTCGGATTCCTTTTTATTGAAAATAAAAATATATTAATATATTCATAATTATTTAGAAATCACTGAGCAAAACAAAAAATAAAAAGCAAACCGCTTAAAGAAATAAAATCATCTAATTACATATTTTTAAAAAATAAAAACTAAGAATATCTTAGAAAAAAATATACTTATACCTTTTATTTTATTTTACCAATATTAATTTTTTTAATTCTCAATATTAATCCCAAACACATTCGTCATATCAATTAGAAATAAAAGCAAATGTGAATAATTTTAAATTTCTAATCTCACAGAATTTAATTGCCATGGAATCAAGTATTAATTAATTTATCAATGAAAAATTATAAAATAATAAATGCATTAGACATGATAGCCTTCTAAATATCCATGTGCCAAAATTCTAGACAATTTATATAATATTATTTCAGGGGCTTCGATCGTAAATATTATATATATATATATATAATCAATTTATCAATGAAAAATTATAAAATAATAAATGCATGACATGTAACAAAATTTTAAATTAAAGTGTCCTAGGTACATATCATGACATGTAATATGGATTGAATAAAGTATGGTCTTAGGTACACATAGAGGCGGATTTAGGGGATTTCAGGACACCCGGCTCCTTAAAATAGAAATTTTATTATTTTAATTTTTTAAATTTTTAAAAATTTTAAATTTGTAAAGATAACATTATACTTTAGCTTCCTAAAAATGATAAAATTTTGATTTTTTTTTTTTTTAATCTTGTTCCCCAACACAACCCTTCGCTTCTTTGATTTCTTTCTGCCAGTAATTTTCAATATTTAACATGTTGTATTATACGAATTAAAAATTAAATTGTGTTAGATAAACTTAGAACAATTATGGTCCTGGTTTAGTACGTAGTGAAGGAAGGGGAATTCTGGTTCTTGAAAATGGATTAAACAGAAGAATTGAAATTGGGAGCATATGTTACCAACCAACTGAAAGGACTGCCCCAACATTTCCTTCCTTGTATCTCCGGCAAATACAACACATCGAAGATTGCTTCCGATATACTATAGAAACAATGTTTGCTACCATTGCAACCTGTTAGCATTAAACAGGGAATCTGATACTTTTATCCACGAGAAAAACTTGTTAACACCAACAGACTATGGTCATAAGTCAATGCATCATCATGCCTGCAATATTAGCCCAATCTACAAATCTTGTTTTATTTTTCATCAAAGCCATGATGATGAAGCACAAAGAAACAAGTAAATTTACTTGAAAATTTTGGGTTTTTAAAGAAATTTGTGAGTTTGAGTAGAGACGGCTAGACCATCAAAGATTTAGTTTTTATAAGGTTTAGTTTATTTTACTTGGCTAACAAGTATTTTATAAGCTTAAAATAGGTTTGGGCTAGTATTTTGTAAATATAGACGAACTTAGGTAAAATTTTAGGCGCATGTATCATATTGGACTGAATTTGAACAAGCATAAAATATATTAATATCATACTTAGATCTGAACCGAATCTAAGCCAACCCAACCTATGACCACCTGTACCTTCAATATTAACCTAATTTGCTAAAACTATACGATCAGATTGTCAAAATAAAGTTGATGCAGTTCTTTATGTGGAAGAAAAGGAGTATTCTCTGATTGAGGGAAAGTTCGTAGTAGAAGAAGTGGAAAACTAGATTTTAATAATGGATTAAACATTCAAATTTCGTGATCGAAGTCGTATGTTACCAACCAACCGAAATGTCTCATATCTTGGGCAAATGGAGTTCACCGAAAATTTGATCTAATATACGGTAAAAACAACATTTTTCATGGTTGTAATCGTCTGCTAGCAATAAAAAATTATGCCACGAATGACTCAATTATAGAAAAATTCACCATCATACATGATTTTATTCTCTAAGTTTTGTAGAATAGTTAAAAAAAAACCTCAATAAAACAACAAACCCCAAGCAAGAAATTAAAACACAAAAAAAGGCAACAGTATAAATGTAAAAGTAGAATCACTAAATTATGCCCATCTTAGTGATGGTATGGAAATGGAACGATCCAAAGAGGAGATAAAAAATAAAGGAGGACTTTGTCGCAGTCCTTCGACTTGGGAAAAAGCTTCATTCGAGCACGAAAACCTCTATCTTCTAATGTCATGTTTTGACAATCATAGATGCCCAGATCTATGTAAGGGGTTGCGGCCAACAACGGACTGTCTACTGAGTAGTAAATGCAATTAGGCTTGCAACCGGGATAATCGGCAGCAGCGATGGCGAAAGTGGAGCAATTTCCCAAGAACAAGGACCTATCACCTAATGAATAAATCTTCTCCCAAGTCTTCGTGTCAATATCTAGTTTGAAAATGTCAAATCCAACTGTAAAAGCATAACCATGGGTATGCCGACATGCGATACAAAGATTTCCATCCAAATCAAATAAATAAGTGACCGCACTTATAAACTCTGGAAGATCAGGAGGTGGTGGGGCAAATTCTACAACTTTTGGATGAGTTGCTTCACATAAAACAATCTTACCAGTGTGTAGACAGCCATAAAAATTACCCTTGAAATAAATGGCATCATCTAATTGATGACGATCTCCATGACAAATAAGAGTCCATGCTTCATCACATGGCTTTGCAAAGAACGAACCAGCCGAAATAGTTGCTAAAACTATACAATCAGACTCTTCAGGACTTGTACATAATATAAGTTTGCGTTTAGAGTAGTCAAATAAATCTTCAGATGGCCAATCTTCTACTTCGGGTATAGTATTTAGTGAAGGAAGGGAGATTCTGGTTCATGAAAATGGATTAAACAGACTAATTTCGAAATCGTAAGCACATGTTACCAACCAACCGAAAGGACTGCCCTAACATCTCTTTCCTTATATCTCCGGAAAATTCAAGACATCGAAGGTTGCATCCGATAGACTGTAGAAACAATGTTCATCGAGTGTTTTTTTATGGCTGTTATATAGCTACTAAGTGAGTGTTTTTTTTTATTCCATAAGTGTATACTGCATCATATGTTTTAATTTACTAATAAGGAAGCACACCGTAAAAATAAAACCCGAACCAATATTGTCTCAATCTGAATTTGAGTTAACTAGATTACAACTCAAAAATAAAACAACAATATAAATCTAAGCTGACCTTGAATATTGAATATATATATGTGTGGAGGGGTGAAGTGAGAAATTTGGGGGGTTGGATTTAAATTTTATATTTTTACGATAGTGAAAATGTAGTTTCACAATTTTAATAATTTATATCTTTATAATTTTTACATGATTAAATTAATTTATTTAAGTATGTAAAACCCTTCAGAAATCATGCATCGCATTTTATAGGCATAGAGAGTATTAGAATTTTGGAAAAAAAATATCGATAAAATCTGTCATTAAATCAAATTGATTTAAAAATTTATTGGAATCAAATCAATAATATAAGTTTCCATATGTCTACTGAAGAATTTGTGTTGGGCTAAAATATTCAGAGACCCATTTAAGTTTTTAATATTTAAATTATATTTTTTTTAAGTTTTCCATATTTAAACCATTTTTAAGTTGAATTTAATAATTTTAAAATAAAATTAAATGAAGTTTCAAAAAGAAAACAAATCAAATCAAATTTTAAAAAATTGTTTTAATTAATCAAAATATTAAAAATAAAAATTTAATATTACCAAAAATAAATATAGAAACAAATATGAAAAGAATAATATAATAATATTACCAAACCAAACAAATCAATGGTGAGATTAAAGAGGGTTCAATTTAAATAATATAATAATATTGTCAAAACTTTTTTTTTTGAAATCGATTTTTATTTTAAAAAAATAAAAAACGAGAATCGCCACCAATTATTTTTGTTAGTTGTGATCAGGTCACCTCGTAGTTTGATCGTTTTAATAAGATGTTCAATTTACTAAAACAATATTTTTCGGTCTAAAAATCCAGAAAACGGGTTCGGGAGTTAGTTACGTACGAAGAATGATTAGCACCCTCGTAATGCCCAAAATTGGTACCTAATTGATTAATTCATGTCTTAGTGTTGAAAGTCGAAACTTGGAAATTATTTAAAATACGATCCCTCTTTGGACTAATGTTAATTTTACCTAAAAATTGTTTGAACAAATCGAAAAGTATGTTTAAGACCCTCTCATCTCAAGGCAACGAAATGTCATATCTCGTAAGTTAGGATACGACACTTTGAATCCTTGAGAATAAGTTTGTCTTTATTTTTTATTTGAAATCTTATATATTTTAATTTTGAAAAGATATTTGGTTATTCAAGTTTAACGAGAAAATCGAAACCCCGTAGGTTAGGGTAGGATTTCTCGAATCTTCCAAATATGAAACATTGCCTTAATGTTGAAAATTCCCTTTTTATGTACCGGGTAAAAATTAATGTGACATAAATTGATTATAATACTGGTAATAATATTAATAATCAAATTGCAATAATAAGATAAATAAAGTAACTTAAAATAAAAATGAAAATGGAAAATGCACAATTTAAAAAGATAAATAAACATAACATGAAAATATTAGAAATAATAAAAGAAATAATAAAACAACAAGAACAACAAAAAGATTAGAATTAAAATAATAATAACAATAATAAAAACACAGAATTAAAAAAAAAGGTATGAATAATCTATTTTTTTATGTAAAAGGAAGAAGAAATAATAATAAATAAATAAAATAAAAAAAGTTTGTGGAAAGGTTGAAATAAAATAGATTAAGGATTCAATCAAGGTTAAAGTGAACTTAAAAGCAGAAATTTAAATAATAAAATATAAAATATAAAAATGAAAAAGTATTTAAAAAAATAAAATAAAATAAGGACTGAAATTGAAAGCCAAACAAAATTTAAGGGAGGAATCTGGAATTAAAATAAGGTGAAGGACCCAATCGTAATACACGAATAAAAAGGGGACCAAAAGGGAAAATATTCCCTGCTTTAAGAACGCACAGTTCCAATATGGACTAAAATGAAACAATGCAAAAATCACAGGGTAAAAAAAGAAAAGAAAAAACAAGAACAAGATTAAATTGAAAATGGACAAAAAAACAGAAGGACCAACCGCATAAATATCCCCCTTAGGGAAAAAACACGCGAATCCTAGCTTAAAGTTGGGTCTGGTTTCGAGTCTTGAGCAAAACGGCGTCGTTTTGGCCACTTTGTTTAAGTCCAAAACGGTGTTGTTTAGACCATTGTATAACAAATTTCAGAAAAGAAAAAAAAACACTTCCCTTTCATTTTTCCAAAAAAAAAAAAAATATGAGAACTCTTTCAGGTTCTTTCTCACTCTCCCCTTCTCTGGCCATCGGAGTGTCACCGTAGGCCACCATGGCAGCTGCCGGTCACCAGCGACCAGAAAACTTTAAAGTGCCATTTTTTTCCCTTTCGAGTCTCCCAACCCATTATGCGTCGTTTTTTTATCGAAAACAACGAACCTCTGCCACCAACGGCGGCGGAACGCGAAAGGTGAGGTAACTTCGACCCCCCCTTTTTTGTATTTTTTTTGTTTATTATTTCTTTTTTATAAGTGAAAACGAAAACATAAACAAAGAGAAAATAAAAAAAATCACCTTTTTTGAATCTGTTGCTCTTGTATTTAACCTACTTTTTTTTTATTTGATTTCGTGTTTTTTATTTTATTTTAAAGGAACCCTTTTTACAATTAGTTTTCAGGCTTGTATAGCCGATTAACATTTTTATTTTCTTCTACAGTTTCAACTGCTAGTTTGGTTTATGTCTTTTCTTCCTTTTTCCTTGCAGGCGACGGTGGCAGAGCAATTGGTGGAGCAGGTGGCGGCAGAGGCTTGAAGCTAGGGTTTCTTCTTTTGTTGAAACTAGTTTAGTTTTTAAGCCATGTGGGCCACAGGGTTTTTTTATTGTTGGGTCATTTAGACTGTTGTAATCAGGCTTGCTTGACTGATGTAATTGGTGCAGCTTTTTTGTAAAGGACTATTAACATTTGGATCCTTTTTTATTTATTTTTTGTTTTGGTTTTCTGGCGGGCTCGGCAAAAATGTCCCACTACAAATATCTTGTTTGGATATTTCCTCATAGATGAAGGAAATGGTTTTAAGTTGTGTATAATCAATTTGAGTGTCCATCTCTACATTTTACTCTTTTAGTTGTACCATCAGTTACATCAAATTTTCAACATACATACATATATAACATTTGTTATCATTAGATGTGCTCATGGATTAAGTCGGGTCTAAATATGATATTAACATACTTTATGCTTGCCTAAACCCAATTCGGCTCGAAATATGAACATAAAATTTTGTCCAAGCTCAAATATTTGCAAAAGATTAACTCAAACCCATTTTAGGCCCGCCCATATTGTTTTAATTTTTTTATATTATTTAAATTTAATATTTAATACTTTTATATTTTTTTATATAGTTATCTTAACATTAATTTAATATTTAGATTAGAGAATTATTATATATTTAGTATAAGTTTTTTTTATGTATTATAAATTACATAATACATAAAAAGAACATAATATAAAGTATTATAAACTTAAAAAAAAGGCTGGTTAGACCTTAAATGTTCAAGTTCGAGCCCAACTCACCTTTTAAACGGGCCTAATTTTTTCCCAAGCCCCTTCTTCGAGCCTAATGTTTTTATCCAAACTCTCTTAAATTTTAGGCAAACCTTCGAGTCTAAATAGATAGCTTGACCCATGAACAAATCTAGTCATCATCTAGTCTCAACTTATGTAATTTTCTTTCCATTGAGAATGCACCAAATAATAATATGATATATAAACTCCCACAACACTTGTAAATTCCTCCATTTAAGCTTAAGAATGCTTAAATTCAACCATGTGATGGTCTGATGGTTAAGGGTGTTCATCGGCCCAGGTGTAGCCTGGGTTCGAGCCGCGCTGGTCGCGTTGATTGTTTGGGCTTTGCCCTGTTACTATAATTCAAAAAAATTATAATAATCAAAATTGAATTAGAATTAGAATAACTTTTAAAAATAAATATCACAATTTGGTGCATTTAATGGGGAAATAAATTTAATGGCCGGAAAAGTAAAAGTGCCATTTTTTTTTTGCCTTTCGAATCTCCGAACCCATTAGGTGTCATTTTTCATCGGAACGACAGAACCTCTGCTTTCCCAATAGTGGCGAGCAGCTAAGGTCGTCGTAACTTCGACCCTCTTTTTTGTATTTTTTTTGTTTATTATTTCTTTTTTATAAGTGAAAATGAAAAATCACCTTTTTTGAATCTGTTTCTTTTTTATTTAACATTCTTTTTTTGTATTTGATTTTGTGTTTTTTTTTTTAAAAAAAAAGAACCTTTTTTACAATAAGTTTTCAGGCTTTTATAGCCGATTTACATTTTTATTTTCTTCTACTGTTTCAACTGCTCGTTTGGTTTACGTCTTTTCTTCTTTTTTCCTTGCAGGCGACGGTGGTAGAGCAGTTGGTGGAGCAGGTGGCGGCAGAGGCTTGCGGCTAGGGTTTCTTCTTTTGCTGAAACTAGTTTAGTTTTTGGGCCATGTGGGCCACCATAATTTTTTATTGTTGGGCCATTTAGACTGTTGTAATTAGGCTTGCTGGACTGATGTAATTGGGTCAGTTTTTTTTGTAAAGGACTATTAATATTTGGACCTTTTTTATTTTTTTTTTTGTTTTGGTTCTCTGACGGGCCGGGCAAAAATGGTCCACTACAAATATCTTGTTTGGATATTTCCTCATTGATGAAGGAAATGGTTTTGAGTTGTGTATAATCAATTTGAGTGTCCATCTCTACATTTTACTCTTTAGTTGTACCATTAGTTACATCAAATTTTCAACATACATACATACATATATAACATTTGTTATCATTAGAGATGTGTTCATGGATTAAGTCGGGCCTAAATATGATATTAACATACTTTATACTTGCCTAAACCTAATTTGGCTCGAAATATGAACATAAAATTTTGTCCAAGCTCACATATTTGCAAAAGATTAACTCAAGCTCATTTTAGGCCCTCCCATATTGCTTTGAATTTTTTTATATTATTTAAATTTAATATTTAATACTTTTATATTTTTTATTTATTAAAATTTTTTATATAGTTATCTTAATATTATTTTAATGTTTACATTAGAGAAGTATTATTTAGTATAAGTTTTTTTAATGTATTATAAATTACATAATACATAAAAAAAACATAATATAAAGTATTATAAACTTAAAAAAAAGGCTGGTTAGACCTTAAATGCTCAAGTTCGAGCCCAACTCACCTTTTAAACGGGCCTAATTTTTTCCCAAGCCCCTTCTAGTCCTGTTTTTCATGTTCTTTACGTTTTTGGAGTCCCGGTAACTTGATTTAGCTTATTCTAGCAATAATTTAACCTAGGGTTCATATCTAGAAAAATACCCATAGGTGAAATGTGTTTATTTTGATGTTTTATGGAGGAATATGAAGCTTAGAATTATGTTAAATAACTTTTACAAAGCGATTTTAAGTGAAAACGAATAAAACGACATAATTGGCAAAAATACCTAATGTACATTATTGCATGTTAGAGCAAGAAATTTATGTTTCTGTAGAATGGAAAAATGATCAGCATGTTATAAAACATAAGAATAAGGGATGAAGTTTAATTTTCGAGCATAGGGGTAAAATCATAATTATGCAAAAGTTTAGGGGCAAAATTATAATTTTTCCAAATTTTGAGTTAGGGACTGTTTTGTGTACTACATTAATTAAATAAGTGAAATGTGATTTTTTAGACACCGAAAAATGAGATTTGGACCTAGAACGGGAGGAAAATCGAAATTCAAAAAAGTTGGTAAAATGGATGTTTTGGTATCGAGGTAAGTTCATATGTTTAATAAGCATTTAATGATGCAAGTTTGAATGTTAAATTGAAATTTTAGTTATGAATACTTTAGTATTGATTTTCCAATATAATTATAATGTTTGATAATAACTCGACATTTTAATGAGAATTGGTATAAGTTTATATGTAAGACCAAATTAGGAAGACGACTTTGTGTAATATCAATAAAGTATTGAATAGAATAATTTGGGGAGGATAATACATATGTATGTAGATAATACATTATTATGTGTATGTTAAATTGTTTATTTATTGTATAAATCATAATTAACTAGCTGCAAGTATTTCAACAAGTACTACCAAGTTAACAAGTGAAAAGTGGTAGCTTCGGCTACAAATTACTGGTAGCTTCAGCTACATTTATAGTGGCGTGTATGTACAAGTGTTCCTGGTAAAGTGATAAAATTGTAAAATGAAAAGGCAAGTAATAATTTGTGCAAGTGTGTGCAAGAATGTAAGTTTGTATGTAAATAATACATCGTTTTTATTTATGTTTTAATATTTTGTTATATTATATGAGATTTGGTTGAATATGGAGTAATTATTTGATGCAAATTATGAATTTTGATTGATTATGGATGAATTGGTAAAATGTTGAAGAGTGAGAATTCCCGGTTGAACCTTCGGAATAGAAAAAATACGAATGAGGTAGCTAGGTCACATGTGTGGTACTTAGTGCAGGCCACCATGTGTACAAGAGAGCTACGATATGGTTTTAGGTCACGTGTATAGTACTAAGTGCAGGCTACTACTTGTACCAGATGGATAGGTCGCATGTGTAGTACAAAGTGCAGGCTACTATGCATACCCGATAGTTTCGATCACATGTGTGGTACTAAGTGCAGGCCACTATGTGTACAAGAGAGCTACGAGATGATTTTAGGTCACGTGTGTAGTATTAAGTGCAAGCTACTACGTGTACCAGACGGATAGGTTGCATGTGTAGTACTAACTGCAGGCTACTATGCGTACCCGATAGTTTCGATCACATGTGTGGTACTAAGTGCAGGCCACTATGTGTAAGTGATGGTTTTGGTCACATGTGTAGTATTAAGTGCAGGCTGCTATGTGCACTAGATGGCTTCGGCTACAAGGATGGTACTATGTGCTGGCCACCGTGTATCTGTTATTATTTCGACGAGTTCAACGGGAAACTGATTAAGTGAAAATACATGTGATCACGTAACGACTAAGTGTAATTGAATATGACTATGTTATGGATAAGTGCAGGTATAAGTGTGAAAATTTATGAACAATGTGCTTGATATTTGAGCGAACCTTCGTTAAGATGAAAATCGATTAAGTGAAATTATGTGTGACTTTGTTGCATGTGTAACGTATGAGCAATATGCTCGATATGTAATTGGAAATTGGAAAGATTGTTATAGGTAAGTAATGAATACAATTAAAGTGAGAGAGAGCAAAAATTTACAATAAAACAGTCTTGGACGGCAGCAGTGACATGAATTTGAAAAATCACCAAAAATAGTAGCAATTGAATTATAAGTTGGATGAGATAGTTATTTAAAGCTTATTGAGTCTATTTTCATATAAAAGAAACAGAGCAAAAGCTTATTGAGTCTATTTTCATATAAAAGAAACAGAGCAAACAAAGGATTTGTATATTTTTAGATATTTAAATTTTTGTGAGATTGGTTCAGAATGATTACATGATCCCATGTTTTGCCTTGAAAAAACATAAAAAAATTACAAAAATAATTATAGGATATAAGTTATATGTTTGAAATCCTTAATGAGTCTAGTTTCAAATGAAATAGATTATAACATCTTCTCAATTCTGTACAAGGAGAAAATTGATTCGTAGTGAAAAGTGGTCAGAACGGTCGAATAGTGAAATAGGGGAAATTTTAATGAATAAACTATACTAATTGGCAAGACCGAAAATTCTAGAAATTTTATGGTATGAAGATATGTGAGTCTAATTTCAGGGAAAATTAGTGGTTTGTAATTCGAAGCTCTGTAGCTCAAGAAATAAATAATTTAGTGACAACGATTCAAGTAGACAGATTAATGTGAACATAAGTAATAAGGTATAAGCATGTGATTTAATGATTGTATCAATTTGAGAACTTGTTGAGGCTTTGGTAAGTCTACGAATGAGTAAGTCGGAAAAGTAAGAACTTAGCAATATTTATGCAAGTTATGACAGCTTAGTAGTAAGCTAAATTCATTGCTAATACTTATTATTTTTACATGTGAACTTACTAAGCTTTATAAGCTTACCCCCTTTTCATTCCCATGTTTCAGAGTCCTATTAAACAAGTTCGGGCTAGAGGTTGTCAGAGATCGCTTCACACTATCAAGCTATCTATGGGTATCTTTATTTATAAATGATTTAGATTATGGCATGTATAGGGGCTTGACTAAGTCATTTTGTATATGTGTTAATTAATTTGACCAAATGTATTACTTCATAACGATAATAAGGATTATTCTATATTTGGCCATGAGTTGTGGCTCATATTGGTCATGGAGTTATAATGCTTGTGTATGCATGTGTTTGTTAAAGTTTAAATTATAAGTGAAATTTTGTGGCTTGGGATTTGGTAGAATTATTGTTAAGTACGGTAATGCCTCGTACCAAGTTCCGGCGTAGGATACAGGTAAGGGGTGTTACAAAAATAAAAAATGAGAATATCTTAGAAAAAACGTACATACCTTTTATTTTATCAATATTATTTTTTTAGTTCTCAATATTAATCCGAGATACATTTGTCATAGAGGTGTTTATGGGCTGAGCTCAAAAAAAGGCTCGAATTCGACTTAAAAATGGGCCTAAATTTTGTTCAAGCCCGACCCGAATAAAAAAAATACTAAATCTGTAACACCTTAAACCCGTATCCGTCACTAGATTAGGGTTACAGGCATTTCTTACCTCACACAAGCTTTGAGTACTCTTTAAGAACCAATTTCATGATAAAGGCATAACCAATTTTCAACCAAGGATTAATTACAAGCAATTAACAATTTACTAATTTCTAGGCCCTTCAAACCCGTATATCAAATATGCTTATAATGCTTACCCATTTATTTTAATAAACTCAAGCAATCTATTTAGCATCAATTACTTGCCATATTTAGCCATGACCTTATAAACAAGGGTATTCGATCATTTCACGATAACACTTTTTGTCAATTCATTTTGTTTCTATGTCCTTAACCATTAATGCATACAAGCCAAATTTAGCTTTCACCATTCATCATGCCAAGCAAAACTATAATAATTTAACCAAGACCGAATTCATGTAAGCTCAAATGACTTAACCTTTAGCCATCTTCGCATGGCCTTTATACATGTTCCAACCAAAAGGAATCAAGAGAAATCAAGCTTATACATGCCATAGTTTCTAAGATTTAACTCTAATGAAAGATACCAAAAATAGGTGATAATGTGTTCGACTTCGACAGGATCCCCAAGTGCGAGCTTCGACTTTAAAGATCTATACCATGAACAAACAATTACACAACGGTAAGCTATATAAAGCTTAGTAAGTTATAAGCCAAGGAGGTAAAATATCTATATACAATCAATTGAATAGCTTGTAATTTATTCAAACATAACATGGAATAGAATGCAACATTCGTACACATAATGTATACATATCATCGTTAATTTATAATATATCTAATTGGTCACCAATTAAATCCAATCACTTCCATGTTAAAAGTCCATAACAAAATAGCTTACTCGATTTACCTCGATAATGAACCATAGTATAACATATAAATACCTGACACTCCTGCTTATTATACCTCCACTGAGTCCTTTCTTCCTTTAGGAAAATATGAAAATCTGTACACGTAGTACAAGCCCGTAATGTATCGCTCACTTAGAGCCGTTACTTAACATATCCGCACACATAGTGCCACTTCCCGTAACGTATCGCTCACATAGAGCCGTTACTCAGCATGTCCACACACACAGTGCCACTTCCCGTAACGTATCGCTCACATAGAGCCGTTACTCAGCATGTCCGCACACACAGTGCCACTTCCCGTAACGTATCGCTCACATAGAGCCGTTACTCAATTAACCACATATTTGTTTATTCAATTATCACCTTTGCTCATTTCATGTTTCATCAGTAATTACTACTCAATTATAATTATTTATGCAGTCCAAACATATCAAATTTCTTTCTCATGTTTGTATATATATATATATATATATATATCAAATATACCTTTACTCAATAGCAACAATCCAGTTTCCGTATGTCATATTTTCACATCCGGCACAAACCAACTACACATACAGAGATATGTATTATTAACCTTACTTTCGGTTCAATATCCATCTCATCTCATATTCTTATATATAGCTCTTTTCTGAATCATAAATATATATACATATATGTTCAAAGCACTCAATGCATCCACCCTTATACATGTATATAAATATATGTATTTCAACTTAGCATTCGGCCATACTATAATTATGTTTGTTCTCATACCTTATTGAATTCGACAACATTGAATTTTACAACTAATCCCAATTTATCCAAGAAATATATCCATATACAAGTGCTTAATAATTCCCATTACATTATCATACTCAAAATCCATATCCCATTCGGCATCATTATAATTGAAACTTTAAATTCATTTGCACATATACATTTGTTTATAAACATCACTCAATTAAACCAATTTATTCAAGCTTATATATATATATATAAATATACTAAGCTTATATTCGACCAACACATGTATTTCTATTTTATTCATATCACATTTAGCAATTCATGAATTAAAATACCTACCTTTACTTAACTATTTCACCTCTATATTATCAAATTTCAATTTAGCCCAATTGCTTAGAAACTTACCTCGAAAGTCGACAATTTAAGCTTCCCGGCTACTCGTTCAATTTAGCTTTTCCCCGATCCACTTTGGTTTCTTTTTGTTCTCGGTCTAAAACAATTTCAATTAAGCTCATTTAATTTCATTTCCATTCAATTAATCCATAATTACTTGATTGCGCAATTTACCATTTTATCCCTCACATTACTCATTCTTACAATTTAATCAAATTTTCATAAAATACAAAATATGCCAAAATTACTTATTTCAAGCTAAGGCCGAATGTTCCTTAGGCTAATTTAAGTCCACATTTTTCCTAATTTCTAAAATCTAACTCCTCCATTTACTACTTTTGAAATTAAATCCTAAATGCTCCATCTAATCAAAATTTCCAACTCAAATTGTAGTAATCTAGCACACACATTTTAGTTAAAACCATCAACCATCATAAAGCATGAATTTTCATCAATGGCCGAACCAACATTCATGTTCAATACACAAAATTTTCACATGGGCTTGATAGGAAAATGATCAACAATCACAAAAATGCAAAAATTACCAAAAATCCAAGACTTGAACTTACCCAATTTTAGTTGATAATGCCGAATCCCTAAGGAGTTTTTGCTGTTCTTTTTCCTTTGTTATAATCGGCCAAAAACTCAAAAAGATGACATGCAAAGGCTTCCTTAATTCTTTTATGTTTTTAATCCATTATCCATAATATATAATATTATTATATTAACATATACCACATAACCATATTATAATATAATATATTTGCATCTTTCTTATCACCTTGCCGTCCACTATATAAAATACTATGAATAATTTCACTACTAATCCCTTAGTTAAAAGACACCTTATTTAATCCCCCCAATCAATCAAATGGTAAATTTTACCACTTATACGCTTTAGTCCTTTTTCCTTAAATTAATCACCCAAACACAAATATTAATCTATAATATTTTAACACATGTACAACCACATAACATACATATCAAATTAATAATTAAACTTTTTTTTGTCCGGATTCGTGGTCCCGAAACCACTGTTCTGATTAGTGATGCGTCGTTGAATGCACCAAAATATATCCTACTCCCTGTAAAATAATGAAAATAACAGTAAAAGGCAAGTAGGGTCGAATCCACAGGGATCGAATTATACAAATGCTCATTTCTTTCGAGATCTGGCGAGAATCGTGCCCAAGAAAACCTGCGTTCCTGAAAAATAAATAAAAAACAGAATTAATAATTTTCGATCTGGAAAAATAATAATAATAACAGAATTTAAGACAAATTGAAATTACGAGAATAAATTACGAGAATTAAAATGAGGAAAATAAAAAGAAAGGGTTTAGAGAAAAGTTTCTTATGTGGAGATATTCCAGCCTCCGGTTGTCTCGTTCCTCCTTGGCTCCGTCTTCGGCTTTTGGATGACCCTCCTCTTCCCAACAAAATTTGATGCGTCGTTGAATGCACCAAAATATATCCTACTCCCTGCAAAATAATGAAAATAACAGTAAAGGGCAAGTAGGGTCGAATCCACAGGGATCAAATTATACAAATGCCTATTTCTCGAGATCCTGGGCAGAATCGTGCCTAAGAAAACCTGCGTTCCTGAAAAATAAATAAAAAACAGAATTAATAATTTTCGATCTGGAAAAATAATAATAAAAATAGAATTTAAGACGAATTGAAATTACGAGAATTAAAATGAGGAAAATAAAAAGAAAGGGTTTAGAGAAAAGTTTCTTATGTGGAGATATTCCAGCCTCTGATTGTCTCGTTCCTCCTTGGCTCCGTCTTCGGCTTTTGGATGACTCTCCTCTGCCCAAGTAAGCCAGTTATAGTGGAAGAGGACGCCTACGACCACCAACTCCAAGAGTTTAAACTTACGGATTTAGGGAGCCTGACTCTAGCTTGCGATTGCTTTTGTGGAGTCATTTACGCTAGATCAACGTTTCTCAATGGCGAATCCCACGCCATTTTGTCTCTTGGGCTCACTAACCTCTGACGCAGTAAGCTCACGAACCGACGGTGCACTCCTCCCAAAACACACAAAGTGGTCATCTTTGCATAAGTTGAAAGGGTTACTTTTAAAGGGACACGGGCTGGCGCGTCGGCCAGTGTCTGCGAGAAACAATGAATACCTGGGTGAGAAAGTTAAGTGCGGGTTCTAAGCCTCAAGAACCTTTTTGGGGAATTCGACAACCTTCGGCTAGATAGATTTTAGTGGCTCATATTGTGATGGAAAAATAAATAAAATATAAAAATGTGGAAAAGAGAGTTTTTATTGAAAAGAAAATAAAGGAAACACAAAAACGTATGGGAGAGGAGTGTACAGAAAAAGATGAACAACCAAAATGAGTCACTTCATCCCCTATTTATAGTGCTTAAGGTAGATGGACTAGTCCTACTCAAACTCCCAAAGATAATTACAATTTAATTAAAGATAAATAGAGATAAATAAAGAAATTAAATAATCCTAGATAATTATCCTAACATTAATTATCCTAATATAATTAAAATAGAATTTGATAAAGCAAAGTCTCTTCTTTTTGCATTTCAATCCCTCTGCTCTCCATGTTTGCACTTTTGGCACCATCTTTTCCCTTTGTTGCACATTGGTCCATTTTTATCTTTAATTTCACGATTTTGGCCCTCAATTTTGCATTGGTCTCCAATTTAGTCCCTATGAGATAAAAGTCCATAAATAGCCCAAATTAGTAGAATCACATTCAAAATTAATATACAATTAGCACATAAAAACATGTCATTCTAGAGTGTTATCAATTAGGATCGTAATTGAGCTGTTACAAAATCCCCAGCCCGGCTCAGCCCACCGGTATTAATTTTTAAAAAAAAAATTATATAAAAAGTTCATACATAAAAAATATTAAAAACATTAAAATAAATATTTCCCAACAAATTAAAAATAAATTAAAAAAATATGTATACTTAAATAGCACTAAAATAAAAATGTAACATAACAAGCAAATGTGAAAAATAGTAACAAAAATTTTAGATCAAAATTAAATTATATATTTTTACGATAATAAAAATATAATTTTATCATTTTAATAGTTTATACTTTTATAATTCTTAAAAAGTTAAATTAAAATTTTATTATTTTTTGAGATCAAAATGTAATGTTATTTTTATTAATTTTAAATTTTATAAATTTAATAGCACCTTAGATGAAGTAAAATTCTTTAAAATAATTAACAAAAAAAATACTTTAATTTAGATAACGAAAAATTCTCAACCTACAGGATAGTGGAAGTATTAAGAGAAAGTCAAAGCAAAGATTATAATATCGAAAACCTTAAACGAGGTTTTAGGGGCGAAGTCAGAACAATTTTTTAGGGGAGTGGAATAAAATTTTAAATTTTTATAATCTATATCTTTATAATTTTTAAAGGATTAAATAAAAATTTTGTAATTTTAGAGAAAATCAAAATATAATTTTATTTTTATTAATTTAAAATTTTAAAAAAAATTAAAGTCTTAAATAATAATTTTATATTTTAAGAGAACCGGCACTTATACCAACCCCCTTTAGATTCCCCACTGCAATGGTCTCCAAAAGTTGCAAAAGTTGCAATGGTCTTCAATAGTTGCAAACGTTGCAATGGTCTCCAATAGTTGCAAAGGTTGTCTTCAATAGTTGCAAATCTCCAATAATTGCAAAAGTTGCAATGGTCCCCAAAGTTGCAAAAGTTGTAATGGTCCCCAAAGAGAAGAAAGATGTCTCCCGGCCACATTCCATCGTTAAGGTCTCTTAGCTCTTCACTTCCCCTTTTTCATCCGCTAGGTCGTAGAATCATAAAAAAAAAAAAAAAGAGTTTTTTGAGTTGAAAATAAAAAAAATGAGCCCGGCCAGGTACTGACAAGACTGGTTCATAGATATTGGAATTTGTGAATGAGACCATTGAGTTGGAGTTTGAGTTGAAATTTATAAGATATGTTTATTTTGTTAATGTAGTATAGCAAAAAACATGATGTGGAAAAAACTATTTAGTATTTTTTTTTTGTAATTAAAAGCAATATATAAAATTTAAGTATTTTGATAAATATTTAAAATCAATCAAACTTTGAAATTAATAACTGAAATTAATAAAAAATTTTAAAATTTAAAAACATAAATTGATACGAGCCGGATGCGTGAGTGCGGGAAAAATATACTGGGTGTGCCGCCTATCAGATAGGAACAACTGGTGTCGTCTATCTGCCGCCTATCAGATAGGAACAACTGGTGTCGTCTATCTGCCGCCTATCAGATAGGAACAACTGGTGTCGTCTATCTGAGACCCTCCACCCATCTAAATGTACCATTTTAGTACATAATTGTTTCTACAACCCATTTTGATATTTTATTTTATTTTTAATATTAATTGGGTAAAAAACCCAAAAGCTTCCCACAATGTGCCTCTCTAAACAGGCCGAGCTCTTTCTTTTTTTCATTTTTAATTGGATTCCAAGATATTGTAATAAAATAGCAGACCAGCTGTGTAAGTTAGCTAAGGAAAATTCTTGTAACATGGATGGATTTTAATGTGGATTATCTTATGGAACTTATGGTTTAATTTTTGTAACATGGATGGATTTTAATGTGGATTATCTTATGAAACTTATGGTTTAATTTTGACAGATGCAATACCAACGACGAAAACAAAAAAAAAAAAAATGCGTGTAAGTTTGACTAAGGAAAAAAAAAATGTGTAAGTTTGACTAAGAAAAATTCTTCTATCATGGATTTTAATGTGGATTATCTGGCGGTGATGTATTAATTTTGATGAATTCATTACCTTTGGAACATCGCCATGTCCACATCGATCGCTTTGCATGCCCCACTAGGCCACTACCGCCATTTCTTCTAAGAATATTGTCAGCTTCCGAGAAGAGACTTAACCGGTGCTCAGCATTCATCCTCTCTCTATATAATCTATGCAACCTTCGCTCGCTCAAATTTCATTTTTTTTCTAGCATGTTTGAGCTTTAAAATTTCCTATATGAACGAGCCCATAGTTGCACCAAAGAGAAGACAGATGTCTCCCGGCCACATTCCATCGTTAAGGTCTCTTAGCTCTTCACTTCCCCTATTTGATTCTCCACTTTTTAACGTTATAAACAAACTATCTAATGATTGTTTGTATCGTTGGCTTATCGCAGGATTAACAACAACAACAACAGCATCATTAGTTTCAGCTTTCTGATGGGTGTATTCCTAGCTCTCATGAACCTCAAATTCCAACCCCAGCGTAATATTGAATCTCCGTTTGAGACCCAAGGTGTGGTCATGACCATGTTCGTCATCTGTATACTCGTCTACTCCATAACTTTCTGCACTCCCTACTTCCCTGAATTTATAGATCACATCAACCTCCTAGCCGGAAGTCTTGCCACGGTTTTACTTACGTTTACCCTTTTCCCACCTCTAGGCTGGCTCATTCTTTTCATTTGGACCATTCACTTTGTTAAGCTAATATATCGTGCAATTCGAAATGTTCGTCAGCAATGCCATGCAATTCCATCTGCGTTCGATTTATTCAATCAAGTAGTGTTCGGTCGCCATGCCCACCATAATGAACAAAGGTTGTAATTCATTCTCTCTATCACCTCTTCATGCATGTTTATACTATTTCCCTATTTGAGTTTGGAAATAAATAATATTATTGTTTTTGTATTCTTATATTTAAACCCAAAATAAATTCAAATGGCAACACTTGGGTCAAGATGTGAAAAGATTCAGTTTCACCATTTCAATCAAACTGTAATTGAATTTTTTTATATTATTGTGTTCAATCTTTTTAAGAAATAACATATGTTTTTTTTTTTAGTGTAGCAATGGTAGCACAGTCAGCAACAATTGTCATGCTAGTTTGGCCGTTGCAATCGGTTTACTCCTCCCTCTCATGCCACTAAAGTATCCTCAGTCCACGGAGCCACTTGAGACCCACAAATCCATCGTGTCGATATTTATCATCGTCACACTTGTTTACGCTGCAGCTTGGCAAATCGAACATCATCTTCAAACCAGCAACAATAACTCATTGTTTCACCGCATCATAGTTACCAAAATCAGTCTCTTTAGTGGAAGCCTCGCCATCGTTGTACTAGTATTGCTTATCGTCCCGGAAATTGGGTGGTTCATTCTTCTTTTTTGGACCCTCATCCTTATGAAGCAAATATACGAGGCATGCCAAATGCTCCACCGGCTCTACCAGTCACTTTCATCGGTTTCCTATGTGTTCAATGAAGTATTTGGTCCCTGTCGTCATTTTAGCCAAGGAAGAAATGGATTGGTAGCTTAAGTAATTATGCCTCATTTGTTTGGACTTTTTTTTGTCAAGCAAATACACGAGGCGTGCCAAATGTTCCACCTGCTATATCAGTCAATATTATGGGCTACCTAAGTGTACTATGAAGTATTTGGTTATTACAACCAAGCAAGAGGTGGGTTGCCCGTTAGTTATGGCTTTGTTCACGGTTAGGCTTTAAGTAATTAGAAATATATAATAACATACGAGTGTTATTTCTGTTTCATACAATCCTTTCTCTTTCTTGACTTAGTGACAACAATATGTCTGAATAATGATAGATTAATTTTAATATTATAAATATATAAATTTATAAATGACAATCAATAATATTATCCATCAAGTTTATATTATTGACTGATTAAATGCCTTTGAATGAATGCCTCAACAAATGGGAGTTGAAACCTGAAGAAAAGTTTGTTTTGATCATACGGGGTTAGAGCCCACCATGCCCTTTCTTTTTGACTTATATATACAGAAATTCTTTTCATAAGAGGGCACCCATTTGATTAGACCCACCCACGCCCTCTGAGTTCTGATGAATGGCGAAATTCATTTCTTTCACCACCCATTTTCAACCGGTTGAAGTTATAGTAACGACTTCACATCTCATTCAACGATTGGTCATGTAGCTATCATATGTTTGAGCATTTAGTAAAGACTTTATCAAAATATCCATTAAAAATAAGAGAAATAATATTGAGATAAATTTTGCTTCCCAAAATGATGAAACTGAGGTTAATTTTTTTGACAAAAGATGAAATTTTTATTACGATGCTAAAGTTAATCATGCCTACAAGGATGATAATTTTAATGGCCTTAATGATATAGCTCATTGGCATGTTTTTTTTCCTTCGTACGAAATAATTTTATATGTTTTCCTTATGGCTATTTGCAATTTTTCTTAAGAAGTGTTTTCTTTTAAAGAAGAATAAGAAAATTTCTAATTCCTTCGTTAAACCCAAGAATGAAGATATATGTCGTGAAAATTTTGCTACAACATATTCTATCTTTAAAGGTAGAAAGATATTATTCTCATTTAATATCATATTAGGCAATGCAAAAGTAATAAAAGGTTCTAGAAGAACTATGATAGTATTGTTCAAGGGTAAAATATACTATAGATGATGCATTGTTTTCATCTAAGTCTGGAAGGAAGTTTTTAAGCTTTGTATATATTCATTAAAATAAGTATCTGATCTCTCGTAATTTGATATGCCAAATTATGCTCTCTCGAATATTTGATGAGCTTATTCTCAAATAATTTACGAGTATTTTCAATGCTTTTTATTGGTTCTTAGCTTTTAGGGTTAATAATAACTTTTCTTACATTTTTCTTCTTTTGAGACTCAAATTGGCAAAACTCTGTCATTGGTAGTTTAAAGATTGATTTGAGCTTTTGTAGGGAGATGACTAAGGCTAAACTTAAAAGGGAACCTCAACTGGTGTGAGGGTTGTAACATAGGTGCATGTGTGTTGTGACACTGAGTCTCCATCACCTCAAGGGAGCAAAATTCAGAAAAAAATCAACTAAGAGTAATTTGCCACTGAAGTTGCAACATAAGTGTGTGTTGTCGTGACACTAAGCCTCAAAATCTCAACTACAAGCTCTCGAGGTCGTGACTCCAAGCCAATGGTTGAAGTGAAGGAACCTAGTGCCACTTTTATCGAAGTCGCGACACCAGTAAGGCTATGTCGTGACACCATGAACCCCCAAGCCAAGCTCATGTCCACAGCCACGAATGTCGTGACACCTGGTGTCATGACACTGAAGTTTAACCGGTGTAAAATATTGAAAGAGAAATTTTGTGTCCAAACTTAGCTCAAGTCACATCATTCTCTTTAAGGGTATGTTTGTCAATGTTAGGGTTAGAGAATCTAATATATTTAATGCATCTTTGTGCCACAACAAAAAAGGGAGTCTTTTATTATCTTTTTGTCAACATTTTTTATTCTCTTACCATTTTTAGATTTCTAGGTTTTCCTATTCCTTAGCTTATTAGTTATTTTGCTTTTGTTTTATTCTCATTTTCCACTACACTTTTAGTTTTCTATCAAAGAGATACAAGACTCTTCATTGTTATTTTGGGTTTTTCTTTGTTATCATTCTTGTTGTCGTTATCTTCATCAAAGACTCCTTCAAGAGTCACTAAGTGTAATAGCCTAAATTTTCAGTGGTGTCGGAATGGTGATTCGAGATCACTAAATCCGACAAGTGAGTAGAAAATATTATTAATTTAGTGAGTATGAGTTAAATGTGAAGTTAGGAAAAAAAAATTTTAATAGTAAATAGTGTACTAGAAAAAAATAATTAGAATTGAATACGAGGTATCGAGACCTCGGAGATTTTAATCTAGCCATAAATATTTTATGAATGCTTATGGAGTGTTAATAAGTTAGTAGTATAAGTTTCAGTCAAGAAATTTTAAAGTTCCGATAGTTAATTGAATAAAAAGGACTAAGTTGTAATAAATGCAAAATTATGAGAAAAGATTAAATAGCTTAAATGATAAAAGAAAAAGGGCTTAAAAGGCAAATAGACCCAATGTCTATTTGGGCTGGACAACAAGGGAATGAAATCAGAATAAAAATAAGGAGAGGAAAGGGCAAAATTGGAATATTGCATAACTTACTTAATAAAAATAGGACTAAAGTGGAATTATCTAGATTTCTCTTTAGTTTTCTGCACTCTCATCAGCAAAAACACCATAGAAGGGTTTTCCTAAGCTGGTTTTTCATATTTTTACTGCAAGTAAGTTCAATTCTTGATTATTTCTTGAAATTCTTGTGTTTTTGTGACTTTTATAACTAGGCCCAATTGTTGAATTCATTAGTTTTAGATTTTATGAATGAAGTTGGAAGTTACTATGAATATGTTCTGGAAGTATATGATGATTTAGCATGGAATTATAATTTTAAATGGTTTATATGCTGATTTTATTGAAAGAATTGAATAGAAAGTGAATGTTTGGGACCTAATTTTAAAAGAATTTGAAGTTAGGGTTTTTATGTGGAAATTCTGAATTCCAATGTGTTTGAAATAACTCATAATGATTAGGTAAAGTATTAATTTACAAAAATTAGCTTAATTGAGGGGTAATTGATCAAGGACTGAATTGTATGAACTCTGAAATTTGGGGCAAAAATAGAAATCAACACTTTGCACTGAAACAGTTTTGGACAGCAGCAGTAGTCTAACTTTGAAAAATCACCAAAAATTGTAGAAATCGAATTAGAGGATGAATAAAATATTAAATTAAAGCTTATTGAGTATAGTTTCTTATAGAAGAAACGGTGTAAGCAATAGATTTGTAAATCATGAGATATTTAAATTTTAGTGAAACTGGTTCTGAATGAATTCGTGATCCCCTGTTCTGTCTTTGAAAAATCATTAGAAATTGTACAAAAATAATTGTGGGTTAAAATTTATATATATGAAATCCTGAATGAGTCTATTTTCAAATGAAATAAATAAGAAGGTCATATGAATTCTGTACGGAGAGTAATTTGATTCGTAGTGAAGAGAGGTCAGAACAGTCAAACAGTAAAACAAGGGAAACTTTAAGAATAATCTGGTATTGATTGGCCATACCAAAAATTCTAGAAAAATTATAGTAAAAATATATATGAGTCTAATTTCAGGGAAAATTAACGGATCTTAATTTGGAGTTCTGTAGCTCAAGATAAAAATAATTTAGTGACTGTGACACGGATAGACAGCTTGAATATCCATACAAGTAAATAGTTAAATTATAAACAATGTTATTTATATGTGGGTTGTAATCATTAAGGATATGAAATAAAGTAAAGGTGAAATCAATACTGATAAGTGAATGATTTCACAATTATAGATCGAGAACCCGAAGCAAGTCGAGGAAAAGAAAAAGTAACTGAGTAGTCCCTGAATTTTCTCAAATTCTGCAAATCGACTCAGGTAAGTTCATATGGCTGAAATTTAATGATTAAATGTAAATTTTATGAATTATATCATGTATGATGAGATATATTGTTGATGAGTTAAGGACAAAATGACAATGCGAAAAGTGATTAAATAATCAAATTGAGCGGAACATCGGATTTGAGTACTTCTGATCAGTGGCAAGTGAAAGTGAAAAGTGGTAGCTTCAGCTACCTGATCAGTGAAAAGTGGTAGCTTCGGCTGCCTGATCAGTGAAAAGTGGTAGCTTCGGCTGCCTGATCAGTGAAAAGTGGTAGCTTCGGCTACCTGATCAGCGAATAGTGGAAGTGAAGTACTCAATTTTCCGTAATCGTTCCCTAATTTGATTAAAGATGGTAAGTGACAAAAAGGGCCCAAAAGAGTTAAAGTAAACGAATAAATGGTAGTGAAATTATATGAAAGCACTCACCAAATTGTGGTTCACAGGTGAATTTAGAAATTGTACGTAATGTATAAGTGTATGAATGTTTGGTAAGATTTATATTTTATGCCTATGAACTTACTAAGTTTCTATAAACTTACTTGAGTGTATTCAATGTCTCATGTAGATTTGACGTATAAATATACGGAGGATCGGATCAACACTGAGGATCACACTATCAAGATTATCCCCGGTAGCTTTTGTAAATTTCCTTTTTGATTTATATGGCATGTATATGTTTGATAGTTATATAAATACTAAAACTTGTTTAATGAGTATGAATTAAAGTAAACCGTGATAAATATGCTAAATAATATAATTATAGTAGAAGTATGATTTGGTATCAAATTGGATTGAAATGGACAGGATTGTTTGGTTTTAAAATTTCAGGGAAGATTGGATATTTATAAAAAGGGCTATATTGAATTCATAATGAAAATAGTATTAACTCGTTAAACTTAGGTAATGCCTCATACCCTATTCCGGCAACGAATATGGGTAGGGGGTGTTACACTAAGCATATTTCAACCTTGTCTTTTTTGTGGTTACTTGATGAGTCATTTAAGCATGAAATTGGTTGATCTTTGTATTTTGATGATGATCAGGAACTAAGTTTTATAGTGGTTGGTTGATTGAAATGTTGCATGATTAATTTTAGGATCAATGACTAAATTGTAAAAATTAGAATAAATCGAATAGACTTTAAAACCTAGAATTGATGCCTCTAGGTGAACATTTAGATATGTGAGACCAAGAAGAGATCCTATTGTGAATTCATTTGATTATCCCGATTTATTTTAGTGAGATTGAGAGATATATTAGACTAAATCGTCTTAATTGGGAAAAATGGTGACCAAAAGGTAAATTTGAACCAATTAGGAGTTTGAGTTATTTAGATCTCTAATCTAAGAATTAATTAGCAACATGGATATCAATCGACCACTTCATCTTATTGAAATTATATTTGTTATACTTTTGACTATAATTTTGTCGAAACCATTCTTAAAAGGGGTTTTTTAAAAAGGGAATCGACTTTAAAAAATATGGAGTCGCCACCGATCCTTTTTATTTAGGTGTGATCGGGTCACCGATAGATATATTTTGGTTTGCGAAATTCGAGAAAACGGGTTCGGGAGTCGGTTACATGCAAGGAAGGGTTAGCACCCTTGTAACGCCCAAAGTTGGTACCAAATTGATTAATGTTGTCCTAATGTCGAAAACTTGAAAATATTTAGGGTAAAACTCTCGAAAAAAAATGGCTAATTGAATCAGGATTGAATCTCAAGATTAACTCGCTTCAAAGGAATAAAAGTATTACACCCAACACGTTAGGATGTAACACTCTTATATTTCGACACCGAGATCATCTTTGATCTTCAAAGTATGTTAAAGAAAAGGATATTTGAGTATTTAGCCGAACGAAAAGATCGACACCCAACACGTTAGGATGTAATTTTCCGGCCTTCTAAACACACAAATATTACCTTTTTTGTATGAATTAAAAAATGTCGAATTACGATTTAAAACCGTTGATCCACATGAAACGACGAAAATGCGAAATCAACAATACTAGTAATAAAAGATACAATAATATAAAAATGTAAAAAGGTAAAAGATGGCTTTAAAATAATAATAAAAAAGGGGTTGAAGGTATTAGTAAAGATCGAGGTAATAAAAAGTATATACAATATGATAGTATAAATATAATAATAATAATAGTAATGATAAATATAATAATAATAATAATAATAATAAGATAATAATGATACGGACACAAAATATGTACAACGTGCCAATATAAATATAATAATGATAATGAGATAATAATACTAATGCAAAGTATATACAATATGATAATATAAATATAATAATAATAATAATAATGATACAACATATGTACAATATAATAATATAATAATAATAGTGAATATAATAGTAATAATAATAATACGAAATATGTACAATGAAAATATATAAATGTAGTAATGATAATAATAATGCAAATAGTAATAATAATAATAATAATAATAATACGAAGGATGTTAAATACTAGCATCAATAATGATAATAAAAAATAATAAGAAAAAGGGTTAAATTGAATTCAAGATTGAACTTTAGGGCTAATTCAGGAATAAAAATAATTAAAAGAAACCTTTTATACGCAAAAAGAACCAGAGGGAGCAAAAGGGAAATTTTCCCGCATTCTCAAAACGCAGCACTTAATTCGGGACCAAAACGAAACTGGATTGAAATTAAAGGGGAAAATCT
The DNA here is from genome assembly GCA_025503065.1 of Gossypium bickii. Classification (NCBI taxonomy): domain Eukaryota; kingdom Viridiplantae; phylum Streptophyta; class Magnoliopsida; order Malvales; family Malvaceae; genus Gossypium; species Gossypium bickii. The sequence continues at coordinate 132,007,200 of CP106713.1, forward strand.
TAAAAAAGGGGAAAACTTAACTATAAAGATATAAAGAGCGGAGGGGCTAAAAGTGCAATTAGCCCCTCCAATGAAAAACGCGTGGATCCTAGGCTGGAGCGGGTCGGATCAGGTCGGGTTATGGTGAAACGATGCCGTTTTGGTGCCTGAGTGGTCAGCCCAAAACGACGCCGTTTTGGAGGCCTATTTAAGGCCAAAAACCTTTTAAAAAAAATCATTTGGTTGCTTGTTTTTAAAAAAAAAAAAACTGATTCTTTTCCTTATTTTCCTCTGCAGGCACGAAAAGGAAAAGGGGGGACTCCGGCGAAGCGCCGTCACTCCGACCGTCGATCGCCTACGACGACGGGGAGCCCAAAAGTCGCGCCTTTCGATGAAAATGTGAGTTTTTTATACCTTTTTAATATATAACTATATATACTTGTATGAATAAAACGACAATGGTTCGTAAAAAGGGAAGGAAATAGAAAATGAAAATGAAAAAACCACCTAACGATCCTGATCTGATTTTGGTGTTTTGTTTTCTTCTCTTTCGTTTGATCTCTGCTATTTTGTTTGTATTTCGGAAGTATTGTGCTTGTATTGATCCAAAAAAAAAGTCCCCATACATTCTTTTTTGAATGGCTTTATAGCCGATTTTTACACGATCTTTTTATTATTTTCTTTCTTGTCTTCTTCTTCTTGCAGGTGGACTAGTGGCGCGAGTAGTGCCGACAACGGTGGCCAAAAACATGGCATAGTGGAGGGGGAGATACCCTAGGTGCGGCGCACCTAAGGTTTGTTTTGCTGTTTTCTTTATTATTTTTTTATTTTATTTTGGGTCTGGGTTAATGAGGTTTAGTGGGTTGTTAGGCCTGATTTGTTTGGTTCTAGGTTTTGGTAATTGGGTAATTTGGGTTAAAATGGGCAGGGCAAAAATTGGTTATTACAGCTGCCCCTCTTTGCTCATTATCGTGAAATGAGAATAGAGCAAAGACAATAAAAGAACCAATTTAGCTCGGGCTTAGCTAAGCCTTGACTTCTTGATCCGCGTCTTCTTCAAACAGCTTCAAACTTCACTGTAACTCTTTGCTTTGATCTATTCTACTGGAGGTTTGGAGTGATAAGAATTCAGAAAGAAGAGATCCGTAACTTTGATCTTCTCACCGAAACTTCTCGGAAATAGGAGGTGATAAGAATTCAGAAAGAAGAGATCCGCAACTTTGATCTTCTCGCTGAAACTTCTCGAAAATAAGAGGTGATAGGAATTCAGAAAGAAGAGATCCGCAGCTTTGATCTTCTCGCTGAAACTTCTCGAAAATAGAAGGTAATAGGAATTCAGAAAGAAGAGATCCGTAACTTTGATCTTCTCGCTGAAGCTTCTCGGAAATAGGAGGTGATAAGAATTCAGAAAGAAGAGATCCGCAACTTTGATCTTCTCGCTGAAACTTCTCGGAAATAGGAGGTGATAAGAATTCAGAAAGAAGAGATCTGTAACTTTGATCTTCTCGCTAAAACTTCTCGAAAATAGGAGGTGATAAGAATTCAGAAAGAAGAGATCCGCAACTTTGATCTTCTCGCTGAAACTTCTCAAAAATAAGAGGTGATAAGAATTCCAAAAGAAGAGATCTGCAACTTTGATCTTCTCGCTGAAACTTCTCGAAAATAAGAGTTGATACTAATTGTATGTTTCCAATTTGCTCCCGCAACTTCAAGACTGCCAAATCTGCTATTTTTGATCTGCTCTACTTAGGTAGGCAAGATATTTGAATTCACCATTATTGTGATAATGTCCTATGGGGACTTGTGCTGCAAAATTAGTTTTGTGTTCATGTTTATGCCAAATGGTTAGGATGCAATGATCAGAATGAATCTAGCACTCTTAACTAAATGTGTATGAATGAATGCATGAGAAAGACCCTTGTTACTGTTTGGGTTGTCATTGCTCGTAGTTCAACAAGGTTCTATCAGCGATGCGTTATGATGCTTTTTCGTTCAGCCAGTATTTTTTGACAAAAAACCCCAAATAAGCAGCTGTATTCTACTCAGAAAGCTTGCCCCGCTGTAATTTTAGAGTCCCCTTCTGGGACATAAAGCTTATACCTCCTACTGCAACTTCAGGAGAATAACATTTGGTTTCTTCCAACCATCTTGCTTCGACTCTGAGGTATGGTATCATGATTTCATTGTGTACCTGGGTCGACATCGCTCGTCATTTGTCGAGGTCGTATCACCGACGAAATTTCTTATCTTTGTTCAACCAATAAAATGTTCAAAAAGATAATCATTTTTCTCCAACGTTTCCAATCCTTAGATTGAATGAGTTCTAAACAATAGTCATATTTCAGGTCCTTGTATTATTCAGAGGCTTTCAGAGTAATGTGTGAAACTTCTTTTATGAAAGTACTATTAGTCCTCAAATTATTATTTCGATGCAAAATGCCCGAAAAAGATTGTAACAATGGACAAGAAGGAAATTGACTAGGGGGAATAGCTCGAAACAAACAAGTTTGATCAGGGCTAGCAAATTCAATCAAGAAGGAAATTTATTGGTAGATAATCACAAATAACGAACTAAAATAGGTAAAATGGAAGCTAGGTGCCCCAGATATTGCAGCCTGAGCTCCTCTGTTCCGACTTCTTAAGGACGATTTTAAGCTCAATATGTGTTTAGGGGATCAGGAGTACTTTGTCGATGCCCCGAGATGTCACATACTTCTTCATTGTTATTTCAGCGTAGCGAGACTACCGTATGCCCTATTTTTTTTTTAAAATTTGAGCGGCCCTTTTCGGGTTTTCAACTCAAAACCCCTTTGGTCTCAAAGCGCCCTTTGTACGTTTTCACCTTGATCTCTCCTTTTTCTTTCTTCCTTTTTTGCTGATTCTCTCTCTCTCTCTCTCTCTCTCTCTCTTTCTCTCTCTCTTAAACTTGAATTCTCCAAATTGGGCAAGTCTCTACCATCCATTTTGGTCAATATTCATGCTTCCCCAGAACAGACCTCCTTCGCTTCATGAGCTCCTTCCTAGTTCGGCACTCGCTTTCTTCCGAAGTCCCTTTTTGCATAGAAGAAATCTTCTTCCAAGCTCTATCGTGAAATTTTCTAGGACGAATCATTTTTGTTATTTCCTCGTACCGTCTGATCGCGACAGATAACTTTCTTTTCAAATTCACCAAACCGTATTAGATTGGATCTATTTTGCCTCATCTGATTTCAACTCCAACAAAATCTCGACTCCAATCGGTAAAAAATGTGTTACCCCGATGAAGGTTCTAACCAACGCTCTAAAATCATAGAGGGTAAAAGGTAACTTCTCTATGCCAACCCTCACAAGTCTCAGTCAATTTTCAAATGATTTTTGGTTGTCTTCGCTACATTGGTAAGGTGCCTGATTCTCGAACACATTATAAAAGTTTTTTTTTTGACATTGCGCAATGATGTTAAACGTGTTTTTCCCGGCGTTCTTCATTGCCACTTTTTGTTTTTTGTTTTTCTTTTTCCCTTTTTATTGCTTTTTGTTTTTGTTTTTCTATTTTTTTTGGGCATCTGATCTTGGATTTGACGACTGCCGACTTTGTAACTTTGGTATATGAAGCAACCTTCACCCTCTTAGTGAAGTATTTGATAACCACGAAGATGTATTAGTATCGGCAGGATACCTTTGGCGAAATCGGTCCCGTAACATCTATGCCCCCCTCATATGGAGGAAGCACATAAGTCTTGTCTTCCTTGATTTGGCGTTTGATGTAACTTTCCTTTCTGGGTAGACCAGTAGTTCGAACTTCTTGATTAGCCTGGCCATTGTAAAACATGGGTTCCAAGCTTGGCAACACCCCAACGTTTTGGTAGTCTGTAGTATCTTGATATGATCGTGCGAAAATATCTTGGGATTCTTGAAAATAGCTCAATGATGTCTCGCCTTATTTCTGTGGTGGACTAGGTTTTTTCCTAAGTTTGCAACGTCCACTGACCCTTTTTACAAGGTAGAGTCTATTTTTGCTTATTCTACCATCCTTAACAAATCAAAAGATAGGTTACAATCTCTATCATCTTCAATGTCTTGAGATCCCTTAGACCCATATTTCACTAAAAAGAGAGCGATGCTTGCTGTCGCTCGTGTCATTGATATCTGGGGACCCATAGTGGGTGTAAAGGTAGAAAATCTAAAGAATAAATGATTCTAAAGGTGATTATTTATATGATGTGGGCATGAATGAAAAAAATAAAAATGTAAAGCATGAAAATATTTACTTAGAAAGATGCATTTCATTAAAATAACAATTCTGGACACAAGCCCATTTCACAAAAGATTCTTATTGCTCTTAGGCTTTTAGAGCAATTTGCGTGTTTGGACATTACTTTGAGTTAGCTTTAAAAATACACGTCTTTTCCACAGCCCTATTGTTCAAAACACTCCCAGGCTCGTGTTTCTGCATTTAGCGTGTCATCCAACTTTACAATACCTATGCTAATGAATCTTTCCACTAATTTCTTGAAAGCCAGGCAATTTTCTATTGAATGCCCTGTAACCCCAGCGTGGTACTCACACTAGGCATTTGGGTCATACCATTTTGGATACGGAGATTGCATCGGTTTTGGGTAGCGAGGAGCCACCACATGTGCATCAAATAAATCCTGATAGAGCTTCTTGTATGTCATCGAGATGGGTGTGAACTGGAGCCTTCCCGTGTCAGGCTTTGGGTTGGAATCTTGTCTAAAGGGACCTTGGTGACTGGTAGTCACCGTCATTGGCTGTCTTATTGCTATTAGTTCTGAAGAGCTCTCGTCGTGCTTACTCGTACTACCCACTTCTTTTTCCTTCTTCTTCGGGGTCTTCAATGTTCGCTCCCTCCTTTCTTTTGCCTCTGCCGGAACAACCGGTTTGGCTCGATCATCCTTAGGGTTAAAATATGAGCCCATCGGGAAGTTTGACAGGGTCGAGGTATTAGTCTGACATTGGGGTCCAAAAATAATGGGTGCCCCTTGCGACTGCGTGTCTGGTTGAGTCGGGATATTCCTCGGGGAATAAACAATTTGATCATCATCATCCGCACTGCCGACCACAGGGCTACTCCTTTTTTCAAGTCCTTCGGCTAGCAATTGGGTTAATCGGTGCATCATATTCATTTGATCTCGCATATCCTGCTGAATTTGGGCTAATTGTTCTCACATCAATATTTGCCTTTGCTCTAATCTCTCCAACCTTTGTTCCATATCTTCTAGGTTAACTGAAATAATTTCACCTAATTAGGGTTTTTCTACAAGTTTTGATGTATACAATATGATGTAATACGGATACATGAAATGCAATGCAAAATGCATGAATTGAATGCAAAAAGAAAGAGAGGCGTTGATTATGAATTCAATTCCTATTAGAAGAACTTTCTAGAAAATACGTTTCTTTATATAAAATGGACCGCATATACGGCATCTTCCTCATAGTCCAGGTGAAAACACCATTCATCTTCTTCGTATCTGAATATTATGGTCATGTCTCGCCTCTTGTAGCTCTTTGTTTGCTTGATTCAGGTTGTTCTTCATCACTCACTTACCCTTTGCGATGCTCATAATCTTCTGATGACTCCTGAACAATCCTTGTCAGCTTGAATCTTCAGACAAATCCTCTTCTTCGTATTCGGCTGTTATGGTCATGTTCCGCCTCTTTTAGCTCTTTGTTGCTTGATCCAGGTCGTCCCTCATCACTCACTTATCCTTCATGATGCTCATAATCTTCTGATGGCTCCTGAACAATCCTTGTCGGTTTGAATCTTCAAGTAATGTCTTGTCTCGTTGGTTACCTAGGCCATGTTCGGATGACCGTATTATAGTCCATTTTATCAAGTAACATATTTTCTTATGACAAATTCTTCTATTTAGCAATCAAACGCGAATCAACACCTGTAACAGCCCAATTTCAATAGTGTCGGAGCAGTGATTTGAGATCACTAAATCTGACGAAAAAAAAATGTTAATCGATAATTATAAGTTAAGTGTGATTTTAGAAATATTTATGGAGTGTCATTAAGTTATTATTAAAGTTTAGTTGAGGAATTTTAACGTTTGGATATGTAATTAAATGAAAGAGACTAAATTGAAAAAGGTGTAAAAGTTTCATTATAGATTAAAGAGAGTATAAAGGACCAAAATGGCAATTAAGCCATTTTGTTAGTTGAGGCGGTTATTTGTGAAGAAAATCTGAGATTTTTTGGTTTAAGATATATTATTATATTATTATATTATTATATTATTATATATATACAAACAAAAAAAAAGAAGAAGAAAAAGGGGGGAGAAGAGAAACAGAACAGAAAAAGAAACAGAGAACAAGACGAAAGCAAGGGGAAAGAAAGAAAGAAAGAAAGAAAAAGGAGAAATTGATGATTTAAAGCTTGGATGTTTAATAGGTAAGCTAATTTAGTCCTTTTCTTCTAATTTTGATGTTTTATAAGTTTTAGAACAAAAGTTTTGTTGAATTAAGTTGAAATTCTGGGAATTCTTAGATCTTTGAACATGAGTTATGTGGATCAAATTGATGAATTAGGGGTTTAATTAATGGAATACCTAGTTAGAAATTGATTTTAAGGATTAAATTGTGAAAATGTTTGGAATTAAAGTCTATTACTGGAATTCTGATTCCCAAAGATTATAAAGTAGTTTAAAGTGATAGAATAAGGTGTTTATTGAGAAAAATCAGCTCAATTGAGAAGTTAATTGAGCAGGGACGAAATTATCATTTATTGAAAGCTTAGGGAAAAATGGTAATAAACAGTTTGCACTAAAACAGTTTGGACAGCAGCAGTAGACTAGTTTTGAAAAATCACTAAAAATCGTATAAGTGGAATTAGAAGCTAAATGAGATATGAAATTAAAGCTTATTGAGTCTATTTTCATATGAAAGAAACGGGAAAAGCAAAGAAATTCTGTAATTTGAGATATTTATATTTTTGTAAGACTGGTTTAAAGGGATTTCAGGATCCCCTGTTTTGACTTTGAAAAATCATAACAAATTGAAGAAAAATAATTAGGGGCTTAACTTTATATGTTTAGAATCCTGAATGAGTCTATTTTCAAATGAAATAAATAAGAAAGTCATATGAATTCTGTACGAAGAGTAATTTGATTCGTAGTGAAGAGAGGTCAGAACAGTCAAACAGTAAAACAGGGGAAACTTTAAGAATAATCTGGTATTGATTGGCCATACGAAAAATTCTGAAAATTTTATAGGAAGAAGATATGCGAGTCTAGTTTCAGGAAAAATTAACGGTTCTTCATTTGGAGTTTTGTAGCTCTGGAAATAAATAATTTAGTGACTATAACTCAAATGGACAGTTTTGAATATACATATGAGAAATTCAATGAAATTATTGATAATGTTACTTATAGAATATTATATACAGTAAGGATGTGGAATGGAGAGGAGGAGGAGGAAAATATGTATGAATATTTAAGTAGTATGGCTAAATCGAAATGTTTTAAGCTCAGGGACTAAATTGAATAAAAGTAAATTTTATGATTAATTTTGTAAAAATGTGGAAATGACCAGTTTTCATGAAATGGGTTATTTTATTAATTAAAATATCGAAATTGAATGAAATTATGAATTTAGATTAAGATCGATTGAAAAATCGATGAAAATAGAAAATTTCTAAAATGACCTCGAATCTTGATATTTCTACAAATTTAGCCGAGATAAGTTCGTGTAACTTAATTATGTGATATAAGAAAGTATGAGTTGATGGTACGTGAAATATTGATATGATGAATTAACTGATTTATGTTTATGAGGATGAGATAATTGGATGATATTTTTCATGATATGTAAATATGTGATTATCTTTAATATGTTAATATAAGATGATTAAGTATGTTGAGACGAGAAATAAATTCAAATAAGATATGAAGTGAAAAAAATAAATATGTTTAAGGGACAATATGTTTGATTTTGATTAGTTTCAAATGTAAATGCTAAATTATAATAAAACGTCTGATAAATAAATTTGTAATTCCAGTAATGCCTCTTACCCTATTTCGGTGTCGAATACGGGTAAGGGGTGTTACATTTAGTGGTATCAGAGCTATGGTTTAGTCGGTTCTCGGACCAAATATAGTATATGTAGAGTCTAGAAATATATGCCATTATTAATATATATAATTTAAAATAATGTGATATCTCCAGACTTTGATGATATTTGTATCACTAATTTTCAAACTTTATCATTATTATGTGTAAGTATTTAGTAAAATGATAAATTTAAGATTGAGTCTTTGAAATTGAGACTCGATACATCGAATCAATTATGGAATCTTCAATATTATTTTGTGCACTTGAATTGAATTGTGAAGTTATTGAATATTGTTATGTGTATTGCATTAAACTATGAAATTATTGATATAATGAATTATCTGAATATCGTGAAACCTGGTTGAAATAAGAAGTGAAAATAGAATGAACTGAAAATTAGAAAGTTATTTAAATTACGTAACTAAATTATGAACTATGTGAATATTTGAAGGTATATTAATAGGAAACTAAAAGTGATTTGAATTGAATCAAATTAAATTAAATAAAGAAAATATGTGAGTAATTGAAATGTATATTGATTGAAAAGTAATTAGTGATTTTAAATTTGATTAGACAATAAATTAAAAATACGAATTGAATAAAAATATATTATACATGCTTATTTTGTTAAATAATATAGAAAGTTTATTTGATTACTTTTTTTACATATAAATGTTATATGTTTATATGAAATCAATTTGAGAAAGAAAGGAGAGGACCGAATTGAAGGAAAAGGAAAAGAGAAGGTTAAGGAGTGAAGTAAGAATAACATATATCATTTCAACCTTTTTGTTGTAAGTACTACAAGAATTTTAAATTATTGTTATTTATCCTTTTTGAAATATTTATGTGAATTATTTAAATATATAAGATTCAGCTTTAAATGCCCAAGTAGACGAAATTTAGAACTACTGGGATATTAAGGAACATTAGCACGTTAGTGCTCTCTGATATTAGCACATTGGTGCTCTCCGATATTAGCACGTCAGTGCTCTCTGATATTAGCACATTGGTGCTCTCCGATATTAGCACATTGGTGCTCTCCGATATTAGCACGTCAGTGCTCTCTGATATTAGCACGTTGGTGCTCTCTGATTATTAGCACGTTGGTGCTCTCTGATTATTAGCACATTGGTGCTCTCTGTTCACTTGTGCATCATAATGCACCTCAGATCTGCTTCAAGATATCCGTGTGTTCTATAAAGTCTACTTTGGGCTAAGAAAGTGAAATGAGAACAAAGTGAATCATTGAATTATATACTGATTAGGAAATGGAAAAGTGAATTTGAAATAGAAAAAAAAATGAAATGATGATTTGAATACCCTATTAACTTATCGGGCTAGATTGGATATAAATGGCATGCCATAGGATTGGAAGTGTTCAGGGATTCTTCGACCTTGAGTCGATGAGGCACTGGGTGCCAATCTGGTGTGTTTGGTTGGATCCGCGTATCCGCCAAAGTCCGAGTCTTGTTAATAGGGGTAGATATGAATATTAAGTGAAATTAAAATGAGAATTGATCTCCCTATTAACTTGTCGGACTAGTCGGATATAATTGGCATGCTATAGGATATGGAAGAGTGCGGGTTTTTGCCGGCTTACTGATCAGGCACTTACATGCCGACTCACATTCTTTATCACATTATCAGCAGATTCGACACTTTGTGTGTCGTATATTGTGTACCGTTAAGGCACAATGTGCCGTCTTCGGTGTGTTTGGGTTGGAATCCGTGTATCCATCACAAAAGTCCGGATTGTTAATAGGGTGAATAACTAAAATGAGAAAAACTAAATAAATTTGATCGATTGAACTATTGAAAATATGAGTAAGAAATTATGAGTTGAATTGTGAATCGAATTGAAATGTGAGAATTGAAGTATGAACTTAAGGTTCATAAATTTGTTAAAATATCAAATTATTATTATTGAAATCACATTGAATAAACGAAATGAGAAAAATCGATTGAATTTGATCGGTTAAACTATTGAAAGTATGGAAAAGTGGAATTAGGAATTGAAATGTAAATTGAAATTGAGATATGAGATTGAAAACTTGAACCAAAGGTTTATGAATTGATTAAAAATAATATAGATGATATATGATGCTATTTGATGAAATACTATTGTTGAGGTATGAAATTAAAGTATAAATTAACACATATGACTTATATTGTTGCATGCTTGATGTTTACTATTTAATATTAAATGTTAAATTTAAATTATGCGTATAGTAAGTGAAGTATGAGGTAAGCGTTATTGATGAATTAAATGGAAACTGAATTAACTGATGGATAAATATTAGTATTGAATTGTATATTGAAGAGAAAGTGAAATTAAATTTATTTGTGAATACATTTAAGTGAAATTGGAAAAAAAAAAAATGATATGTAAAAGCATTATGTTAAAATTGTAAAAGTGACATGCGTGTATAATGTAATTTTCTCAAGTAAATGAGATTAGATTTACTAATATATTAGTGGTATACCATTAATGAACTCTAGCACATTCTCTGATAATAACACTTTGGTACTCGTCAAGTACTATCTGATTAATAGTACATAATAATACACTTCTATATTTGCTTCATATATCTTAAGTGTTCTGTTTAATCGATTGGGCCTCTTATAAAAAAAAAAAAAAAAAAAAAGTAAGTAATTTTCGTTATAAGGTATGTTCGCAATATTGGATTAAAAATAAATTGCAAACTGAAAGGATATGGAATGGATATAAATGATACACTAGATAAATATGTGCACAAAGGAACTATAGAATTATAGAAATAATGAAGTTCATGATCAAAATATAAGGAAATTTCGAGGACGAAATTTTTTTAAGGAGGGAAGAGTTGTAACAGCCCAATTTCAATAGTGTCGGAGCAGTGATTTGAGATCACTAAATCATGAAAAAAAATGTTAATCGATAATTATAAGTTAAGTGTGATTTTAGAAATATTTATGGAGTGTCATTAAGTTATTATTAAAGTTTAGTTGAGGAATTTTAACGTTTGGATATGTAATTAAATGAAAGAGACTAAATTGAAAAAGGTGTAAAAGTTTCATTATAGATTAAAGAGAGTATAAAGGACCAAAATGGCAATTAAGCCATTTTGTTAGTTGAGGCGGTTATTTGTGAAGAAAATCTGAGATTTTTTGTTTAAGATATATTATTATATTATTATATTATTATATTATTATATATATACAAACAAAAAAAAAAGAAGAAAAAGGGGGAGAAGAGAAACAGAACAGAAAAAGAAACAGAGAACAAGACGAAAGCAAGGGGAAAGAAAGAAAGAAAGAAAGAAAAAGGAGAAATTGATGATTTAAAGCTTGGATGTTTAATAGGTAAGCTAATTTAGTCCTTTTCTTCTAATTTTGATGTTTTATAAGTTTTAGAACAAAAGTTTTGTTGAATTAAGTTGAAATTCTGGGAATTCTTAGATCTTTGAACATGAGTTATGTGGATCAAATTGATGAATTAGGGGTTTAATTAATGGAATACCTAGTTAGAAATTGATTTTAAGGATTAAATTGTGAAAATGTTTGGAATTAAAGTCTATTACTGGAATTCTGATTCCCAAAGATTATAAAGTAGTTTAAAGTGATAGAATAAGGTGTTTATTGAGAAAAATCAGCTCAATTGAGAAGTTAATTGAGCAGGGACGAAATTATCATTTATTGAAAGCTTAGGGAAAAATGGTAATAAACAGTTTGCACTAAAACAGTTTGGACAGCAGCAGTAGACTAGTTTTGAAAAATCACTAAAAATCGTATAAGTGGAATTAGAAGCTAAATGAGATATGAAATTAAAGCTTATTGAGTCTATTTTCATATGAAAGAAACGGGAAAAGCAAAGAAATTCTGTAATTTGAGATATTTATATTTTTGTAAGACTGGTTTAAAGGGATTTCAGGATCCCCTGTTTTGACTTTGAAAAATCATAACAAATTGAAGAAAAATAATTAGGGGCTTAACTTTATATGTTTAGAATCCTGAATGAGTCTATTTTCAAATGAAATAAATAAGAAAGTCATATGAATTCTGTACGAAGAGTAATTTGATTCGTAGTGAAGAGAGGTCAGAACAGTCAAACAGTAAAACAGGGAAACTTTAAGAATAATCTGGTATTGATTGGCCATACGAAAAATTCTGAAAATTTTATAGGAAGAAGATATGCGAGTCTAGTTTCAGGAAAAATTAACGGTTCTTCATTTGGAGTTTTGTAGCTCTGGAAATAAATAATTTAGTGACTATAACTCAAATGGACAGTTTTGAATATACATATGAGAAATTCAATGAAATTATTGATAATGTTACTTATAGAATATTATATACAGTAAGGATGTGGAATGGAGAGGAGGAGGAGGAAAATATGTATGAATATTTAAGTAGTATGGCTAAATCGAAATGTTTTAAGCTCAGGGACTAAATTGAATAAAAGTAAATTTTATGATTAATTTTGTAAAAATGTGGAAATGACCAGTTTTCATGAAATGGGTTATTTTATTAATTAAAATATCGAAATTGAATGAAATTATGAATTTAGATTAAGATCGATTGAAAAATCGATGAAAATAGAAAATTTCTAAAATGACCCTGAATCTTGATATTTCTACAAATTTAGCCAGATAAGTTCGTGTAACTTAATTATGTGATATAAGAAAGTATGAGTTGATGGTACGTGAAATATTGATATGATGAATTAACTGATTTATGTTTATGAGGATGAGATAATTGGATGATATTTTTCATGATATGTAAATATGTGATTATCTTTAATATGTTAATATAAGATGATTAAGTATGTTGAGACGAGAAATAAATTCAAATAAGATATGAAGTGAAAAAAATAAATATGTTTAAGGGACAATATGTTTGATTTTGATTAGTTTCAAATGTAAATGCTAAATTATAATAAAACGTCTGATAAATAAATTTGTAATTCCAGTAATGCCTCTTACCCTATTTCGGTGTCGAATACGGGTAAGGGGTGTTACAACACCTCCTTTCTAAGATGATGCAATGCAATGCAAAGGCATGGAATGAATGCAAGAAGAAAGAGAGACGCTGATTATGAATTCAATTCCATTAGAAGAACTTTTCTAGAAAATAAAGCTCTTTACATAAAATGGATTGAATATACGATTTTGTCCTCATAGTCCAAGCAAAACACTAATCTTTTCCTTCATGGCCGAATATCATAATCATGTCCTGTGAATTTTCTTCGTAGATGCCTCTTCTAGCTTTTTGTAGCTTGGTTCGGGCCGTACCTCTTTACTCGTTTATCCTCTGTGATCGTTCGTAAGCTCCTTTAAAAATTCTAGGGGTGACGACTCTTGAATAATCCTTGTTGGCTTGAATCATCGAGCAAAGTCTTGCATTCTTCTGTGGACTATCAGCCTTCTCTCGTTGTTTATTTGGACTATTTTTGGGCCACTATATTATAATCCATTTTATCAAGAAATTTAGTTCCTTATGCCAAACTCCTCTATTTAGCAATCGAATATTAATCAGCACCTCCTTTCTATGATAATGCAATGTAATGTAATTAAAACAGAAGAAAACACGTTAACACAGGAGTAATAAATAAAATACCTATCCGGGAGATCACTAGGGCTTGACGTGGCTCTACCTAGTGTGGGCTCTTAGGGTTCACTATATGTGGTTTGGTTCTAGAGTAAAGGTACCTGAACCTGCAGATTCCTCGGTCTTCACCCATTATAGGCTCATATGGACCAAGTTTAGTTCAGGGGAACACATTTCCCTATGGCCATGCGGAAGTGAAAACTTCACGAAAACATAGGTACGGATGTGTCCCGGAAGCAGTCCACTAGCCCATGCGGAGGTGAAAAAAGGCTTAGCTTCTCGCTCCCACTTAAAGGTGCGACCACGACGGTCATGCAATATGATGTGCGAAAATAAGCTACGAGTGATGAAAATGTTATTTGATCAAAACAAAACCAGTATGTATTCCAAACACAGGTTAAAACAAGTAAGAAATAAAGCACCTACTCGGGTAACCGCTAGAATTTGGCGTGCTTTACCTAGGGTAGGCTCCTAGGTTTCTCTATATGCGGTTTGGTTCTAAAGAAAGGTACCCGAACCAGCAGATTCCTCTATCTTCACCCATTATAGGCTCATACAGACTGAGTTCAGTTCAGGGGAACACATTTCCCTATGGCCATGCGGAAGTAAAAACTTCACGAAAACATAGGTACGGATGTGTCCCGGAAGCAGTCCACTAGCCCATGTGGAGGTGAAAACCTCACGAAAGCATAGCTTCTCACTCCCACTTAAAGGTGTGACCACAACAGTCATGCCATATGATGCCAAATATTTTAAAAGACTCTAACCATAGCAATCAAGTGAGACGACATAAGCAAATGCAATAAGAGGACAGTAATTTAGATTCTCAAATCAAAATTTTCAAATAGAAAAACTTTCGAACAAAGGACAGAAGATAATCAATTTATGGCCTGACTCTCTTTAGATAAGTCCCCAGCGGAGTCGCCATACTGTCGAAACCATTCTTAAAAGGGGTTTTTTAAAAAGGGAATCGACTTTAAAAAATATGGAGTCGCCACCAATCCTTTTTATTTAGGTGTGATCGGGTCACCTATAGATATATTTTGGTTTGCGAAATTCGAGAAAACGGGTTCGGGAGTCGGTTACGTGCAAGGAAGAGTTAGCACCCTCGCAACGCCCAAAGTTGGTACCAAATTGATTAATGTTGTCCTAATGTCGAAAACTTGAAAATATTTAGGGTAAAACTCTCGAAAAAAAAAAAAGGCTAATTGAATCAGGATTGAATCTCAAGATTAACTCGCTTCAAAGGAATAAAAGTATTACACCCAACACGTTAGGATGTAACACCCTTATATTTCGACACCGAGATCATCTTTGATCTTCAAAGTATGTAAAAGAAAAGGATACTTGAGTATTTAGCCGAACGAAAAGATCGACGCCCAACACGTTAGGATGTAATTTTCCGGCCTTCTAAACACACAAATATTACCTTTTTTGTATGAATTAAAAAAATCGAATTGTGATTTAAAACCGTTGATCCACATGAAACGACGAAAATGCGAAATCAACAATACTGGTAATAAAAGATACAATAATATAAAAATGTAAAAAGGTAAAAGACGGCTTTAAAATAATAATAATAAAAGGGTTGAAGGTATTAGTAAAGATCGAGGTAATAAAAAGTATATACAATATGATAGTATAAATATAATAATAATAATAGTAATGATAAATATAATAATAATAATAATAAGATAATAATGATACGGACACAAAATATGTAGAACGGGCCAATATAAATATAATAATGATAATGAGATAATAATACTAATGCAGAGTATATACAATATGATAATATAAATATATATAATAATAATAATAATAATATAATACGAAATATGTACAATGAAAATATATAAATGTAGTAATGATAATAATAATAATGAAAATAGTAATAATAATAATAATAATGATAATAATAATAATAATAATAATACGAAGGATGTTAAATACTAGCATCAATAATGATAATAAAAAATAATAAGAAAAAGGGTTAAATTGAATTCAAGATTGAACTTTAGGGCTAATTCAGGAATAAAAATAATTAAAAGAAACCTTTTTATACGCGCGAAAGAACCAGAGGGAGCAAAAGGGAAATTTTCCCGCATTCTCAAAACGCAGCACTTAATTCGGGACCAAAACGAAACTGGATTGAAATTAAAGGGGAAAATCTTAAAAAAGGGGAAAACTTAATTATAAAGATATAAAGAGCGGAGGGGCTAAAAGTGCAATTAGCCCCTCCAATGAAAAACGCGCGGATCCTAGGCTGGAGCGGGTTGGATCAGGTCGGGTTATGGTGAAACGACGCCGTTTTGGTGCCTGAGTGGTCATCCCAAAACGACGCCGTTTTGGAGGCCTATTTAAGGCCAAAAACCTTTAAAAAAAATCATTTGGTTGCTTGTTTTTAAAAAAAAAAACGGATTCTTTTCCTTATTTTCCTCTGCAGGCACGAAAAGGAAAAGGGGGACTCGTGACGCGTCACTCCACTCAGCCGTCGATCGCGGCAAGCACTTGCCGTAGTATCTGTGTGAGGAGCCCAAAAGTCGCGCCTTTCGATGAAAAGGTGAGTTTTTTATACCATTTTAATATATAACTATATATACTTGTATGATTAAAACGACAATGGTTCGTAAAAAGGGAAGGAAATAGAAAATGAAAATGAAAAAACCACCTAACGATCCTGATCTGATTTTGGTGTTTCGTTTTCTTCTCTTTCGTTTGATCTCTGCTATTTTGTTTGTATTTCGGAAGTATTGTGCTTGTATTGATCCAAAAAAAAAAGTCCCCATACATTCTTTTTTGAATGGCTTTATAGCCGATTTTTACACGATCTTTTTATTATTTTTCTTTCTTGTCTTCTTCTTCTTGCAGGTGGACTAGTGGCGCGAGTAGTGCCGACAACGGTGGCCGAAAACATGGCATAGTGGAGGGGGAGATACCCTAGGTGCGGCGCACCTAGGGTTTGTTTTGCTGTTTTCTTTATTATTTTTTTTATTTTATTTTGGGTTTGGGTTAATGAGGTTTAGTGGGTTGTTGGGCCTGATTTGTTTGGTTCTAGGTTTTGGTAATTGGGTAATTTGGGTTAAAATGGGCCGGGCAAAAATTAGTTATTACAAATTTAATTTAGTCTTTCTAGGTATAGTTTAGCATAATTAACCTTGAATAATGAATTGTTGTAATATAGAACTTAGTTATTAGCTAGCTGGACATTTTAATTGCATGCTTGATCATTGTCATTCATCTTGTTACGCGATCTCTCTTGGGTTTGATCCTTAGAATGCTCGAAGTGCTTCATTGTAACACTTATAAATATTACAACTGACATGTCACACTTGCAAACAAAGCTACTTTTAAATCCTTATATACTAATTTTCTGCTCGGCATTTGTGCGGCGTAGCGTGGCCAATATCATATTAAGATAACAAATGAGAAAAAAAAATTGAATATCTACAAATAATATCAATCCAACGAAAAGGCCTTCTCCCAACTCCACGTGTATGTCTAGTTTGAAAATCCTGAATTCAACTAGGTTTTAAATCTTGGATTCAAATGTTATAGCGCGTTTACTATTACCAACACGAAATGAATCGATACCACAACATGCCAAACAAAGATTTTCACACGCAACTTGTGCTTCCGTAATTAAAATAAATTATATTATTGGAGGGTATTTTAGCTTTTTTATTTAAAAAGCAAATAAGATATACATAGAGTGAAATTTGATCCCAAACCAATTGCATTAATAAAATCTTTAATTTACTACTCAATTAAAACTTTATTTTTGATATTTTTATACATTTCATTATTTATTTGTGTTATTTTTAAACACAAATATGTATTCTAAATACATTATCTCCATATGCATACATGTGTTATAGAATTTCTAGTAACAAGACTGTGTAAAAGAGAAATAGAAAATAAAGCTCTCTAATTAAATATTTTTTTTGAAATGTAAATTCATTAATTATTAAATGAATGAAACTATACAATTCGGAGAGAGAAAAAAATAACAAACACTCCTCGTAGATGGTGAAGAAAAAGCTCCATCAACACAACATAGGCTTTAGCCTCAACATCAATAGAACATTATGACACGTTGATAATTGACTTTATCACAACTCAAGCACGACATATTTGGAGTGATTGCAAGCACATAATATGATAAGAAAATCAACCCTAGATGGTCCAAAGCGGCGAGCAAAAATCGACAAAAGAATCGAGTATTCACCAAACTAGAGAGGGCGAAAACAAATTAATCCCTAAAATCACTTGTAAAATTAAGATTATATGCATAAGTAAGACTAAAAAACGTGCTACAAGAGCAGAGACAAAAACTTCTAAAACTGAAGACTCATTAAACAATGGAAAAACAAACAAAAAAATATATAAAACTTAAGACAACACGGGTTCAAATCGACACGTGAAATAATTTATTATTTTGAAATACTCTCAAAATAGAAACAAATTAAGAAGTTGATGAAGAGTCACCCACTTTCCAAGAAAAAGCTACTGGAGTTTTAGTGAATAACATGCACTATCATCTGTCCATCACAAATTGTGAAGACAACAAAGATACCGACAAAATAGATATGCAAACTAAAAAGAAAAAAGACGTGTGTAATGAATAAGAACAATAAAGAAATAAAGGGTTGATGGGAGAGGAAAAAGGCGGACGATAACCAGCTCAAAGACTAATACCGCCACTAAACAAAACAAAAGATAAGAAGCAAACGGCTTCAAGAAATAAAATCATCTAATTACATATTTTTAAAAATAAAAACTAAGAATATCTTAGGAAAAAAAGTATACTTATACCTTTTATTTTATTTTACCAATATTAATTTAGAACAATTATGGTTCTGGTTTAGTAGGTAGTGAAAGAAGGGGAATTCTGGTTCTTGAAAATGGATTAAACAGAAGAATTGAAACTGGGAGCATATGTTACCAACCAACCGAAAGGACTGCCCCAACATTTCCTTCCTTGTATCTCCGGCAAATACAACACATTGAAGATTGCTTCCGATATACTATAGAAACAATGTTTGCTACCATTGCAACCTGTTAGCATTAAACAAATAGGGAATTTGATACTTTTATACACGACAAAAACTTGTCAAGACCGACAGACTATGGTCATACGAATGGGATCCTAAGAGGCATTAGTCATGCCTGCAATGCATCTCAAAACATCACCTTCAATATTAGCCCAATCTACAAATCTTGTTTTATTTTGCATCAAAGCCATGATGATGAAGCACAAAGAAACAAGTAAATTTACTTGAAATTTTTGGGTTTTTAAAGAAATTTATGAGTTTGAGGAGAGACTGCTAGACCATCAAAGATTTAGTTTTTATAAGGTTTAGTTTGTTTTACTTGGCTAACAAGTATTTTATAAGCTTAAAATAGGCATGGGTTAGTATTTTGTAAATATAGACGAACTTAGGTAAAATTTTAAGCCCATGTATCGTATTGGACTGAATTTGAATAAGTATAAAATATATTAATATCATACTTAGACCTGAACCGAATCTAAGCCAACCCAACCTATGACCACCTGTACCTTCAATATTAACCTAATTTGCTAAAACTATACGATCAGATTGTCAAAATAAAGTTTATGCAATTCTTTAAGTGAAAGAAAAGGAGTATTCTCCAATTGAGGGAAAGCTCGTAGTAGAAGAAGTGGAAAATTGGATTTTAATAATGGATTAAACATTTAAATTTCGTGATGGAAGTCGTATGTTACCAACCAACCGAAATGTCTCATATCTTCGGCAAATTGAGTTCATCGAAAATTTGATCTAATATACGGTAAAAACAACATTTTTCATGGTTGTAATCGTCTGCTAGCAATAAAAAATTATGCCACGAATCACTTAATTATAGAAAAATTCACCATCATACATGATTTTATTCTCTAAGTTTTGTAGGATAGTTAAAAAAAAAAAACCTCAATAAAACAACAATCCCCAAGCAAGAAATTAAAGCACAAAAAAAGACAACAGTATAAATGTAAAAGTAGAATCACTAAATTATGCCCATCTTAGTGATGGTATGGAAATGGAACGATCCAATGAGGAGATAAAAAATAAAGGAGGACTTCGTCGCAGTCCTTCGACTTGGGAAAAAGCTTCATTCGAGCACGAAAACCTCTATCTTTTTCTAATGTCATGTTTTGACAATCATAGATGCCCAGATCTATGTAAGGGGTTGCGGCCAACAACGGACTGTCTACTGAGTAGTAAATGCAGTTAGGCTTGCAACCGGGATAATCGGCAGCAGCGATGGCGAAAGTGGAGCAATTTCCCAAGAACAAAGACCTATCACCTAATGAATAAATCTTCTCCCAAGTCTTCGTGTCAATATCTAGTTTGAAAATGTCAAATCCAACTGTAAAAGCATAACCATGGGTATGGCGACATGCGATACAAAGATTTCCATCCAAATCAAATAAATAAGTGACCGTACTTATAAACTCTGGAAGATCAGGAGGTGGTGGGGCAAATTCTACTACTTTTGGATGAGTTGCTTCACATAAAACAATCTTACCAGTGTGTAGACAGCCATAAAAATTACCCTTGAAATAAATGGCATCATCTAATTGATGACGATCTCCATGACAAATAAGAGTCCATGCTTCATCACTTGGCTTTGCAAAGAACGAACCAGCCGAAATAGTTGCTAAAACTATACAATCAGACTCTTCAGGACTTGTACATAATATAAGTTTGCGTTTAGAGTAGTCAAATAAATCTTCAGATGGCCAATCTTCTACTTCGGGTATAGTATTTAGTGAAGGAAGGGAGATTCTGGTTCATGAAAATGGATTAAACAGACTAATTTCGAAATCGTAAGCACATGTTACCAACCAACCGAAAGGACTGCCCTAACATCTCTTTCCTTATATCTGCGGTAAATTCAAGACATCAAAAGGTTGCATCCGATAGACTGTAGAAACAATGTTCATCGAGTGTTTTTTTATGGCTGTTATATAGCTACTAAGTGAGTGTTTTTTTTATTCCATAAGTGTATACTGCATGATATGTTTTAATTTACTAATAAGGAAGCACACCGTAAAAATAAAACCCGAACCAACATTGTCTCAATCTGAATTTGAGTTAACTAGATTACAACTCAAAAATAAAACAACAATATAAATCTAAGCTAATATAAATCTAAGCTGACCTTGAATGAATATATATATGTGTGGAGTGGTGAAGTGAGAAATTTGGGAGGTTGAATTTAAATTTTTATATTTTTACGATAGTGAAAATGTAGTTTCACAATTTTAATAACTTATATCTTTATAATTTTTAAATGATTAAATTAATTTTTTATTATTTGAGGGGTAAAATACAGTTTTATTGTTATCAAATTAAAATTTTATAAATTATAAAAGTGGCGAACCAGGATACTGCAACACACCATACAAAGGTTTCCGATGACTACACCTTGATCAAATCCGAAGGCGATGGGGAGAATTCGACAGCTTTTGGATGAGTTGGTTCACATAAAAAATCTTACCATTGCCTAAACAGCGATAAAAATTTCCCTTGAAATTATTAGCATCATTTAATGGATGCCTTGGATCATGAACATCAATGGCAGTCCATGCTTTATCACCTGGCTTTGCAAAGAACTAATGATCCGAAATACTTGCTATAACTATACCATTAGACTCTTCGGGACTTGTACATAATAATTTAGGTGAGAAACCTTGTATACACTTAGAGAAGGGGAAGATTAACTTTCGATAATAGATAAAAAAAAGTCGAGTTTAGAGATAGAGGCCACATGTTACAAACCAACCAAAAGGACTGCCTCAACATCTCCTTCATCGTATCTCCGGTAAATCAAGCTCATCGAAGATTTCTTCCGATATACCATAGAAATAATGTTTGACACGGTAATTTTTAAGTGGAATAAAAAGGTTCATAGTGCTTTTGATAATGGATTAAATAGTCGAATTTTCATGTTACCAATCAACCAAAAGGCCTAATATCTTCAGCAAAACAAGATTGTAGCCGTCTCCTAACAATAAAAGGTTACACCACGAATCACTCAACTATAGAAACATTCACCATCATATATGGTTTTATTCTCAAGTTTTGTAGAATGGTTAAAGAAACTCAATAAAACAACAATCCCCAAAATTTGCCAACATTATTTTTGATCCAAGTCAAAACTTGAAATAAGACGACAATATAAATCTAAAAGTAGAATCACTAAATTATGCCCATCTTAGTGATGGTATGGAAATGGAACGATCCAAAGACGAGATAATGAAGAAAGGAGGAGATTTCGACCGTCTTTCGACTTGGGAAAAGGCTTCATTCGGACACGAAAATGAATATTTCTTTCTCTCTGTTTTTCTAATTTCAAGTTTTGACAATCATAGATGCCCACATCTAAGCGTGTGGTTGGACCGAACAACTGATTGTCATCTGAGAAGTAAATGCAATTAGGTTTGCAACCGGGATAATCAGCAGCGGCAATGGCGAAAGTGGAGCAATTTCCCAAGAACAAAGACCTATCACCTAATGAATAAATCTTCTCCCAACTCTTCGTGTCCATGTCTAGTTTGAAAATCACAAATCCAACTGTTACCTTAGAAGTATCGACATGGCGACATGCGATACAAAGATTTCCACCCAAATCAAATAGATAATTGATGATGATACCTGGATAAAAATATCGCAAATCAGGAGGTGGTGGGGCAAATTCTACAACTTTTGGATGAGTTGCTTCACATAAAACAATCTCACCAGTGTGTAGACAGCCATAAAAATTACCCTTGAAATAAATGGCATCATCTAAATGATGACGATCTCCATGACAAATAAGAGTCCATGCTTCATCACTTGGCTTTGCAAAGAACAAACCATCCGAAGTATTTGCTAAAACAATACAATCAGACTCTTCAGGACTTGTACATAATATAAGTTTGTCTGAAGAGTACTCAAATAATTCTCCAGGCCGTGAGTAACATTCTTCTTCGGCTATAGTACTTAGTGAAGGAAGGGGAATTCTGGTTCTGGAAAATGGATTAAACAGTCTAGTTTCGGAATCGAGAGCATATGTTACCAACCAACCGAAAGGACTGCCCCAACATCTCCTTCCTTGTATCTCCGGAAAATATAACACATCGAAGATTGCTTCCAATAGACAGTAGAAACAATGTTCGTTACTGTAGTAACCTTCTGTTAACATTAAACAAATAGGGAATTTGATTCTTTTACTTGCGAGAATAGCTTGCCAAGATCGACAAACTGCCGTCATACGAACGAGATCTTGAGCAACATCAGTCATGTCTGCAATGCATCTCAAAACATCACCTTCAATATTAGCCCAGTCTACAAATCTTGTTATATTTTTCATCGAAGCCATAATGATGAAGCACAAATTGATGAGAGACTAAATATGAAAAAACACTTCGGAAATCATTATGAGTTGTAGATGATTAATTTATTTGAGTATGTAAAACCCTTCAGAAATCATGCATCGCATTTTATAGGCATAGAGAGTATTAGAATTTTGGAAAAAAAATATCGATAAAATCTGTCATTAAATCAAATTGATTTAAAAATTTATTGGAATCAAATCAATAATATAAGTTTCCATATGTCTACTGAAGAATTTGTGTTGGGCTAAAATATTCAGAGACCCATTTAAGTTTTTAATATTTAAATTATATTTTTTTAAGTTTTCCATATTTAAACCATTTTTTAAGTTGAATTTAATAATTTTAAAATAAAATTAAATGAAGTTTCAAAAAGAAAGCAAATCAAATCAAATTTTAAAAAATTGTTTTAATTAATCAAAATATTAAAAATAAAAATTTAATATTACCAAAAATAAATATAGAAACAAATATGAAAAGAATAATATAATAATATTACCAAACCAAACAAATCAATGGTAAGATTAAAGAGGGTTCAATTTAAATAATATAATAATATTGTCAAAACTTTTTTTTTTGAAATCGACTTTTATTTTAAAAAAATGAAAAACGAGAATCGCCACCAATTCTTTTTGTTAGTTGTGATCAGGTCACCTCGTAGTTTGATCGTTTTAATAAGATGTTCAATTTACTAAAACAATATTTTTCGGTCTAAAAATCCAGAAAACGGGTTCGGGAGTTAGTTACGTACGAAGAATGATTAGCACCCTCGTAATGCCCAAAATTGGTACCTAATTGATTAATTCATGTCTTAGTGTTGAAAGTCAAAACTTGGAAATTATTTAAAATACGATCCCTCTTTGGACTAATGTTAATTTTACCTAAAAATTGTTTGAATAAATCGAAAAGTATGTTTAAGACCCTCTCATCTCAAGGCAACGAAATGTCATATCTCGTAAGTTAGGATACGACACTTTAAATCCTTGAGAATAAGTTTGTCTTTATTTTTTATTTGAAATCTTATATATTTTAATTTTGAAAAGATATTTGGTTATTCGAGTTTAACGAGAAAATCGAAACCCCGTAAGTTAGGGTGGATTTCTCGAATCTTCCAAATATGAAACATTGCCTTAATGTTGAAAATTCCCTTTTTATGTACCGGGTAAAAATTAATGTGACATAAATTGATTATAATACTGGTAATAATATTAATGATCAAATTGCAATAATAAGATAAATAAAGTAACTTAAAATAAAAATGAAAATGGAAAATGCACAATTTAAAAAGATAAATAAACATAACATGAAAATATTAGAAATAATAAAAGAAATAATAAAACAACAAAAACATTAGAATTAAAATAATAATAACAATAATAAAAACGCAGAATTAAAAAAAGGTATGAATAATCTATTTTTTTATGTAAAAGGAAGAAGAAATAATAATAAATAAATAAAATAAAAAAAGTTTGTGGAAAGGTTGAAATAAAATAGATTAAGGATTCAATCAAGGTTAAAGTGAACTTAAAAGCAGAAATTTAAATAATAAAATATAAAAATGAAAAAGTATTTAAAAAAATAAAATAAAATAAAATAAGGACTGAAATTGAAATCCAAACAAAATTTAAGGGAGGAATCTGGAATTAAAATAAGGTGAAGGACCCAATCGTAATACACGAATAAAAGGGGGACCAAAAGGGAAAATATTCCCTGCTTTAAGAACGCACAGTTCCAGTATGGACTAAAATGAAACAATGCAAAAATCACAGGGTAAAATTAAAAAGAAAAAACAAGAACAAGATTAAATTGAAAATGGACAAAAAAATAGAAGGACCAACCGCATAAATATCCCCCTTAAGGAAAAAACACACGGATTCTAGCTTAAAGTTGGGTCGGGTTTCGAGTCTTGAGCAAGACGGCGTCGTTTTGGCCACTTTGTTTAAGTCCAAAACGGTGTTGTTTAGACCCTTGTATAAATAACAAATTTCAGAAAAGAAAAAAAAAAACACTTCCCTTTCATTTTTCAAAAAAAAAAAATATGAGAACTCTTTCAGGTTCTTTCTCACTCTCCCCTTCTCTGGCCATCAGAGTCACCGTAGGCGACCATGGCAGCTGCCGGTCACCAGCGACCAGAAAAGTTAAAGTGCCATTTTTTTCCCTTTCGAGTCTCCCAACCCATTATGCGTCATTTTTTATCGAAAACAACGAACCTCTGCCACCAACGACGGCGGAACGCAAAAGATGAGGTAACTTCGACCCCCCTTTTTTGTATTTTTTTTGTTTATTATTTCTTTTTTATAAGTGAAAATGAAAACAGAAACGAAGAGAAAATAAAAAAATCACCTTTTTTGAATCTGTTTCTCTTGTATTTAACCTTCTTTTTTTGTATTTGATTTCTTGTTTTTTATTTTATTTTAAAGGAACCCTTTTTACAATTAGTTTTCAAGCTTATATAGCCGATTAACATTTTTATTTTCTTCTACTGTTTCAACTGCTCGTTTGGTTTACGTCTTTTCTTCCTTTTTCCTTGCAGGCGACGGTGGCAGAGCAATTGGTGGAGCAGGTGGCGGCAAAGGCTTGCAGCTAGGGTTTCTTCTTTTGTTGAAACTAGTTTAGTTTTTAGGCCATGTGGGCCACAGGGTTTTTTTATTGTTGGGCCATTTAGACTGTTGTAATTAGGTTTGCTTAACTGATGTAATTGGTGCAGCTTTCTTGTAAAGGACTATTAATATTTGGACCCTTTTTTATTTATTTTTTGTTTTGGTTTTCTGGCGGGCTCGGCAAAAATGTCCCACTACAAATATCTTGTTTGGATATTTCCTCATAGATGAAGGAAATGGTTTTAAGTTGTGTATAATCAATTTGAGTGTCCATCTTTACATTTTACACTTTTAGTTGTACCATTAGTTACATCAAATTTTCAACATACATACATATATAACATTTGTTATCACTAGATGTACTCATGGATTAAGTCGGGTCTAAATATGATATTAACATACTTTATGCTTGCCTAAACCCAATTCGGCTCGAAATATGAACCTAAAATTTTGTCCAAGCTCAAATATTTGCAAAAGATTAACTCAAACCCATTTTGGGCCCGCCCATATTGTTTTAATTTTTTTATATTATTTAAATTTAATATTTAATACTTTTATATTTTTTATATAGTTATCTTAACATTAATTTAATATTTAGATTAGAGATGTATTATATATTTAGTATAAGTTTTTTTTTATGTATTATAAATTACATAATACATAAAAAGAACATAATATAAAGTATTATAAACTTAAAAAAAAGGCTAGTTAGACCTTAAATGTTCAAGTTCGAGCCCAACTCACCTTTTAAACGGGCCTAATTTTTTCCCAAGCCCCTTCTTCGAGCCTAATGTTTTTATCCAAACTCTCTTAAATTTTAGGCAAACCTTCGAGTCTAAATAGATAGCTTGACCCATGAATAAATCTAGTCATCATCTAGTCTCAACTTATGTAATTTTCTTTCCATTGAGAATGCACCAAATAATAATATGATATATAAACTCCCACAACACTTGTAAATTCCTCCATTTAAGCTTAAGAATGCTTAAATTCAACCATGTGATGGTCTGATGGTTAAGGGTGTTCATTGGCCCAGGTGTAGCCTGGGTTCGAGCCGCGCTGGTCGCGTTGATTGTTTGGGCTTTGCCCTATTACTTTAATTCAAAAAAATAATAATAATCAAAATTGAATTAGAATTAGAATAACTTTTAAAAATAAATATCACAATTTGGTGCATTTAATGGGGAAATAAATTTAATGGCCGGAAAAGTAAAAGTGCCATTTTTTTTTTTTGCCTTTCGAATCTCCGAACCCATTAGGTGTCGTTTTTCATCGGAAACGACGAACCTCTGCCCCCAATAGTGGCAGAACGCTAAGGGTCAGGTAACTTCGACCCCCCTTTTTTGTATTTTTTTGTTTATTATTTCTTTTTTATAAGTGAAAATGAAAAATCACCTTTTTTGAATATGTTTCTTTTTTATTTAACATTCTTTTTTTGTATTTGATTTTGTGTTTTTTTTTTAAAAAAAGAACCTTTTTTAGAATAAGTTTTTAGGCTTTTATAGCCGATTTACATTTTTATTTTCTTCTACTGTTTTAACTGCTCGTTTGGTTTACGTCTTTTCTTCTTTTTTTTCCTTGCAAACGAGTGCGGAAGCGGTTGAGTGGAGCGAGCAGTGGCGGCAGAGGCTTGCGGCTAGGGTTTCTTCTTTTGCTGAAACTAGTTTAGTTTTTGGGCCATGTGGGCCACCAGAGTTTTTTATTGTTGGGTCATTTAGACTGTTGTAATTAGGCTTGCTGGACTGATGTAACTGGATCAGTTTTTTTTTGTAAAGGACTATTAATATTTGGACCTTTTTTATTTATTTTTTGTTTTGGTTTTCTGACGGGCCGGGCAAAAATGGCCCACTACAAATCTCTTGTTTGGATATTTCCTCATAGATGAAGGAAATGGTTTTGAGTTGTGTATAATCAATTTGAGTGTCCATCTCTACATTTTACTCTTTTAGTTGTACCATTAGTTACATCAAATTTTCAACATACATACATACATATATAACATTTGTTATCATTAGAGATGTGTTCATGGATTAAGTCGGGTCTAAATATGATATTAACATACTTTATACTTGCCTAAACCCAATTTGGCTCGAAATATGAACATAAAATTTTGTCCAAGCTCACATATTTGCAAAAGATTAACTCAAGCTCATTTTAGGCCCTCCCATATTGCTTTGAATTTTTTATATTATTTAAATTTAATATTTAATACTTTTATATTTTTTTATTTATTAAAATTTTTTATATAGTTATCTTAACATTATTTTAATGTTTACATTAGAGAAGTGTTATTTAGTATAGGTTTTTTTTTAATGTATTATAAATTACATAATACATAAAAAGAACATAATATAAAGTATTATAAACTTAAAAAAAGGCTGGTTAGACCTTAAATGTTCAAGTTCGAGCCCAACTCACCTTTTAAACGGGCCTAATTTTTTCCCAAGCCCCTTCTTCGAGCCTAATGTTTTTATCCAAACTCTCTTAAATTTTGGGCAAACCTTCGAGTCTAAATAGATAGCTTGACCCATGAACAAATCTAGTCTCAACTTATGTAATTTTCTTTCCATTGAGAATGCACCAAATAATAATATGATATATAAACCCCCACAACACTTGTAAATTCCTCCATTTAAGCTTAAGAATGCTTAAATTCAATCATGTGATGGTCTGATGGTTAAGGGTGTTTATCGGCCCAGGTGTAGCCTGGGTTCGAGTCGCGCTGGTCGCGTTGATTGTTTGGGCTTTGCCCTGTTACTATAATTCATAAAAAAAAATAATAATCAAAATTGAATTAGAATTAGAATAACTTTTAAAAATAAATATCACAATTTGGTGCATTTAATGGGGAAATAAATTTAATGTGTGGACCACTTAATGTTATGCATAGTGTGTGCATCATGTATTTTACATAAATAAAGAAGAAAAAAAGGACAATTAGGTATATGAAAATGAAAAAACAGAAATGAAAGAGTGAAGTCTTATCTTATAGCCCTTTATGAGACAATTAATGGGGTACTAAAGCTATATTTCAACTATGGTGTTGACATAAACGTTGAACATATTCGATGCCACTTTCATATCAATAATTTAATGAAATATGCACTTCAATAGAGAAGAAGCAATTGGAAAAAAAATTGTGATTTTGGTCCTTGTATTATGTTCAATTTTGATCTTTAATCCTTATACTTTGACGTGACACCGCTATTAATACCCTTCCAACTTATTATATTGACATGATTTTGCATTTTTTCCAACTCATTAAGAGTCAGTTAATAGTGTTATCGATGAGATTTTAATTTTTAAATCAATCAAGCAAGGGACTAAATTTTAAAAGTTGAAGGAGTACATGAATTTCGAGCACAAATAGACCAATTATGTTAAATTAAAGTAGAAGGACTAAATCATAAAAAATCGGCATCAATTTATTCCTTTATCATACTGGCAACAATAACTTTTAAGTCCTAAATATACTAAAAGAAATTAAAGTTTTGGTGAATATTTAGCCACGAAATGTAATTTGGTGAATTAAAAAAGGTATTGAAATTAAAGTGAATTTATATGTAAAAGGAATAACACTATTGCTTTGCCTTTAAGATAAAATTTATATGCTCAATGGTTCTTGGCCATGAAATTATTTCATCATATGTTATTTTCATAAATTGCACTTCAAATTTTATAATTTATAAACTCTAATACCAATTCAATCCTACGTGAAATGATAAAATTTTTTATATTCAAATCTTGAGATGATATCAATCTCGTGTTCGGTTTTTGGATAATTCATAAGCATTGGTATCGATTTCCTTTTGTGACTCCAAGAACCGAATCGATGAAAATCTTGTTTGATTGTTTTAAGTATGGTTTTAGTGTCCTTACAATGTTGAAATATGGATTTATTAGTACGTCCAAAGTAATAACATAATTAACTAGATTTCCACGTAGATGTGTGATAGAAAAGCCTTATAAAAGTTTTTAAGATAGTGGAGAGACTAAAAAAAGATGGCACGCCTAACCAATGAGAACTCATCATGTAGTATTCTTTCACGCGTGACAATTGATGACATGACATCAATTAAAAAGTATTCAAAATTAAAATTATATAAAATATTGAAAAATAAAAAATTAAATAAAACTAAAATTTAAAAAGATATTTTTATTTTATAATATTTTATTATATAAAAATATAAAACATTATATAAAATATAAAAAATAAATATTTTTAAATTAAAATAATTCAATATTTTATAATATCAATTATATAAAATATATAAAAATTCTATTTAAAAAAAATTAAATCGACCATCTATCAATAAGTGATCAACGACCAATAAATGCCAGCTATAGATTGATCAATATTGGTTAATAAATGGCCAATGATTATATCATTGATGACATAATAAAATTTCAAAAAGAACGAGTATTTATTAATTGCGTGTGTTACTTTTTTTTAACACCGTTAATTTAAAGTATAATCGAGAAATAACTTAAGTATTAAAATGAAAAGAAAAAAGAAATATAATTTGAAGGCTAATTGTGAAGTAAACTTATACATTATGAGTTGACGATGATGTGGCCATGGAGGAATTAAAAAATTGAAAGTCAACTCAAATCTCATCACTTTTTCAGGGTAATAACTTATTCATTGAGGAATGTTATTCTTTTTTTCATATTCGGTATATGGTTTATATTTAAGGTTTGCGTTTATCTCATTTAATAATGTTATTTTTAATTTTTTTTCCCCTTGAAAACATATATAAATATAAAGGAGATAATATTATTTTTTACCTTGAATATGACAACTAAGTCCACTTTTATACCTGTACTTTTTTTAATCCACTTTTGTACTTGAACTTGAAAATTATAAAAGTTTGATGACGTATCACTCTAAGATTGTACCACATTATCACTTGAAAATTAAAAGAACTTACATAAATTTTCAAGTGATAACGTAACCAAGATTTCAAAAAATAGAGAGATTGCTTTACACAAACTAAAATCTCTAAAAAATATTTCAATAGAAACACCTTTTCAAGAGATTTTTTCAATAGATGTCGCATCTTCACAGATTGCTACATAAAAATTCTCACAATACTTTTCAAACAAATGTTTTGAAAAAAAAAATTATTATGGAGGAAGAATTTTCTGAAAGACTTTCACATATTGTTATCAAAGAACTTTTCAAATGATGACATTTAAAGCTATTAGACTCCCAAAAAACTCGACAATATTATGAAAGGTCAAACATTACCTACATCTAAAGGATCCTAATTTTATTACTCATTCGACAGCTCAAATAATAAAAATTCTTAAACCAATAGATTGAGATGAAAACCCAAACTCTCTAAAGAAATTTCCAACCAAATTTACCACCTATATTTTACATACTAGGATTATCAAGCAGCTTGATACAATGCCTTCCTTGTTAGCAATCAACATATGAGACGTTTTTGGCTCAAATATTTCAAGTATGTCACCCAATTCAAATTCCTAAATTGGTTTCAAGAATGGTTGAACTGATATAGACCATCTTCTTTTGATATCCTACCAGTAAAAAATCAAAACGTATGGCCCAAGTTCTTTGACAAATTCTAGCTAGAACTAGACAAAAAACATATCTACCGAACAACCCATTTCTTCTCAAAATTGTGCATTACTTGGATTGATTTCTAGAATTATTCTTAAGAACAAGAACCATATATGGGAACCCCATTGATAGTTCGAAATTTCAGAATGAAATGGTGGGACAAATTTAATATGAAAAATATGATTTCAAGTATTTGGATGATTTTTTCAACAAAAACCCAAGATTATGTAAGTCCGCTGCCCCGAATCACACTACTGCAAAATTCCTTCAACCCAAATCAAATGCTAGCGCATTGTTGGCTCAAGCCAAAACAAAAAAGGAATACAAAAAGCTCCTGGTTGAGATGCTCAGCTTAATGAATTCCGACTCAGAAGATGAGAAGTCCTTAACATCTTCAATCAAAATAGTGGATTTGGCAGATGACACCACAACTGTCATAATTACCAAAACTAGAAAAGAAAAAAAAAGAATTGTTTTGCAGCAAAGTAAAGACAGAGATGAACAGGGATGATTCCCTGTAAACTAAAGACAAAAATAAACAAGGGTGATCCCCTGATTCCCTGCAAAGCCAAGACAAGCAAAGAAAAAACAGAGATCAACAGTAAAGATTCTCATTGAGAAACTTAAAATTACTGTTTTTTAATTTTCAAGTGATAATGTAGTACAATCTTAGAGTGCCATATCAATGTTCTATAACTAGACCAGTGGTTCAACCGATTAGAGCACTAATTTCCAATTCAATCAGTTTGATCAGTTCAACTACTAGACCAACAATAATTAAATAAATCGTTAAATTCATAAAAACTATAAAAAAATATATTAAACATGTTCAACTACTGTTTTTGTCCCAATTTTCGAATTTTACTGGTTTCAAGCAATTTTCATTTCAATTCAATTAGTTCATCCCATTTGTTTGGAGACCAATCCAGACATATTCTAAGAACATTTGTCACATTATCAAATCTTGACGGAATTCAAGTTTAGGGATCAAAATGAATCTAGTTGTCAAGTTTAGGTATCAAAGTGAACAAAAACAAAGTACAGGTGTCAAAATAGACCTAATTGTCAAGTTCAAGTGCTAAAAATTATATTATCCCAATATAAAAACACGATACGAATATATTTTAAAAATATATATAAAATATTGCTTTCTTACATATTAAACTTTATATAAAATTAAAATATTTTAATGATAATATAATTATTTTTTATTTTATTTTGGTGTAGTTCTTGGTTCCCTAAAGAAGCAGCCTCTAGGATTTTGGAATAATTTCAACTCTCCTCCCCCTCTAATGGCTTTTTTTTTTGGGGGGGGCACTGTCTGCCATTGCAAATCAAAGATGTGTTTAATGCATTGTTTTGTTAAAATTTTAAAACATTGTCTTAATTATGTTTTTTTTCATTGATATACTTTATAAACTAATGTTATTTTTCACATAATTTACGCATGACTTGATTTTCGAATAAAAAAATATTATTTTAAATTATAGTTTTGATCCTATGTTATTCTCGATTTAAGGATTTAATTCTTATATATTAATTTTACATAATTTGATTCTACTGTTATTATTAATGTTATGCCTTGTTCCAAATCACTATGTCAGTTGATATGATTTATATATATATATATATATTTAGAAAAATCAAATCAATCTATTAATGTAAATGCATATATGAGGAATTACAAAATAGAATCAAATAATAACAGCGCACAAACAAATTGAGAACCATAATAAAATTCAGACGAAATCCACCTATTAGGCTAGACTTACACAAGGCAAATATGCATGATGGGACCAAGGCGAAGTTAGAAATTCAATTTTGAGGGGTAAATAAGATTTGAAATTTTTGAGAGCTAAAAGTAAGAAATTTATTTAAATAGGATTTAAATTGAATATTTTATAAATGGAAAGGAATAAAGGTGCTTTTAGTCCATAATAATTCAAACAAAACCCACCTACTAGACCCATACATGGAAATTACACATTACGGGTCCAAGGGCAAAGCTAAAAATTCAATTTCGAAGAGTCGGAAGTAAAAATTTTATTTAAATAGGGCTTAAATTGAATCTTTTATAATTGAAAAAGACTAAAATTACTATTATTCTATTTAATCAAGATTAGTCAAAACACCTAACGTCGTAGCTATACTACCGTTGAATGAGACTTGAACTTGAACACTTAATAAGTTTTTAATATTATTGTTAATTTAATTAAAGAGAAGAAAAAAGTGAAGATTCTAAAAACCCAAGAAAGATCTCAATTGGGTTTGTGAGATTCTTCTCCCATTCCTTTGTTTAGCTTTTATTTTCCATCTTTCACTATCGAGATCTCTTTTCTATGACTTTTTTCAGTGTTTTCATAATTAAACAATGGTGGCCAAGGGACAAACAATGTGCCACTTTCTAGGCCAACTTGAGAATATGTGTGTATAGTATCAAAAATATATGTGAAAATGACTGACCCAATGCCAATAGCTCCATATAATAAAACAAAAGCTTTTCCCTTTTTCCCTTTCTTTTCATTCCCCTAATTTTATTTTTCCTTTGCTATGTAAAATAATTATAAAATTTAGATTACATTGAATTAGAAATCATTTCAATTTGATTTTATTGTAAACAAATAATAATCTAAATTCATTCGATTCAACTTTAAAATGGATAAATTATTTTATGAACCCTTCCTATTACATTATTCATGATCTCTTTCTAATTATTTAATGACATTTTAGTAATTTTTTCTATGTCATTGATACATAATTTTGATAATTTTTTTTACCTTGAACCCTAAATCTTGAATCTTGAACCTCAAATCTCAATCCCCAATATTGAATCCCAAATCCTAAAACCCAAATTTGAAACCTCGAAGTCAAACTCAAATCTTAAACTTGAGTTTGGGTTCAAGGGTTAGGGTTCGAGCTTGAATTTGAGGTTCAAAATTTAGGGTTCGGGGTTCAAAATTTAAGGTTCTGGGTTTGGGATTCAGGTTCTAGGTTTGGGGTTCACGGTTCAAGGTTCAAGGTAAAAAAAAAAACTAAAATTATGTATTAATGACATGAAAAATATTGTTGAAATATCATTAAATAATTGAAAAGGGACCATGGATGATATGGCAGGAATGGCCTATAAAATAATTTCTCCCTAAAATGATATGTACTCAGTGATATGAAAGATTAATTGAAATGACCTAGTTTTAAGATGATAAGACCTAACAAAATTCGATTGAAAAATTTGAATGATTCAAATTTTAAACTTAATATTGGATTGAAACCAAATAATTAAAACCCGAGTTTAAAATGACTTTAAAATTTTAAATTTATTTCAAAAGCAATACTAGGAGACGAGGAGCAATGGTCTTGACCCTCCAAAATGAGAAAATTACTATATTATCTCTTTAAATTTTATAATATTATAAAATAGTATAATAATAAAAAATTACATTTTAATCTAAAAATTCATTATTTACTTTTAGCTCCAATAAAATTTGCTTGACTTTTCTGATAACTAATTCCACCCATATTTAACTTAATCCAAAATTAAATTTCCCAATACAATTTAAAAGTCTAGTAGCAATATTTTCAATTTGATTTCATTGATGTGGTGAGATTATCAAAAGAAAAAGTACTAATAATATGGCACAAAAAATAAAATAATGTAAAATTTGACTAAAAAAGAGTAAAGTAATATATATATAAAACAAAGACTAGGTCATACCTGGGGTGGGGAAGGAGACCATTAATTAGTAATTTTATAGACAAGAATTTGAAAATGTCACAACAAAAATCAACACATCAAATCAAGCACCTTTTCACCTTTCTCACTCTAAAAAAATTGAATGCAAGTATGATTATTTATATATCTTTATTTTTAAAATTTTAATTTTTTTTATTTTACATATTTTAAAATCTACGTTTAATTGTTAATATTATTAATTTTTTTGTTAAATTTATTAGTGTGACCAGGGAAAAATTAGAAATTTTTTTGGGGACCCAGAATTAAATTGTATATTTTTACAATAGTTAAATTGTAATTTTATCATTTTAATAGATTATATCTTTATAATTTTTAAATGACTAAATCAAATTTTTATCATTTTTGAGAGGGTTATAGTACAATTTTACCATTATTAATTTAAAATTTTATAAACTATAAAAGAGCCTATATAGAAATTTTTCTATTTTAGGAGGGATTGGGCCCCTGCCAGCCCCCTGGATTCGTCACTGGGAATATCTACATGGTAGCAATGTAACTAAAAAATGACGTTATAGTAAATTTGAATTTAACAGAATAAGTTTAGCAATGTTAATAGTTGGATCTAAATTTTGAAATCTGAAAAGTAGAGGGACTAGATTCCTAAAAATAAAAGAAATGAACTAATTTTCAAATAGTACAGAGACTCACGGCATATTTTAACCAAATTACTTTTATAAATTATTTTCATATTTATTCTTTTTGACACAATATCTAGAACTAGTCATAACTTTTTTTCAACCCATAAATAGGAGGATAATGCGTTTCAGTGTACTCGAACTCACGTTCTCCTACACTAGCAACAATGCCCCTACCAATCGAGACAAGGCTCAATCGACATTATATATTTTTAAAGTTATTTTCGATAAAAATGATAGATATTTTATTTCGATAATTTATTAATAATTTCTAAACAATATTTATTTAAAAACCCAATTTCATATATAATTAAATAAAAAAATATATTGACTTAAAGCAAAATACTTTATTCCTAAATATTATATGGGCCTCTCTCATATTCCAAAGTGATGAATAGGATGAGTGCATTTGTTTTGTGGTGGTGGGTGTAGGGTTATTTTCATTTCCTTCTTTCACTTTCAACCTTTTTACAATTTAATCAACTTTCAACCCTACAAATCTCCTCTTTTATTTCTTCCTTCGTTTATATTTTCGGAAACAAACAGTTCGGTTCAATCAGTTCAGTTTAAAAAAAAATTAAAACATCGACTTAATTAATTAATTTTTATCTTAATTTAATATTTGAGTTTGGTTTCAATGTTTACTTTAGTATCAGAGTTTTTTAAACTTGATACTTGAGTTTTCTTTGTCCCATTTAAGTACGCAAGCTTAGCTTTAATGTTCAATTTGATACTTGAGTTTATTTTTGTTCCAGTTACGTGCATGTATTTTTTTATTAAAATACATGTGTCAAACATTTATTAGATTATTTGGTTCGGGTACTAAATTACATATTAAAACTAAACTCACGTGTCAAATTAAGAGATAAAAAAAATTGAATACCAATTTGAATATTAACCTTAAATTGAAATATATATATAAATTGCTTTTGTTATTTTTCTTTTTTCTTTTTTTAGGTTTGAGTTGAGTTGGATTCTATTACAATTTAGTCAACTCAGTTGTGTGGACCGATTCCGACACGGCAACACAAAGAAACGAAAGCAGGACAAGGAAAAAAGATCGAAAAGAAATATATACACGTAAGCAAGCAAAGACTGAGTGTGACACTGAGTTGATTTTTTGGCCCACTCCCAACTCAGTGGACACAGCATTTCCATTTTATACCCCCCATCATCATAAAATAGTAAAATACCAACAAATTAGTGATTCTCATCATTATTTCCTAAATTATTTAGGAAAAAAAAAGGAATAAGTCAATTATAAGTATAATGTCAAATTTATCCTTAAAGTTTATATTTTCTATCAATATAATTATTATTATTTTTTAAGTTATTTTAACATTTTAAAAAGTGTCGAATTATTAACTTTTTAATGAAAATGTTAAATAATACATAAAGAAATGGTCTAAATATAATTTTTAATGAAATTTGAAATTTAAAATAAAATAATAAAATAATTATACTCTAAGTATATTTAATGGTCTAAATATATTTCTCGTCTTTTGAAATTATACTTTAAATATGATATTTGTATATCAGTTAATATTATCTTATTTATCGTTTATACTATCTTCATATCTTTATATTCTTATTATTAAAAGATATTGTGTAATTCAAAATCGAGTTTGAAGTAACTACACCAATGGAGTGAGAATTCAACCGGTGCTATCTTAATCAATGATGCTCATGGAAATGGACAACACTTATTCTTCCTATATATAATATATATATATATAATTCAATCCCCTCCTTCCCCATTTCATATTATTTTCCTCAAAATAGTTTTTTTTTTTTTGTAAAATAAAAATCCCATCTTGAATTCTGTTATAAACAAACAAAAATTATTATTTTTTAATAAAGATTTTGTATTTCTGTTCTGTTTTCTTTTGTGGGCTTTTTATGATAGCAGCCGGGGATGCCTACGCCGATTAGTGTAGCGCGGCAATGCTTAACGCCGGAGGCAGCTACGGCGCTGGACGAGGCGGTAACAGTCGCTCGACGGAGGGAACATGCTCAAACGACTTCGTTACACGCCGTCTCTGCACTCCTTTCCCTCCCTTCCTCGTCGTCGTTGTTGTCCTTGCGCGCCGCCTGCTCCCGCGCTCGGAACGTCGCTTACCCACCGCGACACCAGTTCAAAGCGTTGGAGCTTTGTATAAGCGTGTCGCTCGACCGAGTCCCCTCGGGTCCACTCACCGACGATCCGCCCGTTTCCAACTCGCTCATGGCGGCGATAAAGCGATCTCAAGCCAATCAACGGAGGCAACAGCCTGAGAGTTTCAACATTTACCGCGATATATCGCAGCAAAACGGTTCCAATATCTCGTCAATCAAAGTTGAGCTCCGTCACTTGATTTTATCGATCCTCGATGACCCGGTTGTCAGTCGGGTTTTCGCCGAAGCGGGTTTTCGGAGCTCCGAAATCAAGCTCGCAATCACCTGTCCTCTCCCTAACCATCTCCCATTCCCCCGACGACGTGGCCCGCCGGTCTTCCTTTGCAACCTCGAAAAGCCAAATCCGGATCCGGGTCCTCGGGGCTTCACTTTCCCTTTCCCTTTCCCGGGGTTGGCTTCTTATTTTGAAAACCGTAACAGAATAGTTGAACTTTTAGCGCGAAGGAGGAATCCCCTACTCGTCGGTGCATGCGCTTACGATGCACTCACGAATTTCACTGCCCAATCAAAAGACATTTTCCACATAATTAGCATCGGAGATTATATCACCAAGTGCATCAACGATGGGTTTAACAAAACGGAAGCGGATTCGAGGTTTGAAGAAATGGGTCGGGTCGTGGAGCGGAAAACGGGGGGATCCGGATTATTGGTGGTGGATTATGGTGGGCTTGAAGCTTTCGTCAATGGCGGAAACGAAGAAGAAGAAGAAGAAGGTGGAGTTAGTTATATAGTGGGACAGTTAACGAGGTTATTACAGGTTCATGAAGGTAATGTTTATGTGTTGGGAGCAGCGACAAGTTACCAGACATATTTGAAGTTCATATGTAGGTTTCCTTCAGTTGAAAAACATTGGGATTTGCAGATTTTGCCCATTACTGTCATTAGGAGTTCATTGCCTCGGTCTTATCCCAAATCCAGGTATACGAATATATTTACATGTATGTATGTATACTTGCATGGCAATTTTTTTTATTTTTGGGTAATTTACATTTGTAGTCGTCCAATTATGTTTTCTTTTATCTTTTTGATCACCTAAACATGAAAAAGTTATAAAATGATTATCTAATTTTATCTTTTTTTGTGTAATGTAAAAATAAAAACACCCAAAAAACTAATATAATTGAGGGACCAAAAAAAAATTATAATAATTAAGCGACCATTTTATAATTTTTCATAATTAGATAAAGAGAAAAAAAAATCATTATAGGATAACCACCATTGTAATTTACTCTTATTTTTATAATGATGGTTTAGTTATTCTTTGTTTGGTTCGTACTCATTCGTGGGTTGACCGGTCTCATTCCTCTCTTCGGATCGATACCTCGACCAGTCTATTCCAGCTCAAACAACTATAACTCTAAGTCTTTATGCATTGCATACATTTGAAATTTAGTCCTCCTTTATTTTAAAGAATTTAATTCCTCTACTTTTTGGATTTAAAAATACACTTTTAAATTATGTAAAACCATTCAATACTTTAATTGAAAAGTTAACGTATTAACTATTTGAAGTAATTAATAACATTATAAAAATACAGAGATCAAATTATGTTAAGGATTAAATCTAAAATTTAAACATATTAGAGTGATCAAAAGACAACAAATCTAACCAATTCCAAACCGGTAATTTTAAGCTTTTAGTTGGTTAGATTCTTTAAAAATGGGTTGGATTCGTTGGTTAAATTTTTTAAACTCAAAATGATACTAATTTGTAATGATCAAATTAAAAAAACTTGAGTTTAAAATGAAACGGAAGCCGAGCCGAAATGATTTGAAAATTTTAAAAGTCGAATTTACTTGATTTAGATTGATCCGACTCAAAATCAACCCTATCCACTTAATTGATAGTTCTAGTATATATTTTGAAACATTAACATAATGTGTTATGTGTTGTTTCCTGGCTCCGATCATTTCTCATAGTTACATTGCCAAAAACTACAGTTTGATGGAGTCATTTGTTCCGTTCGGCGGGCTATTTCCAACGCCGTCCGAGTCAAAGGGGGGTCTAACCGGCTCGTATCAACCCGTACCACCGCACTGTCACCTATGCAGCGAGAGATACGAACAAGAAGTGATTGCAATTTCAAAGGGAGGATTCGATGTTTCTGTAGTGGATCAATACCGATCCGTTTTGCCTTCTTGGTTGCAGATGGCCGAGCTCGGTGCAAATAATGGATCAGATATGAAGGTATGTCCCTTAGTTTATGTTTCCGTTTCTGTTTCTTTAGCTCTAAATATCGGCAATGTCGGTCCGGAGTTGTTTTATATATCGATCGGTTTATTTTCAGTGCAGACCAAAGATGATGGACTGTTATTGAACGCTAAGATAGCGGGGTTGCGAAAGAAGTGGGATGATATATGCTGGCGCCTTCATCACACTCATCGAGTCCCTGAGTTGAATGCGTATAAACCGAATCCTTGGGGTCATTGTAGCAACAACACGAATGTAAGTTCTTGCTCAACCATTAAGTTTCCGAAGATACCTACTATGCGTTCGAATGGAGGCAACTTTGAGGCGCTCGAGCCCATATCTCCTTGCAGTTTATCAAATTCGAGTGTGGACAATGTTAGTCGCACATCGCCTACGTCTGTAACTTCTGTGACAACGGATTTAGGATTGGGTTTATGTTCGGTTTCTTCAAGCAACAAATTGACGAAACTGACAGATCAGAACCGTGCTACACTTGTTAACGATAGTATCTTATGCCATCAAGCTCAGTCCTCATCCTCTTCATCTCCTGACTTCGGTGGACCGCTTGATCCTAGCTATTTCAAGAAGCTTTTTAAGGCTGTCACTGAGAAAGTCGGCTGGCAAGATGAAGCTGCAAGTGTTATTTGCCAAACAGTAGCCAACCGTCGAGCACTAAACAGAAAATATCATGGAGCCGGCCGAAGGGGTGATATATGGTTGAATTTCAGTGGACCTGATAGGTGTGGCAAGAAGAAAATTGCTGTTGCACTCGCGGATGTAATCTATGGAAGCCGAGAGAATTTCATCTCCATCGATCTAAGTTCTGAAGACGGGGTTATGCATTTCGATTTAAAATTTCGAGGGAAGACTACGATCAATTACGTTGCTGAGGAATTGAGCAAAAAGCCCTTATCTGTTGTATTCCTTGAGAATGTAGATAAAGCTGATATTCATGTTTTAAGCAGCTTGTTACGGGCTATCCGGACTGGCAAACTTTCGGACTCGCACGGAAGAGAAGTGAGCACCAACAATGCAATTCTCGTGATGACTTCTACCTTAAATACGGAAAATCGAGCCATCGTTCATCATAAAACACCGATGTACTCCGAGGAGAACATATTGAGAGCCAAAGGCTGGCCATTACAGATATTAATCAAGCATGACAACACAATTGGCATCTCTAGGAAGTCTGTTTCGAATAAACGAAAGCACGAGATCACGGAAATAGCGGCTAAACGGACTAACCCGACACCATTTCGGAATCTAGATTTGAACATTCCAGCTGAAGAAACCGATGACGGAACCATCGAAAACACCACACCTTGGTTGCAACATTTCTTCACCCAACCCGTCAAAAACGTAATC
The DNA here is from genome assembly GCA_025503065.1 of Gossypium bickii. Classification (NCBI taxonomy): domain Eukaryota; kingdom Viridiplantae; phylum Streptophyta; class Magnoliopsida; order Malvales; family Malvaceae; genus Gossypium; species Gossypium bickii. The sequence goes on from CP106713.1 coordinate 132,048,526, forward strand.
TTCAAGCCATTCGATTTCGACACACTTGCGCAGAAAGTATCAGACAACATAAACCGGAGTTTCCACGAGTCTATAAACTCTGCATACTGTTCTCTAGAGATTGATCCGAATGTCACAGAACAACTACTAGCAGCCGCATATTTATCGGACGACATCATGATCGTAGTGACAGATTGGATATCAAAAGTTCTCACCAAAGGATTCACGGAAGTCGAGAAAAAATACAACCTCGACACACACACTATCGTGAAAATCATTCCCGACCGCACCGCCCTTCTGTCTGAGAACCCGATTGGAGTTTCCCTTCCCTCAAAAATTACCGTGAACTAAGGTTAATCCAGTGTAATTAGGTGCATAATATGCTTAGGCTGTGCATTGTACCATGTATAATCTTATAGTAATAGTGCTAGTGTGGGGTGTATCATCCAAGGTTGTCCTGGTTTATTATCGGAACACGATGTTTTGGCCGATACAATCAGTACCGATACGAAATTAACTTCCTCGATATCATCACTATGAAGAAAAAAAAAAACACACTTGTAGACTTGTAATTTCAATGGTTAGTATGCAACACTAATAGTTTGCAATTAGATTGTTTATTTATGTCGTTTATTTGTATTAATTTCAATTACCGATATTTAATAAGAATGTGTCACTGGACAATTATTTTTGGATAAACTAAAACGAAAATGATAGTTCACGCTTTAAAGTGGACTAAAAAATTTAAGCACTGAAGTGTGAAAACAGATATAGTTCAAGGACTAAATCATGACTTAAATTTAATTTTTTGGTTGAATTTAATTGGGCCGAGTTTTAAAAATTTTAAATTCTTTCGAGTTTGAATTATTTTTATTTTAATTATTTTTATGTTTCCATTTAAGGTTAAAAATATTTGGGTAAATTACATCTAAAATCACTCTAAATATATATATATATCAATTTAGTCACTCCAATCCATAATCTAAAAGTCAATTTTCAGTCATGAACAAACAAGGCCTTATATTTTTTTGTTTGGGCCTAAACCAAACACGGTCTTATTATGCTCTAGATCCTATATTGCTTGGGCCTAAACAATATAGGGACTAAATTCACTCTAGATCCTATATTGTTTGTAAATTTTGAATTTAGTCCCTTTACTTTTATATTTAAGAATCTAATCTTCGTTTACTTTCAGTATTTCCATTTTGAAAAAATTAATTTTTATTTTATATCTTTTAAAAATTAAAAAATATGTTTGATAAATAAAAATAAAAAAATATTTTTCAATAATAGGAAATACTTATTTTTCTACAATAAAAACATGAAAATTAAAATAAAAGGATTCTAAATTTATATGAATTTAAATTAGGGTACTAAATTTAATTTAAAAACTGTTGAAAAAATGAATATTTTTATGTTTATACGAGTTTAAACCAAAGTTAATTCATTCAAAGTTAAAAACTATTGTTTTCATTATTTTCAGATTTACAAAGCATTTTTAGCGAAAACAATGATTATAATATTTTATTATTTTTAACTTTCACAAGTTTTTATTTTTCAAAAATTATTTTTAAAATTTTCAACCAAATACGATTTTTCAATGTTTTTCATTTTTCAAGAAAATAAAAACAAAAATGAACTTTGTTTCATAAAACTAAACGAAGCCTTAGTTCTAATAACTAAGTATTTTTTTTATGGTTTAATGTATAATTTGATACTTAGGTTTGACACTTTTTTATTTAATATTTATATTTGACAAAAGTAATACATTTTGGTACCTGAAGATAACAGTATTATTTGTTTAGTGTTTAATTTAGGTTTTAAAATTGGTTTGATGAAAATTCATAATTAACTAATAATATTAGAAATTAACTTTCGGCAAATCAAAACTAAAACATAAATTGAATCACATATTGTATTTGACAAATTAATGCAAAATTAAATAAATTCACAATTAACACTAAATTTATTATATTAACAAAATCATAAAAAAAATCAAATCAATAATTGCTAATAAACTTTCGTAAAATCAATCCTAAAACCCAAATTAAACACTAAAAAAATTAACACTGTTACCTTCAAAATATATATTTTTATCAAATACAAATTGAATAAAAAAAATAGCACAAGTATTATAATAGAAAAGAGTGTCAAACTCGAATACCAAATAATATATTAAAATTTTTTTATTTAAATTTAAATTTTATTAAGAATTCCATCTAAATTTTGGAAATTGAAAAGAAGGACGAAACTTTGGAAATAAAAATAAAGTGACTAAATTACAAATTTACAAAAAGTAGAAGGACTTGAAGTATACTTTAACCAAAACTAATCTACCTGTTTTTGTTTTGTTTTGCTGACATTTAAATATACAGACAAATCCTCCTCTACCTTCTTTCTCTCCTCTCTTGTCCGTTTCAGTACAACTGAGCTTCAAAAACTCTTTTTTTTTTTTATTATTTAATCTTTGAATTAAAGTTTGGATTTTTCATAATTAATCCATTTTTTTTTTTGGTTGGGAATTAAAGAAAATTACTTTTAGAAATTTAAAAATAATAATTAATGGCTTCTTCTAGTCTTCGCACTGTTGAAGAGATCTTCAAAGACTATAACGCTCGACGCTCTGCTCTCGTTCGTGCTCTCACTTACGGTATCTGATTTCCCCCTCCTTCCGTAAAGCCTAATTTTGAATTCATTGAATTTCTTCTTCTTCTTCTTCTTTTTTTTCGATTTTTTTGATGTTATCGTGTTGTTTTGGAGCAGATGTAGATGATTTCTACTCGCAATGCGATCCAGGTCAGTTTCGCTTCTTCTATTTTTTCTTTGTTTGTTTGCTGAGAAAATTGACGGGAAAGTTGAGATGAACTTTATGTTTACTTGCGATGCGTTTAATTTGAATTTTGAAGTGAGAGCTAAGTAGTCTCTAGGTGATTGGATCGAGCGGGTTCGATTTTGAAGCTGAGTTTCTTTTTTTGCTTAGATTCTTTCCCCTGAATGCAATTTTTCTCGACTGCTTCAAAGTTTTTACTTCGATTTTCAGTGTTTTACTTTGATTTGAGGTAAAATTGCAATGGAGTTGCTTTTTAGTATAGGAAGTTGACTGAACTTGAAAGAGAAAAGTTTTGTTTTAGGACATTGGTTCATCGTTTTAACCTCGGCCGATCGATTTAGATGCGAATTTGTTTTCTTGCCATTGAGATTTCAAGGATTTTTGTTATGGATGTCAAATTAAGTTGAGCATCAAGTTCCGACTTGTTCTTTTTATAGGCTTTAGAAATCCATGATTTTTTTGGTTGCAGCTTTTGGTTTTCTTTATCGAAGTGTTTTATTTTGCTGTTTCTCAGATAAGGAGAATTTGTGTTTGTATGGACACCCAAATGAGGCATGGGAGGTAGCTTTACCGGCAGAGGAAGTTCCATCCGAGCTCCCCGAGCCAGCTTTGGGTATTAATTTTGCAAGAGATGGGATGAATAAGAAAGACTGGCTATCGCTAGTTGCTGTGCATAGTGATTGTTGGTTGCTTTCTGTGGCATTCTATTTTGGTGCTCGCCTTAATCGCAACCAGAGGTATGTTGTTCTCGCATATGTGTTCTCTCAACTTGAATTACAATTGTTCTTTTTATAGTCCAACATTGTGCTTATTACCTCTGTTTTAGCCTCTTGTACTAAACAATTAGTATATGAATTATTTGACTTCACATACAAGAAAAATAAGAATGGAGAATAGTGTGAGGATGGAATTTGAAAATTTAAACCATTGATAAAGTGAAATTGGTGTTAATTTGGAATACTTGATATATATATCAGCCTCTCTCAGAAGAAATGTTCCCTTATTTGGTGGAATTTATTCTATGAAATATATCATGAATGTGGTATGTTACAAACTGGGATTTTATAAAATTTCCTATTCTTCTTTATTGGATATAAATCCATGAATTTATGGTTTTCTATTAGTTTTTGTATGCCCCTGTAGACTTCATAGTTTAGTTCAGAAATTGGTAGACTGTTGATTTGACGATGTTGTTCACTTGATATTTTGAGTTTTTGAAACCTGGTACTGCGATTATTGCATGAAGCCATTAGTATTATATTTGAGGTGGTTCACATTCATTAAAATTTAGCTGGTTGATGACGTATTAATTCCGAACTAGACATCCCTTTTTTGCGGCAGAGATGAATACCTTGGTGGAGTCATTCCTTGGATCATAAGGTGTGAATCTGGAGATGAATACCTTCTATCTCAATCTCATGGATCCTTTTAAGTATAGACCACTTTCTCCTTTTTATCTGATGTTTTCATCTTCTATCCCGAGATGCTAGTTCGAAGGTTGTTCCGAAACTAATCTGTGAATACTACCCTATTTCATTAAATGCCACATACTGCTATGACTAGTAATTTAATCGAATTAAGATGCTAAGCATTTAAATGATTGGTTTATTAATTAACATTCACTTTGCCATTATTGGAGTTTGTGGGAGGATTGTAGTACATTATGTTTTTATCTGATGTAGACCGGGGTTGCTAGTTTGAAGGTGTCCCCAAACTAATCTGTGAATGCTACTCTATTCCAATAAATGCTATGTACTATTATCACTAATGGTATAATCGATTTAAGACGTTTAGCATTTAAATGGTTGGTTTTTTACTTAATATTCACTTTGCCATTATCGGAGTTTGTGGGAGAATCACGGTCCTTCGAAGCTTTTAGTTGTTTAGGATTCCTATACTGGTAGTTTTGGCACCTGCCTTTCTTGGTTTCACATTTCTCTGTCTTGTAATTGTAGGCATTACTCTAGTTCCTAAATAACTACAATCTATGTTACTTGGACTCGTGTGTTTTTGTCAGATACAGATATGCACACAATACGCTTATGGTTAGATTTTTTGAAGTTTTTACATGTATTTACTGGTCATATCCCTATACCCATCTGTTCGACGCAAGTACCTAAAGAAAAATAAAGAGTCCAAGCCACATAGCCTATCATGTTGACCTTTTTGCACACACACTCTCTTTTGAATCGTTTTCTTATAGAACTATTAATCATGAGTTTTGTGCCCTTCACTCAACAGGAAGCGCTTATTTAGCATGATGAATGATCTTCCTACCGTCTTCGAAGTTGTAACTGGACAGAAGCCTGTTAAAGACAAGCCCACAGTGGAGAGTGGAAGCAAATCACGAAACAGCACAAAGGTGAATATACGTAGCCCTCGATCCACAAGAATGTTGATGGAAGCAATGCAAACTGCTAATACAGTCATCATTGTCTTTTCACTTGCTTGAATTTTGGTCTTTCAGAGGTCAATCGATGGTCAACAAAGAAGTAATCCCAAGTTAGCCGATGAAAGTTATGAGGATGACAAAGAGGAGCAAGGTGATACCTTTTGTGGTAGCTGTGGCGGAGGTTACAATTCAGACGAGTTTTGGATTGGGTGCGATAACTGTGAACGATGGTACCATGGAAAGTGCGTTAAGATAACACCAGCCAAGGCGGAAATGATTAAGGTTTACAAATGCCCATCTTGCCAAAAGAAGGCTAGGCAGTAGCAGCTAATGGAGGGACGGGACAGATCCGTATTCACCGATGTTTGTTGTAAAATCTTACAGGTTCTTGAAATCCTCCCTTAAATTTCAATACTTTACATGAATGACATGTAGTGTGGTATACGAAATGGATGATGCATTAGGCTTTGTCTTCCATTTTTCATGTTTCGGAATTAAGTGGATATTTAGGATGATGCATAAAAGCATAAATGATTTCTAATACACATGTTCTTCGACCTCAACCGAGCCGAATCTTCAAGTTTCAATGTCTTTTTTTAACACGATTTTCAACGCGTAACGGAGATGGTAATTTCACCGTTGTTGACTTCCGAAAAATCTGACCCGAGCTACTTGTACTCATACCGATCTAACTCAATTTGGTCATAAAAAGTCATCAATCCGACTTCGCACAACCTTAAACTGAACCGACTTGAATTTAAACTTATCCAAACTTAAAACTGACATAAGCTTGAAATGATCTGAACTTGAAACAATCCGTAAAATTTCTTGGTTGATTTCCCGGTCATCCATCCTCTTTCTTTAAAGAAACATTATTTTGAATAACGTGGCGTCAACAATGGCGTAATCATTTTATTGTTGTGCATAAATTCGTCCACGTGATTATTTTCATCTTATTGCTCCTTTTATACTTTAAATTATTTTTTATCCAATTCAAAAATTAAATTAAATTAATTCAATTCGATGTCATATATTTAATCCGTTAAGCTCGAACTTAAAAATAATTCATATTTTAAATAATTTGAATCCAAAATTATTCGAACAAGTAAATTGAAATGACTCAAAACAATCAAAACTTGAGATGATTTGACTGAAAAAGTTCGATTTACAAATTTAAATGACCTAAACCCTAAAATATAAAACGTTCGATTTACAAATTTAAATGACCTAAACCCTAAAATAGTTCAAGCTCAAGATAATCTAATTTTTTAAAATTCTGATTAACTCACCAGATTTATCCATCCAAAAACAATCAATTCCCCCAATAAACAAATTTATTTGTCAACTAACTTGGCAACATTCGGTCCTTGAACTTGGCAACTAACTTAATTCGGTCCCTAATTTATTTGTCCATATTAATCTCAAAACTTGGTAATTTTTTCAATTTGGTCCTTGAATTTTGATTTCATTAAGGCGTAATGGTGTAACACTTTGAAATTGTGTCACATCATCACCCAAATATTTTAAAAAGTTAATAAAAAATCTAAAATAGTACAAAAAAATATTTTTTTAATTTAAAAAATTTAAGTAATGATGTGGTACAAACCCAGAGCGTTATTCATGGACCAAACGAGAGAAAAAATATCAAATTCTAAGACTAATGTGCAAAAACCAAAATGAAAAAAATTATCAAGTTCAGGGATTAAATGTTAAATTATCCCTTAAAAATACTATGTTTACTATTTCCTTAATTAATAAATAATAATAATAAATAATAATAATTTATTACTATTTTTAATTATATTGTTATGTCCTTATCATGGCTTAGCTCAACTTTTTATTAATTTATTATTTCATTAACAAGTAGAGAATAACGAACATTAAAAAATTTTAATTTATGCACGTGGGAATTGACTAGGAACAGTGCATTCGCGGGCCTGTTTCCAAACAGTGGGCATTTGGGGCCATTATATATATATATGTTATAATGAAAGCTGTCCCTTTCTACTCCATTACCCTTATCTTTGTTTTTTTTTTTTTTATATATATATAATTTGCTGATTGGGTATTTACTCAATTAGTATCAGTGTTGTTGTCACTGCAAGCGAATGTATTTCGAGTATACTTGTAACGACCTCAAAAGTATGGATATTGAAAAATGAGTTGTCGGGTCTCCATTTTTAGTAAGCGGGACTCATAAAATATTTATTAAAAATATTTACAAAGTTAGTTGTGTGTTTAATAAGGTTTTATTTAGGTGAATTTGACTTAATTAGAAGTATTTGAGAAAAAGGATTAAATTGAAAAAGGTGTGAAAGTTTAATTATAGATTAAAAGAAAGTATAAAGGACCAAAATGGAAATTAAACCATTTTGTATAATTGAGGCGGTGTAAGTAGAAAAAATCTGAGATTTTTATGTTTAATATATTTTATATTTTAAATATAATATAATATATTATATTGTTATTATATATTATAAAGAGAAAGAAAGAAAGAAAAACAGAAAAGAAACAGAGAACAAGACGAAAGCAGGGGAAGAAAGAAAGAAAGAAAGAAAAAGGAGAAATTGATGATTTAAAGCTTGGATGTTTAATAGGTAAGCTAATTTAGTCCTTTTCTTTTAATTTTGATGCTTTATAAGTTTTAGAACAAAGTTTTGATGAATTTAAGTTGAAGTTTTTGAAGTTTTAGAGTTTTTGAATATAGCATATGATGAATAAAATGATGAATTAGTGGTTTAATTGAAAGAATTTGAAGTTAGAATTGGGTAAAGGATTTAATTGTAAAATAAGCTATAAGAAAACTGTTTTGGACAGCAGCAGTAGAGTAACTTTGAAAAATCACCAAAAATCGTAGAAGTGGAATTAGAAGTTGAATGAGATATGAAATTAAAGCTTATTGAGTCTATTTTCATATGAAAGAAACAGGAAAAGCAAATGAATTCTGTAATTTGAGATATTTATATTTTTGTAAGACTGGTTTAGAGGAATTTTGGGATCCCCTGTTCTGACTTTGGAAAATCATAAAAAAATTTGAGAAAAATAATTAGGGGCTTAAGTTTATATGTTTAGAATCCTGAATAAGTCTATTTTCAAATGAAATAAATAAGAAGGTCATATGAATTCTGTACGAAGAGTAATTTGATTCGTAGTGAAGAGAGGTCAGAACAGTCAAACAGTAAAACAGGGGAAACTTTAAGAATAATCTGGTATTGATTGGCCATACCAAAAATTCTGGAAAAATTATAGTAAAAAGATATATGAGTCTAGTTTCAAGGAAAATTTACGGTTCTTCATTTGGAGTTCTGTAGCTCTGGAAATAAATAATTTTGTGACTATGACACAAAAGGACAGCTTTGAATAAGTTTATGAGTAAAGGATTAAATTGAAATGTGAGCAAAAGTAAGAAAGCATGAAATTATCATAAAATACATGTTTATTGTATTAAATAGTACAGGAAATTATTTGATTATTTTTAACATATAAATGTTATATGTTTATATGAAATTGAAGAAAAAAAGAAAGGAAGGAGAGGACCGAATTGAAGGAAAAGGAAAAGAGAAGGTTAAGGAGTGAAGGAAGAAGAATTTATATCACCTCAATCTTTTATTGTAAGTACTACAAGAATTTTAAATTATTGTTATTTATCCTTTTGAAATATTTATGTGAATTATTTAAATACATGAGATTCAAATTTAATGCCCAAGTAGACGAAATTAGAACTCTTTGGGATATTAGTGGCATGCCATTAAGGAACTTTAGCGCGCTCTCTCGATATTAGCACGTTGGTGCTCTCGATATTAGCATGTTGGTGCTCTCGATATTAGCACGTTGGTGCTCTCACGATATTAGCACGTTGGTGCTCTCTCGATATTAGCACGTTGGTGCTCTCGATATTAGCACGCGGTGCTCTCGATATTAGCACGTTGGTGCTCTCGATATTAGCACGTTGGTGCTCTCGATATTAGCACGTTGGTGCTCTCGATTATTAGCACGTCGGTGCTCTCGATTATTAGCACATTGGTGCTCTCTCTGTTCACTTGTGCATCATAATGCACCTCTGTATATGTTCCGTATATCCGATGTGTTCTATAAAGTCTACTTTGGGCTAAGAATTGAAACGAGGACAAAGTGAATTATCTTGATGTGTTAAGGTAAGATTTATACCTTACAAAAGATAAGTTAAATTTTATTAAAGCAAGGCATACATGAAGAAACTTATATGTGAGAAAATATGCAATAATTGATTGAGTTAAAATATTCATTATGATTGCTTATTTAATTATTCTTGTGATGCTTACTAAGCCTTCATCGCTTAACGCGTTTATTTTAACGCGTAGGTACAATTAGACTAAGAGAAAAGTCCAACTAAAAGATCGCTCATCTCTCATCACATCCTCAAGGGCTTCAAAGGTAGTTACTATATTTTGTATTAAAATGGCATGTACATATGTAGTTCAAAGGTGTCCCCATGTGATAGGGACTAAAATGTAGATTCTTGAAATTTTATCTATTTTCAGTTATTTGAAGTATTTTAGTATATATGGAATGAATTAATAAACAATAAATATGTTAGCAAAAATGGTTGGTAAGTTAAAATATTATATTCAAATGTTTTAATTAGACAGTATCTGGCCATAATTGTTTTGGCACCAAATGTAATAGTCTTATACCGGGTTTGCATAATTGAACCGGGTATAGGGGTATTACATTTATTGGTATCAGAGCCTAGGTTTTCTGAATTCTTGGGTCGAGTATGAGTCTATTTGTACATGCCATTTTAAAAATTGATGTGATGAGATGAGGTTTAGTTATTTAATTATGTAATTTATGAATATTGTAGAATAAAAGATGTCTTATGAAAGAATAAAAGATCTTGATTTTGTGATGTATACTAGAATTTATGGATTTAATAAAATAGACTTGGTTGTCTCTTAGTATAGAAAGAGGAAATGTTAAAGAAAGAAATGTTTTCCAATCGAAATAATTTCGATAATTCGAAAGTGATGTTCAAATAATAAGTAAAATGTTACTTATGATGAAACAGATTTGAAAAGATGTGGATAAATGTCTTATAGTAAGAAATGATAAATGTTATGTTATATGAGTATATACATGAAGCTAAATTATAAGGCCTTACGATCTCTACCCCTTATTGGTACAGATTATATTTATAGTGAAATTGATAGGAATTATAATGATTTAGTTCAAAAGTGTGGGCCCAAAGAGTTTAAAGGAAAGAAAGATGATGACCCCAATGAAATGAAGAATGATTAGAGAATATTTGAAGAATTGCGATTATACAAGAGATGAAAAGTTGAAATGTGCAGATATTTTTATTAAAGGGTGAAGTTTATCAATGGTGGAACAACATCACGGATATCCATTCTGCGAGAGAAAATTAATCGAATTCCTTTGTATCCGAATTTAAAAGAAATATGTGAGTCAACCTTATCTTGTGAAGAAGAAAAGAGAATTTACGGATTTGAAGCGAGAACCACATGTCTATTCTTTGAATATGAGCGTGAAGTTATCTCGATTTCTTTTACGAAAATTATATGGGGATACACAATTACTACTATTAAAGAAAGGAGTCATTTATCGAAATTGATTTATTCGGATATGGTAACTACGAGAATGAGTTAACTGAAAATTTCTTTCGAATAAGCTTTGTGAGTGAAGTGAATGATACGGGATTGTTGATGATTATATATGTTAACGGATTAGTAATGAAATTGCGAAATATTTGAATACAATTTTGCTATAGTTGGGTATTCTACAATGATCTCTTACGAGTATTCTATATGGGTATTCTATATGTTCTTTTATCTTGAGAGGTATATGCAATTGTTCGATGTGATTTTTATTGTGTAGAAAGTTTGGAATCATAACGTTAAAATGGAAGTTCGGTTTGATTCTGATCGGTACTACTCTATTTTTCTTTGGATTTTCTAATTTGTTCATTAGATAGAAGACTTAATGATCGATTCATATGGAGTTATTTTCTATTTCTATCGGTTGATATTCTGCACACATATCACGCAATTTGCATTATCTTTATCACAATCGTTTCTAGTGAGGATAAATGGTATTCTTCTTTTGGTTTTTCTTCTAATATTATCGATTTCTTTATCATTGAATATGGTTTTTATTCTCGGAAATTCAATATAGCTTCACATCCGGGATTTCATTATGCCACATCCGGGATTCCACTATCTTGGTTTTCTTATTATTTTATAGTCGATCCTATCTATCAAATATGATTCATCCGTGAAGGGGTATTCGGTGATAGAAGGTAAATATATATATTATTATTATAAATCTTGGTTCGATTATGGGAGCTCGGTATATGGATCTTAGATTATAGAAGTTGTATTATTATCTTGGTTATTATTGGGACTACTCTGGATTTCTTCTTCTATTTTAAAGTACTATTGAAGTTGAAGTATTGATCCATTTATATTATTGAAATGTTTGATAGAGATCTACGATTTACGGTTCACTTTCTCGATTTCGGGATAACTTATAAGAATGCTATATGAGTGATAGTTGATTAATTTATAAAGTCGAAAGCGATTGATGGCTTGAGAAAAGTTGCGAGATGTACATTCCGAAAATTGTAAGATTTCATGGTATTACGGTATTGATAATTTCGATCAAGATTGCAGTTCACCTTAGGGTTACAAAACAATTACAGAAATTATTGTGTACTTAACTCGATTTCATATAGCATTTCATTCGCAAATTGATGGATAATTCGAGAGAGAGTTGGTTAGATTTAGAAAGAAGATGTCTTGGTGGCGGTATGAAACGTGATATTTACGAGTTTGTATCCGGATGTCCGATATGTCAACAGCAGTCAAAGCGAAACATCAAGTACCTTCGGGTTACTCGACCAATTACTATACCGGAATGGAAATGGGAAAGAATCACTATGGATTTTGTATCGGGTTACCATTATCTCTGAGAAAAAAAAAAAAAAAAGATGTTATTTGGGTGATTGTTGACCGATTGGTAAAATCAGCACACTTTTTATTCCTGTGTATGGATTATTCTTTAGATAAAGCTCGGTGGAATGTATATATCGAGATTGTCGAATACACAGAGTGTCTGTCTCCATAATATTGGATATTCCCGATTTACGTCTTGTTTTTTTGGATAAATTAAAAGAAGCTTTGGGTATTCGGTTGTATTTCATCTTCGCATTTCATCCTCGACAGATGGCCAATCTGAGCGTTTAACTCGTATTGGAAGATATGCTCCGATGTTATATACTAGAGTTCGAAGGTAATTGGGAGAGGTATCTACTTTTGATTGAATTTGCTTACAATAATAGTTATCAGTCCAATATTAAAATGGCTCCGTATGAAGCTTTGCATGATAGAAAATGTAGAACATCATTATATTGGACAGAGCTCAGTGGAAAGAAGATACATGGGGTTGATTTGATCCGGGAAACGAGAAGAAAAAGTAAAGGTGATTCGAATAGATTAACAAAAGACATTCGACAACGAAATCAATTGTGGATTTAAAATGTCGGGATATTAAATATTACATTCTTGATAAGGTATTTATCAAGGTGTTTATTTGAAAGAAACTATAAGAATTCAGTGTTTCATCTCTTTTTTAAGTAAATTTCGAGGACGAAATTTAAAAAGGGGGGGAGAATTGTAACGACCTCAAAAGTATGGATATTGAAAAATGAGTTGTCGGGTCTCCATTTTTAGTAAACGGACTCATAAAATATTTATTAAAAATATTTACAAAGTTAGTTGTGTGTTTAATAAGGTTTTATTTAGGTGAATTTGACTTAATTAGAAGTATTTGAGAAAAGGATTAAATTGAAAAAGTGTGAAAGTTTAATTATAGATTAAAAGAAAGTATAAAGGACCAAAATGGAAATTAAACCATTTTGTATAATTGAGGCGGTGTAAGTAGAAAAAATCTGAGATTTTTATGTTTAATATATTTTATATTTTAAATATAATATAATATATTATATTGTTATTATATATTATAAAGAGAAAGAAAGAAAGAAAAACAGAAAAGAAACAGAGAACAAGACGAAAGCAGGGGAAAGAAAGAAAGAAAGAAAGAAAAAGGAGAAATTGATGATTTAAAGCTTGGATGTTTAATAGGTAAGCTAATTTAGTCCTTTTCTTTTAATTTTGATGCTTTATAAGTTTTAGAACAAAGTTTTGATGAATTTAAGTTGAAGTTTTTGAAGTTTTAGAGTTTTTGAATATAGCATATGATGAATAAAATGATGAATTAGTGGTTTAATTGAAAGAATTTGAAGTTAGAATTGGGTAAAGGATTTAATTGTAAAATAAGCTATAAGAAAACTGTTTTGGACAGCAGCAGTAGAGTAACTTTGAAAAATCACCAAAAATCGTAGAAGTGGAATTAGAAGTTGAATGAGATATGAAATTAAAGCTTATTGAGTCTATTTTCATATGAAAGAAACAGGAAAAGCAAATGAATTCTGTAATTTGAGATATTTATATTTTTGTAAGACTGGTTTAGAGGAATTTTGGGATCCCCTGTTCTGACTTTGGAAAATCATAAAAAATTTGAGAAAAATAATTAGGGGCTTAAGTTTATATGTTTAGAATCCTGAATAAGTCTATTTTCAAATGAAATAAATAAGAAGGTCATATGAATTCTGTACGAAGAAGAGTAATTTGATTCGTAGTGAAGAGAGGTCAGAACAGTCAAACAGTAAAACAGGGAAACTTTAAGAATAATCTGGTATTGATTGGCCATACCAAAAATTCTGGAAAAATTATAGTAAAAAGATATATGAGTCTAGTTTCAAGGAAAATTTACGGTTCTTCATTTGGAGTTCTGTAGCTCTGGAAATAAATAATTTTGTGACTATGACACAAAAGGACAGCTTTGAATAAGTTTATGAGTAAAGGATTAAATTGAAATGTGAGCAAAAGTAAGAAAGCATGAAATTATCATAAAATACATGTTTATTGTATTAAATAGTACAGGAAATTATTTGATTATTTTTAACATATAAATGTTATATGTTTATATGAAATTGAAGAAAAAGAAAAGGAAGGAGAGGACCGAATTGAAGGAAAAGGAAAAGAGAAGGTTAAGGAGTGAAGGAAGAAGAATTTATATCACCTCAATCTTTTATTGTAAGTACTACAAGAATTTTAAATTATTGTTATTTATCCTTTTTGAAATATTTATGTGAATTATTTAAATACATGAGATTCAGCTTTAATGCCCAAGTAGACGAAATTAGAACTACTGGGATATTAGTGGCATGCCATTAAGGAACTTTAGCGCGCTCTCTGATATTAGCACGTTGGTGCTCTCTGATATTAGCATGTTGGTGCTCTCTGATATTAGCACGTTGGTGCTCTCTGATATTAGCACGTTGGTGCTCTCTGATATTAGCACGTTGGTGCTCTCTGATATTAGCACGTTGGTGCTCTCTGATATTAGCACGTTGGTGCTCTCTGATATTAGCACGTTGGTGCTCTCTGATATTAGCACGTTGGTGCTCTCTGATTATTAGCACGTCAGTGCTCTCTGATTATTAGCACATTGGTGCTCTCTGTTCACTTGTGCATCATAATGCACCTCTGTATATGTTCCGTATATCCGATGTGTTCTATAAAGTCTACTTTGGGCTAAGAATTGAAACGAGGACAAAGTGAATTACTGATGTGTTAAGGTAAGATTTATACCTTACAAAAGATAAGTTAAATTTTATTAAAGCAAGGCATACATGAAGAAACTTATATGTGAGAAAATATGCAATAATTGATTGAGTTAAAATATTACATTATGATTGCTTATTTAATTATTCTTGTGATGCTTACTAAGCCTTCACGGCTTAACGCGCTTTATTTTAACGCGTAGGTACAATTAGACTAAGAGAAAAGTCCAACTAAAAGATCGCTCATCTCATCACATCCTCAAGGGCTTCAAAGGTAGTTACTATATTTTGTATTAAAATGGCATGTACATATGTAGTTCAAAGGTGTCCCCATGTGATAGGGACTAAAATGTAGATTCTTGAAATTTTATCTATTTTCAGTTATTTGAAGTATTTTAGTATATATGGAATGAATTAATAAACAATAAATATGTTAGCAAAAATGGTTGGTAAGTTAAAATATTATATTCAAATGTTTTAATTAGACAAAGATCACAGCCATAATTGTTTTGGCACCAAATGTAATAGTCTTATACCGGGTTTGCATAATTGAACCGGGTATAGGGGTATTACAATACTGAAACGCATTATTCTCTTATTTAAGGGTTGAAGAGGAGTTATGAGTAGTTTTAGGCACTATATCGTGATGTTACATTCATATGAAAGTATATAATTTTATGTATTGTTAGTGAATCAGATCATGACAAGCTATTAAATTTTTAATTTTTAATGATGTACATCATGGGAGAAGGTAAAATAAATTAGGAGAGGCTAGAATTGAATTATAAACTCTTGGAAGGATTAAAAGATAATTTTATTATATTGATTTATAGATTTATAATTTTTCAAGGGATCTTAGAAGCAATTTTACCATTTTGAGGGCTGTTGAACCAAATTCTCACGCAATGAAATTCCTTGATTGAGCCACTTAAGATGTAAGATGTGACAATTTTGTATGTCAAATTAAATCAAGTAGTTCTCACAAATTTTAATAATACTGTTCTTTTAAATAAAAGTTAAATTTGAATTATCCATATTATAGGTGCACACGTATTTAAATATGCTTAACACCATATTTATATTGACATTTTGTGACTAAACTAACAACTAAATTGATCGAAAGATTTGATTGGATATAATATTGTTACTTTGATAACTATCATAGTTCTTCGAAAATTTGGAATATGTAATTAAATTTGAGGTTGGGTATTTAAAAATATTCATCCTCCCCACCTTTATGGAGGTGAAAAAGCTTGAGCTGAGCCCCTCCAAGCCTATAATGTAGGGCTATAAAGTGTTACTTGTAGAGCTTTGAAGTGCCCTATCAAAATGTGATTGAAGAGAATGTAGCCCTATTTTTGTAGAGTTCTAGAAGACTTTATGGGATGTAATTAGGATAACTTGACTCAACAATCACTAAATTTTCTTTTCTATACATTTAAATATTTATATAATTAAGAATAATTTATTTGATTAATTATGGAATTAAAGGGCTAAATGACATGAATGGAGATGTAAAAAGTGAACTAAGGAAGTGGCTTTAAAACTTCATTCACTTTTTTATTCAAAAAACAAAAGGCAAATTGTCTTTGGAGTCCAAGGTTTCTAAAGACTGACCCAAGGTGGAAGCAATTATATAATGCACTTTATATGGTCCAAAATATCAATGGACATTTAAATACTAAGAATGAATCAAAAAGATTGACATGATCAATTCGAATCTAAACTCGATATATCCTTAATTTGATCGCAAAAAGTTAAAAACAATATGTAATGGTTCAAACCCAAAATAACATGGGAGCCAACCAAATTTGATTGCATAAAGTCAACAACCTGAACTAAGAATGAATCAAGCTACGAATGAACAGAACCCAAAGTTTTCATATTTGATTAATCTGAATCCCAACTTGATCCAATCAAATTTAGTCATATAAAGTCAATAATCTAAACCCAGAATGACAATAACTAAGGATGGATCGAAGTCGAAATGACCTAAATAAGTAATTTATAAATATTTGAATAAGAGGTTGACTCGATCCAAAAAGCTCGAATAACCCTAAAATGGATAAACAATTCAAATCCAAATAATAATAATAATAATAATAATAATAATAATAATAATATCAATCATCTTGGAGACTTTAGAGACTCCACTTGGGATTTACCTTTAGGACCATTTAATCTCATGAAGAGCCTATATTCATCAAATGTCATTGGTGAATATAAAGCCGGTTTATCTGCAGAAACCAATTCTTTGACCGGTTTAATTGGTATATCACTTTTTGGGTTGTAAAAAAATGCCAATGATACCCTTTCCATGCCTGAATTTACAATCACTCTGTGCTCTACACTTCTGTAATTTGCATTACTTAGGACCTGAAAATCAATTATAAAAAAATTTATTTTAATAATCTAATAATTTCCTTTTTTACTTTTTTGCATATTTAAAATCCAATCCCTCTATTTTTTTAGATTCAAGAATTTAATCTCTTTGTTCTTTTTGTTATGTGGCATTTTTATTCTATACTGAAAAAAAACTTATAATCTCGGATTCAGAATAGAAAATTTAGCATCAGCATTTTTATTTCCTTATTTGACCTTCCATACGAGGTAATATTAATTATGTGAGTAATTTTTTTAAAATTTAGAAAGTTCACGTAATCCAATTTAGTGAAAGTTGGGCTTCAATTATTAAATAAAAAAGTAGTGGGTATCAACGATTAAATTTTAAATACTAAAAGAATAATTAAATATTTAAAATTAATTAAAGAAAAAAAATTCAGGAATTTATATCATATGACTTATTATAATATATAGATACATGAACTAAAAATGTATTAAATATAAAATTGAAAAACTTGAAAAAAAGGTGTATCAAACAAATGGAGGAGGATATTTTAAGTGGAAAACTTCATGGTGGGTGCACCTCAAAGGCATGTCATTGTCAAATTTTAAATTGGCTTAGCTTTCCTTTGTTGAATTATTGCATAGATGACATTATAAACATTGTTCAAGCAATTAAATATTTGGTTTAATTGTTGATTTGACCTTTAAATTATATATAATTTTTATTTTGGTACATTATTATTTTTATTTCACTTGAGTATCTAAATTACTTTTTTTTTTAATTTACTCGAGAAATAATTTTTTAATAACACATGGCACTAGTAATTTTTGAGTAAAATGGGACCATGGATGAAGTCAAAAACTTTAATTAAGGGGGTCAAAGCTAAAAGGATTAAATTGCCTTATTAATTATTTTGGAGGGTAAAAAATGAAAATTTTCTGTAGGTTTAAATAGAATAATTTAATATTTGAAAGCAGGGGCAAAATTAGACGGCCTCTTTAAAATGAAAAAATTTTCATTTAGGTTTTTTAAAATTTTAAATTAGTAAAGATAAAATTACACTTTAGTCCCTTTAAAAATATAAAAATTTAATTTAATCCTTTAAAAATTATAAAGATATAGACTATTAAAATGGTAAAATTACATTTTTACTATCGTATACAATTTAATTTCGACACTTCTTTTTTTTTTTTAAAGTTTTCCTATTTGATTAATGGAGGCCAAGGTCCCTATCAACACCGTTGACGAAATTATATTATTTAAATATTAGAGTGGTGAAAAAGGAGTTAAAAAATAAATAAATAATGAAGAACAAAAACAAAATTTGAAACGTAATACGTTTTAAAACACGTGGAACATGCAATATAATTAGAACATGGTAGAAGTTTCAAAGTTTTGTCTTTCCACAATCTTTGTTTCTTATAGTTTATCCACTTTGTCTGTTTTTTATGAAAATTAAATAAATATATTAAAACCCTAAAAAAATTGTGTTTCTTTTAATGTTTCGAAAAGCTTAATTTTTTTAGAAAATATCCAAACATTAGATTGATTGATTCATGTTTATATTTTGACTAAAATAGAATATTTCGCTTCATTATTTTAAAATAAATTTTATTCTAATAATTAAAAAAAATTATTTTATGAATCATTTCCACTACATCATTTGCGGTTCTTTCTAATTATTTAATAATATTTTAATAATTTTTTTCATATCACTTATACATAATTTTTATAATTTTTTTTACTTTAAACACTAAACTCAAATCTTAAACTGTAAACCTTGAACTCGAAGGATTTGGGTTTAGGTTCGAGATTCAAGGTTTCGGGTTGAGTTTGGGGTTCAGGCTAAAAGAATTATCAAAATTATGTATTAATTATATGAAAAAATTTATTAAAATGTCATTAAATAATTAGAAAAAGATCATGAATCATGCAATAGGAACGGTTCATAAAATAATTTCTCAAAAAATTAAAAGAAAAATCACCTGAATTTGATCGCCGATGTTGACAATAAACGCATGACGAGCGGGTTTAACAGTTAACCATCGACCATCTTTTCGGACTTGAAGTCCAGGAACTTCATGATCCGGTAATAGAATGGTCAAGCCACCAGGATCTGAGTGCGACGATAAACCAAGAGTAAGGTCGGGTTGCGGACACTTGGGATAAAAATTAACCCTTAAACATGCCCCGATATTTTCCCCACCAAATGCATTTTGAAGATGGCTGTCGTTTAACCCAAGGTTTATAGACAAAACCTTCATTATTCTCCCACCTAGTTTCACCAATTCCTTCCCATATTCATCAATCACTTCCCTACATTCATTGAAAAAGAAAATCCAAGTTGGAATCCAAATTAAAGCGAAAGTAGACGTGCATGTGGAATCAATGAAAATGTCGTTCATGGTAATCCGAGAAGAAAATAGGGTTTACCTGCAATAATCGGGAGAACCAGGCCATTTGTTGTAATCTTTAAGAGTTAAAGGAAGATAGTGAAGGTAATAGTAATCATTCCAATCAAGAATGGCACCTTTCTCAATCCCTAATCTACTACCATAACCTTCATACGTCTTTGGTGAGTTAGCATAAGCTTGTTTAATCTCCATAGGCAAATGGAAGAAGCTCCGCCAAGTTTCCCGAGCTTGGTCCATTAAACCAGAGCTAACGCCGTGGTTTACGACCTGGAAAAAGCCCCAATCCCGACACGCCGAAAAAATCCGGTCCATTGTTGATCGAGATAGCTCGGTTTCGTCGTCGGTTAAACCGGTAAGGTCGATGATCGGTATGTCAGCGTCGCCGTTTTCGGGCTGGTTTGATGATGGTCTATCCGAAAGCGGTTTAACGTATCTATCAGGAATCATTGGTAAACCACTATCGGACAAGGATTGAACACGGATTATTGGTTCAGGCCAATCTTGTAAGTTGTTCATCATGTAAGGAAAAAAACACAAACAGTAAAAGGAAAAAGAACAACTAAAAATTAAGAGAAAAAAAGGGGTTTTTTAGGGACTTGAAAGTTGAAGAGATTTATCAATGGGAGATAACAATGGAAGTATCTGTGTGTGTGAGGTGAGTATTGAAATAGACTGAAAAGAGAACGTGAAATAAATGGGATTTTTTAATTATTTCTTTAAATTTTACACCATTCATCCAAAAACTATTATCTACATTTTAAATTAGTCCTCAAACTTCAAAACATTCTTTTTCATAGTTTAGCCATTAGCTTTGGACTTTAAATATTAGCGCTGAATATGACATGGACCATATTTAAACACGTATTCACACACGCGTATGGACAACTCAGATTCGACGTGTTTAAATTTTTAGAATAAATTATGCTCCAAGTTCATGCACTCTTTGTACATTTGAAATTTAGTCCCTTCATTTTTCGGATTTAAAAACACAAATCTAATCATTAGAAAAGGACCATTGCAAGATTTTTTTTTTTGTTACATACTAATGAATTTAGCAACAAAAAAAAATTAAAGGGGTTAACACTTGAGCCTAGAATTTTAAATTAAAAAAATAAGACTAAATTCTAAATGCAAAAATAATATAAAGACTTAGAGCGTATTTTATCCTAAAATATTTAACACATCATATCCAAGTTATCTATATATTAAATATACACATGTTTAAAATTTAAACTATGTATTTTAAATACACATCACATCAATCCAAGCTAACATTCAAAATTGGAAAGTAGCATCTACACTAATAAAAGGATACGATGAATACAATAATGATATTTTTAGAATTCAATTAAAATGTTCGAAAGTTTGAGAACTAATTTAAAACTCGAATAATAATTTAAAGATGTTTGGGTAATTAACCCAAAATTTTTCCATTTTTTATGTATACTGAAACATACTATTTGTGGCTGAAAACTATTTGTGGCTGAAAACTGATGATTTGTTGTTTTGAAATTTTGATAAGTGGTGAAAGATAATATGTCCTTTTCCTACTTCAAACCCTACGATTTCTGTCTAGGAATATTATCTCATTCAGAGAAAATAATACAGTACAGTTCATCATCATAAATGTCTGTATATTAGGTTTATCTAATTATTTAGTTATAATTGTATAATAATAAGAATTAAATCGGTCCATTTTGATAACCTGTTGAAATTGTCTGATCTTTTTTTTTATTTTTTTTATCGATTTATATATTATAGGGTTGAACTGATCGGTCTACTAATTTTTAATTCAATCAATTTAATAAACTAATCTTATCTTATTTTGATAATGTTGATCTTTACCGTGTTGAAAACGCGTTGAAATTTAAATATAATAGATTATCAAAATAAATGGTGACCATGTGATTGTGATGTGCTTGTTAGGCCTTATTGATATGCTTTGGAAATTGACAGGCAAATATAGAAAAGAACACACATTTCCATCTTCCAAAACAATCAACCACGTCTAATCCAAATGATATACATATACATGTAGATGCATATATACATATACATATACATATACATTATATATATGTATGAACACCATTGCGATTTGGGACCCATGACTGCGACCATGTTTCCATTTCGGCGCCGTGATCAACTTGAATATCTGCCCTACGCAAATTTCGAATATGTTTACTTGGGTCTAATTGTAGTTTTAATCCTTTTATTATACTGAAATTTGAGATTTAATCCTTCTACTTTTATTTCAGCATTGCCTCTTGAATGGCGAGAACCAACATCACCATGTATCCTCCTTCATGACGTTTTTGTCACCAAAGCTTCCTTGGTGACCACCATATTTGTTGCCGCCTCCTCCACTTCTGCGTGAATGGGCCTCGTTGACGATAATGTTCCTTCGGTCAAGATTTCTTTCAATAGTGTCCTTCATAGCTTTCTCGTCACGGAAAATAATGAATTTGATACATTACTTACAGTTGTTTAAGGGATGACGTGAATTTTGTTTTAAAACAATTTTAAGCATTCGGTTTCATATAAATTTATTATTGGATGAACGGATTCCTATGTAACTAGTAAAAATGATTCCACACTATTACTTTAATGGCAACAAGCAATAGTATTTTCAATTTAGATCTACTAATAACATTATAAAACTAGAGGGACCAAAATTATATCAAATTAAAGTAGAGGGACTAAATCTTGAATTTTTAACATCTTAGAGGGACTAAAATCAAAATTACAATTTTTGCGTTAAATCAATTTTATAGGGTCATTGATATTGATTAATTGTTCCCCAACTTCTAAATTTGCTTCAATAATTGACATATAAGAAGAAAAGAGTGTACGGTGATATCTTAACGTTGGAATTTAAATATAATCATTGAATTATTATCAATTGGGTATTTATTTTAAGATTTTAAATTGGTCCCAACCTTTACAATATTTTAATTGAGTCTTTAAAATATTGATATTCTTTCAATTAAGTTTTTCAATCAACATAGTTATCAACTTGAGTGTTAAATGTGTTAAATACTAACTTAGATCTTACGTGGAGTATATTTTAAACACATATTTGTATATGTTGTAGGGATAGTTTAGACCCAATATAAAAAAAATACCGACAAGTCTAAGCTATTCATGCAATATACATGCATGTTTTTTAAAAATTGATTCATATGTTTTAAATATGATTCACATTAAACCCCAGCTAGCATTTTAACCCCCTGGATCGATGTCCATGCTAACAAAAAAAGATAATTGATATAATATTGATACTTTGAAAGCTCATTTAAAATGCTTTGAATTTCATGAACTAATTTTAAAATTAAATCATAATTTAGAGGTGTATAATGCAATTAACTGTTTAGTTTAACATGGTAGGCAATTAATAATTTATCCAAATTGCACTTAGGTAGACGTATGAGAAAATAGAACTCATAATTACGGGAGTTGGGTGAGATGGTGAGGGTCTCTTCTACATTAACCAGTGGTCGAGGGTTCAATCTTCGCCTTGAGTATGGAGCAGATTTAAAACTCGTGGCTAACGTTTACCTCTTTAATGTGCCTACAGAATGCAAGGAATTAGTTAATGGGCTCATTCCAATAGAGAGTAGAACTCGTGTTGAGATTTTCTTTCTTTCTTTCTTTTTTTTAATTTTTTATTAAATCCTTGAACTTATTAACTTTTGTTAATTTAGTCTTTAAACTTTTTTATCCATATTAATCTTGAAATTTGGTAACTTTTCCCTATTTAATTTCTGAACTTGGGTTCCGTTAAAGTATGATGATGTGACATTCTAAAATTATGCCACATCATCACTTAAAAATTAAAATTTTTTTATATAAAATAAAAATATTAAACAAGTTTACTTTAAAAAAATTTCAAGTGATAACATGACATAAGCATAAAGTATCATGTCATCATATCTTAATAGAACTCAAGTTCAATGATCAAAATGGAAAAACTGTCAAATTCAAAGACTAATGTGGATAAAAAAAAATGCAAGGACCAAAATAAGTTGAGGGGCTAAATATTATATTATCCCATTTTATATTGTCTTAAGAGACAACTCGTTTATCACAAAAAATCAAGATCAATTGTCCCACAAGCACAAGCTGTTTGCTAGTTGGGTTTTAGGGACCTCAAAAAAGTGAAATCTCGTGATTACAGTATTTCTTTGTCTCTGTTTATCTTATTGGCCCATGATGGAACAGACATCGTATTCACGTTCAGAAAATTTTGGTACAATCAATTTTATCGTTATTTTTTCACATGTGTGAAACACATGCAAAAACAAATTTAGTTGAAGTGTTTGTGATAAATTACTGTAACAACAACAATGTTAAAGGGAAAATTACAATTAAGGTCATTAAACTATTAATAAATTTACGTTTTGTTCACTCAACTTTTAAAAGTTATAAAATGGTCACTGAACTATTCGAAAGTTTTCATTTAAGTTATTGAGTTGTTTAAATTGTTACTGTGTGACCTTTTCTGTTTGCACTACTTGCACCAATTAAAAACTCTCATTCCCCTTCTGTAACCTCCCCAATCGTAGTAGCAATGGCCTAATAAAGATCCAGAGTTTAAAAACATTTGTTTATTTTAGAAGAAAACCTAACCTATTTTCAGAAAAAATACACATGTTAACAAAAACCAATTAATTTTAACATTTTTCTTGTAACAGTGACTATTTTTGAAAACTTAGTTAATTTATTTATTCTCCCAAAATTTATTTATAAACTAGCAACGAAAAAGTGATATTTACTTAGTTTTAATAGAACTTGTATTTCAGGCATATTTGATTATTATCCATAATTCATCATTTAAAAAAAACAATTTAAAAGGCATGCGTACTAATTAAAACCAAAACCTAAGTCCCATGCCACAGTTTAACAATAAAACAAAGTAGTCTCTGAATAACAAAAAATACGAATAATAAACCTAAAATACTTTAATATATATAAAAACATGTACATTTCGAACTGAGAACCTCCAACGCTAACCTAAAATACTTTGGTTTTTTTCTAAATTTATTTTCTGCTGTGTTTTCCAAACCTGATTTTCCAACAGTAACCTAGTGGATTATTTGTAAAGATGAAAATAAAAAGGGAGTGAGCTATGAAGCTCAGTGTGAGTTCTATCATAAGTAAAATCAGTACAAACGCTTAAGTATACAGAAACACAACATATAGAACAATACACAATAGCAATTTCAGAATATCGATATTCCAGATCATTCAATAATTTATACATAAGTATATATATGTCATCCAGAAAATCCAGCTTGTATGCATATGCTTTATGAATGCCATACAGTTTCGGTTTAATAGAAAAGATCCTACCCCACCACTACACACCACAATGGGAGTTCCATTAAATTCCAATTACCTACATACCGAGTTGTGGTTTTAACCACCAATGGTTTGCAAATTAGTTGCCAATGGCTGGACACACAGCAAAAACATTGTAAATGGAATCTGTAACGACCTCAAAAGTATGGATATCGAAAAATGAGTTATCGGGTCTCCGTTTTTAGTAAACGAACTCGTAAATATTTATTAAAAATATTTATAAAGTTAGTTATGTGTTTAATCAGGTTTTAATTAAGTGAATTTAGCTCAATTAAGAGCAATTAGTAAAAAAAGACTAAATTGAAATAAAGAATAAAAGTCTAATTATAGATTAAAATAAAGTAAAAAGGACCAAAATGGCAAATATGCCATTTAGCATAAGTTGGGGCCACATATGAAATAAAAATCTAAGATTTTTACTTAGATTTTAATTATAAAATATATACATTAGTAATAAATTATATTAAATTAATTTAAAATAATTATATTAATTGATATTATATTAAATAAAATAAATAAATGACAAATGTATGGTAAAGTTTAAAGACAAGTGTAATAGTAATAATTATATAAGTACACTTGTAATAAAAATAAACATATACTTAAATAATAAGAAAAAGATTTTTTTTAATATATTACTATTATTATTATAAACTAATATATATATATGTATATATATTATAAAAGAAAAGAAAAGAAAAGAAAAACATGAAAAGAAGAACAGAGAGCAAACGTGAAAGAAAGAAAGAAATGAAAGAAAAGAAAAAGGAGAAATTTATGATTTAAAGCTTGGATGTTTAATAGGTAAGTCAATTTAGCCATTTCTTTTAATTTTGATGTTTTATAAGTTTTAGGACAAAGTTTTGATGAATTTAAGTTGAGGTTTTTGAAGTTTTAAAGTTTTTGAACATAGCATATGATGAACAAAAAAATGAATTAGTGGTTTAATTGAAAGAATTTAAAGTTAGAATTAGGTAAAGGATTTAATTGCAAAATAAACTATAAGAAAACAGTTTTGGAACAGTAGCAGTAGAGTAACTTTGAAAAATAACCAAAAATGGTAGAAATGGAATTACAAGTTGAGTGAGATACGAAATTAAAGCTTGTTGAGTCTACTTTTATATTAAAGAAACAGAGAAAGAAAAGAAATTCTGTATTTTGAGATATTTAGATGTTTGTGAGACTGGTTTAGAGTGATTTCGAGATCCCTGTTCTTACTTGGAAAAATCATTAAAAATTGTGCAAAAATAATTTTGGGACATAATTTATATGGTTAGATTCTTTAATAAGTCTATTTTTAGAAGAAACAAACTAGAACATCATTTTAATTCTGTACAAAAAGATAATTAAATTTTAGCAAAGAGTGGTCAGAACTGTCAGACAACAGAATAGGAGTGAATTTAAAAAATAAACTGTACTAATTGGCTACATAAAAATTCTGAAAATTTTATGGAAAAAATATGTGTGAGTCTAGTTTCATATAAAATTTATGGATATTAATTTGGAATTCTGTAACTCAAGATATAGATAATTTAGTGACAATGACTCAGGTAGACATCCTTGAAAGAACTTATAAGTAAATAATAGAATTGTGTATAAAGAATGTGGAATGAAGAAGAAGAAGAGTAGGAATTGAATAAAATTCAATTATTTATTGTAATTTAATTTTGTAATTAATAATGTAAATCATTATTATTTCCGTAGCAAACAAGGAATTCGAGACATTGAGCAAGGAAGGAAAATAGAAAAACAAATGAGGAGTACAAACGAGAAATTCAGATTAGTATTACTATAATTCAAATTTGATTATTTGTTAAATTTTAAATTAATATATGTATATATGATAAACAATTTGAAGTAAGTATCAAGAATGAATTAAGTGATAAATATGTATTGGAATTGAATTTATTATTAGTAATTGTTGAATTTTCAATAATATGTTTAGTAAATAGAAATAATGTTAATATTGACATTGAATTAGATAAAACTGAATTAAATTGTGAATTGAATGAAATTGAAATGAAGTTTGAATATGTACGAGAATTTGATGATATATTGATTAGAAAGTGGAAAATGCATTGAATTGATGATATATATATATATATGAATGATTATGATCAATTGAAAGTGAAAGTGATATGGATATGTGATTCCGATACCCTATTAATTAGTCGGGCTAGGGTGGATATAGTTGGCATGCTATAGGATTGTGGTGTGATGAGGAGATTTGTAGCTCGGCCGAGAAGATGATTCTGTTATGATATGCTTCGGTTTAACCGAAGAGGCATTTAATACCTTATTAGTGTGTTTGGGAGGATATGATATATCGGTGTGTTTGGGTGTTATATTATACTGGTGTGTTATGGGATATTATTATTCTGGGTGTGTTTGGGTTGGAATCCGTGTATCCGCTAAAGTCCGATTCAAGTTAATAGGGGTAAATAAGTGAAATGATAAATTTCGAATAAATGTGATTAAGCTATTGAAAAAAATAAGAAAGTGAATTTGTGAAATAAAATATGAAATGAGATTTGTGATATGAAATTGAATGCATGAACCAAAGGTTCAAGAAATGTTCAAAGATGAATTGTGAATTGAAATATTATATAAGATGGATAAATGAAACTAAAGTTCACAATTTTGTTTGAAATGATATAAATAATATAAGAAGTTAATTGAAAAGAATAATATAATTGAATTATATATTTTGAGTGTGAATTTGATATGAGAAGATGAAATTGAGATAAGACTCTAGTAAACACAAATTGCAATAGATTTAATATTGAACAGATGATAAAATTTAGTGAATTGTATATGATATGAAATGAACTAATGGAACGAGATATGGAAAAAAAAATTTAATGAAAATTGGATAGTGAAATAATGTATAAATCTAATTAAATACAAGCCTTGAAATAATGCTTATTATATTAGATGATTTGATTTAAAGAATAAAATAACTATTAAGTGATTGTATCATAAATTGAATGTATATAAGTTATTATATAATTTGAATTATGGTAATACTACTGAGTATACCCTTACTTAGTGTACGGTTGTTTCCGTGCGCAGGTTAATTGAAAGTCGATGTCCGGTCTAGCATCCAGAGTAATCCCGACCTCAGAGAAAATTTTGAGTAATATACCTTTCTTTGATAATGGTGGCATGTACATAGGTAATGAATATGTTGAGTATATGAGTCTTGTGATTATGGTTGTAAAATAATGATTTAAACTGGTTAAAAATATAAAACGGGAACTAATATGATATATTTGATATATGCATGAAATAAAAATGAATAAAGTTTATTAACATGAATTTAATTTTTATTGTAAAGTTGTCCAATTGATCCGGTAGCACTCCGTAACCCTGTTCTGATGACGGGTTGGGGTTTGGGGTGTTACAGAATCTGCCTATGGCTGTGGATGCACAACATGTTAGCAGGTATGAGCTGTCAATAGGTTGTGGATGCACAACAAAATAGTGCAGATAAAATCTCCCACTAACTATAGATGCACAACATGTTAATAAGTAAGAGCTATCAATAGGTTGTGGATGCACATCATATTTGCAGTTTAAAAGGAAAACACTGCCAGTGGTTGTGGGTACATAACAATTACATCATAGATGGGTTCTGCCTACGGCTGTGGGTACACAGTAAATTTGTAGATAAACTGTCAATCTTCCTTCGTACATATCGTTCCACCCTATGGAATGCAATATGACATGCTTATAACATATCAATATGGTAGCCATTAATGCACTTATAACAAATTAATATAGTAGCAAATAGTAAGCTTTATAACAAATCAATACAAAACCAATTAATATGCTTATAACAATTCAATATAATAGCAAAAGACATGTTTATTATGTGTTTGGATTAACGATATCATATGACATGCTGAACATACAATTAGTAATACAAGATGCAACAAGTATATATTATTCACACAGCATGCATATACAATAATAATCCAGACATTTAGACTATGAATTCTAATATTCATGTTATTAAGGGTTCAATTGAGAAAAATAAAACTCTAAAAATAGTTTGGGGACTATTTAGGGACTAAATTAATCAAACCATAAAATTTTGGGTAAAATTATAAAATATGAAAAATAGGAGTCACATGGCCATGTGGCTTGGCCATGTGAGGTGCAATGGCAAAGTGCCATTATTGTTTTAGGTGCAAGTTTGACACGGTCTGAAACAAGGCCTGCAACATGATCGTGTGTCCCAAGTTAATATGGAGCACAGTCTGGCACACGGCCTGTGTAACACCCCTAACTCGAATTCGATGCTGGAATAGGTTGCGAGGCATTATCGGAACACACACTTAACCATTCACATCATGCAACTTACACAACCAATCACATTTACCACTCATAATTATCACACATTTACTCATCCAACACATGCAAGCATACACATCCTTAAAATGCATCATCATAGACTTATAACATAACAATTATTAGCCACATTAAACGGCCTTATACAACAATAACCATCAAATAGCATAGGCCAACATTCTAGGCCAGCTCATAATAACATATACACACATAATCAAGTCCCTATACATGCCATAGACTTAAAAATAGTTGAAGATCGTTGATACAATACCAATCAATAACTTGTTAGTGTGATAGAATCTCCGACGACATCCAACTCGAGCTAGCATCTGTGACACTTTAGGAAAAAGGAAAGGAAGGGGGGTAAGCATTATAGCTTAGTAAGTAGGTATTAAATAATAAGTGATTTATTAACAGGGTTTTATAAATCTTCACAATATGTTCTCAAGATAATGCAATCATAATTGCACATAGTTCCACTATTTATTCATGTTCATCTCAAGCTATCTACTCGAGTCACAGTCACTAAATTATTTACATCTCAAGCTAAAGAACTTCAAATTAAGATTCATTAATTTTTCCTGAAACTAGACTCAGATATCTTCTTACCATAAAATTTTCATAATTTTTGGTTTAGCCAATAAGTACATTTTATTCTTTAAAGTCTCCCTTGTTTCACTATCTGACAGTTCCGACCCCTCTGCACTAAAAATTAATTATCTCATCGTACAGAATTTGGATAATATTACCGTTTGTTTCTATTGAAATTAGACTCATTAATAAATTTAAGCATATAAATTATAAACCATAATTATTTTTATAAAATTTTTAATGATTTTCCAAAGTCAGAATAGGGGATTCAGACATCATTCTGACCCTATCTCACAAAACTTCAAATAATCCTAAACATCACCAAATAATACTCTTCGAGACAATATTTTCAGAAACACTTTGTCATCGATCTGAAACCCAATATAACTAAGTTTCACTTCTGTATAACTTTTATGTCGGTTTGAAACTGTTTTCAACTTTCACTATTGCTTTCACCTTTTTATCATAATCACAATTTATTTTAGTTTAGTGCTCAGAATTTCTTGTGGCTTTTTCCATAATCAATAATATAACTCTCGGATGCTGAAATAATCATACGAAATTTTCATCATCAATCAAACACAATCTAAATAACATTTCTCTTTCTCCGAGGATAAAAGAAATACTGATACGGGACCCATAGTATCTTTATATCAATATCATGCCAATATCATCGTTGACTGTAACAATCCTGATTGTATTTGTTATTCGGCCTTTCCCTGATGACAAAACAACATCTGGACACACAAAAAAAAATTAGAAATACAGAGTTTCATATCCATATACTAGAACATTTACTTCAAATCACTGTACTTTTATCTTTCTTTGGATGAACAGACAAGCCACTACGGTGAGTTCTGAATGAAAACTCTCTGCATAGGCAATGAGTTCCTCAGTACATGAATTCTATCTTGAAATATTAATATCAGTAATTAGATCTGATCTACCAATCTTCCTCCATACATATCGTTCCACCCTATGCAATACAATATGACATGCTTATAACATATCAATACGGTAGCCATTAATGCACTTATAACAATTAATATAGTAGCAAATAGTATACTTTATAACATATCAATACAAAAGCAATTAATATGCTTATAACAATTCAATATAATAGCAAAAGACATGTTTATTATGTGTTTGGATTAACGATATCATATGACATGCTGAGCATACAATCAGTAATACAAGATGCAACAAGTATATATTATTCACATAGCATGCATATACAATAATAATCCAGTCATTTAGACTATGAACTCCAATATTCATGTTATTAGGGGTTCAATTGAGAAAAATAAAACTCTAAAAGTAGTTTGGGGACTATTTAGGGACTAAATTGATCAAACCATAAAATTCTAGGCAAAATTGTAAAATATGAAAAATAAGATTCACACGGCTCGTGTGGCCTGGCCATGTAAGGTGCAATGGCAGAGTGCCATTATTGTTTTAGGTGCAAGTTTGACACGGTTTGAAACAAGGCCTGCAACACGATCGTGTGTCCCAAGTTAATATGGAACACAGTCTGGCACATGACCGTGTGGCCTTATTTTGAATACCCGCATAGGCGAGCACATCGGCTGGGACATGGCCGTGTGTCCAAACTTCGAATGTCCACATGGTCTGAACTATGTCACACGGCCGTGTGACCCCTGTTTTCTAAAATTTCAAGTTTGTTTTCCAGAAATTTTTGATTTGTTTCAAAAATACCTTGGATTGTTCCCAAATTGTTTTCAAGGTCTTGTAGGCTTGTAACACCCCAAACCCGGCCCAATTGCTATGACCGGATCTGGTATGTCACTAAGAAAATTTTTGTCAAACATGTCGTATTTTTCCGAAAAGCCCAAATGTATTTCATATAGAATATGCCTTTGTAAAATAAAACCAAACTTAATTACATGCTTTAGTTTAAAAAAAAATTAAATATCTAAAAGTAATTAAAGCCCAAAAATAAAACAAAATATAAACTAGTGGCCCATGGCCTTATTACAACGAAATTTTAAAATCCACCAAATAAAAATATAAAATAATGACTTGAGTCTTTTTGCTAAATCCACATATTCTTCTGCATGGCCACCTTGCGTTCCTCTCCAGCCCGGTCCGTAGCACTAGGTATCACCTGAAATGTTAATTAAAAGGGTGAGTCGCGAGACTCAGTGTGCAACCCTCATGCACCACTAGATTTTGGGCCTTAAGCCCGTTAAACAAAGTAAATAGTTTAATACTCATAATAAAAATTAATAACAAATAATATGAAAGGCCCAACCCGTTTGCCTAGGTTTCCATCCGCTTCTACGCCCCGTACTCAACCGTACACACCATTGGGGATTTCTACAATCGACCCACACCGCTACACACCATGATGGCAGTCATGCTGCTCATCCACATATGATGGCCGAAGCCCTTATAACATATAATGGCCGAAGCCCGTATAACAATTCACGGCATTAGCCGCTACATCAGATCACGGTAAAATCGCTACACATATAACGTATAACTTCCTCCTTTCATCAACCCAACCCATGCAATCACATACAAGCATTTTACTTATAACATATAAATAGATTATTTACTAACCTGGTGAACCGCTTTTACCCTCCTTGGGCTTTCATAAATAAATCGAGATGTTGGCAATTATCAAAACATATAAATCTTATGATCATGCATTTTATGATTAGATCTAGATGGTGGGGAAGTATTACACACCTGATATCACGAAATCCAATATTCTTAGTCGATGTCCTTGCTATCCGGATCTATTATCCTCAATCTATAGCCTTGCTCAAAATTCAGAAAAATTGCGAAAATAGGCCTCTCCTATATTCGGCCATGGTTAGTATTCTACCCGATTTTATATATATAAATAAACAAATCCTCTTACCTTGAAATCCCGAAAGTAACACGATTCTATAACTTAGAGATCTATGCGATTGGCCTCCTTCTTCAAATCCCAAAATGCCGAAAAGAAGAGTGAAATAAGAGATTGGTTTCTAATAGCCATTCGGCTAAGGACTTTTGAAAAGCCGAAAGAACAATGAAATCCCGAAATCAATACTTACCTATTGTTTCCTTCAGATTTTGACACAAGCAGAATCCATTAAAGAAGATTCGGCAACTTCAGGAGGTGAGATCCTAGGGATTTCGGCTTTTGGAAGAACAAAGGATTTTAAAAGATAAGCAAAGGATGGATAGAAAGATTCGGCCAAAGAGAAGAGAAAAAGAATGGTGGCTTTCGGCTTTTGAGAGGAAGAAGATGAGAAAAGAAAATAAAAGAGAGGCTTCAAAATTTCTAAGACACCTCCTCTTTATATAGAAAACCGATTCCTCCCTTTAGCAGAGATTGATTTTCTACCAACACCGCCACACATGATAGCTCCTATCCCTTTTCCTTATCTTAATCATTATCTCTCAAAAATAGCCTTTATCTACTTATTATCCTTAAAGACTAAATCCCTAAATAATAACCTTTATCTGCTTATTATCCACATAAAATGAATATAATAAAATTCCCAAAAAAATAGCCTTGTGCCGTCCCCTTTACCCATTTAAGTGTCGAATTTTAGCCCTAAAACTTGGGCTTCAAGTCCAAAATTTGGGCCTTCCTCATGCACAAATGACGCCTCTTAAAGCTCCTCTCTCATGCTCCTAATTGTTGGGCCTCAAGCCCAATATGTCAATTAAACTACTAAAACTTTAATTTAAGACCCAGAGTGTCTAAAAAAATATTTAAAACAAGGCCTCAAATTTCAATTTGAGCCCCAATTGTACCTCAAATTCTCAAATTAATATTTTAAGCATTCAAACACATAAAATGCACAGACCCAATTATTCAGGATGTTACAAGGCTCGATTTAAGGTCCGTAAGTGTATCGTTACCATGATTAGATTCTATTATTAAATGTTAACATTTAATCTGTATAATTGTTTCTGTTGTGAAGTTAAATGTTTAAATTGTTCGAAATTGTACGGAAATTGTTTGTAACACCCTATTATTGAGTCCAGCGAACGGACCGGGTCAGGGGCACTACACAATCAATATTTGAGATAAATCTCAAATACATGAACTTTGATTTAATGTGCGATTTGATATATGAACTTTGATTTGGTGTAATTATACACATGGAGCTTTGATTACGATTCAAATGTACACATGAAACTTTAATGTTGATTCAATTATACATGTTTAAAAAATAAATACATCAATTTATTGTTA
Source organism: Gossypium bickii (assembly GCA_025503065.1). Lineage (NCBI taxonomy): Eukaryota > Viridiplantae > Streptophyta > Magnoliopsida > Malvales > Malvaceae > Gossypium > Gossypium bickii. Next base: position 132,082,694 of record CP106713.1, read on the forward strand.
TATTGGATAAATATAATTATTTGTATATGCAATACATACACATAAAATGATATTATATCAATAATTGTGTTAATAGTTTGTGAGAATTGGATCAAATTAAAATTTCATATATAAAATTGCACAAAATCAAAATTCAAATATAAAATTGCACATTAGACTAAAGTTCATGTATAGTTTTGTGATTTATCCCTTAATATTTTAACAATTCAGCCATTCATGTTGTGACAACTCTCGCTCTTTTCAAATGAAAGGTATGAGATAAGGGATGTCTAGGTATGCAATCAGGGATTGCTATCAACTAAAGATTGCAAATCCTTTGCCACTTTATCAGTGGTCCAGATGATGACATATCAATTTCTACCATGTAAGTGAAAAATATTTAAATAATATATATCCATATATAATTAATTTTTTTTAAAATAATATTTTTTAATATAATAATAATTTTTAAAATGAGAGTTATTTTTCAAGGGTGGTAATTTTTCGATAGAGTAAAAAGTTATTTATACATATATACTTTTTATTTCACCTATTTCATTTCCATTTTTGTCCAACAAATTAACCAATGGTCTAATTACCATTTAAGAACCTCCAATTTAAAATTTTATAACAATTGGACACCTCCAACATGTAGAACTCAACTTTTGAACTTTTTACAATTTAGTTCTTTTGACTAAATTGAGTGCCCAAATGTCAAAATTTTCAAACGAAATTTTCACAAAATCATTCCGTGAAATTGTAGACCAGAAAAATATAATAAAAACAAATTTTTCCTCGACAGATTTGTGGTCCCGAAACCACTGTTCTAACTAGGCCCAAGTTCAGGCTGTTACAATTTGCCCCTTTTAGGGATTTTTGTCCCCGAAAATCTTACCGAAATGAGGTTTAGCATCTTTTCTCACAGTTTCCTAAACATCACCAAATAATCCTCTTCGAGACGATACTTTCAGAAACACTTTGTCATCGATCTGAAACCCAATATAATTAAGTTTCACTTCTGTATAACTTTTATGTCGGTCTGAAACTGTTTTCAACTTTCACGATTGCTTTCACCTTTTTATCATAATCACAACTTAATTTAGTTTAGTGCTCAGAGTTTCTTGTAGCTTTTTCCATAATCGATAATATAACTCTCGGATGCTGAAATAATCATACGAAATTTTCATCATCGATCAAACACAATCTAAATAACATTTCTCTTTCTCTGAGGATAAAAGAAATACCGATACGGGACCCATAGTATCTTTTATCTTAATATCATGCCAATATCATCGTTGACTGTAACAATCCTGATTGTATTTGTTATTCGGCCTTTCCCTGATGACAAAACAACATCTGGACACACAAAAAAAAAAAAATCAGAAATACAGAGTTTCATATCTGTATACCAAAACATTTACTTCAAATCACTGTACTTTTATCTTTCTTTGGATGAACAGACAAGCCACTACGGTGAGTTCTGAACGAAAACTCTCTGCATAGGCCCTATATTCCTCAGTACATGAATTATATCTCGAAATATTAATATCAGTAATCAGATCTGATCTAAAAATTCAGAATCAAAAGTTGGTTCATACTGTATTCATTTAACTTACCACTTACCAACCCATTTCTGAGCTCTTTTGATTTATAACGGAAACTTCGGTTTAGCTAGAATCAGAACACCATCAATAAGATAAATCTTGGAACAAATACTCACAAAGTATGCAAAGATTTTCATTCAAACATCCCCAAGTATTTCAGCTTTACCTAGAGGTTAGTCGGTATTCACGCACATTCTTTCAGTTAAGAGAAACCTAATCGGTATGTCCCTGTATCATGCTTTCAAGAATATAAATTCTTCATTCAGACTGTCCGTCTATAAACCTATATATGCACAACATCATTTTCGGACTAGAGGATAAACATAAATACACATAGCTTAATTTATCTTCTAACTGAACAGCTTATTCTGATTGAAACAACCAAGCTAATTTTAATTATTCAATAACATCCCACAGTGATCACCTCTTCATGTTGTTAGGACAGATCAAACATACAATCTTTCATAGTTTTTTCAACATGCCAATCACAGATATTTACTAACTGTATTAACTCAGACGAAACATAACATCTTGCTTGAACTCACTGATAACAATCAAAATTATCCAAGGGAAGAAAATCAATATACAATTTGAACTTGACTGTCATAATCCACACTTTTGCCGATATCAACTTCAAAGATAAGCCATACTTGATAAATTAAACAATAATGATGATAAGAAATCTGAGATGATGAAATCTGAGATATAAGACCATTCTGAATGTCCGAGGACACCACTCATATGAAATAATAGAGAATATTGACGATTCTTCAAAGAAAACTAGAAGAAAGAGAAACACTATTCATACATTCTGAAATCAATTGTAACAGAGATAATATATATTCCATACAGATATAAATAGAACAATAGCCAGAAGAAACAGAAGAATAGTTTCATATGAATTCATCGTCAACTTTTTATCTCAGATGTAATGGAATAGAATACCAATAGAAGATAGAGGAATGATGATCATAAATCAATCAGACCAACGATGCTTTCATCAGAAAACGAGCAATTACATATGCCTCTGGGAATGTATGAATACATAGAATACCCAGAAGAGATAGTCATAAATTACTCAACTGTAGCTGTCATACTCAAACATTAGTCATAAATTACTCAACTGTAGCTGTCATACTCAAACATCTTTACAATTCAAACATCATTTCTTAGACTAATTCTGTCATCATTAATCCCATAATATTTCATTTATTAACAAAAATCAATTCAGAAGAATTCTCAGTAAGTACAGTCTTTAGACATCATACTTGAATGAGTCGATTAGCCAAGATTAACTTCTTCTCTAACCGTGGCATTGTGCATTCCAAATAATCTTTAGAATAATCTGATATCTCTCATAACCGTCTTTACTCGCTAAATCATTCCCATCTCTAATCACATTAGTAATTATTCCACCACTGAACTCTTTGGTTTCCCCACTTGTGAGCTTATTCAATATAAATCTCGTGAACATCGTCATATGACACTATACCGGTAAGGGGGTAAAGATTGTAAAAGCTTTAAATTTCTGACTCTCATACATACACGCATATAGCATAGCATTCAATATCAACACAATATCATTACATTAGTTAGTTGAAATAGTTGATACCTTTAATTATTCCGGTCAAAATGTTGAGGTTAATTTTTTTTTCTTAAAATACCTATCCCAACTTCACATGGAAATATATATTGTGCTAGAAAGGTGTTTTTAAGAGAAATTCACATAATCATTTTAACTGATATAGCTAAGGATGTTAATTATTTGAGCTAATTAATGCCATTATAAAAGTAGAGGAAAATTAAAATATAAAGACTAAATCTCACATGTAGAGGTGCCCATGGGTCGAGCCGGGCTCAACAAAAAATTTAGGCCCGTTTGCTAGGCCTAGCCCGAAAAATGATCATATTAACACCATTAAAAATCCAGATCCAATTATTAACACCATTAAGTTCTTTTGTTAAATTTACTTGAGTGATGTACTGAAATTTTAAAGAAAATGATCATACTCACACGATAACCATATAAAAAAAAGACATTACAATGAACGTGGATTTAATAGATAATTTTAACAATTTTAAAAATTATATCGTTATTTTAATTGAAATAAAATTTTTGGGCTAACCACTGACATTGAAAAAGTTGATGTGCCAAACTATGTCAAAAAGTTGAAATATCAAAATTAACTCTTAAATTTGAGCATAGTATAAGAACCAAAATTGAAATTAGACCATTGTTATATAATTTATAAAAAAAATTTAAAAAAAAAAAACTTATTCCAACTCATCATGCCGAAATATTTTTTTAAGAAAAAACTACGTCAAAAATATAATCAGAATAGTCGATAATATTAATAATTTGGATGAAATATTTTTAAAAATAGGGATCAAATTATTGTAAAATTTAAGTATAAAGAATAAATCTTAATTTTAGACATAGTAGAGAGATCAAAAGCGATATTTAACCATTTTCCTATGAAAAGAAAATAAAAGAAAATGCCTAAACACGTGTCAAGATAAAGAACCTTCCAGAGATTAAATCTTAATTTTAGGCATAAGAAAAAAATAAAAAATAATATTTGATCATTTTGACAAAAAGATAAAGTGAAGGCCTAAACTTAGCAATATATATATATATATAGAGGGAGGGACGGAGGGAGGGAGGGGGAGAGAGAGAGAGAGGATAGTATTTATTTTATAAAAATCTAAATAATATAATTATTTTTGTGTATATTATTATTTGATTAAAGGTCTTTTTTGATGGGTAGTGCGTTTATCTGCGATTAGTATAACAATGGTGGTGAGATTAGAGATTGTAGTGTAAGGCAAAAAGATAACTAAACTCACCGTACTAAAAGTAAACACGCATCCAAAGGGATCCTAAATCTTTTCTAGAGTGTGAAGTTTTTTAATAAATTTAAAAATTAAGTTGGTATGACCTAATTCATGACATTACCTACTTAAGTAATAAAGTATGTATAAAATATTAAAATAAAATTTTGACTAAATGGTAATTTTAAGGTTTTATTAATATAATGGTAAATTTACCTATATTTTAATAATATAATGGTAAATATCAATGAAAAATAAATTATAGTGAAAAATTACAATATTCACCTATAATATGATGGCAAATTTACACTTTAATCCAATATAATTAGTGTGGATTCAAATCTCATCATATTTATATTTTTTATTATTTTTTTAAATTAAAAAAATTAAAGTATCATCAAATAATATAACTTATTTTAAACACAAAAATATATTTTAGTAATTTCTTTAATTAAATTAATATCTGATTAATTCATGACACTAACTTAATCAGTGATTTAAATAATAATATAGATAACGTGAGTGATGTATTTTGTTTATGAAAGAAAACAAATAAGAACATGAAAAATGATGATAGAATGAAATACACTAATATAATTAAATAAATATTTAAAAATTGTTTAATTTTAAGAATTTGATTTTGACTCGGGCGAAATTCGGTATTAAATATATATATATTTATCACAAGTGATACTTAAATTATATTTTGTTACTCAAAGTGGTATCTAAGTTTTAATTCATTACCCAAATTATTTCAGCCGTTAAAAAAAAAATTCTCTTAACCAATCATTTTGTGACACGTGAAAATTTTTAACTAAAAATATAAAAATTGTAATAAACATAATTTCCTTAACCTCTTTTTTAAAGGCTTAAAAGTAAAAAAATACCTTACCAGACAAAAAATAAAAACATCAATTAAATCCTTAAAAAGAATTCACACTATTGAGCCCTCGGCGAGAAAAATAACAATCAACTATATTTTTCACCAATTTAACTATTAACTGCATTCATAAGACAAGCGCACTAACGTTGTCAACAAAAATTAAGAAATTAGGAAATTATTTTAAAATTAATAAAAATATAGTTTTTCTATGAATTTGGAACATGAAAAAACTTATAAATTAATTAGGATAAACTACACTGTAAGTCACCCTAAATTAGTGTCGTTCCTATTTTGGTCACTCTAGTTTTTTTATCAATTTAATCACTCTAATTAAGATAATAGGAGAAAACTTTTGTCTTTTGCAGCTATGGAAGTAATACAACAAGTTAAAGGAGATAGACATCAAGAACATAAAAAATGGGGCCATTGTTAGTGTCATCCTCGACTCGGTTGCTTCATTTATGCCTGCAATTATGTTCATCAGCACAAACAAACAGGAGGTATAATCTGTAACTTTAAGTTGAACTACTATAATATGATTTTGATGAACTTACCTTGCTTGCAATATTGTTTGAGAGCCAGTACAATCCTTCACCACATGTGCTCTGTATATATGTGTATATATGTATATATATTATAGAGGGCGACATAAGAGAGATAAAGAGAACTGTTCATCTTACCAGTGGCGCTGATGGAGAGAATGAAGGCCAAGCTTGTCAGTGATCTCGACAGTATTCATAGCATCTGGAAGATCTTGCTTGTTTGCAAATTCTAGCAGCACAACATCCCTCAACTCGTCCTTGCACTAGTAACAAGAAAATTTATACTCTAGTACCTCGTTCAACATCCTGTGCAACGCATTCTTGGCTTCAACCACACGATCACGATCATTGCTATCAACCACACAAATTATTAGATTAAAAAGAAATTGTTGATTCCTCACCCTTGAATATCCTACTTTAACAAGGTCCTGTAGAGCTTTGATGAAATTGTTGATATATCCTCGACAGTTGCCATAGATCCATCGTTGAGGAAATGGTGGGTTTTGGTTTCTCCATTTATGAGTTGGAGAGAAGAGGAAGAAAAAAATGTTTTGGAATAATTATAGAGACCTCCCTAAGTTTTAGTTAAAAGTAAAAAAAAATGATGTGTCATCATTCAATTGGCTAACATGCTACGTCAGCAATCCGTTAGTGGATTAATGGAATTTATAATGATAGTGACTAATTCAGACAAATATCTTAATCAGAGTGACTAAATTAACGGAAATAAAATTAAAGTAACCAAAATAAAAACGACGCCATTTTAAAGTGACACGCAGTGTAGTTTGCTCAATAAGCATAGTAAATTTATCAATTTGAAATATGAGACATATAGAGATGAATTTGTGTAATTTTTGTATATATTTGTATATACCTACATTGATTATAGGTGTAGAACAATCACCTGTTCTATAACAATTAAAATAGTAGCAGATAAATAATATTATTATAGAAAAGATTGATTGTATTAATATTCGGGTTAATATCCGATGTGCTTACATTGCATAATAGTAGCAGATAAATCACTGCCAGTAATCCATCTAAAAATGTTAAATTTAATGGTAATTGTAAGAATAAAAATGGGATGGTGGCACATGTGACCCAAAAAAGCTAAATAATGTACTCATGGATTTATACCAAATCAGCCCAAAGGTAGGAGATTAATGGACCACCTTCTAGTAGTGCTATTAGTTTAGGCCAGACCCAATCTCTCTATTATATGAGAATGATAAAAGTTCCAACTTTTATTTTTTTAATACGAAAATTAAATACGTACTGATTCCGAATTTGACATATTAGATTATGACACGTATTTGGTAGCAATTTTGATTAGAAAAGTCAACAATGTAAATTCATCTAATCTGAATCTAAATTCAATCGAAATTGTTTTGAATCTATATTGATTCGAATAAGTAATTTGAATGACTCAATTCTGAAAGTTTGAGCGTCAAACTCAAATTACTTAAATTTAAAATAATCTAAACTCGAAACAACTTAAAGCACACCCAATTTGAAATGTACAAAAAGAAATAAAATCTAAACTGATTTGATCCTAATTAACCCTATCCGAAATTAACTCGCTCACCCAATTTGTCGATTTAGTCACTAATCTTTACTACTTTCACTTTTAGTAAACTATTACTGAAGATGTATTTAGTATCATTTCTCAAAGGTACTTTTTCATATCAAATTAGTTTTTCAAATCATAACCAAGGTTCGAGAGACAGGTTTCAAGCTAAAAATGCTTTTCAAATTGAATATTTAAGTCAATCCAAAAAGCTAAAATTTCTAATTTTTGGCATTTTGGAAAATCACGTTTAACCCTAATTATAGGTGTTCCTAAATTAGGTCGGATTAATGTTTGATTTAGAAAAATTTAAACCTGACCTAACTCATCTCGTCCAAATAACTAATTTTATTTTCGAAAATAATAAAAATAAACTAGACGAAACCTTAGATTAAAATTAAAAAAACCCAAACCAAAATCCAAACCAGCTTGATCACCCCACCCATAAACACCTAAACTTCTAACCACTTCACTACTTTTCATTTTTGTAAATTCACAATTAATTGAGTGCAAATATTCTGATATTTAAGTGATGCAATTGTTAGCTGTTTTGATTATATGTATGTGTATGTATATGATTGTTAGCTAATTTTCGACAATACACGACATATAAATAATTAAAATATTAAAAATATTATTTTTTAAGGATAAAAAATATAAATGGATGGGGGTAGAGCAGCAGGGCAGACAACCTAAAATCAGTGTCGACGGCTATAACATATATATATAATCAATTAATTTGTTCTTTTCTGTTTAAACTGCTTTTGTTTTCTGTATTTGAGTGTCATAATTTTGGATAATCCAAATAATTGTTATTTTTAAATTCAGATCAGGGAACCAAGCTCCCCCAATTCATGCATGCTTTACTCTTATATTGTTTATTATTACATTAATTTTAAAAAATAATGCTGAATTAAATAAGACAAATAAACAAATCAAAGGAATTAACATATAAGTGAGTAACTTTTAACATTAAAAAATTTGAGCAGAAATGATTTTTTAAGGGTGGATTTGTTGGCAAAAGTTTTTTAAGTGTTGATGGTAGAACCTTCAATAATAGAGGTTGTCTCCATGGTCGGGGTTCACGGAGGAGGAACGCCTCCATTAGTAAAGATACGAAGATAAGACTTGCTAGTAGAGGCAAATATGGTACCACTTGACTGTTCTCAGTCGTCCTCTCTTACATTGTGTGTCAATGTGATTAAATCTCAAGATTTCAAGCCTTTTTATTACTAAGCTAAATTGTCATTGGCACAAGCTTCGGCTTAATGACAAGATTAAAATCCAGTGGATTTTAAAAAATTATGTTCGAGTTTCATCTTGTGTAAATGTGGGGATTCTCTCTAGATTTATTATGATTTAGTTGTTGTTTTTTTTTTTTTTTTTGCAATAGTCGAACTGTGCTGTTGTCAAAAGACAAACAGAACAGCAAACAAAATTCAAAATTTCAGCAGCGTAAAAATCGCAACCCAACATTACAGCAACAAAAAACAACAATACTAAAATCTCACCACCAAGCTTTAAACATATTCTCCCTATTAACGCCAGCAATCGCCAGTGAAGCAGCCATTTCATTGCCTTTTCTATCAGCCACCGAGAACACTACTTTTCCAGCCTTTAACAAGTCTCTATCGATGTCAGCAAACATTGCTTGAAGAGATCAAAGTCTCGTTGCCTTTATCGCACTAGCCTCGGCCACATCCGCAACATAAGCAGTCACCGAACCCGAAAATAACGCTCTTGCAATACCCTTCATATCTTGCAATACCCCACGACATCTCGCTTTACCTATATATTCACGGCTTCTCTTTAGATTTATTTTAGTTAGTTACTTAGCCAGTCAATTAGTATAAAATTAGTTGATAAATTAATTATTCAATTCAATACTTTTAATAATTGATTCGTTGTAATATTAAAAAATATATATCATTGACATTTGATACAAATATATGAAGTTTAATATTATAAAAAAATTATCTAAGGTTGTTAGTTATTTTCCGTTGGGCCCATTTTTGGTTGGGTTAATTCATATTCTAAAATTTGTCATTTCGAATTCGAATAATTTCATGTTTTGATTTTTTAAGCTCGGATAGTTAAGAGTTTGTCAATCGAGTTTTTAGATTAGCCATTTTAGGGTTTGTCAGTTGAGTTCAACACTCAAGCTCGAAAATTGAAGTTACTTTTTTTCGACTCATTTTAGGCATGAATCATTTTAGATTCTAATAATTTTTCCTGTTTCGAGACATTTTCGAAGCATATTGAACAAAATTATATTGTTGATTTTTATAATCAAATTCAGTTGAGTTGAATTATGTCTTAAATTTCCAAAACATTAAAAAATATCTCATACACCTAAAAATATTTGATAATAATTTTATCATCATATTCATATGATTGGAAAAAAGACATTGCAAGCTCACACATTGGAATCTCAAAACAGTTAATAACATGATCCAATAAAACCTGAAAAACTGTAGAATCACATGTAAGGAAAATGCTTTCCAAGTCAAAGCCCTTTGCCCAAAGAGTCAAGCATGTTGGGTTGCCCTTAGTCAAAAAAATAATCCAATTTTTGATTGCATAATAAATAATCCATAAATTTTGAATTTCTCATAAAAATTTAATCAATACTTATGACCAAGTCCTACATAAAATCCAAATTTAAGATTAAATAAAAAAATATTAAATTCAAGCACTAATTTGAGCAAGATAATTTAAGGACTAACATGAAATAATTATCAAGTTTAAAGACTAAATACTGTCTTAATTAAAGTTTCTAAAATTAAATTTATGGTCAAACTGATTAGATCACTAATTTTCGATTTAATTGAACTTTTTTTACCCAGATTAATATATTAGTCTGTTCTCAAATTAATCGGTCTAATTTCAACAACCATAACTTTAACTGAAGTTATTAAAACTAGACTGAGTATCGATATAAATCGATTAAGCTGAACTAAAATAGCAATTGAACCGAATCTCTAAAATAAATAACCTAATCAATTTTACCCATCTGAAAAATACGAGTTTTTAACCTTTTTTTTTCTCAAAAGCATAGAGTAAGTGGAAAGGTGAGTCATAGTGGGAGACAGGCATATCTTGTCCGAGTCTATCTGTTTTTTATGTGAGACACTGTGAGTGTGACCCACCAAAAATGGAAAGGGAAAACGCGTGGAAGACTCAACTCAGCTCAACTCATCTCTCACTCACTCGGTACTCACTCTGTTTACAGCTTGGAATCACTGAATCTCTCCCTCCCCACTTGTAGCCAACCCACCTTTCTGACTCGCACGTGATAGCCAGCCACTTTGGAATTTCAACACACAATTTTTTTTCAAAACCTTTTCAATGCAATTTGCATTTCATTACAAATTTCATTTCCATTTCATCTTCAATGGCAGATTTTTTTATATTTTGGGTAAATTGCACTTAATGTCACTAAACTATTAGTAAATTTATATTTTGGTCACTTAACTTAAAAAATTTATAACGTAGTCACTAAACTTCAATAGTTTTGATTTAAGTTACTGAGCTGTTAAAATAGTTGTTGTATGACATTCTATGTTCGCATCGTCTACAAAAATCAAAAGCTCTCATTCTCTTTCTCATGAAACAACTTTGAATGTCACGAATTTATGAACTAAAATCCAAACAACTTTATTTTTTATCTTTGAAACTAACCATTAGATTGATTTGAATTTAAGGTAAGTTATTCTACTCGTTGATTGATACTGGTCTACCGTACCAATTGCCAAATCGTTACTTAGAGCTCACTAGGCGGAATATTTTAAAAAAAAAAAACTTAATATCCGATGAATTAAATAAAATCTCTCTTTCCCCTTCTCTACAATTCATTTTATTTTCATGAAAAAACTTTGAACATTAAGAATCTATGAAATAAAATTTGAACAACTTTTTTCTCCAATTTCTGAAACTAACTATTAGATCAACTTGAATTTAAAGTATGTTCTTTTACTCGTCAATAGATACTAATCTACTATATCGATTATTGAATCGTCACTTGAAGCTCTCTAATTGAACTATTTAAAAAAAACCTTAACAGTCATGTGACTTAAATAAAAATTTCAAATAGTTCAGTGATTATATTGTAACTTTTTTCAACTTGAATGACCAAAACATAAACATACTAATAATTTAATGATCTTGAGTGTAATTTACCCTATGTGTTTTCTTCAAAAAGCTAATGCCTTCCTTTTGAAGATTTGACTTTGACCACCTCAACAGAAAGGGGGAAAAGGAAGAAAAGTCACACTTTCCTCCCTTCTTCCTTGTAAACCAGCAATATACTCCATATTTAAAAAGCCCTCAACTTGGTTCTTTTTTCCTCTCAGAACAGCTTGTTCATATCCCCCCATTATCTTCTCTTAATCCTTTCCTCCATTTTTTTTCAGCTGAAGAAAAAGGTCTCTCTCTCTTTGTTTTCTTCTACAGAGATTGCTTGTTAGGTAAAAAAAACCTTCAACTTTGGCTTTGGTTCTCTTGTTTTTGATGAATTCATGAGTTTTTGGGGGTCAAAAGTTGTGAAATTTTGGGTATTTGGTGGCTTTTTAGCTAAGAAATGTTAGCTTCTTAAAAAAATGCCTAGTCTTTGATTTAGAACATTGCTTACATGTTTAAAGAGTAAAGTAAAAGAATTGATTTAGGTAAAAAGTTGTTACTTTTTGGGTCTTTTGTGTTTTTTGGTTTAGAAATGTTAACCTAAGAGGAATAAGTCTTGAAAAAAAGCCTAGTCTTTGATTTAGAACATAGCTTACATGCTAAATAGTAACTAAAAAAATTGATTAATTGATGAGTTTCTTTGTTTTTAGGCCAAAAATTGTGAATTTTTGTGTCTTTTGGTAGTTTTTTTCTTACAAATGTTAGCCTAAGATGAACGAATCTTAAAAAAAAGCCTAGTCTTTTATATATATGTATATATGTATGTATGTATGCTATTTGGCTGTTTAATGGTCTGTTCTTGTATGATTTTTGCTATGGAATGAGGGAACTTAAGTGTTTTTTGTTTGCTTTAATCATTATGCAGGGCTTCTAGCTGATGTGCAGTGGTTCAAAGAGTGAACTTATTCCTTCAAATTTCACCATGGAAGGTGAATTACAAGGATGTAAACCCGATGCTCTATCTAAATGCTCGGTTTTGCTTGAATTAGCTGCCTCTGACGATTTGGCAGCCTTCAAAACTGAAGTAGAAGAAAAGGGTTTGGATCTTGGTGAGGCAAGCTACTGGTATGGTAGAAGAGTAGGGTCGAAAAAGATGGGGTTCGAAGAGAGGACGCCTTTGATGATCGCTGCCATGTTTGGTAGTACCGATGTTTTGAACTACATCGTTGGTACCGGAAAGATTGATGTGAATAGAGCTTGTGGTGCTGATGGCGTTACTGCTCTTCATTGTGCCGTTGCTGGTGGTGCGAGTTCTTCGGTTCAGGTCATTAAGCTCTTGCTCGATGCATCTGCAGATGCTAATTGTGTTGATGCTAATGCGAACAAACCGATTGATCTGATCGTTCCGGGTTTAAAATCTTTGAGTAATTCCAAAAAGAAGGTGATTGAGTTGTTGTTGAAAGGTGATGATGTTGATGGTGGTCTTAACCTGGAAGAAGAATCCGAAAAGATGGTTATGAAGAAAGAATATCCTGTTGATATATCATTGCCTGATATCAACAACGGGATATATGGAACCGATGACTTTAGGATGTATACCTTTAAGGTGAAGCCTTGCTCGAGGGCATACTCTCATGATTGGACCGAGTGTCCTTTCGTTCATCCTGGTGAGAACGCGAGGAGGAGGGACCCGAGGAAGTATCCATACAGCTGTGTGCCTTGTCCAGAGTTTCGTAAAGGAGCATGCCCTAAGGGTGATGCTTGTGAATATGCGCATGGTGTGTTCGAGTCATGGCTTCATCCTGCTCAATATCGGACTAGACTTTGCAAAGATGAGACTGGTTGCACACGTAAAGTCTGTTTCTTTGCTCATAAACCTGATGAGTTGCGCCCTGTATATGCTTCCACCGGTTCAGCCATGCCTTCACCAAGGTCTTCTGCAGTTAATGCGGTGGATATGTCTACTTTGAGCCCATTAGCAGTCGGTTCACCATCCTTGCCTTTGCCTAATGCTTCAACACCGCCTATGTCTCCTTTGACTGCCGCTTCCTCTCCAAAAAGCGGAGGCTTGTGGCAGAACAAAGTTAACCTCACCCCACCTGCCTTGCAGTTACCAGGTAGCCGCTTGAAGACAGCTTTTAACGCCCGAGATTTGGATTTGGAAATGGAATTGCTCGGGCTTGAAAACCAGTTGCAGCAACAAAAGTTGATGGATGAGATAAGTAGTCTCTCCTCTCCATCTTGCTGGAGTAAGGAATACAGTAGGCCTGGCGATATGCAGCCTACTAATCTTGATGATGCATTTGGATCACTTGATCCTTCCTTGCTATCTCCATTGCATGGACTGTCGGTAAAATCTGCAACACCAACCCAGATGCAATCTCCAACTGCTCTTCAAATACGCCAAAACCAACTCCGTGCAACCTACCCACCAAACCATTCATCCTCCCTTGTGAGGAATCCCTCGGCATATGGTTTTGACTCCTCTGCTGCAGTGGCAGCAGCATTAATGAACTCAAGGTCTTCGGCATTTGCAAAACGGAGCCAAAGTTTCATAGACCGTGGAGCAGTCACCAGTCGTGCCGGACTCACCGCACCTGCTAATTCCGCAACCATGATGTCCTCAAACATATCGGATTGGAGCTCCCCTGATGGGAAACTTGATTGGGGCATTCAAGGAGATGAGTTAAACAAGCTTAGGAAGTCAGCTTCCTTCGGGTTCCGTAACACCCCAACACCAACCCCAACTCCAACCCCCTCCAACATCCACGAGCCAGACGTCTCGTGGGTTCATTCCCTCGTTAAAGATGTTACACCTGCCTCCAGCGGCTCGATGCAGCAACAGCAGCAACAATACAACATCGGTAAAGGTGCTCGAGAAAGGCTTCCACCATGGGTGGAACAAATGTACATAGAACAAGAGCAGATGGTAGCATAAAAGAGACCCTTTTTGCTCATTGCTTTAAATCTAACTTCCATTCAGTTTGTAATAGTAATTCCGATAGTAGCGTTAATCGACGGTAGAATACTCTGATCGGTCGGTCCACAAAGTAAAAAGAAATATTTACATGGGCAGGAAAGGTTTAAGTTACTGCTCATGCTTTAGAGGTTTTAGGAGAAAGATGAAAACTAAGCAAAAACAAAATAAATTTGTTGATTAGTTCATATTCTTAATTCTTTATGTTTTTATTAATCAATGGCTCATTGTAATATTTTTACGTAAGTAAAAACTAGAAATGTTATGAGACTCCATTGTTATGGTGTATTGATTCTTGCTTTTTCTCTTATTGCTGCTGTTTTAGCTGTTCATACTGTTCTTTGGGAAATAATTAAGCATTTGATGAGTCAAAAAGCATTTAAATCCATTTTCTACCATAGAAATCCTAATGATGATGCCCCATCCCATATCCAAGAGAAACTAAAATTAGAATTACAAATTCATCCTTTTAATTTCGGTCAATTTATCTTATTTTTGATTGGTACAATAATAAATTTAGCTTTCACTAAATTTAGAATTAGGATCAAATTGACATAATGTGTAAATATTGAAGGTTAAATTTATTAAATTTTTTAGGATTAGGACAAAATTGACAGGCCACCTGAAGTGTAAATCTTGAAGGCTATTATCCCAATAAAAAAATAGGATAAATTAATGAAGAAAGTGAACACTTTTTTTAAGATAAACTAATTTATTCAATATCGAAATCGAGAGGGACCGAAGAAATCCTTTTACCTGATATATATTTCATTTTCTCATTTCCTTAGGATTTTTTTTGTGTTTTTCTTTTAAATGAGGGGTGAACACTCAAAATTAGTTATTAAACAATTCTTGGATAATATTAGTAAATTTAGTGGTCTAACTTTGAATTTAGACCCTTAACCATTTGATCCTCTATTTTTATAATGTTATTAATAAATTCATATTGATAAAACTTTTACTTGCTACCATTAAAGTGATAATATATATATATTGCTATTAGTCGGTCACATAAATAAGGGCGTGCGAAAATCTAATCAAACATATTCAATCAATAATAAATTTAGCATGAATGAAGATGGATAAAGATAATTTCAGCGCACAGTGTTCTTAGATTTTTTGAGATGGACACAGATAAGTGGGTGAGTGCTAATCTTAGAGGAGAGCTTTGAATGGGATCTGGGGGAGCTGAGCCTCAAATTATTTTTGCGATGATGTGCTGGATGTTAATGGAAAAATAGGAACAAATATGTTTTCCAGCATGGGGATTGGCAGAGTGGAAGATACAATCAGAGCTGTCGAGTGTTTTGCTTTTAATGTTTGTGAAACAAATCGTACTAGGAATGCTTCTAGAAATTCAAGACTTGGAATGGTTAAATGACGACCACCTAGATGGATCAAAATTAATACTGATGGAGCGGCAAATACAAACGGAAACTGGTCGACGGTTGGGGTGTTCTACGGGATTTCTCTGGGAATAGGGTTGAAGGATTTCAAGGGTTTATTGGAAAGGGATCGGCTGTGAATTCAGAGTTGTGGGCGATCCTACATGGTTTAGAAATAACCTGAATAGAGGCTATAATAAGGTTATTATCGAAATTGATTGTATAATAGCAGTGGATATAGTTAAGGATTGTTTGGGAAGTACACATTCGATGACTATTGTCAGAAAAATAAAGATAATGTCTCGACAATTTGATCTGTCAAATTCCAATTCGTGAACAAGGAAGGGAACATGGTTGTCGATTGGTTAGCAAGAACTTGTCCCTTAAGTGAAGTGAATTTAGTTACGATTGATGTTCTTTCGTTCCATGTTAGGAAATTACTTTTAGAATATAAATTAGGCGATACCCATGTAAGAATAAATTGAACTAAGACAAGATGATGCTTTCTCTTATCTATCAAAAAAAAAAAAATTTACATGCCAGCCAAAATCAATGTTATGACTTTAACATTAGCAACCGTGATATTAATTTGGACCTATTAATTATACTATAAAATAAAGGATCAAATTATGTGAAATTATATAAAGAGTTTAAATTTCAAATTAAGTATAGTAAAAGGACTAAAACCAAATTAGACCTTTATTTAATTAGTGGTATAATGAAATATTATAAGGTATGATCTAGTTGTGAAAATTTGAAGCTGACCATGTCCATGCCATTGTTGGCTGTATGATGTATTATAAAATTTATATACCCATCAATCAAGTTGCTATTATTTTCTATATTATTATGGAGGCTCAAACCTTATATTTGTTGAAGATAAGATTTAATAATGGAGCCACCAAATATATGATTGAAAAATTGAAAAATAAAGGTCAATATTTGGTTTTGGTCCCTACACTATGCTTAAATTTAATATTTTGTTTTTATACTTTAATTTGATGTAGTGGTATATCTCTATTTTTTTAATGTCATTAGTTACTCAAAATAGTTAAAAATGTTACTTGTTTCGATTAATGACGAAGAGATTGAACTATGTTGAATCAAGGTGAAAGTATCTAGTAGGTTCTGTTATTATAATGATGGGATCAAATTAGTCATTCTATTATTAAACATATTAATTTGGTCCTTTCATTATTAAAAAGAATTTATAGTGAGATCCCGGGAGATCCTTTTAAATAAAGGATTGAATAAAAAGGGAGAAAAAGAAACATCAACCCATCGTTGATCATACCACATAGGATTTGCATTGAGAAACGGGAGTTTAGGTTTTATCAAATTTAACCGGTTTCAACACTAAAGAAGGAGAGAAACTGATCTCCAAAGAAAAACAATGTATTCAATAACTGATTTAACATGATCTAGGTCACCAACACAAAATCCAGTTTCTAACATGACTTGATGAAACAGCTACAATCTCCTTGTAAAAATAGAACGTCGATAATGACAATGTATCGTAAAGAAAAGAAATAAAATAGAACACACGGAAATTTACGTGAAAACTCTTTCAAGAAAAAACCAACAGGCAGAGGAGAAGAAGATTCACTATGTCGAATTCGAATGATATAAAAAGAGTGGCGATTATGTCTATTTATAGGTTAAAAACGTATTCTAATCAAAGTCAAATAATGTTAAAACACCTTATTCTAATCAACATCAAATAAAGGAAGTAAACTTCTATATAGATTCCACTTCGACCCTCGGCCCTGGGCCTTCGCCCTCGTAGATCCCCCTATCTTGCCACTTATATTTTATTTTAACAAGAATTTGGGTCACATAACTCTAACACTCCCTATTTATGTCTTTTGACCATAATCGTTGATTTAAAAAGGATCCCACTCTATTAAGATCTCACCTTAAACATTATCAAATTTAATGACTAAATCGATCCGTTTAATAATAGTACTACTAATTTAATTCAATCCTTAATAAAAAAGACTAAATTCTAAATTTAAATATAAAAGGGTTGCCGAAATCAAAATTTGACCAATTTTTTTTAAAAAGAAAAATGGGTGTGGGGTAACCATATTTTGCTCCAAGAAGGATAGAATAAGTCATTGTGTTGAGAGCCGCCCACGAGACTAATTCTCAGCCAAATGTTTAATAATTTTTATTTATTTATTTTCAATAAATATTCTATTCTTTCAATAAAGATATTTTATTACAGATTTTGAAATGTAATAAATAAATGTAGATTTTTTTTTAAGGACAGCATAAAAGACAAAAAGGGTGAAGTGTATGTGTTGATGTAATTTGCAATTTCCATTGCCTTTATCAATAAAGCTAAACAATGGTCGGTCTTAAGGTGCGATTCCCACTTCTCCATTTTCACTTTGTTGCCAATGCAAAAAACCATTAACATGTTTAAACAATCGAATTTTGAGTTAATAGTTTAGAATTGATTGAATTATCGATTTAAATAAAAAGTTAAATTAAATTCTAAGTGAATCATTTAGAATCGAGTTAAAAATCGAGAACAGATGATTTAATCGATTCAACCATCAGTTCAGTTTTAAAAATCTTAGCAAAAGAGGAAAAAAAAAGTAAGCTACATCCAAAATCACTAAACTATTAGTAATTTTATGTTTTGGCCACTTGATTTCAAAAAGTTATAAAATAGTTATTGAACTATTCGAAAGTTTTCTTTTAATTTACTGGGTTATTAAAATCATCGTTGTATAATTTTTTTATTTACATTGCTTATATAAATCGAAAGCTCTCATTCTCTTTCTTTTCTATAATTTAGTTTTTTTTATGAAAGATCAACTTGGATTTAAGGTATGTTAATCTACTCATTGATGAATACTAATTCACAGTATTGATTATCAATTTGTCATTTAGATCTCGCTAGCTGATTAATAACTTAAATAATTAATTATTTTATAACTTTTTAAAATTAAATAACTGAAAGCTAAGCATAATTAATCACTTGGGTAGTTAAAAAGAAAAAAAAGCAATATAAAAGCAAGGCAGGCGTGTGAGTGATGCTTTTTAGATTTGTGGTTACTTTTTTTATTGATTAAAGGTGGTTCTAATTCTTTTATACCATTAAGCAATATTGGTAGTATCTTCCTTTTCTTGATGAAAAATATTATTTTAATGTTCAAGACTAGTATGCTTTGGTTATGGATCGGGTTAAGAGATGACTTGCACGATAAATGAATTAGGTTTACATGTAAAAGTTTATGTTTTGAGATGCCTTTTAATACTTACGTTAGCTAAAAGTGTCATTGATGAGAGAAAATAAGATGAGCTTAAGAGAGTGATGAAAGTTAGGAGAATGAAGAGTGATAAAGAAGGTTGTATTTGGGTACTTATACGTGATTTTTGGGCTATTGAGATAGCAATGGAGCAGGGTCGAGATGGATATTGTCAGATCTATCATCGCTACCTATCACCTTTTTTGTGCTCTACTATGGATCCATCTTTGCCTCACTCCGTTTGGACTCGGTTTGATTTTTACTAGTTATTTTTAATACTTTCAATATAAAGCTAACCAAATGTTTAAATATATTTCTTCAAATAATATTTCTAATATTCTTGATTTGGAATTTAATTTTTGAGAAATATATTTAAAGGGAAAAAGGTAAAGAGAATTAGAGGGTTTTTTTTCTATAACACAAATTTAATCATTTAATTATTATATATAAAGGTAAAATAATATTTTTATGTAGCGGACATGACATGACGGAGCAAACAATTGCTATAACTGTTCCATCCCTAGTATAACATATCGTAACTGCAATTGTGCATGATGAAATTTAAATCTAGATACTCAAATATAATTTTAACGAATTACTTTTCAGTTTAGAAAATTTTAAATAATTTTCATGTCAAATTAAGTCGAATCAAATTGAACTTTGACTTTTTATTTTTAAAATTTGAGTTTAATTTGAGATAAAATTCAAATTGCTTTAACTTACTCGATTTAACTCTTTTCAATTTAAATATTTAACTTCAAACTCGATTATTTATACTTGACCTAGAAGTTACATTTTCTATTAAAACCATTGAGTGTTGGACCCAAACCCCAATATTCAGGCTTTATTGGGTTACTTATGCCCATTTAGTGAAAGTTTTATGAACCATTTAAATGCTTAGAAACATGGGTTTTATGGGTCTAGAAATGTCCACCAAGCCCGCTTAAAACAACTTTCTCTTTTTCCCATACTGGAACACAAAATTCATTGTATATTGTCACCTTGGCATTTTTACAAACACATAATCGACGATCTGATTTTTTTTTTTTTTGCTTATTTAACTCGTCTTTTTACAAATTTTGTTTCTTTGTTTCAATTTCACATAAACCAGTTTCAAACAAAGAGTCCCAACGAGACAACAGCAAGAGGATATAATGCTTTCAGGTTTCAGCTTTTTCCCTCCTTACTCACTGTGTTTACTATCTTGTGTGATTAGTGTAGATAACTTGTTTGTTAATATTTCTGGGTTTAATGAATTTTGAGTGGGTTATTTATTTATTTATTATTTTGATGTGAAGTTCTTCTTTTGTATGTTTTTTTTTTTTAAGACTTTATAGTGTTGGGGAATTTGTTTGGCTCTCTGTATCTGGGTTTGATGAATTTTGAGTAAAAGTTTCTACTTTGATGCAATGTTGTCAAGGGTGCATGGTGCTCATTAGGTGCTAGAACCCTTATATTGCCTCAGGTGCAAACAACATGTAAATGTGCCTAGTCTATCTATAAAACAAACAGTATGTAAATGTGTGTTTAAGTATGTGTGTATGTGTGTGTGTGTGTGGCCCCCATAAGGATCCGCCTTTGCATGCAATTTTCTTTTTATTGATTAATGCATGATTTCCTTATGGTCCATGTCGATAGTTGAATACTCGAATTTATTGAGAAGTATTTGAGTTTGATACTCTTCATGTATGTCGAATGAAAGAAAGTGAAAAAAGAAATTAAAGGGAACTTCAATAAGGCGAGCTCGATTTATACCTATCACCTTACAAAAAAACATGCCTAGGTGCAGTAGGCATGCCTTGACAGCACTGCATGTGAAGTTCTTTAGTATGTTTGGTTATAGACTTTATAGTCTTGGGGAGTTTGTCTGACCCTCCCTATCTAAATGATTAATCTACATTTTGCTGTATGTGGGACCAATTCAAATGTGTTATTATTTCTGGGTTTGATGAATTTTGAGTAGAACTTTCTACTTTGATGCAATGTTGTCAAGTGCACATGGCGCACACTAGGTGCTGGAACCCATTTATTGCCTCAAGCACAGAAAGAACTCTAGCCTGAGTGAAGGAAAGAGCAATATGTACTTGTGTGAGTTTATGCACGTGTGTCTAATCTATCTACAATCAGGCGAGTTTTTTTTCTATACCTATCACCTTTAATAAAGGATGCCTAGGTGCACTAGTTGAGTGTGATGCGTCTCCACCATTATGGGTTTATTCTCGAAGGAAAAATAAAGCATATGATGAAAATGAAGATTTGGACCTGCTTAGTTTCAGTTTTTGTTTCGGACTCGAGGCTCATTAGTTCAGTTTGACCCATTCTTTCACAATGAGGAGGGAGTGTACTAGTTGAGAAAGTTGGGGGGGGGGGGGACTGACATGAGAAAGTGGGAACATGCTTTTTCTTAGCGACAAGGGAAAAGTGCTTAGGTGCACTAGGCGGGTACCACATAATGCGTACTTAGGCGCATGCCTTGACAGTGCTGCATGTGAAGTTCTTTATTTTTTGTTTGTTTTGTTATGGACTTTATAGTCTTGGGGAATTTGTCTGACCCTCCCTACCTAAATGATATAAATGTCTTATTATTTTGCGGGTTTGATGAATTTTGAGTAAACTTTTCTACTTTGATGAATTTTGTGATACTTTTGTCCCTTTTGTTATGCATTCCTGTTGGAAGGCACTGTTTTTCACTGTTGTATTCATTGTTGACACAGGTTTAACTGCAGGAAGTCAATTCCAGTCAAAAGTTTTGAACTTTCATTCAAGTCAAATCACTGGTAACTTCTGATTTCAAATGATTTTTTTGAATCTTTAATGCCAAATTTCCTCACGAGTGTTCGTATTAGCAGGCCGAAATGGAGGAAAATTGAAGAATATAGTCAGATGCAATATTGCACAATCAGACCAAGACTTTTCTCTGATCAAGGGGGATGAAAAGAATCATCCTTTGGTCAAAATGTGTGGTATCACATCAGCTAGAGATGCTGCTTTGGCAGCAGAAGCCGGAGCCAATTTCATTGGGATGATCCTTTGGCCCAAGTCCAAACGCTCCATTTCGCTCTCAGCTGCGAAGGAAATTTCAAAAGTTGCAAGGGAATATAGGGCTGAGCCTGTTGGAGTCTTTGTGGATGATGATTTAGACACAATTTTAAGAGCTTCAGATGCATCAGACCTTGAATTCGTGCAGGTATATATACTTATTCAATCTCGAGTACCTTTCTTGTAGCACAATAAATAACTTAATGTCATTTTCATCATATATAGCTTCATGGAGATCTTTCTCGAGCAGCATTTCCAAAGTTGGTTCAAGAAAACAGAATTATATATGTTCTTCATGCGAATGAAGACGGCGACCTTCAAAACCAGATTTCCAATGAAGACTGTTCTTTAGTAGACTGGGTTCTTGTGGATAGTGCTAAAGGTGGCAGGTCAGTAACCTTTTCTTCACTTCACTTAATCAGTGAGTTCCATTGTTTGAGAAAAGGAAAATTTTGATGCATGTGCCTTTTTCGTCATTCAAATTCGATTTTAAACACTAAATTTATATTCTGATGTATGTTTTGCAGTGGCAAAGGATTTAATTGGGCTCAGTTCAAGTTACCTTCAATCACAAGCAAACATGGCTGGCTTTTGGCAGGGGGAATCAACCCTAATAATGTTTGCGAGGCCATTAATACTCTCAAACCTCATGGAGTTGATGTAAGCAGCGGTATTTGCGCCCCGGATGGTATTCAGAAAGATCGATCACAGATTTATTCTTTCATGAATGGGGTCCGTTCTGCACCATATTGATCTATATAGTAATCAGAGATTATCCATCCATTGATTTGTTACATCAGGTACATTCGTTTTGTAATTTATGCACCTTGAACCACAAGTGTCAAAAAGACTAGTCTTTTGGTAAAAAGTACCATGGAGGCCTTTGTACTAGTAATCATATTGCATTTTACCCCCTTTACTTAAAAAATGGGCAAAGTAATCCATTTATGTTAGATCAAAGAGCAAACTAATCTTTTCTATTAAAAGTTGCTTCCATTTTTACTATTAAAGCAGTTACACTCATTCTGACATACAATGATTAATTTTTAACCGTAGAAATAGTTAAAATTTTTAACAAAAAAACCAGCTTGTTCTTTGATCTAATGCACAATGACTAATTTACTGATAAAATGCAATCCGACTTCTAGTATAATGACTAATCTCTAGTCATTTTCATTTTTTACCCTCAATTTGTAATAGTTTTCAGACAGCTTGTAACACAACCTGCAAGATAAATGAACGGCAAATGTTTATACCTTTCCTTAATGGTCATTTTCCACCTTAGGACATGCTCATTTTTTTTTTGTTGGTATTGTCATTTTCCACATTAGGACATGCACATGATCTTTGTTTGGTTTAAAAACTACGAAAGCTACATGTTTTGTCACCATATATGACCACTAACCAAATACACATTCACTTTTTTTTGTATATAATGATCTGTTTTATCCACAGAATCTATAATGCTAATTGTGCACCACACACGGAGATTCCGCAACTGAAATTGCAGATTTTTGGTATTATCATCACATCATACACATCAATTGGGAGAGAAAGAATAGAGTCCAGTGTCGACCACTCGATGTGACGTCTTACATATCTGAATCGAGGTTTTAGCCAGAGAATAAAAAGAAACTTCAGTGCTTCAATCTGATTTGTTAGTTCCATGTAGTTGAGGATCTGTTTGATAGTACACGACATCACCAATGTCACTCACATAATGATCCTTTCTCATGCTTTTTATGAGTATCCCGAGCAAATAAAATGGTAAAGGCCCGGATTTCTTTGGCTCCCTGTAGTATTTCCCGAGCACTGGCTTCGCTGCTTCGGTCTGTAATTCATGTAACATTTTCTTTAGTATGTGGAAAACCTAAAACATAACTGATGCAGGAAAATAAGATGATGATGATGATACTCACAGCTTCAATCAAGTGATAATGTGGGATTTGAGGGAAGAGATGATGTATAACATGAGTTCCGATATCGTGATGGATGTTGTTAATCCATCCATAATCCCGATCAAGCGTCGTAAGCCCTCCTCTCAGGTAACTCCACTCCTGGTTAGTAAAATACAGAGAAGTTTCAATTGTTATACCATACATAACATGGATGGTTTCTTGGTGAAGAAGCATAAACATTATCCCGAACCTTTCCTCGATACCATGGAAGCTTCTCGTCATGACCATGGTGATGTAGGTATGTCACCAAATCCAACCACATCACAAATATCTGCAATTTTATATGTGAATCCATTATATCAGACCAGAAATATGAATTTGTTTGGTAAAAGTACCATTAAGGCCCCTGTACTGAGAGTTAGATTGCATTTTACTCCATTCACTCAAAAAATGGGCTAATTGGTCCCTGTATGTTCGATTAAAGAGCAAACTTGGCCTTTTTGTTAAAAATTTCATTTATTTTTATTGTTAAAGATGACGTGACTGACTGAATAACCGAACACAAGGGTCAATTTTTAACACTAAAATTGGATAAAAATTTTAACAGAAGGACCAGTTTGCTTATTTTGAATAGAGGGAGTATAATGCAATTCGATTTCTAGTCTAAAGGCCTTCGTAGTACCTTTACCGAAATTGTTTTGAAGAAATATATGTAGGAACTGAAGCATGTACCGCATAAGGGACGCCGTAGAGTTTAAGCAATGGCATTGGTCCCATTGCAAAAGACAAATATGCAAGCAAGCCAACCATTGCTGTCCAACAAGCAGTTGAGGTGATTATATCTTTCCTTTCATTTGGGACAAATAAATCACTGTCTGGATGGAAATGTGAACCCTTTTTTCCGGGACTTCGACTCCACTGTTGATCGGAAACAACATGAGTCAATATAAACACGAATCACTCGGTTCGTAAACCGAATCCAACATCTATGGCTTACCAGATAGATAGGATAAGCAAGCATAGGGAAAGGCAAGGTGAACCTCAATAATCTTGTTGCATTGTCCAAACTCTTGTAAATTTTCTCAGACAACTGCAATAAAAGGGTAAGAAATTACTCACTTGTAATGAAAATTTACATGAAAGAAAGGGTTGTGGTGGCCGACATTACCGGATGCCATGACTCGTCATTTTCAACGTGCCCGTGATTCTGGTGATGAGTTCTATGGCTAATTCTCCTGCATATATGATCAAAATTGTTGAAAGAAGTTGGTAATTGGATATAAAAGTAAATGTTAAATTCTGCGATTAGTCCCTGTACTTTGTAAAAGTTGTGGATTTAGTCATTATACTTTAATTTGACCAATTTTAATCCTTATTGGTTAAATTCAATTACTAGTCTTGTACTGTGTACATTATAGATTTAGTCCATATTCTTTAATTTGATCATTTTAGGTCCTTACTGATTTTGAATTTTGAAATTTCAAGCTTGAATTAAATGATAGTCGTTAATCTATTAACCGGATTTTTATTAAATAATATGTTGAAATAACAAGCTGAAAAAGCATTACTAGTATAACTGCATTGAATTTTGAAAATAGCAGTGCGGACTGAAATTACAAGGATTAAAAATGACTAAATTAATAATTTCTGTAAAGTAGAGGGACTAATAGCAGAATTTAACCAAAAAGAAAAAGTTCAGAGAACTAACCACCCATGGTATGGAACAAGGATTGAAGAATGAAGAAGATGACCTGCAACACTGTTCAAAGCTGGATTATTGGAAAAACTACCATGTCCACTGCAAAATAGAAGAAGAACAAGACCAATGTCATTGTCAATGTCCAAATTCAATGTTTTTATGGTCCAGAAGTGACAAACAGAAGGAGACAAGCAAAACAGGGTAATTATTATTTACCAGTCATGACCAAGAACAAAAAGTGCCCAAAACATGGTTCCTTGAGCAATCCAATAAAGTGGCCAAAAAAACCAGTTATTGAAATAAGCAGCGACAGCAGCCAATCCAAACACAACAACAACATCTCTCACAACATAACTCATAGATCTCCATGGATCTTTAACCCAACAATGTTTTGGTATTGCAGCTTTAATATCAGACAACTTAAAAGGAGGTGCTGCACCAGGGTCAAACTGACCATTATTAACCCCATCAATGGCGCTCTCTTCTTTACCTTTATCTTCTTCACTAGTTATTGTCACTTTCAATGGAGCACTCACATTCAACAACCCCAACCCCCCCAAGTTTCTACCTTTAGACCATAAAGTTGGGACCTTGAATGAAGAACATGGTAAAGGTTTGAACTTGAAAGCATTAATAGTGTTTGAAGGTAATGAAGGTCTAGGTTTAAGGTGGATTTTGAAGGCAGTGAAGGGTCTTAAACTACATTCTGATACAACCCAACTGGCCATTGGAGGCTGATGCTAAGTGTTTTTTGGGACGAGGTGTACAAAGTTTCAGCCTTTAAAAAAAGGTTCCCAAAGTTTCAGCCTTTAAAAACATATTGGCCTTAGATAAGAGGAGAGAGGCAGAAGGAAAAAGTTGTAGCTGATAAAGAAGATAATATTATGGGGTGCTAAAGGGCTTTGCCTTGCTGCCTTACTGTTTGCAGCAACTTGTATTGATTGTTGGTTGTCTTTTGTACCTTTCTACTACTACTTGTATATGTATATGTATGTAATTTACTCATGTGAATTGATTTAATCATAATTTTTTTAAAAAAAATTGTTTTGGTTATGTTTATTATTATTATTATTTATTTATCAAATAAGGGTAAGATTTTAGATAAAAATACCAGAAAGGTCCTTATATTAAGAGTCAAATTATATTTTCCTTCCTCTACTAAAAAATAGACAAATAACTGTTTGGTTATTCCGTCAATCACACAATGGTCAATACAAAATGATATAAGTTGGAATGCGCTGAAGTGCATTATCTTCTTATTTATGGGTTAGGGAAAGGCTACGGATAGTTATAGGTATTGTGAAAAAAAAAAAAGATATGATCAAAACTTATAATGGGATTATTAAAAAAATGGGTTTTAAAATATGTAAAAAGATGTTTAATATAATGAAAATTAAAATTTTGGGATGATAACATCAGTCAATTTTTGTTAAATTATGATTCTGGTCCTTTTATTTTATTCAAAATTTGAGTTTTTATCTATGTATTTTAATTTGACATAATTTAATTATTTTATTTTTATAATGCCACCAAATAGTTAACTCAATTGCAAGCTATGCTTAATTATTTTAACTATTTAATCACAGTATAAAAGTAAAGAATCAATTTATACCAAGTTAACCAGTGAATTTCCAAAAAAAAAAAAAAACAAGGTTAAATTATGATTTCGGTCCTTTCTACCATACCCAAATTTAAGATTTAGTCCAAACTCTTTAGTTTGACGTACAATAGTCATTCTATTTTTATAATATCAATAATCCAAATAATTAACAATCTAGATTAAAATATCAATGTGATTTTTTCTTAAAAACACCCCTATCAAATAAAATAAAAAGAGAAAATTATATCAATATAATGAGTTTAAATGAATATTTTTAAGAAAAATCCAACGTTATCAATTTAATCCGAATAATAAAAAATTCAATTATTTAAATAAAATAATTAAAATATAAGGATGAAATCTCAAATTTAAATATATTAGAGATAGTAAAACCAAAAATTGACATTAAAAAAAAAGTTATAAATGGACATAAAAATGGTTAATTTTGATTGATGGGATTGTATTTATGCCGGAGTTGGATATTAGGTGCATGAATTTGACACATTTCACATCCAAAATTTGTGGATCATAATAAAAGTGACTGACGTGGTCAATTCAGCTTCTTTTTTAATATTTTTATTTATTTATTTATTATTATTTAATTTTAGACCAATGGAAAAAAAATAATTTTTGGGGGTGAATGACAAGAGTAGCTTTCTCTATGGTTTATGAAAGTGGAAAGTGTTGATAGTGAAATTGGAAAACAGTCAACAAATTTCATTAATCATATGATTCACACATTTTCTTTTTCCTTCAAAATATTTTTTGGACTTTAAAATGCTTAAATTATTTTTATAAATTTTTAATAAAAACATTTTGAGAATTAAGTTAGTATTGGGCTTGATTATGGGATGGGTATTCACTTAGACCCAAAGGTCTATTTGAAAAGTGGAAGTGTTTGAGTAAAATATAAATCCGAAAAATAGAATTGGATAAAAAAAATAAGACTCGTTTTCTCAATGGGTCAGGTTTCTAGTAGAATTTTATTACATGCCTATATTTGTTTGTATTTTCAATTCGTTAGGGAATATTTATTTTAATATTTTTAGTGTATTTGATGTATTATGTTTTTTAAATTTGTTTTTATATAAAAAATAATCTAAAAAAATTATTACGGTCGGGCCGAGTCAGGCTTCGTTCAATATTTTTAATATGGACAGGACTTGGGCCTAAAATTCAGTACCGACTCGATCTAAACCCGACCCGACCCATGATCAAGTCTAATTAACATTATCACTTGGGTGTACTTGTAAAAGAAGCAAGGAGTTTAGTATTAAAGGATTGTGATTGAATTATAAATTTCTATGGGGGCAAAATAGTAATTTTGCCAATACTTTGAGGGGCTAAATAGTTTGTACCAAATATTAAGAATGCATGGGTGTTTAGTTAGAGAGATTTTTAAATTAAGAAATTAACTAAATTTAGCTTTTACTTTTTTAATGTTTTAATAATATAAATATAAATATTTATTTAAATTATTTCAATGTCATTATCCTCCATTATAATATATATTAAGAGAAAATATAAAAAATATTATAACTACTGAATTTTTAAACTAAAATTTAGTGAATTATGTATGATTTAAATTATGTTTTGGTTATGATTGAGTCTTAATTCGATTAGTACTGATATTGTTGTCAGTGTAGGAAGATACTAGTAAGAAGTAAAATAGTAATATTTTATACTATTTCATTATATTAAAATTTTAATAATTTTGAGCAGATTTTCAGGTGATAGAAATTTTCATTTTGAAGTTAGGTGGACTATGGAGGACTCCTTTGAATCGACACTTAAAGAGATTTGGGAATCCTCAACTGAATCGATAATGGATAAATTGAAGGAGGTGCAGATTGGATTATCAAAATGGGCAAACACGGTAAAGGGTAAAAAGGGAGAGATTCGACAACAACTTACAAAAGAGCTTGAGTGTTTGATGAAGGAAGATAGAGATGATGAGACTTTGGCAAAGATCATTGATACAAAGATTCACCTTAACATGGAGATTGAGAAGGATGAGGTATATTGGGAACAAAGAGCGAGAGTGAACTGGATCAAATATGGGGATAGAAATACAGCTTATTTTCACAATTGTGCTACTGCCCATAGACGTGCAAATATCATTTCAAAATTGAGTTTGGAGGATGGAAGGGAAATTCACGACACATCAGGAATTCATGAGGAAGCAAAGCTCTATTTTGAAAATTTGTTTAATACAAACGGGATTGCTAACCCAAAGGAAATCTTGGAAGGGATTGATGCGAGCATTTCAACTGAGATGAATGATGCTCTACTTACCCCATTTAGTGAAGATGAAGTTTTCAAAGCATTGAAAGAAATGGGGCCCACAAAGGCACCAGGACCAGATGGATTCCCAGCAATTTTTTTCTAGAAGTACTGGTACATTGTGGGGAGTGAGGTTTTGGGTTTTTGTTTAGGAGTGTTGAACGAAGGAAAAGTAGTTGATTCAGCCAATGTGACAAATATTATGCTTATATCCAAAGTTCAAAATCCTACCTCAATGGTTAATTTCAAACCAATCAGTTTATGTTCTGTTTTGTATAAGCTCATTGCTAAAACGATAGCTAACAGAATGCAGAACGTCATGGATAGTTGTATTGACCAGGTTCAGAGTGCTTTTGTTCCAGGAAGGTTAATATTTGATAATATTCTTCTGGCTTATGAAATTTTGCACACGTTCAAACAAAAGCGAATAGGGAAAAAGGGGTATATGGCGGTAAAGTTGGACCTGAGCAAAGCATATGATAGGGTGGAGTGGAATTTTATCAAAGAAGTAATGAACAAGATGGGGTTTGCACGGAAGTGGATTGATTTGATTATGAAGTGCATTACTAGTGTCTCTTATATAATTCTCATTAATGGCAGCAAAGGCAAAATTTTTAATCTATACAGAGGGTTAAGGCAAGGTGATCCCTTGAGTCTATTTCTTTTTCTTATATGTAGTGAGGGATTATCAGCCTTAATGAGAACAGCAAAGAAGAATGGGCTGATTAGAGGGGCAAGGGCAAGTAGGAGAGGGCCAGTAATTTCTCACTTGTTATTCGAAGATGATTGTATGATGTTTAGGGAAGCAACAGGAAAAGGGGCACAAGTACTGAAAAACTTATTACAGGTTTATGAAAGATGTTCAGGATAATGTGTCAATTTTGGAAAATCTGCAATCTTTTATAGCACGAACACAACTGAGGAATCAAAAGTAGCAGTTGGGCGGGTATTGGGAGTCAGGAGTTTGTCAAGTCCAGAGAAGTATTTGGGATTGCCTAATATGGTGGGTAGGCGAAAGAAGGAAGCGTTTCAGAATCTGGTTGACGGAATAGTTTCGCGGATTGAAAGCTGGAGTTCCAGGCTATTATCCCAAGGGGGAAAAGAGGTTTTCATTAAGTCCGTACTTCAGGCAATTCCTACTTACGCTATGTCTTGCTTTCTTTTTCCTAGAGTTTTGTGTAAAAAGATTGAAAGTGTTCTTGCTAGATTTTGGTGGCAGAAGGGACCGGGCAGAAGGGGGATTCATTGGTGTCAATGGAAGTTCTTATATAGACCCAAAGATGAAGGGGGTTTAGGATTTCGACGGATGGCTCAATTTAATATTTTCCAGATACTGATTTTTTACATGCAAGGTTGGGGAATACGTGTTCTTATATATGGCGTAGTATTTGGGAAACAAAAGGTACATTAGAGCAAAGTCTATTGTGGAAGGTGGGTACGGCTTTGAATATATCAATTAGTCATGATAATTGGATTCTAGATTATGTTAATGGCAGATTATCGACCAGTTTTGTTAATTTGCAATGTGACAAAGTGGCGGATTTAATTTGCAGTAATGAAAGAGTATGGAATAAGGAGCTGATTGAAAATACCTTCCCAGCAGATGTTGCAGAATCGATCCTTCGCATACTTTTGTCGATGGAGCCCCATGAGGATTTTCTAGCGTGGAGTGGTGAATCAACGGGGGTCTTCTCAGTGAGAAGCTCCTATAAACTATTACAACAAATGGATCCTACAGCTTATGCTTTAGATAATATCTATGGGGACTTCTATAAGAAATTATGGAAAATTGAAATACCCTCAAAAATGAAAGTTTTCATCTGGAAACTATCATGGAACTACATTGCTAGTAAGGTAAACATGTTCAATCGACGACTGGTGAATAACAGGTTCTGTCCTCGGTGTGGTGGTGACGGTAAGACGCTGAATCATATATTTCGTGAGTGTCCTGTTTCAGCAGAGATATGGCGGATGTTAACAGAGGTGAATGCAACAAGTTTTACAAATATCGAGTTTAGTGACTGGCTTACCATGGTAATGGGTTCTCTATCACTGGAGAAGAGTAGAATCTTTGGTATAGCCCTTTAGAGTATATGGGGTGATAGAAATTCCCGCATCCATGAAAAAACAAGCAGATCAAGCAGAGAGATGGTTAGATTTATCTACGGTTACATACAGGATCTGGAAGGAATCAGAATAAATAATACCAAGAATCAAAGTGTGTGCAGAAAATAGAAAAACCCACCTAGTAGAAGCCTCAAAATTAATTTTGATGGGGCTTTTGATGGGCGAAGGAAGCTCTCAGCAACCGGAGTGGTGGTTCGTGATAGCAATGGTAATATTCTTCTTTCCAGTGCAAAGATCCACAAAGGGGTGTATACACCGTTCGCGACTGAGGCTCTGGCTTGCAGACAAGCGACCCAAATCGCACTCAACATGCAAGAAGAAGGTACGATTATTGAGCGAGACTCGTTATCAGTCATTAAAAAATGTCAAAGCAAAGAGCAAGATAAATCGCAGATCAACACCTACATATTCGATATTCGATGTATGAATGCCAGATTGCGGAGTTTGACATATGTATTTACCCCAAGAACAGCAAATAGGTTAGCGCATGTTTTAGCAATGGAATCGCTAAGAAGGGAAGAAGGTTTTTACCTGGTTCATAGGGTCCCAGATTTCGCAGAAGATCAGGCCAGGCGGGATAGTGTAAGAGAACCAGACTGAAGAAAATGGAGAGCATGGAGAAGGAGAAAGGGTATTCCAACGGACACAAAGTAGAGTACTGGAGAAACCATTCAACCTTTCTCGGAAATGAAGTGTCGCCTGTGGTGCTGAAATGACAAGGAGTAAATGCTCTGAAAAGGTGAAATGATCTGATTAGGCTAGATGGGCGGTTTCTTTTTTGATTTTTTTAATATTTTTCTTTTCAGTTTTCTTCATTCAATTTTAATTTTGCTTCTAGATCCTTCAGTAAGCTAAATAACCAAACCAGGCTTTTCTTGGGTCAGTCGTTTGGACCAAGCTTTGTAATTTTTTCTTTAATTATTAATATAAGCCCAATCTGAAGTTATAATAAAAAAAATTTAATAATTTTAATATTTTATATGAATAGTGATTTTAAAAAACTTGATTTAAAATTTCAGCGTTTAGTATTATTATCAAAAATAATTTTTGAAAAATAAAATGTCCATTTAAACATGATGTTGTGAAGTATAAAATATGCATTTAAATAATATTCAAATTCGTTAATATTATGATATTTCAGTAAAAATACAAAAAAAAATTATTGTAGCTCATTAGTAATATTTCAATATATGAAATATAAATTTTAAATATTTGTAAGTAATTAATATTAATTATTTGTAAAATTTAATTTGAATATATAATTTTATATATTTGAAATAAATGTCAATAGAAAAATAATTATATGCTTAATATAGATATTACATAAAATATATTAGAGTATAAATAAAGGTTAAAGATGTCATTTTTTTTACTTCAAAAGCGCTTTTGGAAAAGCAAAAACTAGAAAAAACTACTTTTGCTTTTGGGTTTAAAAGCACTTTTAAAAACCGCTTTTGAGTTTAAAAGTAATTCGTTTAGCATTGCTTATGACTCCAAGAGTACTTTTGAAAAGTAACGAGAAACAAAGCTTAAGTGATATCTTGGGTATTTATAGGAGGGGTGAGGGCACAATGGAAGGCCTAACTGAGTCCAAATTGTGGTAGAGATATAACAATAGGCCCTTCAGTCGAGAGGTAGGTTATAAAGTGATTGTGCCTTGATACGATTCGCAAGTTACTCCCGCGAGTGGTAGTTGTTGCAAGTAAAGGGTGGAGGGTACAATTTATTGGCTGGATATCTCGGAAATATACGATGCATTGCTAGGCTATTGAAATTAATTTGTACCTTTAATAATGCGTTGGCGAATGGTTTTTTTGTTTGTGGTTGGTTCATATAAATTTTGCTTTGTGATTTAACGGGTGGTATGCCCATTGGCTCGACAATTCAAACATGTATAACATGTACCCAAGTGGTGCAATTGTCAATTAGAGGATCTGAATTTATACAATGGAAACGTGTTGTATGTATATTGTAGGTGCAGTAACTACACATGTAAACTAGAAGTGGTTCAAATTATCTGTTGGCAATATAAAATATAAGGGGTAAATCCCATTCGTTGTTGGTAGTACAAAATGTATGAAATGTATATTATTCGTTTGTGTAAGAAATGTGTACTATCCATTGATGATATATAACTTAAGCAGTGCAAAACTGTTCATTAATGATATAAAATGCAAGAAGTGTAGACTGTCCGTTGACGATACAAAATGGAAGAAGTGTAAATCATTCATTGGTGATATAAAATGTAAGAAGTGTAGATCGCCTATTGACGATATAAAATGGAAGAAGTGTAAACCATTCATTGGTGATGTAAAATGTAAGCAATGCATATTGTTCATTAGAATATGAATGTAAGAAATGTGGATTATATGTTTGAAATGCATACTCGTTGGTAATATAGAATGTAAGAAATGCATATTATCCATTACATAAGACATGCATAATGTCTATCAAAATGTAAGTAGGGGATTATTCATTGTTATAAATAATGGTGGCGAATGTAGATTTTGACATTAGTTATTGACAAGTAATATTGAATAAGTGTTTACAAAAGGATGACGACTATGGCAACCTAACCAGGTTGTTGACGAGTATAGCATCCTAACCAGGTTGTTGATGGGTGTGATGACCTGACCAGTAAACACAATTATGATGGGTGTGGCGACCCGACTAGGTTGTTGACGAGTAAGGTAACTCAACTAGGTTGTTAATGAGTATGGTGACCCAACCAGTAAACACAATGATGATGGGTATGCAACCTGGTAAGTAATATAGTGACCTTACTCCCAGACGCATAGGAGGAGACTTATGGAAAGTAATAAAGTGACCCTGCTCTCTGACACATGGGAGGAAACTTATGGAAAGCAATAAAGTTCCATTTCTCCTAGACATGAAGGGGGAGGCTTATTGAAAGTAAAAAGATGGCGGCTTATGAAAAACATGGTGGTGCTGCTGCCACTCGAAGCGGAAGGCTTATGATAGATCCTGTTCCCAGACACATAGGAGAGACTTATGAGAGAATCATAGGTCGATTGCACTACCGTTGGCTCTTGTAGCTCGGAATTACATGGAGAGTAAGGTCCTCCCGCATCAAATCACAACCATTGGCCAAGTCTACTCGACTGGGATTTAAGTGATGAAAGTGGAGTTACAAATATAACATGTAGAAATTATATTACATATGGCATACATATAAAAAGTGGAGGTGACTACCCGTGGAAGTCCGTCGTGGGTTCCCTTTCTAACAAAAAACACTATATGAACATACATACATGCCGGGGGATATAATCACCCGCAAGAATCCCACGTGGGCTCCCTTGGTCTCACAATATTCATTATATAGATATACAAACATGCAAAGGGGTAAAACCACCCACGAGAATCCTTCACGGGCTCTTTTTATCCCACAATATTCATTATACTAATATACAAACATGCAAAGGGGATATAACCATCCGCAAGAAGCCTTTGTGGGCTCCTTTTGTATAACAATGTACAATATACATATACCAACATGCAAAGAGGTATAACCATATGTGGGAACCCTTCATGGGTTCCCTTTTTGAGATTCATATAGGCATTCATATATAAGCATATATAGACAACCATTCTGGGAGTTAATAGTCCGAGGGATGTACTCGCTTGTGAGTGTGAGGACAGAAATGTTTGCTATCTATTTTTCTTATGCCTCTGGACGGATTTTACGAGTAACAATGAGTTTCCTAATCAACTTATCCCATTTCAAACTTTTTATTAGATCCATTGAAGCAGATTTGCAAGGAGCGAAATAAGCAAAGATGAAATCAAATAGCAGCAAATAGAAAAAGACTAAAACTAGCAGCAAATTAGAGGTAACCAATGATAATTTGAATCAGTAGGATTGAAGGAGAAGGGCGTCGATTGAAGGTCGAAACAACAGCAAACTTGTAGAAATTGCAGCAACCTTGAAGGCAATAATTTTGGATGATTGTAACGTTTGATCGACGAGAGGAGCTGCTTAGGGTCGCCAAAATGCATCGAGCTATCTGTGTCGAAATGTCCGTGCATGCCATCCAACCCGCTTTACTAGTATGCAAACAAATAAAATTTAAAAAAAAAAACTCAAAACTACAAGAATTAAAGTGCAATTTATCTTAGAAAGGTTAAGGGACCACGGTTGAAATTTCCCCTCTTTTTTTTCTTTTTCACGTCAGCACTGGTCAACTCTTTCCTCCTGCTCTTTCATTCCCTCTGATCTGTTTTCGCGGAGAACTCCTTGAAAGCCCGTCGGGATCCTCATCCGCCGGTCACCCCCTCTGGCCAAAGCCAGCACACATCGAAAGCTATCCTGGTCCCCTTTCCATTGTCTAAAAATAAACAAACGGTGAACCTCTGAACAGCTATAGGAAAAAAAATCTAATGACCCTTCTCTATGTTATATCATCAAATCTCAGTTCTCTACGTTTAATTTCTAAACCTCTCTTAAACCCTTATCTTCTTTCTTCCTCTTCTTACTCACTTCACACTCGTTCGCTTCCTCCTCTCAAAGTAAAAAGGTCCCCCACCAACTGTAAGAAGGCACAAGCATTGTTTCTCCATAACCCACTCCTCTCAATATTAGAGGAATGCAAATGCTTGCCCCAGCTGAAGGAAATCCAAGCCCAAATGACCATCAAAGGCTTAATGTCAGATTGGTTCTTTTACAGCCGCCTTATAGCCTTTTGCGCCTTGTCAGAACACAAAAATATCGATCATTGCTTTAAAATTTTGTACAATTTGCAAAACCCAAATGCTTTTTCATGGAATGTTACAATTAGAGGCTGTGCAGAGAGTGAGAACCCCATAGAAGCCATTTTTGTTTATAAGCGAATGCTTAGAAATAATGGGTGTATCAGGCCGGATAATTATACTTACCCTTCTTTGCTGAAAGTATGCGCCTTTTTAATGTTGAAATATTTGGGTTTTGAAATCCTTGGTCATGTTTTGAAATTGGGTTTTGATGCAGATATGTACGTTCACAATGGGGTGATTCACTTTTTGGTTTCATCCGGGGAATTAGAGTTGGCAGGTAAGGTGTTTGATGAAAGTTGTGTGAGAGATTTGGTTTCTTGGAATTCTTTGATTAATGGCTATGTTAGGAGTGGGAGAGCGAAGGAAGCTATAGGACTTTATAGGAAAATGCAAGAGGAGGGAGTTGAGCCGGATGAGGTAACAATGATTGGGATAGTTTCTTCTTGTGCACAGTTGGAGGATTTGAAACTCGGGAGAGATTTTCATAAGTATATTGAAGATCATGGATTGAATTTAACAATTCCATTGTCTAATGCACTCATGGACATGTACGTTAAGTGTGGGAATCTTGAGAGCGCACAAAGGATATTTGATGACATGGAGAAGAAAACAATTGTTTCTTGTACTACAATGATAGTTGGATATACTAGATTGGGGCTTTTGGATGCTGCTCGGAAGCTTTTTGATGAGATGCCTGAGAAGGATGTTGTACCATGGAATGCAATAATCGGGGGTTATGTTCAAGCCAAATGTAGTAAGGAAGCTTTGACTTTGTTTCATGAAATGCAGGATGCTGGTATAGATCCTGATGAGGTCACCATGGTTTCTTGTTTATCTGCATGCTCTCAACTTGGAGCCCTTCATGTCGGAATTTGGATTCATCACTATATTGAAAAACACAAACTTCATTTAAATGTTGTGTTGGGGACTGCTTTAATTGACATGTATGCTAAGTGTGGGAACATCACAAAGGCTCTTCAGGTTTTCCATGAAATGCCATCTAGAAATTCTTTGACTTGGACATCAATAATTGGAGGTTTGGCTCTTCATGGAAATGCACATGATGCCCTATCTTATTTCTCAGGGATGGTTGAAGTTGGGTTAAGGCCAGATGAGGTGACCTTTCTTGGGGTTTTGTCAGCTTGTTCTCATGGTGGGTTGGTGGAGGAAGGTCGTAAATATTTCACCCAGATGACGTCCAAGTTCAGTCTGTCCCCTCAGCTTAAGCACTATTCGTGTATGGTGGACCTTCTTGGTAGGGCTGGGCTTTTAGATGAAGCTGAAGAGTTTGTCAAGAGCATGGCAGTTGAGCCTGATGCAGTCGTGTGGGGAGCATTGTTCTTTGCGTGTAGAATGCATGGGAATTTTGTGATGGGAGAAAGAGCTGCTTTAAAACTTCTAGAACTGGACCCTCATGATAGTGGGATTTATGTACTGCTTGCCAATATGTATGGTGATGCAAATATGTGGGAGGAAGCAGGAAAAGTTAGGAAGATGATGAGAGAGAGAGGAGTAGAGAAGACCCCTGGTTGTAGCTCAATTGAGGTCAACGGCACTGTTTATGAGTTCATTGTTCGAGATAAGTCTCACCCTGAATCTGAAAAGATATACGGTTGCTTAATTCAGCTAACACGACAATCGGGTTTTGCTGAATTAACGTACGGTCTCTCTGAGCTTGAAACCCATGGGGTATGATGGTCAGAGCAGCTTTTTCTTGTCTTCAAGCTGGTTCCATTTATTCAATCTTTCCAATAATTTGTTCAAATTGGATGAAACCTGATCAGATAATCTTTCTGAATTGAAGTGGATTAGTTCGTTCAAATTGGGATGAAGCATAATCTATCTAAATTGCAGGGGATGAAACCTGATCAGATAATCTTTGTAAATTGAAGTTTTAGTGTACAAACTCTTGGAGGCTTCGAACCTTACCTAGATAGGCCTTCAGGATATTTCCTGTGGTGCCCATAGAAGCTTGGTATCTGTTGGGGTGCTGCAATTTTTTTCCAGCATTGGTCTTGAACTGTGCAAAAGACGAGTCTGCAATCTGCATGCTGTAATGGGGGAAGTGGCAATCGGTCGACTAAAGACATTAATAGAGTCTGCAATCTGCATGCTGTAATGGGGAAGCGGCAATCGGTCGACTACTGAAGCAGTTGCTGTAGCATTATTGTTGTTTACAATTTTCACTAAAATTTGTCAACTTAACATATTTATCGCAGCATCATATGAGAGCAGCAGGGCAGAGCTAGAAAAATGTCGGGAGGGGAATTAAGTTATATTTTATTTTTTTTGGTGACAAAAAAGGTACTTAAACTAGTTACATAATCTAAATCACCACCCAACAAGGAGATCTCAAACAAGCGTAAATCATTTGTTCTATAATGATCTAATTTGATCAGGCTATCAGCATCCTAGTTATCTCATCTAGAGATGTGTCGAATGTGCCGGTGTCCAATCTGCGACAGCAACTGATAAATTCTCCTGATCAAAGCAGACTTAAAACTATCTGGAGGTTTCTACTGAATGGCTTTAAGGGCTTATTCTGCAGTGCTTAAAAAAAGCATTTCTGGCTCCAAAAGTACTTTTGAAAGAAAAGTTCTGCTAAACAAATTGCTTTTGAAACACTTCTGAGAAGAAAAAGCTAAAATTTTTAACTTTCCCTCTCCCAAAAACATTTTTAGTGTTTATCTACTTTTTTACCCCTCTAATAACATAATACTTTTCTTTTTTGGTGCTTAATTATAAATGTGTTAAAATTATTCATTAAAAATAAAAAAATATTTTTTAAAATACTAATTACAAATATTTAATGGTTATATTTAAATATTTAAAATATAAATTATATATTCTAATTAAATTTTATAAATAATAAATTTTTATTGCTTAAAAATATTTAAAATTTATATTTCATATATTAAAAACAATAAGTTATAATAATTTCTTTATATTTTTACTAAAATATAATAATATTTACTAATTTAAATATTATTTAAATGCATATTTATTACTTGATAATAACATGTTGAAAATGGACATTTTATTTTTCAAAATCACTTTTTGACAGTAATGCTAAACACTCAAATTTTAAACCAAACTTTTCAAAAGCACTTCTCAACAGCACTTTTCCACAGCACACTTTTTCAGAGTACTTTTCAAAAGCATTTTTCAAAAACACTGTCAAACTAATCAGTTTGAATTTAGATGCTATCGTAGCCTCGATCAATTAAAAGAACCCAATCATCCAAGATGCATCACAACTCAGCATCGAAAACAAAGTAATTTCCCAAATATCTTTATATTTTGATAAGAGTTAAAATGCAATATCTTTATATTTTCTTAAAGGATTGAATTAAAATTTTATCATTATTGGGAGACTAGAGTGTAATTTTATCATTATTAATTTAAAGAATAAAAAATATAAATTTTCAATTTTTGGGATTGATTACTTGTTAAATTGACAAATTTTGACCTAAAAAAATTTTATCGATGTTATATTTGGACTGAAAATTTAAAATTGAAGACTTAATTTTTACTTTTTTTTAGTGTAGGGACTAAATCTAAAATGTTATCAAAGTACAGGGACTAGTAACAGATTTTAATCTAAAATTTAACACCGTCACCGGTCCGTATAACTCTCCCCCGTCAGTTCACGTATCTAGTTTTCTTTGCAACAGTAAAATCCCAATTGAAAACTTTAAAGAGTCCACGCGCCACTATCTCTGATCTCACTCTCCGCCCATGGCGACCATTCCGATGACAAACTCTCAATCCACCGCTGGCAGTGGACCCCAATCACAACCCCCAATAACCAACCCTGCTTTCCGTACATTCCTCTCACGACTGACGTCGTCGATCCGTCAGGGATTCTCCCAGCGTCGGCCATGGTACGAACTCATCGATCGGACTGCCATGGCCCGTCCCGACAATTTAACGGATGCCTATTCTCGGATCCGTAGAAACTTTTCCTATTTCAAAGTAAATTACATTACTCTACTTGCAGTTGTACTCGCTTTCTCGCTTTTATCTCATCCATTTTCCCTCCTCGTCCTCCTCGGCCTCCTCGCCGCTTGGCTCTTCTTATACTTGTTCCGACCGTCGGATCAACCTCTCGTAATCTTCGGCCGTACATTCTCCGATCGTGAGACGCTTGGCATCTTGGTGGTGCTGACGGTATTCATCGTGTTCTTAACCAGCATTGGCTCGCTCTTGATCTCCGCCATCTTGATTGGAGTTGCCATTGTTTGTATACACGGTGCGTTTAGGGTTCCGGAGGACTTGTTTTTAGACGATCAGGATCCTGCAAACTCTGGATTCCTCTCCTTCCTCGGCAACGCGGCCTCTTCCGCTGCCATTGCGGCTGCCCCTGCTGTTGCCTCGCGTGTGTGAACAACAGGTTTTTTCAAGCTGCACGAGCGTATGCGCTTCACCTTCGTTTTTGGTAAATCAAAATTTGATTTACTGTTTTCATGGTTGATTAAAATATTCTGTTGTAGCTTTGCTCTTTTTTGTATTTAGACTTGGATATGAACTTGGATTAAGAGATAGATCTTATTGCCTATTGATTTCGATGTTGTATTATTTGCTTCTTGAAATTTTGACGTCATTAGATTTAGTTTTAACTATTTATTTCTTTTTCTGTATGTGATGGAATTTTTATGCTATTGGTTTTCAAGTTAGTGATAAGAATTTAGGAGGTTTTAGAGGGAATCATCAGTCCCATAATTTATGAAGATTTAAAGAATATTTAAAGGTTTAGGG
Source organism: Gossypium bickii (assembly GCA_025503065.1). Lineage (NCBI taxonomy): Eukaryota > Viridiplantae > Streptophyta > Magnoliopsida > Malvales > Malvaceae > Gossypium > Gossypium bickii. The sequence continues at coordinate 132,124,016 of CP106713.1, forward strand.
AAAGGTTTATGCTTGCTACCTGTTGTAGTTCGAATGGAGAATGATATGAAGGTTTTGTTTATTAATTGTAACATGTTAGTGAAAGTGAGGGTTTTTGGAAGTTGGAACAATGTAGCTCTAAGCCGACGTTCTAAAACAAGTTTTATTTTTCATTCGATTCAAATGCATTGGCTAAGGTTCAAGCTAATTACTGCTTAAAGATTGGATTATGATATATCGATGTTTAGTGTAGTCGGGCATTCAATACCTTAGTTCATTGATATCATTGTAAGAATCATTTCAAATGCATTGGCTAAGGTTCAAGCTAGTTACTGCTTAAAGATTGGATTATGGTATATCAATGTTTAGTGTAGTCGGGGCGTTGGGCATTCAATAGCTTAGTTATTGACATCATAGTAAGAATCATTTCAAATGCATTGGATAAGGTTCGAGCTAGTTATATAGCTTGACTTATAGCTGTCCTTGCTGCTTAAAGATTGGATTATGGTATATCGATGTTTAGCTTAGTTGGGCATTCAATAGCTTAGTTCATTCATCATAGTAAGATTCACATTTCAAATGCATCGGCTAAGGTTCAAGCTAGTTATATAGCTTGACCTGTAGCTGTCCTTACTGCCTAAAGAGTGGATCATGGTATATTGATGTTTAGCTTAGTCGGGCATTCAATACCTTAGATCATTGACATCATGGTAAGAATCATTTCTTGACCTGTAGCTGTCCTTACTGCTTAAAGATTGGATTGAGATCTATCTATGTTTAGCTTACTAAAATGTTGGCATTTAATATCTTAGTTCATTGACATCATGGTAAGAATCATTTTAACTTCAACAATTAGGTGATTCTGTTTGGTCCACTGCTGTACCTTCTGCTATTTGATAGAGAAGAATTATCCGTAGACATGTACAAGGAATATATATACGCGGAATTTGAGTTAAAATATTCATCTATGTTTGCCAAAAGTTTCTTGAGGTAATTCTTTTGAGGTATGTAAGTCTTGTTTAAATATGTGGTATATGTAGTATAGCAGTGTTGATTCAAATTTTATTTTTACATTTTGGTCATTGAGGTTGCTTGTGAGATTATGCAGTAGCGATAAGAGCAATAGTTTGCTTACATACTAGCTTAATTATTTTCAATATAATAACTTTCACGTCATGTCGACACTCTAATATGTTTTTGTACACACACACATTGTTAGAACTTTTAGCTTCTCAGAAGCATGGCCTATCAAATGTTCCCGTTTCTTTATGTTCATCACCTAATATGAGACTGAAAGCATGCATTAATGATTGATGCAACTTTTAACCTCATCTTAATTATACCATCTGCAGCCCTACAAAGTCTTAACAATTACATCATTTATTGCCAAGATAATATGTTCATTAACTGCAAAAGGCTTTTTTGTTTTACCTTTTGCCATCTATATGCATAGTGCTCAAGTGATTGTGCATTAAAGCATATTTTGCATGCCATTTTTACATATTTATGCAGCCTCCTTTACCTCCGATGACCATTATCTGCTGCTGGTCATAAAGTTTCAGCCAAATAAGCATCTTTAGTTCTGCCAATATGTTCTTTTGCATCAACTGTTGGTTCTTTGTAGTATGATAGGCTAGGCTTGGGATCTATGTATAGTGAAGCAGAGTTAGAGATGGTATCTTCTAAATGCTCTATGTGATCTTATCACTAGTGGGGACAGTTGAATTCATTTCCTTGGTTCATGCTTTGTGTACTTGAATGATCCTATTATCTATAAACTTGCGAGGTTTATAGTTTTCGATTTAGGTTCGAAAGAAATAGGATTCATTTTCTTCTGTGTATTACCGAACTCTCTAGTACCTTGAGCATTGTAATGACTGATTCGGACATAGATATTTATGTTTGTACTCAATGCTACAAAAATGGAAATAAGAGCAAAGAACCGTTGTTTTCGATTCTTGTACCCTGAAAATGGAAGGATGGAAACCACAGATAATTAGCAATATTGAGTGAACTGAGTTGCTTGATGTTCAAGTGTTGCCAATATCTTGGATAAATGATGCCAACAACATAAAAGAGCTGGTTAAGGCTCTTGTTTGGCACCCAATAACCCGGATCTGAATCCTAGTGATGCAATTCTCTTCTTAATTTGTTATGTACGCATAAATTTACCTTAGATAAATGATCGTGGAGGTAAAGAAGAGAGTTCCGTGGTTGAACAGGGACTACATCAAATCGAATGTCTACACACTTCTCAACTTTCAAATGGGCATCGCTTTGGTTTTAGAATTGGACCGGTTTGAGATTTGATTGAGGTATTGATTTGTAATAAGAAGTTGGAATGGTTGACTTATGAATTGAAGGTTGAATCGGGCTGAAAAATTGATTGAATTGGCGGTTGAATAAATTTTCTTTAATTTGTTAAAATTTTTTAAATATTTATTTTTTGATAATTTATTAATTGAATCAGATAAACCATTCAGACCAACAACCGATGGTTGATTGGTTCAATCGATTTGGTTTCAAAAACCTTGGGGTATAAGATTATTTCCCGTTCATTTCATTTCATGCATCATATATTAGAGGTTAACAAAACTTGATTTGATTTGGAAAAATCGAATTCAAATTTTGAATTCGAGTTGAGATAAATTTTACAATTTGAATAACTCAAATAATTCGAATAATAAATTAGTGTAAATACTTTTTTGGTTTCTATCAATTTTGAAAATAAACAAATTAGTCTCTCTCATCAAAAATTACAAAAAGAAAATCAAAATAATTTTCAAATATTCAAAATATTTATAAAAATTTCAAAATTTATATTTAAAAAAATTATAAAATTATAAAAAAATTAAAGAATATATAAAGAAAGTTAAAAAATTTAAAATTTTCTAAATTAATAATTTTGGGACCTAAATAAGTTAATTAACTATTCAAGTTTATTATACTAAATAGTTATTTATTTATTTTGCTTTGAAAATATTTTGAAATATATATGGTTTCAAATTTATGTATTCTAAGATGAAATTAATTCTGCTGTAACAATATTTTAATTTAACATGTTTAAATTTTTTTTATTTCGAATAATTTTACTCAATTCGACTCTACTTAAATTTCATTTCACTCAACTCAATTCAAAAAAATTTCAAATCAAGTTAGAATGATAAAATATGACTAGTCAACTCAATTAACCCGAAATTTTTTTACTCGATTCGATTCGATCAAACATTTAAATTAGAATAAGTAGAGATATTGCATATTTAATCAATGTTATTGAAATCGAATCATATAATTGGATCGAAAATATATTTGTATGTTGGTCCAAATAAAGAGATTAAATTGATCTTTAAATTAATCGTTCAAAATCGATAAAAAATGAAAAATTTTAAAAAAAAAAACTATTGAACCGATTTATAAATTTTTGTGGAAGTAGTAAAATGGAGTATGGACCACTTATTCAAAAAATGTGGATGAAATATTTTGCATGTGAAGCATCCATAAGCAGAGATAATGAATCCCTTTGTCCGTTTATCATTAATAAAAGAAGGAACCCTTTTCTTCCTAATAAACCCCCCCATTTTGTCTAAATTTTCAGATTTCACAAAATCACATCTCCATATTTCCCTTTTAGTACCAAACCCCAAAATACCAGGTCCTGGGGGTACTATCGTCATTCTCTCATAAAAAGGCTAACCCATATTTTGTAATTTTGTGCATGTGATATAGTAATGGCTAAATAGCTTAATAAGATTACGTTTTGATTACTCAACTTCAAAAAGTTATAAAATTATTATTGAACTATTCGAAGGTTTTTTATTAAAGTCATTGAGCTGTTAAAATCGTTCTTGTGTGGTCTTCTCTGTTTATATTGCTTGCACCAATTGAAAGCTTTTCTCCTTTTTTTTCTATAGTTCAATTTTTTTTTATGGAATTGTTTTTGTATATCACGAATCTATGAACCAAAACCCAAATAGCTTTCTTCTCTGATATTAGATCTAAGGTATGCTCTTCTACTCGTCAATCAGTACTGATTATTGAATCATCGCTTGGAGCCAGATAGCAGATATTTATGTTTAAAATAAAAACTTAACAACCCGGTGACTTAAATAAATTTTAAAAAAATAATCCAGTGACTTAAATGAAAACTTTCGAGTAGTTCAATGGCTATTTTATAACTTTTTAAAGTTGAAAGACTAAAACATAAATTTACTAATAGTTTGATGACTTTGAATGTAGTTTACCCAATCTTTAAACCTTTTAACACCAAACCCCAAAAAGCCAGGTTTGGGCACTCTGGTCATTCATTTGTAAAAATGCTGACCAATATTTTGTAGCCTTGTGCATGTAATATAGTAATGGGTAAACTTTACTTTAATCACTCAACGATTCGAAAGTTTATATTTACATTATTGGACTATTAAAATTGTTCTTTGCACCAATCGGAAGCTTTTTTTCCCCTTCTATTCTACAATTTATGAAACAACTACGAACATCAAGAATCTGCGAGCCAATATCAAAACAACTTCTTCTTCGATCTTCGACTTTAATCGTCAGATCAATTTAAATTTAAGATATATTCTTCTACTCATCGATAGGGACTGATCCATCGTATCGGTCATTAAATCATCCCTTGGTGCTCACTAGCTGAACTTTAAAAAAAAACACATAACAACGCAGTAACTTAAATAAAAACTTAGATCAATAACTATTTTATAATTTTTGAAAATTAAGTGACCAAAAAGTAAATTTACTAATAGTTTAATAACCTTGAATGTAATTTACCCCAATATAATATATATTATAATAATCCACAGCACATGTGTATAGTAGGACCCATTTGAAAGAAAAGCTAGCCGTTGAAGAGGAGAGAAGGACCCATTTGATAGAAAAGCTAGCCGTTAAAGGGGAGCGGCCACAACCAAAGAACAATGACAGAGAACACCCTCGACCCCATCTTGGATCCATGAAGATAATCAATTTAGTCAAAGCTCAGCTAAAAAATAACATTGAAAAATGGTGAAAAATTATACAAAACTAGCCGTTAATCCACCTGACTTAATTTGTCTCCTATTTATTTATTTTTATATTATTTTCTTTTCCTTTATGTTCACTTTCATCCTACAAAAAACCCTCATTCCTTCCTCCATTGTTAACCATTTCCTTTCCTTCCTTCTTTAATGGCTATTCATAAACAAAATTTTGGGTTTTTCATTTCACATATAACCCATTTTTTCTTATTTCTTCACCTATTCATTTACTTCTTCATTTCACCAGTTTCAAGTCAAGCATGGGATGGTATCATTGTAACATCATCCAATTTCCAAGCACTTCAAGCAGTCAAACAAGAATTGATTGATCCAAAAGGGTTCTTAAGAAGCTGGAATGACACGGGTTACGGCGCTTGTTCCGGCAGGTGGCTCGGTATCAAATGTGCAAAAGGTCAAGTCATTGTAATCCAGCTTCCGTGGAAAGGCTTAAGTGGTAGAATCAGTGATAAAATTGGTCAACTTCAAGCTCTTCGTAAGCTTAGTTTACATGATAATTTTATTACTGGCTCTATTCCTTCTACTTTAGGCATTTTACCTGATCTTAGAGGAGTTCAATTATTCAATAACAAGCTTACAGGTTCTGTCCCTGCTTCATTAGGTTCATGTCCTTCGCTTCAAACACTTGATTTAAGTAATAATTTACTCACAGGGACAATCCCGGAGAGTCTTGTGAACTCTAGCAAGCTTATTAGGCTTAATCTTAGCTTCAATTCGATTTCGGGTTCCATTCCTGTTAGGTTCACTCATTCTAATTCTCTTACTTTTCTTGCATTACAACATAATAACCTGTCTGGTTCCATACCAGATTCTTGGGGTTCAGCTGGTGAGAATAAACTACAGTACTTTACACTTGACCATAATCACCTGTCTGGTACTATACCTGTTTCTTTAAGTAAGTTAAGTGAGCTTCAAGAGGTTTCTTTTAGCCATAATTTGATTACTGGGTCTATACCAAATGATATAGGTAAGGTTACCATGGTTAGGAAACTTGATTTTTCTTATAATGCTATTAATGGTAGCTTGCCTGTTAGTCTGTTCTCCAATATGTCTTCTCTTGTTATGTTGAACCTGAAAAGAAATAAGTTAAGTGGTACAATTCCAGACAGTGTAGGGAACATTTCTAGTTTGGTTCAACTTGATTTGTCTGAGAATGAACTCAGTGGACAAATCCCATTTTCACTCACAAACCTGTCTGGTCTTAGTTCTTTAAATGTTTCATATAACAACTTGTCTGGTCTTGTTCCGGTTTTACTCTCCCAAAAGTTCAATTCAAGCTCATTTGTTGGTAACATTCAGTTATGTGGATATACTGGTTCAACTCCATGTCCTTCTCCAAACCCACCTTCATCAGGTTCTCCAAATCCATCTTCATCAGGACATAAACATAGGAAACTTAGTACCAAAGACATAATCCTAATAGCTGCTGGTGCTCTTCTTATAGTTCTGTTTATTCTTTGTTGCATTTTGATAACTTGTTTGGTCAGAAAAAAGACGACATCAAAACAAGGTCAAACAACAACAAGAAGTGGTCTTAAGGGAACTTCACCACCTGTTGGTGTTGATGCTGAAAGTGGTGAAAATGGAGGTAAATTAGTCCATTTTGATGGTCCCATGGTGTTTGGTGCCGATGATTTACTATGTGCAACAGCTGAGATTATGGGGAAAAGTACTTATGGAACTGTTTATAAAGCTACATTAGAAGATGGGAGTCAAGTGGCAGTAAAAAGACTTCGAGAAAAGATCATGAAAACCCCGAGAGAATTCGAAACCGAGGTCACCGCACTTGGCAAAATCCGGCATCCGAATCTACTAGCTTTGAGAGCTTATTACTTAGGACCTAAAGGTGAAAAGCTTCTTGTTTTTGATTACATGCCTAAAGGGAGTCTTTCAACTTTCTTGCATGGTAAGTAAACTTCAAACTTCAAACTAGAACTGTTTTGTTCGGATTTCGGTTTTCACCCGGCTAATACCGTGTTCTTGCAGCTCGAGGGCCTGAAATGCCTATTGCTTGGCCAACAAGGATGAGGATCGTGAAAGGGATTACTCGAGGTCTTCTACACCTTCATACACGAGAGAACATTATACACGGGAACCTTACATCGAGCAATGTGTTACTAGACGACGATACTCAAGCTAAAATAACCGATTTCGGCCTCTCGCGTCTAATGACAGCGGCTGCGAATGCAAACATTGTTGCAACAGCTGGTGCATTAGGCTACAGAGCACCCGAGTTTTCGAAGCTCAAGAAAGCAAACACGAAAACTGATGTGTATAGCATTGGAGTTATCATATTGGAACTCTTAACAGGGAAATCTCCGGGAGAAGGTATGAACGGTATGGATTTGCCGCAATGGGTTGCTTCTATAGTGAAAGAAGAGTGGACTAATGAAGTATTCGATCTCGAGTTGATGAAGGATGCATCTTCCATTAGTGATGAGTTGTTAAACACTTTGAAGCTGGCTTTACATTGTGTCGATCCATCACCGTCGGCAAGGCCGGAAGTTCAACAGGTTCTTCAGCAACTAGAAGAGATTAGAGCAGATACACCAGCTAGTTCTACACCGTCATGATATATGGTTTATATGCTATAGGCAATAGAGTATAAATTCTTTCATTCTTACAATATAATCTTAAAGTTCATAATAAATTTTGTGTAACACCAATTTGATTGATTCAGTATGTTTCAATTCTTTCATTCTTACAGTATAATCTTAAAGTTCATAATAAATTTTGTGTAACACCAATTTGAATTTGTAATTATGAGTATGTTTCAATTCATCCAAGATGTTGCCTTGAATTGTTGTGATATTGTTTATACGAAAAGTTAGAAAATAATCATCCAATTATTTAATTTTGTCTTTTATAGTCACCAATAGCAATTTTAACCTTCAACATTATACATTATGTCAATTTAGTCCCTTAACATTTATACATTGTGTAATTTTATTTTATTTTTGGTTACAATCTTGCTTTTCTTTGTGACCCTTTCCCTTAAAAAGCTTAAAAAACAAATGTATCAACTAAATTTCATATTTTGTTGCAAAGAAAAGCAAAACGGTAAAAAAAAAAAAGAACCAAATTACATAATGTGTAAATGTTGAAGGTTGATTTTTTTAGAATCAAGACTAAACTGACATAAATATTGAGAGTTAAAGTTGCTATTATGCCAATTTTAAAAGCTGTCATTATTAGCTAGCTAATGACCAAAAAAGGCAAAATTGAATAATTGGGTGACCATTTTGTAGTTTTTCATAGTTTGGTGACCAAAAAAAATATTAATAATTGGGTGACTACTATTTTTAGTTTACCCTTTTGTTTAATAGTTTGTTTCATTACATCCACTGGCAAGAACTTAACTTATTCTAGACAATCATGGCTGTTTTTTGTTTCAGTTCAGACAAGTCCAAAAGAGTTGGCGTAAATACTTGAATGAAGTTGATGTTGAGCCTAAACACTAATGACTTGGGGCGTAAATGATTCATCACTGCTCCCTAAGTTAGTCGAATTTGATTAAAAAAAAATTCTAAATCAAATATGATGATTATAAATTTGAATTTGAGTTTTGTAATATTCAATTCGAATGGCTTGCGAGCTTAATGTATTTTATATTTTAATATATTTTTATCTTTGTTATATAAAGAGTTTAAGTATAAACGAGTTTAATCGAGTTTGAGTTCAAGCTTGAATATAAAAATTTATAAATAAGATTAATCATACTTGAGCTCAAACTTAAAAGTTAATATTTGATCGAACTCGAGTAAAATATCGAACCTTAAATATTGAGTCGAATTCAAACTCGAGCTTCCCACTATTCATATTTGACTCAAATACACCCATGATGCATATTGAAATTTCTGTCTCTCTTTCTTTATTTACTATAAATGGAATTGTTGATTCAACTAAGTCTCCCCTTTTGGTACCAATGTGAATTGCATATTAAGAGTCGGAGAGTCGAATTATATTCGTTTTTATTGTTAAAAATTAGTCTCTTTATTAAATTTTTTTATCTATTTTTACTGTTAAAAACTAGACTTTGTATATCAGCATGAGATACATGTGATAATCATGGTACAAATAGATGAAATTTTTAACAGAAAAAGACCAATTTACTCTTTGATTTAACATACAGGAACTAATTTACCTTAAGTTATAGCCACCAAAAATATTCGCTGAAAATTTGAATGATTTAACTCCCAAATAGCAATTTTCCCTTTCACTATCCATCGTCGTCTTTAGATTGACTTTGGTTAAAATCTACTATTAGTCCCTGTACTAAACAAAACTTGTGAATTTAATCCTTGTACTTTTAAAATTTTAAATTTCAGTCATCATTAAACAATAATTGTTAAATTCATTAAGTAAAATTATGTTATTTCCAAAATCTGATGTACTGAACATATTTTCATATGTGTAGTCATGTCAGCTTATTATTTTCACATATTACTCATTAAAAATCTAGTTAATAGATTATCAACTATCATTTATGTTAAAACTAAAGTTTCAAAAATCGAAAAGTACAAAGACTTCGAATGATCCAATTAAAATGGACTAAATTTACAACAATCCACATAATACAAAACTAGTAATTGAATTTAAGCAAATGAATTTGACCGCTACAGTTTGGGACAATACTAAAATTCTAAAATTTGAAAAGTACATGGACTAAATCCACAACTTTTGCAACGAATAAGGACTAATAGCAGAATTTAACCATCAACTTTTGGGACAATAAGAAATCTCTAGGTAACTTTTCTTATTACAGATTATGTCTGAAAATGATGGAATTAAACATTCTATAATTTACCTTCAAAACAACAACATTCTATAATTTTTTTGCCAAAAGAAATTCTATAATTTCAAACCCACCTATAGCTACCACTGAAAGTCAATTTGGGGGGAAAAAAACAATGGAAAATAAAGAAAAAGTTCTTTCTTTTAGGGTAAAAAACAAAGAAAAAGTTGATGAAAGGCAAAGCAAGAAGCTTTGACAAAGAAACTTCAGTTTCTGTTTTTCTATCAATTTTTTCCCCTTTTAAGACCCTTTATCATTACTTATCACAACCTTTTCTATTGGTCTAATTTCAATTTTGGTCCCTCTAATATGTTCAGCTACAACGAACCATTTTGGACGGGCTAAGCTAAGTCTGAATAGAAATTAAGCCTCAGCTCAATTCATGAACATCTCTAATGATGAGTTAATCATCTTAACTATTTGGACTGACAAAATGACATTACGCCAAACCGTAACATAAGGATTAAATCCCAAATTTGTGTATAGTAGAAGGATCAAAATAAAAAAATTCCCTTTCCTAATTACCCATTTTTTAATTCTTTATCCTCGAAAAGATTATGAAAAGTCAGCAACAAACGTTTACCAACTTTGTTAATTGTTCCTTCAAAATATGTTGTTCACCTATCTAATCTTAATCCTAACCCTCTTTCCTTTATTGACATGCTTCTATTAAAAGAGACTAACCGTTGTCACTCAAATATAATGACTTTTCTTTTTGGTCCTTTCCATTGAACAAAATTTTTATAACCAAGTCCTTAAGGCTAAATCATTTTTTCTTGTTTTCCAATATATAGCCAATAGCTTAGGGGGCTTCATCTTTAACTAATTTATAGCATAGACCAATAGCTTGTTTCAAACAAACCCTAATCATTACATGAGCCAGGAAATTTGTAACTAATAATAATAAAACTTTGTTTTCTTTTATGTTGTGTATAGAACATATTAAGATAGTACCTACTTTCATAAACAAACCTAAATCATTATACGTTAGATCAAAGATTAAATTTGTTATTCTATTAAAAGTTTCATCCATTTTTATTATTAAAAATTGGTCTCCGTGTATCAAACATGAAGTATACATAACACGTTACACGAAATTATTAGGTTATGCCTTCAGCTATGAGATGTATTTTTACCCCATCTCTCAAATAATTTCAGACAAAACTTTGTTGTGTCGTGGAACATTACAATTTGGGAAAAAAAGGGGATTTATATTGGCTAAAGGTGAAACTTGATAAACGTGCTTAAGATGCACCCAATCTGGGCTTTTTCTTGCCATAGTATGCATATGGTCCTTATTTTGCAACGTTTCTATTCTATTCTTTTTAAATATTAAAAAAAAATTGCTATTTATAAATATTTTTTAATTAAATATGAACAATTTTTGCATTACAAGTTAGATGGTGTTTGGTATAGTTAGAATCTAATAATTTTGGTGCTGGGAATTAATTTTAGCTGATAGATCCATTCTTTTTTTCCATTCAAAGACGTGTTTTTTTTATAATAAATTATACTCATTTTGATCTTCGACACTGATTGTCAAATTAATTTAGATTTAAGTTAGGTTCTTCTATTCGTCGATGGGTACTAATCCACTATACCGATCGTCAAATGGCTGCTTGGAACTTACTAGCTGAACTTTTTTTATTTTTTTAAGTTAATAACCCAATGGTTTAAATAAGAACTTTCTAATAGTTCATTGGCTTAAATGACCATTTTGTAGCTTTTCAAAGTTGAGTGATTAAAACGTAAACTTACTAATAAATTAGTGACCTTAGGTGCAATTTACCCATATCCCAGAAAACTTTAATTTTCATATATAATAAACAATATATCTATAAAGAAAGTGAAATTTGGAACAGTCAAAAAGAAAGACAACTAGGACCTGTTTTAGGTCATCAAACATGGGAACATGCAAGAAGAAAATCTAGAATCAAACATTACATACACATATATATGTTATGAAAAATAATGTAAACAATATTTTTTGCATAAGACCTTACATAAGATGTTGCTTCCCAAAATCTTTTTAACTGTATTTTAGTGACAACTTACCTAATTCAGACATTTAATAAAACTCAAAATTGACCGCTTCAAGTATCCACATCCCCACCAAACAAGTTGTTAAGAAAACACAAGTTAGACTCAATCAAAATCACTATATTTTAAAATAAATAAAACATTGGGTTAATTGCCAAAACGTTCTCAAAGTATTTATATTGTATTAATCAGATTCATTCGTCAGTTTAATCATCAAATGATGTTAGGATCTAATGTGAAACATTTTTAAAACATGTGTATCAAATTGTAAGCATATATGTACCTTACAGATAGTTTTAATTGAATGAGTTCAAAAACAAACAAACAATGTCATCCAAATTTAAATGGAAAATTTTCCTTTTAACCCCCTTTAAAATATAAATTATTCAAATTAAGTCTTTTATCTCTTGAATAAATGAAAACTTTTTCATTTTGACCCCTCCAAAATTTTAAAATTTTATCTCGAGCCCCCTAAATAAAATCCATGGCTCATCCCCTGACAACTCATAAGGTAGGTACAAACGGTAGTGGTGAACGAAAGGATTTAGCTAATACCATATCATCTTTAAGGAGTCGATTAAAACTTTTTGAATTTGAGAAATGTATAGTGTAATTAACCCCATTATTATTAGTAATAATATAATGAAATTGGTGGGTGTGTTTACAATTGTCATTTCTTTGAAAGAAGACCAAATTACTATAAATTTCAATGTGGGTGGTTTCTCAGGGTCAACATATAAACTAAATTAATCGATTCCTTGAAAAATGGTAAAATTTCTTCTCAGTCCCTTGAAATTTTTTTAAAATATATATAAATTACTTTTCTTATAATACCATAATGATGACACATCATTTGAAATGAAAGTAAATGAATCTTTTTTTTTTTTTTTCAAAATAGATTATATGTCATCACCTAATTCACTGATAATGTATAAAGCCTTTATATTAGAAGTCGGATAAGATTTTGCCCTCTCTATTAAAAGAATGAAAAAAAATTAGTCATTGTAGGTTAGATCAAAGAGCAAACCGGCTAGTCTATTAAAAATTCCATCAATTTTTACAGTTAAAAACTGATCATTGTACATAATCATGAGGTACACGTGGCCTGTCACGTGTTACTTTTTAATATTCTGTTAACCAATTTGCTCCGTGATTTAGCGTACAGGGATTAATTTACCATTTTTGAGTGAAGGAGACAATATATAATCCGACTCTTAATGTAAAGACTTCCATGATACTTTTACCTATATAAGATCATTCCACGGATCAAATATTAAAATACTAATAATCAACTTAAACATTCACTTTTTGTAATGAATATATATATATATATACACACACTCAGTCCCTTTCAAAGAAAATGATATATTTTATTAGGTTGCTTATCTAGAAATTTATATATGGTCTCACACATTAATTACTTCCTTTTGCTTTGTAAATTAAAATACCAAGTTAAGTCCAAAATGTAAAAAAAATTGAAAAAATTGGGGGAAAGAAAAGCAATAAATTCAAAAAAAAAACTTTCGAATCTACGTAATTTTTTATCCTGGAATTAAGTATATTTTGTATCTGATTTTGATATTTTTTTTTTCATTTTGATCCTTAAATTTAATAGGTTTTTCATTTTGGTATATTCAAGATTTCATAAAAGTGTTATGACGTGAAGGGAGGGGAGCTGGCCCTTAAAATGGGAAATTGCTGCTTTAGACCCCAAAATTCATAAAATCTTAAGTAAATATATGGTAAAATTATAGTTTGCTCCTCCAAATATCGGAATTCGATCTAATCCTTTTGAAAATCATAAAGATATAAATCAATACAAAAGTGAAATTGTATTTTAATTCTTATAACCCCTGAATATCATGGTATCACACTTTTACAAAATCTAGACAACATTTCAATGTGGTTATCGAGTTAAAGGACCCTATGAGGGCTCACTTTCTTCATTTTTTCTTTGAATATATAATATGCTTTTTTTTTTCTTTTTCTTAAATTTGATGCGTTTAGGGTTTGTTGCCCTACAAAATCAGATAATAATGATGAAATTTGCTGAAAAATCAACCCTCTTCCACATGAAAAATGATCCTTATAAAACAAGCAAAGCATTGAAAAACAAAAGAAAAATTTAAAAAATTTATTCACATTTAATAGACTAGTGGGTGCAACAACTCCTACTATACAAGGTTGAACTAAATTTTGCCTTGTAAATTTATTTATTTTTCACTCTTTTGTTGAATAAAAAAACCTAACACCCTCCAACCTCAAACAACTATTGTCTTTTAATCTTCCTATAAAAACCCCATCTTATATCTCTCTCATTCACTCACAATTTTCTTTAATTTCCATTAAAACAATAACCCCAAGCTTTTTAAAAAAGCTATGGAGTCTTTTAAGACCATTCTTTTCTTTCTTATTTGTTCTACAATGTTGTGTTGGGTTAATGGTGAAGTTCATAGGCATCAATTTGTTGTATGTTGTCTTTTTTTTTTTTTGTGCGTTTTGTTTGTTTCATTGATTGTTGTTTTGCTTTTTTGGAGGAAAAATGTGACACTTTGGTTATATGTATGTGAATGGAACAGATTCAAGCAACACCAGTGAAGAGGCTGTGCAACACTCATATGGCTATCACTGTGAATGGTATGCTTCCTGGTCCTACTTTGGAGATCAAAAATGGTGATACCCTTGAAATTGAAGTTGTCAACAAGGCCAAATATAATGCCACCATTCACTGGTAATTTGATTAACTTATATATGTTGATGCATGTGTCATGGGTCAAGATTTTAACTTTCTCATTAACTGTAAAATAGACATGATAGATAAAAAAAAAAAAATTAATTCATGCATGCATGCATAATATAAAACATACATGTACTAAAAAACTAGATAAATTGGGTCCCGTATATTAGATTAAAGAGTAAATTGGTCATTTCCATTAAAAAATTTCATGCATTTTTATACAAGAACTAGTTTTTAATAATAGAAATAGATAGCATTTTTTAACGGAATAAGTAATTTACTTTTTGATCTAATATACATGTACTAATTTGTTTATTTTTTTAGGAGAGGAGACAATATACGATCTAACTCTTAGTATAAGAGTCTCTATGATACTTTTATTGATGTTTAACATATTGTTGCTCATGTTTATACATCATTAAACAGGCATGGTGTTCGGCAAATGAGGACCGGATGGGCGGATGGACCGGAATTCGTGACGCAGTGTCCGATTAGACCGGGAGGAAGTTACACTTATAGGTTTACAATTGAAGGACAAGAAGGAACATTATGGTGGCATGCTCATAGTTCATGGCTTAGAGCTACTGTTTATGGAGTTATCATTATTCGTCCGAGGGAAGGCGAATCGTACCCTTTCCCTAAGCCGAAGCGCGAAACGGCAATCGTACTCGGTGAATGGTGGGATGCAAACCCCATGGATGTTGTGAGGCAAGCAACAATAACAGGGGCAGCTCCTAATAACTCTGATGCATATACAATCAATGGTCAACCTGGTGATCTCTACAAATGCTCTTCCAAAGGTTTGCTATTAATTCGATTCGAATCTTTGGGTTTAATATTATATTGCACGACATTTACATCCTCAACCTTTTTCTTTTTCTTTTTCAGATACTACGATAGTTTCAATCGACGTCGGTGAGACGAACCTCCTCAGAGTCATCAATGCTGCGCTCAACCAACCGCTTTTCTTCACCGTGGCCAACCATAAGTTCACGGTCGTTGGTGCGGATGCTGCCTACCTCAAGCCCTTCACCACATCGGTCATCATTTTAGGCCCTGGCCAAACGACTGATGTTCTAATCCAAGGCAACCAACCACCGGCTCGATACTACATGGCGGCTCGTGCCTACCAAAGCGCCCAAAATGCACCTTTCGACAATACTACCACCACTGCCATCCTCGAATACAAATCCGCACCCTGCCCTGCCAAGAAAGGCATCAATGGACCCAAACCAATCATGCCATTCCTACCTGCCTACAATGATACTAACACTGTCACGGCTTTCAGCCAAAGCTTAAAAAGTCCCCGAAAAGTTGAAGTCCCAACCGAAATCGACGAAAGTCTCTTCTTCACAGTCGGTCTAGGACTCAACAACTGCCCACCGAATTTCCCTTCGAGTCGATGCCAAGGACCGAACGGTACACGTTTCACTGCTAGCATGAATAATGTATCCTTCGTATTCCCACAAAACTTCTCTTTATTACAAGCTCACCAACAAGGGATTCCCGGAGTGTTCACCACTGATTTCCCCGGAACCCCACCATTGAAATTCGATTACACCGGCAACGTAAGCCGATCACTTTACCAACCGGTACCCGGAACCAAACTTTACAAACTCAAGTACGGTTCAAAAGTACAAATCGTGTTACAAGACACAAGCATTGTCACACCCGAAAACCACCCAATCCACCTTCATGGATACGATTTCTACATCGTTGCCGAAGGTTTCGGAAACTTCGATCCTAAAACCGATACATCGAAATTCAACCTCGTTGATCCACCACAACGAAACACAGTTGGAGTACCTGTTAATGGATGGGCAGTGATTAGATTTGTTGCTGATAATCCAGGTGTATGGATAATGCATTGTCATTTGGATGTTCATATCACATGGGGTTTAGCCATGGCATTTGTGGTCGAAAACGGGCTCGGAGAATTACAGTCTTTGCAAGCACCACCACCGGATTTGCCTATATGCTAAAGATTCAATCACCACCAACACACAACAATAAACCAAAATTCATGAAAGCAAAATAAGAAGGGTTGAAAACATAATTAACCTTTTGTTAATCATTATTATTTTTTTTTTCCTTGTCATTTTCTTAGCATAAAAAATTCAGGGGAGGTTTAGTTCATTGCTCTTTTTCTGTGTTTTCCTTTTGATAGATATAAAGTGGACCAGCCGCCATATTCGTTTGATTCTTAGTTGTATTCTTTGCTTTAAAGATAATATTAATGATAAATTTTAAGGGTTTTTTTTGGTTAATGATTTCTTGTTTGTTGCTTTTGGTTAAAATATGCTTCAAGTTTTACGGATATAAAAATTATGCAAATGTGAATGATGAGTGGTCATTAAGCAGACTTAAAGAGAAACGAATTTTGCACTTCATATTCTGGCGGGATTAGTGAAAGAGTTTCCGATTAGTCCCAAGTTTTTTATGGTGTTCCCGCTAAAGTTATCACAGATTCGATAAGATAATCAGTCATTACCATCTAATTCTAATACTGTTTATGTTAATTTGTAATTGATTCTCTCCAATTTCTTACACAAAAAATAAAAAGAAAATAAAAAAAAATTCTTTAGTTTTTCTTTTTTACTTTTATTTAAAGCCGTAGTTACAGATGAAGCCTTGGCCCCCACTGGTCAAATCGAAAATTTTAATTAATAGTCTTTTAAGTCCTTTTTTTAGTCATTCAAATAAATGAAAAAAATAAAATAAAAATCTTGGCCCTTCTAAAAATTAAATAATATAATTTAATTATTTTTAGAATAATTATTTTTTCTTTGACCCCTTAAATATTTTAAAATTTTATCTTAACTGCCGTTGACAAAGTTTTTGGTTTTGTCCCTGACTATTCTATCCTGAATTTAATATAAAAATTTTAACAGTTTTAAATATTGTATTTGTATTTTCAAATTCTTTAAAATAAAAGTAAAGAAACTAAACTACAAATATAGAAAAAGTTTAAGGACTTGAAGTGTATTTTAACCTTTTTGTGTTTTTCCCATAGTTGTTAGAACTACATGAACAAAGATAAAATGAAAGAAAATTGGAAGGATTAGTCAATTTGGGTATAACAACATTGACATAAAAATAAAGAAATCTGATTGGATGCTACAATATTGAAGAAATTTAGGTAAGAAAATAATCATTCTTTATCAAAGTAACGATTATTTTTACAAGCTTTAATTACTATTTTTATTTGATGAAAAACATCAAGAACTTTAATATAAATATCTAAAGCGAATAAATTTAGGTATTTCAACCTGATTTTATATGATTCAATTTGGTACCTAAAGTTTATTTTAGTCTAATTAAGTACTTTAATTTGGCTATTTGGTACCTAAACTTTTTTTTTCCAATTAGATACTAGAATTTGATTTTTTAGTTCAAATTGGTACTAATTCAGATAAAAAAAGCCAAGTTCAAGTGCCAATTTGAACTAAAAAGCCAAGTTTAGGTACTTAATGGAAAAAAAAAACACTTAAGTGCCAATCTGAACCTTGAAGTCAAGTTAAGTACCGAAATGTATAGTTACCCAAGTTTAAATTAAGGGTCCGTTTGTTTGCATGTAAAAGGTTTTACAGAAAATAGTTTGGTCAACGGAAAATGACTTACAGGACAAGGTAAAATAAGCCCTTTTTCCTGTAAAATGACTTACGCTTTTCAAAATAGTAAGTTATTTTCCGGAAAAGAGCTCACCTATAGATAATTTTATTTTTATATGAAAAATAACTTAAATCAAGCTTAATATTATTATATTGATAATAAATTTTATTTTTATTTTTAAAAATATTTTAAATATTATATTTTTCAATATTATTAAACATACCTATTTAACTATTTATATTTAGTCATATAATAAATTATTAATATAATAAATATAATTTAATATTTTAATAAATTATTTAATATTTCAATTTTATTTTAATAATAAATTTTAAAAATAATAAATTTAAATAATATTATTCACATATTATTGAAAATATTCAATATTAATATTTTAATAATAAATATTTATTACAATTATAAATACATTAATAATAAATGTTTTGTAGTATAAAGGTTAAAATATGTCATAAGTCTATGTACACTTCACAGATTTGTAATTTAGTCTTTGTACTTTTATTTTCAAGAATTTAGTCCCTTTACATTTCAAATTTGAAAATCAAGTCCAATTGTTGACATCGTTAATTTTTTTTTTCAATTTTGTAGATGTCATATTTTTAAATAAAAAATACTCACTTAGAAGTCATGTAATAATTAAAAAATGACGTTGTAATGAATTTGAATTTAACATAATATTTTTAATATATGAACAATGTAAAATATAAAATTATAGATAAAAATAAATTCAATTAAAAAATGGAAAAAAAAAAAAAGAAAACCTCAAATGTATGTTTAATTGAAAACAACTTTTATGAAATATTTTTAAGAAATCTACCAAACAATAGAAAATATTTTACACAGATTCCTACAAACACTAGAAAATATTAGCTTTTCCAAAAAAGTAAATCATTTTCCAGAAATTATTTTCTAGAAGTCATTTTCAGTGAAACAAATGGAGCCTAAATGTCCTACTCCATCTACTATGTCAAATCACAAATTTCACTAAATAAATAAATAAAAATTTTGAAGGATGGAAGCATAATTTTATAATTCGGGAAAATGGGAGCAAATCATAATTCTACCATTAATTTTTATAACAATACAATTAAAATAAATAAAAAATCCTAAAAACATATTTACGATTAATGGATGCCTCTGTTTAAAATAAGTTACTTAGTTCAAGTATTTTTACTATTGTAGAAGACCAATTTTGCCTGGGCCCAACCAAAAAAAAAAAAAAAACCAAAACAAACAAAAAAAATAAAAAATTAAAGTTCAAGTCCGTTACAACAAACAGTCCAATATGGCCCAGTATGGCTCAAATGAAGAAACCCTAAGCCCACAACCTAAACTTTTCAGCAATCTAAAGAAAAAACCCTAGCCTCTAGCGCCGTTTCCTCGTAGGCACGTCACCCGAGGACCCTCGCCCTAAGGTTTGCCTTCTCTCCTGCCATTTCACCGAAATGGCAAAGGCATGCTTCTCCCATTATCGTTGATCCCCAAATACCTGCAAAGAAAAAATGGAAAAAAGCAGGGACAGTAGAAGCAGAAGCAGGAACAATGACAAAATAAAAAAATATATATGTATTTTAAACAAATGTAAAATGGCTATAAAAGCCAGGGAATAGATTGTATTATGAGGGGTTTTTTTTTTGAAAGGGAAATCGAAACAAAAAAAAAAGCAATCGAAATACGAAAATAAAAAAAAAACTTCAAAGGTGCTTTTTTGTGTTTATTTATTTTTCACAAACAATATATATATATATAAGAATAAAAAAATCGAACCTTTTTGTTTTTTTTTTTACCTTTTTAGGATTTTAGCCTTTAGATCCGGGCTTTGGAAGTCAAAAGGCCAAAAAAGGGAAACTTTTTCTATTTTTCGGCCACCGTAGATGGTGAAGCCGTCGCTGGTGACCGTCGTGGTGGAGATCGGCTGCTCCCTTGGCCGAATTTGAGGGCTATTTCAAAGAAAAGGGAAAGAAGAGAGGATTTTTTTTAAGGCAGAGAGGAAATGATTTTTTTTCCTAATTTTTTTTTGTTTTTATAGGCCTCCAAAACGACACCGTTGTTTCAAAGTCTGATGCATCCTTGTTTGTTCGAATTCAGGCTGACTCTGTTCTGTATGTCTTGGTGTATGTCGATGACATTATTATTACCGAGAATCTGGCTACCAAAATAAATCGGTTTGTTCGGTTACTAGATGATGAATTTTCGCTCAAGGATATGGGTGATTTACATTATTTTCTTGGGATTGAAGTTCTTCGGACCTCGTCAGGGTGTCTTCATTTGTGTCAGACAAAGTATATACGGGGACCGAGCTTCGATGACAAATGCGAAAGTTGTTCATACACCAATGGTGAGCTCTTCTACAGTGTCTAAAAACGATGGTGATAGTTTAGCAGATCCAACCGAGTATAGGGGTCTTGCCGGAGCACTTCAGTACGTGGTGTTTACTTGCCCTGACATTGCTTATGCGGTAAACCAGATATGTCTAACTGACTTCTTTAACTAACAATAGCTAGCAATTTACTGATCCTTAACAAGCATACATCATACAACTCCCTCCCACGTCGATCCTTAAGATGGTAAGCATAACATTAGGATGACAACAAGCGCGAGTCGCCAAAGCTAACGCCTCGCGGTCGTCAACTCCACCAAGGAAGATCACTGCCATGGTAGATGTGTCTTAAAACTAACTATGATCACAATAGACGCAAGCGCACCTATCGTTTATAGTATAGTTACGGTAAGACTGAAAATATTGTATCCACAAGGACCAAGAGTACTAGTAATTATTATCTTTTTATTATTTAGCCTAAGTATTGGAGTGATTTCTTTTAAACTAAAACTAATTAAACACGACAACTTATTAATTAGGAAAATACTTTTAGACAACTTATATGAGATGGACAATACCTAAGGAAGAATCCACCCAGACTTCACTTATTACTTTTGATTCATATAATTTATTCACTTGACTTAATCCGTAGAAATCTCTGATTTATGTTAATATCTCTTTCAAGACTAAAAACAACTGACTCTAGGTTGATTAATTGAAATATCTTTTTAATTAAAACCCATATTGTCACACTAACTCGATTTATGGATTCTCTTATTAGATTTGACTCTAATCCGACAGATTTTCTTCGCCCTATTTCTAGGGTTGCACTCAACTCCGCTTAATTGTGTTGATCTTCTCTTAGACAGGGACTTTTGCTCCACTGAATAAGCACATTCGACTTGAATCAATAACCTGAATTATCAAAACAAGAATAAAAACTCACAATTAAGAATAAGAACAAGTATTTATCTTATAAATCAAATAATAATAAGATTCATCTTAGGTTTCATCCCCTTAGGTATTTAAGGGATTTACTTCATACTGATAGAGGGAAACATCTTAAAATAGGAAAAACAACAAAACATAAGAAAACCCAAAAACTTCTAAAGAACTTGATGGGAGATATTCAGTCTTGATGGAGATCCTTCTCCTAAGCTATTTCCGACGGCTGTCTTGGAGTATTTTCTGCCTTCTACTCGGCGTCCCCTGTTTAGCTTGCCCCCTAGGGTGTTTATATAGGCTTTGGAAGACCTTTCTTTGGCCACAAGTACCCTTTTTCGAATAGAATTAGTCTTGGGGTCGGCAGGGACACGCCCGTGGTGGACTCCTTCGGCCGTGCTCAATTCTGCTCGCAACACACGGCTGTGTGGTCTGCCTGTGTGCAATTTTTCAGGCCGTGCTCAATTCTGCTCGCCACACACGACCGTGTTCGATGGTCCAGGCCGTGTTGATTTTCTAGGTAGGCCCATTTTGCCCCATTTTGGCCCCTTTCTCGTTCTTTTCGACTCCCTAAACTCTCCTGAGTGTAAAACATGAAACTTAAGGATTAGAGCACCGAATTCATCAAAACTAATGAGAATTCACCCAAAATTAAGCCAAGCATGGGGTTAAAATATGTGTAAATAATGGTTTATCAGTATAAGAGAAGGTGGTTAATCTAGCCGAGCTACGCAACCCTCTATCCACTAGAAGCCCGACCGTGCATGATGCAGAGGCTTGAACGTTGGTGTTGACTATCCGAAATGTGCCGTCGATGCTATGTGCTTCTTCGTTATTGAAAAAGGGCATGACAATGAGAGGTGCATGTACTTATAATGTGAAATCATTCGAAAGGGATGAATTTGAACCAATCCTTGTGATTTCTCGACGTAGTCGAGGAAAGCTCGAATGATGTTGTCCAAACCACTAGGCTGGTTAAATCTCCTCAAGTGGCTTTTGTAAGGGGCTAATGTTGGAACACTTTGACTAGCCACCGGAACAAGGTGGATGACATAGGCACTGATGGGGCTAATTTCTTTGAGGTTCAATGCTTCAAGGAGCCTAATGATTATCGGGACGATTTCTTCGTCTTGAATGCAAGTAACGATCCGTAACTCTTCAACGGTCGAAGTCATCCTAAGTGACCTAACTCGTAGGATCGTTACTCTTCAATGGTCGAAGTCATCCTAAGTGACCTAATTCATAGCCCAACCAAGATAGGTAAATCGAACGTTTTCATCACGGTTGGCTTGTACAACATTTTTATTATTGGAGTTATAATGGCATTTACGACAACAATGCGCAAAATAGATGTTGCACAAGTTTGTTCAGTTAGTAACTGCACAAAGATCCGAGCTAATTATAATTTGTAGGAAATAAAATTTTCAATGAAACATAGTTGAAAGAGTACGGACCTCTAAATGTTTCCATCGAATGGATTGAATTAATTCGACAACACCTTGTAAACTCAAAATAAGACTAAGCAAAACGACAGATCTTTTCGATAACTACATAGAATGTGAAACCAAGAGACATGCCACTAGCCTTCCAAAGCATCTCGCAATAGTCATAGCTCCATACATCATGAGCTCGTCCCGATTCTTTATCACCGATAAATTGGTGAAATAACCGATTCTAACGAAGAACAATGGAAGAAACAGTTCAAAGAGAATAAGTTCGCATGTCCGTATGATCGTCGTACTAAGTGGCCATCCGTCCGGTATTACGAATCCCATTATTACAGATGCCATACCAAAGCATTCTCCTATAGCTTCTGTGGTCAATCCCATTAAAAAAAAGCAAAAGTAATATCGCTATAACATAAGATTCCTTCACCGGTTTTCCTTTTGGTGCTATCTTGACAATCCAATACAACATTGGTCGTATAACAAAGAATGCAAACATGATCAATGAACATAGAGACAAGACAGCGTAGACTGATGTTTTCACATCTTGTTGTCCTAAAGCAACTCCGAGTATTTGAAAGGTGCCGAAAACAACCTCGTTGTGCATCGCGACCGATAAAGAAATCTGCCCTACCTCGGAACTTAAGAGGTTGAGTTCATCTAATGCTCGATTAATAACGATGAAATAACTTATTGACGACATGATTGTGAATTGTAAGGGAAACGCACTGCCAGTTGCTCCAGGGAAGAAATAAATTTGCCCTATGGCTACTGCAATAGTGAATATAATAGGAAAGACAAAGCAACAGAAGTCGAGTTTCCAAGCATGTTTGGCTGCTTTAGTTAACATTATAGCATCCATTTTGATACATGCAACGAACATGTACAAGTACACCGCCATGTTCGACATAGTGGCAAGCACCACCATTTCTTTGGGTGCAAACATTTTTTCCATGTATGTTTTGTTGCCTCCGAGGATTGAAGGTCCTAGGATAACTCCAGCCTGTAAAAACAAAACCATGTATTAAATTTTACCTTATAAATATGATATTGTTATACCGACACATTGCGAGACCATCAAAGTCTTTCAGCGACACCTGGAGAGCTCATCAAGTTTCCCCATGATCTCATCGAACCGTTACGAGCTAATACCGACAGCATAGACAAGATCCAACCAACCAGGATCTTGGGACACTTATCTCATGATTCTAAAATAAGACAAGCACATGTCTAGGAACCACACCTCTAAGAAAGGCGGCTTGCTTGACATCTATACACTGCATTCAGGGGCAAAAACAAGGGGCCAAGTAGTGGACTTCCCCCAGTGGTAAAATTATCATTTAGACCCTTAAAATATTGTAATATTACATAATAATATAAAATAAAATTACACTTTGACCCCTAAAAGTTATAATGCCCTTACTTATTACCCTGATAGAGCAACCTACACCTAAGAAAGACGAAAATCAATATGACAATTAAACCCAGATAGAATAGAACCAATAGCAAAAGGACACATGGAGCCTCAGAAAGGGATTCACACCCTTTATAAGGCCTCGAGGCCTTGGAGCTAACCAATACTCTCTCTTTCCTTACTACAAATCTCTTCCACAAACTCTCTTACAGCTGTCTACGTATCGGGTGAACCATTTCCTTCACCATGTATCAAGAGATATATATCTAACATAATAACATGACAAAAAATAGAAACTTACCAAGATATTAGAGACAAGTTTAGATTGTCTTAATGGTTTAAGAAAAGCATGGAGGACGATGTTGAAGCATTAAGGTAAGGACGATGTTGTCCAAAGGGTTTTGTTTCCAAAACATGCTATTGTAATGCATGTTTTTATTCAAGTAGATGCATAGTACAGGGGTACGGAGCGTTGTGTTTGGATTCATTTCTTCTATGAATCCAAAAAACCTTTCAGGGTCAAGCAATGTTTCAGGGTTTTTTTCTTTCAATTTTTCAGACAAAACTATATGTATATTTCTTGACCAGGTTTTCCTATGAATTATGTTAGAAAAAGATGAGCAAACACAAAGACAGAAAATTATCATTTGGTAGTTTGTTGATTTACTTTAAGGACGTAGCAGTTTCAATCATGTTCCTGTTATGATTTGATTTTATTTAGGTTCATCCATGAACAACAAAGAAACAAAAACATTAATTAGGTGAAAAATAATTATTTGTGTTATAACATAATCCAACCCTTGTATTAACAAATATTCTGTTTTTTAACCTTTTTCATCGATGAAGTGGGGAGCACCGACTCAGGGGCCAAGCAACAACTTCGTATTGGAGGATCGAAATAAAATTAAAAATTTTTGGAGTGATTAAAGTTAAAATTGTTGAAATTGAATTTTTAATGTTTAAAGTGACTCAAAATGCAATTTTTATGCATACAATTAAAAAGCTAAAAAGGATTATATTGAATAAATAAATTTTAAAACGACTAAAAAAGGTATTATACCCTTAATTAAAATTTTCCATTTTAAAATAGTCGAAGCACATATCAGCCCTCTAGCTCAGCCATTGATTATCTATATAACTATCTATATCTATATATATTACCTTAAGACATGCGGGAATGTTCAAAGGAACTTCCTCCTCCATGTGTTACAAATCCACCAGCTCTCTTTCTTTATTTTCTTCGTCTTATGAGAAATGTTCGACATTTTAATATGCCTAAATTTAAGATTTAATTATTATTTTTTATTTTTAATTTAAATCAGGCTTTATATTTTAATAATTTTATTAGTTAGTTCAAATAATTAATTCATTAACTTTTCAATTAAAATATATGTGGTTATATATTTTTTTAAAGCGGAATTTTAAATAGATTAAATTCTTTAAAATAAAAGTTAGAGGACTATTTTTCAAATGTACTAAGTGTAGAGACTTAGAGTCATGATTGTTTGAACCGATTGAACTGATCGAGGTACCAATTCGGAGAGAGGCATCAGACTAGTTGATCTACAAATCGATATAAGCTAGTAGAACTAGGAAAAAACCGATTGGACCGTTTTTTTATTTTTTAAAATATTTTAATGATTCATTTAATCGAATCATGTGAACCAGTGGTTTGACTAATTCAACAACTATTTTGGTTCTAAAAACTTTGCTTAGAAAATATTTAATCTTCAAATTTTTATTCTATAATTTGACACAAATAAATAATCAATCCAAATCAGATATGGATGTATCGTACTAGTATATATATAAAATAAAGATACGAGGGATATTTTTATGTTTTTATATAAATTCTAAAAAAATACATACCCATGATGGAATTCAAAATAAAACCACGAACTCTTCTCTCTCATTTTTAACATTTCAATTGAATACGTATTTAATATTTATATCAATTTCTTATAATTTTTTTTCTAAATACATTATGGTTGTGCCATACTTAAACTAATATAACTTATTCAGATAAGCCTTTAGAAAAAGTAACTAAATATCAAAGTGTTGGATAACCTCGGACATGGACCGCAAAATAAATATAAAAAATAAAAATAGAAAACTAGAGAAGTAAAAATTATGATATAGAATTTAAAATGATGAAAAATTGTGAAAAACTTTTATTGACTTGGACAAACAAAAGTAAAAATTAATTTATTTTTCTTTTCTTTTATAATTAATTATAAATATATTGCTAAAAGCTTCTATAAAAATGCATTAGAGAAGAGGCTTCTTTGGATTAAAAAAATACTATTAGGGTTTACTCTATTAGGATTTTTCTATACACATAATATCTAAACTAAATAATTTGTAACCTCTTTGAAATCATAAATTTTTAATTATTGCAACAATAACGAAATTAACGGAGCTAAAATTAAATCGAAAAAAGTATAGTACTTTTTTTTTTTTGTATAATCAAATGTGTATTCATTCATATTACGGTCTAAAATAAATCCTATTTGGACCAAGCTTATATTTAAGTAAAAGAAAAGTAACTACAATTATCAAATTTTCGTTGGTTATCATCATCATGATGATGATGTTCCAACACTAAAACCGACATCTTCCCCCCGGAGAAATCCAACGTTGCTATGGCATCGCCAATAACCCCGAGCTCCGAATATTGCACCCAACTCTCCAACGCTTGTAACTCCGGGCTCGCATGGTGTTTCCCTACAACAACAAGATCATATCCACTTTTTAATGACCGAAGTGCTTTCATTACTTCCTCAACATCATCCGCCATCCATTCAAGACACTCAACACGACCATTGTTTATATTCATAGCTTCAAAATCCCTAAACAAAGCGTCATCCGATTCTTTTTCTATTTGATCTTCTAATGTATATGTCCCTCTTAAATTAATCCTAAAGACGGTAATTGAAACATTCGGTTGACACGAAGCGCGACTCGCCAACGCTAAAGCCTCTCGATCGTCGCCTCCACTGATGAAAATCACCGCCATGTTGTAGGAAAAAGTGGTTAAAGTCGAGCTCCTTAGCCCACGGTCAACAAGTAACCCCACCGTGCATTTCGCCGTGGCTTGGATGTTAGTATTGAAAATCCGCAACGTACCGTCAATGTTATGTGCTTCTTCGCTTTTAAAAAATGGTACTATAATTAGTGGTGCATGTATTCTTTGGGAGAGCCGACTAATCGGTTGGTGCATGTACTTATATGGCGAAGTCATTTGAAAGGGCTGAATCTGAACAGGTCCTTTCGAGTGTTCAGAGTAGTTAAGGAAAGCTCGGATGATATTGTCGGAGACACTCGGTCGGACGAATTTCCGTAAGTGGTTCTTGTAAGGGGCTAATGTTGGAACACTTTGGCTAGCTACCGCGACAAGATGGATCACATAGGCACATACGGGACTAATTTCTTGTGGGTTCAATGCTTCAAGTAGGCTAATGATGCTTGGGACATTGTCTTCATCTTGAATGCATGTAATGACACGTAACTCGCCGACGTTCGATGTTGTCCCGAGCGACCTGGTGCCTAGTCGGAGCATATCGAAATTTTCCGCTGCCGGTTTGTATAAGATTTCTATTATTGGGGTTATAATGGCATTTACCACAATGATACTAACCACAGATGTTGCATATGTTTGATCATCTATTAGCTGTATAGACACAAACACCAACCATTATTATTAGTAATAAAAATTTTAAAAAGAAAGAAAAAGAGTAAATTCTGTGGTTAGTCCATGTACTTTAAAAATTTTAAAAATTAATCTCCTATATTAAAAAATTGCTTTAGAGCCCCTTTAGAAAAAAAAATCATTTTAGCTTCCCAAACATTTATATTTTACTTCTTGCCCTTTTAAGAAAAATTTCTAGCTTCACCCCTAATGTCAAATTGACAAATTTTGATAGAAAATATTTACAATTTTAATGATTAGACTTAGTTTTTATCCTTTTTAAGGACTAAATCTAAATTTTATCAAAGTACAGGGACTAACAATATATTTTAAACAAAAAAGAGGTAAAGAAAAAAAGAAAAATCTGACCTGTAGGTGTTTCCATTGAATGGATTGAATTAATTCAACAAGACCTTGTAAGCTCAAAACAAGGCTAAGCAAAACGGCAGTGCTTTTCCTCATATTCATATGTGAAGCAAACACAAGACATGCTATTAACCTTCCTATGTATCCCACGATAACGATTGTTGCAAAAGTCGCACATTCCCCCCAATTTTTTATTGCCGACAAATCGGTGAAATATCCGATCCGAACGAAGAACAATGGAAGAAAAAACTCGTGAAGAATAAGTTCGCTTTTCCGTATAATCGTCGTCCCGAGCGGCGGTCCGTCTGGTGTAATAAATCCCATTACCATAAACGCCCCACCAAACGACGCTCCTATAGCGTCCGTGGTCACTCCCATTACAAAAGTCGACAGTAATATCGCTACGACATGAGATTCCTTCACAGGTTTCCCTTTAGGTGTTTGTTTGATAACCCAATATAACACCGGTCGTGCCACGAAGATCGCAAACACTATAAACGAACATAACGAAAGGATGGCAAGGAAAGCGGATTTGGCTTCTTTTTGTACCGTAGCGACCCCGATGATAACGAAAGCGGCTGAAACCATCTCGTTAAGCATCGTAATAGACGAAGAAATTCGTCCTATCTCGGAACTTAAAAGATTGAGTTCGTCTAAAGCACGCGTAACAACGATGAAATAACTCAACGACGAGACGATGCTGAATTGGACCGGAAACGGATTTCCGGGGTTTAAACCGGGGAAGAAATGTTGTTTCGCCATATCAACCGAAACAATGAGTACAATAGGAAAAGCAAGACAACATACACCAAGTTTCCATGTATGTTTGGCTGCTTTTGTTAACATTATTGTATCCATTTTAATACATACGACAAAAGTATATAAATTAGACGCCACTTGTGACAATGTTGCAATGACCACCTCTTCTTTTGCTGGAAACATGTTTTCCATGTATGTTTTGTTACGACCAAGAACAGAAGGTCCTAAAATCACACCAGCCTGTAATAAAAACCCATATAAGAACATGGTAAACATAATAACATGAAAAGAAATTAGAAACTTACCAAGAGATGGCAGACAAGTTTAGGTTGTTTCAATGGTCTAAGAATAACATGGATGACCCGAAACACAACTACAGACAAGATGACTTGAAGCATTAAGACAGGGAAGATGTAGTTTAAAGGATTTTCTTTCCAAAACATGCTATTGTAATGCAGGTTTTTATTCAAGAAGACGCATACTGTAGAGCTAACCAGCGTTGCGTTTGGTGTAGTTGAAGCCATTTTTTCCCTTCGAATTGTGTTTCGAAGGGAATGCGTAAAGAACATAATGACAGGAACTTGGTTATTATAATTAAGATGTAATTAATCAAACAAATGTTGGTTAAACTTGTAGTTTGTTACTAGGATACCTGTTGTGTTTTTTAGTTCATTTAGGTTTCGTCTTGGTTGTCCTTCTAAAACAAAACATTAGTTAATTGTCTTGTAACATAATCCAACCTTCACATTAACAAATATTCTATATTTCTATTCTTTAACCTCTTCATTATTTTATTATTTTCAATTTTAAAAATAATAAGGGATGAAGTTGGAGTATTTATGTAAGGTTATATATTTTGAAAATTACGAATTTAGTCCATATATTTGTATTTCTAAGAATTTAGTCCATGTATGTGTATTTCTAGGAATTTAGTCTCTCTACTTTTCAGATTTTATAATTCAAGTTCAATTGTTAATATTGTTAATTTCTAGAAAATGATGTGTCTTCTTTTAATTGGACGGGATCATTGATGATGTGGTGGAAAAGGTTCATAAAATAATTTCTCCATTTAAAGACTAGTTCAATATCTTTGTGCGAATCAGTATATCCCAAACATGGATACCAATAAATTTCTAATCTAATTGGTTTAATTGATACGCCTTATTTGATTCCAAAAACATTGAATTTATCATAATAAATTGAGTGGTTAATGGTTAAAGTCTAGATTAATTAATTAAATAGGTAAACTAAACTAGTAGTCATCCAACTATTAATGAATTTCTTTTTTAGTCACGTAACTATGAAAAATTACAAAATAATCACTCAACTATTAGGAAAATTCTTTTTTGGCTACAAATTGGTCATCCTACTATTCAATTTTGTCTTGATTCTAAAAATCTAACCTTCAACATTTACACATTGCGTAATTTGGTGTTTTTTGTAGTTTTGCTTTTCTTTGAGACTCTTCCACCTAAAAAGTTAGAAAAAAAAAAAATAAATTTATCAACTAAATTTGATTGAAAATATACAAAAAATAGAAACACTCAAAAATCAAAGATAATAATTTTCATATTTTCTTATTCTTTTAAAATAAACCCTCAATGTAAAAAAAAAAACAAAACTATAAAAAATAAAAAAGACCAAATTACACAATGTGTAAATATTGAGAGTTACTTTTTTAAAATCAAGACCAAATTGGCATAACTTATAAATGTTGAGAGTTAAAGATTCTATTATGTCAATTTTAAAAGTAGCTAGCGTTAGCCAATTGGTGACCAGAAAAGAAAAATTGAATAGTTGAGTGGGCATTTTGTAATTTTTCATAGTTGGGCGACAAAAAGTATTACTGATAGTTGAGTGGCTATTAGTGTAGTTTACTTTAATTAAATTTAATTACAAATTTTCAATTTTGGTAATTGTGAAATATCTTAAACTAATAACTACTTTTTTTTTTCTTTTTTTCAATCAAATTAACTAATATTATGTTATAGAATATCAACTATTCATAATTATAAGGGTTCAAGCGGATATGGGTCAAGTACGCTGAAGCGAATTATCTTCCTATTTAAGGGTTAAGGAGGGGTTATGAGTAATTCTAGGTATATTGTATCAAAAAGAACATGTATAATAAGGACCTATAATGAAATTAATGTTAAAAAAAAAAAAGAAACTTCATTCTTATTTCTTATTAATATTAAATATTAAGGATAGAAAAGAAAATATCAAATTCTACTATTAATCCCTGTATTAAGTAAAGTTATAAATTTAGTCTATGTACTCTAATTTGGTCATTTTTAGTTTCATTAGATTTTGAATTTGAATATTTTAGTTCTGGCTAAACGGTAGCCATTAAATTTGTTAAGTTAAATTTTGCTATTTCTAAAATCTTATGTAACAGACATATTATCACATGTGTAATGTCATATCGACTTATTATTTTCACATAATACTCATAAAGAAGATAGGTCATTTTAGTTAATAGGTTTAAGAAGTACTATTTAAGTTATGACTAAAATTCAAAAAGTATAGAGACCAAATCCACAATTACGTATATTACAGGACTAATAATGGAATTTGATCTAAAGAACGTAATTGCTACCAATTTTTTCAGGACAAAAATTTCGAAATTCAGAAAGTACAAAGACTAAAATTAACCATTTCGGACTAAAATTAACTAAATTAGAGTATAGAGACAAAACCCATAACTTATACATAGTACAAGGATTAATAGTAGAATTTGACCAAAGAAAGTGGCAATCTTGCAAATTGTAAGGATTAGTCAATGTGAATATGACAACATTGCCATAAATAATGAAAATAATTCAGATTTGGGTAACTATTATTATATGATAAAAGAATTTACTATTATTAAGAACTTATTAAAATATTACTTTTTCCATTCAAAGGTTTTAGGATAATATATTAAATAAGTCCTTAAATTAGTATATTGCTTATTTAGATAAAACTCTTATGGATTTTCTTAAAAATCTGACTAAGCCATATTTTTTTTTTTCTTTTGACCAAGCCATATTTTTTAATAATTACTTATAGAAGCCTTTAAATTTGAGAGCAAGTAATAAAAAAAAAGAGTAAACTAGCTAGGTGGGTAACTCAACTTTTAGGACGCTTTCATTTTAGTCACCCAAAATGAAATCCTTGTAAATTTCGTTGCTCGACTTTTAAGGTGTTTTCATTTTAGTCACTCAAGCGTTAAATTTTTAACAACGGTTCACTGTACATACCACATCATGTTTACACTTTCATTTTGGTCACCCAACTTCTACATTGATTTCATTTTGATCACGTATTGATCGGGGTAAAAAAAAAACATTAAGGATTAAAGTGAAAAAGTGGTAGAAACTAAAAGAATATATTAAAAAAATTGTCAAGTTGTAATTATTTATCCCCTTGTCGAAAGTTCTGGTTTTTTTCAATATTGAAAATTTAAATTTCAAAATTTCAAAATCAATTAAATAAATTATTAAAAAATTATGCCTTGATAGTGTCAACCGATTTTTCACTAAAATATTGAAAGTAACTAAATTAATTAATTTAATCTCCTTGTTAAATTTAAAATTTTATTTTATATTTCCAAATTAAAATACTCGAATTGCTTTTGATTAGAAACTTAAATCTTTCATGTTAAGCTAAAAGCAAAAAAAAAAAAATCGTTGCAATTAATTAAATCAATTAATTTTATCTTCCATGCCAAACAAAAACTTTTCTTTTCATTACTTCTTTACCCAATCGAAGAATTAATTACAAGGGTTTTTCTTTGCTTTTAGCTTAGCATGAAAGATTTGAGATCATATAATCAAACGAAATTTAAGTTTCGTAAATAATTATTAAATATAAGTTAATTGAGTTGATTTCATTAAGGATAATCTAGAAACATAAAATAAAATTTTAAAATTAGATGGGTGAGCAAAACAACTGCTTTGTTAAAATTTGGTGTTTATATATAAGGTATAATAACAAATTTAGCCCTAAACATTTACAAATTTATTCAATTTGATTTTGACCCCTACTCTTTTATTGGAAGTAAATTATAAAATTTTGAAACTAATAAGGCTAATGGGTCAAAAAGGCCTTAGTAACAAATTAAAAAAAAAGTCCTTTTAAAATTTAAAACTTATTTTTAAAAAATGAAAAAAAAATATAATTAAAAGTTATAAAAATTTTAAAATTATAAATTTTTTTATTAAAAAATAATAATACTAGCCCAATGACTTTTATAAAAAATTGACCCCTACTCTTTTATTGGGTTAGTATTATTATTTTTAATTAAAAATTTATAATTTTAAAATTTTATAACTTTTTTCATAAATTTTTTTCAATTTTTATTTTTTAATAATTTTAAAATTTTAAAATGGCTTAATTTATTTTCTTTTAATCTGTTACTACTCTTTTATTGGGTTAGTATTATTTTTTTAATTAAAAATTTATAATTTTAAAATTTTATAACTTTTTTCATAATTTTTTTCAATTTTTATTTTTTAATAATTTTAAAATTTTAAAATGGCTTAATTTATTTTCTTTTAATCTGTTACTAAGGCCTTTTTGACCCTTTAGCCTTATTAGTTTCAAAATTTTCTAATTTACTTCCAATAAAAGGGGGTCAAATTGAATAAATGTATAAAATTGAGTGCTAAATTTATTATTATACCTTATATATAAACATCAAATTTTAACGGATGGGCTTTTTTGCTCACTCATCTAACGCACAGGGGCTAATTTGTCTCTTTTTTTAGTAGAAGGGCTGAAATAGGATCCAATATATAATACATGAGGTTTTGTGGTACTTTTACAGTAGAGAAACCAAAATCATGTCAACTTAAAATATTGGAACAACATCCAAAAGTTTAGCATAATAGAGAGGCTAAAATAATAATTTCAACTTATTAATATTATAAATTTAATATGTAAAAGAACGCTCATATTTTGAATGAAGCTATTTTTATTTTCTTCGTTTACAAGACTCAATTTAAGAATTAATCGAAGAGAAATTGAGCTTTTATAACTCGACTCAAAAGGAGTTGGTTTTAATATCAAGGGTAAATTATACTTGTAGTCATCCAACTATTAGTAAGTTTTTTTTTTATCACTCACCTATGAAAAGTTACAAAATAGTCACCTAACTATTCCATTGTTTTCTTTTTTAGTCACTTGCCATTAAATGGGTAACAAAAGATAACGTGTCATCCTTTAATATTGGCATAATAACAAAATTAGCCTTCAATGTTTACACATTATCTAATTTTATCTTTTTTTACATGAAAATATATTTCAATACACAATGTATAAGTTAGAAATAAAAATGTATTTTTAAAAAATATGTTTATTATTAAACTAGACAATCCTCGAATACATTGCTTTCCTTATACTTCAAATGATTAAAAACTTGATATCCCTCAATAATACTTAATTCGTTTTTTTTTTTTTTTTTTGTTAGCTTGAGCCGGTTTCCATTGATGAAGTAAATCAAAGTTTGGGGATTTGCTTGGTAGAGTGGAAAGAAAATTGGAAGAATGGAAAAAATGAAATGATAGAAAACTTGAAGGATGAAAAACATAAATTTTCTTTCTATAAGTGTGCTTGGTAGAGGTGAAAAATGTAATTAAAGAAAATAAAACATTCGAAAAATGCATAGTTTTGAACTAACATGCACATCTCTCTCGTTTTCTCTCCTCTTATCATTTCAATTTGGAAGAATTGATTTTTATGCATTAAGATGAAAAATGATCATCTCTCCTATTTTCTTTCCTCTCACCTTTCTGCCCAACAAGGCACACTCAAAATTTATTTTCTTTCCACTCTTCCACCCAACCAAGCACAAACTAATTTTTTTAAAGCTATT
Organism: Gossypium bickii; assembly: GCA_025503065.1. NCBI lineage: Eukaryota > Viridiplantae > Streptophyta > Magnoliopsida > Malvales > Malvaceae > Gossypium > Gossypium bickii. Next base: position 132,159,033 of record CP106713.1, read on the forward strand.
AGACTTACAATTGGGTTGAATTAACGAAGTGGATTTTTTTTTATTCGCAAGAAATTCAATCGGCTATTTTTCAAAATTTGGGTCATTTTATTTCTTCTTCTTCTTGTTGTTCTTCATTTTTCCATTGAATCAAACGCAAAGACAATTTCAGGAAGAGTCAAAAAGAAAAGCAAAATTACAAAAGGATCAAATTACACAACATTCAATTTTATATAAAATAAATGGCAATTTTATATAAAATTACAAAAGAAAATGGCAATGTTGTAGTTTATATAAAATAAATGGGTAAATATATGTTAACTAAGTCCAAAGGAACTACAACTTGGGCATCCACTTGCATTGTACAGCGTAAGCTGTTACATTTGCACACGAGAATACCGAAAATAAATAAATAAATAAATAAAATAAAACCCTCAAAATAAGTGGAAATTTCCCTTTAAATTTTCAAATATCTCAAACCCACAAGCATACCACAAAAAAGAAAAACATGCCTTCCCCTTTGCAACTCCACCGCTCCACCGCCACCACCTTCGGCAGCAGCCACCACCACCATCACCACCACAAACAACCTCAACCCTTACCCACCACCACACTCACAAGGTGTTCCCCTCTTCCACGCGGCGTCTCCCTACCTGACGCGGTCTCGTTGTACCACGTACACACCCTTGGACCGAACCAATGTTGTTCCGCGGCGGTTCAACTTATCGAAGCCCCGATCGAGACGGTTTGGTCTTTGGTTCGCAGATTCGATAACCCTCAAGCTTACAAAAATTTCGTCAAGAGTTGCCACGTTATAGTCGGGGACGGTGACGTGGGAACCCTCCGCGAAGTCCACGTGATATCCGGCCTCCCCGCCGCTTCTAGCACAGAGAGGCTTGAGATCCTTGATGATGAACGTCACGTGCTTAGCTTCAGCGTGGTCGGAGGCGATCATCGGTTGAGAAATTATAAGTCAGTCACCACTTTACACGCTTCTACAGACGGTAAAGGGACGGTTGCCGTTGAGTCGTACGTCGTTGATGTACCGTCGGGTAATACTAAAGAAGATACATGCACTTTTGTTGATATGATTGTAAGTTGTAACCTTCGATCTTTGGCTCAAATGGCCGGAAATTCGGCTAAAAATGAAAAATATTCATCATCCCCATAATCATTCAACAAAAAGAAAATATATTTCTCTTTGTTTCAACATATAATCATACATACATACATATATGTGAAGAAATTTTGGCTTGGATGATGGCAATTAATTTTCATTTCATTTCCCTATGTAATTATTGAGTATATTTCCTTGTAAATTCTATATAAATTACCTATCTTTCATAAATATATATAATTAATACATCACAACAATATGCATTGAATGTGGTTCCAATTTGCTACTTTACCCATATTAGTACATAATGTACCTTTTTTTCTCCTCCATGGAAATTAAGATAAATTAACCCACCTTTTACTATATAGTTTTATGTCGTACAACTACATTATTCTTATATAATTAAGGTTTAATGAATGGCATGTGTTTATATATATATGTATATATATACATATATATAAGTATAGCTTTTATAGGTTTTATTTGAAGTTTGTTGTGTAGAACATGTTTAGAAGAAAGAGGGTGAGGGTTGAATACAATATTCAAATGTTTATTATTGTATATAGAGGGTTAAGTAAATTAGTATCACCATCCATCTTAAAAAATTATTTCTTTTTATAAAATAATAAATATTATCGTGATAGCATTTTTATCATGTTACATAATTATTTTTTACCCACACTATGAATGTGTTATAATATAATTATTCATAAAAAAGATGTCCTAGAGTGGTTTTCATTCATACAAAATGGGTTTCTGACCGTGTATAATTTTATAAATATTACCAGTAAATTTCATATTACTAATTTATTATTTTACGTAATGAACTTAATAATATTTATCAGAATAATAGATTTTAATCCGCCTCTTCTTGAATTTGATAAACACAATAAACATGGCAATAAAAAAAAATTAAGAATACATAGATTTTATGTAGAAAACCCTTATCGGGAAAATCACAAATAGAGTAAAAAAATTTACTAAGTTGAAAATACATGAATATAAGAGGAGTTCGACTACATCTATTTAAAATCTAAACAACCCTGTTATAATTAAAGTCTAATAAAAGAAAGATTCATGTCACACAACTTTAATAATAAGGCTAATAGAATTAATTTAACCATCTTTTATTAAAGTTTATGTAAATAAAATCCTAATCGGATTCTTACAATCAACAATACAGATGTTTTCTAAGAGACAAAGAATCAACATCTGCTTTGCAAATTGCAACTTAATTAAGACTTTAACATAGAGAAAAGCATGCAAGTTGATGTTAACCTTGCCCATGTTTTCTAATTATATATTCTCCCCCTTTTCTTTATTTATATATTCATCTGGTATATATATGTGTGTGTGTGTGTGTGTATGCATATATGTATAAGTTGGATTGCAAGTGGGCACCGAGGCCTTTAATGTTTCCACGTTGTAGGTTTCCTATATTATTCTAGAAGTATATTTTATATATATAGGAGAGGTAAGTTGTTTTAAATCTTTTGATATCTTTTTATACGATTAATATTTTATTGATCTAACTATTATATTTCATTTAGGGGTGAGCGTTCAATCGAATCGAATGAAAAAAATTTTGAGTTAATCGAGTTGACGAATCATATTTTATCATCCTAATTTGATTTGAAATCTTCTCGAATCGAGTCGAGTGAGATGGAATTCGAATCGAATCGAATATATTTGTTCGAGTTAAATTTTAAAATATAATTTTGGGTCATTGTAACTACTGTCACCCATCGTAATAAAATTTGTCCACCTTAATCAAATTTTTTATTAACTTTTATCACCTCATAATTTATTTATTAATCTTTTATATACGGGTTAACTTCTTTGCTTGCTTAGTTGTTTCAATTTTCTTCATATTCTTGCCACTATGTATTTTGGAGTTAAAAAATATATTAAATGTAAAAATGTGATTTTTTGATAAAAGTTATTTTAAAGATAAAATGTGAAATTGATACCAATATAAAATTTTAACACGAATATTTTATGACATAATTAATAATTCAATTTTAATATAAATATTCAATATGACTAAACAATTCAATAATATAAATAATATAAAATGTGAAATTTAATTTAATAATATAAATAGTAGATATAAATAAAATTATTAATATTTATGTTTAGTGATTTTTTTGGATAATTTTGATTTTTTATTTGAGAGTAAAGGGTGAGAAGTAAAAGTTTAGGGGGAAAATAAAAAATTTTGGGGAATAAAAGTTTGAGGGAAAGTAAATAGGGGGAGTAAAATTTTAGAGGGAAAATATTAAAAAAAAATTGGGGGGGGATAGGTTTGGGGTAGATGGGAGGTGGGATGGGAAGGGAGTAAAAGTTTTAGTGGAAAAATGTGAGGGAGTAAAAATTTTGGGGGAAAATAAAAAGTTTTGAGGGTTTTGGGGAGTAAAATTTGGAGAAAAAGTAAATGGGAGAGTAAAATTTTGGTGGGAAATGGATTTTGGGTAGATTGGGGGTTGGGATGGGAGGAGGGTAAAAGTTTTGGGGGGAAAGTGGGAAGGAGTAAAAGTTTTGAGGGAAAAGTAAAAAGGTTTAGGAGTTTGGGGTAAAAATATAAAATATTATAGTTTGATATTCGAATTATTCGAGTTATTCGAATTCGAAAACTCAACTCGATTCGAACTCGAAATTCGGAAAAAAAATTCAAGTTGACTCGAATAACTCGATTCGTTTAACTCGAAATTCAAACTTTTTTTCGGTTTTTTCGAGTCGAATTGAGTTTTGCTCACCCCTAATTTCATTCATATAGATCATGCATGTCCAATAGAGATATCAGATCAGTTTGTGAAAGTTTACATGCATGACAAGTACAATTATATTGATAAATTCAACAGTTAGATCGTTAAAATATTGATCGTGTAATACACCGGTATAAGTGAATCTCTCACATACATATATAAAGTAAATTACACCCAATGTCACTAAATTACTTCAAAAAGTTAGAAAATGTTCATTAAACTATTCGAAAATTTTCATTTAAGTCATTGACGTAATTTCATCTTAACTAGTAGCTTAATTTTCCAATATTAAAGAACAGGATAAAACTAAATTATCCATCGTTCTTAAGTTCAAAATTTAAAACCGACATTATTTAGGAGGAAAACTATATATTCTAAAAGGATTAATATTTATAAACCGTAAAACGAGCATGATATTTATAGACCGTAAAACGAGCATGAGATACCTTTATTCCCCCCCAAAAAAAAAAGAAATTATCCCCCATTCACATTTTACTATCTTTGATGAAAAAAAAATTTAAAAGCATATTTTGATCTCTCAAGAAAAAGATCATTTTGGCCACTTGTTAACGTACATGTGATTTTCTCATATTTTAAACAGATGGAATTTGCTTAGGAAACCAGATGTTGGCCCCCAACGTGGGTTTGTTGTCTGCAACTTGACAAAAAAAAAAAAAAAAAAGGTATAATGTCAAATTTAATCCTCAATGTTTATATTTTTATCAATTTGATCCTTTTTTTCTTTAGTTAAATTTGACAAACAGTCTTTTAAACACAGTTAAATTTAACCATCAATATTTTAAAATGAGTAGAATGGTTTTAAAAGACTGACCAAAACGTTACATTTTTAAACGTGAGAGTCCATATGGCAATCCACGTGTACTTCTTGCTCTTTTTTTAAATTTTCGTAACTTTTTTAATTTTTTTGTTTTTTAATGTTTGTACAAATTTTAAGTTATTTGTCAACGTAGCATATAAGATAAATAATGTTATGTTAACATGAAGTACAAGTGGATTATCATGCCAACATCATTAAAAAATAATGTTTAATTAGTTATCATTTCCTTTAAAAAAAGTGATTTATTCTTTTTTAAAAAGTTAATGGTCAAATTTAGCTATAAAAAAAGAATAAGAGCTAAATTGATAAAAATGTAAACATTGGGAGCTAAATTTGATCTCATGTCAAAATTTAATAATATGTTCGTACATTTGGGATTTAGTCTTTTTACTTATACTTTCAAAAATTTAGTTTATCTACTTTCATATTTCTAAATTCAAGTCCAATTGTGTGACACCATTAAGAATTTTTGATAAATTCGTTGGCGTGACAATTTGAAATAAAAAAGTTTACTCAAGTTGGCAATCATGTAACAAAAAATGACATTATAATGAACTTGAATTTAACTAAAAAATTTAACGGTATTAACAATTGGACTTGCATTTTTAAATCCAAAAACTAAAGACTAAGCTCCAAATGTAAAAAGAGTACAATGACTTGGAGCATATTTAACCTTAAATGCCAATTACAACTTGAAATCAATATTTTAGATTAAAAATTAATTCTGTATATTAAACCATTGACTGAATTAACGTCGAGTTAATCAGGTACTAATTTAGTTGAATAATGACTAAAAATATTATTGTTTTACAAAATAAATTATATTATTTTGAGGGGTTTTTTTTATCATTTTACATATTTTATATAAGAAAAACTAAAATAATACATATTTGAACTTAAAACATTATAATTTTAAATATTTTTAATTTACCATTTCATGTTATTTTTTTAATATATAATTTTTTATAAATATATTTGTTTAATTGTGACTAATATTTCAACATTATTAGTGTCAATATCACCTTTCAACACAGAATCATGTGGATAGAATTTCTGAAAAGGAAAATTGTTAATTTTTAACCACAAATATTTTAGGGGTAATCAATTAAATAAATGAAGAATTTCTTAAAATTAAGAAACATATGATGTATATTGTGTTTATAATTTTTTTATTGATTTACAGATTGAGCAGGGGCGAAGTCTGAAATTTTTTTAGGGGACTGGAATTAAATTATATTTTTTTTTAGTAAAATGCAATTTCACTATTTTAATGGCCTATATCTTTATAAGTTTTAAAGGATTAAAGCGAATTTTTGTCATTTTTGAAGGGAGCAAAGTATAATTTTAATAATATAAAATTTTATAAATTATAAAGACCTAAATGAAAAATTTTCCATGAGGCACACGGATCCGTCTCTTAGACCGAGAAGAAAGTATCCCAAAAGGAGAAGAATGAAGGTCCTTTGGCCTGTTATGTAATTGACAAAAATTACATGTATTAGAGAAACTTAAAATAGAAAGTTTTTGGATTGCATTTAACTCCTCTACTTAAAAAGTGAATAATTTAATCTATGAACGTTAGATCAAAAAATAAATTTATCTAATTTTATTGTTAAAAATTGGTTCTTGTACGCCAACATGTGGTGCATATGACATGCCACATGTAACCATTTTATTATTACGTTAATCACGTCAGTTTTTAACAATAAAAATAGATAAAAAAATTTATCAGAAAAGACTACTCTTTAATTTAACATACAAGAACTAATTTACTCGTTTTTAAATAATTGAAACAAAATATAATCTAGCTACTAATATAAGAACCTTTGCAATACTCTGAACCAAAAATTTTAATTTAAAAAAATATCTTCTCCAATCACAGGTCCTTGGAATCGATTACAATTTTTATAAATATATTTATTATATAATTTTTTTCATATCTCGCGACTATATCTATATATATATTTGTACATATATCAATACACTTTGGAGAGTTGGGCCTGTATTATTATCTTACAAAAGCTCTTCTTTTTCATCTATTTTGTTGATCAAATGTTACCACCTCAACCACCAAAACCTTGTATCAATGGCGATAGTATGCATGTGGCTATAACCAAAAACCAAATTGTAAAAGAATATTAATTTGATATATATAAATTCATGAATGGAAATTAGATTAAATCAGGATGGAAAAGCTTGGCAAAGAGAAGCTCATTCCAAGTATCTTGAAGTCCCGGCAAACACCAATGGATGCAATCGGCATAGCTAGCCGGGTTGGCTAGTTGCTCCGTCGTCAATGGATTCCATTGTTTCTTGTAAATCGAGGTGTGCGCGTCTTTGCGGTAACTCGACAGTTGTGTGATGTTAAGAAACGTGATAGGGAATTCGGATTTACTAAATTCTTCCCCAATCACTTTCATTATGCTTTTCCTGCTATCAGAACCCCAATAATTTGCATCTGCGATTGGTGTTGTTTGATTGTAACAGTTCTCACCAGCCTCACCTCCCCAATCACCCCTGCCAATATATGTGTAGTGTAAGTTTTCTATCTACTAGTCTCAAACTATCACCTAAGTTCTAAATTTAAGTTCTAAAAGCATCACTATTGTATCAAACAAGTCCTTCTGTCAGCCTAGCCATCAATTTAGACACTAAATGCCACTTTGGATCTAACATGAAACACACATGAATCAAATTGTAAATACGTGCGTGCCTAACGCATAAAAAACATAAATCATTTGTGTTAAAGAACATACAATGTCAATAAAATTTAAGAGGATCATTTCTTTTCTTTTTTCTTAACAGGTCAGATTTAGGTTGTTCATTCAATAGATACAAATAAATTTACAGTTTGATCCATGTATGTTAAGTATATGCCATCTCAGATTTGAGCTAGCATTTAACATCTAGGCTAATTGACAACACTATGGAAAGGACCTGGTTGATAAAATACTAATAATTTAAGGATTTAATTAGAATGTTTTAAAGTTTAAGGCCAATTAATCCAAATAGTAATAATAAACTATAACCACGAATAGACCTATCAATTGGCTGGACGGGTTGATTACAGGTCGGGTCAATTGAGGATCATTTCAAGTTCAAACTATATTGGATTCAGTCGTTTTAAGTTTTATCAGTTGGGTTTAACACTCGAGTTTGAGCTTTCTTGAATTACTTGTTTAGACCATTTCAGGTTCATGTCATTTCTCGGTTTGGATTGCACAGGTCTAGCCAAGTTGTTAGACTTACTTGTAAGTATGATTCAATTTATCAATTTAGATTTCCAAATTTAGACCAAATTTAATTTATACTCACTTTGAATGAGTAGGAGACATGCTGGTGAAAAAAACCCTAGTCTTCTCACGATCCAAATTTCTGGTCACCCATCTCAACAAGCTCTTCATTGCCATACGATAAGCATCCTCAGTTGACATCTGCATTATTTCTTTCTCAACATCCTTGAATGACCCTTTCCTGTCAGAATAAAACACGTACAAATCATGACAATTAAGCACACAAACACATATTTGTTTTCCCCTAAAAGACAAAAATTAAGAAAAAAACAGTTGTGATTGAAATGAGACACATACAAGATCTTCATGTCTTGGCCTGTCACCCACCACAAGTACGTATTGAAAACCAAAATGTCGACACCCTTCCAATGCCTGCCATGCTTATTCATCGAGCCTTTCCTCACGATCCTATCGGATATTCTATGAACTACAGCATTATCCGAGTTGGATTCTAGAAGAAATGGAGCCCAATAGAATTCTATGGTGGCATTGTAATCCTACACAAGAAATACACATATTAATTAACCATGCACTAGGGGTCGGATTGGTTTTAGATTGGACTAATTTAAATTTCGAATCGTTAAATTTTAATAACTAAAACGATATTAATCAAATCAAAATTTCATTGATCAAAATTTACCTTGGCTCGGAAAACCGTGAGGGCGTCGTTATTGTAGGTTTCCATGGATTTTTTATCCTCCGGAATGAGCCTATGAAGAAGGCACACCATTGATACATATTGACCACGGTTCAATGAGTCACCCACAAACATCATCCTCTTCCCCCTTAGCCTCTCTAGCATCAATGTGGCATTGAATCTGTTAATCATCAAAATCTACTATCATAATTAAATTTATTTTCATGCTAATATAATTAGTACATACAAGTTACTACAATAAATGTATGCATTGATAATCAAAATATATCTGTTTTTTTCTTTTTACACAATGTCTAGAACAGGATAATGTATTTCAGTGCACTCGAACCCACATCCTCCTATATTGACAATAATGCTCATGTTAATTGAACTAAGATTCAACCGACAACTAATAATTAAATACATTTAATTTTTAAATTTTTTTTATGCAACCAATCGATTACTAGACTTATTTATAGGTTGAGATTCAGGCAACCACTCATCAATCGTGATTTGAATTCAAATTAAATAATAAAAAATGTTTATTATTCAAATTAATTATAAAATATAAAAAAATTAATATTTTAAAAACTTGAGAACAGTAAAATGAATTTACTAATCAGAAAATAAAAATAAAAAATTCCTTTTTTTTAAAACCGGACCAGGATCTGACCCATGGGAACAGGTCCCTAGACATACTTGCACTTGCTTGCACGTGTTCCCAACTCAACACCTGATTAATCCCACGTGGCATAATGACAATATTACAAGCCACCACATCAAGCGACACGTGGAAATAAAGAAAGTAAATGGGTCCCACCTTCTTAATATTTCCTACCAACACCACACCGACAACTTTTGCTTATTCCTATGGCCATAAGACCCATCCGGTTCGGCACGTGTGTATAATCACGCACCCTGAACCGCCGGCCCTAGAATTTAACCCCACTAATTCGTAATTACTTCAATTCACTACCTAAATTCATCTTTCGTTTTACTTAAAAAATTTAGATACCAAAATGAAAAAATTGACATAATTTAGGGACTGAATTATAAGATAAACCTTAGTTTATAGCTCTAATTTTACTAAATCAAGTCAAGCCTACCAAGAAAACAACAACATCACTATTTTTAATCACATTTTAATTTATTTCATAGAAAATTAAAATTGTTTAATTGAAAATTGCAAATTTTATTTTAACCCTAGGCTTTAATTTAATTTTATTATAGAAATTCAATTTTTAATTTAATTTTTTTACTTTTTATAATATCGGTTAGTCTAAATAGTTAAAGGATGTAAAACTAAAACATGCATACTAGAAGGACCAATAACAAAATTCGATCTATAATTAAAAACCCTTCAAAAATTCAACTAAAAACCCAAGAAGAACAAGACAAAGTTCGTTTATGAATTCGGACAATTTTTCTATCAGTCGACAAAACAATGAGAACAAACACAAGAAGAAGAAAAAAAAATCAGAGGCTTTAAATTATCAACCAAAAAAATAGAAAAATAAAATAAAGGGGCTTTTTGTGTAATTATACCTACCTAGGAAGATCACAGCCATGGGGTTGCCATCTCCATTTCTGATACTCAGTATCCGGTCTCCCATGTGTTCTACACGTTAATTGTGGCTGGATGTATGGACACTCCGATTCATCATAGTGAGGCCGAGTCAACTCGTCCTTGACCCACTTCCCACTGAATATATCACATCCTTCTTCACTTTCCTCCACCGCAAATGACGGCAGCTGCACCACCACCTTCTCCCTTTTCTTCACTAACCCCACAAAAAAAATCAGCCAAAAAAACAAAGAGAGCTGGAGTTTTGAGTTTGAGTTGGTGTGACTGAGTCAAGTATAAGGTGAACTCACCTGGTGTGGTGGAGATAACTGGGCTGGGGATTATTGGGTCAACTCGGCCAAAATTGGCGATGGAGTATTCTCCATGGATGATAGCAACGAAAACAATGAAAGCTAATAAAATGTATAAGTAAGTTGAGAGACGAGACCTTCTAAGAATAGCAGAGGATGACGATGTTGATGAAGAAAGTGGAGCCTTCATTTTTGTTCTTTAAAAGAAAAAGAAGAAAAGAGAAACTTTTCTTTGGTTTTGATTGTTTGTGGAAGTTTGTTCATGAATAATTAATGTATTTGGATACCATGGAAAAGGGTTGAATGCTTTTATTAATGTGATGTATGTGTGGTGAGAAAGTGAAATTATATAATTTTATAAAAGGCTAAATTCCATTTTTGGTCCCTCTATTATGATTCATTTTGATATCAACTGGCTAAATGATGACACTATGGTTGCACATATAGCAAGTGTCACCTTCTTACATGCCTATTTTGGATCACAACCCCACAATCCTTGCATAAATCTCTTTAATTTCACATGATTTGGTCTTTATAATTCTATAAAATATCGAATTATGGCTGCATATAGCAAGTGTCACCTCCAATGAAGCACCAATTCCAAAAGCAATTCAACAAGGATTCCATTGAAATTTTGGTAAAGACACCATTTCACTAATAATATTAACTATTTGAACCAATACATTGTGAAATCAAAAGGTTAAATTATGTTGAATCAAAATACAAACGCTAAATTTTAAATTTTAGCACAGTTGAGGTACTAAAATCAGAACTTAACCCTTTTATAAAATAAAATAAAACAAAATGATTGGTTGCATATGATCACCAGGTCATATCTTTCTGTTTGTTTGCCACTTTCTGACTTGTGAGGTTGGGATTTTGGGGGTTTCCTTTATTTTTATTTTTATTTTTTGTAACAATTTAATTTAGGTGAATAATTTTTGGATTAACATTAATTAAATGGTGATTAGGTTGGGGATCAATTTGCTAACAGGAAAAAGTGATCCAATTTCTGTTGTAAAGACAACTTGCCTTTGCTTCAACTCAACTCAAACTTTTGATTCATTGTATTGTTTTTAATATATAACTAAGGGATTAAAAATTTTAGATCTTTGGTCGATTGAGTCTTAGTTCATTTGGTATAAGCATTGTTGTCAATGCAGGAGGACGTAGGTTCGAGTGTGTTGAAGTTTATCATCTTTCTATTTATGAGTTGGAGAGAGGCTATAAATAGTTCTAGACATTATACGATTTAAAAAAATTAATTTTTGATAAATCTAATTTAATAATTCATTGATTTTTGATACAATCGACTTGATATATGTATTTGATATTCTTTCAACACTAACTAGTAGTGCAAGGAAAGTCAATAATATTTATCTTTGTATTTAAGCCTAGTTAGTATTCTTTCAACATTGATGCACCCATTATTACAATGACTTGAAGGGTAAAAAAGTGGGATAAATAGTAAAATCATAAATGAATTTTAGCTTAATATGTAATTTGATATATAAATTTTGAATTTGTGCAATTACACACATAAAACTTGAATTATGGTTCATATGTATATAAAAAATTTTGATTTTAATTTAATTGTACATATTTAAATAAATGAATATATGCATTTAATTTCATATTGGATTAATATAATTGTTTGCGGAAATTGAATCAAATTAAAATTTTATGTATAACATTGCACAAAATTAAAATTTATGTATGATATTACACATTGAATTAAAGTTTATGTACAATTTTGATATTTATCGTTAAAAGTAGTTTAATCATTGAGGATGTATTAAAATAGGGATGCATTAATTAATTAAGGGATTTAGGTGAAGATTTGGTAACATTTCAACTTCTACTTTGTTGGCTTTAAATGTTTTTCTTTTTCTTACTCTAATCCTCAACAAGAAAATAGGTGTTTAAGGTGTCATCCAATTGATATGATCAGCAACCCAATTGGGATGTATCAACTACAACATATTCCATATTCATATGGAGAAAAACACTATATATATAAAATTTAAGATTTTTATAATTTTTTTTACGATTAATATTTTAATAATTTAGTTGCCGTTTTTTATGTTTTTGTAGATTATGTTAGCCACGTTTGGGGTAAATTTACTTTTTTTGAACTAATTATTTTAATGTAAAAAGTTCAACCGTTAAACAATGGTAAAATACATTACACTTCCAATGAAAAATTTGGGTTCGAACTTTGGAAATAATATTGTTGAGAAGAGCCACCAAGAATCTCAGAAAGATTAGTCTTAATCTTCATAGACCATAAAATGGACATGAAAGATACATTGATCATGCCAATATATATATATATATATAGACAACAGGTAAATTTTTTAAAATCTTAATTGTACAAAAAGTTATGAATTCTCATACTATCAATTGGGCAGATCAAGTCACTCTAGATGTAGTTAATTCCTATTATTAAATTTCTAAGTCATTTCGGTTTGAGTCAATTTTAAGTTCGAATTATTTTAAATCTTGGCTTTTTTCGAATTTGGGTCATTTAAATTTGAGGTTTAAATTGTTGGTCAAATCATTTTGAATTCTATTAACTTTAGGTCCAAATCATTTCAAATTACTTGTTTGATTCATTTAAGATTCGGTTTAGTTTCATATTTGAGTTAATTTACATTCGAGTCAATTCGGATTCAAGTTTTTGACTCTTTATAATTAAATTAGATTAGACAGAATTTGAGCTCAAATTATTTAAAATGACTTGTCGAGTTTAAGCCAAAACTGACAAATCTAATTATTTTTTATTAAATGATTCCAAATTCAAAATAATCTATACTTGAATTTGGTAATTTGTACCTATTTGGTACCTAAACTTTTAATTTATTTATTTATTTGGCACTTAAACTTGAAAACTATAAGCTAACTTAGTACTTTCTTTAGGTACCTAGCTAATACTATTATAATACGCTGATGTGGTACTAATGACCATAGTATAGTGACATGTGGTAGCCTCGCATTTTAATACGTGGTAAAAAAATTTAAAAATAAGAATTTTTTATTTTTTATTTTTGCCCCTTATCAAAATGTGAAACTACTATATGTCACCATGCTATTGATTATCAGCATCACGTCAGCGTATTCTAACAGTATTAATCAAATGTCTAGAAAAAGTACCAAATTAACTTATCAATTAAGTCCAAAAAAATGTTAAATACCAAATAAATATAAATTACCACCTCTATGTATATTAACCCTTTTTAAAAATAATTCATTTTGGCAGGTTGCAGAAAGTGGAGATAAAAGCTGGTCATGCAAAGAATGTAAGCGTATTCTCAATCTTTGATTACTTTTATTATGAAATTAGCATAAAATGCATTCATTTATCTTTATGGGGAGAGAGGCATTTTAATGGAGCTCGTGTTACACAAATTGAGATTTTAAAATTCACCAAAGAAGTAGTGATAGGGGTTAAGTGAGATAGTAAGGGTCTCTATTACTTTAATTAATGGTCAAAGTTCGATTCTCGTATTAAATATGAAATAACTTAAAAATTCGTAACCAACGTCTAAACTCTTAATAAGCTTATAAAATACGAAAAATTAGATACTAAGCTCGCTCTAATGATATGTGATAATGAAGAAAGAGACTTCACAACTTTAGAGGGTAACCCTTTTCCATTAAAGAGATGTATTTGATTGTAATTCGTTTTATGCTTAACTGTAAAATTTTCGTTTTTCCAGTTAGGTATTTAATTTTCTTTAGTAACATTTTTATCCAAAAATGTACTGACATTCAATGAAACATTACCACATATCCTATTTTTATTGGCCTGGCCGAGGTCATGTTTAGGGTAAAACGAGATTAAATTAATAGTTTAGGTATCATTTTGACAAAAAAAAAATTTAAACACTTGACTTTAAAAAACTCTCTCTCTCAAATTTAAAATTGAGAAAATTAATCTCTTAAAAAAAATCGAAACAATTTAATCCCTAAAAATTTTAAAAGTGAATAATTAATGACAATTAATTAGAGCATTAATATCTTTCATCAATGGTACATAAATTTGATATAATAACAAATTTAATCCTCAATGTTTACATATTTTGTTAATTTGGTCTTGATTTTAAAAAATTCAATATATTTAACTTCAACATTTACATATTTACAAAAATATTGTAAGCTAAATCTGTTAAATCATTATCAAATTGATAGAATATGTAAATTAGGAAAGTTAAATTTATAATTATACCAATCAAATTTATGTAAAATTGATAAAAAAAAACATTAATACTATGATTAGTTATCCTTAATTGCTCACATTCGAAATTGATAAGGATTAAATTGCTTCAAATTTTTTTAGGGAGACCAATTTTCTCAATATCAAAATCGTGATAGCCAATTTTGCATTTAAGCCAAATAAAAATTTAAAATTCACACTCCAAGTGGAAAAAAAAATTATGTAACAAAATCTAACCTGTAAATTCGTGAATTACCGAAACAAGGAATTACTTGAAAAAATAACAATTTTCTCAATGCAACAGTCATTGAATTAGGTTTTAACAATTCAAGCAAATTTAACATTGTACACTCTTTATCAATTTAAATGTCTAACTATCCCTAGTAAGAACAAAGGGAATGAAGATTCTACTATTAATTAGTTGTTCTCCGAGTAAACTACTCATTCGACACCGAAAAAAATCGTCAACTTCAATTAACAAGAGGCGGATCATCGGAAAACCGATTCCCCGTGCAATCATATTAGCAGTTTGGAACTTACTGGGAAAAAAAGGTTCATGGCCAAGCGATCCCAAAGCTGGTTTACCTACGAACGCGGAACCAAAATTGCAACTGCTCAAGAATTGACTGGCGAATAGGAGTTTCTGTGACTGGTTGAAGGTCCACTAAACTGTCGTACCAAAGACGAGAAAAATATCTGCAAGAATGATAACATGTACGATTGTAAGACTAGTGGGTTTAGGATAGACTTTATTGCTTGCGCGGTTGAAAATAGTGAATAATGAGAGGTACCTGAGTTCTATGTGGTAAGCTGGCCCAGAAATCCAAGTTTGGAACTGCCTGAAGAAAGTAGAGCAAGGATAAAACAGAAGTTAGGAAAATGGTGAGTCGATCGAGGCAAGACAAAGTACCAAGTACCAACTTTTGCATAGAAAAAACAGAGAATTTTAAGAGCAAGCACTAAAAACTTACTTCTATACCATGAACTCCAAGGAAAAAATATCGATAAACTGTACCAGCAAGCAGATAGGCTCCAAAGAGGCATATGATACTACAAAAAGAGAGAGAGAGAGAGAGAAAAGTCAACCAAGAGACTCTTTTAGAACTAAAACTGTTATAGATTATTATTAGGCATAATGATAAATTTAGCCCTCAGTGTTTACATCTTTTGTCAATTTGGCTCTTATTCTTTCTTTGAGCTAAATTTGGCCTTAGACTTCTAAAAAAAAAAAAAGTGAATTTGACCATCAATCTTTCAAAAAAATTTGAATTGTTGATTTTTTAATCGGAATTCGGACTAAAATATTAAAATTTTAAACACAACTCGCATGGCAATCCGCATATACATCATGTTAATGACTAAATTTAGCTCAAAAAAAAAAAAAAAACCAAAATTGACAAAAGATGTAGAGCTAAATTTATCATTATGCCTTATTATTATTGAAGAAGTAAAAACCTTACATGATCAGCAAGGTGCCAAACCAGCCAAACCCTTTCCCACCAATGGATATGATTGTTGCACAACCAGAAGGATGCCGCAGCGTTGTAGCCTATCAAAAGTAAGGAAACAACTTGAAACACCAGAGATGACAAATAAACCATTTGTCAAATGCGAGGAAACAGAAAAGTTATCAATATAATAGATATTGTGCTCTATATTGAAAGTCTTTCGGACATAGAGATTTGTACTCTGATAACTAAGTATTCCCGAACTTGAGAAAAAGTAAGCATCCTCATCTTTCTCAAATGGAAACTATATTCCTTTATTCTATCTTTGCCATACTACAAAAAATATTCTTTGCCCAGACTGGTTGATAAGAGACACCTTTTTGTAAACTAAACCTCAATTATTCGTAGGCAACTTGAGCTTAAACACAAATAACCTTACCATAACTAGGAAAAAGAGAACCGAAGTGTTCCAATCTGATTTCAAAACCACAACATTGAGACAGTCAATCGGTTGGATGGATGAAAACCACCATATATGCTAAACATAAAGCTAGAAGCCTAGAACCCTCTGCTCAAATTTCAGAAAATCCATTGGACGACACTCGCTCCTCCTATCTTCCCTTCCCCGATTATTTCTAGAGTAGTGGTCAAATGAAATAGGGGACAGCCAGGGTAAAAGTACTATGGAGGCCCTTGTACTAGGAGTCAGATTGCATTTTGACCCATTTACTCAAAAAAGGGGCAAATTGATCATAAAGCTAGAAGCCTAGAACCCTCTGCTCAAATTTCAGAAAATCTATTGGACGACACTCGCTCCTCCTATCTTCCCTTCCCCAATTATTTCTAGAGTAGTGGTCAAATGAAATAGGGGACAGCCAGCGTAAAAGTACTATGGAGGCCCTTGTACTAGGAGCCAGATTGCATTTTGACCCCTTTACTCAAAAAAAGGGCAAATTGATCCCTGTACAGTAGATCAAAAAGCAAATTGATCCTTTTTGTTAGTTATCATTTTTTTGTACTGTTAAAAACCAACATTACTGACAAAATAACCAGATAGTGACAAGTGGCTTGTCATGTATACCTCATGCTGATATACAAGGACCAATTTTTAACAGTAAAAATGGACAAAATTTTTAACAAAATGACCAGTTTGCTCTTTGATCTAATGTGCAGGAACTGATTTGCCCATTTTTTTAGTAGAGTGACCAAAATGCAATCTGACTCCTAGTACAAGGGCCTCCATAATACTTTTACCAATAGCCATTAGAGTAAATTATTATATAAAGTAACATTTGCAAAAGAATTTAAAATGACTGGTTATTGAATAATATATCACAAAACTGCACTTCTTGGACATGATGTAATGCATGTGCATCTATATTCAAGCATACGCATACTCACCACATACATGATGTTTGGTTAAAAATATCAATAAGTATATTAGAAACTAAGTTTTCTAGGAACTTACATAATCACAAGTCCCCAGTTTCTCCACTGAATCTGGCCCCTGTTAAAAACAGAATGATGTATAGGTATATGTCATAATACAGGTATTTGCAACTCTGGAGAATTTTTATTTGATCAAATTCAGCATAAACATTGTGGTAAATGCTCTTACTTGAGCTCCATTTGAATCACAAAGGATTGAGACCGAGAGTGAACAACTGGGATCTTTTCCACTGCTTGACATTCTAACAATGACACCTTTGAAAGGGTTCTGCTTGTCTGTCATGTAAAAGGTGATAGAGAAGTCAGTATTACCAAACTGCATTCATACAAATAAGCATGAAATCAACTGCCTCCTAATAGCACAGCACTATGGAAAGTGAAAGAATTTCCCTTTTGAGGCTAAGTTAGAGTGTTAATCTTATTTACTAAGGCCTGGATCGCAATTGAAAGACACATACAAAATAAAAGGTATGGTATAAGTACCATAGAGGTCCCTGTACTAAGAGTCAGATTGCATTTTGCCCCCTCAACTCAAAAAAGGTCCAAATTCGTCTCTGAACATTAGATCAAAGAGCAAATCGGTCCTTTCTGTTAAAAATCGCATCCTTTTGTACTGTTAGAAACTGGTGTGGCTGATAGAATAACCAGATACACGTGGCATGTCATGTGTAATTCATGCTGATGCACATAAACCAGTTTTTAATAGTAAAAATAGATGAAATTTTTATCAGAAGGACCAGTTTGCTCTTTAATCTAACGTATGGAAACTGATGTGCCCAATTTTTAAGTAGAGGGGCCAAAATGCAATCCAACTTCTAATATAGGGGCCTCCATGATACTTTTGCCTAAAAGGTATCTTCGACTTACCAAGGATGCTAACATTTGTACTTGAAGCATGTCCAAGAGCAGAACATACGTGATAACCTACATAAACCACAGAGATTCAATTAGAATTAGACAATTTAACATACTGAATTTGTTAGCAAGGCAGGAAAATCTCTGGTATTGTACATGAATATGAAGTTTCTACTATGTTGTCAATAACGCATATATAAAAGAATATTGTAAATTTCAAGTAATCCAAGTGTTAAGCAGCAATCCACTCCAAAGAGAAACAGAATCACACATTTTTAGCACCGTTTTTTATTAGACTCTGATAGGTTACGGTGTAGAAAAGATAATATTAAGTGACAATGCCTAAACAGAGAGTGATGGGCCACTAGTAAACAAAGAATCTGCTAACTAAATGCAAGAAAATCAGCAAAAAATGTTTACCTCCAGCATTTCTAGCCGCTAACGCACTACATTCCGTTCCACAGCGTGATGGACCTCCACATTCCTAAAATATCATAAGACGATCAAATAAATAATTACCACCATCGTTATTCTGGATCCTTCCACGATCAGAATGTAAACAATAAAACTCTGATAAAATTAATGAAGTAATTACCGAGCACTCAGCACATCTAGGTGGATCATGGTTAAAAAGCATTCCACCACAAAGCTGCTCCATTAAGTCAATGAAAAGAAAGCCAATAAGAGAATAAGTTAAATTTATAAGGTAAAACATCCTATACTTAGCTTGCAAAAGACCCTCGAACAAAGATCAGTAACAACTTATTGCCTCTGCTCAATAGTTACAAGTACTCTAATTAAAACGCACAAATGTTCTCGAGTTTAAACAACCAACAAGAATTTAGAAGCATACTTCAGTTGTTTAATTAACCACATCAGATTCCACATAAGAAGTTCATACTCAAAAGGAGAAAAACAGTGCTACTTAAACAAAAGTAATAAAGTGTAACCTGATGGAGCCAACCTGAAACCAAAGCACAGTCTCATTCCCCGCCACTTTATAAAACCTAACACATAGTTACACAAAATAAAACATATTTCAATAAAAATGGAAGCTGACCCAATCAAGATATGATAGCTTCCAATCAAACTAAGATAATCTGCAACTTAACCCAATTTCATTATTCAAACAGGTCTAAAGTTCTACTAAACCAAGTGGAACTCTCTTCAATTCAAACCAATTCCTTTATCACCTCGTCTTCAAACAAGTATCCTTATCAACAATGATTGGATGCAACAGTAGCCAGCACCAAATTTTCTTTTTAATCTCATAATAAATACAATATCAAACTTGTTTATAAACCATAGAAATTTCACTCTTTGATTAAGTTAATTATACCAAATTGCACCAAACAATTAAATTGAAAATATTCTAAATTAGTATAATATATGCATAAAAGGGGAAATTACCAAAATTTTCAACAACCTCGTACACTAAAAACGAACAATATAAATGTATGTATATATAACAGAGCATTTTACACTAAAATTCAATTAAAACAAAGTAATTTTAATAGAAATGACGGACATTCAGATCAGGCAATAAAAGGAAAATTCAAAAAACCTAAGAGAAAGAGGGAATTAGTGAGTTACCCGTCTTCGCTGAGAATGCCATGAGGGAATTTAGGCAAAGGAGAAGCCAAGCTAAAGTTGTATAACTTGTTGCCGTCATTGAAGCTGTGTTCACAGATCCCAATGACTGAGTTAACTCGGAGTTGAACCGTCAAGAGAAAAATCAATAGAAGAAGCAATCTCCGAGATTCATTTCCCATTATCAATTTATTCACTCCAAAAAAAAAAAAATCTAAATTATTTTATTTCTTTGGTTGCTGAATTTCCTATGATGTTGTTTTGATTTTCAGCTAAAAAAAAAAAAAAACAGTGAAGAGGGAAATAAAATACAAAGCTGGACCGAAGACGACAAGCAGGGAAAGGAAACAAGCTTTCATTGCTGAAATTAACAGGAGATTTTTGAACTTTGAGTTAATTGCTCAATGTCAACTCATGTTTTTGATTAATTATAATTTGACCCCTTTATTTTTAATAGTGCCCAACTTAAATTCATTAAAATATTAGTTAGCTGCAAAAAGTTATTCAACTATTCGAATATTTTTATTTAAGTCATTAGGTTATTAAGATTTTTTTTTTTAAATTTTCAGCTAGTAAGCTCCAAGTGACTATTCAATGATAAGTATGATGGATCAATACCTATTAACGAGTAGAATAACATACCTTATGTCTAAGTCGATCTAACGATCAATGTCAATTATTAGAAAAGAAAGTTGTTTGGATTTTAGTTCGTAAATTTGTGACGTTTAAATTGAGTGGTAGAAGTAAAGGAAAATAAGAGCTTTCAGTTGGTGCAAGTAGTATAAATAAAAAATGCCAAACAATAATAATTTTAAAAGCTTAGTGACTTAAATATTTTAAAAAAAACATATTAATGATAATTTTCTAAATTTTTATAATTTAATAAGCAAAATACAAATTTACTAATAATTTAGTTTAATGGCAATAGGTGTAATTTACCCTTAATTTTAATAATAGCGATGTGGCCACATGCCTAGTGCCCAAGATTATCAATTATCAAGAATTGTCCATGGGCCTAGTCGGGTTTGAATTGGACCAAGTAATAAAATTTAGGCCTATTTTCTAGGTTTGAGTTTGGCCTGGCCCAATAAATAAGCCTAAAAGTTTGCCCAAGGCTGGCTCGAATAGAAAAAGTTAAAACCCGAGTTCGACTCAGCCCGCCCGTATTAGTTTTTTATATTACTTTTTATAGAAAAATAAATTTTTAAAAAAATATAATACATCAAATACACTAAAACATTAAAATAAATGTTTACCAACAAATAGAAAAAAATTAAAATATATATGTACTTAAATAACACTAATATAAGTACAACTTAACAAGCAAATATCTCTAAAATTGTAACAAAATTAATAATAAAATAGCAGCAATATAATAGAGAAGTGATAGCAAAACAATAAAAAAATAGTAATATTTTTTTTTGCAAATTCGGGCCGTGCCAAACCCGAGCAAAAAAACTTACCCAAGGCCCGATCTATTTAAAAAACAAACATTACTTTTTTTTTTACCTAAACCCTCTGACTTTAGCGGGCCTTCAAGCCGAGCAAATAAACAACTTTAGGTCAAGTTGATGCCTAATTTCAAAAAAAAAAAAATAAGCTGGGCTTAATCTAACCTGATCTACTTAAAAACCCATATTAATGTTTAAAAGAATACAATATATAATTTTATATTAATATTTATGTATTTTAAAATTAAATGAAATAATTTTAAAAAATTATTTAATTTAAATTAAGATTAACTTGAAAATATAAATTTTTTGTCCAAACTCCATCCAATTCGGACCAAACTAATGAGGATAAGTCTATTTGAAACTTACAAAATTATGTAATTTAATTTATTTTTAGTTTGGTTTTGCTTAATTTGATTTGATTATAAATATATTCTGTTTGTGATTAGTAAAATTTAAAAATCATAATTATTTAAATGAAACTGAATTTTATTTTTATTTTTTATTTCTATAATGGAAAATAAATATTTCATATTTAAATAAATGAAAATAATTTTAAATTATTATATTTTTAAAAAGAATTCAACTTATATATGTGATTTTTGCTTCGATTTCAGTTTGAATTTTAAATTAATGTACAATTTTATACATGAACTTTGATTTTGTGTAATTTTGTACATGAAATTTTTAGTTGATCCAATTGTCTACAAATCATTAACACCATTATTGATGCAATACCGTTTTATATTTACATATTGTATGCACAAATAATTATATTTATCTAATATAAATATAAATTGATGTACTTATTTTTTCAAATATGTACAATTGACTCAAAACCAATGTTTCATGTCTATGATTATACCAAATCAAAGTTTTATATATCAAATCACACATTAAATCGAAGTTCATGAGTAATTTTGAGGTTCGTCCCAAAAAATTAGAGGTGTTCGTGAGTTTGGCCAAATCGAGCTTAATCACGATATTAATATACTTTATGCTTACTCAAGCCTGCCCATATTTATAAATAGTTAATTCAAGCTCATTTTAGGCATGTCCATATTAATTTCGAGTAGGCCTTCAAACTTGAGTGAATAATCCAACCCATAAACAGGTCTACAAATAAAGCCACAAACTCAACACAAAACACGAAAAGTTGAAAACCTTATTCTCATACAAAAACATATGAAGGAGAAAATCGGCCTCTATTAAGGGTACCAACCTAAAAGATAATATTCTAGATTTGATTTTAGAGTATTATCTTTTTGTGTGTGTAAACTTATGTACTCCTAAATTACAATAAATTTTATACTAATTTTTATCGAGCACGAAGATTTAAAAGTAAAGCTCTTCTAATAAATATGCTTTTCAAAATTTGAACTCGTATTCTCGTCCTTTGGGGATGAATTTGACATGTAATGGTGGTTATAAACAAATATGCAAAATTGAACCATAAATAATTGTTTTTATTCAGCACTAATTCTAAAATTTGGGTCTTTAGAAATTAGACGAGGTCATTCGTGGAAATTGAGAAATTTCCAAGTAGTTTCTTCAAGGACTGAAGAAATAAATGCCCTAAGTCAAGTCTTGCATTGACCAGTTTTTAATGATATGAAGTGAACATTGTTAACCGATTCAATTAAGTCAATACGGAAATCAGTGATGTTTTGGTAGTGAAAAGTTTTTAACATTTGGGTTCAACTGTTATCATATATGAATGTCACGTGTGAGCTCTCCCTCGAATTATTTTAGATTGGTCCTATTTAAATTATTTGTAATTGTACTAGTAAAAATTTGATTACATTTTGAATTAACTCAATTCAAAAGTAGTCAAAAAAACCAAAATGATTCTAACCCATAATGATTTAATTTGAAAGATCTTAGTTTCAAACGCAAATCACCCTATTAAGGGTTGAACCCTTAACGCATCATGTATTTGTCCTCAATGGCGTTGTCTCTTGACTTTGTCAAGAAGCTAGCCTGAGTGGTAGCCTTTTTACCTATAAATGCCCTACATGCTATAAGGCATGGATTTGAGTTAGATCATGCACGATTGCACATGGTTCACTTGTTCATGTATTTGACGAGTCATTCTCACTTTGTGAACTAGCCATCACTTCAAGCATTCTAGCTCATGGAAGAATTACTCAATGAATCCACTTGAGCCATTGATAGAATCAAGAGAACCAATAAGTATTGAGTGTATTGGTAAGACACATTACACTCTCAATGGAAGGTGCAGATTCGAACTGAGAAGACAAAATTATTGAGAGTAATAACCATGAACCTCGAACATGAATAATAAAACTAAAATCAACAATACTCGATTCAGAACTAACCTATATTCAATTCTACTTCTGCAAATCATCATTATTTTTACATTATTTTCCAAATCATTATCAACAAGAAGAATCTTTTTCCGTTATTTTTCATTATCTTTTTGTGTGCATAAAATTATTCCCAAAGTCACAATGAACTTGAAACTTATTTCTATAGGACTAAAAGCATTAAAGGTAAAGCTCTTCCAACAGATTTACTTCTTAGAATTTGAACATGTTCTTATTTTTTGGGACGAAATTGGTATCAGCTTGAATAATATGCAAATTTGAACCATAAATAATTGTTTTTATTTAGCACTGGTTCTAAATTTTATGTCGTTTGAAATTAGATGAAGTCCTTCGTGGAAATTGAGAAATTTCCAAGTAGTTTCCTTGGAGGACTGAAGAAATAAATGCCCTACCAAATTAGTCCTCGTCTGAATAAATTGGCTGGTTAAAGTCAAGTCTTGCATTACCATTTTCCACCACTTGAATAATGCTGCCATTGGACCCAAGAAAAAAAATACAAACTCAGAAAATTATTTTAGGGATAAAAAATAAACAATAAATTTTTGGGAGATCAAGATGTGAATTTCCCGTTATACTAATTTATCACATTCCAAAATTTAAAGAGAGTAATATAGCAATTTTATCATTTAAGGGGGTCTAAGGCCACTGTTTGCTCTTTTAGTGCCACCTTTGATTTGATTATAAGAAGTTAACAACTAAGTCAAAGAGACTTGATAGTGTTACAAAGGTCGAAAAGCCTTGAACATCCAAATTCGATTATTACTATACGCAAATGTTATGTATGTTCTCTTTCAATGTTTTAAAAACCCACTATGTATGGACCTTATTAAGATTATTTGTACCTGTAAAAAATTACCTAGCTAAAACTTGAATTGACTTGAACCTAAATTGATCAAAATTCAAAATGATTCCAGCTCAAAATGATCTAATTTGAAATATTCGAGCTTCAAATACAAATGACCCTGTCGAGGGTTGGACCCCAACACCTAAGATATTTGTCCCAAATGATGCTTTGTCTCCTGACTTTGTTGAGAATTTAGCTCGAGTAATAGCAGTCTCACCCATTATATGCTATAGGGTATGAGTCAAACCATAAGAATTGCACATGGTTTGCCTCTTCATGTACCTGACGAGGCACTCCTGCTCTTTGAACATGTCGCCTCTTCAAGCACTCGATTTTTAACAAGAGACAAAACTCTTGTTAGGAGATAGTATTTAACTTGTTGAATGGTCTATAAAACATTTTGCAAATTTGTCCTAAAAAAATTCAAACTTGAAATTAATATAAATCAAATAAAAAATTTAAAATTCGAATTAACTCGACTCAAAACTAACCCGAATATTTTCTTTTATTATTGCAAATCATCATTGTTTTGCATTATTTTCCAAATCATTATCAACAATAATAATTTTTTTTTCATTTTTCTCTTTCTCGTTTGAAAGTCGCTTTCCCCACTCACGTTAAAACAAACAATCCGAGAAAATAAAGACAACCAAAGCGTTAAAAATAAGTTAAATAGAGGTAAAATTACCATAGAGACACCTGTATTAAAAGTTAAATTACACTTTGCCTCATTTATTAAAAAATAAATAAATTAGTCCTTATACATTAAATCAAAGACGAAACTAGTTTTTAATAATCAAAATGGATGAAAATTTTAATAGAATGACCAATTTATTCTTTGATCTAACATATAACGATCAATTTACTTATTTTTTAAGTAGAATGAACAAAATACAATTTTACTCTTAATATAGGGAGCTACATAGTACTTTCACCCCAAACCTCACGTCATGCCTCAATAAGTCAATTGCTAGTCTTCTTACATTGTAACCCACAAAAAGAAAATTCCAACATACTTTCCTCCACAATTCTCCTCCGTTCTTAAACTCATCGAAAAGAAAACCCTCATCGGAGAACCCAAAAAAACATGTCCGGCCAATCCAACGATCAAAAATCCGACCCGACACCACCACCTTTCGATCCATCAAAGCCGTCCGTTCCCATCTCTTATCCAATCAAGACCCTTGAAGACCTTGAAAATGGTTCTTACTACAAGTCTTTTCATTATCCTTTTAATAAAACCAGTGTTCCTTTACGACCAAGCACAGGTTTGGCTCAAAGGCCTAGGGTTTTGGTTTGCCATGATATGCAAGGTGGTTACGTGGACGACAAGTGGATCCAAGGTGGCGAAAATTCCGGTGCGTATGCCATATGGCACTGGTATTTGATCGATGTGTTTGTTTATTTTTCTCATTATTTGGTTACTTTGCCTCCACCTTGTTGGACCAATACTGCTCATACGCATGGAGTTAAGGTTAGTTAATGTAATAAATATTTCTTTTAAATAATTTTAAAGCATAAAAAGTGGGATGATGTTCATTTGATTGAAAAGTATGATGATTTTTATTTTTAGGATAAATTATATTTACAGTCACTAAATTATTAATTAATTTATGTTTTGGTCACTCAACTTCAAAAAGTTACAAAATGATCATTAAACTATTCGAAAGTGTTCATTTAAATCATTGTTTTTTGTTAAATCTGTTGATGTATGACCTTCTTCATTCTCATCTCTGGCACAAATCAAAAGGGTAAACATCCCCTCCACTTCTATAGTTTAGTTTTTTTTTATAAAACAACTTTAAATGTCACTAATCCGCGAACCAAATCCCAAACAACTTTTTTATCCGATTTTCGGCATCGACAATCAGATCAGCTTGGATTTGAGATATGTTATACTACTCTTTAATGGGTATTGTTTCACTGTACCAATCATCAAATTGCCACTCAAAACTCGCGATGGGACTTTAAAAAAAAAAAAAAACTTAACAATCCAGTGACTTAAATGAAAACATTCGAATAATTCAGTGACTATTTTGTAACTTTTTGAAGTTCAATAACAAATAGTTTACTGACCTTAGGCATAGTTTACTCTTATTTCTTATAAAAATTGATTTTTTGTGTTTAAGTTATTGTCCTTTAAATGATCAAATATCTTTATATGCATCATTGGGTTTTAAATTGTGTACTACAAAAAAAAAATTAAATTACATAATGTGTAAATGTTGGTGATTAAATGTTTAAGAATCAAGACTAAATTGATACAATATATAAATATTAAAGGGATAAAATTGCTATTACGCCAATTTTAAAAACTAACACGTTATCTTTCCACGAGCCATCTAATACCTGGTAACCAGAAAAAAAAAAGAGAAGAAGGTAAAATTAAATAGTTGAGTGATCATTTTGTAACTTTTCATAATTAGGTGACAAAAAAAAATACCAATAATTGGTTGACTATTGGTATAGTTTACCCTTAAGATACATGTTTCTTTGTAAATTATGATTTTGGTCTTTATATTTAAATATGAGATTTAGTGAATTTGGTATAATTTAATCTCTTTGATTTTATAATGTCATTAGTTAATCGAAATACTTAAACCATTAATTAACGTATTGACATTTTTCTTTTCACTTGCATGGAGGAGTGGTGGTACAAATCCTGTCACCCTTATCCTGTACCCCAATATATATATATATATATATAAAACATACTAATGAAAAATCTATTGTGTTAAAATTTAAGGAAAAATCTATGTTAGCATTTTAACAAAAATTATTAATTGTATTATTTGGACTTATTAATGAAATTATAAAGGCATAATTATGAAATTCACCTCTCTATGAAAATCAAGAAGTTAGTTCCTTTACTTTAATTTATCAGATTTTGATGCTTATACTTTACAAAACCCGAGAGATTAGTCTAGATGTTAGTAAATACATTAACTTGGACTTCTAATTTTTGCTAACTTATTACATATAAATTGTTGAACTGTTGATTTATTCCCCCTCTAATTAGAGTTAACAATGTTAACCAATTAGGCAAGCTTATCAATTTTCATAAAGTATGTGGACCAAATTCTAACAAATTAAGTAGAGGGGCTAACTCCTCAATTTTTCTAAAGTAGAGAGAGATGAAATTCATAGTTATACCCATTATGAAAGTAAAAGTACCAAATTATGCAAATTTAAATATAGAAAAGGGACCAAAATCAGAATTTGATTGTAGTTGGAAAACCTTGTTCATTGTCTTTGGATCATGGTGTGTGTTAAGAAACTAACAGAAACATGTCCATATATTGTCTTTCTTTGGAAACTAAGGTATTAGGGACATTCATTGTTGAAGGAGAAGAAGGGACAGCTACTTGCAATAAAATACTTTCAACAAAGGAATCTGCTCACAAATACGCTGAACTCTTAGTAGAGCTTGCTGTTGCTTTGGGCTTTGATGGATGGCTGGTATACAACATGCTACTTATTCAATCCCAATCTCAAAGGTAAAAAAGACCTCTCTAACTTCTCTCAATTTTGATGTTGAGCAAATTAGTCCCTCTAAAAAAAATCGGGACTATTTAATCCCTGCCAATTTTGAAATTGAGCAATTAAGGACAAGTAATCATAAAGTTAATGTCTTCCGCCAATTGTATATATATTTTTAGTTGGTATAATAACAAATTTGGCCCTTAATATTTATATTTTTTTCAGAGAGAGTTTATATTTTGGTAATTTAGTCTTGATTCTAAAAAAATTTAACTTAGCCTCAACATTTACAGATTTACAAAAAAAAAATTACAAGAAGAACTTGTTAAATCATGACCAAGTTGATAGTATGTGTAAATTATAAGAGCTAAATTTGTTATTTACCAATCAAATTTGTGTACAAATGAAGAAAAATATTAACTTCGTGATTAATTATCCTTAGTTGCTTATTTTTTAAATTGACGGGGATTAAATTGCTTAATATTGAAATTGAAAGGAAGTGAAGAAGGTTTTTTTACCAAGGTCAACCATGTTCACTTTTTTTCCGACAAGACAAGATAAAATCCAGAAAATGTTTAATAATGTTGATTTCAATGCTTTTCGTTGCAGCTCAACATGGAGGTTGACCTTGTCATTAGCCAAATCCCCAATCTCAAAGAATTTGTTAGATATTTAACGCAGACAATGCACTCCTCGGCTCCTGGTTCTTTAGTTATCTGGTTAGTAAATCAGGTTTAAGCCACGACGGATCTAGAAATACGATTTAGAGGAGTAAGGGTGAAGTTAGAAATTTTATTTGGGAGGGGACCGGAATTAAATTATATATTTTTATGATAGTAAAAATACAATTTCACCATTTTAATAGCCTATATCTTTATAACTTTTAGAGGATTAAATCAAATTTTTATCATTGTTTAGGGCTAAAGTATAATTTTACTATTACTAATTTAAAATTTTATAAATTATAAAGGACTTAAATGAATAATTTTCCAGACCTAAAATAGTGTAGGGGGTTGTTTTTATTTGATTAATGGTGTTGGTTTTTCAGGTATGATAGTGTTACAATTGATGGAACACTTAGTTGGCAAAATCAGTTGAATGAAAAGAATAAACCTTTTTTCGATATTAGCGATGGGATCTTCGTTAACTATTCATGGGAAGAGGACTATCCAAAGCTATCTGCAACGGTTGCCGGCGACAGAAAGCTCGATGTTTACATGGGGATTGATGTATTCGGAAGAGGAACATACGGTGGCGGGCAATGGACGGTATGTTTCATGCTAATGATAATCTTTTATGGGTAAACTGCATTAATAGTCACTCAACTATTAATAAATTTCTTTTTTAGTCATTCAATATTTAATTTTAATTTTTTTTTGTCACTTGTTTGCTAGCGGTGCTATTTTTAAAAATTAGCATAATAATAACTTTAACTCTCAACATTTATAAATTATGTCAAATTAATCTTGATTTTAAAAAATCTAAGGTGTTTCTTTTTCTTCTTCTTTTTTTTTTTTTTGTATATTTACAATCAAATTTAGCTGATAATTTGTTTTTTTAGCCTTTTATATGAAAGGGTCAAAAAGAAAAGCAAAATTGTAAAAAAAAGACTCAAATACATAATGTATAAATGTTGAGGGTTAGATTTTTTAGAATCAAGACTAAAATGATACAATGTATAAATGTTTGTGAATTAAAGTTGCTATTATACTAATTTAAAAGCTACCATTGTTAGCTCACTAGTGACCAAAAAAGAGAAAATTGAATAGGTGAGTGACCATTTTGTAACTTTTCTTAATTAGGTGACCACCATTTTGTAACTTTTCTTAATTAGGTGACCAAACTTTTTATGATAATTGTCCTTTGACAGACAAATGTTGCACTTGATGTGATAAAGAAGGATGATGTCTCGGCTGCGATATTCGCTCCGGGATGGGTTTATGAAACGAAACAACCACCCGATTTTCAGACCGCTCAAAACCGGTAACGGATTTAATTCTTTTATTGAATGTCCTGATGTATTCAGTTCGATGTGGTTGCAATAGCATCATCCAGTGCTTGTTTTATTTTCTTTTACGATTCGGACCATCATCGGGTCCTTTGCTTAAAAAATAGAGAAGCATGATACATTTTCGAGTTATCTTCATTACGAACAATTTGGTTTTCGCAGTTGGTGGAGTCTGGTCGAGAAATCATGGGGGATCGTCCAAAATTATCCTAAAACACTACCGTTCTATTCGAATTTCGACCAGGTAACAACTATCTCAAAGTCTTTGTTGTGATTTTGTTACGTCTCGTGCACGTAACTAAATAATCAACTCATCGAATATCTAGCATGACGGGCATATACGCATCCAATGACCGCGGTTTTAAATTGTTCAGGGCCGTGGTAATCATATTTCCGTTGACGGAGCACAAGTATTAAGCACTCAATGGAATAACATTTCTTCGCAAACATTTCAGGTTTATCGCTTTGCTTGTCAGTTTGGATCTAAGTTGCTTTTTTATAGAAAAAAAGTGTACTTACTTGCATGTTACGTTACCTTCTTGTTTCAGCCTTTCCTGGAGTATGTTGATGATTCCACCTCAAAAACAATTGAAGTTCGTGTTGAGTAAGTTCGCATGATTTATTGTATACCAAACGGTTCTGTGTTTATATAATGTTGAAAGGTCTATGAATTGGTTGATGAATGGTAGTTTTAAGGAAGCATCGTTTAACGGAGGCGGAAACATAACATTTAAAGGAACTCTCGAAGCCGGCGCCTCATTCTCAGCCAGACTCTTCTCAGGACAACTTCTTATGGGTCCATCACCGATTTACTTCACATATTCTGTAAGCTATCTCGACTTACTACTTTACATCATAACCAAATATGTTCGAAATCAAACATTGTGACCGCTAACGAATAGTGTTCGATAACCCTCGCTTTAGGTAAACTCTGAAGGTAATTCTCAATTGGGCCTTTCTCTTGAATTCTCTTCTGAAACGGAAGGAAAAAAGAAGTTGTTTCTTACATCCCAAGGAACAAATCAATTCTCGAGTGAAGTCCTCATGCCACGACAACTTACAACGCCGGACAATGCTCCAGGATGGGTCATGCAAGAGGTTAGCATTGCAATGAACGGATACACATTAACAGAAATCCATGCCGTATGCTACAAACAACAACCCGAAATCACAAACACAACGGAATATTTTGCTGTGCTCGGAGACATTAAGATTTCAACTTCGAGCAAGAATACCGAATTCCCTCCATCTACTTCTTGGATCGTCGACGGCCAAGACATAGAATGGGGAACATCTCAAGGTTCCAAAACACTTAGTCTTAAGATCAACTGGAACCTGGAAGATGAAAAGGGTCCTCTTTTTCCAAAGTACAATATCTACGTCGAGAAATTATCGAAACAATCGATCCGAACATTGAAAGGAACGCTAGAAAGCGTTAGAGAGTACATCGGAGTAGCACACATAGAAGCCTTCTATGTATCTCAACTTGTCATCCCTTCGGATACTTCGAGTCTCAAGTTTATTATTCAAGTATGCAATGTTGAAGGTGCCAGCCAAAATCTCGACGACGCTCCATTTTTTCAACTCGATGTTCAAAGCTCGACGAACATATTATCACTTCTGTTCGGTTGCCTTCCTCCCTTGGTGAATAAAATCATAGCTTATCTATGAATGTAAGCCAATCTATTATTATAATAAATTCAGGATGAATATCAAAATTATACATGAACTTTGATTCAATGTGTAATGTCATATATGAAATTTCATTTTGTGCGATTTTGTATATAAATTTTTTATTTGATTCAATTTTCATAAATCACTAATAACATTATAGAATTATCACCCTTTTAGGTTGATATATTGCATACACAAAACTAAAGTTTTATGTATCAAATTACACATTGGACCAAAATTCATGTATAAATTTGATATTGATTCCAATAAATTCATTAACTTCATCAAACCGTGTTAAAATTAGTCAAGTTCTTATTTTGGCCCCTCTATTATGATAAAATTAAAATTTAGTCCTCAAGATTTATTTTTTAATTTAATTTATCTACTTTTATAATATCATTGATTAATCAAAATAGTTAATGATTAAATTGTTACTGTAGTTCTTTTTAAGAACATTTTCTCTCATCATGACATTGGACTGAGTATTTAAAAAAAAAATCTACATCAAGAATTTAATTGGGATAATTAATGGTGTTAACTATTTAAAGTATGAAATTATTAAAATAGATAATTAAATTATGTTAAATTAAAATATGGGATTAAATCAAGGTAGTCAGTATCATATTGGTTGATGTACCGTTTTTGTCCTAATTTTTAGTTTCTCAATTAAATTATATATTATTTTGATCAAAAAATAAATCATATGTTATATATACATACAAATATAACTCAATTACTTCCATATAAATTAATTTATATGTAAGTATAAACTATAAATTTAATAATTAGGTTCAATAATTTAATTTAATTTAATTAATATTAATTTTAAATGTAATTATTAAAAAATAAAATGGTTAATACAAAATATATCAGAATGGTTGAAACACACCGAAATTTTGACCAAAACAGAATATTGACTATTTGGTACCGGTTTAGGACCGGAATGGTATGGTCCCGACTACCATGGATTAAATGTTGATTAAGCCTTAACTCAGTAGGCATCGCTGCTATTCAATAACTAAGAGGACGTGAGTTTGAGCAAGACTAAATTCTTCTTTTCCTCCAATTTAAGGGTAAAAGTAGACTTTGTATTAAAAAAATATAAGGATTAGATCACAAATTTGAGTGTAATGAAGGGACCATTGACCTTAAAAATTTAATACATTTTGCAAAATTCAAAGAAACGAGTTTGAGAAAATGTGAATAAGTGTGAAATATTGCACAAAAATCAATGAAGAACGTTGGCTGCAATGATGGATAATGAATGATTGACTTGAGAATGTCAAATAATAGAATATTAATAGTCAATTTACTTATTATTGATAAATTATATTATTAAAAGATTAAATCAAATCAAATTTTATTTAATTAAAAAACTCATATAGTCAATTGAGTTTTAGCTCGATTGGTATTATCATTATTGTCAATGCAGAAAGACGTGGATTCGAGTGCCCTGAAATGCATTATTTTCCTATTTATGTGTTGAGGAAAGACTATAGATAATTCTGTAAAAAAAAACAAATATGATCATAACTTATAATAAAATTATTCAAAAAAAAACCCTTATGAGCTAGATGACTCGTCCAACCTGCTTTAGCGATGCTTGGTGTTATATTTTTCAATCTCGAGTCGGCTCAGTTTATAAATAATAAAAGAAATATAAAAAATAATTTATATATTTATATATTTTCTAATTAAATTTAAAATGAATCACTTTTACCCTTGAATTTCTATATTGTGGGCTAAATCCTATTTGATGTGAACTCTATTGCAGCGAAGGCTCTCTTTTAGATTCTCACCTAAACGAACTAATCTCCTTTTTCACCCACCGACATACATCTCCAAAAAATTCACCACCATTTCACTTTGATATATAATCATTACAACTCTCCATGGTTAAAATAACATACATTTTTGTTATTACATGTAAAATGTCAAATTTATCGTACACTATTTTTTTTATAATGATTATATGAATCAATCGAGATCATATTAAACTTTGATTGGTTTCGTTGTTAATGATCACACTAAAAAATATCGAGATATTCTCTTCTTCTGTCTTAAAAAATTTGTTCATAAAATCATATATTAGTTGAGTAAAGTAAAAAAAAAAATTATGGAACCAAAATTAAATTATAAATTTTTGAAAGATCAATTTTTAATTTTTAAATAGACTAAAGAACAAATTTTCCATATTGGATATCAGATTTATGAATTAGCCTATTGGCATTGGAAAACAATAATACTTAAAGCTAATGAGGTCTTGATCGTGTTGGTAAGATTGATGCTTCATATGAGATCTTGAGTGTTAAGTTCGAGACCTACTTTGTGAAAGAAAAATCATGTTTGGGTTTTTCTCAAATATATTATTGATAGTTAGTTGTTGAAATAATTTTAATTCAGTACTTGTAATGATTAATCCTGATTAGAATGACGATATAGTTTTGTTGAGGGGAGCTCGACTCCTTTGAAAGAAATTTTCGAAGTGTTGTTTGTCGATAGTTAATAAATTTTTCAATGGATCAGTATTGTCTCCGGTTAGGATTTTTCAACTCTACAGAAAACCTAAGTGTCTAAGATGACAAGTTCAACAAAACGGAAACAATACTAACTTATTAAAAAATCCACCAACTCTAAACAGATGAAACTTAAAAACTTTATTGAAAAAAATTAGATGTAAACTCAAAAACAAAATAATAATAAATGCTTACAATTGAGTTGATTAATATATTACACCAAAAAAGAAAAACAAAAATTTCACGCTGGCTCTGATTTCAATCATGGAGGTGATTCCGAGTAGTTTGAATTTTATTTGGTTAGTGCAAAGAATATATGTTATTATTAAAAATCTCCGAAACTTAAAATCATAACTTTAGTATGAAAGCTTGCTTTCATATTTCATAATCATTTAATCATTGAACTAAGATGGAAAAGTTATTTAAAAGGTTATATATTATTTAGTATTTGAGTTTGATTTTAATATTTAATTTAGTATTTAGTAGATGAAATTTCGCAATGAAATCTATCTTTGGCTGTGAAAACACAGCAAATACCCTGCAGATGGAATCTGCCTCTGATTGTGGATGCACAACAAATATCCTGCAAATGGAATCTGTCTCTAATTGTGGATACACAGTAAATTTGCATATAAACTATCAATCTTCCTCCATACATATCGTCCCACCTCTTGTAATGTAATGTGGCATACTTATAATAGATCAATACGATAGCATTTAATATACTTATAGCAGAACAATACGATAACAATTATTAGCTTATACTAATTCAATTCAGTAGCGTGAGACATGCTTTATCATGTGTTTGGTTTAACGGTAACATAAGGCATGCTAATCCTACAATCCGTAATACAGATGCAACAAACTTATATTATTCTCATGTCATGCATATACAATAATAATACAAACATTCAAATCATAATACCAATACTCATATTATCAGGGGTTTAATTGCGAGAAATAGAACTCTAAAAATTGTTTAGGGATTAAATTGAACAAATCATAAAATTATGGGTGAAACTGTAAAGAATGGGTCACATGGTCGCGTGGTCAAGCCGTGTGAGAGGCTATAGGCCATGTTGAAGGGTTACACGATCGTGTAATAGACTGTGACTGTGTGACAAATGCAAAAATTAACCTACAGGGGAGACACGGCGGTGTGGCAAGCCATGTGAGATTCTAACTAGCCTAAGGTTTCAAAGGTATATGGTCATGTGGTCCACACGCTTGTGTGGCAGACTGTGTAGCTCTAATCCTAGGTACGATTTACCCTGATTCGATTGTAAAAGAACACACACCTTTCACCGGAAGCTCGATCGACGTTCCTCGAGATCAAATCTGTCCAACGCACCTAAAATAAGTCCTTCAAATGACATTTATACACGAGTTAACATTGAACATCAAGATTCAACAAGATTAATGGAAGATTTCGACAAGAATTGCAAAAGGTTATGATTGGATTAAAAATTATCATGGATCGAACTATTGCAGAATTTACATGTTCTACAAATTGAAACGGATGTACTTACTAATCTTGGATGAAAAGAATCGGATGCTATCAATGGCGTAGTCGATAATCGGTAGGGAAAATGATTCGAAGAAGAATTGATTTTGATTCGTGTAATAGCCCATTTTTGCCCGGGCTGATGAAAACCAAAATAAAAATAAAAATAAAATGTCCAAGTCCATTTACAAACCAAACCAGTACCCGTTACCCAATTCAAGGGCCCAATACCTAAAACTATCCAGCAGCCCGCAACTAACCTAACCTATCAACCCCAGACCCAATTAATTACACCCTTAGCCCAACCTATAGCCCAAACCTAATGGCCCAATATTTGTTCAGAAACTGGAAACCTTGAAACCCTAGGTTTCCAGTTGCGCCGCAAGGGTCAGAAACCCAATCGTCACGCCGCAATGTAGGGAGCCTAATCGTCACAGCTGGAAATGGATCGGCACACCTTTGCGACCATCGAAATCCTCGATAGCGCCACGGTCCGGCACCGGTCCTCATCGTGGAATCAACCTGCAAAGAAAAAAAGGAACACCAAAGCAAAGAAGGAAACAAAATCGTGGCCAGAAAAGGAAATAATAGATTTTAAAAAAAAGATATGATATGCTTTCCTTTTGTTTTATTTTTTCTTTGGGTTATAAAACCCGTTGAAAAATCTGTAAAGGGGATTCGGAGGGGAGCAATAAAAAACACAGTTTGAAACTCTCAAAATAGGCAGACAAATATAAATACACAATCGCATAGGAAACACCGATTAAACGCACCCATACTCAACAGTCAGATTTCGTAAAGGTGATTTACAATATACCTTCCTGTTTATTTTTATTTTTTTATATTTTTTTACTTACCTCTGATTTATATCACAAACATCACGAATATTTTAAAAAATAAAAGGAGAAAGAAACATTGCCTTTCGGAAGCCACCGAATCTACGAAGGTTCGGCCTCCGGCCACCGACCACGGAGGCGCGTGAGGCGCGTGGCTATAAAGCCAGCGCTCGGAGTTGGGAACTGAGATTTCAGAGAATTTCAACCTTTTTTTTAAAAAAACTGAACCAAAATGAATTTTTTGGAAATAAAATGGTATTTATAACAAAAATGAAACGACACCGTTTTGACAGCACAGGATCCTCGTGTTGACCCGGGTCCGAGCAAGGGTCCGCGTGTTTTTATAAAAAAGGGGAAATTACCCCTTTGATCCCTCCGATTTTTTTAAAAACTCCTAATTTCGACTTATTAATTAATTTATTTTGCAAATTAACCCTGCAAATCTGTTTATATTTTAATTTAATCCTTCTTATTTTTATTTATTTATTTTATTTTATTTTATGTTATGTTAATACTATTTTTAATTATTTTATTATGTTAAAATACTAAGTTATCCCTATTATTTATATTAACTTATTAAAATTGTATATTTATATATATATATTTTAAACTAATATTATTTATTATTTGATTGTTTATTATACATTACTTTTAACCTATATATATTAATTA
This sequence comes from Gossypium bickii, assembly GCA_025503065.1. NCBI lineage: Eukaryota > Viridiplantae > Streptophyta > Magnoliopsida > Malvales > Malvaceae > Gossypium > Gossypium bickii. Next base: position 132,196,428 of record CP106713.1, read on the forward strand.
TTATTATATACCTTTTATTTTATATATTATGTTTTTAGTCATTATTTTTATGTATTATGATATGTATTTTTATATATTATGTTATTATATTACATTTATGTATTGTATCTAAAACTTTATTTCCTTACATATTACTTGTATTATATTATGTATGTAAATGTATGATTAATATATTTATATAGATATTATTGATTATCTTATTTTGCTTCATGTGATTATATATTATTTTTATTACTAGTACTTTCCCATTTTACTATTTTTTATTAACCTATTTTTTTATCATATATTTAATTGCTTTAGTATAGGAGTTATTATCTGTTGTATTTCATATTGTTATTGCCTATCATAAATATTAGCATGTTGTAATTATTATTTTTTTGCTCAAATGTAATATTGCCACATGGTTATGGTTTGAAACAAAAAGGTATATTTTCACAAAAATCTTATTTAAAGATTTTCAAAAGAAGGCAATGTTTTGATATTTAGAAATTCGGGAAATAGTGCCCAATCGTGCTGGGTTGCGATTTTCCGCTTGGCTAAATAACTAACTATCCTTTTAACAAGTTTTATAAAATTACGAGATGATCTTAGTGACGAAGGTTTAAAAATGTCATGTCCAATCGTGCTGGATGTGATGTTTATATTCCTTCGAATCAAAGAAATCTCAAATTTTTAATCCAAATTATCAAAGTTTTATAGAATATGAGATGATCTTAGATATGAGGGTTTAAAAAACACCGTGTCCAATCGTGCTGGATGTGATGTTTATAATCTTTTATATCGAGGAACTCTCATATTTTAAATCAAAATCGCTCGAAATCTTCAGGAAATCATTTTTTTTAAAAGACTTTTAAATTTTAAACATTTGGACATAATTTTATCAATTTGGTACCAATTTTTGGGCGTTATGAGGGTGCTAACCCTTCCTCATACGTAACCGATTCCCGAACCCGTTTTCTTGTTTTTTTCGTAAACTAAAGTCAAAATGTTTTTAATAAAATGTTTTACAAGGTGATCCAATCACACCTAAGAGAAAGAGATTGGTGGCGACTCCCGTTTTTGTTTTTTTTAAAAGTCGATCCCTTTTTTAAAAAAAAACTGATTTTAAAATTGTTTCGACAGCTTATCGACTCCGCTGGGGATTTTGAGAGTCAAGCCGAAAATTGATTAATTATTATCCAAAGGTTGAAATTTTAAAAGTATGATTTGAAAAGCCATGATTTTGTTTTGCATATGATAAAATGTTTCTGCATTACACTACATGACTGCCGTGGTCACACCCTTAAGTGGGAGCGAGAAACTATGCCTTCGTGAGGTTTTCACCTCCGCATAGGCTAGTGGATCGCTTTCGGAATACATCTGTACCTATGTCTTCGTGAAGTTTTCACTTCCGCATGGTCATAGGGAAATGTGTTCCCCTGAATCAAACTCGGTCTGTATGAGCCTATAATGGGTGAAGATCGAGGAATCTGCTGGTTCGGGTACCTCAACCTTAGATCTAAACCACATGTAGTCAAGCCTAAGAACTCGCCTTAGGTACAGCGATCCTAAACTTCGTTAGATTACCCAAGTAGATGTATTTATTTCACTTGCCTCATATTTTATTCTGCGATACTAACTCGTGTTTTTTTTTCTTGTTTGTGCATATCATCTCATTTCTCTAGAGGTATCGATTCACGATCAGTTTCTAAGATAGAAAGCTGGTTATGGAGAACGGGTTTCTTGATAAAGTGGGAGATAATACAGCTATTAGCACTTGGTCGGAACGAATGCAATTAGAAAAGGGGGATAGTTTAATCGACGGGTATGTATCTGAACTTTGGGATTTTACTCGTGTTAGTATTACGCAAAATAAGCTTAAAGAGTTGAAAGATATATGGACTCAATGGGGAGATGAGGCAAAACAGCTGTTTTATCGTAATTATGGGGATCTACCTTATTTATTAGATATCAAGGTAGATAAACATCTATTTAGGGCCATGACACGATTTTGGAGTCAACTTATAATTGTTTCACTTTTAAGGAAGTAGATTTAGTGCCCATGTTGGAGGAATATACAGCTTTACTTCGTTGTTCAAGATTCCAAGCTGACAGGGTTTATTTTAGGGCTGCCAATGTTGCTACCTTTGTGAAAAGATTGATGGGCATCACCGGGATGAGTAAGCAGTGGGTGACAGCTAGGATTCAAGAAAAAGGTAAAGGCAAATGCATACCTTGGGCAAGTTTGAGGGATTTGATTCTGACACATCCAGATGGAAAAAAGAAGATACACATCTTCGCATTGTGTATTTATGGATTGGTGATCTTCCCCAAAGCGCTACGACATATAGATGAAGGGGTTACCGATTTGTTTGATCGACTTAACAAAAGAATTACGCCGGTGCCTGCGATTTTAGCTGAGACATTTAGGCCTTTGGACGCATGTCGGAGAGCTGGTGAAGGTAGATTCATCGGATGCGCATAGCTGTTAATGGTTTGGTTTCACAATCACTTTTAGAAGGTTAACAAAGTTTCTTACCAAGTGCTCTCCGAAGGTTACTCCCCTTTAAAGGAAGCTGCAGCTACGATACGAAGAGACGATCTATCAGAAGAAAGATGGATGAAAATTCTTCAAAATCTCCGAGAAGAAGATATTGTGTGGAAAGCCCCTTGGTTGATTCCTGATAAAGTTCTTTACCAGTGCGGAAATTTGGATTGGGTACCTCTATCGGGAGTTTAAGGAGCTGTGGGATATGGACCTATACTCGTATTAAGACAATATAAAGTAGGACATTTCATACCGACGACGCATGGGTTAGCTCAAAGCGGATTCTTGTATAAGGGAGAAAATTATAAGAAAAAAAATTCGAGAGATTTCTGAAGCTTGGAAGCAAGTTTGTTGTATGAAGATATTGATTCGAGGGCTGATGGCAATGCCAGAATACAAAAAGTGGTTGAGAAAAAGGATCAATGATAACATTCCTACAACAACGGTAGAAGGCGCTCGATCACTGAAAGAGTGTCTACAAATTATCCCATCAGAAATAGATATTATAAAGTAGGACTTTGAAAGGCATTTGGGAAAAAGATAGAGAAGTTAGAAGAAGAGAAGATGTTTTTGAAACTAGATGTGGATGCTCAGAAATTAGAAACCGAGAAAGTAAAAAAAAAAGAGAAGAGAGCGATTGAGGAGGATCGAGATAGCTTGAAGGCCGAATACAAAAAGATCGTGACGATAAAAACATTTGGATTGGGAAAGGCTCATGGCGATGGCAACAAGAGGTTTAAGAGGAAAAGGCCAAAGCTGATTATTGGGAAAGAAAGTTTCGAGAGATGCAAAAGAACTTGGTGGAAAGTTTAAACGGAAAGGGAGAATTGCAAGCTAGAGTGGCTGAACTTGGACGGTCCCTAAACCACTACCGGAGCCGTAATTCTGTGATCGAATTAGAATCAAGTCTCAGCAAGATTGAAAAAATGAAGGGTAGAATCAAAGAGTTAGAATTAGCGCTGCACAGTTGTGAACTTCGGATCGAGTGCCTGGAGAAGAGGGAAGGACATTTGCAGGAAGAACTCCATCATTCGCATGGTCAAGTCAGGAATCGAGACTATCTCATGGGGGAAGCCATAGACCAAATTCGGGAGGTAGCTGATTATCTACAGACTTTGGCAGTGCAGGCCGATGTATTGAGCATGAAGTATGAACTTCAGTCAGATCGCAACAAGAGCTAGTGTTGTTACTAGAAAAGATTAAGACTTTAGGACTTAGGGCGAAAGTTTATTTGTAATCCATTTTATGTAAAAGAATTTGTTTTCTAATAAAGTTTTCTACAATGAAGTTGATCTGAATCGATGCCTCTTTGCATTCATGCATTTGCATTACATAACATTATATGCATTCAAATCCATGGAGAGAGTCTAATTAGTTTAAATTATAGGAGAGAGAGAGAAAGAAATCTAGAAACAGAACACCATTACGGTACACGAACTAAATCAAGAAAAATGGACTAAATAATGGAGTAATTCGAAAGGGATATACAAGACCAGATGCAAGAGCAGATGGCAAAGCTCCAACAAGAGATGAAGGACCAAATGTTGGAAGCGCAAAAGAACATGATGGCCCAAATGGCCCAGATGATGAATGGGATAATGGATAAAGCAAAAGGTCCCATAGTCAATGCTGAAGACAATGAGGACTTTCCTAGGGGATTCACTCCACCACATGTACAAATGCAGCCTGAGGAATATCCCCAAAGGCCACCCATCATTATTAGGCATAAACAGGGGCAAACTGATCCTAGACCACCCATGAACTTTCAAGTGGGCTTGAGATCTAGTCCAGGAGATGACCCTGCCAACCCCGTTATTCCTGACCTAGACATGGTAGAGAGAGAAAGAATCAGAGTTGAATCTACAAAATAGTTGGAGGATCGTTATAGGTGGTTAGAGGAAAAATTTAAAGTTTTAGAGAATGCTGACCATTATCACGGTATTGATGCCAAAGATTTGAGTCTGATCCTAGATCTGGTACTTCCTCACAAGTTCAAGATGCCAGAATTTGAGAAGTACAATGGAACTACTTGCCTCGAAGCCTATATCACGATGTTATGTAGACGTATGACAGGTTATGTGAACAATGATCAACTTCTGATTCATTATTTCCAAGATAGTTTAACGGGAGCGGCGTCTAGGTGGTATAACCAACTCAGTCGCACTAACATTAGCTCGTGGAGGGACTTGGCTCAAGCTTTCATGAGACAGTACAGCCATGTCACAGATATGACGCCCGACCGAATCATGTTGCAAAACATGGAAAAAAAGTCAAACGAGAGTTTTAGACAATACACGCAGCGATGGAGGGAAGTAGCCATGCAAGTCCAACCACCTCTCTTGGAGAAGGAAACCACTATGCTATTTATCAACACTCTGAAGGCGCCATTTATTACCCATATGATAAGAAGCACCGCCAAGAGCTTCGCGGACATAGTTATGGCAGGAGAAATGATCGAAAATGCCATAAGGGGTGGCAAGATTGAAGTTGGAGAATCCACTAGGAGGCCTGCTCCTAGGAAAAAAGAGAGTGAGGTAAAAGGGTACATACAACAAAGGGTACTCAAAGGCGGTTACTATTAATCAGCCGAAGGTGCTTACTGCTAGACAACAGGGGTCGACAAAACAAGAATCAGGTCCCAAACAAAATGCTGACAAAATCCAATTTACGCTCATCCCTATGACATATAAAGATCTGTATGAAACTTTATTAGAGGAACGCATAGTATCCCCATACTATTTACAGCCAATGCAGCCTCCATATCCTAAATGGTATGACTCAGACGCCCAGTGTGATTACCATGCGGGAGCAATAGGGCATTCTATAGAAAACTATACTACCTTCAAAAGGGTAGTTGAGAGGCTTCTTAAATTGGGGGTTGTCAAGCTTGAGGACATGCCCAATACGGCGAACCCATTACCCAATCATGGAGACAAGGGGGTAAATGCGATTGGAGAAGATCGTATCAGAAAACTAAAGGGGATATTTCGGATGTGAAGACCCCATTAAGAGCAGTTTGGATGGAGATGACAAGATGTCGGCTAATCAAATCAAATCTCAAAGAGAGAATTAAAGAACCAAGGAACTACTGTGAGTTCCACAAAATTGATGGACATGAGATCCAGGATTGTGCTGAGTTTAAGATATTGGTACAAAGCTTTATGGACAATAAGGAGTTGGAGTTTTGTGAAGAAGGTTCAGAGGTAGGAGAAATACATGCGACCGAAAGAGAATTGACCAATTAGAAAGTCAATTATCCAAGGGTCATTATTTCTCGACCAAAGAATGTAGAAGGCGGAGCACAAGTCGCGCCCAAAGTGATAATTCAAAGACCTGTGTCCTTTCTTTACAAGGATAACAAAGCTATACCATAGAATTACAATTGTAGCATAACGACACCAAAAGTAGTGATTGCAGCCAGCACTTCCAAGGAGAAGGGATTCTATACGCGAAACGGGAAGCGTTACGACTCTGTAAATGCCAGAACGGAATCGAAAAAGCTAAAAGATGTGACTGTCGAACCTGAAAAAGAACTTGATACCCTTATCAATATACCTGTAAAGGAGGAAGAGGCTAAGAAATTTCTAAAATTCCTAAAGCACAGTGAATACAGCGTGGTAGAATAGTTGCTTAAACAACCAGCTTGTATTTCAGTGTTAGCCTTACTTTTAAGTTCGGATGTTCACCGTAAGGCTTTAATGAAAGTGCTAAACGAGACTTATGTTGCTAAGGGCATATCTTTTAACAAGCTTGACCGATTAGTCAATAACATAAGTGTTGATAACTTTATCTCCTTTAGTGATGATGAGATTCCACCTGGGGGTATGGGGTCAACTAAAGCTTTACACATTACCACTCATTGCAAGGGATACACGCTGCCCAGTATATTAATTGACAATGGATCAGCCTTGAATGTCTTACCGTTGTCAACTTTGAAGAGGTTGCCAATAGACAGTTCTCATATGAAGACATGCCAAAACATAGTGAGAGCATTTGACGACACCGAAAGAAGGGTGATGGGGAGAATTGACATACCATTGCAGATTGGGCCAAATACGTATGAGGTAGATTTTCTGGTGATGGATATAAAACCTTCATATAACTGCTTGTTGGGAAGGCCTTGGATTCATTCGGTAGGGGCAGTATCCTCATCTCTTCATCAAAAACTAAAGCTGGTAACGGATGGTCAACTAGTCACTATAAATGCAGAGGAAGACATTATAGCGACGATTACTAATGACGCACCATATATAGAGAGGAATGAGGAAGCCATTGAATGTTCTTTCAGGTCCTTAGAGTTCGTCAACGCAACTTTTATCTCGGAAGGAAGTGAAGTCCCAAGGCCCAGGATATCCAAAACAACGATGATGGGCTTACAGATGACGATGGGAAAAGGAGCCCTACCAGGGAAAGGACTAGGCAGATACCTTTAACGGAAAATTGGAGTGCCAACACTGAAAGAGAAGAAAGATCGTTTTGGCTTGGGTTTCAATCCAAATGTTAAACGAAGGAGAAGGGACATAGAGAAGAAGCAAGAAAGAAGGAGGGCGCGCTTGAATGGAGAAGATGTCCAGTGGGAACCAATGACATTCCCTCACATATCCCAAACCTTTGTATCTGGAGGGATAATTTACCTTGTGAGAGGGTTATTGGAAAGTCTTCATATCAATGCCATACATGAGGAGGGAAGTGAACAAAGAAACCTGTTGGGCATTCGCCCTTATGAGCCTGGAAATATTCTAGGTAATTGGACTGCAGAGGAGCTCCCTGTAGTTTTTGGGAATTATACAGAGTAATATTCAGAACACTTTGTTATTTTTTTTGCCTAGGAACAATAAAGATCTTTTTATGAAATGGGCTTATGTTCAAAACTTATTATTTCAATAAAATACATTTTGGATAATTAATTCGAGTAAATACTCTTCCATTTCATTCTTTCAAGATTATTCCCAAATTGTATATTCTTTCATTCATATCATGTGAATACTTGTTCCCAAATTCATTGGTTCTTTGTACATTCTTTGATATTTCTTACAGGTCCTCAGATACCAATGATATGAGTAATAATAATACAGATTCAGGGGTCCGCTTTGAGCAAGACTTATGTTTAGAAGAATCTCAGGATTTTGAAGGTGACCAAGATTGCGACTTATCTCCAGATTTGTTGAGAATGGTGAAAAAGGAGGAGAAACAAATCCTGCCCCATGAAGAAGAAATAGAGCATATAGCCTTGGAAGAGGGGAAGGTTGTGAAAATAGGGACGCGCATAGCCAAAAAGACTAGACAAGATCTTATTGAGTTGTTGCGAGAATTCAAAGATGTTTTTACATGGTCATACCAAGATATGCCTGGGTTAAACACTGATATTGTGGTACACTGCCTCCTCATTAGAGAAGAATGCAAGCCAGTTCAGCAAAAGCTGTGAAGGATGAGGCTGGATATAGTATTGAAAATAAAAGAAGAGGTCCAGAAACAGTTTGATGTTGGTTTTCTACAAGAGGTCAAATACTCAGAATGGGTTGCCAACATTGTTCTAGTTCCTAAGAAAGATGGAAAGGTCCGAATGTGCGTAGATTACAGGGATCTAAACAAAGCTAGCACAAAAAATAATTTCCCTTTGCCGCATATTGATACGTTAGTGGATAATACGGCGGAATTTTCATTGTTTTCCTTCATAGATGGCTTTTTAGGATACAATCAGATTAAGATGCACTACGAGGATATGGAGAAAACTACCTTCATAACGCTGTGGGGGACATTTTGCTACAAAGTAATGCCTTTTGGACTAAAGAATGCTGGGGTAACATATCAAAGGGCCATGGTAACCTTGTTCCACGACATGATACATAAGGAGATTGAAGTGTATGTTGATGACATGATTGCCAAATCTCGAACAGAAAAAGAGCACATTGAGGTCTTGAGGAAGTTATTTTTAAGATTGAGAAAATTCCAATTGAAACTCAATCTGGCAAAGTGTACTTTCGGAGCTCGATCAGGAAAGTTATTGGGATTTGTGGTCAGTGAGAAAGGAATAGAAGTTGATTCAAACAAGGTTAAAACGATACAAGGATTGCCTTCACTACGCACTCAGAAAGAAGTTCGAGGTTTTCTTGGAAGGCTGAATTACATTGCTCGATTTATTTCACAATTAACTGAGAAATGTGATCCCATATTTCGTCTTCTCAAAAAACACAATCCAGGTGTATGGGATGATGAGTGTCAGAGAGCTATTGATAAAGTCAAAATGTATTTGTCGAATGCACCAGTATTATCTCCACCTAATCCAGATAAACCTTTGATACTGTATTTGTCGGTATTCAATAACTCCATGGGATGTGTATTGGGACAACATGATGAGACAGGAAAAAAAGAAAAGGCGATATACTATCTTAGCAAAAAGTTCACTAATTGTGAAATGAGGTATTCGTCAATCGAAAAATTGTGTTGCGCTTTGATTTGGACAACTCGGAGATTAAGACAGTATATGCTATATCATACTACCTGGTTGATTTCCAAGCTTGATCCGTTAAAATACATGATGGAGTCTACTGCTTTGAATGGAAGAATGGCTAGGTGGCAGATCCTGCTTTCTGAATTCGATATAGTCTATGTGAACCAAAAGACCATAAAAGGAAGTGCAGTAGCAGACTTTTTGGCTAGCAGGGCTTTGGAGGATTATGAACCCTTGAGTTTTGATTTCCCGAATGAAGGATTGATGTACGTAGCAAATGCGGAGGATAGTCAGTGGATGCTAAATTTTGATGAAGCATCGAATGCTAGGGGAAATGGAATTGGGGCAGTCTTGGTATCCCCTGGTAGTGATTATTATCCATTAACATGCAGATTGGATTTTGACTGCACAAATAACATGGCAGAATATGAAGCATGCATCATGGGACTTCGAGCGGCTTTAGAACACAAGATCAGAGTGCTAGAAGTATATGGAGATTCTGCATTAGTAATCTACCAGCTTAAAGGAGAATGGGAGACGAGAGATCCCAAACTAATTGATTATCGAAAAATAGTTCTGGGATGCTATCAATGGCGTAGTCGATAATCGGTAGGGAAAATGATTCGAACGAGAATTGATTTTGATTTGTGTAGTAGCCCATTTTTGCCCGGGCTGATGAAAACCAAAATAAAAATAAAAATAAAAATAAAAATAAAATGTCCAAGTCCATTTACAAACCAAACCAGTACCCGTTACCCAATTTAGGGGCCCAATACCTAAAACTATCCAGCAGCCCGCAACTAACCTAACCTATCAACCCCAGACCCAATTATATTACACCCTTAGCCCAACCTATAGCCCAAACCTAATGGCCCAATATTTGTTCAGAAACTGGAAACCTTGAAACCCTAGGTTTCCAGTTGCGCCGCAAGGGTCAGAAACCCAATCGTCACGCCGCAATGTAGGGAGCCTAATCATCACAGCTGGAAATGGATCGGCACACCTTTGCAGCCATCAAAATCCCCTCGTTAGCGCCACTAGTCTCGGGCCTGGTCCTCATCGTGGAATCAACCTGCAAAGAAAAGAAAGAACACCAAAGCAAAGAAGGAAACAAAATCATGGCCAGAAAAGGAAATAATAGATTTTTTTAAAAAAAAAAGATATGGTATGCTTTCCTTTTGTTTTATTTTTTTTTTGGGGTTATAAAACCCGTTGAAAAATCTGTAAAAGGGATTCGGAGGGGAGCAATAAAAAACACAGTTTGAAACTCTCAAAATAGGCAGACAAATATAAATACACAATCGCATAGGAAACATCGATTAAACGCACCCATACTCAACAGTCAGATTTCATAGAGGTGATTTACAATATACCTTCCTGTTTATTTTTATTTTTTATACTTTTTTACTTATCCCTGATTTATATCACAAACATCACGAATATTTTAAAAAATAAAAAGAGAAAAAAACATTACCTTTCGGAAGCCACCAAATCTACGAAGGTTCAGCCTCCGGCCACTGACCACGGAGGCGCGTGAGGCGCGTGGCTCTAAAGCAAGCGCTCGGAGTTGGGAACTGAGATTTCAGAGAATTTCAACCTTTTTTTAAAAAAAAATGAACCGAAATGAATTTTTTGGAAATAAAATGGTATTTATAACAAAAATGAAACGACACCGTTTTGACAGCACAGGATCCGCGTGTTGACCCGGGTCCGAGCAAAGGTCCGCGTGTTTTTAAAAAAAAGGGGAAATTACCCCTTTGATCCCTCCGATTTTTTTAAAAACTCCTAATTTCGACTTATTAATTAATTTATTTTGCATATTAACCCTGCAAATCTGTTTATATTTTAATTTAATCCTTCTTATTTATTTTTATTTATTTATTTTATTTTATTTTATGTTAATACTGTTTTTAATTATTTTATTATGTTAAAATACTAAGTTATCCCTATTATTTATATTAACTTATTAAAATTGTATATTATATATATTTTTTTAACTAATATTATTTATTATTTGATTGTTTATTATACATTACTTTTAACCTATATATATTAATTATTATATACCTTTTATTTTATATATTATGTTTTTAATCATTATTTTTATGTATTATGTATTATGATATGTATTTTTATATATTATGTTATTATATTACATTTATGTATTGTATCTAAAACTTTATTTCCTTACATATTACTTGTATTATATTATGTATGTAAATGTATGATTAATATATTGTGTATATATATATAGATATTATTGATTATCTTATTTTGCTTCATGTGATTATATATTATTTTTATTACTAGTACTTTCCCATTTTACTATTTTTTATTAATCTATTTTTTTATCATATATTTAATTGCTTTAGTATAGGAATTATTATCTGTTGTATTTCATATTATTATTGCCTATCATAAATATTAGCATGTTGTAATTATTTTTGTTTTGCTCAAATGTAATATTGCCACATGGTTATGGTTTGAAACAAAAAGGTATATTTTCACAAAAATCTTATTTAAAGATTTTCAAAAGAAGGCAATGTTTTGATATTTATAAATTCGGGAAATAGTGCCCAATCGTGCTGGGTTGCGATTTTCCGCTTGGCTAAATAACTAAATATCTTTTTAACAAGTTTTATAAAATTACGAGATGATCTTAGTGATGAAGGTTTAAAAATGTCATGTCCAATCGTGCTGGATGTGATGTTTATATTCCTTCGAGTCAAAGAAATCTCAAATTTTTAATCCAAATTATCAAAGTCTTATAGAATATGAGATGATCTTAGATATGAGGGTTTAAAAAACACCGTGTCCAATCGTGCTGGATGTGGTGTTTATAATCTTTTATATCGAGAAACTCTCATATTTTAAATCAAAATCGCTCGAAGTCTTCAGGAAATCATTTTTTTTAAAGGCTTTTAAATTTTAAACATTTGGACATAATTTTATCAATTTGGTACCAATTTTTGGGCGTTATGAGGGTGCTAACCCTTCCTCATACGTAACCGATTTCCAAACCCGTTTTCTTGTTTTTTTCCGTAGACCAAAGTCAAAATGTTTTTAATAAAACGTTTTACAAGGTGATCCAATCACACCTAAGAGAAAGAGATTAGTGGCGACTCCCGTTTTTGTTTTTTTAAAAGTCGATCCCTTTTTTTAAAAAAAACTGATTTTAAAATGGTTTCGACAATTCGAGAAGCAAAAATAGTTTCAACAATAGAGAGAAAATATTGTGCAAAAAAGAATATGAAAAAGAAAAGGGCGAAGAAATAGGGAAAATGAAGCAAAATTTTGTTTTGTTTGGAAAAGAAAGCAAGAACTCAAATGTAATTAGGAAAAAGAGCTAAATACAGGTGCTCATTTTGTATGAGCTTTTAGTTTAATGTTTCTATTCAGTCAACGTGGTTATTGGCAAGAAGTTATTGAATCCATCATTTAGGCTCATAATAAATTAAAAGTTGCTCCTGCTACTCAGCCTAGAGCCTTGAGCATTGTACAAGGACTTGTTGTAGGGGTAACCCATTACCTTCTGGGTGGAATTGCCACAACATGGGCATTCTTCTTAGCAAGAATTATTGCAGTAGGATAATGACTAAGAGGATTTGAAAGGCATTATGGCATTAAGATTTCCAAGGTTTAGCCAAGGATTAGCTCAGGACCCCACTACTCCTCGTATTTGGTTTGGTATTGCTATCGCGCATGACTTCGAAAGTCATGATGATATTACTGAGGAACATCTTTATCAGAATATTTCTACTTCTCACTTCAAGCAATTAGCAATAATTTTTCTGTGGACTTCCGAAAATCTGTTTCATGTAGCTTGGTAGGGAAATTTTGAGGCATGGGAGGGGGATTTTGGCAACTCAAACTCAAATTCTATATTTTTGACACCGAAGAAACTAATCACACAATATTCACAGTTTTTTTTATCTCTTTTGTGCGATTCAAGATATAGTAACCGATTCCATAGATCTATGTAGTTCCAAAAAATAATTTATTTATTTTATTATTAATCAAGGATTTCGTATATAGCTAGAATGACCCTCACAAATTGTGCTACTAATTTGTTAAGAATTAATCGAATTGAATCTATAGCATCATCATTTGCTGGAATCAAAATATCTGCGAGATCGAGATCGCTATTTGTATCGATTAAACAAATTGTTGGAATTCCCAAAGTGATACATTCTCACAGAGCTATATATTCTTCTTGCTGATCAACGATGATTACAAATCAGGCAATCTCGTCATATATTTAATCCCGCCCAGATATGTTTGCAAGCAAGATAATTGTCTCTTCAACATAGCTGCATCTCTTTTCGGAAGACGGTTGAGTCCCCCATCTTTTGTTCTATTCTCAAGTCCCTGAACTTATGAAGCCTCGTTTCTGTAGTGGGCCAATTTGTTAACATACCACCGAACTATTTTTTATTAACATAATGACATCGAGCCCTTATTGTAGCCCGCGCCACCGAATCAGCGGCTTTGTTTTTGGTATACTTAAACCCATTTCTTATTTAATTTTTACTCCTAACAATATATATTTTAGTATGGTTTTTATCTTAGTTTGTTGAAATTAAAAAGAAAAAAAAATGGGAGAAGAGTGGCTTGAACTTAAAACCTCTAGAAAGGACATTAATTACTTAACCATCAAGCCTAATTTATTTCAATTAACCCTCTATATTCTGGGGTGTGACATACTTAATTGAAACAAAAAAAAAAACTCATGTACCAAATTAAATATTGAAGCTAAACTCAGGTACTTAGCTAGGAAAAAAAATACTTAGGTACCAAATTAAACATTAAAATCAAACCCAGATACCAAATAGTATATTAACCCCTTATTTAAATCCACATTTTCACATCACCAAAAAAAGAGTTCATTTTAGTTATCAAAAAATTAATTAATCAATAGTTCCAATTAAAATCAATCATTGAAATAACTTAACTATATAGCTTAATTCAATTAATTATCTAAGTAGCATATAATTTTCACAATGTGAGACTCGAATCTACACACTTAGAAAAGGCTCAACCTTATCAATAGTGTCAATGTCACACTAACTAAGACGAATGCAAGGAAATAAGCAGAGACCTTGACCCCTCCAAATGATAACTTTTTTCTGAATTTCTTGAAATTTATAAATTAATAAATAATAAATTCAAAATTTTATAATTTAATTTTCATCCTAAATTTTTTTAGCATGAAAACCATTAATTAAGAGAAGCCATAGAAACTTTTTGAGCATGCAAGTGGTGATCAACTCTCCCATCATCTCTCAATCACTTTGGCCTTTTGTGTATTTAAGCAAAGTGTATACAAATATGCTAATTCCATGACTTAGACAAGAGGAAAAGAGGGACTATAATTTAAAAATTAAACACTATTTTGAAAAAAAGAACAAAACCCTATAAATAAATAAATAATAGAAACATAAACTTTCATTTTATAAATAGTAACAGCAAAATTAAATATTTAAATTAGTTTAAATCCTGTTTGAACGGCTTTTAATTAAATTTTTATCCAATTTTGCACTCGTTCATTTTTTTTATGGGATTGATTAAACTAATTAGACCAATTTTTAATTTAATCGACCAATTCAATCTAATACTAATAATCATAATTTCATCAATTTACTTTTTGGAAATTCTCAATAAACCACAAAATTTTAAAAATTTGTAATTAGATCTCTTAAAATTTTTGAAAATTTTCAATAAACCATAATTTTTTTAAAAAAAATTGATTAAATCTCGTAAACCCGAAAAATTTAATGTCACATTCCATCTCTGATACCATATTAAACGTATAAGTATTTGATAAATTTGATGAAGGTTCCTCCCCCACCCCCACCATATCTCATTGTGTCCCCATAAATAAGTGAAAATCAAAAGTTTGATAGAAATCAAAAGTGAGCTATCTTTGTCGTCTAATGTCCTTCCAATGAAATTTCTTCTTTCCTTTCTCTAATCTTATTTGTCAACATAGAATTTGACTGGCCCTCTCTAAGCTGTAAAATCCCATGAAATTCATGTATTAAGCCAATTTCAATCAAGTTTACAGCTAAGTACATATTCATATTCTTATAGGGTTAGGTTCGTCAATTTTTCTATCATTAAATTCTTCAAATATCATTGCCTCATGGCCTTTAATGTATCATTAACATTAGCTATATGTGACCTCCATGCTAGGGTTAGGTTAAAAAATTTCGAAAAAATCAAAATTCAATTTGATTTGAATAGTAATGTTGGATTATTTTAAATTTAGTTCAGTTTTTAATTTAAAAGTTGAAAAATTGTAATTATTTATATTTATATTTACTTTTTAATAATATAAAATAAATATGGGCAAGCTACACTTAAAATTACAAAATGATCATCGAACTATTCGAAAATTTTCATTTAAGTTACTAGGCTATTGCAGTTGTTGTTGTTGGTCTTCTATATTAGCACCGCCTGCACCAATCGAAATCTCCCATTCTCCTTATTTTCTTCAATTTAATTTTCATGAAACAACTTTTAACGTCACAAATCTGCTATCCAAAACTTATTCACCTATATGATGTAATCATCAAATGAATCAACTCTAAAACTTATTCACTGCATTTTTTTGTTTGAAAATAAATCTGTAGTTTTCTTTCAAAATATTTATGTGTTTTGATTTTTTTTTTTGAATTTTTTAGAATTAGGATCAAATTGAGAATATTTATAAATTTTGAGGGTTAATCTTTTAAAATTATGACTAAATCAATATAATCAATATAATATGTAAAAGTTGATGGCTAAATTTGTTATTATACTGATTTTTTAACTGCCACATCAGTGTGCCGTTTGAGATTTCAACGGGAGTGACCAAAATAATTGAACTATGTAAAGTGGATGCTTAATTTGTAATTTTTTTTATTTTGGGTACCTAAAATAAAAATGTCTTATAGTTGAGTGACTACCTATTTAGTGTACCCAAGATTTTATTCATCTTTTCATCATTTTCATATGGAAAAACTAATTTTATTTATAAATATATTTAGATTGCAAGATATATGATAAACTATATATATATGTGTGTGTATATATGTATCTATATATATCATCTTTAAAGTTCGAGTCTACGATCTCTCTTTGATAATTCAATATATCTTACCATTCTACAGAACATTTGTTGGTGTATCAGTATATGTGCATATTCAGTCCATAGATATATCTATGATTTGAGTAATTACCCTTTGTTGAAGTTAATTTCAACCTAAGGATAGAAAAGAATATTCATATTAAGAAAATGGTTCAAAACTAAACTTTCCTTTTAGGTTGGCTGGTTGGATTAATAATTGATTGGTACAATTTAAAATATGGTAAAAAAATTGATTGACTTCTAAATTGAATTAAAAATCTATTAGACCGGATTTTATAATTTTTAAAATATTTTATTTTTTAAGTAAGTTATTTAATTTAAACCGATCAAATTAATTATTTAACTAATTCGACTACCGATCTAATTTCAGAAGCATTGTGTTTGAGCTTTAAGCTTCAGTTTTGTTGAAAATATTGGGTTAAGAGGGGAAAAAGAACTTTTTAATGATGAAAAATATAGTTGGAGATTCTCATAATAACTTCATGCTTTTGCTGGCCAATGCAACCCAAGCTGTCCCCTAAAAGAAGAAGTGATGACCCTTAGTCACCAAAAATTTTAAGGAATAAAATATTTAACATAACCCTCAAAATTTGACACTTTTTTTTCAATTTAGCCCTTGAATTTGGATTCAATTAATATGTGATGACGTGACATTTTAAAATTATACCACATCATCATCTGAATATAAAAAAAGTTTAGAGACCAAAATGAAAAAAATATTATTTTTTTAAATTCTTTCTAAAAATAAATTCAAACAAAATATGAAATACACTTTTGTTGTTTTATTGAAATAAGTCAAAAACCATAAGTATTGGTATTTATGTCTTAAGATTGTTCATGGACCAATGAACCAATTTTTTTTCCTTACTTTAATTAATGGTTGAGGGTTCAATCCTCACTTTGGTATAGAATAGTTTTAAAACTCGTGGTCGGCGTTTACTCTTTAATGAAAAAAAAAAATGGAAGGGATTAACTAATGTTGTGTTTAATTAAGGAAAACTCTAGTTTACTTCACTTCTCACATGCTAGAGTTGACCTCATCAACTTGCTCTTGTCTTAGCACATACTCCATAACATGTCTCTCTCCTTGCCATAATAATTAATTATAAGACTAATTTCTTTGATATGTGTTCAAATTATGATTCAAATTTTAAAATATTTCAATTGAGTCCTTAAATTTTTAATATCCTCAAATAAATTTTTTCGTCAACCTAATTGTTAGTATGGGGATTTAAATGTTAGTTTGATTATGACATGAAATATATTTAAAACACATAGATAAAATTTTAAATATGTATTAAGGTCGAGCAAAAAAAAAAAAAATTAGGGGAGAGAACTCCAAAACCAATATGAATTGCGATGTTTAGACGATTTTTAGAATACAAGTTAAAAATTGTGAAAATTATGATTATCCAAACAGAATTGAATTCTATTTTTATTTAATTTATATGGTGGAAAAAATAAATATTTCACATTCAAAATAGTGAAAATACTAAAAATTATTGTATTAAAATTTTATTTTTCAAAATATTGTACAAGACTATTGATTTTTTTACTTCAAAAAAAATTGTTTGAGAAATGTTTAAAAAAAAACTTTGAAATTTTATCAAATAATATCCAAAAGCCATAAAAGCAAAGTTTATCTTGTCAAAACAACTTTCAAAACTAAAAACAATATGAAAAAAATCAAGAATTGAATCGAACTGAGTTATTATATATAGTTCAAAAAATTCAACCTAATTGAACCGAGCTAAACTCACACTTATCATGTACTTACTACATAAACAGTTTGGATTTGACATCTTAAAAATAAATAAATAAAAATCTCAACATCTGAAGGCTTAGGGCCTAATTTAGAATCTGTTTCGTCGTGTGGGGATGTCTAGTGAAATTAGCATTAAAAAGTATAACAAAACATCACTTAGCAAACAAAAAAAACCCCATTTTTTAAATTAAGAAACTATGTCTCCAAAGATGCTCTCCTTTTTGAGAGACTCGTGAATATTTACATAGGCAGAAGAAGAAGAATTATTATTAGCAAAATTAAAGCACTGATTTTGGAGAAGAAAAGCTTGGTCATCTTCATCCGCTTGGCCCAATACCATTTGAGGGTTAGCCGCCACCATTATAGGGTCTTGTTGCATTTGAATGCACACTATTTCAGCCTGAGCCACCGCAAGCTGCATTTGAAGCTGAGAAACCTGGTTCTGCAAATAAGATATAGCCCCTACACATCCATAAACAGGGTCCCTAATCCTTGCATTTGCTTCATACACCAAGCTACTCACCGCATCAGCCCTTTGTTGCAACGGCAGCTCCTGGTTTTTATGAACCCCAATGGTTAGCAACAAGAGATATCGTAGTAAAATTATCATGAATGCCCTTAGATTACATGTTGTGATTGTTTACTCAAAAAATTAAGTAAATTAGTTCTTGTATACTGATGTTTTCTATTAAAAATTTTATCTATTTCTATTACTAAAAATTGGTTAATGTATGTTATAATGAGGTACACGTGCACGCCACGTGTAACTATCTTTTATCAGTTACACTAGTTTTTAATCAATTTGCTCTTTTGATCTAAGATGTAGAGACTAATTTGTCTATTTTTTGAGTAAAATGAGACAAAATTTGATTTTTAGTACAAGAGCCTCCAGGATATTTTTATCAAGATATTAATAAAAATTTAAGGTAAACTACACTAGTAGTCACGCAACTATTAGTATATTTTTTGGTAATCCAACCATGAAAAGTTGCAAAATAGTCTTCAACTATTCAATTTTGTTTTTGTAGTCACCACTAACGAAAAAATAGAAACACCCAACAATCTAAGTTACAATCCAAGATAGTTGAGTGATCAAAAAAGACAAAACTAAATAGTTGAGTGATCATTTTGTAATTTTCATAGTTGAGTGACTAAAAAAGAAATTACTAATAGTTGGGTGACTATTACTGTAATTTACCCAAAACGTTAATGAACGTATTAGATGAGGGGGTTGTTAATGAACCTGTAACGTTTTGCTGACATTGCTGGCACCAAAAACCTTGTGAACGATGGCGAATTTGTGGGGATCGTCGGAAGGGAAATAAGGTGCAAAGATGCAGTCTTTGGCACAACGCCGACGAAGTAACTTGCAAGAAGCACAAGGCGAGTTTCCTCCCATGGTTTTAAGGAATATAATCGAAGTGTTTTTAGAAAAAGTAAATATTTTGTTGGTAATTGAAGAAGGAAACTAGAAAGGAAAGATGATGAAGGTGTGAGGAAAGGCCACAAGTTTAGTTAAATACAGAGTTGGAGACAATGAGCTTAATAGGGAATGCATATTTATATTAGCCCAATGTGTGTACCCAAGGGTGCTCTGTTTTTCCTTTTTCTTTTTCCTACAAAAATATAGTAGGATAATATAACATTTGGCCCCTAAACTTGGCAACTAGGTTCACTTTGGTACTTGTACCTTTTCTTGGTTTACTTTGGCACTTGACAATTAAGTTCATTTTGGTCCCTAAACTTGAAAATTATAGAAGTTTGATGATGTGACGCTCTGATCACTTGAAAATTAAAAATTTTATATAAATTTTCAAGTGATGATATAGTACAATTCAAAGTGTCACATTCAGTTTTTTAATAATCGAACAGATGGTTGAACGAGTTAGACTATCAATTCTTGATTCAACTAGTTCGATCAATTTAACCACCTGACCAACAATAATTAAATAATTAATTAAAAACTCATAAAAATCTAAAAAAATTAATAAACCGGTTCAACCTATTCAACTAGCAATTTGTATCCAAGTTTTCAATTTTTACCAATTTCAAGCAGTTTCTAAGTCAACCGATTCAATCCTTTTGTTCGGACCATTATATCGATCAGTTCCCAGTCCATCTGATCTGGTCTTGTTCCGAAATACTAGTCACATCATCAAATCTCGACATAATACAAGTTCAATGACCAAAATGGATCTAGTTTCCATTTTCAAATATCAAAATGGACAAAAGAAAAAGTACAGGTACCAAAGTGGACCTAGTTCCCAAGTTCAAAGTCTAAAAATTATATTATCCCTTAATAGTAAACTTTTCAATTAATTTAAATCTTTCGGATCATTTCGACTTCAATTCATTCCAATTACTTATTTAAATCATTTTAAATATGAATTATTTAGGACTCAAATCAATCTGGGTTAGTATGTAAGTATGAAAGGGAAAAGAATACAAGGAAAAGGTTATCTGAATTGTTTAAATCATTTTATTTTGTATTAATTTGTAATTTTCTCATTTTTTAAGGAATTAAATATAAATCTTTTCATCTTTAAGGATTAAATTATAATTTTTATTATTTATAAATAGATAAAAAAAACATTTTTTATGGAGGTCAAAGCTGCCACCCTTCTAAATTCGCATATATATATATTATACGGTTAAAATGTGCTTATAGTCCTTCTATTTTTTAAATTTTAAAATTTAAGTTCAACTGTTAACATTTATTAATTCTTTTTATTAAATTTATTGTTGTGATATTTTGAAAAAAAAACTACTCATTTGTTAGCCATGTAATTAACCTGAATTTAACAAAAAATTTGACAGTATTAATAATTGGACCTAAATTTTAAAAATTAAAAAATAAAAGAACTAAATTCTTAAAAATTTAAATACAAAGACTATATTTTCTATAGAATTTTTTTTTTTTGCCTTTTTTCATTTATAAAATAAAACTTCTTAATTTTTTTATTATAAATTATAAACTACATAAATTATCATTTATACTCTTAACCCAAAATCATTATTTACTACCAACTATATGCCAACATGAGCAAGTAATGATTAAAAAAGAAACAAAAAAGTACACCAACATGAGCATGTGTTTAAGTTATAATACAGAAGTAAGAGATGTACTACACAATTTGTTATTAGCATATTACATATTTCACCAATTCAATTAAATCTTCGTAAATTTAAAATAGAATATATTTTGATTATCAATTATAGTTATACAAATTAATAACTGTGATTATAATTTCATTTGTATTAAAGGTAATAATAGACTAGGGTGTCGATTGAGTCTTAGTTCGATTAGTATGAGCATTATTGTAAATGCAGGAGGATGTAGGTTCGAGTGCGATGAAATGCATTATCCTCCTATTTATAGATTGAGGAGGGGATATTAGTAGTTCTAGGCATTGTGTCAAAAAGAGCAGATATGATCAGAACTTATAATGAGATTGTTCAAAAAAAAAAAACAATAGAGTGAGGTAAGACAAATGTTGTCAAATCCACCCTACTCGACTATGGATGTGATATTTTGAAAAATAATATTATTTTAATAGATGTTGGATACATATATCCCCACCCTATCTCGCCCTACTAGATGAGGAGGTAACATGCATATTTACCATTTTAATAGCTATATACATATATAAATAAAAATGATAATTTCATATAGCGGGATATGGTGAGGTAGGGCAATTACCATAATCATTCTATACCTACTGTTTAGGAAAAAAATCGTTCCGCCTCACTTCTCATCCATTTTCCAAAAAAAAAAACATTCAAAACAAATCGATTCGAAATCTATTAAAAGATTGAAGTTTTACCATTAACTTCAAAAACATTATATATATATACTTCGTTACAAATTATTCAACATAAACATTATAGTTCAAGAATTCTCTATACATTCATATGACAAAGAAAAATATTTGACAAAATAAAAAGAGACCCGTGAGCTGTGTTCTTCAATCATTTTCACCCAATCCTCAATTTGACTTTGCTATATCTATACTTCCATATTAAAAGAGATCATATAGGTGCACTGTGATGTTTACATAATATATATATTGATGCATGTATATATTGACCATGTCAATGAACCTGTGACAAAATTTCAATCCTAAACAACAAAAAAAAAATATTATTATGTATTTTTAGCCCATTGTTAGAAACTGGTTTCTGTGTACGATCTTTAAATCCTAACCCACAATAGACTCAAAAGCTGCACTATGTATACCTTATATTTATTTTATATACTCAATAATGAACCTTTTTGAGACAAAGTTTTATCCACGTAACTAGGTTTTCTATCGTAGAATTTAAAAAAAAAATTAATAAATCAAATCTAAATTTGATTGGGGTAATGATTAAAGTTCTTGTCTAGCATTCGTAACACAAGTTTAAACCCAGTCAACCTCTTCCCCTTTCTTGATATTGTATACTAACATAGTTTGGAGCAGTAGTTAAAGTTCTAGTCTAGCACTTAAATGACACAGGTTCAAACACTATTACTCCCTTCTCCCTATGATAAAAAAAATAGCTAACATAGTTTACTTTTGTTATTTGGATAACATAAAATTTAAAGGGTTAACTCTCGTGTGTGTGTGTGTGTGTAAGGCCGAAGCCAGAATTTTTTTGGAGGGGTCAAATTTGAATAATAAATTTTTTAGAGATAAAACTTTAATTTTTCCATTGTATTAACGTAAAATTTTACAATTTTTCAAGGGATTAGACTATAAACTTTTCATTTTTGGAGAGCACATAATTTAATTTTAAATTTTAGGAAGGGCTAAAATATAATTTCACCATTAAATTAATTTAAGACTTTGTAATTTCTAAAGGGACTAAAGAGATAGTTTTTCATTTTCGAGGCCAAGCCCCTACCTGCCCCTTCTAGCTTTGCCCATGTGTGTGTATATATATGTATCCATGTATTTGTGTCTTAAATGTAAATACTTAAATAGCAAATTTTCATGAGCGGAGTTAAAAATTGTGCGATGGAATGGTGAATATAAGAATGTAAAATTTGAGGGCCAAAGCTAGAAATTTTGTATTAAAATAACTCGAATTAATATTTTTAACTTTTTATAGGAGTCAAAAATGTAATTTTCCATTTAATAAAGAAGCTAAAAGTGATCAATTTGAACTATTAACATTCAAGAAGGACTAAAGTTACAAATGTACAACTCTACTAAGAGAGGCTAAAGCTCCTCCCTACCCTTTTGCATTAGATGGTGTAAAACTATAATTCAGTCCTTCATTTGAGGTTCATAATAACTTATTTGGTCCTCTAATTTTTAAAAAAAATATTATTTTATTTCTTCATTTAATTTTTTGTCTCTTTTGACCCCTAAACTTGTTTTGTTTATCAAACCACATCCAAATAGATAAAAAATTAACGTCTATTCATTTTGTTTACATGACATACACGTAGTTTATCCGATCAACAATTAATTACCTTTTTAAAACTTAAAAACTCAAAAAAATATTTAAAAAATATATTAAAAATTAATTAATTAATTACTTCACATGACATATGATTACATTATTCTGTTAGTTTAATGATATGCTTTGATCAATGAACTTAGAGATAATAAGAAACTATCAGATACTCTTTGCATTTAATGAGATTCTGACATGGAAAACATTATGTGCAATTAGGGTTTTCTTTTAAAAATAAAGTTGAAGCCTATTTGGAGAGAGAGTGATATTGAAATTTGTAGCTTTTGTGAGCAATCCCAAGTCTTACCTATCCACTCTTTGCATTTAATGGTCCATCACATGATTCCAAGCTTCCTTTTGTGTCTTCAAAAATAAAACAAAGCACACACAAAAAAGAAAAAAACTCCTTTTCTTCATTGTGTTTTGTTGTTTTTCCAATTTAGTCCTTGAAATTTTATGTTGATAGTAGTCTCTACATTTGGTATTTTTCTAAAATTCGATTCTTGATTTTAGATTCTATATAATGATATAACACGTTAAAATTATGTCATGTCATCATCTGAATTTTTTTAAAAAAAATATTTTTTTGGTATATTTTTAGATTTTGAGACTAATGTGAACCAAATCCCTCTTATGAATTAAGAAATCTTTTGCCTATAATTTGAGAAAGTAAAAGTTGTTTTCTTTTAGGTAGGGTTTGAGTATATTTTTTCCCAATTTGGGCACCCTTTTTTCATACATATATATATATATTTTTATTTTCTAAATAAAGATATTTCTACCTTAATGAAATGACTAGCTTGTTGCCTACCGACAATGCAAGGGCTTTCCTACCTTTATTCTTCCCTTCTTCTTTTTTTCCCAACAAAAATTGGAAAAGAGAATGAAGAAATCACTTTTTTCATCCAAATTGCAAATATGATGCACAAATTTTTAGTTTTTAACAAATATTAAATGAATTTCCATTTCAATAATTATTAGGGTCCATTCCAATTGATGAGATATAGATTGTGTCGTGAGAACATATTTTTTTAAAAAAATTACTAGTCATTCAAAGATTTGTTAGTTTTTAGGAGTCATATTATCATAATTTTAGATTGTCATGTCGTCTCATTTTAACGGAATTCAAGTTTCGAAGATTGAATTGAGAAAAATTGTCAAGTTTTAAGATTAATGTGAATAAAAAAAATTCAGGATCAAGGTGGAAAAAGTTGTCAAGTTTAGGGACTAAATATTGTTTTATTGTAACACCCCAAACGCGGCTTAGAAGTTTAGATCGAACTCAGGATGCTACATTGATTACCGAAGTGATCATGGGAAAAATTTTACAAATCCAGTCAACCTTAATTTTATTTCCGAAAACCATTCATGTCTTTATGAAACAAAACATTTAATCGTTTAAATTTCTTCCGATAAAGTTACCGTTAAGTATAAACAATAACCAGAATAAATGTACGTACAAAAATCTAAAGTGGAAACTATACCACAGCCTTATAAAACCTTACAGTTCAACATTTAACCAAATAATAAAGTCGTAATAGAAAACAAAATCTGACATTCCATTGCTCTGAAACTGTTCGAAACCTTCGCGTACTGAGTCCAGCATCCAAAATTCCAAAATATACCTGAGAAGGGGATACAGAAGAGGGGGTGAGCTACTCGAGCTCAGTGTGAGTTCAAAATCAACTACTATAGAATCAGAAACAGAAAACCCATAACAGTTCAGAGCGGAACATACTCAAAGAATCAGACGGTAACTTTAAGACAAAAGTCTCAACTAAATGATCACAATTCACAAAAGAGTCACCAGTTCTATTCAGTCAGTCAGATACAATCGGAGTTTACAAAGTACGTAGAACCATAAAAGTTCTTTTTAGTCAAACAGAACAATTAGATATTCTAGCGCAAAGAACAGTCAAACAGATGCTTATGAATGCAATTAAGTTATAAAACCCACCCATCCAGCCAACACACCACTCCGTCCCCCAGCACTCCTCATAAGAGTTGTTTGAGCTCATCCAACCAATCACACCACATAGGACCTCGTACGGCCCATCACTCTAATAATGTCCACGACCCTCAGGATATTAGGACTGCCTACAACCCTCTGGGTATTAGGGGCTATCAGTAAGCTGTACAGTGCTATGCGGTAAATCGTGGTACAAACATGCAATATGAACTGCCAGATCAGATAATGATGATACGCAGTGAAGCTGACGTATAAGCGGTACAGTGCAATTTTGTAAACTGCTATACCGGTAAAGTGCAGTTAAACTGCCAGATCGGATAAATACACGCAGCAAGGCTAATGTATGCGTTGTACGGTACAATACGGCAACCCACTAACAGCATAGTCCACGACCCTCAGGGTATTAAGACTGCCCACGACCCTTTGGGTATTAAGGGCTAACAACCAGCAGATCAGCTACCAGTTCAGTTCAATTTCAGTCTTCCTTCTCTTCACAATCCCACCCAAAAACATTATATGCATTTGTATGTGTGTAAACAGATGAACAGAAATAAAGTACAAGATTACAGACAGTCAGTCAAATTCAGATAGGAGTATACTCAATTACCCATATTCAAATTCAATGGCTATGTAACCTCACAGAACAGTGACACCAAGTCAGACAATCGAATAGAAGCATTTTGCACACACGCACACCCCGTCAATCGAGTTCAGAAGCAAACATGTTACACAACCAATCGCAAATCTCACCTAAACCGAAGTCGAAACAGAGTCATAATTACCCTTACTAAATCTTAGCCAAGGGTTGAAACACACAGAGTCACAAGTACGCTTAAATTGACCTAGAACCAAAATCTGGCGAGATAGGGCCACACGCTTGTGTGCTCCGGCTGTGTGGGGGTCCAAACGCCCGTGTGAAGGGTAGCACACTACCGTGTGACAGAGGCACACTTCCATGTGGTGCAGGGACACGTCCGTATAAACAGGAAGTGTAACTCTCTGCCCAATTTCGCTAAAGTCAAGTGCAGAGCAGACACGGCCGTGTAAGGGTCTCACACCCCCGTGTGCCACCAGACATGGCCGTGTGATCTGAAACACACGCCCGTGTGGGATCCCTAAATCCCTAAAGCAGCTACACGACTGTGTGGCCAGGCCATGTGACACCAAAACTCTGAAACTCTAATTCCTAAACCCACATGCCCGTGTGCCCAGAGGACACGACCATATGAAAATCGAAAAAATCCCCAAATCAGCCACACGGCTGTGTGGCACCTAATTTGGCCTGAAAACCCTAATGCCCAATTTCACACAGTCGTGTGGGTTGACACACGCCCGTGTGGCCATCGGGGTGGTCATAAAACCACCTTAAAATAGCCTCAAAACCACCATTTCAGCCACCAGATCCATCCTCAACCTTTGCCCTATCAACATATATCAAAAAGTGACAATTTCTCATCACTTCCATCGACAAAAACCCAAAACCAACGGTTTAGCCTACGGTCAAGAAAGGCTGAACATAAACTTTGCAAAAAGGAAATAAAACAGTGTAGTAAAAGTTTGAATCCCACACCTATTTTGCAATCGAAGATGATGACGGAGGAGCAAGATTCCCGAGATTAGCCAGCGAAACCCGTATTCAAAAGAAAAAGACAAGAAATAGGGAAGAAGAGAAGAATGAACCAAAAACGTTCCAGAAAAACAAAATAAAACCAAAATAGAAAATACCAAAAAAATAAAAAGAAAAATTAATAATTAACTTAAAGAAAAATTACTATTTTATAAACAAAAAAATTAATAACACTTCTCCAAAAACAAATTAAAACTCACTCAACCACCAGATCAGCAGACTCATTCTGCCATTTAAATGCGCCACTAAACATAAAAGCACAACCTCTTCACTATCCTTAACCACAAACACCCTAAACTTCCAGGCCCAAAATTCGGGGCGTTACATTTATACCTAAAAAATGGGTTTTTAACTAATTTTCAACTGAGTTAGTGTTTAGTTGACTTAATGGCAATGGTAGAAAAAAAATTCCAAGGGCTTAGATTTGAATTACAAATTCTTAAATTTCAAAAGATAATTTTACAATTATACTCATTATTATTTATAATTCTTCAATAGACTTAAAATCGATCTTACCATTTTGGGTCAATACAATCATCTATCTCTTGAATTTACCCGTAAATTAACTCATCATATCAACTTAATACAATAGACTAATGTTTATTTGGAGTGTCACATTTGGTAATATTGATAATACATTATTAACAATGCTTTTCTTAATAACATATGGTCTAGGGAGAAGAGAAACTCCATATAGACATAAGGAAAGAATTTTTGTTTGATGTTGACTGAGTCTTAATTTGATTGGCGTCAGTATTGTTGTTAATGTAAGAGGACGCAAGTTCAAGTACGTTGAAATGCATTATCGTCCTATTTAAGATGTGAGAAGAGACCATAATTTAGACATTATATAAAAAATTATAGATTAATATTTAAAAAAAAAAAAAACCTTTGTTTGATATTAGGGTTCTTCGAAAATGCATTGAAAATAGCAAATATATATTAATTTATGAAGAAAAAACAGACATCTTCACCTCCAATGCATTAAATGAGGTTCATATAGCAATGCCATTGGTTCATTTTCGAGATGCTTAAATTTTCAGTCCTGTCATGATTCGGTCGTAATTAAAGTTTGATTGTCTTTTTTTATCATTGATGATCTTGTTGTTGGGGTTGGGGCCTTTCACAATGTTAATCTCTTCCAACCTTGCCTCCCTTTTATATGTGATTAGACATGTAATTTTTTTATAGTATTATTAATGTTTATTTTAATATTTATGTTCGAGATTTGTTGATGTCTATTTTAATATTTATATTCGAGGCCTGTTTTTATCTCTTCCCATAATGTCATCTCTAATATTTAAACTTACGTTTCTTTTTGAAAGTGTATTGTGTTTTAACATTATACTCAACATTTGTCTGTAAATATATAAATCTTTTAATCAATTTTATAAGTTTATGTAAAATTTTGAATCGACTTAATATTTTTATTATATTGATCTATAATATTATATTTATTAATAATTATTTAATAGATGAATTTTTTAACATAAAAAAATAGTTAAACATTTTTAATTTAACCCTTCTTTGATAAATCATTGAAAAAAATTAAATTCAAATTAAAACAAAATGATAGAATTTTTTTCTACAAAAAAAATGTAGATAAGAGATATTTATCACTCAATGGAGTGTTTTTAATTTATTTTTATTTATTTATTTTAATATTATATTATCCTATAATGCCTTTACGTTTAAAAGTCCTGTTTTACAATAAGGTGAAATGTTTACAAATTAAGGATAAAATGTAGAATATATATTTTTTATAATTTAAAATATATATATTTATAAGAAAATTTAATTATATTCAGTAATTAATTTTAAATAATATATCAAACAAATTTTATAACTTAAATTCAGTACTTAAATTTTCAAAACTTAATTTTTTAAAACTTAATTTTTTTTTCCATTTATCAAACAATACCCTACTTAAAACTTGATATATATGATTTACGAAAAATGAAATATGACATATCAACCGTACGAAAAGTTTTCAATAAAAAATCATACAAAAAGTAATTAAATGTGTAAAACTACTTGTAAGTATATTCTCCTCTCTTTGTGTATAGATATATATTCCTTTTGCACAACTTTTTTTTTTTATGTAGAAAATTTGAAAGTTCATTAGATTAGATTGTGGGATGAGTTGTTGATACTAGAAAAACACAAACTAAGTAGTACACATAACAAATATTTATGCAGTTCAAACTTACTCTATGTCTGTGTCGAAACCATTTTAAAATCGGTTTTAGAAAAATGGGGATCGACTTTAAAAACAAAAATAGGAGTCACCACCAATCTTTTTTTACTTAGGTGTGATTGGATCACCTTATAAAACGTTTCATTTTAAAACACTTGATTTTGACATACGAAAAACGAGAAAACGGGTTCGGGAGTCGGTTACGTATGAGAAAGGGTTAGCACCCTCATAACGCCCAAAAATTGGTACCTAATTGATAAAATCATGTCCAAATGTTTGAAATTTAAAAAGTTTAAAATAAGATCCCTTATTAGAAGTAAAACCAAGATTTACCTATTTCAAAGAAATATAAATACCACATCCAATAAGTTAGGATACAACATTTTATAACTTTGAAGCTAGGTGTATCTTTATTTTAGAAAATTCTTACCTCAAGACACAAAACATCACACCCAATAAGTTAGGATACAACATTTTATAATTCTCAAGAATAAGTTTTTTATTTGAAAGTTGAGATATCTTTATTTCGAGAGAATATAAACATCACATCCAACACGTTAGGACACGACATTTTTTAAACCCTCGTATTTAAAGTTATCTCATGATTTACAAAACTTGTTAAAAGGATATTTGGCTATTTATCCAAACGGAAAATCGCACTCAACACGTTAGGGCACTATTTCCCGAATTTCTAAATACCAAACATTGCCTCATTTTAAAACTTTGGATAAATATAGTAAAAAATATATTTTAAACAATAATTTATGAGGCAATATTGCATTTATACGTGAATATCAAAGGCAATTATAACACATTAACATTTAATATTAATATAGACAATAAAAAAACAATAGCACATATAAAATAAAATAGCACATGAAAAATAGCATACATAAAATATTAAAAATATAAAATGATATATAAACAACAAAAATAGCATAAATATATTTGAGAAAGTAAATAAGTTTTGACAAAAACAATTGATTCATAACTTAAAAACATGCTCATAATATTCTAATACGTAAAATATGTTAAAGAATAAACAATGTTATACTATATAAATAGTTTTGATAAAAATATATATATGGGATATAATATTATATAATACTTTTAATATATAAGTTAAGAAATAGTATGTAAGTAAATAATCAAATTAAATAATAATTAATAAGAATTGAAAATACATAAGGATAATGTATAATAAAAATATACAAGTTTAATAAATTAATATATGAATAATAAGGGTAATATAATATACTCAAAACAATTAACGAATATTATAACATTTTTTTAAAAAAAATAAAAAAGTATAAAAATGATATGGATAAATAAAAAAAAGTTAAAAAAACACATATGTCAACCTAACTCCCGCAATATGAGGATTCAACGAAATTCCTCCACCAAAATCTAACTCGAATGGAAGCAGCACAAAAAGAAATGAAAATGAGCGAAGAACAAAATAAAAACAAGCCACAGAAAATAAGAACGCAAGAGGAAGAGAAATTTGAGTAAATGCTCTCAAGAATTCTTATTGCTTTCAAATTCCAGTGTCCTTTACAAAGAAGGGAGAGGCCTCTATTTATAGTTGAGCCTCCCCAAATCCAACGGTACAGATCAATCACATCAACGGCTAAGATTAAAAGGTATCTACAAATTAGATCTCTAAGATTACAAAATCATATCTTTTAATATTACATACTATATCTTCTAAGATTTCATATCATATCTAAGATTTCATATCATATCTAAGATTGCATATCCTTGAAGATTGTACTTCCATATACGTCAAGCTTGTAGATGGACCTTCAATCTTTAAATGATATATTTTGGACTGGACTTGGACTTTATTTTATTATTTCCGGTTTATTATTTTTTGTATGGGCCCGGGCTAAATTGGGTTCCTACAGTCTGCTTCAAAACCAACCCTATAAATTCTTCGTAATATAAAGAACAATGATTTATGCTTAACTACTATCTCGCAAATTGCATCTTCACATTTATACAGCCTAACAACTCTGCGATCAATCACTTAGCAAGTGTTTACAACAACCATCTAAGAATGATTTCAACTTACATACAATAGTTTCTCACATGAACAAATGTTTCGCAATCTATTAAATCCTCATAGATTAAAGAACAATGATTTAAGCTTAATTGCTATTGTTGTCTCACATTTGTACAACCTATTGCTAGTTCTAACACCTTGGTCTATCAATCACTTAACAAATGCTTACAATAACTACTTAATAATGATTTCAACTCACATACAACCATTCCTCACAATGAACAAATGCTTCACAATCTACTAAAATCTCAAAGTATAAAGAACAATCATTTAAGCTTAACTATTGCCGCTCAAGTTGCATCCTCACATTTGGACAACTTATTGTTGGTTCCGACACATTGCTCTATCAATCACTTAGTATGTGTTTACAGCAACCATTTAATAATGATTTCAACTTACACACAACAGTTTCTCGCGATGAACAAATGTTTCACAATCTACTAAAATCCTCACAGTATAAAGAACAATAAGTTAAACTTAATTCATATCTCTCAAGTTACTGTCTCACATTTATACAATCTATTGTTGGTTCTGATACATTACTCTATCGATATCTTAAAAAGTATTTATAACGGGCACCTAATGATAATTTCAACTTACATACAATAATTCTTCACAATGAACAAATGTTTCGCAATTTAAAATACTTCTTCATGCAAAATTTAAGTTAATAAAGTCATCTTCAAAATTCGAAATACTTTTTCAAATCAATCCCTTTATGTTGTCTTATTTTATAGAGACAAATGTGCAATGGTTAGGCTTATAAAGCTTAAAATTAAAATGAGGAGGTAATGTTAGAGAATATGTTGGGCTCAAAAGGAGCCTTAATGAGAGAGTCTATAAAAAAGTTAGGATTAGGCCCATAAGGTACTTTTCTACAATTATTGGGGATTTTAACCCACCTTTTGGAGTTTTCCAAGTTTTATACATCAAATGGGCTAAAATATAACATTCTACAAAAGATTCCCAGTTATAGTCTCTCAATTTATTTAGGAATAAATAAACATTTAATCCACAAATTTGCAATTTTTCCACTTTGATCCTTAAATCTTTTTAGTCCACATCAGTCTTAAAATTTGAATTTTTTTTAACTTAGTCCCTAAACTTGGATTCCATATATGCCACATTGTCACTTAAATTTTTTAATTTCTTTATTTTTTTGTATTTATATATTTTTTAAAAAAATTCAAGTACCACATCATCATATCTTAATGTAATTTCAAGAACTAAATTGAGAAAAAAATTGAAACTAACGTGGACAAAAAAAATTCAATGATCAAATTAAATAAATTATCAAGTTTAAGAACAAAATATTGCTTTATCCCATTTATTTAATATCATGCTAATCAAAATAGTCACCTGATTATTAGAAACTTTCTTATTAGATCATTCAACTAAAAAAATTACAAAATAGTCAATCGACTTATCTTTTTATTAAATTAAGCCCAAAATTATTAAATACTTAACAATTGGTATTTTTTTTAAATAACCTAAAAATTATTTAAGAAAATGATTCAATTTCTATAGTATTTATCAGTGCTGCTTAATACACTCGCAGCATCGGTGCCTAAAAATCCGTGTATGAATTATTACTTTAAAAATGTCAAATCTATAATCAACATTGTGAAGCATTTTATTTAGCTTAATAATCATTTATTTGAATGAAAAAGTGAAAAGGTCTCCACTTATTCTATGGGATGAAATATTATTAAAATAAATAAATAAATAAATAAAAAATGTTGGTCTAATAAATATTGAACACGTTTCTATTCTCAAAAAGATACTTTTCTCACGTTCAATCAAATTTTAATTGAGGCCTTTCTTTTCCAACACATGTCATCCATTTCATTTTTGAAAAAAAAAAGGTTATATATATAATATTTAAATAAAATAAAAATAATAAATGTGCAAATATGTAAATAAATATTAAAGATGATTTGAGTTATCATTTAAAACAGAAAAAGACATTTGATACCCCATTATAAGTAGAATGAGGCTACAAATTTTATGTAAAAAGGGTAAAATTGACATAATTTTTTTTTAATTTGGTTAATCAGTCGGTGGATGAGTTTGGTTTGATTGTAGATTGATTAATGATTTTTTGAAATTTCAATTATCGGTTAATTCAGTTTGAAATCGAGTAATTAATTAAATTAATCGAAATAAATAATATATATTATACATATAATATAAATTGTAATCATTTATTTTTTAGTGATGTCAAAAATGTTATTATTTAATATTTACGAGTCAAATGTAGTGATATAGTGAATCATGATTTGATAGAATTGTTAACATTTGATAACATGTTAATTTGCATGATTTCTTGTGTTTAATTCGGTTTATTTCTGAATCAATCCCTGCTAAATTAGTGTTTTTATGATTTAAATCTTGTCAGGGATGCAATTGATCAAAAACAAGCTAAAAAGGGCTAAATTGAAAGACAATTATTGAAATGGGGCCAAATCAAAAAGATGGAGGAAACTAAGGACACATCAAATATTTTGACTTTGTAAAAGCCAAAATAGAAAAATCTTATTTTATTTTATTATTTATTTTTATTTTATTTTAGATTTTATATTAAATTAGCTCAGGCTATTTTTAGTAAACCTTATGTATATAAATAAGGCCTTTTTGTTCTTAGTAAATCATCAATTAATTCTCTTCCTACTTCAATTTAGAATTTTATTATCCTCTTTGTTTTTTCCTAGTTCAATTTGGAATTGAGTTGGTTTTTCTTTCAATTTGGGCTTGAGTATTCTATTGTTCCCATTTACATTTCTTTGTTCTTCCAAAATTGGTTCAAATTACCTTCCAAGCCGTTTTCCTTCCCCAAATTCCATCATCCTTCATACAAATCCAATCACATTCCACAATTTTCAAGCATGATTAAATTCATGCTACACTAAATTTCATCTTAGCTTTAGGTTGGTGTTATTTCCAGTCGGGAATCGCGAGGTACGAACTTGTGCTAAAAATCTTTCCAATCGGTATTTACTTTTTTTCCTAAGTATCGGGATAGACCAATCATCTTTTAAAGTTAAATTTGATTTCAAGTCAAAGTGCACGTTGGGTTGGAGTCGTGTTCACTGACAGTTAGAGATTAGAGTCAGTCGTGCTGTATTCGAATTTCCGAGAACAAATCAAGGAAGAAGTGATCGGGTTTAAACAACCCAGGTCGTTGATTCGAGTTGGGCTCTTCAGAATGCAAGGCTACCGGAATCTTCAATTGGGAACACGTGTATCTCGGTTAGATAATCGGTAAGGGTTACTTTACAGGACGTACCGGGACCAGCTACGAGATGAAGATTTGGTGGTTAGGACGTTCTTAATCGCTATAACCAACTTATCGTTTGGAGGAGATGATCAATTTTCGAGGATCAATTACATTTCTTTGTTCTTCCAAAATTGGTTCAAATTACCTTCCAAGCCGTTTTCCTTCCCAAATTCCATCATCCTTCATACAAATCCAATCACATTCCACAATTTTCAAGCATGATTAAATTCATGCTACACTAAATTTCATCTTAGCTTTAGGTCGGTGTTCTTTCCGGTCGGGAATCGCGAGGTACGAACTTGTGCTAAAAATCTTTCCAATCGGTATTTACTTTTTTTCCTAAGTATCGGGATAGACCAATCATCTTTTAAAGTTAAATTTGATTTCAAGTCAAAGTGCACGTTGGGTTGGAGCCGTGTTCACTGACAGTTAGAGATTAGAGTCAGTCGTGCTGTATTCGAATTTCCGAGAACAAATCAAGGAAGAAGTGATCGGGTTTAAACAACCCAGGTCGTTGATTCGAGTTGGGCTCTTCAGAATGCAAGGCTACCTGAATCTTCAATTGGGAACACGTGTATCTCGGTTAGATAATCGGTAAGGGTTACTTTACAGGACGTACCGGGACCAGCTACGAGATGAAGATTTGGTGGTTAGGACGTTCTTAATCGCTATAACCAACTTATCGTTTGGAGGAGATGATCAATTTTCGAGGATCAATTACATTTCTTTGTTCTTCCAAAATTGGTTCAAATTACCTTCCAAGCCGTTTTCCTTCCCAAATTCCATCATCCTTCATACAAATCCAATCACATTCCACAATTTTCAAGCATGATTAAATTCATGCTACACTAAATTTTATCTTAGCTTTAGGTCGGTGTTCTTTCCGGTCGGTGTAACACCCCAAACCCGGCCTATGCGTTAAGACCAGACTTGGCATGCCACGCAATTCGAATTTACGTCCAGTCGTCAATGCTTTTAATGAAAACAATTTTTCAAAACGATTTTGAAGACGGAGTTTATCAAAAACCGAGATTTATTTGAAAAAAATCATGACTTTAAAACATAAGAGTTTATAATTTGATTTTCAAAGAAATAATTGGTTAAAATAAATTTATAAAAGAATTTTCACAAAATTTTACAAGTAAGTGATATTTAAGAAAAACCTCCTTTTTATACGCAAGTTTAAGAAAAATATTTATAAAAATTTAACAACCACATTTAAGTAATTAAAACATATTAAAATCCATCCACGCATAAAAATCCATAAAAATAATACCAGAGGCCTTATTACATCGCAATTGAAATAATACTTAATTAAAAATACTTAAAGGAAGTTCAAAGTTTTTATAACTCATCATTCGTAGTATGGCCTCCACACGAAGCCATCCCCTTAAACCTCCATCAATTGTCATTACACGAGAAGGGTAAGAAGAAGGGGTGAGTTACTTAGAACTCGATGTGTAACCCACTTACCGTGTTTCTTCGGCTAAAACCATTTAAGCATTTAATTGGGCTTGAGCCCATTTACAAATGTAACAATATAACAAGAATAAAATGCATGTGATATGCAATTCCCAACCAAACCTAAATTTCCATCCGCTACACACCACCCGTACCAACCAAAGACACACTGTGGGGAGCTTTAGTCACCCACCCCGCCAACACACCAACTGGGCATTAAGCCATATATTAAATCGGGCACGAAGCCATTAATCGGGCACGGCCATTAATTGGGTACGAGGCCATTAATCGGGCACGAGGCCATTAATCGGGCACGAAGCCATCTTCTTTCACAAATATCCCAACCCATGCAATCATGTATATAAAATGCATGACAATTCATTTATATGATAATTCCAACATAAGGCCCATAAATAAATAAAATTATTACAAATTTGGCCCATTTCAAAATTTGGCCCGTTAGTCAAAATAAAAATTTTAGTCCATTTAACGATCTAGCAATTTTGGCTCATATATAGCGATCTAGCGCTTTTGGCCCATATATATCGATCTAGCGCTTTGGCCCATTTGTCACATATCAATATGGCCTATTTATCAAATAACACATTTGGCCCATATAGCAAATTATCAAATTGGCCCATATAGTAAATTATCAAATTGGCCCATTAAGCAAATTATCAAGTTGGCCCATATAGCAATTTACCAAATTGACCGATATAGCAATTTATCAAATTGGCCCATTAAGGGTATTTTAAGTAATTTGATCCATAGAAACATTTATATAATTCGCAATCGTACCCACTAAGGGTAATTCGGTAATCTCGTAACCCAAGGGTATTTCATAAATTTTACCCACCAAGGGTAATTCGTTTGGGCACAAAAATTGAAACTGTCCGTCTGCGTTATGCTGACTAAATTGACTATAACTCGAGTTAGGAAACTCAAAATTTAGATCCGTAAATTTTTCCTGAAACTAGACTCATATAAATTCTTACTGTAATTTTTCCAGAATTTTTGGTTTAGTCATTTAGTACAGTTTATTCTTCAAATTGTCCCTTGTTTCACTGTTTGACAGTTCTGTCCTCTCTTCACAAAATCTCAGATATCTTATTGTACAGAACTCAAATACTGATTTAGTTTGATCCAAATAAAAATAGACTCACTAAGGATTCTAGTAATATAAACCATGTCCTGTAATTATTTTTCTACAATTTATAGTGATTTTTCAAAGTCAGAACAGGGGATCTCGAAATTACTCTAAACCAGTCTCACAAAAATCTAAAAATCTCAAAATATACTGATCCTTTACTTGCTCCGTTTCTTTTATAAGAAAATAGACTCAATTATCTTTCAATCCATATATTCTTCACTTTTTAATTCAATTCCTACTATTTTTGGTGATTTTTCAAAATCATGTCACTGCTGTTAACCAAAACTGTTTTGTTACAAAATATGATTACCACTTCGAACATACGTACGTCCGAGTGGCCATAGATGCTGGATTACGGCTTTTTAGTCTTTTGACCGAATCACAGAACATTTCATGCAAACATTTGGAGAGGTATGAGGTTACACACCCCATTTCAAACATGTATTCGGAAAGTAAGGGATTACACACCTGATTTGGATTTCCTAAAGAACCACTCTTCGTTGACCCTAGAACAATACCAACCAAAAGTTGGCCTTGGATTTCTAAAAGATTTCATACCCCATGTAATACTTACACTTGAATCACTTACCACTACGTGATTTCCCTCTACGGAGTCCCGATATTCAACCCCGCCTTCTGACTACCACCACACACTCCTTTACTGCAACTGATGTTAACAATCCTCCCCTTTGATTATCAAAAGAATCGGAACAACAACAAAACGTAAGAACCACTATTCGGTTTTGGGACACACCGTAATGGAAACCGAAAGATGAGAAGAATGGAATCAACCACTTGAAGATTAGAAGGGAAAAAGAAGTAGGGGTTTCGGCCAAGAAGAGATTTGCAACACAAGGCTCAAGTTGTACTAGCTAGAATTGGATGAAAGAGAGAAAAGATGAGTAGAAGGAACACTATAGAAGAAGAGGAAATTTCCAGCAAGGAGGAAAATGTAACCAAAAGAAACAAAATATTAGGTAAAGAAAAAGTGACCAAATGAAAAAATTTCCTAAACACTCCTCTCTTCAGCCGAATATCATCCCCCCTTTCTTTCTCTTTTTTTTTTTTTTTCCATAATTCACTCATTCACCTACTCCACCATTTGTATTATACTTTTGACCAAATCAAACTCTTCCTAGCACAAAAAAAAAATACTCTCCAAAATGCTACATATGAGATTTGAACCTCTTCCCTCAAGCAAACCTACATGGCATCATATCCCCTTTACCACTCGCTCATCTTATGCTAACTTTTACCATTTAATTACCTTAAGCATTTAAGGTTGCTTGTTCCATTTCAATAAAGTACTATTTACCAAAATTTATTCCAAGTCAATAAAGGTTACTTTTTTTTTTTTTGGATGTTACAGTCGGGAATCGCGAGGTACGAACTTGTGCTAAAAATCCTTCCAATCGGTATTTACTTTTTTTCCTAAGTATCGGGATAGACCAATCATCTTTTAAAGTTAAATTCGATTTCAAGTCAAAGTGCACGTTGGGTTGGAGCCGTGTTTACTGACAGTTAGAGATTAGAGTCAGTCGTGCTGTATTCGAATTTCCGAGAACAAATCAAGGAAGAAGTGATCGGGTTTAAACAACCCAGGTCGTTGATTCGAGTTGGGCTCTTCAGAATGCAAGGCTATCGGAATCTTCAATTGGGAACACGTGTATCTCGGTTAGATAATCGGTCAGGGTTACTTTACAGGACGTACCGGGACCAGCTATGAGATGAAGATTTGGTGGTTAGGACGTTCTTAGTCGCTATAACCAACTTATCGTTTGGAGGAGATGATCAATCAACTTATCGTTTGGAGGAGATGATCAATTTTCGAGGATCAATTCTTAGCACGAAATTTACTGAGTCTAAAGCTAAGGCTTATTTTATCTGTTTACACAAGTCTGAATTTATTTCCAATTTGCATTTATTTTCAATATTAATCAATTGTTTATTTAAACTGATTAGATTATTTACTCTCTTAAACATTCTCAAACTCTCTCGATTTAATTGTTTATTTTTGTTGCAGATATGTTTGGAGTCGTGGGCACCACTCTTAATACGACGCTTGACGCGACAAATATTCTGTTCATAAGTGAACACAGAAGTTGATTACAATATCCAATCCCTGTGAACTCGATCCTACTACCACTCTTTACTACTATTTAGAGTTAATTTAGTAGGAATTATTTTTGGTGGTTTCGACGCCCATCAAATTTTGGCGTTATTGTCGAGGATTGGATGTCGTAATCAACTTCTGTGTTCACTTATGAACAAAATATTCATTGGGTCAAGCGCCGTGTTAAGAGTTGTACCCATGACTCTAAACGTACCTACAATAAAAATAAACAATTGATTACTATTGAAAATAAATGCAAAATGGAAATAAATTTAGACTTGTGTAAACAGATAAAATAAGCCTTAGCCTTAGACTCGGTAAATTCCGTGTTAAGAATCGATCCTTGAAAATTGATCTTCTCTTCCAAACCATAAGCTGGTTATAGCGATTAAGAATGTTCTAACCACCAATTCTTCCTCTCGTAGCTAGTCCCAGTACGTCCTGCAAACCAACCCTTACCGATTATCTAACCAAGATACACGTGTTCCTGATTGAAGATTCTGGTAGCCTTGCGTTCTGAAGAACCCAACTCAAATCAACGGCCTGAGTCGTTTAAACCCGATCACTTTTTCAGTGATTTGTTCTCGGAAATTCAAATACAGCACGACCGACTCGAATCTCCAACTGTCAGCAAACATGGCTCTAACCCAACGTGCACTTTGACTTGAAATCGAATTTAACTTTAAGGGATGATTGGTCCATCCTAATACTTAGGAAAAAAATGAATACCGATTGAAAGGATTTTTAGCACAAGTTCGTACCTCACGATTCTCGACCAGAAAGAACACTGACCTAAAGCTAATATGAAATTTAGTGTAGCATGAATTATGCTTGAAGGTTGTGGAATGTGATTGGATTTGTATGAAGGATGATGAAATTTGGGAAGGAAAACGGCTTGGAAGGCAATTTGAACCAATTTTGGAAGAACAAATAAATGTAAATGGGAACAATAGAATACTCACGCCCAAATTGAAAGAAAAACCAACTCAATTCCATATTGAACTAGGAAAAGACAAAGAGGATAATACAATTCCAAATTGAAGTAGGAAGAGAAATAATTGATGATTTCCTAAGAACAAAAAGCCCCTATTTATATACATAGGGCTTACTAAAAATAGCCTAAACTAATTTAATATAAAATTTAAAATAAAATAAAATAAATAATAAATAATATAATACAATATAATATAATATAATATAATATAATATAATATTTTCCTATTTTTGGCTTTTACAAAGTCAAAATATTTGATGTGTCCTTGGCTTCCTCTATCTTTTTGATTTGGCCCCGTTTCAATTTGGCCCTTTTTAGCTTGTTTTTGACCAATTGCATCCCTGACAAGATTTAAATCATAAAAACACTAATTTAACAGGGATTGATTCAAAAATAAATCGAATTAAACACAATAAATCATGCAAATTAACATGTTATCAACTGGTCAGTTAGACACAGTAAAAATAGTTTGTGGCGAAAGTTAGTGGTTTTGAAAAATGGGGTATTGAGACCTCAGATTGTAAATTAGTAATTAAATTAAATATTAAAATTTAATGTAAGGAAAACTCTTCATTTTCTCCATTTTTTTCTTGCAACAGAAAATCACCATTGTTGAATGGGGAGAAAATCACCCAAGCTTCCTTTCTTGCATGTAAGTCCTCCGAATGTTCGTTTTTCATAAATTTTATATATTTAAAATCATTGTAACTTAATCTAACTAAATCGTACTTCCAATTTTAAAACTATTAAAGATTTTAAAGATTTTCATTGAGTTACATGTTTAGCATGAATATAAGTTGAATGTTATGCAAGTTTTGTGGCCATGTAAGTAATATTTGAATTATAGGTTGTTTGGTACATGTTAGGCAATTAAAAAGACATATGTATGTTCAACACATGCTAGCACATGGGCGTGTGCCACATATGGCCTGGCCACACGCTCATGTGAGTACTTTGGTTTTGGTAAATATTGTACCATATGGTCACAATTAGTTACAGTTCGTGTGACTTTTGCTGAATTTTTTTTACACTTTGGTCCACACGACCTCAGTAAGTTACATGACCATGTGATACCTGATTTGTACATTTGTCTTTCTTTTGTGAAAAGTTTCAAATCGGTCCTTGATTGATTCCGAGATAGTTTTTGAGCTTTCGTAAGCTCAATTCAAGCTCAAACTTGCATGCAAAGCATGAATTGTATGATTGTTTGAGATTTAAAGATTATTTTGATCAATTCTCGATTTGATTAACTGACTAAATTAACTGAAATATTTCAATTTAGTTAATGTATTTGAAAAAAATAGTTTGATTAACCATTAATTTTTTTTACATTTCAACTAATTCGATTAATAATAATTTGATTTAATTATTATCTGAAGTGATTGATTTAACAACATATAGTTTTCAGTAATGAAATCCACTAACCACCACATGAACTCTCTAAAAGTAGATATTATTTAATACATAATTTTCATATTTAGTACATTACCTCAAATAAAATTAATAAAAAATCTAATTTAAAAGAAAAGAATATATATATAAAAAGAAAATTTATCATTATTTAACAAAAATATTCCATCTTTTTTGTCTTCTAGGGTAAAAGACAAGAAGACAATAAAGAAACACTTTTTAGGATCACAAATCAAAAAAAAGAGGGGATTTTTCTACACGAGCCAGCCACACTCCCAACTTCCACCTCCTCATCGCTATCGTCCACGTGCCATTCATCCAATGGTTATCCTCATCCCTAGCCATCCTTTTTATTGCCTGTGCTGATCCGTTCTCTCCTTCATCCATCCATCCATCCCTCTCTCAATCTTTTATCTCCTTCAGGTGTTTGTTTTTGGGTTAAAAAGCTCTGTTTTTTTTATTACCCTTTTCATCAAAAAGCTTTAATCTTTCAACCATGTTGCTTAAAGCTTCCCCTGCTTTTTCTTTGTTGAAGAATCCCCAAGTTGAAACTCGGGTTCCTCTGTTTTCAAGAAACGGTTCTGGGTTTGGGTCTGGGGCTGTTATTGTTTGTGCTACCAAAGGAGCCAATAATAAGCCATTAACGGGTGTGATTTTTGAGCCTTTTGAGGAAGTTAAGAAGGAACTTAATCTTGTCCCAACTATGCCTCAAATATCCTTGGCTCGTCAAAAGTTTGCTGATGAGTGTGAAGCTGCCATCAACGAACAAATCAAGTGAGTTTCTTTTTATATATAGTGTCATCTTTATGAGAAAAAAGATGGTTCTTTTATGGTTTGATCTACTTTTTTTGTATGACAAGATGATTCTTGGATGTGTGTTTATCTGTATTTGGTTTCAAATCTTAACACTAATTGTGTTTTGTAAATGTTTATGACAGTGTGGAGTACAATGTTTCATATGTCTACCATGCTATGTATGCCTATTTTGATAGGGACAACGTTGCTCTCAAGGGTCTTGCCAAGTAATTTCTTTATGAAATTTCTCAATTATTTTGGTACCTTTTTTTTTGGTGGAACTGAGTTAACTTTAGGCTTTATTCATGAATATAGGTTCTTCAAGGAATCAAGTTTAGAAGAGAGAGAGCATGCTGAGAAATTGATGGAATACCAGGTATTGTTATAATAGTTTATCATTTAATATGATTTCTTTTTTTTTTGTCTATTATTTATTTATTTACCTTATTATTTTGTTTGTTATTCTCAGAACAAAAGAGGTGGACAAGTGAAGCTGCAATCCATATTGATGCCCCTCTCTGAGTTTGATCATGCAGAGAAAGGGGATGCTTTATATGGTGAGTTCAAATTATTAGAACCACACATAACATCTTCTTTATGCATCCACAAAAACAAAATGTGTAGTCTACCATTGTTGTACTTGAAAAGTACATTTGAAAAGCATCTAGCATTCAGTTTCTTGGTTCGAATGCCGAAAACCCTTTGTTTAGTATTGTTGTTGTAGTTGAAAAGTGCGATTCAAAAATGCTTTTGATGCCGAAAGCCCTTTGTTTATCATTGTTGTTGCAGTTGAAAAAAGTGTCAATTTCTTGGTTTGCTTTCGAAAGCACTTTTAAAAGGTGCTTTGCATGCTGAAAGC
The DNA here is from genome assembly GCA_025503065.1 of Gossypium bickii. Taxonomy (NCBI): domain Eukaryota; kingdom Viridiplantae; phylum Streptophyta; class Magnoliopsida; order Malvales; family Malvaceae; genus Gossypium; species Gossypium bickii. The sequence goes on from CP106713.1 coordinate 132,239,659, forward strand.
CCTTTGTTTAGCGTTGTATTTGCAGTTGAAAATTGCTGTTGAAAATTGCTTTTGAAAAACATCTAGCAATCAGTTTCTTCTAGAAAGTGCTTTTGATGCCGAAAGCTCTTTGTTTAGCATTGTTGTTGTAGTTGAAAAGTGCCTGAAAAGCATTTAGTAAGTGGTCTCTTGGGTTGGTTTCAAAAACACATTTAGGAAGTGCTTTGGATGCCGAAAGCCCCTTTGTTTAGCATTGTTTTCGTTGCCAAAATGTGTTTTTTGGACTGCCAAAAGCAATGAGATGTAGATTCAAGTGGCAACCTAGGAACATATGTGTGGAGATTTGTATGTTTGGTGTGTGTTTATTACATATGTTAGTTCCATGGAGTATCGGGAATTAGTGAGATATATTAGCATCACACCATCTTTGTTATTTCTGAATCAAACTGCATGATAATATCTAATAAGTCGGTTTTATAACTGAAACTGACTGTATCTAATTCCTTGGTTCAGCAATGGAGCTTGCCTTGTCTCTCGAGAAACTAACAAACGAAAAGCTCTTGAACTTGCACAACGTAAGACTTTCCTCTTTCCTTATTAGCATCATGTTCTGTATTGCAGTTATGCCTTTCGATCTTCAACATGTTAATAAACTAGCTTGAGATCTTATCAGTTTGGTTTACGAGATCATTGGACAAAATCTTGTTAAACATTGTAGATGTGTCTAACAGGTGGCTGAGCGAAACCATGATCCGCAGTTGACCGATTTTATCGAAGGCGAGTTCTTAGCTGAGCAGGTAACGATACAGACCTTGTTGTCTAAGCTCTCGGGGTTTTTTATCGTTTTCATTTGCATTACCCACCCGTGATCATGATCTCGGTTTTGCTTTCTCAACAGGTCGAATCCATCAAGAAAATATCGGAATACGTGGCTCAGCTGAGAAGAGTTGGCAAAGGACATGGTATGAATCTTAAACTTTCTCGTGTCCTCGCCTTTTTTTACAAAAACATATTATTTATCATAACCATACGTTGTTCATCGCTCTAGGGGTGTGGCACTTTGATCAAATGCTTCTCCACGAGGGAGCTGTTGCATGAAAACCTGACCAAAGAAACCGCCGCTTGCTTCTGATACCAGCCATCGTTCTTTTAAGTTCCCGTGTTAGTAGTTGTTGAGTGATTAAGTTTTGCAAGTTGTATGGCTAGTTTAGAAAACTTTGTGTTGATGATATAAGATTGAGAGACTCAAAAAGGGATAATTTGTAAGTCATCTTGATCATCATAGCTATAGATTTTCATGGTTTTCGACTTTTCGTATCGACTTTTTCGACTGTTTTTTCTTCTGTTAAATGCTCTGCACAGTTAGCAGATAAAATAATACAAGTAAGGATCATTTTGAAGTTTCGATTGTGTTTCTATGAATGAAAAAAAAACGAAGCTAATATGGGTTAAAATGTGGTCGCTGCCATGGCTGCTTGAAGGTCCTGCTAATATGGGTGAAAAAGATTTTGGTTTAAATATGATTTGAGTCCTTTTACTATGTTGATTGTTGGAGTTTAATCTACTAGCTTTAGATTTATACTATTTTTTTCACTTTATTAAAGAATGAGATTTTTTTTTTTTTGAGCAATATTAAAGAATGAGATTTATTTTAAAAGAATACGTACTTTTTATTTAAAATAATGTTTAATATATACACTTTTTGGGGATAATTTTTTTTAATAATTTCAAGTTTAAAAATATAGAAAGTGAAAAAATTTAAATACATTATCCAAAAGATTGAAGATAATACAAAGGGACGCAAGAAGTGTGCCTTTGTCCCAAAAGGTAAAATTTTTATTCAACCCCTTTAAAAATTGTAAAATGTAAATTAATATAATAATAAAATTACATTTTAACCCTCCAAATATTTATATTTCAAATTTGGTTCTCCTAAAAGTTTGTATGGCTTCAAAATTTTCAACCTAAATTACTATTTAGTAACGGAAAAAAAATAGATTTGGTTTAAGATATATAAATAATGGCATAAATAATATTTTAATAAAATAACTAAAATAATGAACTCAATAAAAAATCATTAAAAAGAAAAGGCATAATGATAAATTAGCCCCTAAAGTTTACTCCTTTTTCATTTTAGTTCTAATTTTGTTTAAGTTTTAAATTCTAGTTAAATTATTTTTTATTGAACAAAAAAGCTGATTGAACTATTAAAATTTTAATAGCACTGATGTGATAATTCGCGTGACAATTTATGTATATTTCAACAGTGGTAGAGCTAAGGGATTAAAATGATGAAATTGCATGTTTACAATTGTAAACCTATACACTGGCCATCAAAAATATATATAGAAAAAAAGAATTTCCTTTTTTCTTGTGGAAAACCCATCAACTTAATGTTTCTGAATTACCAGTGGACAAACAAAAGCTTACTGCTCCAATAAAATCAACTGCTGACAAGTTTCAGCTTCTCCCTGAGTTTTTGAAGGTGAAAACTTTGATGTTAATTTGGTATTTATTTTTATGTGCATATGTTTATATTTTTGAACTGAATTGTGGTTTTTGTTTTTTTTTTTTTTTTGTTATTATAGATTAGAGGGTTAGTGAAGCAGCAATTGGATTCTTTTGATTATTTTGTTAATACTGGGATTAAGAAGATTGTTCGTGTCAATGACAGGACTGTATCTGATATTGATCCCAGTATTTACCTCAGGTTTGAAACGCATTTATTGTTTTTGTTCTTTTGGTTATGATTGCTGTAAAATGTATTGTGTATAACTTGATGATGCAGGCTAGGGATGGAAAAAAACCCAAAGCTGACTGTTCTGATCTGACCTGATTGGAAAATAGGGTTTGGGGTGGGTCGGTTTTGAGGTGAATCTGCCCTGCCTGCCCTGAGATATTTAGCTAGCTTTTTTTTTTGTTAGAAGCAGCAAAATGTAATCTTTTTGCTTAACTATTACGCATTTGTCATCAAATTTTGAAGTATTTTCGTTTTAGTAGCATTCGAGTGAACAAAAAGCTTGTGGTGAATTAGTGGCGATGACAGCCACCCTGAGCTTTAGCTATTTTACAGTCATGAATTAGTTTGGTTGCCTTGTATTTTGTTCCTTGAGATTTTCTGGTTATGATTTATCTGTGTGGGGAATTTAGTTTCCTATGATATAATTTGGATTTTTTTTTTTTTTTTTTTTTTTTTTTTTTGTTGATCTAGCTCAGTTGTAACTTGTGTTGCTGTGCAGGTTTAAAGATGCTAGAATTGGTTATCCCTCCAAGATGGTTGATGGGAATTAATATGCTGTTAATCTTGTAGGTATTCTGCACCGATATTCGTCAACGGAGAGTACATTCAAGTTAGATATGGGCAGAAAACTAGACTAGAAAAGGTATACAGCAGATGCCTCTTTGATGTGTGTATGATGCAGAATGATAGGTGCTTTGGATGTAATGCAAAATCTGTTCCTAGCAGAATAATCTTGTTATTGCAAAAATGCCCATCATGTTAAAGAGTTAACTCTATGTGATATATAGAAAAGATGATGTTAATTATGACTCTTATTTTAGTCAAATTCAAGAAGTAATCTCCTAGTTAAACTCTGTTTAACTAGTTCCAATCAAACACTGATTAGTTTAGATTATTTTATTATTATTTGACCTATAGATTTAGCCTATAAATAGGATCTTTTACAACCTTAGAAAATACACCCATTAGAGATTAGAACTCATAACACATTTAGAGAATTCTGTGTTTACGTTTTGAGGGTTCTTTATTTTTGGGTTTTCGGGGTTTAGTTTTTATCTCCATCTTTTGTACTCTTCATTCTGTTGCCATTATAGTAAAATTATCTTTACCCGTGGTTTTTTATCCTCTTTGGAGGAGTTTTTCCACGTTAAATTTGTGTGTTCAATTTCTCAATTTCTTCTACTATTTTTTCTTGTTCGTTGCTTAATCGGGACGATCCTAACAAGTGGTATCAAGAGCTAGTTCAATTTTCATAGATCAGCCCATTCAGATATGGCAACAATAAGGTTTGAAATTGAGAAGTTCGATGGTGAGACAAATTTCAATCTGTGGCAAGTTCGGATGATGGCAATTCTAATTCAATCCGGTTTGAAAAAGGTTGTTACCGGGAAAAAGCCTGAGAATCTAAAAAAAACAAAATGGGAAGAGCTTGATGAAAAGGCTTTGTCTGCAATCCAGTTGTGCCTCGTGAATACGGTATTGCACGAGGTATTGATGGAGAAGACCTCATCTGCCTTATGGAAAAGGTTAGAAACTCTTTATGCGACTAAGTCTCTCAAGCTAACCGCTTAGTGTTGAAACAACGCTCTATTTACATTTCGCATGAACGAAGGTGAGCTTCTTAGAGATCACATCACCAATTCATTACCTTTTAAATGATTTAAAGAATGTTGAGGTTCATATTGACGATGAAGATCGAAGCTATCTTTGCTCTTTACCCTCTTCATACAAGTCTTTCGGGAGACCACGATTTATGGCGAGACAAACTCTCGTTCAAGATGTGAAGGGTAATTTGTTGAGTAGAGACAAACTCGACAATGAGCTTCATTTTGATAGCAAGGCAAATAGGCAAGCTTCCGCTTTGATAGCATCAAAGAAACGAGACAAAAGGTGTCGCTATTGTAAAAAGTTAGGTCACGCCAAAGCGATTGTTATAAATCAGAAAAGAAAAGAGTCACGAGAGTAACGAGGAAGATGTAGCCAAAGCTAATTTGGCCGATGAAAGCGGTGATGATTTCTTGTTAGTATCAATGAGCGATAACTCCAAGCTCACGTCCGAGTGGATCCTAGATTCAGGATGTTCTTTCCACATGTGTCCCAATAGAGAATGGTTTGAAGGTGGAGTTGTGTGCATGGGAAACGATTCATCTAGTAAGGTAATTGGAATTGGTACTGTTAAAATTAGGATACACGATGGGACAATTAGGACACTCTCAGATGTCAGGTATGTACCTGATTTACGAAAGAATCTCATCTCCTTGAGTATTTTAGACTTGAAAGGATGCAGAATCAATATCGAGTCGAGTGGCATTAAAGTATCTCGTAGAGCTCTCGTTTTGTTAAAAGGTAAAAGAACTGGCAGTCTTTATGTTCTGGAAGGTTCTACAGTGACCAGTGAAATCAGACATCCCTCGTCTGTTACAGAGCCGAAGTCAACTCATTTAGAGCGGAGGCAACTTGGTCATAGGAGGGAAAAAGGTATGACCGTTTCGTCAAAGAGAGGTTCTCTTTTGGATGCAGGTTTTGAAAGGGCACTGTGTTCGTGAAAATCAAACCCGGGTTAGTTTTGATTTGGCAGTGTACAAGTCGAAGGCTAGAAGTCTCCCAGCTTCTAAGCATAAAATCGACTCAGTTAATTCCCTGCATGGTTCAAGATAGCCTCGTGGCGGGCTTTGACAAAGATGGCATTGTGGAAATATGAGTCAAGGTGGAGATTTGTTAATTATGACTTCTATTTTAGTCAAATTCAAGAAGTAATCTCCTAGTTAAACTCTGTTTAACTAATTTCAATCAAACACTGATTAGTTTAGATTATTTTATTATTATTTGACCTATGGATTTAGCCTATATATAGGCTCTTTTACAACCTTAGAAAATACACCCATTAGATATTAGAACTCATAACACATTTAGAGAATTTTGTGTTTACGTTTTGAGGGTTCTTTATTTTCGGGTTTTCGGGGTTTAGTTTTTATCTCCATCTTTTGTACTCTTCATTCTGTTGCCATTATAGTAAAATTATCTTTGCCCGTGGTTTTTTATCCTCTTTGGAGGAGTTTTTCCACGTTAAATTTGTGTGTTTAATTTCTCAATTTCTTCTACTATTTTTTCTTGTTCGTTGCTTAATCGGGACGATCCTAACAGATGAAGCAGAACTTACAAGGCCATATCCCCATCACAATCAATCACCTAAAAATACCTACCAGGTTTTTTACATCTTGAACTTGGTTTACATGTGAACTGTAATTTTTGCTTTTATCATCTCTAAATGTTTCTGTATTTGTAGTGTACTATGGGGAAGCAAGCAATGGGAAATATTGCATATAACCAGACAAGCAGTGTTACTTAGTATTCTTTAAACTTATTTTCCTACCTTTGAACAAAGAGTCCTTGTATGTCACCGCTCAGTTGCTAAGGATTTAGCCTTCAACCTTCTCAGGCGAGGCTATTTTTATTGCGTGCTCATCCTAGGCGCTTTATTGTGCATTAGGCTTCAACACAAGGTGATGAAAAAGCTAGCTTAACTGAAGCTGTGAAGTAACATTTAAGTCCTTATTTTTTATTTTAAAACTCAAATATCAACTTAAATTTACGGAAGGTTTCGTTAGTCTAAAACAAGCATTTACTGTTTTCCACAAGTTATGCTTAACTTAAAAGTGATTAAATAATCTTTTATCGATGATTTTCCAGTGATGAAGCACGGTGCTCTCTCTTTACATTTTCACTGCTGGGATTATTGACAGTAACTAGCTTCAGTATCAAAATAACCATCTTTTGACATAGGTTTGCAGAAAATGTGGTTTGTTAGGATACTACAGCCATAAGCTGAAAACTGGGATTTGTTCTTCATGTAAAAATGGAGATAATGTTTCTACTATGAAACTACCGTACACATGCAAGCTTTTAATCCAGGTAAACTCGACAAATATTTTTCTTATAGGAATGATGTGTTTGAAACTATCACATGCCTACTCGAATAAAATATCCAGTTTTATTTAAAATAGGATGCTTATTGAAATTCGATTTCTAAGTTAAGATAGTAATTAGGCCTCTAATGGCATTTGTTTATTGAGCATCATCTTCCTATACTGTTTGTTGATGCATACAGGCAAGGGTGAAGCCAGGAAACTTTGGTTGGGAGTTGAGTGTCAGGATAAGAATATAAATTGTTGGGGGGGTCAAACTTAAATTTTTAGGCGAAAAAGATTAAACTGTAATCCTAAATAGTAAGAAGGGCTCAAACTGAATATGCTCATTTTATCCCCCCTTTGGAATCGCCTCTGCATGCAGGTATAGCATGGTACTTGTTAGTTCCCCTTCTGAGCACATGTATTCGAAAAGCATGTATTTCATCTATATTTACTCCAACTTGGATTAAGTGCTGGATATGAGTGTAGTTGGCCCAATTTACCCGGCCCGATTTAAACCAAAAAATAAAATAATAAAAAAACCCAAAATAAATCTAATAATAAACAGAGTTCATTACAACATCAGTCCATTAAAACAAACCCAAACCAATAAAATACAGCCCAATAAACTCTAGTCCACTAAGCCCAAAACAAAACAGAAAAGTTAAAAACCCTAGAGGTTTCCAGAGCTTTCTAGCTCTACAGCTCCCCCACACATGCCGCAACCGCTCCACATCACCCCGCACGCGCGCCTTTGACGGTTTCACCTGTAAAACAGAAAGAGAGCACAGCAAAAAGAGGAAGAAAACAAATTGTATTTCATTTTATTATTTTTTTATTTTTGGATTTCGGCTATAAAAACCAAAAGGAAAATCCATTGTAGTCTCTCTACATCTTTTACGAAAACAAGAATTAATACAAAGCAAGATTTAATCAGAGGTTGATTTTTCTTCTTTTTTTTATCGTCTTTTTCTTTATTTCTTTCATTTTTTTAAAATTAAAAAACCATTTGTATATACATGTAAAGATTTCCTTATTTTTTTTAAACTACACATACATTAAAATATAGTATAAAAAAGTTTACTTTTTTGAACTCCGACCGCCGTTCATGGCAGCGCCGACAGCGGCAATTGGCGCTGGAATCTCACCGGAGTTTGGCCGGAAATCGCCAAGCAAGGGAGAAAAGAGAGTTTCTCTCTCTCTCTTTTTTTTTTTTGAAGAATGAGGGAAGAATGAATTTTTTTTTAAAGTTTTGACTTATATAGCGTGTAAAACGACATCGTTTTACCCTGGGTGCTTTTGCACCAAAACGACGCCGTTTTATGCCGATCCGATCCGACCCTACCCACCCAGCCTAGGATTTGCGTGTTTTTAAGCGGAAGGGCTATTTGCACTTTCAGCCCTTTCGCATTTCTCCTATTTTATAATTTAATCCCTTTTTGTTAGGTTTCTTTTATTTTTAATTTTACCCTAAAATTTTGTTTTGATTTCATTTAGATTCCGTGCAAAACACTGCATTTTGGAGGGCAGGGATTAATTTCCCTTTTAGGCCCTCCTTGTTATTCGCGCGTTCAATTGGGTTCTTTTCCTTTTATTTATTTTTAAATTTGCCCTAAACTTTTGTTTTAAGTTCAATTTTGTCCTTTCCTTTATTTCTTGTGATTTTTGATATTTTATTATTAATTTTAATTCTTATTATAATTATAATTATAATAATTATTATTATCATTATTGTTATTATTACTAGTATTATTATTATTAATTGATTTTAATATTTTTACCATTATTTTTACTATTATTATTATTATTAATATTACTATTACTACTATTGTATAAATTTTTATTATTACTTTCCTTATTAATATATTATTATTATTTATTAATATATTTAATTAATTTTGTTTTCATTACTATTATTTCTTTAATTTTTATTTACCTATTGTTTGTAAATACATTTATCATATTATTATTTATTGTATTTATATCCTCTTAAATAATTTTCAATTTTAGATTATTAATTATTTGTATTATTATTATTATTACTTTCACCATCATTAGTATTTTTTTTAAAACTACCCAATGTTTCTCTATTTCTTTTTTCATTAGTAGTTATTATCAATTTTTAGTCTTTATTTGTTTATTTACTTTTCTTATTATTTTACATACCATTGGCTTGTTTCATTATTATTGTTTATCTTTTTATTTATTTTCGCTCTTATTATTGTTATTATTGTTTTAATTAAATACTCCGCATTCTAAGATTCGAAAGAAATCGTACCCCAACTTACTGGGTCTCTATTTTTCTCATCGAGTCCAAAAAACAATCATTTTTAAAATCAAAGCATATAAGTTAGATAAAAACCTATTCTCGGGAATTCAAAATTTTTTGTCCTAACTCACTGGATGTGACATTTAGTTAGCTCGAGATAAGGATTTCTAAAAATAAAGGCAATATTCCGTATTTGGAATCTTGAGAAATTGTGCACTAACTTACTGGGTTCCGATTTTTCATTTGACCCAAATAGCCGAATACCCTTCTTAATTTTAAATGCACGAGCTTTAAAAGTCAAAAGACAAGCTTAATTTCGAGGGTTCGAAATGCAGTACCCTAACTCACTGGGCATGACATTTTACTTCTTCGAAATGAGCAGGTCTCAGCATCCAATTTAATTTATTCGAGTTTTTCTTTAAACAAAGAGGATCGTATTTTAAAATCTTTTCAAATTTTTGACATTAAGACATTAATCAATCAATTCGGAACCAAATTTGGGCGTTACGAGGGTGCTAATCCTTCCTCGTGCGTATCCGACTCCCAAACTCATTTTTCTAGAATTTTGTAGACCAAAATCATTATTTTAATAAATCAAAATGTTTTATTAAAATGATCAATCTTAAGGTGATTCGATCACACCTCAAAAAAAAAAAAAGATTGGTGGCGACACCATTTCTGTTTTTAAAGTCGACTCCGCTTTTCGCACCAACAAAAAAGGGTTTCGACAATGAGTATGTTCCCATATTGGTATGTTCAACTTTTTTAATGTTTTTTCATGGTATTAGGAGAGCCCTTGGAGGGTGCTATATCCTCGTATCCATGTCCAGATATGAGTTAGACATGGAGTACTTCAAGAAAAACGAAGAGTAAGAGCAAAATATTATTTCTTAAGTTTGTTGTTTGCTATGGTTATTCAAGTTGTTGTAAATTGTAATTTATTCATGAATTGGTTCGATATCCTTTGTCTTTATCGAACTTCTCTCGGTATTGGTTTTCTTTGTTCATCTCTTCTTACGATGGGATATATAAGAGGGGCCTTATACTTAGAGTTGGAATTCATTTTGTCCCTTCTATTAAAAAAATAGGCAAATTGGTATTTTCTGTTAAAAATTTCATTCAATTTTACTATTAAAAACTAGCGTGATTAACTAAATACCCACATAGTGAGACATGATGTGTCACATATATTTCATACTGACATACAATGGCCAATAATTAAATAGTAAAAATAGATGAAATTTTTAAAGAAGAATTAATTTATTGGTCAATCTAATTGTGAAAAATATAACATTAGTAATGACAATATATCGCAAAGAAAAGAGAAATAAAAATTAAAGAGCACACAAATTTTACGTGGAAACCCTTTTTGGAAAAAAAAAACCATGGGCAGAGGAGAAGAAAATTCACTATGTCGAATTCGAATAATTACAAGAGGAATAGACTATGTCTATTTATAGGCTTGTAAAACCATATTCTAATAGGAGTGTAGTAAGATTGAAATACATTATTCTAGTCAATATCAAATAGATGGAGTTTAATAGGGTTTAAAAAACCTTATTTAAAATAAAATAAAAGAAGTGTAGTTCTATAGGGATTTTTATTTTATTTTATTTTACCATTGTATTTTATTTAAATAAGGATTCGAGTCACTTAATTCTAATAATCTCCACCTTGACACGAATTCTCAATGAACAAGTTCTTCATCGCGAACTCTCAACGAACAAGTTCCCCACCCCTTCCATAAAACCCCTTAAGGGTTTAACTTCAACAATGAACACCAACCAAGTCTAAGCAATGCTCAAACTTGGTTATAGAAAGTGACTTAGTCATCATATCTGTAGGATTTTCATGAGTACTAATTTTGCTCACTACAATATCACCATGAGCAATAATATGACGAACAAAATGATACCGAATATCAATGTGTTTTTTTCTCTCATGAAACATTTGATCTTTTGTAAGGAAGATGGCACTCTGACTGTCACAAAATACTGTGTTGATTTGAAGGTCTTTATTGAGCTCACTAAAGAGTCCCTTCAACCAAATAGCTTCTTTACAAGCCTCAGTAATCGCCATGTACTCAGCTTCAGTGGTAGACAAAGCGACTGTAGTTTGCAAAGTAGCTTTCCAACTGATTGCACAACCTCCGATTGTAAAGACATAACCAGTGAGAAATCTTCTTCTATCAAGGTATCCATCAAAATCAGCATCAACATACCCAATGACTCCATCTCTAGTTCTTCTAAACTGTAAGCAAACATCAGCAGTACCTCATAAGTATTTTAAAATCCACTGAACTGCTTTCCAATGTTCTTTACTGGGATTTGCCATTTATTTGCTAACTGCACTAACTGCATATGATAAATTTGGACATCAACAAACCATAGCATACATGAAAGATCCCACTGCACTAGAGTATGGAACATGTGACATGTACTTAATCTCATCATCTGATTGTGGAGACAAAACTGATGGAAGTCTAAAATGGGTTGCTAAAGGAGTACTAATAGGCTTAGCACTCTGCATATTGAACTTGTAAAGCACTTTCTCAATGTACCCCTTTTGACTTAGGTACAATTTACTTACTTTTCTATCTCTGAGAATCTCCATACCAAGTATTTTCTTTCCTGGTCCAAAATATTTCATCTCAAATTCTTCACCTTGGGCTTTGACCTTTCTTATCTCTCCTTTTATCTTTTGTTGCTATCAACATGTCATCAACAAAAAGAAGTAGATACACAAAAGAACCATCACTGTTTTTCTTAAAGTAAACACAGCTATCAAAACTACTTCTTTTAAAATCATGAGAAGTCATAAAGGAATCAAACCTCTTGTACCACTGTCTTGATGACTGTTTTAAACCGTAAAGGGACTTTTTCAACAAGCAAACATAGTCCTCTTTTTCTGAGATTGTAAAACCCTCTGGTTGTTGCATGTAAATATCTTCCTCAAGTTCTCCATGGAAAAATGTAGTTTTTATATCTAACTGCTCAAGCTCCAAATCATGCATAGCCATAAAACCAAGCAAAGCTCGAATCAAACTATGCTTCACAACTGGGGAGAACACATCTGTGAAGTCCACTCCTGGAATTTGACTGTAACCCTTTGCAACAACCCTTGCTTTATATCTAGGTTTTTCAACTCCTAGAGTTTCTTCTTTCTTTTTAAACACCCATTTACAGGGAATAACATTTTTACCTTTAGGAAGTTTCACAAGATCCCATGTTCTGTTTTTGTGGAGTGATTCCATCTCTTCTTGCATAGCAAACATCCACTTTTCTGAGTCTTCACAGCTAACTACCTCAGAATAATTAGACGGCTCTTGGTTTGCATCTATATCTTCGACCACATTTAAAGCATTAGCAACTAGATCAACCTCGGCATACTTCTTTGGAGGTTTAATTTCTCTTCTAGTTCTGTTTTTGGCGATAGAGTATTGTGGTGAAGAAGCAACTCTATTCTCAATTTTTGTACTGGCTTGAGGAGTCGACTCTGTATTAATCTGATGCTCCACTTGCTTTTGATTTTCTTTACTGGAAGAGTCTTTAAGAGATAAGTTAGGTAGCATAGCAGTTTCATCAAAAACAACATCTCTGCTAATCACAATTTTTCTATTTTCAAGACACCATAACTTATACCCTTTTACACCAGTTTTATAACCAAGAAAAACACATTTAATGGATCTCGGTTCCAATTTTCCATTATCAGCATGAGCATACACAGGACACCCAAAGATCTTTAAATCAGAATAATTAGCAAGATTACCAGACCATACCTCTTGTGGAGTCTTTTTCTTAATGGCAACGGATGGAGATCAGTTGATCAAAAAACATGTAGTAGGGGCTGCTTCGGCCCAAAACGACTTTGGTAAGTTGGCATTTGACAACATACATCGAACCTTCTCCATGATCATTCTGTTTATTCGTTTTGCAATGTCGTTTTGCTGTGGAGTATGACAAACTGTCAAGTGTCTTACGATCCCTTCTGACTTGCACAGTTTATTAAACTCATCAGAACAAAACTCTAAACCATTGTCTATGCGGAGGTATTTTATTTGTTTTCCCGTCTGTTTTTCAATCATAGTTTTTCAAGACTTAAATGCAAAAAACACATCACTTTTCTGCTTCAGGAAGAATGCTCAAACTTTTCTAGAAAAATCATCAATAAAAGTTAGCATATAATTAGCTCCACCTCTTGAAGGCACTCTTGATGGCCCCCACAAATCAGAATGAATATACTCTAACGTTCCCTTCGTGTTATGGGTTCCTCTAGTGAATTGAACTCTCTTTTACTTCCTAAAAATGTAGTGCTCATAGAACTTCAGTTTGCAAATTTCTACCCATTAAGAAGTCCTTTTTTGCTCAATTCTGCCATGCCATTCTCACTCATATGCCCTAGGCGCATATGTCAAAGTTTAGTAATATCATCATCTGACAAGGAGGAGAAAGCGACAGTGCATCATCACCAATAACAGAGAAACCACGCAAAAACATATAACTTGGCAAATTCTTTCCCTCTTTTCATCACAACGAGGGAACCTTTGGAAATCTTCAAAATCTCACTTTAAGCTGTGTATTTGTACCCTTTTGAATCAAGAGTACTTAACAAAATTAAATTTCTTTTCAATTCTAGAACATGTCGTATGTCACTAAGTATTCTGACAATTCCATCAAACATCTTAACTTTAATTGTTCCAACACCTGCGATTTTACACGAAGCATTATTTCCCATCAAAACAACACCTTCAGAAACTATTTCGTAATTTGTAAACCAATCCTGATTAGGACCCATGTGGAAGGTGCAACCCGAATCAAGGATCCACTCATCGTTCACTTTTGAATTGTTGACAGAAGCAACTAGAAGTTCACCATCGCTGTAGTCTTCTACAATATTAGCTTCACCGAAATTTTTTAGTTGTTTTCCCTTTTGATTCGTAGCCTCCCTTTTGATCTTATTTTGTAGCTTATAGCACTCAGATTTAATGTGCCCTTTCTTCTTGCAGAAGTTACAAGTTTTACCTCTATTTGAAGACTTCGATCTACCTTTAGATTTACCGCGAGGATTCCGTTCCTGCATCCTTCCATGATCATCATCAGCATTCTGATCTTGTCTCCCACAAACAATAAGACCTTCTCCCTGAGAGTCGATTTTAACCATAAGATGCTTCATCTTATCATACGAGGTCAAAGAATCATAAACCTCATCAACTGTGAGAGACTCGCGGCTATATAAAATCGTGTCTCTAAAAGTTGAATAAGACAGGGGCAACGAACAAAGTAGAATCAACCCTAGATCTTCCTTATCATATTGAACCTCCATGGCCTCCAAGTTTGAAAGAATTTCTTTAAGCACTGTTAAGTGTTCGTGCATAGACGCACTTTCCTCCAAACGATGAGCATAAAGACGTTGCTTCATATGCAACTTGCTGGTTAGAGTTTTCGACATACATATTTGTTCTAGCCTCTTCCATAATGCAGCAGTGGTCTTCTCCTTCATCACATCCTACAAAATTTCGTTAGACAAATGCAGATGTAATTGTGTTAACGCCTTTCAATCCTTACGCTTTTTCTCTTCCTCTGTCAATATCGAAGGCATCTTATTTACCCCCTAGCAGGGCTTCCTCTAAATTCATCTGTGTAAGAACTGCCTGCATCTTTATTTGCCACAACACGAATCTGGTGTTGCGATCCAACAGCGGAATTTCATACTTCAAAGACACCATTACCGTGATCAAGATGAAAAACCCGGAAGCTCGGATACCAATTTGTGAAAAAATATAACGTCGGTAATGAAAATATATCGCAAAGAAAAGAGAAATAAAAATTAAAGAACACACAGATTTACGTGGAAACTTCCTTTCAGGAAAAAAACCACGGGCAGAGGAGAAGAAAATTCACTATGTCGAATTCGAATAATTACAAGAGGAATAGAATATGTATATTTATAAGCTTGTAAAACCATATTCTAATAGGAATGTAGTAAGATTGAAACACCTTATTCTAATCAATATCAAATAGATGGAGTTTAATAAGGTTTAAAAAACCTTATTTAAAATAAAATAAAATAAAAGAAGTGTAGTTCTATAGGGATTTTTATTTTATTTTATTTTACCATTGTATTTTATTTAAATAAGGATTCGAGTCACTTAATTTTAACATTAATATACATGGATTAATTTATAATTTTTTTAATAAATAGAATAAAATGCAGTTGAACTCCAACTACAAGAGTTTCCATGGTACTTTTATTGATATAAAAGCTTTAAGTTACTTTCTTTATACCTTTTGGGTTTATCCCATTTTTTTCCTTACGAATTCGGTCCATAGGGTTGTTTTCTTTTCTTATGCAATCATTATCAACATTCTTTCCTTGCCATGGCAGTCTTTCAGGAACTCCAATCAATGAATATCATTCCGCTTTTGGAATTAGCAGACACTTGATTCTTATAACACTCATCAATGATTTTTGACAAATGTTCTTGATCTTCCTGGGCTGCCAAGAGGGATCTTCCTCCAAGCATTTTATGAATAATCCATGTTTGATATGGCTGATAAAATTTTTCTTCTTCAGCAATACCAATGAGACTGTTTATCTCAGTATAGAAATAATAGACAAAATCGTCTATGTTTATAAAATTTGATAGCCGGGATTTGACTATCGCTGGAAAATCTTTTAATAAATCAAAAGAGAGATTTTGGACTGTTATTTCTTTAACAAATCCCCACTCAATACTTGTTATATCAAATGGCTCATGATTTAAACGAAATTTGATAGTAGGAATTTTTTCTCCTATATCATTTATAAAAACATAAGCTTGTGAAAAGTATTTATGAAAAGTATAAAATACTATTTAATAATAATTCTTCAGATTTATTTTCTTTAGTTGTTTTTTCAATTAAGAATTCTGAGAATTGGGTAAGAGTTTTTCTGAAACTAGCTCTTTGTTCCAAAATATGATTTTTCCATATTCACAATGAAATGGTAATATTCTGGGTAAGCTCGGATTATAAAAATCCTTTAGATTCGAGAACTCAGAGGTTTGTTGTTTTTTCAACAAATCTTCAGTATATTTGAGAATTTCTGAATCGGTATAAGGCTTTTGAGAAAATTGAGAATAATTCACGGTGTTGGTGATTGTGATCCAATTGGTTGGTTTACCAATGGATATGGTAAATAATATCCTCGGTTAGGATAAAATTGTACTGTGTAGGTGCAAATGCATAAATCCTTGTTTAGGAATTACTTTTGCAGTGCAAAGAATAAATCCTTGTTTAGGACTCATTGGTGATTTTCCTTTGTTGGGTTTTTATGGACGCTTCTCCATCCATCATTTTCTATTAGAGGTTGTTTATCTCTATCCATAAGGCCTGCTAAGAAAATCTGCAATCATATTGTTAGTGCCTTAATATAGATAACATCAAAATTAAATTGGCACAATTCATTATACCATCTGATTCTTCGGGGAACAGTTTCTAAACTTTTATTAGTTAGAAATTGTTTTACCGCTTGATTATCAGTTTTTATTATAAAATGTTCAGGCGCTAAATATATCGTGAATTTTTTATTCCTTTCTTTATTGCTAATAATTCTTTCTCATATATAGCATAATTTATTTCATTAGGCTTAAATTTTCTGAATTATAACCGCAAATTAGTTCTTCATTACCAATTGTTTTTGCTTTTAAAACACATCCCCAATTTTTTTCGGAGGCATCTGTTTCAAGAATTAATTTATCACCTTGTTTAGGTAAATATACTTTAGGAATATATTTTATTTCAGATTTTATCCTTTTAATAATATCTGAATCTTTTTTAGTCCAATCAAAAGGTTTATCCTTTTTTAATTTTTCATATAACTCATCTAGTTTTTTAGATAAGTTAGGGAAGAAATTTCTTCCATAATTGATAATTCCTAAAAATTGTTGAAGTTGTTTCTTATCAACAATATTTTCAGAAAATTCTTTTATTTTAACTATAATATGGTCTTGGAGTTTAAGACCATCTGATGATAATATTAATCCCAAGAATTCTATTTCAGTTTTTTCTAATTCTATTTTCTTAGGGCTTAATATTATTCCATGTTTTATAAACTCCCTTGCTATGATATTTAGATGTTTTCTATGTTTTTCCAAAGTGTTTCAGAAAATTAGAATATCATCTATATATACCACTTAAAATTTTTTATATTTATTAAATATAGAGTCTATCTATCTTTGGAAGACTTATGTGCATTACATAATCCAAATGGCATTACATTCCATTGGTAATGTCCATTGGGTGCACTAAAGGTCAGAAACTGCTTGGATTCTTCAGAAGCATGATTTGCCGAATCTCGATTTACATCAAATTTACTAAAATATTTAGCTTGTTTAGCTTGATTTATTAATACATCTTTTCTTGGAATAAAATATCCATCAAAAATAATATTTTGATTTAATCTTTTATAATTGATAACCATTCTAGCTTTTCCTCTTTTAATTTCAGCATGGTTTCTTACCATAAAAGCAGGATTAGAATGTGGACTAGTAGTTTCTTCTATTAATCCTTTTTCAAGTAATTCTTTTACTTGTATGTCAAATTCATCTATATCTTGTTTAGTATAGATCATCGGTTTTACTCTAATAATTTTATTGGGGTTTTCCAATTTTATAGAGCAATATCTAGATCAATTTTCCATAATTTTAGTGGTTCTTCACTAAAATTATTTTCTAAAATTTTAAACAACCAATGATTTGTTTCAAGTTGTTTAATTTGTTCTTTAGGTGGTGTAAAATCCTGATCACAAATATATTTGTGATTTTCTACTAGGGGTATTTCTACTGAAGTGTTTTCAGTAGTCAATGTAACAAAGTTTTTATCTATAGAGAAGGGTAAATGTTGATATATAAAATTATTTCCTAATAGTATATCTCCATGCATTTCATGAAAACATAATATTTTAGGAATTACAAATCTAACATTGTTTATGTAGATTGGTATATTTTTTGCCTTAAATAAAATTAAAGTTTCAATGCCATTAACACCAACAGCTCTAATGGGATTTTTCATAAGTTCCCATTTTTCTGAAGGAATAGCATTTTCTCTACAGCTACTGGTTGTAGCTCCAGTATCTAGTAAAGCATTCAAAGAATATGTTTTATATTCTCTAAATTGAAATGTAATTTCTATATAAGTATAATATTTCCTAGATTGGAAATGTGAAAAGGTAATTGTATCCTTTTTTCCTAGCTTCATTTGTTGGATTATTGGTTTTTCCAATTTAGCATAATGAAGTGGTTTTAATTCTATTAGGAAGAAAAACAAATTGTTGAAATGTATAAATTGGGGAATCCATGCAAAACATTAGTAATATAAATACCTAAAAATATTAGTGAGTATTCAAGCTCGTTATAAGAGATATTTATAACAGAACAGTGGTTAAAATTTTTATTTGATTCTTAAATGATACAAGTAGTAATGTTTGAACTGGACTGGACCAATCGATTAGATCAAGAACCGGTCAAGATATTGATTTCCCAGTTCGTTGTGTGTCAATGACCATTTACTTGTCAAAGTCTTGGGTGTGATGTAAAATTTCATTCGTCTTAGTATTGGTAAGTAATTAATTATATTTGAAATCATTTTCAATGGAGAAGAACCGTTCAATTTTAAAAAGTACAAACATCAATTTAAGAAGAGTCTTTCCCATATAAATCCACCTCTCCCATGGTAGCTTATTTATTTATAGTATTGAAAGTGGGTTTAAAAACGTTATAACGATAAATTTAGCCTTTAATATTTGTCAAGTAAAAGTTAGTTTCAGATTTTTAATGAAAACGGCATTGTTCTTGTGATGGAGTTTTATCTCTTGTACTTTGAGGAAAACTCAGAGAGGTTCACGCAGTTTAGGGAATGTCTTGGTTAGTGGAGATACAACTTGCAAGCTCATGGGAGAGATGTCAGTATTGAGCATAATATTAATTATAGATATTGACACCTTTTCGTGAGTTTGCAGGTCGTATCCCCACCAATCAAGGAACTCCCTGAACTTTTTGAACCCTATTGGGTTCTTCTTAGAGTACGCGAGATAAAACTCCGCCATGGGAATAATACGTTCTTATGAGGATCCAAGACCAACCTCTTCTCAATAAAAGTTTAATTTTTTTCATCATTTTGATCATAAATTATTGTTTTGAGGGATTACTTTGGCTCTCAACTTTCAAATTTTAGTTAAATTATTTTTATGAAAAAATTGACTGAAATATTAAAATTTTGTTTGAACTTGTATGATGCTTGTGTAACAGTCCATTTATACTTCATTCCTAATGCGGATTGTCCTTATGATTTTTTTAAATTTTTTTATATATTTTTTAAATTTTTTTATGAAATACTAGTGGATTACCATATGAACTACTATTAGGGACAATAAAACCCAAACCTAATGGATTTCGAACTGATCTACACCAAATGATGCAACTTTTATTTTTTTGACGAATGGATGCAGGATTGGCAGAATGGATTTTTTGAGGGATAGTGATTATAAAGTGATTATATTAATTGTTTACATATCTCGCCCCGTCACTACTACATGAAATTACCATTTTACCTTCATATATAACTATTAAAAGAGTGAAATTTCAACAACTTGAATTTGAATTTAAAATGATATGAACATTAAATGTAAGTAAAGATTTAAACCTGAATAGACCAAAACTTAAAATAATTCAAGCCTACAATGAGTCTACTCGAAAAAACTCAAATCTCAAACTTGAAATATTTTCAAATTTTTAAAATTTGAATTAATTTAAATTGATAGTTAAATCAACCAGACCACCGATTTCTAGTTCAATTATTACAAAATTAAAAATTCTAAAAAAATTCAAAAAAATTTAAAAAAATAGAAATAATTAAAGAAGAGAGAATACAAATACATGACAATATAAACATAAACATTTCTTTTATAAATTATAAAATTAAATTAAATTTTTAAATTTGAAACTAAATTTTAATTGATTTTTATGTAGTTCAATCAAATTTTTTTTAACATTAATCTTATTATACGTTCTTATTATATCTACTCTTTTTGGTACAATACTTAGAATTAATCATAGCCCCTCTTAACTCTTAAATAGAAGGATAATTCACTTCAATGCACTCAAATCCACGTTCTCCTACACTAACAACAATATTGATATGAATAGAGGTAAGTCTAAATTTTTTTCCAATTTATAATAGTGAATGAATGGTTAATTTTCGATTCAATTCGGATAAGCATGGGAGAAAAATAAAAAAGTGTCAATTCTCGCCACAAACCAAAGTCATCAACCACTGAAGAATAGGTAAAACAATGTGCACCATAAATTTGATTTGATGTGTGTAATAAAATGTCAAAATAATTTAAAAGAATAAAAAGGATGAAACATTTTAATTCTATATAAAATATTTTATTTGATGGACATATTAAATAATTTGTATTTAATTTGATATCATGGGTGCAACAATTTAATTAAAAAAATAAAAATTATTTAAGTTTTTTTAATTTTATTATTTCAATCAAAGATGGATTTAATTATATCTATATTTATTATAAAATTCATGATTGAGTTGATATTATCAGTTAAACGAGTACCAACTCAATTAGGGAAACATGAAAATATTTTCACTTTCCAAAGTAAATTATATTATTTTAAAGCTATTTTTATCATTTTATATTTTTATATAGAAAAACAGATACACGTAAAAAGATCTAAACTTGTGCTTCTTTAGTTTTACACATTTTACAAATATATTTGTTATATAATTTTGTTTCTCACTTACATCATGAATATGTCATAATGACGTAATCTATTTTTATTTATTGCCCATTTATGTTTGTTGTAGTTTTTTTCATTGTATTCTTTAATGCAAATTTAATTATCAGACGACACCATTTATGAAAACCCACATGAACATTTTAGTTATGTAGCTCTACAACCTTACAATTGAAAAGCGAATGGTCCAATCATCTCCGATATTGATTGAGTATTAATTCGATCAGTATTATTATTATTGTAATATTTTAAAAAAATATGGGTGTAAACAAGTTCTTTTAATAACTTCCATTTTGAAGATTGAAAGGTTACGAGTAAGATAAATTTTGTATAAATTAATAAAAATCATATAACAACTAATAATAATTTGTATAAAAAACCTTAAAATGATATAAATTATGTTATAAAGTAATGATATTTTAGTAATTATCCAACTAAGTTAATATCGAGTTGATTCGTGATACTAACTCAATCAACGACTTAATATATAGTATATATATCTAACATTATGCTTGAACTAAGGTCTAATTTTTCTTTCAGTCCCTGCACTCCCCAAACTCTTGAAATTCATTGCCTTTACTTTTAATTCTAGAAATTTAGTCCTTTTACTTGTCTAATTTAAAAAATTAAAACTATTTGCTAACATTGTTAACTAACATTTACTAAATTTGAATATATGTTATGAATTGAACTTTAATTGTTATATCATATCTTTGAATATGTTCTAATTTAACGGAATTCTATTAACAATATTACCAATTGGATTTTAATTTTCAAACCAAATAAACAAAGAGACTAAATTTTAAATTATAGAAGAGTAAAGAGTCTAGAGCACAATTAAACCTTAAAATAAATAGAATATGAAAATTCCACATACATATATACATATTGTGACAATCAATCAAAAACCCAGAGTGTCATCTTATTGGTTGACTTGAATAAAGATTTATAAAGCATACATGTGATATAGAAAAGAATCTAGCCAAGCACCACCAAACTAATTTCATTGACTCTTTCAATGTTTCCTCTTTTCCACTCCATAATTATGTGATACACCATCAAAGTAATTTAATTTCACGAGAAGTTTTCGTTGATATTTAAATAAATAAGATATATAATAATTCAGTATAATAATAAATTTAGTTAAATCTTATTTTTGATACGAGCAGTTGACAATTGAATTCAACTTTTTCCAATTGTATCTATAATAGTGTGAAAGGAAAGCCTGGCTCCAAGTTGTTCAAGAATAGTGGTGTTGTTGAGTTTCTCGATCTTTTGAATTAGGATTAGCCAGTTCTATTTTTTGATGGGGGTATTTGATGGGGGTAGGGAAAGGATATAACTCAGCGGTAGAGTGTTACCTTGACGTGGTGGAAGTGATCAGTTTCGAGTTTGCTTATCCCTAAACCCAATGTGAGTTTTTCTATTTTGCCTTGCCCTTCGCTATGATCAAATAAGAATGGATAAAAAGCTTGTGGGATTGATGTGAGAGGGTAGGGATGGCTATATTTTTGGGAGCGAACTCTAGGGGAATATGAAGCGCATGGATACAAGTTATGCCTTGGAATGAAAGACAATTCCGATTTATATTTTTTGTTAAATTGGATCTTATTCTTTTTTTAAAGCTAAATTTGACCCTCGACCTTCCAAAAAGAGTTGAATTGTTATTGTTTTTAAACGAAAATGCTAGCTAAAACGTTAAATTTTTAAATATTGTAACATGCATGGCAATCCACATGTAATTAATGCTATTTTTTGGAATTTTTATGAACATTTTATTTTATTTTGAATTTTATTATTTTTTGGATACTTTTATAAAATTTAAATTATTTATTGATGTGGTATATAAGACAAATAATGCAATCTTAACATGAAGTACATGTAACATGCCATGCGGTTGCCAGGCCAACATCGTTGAAAATAATGTTTTACTCAACATTTTCGTTAAAAAAAACTATTTGACTCTTTTTGAAAGGTTGAAAGCTAAATTTAGTTAAAAAAAAAAAAGAAACAAAGGTCAATTTGACAAAAAATATAACTGTTGAGGGCTAAAATTATCACTATACCTAATGAATTTTTAACCCTACTTCGTTTTATAGGTAAAATTATTTGGAAGATCCTTATACTATGTATTTTGGGTAGATTTAATCTTTGAGCCCATTTTTTTTGTGAATTTTATCAAATAATTTGACATAATTTTCTTGAAATGGTTTTTTTTTTTTGTACTATTGGATAAACATGATACATTTTCCCTTCTTCTTTAATGTGAAAAGAATTGATGAAAAATGTTAGCCCGGGGACTAAAAATGTACTTTTTCAAAAGATAAAAGAGACTAAATCTACCAAAAATGCATAGTATAGGGATTTTATATGGAATTTGACCTTTTATACATTACCTTAGATATTAAAATGAAACCTACAATAAAATTTTAAAATTTATAATAATGCAAGTCCTTATCATTCTAATTTTATTGTAATAAAATGATGGTATGTAGAAATACGTTTAAAATGTAGTATCATGGAATATTATGAAAAGTCAAGGACATTATAGTATTAATTTGTCTCTATATCATAACTTGTTGACTTTAACTATTTGATACCATACATAAATATATATTATATAAAAGAAGGTCCGGAAGTATATATAATTTTTTATTTTGTTCTTGATACGTGGTAGCATGTCATTGGTTAATATAATTTTTTTAAAAGAAACTTTAGGTTGGTAATGAGATTATAGAATTAAAGTATAGAGGCTAATCTGATAACAAAAATAAAGTATAAAGGGCAAAATTGATAAAAAGTAGTATAAGTATCAAAGTGAAAACTTAACTATAATGTAGGGATCAAAAGATGTATTGATTTGAGTTTTGTATAAATAATTTTATTTAGTTTATAATTTGTATTACTCATAGTACAAAATATCATTTAGTTTTTCCTATAAAATTTTATTGATTGTTTTGCATTTTGAAAAAATAAAATTATTTGTATAAAAACATATTAATATAAATACACACAATCAACCCGTCACACGAATATTCGAACTAATATATATAATTGATTAAAATGTTAAAACATTATTTGTTTGGCTCATCAATTTTTGAGTAATTTGGCCAACATTAAATATGCATTTAATGAAGGAATTTACGAGTAAATGTGGTGACCAAAAAATAATTAAGGAATCTTTTAATATTGTTATTAAATGTGATAATAACTTATTTCTGACTTTATAAAAAAAAATATTTTAGTTTTTGAACTTAATATGGATAGAAAAGTTAACATCTATTAACATTACTGACATGACATTCACATAGTAGTCCACATGTCTGTCATGTTTGTAATTATTTTTTATATTTTTATATTGGGGTGATTTGACAAATAATACAAGTTTAATAAATATATATATGCACACTTTATCATAAATTTTTGCTAAAATTGAGGACCTTGGAACATGTAACAAATTATTGGAAATTATGGTAGCAACTTTTGAGGAAATTTTTCATTAATTTTTTTTGATTGGTTTGATTAAGAAAAATAATTATTATTTTAATAAATTTACATTAATACACTTAATTATATGATTCAATCATAAATCAATAATTATGCTTTGGCGTTGGAGATAATGCAAGCTCCAATTCTACAAGTAACAAAAAATGACAGCATGTAATGAAATATTTGGTAAAAATATCATGGAGGTCCTTATACTAATTGTTAGATTGCATTCACCTCTTTACTCAAAAAATGGGCAAATTAGTCTCTTTACATTAGATCAAAAAGCAAACTAGTCTTTTATATTAAAATTTTCATCCATTTCTACTGTTAAAAACTGGCATGACCAATAGAATAATCAAATAGTGTCATGTGTTTGCCACTTATACTGAGGTATAGGCACCATTTTTTAACGGTGGAAGAAATTTTAGCAAAAGAATCAAATTACTCTTTGATCTAATATATAATGATTAATTTACCTACTTTTTAAATACAAAAAGTAAAATGCAATCTAATTCTTAATATAAAAACCTATAATTTTAAAAAAAATTATTTTAGCAACTAATGTTATTGAAATTTAATATTTGGTCTCTCTGTTAAATCATTAATGGTGGTATTTTTTTACTGGTATAATAATTTAGCCCATAATGTTTATAGAACCTATCAATTTAGTCCTTATTTTAAAAAGTTCAACAAATTTAGCCTTTGACTTTACATATTTGTCAATTTAGTTTTTCTCCATAAAAATTTAAAATTTAAAATTTAAAATTAAAAAAACTTAAAAAATAAAAACCAATTAAAATTTCTTTTTTTTATATATATTTATAAAAATGCATAATATATTATAAAAATACATACAAAATTATAAATAAATGAATTCTCATTTTTCTCTATTTTTTGACATGAAATTTATTTATTAAAATAATACTTTTGTAAACAAAATATTTGAAAAAAAAATCATAAACAAGACTTAAACTAGATTCAAACTTTTCTTTTTTCTTTTTTTTTTTATCAAGTTAGGGAGTAATAGTGCAAAGATTGAGTGACCAGGGTGTAAACTTGTAAACTTACTAATAGTTGAGTGACCAACTTGTAACTTTTTAAAATTCAACAACCAATTTGTAAACTTGCTAATAGTTGAGCGACCAAATTTTAAATTTATCAGTCCCACATCTAAAGTTAGTTAAGAACTTAACGGCACAATGACCAACTTATAACTTTTCAAATAGTTCAGTGAACAATTTGTAACTTGCTGAAAATAAGTGACCAAAGTATTAACTTACTAATAGTTGAATGACCTTTAGGTGTACTTTATCCATCAAATTATAATAAGTAATAATAGTTGAATGACCTTTAGGTGTACTTTATCCATCAAATTATAAAAAGTAAAAGTACCGCGGAGGCCTCTATACTAAGCCTTGCATTTTGCCCCCTCTATTTAAAAAATAGACAAATTAACCCCTATACATCAGGTCAAAGGGCAATCTGACATTCTTATTAAAAGTTCCATCCATTTCTACTATTAAAATTTGATCCTTGTACATAAACATGAGGCATACATAACATGTCATGTATAACTTTTTTTTGGATTCCGTAAGCCATGCCAGTTTTGAACAATACAAATGAATGAAAATTTTAATAGAAATGAACAATTTGCTCTTTGATCTAATATACTAAGATTAATTTATCCATTTTTAGTAGAAAAGGTAATTGTAATTTTGCTCTTAATACAAAGTCTCCAATGTAACTTTACCAATAATAATCTAATTAATTAATTAATTATCTTTTAATAAAAGCAATAAAAAACTATTAATTCAAAATCAAATACATGCCCACGGGCATGGCAGCCCCACTCAACCCAACTGTGAACTGCCCATTGATTATTGCCAGCTTTCCCTTTCAATTCCTTTTATTATGATGAGTCAATCTCTACCGTCAATGGCTCCATTGCTTCATATTGGTTTTGCCTTTTTGCCATTGTTAAGTAAGTAAAAGAAAACATAAATGAAAAGCCTTTCACTTAAACACTTCAGTCTTTGAGCAATTTACAACCTTTGATTCAGTGTTTGAATTAAGCTTTGGTCCAAACAACAAGTGAAGAAGAAGATGGTCGTGAACAAGAACAGGAAGTTTGTAAGATTAAGACAAGAGTTTTCAGTTGTTGTTGTGGTGCTGCTGCTGTTTTTCTTATGTCAAAGTTCTGGTTGCTGGTCCTTGAATGAAGAAGGTAACTGTTCTTCTTCTTCTTCTTCTTCTTCTTTGCCTTTTTAAGCTTTGGGTTTTGTTTGTTTCTTGAGAAAATATGTTTCTTGAATGAATGCAGGGTTGGCTTTGTTGGGATTAAGAGAGAAAGTGGTGAATGATCCATTTGGTGCTTTATCTGGTTGGAAGAAAGTAGATGGAAAATTTGACCATTGTTCCTGGTTTGGTATCCAATGCTCTAATGGCAAAGTTATTGTCGTGTAAGTTTTTTTTTCCCTTTTCTGTTCGGTTACCAAGAAAAGAACGGAAAATTTTTTATTTATGGGATTAAAAAAAATGCAGGAACTTGAAAGATTTTTGTCTTGAAGGAACATTGGGACCTGAGCTTGGAAATCTAGCTCATATTAAGTCTATGTAAGTGCCTATAAGGTAAAAATGCCATGAAGGCCCCTTCACTAAAAGAAATAGGCAAATTAGTCCCTCTACATTAGATTAAAGAGCAATCTAGTTCTTTTTGTTAAAAAATTTATTCATTTCTAGTGTTAAAAACTGGCATGTCTAATAGAATAACCAAATAGGCATGTGGTTTACCTGTGTGTATCTTGCTGATGCATAGAGACCAGTTTTTAATAATAGAAATGGATAAAAGTTTTAATTGAAGGACCAATTTATCTTTAATCTAATGTATAGGGACTAATTTGTCCATTTTTTGTGTTGAGGGGGCAAAATGCAATCCAGCTCCTAGGACCTCCATGATACTTTTACCGTGCCTATAGTCAAAACCTAGGTTCCTTACTTTCTTCAAATTCATCACTTTTAATGCCATTTTTTCCCTAGAAATTTAAGGAACAACTCTTTTACTGGGAAAATCCCTGAAGAAATTGGTGAATTGAAGGAATTAGAGGTGTTGGACTTGAGATGTAATAACTTCAGTGGATTAATTCCCCCTCAACTTGGTACCAGTTTGTCACGAACAATACTGTAAGTGTATAGTGTCGAATAATTCGATTTTTCTAAGCAAGACTCTGTTTTAAGAACTCATTTTCTGCATAATTTTGCAGGTTACTGGACAATAATGAGCTTCTGAATCAACCTTCTGAGGCGGCTAAATCGTCTTGCAAGCAAAGATTCAATACATGGTATGCCTGCTTATTTGAGAATCAAGCTTAGTTGCATCATGTTGTTCATTGTTCGTGTCGTGTTCAACTCGTGTTCTCTGTGTTGCATCATCTTGTCTTGCAAGCTAAGATTTGACTTATGCACTCGTGTCGTGTTGGATGCAATTGTTGTGAAAAGTTTCTTTCTAGTATAATTTGTCATGGGAAGTTTCTTTGTTGTTATGTGTTGTTATTGTTTAGTTGCATCATATTGTTCATGTTATGTTTGTGTCACGTTAACTCATGTACTCTGTGTTGCATCATCTTGTCTCGCAAGGCAAAGATTCGACTCATGTACTAATGTCGTGCTTGTTTTGGATGCAATTGTCATGGGAAGTTGCTTTGTTGTTATTGTTTAGTTGCATCATATTGTTCATAGTTCGTGTTATGCTAGGAACCTAAGCCAACCTGAAGATGCAGCTCAAAGGAGACTACTGGAGGAGAAAAGGTCTACAACTCCTTCAGAGTCGCAAAAACCACCCCATTTCTTCGGTCCTGCACTCGCTAGACATGCTCCGGAAAACCCACAGTCCCCTATTCCATCACCTCCATCAGGACACGAAGTACGACTTAATGCTTCTGCTCTGTCCCCTTCTCCATCGAAAGACAAAGCACGACCTAATGTTTCTACTCCGTCCCCTTCATCGAAAAACAAAGTACGACCCAATGCTTCTCTTCTGTCCCCTTCTCCATCAAAACACAAAGTACAATCCAATGCTTCTACTGCTTCTACTTCACGTCCTCGTTCGAGTTCACATAGTCAACCAGCAATACTAGCCGGAGCCATAGGGGGTACTGTATGTCTTATAATATTAATAGCCATTACCTATCTCTTTAAAACGTATAAAGTATCCACCGTGAAGCCATGGAGAACGGGGTTAAGCGGACAACTTCAAAAAGCATTTGTGACCGGTAATTATTCTTCTTGTCCTCCATTGCGAAACTAAACGTCCTCAACTGAACTTCAAAACATTCTAATTGATTTAGGTGTACCAAAGCTGAAAAGATCAGAGCTGGAAGCAGCCTGTGAGGATTTCAGCAATGTAATTGGTTCATCAACGATCGGTACCGTTTACAAAGGGACATTGTCTAACGGGGTTGAAATAGCAGTGGTCTCTTTCCCGGCGAAATCCGCGAAAGATTGGTCAAAGAACTTAGAAACACAATTCCGGAACAAGGTAAGATACACTCACTCGACGTGTTCTTCGTGGTTCGGTTTTTAACTATGTTTTTTGGTTTAATGGTTTTAGATCGAGACATTATCAAAAGTGAACCACAAAAACTTTGTCAACCTTCTCGGATACTGCAAGGAAACCGAGCCATTTACTAGGATGATGGTTTTCGAATATGCTCCTAATGGTACTCTCTTTGAGCATTTACACAGTAAGTACATTAGCTATCCTTTTTCCATTTTCGTCCCGATAGCTTCCTATATGTTAATCCATGCATATGTTTTCGAGTAAACTTGTCAACTGGGTAAATTGGATTGGTTTCAGATCGTATCTAAAGTGAGTTACTTTGAGTTTTAAAATTTGGCATAATTACAAATTTAGCCCCTGATGTCTATCTTTTTATGTCATTTTTACCTATTTTTTTTCATCATTTTGACTTTCAACTTTTAAATTTTAATCAAAAGCTGTTTTTCGCACTAAAATTTTAGTGACGAAACTTTTTAATAAATTTTATCTTTTTTTAAAAAAAATAATGAAGTACATGTGAATTGCTATGTGAGATATCACATTAGTATCGTTAAAAATTTTACAGTTCTGCCAGCTTTTCTGTAAAAAAAAAAATACTAAATTTTAAAAGTTTGAGTGCCCAAGTGAAAAAAAGAAAAGAAATTAGGGCCAAAGTTACCAAAAGTGTAAATCTTATGAGCTAAATTTGTCATTATGCCTAAAATTTGTGCCATTCCGATTAGGGTCAATTTTGGATTTGAATCATTTCAGGTTTGGGTGTTTTTTTATTCTAGTTTCTCAAGTCAGACCATTTGGGCTTCAAGTCACAAGTTCGGGTCATTTTAGCTTACTTGTTCAAATCATTTTGGGTTTGGGTCATTTCTAAATCGAGTCATTCAATTCAGGTACAAGTTATATGAGTTCGGGTTATTGAGTTTTTATGACCATATCATGTTGGGTCGAGTTTAGAGTCCAGGTCATAAGGATTTGAGGCTCAAGTTTTCAGGCCAGTTCATTACAAGTTTGCATCATTTGAAGTTCTAGTCACTTCACGTTAGGTCATTTTGGATTTGGTGTTTGGTCATTTTTAGTTTGGATCAATTTATATTCGAGTCAAATTGAGTTCAAGTCAAATAAGTTAAGATCGTTAACCTTTTATGATTAAATCGAGTTAAATCTGACTTGAATGTTAATGACATGCATCTTTTCTCAATTGCCATTGCAGTTAAAGAGTCCGAGCACTTAGACTGGTTCATGAGGCTTAGAATCATAATGGGGATAGCTTACTGCCTTGACCACATGCACCACCTCAACCCGCCCATACCCCACAGAAACCTCTCGTCCTCGGCCATCAACTTAACCGAAGATTACGCAGCCAAAATCTCGGACCCATCTTTCTCCACCGAGGTACCTACAACTCTACATAGCAACGTTTATGCGTTTGGGGTATTACTATTCGAAACAATCACCGGTAGAATACCGTACACGGTTGACAATGACTCAATTGATGACCGGTCATCACACTATTTGTCAAAAGACCAACCCCTTGTAAAGATGGTGGATGCTATTCTGAAATCCTTCGACACGAAGCAAGTTGAAGCCATTGGGGAGGTCGTAAATGCTTGTGTCAACCCCGAACCCAAACGGAGACCAAACATGAGAGAAGTTAGTGCAAGGTTGAGGGAGATTATTAGAATTTCACCTGATGGTGCAGTCCCTAAACTTTCTCCTCTTTGGTGGGCTGAGCTTGAGATTATATCTAATGAATTTTGATGATATATATATATATGTAGGCGAGCTATGGTTTGTATTTATTTATAGGGTTAATGGAAACTTTGATGTATATACTTTGAGATAGGGTGGAAAATTTGGGAAATCTTTGTCTTTTATGTTTGTTTTACGAAATATAAAGATTAATCTTTTCGGAGTTTATGGTTGGTCATCATAACAATGTTATCTCACGTTTTGAATTTGAATTTTTTCATTAAAAGTGTAATGTATCTTATCATTACACTTAATGTTGCATTCTTTCTCAGGTTATGAATGAATAGATTGTTATATAAAGAATTATGGTTAAAATTCTTGGTTGGTTTAAACTTACGAATTGGTTTGATCAAAGTTGCTTATAATGGCAGATTCGTTTTGTAGCTATTAAATAATTTATACCTATTGATTATCAATTATAAATTATCACAATTGAATCAATCGATAATCAAGTTCTAATAAGTTAATTAAATTGATAACTTAAACCCAATCCAATTTAGTTTGACAATTTAGTTGACCTTGATTGAATAGATCAACGTTATGTCAGTTCGTTTAGATTAATTAAGATTTAAGTCGATTAGTTAATAAGTTAAAATATGAGATTAATTGATTAAATTTTAAGTTGAATTTTTTTTTAATCGAATCGACCGGATTGGTTCTTAAAAACTTTAAATCCATTCGTTTCAATTCCAAAAACTTACCCCTCAAATGAATTAAGTTCATTGATTTTAATAGGTTTTATAATGTGTCTATTAACTTAGATTATTTATATTGTTCGAACATATTTTTTTTATTCGTTTCTGATATATGGATATGAAGATATAATCTCTAAAAATCTTCCAAATACATTAAAAAGCTTCAAAAAATTTTTTTACCTTACTTGTATCACATGCATATCGTACCCCTCGAAACTGACTAATATATGAATTTATTTTATAAATAATAAAAAAATTAAATATTCAAATTAACTTAAATTCGATTCAAACAGCTTTTTAATTAATTTCGTACCTAATTCAACTAATCTTTTACTGGTTCAATCAATTTTACACTAATTCAATCCTTTTTTGTTAACTAATTTTTAATTCCACCAATTCAACCGATCAATCCAATCTAATTCTTACAACCATCCATCATACCCAATTTTTTTTATTCCACGTTCATTGTTAATACAAAAGTGGCCTTCACGTAAATGAATATACAATAAAAACGTTGACCATGTTTAATACTTATTAGCTTGCACGTCTATCATTACATTAAAACACAACACAAACTATATATATATATATATATATATCATTACATCAACTATTATTTCAACTCACAATCCTTATTATCCCCAAAATTTCCCCTTTCAAGCTCCAAAACTTATATCCATGGCTGCCATTCACTTATCATTTTTCATCTTGCTTCTCCCGTTAGCTTTTCCCTCCGCATTTGCCTACGAAACCAACCCACAACCGAAAAAAACCCAAGTAGTCATCGAAGGAATGGTGTATTGCCAAAGCTGTGACAACTACGGGTCATGGTCCTTATCGAAAGCCAAACCGATCGCGTCGGCTAAAGTTAGTGTCATTTGCAAGAACCAAAGGGGACAAGTAAGTTACTACAAGGCCTCTGAAACGGACGGAAACGGTTACTTCTTTGCCGAGCTCCAAGGGTTTGAAATGAGTCACTTACTATTGGAGCACCCTCTTCAATCTTGTGTTGTTAAGCTCGTCGAGTCGCCGCTCGAGGGATGTAATGTCCTATCGAACATTAACTATGGATTATATGGCTCGCCATTACGGTACGAAAACAAGAGGTTTTATAGGAAGGATTACGACGTCGTGATCTATGCTGCTGGTCCGTTGGCTTTCCGTCCGGTTCATTGCGATGCACCTACTAATCACTATTAATTCCACTATTTGATTTAAGTTCAAGACCCCAAATGAAATCAAGTTTTTCATTTTGATTATTGTTTTTGGTACGTTGTGTGTTCACTTTATGTTGGTACGTTCTATTTTTTGAATAAATTATTAAATTGTAACTCTGCTGCAATGCAGCTTTCTTGTTTCAATGGTAACAATTTTTTTAAATGAAATCAATGTATGTTTTATGAAAAGTTCATAGATGTTAATTTTTTTGAGGTTTGTGGTTGTTTTTTTCAACAGTTTCATCTCTATTATTTAAATTCGAGTTTTCCTTTAAAAATACTATATGCATTACCATTGCATTCAACACTTATAAATAAAATTATGGTATTTTTTTATATCAATTAAGACGCTATGATATTGAAGATAAACCTGAGAATTAGTGAGTCGAATTGGTTTTGAGTTGGTTCAATTTGTATTAGACCAATTTGGGATTTAAAAATTTTAAGTTATTTCGGTGTGCGTTAATTTTTAGTTTAAGATATCTTAGTTTTTTTTTTTTCTTTTGAAAGTTTCACTATTATAAATACAATACATTCATAAGTACAATACAAATACAAATATATGTCTAGTCAATTGTAATGTAGAATTAAACCAATACAAAGCACAACGGGTAAAAAACCAAACCAAATACACGTATGACATGTGCACATGATGGGATGAGACCCTCCCATTGCAATTATGCATGGTGAAACTCAAATCTAATTACTCAAGAACTTAGGGTCTCCACGTTAACCAACAAGCTAAAACCTTTTTGGCAGGTCGAGATTATTTGTAGTTATTTGTTCAAATCATTTTAAATTTGAGTTGTTTGGGGTTCAAGTCATTCTGATTTCAAATCATTTAAGGTTAAAATGGATGAGTTCAAATTATTGATTTTTATTGTTCAAATCTAGTTGAATCAAATTTGGGTTCAAATTGATTGCATTATATTTTTGAGTTTGAATCAAAATTGACAAGTCTAATATGAGACAAGTTACTCCCTTTATTTATAGTTACTTAATCAAATTAGTCCTTTTACTATTAAACAGATCAATTTTGTATCCGTACTATTAAAAAAAATTAAATAAGGCTAAATTGAAATAGAGTTAACATTTATTGTTTAAAAAAATATCATTTACTGTTCAACAGAGTTAATATTTTTAAAATTTTTATGGTTCTATAAATAAAATCAACTTTTGTTTGGAATTGAACAATTAAAAAAACAATAAAATTCAAGGCATTGTTATAAAAAAATGTTAACTTTATTACGATTCAGACTTATTTGATTCCTTTTAATAGTATAGAGACTAAATTAATAGATTGAAGGGCTAATTTGATTTAATCTTTATAATATAGGGACCTCCTATGTAGTTTAACATTTCTTTAGGTGATGCTGATTTTTTTTATATAATATTAGTTTGGAATTAGTCATAAAAAAGAATAATATGATGCCTTTGATGTTAAAATATGAATATAAATTTAATTATAAACTATTATTATTCTATATATAAATGTTTATAATAATCATTATCCAATTATTCAGCATAAGTTTCACACAATTGTATTTTTATTTATTTATTTGTGCTAATAAGACATTTATTTATTTATTGTTTTTTTGCTAATAATTACGATCAGTAGGAAGTCCTTTTCATTAGTCAAGGCATTTTATAAACATGTACATGTACATGTACATACATACATATATATATATAATTTAAAATTTGACATACATAAATGGCATAAACTATCCCATTGCAAGAGATAGAGACACCTACATTTTTTTCTTAAGAAATTACATAATGAATAATCAATTAAAAAGTATTTTTAACAACAATTATAGTAAATAATTGTTAATAACGATAATTTTTCAATATAATATTTAAAACAAACATATGGGCTTTTTCTTTTAGGAATTTGATCCTATAAGTTTAAAAAATTATGAAAATGGCTCAACTTCATGATTAGTTATGGGAATGACCTGATTTTTACGGTAGAGTTCGGTGCCGCCACTTTTCCAAGCTACACCACTTTCAAAATCTAAAAAAAACAACAACAATTTTTTTGGTGCCGCCTAACAAATTGGTGGCACTGGACTGAAGCGTGTAGGAAAAAAATGTTTAGGGACATGATGAAGTAATTACCCTTTTTAGATTGGCTGAAAAAAGTGTACCACAAGAGAGTATGGCGACACCTAATTAAACTTTTGGTTTATTTGTATGTTAAGTCTATCCCCTTTTAAAATTAAATTTAAATAGCAATATAAGAATAAAAAAAATAAACTCTTCTCATTTAAAAAAAACTTAAAAAAATATATAAAATTTTATTTAAACTACCCAACATGTCCCTCAAAAAATTTCCTCAAGTTTATCTAAATTTAAACATTTTCAGTTCATTCCCTAGCATATTTGAATTTAGATAAACTTGGGGGGTAATTTAAATAAGAATTTTATATAGTTTTTTAAGTTTATTGTTTTAAAAAAAATGAGAAAGGTTTATTTTTGTTATTCTTATATTTTTTTAAGGGCTATTCAAATTTAATTTCAAGAAAATACAGACCTAACATGCAAATAGACCAAATGTTTAATTAAGTGCCGCCATACTCTCATGCGACACTCTTTTTTCAAGTCAATCTAAAAAGGATAATTACTTCATTAGGTCCCTAAACATTTTGCCCTTGTACGCTTCAGTCCGGTACAGCTAATTTGTTAGGCGACACAAAAAAACTTGTTTTTTTTGGGGGGGGGGGATTTTTAGGGTGGTGCCGCCTAGGAAAGTGGCAGCACCCAACTCTACTATATAAATCAAGTTAGTTTCATAATTAATTTTGAAATTTGATCATTTTTATAATTTTTTAAACTTATATATATGAATATATTAAAATTTATATTATTTAGATTATTAACTAAAGCACCTAAAACATATCTAAAACCTATTAGTTTTTATATTTTGCAAAAATTGTGAATTTAATCTTTATATTTTCATTTGATCAATTTTAGTTCTTGTACTTTTTAAATTTTGAAATTCCAATCTTCATCACACAATAATTGTTAAATTCATTAAGTTAAATTATGACATTTTCCAAAATTTAATGTGCTAAACATATTTTCATATGTATAATGTCATGCCAACTTATTATTTTCACATATTACTCACTAAAAATTCAGTTAATGGATTAATGATTGTCATTTGCATTAAGATTGAAATTTCAAAAATTTGAAAAATATATAGACTTAGAATGATTCAATAGGAGAGAGAATATGTACAAAATCTACAATTGTACATATAGTAAAGAGCTAGTAATTGAATTTAATCGAACGAATTTAACCAAGGGGAAGGCAGAAATTTTTTGGGGGGCAAGATTAAGTTATATATTTGTAAGAGTTAAAATGCAATTTTATCCTTGTATTTGCTTATATCTTTATGGTTTTCAAAAGGACTAGATTAAAATTCTAGTATTTTGGGTGGCCAAACTATAATTTTATCATATATTAGCTTAAATTTTTTTATATTTTAGAGGTCTAAAGCATCAATTTTCTATTTTGAGGGGTAGGGCTCTTACTTGCCCCCTCCTCCCTTTACCCCTAGATTTAACTGCTACTATTTTAGTCAAGATTAAAAGTTCAAATTCTGAAAAGTAAAAAAGACTAAAATAGACTAATTCGAAAATTATAAATTAAATCAACAACTTTCGCAAAATATACCAATAATAAAAAACATACCTTACACATGATATATATATATTAATCTACATAAAAACGCATAAAATAAACTTGTTTTATATTCTCAACTCTAGAAATTATAAAAGTATTAAACTAAAAGACAGATATCTATTTTTTTTTTTTTTTTCCTATTACAGCCTCCATGGATGCCGATGGTAGATCCGCATTAATAGGTTCACGTATACACATGCACGTTAAAAAAATTACGTAAATAATTATAATATTTTATTATAAAATATATAAGAAAAAAACAAAGGTATCATATCATAATTCATGCATGGTTGACTTTACAGGTTGGGAAATTGAAGCAGAATCTGTTAGGAAAAAAAAAAAACCAGACCTGTATATATTAATTTTCACAAGCTAAAGCTAAAACCAAACCAGCTAGCTTTGCCCTCTCCTGTGATTGTTCAAAATCATGCTTATAGTTACGTAAAAGCGTCATGGATTACCTATATTAAGAATTGGATCGCATTTTATTTTTCTTAATCTCTTCGTATTATTAAAATTTATAATTGTGACTAATGAATAATCAGATAGCGAAGCATGACATGCCACTTGTACCTCATACTAATGCAGATGAACTACTTTTTAATAGTAGAAATAGATAAAATTTCTAACAAAAGGACTAATTTACTTATTTTTTTAATAAAAGGGCCAAAATATTGTCAATAAAGTTTTGGCTCAATAACAAAGTTAAAGTCGCACGAGCTTTGAGGTTTCATATTAGAGTCTCATCTTATGTAAATGTGTGGATTCTTCATCCAATTTATTATGAATAATTAGTTTGCTAGTTTAAATTGAGCTAATTATTTAACTCAATGTTTATAATAACCGATTTTGTTGGAATTGTTATGACTCAAAAACACATTCATTATTTTGTTTTGGACTTTTTTAGGGTTAATATACTATTAGATTCGTGAGTTTGGTCTTCAATGTTCAATTTGATGCTTGAGTTTCTTTTTGTCCCAATTTTAAGGTTAACTTCAATTTTTATTTTGGTACATGAGTTATTTCTTTGTCCCAATTAAGCACCAGAGCTTGATTTTAATGTTCAATTTTATACCTAAGTATTTTTTTCTTCTAATTAAGAACTTATGTTTTTTTACTAGAACACGCGTGTCAAACATTCATTAGGTTACATAATATTATTTGATCTGGGTATCAAATTAAACATTATAGCCAAACTCGAATACCAATTTAAAATAAAAAAATTTAAGTACCAAATAATATAATAAACTCTTTTTTACGCCAAAAATGGGCCAGCTGATAGGGACAGTCAATTTAAAATTTAATTCCCCAAAGCTTAGGGTAAATAATTCCCACCAGTCAATGCGCAACAGATTGCGTTTGTTCCCCAAGTGGCCAAACATAAATACTACTAGTAATGGGTTAATCTTACCAAATGTCCTCAAAACTATTGCTTAGATTCTAGTTTGGTCTCTAAACTTCAAAATACTTTAATTGAGTCCCCAAAGCATTAGTATTGTATTAATCAAGTCCTTCCATCACCATATCTGTCAATTCAAACATTAAATGTTATCTCGAATATAATGTGGAGCATATTTAAAATATGTAGATCAAATTGTAAACAAATGTGTATAAACAACTTGGATCTTACGTATTTTAAAAAAAAAAATAATGTCTAAAATTTAGGAGGTACAAGTGTATTTATAATTTGATCTTTATGTTTTAAATATGTTTTATGTTAGATTTGAATTGACATTTAATGCTCGAACTAATGGATGGATTGGCAGAAAGACATGGTTAATAGTTGATATGAAATTGATATTTTGAGCCATAATTCGAGGAATTTTACTGCAATTGATCATACTATTAAATAGAAAACTTATTTATATGAAGCATATTATGACAAAACATTACTCAAAATACTTCCGCTTTGATTTTGAATTAGTCTTTAAAGTATCAGTATTGTATTAATCATGTTATTCCTTCAGCCTAGCTATCAATTTAGATGTTAAATTCAATTTTATATTTGATGTGGAGCAAATTTAAAACACGTAAATTAAATTGTAAAAAAAAAATCTATCCAAATCTACATCCATTATTCGAATATATGCATTGTTGATTTGGATGATGAATATTTGAGGTATCTATCCACATCCACTTCTAATCCCCAACATATATAATAATTTTAAAATCTAAATTAAAAAATCTAATATTCGCAAAATATTCGAATCCGCAATTCAAATTATCATCTTTACACCTCAAACAACAACTTATTGGTATATGTTGGCATTTTCTTTAGGGTTCGATGGCAACATTCATCTCCCCACTAAGACCAACCAATAAGTGTAATAATATCAATGGTTTCCTCAGGAGAAAACATATGTTGGAAGGCTGTGATTTCTCCCCCAAGATGCCCGTGCAATGTAAGAACAACTTTTGCTTTAACTTGGAGCAGTTAAGGAGTTGAAACCTTGTTGTTTTTGTTTCCACTTTTGTAGTTAATATGCTATGATCATGCAAGAAAAGAAGTCTTTGTCTTAATATGCACGGGAGAAATTAATTAAAAGAGACAACACACGAGGGTGGAATTGGAATATTATAAAGTTTTCATGATCATGTAGAACAGTTTTATTGTTAATGTTCACCTAAACACACTCTTTTTTTTTTGTCAAAAAGTTTATATATATTTTAATCATATCATGTGAATAAACAAGTTTCTTTACTTTTTGTATGAAGATACGTTCGTGGCTGTTCTTTTCGACAATGTTATCTTTAGGGTTTGAACATGAATTTTTCTATTTGAGAGTACGTGTGTTACCATTGCAACTAATAATTGTTAGACATTATACTTTTTTTTTAAGTTATAACAATTTCAATATAATCAATTTAAAAAAAAATTAATGCATCAAAAACCAAATTTTCAAAAAAAAAAGCCTGTTCTTATAATTATTTATCTCATAACTCAAATTATAATCTAATTATATATCGAGATAAGAGAGAGAATTAGGATCTAATTATTATCACAATTTCGTTTAAAATTTACGCATTCGACCCAATTTCAAAATACAATAAATATCTAATTAAAATACAAAAAAAAAAGTAATTTACGCATTCGTGACCTTACTCTCGAACCTAATTTTCAAACACAAAAAAATTACATATCTAAAAAATTAAATTGGAATCCAATAAATTCGAATTATTTTATATCCCTAAAAAAAAATTCATATATGAACAATTTGAAAATATTGCCTTTTGATTAATTATAGTCTCTTTTACAACCTGTCTTAGACCAATGTATTGTTTACTTGTTCTAAAGTTAATTTATAGGTTTTAACATTTAAAGGGCATTAATAAGTCATCCATGGCACGGTCAAGAGGGCATGGTGCATAGGCCAAAGTTGACCCTTTTTGTAGCTGTAACCCTCTAAGTAGAAAGTGTGAAATTAAGGAAGAAATTACAACTTTTTTTTTCGGGAATAAAGCAATATTTTAGTCCCTGAATTTGGTAAAATTTTTTACATTAGTCTTTGAAATTGTTTTTGGTCCACATTGGTCCCTCAATTTGATAGTTTTTCTCAATTGATCTTTAAACTTGGATTTCGTTAATGTATGTAGACGTGGCACTATGAGATTGTGTCACATTATCATTTAATTTTTTAAAAAAGAAATCAAGTGATGACGTGATATAATCTCAAAATGTTGCATCATCTTACTTTAATGAAATCCAAATTTAAGAATCAAATTGAAAAAAAAGCTATCAAGTTCCAAGACTCATGTAGACCAAAAAAAATTTTAAGGACTAAAGTAAAAAAGTTACCAAATCTAAGGACTAAATGTTAGTTTATTTTCTTTAAAGACTAATATTCAAATAATGCTTAAAGTTTTCTTTTTGAGTAATGATAAGTACTTTAATGGTGTCCCCCCAATTTTCCAATTCGGCATTGGGAATCTCCCATTTCATAATCATTTTCAAAATTTGTCTCTCCTAAACTTTCTCCTAGAACAAGTGTATATATATATTAAATTATGTATTATATTAAAGTGGTAAATTTAGTCATTATATTTTAATTTGATAGTTTTTAATTTTTATATTCTTTGAATTTTGAAATTTTAATTTTTATCAGATAATTAAATTCTATTATTTTCAAATCTTATGTGACAAATTTATTATCATACGTAAAATTCTACCAATTTATTATTTGTACATAATAATCATAAAAAAATCAAATCATTTTAACTAATGAGTTTAAACTTAAATAATGCAAGGTATGTTTGGAAAGTCATAAAATAGTTGATGATTTTATTCTCAATCAAGCCATTAAGAATCGGAAAGTTTACTTGGAGTGTTCTTTTTACCCTTTTCATTGAAACCCACTAATTATAATAATTACCGAAACATACTATACTTATGTAATTATAAATAATTACATTCAAATCTAATTATTAGATAATTTTCCAAACACAGTCTAAAAATTTATTAGTAAATTAATTATTTTGCTTAAATCCTTATTTGACATCAAATTCTGGGTTCAAAACTCGAATAACCCTTTCCCTACCTTGATAAAAGAAATGAGCATAGTAATAAAAGTAGAAAGTGCTTATTTTAATATATACATATATAATGCCAATAGTCTTTTGGTCTAGTGGCAAGAGTATTAAATAGTGAAACATAAAAATTTTGGTTCAATCCCAAGCAATTCCATCATCCCCTACTCCATTATCAGATGGGAATAAATTATTTATGTCGGTGTAAAATTAAAGATTATATATTGGA
This sequence comes from Gossypium bickii, assembly GCA_025503065.1. Classification (NCBI taxonomy): domain Eukaryota; kingdom Viridiplantae; phylum Streptophyta; class Magnoliopsida; order Malvales; family Malvaceae; genus Gossypium; species Gossypium bickii. The sequence continues at coordinate 132,280,488 of CP106713.1, forward strand.
TCGATATGAAAAAAGCATTAAATCAATTTGAAAATTTATATGCATGATTAGTAAAATTAAGTTGATGAATTCAACGATTAGATTGTCAAAATATTATTTATATAAATATTTATAAAAGTATGTAAAATTATTTTAATTTTACACCGATATAAGCACATCCCTTTCCCATATATAATGAAACACCCATGCATTTAATTTAAATGTTATTATTATGCTAACAAAGTCCAATTAATTCTAATTTTCATTGGAAATGAAAATTGTGCTTACATGAATTCCTTTAAACATTCTCTTGTTTAGTTGGTCCACTCCCAAAGAACCCCACCAAGACATATGATATTTCATAGGCTGGTTTGGTAAAATGTGTTGACATATTTATATATATATATTAGATTACCACAAGTGGGCGAAAGAATATATGTTAAAAAAATTATAGATAATGCCCTCATTGAAATTCTTTTAATTATATCTTAAATTTTCAAGTTATAATCCTTTATTAACGGAATTGATGTTTGGTTAACCCATAATATCAACACAGTTAAGAACTTAATTTTAGTAGAAATTTTACGTAAACTATTAAAACAATAAATATCCTTATAATAACATTTGTTATTTGTTAAACAAATGGTATTTTAATTAACTCACAATTGAATCAATGCTCGATTTATGATATCAATTCAGTCAAGAACTTTATTATAGTAAAGACATAGAAAAGAAATCGAAGAATTTGTAAGCACAAGATAAGTCGATCAATTTCAAATGAACGATATTTTATAAACATCTTTCAAAAGAGTCGAAAATTTGAACGGAATTGCTAGTTGTTGCCTATAATTATAATAGATTAAAAAATAATTTTTTTTTCAAACAAAGATTGACTCAAAAAGCATGGCTAGCTAGCTAGCAATGGTGAAGAATTTATTACAAGAGTCTTGAAATGGGAACAAAAAGCCAAATCCGTGAATCTCGACGGTATTTCTCACTTAAGACCACCACTTTTTTTGAACTTTGCTATTGATTGGTGACAAACTAAAACCATAACATGCCTTTACAACACGCATGCAAAAGGCAAACCTATAATTACCCCCCTTTTTCTCCTTTGTCTTCCTTTTTATTTATTAGGGGAAAATTTTGGTTATGGTCCCTCGAGACATACGGTTTATTTAGATGGATAGCGAGATTGAAAATAAAGATGACTGTGAGATTAATTACTGTAGTGGTGAGATTAGATAATATGACGGTGAGTTCAAAATCAATGATGAAAAATGTGTTTAGATTAGAATGCAGACCAAGACTACTTAGATTAATCAATAAAATTACGTCAAATTAAAAAGTATATAAAATAAAATTCCAATTTAAGTACAATAGAGGGACCAAAACCAAAATTTAACCAATTGTTATGTTATATTCTCCTGGCATATTAAAGAAGTCACGAGCTGACAAGCCCTAACCATTTCTTTTAGAGCCATCCAACAATGTACAGGGTGTTCATTTACAGTGCATTTATAGGGTTTGCCTTCATTAATTAACCCATATCTAATCACTTTAATTAAGAGTTTACTATGAAAATTATTTATCTAAAAAAAGAATTAAGATAAAGATTTAGGGAACGAGGTTTTGGTAGTGTTGGTAAATGTTGAGTTGTCGGGATTTTCATATTTATATATTTGTGAGTTTTTAGTTTCGATTTTCTAATTTTAGTGGGTCAGGACCCATGCTTACTCTATCCCTTCACCTCTTTGTTCAGATTTATTTTAGTATATGTTTAGATATATTGTGATTATCAGTCTATTCATTTATGTATTGTAATAATTTAATTCTTCTCTATTTATTATAATTGTAAATTTATTTATAAATTCTATTGATTGATTTTAATTTTTAATTACAAATATAAAAAATTGAGAATATAAAGGAAATGAAGACTAACGAATAATTCCCAATATTATATATATGGTAATAGCTAATTAATTAATTAATTCCCATTGAAGACAATGGTCTTCTTTTAGTAAAATTTGGCAGGATCTTCATTTATTAAATAAGTTATAAAGAACGTCTCGTTTACGCCATTTAATTATATGTAAATTTTATTAAAAAATTTACCAATGTCAATTATTTTTATTATTTAAATAGTTTACAAGTTTTATCAATTAATGGTGAGTTTGGTTGGACGATACCTTTATCTATAGTTAGTGTAAAAATAATGGTGGCGGTGAAATTAGATATTGTAGTGATACTGTAGTGTGAAACAAAAAGTAAATTAAACACATTAAAACTCACATTAAAACTAGAATTAGTTAATTAAAATACAAATGTGAAAACTAAAATATAATTAAATAATGCTTACGCATAAATTGAGGTATAATAAGAAAATTACTATTATATTAACTTGTTATTTCATAAATTCAAATATCTACACCCTTACATAATGAAACTTCAACTTAAAATAACCTATAAAAAAAACCCACACATAACATTTGTGTATGATAAAACTCAAACTTTTAACGCTTCCACCTTTATTAGCAATACCAAAACTTACTTACCTAATCCCCATTATTATTAATTACTTGCATGGATATCATATGGAACATTTCCTTTTTCTTGGAAAGTGTCATATGAATATATATATATATATATATATATATATGTAGTGTCAAAGCTTGAGAGAAAGATTCATTTCTTTTTTGCATTCTTCGTAAAGAATAAATAAAAAGAAAAAAGAAAAATCCCAATATTCATTCCCCTTCTTTGCCTGATGTAGGTAAAGTCTTCAATGACTTTCAAACCCTAATTCATCACTTTAGTCTTTCACTTTGATCTCATTTGCAAACAGCTAAAAACATCTTGAAAAAAATGGAAAGTGTTGATACCTTTGAAAAAAACCGCAATAACAACAGAGACCTTGCAGACGAGGAAGAAGAAGAGGAGGAGGAGGAGGAGGAGGAGGAGGAGGAGGAGGATCGTAACAAGATCAATTACAAGACAGGAAATGAAGGAGAGAGCTCAAGCAACAGCTCGGTTGAAGAAACTGGAAAAAAGTCGACCAGCGGATCTGTTCGGCCGTATAACCGGTCCAAGACGCCGAGACTCCGGTGGACACCGGATCTCCATCTTCGCTTTGTTCATGCAGTTGAAAGATTAGGAGGACAAGATAGTAAGTTGATACATATATACATACATATATATTATTTTTTGAACATATGATGATGAATCCTCAACAAACAAGCTTAAACCCAGAAATTTTCTTTACTGATTTATGCAACAAAAGTTTATGTTTTATATATATATATATATTGGTCCAGGAGCAACACCCAAGTTGGTTCTTCAATTGATGAACATCAAAGGCCTTAGCATAGCTCATGTCAAGAGTCATCTACAGGTAATTTTTTGTGATACATACATACATATACATATGTACTTAATTTGAATTCTTGTTGTTGTTTTTTCTTTTTTTTTTTTTTTTTTTTTTTGGTAGATGTATAGAAGCAAGAAGATTGATGACCCCAATCAAGGTAATAATTGAATCTAACAGTGCATATATTGTAAAAGTTTTCTTTGAAAATGTATATATATGATTATGTCCTTTTATATTGCAGTTATTCAAAAGAAAGAGATAGTGTTTCAAAATGGAGATCATCATCACCGTATACATAAACTCAGCCAACTCCCCATGAGACAAAGTTTCAATAATCAAAGACCATCTTCAACTTTTAGGTATAAAATAAAAGAAATCTACTATATCTTTCTCACTAGTTTGAGGAATTTTTTGAGGTCTTATGTATGATTTTTTTAAAACAATAGTTGCGGTTAAAAGACAAAAATGAAAATATTGTGGTCATTTGATCAAGTTATGTCAAAAACTAAAAAATTACTTTAATATAGAAATTAATTTCTCTCATTTAGTTTTGAAACATGTTGAATTGGTTAAAAAAGTATCTCAATACAAATTTAGTTTTGAAACATGTTGAATTGGTTAAAAAAGTATCTCAATACAAATTTTACCTGGTATGATCAACGATGAATGGATATTTTTTTCCCTCCATTTTTATTTCAACCGTTTATTTAAAAAAGATCTAACAGGATCCCAACTATAATAAAATCTTTATATAGATGTCACCCAATGACCAAGGTAAAGGGGCAGGCAATGGCTCCCCCTCTCAAATGGTAGATGTTTTATTTAATTCTTTAAATTTTTATGAAATTACATATTTGTATAATACTAAAATTGTACTTTGACTCTTCTTAATAATTTACAATTTTATAGCTTTAATGTTTCTGATGCCACCTATATATATTCTAATTTTGCAGGTATGGTGATGTAATTTCTTGGAGAGGGAACAACAATAAAAATGTATTGGATATGACAAGCAAAGGGTTGTATTGTTCAGTTGCAAAGAGATTATTTAGTAGCTGTAACAATTACAATTCACTTAGCTTTAGTTCACAAAGGCCAACGATGGGTACAAATTGCACACCATTAAAGAGGAAGATGATAAGTAGCATGGTATCCAACATTGAAGATCGTTTAGATTTGGACTTGTCATTGAAAGTGACAACAGTGGCTGGTGAATTTGATGAAAAGGGTTCATTAGATTTGGATGATAGTTGTGGTTTGTCTCTTTCATTGGCTTCGTCTTCATCATTTTCAAAGCTTTGTACATTGAATAAGGAAGTAACATATGGGGATGGCAATAGGAAACAAGAGGTAAGGACAATGGCAAGTACTCTAGATCTCACTTTATGAATATGAAGGACTATAATATATTGTTAGTGAGATACTCAAGTATTTGTAGTCAAAATGAACTTTTCGAAGAGAAATCAGGTTACAACCTTTGAAAAATGAAATTGTTCCGAGGGACAATTTCGGACCCTAAATCCTTAATTCAAGAAAGAAAAATCAATGTGAATCATAGATATTGTCTATTAATGTAAATCAATGTGAGCACAAAGGTGAATATTAGTCCACCCCTTTGTTGTTTCTATTGTCTCTTATGGCATGAATTCCGAGTTAGTTTATGTTTTTAGGGTTTATATGTGATACATTATCGGTAGATAAATTTATATATATGTTAACACTCCGAAAATGCATGAAATATATATAATATTTATGTTTTAAGGAGAATTAATTAGTTTTAAGATTTAAGAGTTTTTAAGGTGTTGTTTAATAAATTAAAAAAATTAAATATTAAAAAAATTTAAGTGTAAACAATTTAAGTAATGAATTTAATTTATAAAAATTAAGTATAAAATGGGATTAGATTATTTGATTAATGTAATTTTTAAATATTCAAAAGATAACATTAAAAAAATAAAATAACAATAATTGAAAAAATCCCATGATAAATAATTTTGTATCTGTTTATTATAAACTAATGCTTAATTAAATAGAATTACTAGGAAAAGAAAATTATAAACAGGAATCCTATGTCTTTAAAACTAGGTTGCCAATGTCAGGAAGAGACAGCAATTTTCATGTCTTGTAATATTAATAAAAGAAATATTTGAAAACAGGATAATATACTTAATAAGAGTATAATTAAGATATCTATATCTATATATGTTTTTTTAGGGCAGTCATTGAACTGTGTTGGAGAGAATCAAGGAGAGTTCTGTCATGTATCTTCTTTTTTTATTTTTTGGTTTGTCTTTTTTTTGTTTAAGAACTTTTCTCTCTCTCTCTCTCTCTCTCTCTCTTTACACACACCAGGTATAAAAGACAAATATGTGTGAGACAATGTATATATCTATATATATTATTTTCGATTTTATTTTTCGAAATTTGAATTTCATGTCTTAATTTAAAAGGTAGTCATTGAATGATAAAAGCGTCATGGAGATTTTGTACTAGAAGTTAAATTATATTTTACCTTCTCTATTTAAAAAATGAGTAAATTAGTTTTCGTATGTTAGTTCAAAGAGCATATTGGTCTTTTTGGTTAAAAATTTCATCTGTTTGTATTACTAAAAACTGGCCTGGCTGATAGAATAACTAAACAGTGATATGTGGCATGCTATGCATACAATATGCTGACATACAATGATCAATTTTTAACAGTAGAAATAGATGAAATTTTTAACAGAAGAATCATATTTTGCTCTTTGATTTAATATATAAAGATTAATTTACCCATTTTTAATAGAAAGAGCAAAATGTAATCTGACTCTTAGTATACTTTAACCCTCTAAATTCCTAAAAACATCGTTTTAGATGAAATGCTTTTTGACACATTCATGTTGCTATTAGTTAATTTCTCTAGTTATCTTCCATATCGTATGTATAGGGCACTATGCATGCTAAAAGAAATAGCTAATAAATTATGAAACAATGCAAAAATAATTGAACTTAAATGCACTCAAATTTACGTCATCTTAGTAGTTGTAATTGCAACAATGCCAACTAAACTAAAGTTCAATCGACCAGGAGAGGTATTAGAAGAGGAAAGGCAAGGGTCTTGGCCCCTCAAATGGAAAAAAAAAATTCTTTTAGCCCCTTAGTAAATGGTAAGATTAAAAGTTATTATATGATAAAATTGCACTTTGCCCCTTAAAAGAGGAAAGATTTTTATTTAGTCCTTTCAGAAGTGATGAAATCATAAGTTAATACAAGATAAAATTACACTTTAACCTTACAAAAAATTATAATTTAATTTCGACCCCTAAAGATTTTCTGGATTCACCCTTGTCATCAAGGTAATGGATTGTAGTTCTAAATGCACAAGAAAGTCTAAAAATATCTCTCATGTTAAAAGGAAAATTATTCAAAATTGAAACAACCAAACCAATAAATAAAACCCTATATAGATACTTGGAGATGACATTGTTGAAAAGGACAGTCATGAACAATAAACATATGAATAGCAAAACGAAGGAATAAAAAAACCTATACTTGTTATACTATACGTCGATAATAGTAGTAGGATTGATCGCAAAGCAATAAGAAAGAAAAATAAGAACATGCAGATTTTACATGGAAAACCCTTTTCGAGAAACAAAAACCATAAGCAAAGGAGGAGAAATTCACTAATGTTGAAAAACAACAATATAAGAGATTTTCTACTACACACATTTTAAGGGTTAAACAACCTTTTTATAATTAACGTCTAATAAAAGAAGTATAGTACTATACGAATTCAACTTGTGTGGCAAGGTCCGTACTAAAACGTAAAATCAAACGGGACCAAACGTCTAATAAAAGAAGTATAGTCCTATAATTGTCCGACCCTCGAACATTCACCCCCACAGATCCCCTATTTTATCTCTCTATTTTATTTTTTTAATTAACGAGCGAGTTACACTACAAACTTTTCAAGCAGATTCAAACAGAATTTGGATCACGCAATTTTAACAATACTAAATAATTATGACTCAAAAATCAAAGCAACTAAACGAATAAAATTACAGAAGACCAAGTCCAGATTGTGCCATGCATCAATAGATTCTTTTTAACCAAATTTCAAATAACAGCTGCATCTTTTGATTGCATAATAAGACACTGACTTGCAATTTTTTTATTTAAAGTCCAAATTCCACGGTCAATTTTGGAAATTCTTTTAGTCAGTGCTCCCTTTGCCAAAGCCATTGCCATGTGAGAGCGTCTTGTGAAAATTAGTCTATTTTATTTGTGATGGACATGGTGGCTACGTAGACGAAAGATTTCCATGGCACTCTAAAAAGTCTTTAAGTTCATAAAGGAAATGAGAATTTGTGGGGGTGATTAAACGTGATTTAGTAGTTCATAAAGTCTTTCGATTGGCATCGGCATTGTTGTCAGTATAGGAGAATGTGAGTTCGAATGCGAATTCGAATGCGAGTTCGAATGCTTTAGCGTGCATTATCCTCCCATTTAAGGATTGAAAAAAAAACTATAAATATTTTTAAGCATTGTATCAAAAAAAAAAGTTAACTTAGTCCACGATCCAAAAGAGATAATAAGTTATAACAAATGAAAGTATAAACTTTTCCATAATAATTCTTATAACTTGTGAACAAGGTTTTGACTCAATAGTAAGATTAAGATTTAAAATTTTGAGAATTTAAGTTCAACTCTTATATGTATAAATTAAGAGTTACTAAAAATAAAATCATAATCATTATATTGTATTTAGCAAATTAAACATAAAATTAAAAAAAAAACATAACTAATAGTAATTTTATTCTATTAACAAAATTATGAAAATTCAAACATTATAATATTAACAATTAATTATAATTCAATTAACCCTAAAATTTGAATTAATCACTAAAAAAATTAATACGGTTCTATGAGTGGCAAAATATGTAACTTTTGTCAAATACATGTATCACATTGAACCAAAAGACACAAATACCACATTAGAAAAAAAAATACAAAACTTGAGTATCAAATGATATTAAGCCAATAGAATTTGAGTTAATATCTTAATACAAAATCCTTTGGTATCAAAACCTATATTATATAAAATATATATTAAAAATATTAAAAAAAATAGACTCTAACAGGAAACAACAAATGTTAACAAGCCTCAGATATTTTTGGTTAAAACATAAATTTTGAGTCTTTAAGCATTTAGATTTGAGTCTCATCATGCATAATTACGATGCGCAAGTGTCACGGGCTGAGATTTCAAGTTGGCACAACTTACAGCCTTAGACATGAGACTTAAGCCAATGTTGCCTAAGTATAGCCTTTTGAAAACTAACAATGGCAATGGCACTTTAGAGAATCAAACGATTAAGGAAGAGTTTAGGAGAATGCTATGTAGTGAATTAAACTTAAGAAAAAATATATAAGAGGGCTTTACAAATGAACTCTCTAACTACACTCACAAGTATGCCTAAGCATGCTACTCTCAAGCTCACACCTCACTTGGATGACACTTCCATCTACAAATGGTGGAGGGGATGCTAACCCTGTTTATAGGCAACCCTAGAACAATCCAACAGTTAATATTCACCCTAATGGATGGCTACGATAATTTCTAGCTCAAATTATCTATTTAAGTCGGTTGTGACCAGTCAAAAGCAATTTGGAAGATTAAATTTTTGATTAATTTTATATAAATTAACCTAAAATTTTGATTAATTATGTAAATGACCTCTTATTCTGATTATATACGTAAATGACTTAAAATGAACAGTAAAAATTGGTGAAGCCAAAGAGAATGGTGCCACCAACTTGCCATGTTAGCTACCTGAATAAAAAGTCAATTTTTGGTGGTGCTAAGAAGAATGGCGCCACCTATATAAATATTAGGGAAATACTTCAATTGAAAAGCATTTGAGACTTTAAAAAAGTAATTCATATTTTGGTGGAGCCATAAAGAATGACGCAACCACTTTTTTACATGTCAAGCTTTTATTTTTTTGTTTTTTAAATTCAAAAAAATGATTTTATTGAGTGGCTCTATTTAGACCACTGGTCTTCTATTTCTTGATTTCTTTTTTAAAAAATTCATTATCAAACGATTAATTCACATTACGTACATTATTTACATGAAAGTTATTTTAAATTGTCAACATTTCAAATAACTATAAATTTACATAATTCAAAAAATATAATTTTAGATTTGCAACATTCCAAAATAATTTCACTTAACTTACAATATATAATTTTACAATACGAGCAACTTTCTCAGTACTAATAAAACATAATTAAACGATTTTGTTCAAGACCAACAACATTATGTCTTATAAATAAAATATAATTAATTGATTTTGTTCAAGACCGACAACATTATGTCTTACAAATAAAACATAATTAAACGATTTTTTTCAAGACCAACAACATTGTGTCTTACAAATTGAAAAATACAATGTTTAACCGCAACACGAGCAAGTCGACCGAGCAAGTTTTTCAGTGTTATTAAATTGTAGCTTGGACGTTGTCAATATTGATGATCTCACTTGTGCGGTCCGATTTGGGATTCCTTAAAACCTTCAAACATCCCAATGAACTAGCAAATCCCAAATAATCCACCTATTAGCTGTATAATCAATTTAAACTCGTTATTGTCCTATCATAGCCAACGGAAGCACTTACATAACCAATTTGAACCGTTACATAATAAATAACTGGCATAAAAAAATAACCATTATTTACTGGTGTTGGAGCACCACCATATTATTGTTAAACAAAATATTATTTTTTATATTTAAATTTTAAAAAAGGTACAGTGCACTGGTGGCACCATTCTAAATAGAGCCACCAAATAAAATAATATTTTTTTTTAAATTTTAAAAAACAAAAAAAACCCTGACAAGTAAAAAAGTGATGGCGCCATTCTTAATGGCTTCATCAAAAAAATGGATTATTTTTTTAAAACCTCAAAATGCTTTTCAATTGAAGTATTTCATTGATATTTATACAGGTGGTGTCATTTTTCTTGGCACCACTAAAAAAATGATTTTTTTTTATTCAGGTGGCTGTCATGGCATGTTGGTGGCATCATTTTCTTTGGCTCCACCAACTTTTACTATTCATTTTAGATCATTTATGTATATAATCAAAATAGGGAGTTATTTAGATAATTAATCAAAATTTTAGGGTTATTTATATAAAAAAGCCTCCAAACGGTTCTTCTACACTCCAACCCATTTCAGTCGATTCCAACCAGTTTTGGAACTTTCCAAGCTTGTCTAGCACTGTTCCTGCACGCTCAAGCCATTCTTAAGCGCTCTAGACAGTTCCAAACCCTTCTGTTTGCGTTTGGACCCTACTCTGCCGGTTGTAGTGCTTTAGCAGTGATTCTCCTATCCCAACATAGCTAGCGGGCTTGCTCAATTCTAAAGGGTTCCTTGAGCTGCCTCAATGTTCCGATTACTCCTCCAAACTTTTAGAGTCTTCCTTCATCTCTAGTAGCTTCCCCACACTTCTAGGAGGCCTAAATCCCTGGTTTCTCGAATGACCCTCTAGTGTCACGAACTTAGAGAAGTCACAAGCAATCCGTGCGGCTTTAGACAGCTTCTTGGGTCAAAGAGTGCCTAAGTCAGCCTGTTTTGCTATAGCCGGGGTGTAACACCCCTTACCCGTATTCGACACCGAAATAGGGTACGAGGCATTACTGGAATTACAAATTTATTTATCAGACGTTTTATTATAATTTAGCATTTACATTTGAAACCAATCAAAATCAAACATATTGTCCCTTAAACATATTTATCTTTTTCACTTCATATCTTATTTGAATTTATTTCTCGTCTCAACATACTTAATCATCTTATATTAACATATTAAAGATAATCACATATTTACATATCATGAAAAATATCATCCAATTATCTCATCCTCATAAACATAAATCGCTTAATTCATCATATCAATATTTCACGCATTACATCAACTTATATTTTCTTATATCACATAATTAAGTTACACGAACTTATCTCAAGCTAAATTTGTAGAAATATCAAGATTCGTGGTCATTTTAGAAATTTTCTATTTTCATCGATTTTTCAATCGATCTTAATCTAAATTCATAATTTCATTCAATTTCGATATTTTAATTAATAAAATAACCCATTTCATGAAAACTGGTCATTTCCACATTTTTACAAAATTAATCATAAAATTTACTTTTATTCAATTTAGTCCTGAGCTTAAAACATTTCGATTTAGCCATACTACTTAAATATTCATACATATTTTCCTCCTCCTCCTCTCCATTCCACATCCTTACTGTATATAATATTCTATAAGTAACATTATCAATAATTTCATTGAATTTCTCATATGTATATTCAAAACTGTCCATTTGAGTTATAGTCACTAAATTATTTATTTCCAGAGCTACAAAACTCCAAATGAAGAACCGTTAATTTTTCCTGAAACTAGACTCGCATATCTTCTTCCTATAAAATTTTCAGAATTTTTCGTATGGCCAATCAATACCAGATTATTCTTAAAGTTTCCCTGTTTTACTGTTTGACTGTTCTGACCTCTCTTCACTACGAATCAAATTACTCTTCGTACAGAATTCATATGACCTTCTTATTTATTTCATTTGAAAATAGACTCATTCAGGATTCTAAACATATAAAGTTAAGCCCCTAATTATTTTTCTTCAATTTGTTATGATTTTTCAAAGTCAAAACAGGGGATCCTGAAATCCCTTTAAACCAGTCTTACAAAAATATAAATATCTCAAATTACAGAATTTCTTTGCTTTTCCCGTTTCTTTCATATGAAAATAGACTCAATAAGCTTTAATTTCATATCTCATTTAGCTTCTAATTCCACTTATACGATTTTTAGTGATTTTTCAAAACTAGTCTACTGCTGCTGTCCAAACTGTTTTAGTGCAAACTGTTTATTACCATTTTTCCCTAAGCTTTCAATAAATGATAATTTCGTCCCTGCTCAATTAACTTCTCAATTGAGCTGATTTTTCTCAATAAACACCTTATTCTATCACTTTAAACTACTTTATAATCTTTGGGAATCAGAGTTCCAGTAATAGACTTTAATTCCAAACATTTTCACAATTTAATCCTTAAAAATCAATTTCTAACTAGGTATTCCATTAATTAAACCCCTAATTCATCAATTTGATCCACATAACTCATGTTCAAAGATCTAAGAATTCCCAGAATTTCAACTTAATTCAACAAAACTTTTGTTCTAAAACTTATAAAACATCAAAATTAGAAGAAAAGGACTAAATTAGCTTACCTATTAAACATCCAAGCTTTAAATCATCAATTTCTCCTTTTTCTTTCTTTCTTTCTTTCTTTCCCCTTGCTTTCGTCTTGTTCTCTGTTTCTTTTTCTGTTCTGTTTCTCTTCTTCCCCCTTTCTCTTCTTTTTTTTTTTGTTTGTATATATATAATAATATAATAATATAATAATATAATAATATATCATAAACCAAAAAATCTCAGATTTTCTTCACAAATAACCGCCTCAACTAACAAAATGGCTTAATTGCCATTTTGGTCCTTTATACTCTCTTTAATCTATAATGAAACTTTTACACCTTTTTCAATTTAGTCTCTTTCATTTAATTACATATCCAAACGTTAAAATTCCTCAACTAAACTTTAATAATAACTTAATGACACTCCATAAATATTTCTAAAATCACACTTAACTTATAATTATCGATTAACATTTTTTTTTCGTCAGATTTAGTGATCTCAAATCACTGCTCCGACACTATTGAAATTGGGCTGTTACAACTCTTCCCTCCTTAAAAAAATTTCGTCCTCGAAATTTCCTTATATTTTGATCATGAACTTCATTATTTCTATAATTCTATAGTTCCTTTGTGCACATATTTATCTAGTGTATCATTTATATCCATTCCATATCCTTTCAGTTTGCAATTTATTTTTAATCCAATATTGCGAACATACCTTATAACGAAAATTACTTACTTTTTTTTTTTTTTTATAAGAGGCCCAATCGATTAAACAGAACACTTAAGATATATGAAGCAAATATAGAAGTGTATTATTATGTACTATTAATCAGATAGTACTTGACGAGTACCAAAGTGTTATTATCAGAGAATGTGCTAGAGTTCATTAATGGTATACCACTAATATATTAGTAAATCTAATCTCATTTACTTGAGAAAATTACATTATACACGCATGTCACTTTTACAATTTTAACATAATGCTTTTACATATCATTTTTTTTTCCAATTTCACTTAAATGTATTCACAAATAAATTTAATTTCACTTTCTCTTCAATATACAATTCAATACTAATATTTATCCATCAGTTAATTCAGTTTCCATTTAATTCATCAATAACGCTTACCTCATACTTCACTTACTATACGCATAATTTAAATTTAACATTTAATATTAAATAGTAAACATCAAGCATGCAACAATATAAGTCATATGTGTTAATTTATACTTTAATTTCATACCTCAACAATAGTATTTCATCAAATAGCATCATATATCATCTATATTATTTTTAATCAATTCATAAACCTTTGGTTCAAGTTTTCAATCTCATATCTCAATTTCAATTTACATTTCAATTCCTAATTCCACTTTTCCATACTTTCAATAGTTTAACCGATCAAATTCAATCGATTTTTCTCATTTCGTTTATTCAACAGATTTCAATAATAATAATTTGATATTTTAACAAATTTATGAACCTTAAGTTCATACTTCAATTCTCACATTTCAATTCGATTCACAATTCAACTCATAATTTCTTACTCATATTTTCAATAGTTCAATCGATCAAATTTATTTAGTTTTTCTCATTTTAGTTATTCACCCTATTAACAATCCGGACTTTGTGATATACAGATTCCAACCCAAACACACCAAGATGCGGCATTTGTGCCTTAACGGTACACAATATACGACACACAAAGTGTCGAATCGAACAACGATAACGATATGATGAGTCGGCATGTAAGTGCTCGATCGATGTGCCGGCAAAAACACTGCACTCTTCCATATCCTATAGCATGCCAATTATATCCGACTAGTCCGACAAGTTAATAGGAGATCAATTCTCATTTTAATTTCACTTAATATTCATATCTACCCCTATTAACAAGACTCGGACTTTGGCGGATCGCGGATCAACCAAACACACCAGATTGGCACCAGGTGCCTCATCGACTCAAGGTCGAAGAATCCTCGAACACTTCCAATCCTATGGCATGCCATTTATATCCAATCTAGCCCGATAAGTTAATAGGGTATTCAAATCATCATTTCATTTTTTTTTCTATTTCAAATTCACTTTTCCATTTCCTAATCGAGATATAATTCAATGATTCACTTTGTTCTCATTTCACTTTCTTAGCCCAAAGTAGACTTTATAGAACACACCGGATATACTTTAATGATCTGAGGTGCATTATGATGCACAAGTGAGCAGAGAGCACCAATGTGCTAATAATCGAGAGCACCAACGTGCTAATAATCGAGAGCACCAACGTGCTAATATCGAAAACACCGACGTGCTAATATCGGAGAGCACCAATGTGCTAATATCGGAGAGCACCAATGTGCTAATATCGAGAGCACCGACGTGCTAATATCGGAGAGCACCAATGTGCTAATATCGAGAAACACCGACGTGCTAATATCGGAGAGCACCAATGTGCTAATATCGAGAGCACTAACGTGCTAATGTTCCTTAATATCCCAAGAGTTCTAAATTTCGTCTACTTGGGCATTAAAAATTTGAATCTCATATATTTAAATAATTCACATAAATATTTCAAAAGGATAAATAACAATAATTTAAAATTCTTGTAGTACTTACAACAAAAAGGTTGAAATGATATATGTTATTCTTACTTCACTCCTTAACCTTCTCTTTTCCTTTTCCTTCAATTCGGTCCTCTCCTTTCTTTCTCAAATTGATTTCATATAAACATATAACATTTATATGTAAAAAAAGTAATCAAATAAACTTTCTATATTATTTAACAAAATAAGCATGTATAATATATTTTTATTCAATTCGTATTTTTAATTTATTGTCTAATCAAATTTAAAATCACTAATTACTTTTCAATCAATATACATTTCAATTACTCACATATTTTCTTTATTTAATTTAATTTGATTCAATTCAAATCACTTTTAGTTTCCTATTAATATACCTTCAAATATTCACATAGTTCATAATTTAGTTACGTAATTTAAATAACTTTCTAATTTTCATTCATTCTATTTTCACTTCTTATTTCAACCAGAGTTTCACAGATATTACAATAATTCATTATATCAATAATTTCATAGTTTAATGCAATACACATAACAATATTCAATAACTTCACAATTCAATTCGATTACACAAAATAATATTCGATATTCCATAATTCGATTCGATATCGATCTCAATTTTCATACTCAATCTTAAATTTATCATTTTACTAAATACTTACACATAATAATGATAAAGTTTGAAAATTAGTGATACAAATATCATCAAAATCCGGAGATATCACATTATTTTAAATTATATATATTAATAATGGCATATATTTCTAGACTCTACATATACTATATTTGGTCCGAGAACCGACTAAACCATAGCTCGATACCACTAAATGTAACACCCTTACCCGTATTCGACACGAAATAGGGTACGAGGCATTACTTTGGAATTACAAATTTATTTATCAGACGTTTTATTATAATTTAGCATTTACATTTGAAACCAATCAAAATCAAACATATTGTCCCTTAAACATATTTATCTTTTTCACTTCATATCTTATTTGAATTTATTTCTCAACATACTTAATCATCTTATATTAACATATTAAAGATAATCACATATTTACATATCATGAAAAATATCATCCAATTATCTCATCCTCATAAACATAAATCGCTTAATTCATCATATCAATATTTCACGTACCATCAACTTATATTTTCTTATATCACATAATTAAGTTACACGAACTTATCTCAAGCTAAATTTGTAGAAATATCAAGATTCGAGGTCATTTTAGAAATTTTCTATTTTCATCGATTTTTCAATCGATCTTAATCTAAATTCATAATTTCATTCAATTTCGATATTTTAATTAATAAAATAACCCATTTCATGAAAACTGGTCATTTCCACATTTTTACAAAATTAATCATAAAATTTACTTTTATTCAATTTAGTCCTGAGCTTAAAACATTTCGATTTAGCCATACTACTTAAATATTCATACATATTTTCCTCCTCCTCCTCTCCATTCCACATCCTTACTGTATATAATATTCTATAAGTAACATTATCAATAATTTCATTGAATTTCTCATATGTATATTCAAAACTGTCCATTTGAGTTATAGTCACTAAATTATTTATTTCCAGAGCTACAAAACTCCAAATGAAGAACCGTTAATTTTTCCTGAAACTAGACTCGCATATCTTCTTCCTATAAAATTTTCAGAATTTTTCGTATGGCCAATCAATACCAGATTATTCTTAAAGTTTCCCCTGTTTTACTGTTTGACTGTTCTGACCTCTCTTCACTACGAATCAAATTACTCTTCGTACAGAATTCATATGACCTTCTTATTTATTTCATTTGAAAATAGACTCATTCAGGATTCTAAACATATAAAGTTAAGCCCCTAATTATTTTTCTTCAATTTGTTATGATTTTTCAAAGTCAAAACAGGGGATCCTGAAATCCCTTTAAACCAGTCTTACAAAAATATAAATATCTCAAATTACAGAATTTCTTTGCTTTTCCCGTTTCTTTCATATGAAAATAGACTCAATAAGCTTTAATTTCATATCTCATTTAGCTTCTAATTCCACTTATACGATTTTTAGTGATTTTTCAAAACTAGTCTACT
The DNA here is from genome assembly GCA_025503065.1 of Gossypium bickii. Taxonomy (NCBI): domain Eukaryota; kingdom Viridiplantae; phylum Streptophyta; class Magnoliopsida; order Malvales; family Malvaceae; genus Gossypium; species Gossypium bickii. Next base: position 132,297,756 of record CP106713.1, read on the forward strand.
GCTGCTGTCCAAACTGTTTTAGTGCAAACTGTTTATTACCATTTTTCCCTAAGCTTTCAATAAATGATAATTTCGTCCCTGCTCAATTAACTTCTCAATTGAGCTGATTTTTCTCAATAAACACCTTATTCTATCACTTTAAACTACTTTATAATCTTTGGGAATCAGAATTCCAGTAATAGACTTTAATTCCAAACATTTTCACAATTTAATCCTTAAAAATCAATTTCTAACTAGGTATTCCATTAATTAAACCCCTAATTCATCAATTTGATCCACATAACTCATGTTCAAAGATCTAAGAATTCCCAGAATTTCAACTTAATTCAACAAAACTTTTGTTCTAAAACTTATAAAACATCAAAATTAGAAGAAAAGGATTAAATTAGCTTACCTATTAAACATCCAAGCTTTAAATCATCAATTTCTCCTTTTTCTTTCTTTCTTTCTTTCTTTCCCTTGCTTTCGTCTTGTTCTCTGTTTCTTTTTCTGTTCTGTTTCTCTTCTCCCCCTTTCTCTTTTTTTTTTTTTTTTTGTATATATATAATAATATAATAATATAATAATATAATAATATATCTTAAACCAAAAATCTCAGATTTTCTTCACAAATAACCGCTTCAACTAACAAAATGGCTTAATTGCCATTTTGGTCCTTTATACTCTCTTTTTAATCTATAATGAAACTTTTACACCTTTTTCAATTTAGTCTCTTTCATTTAATTACATATCCAAACGTTAAAATTCCTCAACTAAACTTTAATAATAACTTAATGACACTCCATAAATATTTCTAAAATCACACTTAACTTATAATTATCGATTAACATTTTTTTAAATCGCTGATTTAGTGATCTCAAATCACCGCTCCGACACTATTGAAATTGAGGTCATTACACGGGTTCAATGAACTAGTCTAGAGAACCCACGAAGTACAAAGTAAGGCAATCTCGAAAGGTAAACAAAAAGCCACAAAGTAAGAACACTGGAGAGAGAAGTTTAGGTGAATACTCTCAGAACTCTTATTCACACAGAATAAGCAATATTCAAGGGGTGAGTACAAATGAGGGGGAAGGCTCTATTTATAGTAGAGCTTCTCCCAACACCAACGACCCAGATCCATCTCAATCGACAGACGAGATTGCTAGTATGGGCTTTATAATATACTATTTTTACAAGGCATGGGCATTATAATTTTATATCTTTACAAGGTATGGTCCGCCCTATTCTTTATTATTAGTTTCCTGAAATGTCCTTGGTTGCCATCCATTCTCGATTGGGTCGAGCAGGCCTCCATCTGGTTGGCGTCTCCCCCAATTCTCGGGATTGGGCCAATTATTGTGGACCGAGCGACCCTCCTCTAAGCGTTTGGCCTTCATGAGCGCAACTTGTGTTATAGTCATGGGCTTTATACTCTGGCCCGTGACATTCTCCCCCACTTGTTCTAGCGACGTCCTCGTCACGTCCCCCTCATGATATTTGCTTATCTTTGCTGGAAATTGCCATAGTGCCTCGACAGGTTCCCAACTCATCTCGCTGTCTGGAAGTCCCTTCCATCGAACCAAGTATTCACGCCTTGGCCGGTGATACTTTCGTCTAATTACCCGATCCGCCTTAATGTTTTCTATTTCTTGATCGTACGAGACCCTTACTCCCATTGGTGCTCGTTCCGATTTGCTCCGAGTTGGGTCCTCTTGGTCCCCATGAAATGGCTTAAGCATGCTTACATAAAACACGGGGTGAAGTTTAAGCTTTTCCGGTAACTCGAGCTTGTAGGCAACATTTCCTACTTTCTTCGCAACTTTAAATGGCCCTTCGTATCTTCGCATAAGTCCTTTGTACAAACCCGTATATCGCAACATCGAGTGTAGTTTGGCAAGGACTAAGTCACCGACCTGGTATTGCACATCTCTTCGCTTTTGATCAGCCTACTTCTTGTTGCGCTTGCTTGCCTTGTATAAATAAGCTTTGGCCAAATTATTCTTTTCTTGCCAATCCTTCGTGAATCGATGAGCTGCAGGATTTAGTCCAGAATAACGGGTCGCAACCGTATTGGGCGTGAGAGGTTGTTGACCCGTCACAATCTCGAATGGGCTTTGGTTTGTCGACTCACGTCACTATAAGTTGTACGAAAATTGGGCCACATCCAATAGCTTTGGCCAATTCTTTTGCGTCGCACTCACATAATGTCAAAGATACGTCTCCAACAGTACATTCACTCGCTCTGTTTGTCCATCTGTTTGTGGGTGCATGCTTGTGGAAAAGTTCAAGTCCGAACCCATTGACTTAAACAATTCTGTCCAAAATCGGCCCGTAAATCTCCCATCTCGGTCGCTAACAATAGACAGTGGCACTCCCCAATATTTTACCACGTGTCCAAGAAATAAGCGGGCTGCCTCCTCAGCGGGACATTCTTTCGTAGCGGGAATGAAGGTTGCATACTTCGAAAACCTGTCCACCACGACAAGAACACTTGCAAACCTGTCAGACTTTGGCAAACCAATAATAAAATCCATGGATACACTCTCCCATGGTCTTTCCAGAATGGGCAGCGGTTGTAATAAGCCGGCCGGGCTCTTCAATTCAACCTTGTCTTGTTGGCATACTAGACAGGTCTTCACATAGGCCTCCACATCTTCACCCATATGAGGCCAATAATAACGATCCTCCAAGAGTGCCATGGAACGGTGCACTCCTGGATGGCCTGCCCATTTTGAGTCATGAGATTCCTTCATGACTTCCTTTCGTAATTTCCCATAGTGGGGCACATAGAGGCGGTGCCCATGGGTGTATAGTAATCCCTCATCGAGCCAAAATCTCCTCGTTTTCCCCTCTTTAGCAAGCTCAATCAAGTTTCTAGCTGAGGGGTCATGGGGCAGTCCTTCTCGAATACGCTCTAATAAAGACCCATCAGGTTGGCTAATGGCCACAAATTCCATACTTTCGATTGAGTGCATCTGCCACAGTGTTGGCACTCCCTGGTTTGTACTCCATTATGAAGTCAAACTCTGCTAGAAGGACCTGCCACCGAGCCTGTTTGGGAGACAACTTCTCCTGGGTTAGAAAATAACTGTTGGCAATATTATCAGTGAGGACCACAAACCTGGAACCCAATAGGTAGTGCCTCCATATACGCAAGCAATGCACCACAGTAGTCATCTCCTTTTCTTGGACAGTGTATTTCCGCTCCGTCTCATTAAGCTTCCGACTCTCGAAGGCAATTGGGTGCCCCTCCTGCATTAGCACTCCCCCACTGGCATAATCCGATGCATCTGTGCGTATTTCATAAGGCTTCGAATAATCCGGTAATGCAAGTACGGGTTCCCTTGTCATTACTTGCTTCAATTGATTGAAAGCCCTCTCGCATTGTGAGCTCCAATCTCATACTCTACCCTTTTTCAACATGTCTGTCAAGGGTGCGGTGATTCTAGAATAGCCTTCAACAAAGCGTCGGTAATAGTTTGCCAGCCCTAGAAAAGATCTCAACTCGGTCACCTTGGTCGGAGCCTCCCATTCAACAATGGCTCGAATCTTGCCCTCATCCATTCGAATCTTGCCTCCTCCCACAATGTGGCCTAAAAAGGGCACTTCTCGTTGGGCAAATGAGCATTTCTCCTCTTTTACAAACAACTCATTTTCCCTCAAGGTTTGGAACACTTTTCTCAAATGTTCTACATGTTCGTCAAGCGACTTGCTGTACACCACAATATCATCAAGGTAAACAACCACAAAACGATCAAGGAAGGGTTGAAGTACCTTATTCATTAGGGTGCAGAATGTGGCTGGGGCGTTCGTGAGTCAAAAGGGCATCACCAAGAACACGAATGAACCATACCGCGTTACACAAGCTGCCTTTGGCTCGTCCCCTTCAGCTATCCGGACTTGATGGTACCCCGATCTTAAGTCCAACTTGGTAAACCATCTCGCACTACCAAGCTGGTCGAACAAGTCTACAATAAGGGGAATAAGGTACCTATTCTTCACAGTGATCTTGTTTAGGGCCCGGTAATCAATGCACATCCGTAGCGACCCATCGTATTTCTTTTGAAACAACACCGGTGCACCATACGGAGATTTAGATAGTCTAATAAATCCCACATCTAAAAACTCCTTCAGCTATTTTCGTAGTTCCTCCAACTCCAGTGGGGACATCCGATATGGGGCCCTAGCTGGCGGCACCATGTTGGACACCAGCTCAATCCTATGATCCACCTCCCTTTTAGGGGGCAAGTTCTTAGGCAACTTTGAAGGTATTATATCCCGAAAGGATTGCAATATTTGTTTCACTTCCTTAGGGATCTCGCCAACAGGCTTAAAGGTTTCCTCCACCTTTAAAGTGGCTATGTAGGAGACTTCGTTCCTACGTACCCCCTTAGCAAACTGGATTGCGGATAACGTCTTTGCTTCTAAGCCTCCCTTTCTTGTTAATTTCACCATGCATTGGTGGTTTGAGTCCGAAATCACCATATAATTCCCAAAAGGACAAATAGTCGCATTAACCCGAACGAGGAAACTTAACCCAATAACACAATCATAATTATCGAGGGGGATTACCTTGATGGATGCCTCGCCTATCCAATCACCAAGTTGAAGGTCTACCCCCTTTGCAACTCCCTTGATGGGGACGCTTTCTGAGTTCACTGTTTTAATCTGGCCCGGCTCATTCTCAATTTTGAGGCCAAGTTTGTGGGCAGCTCCTTCTGACATGAACAAGTCAGATGCTCCTGTGTCTACCAACACATTGAACTTTCGTCCAGCGACTAAGATGTCCGCGAACATCAGCCCATGACTCGTTTTGTCTTCAGCACCCCCTAGTATTGAACCAAGATTGTTCTCCTCTGCATCTGACTCCTCTTTTGCCTCTATTGCGGAGAGCGCAGCCTTCTTGGGACAATCCTTAATCATGTGTGGCCATCACAATGGAAGTACCTTATAGGCCCACTCTTCCTATCCTCCCAAGGCTTTTTACCGTTGCCATTCCGAGGGGGCCTTTCCTTGTCTCCCTCACTGTTTCCCTTGTAGTTGAATTTGGGCCTTGACGACTCAGGCCTATCTTTCTTTCCAACAAATTCAGCCAATGATTCAGCTATGGACATAGCCTTTGTAAGTTCTTGGACTCCTTGGCGTTGCAGCTCTTACTTCGCCCATGGTTTCAGCCCATCCATAAAGGAAAAGAATGCCTCTTTCTCACTCATATCTGAAATTTGGAGCATTAATTTGCTAAACTCCTGCACGTACTTCCTGACAGTGCTTTGCTGTGAAAGTTGTCGAAGCTTTGCTCGAGCTTCATCCTCGGCATACTCTGGGTAGAACTGTGCCTTAAACTCGCATTGAAACTCCTTCCAAGTTTCAATCTCGATCCCACCACGTCTCACATCCGCGGATCTACGACGCCACCACAATAAGGAAGCGTTAGTGAAATACATGGCAGCAGTAGATACCTTAGTGGCATCATCCATGATGCCTTTGGCACGAAAGTATTGTTCAATTCCCCACAGGAAATTATCCACATCTCTTGCAGACCTTGCTCCCTTAAACTCCTTTGGTTTAGGGACATCCACACTGGGCTTGGGTGCGACAGCAGCCAGTCCTCCGCTTCCTAAAGTAACCTCGTAGATTGTGAGTTCACCCTTGAGCTCAGCAATCTCCTCCTTCAAGGCCGTCATCATCACCTCAATGGCATCAGTCTTGCTAGTCATCCTAGCCTCGACGCCATCGTCTCTACTGGATAGTTTTTGCGCAATCTCCACCACATACTCTTTGAGTTGTTCTTGCATAGACTGCAACCCATCGTTAAGCTTATCATCGACATCCTCAATCTTCTCCTTGGTTTCCCCCATGGATTCCTCGAGAGTGACGACGCGATCCTCCAAAGCCGATAGTATGTCCCTCGAACGGCTAGCTTTCCTAGCCTTCCCATGAGTCTCAATTGCATCCATATTCTCACCAACTTCTTTCGACATCTTTCGGTGGTACCTTCGAATGCTAGCTCTGATACCAACTGTCACGGACTTAGAGAAGTCACAAGCAATCCGTGTGGCCTTAGACAGCTTCTTGGGTCAAAGAGTGCCTAAGTCAGCCTGTTTTGCTATAGCCGGGGTTCAACAGAACTAGTCTAGAGAACCCACGAAGTACAAAGTAAGGCAATCTCGAAAGGTAAACAAAAAGCCACAAAGTAAGAACACTGGAGAGAGAAGTTTAGGTGAATACTCTCAGAACTCTTATTCACACAGAATAAGCAATATTCAAGGGGGTGAGTACAAATGAGGGGGAAGGCTCTCTATTTATAGTAGAGCTTCCCCCAACACTAACGGCCCAGATCCATCTCAATCGACGGACGAGATTGCTAGCATGGGCTTTATAATATACTATCTTTACAAGGCATAGGCATTATAATTTTATATCTTTACAAGGTATGGTCCGCCGTATTCTTTATTATTAGTTTCCCGAAATGGCCTTGGTTGCCATCCATTCTCAATTGGATCGAGCAGGCCTCCATCTGGTGGGCGTCTCCTCCAATTCTCTGGATTGGGCCAATCCTTGTGGATCGAGTGACCCTCCTCTAAGCGTTTGGCCTTCATGAGCGCAACTTGTGCTATAGTCACGGGCTGGCTTTATACTCTGGCCCGTGACACTAGTGACTTGGTTGGAATTTTTCGGCCTAGTTGGCACTTAATAGTTTTCACTTACAGTCTCGACACATGGACCATGACATAGGACTCTACTCCCAAACATATGTGTATGCCATGATACATTTTAGTCCAGTTCTTCCCAATTTTCGTCCAAATCTTTATCCAATGATTTCATTTTATGTTGTAATTCTTTATTTCAACTTGCATTTTAAAAATAAGAAACAATGGATATATGAAAATGAAATTGTCTTGACATATATGAAGCGATAACTAAAATTCTTATGAAACACTCTTTTAATACGGATTCAAACCGTATTATCATATCTCACCCTCAATAATATATAAAACAAATGAAAATGGGTTTAACTATTTGTTTGAGGAAGACAGGCTTGAGAGTTGATGATAAGATCAAAAAGCCTAGAAAATTGCCTAAGATTGAGCTCAGCAACCAAAGCCTAGAGAAATAAACCCAAAGGGCCTTCAGTAGGGGTGTGCAAAATTCGGGTAAAACCAAAAAAATTTGGTTAACCGACCAAATTCGGTTAATTGGTCGGTTAACCGAATTTTTTTAGTCGGGGTCGGTTAATAATTTTTTGATTTTTTGGTTAACGGTTAATTCGGTTCAAACCTGGTTCGATTAATTAAATTTTTCTGTTAAACCAAAAAAATTAAAAAATAAAATTATAATATATAAAAGCCCACTTACCCAATCCAATCCAATACAAATTACCAACCAAGCCCAAATACCCAACCCCCAATTACCCAACCCAACCAAATTATATCATTTTATTAATAATTTAATAAATAAAACTAAACTAAACTCCTACTCAGTCACTCACAGAAACACACGAAAAAAAAATACCCTTTCAACTTCAAATCCCTAATTGATAACTCCCAAAGTCTCTACCAGGCCAGCCACCTTCCGTCCGTCACTCCGGCGTCTACTAGGTCACCATCCATCACCGGCGAGTTCAAGTTTAGGTAGGCTTTTACTAGCTCAAAGAATGCTTACATATCAGACAAAAGAGCAAAACTCCATTAATACAAGTTTTTTTTGGGGGGGTTCATTTTATCTGATTTATCTTGTTTCATTTTATCTGATTTATCTTGGTTCATTTTATCTGATTTATTGATAACTCATTCCTATTTCTTTTACCATATTGTATGAACTTGGCAGCTTGATGAACCCTCTGTCCCCCCTTCTTCTGGGGCTAGGGATGCTTCCCTAAATAATGTCTCACTAGTATTCTTGAAAAATGAAAAGAAAAAAAAGAGAGGAAAGAGAATATATTGATATGGATCATGAATCATGAATCATTGTTCATTTCTCCAATATTTTAAAGCTCTACTAATCTTAAACTGGTGTTGTAACTTAGCCCTGTCCACAATTATATATTTGCTGTTTTTTTTTCCCACTATATAATAATTCTAGGAATGATTCATTTCATTAGTCATTGTCCAAATTAAGAGAAGAAAAGAAAGACCATCCATCATCGTGGAAGAATTTTTCTTCCCCGTGATGAACCTTCTTTATTTCCATATTTTAGGAAGGCTTGGTAATATGCAATTATGCTGTGTTCGTAGTTGATGATTACTGACAGAGATTACATTTTACCTTCACCATTGCTTTTCTATCTATACTTGCATTGTAGGTGGTCACAACTTCACCTTTTCATGTGATCGGTTGATATCCATGGTAGGGTTAGTAAATTTTAGTTATATGAACATCCAAGCCATTTATTTGGTGGCATGTGTGGTCATGCCTTACAGTAGTGAGCTAAAGGTTTTTCTATGAGAAAACATAGGACATGGTATGTGGCTATGTGCTACTTGTTTTGACTTCTTTAACAGAGCTGTATGAGAACCACTTGTTTGCAGTACTTTTTTCTTCTTAGCCTTACCAACAACACGACATACCTAGCTCAACATAAACAGATTTAAAACAAGGTTTCCATGATTGATTATTGCATATCGGCAAATAAAATTCCACAACACTCTTAAACCAGTTCCTTGTAAAATATCTATACATTTTAAATCCCTCACAAAAAAAAAAAAATTGGGTCTGTCCTTAATCTGTTACTTTTGAGATAAGAAGCAAAAATATTGAATGTACCTCCAAACTGGAGTTTCATTATTTTGTTAGTTTTGTAGATGAGTGTTCTAATGTTAAATGGCTCTATCTAATGAAAGATCATCATAAGTTCTTTTCAATTTTTTGTGCCTCTTCTGTTGAAATTAAAACTCAATTTAGTCTTTCTATTTGAGTTCATACTTCATAGTAACAAACTCCAGTTTAATTTCTCTACTTCCTTAGTACCTTCTTGCATGAGAATGCTCTGATTTTAGTCATCTTGTACTTGCACTCCGCAATAGGAATCCTATTAAGTTTACTTGTTTATTATTTAAATGTATTTTCATAAATGTTTTCCAGTGTGCTTACAACCTGTTAATTGATCAAATACCTTTCCTAAACTTATTCTTAAAGAGTGAACTTCTACCTTACTTGAATGTTTGATCCATGTGTCATTTGTGCATCAACTTTCACAAGGTAAGTAAGATTGGAGCCTTAATCTATTAAGTGTGTATTTTCAGGGTTAATCTCATTTCCGAAAGGATATCAATGTTACTGTCCAGTTTTTAATAAATGTTTTGTCCATGCTCCATATTGCTTGAATTCTTTCATTTCACATATAAATCAGTTTCTCTTCCTCTACTTGTAATTGTCTTTCCTTTATCTATTTAATAAAATAAAATAAAATAATCCTATCTTTTTTGGTATATCTAAGTTTCTATATTAAATTTTGTGCAATATTATTACTAATTAATTTTAATAATTTCATTAAAAATTTTATCTTTCTAATTTTTTTAATGTCATTCATAAAAAATATAAAAAAAATTTAAAAACTACTACATTTTAATTGATACATATTTATTCAGCAAATTGAATGTCCAGTTTTCATCTCCAAGCTTCCTTTGTGTATCTGAATATGGGTCTGCACAGACTAACTTCGGAATGGACTTGGAATATAACGTATATTCAATAATCCCTGTTTTTGACATTGGTATGCCAATCCTAAACTTTCTTTCCATCTTTTTAAAATTTTCTAAATTATATTAACTTTTTCTATTTGAAGACAATGTGTTCAATTGCAATTGTTATGATCTTTGTACATGGGAATGGGATTTTACTTGAAAATATTTGACATTCCATTGTAATATTGACAAATGGTATCTCAAAAGAGCTGAATGTCTTTCTCTTCCGATTAAAATCAAAGCATATAATTTCACCTAAAATCGCTTCTAACCTTTCAATATCTAAACTATGTTTTTTCTAAAACTCAACATAAAAATATGTTTAATATCATAAATGTATTTTAATTTATTATATATGTTTTTCTTGCAGAATGTCAACTGAACCAACATCTATTGAGGCTAGTGTTACACCTCCTACTTCGATAGATTCTGAAAATTCGGGAGTTGGAGCTTCAAGCTAAGCAAAGGGGATTACCGGGAAAAGAAAAGCCACTCTTCCAAGGTCAGAAGTTTGGTCTCACTTCACTAAGATTATTAATAGTGAGGGTGCAAGTAAAGCTAAATGTAATTATTGTCAAAAGGAATTTTGTTGTGATATGAAAAAAAATGGTACGGGGTCATTAAAATATCATATTGGTTCATGTAAGAAAAATCCTAGTAATGTTGTTGAAAATAGTCAAGGACAACTAGTTTTACCTAGAAAGGGAGTTGAAGGGGGGGACGGGAATCTTTCAACTTGGAGATTTGATCAAGAAGCATGTAGGAAAGGATTAGCACAAATGATTGTGATTGATGAATTACCTTTCAAGTTTGTTGAAAGTGAAGGTTTTAAGAAATTTATGTTTATGGCATGTCCTAGGTTTCACATTCCTTCACGAACTACTATGACTAGGGATGTTTATCAATTGTATTTAGATGAAAGGGCCAAGATAAAACAATTTTTGAGAAGTTCTTGTTCTAAAGTTTGTTTAACTACCGACACATGGACTTCTTTGCAAAGAGTTAATTATTTGTGTATCACTGCTCACTTTATTGATAATGATTGGAAATTGAATAAAAGATTTTAAACTTTTGTCCAATTTCTAGTCATAAGGGTGAGTCCATTGGGATGGTGATTGAGAAATGCTTGTTGAATTGGGGATTGATAAGTTGTTTCTCATATCGTTGATAATGCAAGTTCAAATGATGTTGCTATTGGTTATTTGAGAAAGAAATTTAACCCTCGAGGGGGTTTAGTTCAAAATGGTAAATATCTTCATACGAGATGTATGGCACACATTGTGAATTTGATTGTTGTTGAAGGCTTAAAGGAAATGAATAAATCATTTGAACGTGTTAGGGGTCATTAGATATATGTGAGACAATCTCCATCTAGATTACAAAAGTTTAAGGAGTGTGTTGTGGTGGAAAAGATAGAGTGTGCAAGATGTTGTGTCTTGATGTTTGTACTAGGTGGAACTCAACCTACTTAATGTTAGATCTTTGCTCGTAACTTTGAGAGAGCTTTTGAGAGATTTGAGGAGGAAGATACAAATTTTAAAAATTTGAACTTGAAAGGGGTGATGGTTGGCCTAGTGTGGATGATTGGGATAATGTTAGAAACTTGAGGATTTCTTGAAACATTTTTATAAAGTCACTTTGCGTATATCCGCACTTCATATGTCACGTCCAATAATTTTTTGATGAGCTTTACAAATTGATATTCTTTACGAGATGCTCGGTTAAATAGTAATGTTGATTTCAATGTTATGGCCATCAAGATGAAAGAGAAGTATGATAAGTATTGGGGTGATATTGATAAGATGAATATGCTTATGTTTGTTGCTTGTGTTTTAGATCCTAGACAAAAACTAAAGTATCTTGAATTTGCACTTAGTAAAATGTCTAGTTCTGAAAAAGCTTGTATGAAATGTTTGATGAGTATAAGCCTCCACTTCATAGTACTTGTAGCCAATCGAGTGTGCCAACACATGCTTCTCTTGGTGAACCACAACAAAAAATGAAAAGGCGAATGCAAGCTTTGTATAAAAAGCGTGAGTTGGAAATTTGTGGTGAGGATAAAACATCTGAGTTGGATAAATATCTAAATTTGAGGCTAATGAGAATTTGTTGAAGATTTTGATATTTTATTGTGGTGGAAAGTGAATAGTCCTAGATTTCCCACTCTTTCAAAAATGGCCAGAGATGTGTTAGCTATACCTGGTTTCTCTGATTGCTTGAGTGCATTTATTTAGCACTGGGGACGTGTGTTTGATCAATATAGGAGTTCTTTAACTCCTAAAATTGTACAAGCTCTTGTGTTTATTCAAGATTGGATTCGAAAATCATCATTACAAGAAGACATCAAAAAGATTGAAGAACAAATCCAAGAGCTTGACAAGATTGAAAATGGTATATTTATTGTCTTATTTTAATAGTTTTAAATTTTTTTACCATATCACTCTTACTTATTTAATTGATTCAATGTTTAGATTTTTCTTGGAATGCATCAGAGCCTACCCTTAATTCATGAGCTTTCGTGAGTTGAAGGGTATACTTACTATCTTATTCTTGTTAACTTATAATCTATTCGTTTGTTTATATTATTTGATTTTTTTAAATGCAGATATTTCTATTATACGCTAAACTTTTGCACTTGTTTTTTCCTTTTTGTAGGTTTAATGCAAATGGAGATTTTTTGGAGAGAAGAAATAGATACAAATGAACAATATTAAATACTTACATTTCAATTATGTATTAATTTAAAGATTTATATAATGTTTTTAAACAAACTAATTCGGTTAATTCGGTTAATTTTTAACCAAAAATTTTAAAAAATATAATTTTCGGTTAATTCGGTTAACCGACCGAATTAACCAAAAAAAATTCGGTTCGGTTAATTTTTTTGAAAAAATTTCGGTTCGATTAACGGTTAAAAATTTTAAAAGGTCGGTTAATTTGGTTAATAACATTTCGAGTCGGTTAACCGAATGAACACCCCTGAGAGTGGTGTGCTCAATACCACTGCCCCTACAAACCCCCCCCCCCCTTCAAATCATGAAAAGTAAAAAACCCAACAAAATTCACAGGAACCAATCAAAATCCAAAAGGAGAATCACAAGAGATGAGGTTGTTTACTAGATCCTCTTAAACAGCCCCCACATAACAAGACACGTACGTGTGTCCCCCCTGTTTGACAGTTATGTTTTCAACCCCCAACTCTTCACAAACTTCACTTCCTGTTTTTCTCCGCATGATCCTCGGTATATGCTTCCACAAAATTCTCTTCTTATCCCCCCTCCCCCCCTCCCCTTTCTCCCCATTCTAATCCATGGCGGCCACCACCAGCACCACCACCATAACACCTTGTTCTTCTTCTATTCTTCTCCATAATAATAACAAAACAAACCCTTTTTTCCACTCTTTAAACCCCAAAAAACCATCTCTTCTCTTCCACCCTTTTCCTACCCTTTCTTTCTCTTCATCTCTCTCTTCTTCTCCACCACCACCACTATGTGCCCCACGCGTGTCCACCGCAACTATAGAGTACGCGCCGCCTGCTCCAGACTCCAATTTCCACCATGAAATCTCTCGCTTAAAAGCTCTTCGTTTAAAGCTTTCATCTTCCACAACCCTCAAGCAAAAGCTCAAAATCCTTGACTCTGATGCTAAAGTCAAGTTCTTTTTAGACACCCATAGTTATAAAAAGGTTTTGAGTTCACTCGGTTTGGGTTTAAACGAATTGTTTTTGGTTAAGTCCATGGTTGCAGCTGGTCAAGACCATGTGTTCGACATGGGTTTTGGTTTTGAACATAGGGAAATGAGTTCAGTGAAGACGGCGCTTTATTCATTGGCCAAAATCATTGAAAAATGGGACTTCAGCAATGGCGGCAATGGCAATCAAAACGGCGGTGTTTTGGTGGGTAAGGACACTCAACAAGACTTCAACAACCTGTTGAAGTTTTTAGGTGAAGTTGAAGAGTTTTATGATTGTATTGGTGGAATTATAGGGTAAAGTTTTCATTTTTATCGCGTTTCGTTTCTTATTAAACTTCTGACTTTCGACTAACATTGCTTTGTTTTGTTTGTAGTTATCAAATAATGGTGCTTGAGTTACTTGCACAATCCTCATTTGAAACTCAATCTATAAACAATTCCAATCATTTACATGAATCAATGGAATGTCAGTTTTTAGAAATTCATCCTCCTATTGGTTGTGACCTTTCATCAAACACTGAATATGCATCTCAAGCTGCTTTATGGGGAATTGAGGTTAGCGCCAATGGAGTGTTTTTTTAATTTATGTGTAGGCTAAATTCTCGAATAGGGGCCAAGTAATTACTTGTATAATGTCAAACTTTTTAAAAAGGTCAAATCTTTTTGAATATGCTTATCTGTTCTATTTTAAACACTTTAGCATTCACTTCAATTTTGTTTTATGAAGCGCTTGAAAAATCATTATTTGAGCACCTTCGAAAAGGTTTGACCTCTATACGAGCATTTATATTTTAAACATTTTAGCATTCACTTAATTTTGTATTATGAGGCGCTTGTAAAACCTTTATTTGAACACCTTCGAATTTGGCCTTCACATGAGCATTTAGGTAAGGTTAAAATATGCCATAAATCTTTATACTCTTTGTAAGTTTAGAATTTAGTTCTTCTACTTTTATTTCTATGAATTAAGTCTTACATTTTAGATTTCAAAATTCAGGTCCAATTGTTAACATTGTTAAATTTAGTACATGGACTAAATTCCAAATTTGTAAAGAGTACAGGGATTTATGGCATATTTTAACCTATAGGTAAAATGATAAGGATATGTCCACAAAGTTTGCTTGAATAATAAGATATGATCTGTTTTAGGGTTTGCCAGATTTAGGTGAAATATATCCATTGGGAGGTTCAGCTGATAGGCTTGGTTTGGTTGATTCTGAAACTGGTGAATGTCTTCCAGCTGCAATGCTTCCTTATTGTGGCAGAACCTTGTTAGAAGGTCTTCTAAGAGATCTTCAGGTATATACAAATGTTTGGTAAATGTGTAATAGAAGCCCCTGTACTAGGGGTCAGATTGAATTGTGCTCCCTCTACTAAAAAAATAGACAAATTAATTCCTAGTTCAAAGAGCAGATTGGTCATTTGTAAGCACTGTTAAAAACTGGTGTGGCTGATGGAATAATCAGACTGATACGTGGTATGCCAGTTTTTAATAGTAAAAATGAATGAAATTTTTAATAGTAAAAATGAATGAAATTTTTAATAGATCACTTTGCTTTTTGATTTAATGTGCAATGACTAATATGACTATTTTTTGAGTTGGGGGCGTTAGTATAGAGACATCCATGGTACTTTTACCACAAATGTTTTTATGTCTTTTTTTGTGCCAGACTTGTGTCGTTTTTTTTTTTTACGTTTTTATCGCATGGATGCAAGGCTAGAGAGTTCCTTTACTTCAAGCTATATGGCAAACAATGCATCACTCCTGTTGCGATCATGACGAGTTCGGCTAAGAACAACCATGAACATATCACTTCGCTTTGTGAAAAACTCAGATGGTTCGGAAGAGGCCGGTCAAGTTTTCGACTCTTTGAACAGGTTGGAGTTCTCTACTGTCTGTTTCTATCCTGTTATCAGTGCTCGTTATTAATTTGTACATATAAATTTTGTTAGCCTTTAGTCCCTGCTGTAAGTGCCGAAGACGGACAATGGCTGGTTAGGAAACCGTTTGTGCCTGTATGTAAGCCTGGTGGTCATGGTGTAATATGGAAACTCGCATATGATAAAGGTGTTTTTCAATGGTTTTATGATCATGGAAGGAAAGGTGCTACCGTTCGGCAAGTCAGGTTAGGCATATGTATTATATATCGGAACTTATTTGCATGATAGGATATGTACCTGTCGCTTAATTCGAGAATTTGCAGTAATGTCGTCGCTGCTACTGATGTGACCCTCTTGGCATTGGCGGGGATCGGTTTACATCATGGAAAGGTATGTCAGTTAATAGATATCCCGAGTTCATTGGGATTGAGTTCGTTTGCTGAATCCGTATTTGTAACAGAAACTCGGGTTCGCATCCTGCAAGAGGAACATGGGTGCTACAGAAGGAATCAATGTTCTAATCGAGAAGAACCTCGATGGGGAGTGGGCATACGGTTTGTCATGCATTGAATACACTGAGTTTGATAAGTTCGGAATCACAAGTGGACATCCTTCTCCTAATAGGTACACCAAGTTCGATACATTCAGTTTTAATTCATCCCTTCCGTATTTCTGTGCTGTATCAAGTAACAAACTCGGAAATTTCTCTTCATGGTATCAAGTTTGCAAGCAGAGTTCCCTGCTAATACGAACATTCTTTACGTGGATCTACCTTCGGTTGAGGTAGTTGCATCGAGTAGAAGTGAAAGAAGTTTACCCGGCATTGTTTTAAATACGAAAAAGTCGATTGTATACACAGATTATTTTGGAAACCGGCACAGGTACTCGGCTTGTATTCTTTCGCAGGGATAGCTCTTTCTTTGGTAATATTTTAACCGCCCTTTTTTTGCAGTGTTCCCGGTGGCAGGCTTGAGTGCACTATGCAAAACATCGCAGATAATTTTCTTAATACATATCCATCTAGGTGTTTCAAGGGTGTGGAAGGTATCGTATTAGCTGATTTCGACCTTGATTTCTTCCATTGATATCATGTTATCATTCGGTTTAACAGTGCTGCTACATGTGTCTACAGATAATTTGGATACCTTTATTGTTTATAACGAACGAAGAAGGGTCACATCATCCGCTAAGAAGAAAAGAAAACCTTCGGACATGTCACTTCACCAGGTAGTTTTCCAAATATTCTTCTTTCGCACACTTGTTTTATATCGAATGAAACTATTTCAGATACTAAATTGTCTTTCCGGAGAAAACCGGTTCCATATGCAGACTCCTGACGGTTCACTGTTGGATATCATGCGGAATGCATATGATCTTCTTTCACGGTGCGATATTGATCTTCCCGAGGTATTTCCTATAAGAACTATTAACATTTTCCAGAACCAAGCTTTAACTACAAATATCCAATTTGGGTTTATTGAGCTTATCGTGTTCTTTCATATTACCTAGGTTCAAAGTAACGATAAATACGTTGACTCTGGACCACCGTTTCTCATCTTTCTACATCCTGCACTCGGACCAGTTTGGGAGGTCACCAGGCAGAAAGTAAAGTATATTCTGGCTTTTGCAACTCGATATTTTCCTTTGGTGTAATAACAACATTTTCTTCTGTTTCTCAGTTTAGCGGAGGTTCCATCTCTAAGGGCTCGGAGTTACAAGTCGAAGTAGCAGAGTTCTTATGGAGAAACGTTCAGGTCGTAAATATCTCGATGAATGGTTTTACTAATGCTTATTTCATTATCTTTTACACTGACATGGGTTTTTCTTTTCCTCCAGCTCGATGGGAGCATGATTATTGTAGCTGAAAACATTATGGGCTCGACTAGGATCGATGACAAAGGTGAACCGATATTACAACACGGGCACAGGTTTCGTATTGCATGCTTTCGTGTATCTTCAAAGATTGTACCAATTGATTCTCGGGTTCAAGATTGAGTTCATCTTTTATGCAGGTGCGGAAGATGTAAGTTATGTAATGTAACGGTCCTGAATGACGGAATTGACTGGACTTCCGGAGACAACGTTTATTGGAAGCATGACGTTCGCCGTTCCGAGGCACTTAAGGTCATATTACACGGAAATGCCGAGTTTGAGGCCTACAATGTTATCCTACAGGTTAAATCTGATAACCATCAAACAATTTAAACCTGTGTCTCGGTACCTTATTTTAATCGGTGTTGTCCATTCATACTCAAGCCGGTTTCCGAGTCACACTCTGTTCACATTTTGGGTTTTTCCTTTCATGCAGGGAAATCATGTATTTGAAGTCCCGGATGGCTATAAAATGAAGATTACTTCTGGAGATTCAGGTTTGCATAATTTGATGCAACGGCTTTTACTTTTAGCATTTGTGGATTTCGGAAACTCGATTTTCTGTTATGCTTATAGAACGATCTTGATTTCAACATAGTTTTTCTTGTGAACTCATCTACGTCATTCACTTCAATTGCAGGTTTAGTCGTTCAGATGGACCTGATTCCGCAGAATCTGATGGATAACGGAAGTTGGTTCTGGAAATACGATACCAACGGCAGCCACATTTTGCTGGAATTGGTAGAGTTGTAAAAAAGATCATCGCCCGATGATTACTCTTTGGTTTACGCGAATCACAGTTCGCTAACACTGAGCTTCAACCACTTTAGTTCTGATCGGTTGAACATAAGTTTAAACTGTCCTATACTAGTAAATATTCGAGTTTACCGGTATTAGCTTGATGTGCATACATTCGTTTTTTTCTTATCGGAAAAATGTAAACTAACAATGTATAAGTTCTATCAATGAAATTTGTATTCATATAATCATTACAATTTGTGTTTCGGGAATGAAACTTATCGTGCAAGTAAAATCAAGAATCGACAAATTTTCACTCGACAAAGTACGTTACATGTTTATCTGACAGGATTATGAGACTGTGAGCAGCATCGGTTGAGTAATCTAAGCAATGCTTCGGCTTTTCTTCTAGCTTTAGGTGAACCATCAGCAGCCAAGCTTTGAAGCGAAGGAATGCTTCTCGGGTTTATCAAAAGCCGTCTTGCGACTTCCTCTCCGCCGTCTTTGCACAATCCGAGCAAAAGCATTATCGAGTTTTCCTTCCCTTTGGCCGACCCGAATCTCAAAAGATCGATAAGAAGAGGCACCAAAGGTCTACTCTTTTTAATAGCTTCGAGCCCTTGTGGGCAACTTAAAAGCAAGGCCAAAACACCCAATGCATCATCTGTTATACCTGCTTTATCATCCATCAACAATTCAATAAGCAACGGAACGGCCTCGGCAGCCACGGTTTTTGGTTTGTTAGCATTGTAAAGCGCAAGGTTGCATAATGCTGTTGCAGCGTCCCGTTTTCCAGTCGTTGTTCCTTCTCTAAGGAGCCCAACGAGGGCTGGGATTGCTTGAGAATGAGCTCCGATAGCTACCTTGAAGTCATCTATCATCGACAAGCTAAAAATCGCAGCTGCTGCATTTTCTCGTGCCTCCATCGTTTTTCCTGATTCGAGAACATCAACTATATTCTTGATAGCTCCGGCAGCCATGATCAAGACTTTATTGTTGTCGAAAATCGAAAGATTAAGCAATGCGGTAACAGCGTTTTCCTGGGTTCTTGGATCATTAGAGCTCAACATCGTAACAAGAAACGGTATAGCTCCTGCCTCAGCAATTATCCTACGGTTATCCATTCCGGTTTTCGCAAGCAACCGTAACTCGTACGCTGCTTGTCTTTGAATATCAACAGAACCCATTGCCAATTTCCCAACCACAAACTCTGCAGCTCTTTTAACAGAATCAATCGCCACTTTGGTAGCGGAAATATGATCGACGGCTTTCTCGCACGTTTTTTTCTCCGACTCTGCATTTGACGAGCATTCCGTTAACGGAATATTATTCTCTTGACACCACTGATGCAACAAGCTTTTTAACGCATAGTTTGGTATCAGAGCCATATGAATCAACCTTTGTCCGCTCTTAGGACACGTATAATGTCCTGTATTAATCCATTGAGCTATCGAACTCCGATCATATGTATGCCCCGATGCCACAATCACCGGATCTTTCATCAAATCGAGCGATATCGGACACCGAAACTCATCCGGAATATTAAACGACATCGACGTGTTCTTACCCATCGAACCCGAAACCTGTCTAACATCATTTTCTTCACTTTCTTCATTAAAAACCATAGATTTAGCATAAGACACAAGTGATATCAAAATGTTTATATTTGAAACCACAACTAACCCTCCAGTACCTGCTTGTTTATGAACTTCATCTTCAAGCTTTGACATTTCTTCTTCATAATCCAATACTGTCTTCAATCCAACACTGTTAAAAACATGCTTCACCGTCTCAACGTCAAACATGGTTTTTTCGGAAGCCATTAATGTAAGAAGAACATCTCTTGTTTGAATCTCTTGAGGATCTACATATAATTCAACTCTTTTAGCTTGTCTATGAAGAAGCTCAATTTGTTCTTTAATATCAACTGTAACAGTAAGTAAACTCAATGGCAATATATCTAATGCTCTTGCAATTTCTTTAACAAAGACATGAAATTGATTAGACAATCTCTCTGTCTGAATAAGTCCCCATAATGAACTACCGTTTTTACACCCTTCCATCGTCGATTTAACTCGTCGTATCACCGAAAAAAGCTCGCTGAGACATAACACTGATGACGGCGGCAACATCGGGTTGTTTGATTCTTGAATTTCTTCGAACAATGATGTAAGAACTTTGATTCTTCGTAACATTGTTGAAACGTTACGTACTTGTATCGACGGAAGCTTTTGGATTGAACTCACTTCATTCGATAAATGAATCAATGATTCTAACAAAGAATTTGATTGCAAAAAAATAGAAGAACCCATTTTCTTTTTCCTTGTTCTTCAATTTTGTTCATGTGAACAAAGGTTTTATTACTAAGCTTTTGAATTAAATAAATGTTGGTTTGACATTTAAGACAAAAATTATTAAACAATTTGTCTGAAATTTTGACTCTACTATTTGTACATTTACTGTTAGAAGATGAAGTATGACTTGCTAGGCTGCTTCCACTTGGAGGGTTTATATTCTTTGCTTTTTCTTTTTTCTTTTTTATATTCGGAAATTTGTCCTTTTCTCTTTGTTAGTTAGCTTTTTTGAAAATAATTATTTTGGGTTACTTGCACTAAACGTCCCTGAATTATGGGTAAATCCTAAATTGGTTTTTGAACTTCGAAACATTTCGATTGAATCTTAAAATTAAAGTATCATCTTAATCAGGTCATTCTGTACATATAATCGTTTGCTTTGACATTAAAAATGTTAGGTTGGATTTGAAGTGTTCCCTGTTTTACTAATATAAAGGGATGTAAAAAAAAACTCGAACCTAACCCGATTTGATAAGGTCTATTTTTTTATGAAATCGGGTTTAGGTGCAGATTAATTTCTTAAATTAGTCGGGTCGGGTTTAGGAAAAACCCGTCCAGCCTTATCTCAAGATAATTATCAAAATATCATTTTATATATAATGTTAGTTTAAAATATATGATAATAAAATTTATATTACTATTTATTTTAGCATAATTATACTTAGAAAACAATTAATAGTATCATTAAAATGGTTAGTTAATAATTATTAGTTTATTTGATAAAAGAAAATTGTGGTATATCAAGTCGGGTCGAAGTTGGGTATAACTTTGATTTTCTGAATTGGGTTTCGGGCATGTAAATTAATATTTAATTTCAGATCAGGTCGTGATTGGCTTATGTCAGGGGTATATATAAGGTTGCGGTCAAGGCGGCAAAAATTCATTTAGCCCTAACTCGTTGCCATCTGTAAATTACTTTGTTGGAGCCCATACCATAGACGGCGAATTCATAAATTGTTTCTAGAGGAGACCAAAATTGAATTATAAATTTTTGTGGTGTCAAATATATATTATATCATGTATCAATTTATGATTTTATCATATTTGAAGGGACTAAATAGAGTATTTTTTTATTTTGAGGGGGAAGCATAATTTTCCTTATATTTATTAATTATAATTTGATCATTTATAGGGATATAATTACAATTTTCTAATTTTTGGGACCATAGAGTTCGACGGATTACTAAATGTCAATATTTTAATCAATATAATTAACTATGGTAATTATTTAAATGATCCGATTATATTATAAAAATATATAGAGAGATAAAATTATGCCAAATTAAATTATGGGGACTAAATCCTGAATTTGAGCATAGTTGAAGAATCAAAACTACAATTTCTCTTTTTTACAACTACTATTCAGCTTTTCAACTTGACTTTTGCCCACTAGTAGTAGACAATTTGCATACAAATCGACATAGATTTCTCCAATCAAAATTCGATTCTTACAAGAGTACCCAAAATATAATTCTAAATATAATATATATGCATAAAAAATTTGTTTTCATTTATTTTTTTGGTCCGATTCAATCAGGTTTGTATTAGTTCATGAATCAATATATTTGATACTTTTCTCTAAATTAGTATCTCGATCGATTCTCAGTTCGACCAGTTAATTTGATCCAGTTTAAACAAATACACTCTAGAAAGGGTGAATTTAAAGGGAGCAAGCTTGGATCAAATTACTACCTAAATTTCCTATAAAATGATTAAATTTAAAATTAATTTATAGTAAAATTATACTTTAACCCTTAAAAAAAGAAATAAAAATATGTTTAATCCGTCTGATAAAATAATAAATCACTAATTTTATTATTCAATTCCCACGCCTATTAAAATTTCCGAATTCAACTACAGCATTCATAGAGTTGAAAAAAAAAAAAAAAAAGCAACCAAACAAATCTAAAATGTCAAATAATTTCACTAAGGCAATCCATTATTTCTTAAAAGTTGAATTGAATTTTCATTACATGAAAGTCATATGTCATGATTTGAATATTATATGATTAGCAGTCTAATGAGAATAAAAAAAACATTAAAAAAATACATAAAAAACAAAAGCCCCAACTTTGGTTTCTTAATTTGGACTAAGTCATTAAGTCTTCAACTAGTTTTGGAAGATTCCATTTGGCTTTTTAATTTGTCAAAATCAGACCAGACAATTAATTTAATTATGTCTTAGATCACTGTTTGTTTTTAGTATAAATGTAAAAGATTTAGTGTAAGATATAGGCCAGCTTAGAGTATGTCAAGACAAATTTTCATAAGTATTTCAGAACATTAAGAGAAAAAAAAGAAAAGAAAAGAAAATGACATAATCTTATCAATACTAAATTTTGAGTTTACTTAAAAATTTCAAAAATTTGGGGCGAAGGTAGAAAAAATTAAGAGGACTAAAATTGAATTATAATTTTTTTAGATTAAAAAATAATTTTATCATTTTATGGGGACTAAGACCTTACTTATCTTTTTGCATTTGCTCTTATGCATTGACGTGTATATATTTTAAATATGCTCTACTTTACATAATATTTAATGTTTAAATTAACGATTATGCTAACAGGATAACTTGATTGATATAATAATATTATTTTGAAGATTGAGCCCCTCCTACATACATACATAAGTTTTAAATATTAAAAATAATTAAAAGCTATCAAATTTCAAAATATTAATAAATTATATGAAGAGTCCCAATTTATTTTCTCTTTTTTAAAAGTAGTGTGAGAAAATGATATGACCATACATGAAAAATAAAACTCCAATTTTGACTATTTTCTATTGCTTTGAAATGAAAGCCTAGATTTTGATGAGGGCAATAGGTTTTTACTTTGTTGACATTTATTTTGCCTGACATGGGGTGGTTCATCCTATTTTATTTTGATTAAACAATTTTTTTTAGATTTTTGATGGGGTATAAATTATAATTTTATCATGAATTAACATGAAATTTTATTATTTCTGAAGTGACCGAATTGAAATGTTTTATTTTTAGGAAAACCAAGGCCCTACCACCCCTTTCCACGGTTTCATCTCTAGTGGGCAATATATTTGAAGGACATGAATTAATTTGTAAACACCTGGGTTCCTATAAGTAGATAACTTAAGTATGACGTGTTAAAAAAAAGTATCAATAAAATTTACGGGAACTATTTCTTTTTCTTTATAATTGTCAAACTTAAATTATCCGTGTTAAGTATATATTTGTTTATAATTGAATCCACGTATTTTAAATATATTGCTCTTTTATTCCAATTGGCATTCAAAGTTTGAGATAATGGCTAGGTTAAAAGAAAGACATAATTGATATAATATTGATCATTTGAAGATTCAAATAGAATACTTTGAAGTTTGGATACTAATTTAAAACCTAAGTCATAGTTCGAGCAATGTTGTTGAAACCATATTAGATCGTCTAGTCAAATTGGTTGGATCAAGAATTGACCGGTATTTGAAGATTCAAATAGAATGTTTTGAAGCTTGGGTACTAATTTAAAACCTAAGTCATAGTTCAAGCAAGGTTGTTGAAACCATATTGGATCGTCTAGTCAGATTAGTTGGATCAAGAATTGACCGGTATTTGAATATTCAAATAGAATGCTTTGAAGCTTGGATACTAATTTAAAACCTAAGTCATAGTTCGAGCAATGCTGTTGGAACCATATTCAACAGTCTAGTCAGATTGGTTGGATCAGAAATTGATTGGTAGACCAATCTGGACAAAAAGGTTGAATCAGTTTCTAAGTGAATCGTTTGAGATTAGTAGAATCAACTTTATAATTTTTTATAATTATTGATTTATTGGTAGACCGATGGTCAAGCTTATTGAAATAGAAATCAGTGGTCTTATATATTCTACCATCAGTTTGGTTTTTAAAACATTAAATTCAAAAAAAATATCAATCCAAAGTGGATCTTCTATCATCTCTAACATATCACAATTATTGGGCCAGCCCATTTGGCATTTTTCTTGTTTGAAATACAAGCCTTTTTCGCGTGTCAATCACCGCTGGTTTGATATCTGAGCCTATACCTATCGAATGGTTTGTGTGTAGACCTTTTTAAAGGTCGGGCTATCTGTTCAAGTTCAAAAACTTGATTGAAATTTGGATAAATGGGCTTGGGTTTAGTCATTTAAAAAAACAAAATATCACGGACAAATTTAAATGGGTTTGGGTTTATCCATTTACGAATACGAACGAATTTGAACAAAATTTAAACTCATATTTCAAATCAAATTAAAATTAAATAAACATAAAATATGTTAAAATCATACTCAACCCTGACGTAATCCAACCATTAACAAGCATGGTACCCATTAAAATTGGGCTTTGAGAAAGGGATAGGCATTAAGACAAAAGTGGGCTAATTGGAAGCATTATCATATCCTTGTCCCCTTTTGTTTTTCTCCTTTCCCTACCTCACAAATTGTTTGAAATGACATTTTTCTAACTCACTCCTTCAAACATTGATTGCTAAAAAAAACCAACTTTATTTATTTAAAATTAAAAATTCCCAAATTTTATCCAAATAAATTTATATTTTCTTCTATTTTAAGTTGATTTGATGATTTCTTTTTTTCAAGTGTAAAATTGTGTTGATAACATTTTCAATAATCAAATTTGGTGGATTGAGTAAATTTATACAAGTAATGTCATTTTCGAGTGTATATAATTAAATAAGAATTTAGTTACTGTATTATTCGTATATTTAAAATTTAGTCTTCTCACTATATTCTTTGTATATTTAAAATTTAATTCTTCCACTATTATTTCAAGAGATTTAGTTTTTATATTTTTGAATTTAAAAAATGTAAATCCAATTATTTAACACAATTAAAATTCTTTTAATAAATTCAAGTTCATTATAACGTTATTTTTTTGTCACATGACAACTATACGTATATCGATTTAAAATTTTTAAAATCTTATACCAGTGAATTTAAGTGAAGAATTTTAATGGTGTTAAAAGTTGTCTTGAAATTTAAAATTTGAAAAGCATAGAGACTAAATTCCTAAAATAAAAGTAGAGGAACTAAATTCCAAATGTACTAAAAATACATATCCTTGTAGTAAATTTTAACCTAAATTAAAAATGTATAAAATTTATTAAATTTGAATTTTCTTTCCAAATAAAAATATATATTAACGAAGGATTGGTAAAAAAACTCTAGCAATTATTTTCTTATGTAAACTAAAGAATAAAAAAGAAAGAGGGCGTGTAGCTTTGTTACATGCAAACCACATGGAATGTGACGTGTTCTCCCCTCTCTTTGTTTCTGGATAATTTATACAACATTATGCATGGTGATGTATAAGAGGATGTTAGACAGTAGGGTCGAGTGTATAAGGTGAGCTTACTTACTCAAGTTAGTGATCCAATTATCCCTTGTGCTTGTATGGTTCTTACTTTTTGATTATTCTTTTAATGAATGCATCTTTTCCTAAAAAAAAAAAAAAAAGATGCCACATCCAAAAAACTGAGTTAGTAAAAATTGGGTTAGTGAACTAAGAATAGTTACATCCTATTTTTGAATAAATGTTGTAAGAACTATAATATGTAAATTGATTCGGTTTAGTGGTTAAATATTTTGGTTAAGTGTTTGAGGTCCTATGTTCAAGTTCCTTCCCTTAATTTTTTATTTTTATTTTTGTTCGTTCATTTGGTTGTTTACATGTGGGTAATATTTTATTATTGTTAGTTTATTAATAATAATAAGTTTGCTGGTTTAGTGGTAAAGTTTTAGTTTACCTTTATGTCCTTAGTTCAAATCTTGTTGTTGCCAAAATTAAATTAATTTTTGTTCCCGTTCTGTTGTGCCGCCCAAATAGTCAATGTGTAGGTCAAATTAATTTTATTTTTGTTCCCGTTCTCTTCCCACTATCCCCATTCTTTCCATTTTTTGTTGTCTATGATGTTTTCTTTCTTTATGTTTTCGTTTTTCTTTCCCTTTCCTTTCATTTGTTGCCATCTTCCTTTGTTGTCGTCTCTTGCTGATGTTTCTTCATTGCCACCTTATCTTCTGTCGTGTCGCCGTCTAGATTGCATTTTCCCCATTAAAGTCTATCGATTTAATTATGGTTACGATTCTGCTAGGGGTGGATCGTAAGGCTATACACTTCCGGCGAGTTGAGGATTTTGGCAATTTCTTTTTTCTTCCCAGGTAAGTTCTCAAAACATCAATTTAGGAGCTGGTTTGCAATGATTTAGCTTACGAAGGTCGAATGCCTTATGTTAATGGCTGAGTGTTTTAGGAAGTTTAGGTTGAATCATTGTAAATGGTTGTTAATTGATTGTTTGTGGATGTCGTATGTACAGAATTTGGTGTGTTGTTATTCTATTGACATCTCGGAAGTAATCAGGTGTGTGACTCAAACTCGAAAACTTGTAAAAACTATGCAAAATCGATTCTGCCAGTCGACGTTACACGACCGTGTAAGCCACACGGGCATGTTGGTCGTGTATCCGGCTGTGTGGGTTACACGGGCCCAATAGGTTAGGGCGTGTGAGCCACACGGGCGTATAGGCCCACCTTGGTTAAACTTGTTCGAATGTAGTTTTGGAATAACAATCTTTTTGTATCTGAAAAATGGTTATGAAGTAATCGTCTAGTCTGCTAGTGCTGTAAGTATTATTTATGAAAATATGCTAAGTTTTGTAAAATGACATATCTGATCTATAAATCCATACTCATCATTGGCATGTTTTTGTTCTACTATGTTCATATATGAGCACGAGACATCTGAGTATGTTATTCTAACTATATATGAACCTGTTATATGACTATGCTTGTGACATTATGGCAAAATTGTTTTAGTATGGTTAATATTTGACACATCTGTTCTGTAAAGCATGGAATCCCATGCCTACTGATTCTTGTTTTTTATTTATTTATTTATTATAAAACTACATGTTCTAAATTCTTTTGTTCTGATTTCGTATTTGCATGTCATGTCACATTGCATGGGGTTGGGATGATATGGTAAGGAGGAAGTTCTGACAGTTTAATACATTATCTGGTGGGTTAACCACATATCTGTTCTAGTAGTTTGATTGCAAATATGGTGGCATGACCACATATTTTGACAGTTTATCTGCACTAATTCTAGTGGCTTTGTTCACAATTATCTGTTGGTGTGTTTTGGATGGACAAGTTCTAGGGAACTCTAATTGGTGCGTAGCGGAGTTGGGTAGGAAGTTTTCTGAATAATCTGCATTATGTTTTCTGGAAATACTGCATTGACATAACCATGCATGCTTAATTTTGTTCATCTGAATTTGATGAAATTCTCTACGATATTCTAATTTGTTTATTGTATTATTTGTACTTATGCTTGAGTTAAGTTAAACACTGAGCTTCATAGCTCATCCATTTCATCTTCTCAGGTAATTCGCAGACTTAGGGATGGGCGGCATTAAGGGGCTCAGATTGGTATTTCGCATATGTCGATTAACATAAATTTTATTTGTACTTCACGAACTTTTGGACTTCCTTTTGGATTTTATTTTGGCATTTTCAGCAATTACCCTGAACAAACTATATGTTTTTCTAGAATATAAATTTGACATTTGTTTTCACAAATAAACAAAATGATGGATTTTCCGCTGCAAAATAAATTATTAATTAAGTTTTCAGAAAGGTAACCAAGATAATGATTCGACTTTTCTTTTTTGTAAAATGAGATGAATGTTTTGAAAAATATCTGTTAGACTATAGTTAAGTTTCTAATAAATAATTAGAAATGAATTTCTACAAAAAAATTTACATGCAATGGTTTAGAAAGGAAATAACCTAGTTTTCGAGTACATAGTGTAACCTTCAAGATCCAACCATAACGTATAGATCAGGTTTGAGGTGTTACAAAAAAGATATGTTAATTACTTACCTTTAATTATAGAAACAAAAAGTTTTAAACTTATATTATATTATATTATATTATAAATTTGATGTTAATAAATATAATATCCTTATTTTCTATTTAAACTTTTTTAAATTTTCAATTTTGAATGTGTTAAATAATGTTGCTATTTTAGTTCTCAATACAAGTGCTCATGAGTCAATTCGAGATCCCATTTTGAAAAACCTTTCAAGTTCGGGTTTAAGTTTGATTAGACTCATGCGATAACTCAAGGTTGACCTAAAAAAAACCTATTCAAACATCTCTTTTTGTATACTTATACATACCATGAGAACAAATTTTTATCTAAACTTAGTTACTTCAAATTTGTAATTCATCCATTAAATAAAAAAGAAAAGGAGAAAAAAAGTGATAGCCATAGACTTTAGTTTCATGCATTTATAAAAGATAAAAAAAACTTTATGATTGAATTTAAAATTGTAGGGTTGAGAAATTGACTAGACCAAAGATGTCCTTTAAATTTAAAGTGGAAAAAAAATTGATAATAAAATCCACAATTTTTTTGTTAGAGAAAAGAACCTTATTTTCAAAGAATTCTAATCTTTTCTTTCCACTATTAATCTATAAATACCAAAAAATACTATTTGTTTGAGGCCTTGAAGGGACAGAATACAAATTTACTAATATATTAATTCATAAAAATTAAAAGTACTATGTAAACAATTTTCATTTTTTAAGAGACCAAGACCACTGTCGGTCCTCTTTATTCACCCCTAATTCCAACTATATTTAAAGTTAAATCGTGCTGGTTCTATTTACAATATTCGAACTCGAGACATTTTCCATTTACCCCGTAATATTCAAAAATATTTTTATATCAGAAAGGACAAGAAAAGAGGGAGTGAGAATGCATGTGGGTTCCTAATTGATGTTATGTGGAGTATTTAGGTTTCCATGGTGGGGATGAAGGGCCTAGCAACCACTCTGAGTTCAATGCTTTTATTGTGACAGTGCTTTTCTTTCAAATCACATGAATATATCAATCTTTTTATATATATATAATCTTATGAACTATCATTTCTAAGCCAAATGTACCCAAAAAAAAATCATTTCTCAACCAAACCTCACCAATAAATATTTATAATATTGGTGCCCCCATCAACAATTATTTCTAGCCCCCGCTTTTTACCATTTGTAAAAACAAAATAATTTCTTTTGTTTTCTTTTTTTCAAGAGTTAAATGTTATAGTATATGTTTTCAAGATTTTTGTAGCCTCATATTTGTAATTTGTAATTATAATCAAAATCAAATTAAAAGGTATTTTTAAAATTACGTTGCGTATTTTTCGAATTTAAAATTATGGTCTAATTATTAATACTCTTAAATTTTTATTGGTGTAATATTTTAAAATTAAAAAAATATATTTAGTAGTCATATAATAAAAAATGACGTTATAATAGACTTGCATTTAAAGCTAAGATATGAAGGAGGCTTGAAAAATAAAATTTTAAATGTATTGAATGATATATATTTATATTCAATACTTATATTTTAATAAGGAATAATTTACTTACATTAGTATAAAATTAAAGTAGTTTTACACATATTTATACATTTTTATGATTAATATTTTGACTGACTATCATATTTAATATTCATTTACATAGATTATGCATGTCAAGTTTTGAGTAAATTTTGTGAAGAATTAAAAGTTTAATTGTGCCATTTAATCAAGGAAGGGCCATACTCTTATCTATCTCGGCTTCATCCTTGACGGAAAAGTAAAAAAAAAAAAATTATGACCCATGCCAGTCCGTGGCTTCGTTCTTGACTACAAAATAAAAAAAAAAATCATTTATAGTTCATACAGATTTTAAATTTGTCACCTTCACGTTATTAGCATAATTCTCTAATTAACAGAGCTAATAGACCTAGGTCTGAGCAAGAAAAAAAAAAATCAACTTGAAACGAGGTGTTTTGAAAATTTATGAAATAAAACTTAAAAAACCGTGGTTACTCGAACCAAACCGAAAGTTATTTTTATTTAATTCATAAATAATTTTAATTTTTATAAAGTAAAAATTAATATTTTATATTTAAAATAATGAAAATAATTTAAAAGATGTATATAAAAATATTTTTAAACATACCACATAAAATTTGTTGATTATTTTTATTTACTTGAAAAATTATTTTTTAGAAATATTTATAAAAAAAAAAAAGAAGACTTTGAAATTTTACGAAATAATATCTAAAAATCATAAAACAAGGCTCATTTTATCAGAAAAAAAAAAAACTCTAAAATCGATAATTGAACCAAATTACAATAAGAGATTCGAAAAATTCAAAAAACTCGACTCAATCGAACCAATCTCACACCTAAATCGATCAATATATTTTAAAAATTCCATAAATTTATATCACATCTAAAAATGTTACAATTTTGCTATTTATAAAGCTATGGTCTATTTAAATGGTAGTTTGATAAGAGATAAGATATTGAAGATATATAGTCTTTGTAGTTGTTTTCATATGAAGCCATGAGGAGCCATGAGCCACGTTCCACTTCCTCTTGTGCAGCTTGCAAGCTCTTGAAAAGGAGGTGCAGTCCCACCTGCATTTTCGCACCCTATTTCCGGTCCGACGAGCCAAAGAAATTCGCGAAGGTCCATAAAGTTTTCGGAGCTAGCAACGTGAGCAAGATCTTGATCGAGGTTCCCGAAGAACAGCGTGAGGACACCGTGAACTCCTTGGTTTACGAAGCTGAGGCAAGGCTTCGTGACCCTGTCTATGGTTGCATAGGTGCCATAGCCTTGTTGCAAAGAAAGATGATCGAGCTTCAACACGATTTGGCCCTTGCGAGAGCTCGTTTGGCTCGGTACGCTGCTAACTACTCGACTGGTGTTGCTGGTACGGAACTTGACCGGCTTACCATGACGGGTTTAGGTGAGTTCCTAGTTGCTTGTGGTGGATTCATGGATAGTTTTAACCAAAGTTCATCATATCAAGTGAACCAAGATGCACATATGTTCGATCTTACCCAAATTCCATATGTATATCATGATCAACTTTGAATTGCACGAGAATAAATAAAAAAAAAAAGTTGGTTTCAGCTCGAATTAATTCAGATTTGGTTTAATTTTGGGTTATGTCATTTCAGATTTACGATTTCAAGTTTGCTGCTTTAGTCCTTAAAATTTATAAAATCTTAAATTAATATATGATAAAATTATAATTTGTCCTTTTAAAAATGCTAGAAAATATATAATTTAATGTCGGCTCTCCTAAAAAAATTTCTAACTTCACTTCTAGTATCGAGTTAAGGTTATTAACTTTTTAATATTAAATTGAGTCAAATTCGAATTTAAATTAATTAAGTTGAGTTTTCGAGATTAACTTTGAATTATATAGGAAAATAAAAAGGGTTGAAGTAAATGTGGGGCAAATGTTGCAGAGGAATTGTCATAAAACATAGTTTTTATTTTTCAAAGGACTGGTGAAATTATACAAAGTCCTTTCGGCAATCCCCAAAATGTAGGCCCAAGGTGCTTGCCTTTATTTTCAGGTACCGTTTCACATGGTGTTGCTCAGTTTTCATAGTTATAATTCTTCCCCCAGCAAGCATTAATTATGACCAACATTTACCCCTCCAAATTGTTTACCTTGTCCTTTCTCCCTCTGGTAATTTCCTAGAAAGCTTTGACAGTGGGAAAGTTTCAAAGAAAGGAGAGGGGTAGGGGTAGTGTACTCTCTGAAATATATTTTATTCTCATTAATACGGATCAAATCCATAACCACATATCTAAAAGATGACGCGAGTAATTATCACATCACATCACATCTCATGATTTTAATAAACAGTAATTTTATCACTCCTATTGTAGCTTCGTTCGCAATACGAGTTCAATTTTTTCAATTTCTAAAACTTCCATGCAATGCTAATCATATTTCCACATTCAACCATTATTTGTAATCAGGGATGAAGCTAAGAATCTATTACAACATCTACATCATATTCGGGGATGAAGGCAAAAAAAAGCTTTTGGAGGTCTAAATTGAACCATAAATTTACAATCATATTAATTTATAATTTTGTAACTTTATGAGGGACCAAGGACTTAAGAGTAAATTTATCATTTATGAGAGACCAAGGCCATTGTCAACTCCCTTAGATTCGTTTCTAATTATATCAATTAAGTCTTTCTATTAGTTTCAGCTTTATATATCAACTCAAATTTCACGTGGAATTCATTTAATACACATGAATCAAATTGAAAATACCTGCATAACACCAACACATGAATGGCTTGGATCTAACACATTAAAAAAAAAAAAATCAGTGGTGGACTATATTGGAAATATTTTTAGAAATTTTTTTTTTTTGAAAAAAATCTCTATCAAACCCCTAAAATTGTTGAACATTATCTCAAGTTCTACCAATAAAATCAAATTATTCATGGAATAATTATACATTTAAAATATCCTTCACGACAAATCCAAATACACATTCAATGTCAAATCTAACAAACGAAAGAGGTTGATTGAATGATTAAAAAATTAAATTAAAATTGAAGTTCAATTTTGAAGGACAAAATTAGAAAATTCCAATATGATAGCAGTAAAGCATGATAAGACATTTCACATGCATCCTTTACTTGATTCTGAACATATAAAAAGATAAAGCCAAGAAAGGGCAAAATGATTGTGTCATTTTCAGTATACGAAAATGTACATGACAGGCAGGCAGCATCTGTATTACACAACATTAACATGCACCCATCAAAACCCATCATCATCGTCACCATCGTAAAAAGTTTGCTGATGAATTATAAAGGCAATGGTAATGGTGGTAACACCGGTTCGAGTGCGGGTTATTGGTTCAAGCCCGAAAGTTCGTACGAAATTTGAAATATTTTATGTAAAATTTTAGGCTTTAAAAATGAGGTTGAGTAAAAAAAATTAAATTAAATTTAAAATATGGATTATGTTCATATTTAAGTATTCAAAGCTCGAGTTCGATCTAATCTAACCCATTTTCTAAGTTTATATTATATTATATTATATTATATTATATTATATTATATTATGTAATTTGCAACATATAAAAATTAAATCTATAATGCAAATATTAAAAAATAGGAGGGATCTACTTATATTGGTGTGGGTCTACACTTTACACACTTCCATAATTTCTTATAGTATTAATATTTTAATAATACAACTGTCTTATTTTATGCTCCATTCATATAAATTATGAATGTCAAATTTGACGTAAAATAAATTTTTTTAACTATTTGTTTTATATAAAAATAATTTCAATAATTCAATGAATATTAATATATACACTTTTTTGTTCAATATGATAGAGATATTGAATCGGTTCAAAAATTTACATGCATGACTAGTAAAATTATATTGATAAATTCAATGGTTGAATCCTTAGAATATTAATTGTGTAAAAGGTTATGGAAGAGTGTAAAACCACTCTAGTTTTACACCGATGTAAATGGGTTCCTCTCTTTAAAAAATATATTAAGTTGCATATATTTAAAATTTTAATAAATGATAAATATATAAAATTATTAAATATTAAAATTAAAATTACATAAATACTTTTTTAAAAAAATTAAACAATAATATGATGATCTAAAACTGATCTAGGTTAACCATTTACATATATAAGCAAATTTTAGCAAATATGAGCCGAATCAGATTTAGACAAATATAAAATGTATTAATATCATACATAAGCTCGGCTCAAAGTATAAACACATTACAACTCTCGCTAATCCCCTTACATGACGACAATGGTATTATATTTTAGGGTTAATTACAAAGTTGCATATAAATTATACTGTTTTTTTTTTTCATTTAAGTACTTAAAAGTTTTTTTTAGTAAAAAAAATGTATCTAAACTATCAATTTCATCTCATTTTACCCAAAAAAAATATATGATGTTCATGTTCTTATTGGATGGTATCGAGTTGGAGGGTAAAATGAAATTAAATTAATAGTTCAAGTACCACTTTTAACAAAAAAAAAAAAAAACCTTTAATTACTTGAGTAAAAAAGGAGATATAATTTGAAGGTCGATTTTACATTTAAACCTAATATTATTTAACTTTAAAGAAGGAATTATAAACATTATTTTAAAATTTAAAAGAATAAAATATATTTTTTAATTATGCTAAGCATTTATGCATGGTGTTGTGATCTTTTTACTATGCTCAAATTTGATATTTTAACTTATATATTTTAATTTGACATAATTTTAATTTTTATATTTTTATATCATTATTAGTCTAAATAGTTAAAGTTCGTAATTATTTCTGTTAAAATATTAAGATAGATTTTTCTTAAAACCACACATTCCAACACAAAAGAATAAAGTAAAACAAAAATCATGCTAGAAAGATGAGTTGAAAATAAATGTTTTTAAGTAAAGATCGAAATATGCATTTTAATTGAAATAGTTGTATTAGACATTCGAGCTAATGACATTAACAAAGTCACTGTCGATGGCTTGGCAAGGGTTCTCGCCCCTAAAGATGATAAATTTTTAATTTAATCGTTTAAAAATTATAAAGTTATAAACAAATAAAATGATGAAATTACATTTTAGTCCTCATAAAAATATGTAACTTAATTCTGCCCTCTCAAAAAAATAAGTCGGCTTCACCCCTATACATTAGGACCAAATTATATTAAATTAAAGTGTAAGGCCTAATCTTAAATTTGAACACAGTAAAGTGACCAAAATTCCGTAAGCATCAAATTATCCTGCATTAGGACCAATTTATCCTACTTTCATTTTTCGATGGTACAAGTATAATTAGCAAATACAAGTAATTCCTCTAACTACAACTAGACTCAATTGATACAAGCACAAATGGAATTATAATTAGAATCAACAATTTTGTATAACTACAACTAGAATCAAACTATTATATGAAAAAAAATGGACGAATTGATACTCAGAATATATTCAAACCATGGTGGAATTCAAACCAGAATAAAATCTAGACTGAAAAAGCACACATGTAAATGTACATAATAGAACTCGAACCTAGAGACTTAAGATCCTAGGTCCCAACCTTTGTCAACACTACAACGTTACTCATTTACTTATTTATATTTATAAACAAAGTGCATATTCAGCTAAAATTAACAAATACAAAATTTTCAAACCAAAATGTTCCTCCCTTTCAATCAAATCATATATTGCACCATCTAGTTTGTATCCGACAATTACACATGGTGAGATAAAATCTAGACTAAGAACTCACATATGTAAATGCACACAATAAGACTCGAACTTAGACAATTAAGATCCTAAACCGACAAGCTCTCGATCTTTATTTATATTTTATAAACAAAGTGCATATTCGGCCTAAAATTAACAAATATGATTTTTCAAGCCAAAATAACCTTTCCTTTCAATCAAATCATATATTGCAGTTGCACCATTTTCTCATTTGACATCCGATAATGGGACTTAAACCAGAACTAAGAACTCACACATGTAAATACATATAATAAAACTCGAACCTAAACACTTAACATTCCAAGCGCTCAATCTTTGCAAACATTACCAAAAAATTACTAATCTACTTATTTATATTTATAAATAAAGAGCATATTTGGCCTAACATTAACAAATATAAGTTTTCAAGCCAAAATACCCCTCCCTTTCAATCAAATCATATACTGCACCATTATCCGATAATTACATCAAATTTTATTAATGTTGAAGTTAAACCGAATCAGACTCTTAAACAGAGGAAAAGCTTTCAATACTTGTTTTCTTCATTCACATGCTATGTGACAAAATTCCAACAACAACCAAAATGAGCTCAATGTATCCCCCCTCTCCCTCCCAAAAGGGCAAATTTACATTGTTCAATGGCACTTTCTATGAGTTTTAATCTACATTCAGAAAAAGAATTATACAATTAATACAAATTATGAAATTGGATGTTTACACTTCCCTCTTGGGCCGATTTCGAGTACGTGGAAGCACAGGTTCTTGCACTATTTCCTCCAATGAAATAGCATCACCATCACCACCGTCATCACCCTCGTCCTCTGCCTCCTTTACTGCTTGATTTATAGAGATCTGCATAAAAAAAACCATGAATCAAGTATTGGAATCATTTTAAGTTTGAATCAATTTCAGGTTGGGATTATTTTGAGTTCAAGTAAATCAGGTTTGAAGTTCAGATATTTCAAGTTATTATAGGATTGGAATCGAATTATTTCTAGTTCGGGTCAGTTTAAGTTGGGATGAATTTAAGTTCAAGCTGGACAAGCTTGGATTATTGATTTTTATTATCAAATCGAATAGAGTGGAGCTTGAATTCAGCTAAATCGAATCAGGTTTTCAGGTTTGGGGTATGAATTGAGATTTCTATATTACACCAAAGATTTTAATGAATGTCAAAAACAGAACCATTGTGAAATTTTATCAAACACCTAATGGGCATTACAATAACAAACTCTTGAGATTACCAATTCCCTCATTAAGCAATCCAAATAAGGCTTCCACTTCAAGAAAAACTCATATTTTCCAAAGAACTAAGCATCCAATTCAAAAAAGTAGTATAATTCGAAAATCCCATAAAAGGGGAAAAAAAATAAATGAATCTTTTTAGACTCTTACATCTTCTAGGAAGTCTTCGTCCAGCTTATCAGCAATCTTGATGGAAGTAAAGATGGTGATAGCCAGGAGTGAGAGCGGGAACACTGCCGCGAACACGTAGCTGCTGGTGTTGGCGCCCGCACGTGTCACCACCTCTAATCCTCTCCTTTTCCGGTTAAACAGGTCGTTGGAGAATGCAAAAACTACCGGAGCATGCACGAGGAGTGGGCTGGAGAATGCATTTGCGGGCTGGGGATAGAGAAGGAGCCCTCTCGTTTTCCGGTGAGATAGGTGGCCGGAGAATGCAACGACCGCCGGAACAGAACGGAGAGGGAGTGAAGGTGGGGCTGAGCTAATAATACTGGTGATGATTGAGTGACTCCCCATCGGCTCTACCTTTTTCTGGAATTTTTGGATAAAATTTGCAGGTTTTTAAACGTTTTCATTGAAATTGGGTTTATCTTGGTTAAAATTTTAGTTTTGGTCCCTTTACTATACTTTAATCTTCAAGTTAGTTTATGTACTTTAATTTGGCATAAGTTCATGTCCTTTTCAAAAATTTGAAATTTAGTCCTTTTACATTTTAGATTCTAAAATCTAAGTTCAATTATTAACACTTTTAAATTTGTTAATGTGACATTTTGAAATAAAAAATATTCACTTTATAGTTATATAACTAAAAAATGACATTGTAATATAATTTAAATTTAATAAAATAATTTTAACAGTGTTAACAGTTAGACTTGAATTTTGAAATCTGAAAAGTAGAACTAAATTCCTAAAAATAAAAGTATAGGGAGAAAATTTTAAATTTATGAAAAGTATAAGGACTTATGGTATATTTTAACCCTAAAACTATTAACTATTCCGATTAAAACACTAACTAAATTTTATTTTAAACATATTATTCTCAGTATAAAAAAAAATTGATATTAACATTAAGAGTTGAAATATTTCTTTAAAAAGAAATTCAAATTACTATTTTGAATCAAAACTGTTAAAAGTGTTAATTATTTGGATTGACATTATAATAAATCAATTCACAACTTTGAGTATAGTATAGGGACCAAAGCTATAATTTGACCTTTCTCATCCTTTTATTTGCAGTATTACATTTGTAGAAGATTTTTTCATTAAATAAATGAAATAGTTAGTAAATAGAATCATGAGGATCATGAGATCGAGGTTTGATTCTTGTCCATGGGAATAAAACACATTTTATTGCAAGTTAATTCGAACGTACTGAAATGTGTTTATCTTCTTATTAAAGGATTATGAGAGTATATAAATACATGAATTATGAAATCTATCTATATTTTTCGCCAAATCACTTATCCACTTGATATCTCTCGTCAAACAATATGCCTCGTCGAAAAGAGGTATCTTATTTGACAAGATTGTAACCACTCGTTATTCATATACCTTATAATCACATCCCATCAGATCACATCACTAACCTAATAAGGAGACCAAGATACCCTTATTGACGACTCTTGAATCACAAGGGACATGTGGTTTACTATGACATTTGGAAACTGCCCTTAAAAGGGTTCTTTGAAGGTATGATCACGAGCATTCAACCATTTAAACTCTAACACTCAAGTATGTCTACTTAATCATTACAACCCTTAAAAATATTATTATGTCTCTCGACTCAATAGGTGAATCGTATATTTTCATTTTATACTCTTTAATCCCATCAACATATCTTACTTTTAACAGGGACAAATCTAGGGCAGGCATGACCCTAGCCCTAAAACGAAAAATTACTTTTTGTCTCGTTATAAATGATAAAATTACAAATTTATATTATATATGAAAGGTTATACAAATTGGTATGAGATTATAAGGTAAAATAATATGCTATTGCAAGTTGAGATGGTGGTGGGTTTCTTAAATATCTTAGCCCAATAGCAAATGGGCACTTATTGGCCTTTAAACATATTTGGAGCATTCGTTTCCAAAAATAACATTTTAGTCCCCTCAATTTTTTTGTCTTTTTCCATTTTAAGAAAAAAAATTGGGGATATTTAGAAATTTATATTAGATTTTGGTTGTGTAAATTTGAATTTTCAAATTTTTGGATAATTTCATTTGAGGTCAATTTAGGTTTTAAATTATTTAACGTTTTGGTTCGGATCATTTTCAGTTCAATTTGTTTTAATTAAAGGCTTAGACTTTTTGGGGTCTAATAATTGTTGGTTCAGATTATTTCAAGTTTTGATCACTTTAGTTTGAAACATTTCATTAAAAACACAGTTCCAATCCTTCTCAATTTCAATATTGAGAAAATTGGTCCCTCTTAAAATAAATTGAAGTAATTTAATCCCTGTTAAATTTAAGAGTGGGCAATTAAAGATAATTAATTATGGTGTTAATATTTTCCGTCAGTTGTATATAATTTTAATTGGTATTCAAGTATCTTTTCGGGTTGGAAAAGCACATTTTCACCCCCAAAAGCAATGCCAAGCATTTGTATTAATTATTTAAA
Organism: Gossypium bickii; assembly: GCA_025503065.1. NCBI lineage: Eukaryota > Viridiplantae > Streptophyta > Magnoliopsida > Malvales > Malvaceae > Gossypium > Gossypium bickii. Next base: position 132,336,954 of record CP106713.1, read on the forward strand.
ATATATTTAGAATTTTAAATTAATTTATATTTTCTATATCATTATATTAAATTATTTAAATATAATTTATTATTATATTTAAAATTCTAAAATATCTCATGTATATTAAATTTACAAATAATTTATAAAAAGGACTTAAAAAATATATTTTATGATTAATTATGTTAAATTATTTAAATATTATATAATTTATTTATTTTTTAATTTCCAACATCATGTCTAAAACGAGTATTTTAACTTTCCACCGCAATTTTTGACAACAATACCAAACACCTCAAATTAACAAACCACACATTTTCATAGCACTTTCCAAGTTGAGCTTTTCAAAAGCAATCAATGCCAAACTGGCCCTAAAATTGTTAAATTAGGATAAATTGATAGAATATGTAAATTCTGATAGATAAATTTGTTATTGTACTAATAAAAAATATACAATTGCCGAAAAATATTAATGTTATGATTAATTGTCTTTAGTTGCTCACTTTCGACATTGACAATGATTAAATTGTTCTAATTTATTTAGAGAGACAAATTTACTAAATATCAAAATTGAATGGGACCAAAAAATTCTTTTTACCAAACATTTTAAGTTCTACTTGTCTTGGATTTCTATCCTTTCAAGTTCGAGATTATTTATTTTATGATAAAATCAAGATTGAATATTAGTTTGAATTAATTGAATCGATTTTTTGGATTCGAAACACAACTTACAAGAATTTGTATAGATTATTCTCACACTGTCCCTCAGCAATTACTCTCCAGAACACATCAAACATTTACATATTGTAGGAAACATTGAAATCTTAAAAGCTAGTGATGCAAACCTTTAAGATAAGAAAGTGATGGAATATTGTCATAATCGTTATCTCTCGTTTTAAAAGACGTAAAGAAAATAAAGTAAAAAGATTTACATGTTTTTAAATATATTTCGGAATAATAATCAACAAGTGTTGCGTATAGTGATAAGTCATATTGTATTTTCACGAAGAGAATTTAAATTTGAACATTAAAGGCAACATTGTTAGAAAGAGTAGCCATAAATCTCGAAAGAATTAGTCTTCTTAAACACTAAAACGGACATGGATGATACCTTAGTTAATACCAATATTATATATACTATTCACAAATTTGGAATTTAGTCTCTGTACTTTTTAGATTTCAAAATTCAAGTTCAATTGTTAACAGTATCATTTTTTTACTAAATTTGTTAGTGTGACATTTTAAAATTAAAAAAAATACTCGTTTGGTAACAATGTAACTAAATTTTACAAAAATAATTTTAACAGTGTTAATAGTTGAAACTGAATTTTAAAATCTACAAAATAAGGCTAAATTCTAAATTTATAAAGAGTATAAGGACTAAATTCACGAATTCGTCTAAACCAAAAAGATTATTCACAAAAGGATGAAAAGAAAAGATGATGAGTCATGAGAATGATGATCACAAAAATGCTTTTGTTTTGGGAGTTAAGTCAAAGAAACAACTATTCCTTTATCATGCTTGCTTGCTTGTCTTTCATTTAGTACTATTTGCTTGTCTTGTTATTTATCCAAGCATAATTGTTGGGATGTTTTGATCAGGTCATCTCATATTACTGATTAAAAGTAAGAGATTTTGATGTTAGATTATGGTGTTTGATTTAAATTTTCTTTTAATCGGTAATTAGGGATGAAAAAATAATTCGAATTCGATGAAAAAGTTTCGAGCCAATAAGATAAGAGTCAAGGAAATTTTCTTTTTTTGGGGTTGGGTTCAAATATTAGGATTTTAAATATATTCAAAACCGATGGAGGAAATATGAGAATTGAGTCAAGATCTAGGCAAGCAAAAATCTAAAATTAACATTGTTGATACAATGTATGACAAAGGACGACAAACATTAATAGCTCGATTGAACTATTAGATTCAATCTCTAAACAACCCTAATCTAATATTCTTCGATCTAAATAGCAATCATAAATGATAAAAAATCGAGTTAGATTATGCTAGTTAAATTTTTTTGTTAGTTTTTGTACCGTGCATAAGTTGTGAATCAATATTGTATTTTAATTTGATCAATTTTAATCTCTTCACTTTTTGAATTGATCAAATTTAGTCATGATACTTTTCAATTTTAGAAAATTTAATTATGAACCAATCATTAACAAATAAATTTGTTAGGTCAAATTCTATCATTAGTCTTTTAAGGTGTGGATTTAGATTATGTTGATCTCTAATTTGAATTAGCCTTTATGCTTTTCGATTTCAATAATGACTCAAACGATAACTGTTAAATTAATTAACTAAAATGATATGGCTTTTCCATGACTATTATGTGGAAATAGCAAACTGATATAACATTACACATGTGATAAAATCATTGTCGTATAAAATTTTGAAAGTACCAAAAATTAACAAACTTCACAGCTATCGTTTGGTTAAGATAGAAAATTCAAAATTTTAAAAATATAAAGACTAAAAATTACCAAATTAAAGTTTAAGAATTAAATCTATAACTTACACAAAGTACAAAAATTAATAGTAAAATTTGAAGGACTAAATTTGAATAAAAAATATTATCTATTTCATTTTTAAACGGTTTATATTTGATGCATTATTCTATGCATTTCAAATATTTTCATGGGATAAAACAAGATTCCAAGGCCATTTTAACAAGCAAAAAAGGTAAATTAATTAAAGCTAAAATTAGAACTAATATTCCCAATCACAACCCTCCTAATTAAACCTAATAAAGAATATAAAAAAGAAAATTATCTTTACAAAGAAATCAAAGCATTTTTTTTTAACAATTTCGTTATAGATTCTGATTATATCTGTGCTATTTTTTATATAATGTTTAGAACTGCCCATAACTCGTCCCCAACTCATAAATAGGAGGATAATACACTTTAATGCACTTGAAGTCGCGTTCTCCTGCATTGACAACAATATCCATGCCAATCGGACTCAATCGGAAAGCATTTCCTTGTTAGTTTTATATATATATAGTTTAAAATATATTTAAAACATTCTATAATTTTTGTATATTTGAAATTTTAATTCCTTTATTTTTATTTTTATAAATTTAATTTGTACATTTTTTAGATTTAAAAATTCAAGATTCAATTGTTAACACCATTAAAATTCTTCTACTAAATTTACTAGTGTGAAATTTAAAAAAAAAAAACTCCACCAGTAGGCATGTAACAAAAAAATGACTTTATAGTGAACATGAATTTAAAAGAAAACTTTTTTAATAGTGTTAACAATTGGACTTATATTTTTAAATAAAAAAATAAAAGGGCTAAATTCTTAATATAAAAAGAGTATAAGGTCTAAGAACATATTTTAACCTTTTCATATAGGTTAAAATATGCCATAAGTCCCTATGCTTTTCAAAAGAATTGGAATTTAATCCCTGTACTTTTATTTTCAGGATTTAGTCGCTATATTTTTCAGATTTCAAAATTCATTTCCAACTGTTAACACTGATAAACTTTTTTGTCAAATTTTTTGGTGTGACACTTTAATGTAAAAAAAGTACTCGCTCGGTACCCATATAATTAAAAAAAATGACATTTTAATTAACCTTAATTTAATTAAAAAAAGTTTAACAGTGTTAATAGCTAGACCTGAATTTTGAAATATGAAAAATAGATGGACTAAATTCCTAAAAATAAAAGTATAAGGACTAAATTTATATATTTTTTTAAAAGTATAGAAACTTATATTGGAATCATATGGCATCATAGGTTGAATGATTAAGGAAACAAAGAATAGAATATAATTTAGAGATTATGCAAATCCACCATCAACAAAAGTAAAGTAAAAATTAATGGGGATTACGCACTCTTATCTTTATTTTATCTATTATATGTATATAAAATTTTACCCAAATTTTTTGTTGCTTTTAGGTGAGATTTGCATCATCTTTGGCCTTGTTTGAACCCTAGTTTTGACCTATTTATTTACCCTACTTGGTCATTCAATTCACTTTATAACTCAAGATAAGGGGATTAGATTTAAATTATAAATTTTTAAGAGGATTAAAATGTAATTATTTAAGAATCTTAATTTAACTATTGGTGCAATTAATATTTTTTTCTAAATCAAAATAAAAGAAAATAGTGTGACAGGGGATTGAGATAAAAGTAAAAGTATTTTGGAAGTAAATTAAAAAAAATTGTATTAAAATTGCTTAAATTAAATTTTTAATTTTTGAGTGTGGCCTTTTATTTTATTTAATAAAGAGGGTAAATCAATCAAATTGAATTTTCAATACTTGAGATAGATCAAAGTTGCATTTGTACCATTTAATCAAAAGGACCAAAGCCTAATGACATGCTAATAAACATACCAAGTTGACAAAATATAATGGAAAATATTAACAACATCATTTGATTAGATTAAGTTTTTAAATAAAAATAATTAAGTTTTAAATTTTTTAAGTATACACAATGTAATCATACCATTGTATTAACCTATGATTGTAGAATTTTTTAAAAGGACCAAAATGAACTTTTACATGGGTAGGCAGGGGCCCTGGACCCCTCAAATGAAAACTTGCTATTTAAGTCTCTTAAAGATGATTAACTTAAAAATTGATCTATGATAAAATTCTATTTTATTGATCCCCTTAAAAGTTTTTAAACTCGTCTTTGTTCACTCCTACTTGTTAGATCAATTGATAACTTGGATTTGAGTCTTACAAATGAAAAAAAAAAAAAAAAAAAACATTGAGAAAGTTTTACTTCCCTTTGAAGACTTGACCTGGTTAACTTTGAACCCAATCGAAATCTAATATAAAACTCAAAAAAAGAGTATAGAAGGACTCAATATATAATTTAACCTTGTAGTATATATGCCAAGCTAAATTAATAGGGGGGGGGGTGATGGATTTGACATTCTTAATTTGCATGTTCTGGCCGGTTTGATATACCCAGCTAAGCTAAAGCTAAGCTACAACATATCCTCGGATTTACAACTTAAAAGACAGCCTAGCTATACATATAGGTGTGTTAATTAATTCTTACAATGCCCCCATCATTGGCGACATTAAACATTAATTAAACCTTTGATTGACACATGAATGAATCCCATCACCGTATCATTGCCTCCCTTTCATTTACAATTGTGGGTTTACTTAATTAGTGGTACTATTTTTTTTTAATCTCTTTGGATTCTCAATTCATTCCAATTAAATAGATTGACAACTCAAGGTCTCAAAAAAGATGGTTGCGGAGTTGAGAAATTATTTTATGAATCTTTTTCACCATATTATTTATATTTTTTTAATTATTTAATGATATTTTAGTAATATTTTATGCCATTGACACATAATTTTAATATTTTTTTTACCATGAACCCCGAACTCTGAACCTTGAACCTCGAATCTCAAACTTGAATCCTAAATCCCGAACCCAAACCTTGAACCTTGAACTTTGAACTTGGGTTTCAAGGTTCTGTATTTAAAGTTCGGAGTTGGGGTTCTGGGTAAAAAAAAAAAAGTACCAAAATTATGTGTCAATGACGTAGAAAAAATTGCTGAAATATCATTAAATAATTGGACAGAGACTATAGATGATATGGTGGGAATGGTCCATAAAATAATTTCTCAATGGGCGGGACGGTTTTTTATTCGTTTTAATTTTGATTTTAATTTTATGTTCTCGTTTTATTTATTTTTTATAATATTGGAAAATAAAGAAAATAGATGACATTGTTTAATCCCATGTCATTTAAGTGTTAGAAAAAAAATTTAATCAATGTTCCAAATAAGTTTTGGCATGTTTCTCGTTTTATTCTCCTTTCGAGATTTTATTTAATAATAACACTATTGAATTTTATCTTTCCATTTCAATTTTTTTGTTTACTTAATTAATGCTACTACTTTTTTTTTTTTTTTTTATCACTTCGGATTCTTAGTTACATTTCAATCATACCCGTTGGCAACTCAAGGTCTGAAAAGAGGTAAGAATGACAATGAAGTAGGGTGGGTTTTTATTCGTTTCGATTTTGATTTGATTTTTCCGTTTTGTTTTTCTCTCGTGATTTTCTTGAATTTGATTTTTAAAAAAGATTTTTTTTATTTTAACTTGATCCAGCTAAAAAAACTATATAAAATTTCCTAGTTATAGTAATAAAATTAACCCTTGAGGGGCTTTTTTTTTTGTCACTTTGGCCTTACAAATTTTTTTGGAATCACTTTAACCTTCAACCTTCAAAAATTAGTCAAATTATTATTATTTTGCAGAAATAATAATCAAACTGTGAAATTTAATGGCAGTGACAAGATAGCTCATGCTGCAGTCTGTGTGTACTTTATAAAAATTTAAAAAAAATAAAATAAAAATTCATTTTTCAAAAAATGATCATAGAAGTTTTTTTTTAATTATTTGCATCGATAACGAAGTACATGTGAACCGCCACGTACGCTGTCATATTAATGCCATTAAAATTTTAACAGTTAAGCGGTTTTTCTACCTAAAAAAGCAATTTGAATAAATTTGAAGGTTGAGGGCTAAATTGATTAAAAATTAATTAGGGCTAAAGTGACAAAAAAAGTAAATGTTAGGAACTAAAAATTGTAATTATGCCTTTTTATGTTGTTGAAAAAGGAGTCTAGTTAAAAAAAAAAAAAAAAAGTACACACATTTGGTCATTCATAAGCAAATTATCCCTACCTAATCATAGACCAATACGATCATGCCCTAACATAGCGAAACGAGTTAAGAGATGTGTAGTTGGTTGCTCGATTTCAATATTTGTTTAAACTTGATAGCGACTTACTCATACAGATTTGATTTAAGAAATTAGATATCTCATGCTCGACATTAAGTTAACAATGCATGTAAGATACCTAAAAATAAGAAGACAATAAATCTCTACTTCAATTCGTAAGACATAAAATTCTCAGAACCATGTCACGAAATTATAGTAGAACCTGTCATAAAATTTTGTAAGGTTCTACTTAAAATTTTCAAAAATTTCAAGAGTTCAATTAAATTTTTTAAAAACTTTATGGGTTTTATTAGAATTTTAGAAAAAAATAAAGGGTTTAATTAAATTTTAAAATTTTGAAAAGCCTAGTTAAAAATTTGCCAAATTTTGGGGATGAGGGAGCCAAGATCCCTTTGGCTCCAACAACATTTCACCCCATTCACAAAACCATAAAAAAAAAGTAGTTACAAAATTCGACCAAAACATCCAATGCGATTCAACCAAAACTCACTAAAGAAAGTAAAAAAAATACTTCTACTACTCCACTCTAATACGGCCACGAGCCACCACTACTTAAGAGGGTACAAGTCAGGTTAGAAACATTTTTTTTAACATTAATTTCACTATAAGTTATTATCATATCTGCTCTTTTTATTACAATGTTTAGAACTATCCATAGCACCTCTTCAACCTTTAAATAGGAGGATAATGCGCTTCAGCGCACTCGAACTGATTCCCTCTTATACTGACAATAATACCTATGCCAATCGAATTAAGACTCTATCGACGAAAACATTGCTTATTATATTAAAAAAAATTGAAAATAAAAACCAATAATGGTAATAAAAAAACCCTCGAAGAACACAAGGAAACTCCAAATATTGTGAGAATTTCATTTAATTGTGTTGAATACTTAATGTTTATTGTTTATTGATTTTCTAATGGGCAAAGCAAAAAGGTAGTAGAGCCCTTAATAAATAGCTAGGAATTTTTGGGTAGATCATGTCTTTGAACCATCCAACAATCCATATTTCGATGATTTTTCAAGGGATATAAACAAAAACAAGCAATTTATTGTGCAATAATATAATATAAATAATAATTTTCAGTGTCAGTATAAGAGAATATAGATTTGAACGAGCTGAAGCGCGTTTATCTTCTTATTATATTAACTTGTAAACTTTTAAATTCTTTCACAATTGAATTAGATGTTAAAAAAATTTATTTTATTTTTATTTTTTGTGAGTACATCACAACTTGTCCTGTGCATTGCTGGCCCTACAATCTTTTAGTGATAGCCTTTGGGCATGCGTTATTTTCCATCTAAAGTGCACAGAACATATTCTTCATTTGTATTTTTTTTTTTTTTTGGCTAAATGCTTTTTTGTCTTTTTCCCTTTTGGATAAGAATAAGATATAGATGGACCTCCTACATTATACTATGAATTATGTACATATTCATCATTTTTGCATATTATTGATATGGGCTGAATGAGATTTTTTTTTTTTTTTGGGATTTGAATTGAATTGTAAAATTTTTAGAGGGGTTAAACTAGTAATTTACTATTTTGAAATATCGTAATTGAATTATAAATTTTCGAGGAGTAAAGATATAATTTTATTGTTATATATTTTGGGAGGCTAAAGTCCTTACTTGTCCCTTTGGTATGTCTCTGCAGTGATAGACAGAGGTTGAGTAAGGTCATCGTATGATGGTTGATTGGGCTAAGAGTCGAATGCTCTTGCAAGATGAACTGTTAAGCTTTGGGCATGTCGGAGCTTCAGCTTTGATGTGTAAGGGTGAAATAGTATCAGAAAGCAAGGTAGCTTAAAATGATGAGGAAGTAGAGAATAAAGCTTTAGATAGAGTGAGTGAGATTCGTACCCAAGTATTTATACCTAGCACTTAGGCTACTCGGAGGATTGCCCAATGCATGGTCATTGGTTGCTCGTCCGGCCAAACTATTGTGTCCGTCTTCTTAATGGTCAGTTTATTGGCCTTACAACCTTGGTTGCTCAAGGTCCATTTTGACTAGATTGTCAGGTTTCGATAGCTACTTGCCATGCTAGCTAATAGGAGAATAGCCAACGGCCTTCCCTCTTCATCCCTTCGGTTAAATGGTACAATTCCAAGTTTAGTCTCTATCAAATATTATTAATTCAATTTAATCCCTTTTAACGTTTTAGTTAAATGAACAAAATTACAGTTTTTTTTACCCTCTCAAAAGTTATATTCTATGTTTAAGCTATCTTAATAGAAAACTTTTAACTTTGGTCCCCAAAATTTTTAAATTTTATCTTGCATCCTATCACATAATTCTTGACTTTGCCCTAACTAGGTTCTTTACTTGACGGATGAGCGACTGCCTTCTAAGCTTGAGCCTTCCTTGGACTTTAGCCTACTAGTTTTGGACTATAACTTAGTTTATAGGATGGTACAGAACACATACAACATGTACACACATCAAACTTTATACACATGCATATACATAATCTTTGTCAATGATACCATAGATGACTTTATAACATCGCATGAAAAACCTGTTAATTTGTATGTCCAATCATTTTGGAAGAAGAAAATTTGCCACCTTCATATATTCTAAAGTTGACAAATGTATCAATAACATTCCATAGGAGAATTCAGCAACTATTATTCCTAATATGTAGTCCATATCAGCAGGAGGAATAAAAGGAACAGTCGAGGCTCAAGTGCTGCCTTCATTGTGGTTAGCACTAGGTCACATATCTCTAAAACCCTATATAGCATGCCTTGCTATATATATATATGGCATTCTTTATTCACTTGTTTGCCACAAATCTCCAAGACAATACGTTGCTTTTTTACAGTAGGCGCCGACACCAAAGATTCAGATTTAATTTGTTAAAGCAACGCTTTTAACATTAATGAGTCAATGAGACAAGAAAATTAAATGGTTAACCAAAAAGTAATAAAGCAAAGAATGAATGATTAAAAACTGGTCAAATTCTGGTTTTGGCCTCTCTATTATTGTTGAGTGCTTTCCAATTCTTTCGAAAGAAGTCTACAAAGTGTCATCCATCTGAAGTCAACGGATCATCCATCTAAAGTCAATGGACCCTTTAACAAGTCTTGTATTGTCCTTAACAGTGGGTCTTGTCTCTCCACTTTGTTGGAGGCTGAGTGCTTGAAGAGGCAGTAGGCTTTTGTTGAGGGGTTTCTAACTTTTTCACAAGAAGTTTACGAAGTGTCACTCGTCCAGGCTTGCAGGCAAGTTCACGGAGTAGTGTGGGTTTTGTCTCCTATCACTACCGAGAACTTGAGTGTCTTCATGCAGCGAGTTCATAAAGCGAGAACGCTTTGTCAAATACCTAAACAGGCGAACCATCAAAGAAACTAAAGAATTTGCAATCGATGGGGTTTGAATCCATGCCTAAAATGGGGCATGATTGCAAGTTGAGTACCACTTGAGTTACACTTCTCAAACTTCTCTTAAAGAAATTGGAAATCCCTCACCTATTTAAATTTAGAATATAATCCGTAATTTAATTTATCATAATTTGATTTCTATCATTATAGTTAATAATTATTCAGATTTATATGCTAGCATAGCCTTCTAAGAAGTAATCCACGTTGATATTTTAACCAGGATCGACAACTTATAAACCATGCTCAATTCAAGCATGGTGAATTAAAAAGGTGATTGTTAAGAAATAATTCATGTTGTTGTTTTAATTGAAATAATTAATGTGTTACATATTTAGAGTAAATAATAATATCATAGTCGATTGAATCTTAATTCAGTTGATATCAGTATTCTTATCAGTGCAAGAACACATGGGTTCTGAGTGTGCTGAAGCACATTATTCTCTTATTTAAAGATTAGAAAGAGACTATGAATAATTCTAGATATTATATCAAAAATAAAAATTAAAAATCGTGAAAATATATTTAACTAATTACTAAATCTCTCATCAACAATATATGCTTATTTTAAGTAAAATTATCCAAAGTATTCAATAAAAATATATTAATCATTTTAATATTTAAAATATTGCGACAATAAAGAACTACCGATCATAATTAAAACTTTATTAAAAATAAAAGAAAATTCAAAGATTTTTATGATGCTTTAGTTGCTAATTAAATAAAAAATGATCCTTAATTTTTCTTAATGTAATTGATAAGACATTTTTTAATATAACTTCAATCTTCAATATCTTCTTTTTCAAGAGTATGTACTAAGAAGTGAACCTTATTCCCGAATCTTCATGAAGTACATTCTTATTTATTTTATTCAAAATTTTATATTAATATTTTGGTTACATATCATACTAAATATTCTCATGATCATTAACCATAAATAGATTCATCAATCTAATTCATATCAATTTCGAGTTAAGGTCAATTTTAATTTTAAGTTTAAGGTTTGGGTTTTTCATGATATATCATTTCAAGGTTATGATCACTTTAAGTTACTTGTTCAGTCATTTCAAGTATCAGTTGTTTCAGGTTTAGATTGTTGATTTTTTATAATTAAATTGGGTTCAATAAAGTCCGTTTTCAGGCTAATCGAACTGTGAAACTCTTTTCCTCCCCAAGTTAGAATATACCAAAAAAAAATCATACCCCCTTGGTCAAATGGAACTTTAGTTATATTGGTCAATAAATTGTGGATTTAGTTCATATATTTGAAGTTGGTCAATTTGAGTCATGTACTTCTCGAGTTGATCTATTTTAGTCAACATACTTTTCAAATTTTAAAATTTCAATCTTAAACCAAATAATAGTAGTTAAATCCATTAGTTAAATTTTGCTATTAGTCATGTAATATGCGTAAAGTTGTAGGTTTAACCCATGTTCTCCGATTTGATCATGGTTCCTATATTTTACGAATTTTGAAATTTCAAGCTTGACGCAAAAGACTACTATTAAGTCCATTAGCTACCTTTTTTTAAGCAATATATGAAAATAGTAAGTTGATATGACTTTACACATGTGATAATATGTTTATCGCATAAGATATTAGAAATAACAGAACTTAATGAATTTAATAGATATTGTTTGGTTCAAGGGAGAATCCATAACTTTTTTAGGGGGTCAAAGTGTAGTTTTTTCATGTATTAACTTATGACTTTATCATTCTTGAAGGGACTAAATATAAATCTTTTCATTTTTTGGAGGGTTAGAGTACAATTTTAGAACATATAAGCTTCTAACTTCTCCATTTACAAAAGGGACACCCTGTATCCACCTCTGATTTGGTTGGACTGAAACTTCAAAATCTGAAAACTATAAAGACTAAAAATGACCAAATTAAAGTACAATGACTAATAGCAGAATCTAACCTATGTTAACCCCTTCTGATTATCAATAATTCAATTAAATTCTTTTAGAACAAATCTTTTAACATTTAACTCCTAAACTTTTATAATTTTATTTTCACTCCCAATACCGAATTTCTAACAATATCGAATTACAATCTAATATAAATCAAAATTAACATGTTAAAAAAAGGAATAAATTATATTAGGATCATCCTAAAAAGCATAAATTTTAGGCACCAATCAAATAGTGCCACGTCATTAAATTTTAAAGATAACAAAATATTATTATACACTCATCTATATGTAATATATTGTCTAACTTAAATTAACTTTAATTAAATTACTTAAAATAATTAATTTTTTAAATTATAAATAAACATCTTTTCTTCTTTTACAATTTTAATCATTTTATTTTTTTTCATAAGTTAATATTTTTATTTTTATGCATACCAATTAGAAAGAAAAATTAGAAATTTTGTGTATTTTTTTCCATGCCATTAACACATAATTTTGATAATTATTTTACCTTAAACCCCGAACCTTAAACATTGAACCCCAAATCTCGAGGTTCATGGTTTGGGTTTGAGATTTAAAGTTTAGGGATTGTGTTCAATGTTCAAGTTTAGAGTTCAATATTTAAGGGTTTGGAATTACGGATTACGAATTTGGATTTTAGTATTTGTGGTTACAAGCTTGGTGTTTAGGTTTAGGGTTTGAGGTTTTAGTTTTTTATTCATGGTTCGGTATTCTAGATTCAAGGTTTGGCATTTGGGGTTCAAGGTAAAAAAAATTACAAAAATTATGTATCAATGACATGAAAAAATTTTGTTGAAATGTCATTAAATAATTGAAAACAGGCAATGAATAATATGGTGAGAAGGGTCCATAAAATAATTTATCAATTGATGAGTGTATAATAATAACTTCATGTTTTTAAATTTGATGATGTGACAAAATTATATCAATACCTAAAAATTTTAATTTTTAAAATCATCCTAAGATAAGTTATTCCAATAAAGTAAAAATAAATAAATAAATAAAAAAGAAAAAAGAAAGGTAGATGGGTGGACAAAAGATATGTCCATCAAAAGAACAGTGTTACTAAAAACTGAATGGGATATCCAAAATGGTTAAGACATATAAGCAGACACTTTTTCATATGCTTTTTTATTTGTTTATCTTACACCAAAGCTTTTTATATTACACACATATCAACATTATATGCATCTTCTTAAAATACCGTTCCAAATCTTTCATAATAAATTTGGGGTCCACTTTGCAATTTTGCATTTTGCAACACCAAGCTAAAGGTTCTCATCATCTTAGATCCCACATCAAATAAACAATTTCTGCTTAAATTCCCCCACATTAAAATTCATATATATTTGGACTCACTTTTGCATTGGAATAGGAACCATTGACCTGAATTGAGAAGATTAAAGCAATATTTTGTTTCTATTTTTGATATATATTTTTCAATTTAATCACTAATTTTTTTATATCCAACAGTTTTTATTCATGCAATAATATGATATTGTGTCACATCAACATCTATAAATTATAATTTTTATTAAAAATTTAGGTTGTGATACGGCACAATTTTAGAGTATCACGTTACATAAAGATCAAAATTGGGAAAAGTTACCAAGTTCAGAGATTAAATGCTACCTTATCCCGAATATAAATTCTTTTGACAAACTCTTTATATATTGAGATAGGATTAATTGTAGGAAATGTTTTCAAATTATGGTTCAAATTTTAAATTGGTCCTCGAATTTCAAATTGTGTTGGTTGAGTCATTGACGTATTAGTATTATATCAATTTGATCTTTCTGCCAACTTAAGCATTAAATGCTAGCTTAAATTTCACATAGAGAATATTTAAAATACATTAACCAAATTATAAACTCATGCGTAACTATTGCATGAATAAATTGAAAATCATATAGTAAGAAAAAATCTCTCTCCTAAATTTATTAGTATTGGTTATATTTTTAATATGTTAGACTCGATATGCCTATTTTATAGGTACACAATCAAGGATATTATATCATCTAATCAAGGGAGACAATGCCCCCTACTTGACTCTTGGTTATGCCCCCTACTTGGGCGTTAAATTTTAGGTTAAGTCTGTTGAGGGGGTCGGCTCTCTTTTAGAAAAAAAATCTTTAAAGTGAAGTCTAATGAGTAGCTAACCAGACCCTCAAATAAGAGGTATTGTCCATGTGTGGAGATTTTGTCTCTTATACTTCAAGGAGAGCCCAAAGGAATTTAGGGAGCATTTCAGCTAATAGAGATACCGACTTATAAGCTCATAGGAGAGGTTTCAATATTATACATAATACTAATTATGCATTTTATGCCTGCGAAAGTTTGAACCACTAATCAAAGCATATAAACCTTACCTTTGCAACCATGGTACCAACCACTTAGCTAGACAAAATTAGAAATACATATGAACTTACAACACAAATAGTTTGAATCTGGCATGCTCAAAAAAGAAATGGCCCTCTTAGATTTCATTGTTGGTGTCTTTTTTCCTTTTCTTTTTTTGTACATGTTAGATCTAAATTATCTATGCTGTGAAACTAGGGACAAGCAAGGCCTTAACTCCACTCTTTAATTAGATGGGACAATTTTTTTTAGCTCCTTCCAAAAATTAAATAATTTAATTTAATCATTTTAGCTCTTGATTGAATGAAACTTTCATATTTTTGGCCCTCCAAAAAAAATAGTAATTCAATTTAAACATTTTCTACATAAAATTTTTACCTATTCCCTCTCCTCAAATTTTATAATTTTATCTCGATTCTTGTCCATGACGTGCATATAATTTGGTTAACATATTTTCAATATGCTCTATGTCATACCTAAACAGGTATTTAATCTCAAAATTATCATCAATATTGAGAGAAGGACGTTACTGATACAATATTAAACCTTATTATGTGAAATGATGTGTTATAATCACTTAAAATTTGACTATTCAAACAAGTAACATGAATTGAAATTATTGGGTGTCGAAAGATATGATCATAATTCATCGTAAAATTTTTGCAATAATCTTGAATCTTGTCTTGTTGTTGAAATTGACCCAATTTCTTTAAAAAAAAACTTTAGGAGTGAAAAGAATAAATAAATAAACAAAGTTGAAGAAATTGGAATAGAGAGAAAAGAAAGTGATGGCTATCAATCCATTAAAGACCCAACAGACAGAAAGCAAAGCAAAGCAAAGCCAAGCTGTTTAACATTTTGTTTTGATATTTAATTTTTCTATAAAGTGATGTCCGCAGAATCTTGCATAAATCTTTCACAGTTAACACACAGAAGGAATATATATATGCACATATATCCACATGCATTGGGTAAAAGTAGCGTAGAGGCTTCGGTATTAAAAGTTAAATTGCATTTTGGTCCTTTTACTTGAAAGATGAATAAATTAATTCATGTATGTTACATCAAATAGTAAATTGGAATTTCTATTAAAAAATTTATCTATTTCTACTGTTAAAAATTAGTTATTGTATGTCAGCATGAGGTAAATGTGACATGCAATGTGTTACTATCTGGTTATTCCGTCAACCATGTCAATTTTTAACAGTACAAATGGATGAAATTCTGAATAGAAATTATCAATTTGCTCTTTGAACTAACTACAAGGACTAATTTGTCCATTTTTTCAGTAGAGGAGTAAAATGCAATCTGACTTCTAGTACAATGGCATCCATGGTGCTTTTACCATAATAATGTATATTTGCTAACAAGGCTTTCATGATATTGGTAGAAGTTAAGATCTTGAGATTCTGGATGTTCAGGTTCGAGTCTTATCATGTCCAAATGTCATTTATAGGTTCTTTTTCAAATTATTTTGGGTTTATGTCTCACCATGTGTGGGCCCCATCCGAATTTATTCTAGTTTAAGCTCGAATATATTTTGATTTTCAATCTGTTGCACGGGTGTAAATGCGACACTAATTCTTGTAAGCTACTCGAATTCAACTCAGAAAAACTCAAACTCAATTCGGTAATTATCGAGTCGAGCTTAAGCCATCAATTGAGCTTAATTCAAGATTAGTACTACTTGGCTCAAACAATTAGCAAACCTTATTGAACTTTTTATTTTTAATATATATTTTGAATAATTTTATATTATTAAATTTCAATATTGCCCTTAATATAGACTATTAACGCTAAGCTTAATTATTGAGCTAAGCTTCAACTTGAATATGTACAAGCTTAAGATATTGATAAGCGAGCTTAATCAAGTTCAAGTAGCTTGGCTATATTTAGAATCGAGCTCGAGCTTAAAAATAGATGTTCGATCAAGCTCAAGCTAAATATCGAGCTTAGAATTTCAAGTCGAGCTTGAGCTCGATCTTGCAATATTTGGGCTGGGCTCAGCTCAATTAAACCCCTAATTCATTGTGCTTTGTGTTGAGTTGTACCTAAATATAGTTTATCTGACATTTATTCTTTGTAAGTATACATGTAATTGTCCTTGTAAACTTCCTAACATAATAATAATCATTTTACATTTTAATCCTTTTACTATACTGAATTTTAATATTCAATCCATTTACTTTAATTTAACACAATTTTATCTCTCTACTTTTATAATGTTATAACAAGGTCCAAATTGATAACATCATTAGTTGATGTTGTGAAAGTGAGGGCATCATTTTGTTTTTCTATTATTCAATTATAATGACACCCATGGAAATCCAACTAATGATGTTTAACCAAATGTTTAAAGTTGTTTAAAAAAATTTTATGTTATCACTTTAACTACAACAATTAATACAACTTACCGGTAACATTAAATAAAAGCAAAGAGAACAAGTTATGCAAAATTCAAGTAAATGGAATAAATCTCAAATTTCATCATAATAAAGGGACTAAAACTATATCATGCGTGTGCTTAATTACCCATAACCCCTCCCTAACCCTTAAATAAGAGGATAATGCGCTTCAACATACTCGAACCTACATCCTCTTGCACTGGCAACAATGTCAATGCCAACTGAACTAAGACTTAATCAACATGTGTGCGTTTTTTAAATGTAAACGTCATGTATTTATTAAAAGGGTATATTTTAACTCCGATAACTATGAAAAATACAATTACATGATACATAAACTAAAAACATATATTCATAAATAAATATAAGTTCCTTTAGGATGATAAAAGAAAGGTTTTTTAGGATTGGTTAAATTATTATATGAGTCCCTACACTTTGCATAAGTTATGGATTTAGTATATATATTTTAATTTGGTTAATTTTAGTTCCTATACTCTTTGAATTGGTTAATCCCTATACTTTTCAAATTTTAAAATATCAATGCTAACTCAAAAGGGAGTAGTTAAATATCTTCGGTTAAATTTTGTTATCTATCTTGTACTAATGTAAAGTTATAGGTTTTGCCTATGTTCTCCAATTAAATCATTCTTAGCCCATATACTTTTCAAATATCGAAATTTCAATTTTGACGCAAATGGTTGTTGTTAAATCCATTAACTTGCTTTTTTTAGAGTAATATATGAAATTAGTAAGATGACATGGCATTACACATATGATGATATGTTTGTCACTTAATGAATTTAGCAACTACGGTTTTGTCAAGATTGAAACTTTAAAAATTTAAAAGTACAAGGACTAAAGCTTACCAAAATAAAATACAAGTACTACATCCACAACTTACACATAATACAAAGACTAATAACAGAATTTAATCTTTAGAATTCATGGCTTAATTTACTTGTTATAAATTTACTTTTTTAAAAATAAAATATTAAAAATGGATTTAATAGAGTACCATAGATGCCCTTGTACTTGGAGTCAGATTTCAATTTTTCTCTCTCTACTTAAAAAAGAGGCAAATTAGCCCCTGTACATTAGATCAAAGAGCAAACTGGTCCTTCTGTTAAAAATTTCATCCATTTTTACTATTAAAAACTGATCTATATACCTTATGTGTCATTATTTGGTTATTTCATTAGCCATCTTAGTTTGTAACAACACAAAAGGATGGAATTGTTAGCAAAACTGACCAATTTACTTTTTGACCTAACTTACGGTTACTAATTTGCCCCCTTTTTTTTAAGTAAAGAGGGCAAAACACAATCTAACTCTTAGTATAGAGGTCTGCATTGTACTTTTACCAATCGAATTCATGATTACCGTATATCAACTCTGGAACTTTGAGCATCAATGTTTGAGTTTCACTTATAGATTGAGTTTAATTATATTGTTGAGTTAATTATCCAGTTCAATACTTCTAATGATAATTGTTATCGATATAATTGTAAATTCCAATTTAATTTAAACTTTGTGGATGGAAAAAACTGTGCTAAGAGATTTTTGTTTCCGGTATATAACTCTGACCTAATAAGTGGTGAAACATAATAGCAGCCAAGGGGCCATTTTTTACTCTCAAAATTTTTGAAAATTTTAATTACACTCTCTAAAATTTTTAAAAATTTTCATTAAACCCTCTAAAAGTTTTAAAAAATTTATCTTAAAATTTTTAGAAATCCTAATTAAGCCCTCTAAAAGTTTTAAAAACTTTGAATCCACTTTTAAGCTCTCCAAAATTTTTGAAAAAAATTAAATTAAGTAGGGGTCAACTCATTTTAGAGAAAACTTTATAATTGTCATCTACCGAGAGCTAACATACCTCTCAACGAATCAATATACTAACACTTGATCAAGACAAAAATTTGATTAAAAATAAACCAATTCATTGAGAGGTCCGTCAGCTCTTTATGCGAGAGAGTTTGCCCCCAATGATATACAATTAATGTTGTTTGAATCAAATTGGACCGGCCAATTAAACCGATTGGATTGAGAACCGATTAGGATACAAGTCCAGGGAAAGCTATTAAATTGATTGACTCGAGAACCAATACAAACCAATTAATCTGAATAAAAAACCAATTCAACCATAGAGAGAAACAAAGTTGCTAAAAAAAATTCCAGTTCTGTTACCAAAGAGAAAAAGAAATCCAGTTCTCCAGACAACATATATATATATAACTTTTACTCTCCCTTATATATACCCATATGAACCTCACATTCTTCCCTAACCCCCCCCAAAAAACCAACAAAAACCTTAAAACGCCACAAACATGGGATCGTTAGTTCATGTCAAAGAAGCTGTTATTGTAGCACCAGCTGAGTCAACTCCAACTGGAGTCCTTCCCCTCTCACCTCTCGACTCACAGCTTTTTCTACGTTTCTCAATTGAATACCTTCTGGTTTATAAACCCCACCTCCCATCCGCCGCTTTAAACCCACGCGCCACCGTGACTCGTCTCAAATCAGCTCTAGCAAAATCCTTGGTCCCATATTACCCGTTCGCCGGTCGTGTTAGGGCCAAACCCGACGGCGATGGTGGACTCGAAGTTGTTTGTAGAGGACAAGGTGTTTTGTTCATCGAAGCTGTCTCCGATTATGAAGTTAACGAGTTCGAACGAGCTCCACGGTTCGTAACTCAGTGGAGGAACTTCTTGTCGGTCCACGTGGCGGATGTCTTAAAAGGGGCCCCACCACTTGTCGTCCAGCTGACGTGGCTTAAAGACGGCAATGCTGTTGTCGGTGTCGGCATTAATCATTGCCTTTGTGATGGTATCGGCAGTGCTGAGTTTCTTAACTCGTTTGCTGAGTTAGCTTCCATGAGTCAAACCAAGTTTTCTGAGTTCAAGTTTAAACCTAAACCTGTTTGGGATCGTCACCTTCTAAACCCTCCGCCACCGTTCAGGCCATCAAGAAATAATAATAACTCGCCGAGTCACCCCGAGTTCGACCGAGTCCCAGACATTTCCGGGTTCATGGCTCGTTTCTCCAACGAAAAACTCGTCCCCACTTCATTCATTTTCAATAAAACAAACCTCGACGAGTTAAAAAAGGTAGCGCTTTCAACGAGTAAACTCATTGAGTCGAATTATACATCGTTCGAAGTTCTCTCAGCTCATATATGGCGGAGCTGGGCTCGAGCTTTAAACCTACCTTCAAACCAAATATTGAAACTGCTTTTCAGTATCAACGTTAGGGAACGAGTCAAACCGAGGTTACCCAGTGGGTTTTACGGCAACGCGTTCGTGTTAGGCTGTGCCCATACCACCGTCAAGGACTTGACGGGGAAAGGATTAGGGCACGCGGCAATGTTGGTGAAGAGAGCTAAAGAGCGAGTGGATAACGAGTTTGTTAAATCAGTGGTGGAATCGGTGAGCCGGCGTCGAGCCAGTCCGGACTCAGTAGGGGTTTTGATATTGTCACAATGGTCAAGGCTGGGATTAGAGAAGATTAACTTTGGGATGGGGAAACCGGTTCACGTAGGACCAGTTTGCTGCGACCGGTATTGTTTGCTATTGCCGGTTCTTAATCGGACGGACGCGGTGAAGGCTATGGTAGCGGTCCCCTCAACTGCAGCCGCCAGATATGAACATCTGGTCAGGAGTTTCTGCTCTTGAGGACCACTGGATTCTGGCCCTTTCGTTGACCTTTTCTTACTACAACATAATTTTGACTTTTATTACAAATTTTTCCCCTTCCTCTTTTTTAACTGACTTGAGTGATTGATTTCAAAAGTAAATTAAAGAACAATAGAAACCACAAGGTTTTTTTTTTCTTTTTTTTTTTATATGTACATATATACATTTCATAATATTTATATAATATATATTAAGAAAATTATGTTGTTTACATTTGGAAGGTTAATTAATTTTAAGTATTAAAGTACTAAAAACTTTAAAAAAATTCAAAACGATAAAAATAGTAGATCGAGATCTCTGTCTGCCCCTTTTAGCTATTCAAATTAATTATTTACTCGAATCTAAATTATGAAGTCAATCAATTTTTTTGTATCTTACTACTTGACTTACTAAACCATAAAAAATTCATTCGTAGTATACCAAAGAATTTTATTTTTAATTGAAGAAACTCGAACTCAAGTTTAGATATCAAAATTTGAAGTTGAACATTATTAGGGCGAATCAAAAATTCTTTTAGAGGACTGGAATTGAATTATAATTTTCTTTTGAGATTAAGATGTAATTTTACTTCATAATTAATTAACTCAAATTAAATGTATCAAGGCCCTCTTTTACTTCTAATTAAATGAACTCAAGCAATCTGAATTTAACTTTAACTGAACTCAAATTAAAAGTAAAGCTCGATCGAATTCAAATCAATATTCAAATTTTAAATTTCAAATAAAACTCGAGCTTTTTACCATCAAAAACTCATCTCAATTGGTGACCAAGTGAATGGTCACATTTCAATTTTTGGAACTTTACTCAATTTGGGTTTTGGTTTTGTTTTTGTTTACACCCTGTAACATAGTGTAAGGTCCCCTTCCTATGTTAATGGAATATTTTGGAAGAAACACAAGCTAGAACAAATATGGACCTCATCTCTTCTGCATTTCCCCATGTGCAAGAGTTGTCCTAAAGTTTAATAAATTCAAAATTAATTTCTAGCCTCATGAATACGACAATTCAACCTTTATGTCTTAATGGTTCAAATTTCAGTGTTTATGAGCACGTCTATTAGTCCTAATCTTGAGATGATTTAATAATTGATTAATTATTTTATTTAAAAAAAAAGGGTTAATTTGATTATACATCCTCAAAGTATTGCTCAGATTCTACATTCTGGTTTAGTTCTCGAAGTATCAGTATGGTATCAAACAAGTCCTTCAGTCAACCTTTATGTGGATCAAATTTTGGAGGGTACAAGCAATTACAATACAAGTGGGGAAGGGGAAATGATTTTACAAACACAAGATCGAACCTTAGGCCTCATGTCAACCAACTTGAAACTCATACAAGTTTTGCCACTAAGCTAGTGGTGTGATCGACATCATGTGAGTCAAATTTATGCATGTTTGTACCTATCATGTGAACATCTTGGACCTGATGTGATAAGAAAACACAACTCTCTTAAATATTAATGGCATGTTTAAACTTGATTCATGTATTTTAATTACACTCCATGTTGTACCCGAGTTGTTGTTTAGCGCCCAAGCTAACGTTATGTTAATGGAAGGACTTGATTGATATGATATCGATACTCTGATAAATCAATTAGAACATTTTGATTCTTAGGGACCAAATTAAAACCTAGGCCATTGTTTTAGGACATCCAATGAATTAACCCAAAAAAATAAATTCAAAAGAAACTACAAGATACCCTTGTCTTAAAAAATAAACAATTTTGTTTATATTATATTAAAAAAAATCATACACGCATGCATTCAAACGAACACATCACAATATTGGCTATTTTGCTCAAATCTCTTTGAATCATCATAACTAACACAAGTATGAAAGGATCGTGGAGAGGGACTATTTTATAAATAAAACTTCAATCATGTTGTGGAGTGCTATACCATAATCAAACATTGAATAAAATGGATGGTCTAATTCCGCCTGCCCCCTTCCTCGTACTCTTTGAATTTTTCAAATTTAGTCCATTTGCTTTTAATTGCAATAATTTTTTATACATTTCTTGTTATTACCTACACACCGAATCCTTAAATCGGAAGACTATAAGCTTTTGAACTCACATTTTCTTAATTGTTGAAACAGCAGTGGTGCCAAAATAATTCTCACTACTTCTCAAATTTAAAAAACTAAAGTCTAAATAACATCGCTAGCTGGTTTTTGTTAAATTTGAATACATGTTATCAATCAGATTTTAATTTTTAAATCAAAACCTTGTATGTCAAAATGTCGCATATTCAAATTTAATAAAAATCCCATGAACGATGTTATCAATTAGACTTCAATGTTTAAATTAGACAAATAAAGAGATTATTTAAAAAAAAGCAAAGGACTGAATTCAAAATTCTAAATAATATAAGGAGTAGAGGCAAAATCAAACTTAAATGAATTAATGTAAGCTAATGACCAAAATGATTCCCTTTGTTTAATTTAGTTAATTCAACAAATGTGTGATTATCTCCCCCTTAATTTGCTCAGAAAAAGACAAGCTTATTTGACATGTTTTTTCACCTAAAATATTCTCTTACAAATATCTTTGTGAGAGATTTGGAAGCAACCTTTGAATTATATCTCCCTTGCTGCCCCTTAAATCTTCATACATTAATGTAACATGTTACAATCGTGTTTCCATTTCGATATTTTAAAATCCGAATATAATATTTCGATATATAAAATTAGAGGATTAATATTCACATACATAATATAAACATACCTACATCATATGCGCACACATTACGTTTAAATAGAACTGATCAAATAAAGATTACCACTTGCCTTCCTTCAAAGGGTCGAACCCAAGTAGATTTTATAGACGAACAACCCTAGGATATTATGCCAAACACGAGATTTTTTTTCTCTTTTTAAGTTTTAATCTACCTTTTATATTTGTGTAGGGTGATTTTAGTTCGAATTTTTTAAAAAATTTTAAATTGTTCATGATAATTTAGTTGAATTTTTTATTTTTCATACTGATTTTATTTTGACAAAATGAATTTTATTTTATAACTTTTGAATATTATTTGGTAAAGTTATAATGTCTTTTTTCATAAATATTTTTTAAAATGTATTTTTCCAAGTAAATAAAAATAATCAATAACTCTTATATATTTTTTGAAAAAAAAAAAGTCTTTTAAGTTATTTTTTTATATCATAAAAAAAAATAAATTAAATATAAAAATAAAATATGGTTCAATTTTGATAACTGTAATTTTTTAACTTGTACTTCAAAAATCATCCAAACACGTTGGTTTGATCCATTTCGATTTTTCTTTTCTCACCTTGTGACCAGGGGCGAAACAAGGAAAAGTTTTTTAGAGGGGGTGAAATTAAAAAATTAAAATTTTACCATTTTAATAGCTTATATCTTTATAACTTTTAAAAGATTAAATCAAATTTTTATATTTTTAGGGGGTCAAAGTATAATTTTACCTTTACTGATTTAAAATTTTAAAAATTCTGAAGGGCCTAAATGAATTTTTTTCCCATTTTAGCCCCCCTTGGGTTCGCCCCTGCTTGTGATAGTGTTCAGGGTTCAAGTTGGATAAAATTTAGGTCGATTCTATTTATGGCATCAACATCATACATAGTTGTCCAAATCCAATCCGACTTGAAATATGAGTCTCAATTTTTTTTCCAAGTTTGTCTTCTTTTGTAAATGATTAATTGAAGCTTGTTTAGATTTGTTTATATTTTTTAAAAAAATATGTTTGATTCCAAATTTATTAATTTTATATACTTCTGCTCTTATTAAAAATTTAAACATAAACAATTTAATGTTTATAATATTTACTTTATCATATTGTATAAATGTTTTTCGTAAATTATAAAATACATAATATATAAAAATAAATTAATCTCAAGTCATAAATATCAAAATCCAAATTTAATTCATATTTTAGATGATCCTAATCATTTCACTCGATAAATTTCTCCGGTATAATATTTTTGTTCATTACCCTCCAAATATCATGCACGTTTCTAAATATGAATAGCTCAACCATTGTACATGGTGGGACCATTATGTTTTCATTTCAAACCCTTAATTTTGTAAGAATTGATGTTTGGTATTGAAGGACAATAATGGTTTTGTAATGTGTCCTCTCTTTTATTTTTTCCCGAATGAATACAATCAAACATTTTTTCTTATAAGAGATAAGGGTATGAAATATTTAAAGTTTGAATCTAAAATCGATATCAACCGAAGATTTAAACATAAATTCTTTATCATTTCACTCGTGATTCAATCGAGAAGAAAACGATCCTAATGGGCCAAATAAACTTTCTCATAAGATGAAATATGAACCAATTAAATAGGACAATCTCTAAAATTGAAGTCCAAACATAGTAATAGAAGGCCTAGAATGGGCCATGGAAATACACAAGTCCAATTACCCTTCAAATATTAAAAAATGGGATAAAGGTAACATTTGGTCCCTGAATTTCAGAAATTTTCTCAATTTGATCCTGAATTTTTTTCCTATCCACATTAATCTTGAAACTTGACATTTTTTCGTAATTTTGGTCCTTGTGATGATGATTAATTTTTTTTGAAATTGAAAATTTAAGTTATTTCAAATTTTATTTAGATACAGTATTGCCTATGTATTTTGATAATGTAAATAATGCTTACATAAATAAATAAAATTGGAATAAAAAATAATTTAGAAAAGAAAATCTCATAAATGGATATGTTTTTAATATACAAAAAATACTTTTTACAGAAAAAAATATCCTCTATGGATAATGTAAAGTACTGACAAGAGGAATCGAGTTAAACAAGTGGATAAATATAAGAATTGATTATTTTATTCATTTTACATATAAATTAGATTATGATATTTTTAAGATGCGGGTGAGAAGATACATTTATTAATATATAAATCAAATTTAATTTAATTAAAACGATGAAATTAAAATTTTCAAGTTTATAATTTCTCAAACTCAAATTATGTGTAATTTATTCATTTTTCGACTGAGTTTGTTTCTGATTAATTCGTGATACCAATTCAGTTATCAACTTAAACATAATGATATAGATATATTGATTAGAGATAAATATTAAAATTATACATGAACTTTGATCTAATGTGCAACGTTATACACGAACTTTGATTTTGTGCGATTTTGTACAAGAAATTTTGAATTGATTCAATTTTCACAAATCACTAACAATATTATCGAATTAGCATCATTTTACGTTGATATATTGCATCAACAAACAACTATATTAATCCAATATGAAAATAAATGTATGTATTTGTTATACTCCTACCTATGTTAGGAGACGTGGCAAGTCAAAAAGACGTCGAGTAATAAGGTTGCCACCAGCAAGTTGAGAGGTCACTTACAAGCTCACTCTTCTGAGATGATCACCTGGGTAATGGATGGTCTAATTTTGATTAGGAACATGAAGTTGGTGGTCACCAAACATCACGTGGACTCAACTGCTTTATCCTATTAAGTCAAAACGAATGGCAAAATCTATCTTGTCACATGCATCTTCGTCTCATTGAAGACATCCCCCGATGTGAGTCGTAATGATGGTTAGATGGCTAGTCCAACACGTTAACACCACCTTGCACGAGACCTTCGCCTATAAATATCTCCAAGAACGATGAAGAAAGAAGACATTTCAAGAACACTAAGCCTGGACTCTGCCAACAGTCCTTCAGCTTTCAACCTTTATACTCTCTTCACCTTCATTCTACATAATCTCCAACTCTCCATCCTAACTGGGTGAACCAGCCTCCATAACAACCACCGCTCTCTCCTTTGTACTCTCTCCTTATTGTATCATTGTATCAATGGTAGTCATTCTTCTAAATGTGTGCAATTGAATTAAAAATCAAAGTTTCATGTATGCATATAAACCACAATTCAAGTTTAATATATATAATTGTACCAAATCAAAGTTTATGCATCAAACTACACATTGGACGAAAGTTCATGTATAAATTATCCCTATTTATTACTTTGCAAAAGAATGAATTCTTTAATAGTTTTTTAACGGTGAATGTACCTGAGAGGTCCCTCTAATATAGGAATTTGGTCAAATTAGTCTTTCTGCTATTAAATGAATCAATTTAGTCTTCATACTACTGAAAAGAATCAAATAAAGTTAAATTAGAATAAAACTAATATTTACTGTTTAAAAATACAATATTTTTAAATTTTTTTTCTATAATTTTTTTTTTAGAATTGAACTACAATTAAATAATAATAATTTTCAAGACATTTTTCATACAGCAAATGTCAGCTCCGATATAATTTAAACTTATTTGATTCTTTTTAATAATATAAAGACTAAATTAATTTATTTAATAATAAAATAATTAATTTGATCCAATCCATATAATACAAAAACTTTTCAAATATTTTAACCATCTCTTAACTAAATTAATGTTTGATTTATTGGTAATACCAAGTCTATAAAAACACAAATAGTTCGGATATACATAAACACATGAAATCATTTCATATGATAGAAAATTAATTTGACTGTAAAAAGATTTTATTTCAGAGATTGTGGGTCTGAGTGGAACAGCGGCCTTCCCAGCCAACCCCACACCACTCTTTTTTCTAAAATAGAATACAATGGAATAATTACATGGTAGTCGGTTTTATTTCAATATTAAAAATATTAATATTTTTTGTCCTTTGAATTTTAATTTGATTGGAATCGATATCATTATTGGTGTAAGAATACTTTAGTTCAAGTATATTAAGGCGTATTATCTTTTTATTTAAGAGTTTGAGAGAAGCTATGAATAATACTAAATATTATGTTAAACAGAGCAGATATGATAAGAACTTATAATGTGATTAATGTTAATAAAATTATTTTTTAGTACGTTTGGGGTTCATGACTATCTCTTTCGATAATATAGTCTCTAAAATTCGAATCATATTCTCCTATTAAAAGTATAATATGTCTTGTCACTACACTCATAATCTTAAATCGAAATCATGATTAAAATTTCGGTATGCTTTAGCTGTTTTAAAATATTCTAATTTACTTCCATCAATACCATCAATACCAAACGCTAACGGTGATTGACGACTTGTGGCATTAAACCTCAAAGTCATTAAAAATTTTAATTATACTTTCAATTTTTTACGAAAATTTTAATTAAGACTTTTTAAAATTCTTTATAAATTTTCATTAAATTCTCAAAATTTCTTAAAAATTTAATTAGCTCTCTCAAATTTAATATGTACCCGAACTACACATACATATATACATAGATGCATACTAAGTGTGTGTATATATGTGTGTGAATTAATGGAGGTGGTGGGTATTGCGAGTTACGAGGGTAAAGCCAGTGAGATGCCCTACCACATGCTTTGCTTTTTCTTGGCTTTTAATTTCGAAGCCCTTTGTGTGGCTAAGTGGAATGCTTTCAATTCCTCATCTTACATGAAGACACCTCATCACTCTTCATGCAAAATTCCCATTTATTTTCTAATTAATATTTTCTCTTCTTTTTCTCTATTCTTCGAACCTCCACTTTCATTTTACTTTATCTGCCATTATATGATTAAATGGACAAACTCCAGCTATACGATGGTTGAACAAAGTTATTTTATAATTTCAAACGTCTTGAAAATTTCATATAACATATTATTAAGTTAATTCCCTAATCGAGAAATGACGATATTTACATTTGATTATGTATGTAATTTATGTTTCTAAATAAAAGAGAACAAAATGTTGCTTCTTATAGTTTTAACTGGTCCGTATAATGTTAAGGAAGACAGCAACATTTGATTCGTTTCGTTCCACTTAAATTCAAAATTATTTTCGCTCTTGAGTTTTATAAAACATAGAAGCGTGAGTATACTATTTGACCTGGCTTGATGACTTGATCCGTTGATATGGGCTACGTTTAATGTTTGAGCTATTTTCTTTAAATCGCCTAGTAGCCCCAAGAACTTGAAGGTATATTTGAGGTCGAAAATGTTGTAGCCGAATAAATAAGCCAATTGATGCACGAATGAGTGAAGATGCAAAGGTAGTAGACTTTGAGCAAGAATCTTTAACATGAATCCAAAGTCATAAGTATCGTGAAAAGTAATCCATGTAATACTTTTCAAACCATAACAGTTGAAAACCAAGCCGTAATCCTAAAACTTCTTTGCAAAATATTTAGAATCAATCCCCTTCTCTTTATTCTTCTCAAAATCTATCCCTTGATGTTTGAGCAGCTCAACCGATTCGCTAGTATAGTGGTGTCAGTTGATATCGAAATCTCTAAAATTAAATTCCCAAATGTAAGGAAATGGAGAATCAAAGTCCGGTCAATTATCCTGAGCATCAGAAAGACTCAAGCCGAGTTGAATACTTTGAAGCGTGTCAATATTCGATTTCATATAATGATAATTGATAACCGGATTACCTTCACAAATTACTTGCTTACTAGGTTTAAATATCGTGACCGGAAATTCAGTATCTATAGATACAAAAGGATACCTCAAAATTGCTTCCTTGATCATCAAAAGTTCACTGTCCAAATCTTCAGCAAAAACCCGTCTCACAACAATCGACTTATTGCCAGAAATCGACATTGTTGGTCACAATAATCTCTTCTTTCTTTGATTTGTAATGTTTCTTTACTGTCTCTGTTGAGTGCTGACTTTAATAATTGTTTTTAAGCTTATTTATTGAATAGATGTAATTTCACTCAATTAAGCAATGATTATATATAAGCCCCACAATTAATCCTACCTCAAATAGGAGTTATATAAACTTATTTTTTTAGTTTTTCATTTAATCTGACCTCTATTAGGATTTATATAGTATTTTAAAATTTTCATTTAATCCCACCTCAATTAGGATTAATATAAGTTTATCTTCTTTTTTTTTTCATTTAATCCCACCTCAATTAGGATTTATATAAGTTTTCCTTCTTAATTTTTCATTTAATCCCACCTCAATTAGGATTTATATAAGCTTATCTTTTTAATTTTTTTGATTTAATCTCATCTCAATTAGGATTTATATAAGCTTATCCTTTTAATTTTTCATTTAATCCCACATTAATTAGGATTTATATAAGCTTACGTAATTTACCAACTTTACTTCTCAATTTATTATAATTATCAATTGGATCCATTATATGATTAAAACCAAGTTTCTTTTAATATTTTCAAATTATAATTTAAGTTGTGGGTTTAAAGTGGATTAATGATTGGTAAAAATATTATATATTTGTTTGAGTTTGGTATGCTAGGAAATATATTTTTTAACTTTTAGAGAAAATATATGTTATTTTATTAAATATTTACTAATTTACGATAACATAGATAGAGGATATTATATATTTTGTTTGTATATCTTATAAATTGCATAAAAAGAAATTAAATTAAGATTAAATTTAAACTCAAGTCTTGAATATTAAAATTCATATCCCACCCATATTTTAAAATAAATTTAAATTTTTTATCCGACCTCATTTCCAACTTAATATTTCTATTTAAATCCTTTCATGAAAATGTCCTTTGCAACTTGATAAATTCAAAGTACAGTCCCTTTTCCTTCCATCTTGGAAGTCTGTTTTAAGCATTTATATATAAGATTCTGTCTGCAGGACTTATCTATATCACATTATCACATGCATGCATGCATGACCCTAAATTAATTAAGCTTCATCCAATGATACATACATACATACAGACAGACAGACATGTATCCATGCATGCATGCATATAATATATATATACTTGCAGGCACAGTTGGTGAGCATTTGGATCTTCTACAAACAGCTGAATGATTACTTTATCGAGAAGCAAATAGCTTAGGTCCATTGATCTTCAAAGGAAACCTTATTCACCAAGTAAAAATAAGATCCCTGAGAAAAATATCTATGTATAGGTCTAATTATTTTCCCAGATAGTTTATTCTGTCGAAATTTGAGACTAAATTTTTTTTAAATATTAATTTTTTATTTTAATTTCACAAAATATAATTTATTAATTTGATTTTACTTGTAAAAAAATTAAACTGACCCTCTGTATGAAATGACTTTTCGTATAAAGAAAGAAATAAGTCAATAGCAAGGGGCGAGAAACCACAGACTAAAATCTTTCCTTTTTATTTCCTATCTATATTTTTAAAAATTAGGGTTTCTGTTAAACATTTAAACCATTTTTTAAAATTATAATAATAAGAAACATAATATTGATAAATTAAAATATATCAAATATATATGTATTAATTGCATTAAAAATTATCGATGGATTCCTTCATTTGTTGAAGTGCCATTAGCAGCTCTCTCTGTACGAGGCTACTGCTTTAACTGCATGCAATGATGTGTGCCTTTCTTTTGGATTCTTATAAGTTTGAATTTTGGAATAATTTTTTTAAATTTCAAAATTATTTTAAAATAAAAATAATATTAAATTTATACGTAAATTTTAATTCTGTATAATTATATACTTGAAACTTAAATTGTGATTTATTTACATACGTAAAATTTTTAATAGAATGAGAATATTTGAGCTAACATATTATGTGATCATTGGTTTGCGAATTTGGTCATACTAATGTGTTAGATATGCTTAATGTGCTTAGTTACCTATAATAATCAATGAATTTTAATAAGGATATTTTTATGGATTGTCAAAATTCTAAAGAATTTACGAACTACTTTTAAAGTCTAAACAAGTAAAACTATAACTATTGTACATCTTTCTAAACGAAGAAACTTTAACCCATGAATGTTAAGATATAAAGGTTCGATGAACATATATAAATACCACTTAAAATAATAAATAAAATCATAATGCTATTCAACCATTAAGAGAAACGTTTTCTCTATAAATTCCAAGAAAGTTATTTAAGCAACACTTTTCTCACAATAAATTTCCTATGAATTTCCCAGAAGGACAACAGGGGAAAAAAATCCCCATATGAAAACCCCAAAAGAACCCCAAACCCCCAAAAAATCAACTAAAATATTAAATGATTCCCAATTCCCAAACAAACAAAAAAATAAAGTTTTCTGCCCTATACTTCCTTCACTGTTCAGCAATCTTTATATATATATATAAACACCCACCGCCCTCATCCACCATTAACATTCATGACATTCAACTCAAAAACACAGAGGCTCAATGGCTCATCTTTTTCCACTATTCGACTAATCAAAGAACAAAGAACGAGGTAGGTTTTTTTTTTCCCTTTGGAAACCATCCTTTTAAAGCACACACCATGGACCAAAACCATGACCAGTCCTCATTATCTCACCTTCCCCAAGAAGAACCCACCGCTACAACCACCACCACCACCGCCACAACCTCCGATACCACTAGTACTACTAGGAAGTGTAAAGGCAAAGGTGGACCTGATAATAACAAGTTCAGATATAGAGGTGTAAGGCAAAGGAGTTGGGGTAAATGGGTAGCTGAGATCCGTGAACCTCGTAAACGTACAAGGAAATGGCTTGGTACTTTTGCTTCAGCTGAAGAAGCTGCTCGTGCTTATGATCGAGCTGCTATTGTTCTTTATGGTTCTAAAGCTCAACTTAATCTTCAACCTTCTGTTTCATCTTCGTCTTCGTCTTCATCTTCACGAAGTTCTTCGTCATCTTCTTCTTCTTCAACTACACAAAGTTTAAGGCCTTTACTTCCAAGGCCTTCAGGGTTTTCTTTTAGTTACTCAAACCCCACTTCATACCAAGCTTCTTTAATGGCTGCCGCCGCCTCTAACGGTGGTTCTGGTGGAGGCTATTCAAGGTTTACGCCATATGGGGTTTATCAACAACAGCCTATGGTGTATCCGTCCATGGTGCAAAATCCTTTACAGATAGTTCAAAGTGAACCTGGCCTTGTTGTTGACCCTACTGTGACGACAACCTCGTACATGAATAACCCTAACCCTCAACAAGTACAACAACATGATCAACAAGGTGCTTTGTACGATGATGTTAACTCTCTTGTCGGTTCAGTTGGTTCAAGCTTGTCTTTATCAGGTCAAACATCGGTTGCACCTGTGGTTTCGGATCCTGGTTTAACAGTTGGACCTGGTTCACCATCTATATGGCCTTTAACAACTGATGATGAATATCCACCCCCTTTCATTTGGGATTACATGGATCCTAATTTCATCTTTGATTTTTAAGGGGTTTTGCATGCAAGTTTTTTCAAAATTGAAGGACCGATTCAGCAAATAGTAATACTTCAAAAGAGCAAAGTGCAAGGAAAAATAAAGAGATTTTGCTTTATTTTCATTAATTTTATAGAGTTGCATGTGTTGTTTCTATACACTGCCTTGATGAGAAACCAATTGGAGGAAACTTTGAGAGATTTTTTTTCAAGGTATACAAGGCAAAGGCCAGGTTTTATATATATATATATTATTGTTTAATTTCTTTTGAGGGGCTTTGGTTGAAAGGGTTTCTGATTTAGGGTTTATGGCTATTGGGTTTTGTGTTAGGGATATATATGGTTGAAATTTGGAAAGTAATAAATAAATCAATAAATTTGGGTGTGAAATATATTCCATCTTAAATCTTGTCATAAATTGAATTGAATTTTATGGTTTGATTTTCATTTGTTAAGATCCTTTTCTTGTAGTCTTGTTTTGTGATTGTCAATTTCATTGCATCTCCTATGCATATAGCCATATACTTAGGTTAATATTTGGGGTTTTCTCTTTTTATTTTCCCTCAATTGTTATATATTTTTCATTGGTTGAATCCTTTCTTATTGATTGATTTCTTGTAAATTTCACACTCTTTCTTATGCATAAGTATTATTCTTTGCTCATAAATTGTTAAGATCCATCCATTTTTTGTAGCCTTGTTGTGTGATTGCAAACTCCATACCATCTCCTATGCATATTGCTTACACTTACGCTATTGTTTAGTTGAAAATTTTGGGGTTCTCTCTTGTTATTTTTCCTCAATTATTATATACTTTTCATTGGTTGGATTCATTTTTTAGTGTCTTGCTTTGTGTTTGTAAATTTCATACTCTCTCTTATGCATAAGTATTATTTTGGTTGCTCTCTTTTGTTCCCCTTAATTATCATTATTTGTCATTGGTTTGATCCATTATATTGTTTCCCTTTTTGCTTGTAAGTTCCTTACCATCTCTTATGCATGTATACTTGTGGTATTATTTGTTCTTTGTTGCACCAGGAAAAAAAATTTTGTCCCACCTATTTTGCGAGGATTGTTTTATCTTGCAACTTGTTAAATACCAGATTGGTTGAGTCAAGTTGGATTTGGTTGAGCTCAATCTGTATTTTGCTTATGTTTGGGTTTACTTCTCCTTGAGGGTTTTTGGGGTTACTTATAGATTATTTTGAGTTCATTTTTGAGTTAGAGAATACTAGACTGGATGGTTCGGGGCATTTTGGATTGAATCAATTCAAGCCTCGGTTATTTTGTTTTGGGGTTTTTTATTAGGTTATTTTGAATATTAATTTACTTATTAGTTGTTATTATATCTTTTCCTTTTGATACAATGATTAGGATTACATATTTTTTTTTTTCAAATGATTAGGATTACATTTTTTTTTTCAACCCTCAAATACGAGGATAATATATTTCAGCACACTTCAACACACGTCTTGCTGCACTAGCAACAATGTTGATGTCGTATTGAATATTATAATCACTTTTTTGTTAGTTGAGTGATAAAAAACTGACTTGAAATTGTTTTTTGTCTAATAGTAAATTTAGCTATCTAATATTTATATACGTTATTAATTTAGTATTAAATATAATAAATTTATTTTTTAATGTTTATAAAATTTGTCATTGAAGAATAAATTTATTTTTGGGACTTTAATGGGTCTTAAAAAAATGGTTGGCAACTAAACGTGATGTGGCATTTTTAACAGAATACATATAATTTATTTTATTAAAATTTTATAAAATTAAAAATAAATACATAAAAATAGAAATATATATAATATATACAAACTGAAAATAGAAAAGATTTTAAAATTTATAAAATATATATAAGCTCTAAATATATATACATGAAATTTTTTAACCAAATATTCAGGAGTTTTGAGTTTCTTCATCGTGATTTTCAGTATTGCTTTTCTTTTCATGCTCAAAATGTGTGGTCAATATGGTGATGACTGAACAACTCATGTTGCTAATCAACATTCGAAACTCCTACATCATGGTAAACAAGCATGGTTCCTAGAACTATAAGATTAGTAAATTACAATAAACTGAGGATTAAATTTCTTTATCTTTTTTATATTTAAGATCAAATCGATAGAAGCCGATTAAGTCTTTAACTCAATTGGCATGAGTATTGGTGCTAATGCGCTGAAGCGCATTATTTTCCTAGTTATGATTTAGGAGGAGCTATGAGTAGTTTTAGGTATTATGTTAAAAAAAAGAAGAAGCAAATATCATCAAAACCTATATTGAGATTGTTAAAAAAAAAAAGATCAAATTAATAGAATTTATAAATATTAGAGGGCTAAATTTATAATTAAATCAATAAAAAAATCTCACACCAATTTTAATGGCTAAATTGAAAAAATTAATAATTGAGTGATCAAGATAAAACAAAACTAATAGTTTAACGACCGTTTCTATATTTTATTTTTTATTCGTAATTAAATCCAACAGATTAAATTTGAATTCGGATCAATCGAGTTTGATTTAGAATATAGAAAAAAGAGATATAAGAGAAGCAATATTGAAAAACCTAAAAAGGGATTTACTAATTTCAACTATAAAGCCCAAAGGAGTAGTGGATGGCTCTTTCAAATCCAATTGTATAGATTTCAATTTCTTGGACCACTTAATGTCTTTTAGATTTCAACCTTAAATTCATTCAACTCTATCCAAAAGGACCAGTATCTTGAAAAAAACACATTTTTTTCTTTACAAAAGTACAATATCCATCCAAATCCACCTAACAAAACCATCTTTTTCATTTAAAAGAAGTTATATTTATGTGATAATAGGATAATTGAAATTAATAGGATAAGTTTGATTCATTATTTATACTCTCTTTTCAACCCATAAATAAGAAGATAATGCACTCCAACGCGCTCGAATCCACATCTTCCTGCATTGGCAATAATGCCCATACTAATCGAGTTAAGACTCGATCGACATATTTTTGTTATAGATTTTAATGAAATTTATAAAAATCAATTTAAACCCAAAACAAAATTTAAAAAATAACTTCAATTTAAGTATAAATTTTTCACTTTACCTAAACTTTCATTAATTTTACATAATTTATTTTTAATTAACATATTAAAAATGAAAGCTTGTATATTTTTTACTTTTTATTTCCAATAAAGAAAAAATAACACAATTTCATTTCAATTTGTATCCGTAAAACATCATTTTATCAATCTCTATATATACTTTCAAAAAGGAATCCATGCAAAACGAAAAGGGGAAAAGAAATAACATTAACATAACTTACATGTCTAAAATTGCATATACATAAAACTTGGAAATTAAGCCGATTGAGTATTAGCTCAATTGGTACAGGTATTCTTGTCAATGTAAGAGGACGTAGGTTCGAGTGCATTATCCTCCTATTTATGAGTTGGAGAGGGACTATACCTAGTTTTAGGCATTGTGTCAAAAAGAGCAGATATGATCAAAATCTATAATGAAATTGTTCAAAAAAAAAAGTTATATGCTTTTTTTTTTCATCAATTTGGTTCATTTGGATTGAGTTTTTGAGTTATTTCAAGTTTAACTAATTTTTTGTTTAAGTTATTTTCAATTTTGGATTTGAAATTTTCATTTTAGAGAGACCGAGACCGAGACCTTGCCATCCTGCGCTGCCGCTAATAATATATATATATTACACAACTTCATATTAAACAATACATTATATTGTTGGAAAATTTGGACTTCACATATATAATAAGAATAATTACATGTTATTATCTACTATCATGATAGGTTAGCCCAAATTAAAAGTGATCTAATTTGGTTAGAATTCTATTGGGCTTTTAATTATTAAATAAAGTATGAGATAAATATGTGTAGATACTCTTCTAATCAAACTCTAATTAATGATGGATTAATTAGAATTTGATTTGAACTAATATGCTAAGGTTATAAATATTAGGGTTACGGTCCCCAAATTACACACTTGATATCTTTTCTAATATCCCATCATTAGGAAAGAGAGAGAGTAAATATTGTCTAAATTTCTTGTGTGCTAATTTGGAAGATCAAATCCCCAAATTCGGTAAAACTACAAGGAATTCATGGATTCAGGTACGCTTCCACATCTAGTTTTATTCTTCATTTATTCTTGATGATTTGACATGATAGATCCTGGTTTATTAAGTTTTATTTTAGATTTATTTTACAAATCTAACAAGTGGCATCCGAGCGTTGTCATGTTGAATCATTGAGAAACAATTTATTCTTTATGAATTTGATATTTTAATTATATATTATGTTGAATCTTTGAGATTCTTGATAATTTTGGGTTTTGATTCTTTAAATAAAGTTTTAAGGTTTTATAAATATAATCTAGTTTGATATTTGCAAGGCATGTGATTATTATTTTAATTCTATATGACATTTAAAAATATATATATAAATATATATACAGAAATTGATTCATATATATGTTTTGTTAAATAATATATGCATGCTTTGATTGGTTTAATGCATGTTTTGGAAATTTATATATATATATAATTATCTTTCAAATTTGATTGAAAGATGAAATTAAGGTAAATATTTTAAAACAAATAAATTCAGATTTTGGCTTTTAATTAAGGATGTCTAATATTTTAAATAAATTAGTTGAAACAAAATGCCGCCAAAGTGACCTCTTTTGTGTAGATTAGTTTATTTGAAATATTAAGATGATTATATGTTTTTGTGATTCATGCATTTATTAATTGACCCAAAGGTAAGTTAATATTTGGCAGAATTTTAATGACATCTGTGGTGATAAACGTGTGACAATTATAAGGTATTTTATGTGAGCAATAAGTTAGTCCAAGGATTAATTCATTGTTTGACATAATTTATTGTCAATGTTTGATTGCTACAACAAGAGTACCGCTTACTGTTAATATTACTATCCAAAGACTTGATATTAATGTTGTGTTTGGTATCTTGAGATGGGATTAGCCATTATCTTGAATTTGTTGTTTACTTATAAATATTGATTTAAGCTTTTTTTTTGTTCTATATTCAGCTAATTCATCTTCTGCTGCCACAATATCTGCTAATATAAATTCTATACGCATGCTTAATGGGACTAATTTTAAGGAATGGAAAAGGCATTTACTTATAGTGCTTAGCTGTATGGACATAGACCTTGCACTAAGGGAAGAACAACCTGCACTTCTCACTGCGGAAAGCACCCTTGATGTTAAGAGAGATTTTGAGAGGTGGGATCATTCAAATCGCATGAGTCTTATGATCATGAAACACAGCATTCCAGAAGCCTTTAGGGGCATAGAATCTGAAGAGATTACTCAGGCCAAGGGCTTCCTTGATGAAGTTGAGAAACGTTTTGCTAAAAACGATAAGGTTGAGATGACATCACTTCTGACTTCTTTGATGTCTATGAAGTATAAGGGTCAAAGAAACGTAAGGGAGTACATTATGGAGATGTTCCATACTGCTTCAAGACTTAAGGCACTTAAGATCAAGCTTTCTGAGGAATTGCTTGTTCTTATAGTTTTGGTATCGCTTCCTACACAATTTAATCAATTTAAAATTAGTTATAACTGTCAAAAGGAGAAATGGACCCTAAATAAGCTCATTTCTCATTGTGTGCAAGAGGAAGAAAGGTTGAAGCGTGATAAGTCTGAAAGTGCTCATTTGGCCAATGCCCCTAAAGACAAGGGCAAGAAAAGAAAATATCAGAATGAAGCTGCTAAGTGTCTAGCTCAAAAGAAACAACAACAAGCTACAGAGAGTTGTTTCTTTTGTAACAAGTCTGGACACGTAAAGAAAGATTGTATCAAATATCATGCTTGGCGTGCAAAGAAAGGTATAATTCTTAATTTGGCCTGTTCAGAGATTAATTTAGCTTCAGTACCTAGAAACACTTGGTGCATAGATTCTGGTGCTACTACTCACATACGTGTTTCTATGTAGGATTGCCTGAGTTACCGAAAGCCAAGTGATGGTGAAAGACACATATTTGTAGTCGATGGAAAATCAGTAGAAGTGGAGCGATTGGCCATTTTAGGTTGTTATTAGGAACTAGTTTTTATTTGGATTTAAAAGACACTTATATTGTACCGTCATTTAGACGGAATTTAGTTTCTGTTTCTTCGTTGGACAAATTTGGTTGTTATTGTTCATTCGGAAACAATCAATTTAATTTGTCTTTAAATTCAAATGTTATTGGAACTGGTTATTTAAACACTTATGACAACCTTTATTTTCTAGAAACAATTGCATCCTATAATGAAACCTTGCATGTGGAATCACGGGGTATTAAACGCAAATTAAATAAGGAAAATTCCGCATCATTATGGCATAAGCGCTTAGGTCATATCTCAAAAGTTAGAATTGAACGACTTGTATCTGATGGTATTTTAGAGTCCCTTGACTTCACAGACTTTGATGTCTGTGTCGATTGCATTAAGGGAAAGCAGACCAAAACCAAGAGATCATTGGGTGCCAACAGATCTTCAGACGTCTTAGAATTAATTCATACATATATTTGTGGGTCATTCCCTACGGCATCCTGGAATGGTCAACAATATTTCATAACATTCATAGACGATTACTCACGATATAGGTACATATATCTTATTCATGAGAAATCTCAGTTTTTGGACGTGTTCAAAGCTTATAAAGCTAAAGTTGAGAATCAACTCAACAAAAAGATTAAAAACATCAGATCTGATCGTAGTGGTGAGTACCACGGTAGATATGATGGCTCAGGTGAACAATGTCCAGGACCATTTGCGAGATTCCTAGAGGAATGCAATATTGTCCCACAGTACACCATGCCAGGATCACCTAGTATGAATGGTGTAGTTGAAAGACGAAATAGAACTCTTAAGGATATGGTAAGGAGCATGATTGCTTATTCTACCTTACCTGAGTCCCTCTGGGGAGAAGCATTAAAGACAGCAGCTTACATTCTAAATAGAGTACCCAATAAAGCAGTTGCAAAAGCACCTTATGAGCTTTGGACAGGTCAAAAGCCTAGTCTAAAGCATTTTCACATTTGGGGATGTCCAGCTGAGGCAAGGCCTTATAGGCCACATAAAAAGAAATTGGACTCTAAAACAGTAAGCAACTACTTTATTGGCTATTCTGAGCGATCTAGGGGCTATAAATTTTATGATCCCATAATAAGGAATATTTTTGAGACGGGAACTGCAATATTTTTTGAAGATGTTGAGTTTGGAGGGAGAAATAAGGTTAGAGACATTGTTTTTGAGGACGAATTGGATTCTAACTCAGTTCCTACTATCACTTTTGATGATTTTCAGGTTCTTATACCTATCATTGATCAAGAAGTGAATCCAGAACCTCTACAAGACAATGTTGAACAACTTCCCATTCAAAATGAGGTAATTGTTCCAGAAGAACAAACTCAACAACCTCAAGAACAAGTGCCATTAAGGAGGTCCACAAGAGAAAGGAGAAATGCTATTTCAGATGATTATATTTTATATCTCCAAGAACATGAGGATGATAATGGAATGATGGAAGATGATCCAATCAACTTTCATCAGGCCATGAAAAGTTCTAATTCTCAAAAGTGGATTGATGCCATGAAAGATGAGTATAAATCTATGCAAGACAATAAAATTTGGGAACTTGTCCCATTACCTGAAGGTGCAAAACCAATTGGTTGTAAATGGATATTTAAAACCAAGAGGGATGCAAATGGTAATATGGAGAGGTATAAAGCGCGTCTTGTAGCTAAAGGATATACTCAAAAAGAAGGTATTGATTTTACAGAGACTTTCTCTCCAGTTTCATCGAAAGACTCGTTTAGGATAATCATGGCGCTTGTTGCTCATTTTGATCTTGAGTTACATCAGATGGATGTTAAAACTGCGTTTCTTAATGGCGATATTGAAGAAACAATTTATATGGTGCAACCAGAAAATTTTGAGTCAAAAGACTCAAAGAATATGGTTTGCAAATTGACAAAATTCATCTATGGACTCAAACAAGCTTCTCGTCAATGGTACCATAAGTTTCATCAAATAATTGTCTCGTTTGGTTTTGAGATAAATATTGTTGATGATTGTGTGTATCACAAATTCAATGGGAGTAAGTACATATTTCTAGTTCTATATGTTGATGACATTTTGCTTGCCGCTAATGATATAGGCTTATTGCACGAAACTGAGAGGTTTTTATCTAAGCATTTTGAGAAGAAAGATCTTGGGGACGCCTCTTTTGTTTTAGGAATTCAGATACCTCGAGATCGATCTCGAGGTATTCTTGGATTATCACAAAAGAGCTATATCGATAAAGTACACAAAAGGTTTGGCATGCAGAGTTGTAGACCACGTGATACCCCTGTCGCTAAAGGATACAAATTTAATCTTACTCAATGCCCTAAAAGTAACCTTGAAATTCAGGAAATGCAAAAGATTCCCTATGCATCAGCTGTTGGGAGTTTAATGTATGCTCAAGCTTGTACGCGTCCGGACATTGCGTACATTGTTGGGATGTTAGGCAGATATTTAAGCAACCCTGGTATAGACAATTGGATAGTAGCCAAAAGGGTTATGAGATATCTTCAGAGAACAAAAAATTACATGCTTACTTACAAGAGATTAGATCTTTTAGAGGTCATTGGGTATTCCGATTCTGATTTTGCTGGATGCCAAGATAGTAGGAAATCTACATCGGGCTATGTTTACCTGTTAGCTGGAGGAGCTATATCTTGGAAAAGTGTCAAACAGACACTTGTAGCTTCATCCACTATGGCAGCAGAATTTGTAGCATGCAATGAGGCATCAAACCATGGAATATGGTTGCGAAACTTTGTCACAGGGCTGCGTATTTTGGAGAATGTAGAAAGACCACTCAAATTATTTTGTGACAATAAGTCAGCAGTACTGTATTCCAATAGCAACAAGAGTTCATCTAAGTCAAAGCATATTGACATAAAGTTCCTAGTTGTAAAAGAAAGAGTGCAAAATGGTCAAATATCCATAGAGCACATTGGGACAAACTCCATGATAGCAGATCCGCTCACAAAAGGTCTACCACCCAAGGTCTTTCATGAGCACACTGCTCACATGGGTGTTACATTGTTTGAGGATATCATGATTTAGTGGGAGTTTATATTTTATTTGTTTTCAGACATTTATGTATTCGGTTACTTGCAGATCAGAAATGAAGTATTCAGTTTATTCACTCAGTTTATTGTTTTGAAACTGACCTCACTTTAGTTTAAAGAGGACCAGTTGGAAATAGACATGTTTAGATCATATTGCATGTAATTTCCATGCTACACATCCATACTTGATCTATGTCATTTGGTTGTGTTAATATACGTGATCATGGATGGATTTAGTTATGAGATATGTAACGAAAGTCACCTTGGTTCTATGTTAACATAATTAATGGACGAGATTGTTCGGAATACCTTTTGGATATGATAGTAAAATTTTGAGCTCATCAGGTTATATAATGACATGTAATTATAAAGTAATTAGTATATATATGTGGTTCAAGTGGGAGATTGTTGGAAAATTTGGACATCACATATATAATAGGGATAATTACATGTTATTATCTACTATCATGATAGGTTAGCCCAAATTAAAAGTGATCTAATTTGGTTAGAATTCTATTGGGCTTTTAATTATTGAATAAAGTATGGGATAAATATGTGTAGATACTCTTCTAATCAAACTCTAATTAATGATGGACTAATTAGAATTTGATTTGAACTAATATGCTAAGGTTATAAATATTAGGGTTATAGTCCCTAAATTACACACATGATATCTTTTCTAATATCCCATCATTAGGAAAGAGAGAGAGCAAATATTCTCTAAATTTCTTGTGTGCTAATTTGGAAGATCAAATCCCCAAATCCGGTAAAACTACAAGGAATTCATGGATTCAGGTACGCTTCCGCATCTAGTTTTATTCTTCATTTATTCTTGATGATTTGACATGATAGATCCTGGTTTATTAAGTTTTATTTTAGATTTATTTTACAAATCTAACATATATGTTATAAACAATACATTATATTGAAATTATTTAAATTAATTAGTTTTTGATAAATTATTAATAAAACAATTTTCATGATTTGAAACCTTGACAATTTTTTTAAATTTTTAAAGTTAAACTTCTAATCATTAAACTTCTAATCATACATTTTCCCTTCTCAAACTAACTCTAATTATCAAATGTTTAACTTTTTATACAATAATTTTAAAAAATAAATACAACAAATTGAATAAACACACGATCAACCCGTTCATCGCAGAGAAAAAAAACTAGTACAGGAACATTGTGTACAATAAATTTTTTTTTTAACTCGAATCGTAATATTTGGATGAATTTTAGAACATGAGTTAAAAGATTACAATTAAATTTACTTTTTATTTACTAGAAACTTTATTTTTTAAAATACTTATGAAATGACTTAAAAATTTTATCAAATATTTATTCAAAAAGCCATAAAACAAAACCAAAATCAGTCAAAATAAGTAAAAGAATTCGAAACCCAAAATTAGTATGAAAAGACTCATGTAAATCCAATAAAGAAGGGCTTGAAACTTAAGGTTGCATATGTGGGTAATAATAAAGTTAATGTAAATTTTGTATCATGAACTTAACAATTAGGTTCACTTTGATACCTGAACTTGATAATTAAGTTTATTTTTGTCCTTGAACTTGAAAAATATGAAAGTTTGATGAAGTGACACTCTAAGATTATATTACATCATCACTTGAAAATTTTTTTTTTCCAATGATGATGTGACATAATCTCATATTGTCACGCCATTAAATCTTGATAGAATACATGTTCAAGAGTCAAAATAGACGTAGTTAATAAGCTCAGACATCAAAATGGAGAGAAAAAAGATACAGATACTAAAGTGAACTAGATTGCTAACTCTATAAACCAAAAATTATATTAACCCACAATTATATGTAGTAGATGCCTACCTTTCCAAACCCCATCCCAAAAATGCCTGTCTTAATTTTAAAAGTAAAAAGGAAAAAAAAAAAAAAAGCATGGAGTATTTTTTTTCTGTCCCTTAAAGATTAATCCGACTTAATTTTCCAACCCCAAAAGCAACCTCTATTGAAAGCAAAATTTGGACCTTTCATTCATTCCCTACACTCCAATGCTTCCATAATTAATGCAACCCCTTTAATTTTTTTTTTTCAATTCTTAATATTTTTTTCTTATTTATCACTAAATTTATTGTGCCCACCAACATTGATTTTCACTTCTAAGCAAAATTTTCCCAATCTTTTCTAAGAAAAAAATAATAATAATTTGTACTCTTAGTCGCTCTAAATAGAGTCGTTCGTTTTCTTTTTGATAAATTTTGTTGTTGCTGTTAATTTGATCATCCAAAGAAGAAATTGATTAATTAATCACTTTATCGTTAAATGGTAATGGAAAACTAACAATGCATTTGTACGAAAAAATTTCGGAGTGACTAAAATAAGAACAACCCTTATTTATAGTGATTGACAGATAATTTACCCTGATTTTAGAGTGACTACCATGGAAATGTGTCATTTGTCTTCTACTAACATTTAACGGTGAAGCGATCAATTTGATCAATTTCTATTTCGAGGTGACCAAATTAACAAAAAAAAAATTGGGATGATCAAAATAGAAATTATTCATATTTAGAGTGACCAATAGGATAATTACCCTAAAAAGGTTTAA
Organism: Gossypium bickii; assembly: GCA_025503065.1. Taxonomy (NCBI): domain Eukaryota; kingdom Viridiplantae; phylum Streptophyta; class Magnoliopsida; order Malvales; family Malvaceae; genus Gossypium; species Gossypium bickii. The sequence goes on from CP106713.1 coordinate 132,381,293, forward strand.
ATTAAAAGTTTTTTTTTTTTTGAAAAATTAGGATCTCACAAATTAGAAACAAATAAAAAAATTTACTTTTTTACATAATTTAATAGACTTTGTATTCAATTTAAACACTCCAAAGTTTTTTTTTTTCTTTTTCCTTATTGGGATGTATTATCATTTTCATCAAAGAAAAGTTTCTTTTATGATTTATATGAATTAGGAAACCCTGAACCTCAAATTGTTGAAACAAATGCTTGATATGATAAATGATCACTTATCATATATGTATCAATAGATAAGAAAATTTTAAAATAATAAAATATCTATAAACTTTGCCACTTTATTTAGATAAGCTTTTATACTAATTGTATGCTTGAAAAAATAGGGAAATTTAATAATTTTATTTTGAGGTTTGGGATAAAAAAATAAAATTATAAAATTTTGAACCTATTAAAATATTTTTTTAGTGTGCTTTTAAATAGTTAAAAAATTGAAAACAAACCCTTTTCCCCTTTTCCTCATGCTTCTTATTATATATTTTTTTCACACAATTTTTAGAAATACTCATAGTCCTCTCTCAACTCATAAATAGGAGGATAACATGCTTCAACGCACTCTAACTAACGTCCTCTTATATTGACAATAACATCCATGACAATCAAGCTAAGAATAAATCCTAATTAAAGAATCTAGATTTATTTACATGAAGAAAAATAATAGGGATTCATATAAATAAAATGATAAAATTTAAGAATTTTAAAAAAAAATTGTTTGAACTGAGATCAAGTTGATTTGAAATTGTTTTTTTTTTAATTTGAGTTTTATTAAATTAATTTGTTTAGATTAGGCATAAACCCATTTGTTCATCTAAAATTTTAATTTTATTAAACTAATTAATAATATTTTTTAGATTAAAATAAAAGTAGATCCAATCACCGAAGTGAAAAAAAAATTTATATTTACGGAATTTTCTATTCTACTATATATAACGGGGAAAGATATACTTATATCAGTGTAAAACTACTTAATTTTTGTGTACTTAATATTTCAATAAGTCGACCAACATATTTAATGTTTCTTCTATGTAGATCATACATGTCAAGTTTTGAGTAAAATAAAAATGTCTAACAATTTTTTTCATATAAAAAAAATTCATCCATTAAATATAAAAACAAGGACAATATTTTGGATTAATATGATAGAGATATTAGATTAAATATCAATAAATGGTTGGAATAAGTGGCAATAAACTGCTTCCTGGGTATTTGGACTGAGCTAAAATCTCGAAGTCATCATTATCGTGAGGATTTTACTTGAAAATACCATGTCAACCCAAATATGATTAATTTCAGACCACAAAAAAAAAAAAAAAAAAACCTTAATTCTATACCAAAAATAAAATAAAATAACTTTGATTTTACACTTATACTGTGACTATCTCCATATGTATATATATGTATGGGGAGGGATGCACTTATACCGATATAAATGTAAAACTAAAGTAGTTTTACATCATGTCCCATTCATGTGGCAAAAAAGACAAAGTATTATTTTCTCTTATATATATTGTTTTTATTTTTTTAGAACCAGATCGATGGTCAAATTGGTCAGGCCACCAATTATTGGTTTGAGCAGTTCATCCTGCTTGATCAATAAATTATTAAAAATAATAGAGAAAATCAATTCAATCGTTTTTTAGCTTGGTTCAACTGGTTTGTATCGGTTTGCATGTCAATCAATTCAGCCTCAATCTTATGACAATAGTCAATCGATTCACACTCCAACTGGATTGGCCTGTTTGGTTCTAAAAATATTGGTTTTGATTGATGAAATAACTTTTTCGATCTCATCAAGTTGAGCAAGTAGGTGGTGAAGTTCGAAAACATAATTAATTGTCATTAACTCATTATCTCGACCCCAATAGGGCGAATTTCGAGCAATGTTGATATTTTCATCCATTATAAAAGAAGAAGAAAGTAAGAAAAAAAGAGGGAATAGTAAAAAAATAATTAAAGAGAAATGATGTAAGAGAAAATTATTTTTTAAAAGTTTATATGAAATTACGGATTATTATCGGCTGAATTTTTTTTAACGGATATAATTTTTTTTGTATAAAATAGGTAATATAAAAATAGTTTAGATACCATTTGAGATCAGAAAGATATTTAGGTACCAAAATGGAAGAAAATGCATAGTTTAGGTACCAATTATGGGTTAAGCCTTTATTTTTAAAAAATAGATTTATTGGTTTGACTAAGAGGTACCAGCTTGAGGGAAAAAAAAAGTAGTTTAAGTACCAAGATGGGGAAGATGGTATAGTTTAGGTACCAATTTGTGAGTTAATCCAAAAATTTTTATATAAATTTTCAAGTGATGATATGATACAATTTGTGGTTGAACAGGTTATCAGTTTCTGATTCAACTAGTTTGATCAGTATGATCATTGGACCAACAATAAATACAAATTTATAAAAATCTAAAAAGTTAAAAATATTAAACTAAGTTCAACACGCTCAGTGATCGATTTTTATTAATTCTAAGCAGTTTTTTAATCAATCGGTAGTGAAAAATTATATTACCCAAAAAGAAGGGTAAACTATTAAAATAGTCACTTTTGTTTGCCTCAGGTTACATTTTAGTCACTTTTGTTTGAAATGTTATGTTTTAGTCACTTACGTTATCGTGTTGTAACATTTTAGTCACTGAGCCATTAATTGTTGTTAACGGTGTAACGGTATGCTGGCATTACACATTAAATCATCATTTCAAACGAAAATTTTAGGTTAAATTCTACAATTGGTCCTTATCTTCTTCTTTTTTTTATTTTGAGCAATTTAAATTTTTTTTCTTTTATGTTCTTTTAACTTTCCTTTTTTTTTCTTTAGTTTCCATTCTCTTCTGCTTCTCCCTCTATTTTCCTTCCCTTCTTCATTTCTTTTAATGTAGTTTTTTATGTTTCAATTTGTTAAAACTAGCCTACAAGCTCGCCTCACTTAAAAAATTTAAATTGTTTTTCTAAAAAAATATAAGGACTAATTTTGACAAATGAAAAATATGAAAAAACTAGGTTAAAAGAAACGGAGAAGGGAGAAGCAGAAGAGAATAGAAAATAAAGAAAAAAAAAAGTTAAAAGAACATAAAAGAAAAAATATAGGACTGATTGTATAAATTAACCAAAAATTTTGTTTGAAATGATGTTTTAATATGTCACGTCAATTTAGCGTTACATCGTTAACGGCAATTAATAGTTCAATGACTAAAATGTTACAACGCGATAACATAATATTTCAAATATAATGACTAAAATGTAATTAAAGTGAACAAAAGTGTCTATTTTGATAAGTTAATAAAAAAAGAAAGCAAAACTTTATTTTATTCCACACTTTTTTTTTCTAAGTACTTGTCTTCTTTACAAGTAAACTGTAAAAAACCTACAAGTAAGAAAGTATAAAAACAAAGTTTCAGACAAAAATCCCCCCACAACTCCCCCCAACTGTCCTATATTAACTACCAAACATGCTTCAACTTTAGTCTCCCCACTCCTATAAAAACACCTTCAGAAAACCTTCTCTTTCAATTCCCCCCTTTCAAAAATTCAATTCAATGGCTTCATCTCAAAACAACCATCTTTTCCACTGGAACTACGCCGAGCTTGGTGACCATGGCTTCCAAATCCGTGGCCGAACCCTCTTCTTCACTGTCCTCTTCTTCATAATCATCCTTATTTCCGTCCTTATCTTCTTTTTCACCCGATGGGTATGTAGTTTCTATCGAGACGCGTCGTCTCCAACTTCTCACGCGCCGCCTCCGCCACCGAATCGTGGTCTAGACGTTGCTGCCATTAATTCTTTGCCGGTAACTATGTTCACGGTCGGTGAAGCGCTTGGGAGTGAGTGTTGTATCTGTCTCGGTGTGTTCGAAGATGGTGAGAAGGTTAAGGTTTTGCCGGATTGTAAACATACGTATCATCCACAGTGTGTTGATAGGTGGCTCAGTGCTGAATCGAGTTGTCCGCTTTGTAGAAGTTCAGTCCGAGTTGACTCAGATCAGCTTCAAATTGTAATTCAATAACAAGGACGACGACAACAACAGCAACCAAAATTAACAAAAAAAATATTTTTAATATTTAAAAAATATTTTTTGTTTAAATTATATTTTGTAAATGAGTGCTTCGAAAAAGGTTTGCAAAGTGCTCGACGAATTTACTCAATGAATTATTTGTTTTTTTTTTTTTTAAGAAATAAACAAATATGTTAATTTGTTGAGTGAAGAAATGAAATTCATGGGTTTTTTTCCTCTTAAATCCTTCTTTACCATTTGAATGCCATTTTCTTTCATGGATTGGGCTTGAAAATGTTGTTCGAAGAAGAAATAAAAGGCTCGAAGAGTTGAGGTTTTGGAGTTCATATTGGAGATATAATATTTAAAAATAAATACGTTTTAATACACTTAAACCCATGTCTCTTATACTGGAAATAATGTCAATGTCAATTTAGTCAAGACTCAATCGGTACACTATCGAGTAAAAAAAGAATGTAGATAGAAAATGAAGCAAAAATTTAAGCACGTAAGTGAGGTATTTATACCTAATAATTGGATTCTTTGATGCATGCTCATTGCCTACATGAATGGTCGTGTTGGGGTCTTAATATGCCTAGTGACTTGATTTTCGATTTTTGTTTGCTTTACTTTTCTTTGAATTGTAGCCTTGCTCGTATTTTGGTATAATCTCTTTAAACTAAAAGTTGGTAATTAATTAAGATGAGCAAAAATTAGATATTTTGTGCCACTAATTTGCATACGTTTAGAAATGCTCATTAAAAATGAACTATGATACATATATTCAATTTTCCGAACTAAATTTCTAAAGACTCATTCAAAGGCGAAGGAAAGGGATTGGCAAGTACTTGGCACTTTAAAATGAGAAATCGTTGCTTTAGACTTTCGAAATTCATAAAACATTAAGTTAATATATGGTGAAATTATAATTCAACCCTTCTAAAAATACTAAAACTTTAATTTAATCCTTTTAAAAATCATAAAGATATAATTAGATTTTAACTTTCATAAAAATATATAATTTAGTATCAACCCTAAAAACATTTTCTAATTTCGGCCCTAATACCAGTGAATTAAACATACATCAAGAAGTTGATCGATTGTTAGACATTATAACAAGACATTAAAAAAGAATCAAATATTATGGTTGGTAGTTCAGACATTAAAGTGAATTATCACTTGTGATGTTGGTTTTATAACAATATTTTGTTGTGTGTGGGGTTTAGCAATCAATATTTATATTTTTAAATTTTAAATTAGGTTTTTAAACTTTAAAATTAAACGTGTCAATAAATAATTAAAAATTTTAACTCTTTTTGACTCTTATTAAAAGATTAACGATACATTTTTTTAACTTTTCAAAGACTAAATTTATTTTTTTATTTTTCATTTTCAATCGAAATGTCTAGTGAAAAATTAGTTTATGAAGTACCCAACAAAATAGGGAGACTACTTTAAGTAGGAGTGTGGTGGAATTATGATTTGGCAATCTTTAAAAAAATCAACTTTTTTAATCTTTGTTTTAGTAAAGTGGTCAAAGCTTTGCCTTTAATCACACAAATCAAATAAAATATATATATTATGAAAACGACTACCATACTACATAAATCACTACCACTTTACTACACACACATTTTTATCATATTTTAACACTTAACCATTAAGCAATCCTTGGACCAAAGAGACAAAACATACAACACATTAAGCAATACTTTTTAATACACGTGGAAAAAATCTTTTTGATTCAAAAAAGAAGAACTTTTTTTTGTCCGAGACTTTCAAGTATCTACTAGGCATGATAAATGACAACACAATTTTTTTTTTAAATTTCTTTTTATATATCTATACATTCGATATCCGAATAAACAATATGAATTTTAGATAATAGATTTTCGAAGTATCTATATGCATCCATTCTAGAGCTGCAATGAATACCAGATACAAATTTTATCCGAATTTGAAAATGTAAACTAAATATTCAAAATTTGCAATATGAATTGGCATCATTATTGATAATACTCTAGAATGTCATGTTTTTATGTGCTAACTGCATATTTATTTTGAGTATGATTCTACTAATTTAGGCTATTTATGGTCTTTTATCTTATAGGGACTAAATTGGAGGCAAAAGCGAAATTGAGGGCCAAAACTGTGAAATTAAATATAAAATGACTAATGTGCAACAAAGGGAAAAGATGGTGCCAAAAGTGCAAACATGGAGGACAGAAGGACTGAAATGCAAAAAGAAGAGACTTTGCTTTATTAGACTCTATTTTAATTATATTAGGATAATTAATATTAGGAAAATTATTGAGGATTATTTAATTTCTTTATTTATCTCTATTTATCTTTGATTAATTGTAATTATCTTTGGGAGTTTGAGTAGGACTAGTCCATCTATCTTAGCACTATAAATAAGGGATGAAGTGACTCATTTTGGGTGTTCATCTTTTTCTGTAAACACTCTCCCCATAAGTCTTTCCATATTTCTTTTTAATAAATTTCTTTTTTTTTCTATTTTTATATTTATTTTCTTTTCCACCACAACTATGAGTAACTAAAACCCTTCTAGCCAAAGGTTACCGAAAATCCCTAAAAAGGGTTCTTGAGGCTTAGAATCCGTACTTAGCCTTCCCAACAGGGTATTCATCGTTTCTCCGCATTATGGAGCTGACGCTTCCGTCCATGTCCCTTAAGAAGTAAACTTTTCAACGTATGCAAAGGCGGCCGTTTTGTGTGTTTTGGAAGGATTGCACCGTCGGTTCGTTAACTTACTGCGTCAAAGGTTTGCAAGCCCAAGAGACAAAATGGCATGGGATTCGCCATTGAGAAACGTTGATCTAGCATAAGATAATCCCACAAGAGAGGTTTTTGGCTAGAGTCAGGTTCCACCAAATTGAAATCCAAATCCTTGGAGCTGGTGGTCGTAGGCGTCATCTTCCACTATAACTGGCTGATTCGGGTTGAGAAGAACCATCTAAAAGCCAAGGATTGAACCCAAGGCGGATCGAGGCAACCGGAGGCTGGAATCTCCTCATAAGAATTTCTTTATCTCAAACTCTATTTTTTATTTTTAATTTTCGCAATTTCAATTCAATTTCTCATTTTTGTTTTTTTGTTTTTTTAGTTTCCAAATCCAACTCTTTAATTCTGTTATTTTTATTTTTTTCAGGAACGCAGGATTTTTTGGGCACGATTCTGCCCAGGATTTCGATAAACAAGCATTTGTATATTCCGATCCCTGAGGATTCGACCCTACTTCCCCTTTACTGTTATTTTCATTATTTTGCAGGGAATAGGATATATTTGGTGCATTCAATGACAAATCAAATTTTGGCGCCGTTGCCGGGAATCAGTAACGTACTAATCTTATTTTTTGTTTTTTATGACCAGATCTGTTCCAGGCATTCTTGCGTTTGACTCAGAAATTGAAAAGACTGCGAGAGCTAATCGAAAAGAAACTAAGCTAAGGAAAAAGCAGTCAGCGGTGGTAGGGATTCAAAGCAATCCACCGCCAGAAATCAGAATCGACGATGAAGCAGAGTCTAGGGTTAACGAAAACCCTACTCAAACATTTGAAAGTAAAGCAGAAGAAGTCGATCCATTTGAAGAAGTGTTCAATGCTAGGGTTAACGAAAACCCTAATTTGGTACAAGAACCAATGGCTCAAACGATTCGGTAACTAGCCGAAGCTCCGACAGAACAACTACCACTGTGCATCACATATCCTACCATGGACACCGACTTTGAGCTGAAATCAGGGTTAATTCAGTTGCTACCAACATTCCTAGGGTTACAGAATGAAAACCCCCATAAACATTTGAAAGAGTTTCATATGGTTTGTCTGAGTATGAAACCTCAAGGCGTAACTGAGGATCAAATTAAATTACGCGCTTTCCCTTTTTCCCTAGCGGATTCAGCTAGGAAATGGTTATTTTATTTGTCTCCTGGATCTATAACTACTTGGGCTGATTTATCTCGTTTATTTCTCAACAGGTTTTTTCCAGCATCCACAGTAACTGAGTTAAAAAGAGAGATTGTGGGAATAAGGCAGAAAGAAGCAGAGACTCTTTATGATTATTGGGAGCGGTTTAAGAAATTGTGTGCAAGTTGCCCACAACATGGTATAACAGAGCAATCTCTCCTCCAGTACTTTTATGAAGGCTTGAAACCCATGGAGATGAATATGGTTGACGCCGCTAGTGGAGGAGCGTTGGTCAATATGACTCCCCAACAAGCAAGGGACTTAATCTCCACGATGGCTGAAAATTCTCAGCAATTCCGAGCTAATCCTGGACCCCCCAGAAGGGTTCACCAGCTAAGTAATCCAACCTTAGAGGATAAAGTTGATAGACTCACTAATATGATGAATTCTCTTATTGCAGAAAAACCCAAACTATCCCGAGTATGCGGAATATGTGCTACCCCTGAACATACCACTGACATATGTCCTAGTTTGTATGATGATACCATGGCCCATCTGGATACTGTGGGTAATTTTGCTGGCCCACCACAGAGGCGATATGATCCCTACGCTAATACCTACAACCCAGGGTGGAGGGACCATCCTAACTTGAGTTATGGGGCCAATCCACGAAATAACCAGCCATACCAAAATCAGCTTCTACAACAGCCTCGAGATTCAGGTAATTCTTAGAAACCATGGTCAATAAATTAGTAGCTAATGTCATTGATTTTCAACAGCAAACTCTTAATTTCCAAAGAGAAATAAAGGATTTTCAATAGAAAACTGAGGCGTCTATAAGAGAATTGACCATATCAGTTGAGAAATTGAACTCTCAAGGGAAGCTGCCATCACAAACAGAAATGAATCCAAGACAAAACGCAAATGCAGTGACGCTGCAAAGTGGAAAGGTACTGGAATTGATTCCCGACAGAAATCTTGCCCAAGAAATTGCCCAAGAAAAGCCCAAGAAAGATGAACAGGTCCGAACGAAACCCCCATTGCCCATAATTCAACCTCCATTTCCAAAATGATTCCACCAATGCCGAAGAGGTAAGAAAGACAAGGAGATCCTCGAAAAATTTAGGAATGTCGAGATCAACATTCCGCTGTTGGATGCCATCAAGCAAATACCGAGGTATGCTAAATTTCTTAAAGAGCTTTGTACCAACAAATGGAATTTAACAGGTAATGAAAGAGTGAATGTTAGTGAAAATGTGACCGCAGTGTTACAGCGAAAAATGCTGGCAAAATGTAAGGATAGGGGCATGCTTGCAATACCATGCAAAATAGGTCATTTGGGAATTAAGAAGGCTATGTGTGATCTAGGAGCCTCCATAAATGTAATGCCATATTCTATCTATGAATCACTTAACACAGGTTTCTTGACAAAAACAGGTGTTATCATTCAATTGGCAGATAGGTCCGTTGTACGTCCTGAAGGAGTCCTCGAGGACGTGTTAGTGAAAGTTAAAGAACTTATTTTTCCTGCAGATTTTTATGTGATAAAAATGGAGGATAGTACTCTTGGATCTTCAGATCTATTGTTGGGACGACCCTTCCTTAGTACGACTAGTACTAAAATCGACGTTCGAAGTGGAACTCTCACGATGGAGTTTGATGGAGAGATCGTGAAGTTTAATGTCTACGACGCCATTAGCCATCCCAGTGAAATCTTGAACGTAAATTGTGTCGACATAATTGACTCTTTAGTGGAAGAAAATTTTGAGTCAATTTATGGAGATAAATCTAAAATAATGTTTGATGATTTTGAATCTGTTAATAAATTATTGGCTCCTACAGATACTAAACTTCTACCCTCTGTTGTGCAGGCATCAGATCCAAAATTAAAACCACCTCTCGAGCATCTCAAGTTCACATTTTCGGAGAATGATGAGACCATTGCTGACTTAAAAGAGATTAACCCCTTGGAGGAAAATATGAAACCAATGAAAAAGGCGCAAAGACGATTAAACCCAAATATGGTGGATGTGATAAAAAATGAGAATTTCCAAGCTCACATGATTAAAAAGATTTATTCTGAGCCACCGTAGAACCATTTAAGTCGTCGAGCTAATGACGTTAAACAAGCGCTTGTTGGGAGGCAACCCAATCTTTATTTTATTTTATTTTATGTATTTTTATTTTTATTTCTTATTTTTATTTTCCATTTTTTTATTTTATTAATAAATTTCTCTTCTTCCATCTAGGTAAAAAGGAGCGAAAATACTAAGAAAAGGGAGACAAGTTAGAACCAAACAAACAGTCTCTATTCCAGATACTATTCCAGCCCAGAATGCCATATCCCTGCAGCCAAACTAGCCTATTCCTACACCCAACCGTCCTTATCCCTACACCCAAACATCCGCTTTCAGCCAAATAAAACCCCCAAAACCTAAATTTTTTCCCAAATTTCCCTCCCTAACTCTATTACCGCCGAAAACTCACCCCTCTCCACCAACTACCACCGTTCACCATTCACAATGGTCCGAACCCGAAGCCGCGCCGTCGCCGCCTCTCTGCACCCCAAGCCCTCGACTTGACCGGCCCCTCCTCTCCCTCCTCTTCCTGCATTGCCGCCGCACAAGCCGTCGGGCCCACCACATAGTCCTCTTCACGCGCAAGTCCACCGCAATCGACAGTAGCTACACGGGGAGTTTTTCTAAACTTTTCTACCTATTTATTTCTTTTGCATCCACATTGAGGACAATATGTTTTAAGTAGGGGGAGGTACTCTTCGTATTACTGTCGTATTCTGCTGTGATTTGTGTTTGCTGCTTGAGGCTCTATTTTGTCTATATTTTTTTTCTAAGAATATTCTGTCGCCTTTCATGCCCAAGAATTTGACCACGACTTGCCACTGTTTGACCTACATGTATGATTCTTGGCTACTGAGTTAGTTATGATTCTGTCTGTTTGATTTTATCTCCACTGTTTTATTTTTATTAGGCTAAAATTAATTATGATTAATAAGTTAACTCTATCTTGCTTTTCGTAAGATTCATCAAGTTTAATATCAAGTGGACACTTAATACATTTGCATGCCTAAATTATGTTCATGTCTATTAGGTGGTTACTAAAACTTATTTTCGACACTTGATTATTTCTCTTAGGTCCTCTTAAAATTAAAATTTCGTGTAAATTTTATTTAATAAATGTTTCCAAGGTTATGAGTGCAGCTTAGAACGTGACTGATTGAGTAACTGGGGTAGGGTGCTTGGGCTGTCATTCTACTTCGCATCAAAAGGTTGTGTGATGTGATAGGTAAAACTCCGCTAACCAAGGTTATGAGTGCAGCTCAGAATGTGACTGACTGAGTAACCGGGGTAGGGTGCTTGGGTTGTCATTCTACTTCGCGTCAAAAGGTTGTGTGACGTGATGGGTAAAACTCCGCTAACCGGAAATATATTCCTAAGTAAATAAAAAAAAAGAAAAAAAGAAGAAAAGAAAAAAGGAAAAAAGAAAAAAAAGGAAAAAAAAAAGGAAAAAATGAGAAAAGAGAAAAGAAAAGAAAAATAGTACTAATAAAATTGCAGTTGGGGACTAAAGGAGGAAATAAATAGAGTGTCTTGGTAGATTTGGTAATTTACCTAAATAGCGTGAAATAATTCAAGACAATTTTAATTTTTGTGTGTGTTAATTAGAAAACTTTTTCTCTTTTACTTAAAGCAAGCTTAGAAGTTCTCTTTATTTTTCATATGCATTTTTGACTAATCTTTATAAAACTTTGGCAGAGAATTTCTTTCAGGATCTAATTTTCACAGTGGATAGAAACCATACTTGAGGGTAAGCATGGGCTAAGTAGGGGGGAATTTGATAATACTCTAGAATGTCATGTTTTTATGTGCTAATTGCATATTTATTTTGAGTATGATTCTACTAATTTGGGCTATTTATGGTCTTTTCTCTTATAGGGACTAAATTAGAGGCAAAAGCGAAATTGAGGGCCAAAACTATGAAATTAAATATAAAATGGACCAATGTGGAACAAAGGGAAAAGATGGTGCCAAAAGTGCAAACATGGAGGACAGAAGGATTGAAATGCAAAAAGAAGAGACTTTGCTTTATTAGACTCTATTTTAATTATATTAGGATAATTAATATTAGGAAAATTATTGAGGATTATTTAATTTCTTTATTTATCTCTATTTATCTTTGATTAATTGTAATTATCTTTGGGAGTTTGAGTAGGACTAGTCCATCTATCTTAGCACTATAAATAGAGGATGAAGTGACTCATTGTGGGTGTTCATCTTTTTTTGTAAACACTCTCTCCATAAGTCTTTCCATATTTCTTTTTAATAAAATTCTTTTTTTTTCCATTTTTATATTTATTTTCTTTTCCACCACAACTATGAGCCACTAAAACCCTTCTAGCCAAAGGTTACCGAAAATCCTCAAAAAAGGTTCTTGAGGCTTAGAATCCGTACTTAGCCTTCCCAACATGGTATTCATCGTTTCTCCGCATTACGGGGCTGACGCTTCCGTCCATGTCCCTTAAGAAGTAAACTTTTCAACGTATGTAAAGGCGGCCGCTTTGTGTGTTTTGGAAGGATTGCACCGTCGGTTCGTTAACTTACTGCGTCAAAGGTTGGCAAGCCCAAGAGACAAAATGGCGTGGGATTCGCCATTGAGAAACGTTGATCTAGCATAAGATAATCCCACAAGAGAGGTTGTTGGCTAGAGTCAGGTTCCACCAAATTGAAATCCAAATTCTTGGAGCTGGTGGTCGTAGGCGTCCTCTTCCACTATAACTGGTTTATTCGGGTTGAGAAGAACCATCTAAAAGCCAAAGATTGAACCCAAGGCGGATGGAGGCACCCGGAGGCTGGAATCTCCTCATAAGAATTTCTTTATCTCAAACTCTATTTTCTATTTTTAATTTTTGCAATTTCAATTCGATTTCTCATTTTTTTTTATTTTTTTCGTTTCCAAATCCAACTCTTTAATTCTGTTATTTTTATTTTTTTTCAGGAACGCATGATTTCTTGGGCACGATTCTGCCCAGGATTTCGACAAACAAGCATTTGTATATTTCGATCCCTGAGGATTCGACCCTACTTCCCCTTTACTGTTATTTTCATTATTTTGCAGGGAATAGGATATATTTGGTGCATTCAACGACCCATCAATTATTATCTAATAGTCATATTGAACTCTAACCAAAGTTCTCCTATAGTTATTTTCTACATCCATAAAAACTCGAATGTGATACTTTGCTTAAAAGATATTAAATTTCTTATCGTCCGACCCACTAAGCGTTAATAAAAAGTAGACATAGAGAGAGAGAGCGCAAGGGTTGGTATCCTATTCCATGTTTTAATTCCTCGAGTAAAATTAAGAATTCAATTCTTATATTATTTACGTTAGTCGTTTTCAAATTATGGTTCAAATTTTAACCTAATCTCAAAATGCTCTAATTGAGTCCTCAAAATATTAATATTTTATTAATTATGTTTGTTCTGCCATCCCGAGCCATTAGCTTTAAGATTGAATGTTAGCTTGGATCAAATGTCCAATATATACAAAACATGTGGATCAGGTTTTAAACATTTGAACTTGTATTTTTTGTTAAGTCACATCAAAATGGATGGAAAAGTTAATGTTTTTTTAACTTTGTCGACATAGCATAAATGTGGATTGTCATATAATTTTAAAGTTTTTTTAAATAGTTTTTATATATTTGTTGAATCTTTAAATTTTAAAAAATTAATTAAATACTAACGTGCGATTCACATGGAAATTCACGTGTATACAACATCATCAAAGTTAAGAAACGTAAATTTACCCATTCATTTTGAGGTGATTTAACAAAAAAAAAAAACACAACTTTAAAGGCTAAAAAGGCAAGAGAATTAAATGTAGGGCTAAAATGATTTTATTTTGTAAAGTTAGAGACCTAAATAAATCATTATGCCTTAAAAAATAGTCCTAAATTTTAATTATACAAGTTTTTTTTTAACACGTCAAATCTAAATTATTTTTTCTTTTATTAAATTTAATTTGTTAATACAATATGTATATATGTGTTTAAATTTGATCTATACATTAATCGAGCTTTGATTTAACACTCGTGTTAGATTAATGGAAAGAACTAATTTAAAATTTAGGCCACATAAGGCTTTACATGAAATTAACCTTTAAATGAATAAAACCTAAAATAATATCAAAAATTAAAAGAATGTCATAATTCATTTTTGGAAGAATAATCAATTTAGTCTTCAACGTTCATATTTTTATTGCCTTGACCCTTATTATTTTTTGAGTAAGATTTGGTTATTAACATTTCAAAAAGAGTCAAATCGCTTTTCTTTAATAAAAATATTGACTAAAACATTACCTATTTTTACGATTCTAGCGTGGCAACCCGTATAGCAGTCCATGTATACTTTGTATTGACATGACGCTATTTATCTTATATGTTATATCAACAAATAATTTAAATAGGTAAAACTTTTCAAGAAATAAAAAATAGGTAAAAATATCTCTCTAGTCCCTTTAAAATTTCAATAAATAACATTTTTTTTTGGTCAAATGTGCATAACTTTGTTTGGAATAATAACAAATTTAGCTATTGTAATTTACAAATTCTATCAACTTGGTCATGATTTAACATTTTTTTCCTACAATGTTTTTATAAACGTGTAAATGTTGAGACTAAATTTGTTATTATACCAATCAAAATTATATACAGTTGATGAAAGACATTAGCGTCATGATTAATCGTCCTTGATTGCTTGCTTTCAAAATTGAAATGGATTAAACTGATTCGATTTTGAGAGGGGCTAATCTGCGCAAATTCGAAATTGATAAGATTTGGAGAGATATTTTTACCTAAAAATTATAAATGGTTCATAATTTAAAAAAAATGAAGTACATGTGGATTGCCTTGAGGGCTATCATGTTTAAAAGTTTAATGTTTTAATTAGTATTTTTGTTAAAAAAATCAATTCGACTCATTTTTTAAAAGTTCATAAAAATTCTTCCATTTCTAAAAGGTCGAGGACTAAATTTAATTATTATTTTTTTTTTTAAAAAAAGAGAGAGAATAAAAACCAAATTGACAAAAAAATATCTAAGGGATAAATTTATTATTATACTTTTTTGAAAAAAATAAAAATAATGAAATTGGGCCAAAATGGGCCTAAGTTAGCTTCACGTAATATATATAATAACATTACTAAGGCCTTTCCAACTGGTTCAAGGCCTTTCGGCTTTAGGGTTTTACGCTTCTATATATAAACCTAAACGCCAACTTTTCCTTCATTTTGCCGCAGACCCTATTGAACAACAACAACCAAAGGTTAACCATGAGAGCTAAGGTAAAAAAAGAAACCATTACCATTGTTTTATTTTATTTGAACTTTTTAATTTAGATATTGATATGGGTTTATTATCTTTGTTTCATTTCAGTGGAAGAAGAAGCGTATGAGAAGGTTGAAGAGGAAGAGGAGAAAGATGAGGCAAAGATCTAAGTAATACAGTCTGTGTTGTTCTTCATGGATAGTTATTTGATGGGTACTTTTTTTCTTTGAAGGATTTAAAGCTTGTTTTCATTTTCATGGCTTAGGGTTTTTGTTCTTGTAATTTTGTTGAACCGTTTTCATCTACTTGTTAAATGTTATTGAGTTTTTAAGGATTGAAATGATTTGAATTGGAAAATGAGATTGTTTTGTGTTATCTTTGTGGAATAATTAGCACAAAATATTTTAGGATATTGAAATGTGTAGAACTGTTGAATTGGATGGGTTTCACTTAGGGTCGGGTAAATTTCGGATTCGGGACATTTCGGGTTTTTGGTCGGTTTGGTTTGTATTAGAGTTCTGGGTTTTCGATGACTTATTTAGAGTTAGACTAGTAGGGTTTTCTCCGTTGTGTCATTATAAGTTTTGGCTATTTAGGGTTCTTTGTTTTAGGTTTGGGTCCAGTTCAAGTTGTGAGTTCTTTGTTGTCAAATAGAGTTGGGTCTTGAGTTAGGAGTGGTTTGGGTCCATTTGGAGTTTGAGTTTGCATAGATTCAAGTTGTGAATTCCTTGTGATCAGATAGAGTTGGATCGAAATTTTGTTAGGAATGATTAAATTTGATTTGTGTTTAGATTGATGGGGTTGTCTTTTCATGTTCGGATCATTGAAAGGTTTAGGAATTTTTTATCAATGCATATTGTTCTATGCTCAAGTGTATTGCAATCTTTGTGCAATAATTAGCCAAGTATTCTAGGATGTGAAATATGTAGAACGATGGAATTGGACTGTTCCACTTAGTGTTGTGTTGTTTTCAGATTCGGGTTCTGTCGGGTCGGACATTTCGGGTTTTGGATCTCTTGATCAGTATTGTGTCTTAAGTTTTTTGAGTTTAGGATTATTCAGGTTAGGTGATTAGGGTTTTTAGGATGTGTCATTGCAAGATCCTTTTAGATTCTTTGTTGTTTTAGGTTCGGGTTAATTTCGAGATTGATTTGTAGTCAACAATGTTAAGCATGAATATTCGAGTCTGAGGTTTGAACATGAAAATTGCTTGAAATTATTGGAGCAATAAACCTAGCGAAGATGATGTCCTATTTATAATCTTGAATTGGTAAAAATTAGACTTGCTTATTGGTTGGAAAAATGGGTTTGGGTAAAACTTAAGGTTCGTTTTTTATATAGTCCAACCCTTGGGCAGTAATTTATTTTACTTGAGCTTAGTTCGGTTTAGCCTGAATATTTTATGTTATAAAAAATAATTATAATAATTATATATTAATATTTTTGATAACTATGGTGCAAATAATGCATATCTAATTTTATGAGTGTATCAAAGTCTATATAAAAATTTAAAATATGAAATGAATTTATCATATTAAAAACATCAAGTCAATTTTTGATTGCTTCACGTCACTACTAATTTATATCAACCAAGGAAAATGCAAAGGCAAAGCATCAATCAATCAAAAAAGCAAAAATGGAGTAATTGAATGTGGATGACTTGATTGATTTTGGTTTGAGTCAATTTGAATGGGGTAAATTTTAGGGTCAAGTTCTTGGTTTGAGGTCTGGTTTTTTGATTGGATCATTTTGTGCTCATGTTATTCAAGCTTGAATTATTTTGTTTTGGGTTCGGGCTGGATGGTTTCGAGTTGGTGACATTTTTATCTTTAAATAATTTATTTAATTCAGATTGGGGTTGATCAAGTTTTGTTTTCAAAATCAAGTCATAATTGAACAAGAAACCAATACTAACTTGCATTGATCTTACTTGGAAATGGTGTATATATATTGGGTTTTGGATTTTATCGAGTTTGGGGTTTTAGATTTTCAGATTTTGGGATCGAATAAAGTTATTATTTATTTGTAAGCCTTTCATTATTTTTTATTTTACCAAATACAAGGCGGTCTATTTTTGCTCACGGATAAAAACACCTATACTGACAATGTATTAAATATCACTTTGTTTATTACGGAATAAACTAAGAAGACAAGAACAACCTTTGTCTCTTACTCCTTATCCGACAATTCGATTTCGATTCATCCGATGATAAAGCATTAATCTTGTTCACAACTACATTCAAAGATTGTTTTAGATTGCTTGAAACACCCTCTCTATTATCACTCTCATTGCAAAGGATCAAATTGCTTTTGGTTCTTCCACCAACACTTGAAATTTCAGCTTCCACAATCCTGAGCCTTAGCCCTTTGAGGACTCGGATGAGCTCCGAAAACACTTCCGGCCGATCATCGCAACAAATCGAAACCCTGATGAATGTCTTGTCTTCGGGAACATTGTAATCGACAGATACTTCATCGGTTTCGGACGGAATAGCAAAAGCTTTGCCGATTTCTGTTGCCTTTCGTTTTAGATCCTTGACTTGCTCTATTGCACTTCCTAATAAGGCTGCCTTGTCCATCTGAACAATAAAGGGTCAAATTATGGTTTTCGTCCTATTATACATAAATCTAGTATTTAATCCTTAATACTTTAATTTGGCATAGTTTATAACTTCATTGGTTAATCCAAATAATTTAGACTTTCAAATTTTTTAGTCAAATGCTGACATGAATTTTTTTTATAGAAAAAGTGATAAAATAATATTTAGTCCTTAAATTTAGTAATATTTTTCAACTTGATCCCTACATTAAATTTAGTAATATTTTTCAACTTGATCCCTACATGTTTTTTTGTTCAAGCTAGTCCAATAACTTCAGAACTTTTCCCATGTTGGTCTCTGAACTTAGATTTCATTAAGGTAATATGACGTGACACTTTGGGGCTTTGCCATGTCAATATCTAGAAATTTTACTATATATAATCAAAAAATACCAAAAAAAAATTAAGGGATAGTGTGGCACAATTTTAGAGTGCCATGTGAGATCCAAGTTTAAGGACTAAATTGAGAAAAGCTATCAAGTACCAGATCTAGCGTAGACCAAAAAATTTTTAAAAATCAAGTTGAAAAAAATTGTCAAGTTCAAAGATTAAATAAAAAACCGTTCCAACACACAAAAAAGAGTCCATGTTAACATGATAAGTAAGGATTCTTTTTAAAAAAGTTAATTTATTTAGTAACCAACGGTATTATAAAAATAGAGGATCAAATTATGTAAAATTAAATATAGGGACTAAAAAATTGAGCATAATGAAGGGACCAAACTCATAATTTAACCACCAATAAAGAATTGATCTGAATATCATTGACAACGTAAAAGAAGGCAACTTTGGAGCAAACTACACACCTTGTTAGACTTGGGAATCAATTTCCTCAAAGCTGTAAGCTGCGAGTTAATCCGATCCCTCCGACGCTTCTCGGCTTCACTATGGCTCTTGGAAGCCACCGTAGCTTTATCAGGTATCGCTGGCGAAGTAAACCCGTGGCAACGAACTGAGCTAGAAGCTGAGAAAAGAGGTTCCATTGGCCATGGAACTATGAAAGGAGGCTCATTGCTTATAGCAGCAGCATTGAAACCATCACAATTTGGAGGTTCAAGCAAGCTAAGAGGGTAACAATTCTCCATTTTCAGCTAATAATATAAAAAAACCAACAATACCAAAATGCTCATCTTGGCCTTCTTATGGAGATGAGAAACACTGTTGGTTGAGCTAATAATGTGTGGTGACTGGTGTGATATTTTTTAACTTTTGATTGGTCAAATGAAAATAATGTGTTGCCCATTATTCGGTTGTCATTTCAACAAGGATATCAATTTGGGTTTAACCTTTTTCTTTCTCTTTTTTTATTTCACATTAAATTAAGAGTCATGTCGGGATGAATAGTTAAATAACTAAATATCTTTTAGCATTGTTTTGTTTTTTCGGGGAGTGGGATAAATTATATCCGCGTTACTCAATTATTAGTAAATTTTTTTTAATTATTTAATTATGAAAAATTACAAAATGGTCACTTAAAAATATTTTATTAATAGTTGTGTGACTACTAGTCCTGTTTACCCTATTTTTTGTCAACAAGCTAAAAATCTGGCTTATGAAGCATCGAACTCTTCAGAGAATATTATATCATCATAGCTTAACAGAATCCAAGTTTAGGGATCAAATTTTAAAAAAATTATCAAATTCCAAAACTAATGTAAACTAAAAAAGGAAGTTCAATAACTTAACTCGAAGAAATCACCAATACTACAAAATTAGAACAAGAGATCTTACTTAAAAAGTATCCAATGTTTTTCCACTCATCCAACAAAGGTTTGGAGTTAACCTTTTTTAAGTATTGATGGAGCATTAGAGGAGAAAGAGAATCATGTTTTGGCAAAGGCATTCAATACAATGAGTGTCCAAAAAAATATGGACAACAAAGAGAATTGTGCGGAAAATACATGTGGAAAAAATGAGATATTGGTTTTTTTTGAGCCCTCTAATTTTATGAAAAATCATTTTAACCCCTCATTTAATTTTTTGTTTCTTTTAGTCTTTGAACTTGCATTATTTGTCAAATCATCAAAAAATAGATGCAAAAGTTAACGTTTGTCAACTTTAATGATGTGACATACATGAGGATTATCATGTGGATAAAATGTCAGTATTTAATTAATTTTTTAAAATATTAAAAATTTAAAAAAATATTTTTTTATATTTTTATACCTTTTAATAATTTTAATAACAATCCATGTGTATGACATGTTAACAAAGTTAAAAAAAAAAACATTAACTTTTCCATTCAATTTGAAGTGATTTGATAAGAAAAACGTAAATTTAAAGGCTAAAAAATGTGAAGATTTAAATTATGGACTAAAATGACTCCTTTCATAAAATTGGAGGAGTAAATAAGTCATTATACAAAAAATTTATTGTTGTTGCTTTTCAATCAAGAATTCATTGATATGTATTCAATTATTTCACTCAACGTTAAATTTGGGTTCAAATCATTTTAAGTTTTGTCAAATCAAATCTTTCCAAATTTAGATCATATCAAATTCTATTCATTTCGGGTTAAATTCATTTTGAATTATCTGCACGAATCATTTTAAGTTTATCGTAAACATATTTAAATTATTATCTTTTTTATAATTAAATCAAATTTGAGAATCTCGGATCGTATCATGTTTTACTTTCTTCTACTTTCTTTCTTTTAGTTGATGCTTATCTATGAACTAATTTATCTTTTTCTTTTCTTTTTTTTTCTAAAGAATGAAAAAGATGTCATTGAACCCCACATTGAAGTGAAATGCCTCTCTTCAGCTTTCTTAGATTGGGCAATATTTATGCCTATGAATTATTTGTAGTCTATAATGTAGAATTTTTAGCTAATATTGTAGGATAAATTTGTGAGATTTTTGAATTATTCATTCTTATTTCGAGCATAATTAAAGTGTTTCTAAATAAGATCGGATTGAAAATTTTATTATAAAATTTTATTTTGAAGGAAAAAAAAACCCCTTATTTTTGTATTTTCCTAAGTTTTTTTTTTCTCCTCCTAAGTTTTTTTTTTCTCCTCCTACATTATTTATCAAATTTTTATTATTTTTCAAGAAGGAAAGAAAATATAATTTTGGTGGCTTTGTTTGTCGTCTCTCACTTGATTCTCTGTCCAATCATAGAGTGCATATAAGCAAACAAAGTGGGCTTAAATTACCATCACCAATTTAGCCACAATGTAGGGACCTCTTCAATCACCATTCAAATTGTAAACTCATTAGATTGATATGAAATCTCATGACATTTGGATTTGTGTGGTGCCAATGATTTCTTTTTCTCCTTTCTTGTTTTACCTCAAATTAGTTTTAGCTGTGCAAACTCAACATTGAGTCACTCGAATCTAAATGCAATCTAGTTTCATAATTATATTTGACTTAAATAAAAAAATATCCGAACTCAAAACCATTAGAAATGGTTTGAAACTGAAAATTTTGAATAGAAAATCTAAGGAATTAGGTCTCAGAATTGACCCAAGTCTAAAATAATTAGATTCATAATGACTTGACTCAAAACTTATTTGGCCCGCCTCATTGACAGTGTTACCTCTTGATATTTGGATGGAGTGGTGCCATTGATTTCTTCTTCTTTTCACTTAAATTTATTCTCATTCAAACTTAGATAGAAGTTGTCCTTCATTAATTCATGTATAAATTTGACCCAATCCAACTTGATCATAAAATGTCAACAATCGAATTTATCAACCTAAACATGAAAATGAATCAAACCTAGAATAACCCAATTAGAAGATGACCGGAGTTGTAATCGAGCATAGTACCAAAATACTAGCAAGGTTGAGCTCGATTTTAATTCAGTGCTTGATATTTGGCTTGAACTCAATCGAACATCAATTTTTGAGCTCGAGCTCCACTCAAGATTTAATTGAGTTATTTGAGCTCGAGCTCAATCAAAACCATCTATTTATTTTTGTACTCAAGCTCAATTAAGCTGATTCATATCCAAATTTAAGCTCGTTCATACTTAAGCTCTTTATAATAAGGGTAAAAACTATATTTTGATAATATAAAAACATATATTTAAATGAAAAACTCAAATAGGTTTGGCGGCCATTCAAATAGAGTATTATAGTGCTAAAACTCACTTCAACTGATAGCTCAAGCAGTTCAAGCTCGAGTTTATCTCAATAATTACCGAATGAACTCAACCTTGATTGGAAAATCCAAATGACCCAAATCAAAAACTAACTCGATGACAAAATGGTCCAATCCAAAACCAATCTAGGACACTCAAGCCTCGTTAAATAAACCATTGAATAAAAAACTAAATTAGCTAAAAATCAATATTTTCAGTGATTTAATTTAAGCATTTTGATAATCCAAACTGCACAAAAAAAAAAAATTTGATAGAATACTTCAATGAAAAAGGGTTGAAAACAATAAGTAAATAAAGAACTACTTATCACTTATGAAATTTTCTCAATTATTTTTATTCTCTTAGCATCCTATAAACATTTTATCTTTAAAATTATTATTTATCAAACAATCTAATTACATTTCTTGCTTAATTTTAAGCAACGGTGTACTTTTTTTAATCTACAAGCCATATTTAAAAATAGACCTCTATTTCTAAATTATTTATTTTTTAATATTTTATTATACACCAATAGGATACTTATCAATCTTGTCCTTATTTGAAAGTCTAAAAACTCTACTGTGTTAGTTGAGAGGTCTACTTCTCCCCCCCAATGGCCGTCGGCAAGGAGCACAATGAAAACATGCGAAGACATAAGTTCCTGCTCCAAAATGGACTTAGCCGCAAAGTGTTTCGTCCAGCAATTTAATGCATGGAAGCCGCCCTCTCTGCTGCTAAACAGTGGTAAAAATAATAAACTTCAAATTTCAAAACTTAGATTCATTTGATATAATAACTTCCGTTTTATTATTTTATAATATGGTAGCATAACGTAATTTATATTATATGAAAATTAAATATATAATTCTATGATATCTATCTATTAAACATATATTTAAATCATTAATAAAAATATAACTGTTTAATATATGTTAGAAAATTAAATATAATCAAATCTAAATATATTTAAATTAAATATTTAAAAATATAAATGAATTTCGAATATATGTATATTTTTAAATTTAGTTGAGTTTAGACAACTATGTATGTTATTGAAATCATCCAAACCGAGCCATAGACAACACCATGTCTAAATGCATAGAGTGACTCGCTAGCAAAATATGTATTTCTTAAAGCATTACTTTCTAAGTACTAAGGAAACCGTTGTATTAAAAACAGACTACATTTTATCCTTTTTTATCTAAAAATAAATAAATTAAAGAGTAAATTAATCATTTCTGTTAAAAATAATTTCATCTATTTTTACTGTTAAAAACTAATAGATATGCCACGTGTACTTCATTTAATAGATATGCCACGTGTACTTCATTCTAGAAACTAGCATATAGAGACTAGATAATACATATATGGACTAAAGAGTACTTTTACTAATATCAAATCAATTTGCAAGGGATAAAAATGACATGGAAGTGTATCATTTCATATATATACTCAGATCAATTCGGGAATGGAAAGGAAATAATAAAAATACAAATATTCATGAAACCCTTAGACTACCCTTTCTCTAGTCTCTAGTATATTAGCAGCCAAAAAATGCCTCTTTTGCTACCACCAAAAAGGAGAAAAATAATGAGGGCAAACTACAAAATCATTATCACATCCCTCCAAAAAAAAAAAAAAAAAAAAAAAAAAAACACTAAAATAGCATATTATTCCAAAGTGATAAGAACTACGGTTTTTTCTCTTAAAAATAGAATCTTCAATAAAAAACAAACCATGTTTTTAAGGCTTAATAGCTGCCCATTGGTGGCATACCAAAAGGTGGCATCGAAGGCGGCATTCCCATTCCTCCCATGGGTGGTGGTGGTGGAGCAAAACCTCCTCCCATTCCAGGCATTGGTGGTGCAGGTAAGGCTAGAGGTAGCAACTGAGCATACATGTTCTGCAATGAACAAAGGCCATTTATTATAATCCGAGGAAGGGTAAACTGGTAAAATTGTCGCTTCAATTTTTCTTAGTATAATTTTACCTGTTGTGCAATCACTTCCTTCTCTTCTTGCTCTTTGGCTTTCACTTCCTTTTGAGCCTCGATTTTATCCTTGATAAGTTCATCGACTTTGCCAGTATATTCGCGGATAAACTGGAGAAATACAGGACTCGAATAAGGTTCCAACACAATGTATCCAAAATAAGGAACAATTGAAACCAAATGGGCATAAAATGAGAAGTATGAATCAAAGCAATCACCTGCAACAGATACGGGAATGCGAAGTCGATCATATTGTGAATCCAGGCTAGCTCGAGAACGACATCTGCTCGAAGTAAGTCATAACAAACAAAAAGGCATGATGCAAAGCATTCCTTCTTGCCCTGTAAAATGAACATCGACGATGAAATTATATCCAATTCAAACAAGAAGCAACCATACCATGACAATAGAAGAAGATAAACTTCATTTTCCATGTAATCCGGCACGGTTAACAAGCAGAACAGACCAAACTAACATAATAGGTCTACCGGTTGAACAAGAAGGTCTAACACAATACTTAGGAATGAGTTTGGGTACCTGTTCAATAAAGTAAACAAGTAACTCCTCGGCAAGCTCACGTTCACCAGACTGTGAAGCTGTTTCCATTGCATCTTTGTAATGGTTGTCTTTCTTTGACAATGCAATGGACTGCTTCCATCTGCCAGCCTTCTTGTAAATGTATGCAGCGACTCGCCTCATCTCCAGCAGCTCATGTTTCTCGATCTGCTCAAGCAATTTGGAAACAAATTAGAAACCGACCTAACAGCAAACAAAAACACAATTAACAGTACTTCACCTTTTGTGCAAGGCCAATCTGATCAAAGTTATCATGCAAGTCGATAGATTCTCTCAATCTATCGTAATCTTCTTCCTCTACATAAATCTCATTCAACGCCTCATTTACTGCTGACACATTGTTGCTCTGAACAGCAACCATGTAAGGCTTCACAAGTCGCAGATGACCCGCCTGCAATAACCAACCCAAAATGCATTAAAATAATGCTTAAGCAAGTCAATAGTCTTAATATCAAAATTAGATCATTTTCATCCAAATTCAAACCTTTCTCATAATATCAACAACACGAGTGTGGTCTACACGAAGTGCGAGCACGTTCAACATATCATTTATTAGATCAGGGTGTTCTTGCAAGTAGAAGTGGACAGCCTTATAATATAGCTCAACACTAGCAACTTTAACTATAATGTCTTTGAACTGCATATGATCCCATGCTTCGGGAGAGTGGTTCATCACAGTAGTTGCAGCATTGTCAAACTCGTCGTATTGAATGTATAAATAGGTAAGTTCCTTCCAGTGCTGCTGTTCATCACAAGCTCTTATCAGCTTGGGAATGTTGAGACGAGTAGAGAACAATTTAATGTGCTCCATAAGCTTCTCAGGACGGTATCTGGCATACAAAACTCCCAGTTCAGTAAAGATCCCCATATGTGCACGTTCCAGTCCTAAACCACTCTCCATAAGAGAGATCAACTCATTGAAGCATCCTCTGTTCTGATAGTATTCGCTAACTTCTTCCAAGTCGTCCACCTAAAACGTCAACGAACACAACGGTCAAAATCATCGTGGACAGTCATACACACGTATTACATACTTTCTTGTTCCAAAAATTTGTGATTCATATGAAAGTAAACTCACCTGTATGATGATGTTAAGACCACATATCTGTGCCAATCGGAATTCTTCTGCATCAACACAAGCAAAGCAAACCTCCTTCCATGTCTTTGCACTGTTTGCTTTTCGTGCTGCATCAACAGCACCTTGGAATTGTTTAAGTCTCACCAGTGTAACAGCCAATTTGGCCCAGTTAGATATAAACGCAAATATTATTTTTGCAGCTTCGTATAGGGCTTCATCGAACAAGCGGTCGCCAACATTTTGAAGATTAGCAACATTAGGCATGAGAATGAATTCTTCAATTTCGCCAAGTCTATCAATCTTTGCATAGGCATAAATAAGTTCACCGTCCACCTTGGGCTCTTTGACCTTCTGCCTAACCATCAGAAGATACCTCACCAAATCAGGGTAGACATCAGCATCCTCGGAAGCTCGGATAACATCAAGGAACTGGGTAGCATCATCCGCGCGAATAAAAGATTCAATGGCATCGCTCACCAGCCCCTCCCTCAGTTGTGCCTTTGCAACCTGACTCCAAACAGCATCTTCTTCAACTCGGAATGCGAATTCCACAGCCCGATCAATGCTTCTAATATTGTCCAATAAAACATTGGCGGCCTGCACGTTTAAGTTGAACTTTTTGAAGATCGCAAAAGCTTCTTCATACAGTTGGGCTTCAACAGCGACTTCTCCAACAGCAGGTCCGTCAAAATTATCCAACCTATTGATATAATCCATAACCCTAGATGGATCTGCCTTAATAGCCGTCAAAATAAGAAGATTCTGTAGATTGAAGTTCCCACTGAATGCAGAGTTTTGGAGTACAATCTTCTCAAGAAGCTCAATAAGTTCATGGGGCAGGTCAGCTGTCATAAAAGCTTTAACAGCTGCAGAGACTTGTTCAGGACTCTTGCTCTCTGGCAAAGCAGTCGATACAACCTGATCTATCAGCTGTCTTCTATATTCATTTTCGGGATTTAGAACCTTCTCCCAAAGATCACCATCCATCCTTTCAACAACATACCTGTGATCAAAGGGTGATGGACAATTAAGCCACCTTAAAAACATAGGATGCATGATCAACCTATCAGAAATAAACTAAATAATTACATACCTAGCCTGCAATTTAAACAAGGAGTTCTTATTTGTGACGTTTATAAGTTCATCGTCACATTGTCCTCTTCGGTATGCTACAACAGCCAGGGTGGGATCACGCTTCTCACAGTACTTACCAACAACCCGAGAATCATAGTAAGGGTTGGTAGTGAGGAAGTGCTCTGGATTGTTATTGCTGTCAATGATTATTTTACCCAGAGCATTGTGGACATGCACATCTTGGCTTCCCTCACTCACAAGATGCTCCAAGAACTGTGTTAGTAAACGAAGTCGATTTCTGGAAATCACATGCCGAAAAATTAGAATCACAGAGTAATACAGGTGGCAACAAGGACAAGAAATGCAGAAAAAAATTCACCTCTTCTCACATTCCTCCACAAGAGGCTCAACAGGAAGCAAAGAACGGACAGAGAGAATGAGGCCCTTTATAAAGTCTTCAGGACATTCATCATCTAGCAACTGGCCCACTACCAACGGAGCATTCCCTGGGTTCACCTATCAAAAGAAGCAAACAAGTTCTCAATTACTTGAGCTCAAATTGAAGTCATATGGTATGCCAGTAAATAGATAAATAGGTAGAAATATCACAAACCTTCTGAACATAACCTTCAATGTAACGGAGCATATTATTTGTGTAGAGGTAGTGAGTGAGATCCGGAACAAACCCAAATCGATCACAAACATTAATCAATGGCCTAGCATCCGGAAGTTTGGCCTCCATCAAGAAGTTCTTTGTCTTTTCGGCATCATAAAAGTTCGATTCCCTGGTCACGCGCTCAACCTCCTTTATTTGTCCAGTTTTAGCAGCTGCCTCAATGTACTTAAAGTGTATATCAGGATCCTCACTGTCCCATAATCGGAAATAAACATCTTAGTAAGCTTAGAAATGACTATGCTCTAAGCAATCAAGCGAAGGAAACCAAATTTGCTAAATTACTTACCTTGAGCTCAAATATGAGCCCAGGAAAAAGTACAATCCTTCATACGACTTAAACTGCTCAAAAAGTTTTATGCAAGCATCAACACCCAACTGTTCACAGTACTCTTTCGCAACCTGCACAGGCACAGAACTTAGCCTTTGGCATTCTCTAAAAGAATTAGAATACAATCAGACAACATCCCTTACCTGCACAATTATTTGAAGGTTGCCTCTAAGATTAACCAGTAGGAGGTCCTTCATGCACTCCAAAGCCCATTCACGTGAAAGAGTACCAAAAAACTCAACAAGTGACTGTAAACAGAAGTCTGGTTAAAAACATGTCACAAGCTTCTATAGTCTCTAATTTTATCAAGAGATAAAGATAGTGGACATCATTGTACCTGTGGCTCAATAGCATGTGTATTCACAATGACACGTTTAATATCTGGCAACTCAGAGTAATGCTGCAGAAAAGGCATTACATTTAATCAAGGATATCAGTATACTGTTAAAGCAGTGTAGTAAATCAGACATAATGCAACAAGTACTAGTTTTAACAAGATACCTGCAGAGCTCGGACATACAGACCAGCTTTCTCACAAAGCTGAGCAATTCGGGGACGATCATAGTGACTGAACATTCCATTTGCTAAAATGGCATCAGCAACATTTGGAAAAGTTACTAGATTGATTTCCAAGACCTGTAGAGAAAAGATTGTTATTAACCTAAGTACATTATTTCAAGAAAGAAGGAAAATATAAAACGAAATTAGACTAGCTGAACAAGCAGCTTTCAAAGAAATTACCTTTGTTTGGAGAAAAGCATGCTCTGGTAGATTTGGTTTCAAAACATCCAATAGAAATGCAGTAGCTTCCCTTATCAAGTTCCTCTGAAAATAAAGAAAGAAATCCAAAGAAAACAAATATCATGTGTTCGTCAGGAAAATATATTAATTTTCACAAACAATTCTACAAGCAGCAGACCTGAAGGAAAAGATCAGTAATGGTGTTGTAATCAACTGGACAGCCTCCCTCCATTTGAGACATCATCAATGCAAAATTAACAGCTCCCTGCAAGTAAAACAAGTGATAACTCATCCACCGCCAAAAAGATTTTTCGTAAATGAAAATTACACACATTCAATCCAGTCAAAAGGTCCATAATACTAACATCTTTCAGTAGGCAAACAATAAAAATGTTTTTCTACTCAGAAAACGGAACAATCATAAAAATTGACTTAATAGGCTTTAATAAGGAGACTTAGCACATATCAGTTGCTCATATGATTTGACATGCTTCAACACCTCAAACAATAAAAAGTAGAGAAAACAGAAACGAACCTGTGGATCTGAACGGAGAATTGTTTGCAAAAGGAACAAGTAGTCAGGAGTGTACCCAACCTGAGGAAAACAATTCAGTCATGAATATTTGACGCATACAATAACTGAAATATAAAGAACAAGCAGGAGAAATACTTGACCCCACCCCACCCGCAAAAAAAATTTATGCTGTGAAAAAGGAGATCAGATATCATCACTCCAGAAAATGCCAAAAAATATTGTAGTAATCACCTGCTTTGAGTAAATCAAGATCTTGTCAAACTCCCTACGTTCAGCAAAAGCAGCAACAACTTTTGGAGTTGCCCTTGCTTTAATATATATTTTCAGTGCAAGATCATTATCCACAGTCTACAACAAAAACAAAGCTGTAATTAGAGTAAGGCAAAAAAAGTGTCAAATCATTTCCAATTTTCTTGAAGTTTAAATTCAGAAAAAAAATGAATAAATTACTGATAGACTACTATTCGAGTGGGTAAAAAAATCAAACCTTCACAAGGTCACCCAATTCTTCACTGCATTCCAATTTATCTTCAGCCAACCAATTCTCCAGAAGGTTCTTCTTGTTTTGGTTTACCACAAGCCGAGATAGTTCCAATGACTCAAACGCATTGAGCTTCCCCCTTGTTAGAAGGATACCAAAGTACTGCAAAAGTGGTGCAGTCTGCCCAGCTTGCACAGGAACACTCTGCAGAAATTCTGCTTTAGATAAAATCAACAGAACAGTACACAATAACAAGTATCTAAATGATAAAGAAAGCAAAACGAAACCTGAAACTTGGCAACCGTATCAGGAGTGCGAAGGATCCCTTGTGGAGACTCTGCAGCAAGCTCAGCAGCTTCTTTATACTTAGTTTGAGCAAACAACTCTTGAAAACGTTGTACAACCTGAGAAATCCAAGATCACAGAGTCAACATTACTGTTCACAAAGGTGCAGCATCACTAACTCTAATCATGCAATAAGAAGACAATCAGAAAATAGGCCACTAAAGTAAATCAAGATACAAAAGCCAGCACGTTTTCAATCTCAGCATATCAGTGAGATTGAAGAAAACCCACATCCAAGAAGGAAGTTTAACACAAAAGTATCCCTTCCCCCCCCCAAGTTAAAAAAATATTATTCCCTTGGATATTATTATCTGGCAACTAAAAATTGATAATGCAAACATTCACAAACAACACAGCAGAAAATATACAAATCAATTCACTTACCAAGTTCTCTGCACCAGGGAGGTTTCCTCTTTTAGCAAGATTGACAGCAAGCTCCAAGTTGTTCAACTGAAACAGCAAACAACCCAAAAGAATCATCAAGCTAGTATGTCTAGTTTACCAGAAAACAGAAAAGAAAAGGTACAAAAACATACTTGACCACTAACAAATGGCACTAATGTTGCTTCATTTACAGTAGCCAGCAACACCTGACCTCGCCTGTTGATGGCATAAAACCCTCCAACTGCTGAAGCTTCAGAGGTTAAAAATATTGGATCTGGACTGATTCTATTTCTGTATACAGCAGTCGCTGTCTCCAGATCATAAACGAACAGCAGCCCAAGTTTGGTGATAACATAAATCAAAGCATATTTGTGGGATATCTGCCAATTAACAGAAAATTGTTTCATTATTGGCACAAAGATAAACAATTTGCAAATAATGTAAACAAAATCTGAATCTAAAGATACCTGCATGGCGACAGGAAAATCATCTTGAAAATCTGGTGGGAAGAATAGATCTGCCTGTTTCTTAGAAAACGATGACTTACCTGCAAATATATATTCTGTTAGAAAATAGGATATATAATTGAGTGAAGGACACACAACAAAATATTATAGTTATTCAAGAATGGTTCATTCATGATTAAACACAAAACCCTTAAAAGTCTAAGTTGGAGTAGTCTTGGTTGTGATTAGAGCTTGAAATAAATACGAATTTAAGGTTTCTGAGCTAAAACCCAACATATACTGCAAAGTAGTGTCCCAACCAACTTAACTTGCCAGAATTCAAATTACTTTCTGATTGTACTTTGAATTCATTTAAAAAATACCTTCAGTAACCCCTCATATATAATGAGGAGATAGGAAACTGACCTGGCTGGGCACCCAGCTCAATTACATGCAACTTTGATGTAATCTGGCCAGCATTAAAACTCTTGGTGGCAAACGAAATAAGAATAGATGGATTCTCATTTCCTGGGACCTGCTCAGCAGAACCAAGCATATATGATAAGCTACTTGTTAGATCAGCATCTATAATATGTAGTGAATAAAGTATAAGAAACACCCTTACCTTAAATTGTGCAAATGAAGCAGCATGTGCTTCAAGAGCTTGGCTACGCTGCTGATCCACAGAGAAAAGTTGCATGTTCCCCTTGACCAATTGTGGCCTCTAAATGAAACAAGACATGTAGGGTAAAATCAGAATTTTATGTGGCAGCAGAGGTGGTTTTCGAAAGAGAGAATTTGTTAATAGTAACGACTATGCAAGGAACAACATTTCCAAAAATAGAGAGACAGAATGGGGAAAAGAGAGAACTAAAAAGGGGTGCAAGCCCAAAATGACACCTCAAGAGACAAGATAAATCAATAAACTAATTCACAGAGTTCACTTTGGCGGTTTCAACCATAGGAAACATAGCAACCAAAGCAGCATGAAGAACATTTTAGCCTCATTTAGCTTAGCAAAATATTTTGAATATGTTACTTCAAATGTCACGGTTTTCAAATTCCAAAATGTTAATAAAAATGAAGCAACAACCTCCTCTTCAATGCAAAAATAATCACCTTTAGAAAGCACTAATAGGGCAAACATACCTCAGGTGCACCAGGGGCAATTCCAATCAAAACCAACCACTTCTCTGAAGGGTCACATTTATAGTTTATTATCTGATTGTTTGCTAAATTAGCTGTTCTCTCGAACATCTTAACTGGCTCAGATTCACCTGCCAGGGGTAGGATGCAAGGAGGAACATAAAATCAAAGAAATTTTATATAATAGATAAGCGAACATAAAAAAAAAAAAAAAAGATGAATTCTCAGAACTGAAGAAAGTACAACTGTCTATGATACTAGAAAAGACACCAGAATAACATCTAACCTTCAATCGACCAATGATACACAGAGGTCTGTGTGACCAAGCCAAGCAGTTTTGGGCTAATCCATTTCCAAAATACAACCTGAACATGAACCAAGGCCAGTTTGCTAAGCTCAGCAATCAAGTACGCTATTAACAATCACTGAAAAACAATGAATATACTATGGACAGAAAATGGAAGCATTGCAAGAAATAATAATAATAAAACAGCAGATAAGTATCACCTGTTCAGGCATCTGATGTGATTTGATTTTTGCTTTCAGCTCTATGTTAAATATTTGCAAGTGATCTTGAGTCGTTCCTGGTAGTTGAGCTATAAAAGCAATGCCAAAGCAAATGAGCATAAAGCATAGATAAATAACAATATCAAAGGATACAAAAATAATAATAGCAATAAAAGATATTGAATTTTTCTCCATTAAAAATACTAGCTTTACAAGTATGCCAAGCACCTCATGACTGGCAATTCAAGCGTAGTTTCCATATCTCATTGGACAGAATCAAAGCAAATTCTGCAGTAGGAAGAAACTCAAATGCACTGAGCACCACCGAGTGATAAGTTGCTAACGAGCTTATCCAGGAAACTTAAACAAAAATGTAGTGCAATGGAAGAAACCCGAGCAATTTTTCCATAAAACAGTAGAGTAGAAAAGTTTTAACAACTAAGAAACACTATAGTTCACAAACCCTATGAATCTGTAAGCAGGATCCTAACAGTTAACTGGCAGGACATTCATTTGTTCATATCAGAAAGCAAAAAGAAAGTACGAAACCAACAACCACAAGTATTAAGTGAAATTTCAAACAAGTTTCCATTAAAAAAACTCTCTTACATAACTAGATTCTCAATCAGCCAAAGACCAAACGAACAACATAAGGAAAAAGTCCAACAAGACCAAAGAGAATGGACATATCAGATTTGCATCCTTCGAATCCATAACACAATCTATTAAAAGATAACATTCACGTGATCCGGTAATAGTAACTAACTGCTGATAGCAACAAAAATCAACCTTTCAAGGCGAGGATTCTAGAATTTGGATTCATAAGAGCAGAGTCCGCCGTAATAGGCCGTCTCAGCGGCTGCATCGGCATGTTCATGTCTATGATGACAACACTGTTTTGTGGTGCCGTTTCCCTCACACAAATATACTTCTCAGATTCCATAGTTACATTCGTGAACGTGATGAATTGAGGACTAATGCCAATGCTTGACAACTGCAAAAAAAAAAAATGGCATCTTTTCAGATCACTCAAAATTCTCACTATCTTTCAAATACATAAAACACAAAGTTCCGTGCAGATCTAAGCAGATTCTACAAATATTCAACCTAACGAGATTCAAGGAAGTATTCGGTCAAGCTTAATGAATAAAAACCTAATATTCGCTATATAATTCAGATTAATTTGCTGAAAAAAGAATCCATCGAATCGAAACGAAGAGTAAGTGAAACGAGAAGACTTACAGTTAAGACCTCTTTCATGGCGATTGGAGCGTTAGCGGCCGCCATGGTGGCTCGGATCGAGAGACGAAGGTTGACAAATCAAGAGCAGATCTTACGGCTGAGATTGAATCTTTTTTGAAAGCTTACCACTGAGAAAGAAAAAGAGGCAAAAAAAAATATAAAAAGAAACTATACTAAGAGATCTGAACCATAGATTTCAAAATAGAACAGTTGAAAAATCTTGGAGATTGAATTTTGTTGAAGAAATGAGGAAAAAAAGAGAGAAAGAAGCAGATAGAGAGAGATCAAATATAAGGGCCTCGATAAAAATATATTATATACTAATCTTATTTTCTTAGTTAAAATAAATTATTAATAAAATTATATTACACCATCAATATTTAGGGATAATATATTTTTTGACCCTAAGTTTGGTAACTAGATCTATTTTGGTACATGTACTTTTTTTTTTGTTTATTTTGGTACTTAAATTTGATAACTAAATCCATTTTGGTACATACAATTGGATCCAGCCAAAGATTTGATGATGTGACGTTTGTTTTTGAAATATTACTAGATTGGTCGCGCTGACTAATTGGACTGAGAACCGATCGCTATGTTGACCCAAACAAAGGGGTTAAATCGATTGAGTTGAAAATTGCTCAAAACTGACAAAAATCAATAATTGAATAACTGGAGTCTTAACTTAAATGAAGCGGCATTTAAAATTATTATCAAAGGCCTGTTTGGCACGGGTTTGAATCGTGTTACTTCATTTATTATCCCTAATACTGTATAAAAAAAATTTTATTAAAGTAAATTTATTTAATTAATTAACTTTTATTAAATTAAATAATTACTAATTCATTTTTTCAATTTTTATAAAAAGTAATAAAATTAATATTTTATAATATTTAAATTATTTAATGTTATATAAAAATAAAGTTACTTCTTTATTGATTACTTTTTTTTAAATATATAAAAAAAATGAAAATCACTATGAAGTGAGAAGAACGTGAAAATAAATAATTGCTATAGGAGGATTCGAGTAAAATGACCCGACTCGAATTTTTCCACTTTTCCTATAGAATTTTTAAATTACTTACAAACCCCTTATGCTCTTAAGTACATTTGAATCCACGTACTCTTTATTGTTGCCATAACAGTGATGTCAACTTAAAGTATTTATAGATTAATTTGTACTTATATATGATACTAGTTTTTTTATTGTGATCGTGTGGGTTAATTAAAATATTTTTAAATTAAAACGATTTGCTTAAAATTTTATAAAAGTATATGTTTGAATATATAATATTAAAATAATTTTAAAAAGTAATATATAAATTCATATGTTCATAGAAAAATTCAAAAATATTATTGCAATATATGTTCTTGTACATTCTTTTATATTATATATATATATATATGAGATGGTATATGATATGATTTGTATTTAGATTTTGCTTTCAAATTTTAATTATAATTTAATGTATGATGTTTAAAGTTGTTTGTTATTTAAAACATTATTATTAATGGAAAGAAAATAATTTTTTTTTTGAAAACTAATCAAATAGGGCATTATTAATAAAACACTATGCATGAAAAAAATCAAAAAGGCCTAAAAAGTTCCAGGCCCATACGCTAAAACAAACCCTAAGAAATATATAAAAACCAAAAAGTCCCTTAGTTGTTTTCAACCGCCCGGAAACAAAGAAATTTGAAATTTAAACAAACGCCATATTAATGGCACCTTAATGCTGCCCAATCAAAAAGCCTGGCACATCATATCTGTTCACATCCACCATTTCTTGTTTTAGACGTTTCCATATACCCATACAGCTGTTCACCTACCGCATTAATTGCTCCATTTCAGCCTTTCCTTCTTTCATCATCTGCCCCCTTCCAATCTGATCTCCTCCAACCCTTATTGTCTCCTCCCTTTCCCTTTTCATTTCTCCATTTTCATGCTATTTCACCATTCTCCCCCGTTACTTTCAGCCTTCGCCTACAGCAATAATTTCTCCATTCCGGCCTTTATTCTCCCACCATCTGCTCCCTTCCAATCTGACTTCCTTCAACCCTTTTCGTCTCCCTCCTTTCCCTCATCATTTCTCCATTTTTAGGCTGTTTCGCCCTTCTCCTCTGCTACCTTCAGTCTCTCCATATATACAGGGACTCTCCCAATCAGGTAAAACTCTCCCCTTCCCTTAAGTGTTTCTGTTGCAAGAGTATGTGTCAGACCATTCGATGATCTTGGGGTATATTCAAACTAACTGTTCATGAGTTTCCTCCGTGACTGTTGTATATCATGAATATACGCCCCAATCCTTGATCTATTTGTATTTCTGCTTCTGTATTTTTTTATTACTGATAGTGCGTCCCCTTCCATAATTGTTTCTGTCCACTGCATGTCCACGCTAATTTGTAATGTTGTTCTGCATGCTATTGCCTCTG
This sequence comes from Gossypium bickii, assembly GCA_025503065.1. Classification (NCBI taxonomy): domain Eukaryota; kingdom Viridiplantae; phylum Streptophyta; class Magnoliopsida; order Malvales; family Malvaceae; genus Gossypium; species Gossypium bickii. The sequence goes on from CP106713.1 coordinate 132,417,267, forward strand.
CCGCAAATGGGGACTCAATTTGTTAGAATATCTTCGAAAGAGATACCAAGACTGCGCCTTTACTGTTTCTGGCAACGATTCCCACTGTCGACTTTATCAAATGTTGCGTCAAAATTAATCTTGATAGCATTTCCAAGAGGGTGCTTCCATTTCTGAACTTCCGAACATGGCTTTGGTAATTTCTCTTCAACTCCCTTGATCTCTAAAATGTAACAGTTAATAAATCTAGCTATCTCTTTCCTAAATCTGCTTACTTTCTCATGAACTATCTTATTTCTGTCTCCCCAGATCACCCATAGAGAACATCAAAACATTTCGCATTGAGGGATAGAAGTCGTTTCAAAGACCCAGGTCAGCCACTGTGAGAACTCTATAACTTCATCTTTAAGAAATTCCGAAGAAAATAGCTCTTCCCAAACTGATCTTGAAACAGGGCATTCTCTAAACAAATGGTTCATAAATTCAGCTCATTGACCACCGGGGACAGATTACAATATTTGCCAACTTCCTGTGCTGCATATTAGTTCGTGTGGGTAGATAGTTCCATGATATCTTCCAAGTTGTAATTTTAATCTTTGTTGGAAGATGAAGCAACCAAAATTTTTTGTAAATTTTTTTATAGTCGGCCTGTACAGTATAAGCTCTAGGATCCGTGTTAATACTTTATAATAGTTTATAGGCACTGCATACCGTGAATTCCCCTGAAGCCTCTCCCCTCCAAGCAAGACGATCATCATGGGATTCCTCTGCTAACGGAATGCGGCTAATCTTTTCTACTATGTCCTCCGGAAAGGTAGACTCTATCAACTCTGATTTTCATTTCTTGATATTTTCATTGATTAAGTCAGCAACTTTACAATTGCTCAAATTATTAACATGTGATGATAATTTGGGATTAATTAAATCTGGTATCCAAATATCATGAAGAACTGAGATAGCTGACCCCGTTCCCACTTTCCAACATATACCCTCTCCAAGGACACATTTAGCTGCCCACATACTCCTCCATGTGTATGAACAATTATTCCTCAAACTTGAATTTAAAAAATTCGTATTCGAAAAATACTTTGCTTTAAAAACTCGTGTTACTAACGAATCTGTATTATTCATAATTCTCCACCCTTGCTTAGCCAATAACGACACATTGAATTTCGCCATACTCCTAAATCCCATACCTCCCTCTTCTTTTGATTGGCACAAGTATTGCCAATGACACCAATGAATCCATTTTTTCCCATATGCTTTTCGCCACCAAAAGTTAGCGATAATCCTCTCTAATTCTTCACAGAAAGTGCTTGGTAGTAGAAAGCAAAATATTGCGTAAGTAGGGATTGCCTGTACGACGGATTTAATAAAGACCTCATTCCCTCCTTGTGATAAAAACCTATTACTCCAGCCTTTGATCCTTAGTTGAAGCTTCTCTTTAAGATTTTGAAATGACTCCTTTTTGCGCCTGCCAATCACATTAGGAAGACCCAAGTATTTCTCCATCTCATTTGAAGATCTTACTCCTAAAATTGACAATATCTCCCTTTTGTTTGCTTCCAATGTATTTGAGCTGTAAAAGATCGTTGATTTATTAAGGTTAACACACTGCCCCGAGGATTTTTCATACTCTTTTAAGATTCTTTTCAACTGTCTCACCCATCATTTTGTTGCTTCCCCAAACAGTATACAATCATCAGCAAAAAGTAAATGTGAGATTTGTGGTCCTCGTCTACTAGCATTTGCTCCTTTAATTAAACCTTCCTCCTTAGCTAGTCTCATAAGTGCGGACAGTCCCTCGTTACATAATAGAAAGAGAAAATGACTCAGGGGATCTCCCTGTTTTAAACCTCTAGAGGCTTGAAAAACTCTTCCTCTCTTCCCATTGATGCTGACTGCAAATAATGCTGTGGAGATACATTTTCAGATTAATCCTACCACTTCTTCTTGAAAGTCCATCTTCAACATAACTTCATTGAGAAAACCCCATTCAACTCTATCATAAGCCTTGCTCATATCCAACTTGACTGTCATGTAACCCTTTTTTCCCGTGCGTTTCTTTCTAAAGGTGTGAGGAATTTCATAAGCGATAAGAACATTGTCAGAGATTAACCTTCCGGGAATAAAAGCACTTTGAGCCATGTCGATACACCCACCAATAACTTCTTGCAGCCTGTTTGCAGTGACCTTTGTCACAATCTTGTGTAGCACTGTACACAGACTTATCGGCTTGAAACTAGCTAGATTCATCGGATTTTGAATTTTCGGAATGAGCACTATGTCTGTTGAATTGAGTTGATCGAAGCTTTGATCTTTATTTAGAATACCCAAACAAAACTTGGTGACATCTTTACCTACAATATGCCAATAACGCTGAAAAAATATAGCCGGAAAACCATCTGGTCCTGGTGCTTTAGTCGGCCCCATCCCTTTTAGATCTGAAATTACTTCTTCTTCTGTGTATGATGCCGATAACGCGACATTCTTATCTGGCGAAATATTCCTCTTAATGCCTCGAAGTATATAGGATAGATTCCCAACTCTGTTTGATGTAAATAATTTCTGAAAGTAGGAAGTGGCAGCTTCAGCTATCTCCCTTTCATCATTTGTCTCCCCTCCATCATCAAGCTGCAACCTTGAAATTGCGTTTTTTTTCCGAGATGAGGCAAATTTATGAAAGAAAGCCGAATTTTTGTCTCCTACTCTAATTCAGTTCGCCATTGCCCTCTGCTCCCAGTAAATTTCATCCCTATCAATTTCCATATTCAGATCAACCCTTGTGCTAATAATCCTTGCTATAGTATCATCATCACTATCTTTTTCCATCAGCTCCTCCAATTCATTGGTCAGCTTTTTCTTAAGCCCTGCCCTCTTTACTTTAATCGTCCTTGACCAAGCACTTAAGTGTAATTGTAGCTTCTTCAATTTCTTTGAGATTGGATCTGTATTTGATTTCCAACAATCCTTAATTTCTTTCTCTAATGATTCCTCTGTAATCCACCACGCCTCGAATTTAAATTGTGTGTTCCCAACTTGGATATTCTCATCTTCTGTGTTTAAAAAGAGTGGGTAGTGATATGATATTGAATGGGGTAGATGAAAGATCTTATGAGTTGGGAAAAGACTTCTCCATTTTTCATTTGCAACCCCTCTGTCCAATCTTTCTCTAATGTTTGTGCTTGCAAAATTTTCCCTTTCCCATGTGAACCAAACCCCCGAATATCCTATATCTTCCAATTGACATTCTTCTAAAACCTCTCGAAATGCCTCTATTCTCCTATCTTCCCTTGGTATCCCTCCACTTTTTTCAAAAGTATACATTATTTCATTAAAGTCCCCTTTTACCAACCATGGCTGACTTTGATCTTCCCCAATTTTCGTAGTAGATTCCAAGACTCATTCTTACCATTAAAATAAAGTGAACCATAAAAACCCGTAAATCACCATTCAAGGTTTGAATTCTCCTCTTTGATCATGACATCAATGTGATTCTTAGAGAAGCTTCTTAACGTGACATTGAGAGCTTCCTTCCAAGCTAAACACAAGCCTCCACACGATCCATCAGCACCAACCTCAATCCTATTAGAAAAGCTACAGCTCCTCCTGATTCTCTCCATATGTTGTTTATCAATTTTTGTCTCCATTAAGAAGACCATGCGGGGATTCTGCTGCTTTAAAAAGTATCGCAGCCTCCTTGTCACCCGTAGACTCCCCAATCCACGGACATTCCAGCTTATGCTTTTCATTGTGCCCGATCGGCTTGCATTTTGGCAGTTGCCGATCTCAATTGTGTTGTAGAATCATCTTGCTCTATGACTTCAGTGTTCGATTCTTGAACAAATTCTCTGTATGCCTTTTCTTCTGCTGGTTTCAGCATTTTTGTACTATCTCCAAAACCTTCTATACCACAATCGCTAACTACTCCATCTTCGGAAAATTTCTTCTTTTTTATACTACACACCTCTTTCTCTTTTATCATCCCTTCTGGCGGTTCCAAACGTTTCCACATTTTTCTTATAATCAATTCTGAATCTTTTTGCCTTCTACTAATTATGGCACACATTGGATCTCCTTCTGCAAGACTTAACGCTGCCTCCTGTTTCTTTATCTTTCCCCCCTATTACGCAATTCAGTTTCCTCCATCCCCTTCTCATTTGCGTCATCACCCTTCTTAGCCGCTTTCTCGTCAGGTGCTTCCATCTCACTGCCCCCAGTATAAGAGCACTGAGATTTTCCTTTCCTTGAGGTAGCATTAAATTTTATGCTTTCCTGCCCAATTAGATTAGATTCTGCTTTTAGAGCTGACGTAAATGGTGGATCTAATCTGATATTATATTTTGCTACAGGATTAAACTCATGGCAATGTGTGAGACCATGCCCTATTCTTCCACAGCCAAAACAGAATACTGGTAGCTTTTCATACTTAAAGGAGACCCATGACTTATTCTTATCGTCAACTGAAACAAAAATTCCTCGTCTAAGGGGTTTCTGCACATCCGAATTTATCCTGAGACGACATAATTCACCATTAATTTCATATCTAAGTACCCCTCCAAAAGTAGAACCGATAGCATGAAAGAAATCTTTCTTATTGAATTCTGGTAAACACGAATCAATCGTTATCCAATATGGTGAAGTAGTAGCTGAATCTGGGATCTCTCCATCTGCTGGGTAATTCGACTAAACAAAATTAAACTTTTTCTAAATAACCATGGTCTTCCTTCCATAATCAACTCCAAATCCTCCTCTGTAACGACCCGAAATTCGTGGGCACCAGAAAAAAAAAAAAAATGTGTTATCGGGCCTCCGTCTTAGTAAATCGAGTTAGTAAATAATCATTAGGAGTAATTATGAGTCTAGTAGTGTGCTTAATTAGATTTTTATTTAGTGAATTTAGCTTAATTGAGAGTAATTAGGAAAAAAGATCAAATTGAATAAGGAGTAAAAGTCTAATTGTAGATTAAAAGAAAATAAAAAGGACCAAAATGGCAATTATGCCATTTAGCATAAGTTGAGGCGGCATAAGCTTAAAAAAATCTGAGATTTTATGTGTTAAAATATATTATTAATATTATTAAATAATTATATTAATATAATATTATATTATATAATAAAGTAAATAGTAAATGAAATAATAAAAAAAGAAACAAAGAAGAACAGAAAAGAACAGAGAGCATACGAAACAAGCAGGAAAGAAAGAAGAAAAAGAAGGAAAAAGGAAAAACTAAAGATTCAAGGTTTTAAACTTTAAAAGGTAAGTCAATCAAGTCCTATTCTTTTAATTTTGATGTTTTAGAAGCTTTAAAGCAAGATTTTGATGAAACTAAGTTGATATTTTGAGAGTTTATTGGTTTTTAAGTATAGTTTATGTTAAAGAAAAAGATGAACAAGGGGTTAAATTGAATGAAATTTAAGTTAGAGTTAGTAAAAGGATTAAATTGTAAAGTAAGCTATAAGTTTTGTATTATAGGGATTGATTTGGAAGAAATTATAAATTAGGGTTTATTTTGAAAATTTTGTAATCAAGTTGAATATGGAAGGAATTTAAGTAGAATCAAGCATGAATTAAGTTAAGAAAATAAGTAAACTTAACTAGGATTTAATTGCAAAATAAGTCATAAGAAAACAGATTTAAGACAGCAGCAGTAGAGTAACTTTGAAAATTCACCAAAAATCGTAGAAATTGAATTAGAAGTTGAGTGAGATATGAAATTAAAGCTTATTGAGTCTATTTTCATATGAAAGAAACAGAGATAGCAAATAAGTTCTGTATTGTGAGATATTTAAATTTTAGTGAAACTGGTTCAGGGTGATTTCGAGATCCCCTGTTCTGACTTGTAAAAATAATTAAAAATTGTATAAAAATGATTTTGGAACATAATTTATATGGTTAAATTCCTTAATGAGTCTAGTTTCAAATGAGCTAAACAAGGAGGCCATCTAAATTCTGTACAAAGAGTAATTTAATTCGTAGTGAAGAGAGGTCAGAGCAGTTGGACAGTGAAACAGGGGAAACTTTAAGAATAATCTGGTATTGATTGGCCATACCAAAAATTCTGAAAAATTTACAGTAAAAATATATATGAGTCTAGTTTCGGGAAAAATTTACGGATCTTAATTTGGAGTTCCGTAGCTCCAGATATAGATGATTTAGTGACAATGACTCAGGTAGACAGCCTAGAAAGAACTTATAAGTAAATAATAGAATTGTGTATAAAAGATGTGGAATGAAGAGGAAGAGTAGAAATTGAATAAAATTCAATTATTTATTGTAATTTAATGTTGTAATTAATAATGTAAATTATTATTTTCGTAGCTAAAAAGGAACTCGAGGCATCAACCCATAAAGGAAAGGAGAAGGTTACCGAGGAATAATCAAGCAAATTCGGGTTTGTATTACTATAATTCAAGCTATTTATTTATTCATTAAATATTAGATTAATTTATGGATATGGTAAGTAAATTATAAGGTAAGTGTTTTTATTGAAATTGAATTGTATCTGGATTGATATGGAAAAGTGTAATTAATATTGAAATTGAATTTATTATGAAAATGAAAATGAAATTGAGAACTGAAATACCCTATTAACTAGTCGGGCTGAGTCGGATATAATTGGCATGCCATAGGACATGGAAGAGTACGGGATTTTGCCGGCTTACTGATCGAGCACTTACGTGCGACTCATCATCGCTATCATATCGCATATCGATTCGACACTTTGTGTGTCGATATCACATCTTTATTACGTTCTGAGTTCAAAGACTTTGTGTGTTGAATATCGATATTATTATCTTTATTACCGATTCGACACTTTGTGTGTCGTATCATTATTACCGTTAAGGCACATTGTGCCGTCTTTGAGTGTTGGGTTGGAATCCGTGTATCCGTTAAGGTCCGAGTCTCATTAATAGGGGTAAATAAAGAAAAGGTTAAATTGAATAAAATGAGATGGTTGAGCCATTGGAAGAAATGCGAAAATAGAACATGAACTGAAAAATGTGATTGAAATATGAGCATGAGAAAAGAAAGTATGAACCATTGGTTCAAGAAATGGATAATGGCTCAACATGATTGTGTATTATTTCAATTGTTAAATAGCTAAATTTGAATTGTATGAATATATTGAGAATGATACACTTATGTTTGAATTGGGTTAGTTAAATTAAAGTTATATGATTTAATGATATGATTATTATGTTTATAATTTGAATTATGGTAATACCACCGAGTATATGTATACTCAGTGTCACGATTTGCTTCTTCCGTGCTTGCGCAGTTGTAGAAGTCAAATCTCGAACCAAAGATCCGAAGCGGACCGACTTCACAAAAACCTTTGGTGATGTATATTTCCTTTTTATAATGTGGCATGTACGTAGGTTGTGTTTAAATGTTATTATGTTTTGAATGTAAATGGTTAAAAATGTTAGTATTACAAGTTTAAAAATTATAATGAAAGGAGTATATTTATTTTAATCTAACTAATATTTTGATAAATTTAAGTTGATATTATATTGATTGAGTTTGATTAGAAGGTATTTAGAATAGAAAATGAATTTATCAAATGAATTGGTTAAATTGGTTGTTTATTGAAATGAATACGATTTATTTTACAGGGGGTTTTATATATTAATAAGCAGAAATGCTGCCGAAATTTATATTAAACAAAATTTATATTTGCAAATTGTCTGATATGTCCGGTAATGCTTCGTAACCCTGTTCCGGCGATGGTTCGGGGTTAGGGGTGTTACATCCTCCTCCTCAAACATAATCATAAATAAATTCTGCTCTATCATCTGAATCTCAAATTTCTTTTATCTTCCATATACTACGCATCTGTGCTTTAAAACTCTCTGGATTATAAAACTTTTTTGTCCAGATTGTACAAATCAAAGATGGATTTTCACCTGGTTTAATCGTTGCCCCTTCAACAGATAGTTGGATCAGTTCCTCTGCTAGTAATGAGACCTCCTCTCTGTCTTTTTGATCGTCACCACCGCTTCCCGCCATCCCAAGCCGCAGCAGTTACTGCTTTCTCTAGGACTCTTCCAGAGCACTCTTGGTACACGAAAAGACCTCTCCTTTTAAATTAAACTCGCAAGAAAATAATATCTAAAACTTAATTTGGAAAATAAAACTCACATTAATATTTTTGAAATTCAAAGAACTATCTCGAAACTCAAAGTTTCCATATATGTCTCCTTTATATATATATATATAATTAGTATACAAGCATTGCCGTTCAAACAGTTTTTCAAAACCAATCTTAATTTTAAAATGAGATTTTAAGTCAAGCCAAAAGTTGTTGACTTTTGAAAAAGTGTTTTTCAATAATTTTTTTTTTATTATCTTATTAAATATTTTACTTTGCAACATTATTATCCATTTCCAAAAGCACTTATAAATAGCAGTAATAAATTCTATCAAAATTTTTAAAATCATTTTGTCACGGTATTTTTCAATCTCAATAGTAAACCGACCCTTAAAATGCAACACTAGGATACTTGATCATTCTAATCCAAATTTAAAAACTTAATTTAATTAATTCAAATCCGATATAATCATAAAAGGTTAATAACTCGAATTCGTTCAACCATAAACTTGAATTAACCTAACCTCTACTTAGGACTGGATATTCTGATTGTGTTGCTCATTGTCGTGTTCGCTAAAACTATCACAATATATTTTTAAATGTATTTTCAAATCTAAAATTTAAAATAAATTTAAATCTAAAATTACTCAAATAATCTAATTTACTGTTTAAATTTCAAAAACGAATGATTAAAATTTAAAAAAAAAATTCAAAACTTGAAATCGATATCGACTAACCCGAATTATATGGAGAGTTTTAAAACCCAAATCCAATACAAATTGAGTTGACCAAAAGTCAATATGACCCAAAGCTCTAATAGCAAAGACCTTCGGGTTTTGAAACCCACCCAAAAAATAGTTATTTTGAAGAGATCTCGCCATTATTTGCGCCACGAGATAGGCATACAACAAATATTAATTGGCTAATTTGACCATTAATTTCCCCATTATTCAGGCAAGATTGACAGATATGCATACTAAACACTAACTTAATTAAATAATCCATATATCTTTTTAAAACACATAAACTCGTATCTTTCAAATTAAATTATTATGATAGCAGACTAATTGAACTAAAACTCGATTAATCTTAATAAGAAATATGTAATAGACAAAGAAAAGGCAACATGAATCACATAAAACTCATCATGTTATTAATTTACTAAATTAAAAGAAAAAGAGTATTGAATAACAAATCATTATTCATCCCTTCTTGAAGAAGAACAAAAAGCCAGCTGCCCATATGACTATGGAACAATTTAAAGCTAAAATGATGGCCACCCAAAAAAAAGCTAACAAAAAGTCAACTTGTAAGGTTGACCATGAATAGCTGTTACAAGTGCTCCACTACCTTTATTTACACTTTTAGCCCTTCAACTATTCTTAATTTTGAGATTTGATCCTCCACTTTAATTTTTGTATTGTAATGTTATTAGTAGGTCCAAAGAAAAAAAGAAGACTAATGATATTACCAATTTGTATCTACTACTAACATTACGATTTACAAAAGTAGACGATCAAATTGTGTTAAAACTAAAAGAGGGTTAAATATCAAATTTCACAAATAAAGGGACTGAAACATAATTAGACCATGCCAGGGGAGTGTCTAATCATCTGCCTCTGCAAGAAAGACACGGCAATGTTGCCGTCAAAACTAGTTAAGCCCACCAACATTGATGCCAACGGTTCCTGTTTTATGTAAGGATAATGGATGAAGCAATTTTCGAAAGTGTCAATAATCTAAAAGATCTACCAGCACGATAACAGTGGAATTTCGATTCCGTTGCTATTGAATTTAGACGAGTCAGAAGAGAAAATGTTGTAGCTGAACTACCATCACGCTGATGTCGTCAAATGAACCTCTCCATGATGATAATTCGGCAAGCTTCTTGCAAGCGGAAAATGGTTTAGGCTTATCGAGACCTACGCAAAATGGCCGAACTAAATCGACTGCTTCTTGATTAGTAACCTGAAAAGGCAAACCAAAAAACAAAGTTTTAATCCAACATTACAATGAAAAAAATAGAGAGAAATGGTTATATGTAAAAGATGTGGAAACAAGAATCACTAATTGACCTAAATTAGTGAGATTTTCCTTAATTTTTTTCCCTTAAAATCAGAATAAAATTTCCTATTTAATTCACGATTTTAGGGATTCGTGAATCCCCTACTATCCTAATAACAATACATGGTAACTTGAAAATAGACCATCAATGGGGTTCAAAAGAAGGTTATATGAATAATGTCAATTTAACATATTAGAGTATTCCAAAAACATGGGATTTGGGCATATCCTCTACTATCCATAATAACAACACATATAGCTCAAAAATGGATTATTAATGGGGTTCAAAAGAAGGTTATATGAACAATTTCGGTCAAATATTCCAAAAATATGGGATTTCAACATGAATCATCAGTGGGGGTCAAAAGAAAATCATAAGAACAATTTAGGTTTAGATTATAATTACCTTGTTCCAAAGACCGTCTGATGCCAGGATCAAAAACTCACACTCGGGCTTAATTTTTAACATTTTTGTCTCTGGTTCAGCAATCACCCATTGTTTAAGATGTTTATCACCAATGGCTCTTGATACAGCAAGGGAACCTTGAATTCTCCAAACACCATGGCAACAATCAACGTAACCACCCTGCGAATTAAACATCAAAAAACAAAATTTAATCACAAATGTAATAAAAAAAAATTTGAATTTGAGCTAAAGATGAACAAAGAGGAATGATTAGATTTACCAAAGCTTCAAGTCTGTCTCGCTCATCTTCCCTTGAAGGGTGGTGATCGTTTGTCAAAGCCTCCGCTACACCGTTTCGGCTCAAAACAGCACGACAATCGCCTGCATTTGATACGAAAAGATCGCCTTTACGAATCATTGCCGTGACGCAGCAAGTACCACCACCCACATCTTCCTTTAGAAAATCCATATCCGTGATTAAATATGCATCCCTAATTGCATCATCAATGGCATCTTCACCTGTTTTTGATACTTCCTCCATTACTTTCTTGTCTAAATTTTTTGCCACGAATTCAGCTGCCTTTGAATTTCCATGTCCATCGTAAACGCCAAAGAAAGCCTGTTAAAAATGAAGAAATTTCATTTTGGCCCCTTTCAAAATATTGATAATTCAATTTAGACCCTTCTAATACAACATAAATTTGTGGTTTCAACCCCGTAAAATTTTATAATTTTTTTTTCGATCCTAACAAATTTTGCATGTTATGACCTTGAATTTTCTATGCATTTAAAACAAATATATAAAATGATCCGGGAAAATGATTTTATTTCGATCCTAACACAAAATTCTTAATAATTTTTACATGTTTTGACCTTGAATTTTCGATACATTTAAGAAATATATAAAGTATACAGTAAATTTTGATTCAAAGAACAAAATTAGAAGAAAAAAAAAAGTTACCTGTTTAGGATCACCGTTAAGATCAACGGCGGCTGAATAGCGGTCTTCCATTTTCCCTCTTCTCCCTCTCTTACAATAAACAGAATATCCTTCCTCTTCCACTTGCACCTCTTCCTCACCTCTAGGCGTCTCCGTTGCAAATCCAAGCTGAACCGCCATCGAAGTCGGTATCTCAATCCTCCCCGGCCTTTTCCTCTTCACCGGCGCCACATCTGTTCCGAACAAGAGCTGTTTCTTCGGTACACGAATCGACAACGGAGATTTCAACGGAGAAGAAGGAGATTGCGGTGTCGAAGAAATAGGGAGAGACGATTTAGGAGATGATAACGAAAGAGACAACGGAGACGACGGTGGTTGTTGTTGAGAACCGTTGGTCCGAGGCGAAGACGAGAAAGAAGAACCGTCCGATTTGCAGAATATTGAAGGAACCTTTTTTGGTGAGAAAATGGGAGAATTAGGAATTATTAGAGACAATGACATTTCTTCTCCTTCCTTTTTCTTTTCTTTTCCCTTCTGTTTGGTTAGAGAGAAAATATTCCAAATTAACTATACAGAATTTTGAATCTTTCTTTTTTTTCTTTTTCTTTTTTTGAGTGTTTTAAGAAGAGAATGTTTTTTGATCTCTTCTACTCTTTATATATATATATGTTAGAAGAAGGATGATACGGCGTCGGTGTCGGAGTTCAGGGTTTGACTAAATTTGAATATTGGGTTTGGGAGATAATTCAAACACCATTCTCTTCGTGGCGCGTGAGATTCACGATCCGATTTCTTAGGGAACAAGGCAGTGGAGAAATTGCTTTCTTTTGCACTTACCTATTACCAATTTAAACTAAAATTCAGTAATTTTTAATCTTAAATTTTATCAAATTTGTTAATTTTTCGAATTAAAAAAATTGTTTATCAACAATTTTTTTTTTCATTTTCTTTACTTATTGATTGTATTTTAGTTAAAATGCTTGGATTTTTTTTTTTTATGTCAAAGCTTCAAATTAGTTTAAATTATTTCACCAACATTTATATTTTAATAAGGACAAAATTGAAATAAAGTTATAAATTTTCAAATTGCGAAGCTAAAATTTTTTATTTAAAATAGTCTAAATTGAATTAACATTTTTTTGGAAAAATAAATTGAAAATGTCCCTTCAATTATATTTCATTTCAAGGCCCCTGTCTTATTTGGCTTCTCCCGATATTTGAATTATTTAATTTATGTACTTAAAAGGTTATACATTTTATCGATTTAAAAGTTTTAGTCCAATAATTCTTACTATTAATATTTTCCATTAAAATTCATTATCAATATACACATACAATCAACCTCAAAAGCAATCTATTATAGACATTGTAAGCATTTATGGTAGTAAAACGTGGTTTAAGTACAAAGACTTGTTGGTGAAGATATCAACAAGGGAAGAAGTAAGAAGAATAATACAGTGGTACTGAAAAGAGTCATTCACTCAACAATGCATAAAGTCGATGGAGATATGTAAAGGTAGGAAGGAGGCTATGGGCTAAAACATAGTTATGTTTGCTTAAAGGTTGATCCATTTCCCATCGTCTTAAATGGTGTATACAGTGGAGGTCCTCTGCTTGGTAGTGCTGATGTGGTAAATTCATTACCAATAAGTCATTATTATGGAATGCATGAGGGGATGCATGTGATGGGACTCATTATGTCATTCACTTTGAGTTGTAATACAGGGTTGTCACGTTCAGGTAAGGTTTGGTGACCTAAAAGGCGTGTCCACAGCAGGGGAGTGTTGTACTAGAAAAGTGGGTACCTTGAAAAGCAGGTGACATATTCACTAAGACAGATGGATGAGACCTTTCTGAAAGGAGCGGATGGTCCATTCACAGGATTGAACAATTTATCCTCAAAAGTTGGTGACTAGAATCATTCCAAAGAGATTAGGGGTTTAATGAAGGCATGGCATTCGAGGTGTGGGTCATCTGATTGCTACTTGGGTAACGAAGAGTAAGAGTTATCTCATTAGTTGACTTGCCATGTTGATACATATCAAAAACCGAAGAGGTATAACAAAACTAAACTCAAAATTTATCAAAAGATGAATAATAATAATACATTTTAACCTTTTTTAAGATTGGTAAGTGTTAAACTATTTTGTTTTTATCTTCCCTTATTATTTATTGTAATACATGTTCTGTCTTTTTTGATGTGTTTTAGTTTATGAAACAAAATTTTTAAAAAGGTAAAACTGTTTTATATATACAAATAAAAAAAACAAGAAATACATTTAGGGGAAATTTATGTTTTTGGCTCTTTTATACAAAAGACAAAATAACGTTTAATATCTAAACTTAACAATTTTTCTCACATTGATTCTTAAGCGTTTTTTGTTCCACTTTAATATCAAAATTTAGTAACTTTTCCCAAATTGACCCCTAAATTTAGGCTCCATTACAGTATGATGATCTGGCAATTTAAAATTGTGTCACGCCATTGCTTGTTTTTTAAAAGTTACTTTTTTATCACATATTTATAACATTTTAATAAGTTTTGTTATTTTTAAATTTTTTTATATGTATTCAAAATTTCTAGGTGATGGCGTGGCACAATATCAAAATGTCATGTCATTGTAACTTAATCCAACTTTATCGATTAAATTGAAAAAAAATCAAAATTCAAAGTTAATGTGAAAAATAGGGATGAAATTGAAACTTTGATAAATTCAAGGTTAGATGATTCCAAAGATTTTTTTTTTCCTTATATTGCACGCGCATAAACGAGAGAGTGAAGTTGAACCGAATTAATAATTAAATTGTTTTTGACTTTTTTTTTTTTTTTTTGCAATTAGAATTTAATTTTTTGCCGTTTATGATTTTGTCAATGGAAGCAGAATTCCAGAAAGAATAATTATAGTTTTTTGGCTTAGCTAATAAATTCCAAAAATATGGAATAATTATTTGGTCAAACAACATTTATTTAATCAAATTTCTTAGAGCTTAATTATAGACTTGGTCTTATTTTGTCTACTTTCTCTTTTTTTTTAAAAAAAAAATTATTCGTTTAATTGAATTATTGAATTTTACAATTTTTCAAATTGATCCTTATTTTTTTTCTTATTTTTTTTTGTTTACATTAGTATTAGAATTTGACATTTTTTCTTAGTTTGATCATTAAACTTAGATTTCGTGAAGGTGTGATAATATGCTACTTTAGGTTGTGTCGCATCATCATCTAGATTTTTTTTAAAATTATATGTTTTTATATTTTTTAATAAGTTATGTATCTGTTTTGTATTTTTTTAGATTACATATGATTTTTTTAGGTGATGGTATGGCACAATCTTAAAGTATTACATCATTACAACTTAATGGAATCTAAGTTTAATGATCAAATTGAAAAAGAAAGTTGTCGAATTTTGAAACTAATATGGACAAAAACAAAGTTAAGGGACCAAATTAAAAAATACAAACCCTAAATAGACCCAAATCCAGAATGACTCAAATTTAAGATTGGCTCGAAATGAATAATTCAAATTCTTTTAAATTTGAATTAATCCGATCCAAAATCAACCCAATCTACTCAATTTACATGAGGAAAAAAATGTTTATAAAATTTATTTTTTAAAGCGATGTTGTGTTATAGGGGTGGGTTTGGATGGACGGTGTATTTATTTGCGATTAGTGTAAAAAAAGCAGCGACTGTGAGTTTAGATATTGTAGCGTGAGACAAAAAGTAAGTTAAACGCACCGCACTATACCCTACCACCCATCCAAACCCACCCTTATAGAGTATAACATTGTTATACATTAACAAAATCCAAATTCAATGACTAAATTAAGAAAAAGTTGACAATTTCTGAAACTAACATAGGCCCCAAAAAAACAGGACCAAACTGAAAAAATTACTAAATTGAAGGACTAATTATTATTTTTATCCCTTTTAATCTGGTAAAAATTTTGTGAAAAGGAATAGCTTTGTGTTGGTCATACCTTTCCGGCCGGCAGCCAACGCCATATGCATGTGCACCACAAGTGTTCGCATTACCCATGACCCGAACGACCCAACAAAAGCTATTGAGTTGAATCTTTGTATTCAAATTCCATTTTGTTTGTTTTTAATATGAAAGGACCACAACATATACTGATTTTTTATCGAAATGATTTAAATTTAAAATGATTTTAAACTCGTTTGAAATTATTCAAATTCGACATGATTTAATTATATAATTCGAAATAGACCTAAATTCGAGATTATTCGAACTTAAAAATATGATTACCAGATTAACCAATGTGTTTTTTAAAGACCATTTTGTAATTTTGGTAAAATTAAAAGCCATTATTGTTAAATTGAAAAGAATTAAAAATGAAAATAGCCTATTATTATAATTATTTAAAAAAAGAAAGAAAGTAAGAACCGGCCTGACCGGGAAATAATTATAATAAAGAAGGTATGAAAATGAAGGTGCTTTGTGATAAAAGAGCACCCATCTTGAACTCTTCCATGTATTGCCCCCACAATTTTTGATTTAGTAAATCCACTTTTTTTTCCTTTTTATTTTTTGAAACGGAAATTTATTAATTTATTCAATGAACGGGGAATATACAATTTAAAAAGAAAAAATTAATAAATATCCGTTGTATGCGTTGAAGGACAAGTTCCATCAACGCAACAAAAACTTTAATTTCAGTTTTAGCATCAATAGAGCATTATGGTACGTTAACAATTGGTTCTATCACAACTCAAGCACGACATATCAGGATTGATTGCAAGCAATACAAAAAGGAAATCAGCCCAGATGGTCCAAAGCGGTGGGCATAATCGGCAAAAGAATCGGGCATTCACCAAATTAGAGAGGACGACAACAAAACCAACTCTAAAATCATTCGCAAAAACAAGACTACATGCACAAGTAAGACTAAAAAAAGTACTAGTAGACAAAACTTCTGAAAGTGAAGACTTATTAAACAATAGAAAAACAAACAAATAAACATGTAAAATTTAATACAATACGAGTCAAAACTGACTCATGAAATAATTTATTATTCTAAAATGCTTTCAAAATAAAAACATATTAACAAGTCAACGAAGAGCTATCTTAAAATTAAGGGTCCATTTGAAAGTTACAATTTTATATGTTAATATATGATAAAATTGAATTTTAGCCCTTCAAAATGATAATTTTTTTATTGAGTCTTTATAAAAATGTAAAAGTTATATTGAGTCTCATAAAATTTTTTTTTTTACCTTGCTAGACCCAAAAACTTACTTAAAAAATTTCAAATTTTTACTACTTAATCTAATCCATTAACTTTATTTATTTTGTTTATATGTGTTCCATGGAGTTGGAACTTTCCAAAAAGAAAAAGAAAAAACTTGCATCATCATCTTCTTGTCTTGATGCCTCATATATAAAAATACCTACTCAATAAGGTAATGGGATTATTGTTTGACATTTTTATACCAAAGGGACTTATTCTAAAATTGGTCAAACCAAGCAGCTAATTCAAAAAAGTTTTGCATATATTTATATATGCATGTGATGTGATTATCAACTTTTATTATTTAAATATAACAAGGACTTTTTATAAAATATTATATGTTTGGAAAAAAATTCAATTAATTAATTGGTTTAGTTATAAAAAAAATATTATTGTTTTGAAATTTTAGGTCACTAACTCAACCTCTCCTTTTTTCAAAATAAAATATGACTTTATTAGCAAATTGACCCTAAAATCACATCCCAATTTTTTAAATGGGAATTTTTTTTTCTCAATCAACCAACCTGATTAACGGGATTTGAACTCATGCCACACTTAGGGCGATGAACACCCTTGACTATCAAACTATCACATGTGATTTTTTTTAAATGGAATTTTGAAGTTTACTTTATAAACAATATCCTTAAAGATTATTTAAAAAATAATATTATATAACGAAATTAATATTTAGGGATGTTTTTGACAAAAAAAACTTTAATAATTGATATAAGAATTAGAGTATAATTTTGGGACTAAATTATCAATAAAATAGATTTTAATTTGTGATAATTGCGTTGAAGCAAATTTGAAGATTAAGCAAAATTTTGTTTATTTAATTTAATTTGTAATTTTTTAAAAGTTTTTAATATATTTTTATTTGTAAGGTTTTATATTTTTCTAAAATTATATATTAGATTTAAGGAAAAAAAAAAACCAAATTATAATGCCTTAAGCGACGTATTACCGTCTAAGAATATTACGTGTCTGAGATTTAACGTTGAAGTTAAAAACTTTGTAATGTTTTTTTGACAAAAAGACATGTAATGTTTTTAAATTTAAGGTAATTTAGAATCTAGATCATGATTTAAGTATATCTAGAGAAATTAGCCCTGTTGTTGATCATGTGCATGTAATTTTTCCAAATTAATATAGTTAAAATATATTATAAAAGAAATTTGAGATTTAACTTATGTACTTAAAGAAAATTAAAATTTTTAATTTTTAATTTTTCAATTTAGTTTTTTCAATCCGATCATTAACATTGTTAGTATTTTTTGTCAGAATTTGTCAACTTAATACGTTGATTAAATTTCCTTCATATGATATGTTATATTATTCAAGTTGATAAGAAATACTAAAGTTATTAGTGATTAAACTACGATTTTTAAATTAAAATTTATTTTTTAACTTTTAAAGTACAAAGATTAAATCTTAACTTCTTTAAAAGCAAAGAGACTAATATTTAGCGGTTTTCATCATCCTGAGTAGACTTAAGTATGATATTGATACACTTTATGTTGGTTCAAGTTTGACTCGGAAAAAAATGAGCTTAAATTTTGGCTAAAGGCCACCCATATTTCCTAATGACTAATCCGAACATATTTTAGGTTTGTCTATATTATTTTTCAAATTTATTTCCAAAAAAATATATTATTTTATATTTTATATTTAATAATTTTATATAATCTATTCTTAAATTTTAATATATAGACAACTTAACATTTTTTAATGTTTACAATATAGTATTATATATTGATATGAATTTAATTTTCATCTGTTATAAATTACATAATGTAATATATTACAAACTTAAAAAATACCCATTATTGACTAGGGAGTAAGGGTGTTCACCATGCAACTTAGGTCATTGCTTGTAGTGTGTGAGATGTAGAAAATTTTTAACATTTACAGGATACTTGAACTTGATAATTTATATGTATTTAATAATTAATTTTTTTGGATTTATATAATATTTAAACTTAAAAGTTATAAACTAACTTAATACCTCTTTAAGGTATTTGATTAATACTGTTTAAATATGTTAATGTGGTATTAACGTAGCATCAATGACTAATGTCTTGGCAAGACGCTAGAAAAAAAATATACTTTATCACATGTCAAAATATAAGACTACCATGATCATTGCTACATCAATATAATTTAATAGTATTAGACAAATATCTAAATTTGTGAAAAAAGAATCTCATTTCTACCATTAATATATATCGTACAGCTACTGTTACTTTTTATTTACACCCTAGACAAGAGATAACGTGTCAAGATCCTAAAGTGTCCCCCAAAAGTTTACCATGCAATGGACTGAACAAAATTTACTCGTGTCATCTTATTGGATTACGGTGTGCTTACGTGGATCACAACCTGTTTCCTTAATCCACCACGTCGCCAATGCCTATCATCCATCACCGATCAACCCCATGCACTCCCTCCTATATATATACAAGCATTTCCCGTCATCGGTACAATCATCACTATCACAATTCACAGCAATACTATCACAAGCAGCAGCTAAAAAAAAAAGGCAAGAAGAAAAATGGCGTCAGAGCAATATCAAGCTATGAGGAATGCACCACAAGAGGAAAAAGAAGAGCTTGATGCAAGGGCAAAGCAAGGGGAGACTGTGGTTCCTGGTGGGACTCGTGGGAAAAGCTTGGATGCTCAGATTAACCTAGCTGAAGGTATGAATAAATAAAGCAAGAATTTGTTTGTGTTTATCAAATTAATGTGTGTGTTTTAGGTTTTAATCAATGTGCCTTTTTTTTGAAATGTATGATGATGAAAAGGGAGGCACAAAGGAGGGGAAACAAGGAAGCAACAACTAGGAACAGAAGGGTACCAAGAAATGGGACGCAAAGGTGGTCTGAGCAACTCTGATATGTCTGGCGGTGAACGTGCAGCTGATGAAGGTGTCACCATCGATGAATCCAAGTTCAGAACCAAAAACTAAATATCATCTCCCACGACAGAACCCTAGCTACTCTTTTTATATATATAAACCTTAATAATGTATGTTTGTTTTAGGTTTTAGGAAGAACTGAACCAGTTTATATGTAACAAAACTGGACATGTTTAAGCTTTAGCTTGGTGTCTGTAATCTAAGCTATAGCCTAGTGTTTTACTGTTGACTGTTTGTTTTAGTGTTTACTGGACATGTTTAAAGCTTAGCTTGGTGTCTGTAATCTAAGCTGGAGCTTAGTGTTTTACTGTTTGTTTTAGTGTTTTAAATGAGGACTATACCAGTTTATATGTAAGAACTGGGCATGTTTAAAGCTTAGCTTGGTGTTTTTATATATGGACCTAGTGTTTTAACTGTTAAATGATGGAGTCACCATTGCTGAATCCAAGTTCAGCACCAGAAGCTAAAATCATCTCCCACAACAGTCCCTAGCTAGTCTTTTTATATATATATTTATATGGAAGAACTGGACATGTTTAAATCTTAGCTTGGTGTGTTTCTATATGGACATAGTGTTTAACTGTTAAATGATGGAGTCACCATTGCTGAATCCAAGTTCAGCACCAGAAGTTAAAATCATCTCCCACAACAGACCCTAGCTAGTCTTTATATATACATATGGAGTTTTGACAAAACCAGTTTATGTTTAAATCTTAACTTGGTGTGTTTCTATATGGACCTATTGTTTAACTGTTAAATGATGGAGTCACCTTTGCTGAATCCAAGTTCAGCACCAGAAGCTACCCGAACAGACCCTAGCTAGTCTTTATATATATATGGAGCTTTGACAAAACCAATTTTCATGAAAGAACTGGACATGTTTAAGCTTATAAGCTTGGTGTCTGCAATCTAAGCTATAGCCCAGTGTTTTAACTGTTTGTTTTAGTGTTCTAAATGAGGACTAAACCGGTTTATATGCAAGAATTGGGCATGTTTAAAGCTTAGCTTGGTGTGTTTTTATTGGGCTCTTAGCTAGAGCCTATTGTTTTAACTGTTTGTTAAACAGAATTTGACCTTAAAAATATATGGAAATTTTGGTAAATGATCATTTACTATTCGATTTTTTTTTTGATTTATGGAAAGATATTATCGATTTTTAAAATTGATATAATAATAATTTTAATCTTTAATATTTATATCTTGTTTAATTTTTTATTTTATTTTTAATATTTTTACCAATTATGAATTAAATTTAATCAGAAATATATAAGAAATGAAAACATTCAAAAATGGAATATAATAATTTTTTCTATTATTATAAAATTAACTTTTAATGTTTTTTTTTAAATATTAAAAATTACAATTTTTTTTTTTGAAATGTAGCTTACCCTAAAAAGTATATGCCAATGGGGTTGTTCTCATTATATCGGAGGATAGCATTATTATGTCCGTATCCAAACAGAAAAACCTTCTAGGGTTTTATATTTTTGGTGCTAAAATTAAAAAAAAAAAAAATAACAAAAAAGAGCGGGAGATAAAATTATAAACCATTGAACTTGCATTTCCAATTGCAAGCTCATTTCAATCTCTACTCTTTTGACTACCTAAACCTCTCTTCGAGTCGACTCACTCCTCAAAAAATGCCGGTTGGCGTTCGCCAACTCTCCGTACTCGGCGAGTTCAAGCCGTTCGGATTAATCGCCGAGGCACTTGACGGAAAACCGTCGGATACTTCGACCGATGATTACGATTATTTCCTCTTCGATCCAGAAATCGCGAGGCAACGTGAGGATAGTTCGGATAATGACGCCTCGGCTTCAGCTCTCAGTGACCGCCGTGACCACGAGCTCTTTATACGAGGCAACCGGTAATTATTTTCACTTTTTCGGTAGTTTTGGATCAAAATTAGCTGCTGCTTACTTTTTGTACTGTTAAATTATTGGAAATTTGAACTTAGCGATAAGATTGACTAAAATTTGAGCTCAATTTTGTGCTCAATTTAATCGTTTTTTACTTGCCTGTAACAGTATAATTTGGAGTATTGGTGCAAGAGTTTTTAAGAGGTTCACATTACCTTCTCCTGTCATCAAGGTCTGTTGAATTGTCAATGGATTGTGAAATAATGCTTTAGCCTTATGAAAAATAATATTATTGGTGTATTTTGCTCCTTTTTACTAGATGATTTTTGTTTTGGCAACATTTTTTACCTTAATTCTAGGCATGCTGGTGTCGTATGGATGATAATCCGGAAGCTCTTCTTTGTGTCTTACAACTTGATTCTTTAACCATCTACAATACATCAGGTAATCATTGTAGACGAAAGCTGATTGTCAAAAACCTTCGTAGCTCTTGTTTTGCAGAGCTTAAGCTTATTCCACTAGAGAGTAGCCAATGTTATATTTCTGGACTGGTTTATTTGATTCTAAGGTTACTTCTTTTATCGGGTTCATTTTAGCTTATTGGACTTTGATCCTGATTTTTTAGTGCTGAATTTGTTTTGTGTAACAGGTGAAGTAGTATCCATTCCTCTTCCTGGTTCCATCACATCTATTTGGTCTCTTCCATTTGGACTGTTACTCCAGCAGGGGGCTGAAGGGAATTTACTAAAGCATGGCCCATTTCCATATTCAAGTCCTTCACTGGGTTCCCGTGATATAATTCGTAATAGAAGAGAAACTGGGCATAGCCCGCATCACAATTTTAGTTTTCTGAGTGCTTATGATCAGCTTATTAAGGGAGAATCAAGCTCAATGTCGTCACATTTGATTCTGAAAGATCTATTGGAAGAACCAGAGGTTTGCAATTGAATGCCTCTTATGTTTACATTTTGCATAGGTTCCTTTTCTTCAGATGCTTAAGTATACATACAATTGTACTTTCAATAACATTGATTCTTCATTTTGAGCTTTTTGATTTTATATCTAGTGTTGAAAATATTATGTGACATGAAATTTGCAGTCAATTTACATTGAAGAAAGAGGAAAACTGAACATAATGAGGGATTTTGATGAAAGAACAATTTGGACCAGTGATCTCATCCCTCTAATGGCATCATATAACAAAGGTTTTGCATTCAACTTTTGTTTGATTAATACTTTTCCTCGCCAATATTTATTTACTTGTTCTTTTAATATAATTTATTTATGCTTTTGTTACTTCGTATGCAGTTAAAATGCAGCATTCAGTTTGGGTTGCTGAAGTAATTAATTCAAGCCTTGAAGTGGAAAATTCAAGTTTATCTGCTACAGTTCCTACTGGTGTATTACTGAAACGCTTCAGCTTCCGTAGAATATGGCAGGGGAAGGGGGCTCACACAGCTGCTTCTAAGGTACTTGATCCCATTGTTGTCAAGGTGTGCACCTAGGTGCGCTTTTCTGGAAGGCGATGAGCATAAAAAAGGCCTGCCTTTTTGAATTTCTCTTTAATTTCTTTAATTTTTCATTGTTTTCGTTTGATATACCTTTACTAGTAAGAAAGGGATAACATCAAACTAAGCATTCAACAACAAACATTGACCAAAAGGAAATCATGCATATTGACCAATAAAAAGATTGTATGTTAAACTTGACCACACTTTAGAGTTCTTGACCATACTTTAGAGTTAACTATGTATCTTAAGCTTTATATATTATATATACGCAGATTTGCAAAGCCTCATATATGTACATATTGCGCTTTACTTCACTCAGGATACCCCTTTTTTTGCGCCTTGTGCCGAAGGCAATATAAGGGTTCTAGTGCCTGGGGTGAGTCTTGTGCCTTTGGCAACACTGCTTGATCCTTTTCTTTAAAATTTTACCTTTATGAGTGTTATCTATCTGGTAGTCTGTTGTCAATAGTTATATTTGTTTATCCTTTCTTCTTCTTCTTCTTCTTCTTTTTTTTTTTTTTTCATTTTTAAAGTTGGTTAATTAGGATAATTGTGTGCATTGTAGAATTCTTGAACACCTTAGGAAATATTTTTTTTGTTTATAACACTTGATTATCTTTTGCTAAATTTTTGAAAAAGGCACCTAGAAAGCTTCAGCTAATATTTTTGATTCTGTTAAGAGTTTAGCTGTCAGCGTGGTAAATCAAATTGGGTTTAGATATGTAGGTGCCTAGTCGACCTGCATCTTTTTGTCCAGAGAAGAAAAGTTAGTCATACCTCCAGTTGCCTGAATTTCTTATATGACAGACCATTTAATGCATTTAAGGCTCTCAGATTTCTTAAGAGTTGGATAGTATAGCTTTATTGGTACTAAGATCCTTACTAGC
The DNA here is from genome assembly GCA_025503065.1 of Gossypium bickii. NCBI lineage: Eukaryota > Viridiplantae > Streptophyta > Magnoliopsida > Malvales > Malvaceae > Gossypium > Gossypium bickii. The sequence goes on from CP106713.1 coordinate 132,441,173, forward strand.
AAGTTGCTTGGAGACATGTTAAACACTGTATTTCACCTGTTCAACTTGTGAAAGTTCCTTGCCTTGACGTGAGGGAATGATAACTTTGGTAAGTATATTTTAAATGAGCTTTGTTTGACTTCTCTGGTTTTCCAATTCCCTTAATGGTTATGGAATTGCATGCACATTATCGTCTTTGTCATAATTCTGTTTTACATTTGTTTTTTCTTTGGATGCATCCATGTATAATATGTCATGTAATGCACGATACTGGATTGTCATGCTGAAAGAGGGAGAGCAAGACCGAAGAAGACATATGTGGAAACAATAAAGATGGAAAATACTTTCACTTGGCTTATGGAGGATGTGAACTTAAAATACAGTATAGTGGTCCACTATGATCTGTGTAGCTGATCCTATAAATATAAGTAGTTGGCTGAGTTTGTTATTGTCCTAATATTCCATTCGATAGCTTTTGTTAAACCTATTTTTAGCTTTTGCTTTTTTTTTTTTTGCTCTTCGTTTCCCAACTTTTCATTCAAGTCCTCTGAAGTTTAAGTTTATTTTTATGATGCTTTTCTTTTTACCAGTAATTGATGATTTAGTTATTTGTGTTAACTGTTAACTGCTGGCCTCAAACATTTCCAGGTGTTTCTTGCAACTGATGATGATTCAGCTCCTATAATTTGTTTTCTTTTCTTAGAACAAAAAAAATTACTTTCTTTAAGGCTTCAGACTGTTGAAATAAATAATGAGATACTATATGATGTTAAACCTGATATGAGCTGGAGCATACCTGCAATTGCTGCAGCTCCTGTCATTGTGACACGGCCCAGGTATTGCTACATTTATCTTTTTCTTAAAAAAATAATTTAAGTGGCTGATTTTCTTAGATTCTTTGTTATGGTTTTCTTTGATTTTTTCCCAGTGTGAAGGTGGGATTGCTGCCATATACAGACATCATTGTTTTGGCTCCAGAAAGCATATTAATTCTTTATGTAAGTTCTTCCTTTTCATGCTTTTGGCTTAGTGTGGTTTATAATATTTGTATAGGCAATTCCTTTTTAATTTCTTTTTGATACATTTTCTACCAAAATTATTTGTCTCTTGCACCCTTCCAATTGCTGATATTTTAGGATGCTGATATGGTCTCTGTGTAGTTTCTGCATTATGCTGATGTGCAGTTAGTTATTACTTCGTTTGTAATCCATGTTTCTGTTTTTCATGGAATTTAGAAGCTATTCTTTTTTTTCCCCTGATATAGACTTTCTAATTTTTAGTGGATGTCTTTTCCATTTGGCAGTTTATCTTACCTTCTTGTCTTGACCTTTCAAGCATAGTGATCTCTATAGTATGTTGCAAAAATATGTTACTCAAAGAAACCGCTGGTGTTTGGTTCTCATGTGGGATTATGCATCGGCTCTTGCTTTCAAGCTTTTAAATGCGAGTTCTTCTATCCAGCTGATATGAAATAGGGATGGAGGGAGGTGAGAGATATAGTATAAATCAGCATGTTAAGGCCTGACTTGGTGGGGTAACTGAAGGCAAGAAGATGATAAGAGTTAAAATGTCTAATTAACTTAGGTATGGGGGTTTGATGTATTTTTGAAGTTGGTCTTAGGTTCCAAACTTGAATATGGGTTTTAGATTTGAATGGGTGGCTAAAGTCTAATATTGTGAAAGCAAAGCCCAAAAATCAATAACGAATAAGAAAGTATTTGTGAATTTTTGATGAAAAGAGAGTAAGAAATCAGTTTCTTCATGCTAATAATATAATGTGATATTTATGTAGCCAGTCTTATTTTAAGTCCCCTTCTTTACTAAGTCCTGTACAAATATTGAACAGTAGCAGGTAAGGTCTAGACACAAGTAAGTCGTTGATGCCAAACTCCAAAGGAAGTTGATCGTTTAATAATTTTCTTTGACTTTCATCTTTTGATTTTGCTATCTCGATGCCTGAGAGAACGTCAATAAAAGGTTGATTGACTATTCTTTTGTTGATTATAACCTGCATCTCATTCAAATGCAGTCCGGGAAGCAATGCCTTTGCAGATATTTGCTGCCTTCATGTTTGGGCATAGGAAATCCTCCTTGCAATTTGGGATTCTCAAAAGCAACATCCATTTCCCATGACCTCAAGATTGTAGGATTGGCTGACGCTGTTGAAGCGCGTATTAATGTGAAAGTAAATAATCGAATGGTATTGTACTTCCATGCTCGTACTTTATTGGTTCAAGTGTTCTACTCTTGCTATTCAGTTGCTTATTATTCTATTTACAAATCTTGTTTTACTTTCATATATTTATTTTTCTATTGCATGAATTTTGCCCCTTGTAAGTGAAGCTGTTACTTTCTGTTTCTAGTAGTATTGAAGCAATTAAAAGTTCTATACGATAGAAAATCTTGGTAACCCTGAATGAGTTTCACTGTATGTTGCAGTCTATTAAAATTTCTTGCTTTACATCACAGTTATGAGCTTTAACAATTTTTATTTGCCACGTATGTATAGATATTTCGATGTGCACTATATAGAAGTCCGTCATCGTCATTGGCAAATGATTCCATAACAGCAATGGCTGAGGGGCTTAGCCCGAGTTTCTATAACCATTTTCTGGTTCTTCTTTGGGGTGATAGTGAATCTAGCTGCTTGTCAGAGGCTAATGCTACTGTTGATTCTGAATGGAGTTCCTTTTGTGATGCTATCATGCAAATGTGCAAGAAGTCGTCTGTAGTTTCTCAAGAGACACCAGAGTCGTCTTGGGAGTTTCTTCTCAATAGCAAATACCACAAGAACTACTGCAAAATAAACTCGATGATTGGATTGTCTTCTGGTGTAGCACTTGACAGGACAGGATTGGATTCAATGAGATCAAATATAGACGGTACAAAAAGTTCAGAAAAATCATTTCACTTTGATCTATTGATGGAAAGTTTGGACTCTCTGCATGCAGTTTATGAAAGTCTGAAAATGGATAACCTTCGAAGAAGGTAAATCGAAATCCTGTCCGTGCTATTCTCTTCACATGCTTTAGGTTCTAAAGACTTTTTGCTATTAATCTTTCTGTTTGTTTATTTTTTGCTCTTGCCTTTTCTTTGCTCTTGCTGGCATTTTCTTCAATGTAGTTGCTTCAATAGATAATAATTTCACAAAGCATCTCTGTTTCATGAAAAAAGTTCAAAATATTACAATGTAAAATGATGTAGCTAGCTGATATGCGGCAATATTCATATGAGAGGGATCATGATTTATTCTCTAAAGATTTTGGAACTTTTTCTCATTTTAAATTGCAAGTTTCCTGTCATGATATAATCGTGAGGTTAAGTGATGCAAGATTCTTAAGTTGTTAGGCTTGAATAACTTTGTGAGATTGAAAGTTGGCTGTAATGTAATGGCTATTCATATTGACTGCTAATTTTTTTTTCTTTTGGTTTTACTTCAGCAATTTGCAAAAATGTTTTTCTGACTTTGTGCTTTTTGGTGTGAATTTCCTTAAAAAGGGATTTGGAGCTTCTGGCAATTCTATTGTGTAATATTGCAAAATATTTGGGTGAAGAATGTTATTTGGATCATTATGTTCGTGATTTTCCTGCTCTTTGCAAGACAGTCAAGATGGGCATAAATTGTTTGTCGAGCAAAGCTCCTTTCAATTTATTCAGATGGTTGGAAAATTGTTTGCAACATGGGTGTACTTCCGACAAAACTAACAATCTTCCACTAGTAGTTTGTAAAGATGGAAGTTCTGTGGTGAGCTGGGCTCGTAAGATTGTATCTTTTTACAGTTTATTATGTGGTGCTAAAGTCATAGGAAATAAGCTTTCATCTGGTGTTAGCTGCAACATTGCCTCTGGATCATCTTGCTCTAATGAGGAGCTCACAGTGTTGGCAATGGTTGGGGAGAAATTTGGGTTAAAAGAGTTAGATTCTTTGCCTTCTGGTGTATCTCTTCCTCTCCGACATGTAAGCTCCAATAACACATAATACATGTAATTTTTAATCAATTACTTTGACAAGGCTTGAAGTCTGATTTTGGTGCTACTGTCTATGACATTATAATATAAAAGGAATATTAGGTCAGTAATGACATTGTTAAACTTAAATGTTATCCATGATTATGGCTGGATATTGTTATTATTCATTATGAGTTTTGTATGTTAATATGTTTTCCGTGTTAAATAGGTTTGTTATTCATTCTCAGCGATGAAGATGCTTCTTAAATTTATTGTTGCATTTTTCACTTACTCATTGTGCTCCCTCCATTATGAAAAAAATAATTTTTCTTTCTATGATGTTTCATTGTCCTGTTACTTAAAAGAAGACACTTTAATGTTGCCCTTGAAAAGATGTTATCAGAATTTTTGTACCTTTCACAAGTCACTCACTAAAAGGGTGATTTCTTCCTTTTTTTTTTTTTTTTTTTTTTTTTTTTTTTTTTTGCTTTGCTTTACTCATGAATCATGATTGCTTGCGCATTTGCTTCTTAGGCTTTGGATAAGTGTCGCGAGTCTCCTCCTGCTGATTGGCCTGCAGCTGCATATGTACTCATTGGTCGTGAGGATTTGGCTTTGTCCTGTTTGGCACGTTCATGCAAATTTAAGGAACTAGAAACACAAACAAATATGAATTTGGTCTCTATGTCTACACCTTACATGCTACATTTACATCCTGTGACAATTCCTTCAACAATATCTGATACTGTTGGTCTGGAAAGCACCAAGTTTGAGGATACAGATTCCATTGATGGATCAACGGCAGATGGCATGGAGAACATATTCAGCTCTTGCACCCAGTTGAGATATGGTCGGGATCTAAGATTAAATGAGGTCCGTTGCAGTCCAATCTTTTAAACAATAATGTCCAAGGCTTTATGTTGAGTTTAGAAGTAACTACTCTATGATCTTCACTGATACATCCTTAGATTTAGAATTAAATTAGGAAATGCTTCCCCTTTTTACATCTGAAATAAGATTGGACATTCATCTTTAGTGGTCCTTCTGTTGTTTATAATTTTTGTTGAATGTTTATGTATATTTTTAATTATTGCGGAAAATGGAAATATGGTTGTTGAAATTCCTTGTCTTTTCCTACTTGCTATTGTCACTGGTACTAGGTTAGGCGCCTTCTATGCTCTGCAAGACCTGTGGCTATCCAAACATCAGCCAATCCAAGTGCCTCTGATCAGGATCTCCAACAGGTATGCTTCTTTTGTTGCTTGATTTGAATGTTGTATAGTCACCTCTTTTCCCTCTAGCACATTGTAGCTTAAGTTGTAATCATTTTCTAATAAATTGGTCTGACAATGTATGGTACCACATGTATATCTATATATGCTTAGATCAATATTCTTAAAACACACTGGATGCATTAGCCTACAATTTCCTCCTTCCTTTGATAATGCCCTTGATAGTTTCTTTACAAGGAGATAGTGATAATGTTTGAGGGCTTGCAAAATACCCTTGAGATTTTAACATGAATATCTGACAGGATATGCGAACAACTTACATTAGTTTGGTAGTCTCTTCTATCTGACATGTTAGCTGTCATTTTAGAAGGGTAATAATATGATGATTATAGTTTGCTCTACACATAACTCAACGCAGATTGCATACATTAATGTTGTTTTGTTTGTTCAGGCTCAACTGTGGCAGCTTGCACAAAGGACTACTGCTCTTCCTCTTGGCCGTGGGGCATTTACTTTAGCAACCATATATACTCTATTAACAGAGGTACTCGCTCTTTTGGATTTTTACATTTATTTTCATCAATTGGTTGTTTTGTTATGAGATTGATTACCTTAAGATGCATGCCACTTTTTTCCTGATGGAATCTCCTGCCACTTTATGCAGGCCTTTACTGTCCCAAAGCTTGTTTTAGCAGGGCGGTTGCCAGCCCAACAAAATGCCACTGTAGGTCCAGCAATAATTCTTTTGCTATTTCTTTTTTTCTTTTTAACATGCATTTTTTCTTTGGGTGATATCATATATACTGTATTATCATTAATGGAAAATTTGAACTAGAAGGCTTTCAGCAAAATATTATTATATATGGCGTATAATTCTTGCTCTATATTTTCAAGATTTATTGCCTATTTTTTTAAACTGTAGGAAGCTTGGGTTAAGAATTCTGTGTTTAGCCACAGAAACCATTTGTAATTCTGTTCTTCTCCTTACTGTTCCTTCTTTTAAACATTCTCCCATTTATCTCCTTTGCATCATTTTCAATTTTTTTTCCTTTTTGTATTTATTTTCTATAATTGTTGTGCTGATAGGTTAATCTTGATCCAAGCATAAGGAACATTCAAGAACTCAAGTCATGGCCTGAGTTCCACAATGCTGTTGCTGCCGGGTTAAGATTGGCCCCACTTCAGGTTTATATGATATCTTTTGGAAGTACAATACCAGTTTTACAGTGGGCCAAAAGTTCCTGTTTCTTCATGAATTTTTTCTTTGAAAATTGCTTATGTTGGCTGGTTTTTTTATTTTTTTATGAATATACAGTTAAAAGTACCTCGCAAAATTTGAGACTGTATGTTGTCATTTATGTTCTCTAATTTTCTTTTTCTCTTGCTCAGTTGTTGTGCTAATATATTATGTGGTTTACGCATGCTTGCTAGTTTGGGATTATTATGTGATGCATTTTAAGCTTTTGCAGGGAAAAGTGTCAAGAACATGGATAATATATAACAGGCCTGAGGAACCTAATGCAGTTCACGCTGGACTTCTCCTTGCTCTGGGGTTACACGGGTTTCTGCGTGTTTTAACTATTACGGACACATACCAGTACTTTTCACAGGTTTTCTTGTTTATTAAAACTTTTTTCTTGCAATTGATTAGTTACAGTACAACCTAATTAGTTATGTGATGATCCTGTGACTGGTTCTGGAATTCTCAAGATAAAAGAGGGGGAGAAATCAGTATTGACTAAATGCATTTTAAGATGAAAAATCATGTTTCGAAGTCTTTAATCGCAAGGTTAACTGAATGTAATTGCATTTGCTTAGTGATTTCTGGTATCTCTGTAGCTGTAATCACTTAGGTAGGAACAACTTCTATCTCTGCAAGAAACCTGCATACTTTTTGATATGTATACTAAAGGCTCAAGTAGCCCTTTTTCATTATTAGGTTTTAATATACCTAACTGATTTTTTTCACCAATAGGAACATGAAGCGACAACTGTAGGCTTAATGCTTGGTCTGGCAGCCTCTTATAGAGGGACCATGCAACCTTCTATATCAAAGGTAATAATTTATGCTTTTTGAGCTTCAATGTAGTACCTAATGTTTGCTGATAATATTAACATTCTTCTAACATTGCGGATCAATACACATCTGCTATGTCATTTAACCTGAACAATGGCTCTACTCTATACAGTGCCTTTATGTGCATATACCTTATCGACATCCATCCTGCTTTCCAGAGTTGGAGTTACCAACATTGCTGCAGGTAACAGATTGCATTTCTCTCGTTATATAATTTACTTGTACACTTGTATGTGCTAGGAATTATATATAGATTCATTCATTATTGTCATCAGATTGCCAGCATTGATGTTTGAACTGAAATAAACCTTGGACATGCAATCTGTTATTCATATTAAAGTATTGTTCTTTGAGCTTCTTTATGTGAACATTAAAGTTACCTTATTTATTCATATTTCTCTATTCTTAGGAGTAATTATTTTCACACTTTTCTGGGTTCTACAGACTGCAGCACTAATGTCAGTTGGGCTTCTTTTTGAAGGATCAGCACACCCTCAAACAATGCAAACATTACTGGTATAATTTTACTTCTTATAGTTCTTTTGCTTATCAACTTAATAGGATGTTTTACTAATAATTGTAGGTCAACAACAAGCATCCTTGTTTGTACTCCTGAGAAAATTCAAAATTATATTCGAAATGCACATATGTATACGTATATTATGCTTTTACTTCTTATAGTTCTTTTGCTTATCAACTTAATAGGATGTTTTACAAATTGTAGGTAAACAACAAGCATCCTTGCTTCTACACTTCAGAAAATTCAAAATTATATTTGACATGCACATATGTATGCATATATACATATAAGAAAATGGACATTCACTTATATAATTAGTATGTGCGTGTATACACACACATGAATACCGCAGACATGCAAGATTTATCTTTTACATTCTCTTTATTTGTCCAACAAATTTCTGGTAACTGTTGCTATTTGCTTTATTCTATGGTTCCTTTGTTAATAATACATCTTCCACGGAAAAAAAACCTTTTTTTTTTTTTTGTATTATAAATCATTTTGTATCCATGCATTTTGACTGTTCAATCTGAGTTTTTGGATAGAAAACAGAGTTGGGTTGTATTCGTAACAATAATTAATAAGCATTTTCCCTTTTTATTACAATGATTAAAATACATCTTCCTACCATTGTAAACATATGCAGCACCTTTGGACTGTTTCTGCAATTTTCTGCATTCTTAATTGTTACCAAATCTCTTGTAGTTAAACATGTCTATTTCTTGCAGGGTGAAATAGGCCGAAGAAGTGGAGGTGACAATGTCCTTGAAAGGGAGGGTTATGCTGTTTCTGCCGGCTTTTCATTGGGTCTTGTTGCATTGGGTATGAATCATTCTGGGCTTTTATATTAATGAATGTCTTTTAAGTTATGGTTCAGCTAACTGCTATCTTGAATGAAGGCCGAGGAGAAGAGGCATTGGGATTCATGGATACACTGGTTGATCGGCTATTTCACTATATTGGTGGGAAGGAAATCCGTAATGTACATTGTCCACTTTAAACTTGGTTTGTTCTTTTTGGTTTCTTCTAGTGGAGGGTATGGGTTAAAAATCAATGGTTTTGTAACATATTTCTTAGTTCTGTACAGTAAGAAGTATATCATCTTGATCAGTCTATCCTTCTTGAAAAGTTTGTCCCCTTTCAATTAGCACAAGGTTTAATAAGTGCAATTTCATTTTCATACCACTTCTCTTTACACTTTTTTGATCCTTTCTTATTTTCTAAGAGTTACTGCTTCTATACGATTTAGGAGTGGACAAACATGATAGATAGCTAAAAAAAATTTGGACGAGTATTTTGGGGAGGAAGATGAATTTTCCCATGGCTTTTTTCACCTTGAATTTTTTTACATTTTCTGAAGTGCAAATCCTCTCTCTCTCTTTTACCAACTATTTTCATTCAGGAAAGATCCCTTCTGCTTGCAGCATCAGTGGATGAAAACAACCGGGTCACTGGGCAGGTTTGTTACTTATCATTGACTTAATTAAGTTCCCTAATTATAACCTTGTGTTTGAAATTTTTGTAAAAATGTACAATTTTTTTCCTCTCAAGGCTGCTGATATCTGTTATATTGGTGTACTAGATGATGGACGGAACCACTGTCAATGTTGATGTCACTGCACCTGGGGCTATGATAGCTCTTGCTTTAATGTTTCTGAAGGTAATTTTAACATGGAAATTATGAGCAGATTACCACATGACATAAATAAGATATATTAACATTTCTCATTTTATATACCAGAGTGAATCAGAGGTGATTGTCTCTCGGCTTACAATCCCTCAAACACATTTTGATTTGCAATACGTAAGACCTGATTTTATAATGCTTCGTGTCATTGCTCGGAATTTGATAATGTGGGGCAGGTAATTTACTTGATAAATGCCTTAATTATTGAAGCATTCACTGTTTAAGCTTCTAGCTTTCATATCTGAGTTTAAGACTATTCTCTTCAGGATTCATCCCTCCAAAGACTGGATTCAGTCCCAGATTCCTGAAATTATAAAAAATGGTGTCAAAGGTCTTGGGGATGATACTATGGACATTGATGAAATGGATGCAGAAACTATTGTCCAGGCATATGTCAATATAGTGGCTGGGGCATGTATTTCTCTTGGTATGGTATTCCTGCTGATTCATTTACTGTTTACCACGTTTAGTCTTGCATATTCTCAACCTTATCATATTTATGCAGACACACCAAGAAAAAGAGAGTATCTTAAATCTGTTATGATTAATTTCGCAGGGTTGAGATTTGCTGGCACAAAGGATGCAAATGCACAGGAGTTGCTTTATGAATATGCTGCCTACTTTTTGAATGAGGTCTTACACAAAATATGATACTGCTCAAGTACAATTTGATTTTGAGAGATAACTGAGTAATTTTAATGGCTGCAGATCAAGCCTGTTTCCACTACAAATAGGAGTACCTTTCCCAAAGGTTTATCTCAGTATGTTGACCGAGGCACATTGGAGATATGCCTTCATCTTATTGTTCTATCCTTGTCTGTGGTAAATGAAGTTGATAATTTTATTATTATTGTTGTTGTTATGTTGCCAAATTCTGCCAAGTAATAGTGGTGACTTCTGAGTCATTTGGATGCAGGTTATGGCTGGCTCTGGACATTTACAAACCTTCCGGCTTTTAAGGTTTCTCCGCAACCGGAGCTCTGTAGATGGGCATGCTAATTATGGTATCCAGATGGCGGTAATGTTTCTAAATATACCGTAGTGAAGGATCTGATTGAATTGTATCAACTTCTCATTATGTACTTTTTTCCTTCAGATTTAGGATATAACACATTATATGCATATTTTTATGATCTCATGCATGTCACGAACTCTCGAATTATGTGGAAAGTGCAATTTTCATTCTGAGAATCTATAAGATAAGGATAATAAATTGGTTTATGCATATGGATTCTACAATTCACCTGCTGCAAAAGAAGATCATTTGTTGTTTATCATCATATATATCAAGCTTTTAACTTCTCCTGGTTTGCTGTGCCAAATGCCTAATTGTTGAGCATGTAAAACTGAGGTCTTCTTGTAAACCTTTAAGGCATTCAGGGTTTAATAATTCTTCTTCCATTGCATGGAACATTACGAATGCCTCTGTGACCAATCTTTCATCAGCAAACAATGTTTAATGCATAAGAATGGTATGGCTTATTGGTCACGACTCACTGTGTAACCCAAGATAAACTATATCATGTTTGTTTGCATTAATCTGAAATAGAGGGGCTAACCAACATACTGTCAAACAGTTTGCTTATTTTTAGGGCATCTTAATTTATTTGTAAGTGTATTCTGATTTTAGGTGAGCTTAGCAATTGGTTTCTTGTTTCTTGGTGGAGGCACGAGGACATTTTCTACCAGCAATAGTTCCATTGCAGCATTGCTTATCACTCTTTATCCACGATTGCCTACTGGACCCAATGATAACCGTTGCCACCTTCAGGTATGTTATGATTAATATTAGGGTGTTTTTCAGGTAGCTTAAAATTTGATTGGGTGGAAATAGTACTTGGTACAGACCCAAGCATGGCATAAAATATTTTACTATTGATTTTAGACGGTACACTCCAGTGGGACCTATATTTACTCGAAGAGACTTGAATTCTGTTTTGTTTTTCCAAATTGGCATATATGTTGTACATTACCTCCTTCCTATAACTGCATTTTCCAGGCTTTCAGACATTTGTATGTTCTTGCAACGGAGGCTCGCTGGCTTCAAACTGTTGATGTTGACACTGGCCTCCCTGTTTATGCTCCTCTTGAAGTCACGATCAAGGAAACTGAGCATTATTCAGAAACAAGTTTTTGTGAGATTACTCCTTGCATTCTGCCTGAGCGTTCTATTGTAAGTCAAAGATCTGTTAACAAACTTATTAGGATTGTCAGTATTTTTCAAACCTTAATTTTCCATGGAACTGAATTTTGACGTTAATTTGCATGAATCTGTTAGCTTTTGAGTGACAATTTGAATTTTGAAGTAACTATTAAACTTTCTGTTGCTAGTGTAGTGAACCTTATGGAATAATCCAAATTGTAGGGAAACTGCATGTCAACTGTAGCAGAACCTTCCTGTCTGCTAACATGTCTATTCTCAGAAAATTTCTCATGTGTAATGCTTTACTTGCCATGCTGTCGCAGTTGAAAACAGTTCGCGTCTGTGGTCCTCGATACTGGCCTCAAGTGATTGAGCTTGTTCCTGAAAGTACGTGGAGTTTGTTGCTGCAATTTTTCTTGCTAAATGTTAATTTACATATTTCTGATCATTTATATTGTTCCCTTACAGACAAACCTTGGTGGAGTTTTGGTGACAGGAACGACCCATTTCACTCTGGTATTCTTCATGTCAAACGGAAAGTTGGAGCTTGTTCATATGTTGATGATCCCATAGGATGTCAGTCACTGCTTTCACGAGCAATGCACAAGGTTTTGTTGGCATAACTTTACCTTAACCAGCCCTTACCCTGTTATAGTTCTGTCTTAAAATGGATGTTGATTTATCTGTCGCTTAGGTCTTTGGTTTGACAAGTCTAAGAGCTGGCTATACGGGTAATAACAGCAACAATGGATCTGCTGCTGTTACTGTTGATCAGCTTGTCAGCACCTTCTCTTCTGATCCAAGCTTAATAGCTTTCGCACAACTTTGCTGCGACCTTTCCTGGAATAGCAGGTAAGACCAGAAATTAGGTATCTAGGCCTCCAGTTCTAGAACCTGCAGTGCAGTATCCTTTTTCATAGGGCTCAACTTTATTTGTGCTTCGACCTTCCCCTTCCCCTCCCACCTTTGGTGTTCTATTCTATTTCACTATATTTTGAATGGTTGGCTCATGAGTATCAATTTTCAATGATAATTGTAATTAATACTAAGTACCGAAGGAATTCAAGGTGCCTATTTTATCATCTATTCATTCTGAAATCAACGTGCTTGCAGATCTGATGTTGATTTCCGGGAGTTTTGCTTACAAGTATTATTTGAGTGTATAAGCAAGGACAGACCAGCTCTTTTGCAGGTAATAGTCTGATTTAGTCCTAAATTCTTATTTTTTGTATACGATTTTTCTCTATTACATTGCAGTGCCAACTGGAAATAAGTTAATTTGTTGGTATACCTATAGCCTGTTGATCAGATCAAGTTCTCTAAACGTTTTAAAATTGTTTTTTTCGGGATTCGCCTTACTCTTGTCATCTATTTCTCAATATATTTTTTTATCTGTGTTGTAATGTCTTTCTGCTTGTTAGGTCTATTTATCCTTGTATACCACAATTGGCTCATTGGCAGAGCAGGTTTCCAATAGTAATCTTCTTGTTGGTGACTCGTTATCTGTCTCGAGTTTAAAGGTACTTTCCTGTAACTTCTTTATGCATTGTTGTTTCATAGTACAATTATGTTATAGCGATAAAAAATTGCATAAATACTTGTTCTTTGTTTAAAATTCCAAAAATACTGGAATCCTGTCTATAATGCTTCCAACTTTATAGAATGTGATACTGGATATACTCAAATTTAACAAGTCAAGACTGGTTGATTTTCGGCATGTTTTGGTTTGAAAACTTCAAATGTTTGTTGGTGGTGGTTTGTTTTGCCTTTTAGATTATTAGGTGCACTTGTGTCCATATGTCTACTCTGTGTGGTCGTAATTTATTACTCAGAAAAACTTTATTATTAGTTTTATCTCTAGAACTGAATTGTATTGTTATTTTCAATGAACGAACTGGGATTGAATTGCAGTATGCTATGTTGCATTGACTGGCATGGAGATATGACCCTCTAAGGCCCCCCTGATACATGGAATAACTTCAAAATTTTGAATATTACCCCTGGGAGACACATACCCTTGTATACCATTCACACCCTAGTCCGTAACATAGGCTATATGCTCTGACTTTCCTTGTTCTTCAATGTACTGCAGCATTGCGAATTAATTCTAATTGAGCTGCAGCTATTAGTATGTGCTATTATCATCATTAAGAATATATCCTTTTTTGCAGCTTGCGTTGTCCTATAACGAGGCTGTCATGACTGGAAGGTTGACAACTTCAAGAGGCAGCATTGTTCAATCCATTTTTCTAGGATCTCTTCGGAAACGGGTAGAAGAACTCTTGAATAGTGCCGAGGCATTAAAAACCGATTTGCGTAATTATCTGAACTCAGGCAGTTGGCCCAATGATGGATCCTTTGGGGTGAAAAGTTCAACAATTCTTTCTTGGTATCTTCAATGGTTTGGTGTACCGGCTGCACCTACGGTCAAGACAATGGTGGACAAAATTAAGCCCATGAATATCTCATTGTCTCCGGTTCCTTTGTTATGTTTGTTATTACCAGGCACTCACATAAATGCAGTCGAAGAGATAAACCGGTTTCTGTTGTCTACCTGAGTGTACAGATGAAGACCTGAGCATTTTTCCAGCACGGTGCCTACCGTCTATTGCAGCATCTTCCCCGGTAAGGTTCATTTAAAATCGTTTTAAATTGTACCTTGAACCTGTTGACAATGAGAAGACATGCTACTTGCCTTTAGTAAAACTATTTTAGTCACCCATCAACTTTCCCTTTTGGTTACGGAAATTATTTAAATATTATTAAATTATGTCATTTTCGTCTTGGTTCTAAAAAGAATCTAACCCTCAATATCTAAACATTGTTAATTTGATTTTTTATTTTTATTTTTCAGTTCTGCTTTTCTTTATAACATTAAGAGTTAATTTTAAGAGAATGAGAAAAGATGAAAATTATTATTTTCATTTTTTTGTATATTTTTAATTAAATTTAGCTGATAAATTTGTTATTTTTGTTTTTTAGGTGAAAAGTAAAACTATAAAAAATATCAAATTAAACAATGTATAAATAATGTGTGTTAGATTTTTTAGAATTAAGATTAAGTTTACAATATATAAATGTTAAGAGTTAAGATTTTTATTATGTCAATTTTAAAAGTTGTTATAGTTAGTCCATTCATGATAAAAAAAAAAAATTTGAATAGTTGATTATTTTGTAACATTTTTGTAGTTGGGTGATTATTTTTATAACTTTTCATATCCAACTTATACTCAGGATATTACAAATGTAGTTTACTCTTAATCTATATTGCTTGGACTCACAAATTTTTATGAAATACCTATATGACACATGAATATGGAGATATAACCTTCTAAGGATCATTTCATATTAATGTTGAATATAGAATACATACTCGTATCTAATGTTCATATTCGAATCCTAGTAACATAATCTTTTAATATTCCAAATATTTGATACTAACATGATACTTGACCTGATCTACAGAAGAAAGCACTGCAAACAGACTTGAAAACGAGATCAAATATGGATAATTTCAGAGAAGTTACCGACCATAATCGGATTACTTTGTATGCTAGGAACACCGATGCCGGTTTAATTCTCGGTAAGCCCCCATTTGCTTTATAATAGTTGCCATTTCAGTGTAGCTTTTTTTTACAGTTTAAAATAGACGTAAGTGTAGTGCTTTAGAGTTACTATTTAACCCCAAAATGTTTATTTATGTTCATTGTATACCATAATCATGAGATCCTTTACTTCTTGTACATTCATATTAAGTACGTCAAGTTCGACATTTTCTCACCTTTTTGGCCCTTGATTTTAAGACAGTCTCTTTACTATGAACTGATATTTATTTTTTCTTGAAAACGCAGCTCATCATACTGGCATGATTTTTTTTGGGGGTTTGAAAGAGTTTATATTCATATGTCCTAAACTACTTACAAATGCACTCAAACTTACAAGTTTCAGATTGTTGTAACAGTAAAGAGTGTCAACCAAGTTAACCTAATTAACTACTTGAATTAACTAAAAGAGGAAAACTATGAAATTATTTGATAAATAAGTGTACGAAAATTAAATGTTAAAGTGCAAAATAAGTGTTGAAAAGTATCTCATATAATTAGATTAAGTTACATTTTATCTTTGATTTTTAAATATAATTAAATTTTGAACATAAATGATTGCTATTAAATTTTTTTATCAATTTGTTTTTATTTAAAATGAATAAACTTACATAAATTTAAAGCATTTAATTTTTAATTTAGTCCCTGAACTATAATTAAAATATCATTTTAATTTTTTAAAAAAAAATTATGAACAATAATTCTAAAAAATTTTAAAAAATCTTAAAAATAAATATAAATTATTAAAATATATTAAGAATATTAGAAATTATGTTAAAATATTTTTAAAAATAAAAATTATAAATGAAAATTTTCTAAAATTTCAAAAAATATATATGTAAAAAATTCTAAAAATTTTACAAAAAAAAAAATCTTTAAAAAAATTATCAAACTTTCTAGTCAAAACCTAGAAACCATCGTCCTTTTACAAGATTTTCTTCGCTATTTTACAAAACTTAAAAAAATAAAAAAGATTTCTCATACTTGATTGAAGACATAATAAATAAATAAATAATTACTTGATTGAAGCAAAAAAAAAAAAAAAAATCAACTAAAAGTTTTAATTACTCACTTTCAAATTTCTCATGCTTTATTTAATATTCAGTTTCATCTTCATCGTTCATGCTTCCAAAAGGTATATACAAATTTATTTAATTTTACTTTCTTCTACTTTAGTGAGTACTCATTTTCGTCATTGTCTCTATAGAATTTTAGTTACTCATTGTCGCATCCCCTTGCAAACTTCCCATTTGAAGATTTTATTGTTTAATACCCCAAGAAACTTGAATCTTTAAATTACTGAGTTTAATAATTTTCGAGTTTTGAATTTTTAATATAACTTTATGAGTTCTAAATAAGGACTTCATGGGTTTTGAAATTTTAAAAAATAATATTTTAAATTTACGAGAAGAAATAAAAGATAAAAAGTGAGATTTTAATTTAAAACAAATCCCCAAAGCCATCAACAAGTCTCCAGAGGTGGCGAGAAATAACAAAAGGAGTTCATTGTCTTCTTCTTCTTCTTCATCGCCAAAGAGAAATGCAAAATTGAAAGATTTTATTTATGGTAAATATGTTGTTTATTTGGTTTGATAGTATTTTAACAGTAATAAAATCATGGTTTTATTGAAATGGCTGCTTTTAGAATTGCACTAGAAAGCTTCTTTAACATGTAAGGTTAGTGTCTCATTGCATTAGATAGTTCTTATCAAATAAGAATTCTATTGAAAATTAAAATGTTCTCGATTATTGAAAGAGAGCTCAATTTTCAAAAATAAAAACATCATGATTCACCAAAATTTTAATAATTTATATTTATTTTTAAGAATTTATTTTTTTAGAATTATTGTTAATAATTTTTATAAAAAATCAAAATGATATTTTAGTTATAATTTAGGGATCAAACTAGTAATTAACCATTTAAATTAACAATAATGTCATTGTTTAACATATAAATTTTAATGGAATGGGCAAATTTACATGTTTCAAAATGTATAAAGACTAATTTACCAATTTTTTTCAGTATAGGGCCGAATTGCAATCCATCCCAAAGTACAAGGGTTTTCCTAATTTTTTTACCACTTATATACTACTTGTACCCTACATACTAGACAAGTGTCTCCCAACAAAGCTAACATTCTCAGCTTGATCGACGGAGCTTGAACTAACTTGCGAACTTTAGCTTGGTGAGCCTTAGGCGTTATGCGTCTCCACTAAGCCTGTGTGAAGTTCACGTGGGAACTTAGAGTCAACTAGTCGCCTTCAGAAGTTTTATCCTAAGACATATTATCACCATCATTATCTAAGGGAATCAAATTAGACTTTTATGTTTGTAAACTTTGGACACGTAGCTAGCCTATCCTCTACCATAAAACAACTTATGCAAACAACTCATGGGGAATCATGTACACCTCTTCTTTAACGTTTTCTTTTAGCAGAACATCCTCTGACCTAACTCTCATCCAGGTGATCCACCACGCAAACCACCATCTTCTTCCATCTCTTCTATTAATTTAGTATTTATTGTTCATGATTAGGATTTTGACATATTTAATGATTATTTAAGTATATTTTAAATTTATAATATTTATGTTAAAAGCAACAGAAAGACATATTATCACCATCATTATCCAAGGGAATCAAATTAGACTTCTATGTTTGTAAACTTTGGACACGTAGCTAGCCTATCCTCTACCATAAAACAACTTATACAAACAACTCATGGGGAATCATGTACACCTCTTCTTTAACGTTTTCTTTTAGCAGAACATCCTCTGACCTAACTCTCATCTAGGTGATCCACCATGCAAACCACCATTTTCTTCCATCTCTTCTATTAATTTAGTATTTATTGTTCATGATTAGGATTTTGACATATTTAATGATTATTTAAGTATATTTTAAATTTATAATATTTATGTTAAAAGCAACAGAAGAAAACAGGATATTCAATAAGCTTTTTGTATTTTTTGGATTTAGATAAATTTGAGTTTAACTATTTAATTCACAATCCATCAGCTTTTTGTACATTCTTGAATTGGGACAAAATTTGGATTTGGCTATTTAAATTACGATCCGCAAGTTACCATTGATTAAAGATTGAAAAAACTCTCAAATTAGTGGTGGATCTTGAGACTAGATTTCGAGAAATTTAACTAAAATTTTCAAAATATTTAAGAGTCTAATAAGATTCTTTTCAAAAAAAAAAAAAAGTCTAAATAAATTTTTTATAAATTTAGAGGGCCAAACTAGAATTTTAAACAAATTTCAAGGGAAAAATGAAATTTTCCAAAAGTTTTGGGGAGCCATGAGGAGGTACTAAATTTGAATATTTAACACAATTAGATATGCCGTAAATAATTCAGATTTTAATTCGTATAGTAGTAATGAGAGATACAAAATTTAAAGCAATTATGCATAAGTTAACAGGTTGAGATTTTAAGCAGTTATGTTGTAATGGAATTGCCACCTGCTGTAATCTCTAATCATACAAAGATGATCGCAAATCTATCCAACAGAAGTAAAATGGATACCAAAATATTCAGCCATCTTTACAGAACTGACAGCCGAATGCAACATATGTTACTAGCGAAACAACTTCTAATATGCTACCAGGTAAGAAATTGAATTCAATGGTTTCAGCATCATGGTGATCCAATCAACTCAAAACCGGGAACCAATTCAGGATCATCCCACCGCATATGATCCAGTGGCTCCGGACTAGGTGGAGCTGAGTTGAGTTTCTTTGACAACTTGCACTTCGGAGGAGACCAATCTTCCATCAGTAGCTCACTCATCTCTTTAACTTCCAAGTACCTTGAAGGACTCATGGGCTGTAACACAAGTAATAATCTAGTATTCGTTAAGACAATCTGTAAATGCCAACGATTTCGTTAAGATCCAAGCTAAATTGGACAATACAAAAACTGACCATTTCATTTGGCATACGAGTTCCCTTTGCAGATTCAGGTTTGGAGAAATCTAAACAACATTCATAAAAGTTTTTAAGTATTCAGTCAGAAACTAAACTGTAATAGGCATCTGAAAATGTCGCAATTTTTTTACCCTCTAATCCAAGTATCCGCAAAAATTCATTCGTGCTCATAGCTTTTTTCTGAGCTTTGATACATTCATCGTGCTTGTGCAGAAATCCTTCCTTCGCAATATCTTCGGGTTCAGTTGGATTCTCTGCCAAAATGGTTAACTTTGAAGTTTGATTCTTCTTTGATGTCTCCTTCAAGCATGGTTTACCAGAGTTTGAAATGTCAGAGAGAGCTTTCCGACCACCAACTTGCACTTTCTCTGAAGCTTTAGAGACACTCTTCTTCTTGCTTGAATCATGTGCAAGGTTTGAGACACTGGTCTCTTTCTCAGTGAATGAAAGAATTTTAGAATTCTCCTTTTTCAATGTCTGGTTCAGGGTCGGGTTAACCGAATTTGACAAATCACCAAGCGGTTTCCTTCCACCTATAGCACCTTTCCTTGGTGCAGTAGCAATATTTGCCTTCCCCACAAGAGAAGCACCTGGAGAACACACACTTTGAATTATCGAATTCAACTTGAAAACAAAAAATTGAACAGAACAGCAAGTGTTCGGAATAGTACCATTGTAGTGAACATTTACATTCTGATCTCGAATCAAACCAACAGTATGCGAAGCCATCCGAGCAAATTACAGATAGAAACAAAACCTCTTCGATAAAAGACTATACCTATGAGATGCATGATGCACGGAAAAGGGAAGAAAAGTCAAGGTCTAAGAATTTAAGAGGTGCAAAACTGGAACCAAATCAAGTTGACATAAAAGATGAACAAAAATACTGTATGAAGACACTTAGGGGGAAATCAAATGTTTAATGAGAGAGATAACATACCAAATCCAACAACATAATCTAATAGCGTTTAAAGTTTAAGGCACCTAGATTATGTAGGATGTACCCTTGTTCGGCGTTCGTATCTCAACACTCGCTCGTAATATACAACAAAACAAACTAAAACAACACCACAACCAGATGAAAGGTATCTGTGTTCACCACATGGGTAACATAAAATTCCTATCATACAACCCTAAACCCTAACTAAACAAGCTTAACAATAACAATGCCACAACCAGACCAAAATCATTAGCAAAGAATGCCGAATACTTTACTTTTCTTATTAGTACAAAATGAAACGTCAATTTGAAAAAGAAAATGTCAGTTGATAAGGAAACATGTAGAAAGCAGGAAGAACCCAAATTTTAGTTTCTTTGATAAGCCCAAAGGACAACTAAATCAAGCAAGTTCAAATTGATTTTTAGTAACTTCATTTTCTATTTGTGCTTTTCGCTTCGGAAAATTATACAAACCCTAGGTCATTAAATCCTACAGTCCCAAAGAAAACAAAGAGCCCAGAAAGGGAGAAAAGAAATCTGCGCTAGAAAACCTATGGGTCAATCTTGATTTTCCTTTACATTTCCCGGAATTTCTCAACAACCAAAAAGATTTCTCGTATAGGAAAAAAAAAAAAACTAACTTCAAGAAATTAAAAAAAACTGTGAAAGGGGGTTCAAGAGGCAAAAACTCACAAGGGGTTTTGATGAATAAATCCTTCGCTGCCTATTTTATTCTGAGAAATTTCTTGAATTTCAATCTGCAGATTCTGGGATTTGTTTTATTATTTGAAGTAATTGGTATTATGAGAATTAAAGGTCGACATATCTGGTTTTAAGGAAGAGCCTAGTTTTGCAACGGTAACTTCTTGTGCTTTTATTAAAATACCCCTCTATTGAATGATAAATTACATAAGCTTATTTAGCTTGCAGAAGATTTAAAGCACAGATGGTGGCAACGGTCGGCTTCTGACAGGTTTGCTTTTTTTTTTTTTTTGAATAAGGTTCTAATCACGAGTTTAGTTTACTGGAATAGAATAAAATAATAATGAAATAATTATTTTATTATAATAGAATAGACTTGTAATAGAATTAAATAGGCGTAACAGTGATATAGTTGGATATAATAGAATAACCAAAAAAAAAAATACTCAAATAACGAGTATACCCTTTAATAAAATTAATTAATTAATTAATAACTTTCTCCTAAAACATTTTCTCACCCTAGAAGAGTGCGAAAAAAAAAAAACCTAGCAAAATGTTGAAACCAAGCAATTAATAAAAAAGAAACTTAATTTTTTTAAAAAAAAGAAGATGAAGAAATTAACGATCAACATATAAGAGTAAAAGACATGTCATCCTTCTACTACTAATGAGATTGATCATTTTAATTTAGAAAAAAAAACCGATCATGGTGGATGAAATCGAGAGTTTGGGACTTTGGTAGTCATTCAGCCGAAGTGTGATGAGCAATTATAGAAAGACCAGAGAAAACTCTTGAGCCCATTTATCGGCTTAATCTTAAACTTAAAAAGCTTATGAAAATCGATTTTTTTTTTTTCAGATTTTGGCACCAGTCGTTGCCTTCTTCCGCTTTCATAGTAGCCCAGAACATCCTAAAATTTCTCCCAAATGTTCTTTATAATAACTTTTTTTATTTTTTTTCTTGCGAGCCACCAGAACATCACAAATCTAATAAAGCAATCCACTATTTCCTTCTTCTTGGCGTCCTCCGTTACCCCAACTTCTGGCCATATCCAAAACCCTCTTTTTTCTATTTTTGTTCTATTTTTGCTTTAGATTTTGGTAACAGTTGGATAATGCTAAACTTTTGTTTGGAAATTAATGAAATCTTGAAGAGTATTTTGGGAATATATCATCTTTGATAGCGTTGAATGGCTATTCTTTGGGTGGAGGTCGGAATACAAATCATTAAATAGAACATGAATTCTATTCATTTGAATAACAGATTCCATGAACTAAATAAAAAAATAAAAAATACAGCTGAATAATGTGCTATTCGGTTGGCTATTACAGCCAACCAAACATACTGTAATATTTTCGTTGATCGTGTTTTATATTGGAGGCTTTTTCTTTTTCCTTTTCCTTTTAACATTTCAATATTTTCCAAATTTAGACATTCTCTTTGGATTTTGATTGTATGAGTACCAATAATTTCTATTTCATAAAATCCCAACTATGTATGTTACTTTTTTTTTTTATGCTTATCTTTGATCATACACAATTATCATTTTTTCCTTTTATATATAATTATTAAAACAATAAAATGTATTATAAAAAACCTAAACTTTTTTACATTTTTCTCTTTAACTACGATTTTCAAAATTAATTTTTTTTTTGAAGAATTACATCTAAGTATTTGTTTACTTTTTAAAAGATAAAAAAATATTATAAATAATTACCAAGAATTAAACCGAGACAGAAAGGACAAAGATAGATATATCTAATAATTATGAAGATAGTAGTGATTTTTGATGTTACACATCCATATAGAGTAGGATGGGGTAGAGCAGAACATGTCAACTGTAAAACGGTGGTAGATTTGACAATATTTGTCCCACTTGACTCCACTGTCATCCCTTGGTCTATGTCTGATAATATATGTAGCTTTCTTGGGCAGTTTTTGTTGGAGTATTGATAACCTTTTTCTTACCTATTACTCTTCTTTTTAAATCTAAGTTGTCCATATTGACAACTGAAATGTCGATGATGGGCTCTACGAGTTTTTTGCTTCGAAGATCTCCATTGCCTCCATGGTTGTTGTCAAGTAAGAGGAGAAGGATGATTTTCCGCCATCGCGTTAGTTCTTGTAATGTTTTGGTGGTCGATTCCTTCATGAGGAAGTGGTGATAGTCTTGTTTCATGCCTTGTTGGTATTCTCCATGGTAGCTATTAGTGGCATTTTTTTTAGGACTCTTTGGGAGCACGATCTGTCCTGATAAAAGGCCAGCATATATTAATTTTCATTGATTTAATGTAATCGACTTTAGTAGCTTGCATCTTTTGATAAACCTTTAGGGGTTGCTTGTAATATTTCTTTCTTTCTTTAAAAAAAGTTCTGAACTCCTTTTTGTAATACGCAATAACTGCTTGACCTCATACTAACATGATACTTGACCTGATCTACAGAAGAAAGCACTGCAAACAGACTTGAAAACGAGATCAAATATGGATAATTTCAGAGAAGTTACCGACCATAATCGGATTACTTTGTATGCTAGGAACACCGATGCCGGTTTAATTCTCGGTAAGCCCCCATTTGCTTTATAATAGTTGCCATTTCAGTGTAGCTTTTCTTTACAGTTTAAAATAGACGTAAATGTAGTGCTTTAGAGTTACTATTTAACCCCAAACTGTTTATTTATGTTCATTGTATACCATAATCATGAGATATTTTACTTCTTGTACATTCATATTAAGTACGTCAAGTTCGACATTTTCTCACCTTTTTGGCCCTTGATTTTAAGACAGTCTCTTTACTATGAACTGATATTTATTTTTTCTTGAAAACGCAGCTCATCATGCTGGCATGATTTTTTTGGGGGGTTTGAAAGAGTTTATATTCATATGTCCTAAACTACTTACAAATGCACTCAAACTTACAAGTTTCAGATTGTTGTAACAGTAAAGAGTGTCAACCAAGTTAACCTATATAGTAATTTTAATTAACTACTTGAATTAACTAAAAGAGGAAAACTATGAAATTATTTGATAAATAAGTGTACGAAAATTAAATGTTAAAGTGTAAAATAAGTGTTCTCATATATAATTAGATTAATTTACATTTTATCTTTGATTTTTAAATATAATTAAATTTTGAACATAAATGATTGCTATTAAATTTTTTTATCAAATTGTTTTTCTTTAAAATGAATAAACTTACAGAAAAATTTAAAGCATTTAATTTTTAATTATTTTCTTAAAACATCAGAAGAAATACTATTAATGTTGAAGATCCCAAATTTGACGGAGCGCAATAGGAAGACCAAAAAAGAAAAGAGCAGCAGAGAGTTGGAGATGCGGGGTATCGATCCCCGTACCTCTCGCATGCTAAGCGAGCGCTCTACCATCTGAGCTACATCCCCCTGTGTTTAAACGGCAACAAAATAATATATATATAGATAATCTTAATAATCTAAAGCAACTATCAATTGCATAATTAAAGCAGAGCTAAAAGGGGTTAATGGAGCTTTTTTAACTTAGTGGATTAGCAGAAGGTAAAAAAAAGTCAGTTTAGTGTAGTTGGTTTTAATACAAAAATATTAATTATATTTCATTTTATAAAGATTATGAATTTGGTTTAATTGGTTTTCGGTCTTTTCCAATTGGATTAACTAAATCAATGGATTGCTCTCCTCTAGATGTTCTAAAGTTTTAGAATGATATTACATTTCAATTAGTACAAATAGAATGCACAAATCAAACATAACTTATTTAGGTTAGAATAATTCTAGACATGATTCACATGTGGTCATATTTAAATTTGAATGAATCTAGATAATGTTTACATATTATTTATACAAGATGGGGTTTGAACTCGAGCACTAAAAGTTTGAAACCTCAAAATTTGATAAACTGTGTCATGACCTTCTTCACATTTACCGTGATCATTTTTTAACTTTACGTTTATGGTATAATCAAAATACAAATACAAATCCTGAATTAATATAATCAAACTATTACAGTACAACCGAGTACAAAGATATCTGAACAAGTATAGTCAAATTATTACGACACAAAAAAAATAAAAAAAAATCCAAATAAAACCAACTAACTCAGACTAAAATCTATACATGGCATGGTACAATGACCACTTAAACCTTAGAAATTTACATTTTAATTTAAATTTTAATAAACTATAGGTTTCAAGAGTAAACATAATTAAAAAAGTGTGCCAAGTAGTATTAGGAATAATTATTTTTAATTTAACATCTATAATTAATTAAAAATTAAATTAAAATGTTGATTGAGTATTAACTTGGTTAACATTAGTATTGTTGTCAGTGCAGGAAGATGCCGATTGAGTCTTAACTCGGGTCGGTGAGGGGTTATGAATAGTTTTAGACATTGTATAAAAAAAATTAAATTAAAATGTTTATAAAAAATGAAGTCAATCTATACTGTTATCCCTTAAGTAGTTAATGTTGATAAAAAAAATTAACTTTTAACACTTTTCGGAATAATAATGAGAATTCTTTATTGTTTTTGAAGTTTAATATATTTACCAAATAAAAATTACGAAAAAAACCTTATATTATTAATAAAAATTAAGAAAAAAGATTTAAAATATATAAAATAAAACATTCGATAAAGCTCGTAAACTGTTCGAATCAAGTATTACTAAACTTGAATTCCGTTCGAATAATAATTATCTAATTGAGTTCGAGTATTTTTGCAAGTCAAAATGGAATAAATTGTGAGTATTATTATCTAGTGTACTCCCCTAACACGAGCTCTTCCTCTCTAGAGTACGCCTATTGTGTTGTCCTCCAACGAGAAATAACTGAGTCCATCAAGTCTGGACCAATTCAACTCAAGTATTTTCATGAAAAAAAGTATGAACTTTAATTGAAATAAACAGGGGTAAACAGAAATTATATTGGAGGATTCAAAGACTGCAAAATGGAAGACGGTTTTGAAGGAATTTCCATCAATATCGATTGCAAAACGAAGGATTTTGGTTTGTTGTAGTAGAGGTAGAAGTATGATCTTCATCCTCATATCGTCCTGCATCCAATTAAAAGAAATTGAATGATATTACTATAAATAATGATCACAAAACAACTGAATACTTATATACAAATAAAAGATAATACCTTGCAACCCTAAACATAGGGGTGGGAGGTCGTCCAACCGGGGTGATCATGCTTCTTTCGGCAGTGGTACGTGAAGATCGGTTACAGAATCTCATTGTTGATGAGATGTCATCACCCAAGCGTGTGCGCGGAAGAAAAGGCGTTCTTGGCGGCTCCAAATCATATCGCCTCAAACTTCGACGACGTCCGATAGCACGTAAACTTCGAACAGGCGCAAGCAAAGGTGAATCAAGATTTGTCTCAGGAACGTATGAGGTTGACAGCAAGTCAACCCTACTCCAAGCCAGGTGACGTCTACTCCCAAGCTTTGGAGCAAGCGCACTCGACATTGATGGCTCCTTAATCTCAGCACCGACAGTAGGCTCAACCTTGACAGTAGAAGTAGGTATAGGAGGGTGACGACTACTCCCACACTTCGGAGTGAGCGCACTCGTCTTTGATGACATCCTAATCTCAGCACTGACAGTAGGCATAGGAGAAATAGATGAAGGCTCGACAATATTTGGAGACATAGGGATGTGATGCTCTCATAGAGGAGCATCATCACCTTCACTCAGTGGATCAACAGTTGTTATATTACGAAAAGCGTTACCACCGACTTACATAACGTAGTTACACAATAACAACCCAAAAAATAAAACTTCTAATGCGACTATTCTATTCGTTAAATTGTGACTGATAGAACACGACGATGCAAACAGAAAGTCGATAAATATGATCCTATTTGCAAACTGAAAACTGGGTAACACCAACTTAGATGAACATAAATTCATGAGTCGTAAACAGTAAAGAATCCATACCAAAAATTTGCCCATAACATTCCACCTAGTTATTCTATACAGGAAATAAGAACATCCCCAGTTATTTATAAACTCTACACATATATTAGCCATAACGCCATATTTACCCCTTAACGTGTAAACATTAACAGGGCACTGCAAAAAAGGTAACAAAACAATAACATAGTACCATAGATTTACCAACACCTCAAACAACTTTTCTCCAAGGTAGAGCATGATAGATGAAGTAGAAGAACTTCAAAATTAGACCAAATTCTCAAAGATCCAAAAATGGAAAGAGCGAGGATGAAAAGCAGATAAGAAAAGAGGAGCTTTTAACTAAATTTGCTAAAGCATTTTTCAAATTTCTTTTAACCAAATGTTTTGAGATAAATACAGTTTTAAATTCTAAAAATTGCTATCCTCATTTTTATCATCTTGTTTTCTTCAATTAAATAAAAAAAAATTGACATGCAAATATCACATTTTATAAATATTAAGAAGTTAGTTTGATTGGTAATAATTATGATTAAATTATTAATTTGGAAATTAATACCAAAATTTTATAAATATTAGGTTGTTTTCTTCAATTTTACCAACATTTTTAATACTATATTTCTTTACTGGGCTAATTTTGGTTTTAGTCCTCTACTATGCTTTGCAATTTAATCCTTTTAGCTGTAATTTGAAATAATTTGGCCCCTTTAGTTGTTGTACTTAAACGTGATGCCTTGAAATTTTTTTACCATTATTCACATAGTTTAGGTTATGAGGAATCGAGTCAACCATGTTCAACAAATAATAAATTTATATATCAAAGTTTCTACTTTTAAGAGCAAGAAGTAATGGTGTTATCAAGTAGATATATAAAAGATCTGGCAAAATTAGAGGATTAGATCCCAATTTTCAATATAGTAGAGGACTAAAACCGTATTTTTGGCTTGAATTATAAAAGGTTGATTAAGCTTGAAGAGGAAGGAAAGTAGGATGTGAGATGTTGGATGAGCAGGAATGCTGGGTAGGAAGAAAGCAACTCAGGAAAAAAGTTGAGCGGGCAGGAAGTAGCGTAAGAGAAAAGTGTTTTTTGGGTGTTCCAGACCTGCTGGAAGGCGTCTGACAAAAGAAAAAAGTGGGAGCAGAGAATCTTTCTGTAATTTTCAGTTTCTTACGTTCTTTTCTTCTGATTTTTGTCTTATTCTAAATAAAAAAGAGAAACCATTATAGAGGGACTAAAACCATAATATCACCAATTTTTCTTAATGTTTATGTCTGTCTCTTCCTCATACACTAGGCCAACTTTCTGCTAACACCCAAAACATCATTGCCTCAAGGGGTTAAGTTTGAGTTGCAGACTTCACCGGTCAGAATAATTGGTGAGTATTATCATCTTATTTACACTCCTAACACCAGCTCTTCCTCTCTAACGAATACTTATATTATTGTCCTCCAATGAGAAATAACCGAGTGCATCGAGTGTGGACCGATTCAACTCCAGTCTTCTCTTCTGTTTGATTGAACCCAAATTTTGGCAAATTCATGAGACTATCACCATGTGGAGGAAAAGTATCCCACATGAGAATATCATCAGTGTAAAAATTAACTGAAAAGAGGAAAGGCAGCAGAGGGAAAGAGGAACTGAAATAAATCAAGGACTAATAACTCTGTGTGGACCAACCCCACCTAACATATTCCCTTTTCTTCTTTAACCTGTGTTTCAACTTTCCTCTGCTCTTTCTTCAACAGAGACTGAAAACGGGGGAATCTTGTCAGCAGAGATATAACTTCTGCAGAGCTGGTAACGATGATGGAAGCAGTAACAAAAAATGATCCACCTCTCAAAATGAGAGTTCCCTTTGAGCTGAAAACAAGGGCAATCACGTGTTTTCCATCAGCTTCCCTCTAGTGTAGACATCGAGGCTATCGTTCACCTCTTGTTTTCGTTTATGGAAGTTACCTATTCAGCTTGGTGTTGGGCTCAACATTGGTTGCCTTGCTTCTCAAATTCAGGTTATATAATCTTGTGGGAACATGAAAAATTGGTGAATGTTTCTCAGTCGGAGATGCTATTCAAAGAAAAAACCCGGCATGTATGCCTAATTTTCCCCATAGAATAAAATTAACATGAATTTAAAAAATGAATTAAAAGAAAAGAGGGGTGATTGGTCATCATCTGCCATGATCATCAGTTTTTCATTTTCATCTTGCTTGCACGCAAAAAGCAAAGATTTCGTTCAGAATATGACTATACTTTTCTACAGCTTACAGCCGATTCTCGAGCTTGAAGAACACTCTATGTGATTTCTGCTACACTATTAATGCTCATAATTTCTTGTTAAATGGTTACTTTGGTTTTTTTCCCTGTGATATTTGATTGGTGAGGTGTAGGTATTTTATTTAAGTCTATTTTTCAATACTACGTATTTTATTTAAAAAAAATTCAATTGATGATATCAATAATTCATTCTAAACTAACCTCTATCCTTCATTTGTTGGCTTAACTTCAATTTTGTGTAATTCTAGGTCAAAAATAGACCTGCTGGTTTAATGGTTAAGTATTTGTTTCCTTATTGGTTCTGTACTGGTATTCTCTATGTTTATTTAGAGTCGTATTCATATAAAATATTATTTATTGTAAATATTATTGACATTAAATATGTTATATACTTTATATTTTTAATTAAAAGAATAAATGCTTCCAAGTATAATAAAAGTTAAGAGATCAAATAATATAAAAGAAGTAAATTTCAACTTCTAGCACAATAGAGAGATTAGAAACCTTATAATATTCTCCTTTCAAACTAAAGAAGAAAAATGAAGTCATTGCCAAAACCAAAGGAAGGTAGGGCCTTGACCCTATTAACCAAATGGTTAAATTGGCAATCCCACAGTTAAGTAATTGAAAATTACGTGGAATTTTATTCTGTAATTTCAAAAAGAAAGGAGTTACTGCAAGTACTATGGAGAATAACAAGAATAATGCTTACACCATGAGCATCTTCTAAGCTCTTGATGCTCATTTAGAATCAGTTTATGATGATTCACCCTTTTTTCCGTTTTTGTTGTTGTTGTTATTCTTGTTGTTGCTATTGTTGCTGTTGTTGTTACTGTTACTGTTGCCGTTGCTTTTGCTGTTGCCGTTGTTGTTTCATGCAATGGTTCATAAAGATGAATACATCTAAATCTATGTATTATAAAAGCAATAAGCAGCCATAGATTTGCAAGACATACAATGAATTCGTCATGTCTTAAATTGATCACAATAATCTGTAATGCTACCTCCAACAAAGTGTTTCTCATGAAAATATTGAAAATATCGAATTCCAATACCATAATGATACGAGGAAATATGGTGATTAGTGATATAAAGCCATAACAATAGTTAACGTCCTTAAAATAGAAATTAGAGATTATAGCAAAAGAGCATAAATTTCCATGAAAATTGATTAACACTCACACGCGATATTCCACGGCAACCTAATCCCAATTTCCATGAAAAATACCCAGTGACTAACAGGTATGCCATAAAGAGCAACGTTTCTGCACCTTTCTTATTCATATCCTCATCGATCATCTTCCAAAATGCCCACTCATACAATTTCAAGATATTTGAGATGTCATCGGTTAGTATAACAAAGAAAAGAAAAGTCCAGGACGATGCAACAATACTTGCACACGTCCAAATAATCGTCACGAATTCTGCATAAAATTATGAGTCAATATTTAATAATGACAAACAAGTTTCATAATTCATTCTAAAAAGGGAAAAACCAAAGATGTAATTTAATAAAATAAAGGAATACAAAATTAATAAATGTCGGGTGTAGTGATAAGTAATATCGCACTCATAAGGAGAACAAAATTCGATCCTTATTAATAGAAACAATCATTAACCCCGAACATAAACTATAAAAGAGAGAAAGTGAACTAACCTCTTTCACTGCCGATGTGGATATGAAATGGACATTCGAATTGAGATGTGAGTGGATTACTCATAGGAATACAACAAAATTAGGTGAATATTCAAATGGGGCAGATTATGAGCACAAAATAAAATTATATAGTTTTCTGAATTAATAAAAACATAATTTTTAAAATAAAGAAAAAAAGAAAGTGATATTGTTAATAAGATTTTCACTATTTTTAAATTTTAAAAGTGGTATTTTAAAGATAATTTCAACTAAATTTAACATAGAATATTTTATTATTATTATTATCTGATAATTCGTAAATTAAAATATATCAATATTAATTATTATATGCATGTTAATAAGTAGAAGTAGTAAAAGTTGTAAATTCGTGTATGATCATATAAGCTAATAATATCAAACCTTCACTTATAAAAATAATCATTCCATAATTTATATGTTTCGTTTACGTACACTCACGGGCGAAGTTAAAATAATTTTTAGGGGTCGAATGAAATTTTAAATTTTTATAGTTTATATCTTTATAAATTTTAAAAGATTAAATTGAATTTTTATAATTTTAAAGAAGACTAAAATGTAATTTTACTTTTATTAGTTTAAATTTTTTTAAAAAGTTTAAAGCTTTAAATAATAATTTTACATTTTAAGGAGTCAAGGACCAGCGAATTAGTACATCTATCTTGTTATGGACTTATTGTTTCAACTTTGGCCTGTAATCTTTTTGTTGTCATTTGTATTTGGTTGATACATCTATCTTCAGCCTTATTAGTTAATGATTACTCACCATAGTATTTGTATTTGGGACTGTTACAATACAAAGATTCAGGGTAAAATTAGCCCAAATTTAAATGGTATGTTTTCCCACATAATTTCATCTTTTTAATATTTATATCTTTATAATTTTTAAAAGATTAAATAAAAAATTTATATTTTAAGAAAGTCACAATGAAATTTTATCATTATAAATTTAATTTTTATAAAGTTTAAAGGAATCTAAATGGAAGAATTTTCTATTTTAAGAGAATTAGAGCCCTTGCCAACACCATTGTATAGAGTTAGTGGTGCACTGTTAGGCTTTAGTTTTTGTACTCATTTTCTCGTAGGCTTTAGTAAATTGCTAACTTAAAAACGAATCGAGCTGAACCTTGAATGTTAAAATCTGAGTTCGACTTGTCGAAATCATTTTTTTTTGAAACATAGGAATCGACTTTGGATTTTTGAAAATGAAAACGGAAAAACTTGGGAGTCGCCACCAATATTTTTTTATGAGGTGTGATCGAGTCTCCTCGTGAAACGGTTATTTTTAATAAACAGTTTGATTTATCAAAACAACGATTTTGGTCTATGAAACTCAAAAAATGGATTCGGGAATCGGTTATGTACGAGGAAGGGTTAGCACCCTCGATACTCCCAAAATTGGTTCCTAATTGATTAATTAACGTTTTAATGTCGAAAATTTGAAAAGATTTTAAAATACGATCCTCTTTATTTGAAAACCCGAATGAATTAAAATGAATGTTGAGGCCCGCTTATTTCAAAGAAGTAAAACGTCATACCCAGTGAGTTAGGGCATGACATTTTGGAATCTTCGAGACTAAGCTTATCTTTTGACCTTTAAAAGTCGAGCATTTAAGTTTAAGCAGGATATTCGGTCATTTAGGTTAAATGAAAAGTCGGAACCCAGTAAGTTAGGGCACGATTTCTCAAAATTCCCAATACAGAATATTGCCTTGGTTTAGAAAATCTTATCTCGAAATAATAAAACGTCACATCCAATGCGTTAGAACACGACATATCGAATTCTCGAGAATAAGCTTATTGTTTAAAATTATGTATTTGTTTTAAAAGGATATTTGGTTATTTAGATTAAACGAGAAAAATTGAAACCCAATACGTTAGGACACAACCTCTCGAATTTCTAAATACAGAATATTGCCTTTATGAAAGAAATCAATTTTGTATCGGGTAAAAGTTAATATAACAATAGTTCATAATAAAATGTAAAAACAAACTACAATTCTAATATGTATAGCAGAACAATAATAAATACATTAATGTAAATGACAATAATAACGAGTAAAAATAAAAATAAAATAAATAAATAAAATAAATAAAACAAACTAATTATATATACAAAGAAATTAGTAAGTAAACAAATGAGAAATTTAAAAAAACAATTAAAAAAAATCTAATAGTGAACAGATAAATAAATGAGTGAACATTAAGTAAAACCAATTTTAAAAATATAATAATGATAATAAACAAATAATAATAGTAAGAATAAAAATAAAAAAAAACGATAGTGATAATAGTAATGATCATGATACTAGTAATTAAAAGAGGTGTAAAAAAAATAATAATAATAATAATAATAATAATAATAAATATAATAATAATAGTAGTTAATATAATAATAATAACAGTGAAAATAAAATAATAATAGTGATAATAATTAAATAATAAAAATAAAATAATGGTGATAATAAATAGTGACAAAGAATAATACATTATTAATAACAATAATAATAAAGACAATAATAATAAAATAATAAAAGTATTAATAATAATATAATGATAATGAAAATAACAATAATAATAATAATAATTATAAAATAAAGAAATCCAAAATAATAAGAACTAAAAGTAAAAATAATAAGGAGGTAAGAATAAAAATATCTGAATAATAAAAATGAAATGATGAAAATAATACATAGAAGCTATAAAATTTAATGTTAAAGGAATGAGGTATTAAATTGAAGTTAATATAAAATTTAGAGTCTAAAAAGAAGATAAATAACATAAAGGACTAAATCGAAATTTAAAATAAAGTAAAAGGAATAGATTTAAAAAAATAAAAAAAAAAACCTACTCGAAGGGCTTATTTAAAATGCGCGAAAAAGTATAGGGACCATATGGGAAATTATTCCCATTCCCTTTGCGCATCCATGGGTCAAGGACCCTATTGAAAACCTAAAGAAATATAAGGGTAAAATATGTAAAAAGGAAAAAAAACCAAAAGGGGTCGATTGAATGGCGCTGCAATGGGAAGGGATCCATTGCGCAAATATCCCTTTGAAGGGATATGCGCAAATTCCCTTGAATCCAACGGCGCCATTTTCTTCAAAGTTTTAAAACCCATTTTATTCTGCTTCATTTCAACCAGAGAAAAACTAAAACTTTAAAGCTTCTCCCCTCTCCCTTTCGTCTTCCCCGATTAAAAGGGGTTCTCCGGCCGATCGTCGCACCACCACCAGTCCGGTGGTCAACGATGCGTGGAGATGGGCCTTCGTGCCCCTGTTTGGAAGGCGCGTTTGAAGGTTCATGCCTTTAGCCCGATTAGCGCCGGAGCCACAAGCCACTCCATTTCCCTTAGCCCGATTTCGGCACCGAAGAAAGGGGTTCCAACGACGGAAGGGCACCGATTTAGGTATATTTTCCTACCTTTTCCTTTTATTTTCTTTTGTTTGTAAAAAAATTAAAAAAGAAGAAAAAGAGTAAGAGTGTAAAAAAGAGAAAACTAAAAACGGAAATCACCTCAAGAATCTGTTCTTTTTTTTTTTTTTTCAGATCTTTGTATTTTCTATTTCTTTTTTGAATTGGGAACCGAAGAAGAAAAGCCAATGGCCGTTTGAGACCTTTTATCACAAGTTACAAACCACTTGTTTTTTTTTTCTATTTTTTTTTGTTTATTTCTATTTGTTTCTTCTGTGTTCCTCTGTTGTTGCGTGTTCTTTTTGCAGGGGTCGTGTGCGGTGGCAGAGAGCAGGTGCGCCGAAGGCTGGCATCGCAGTGGTTAGGCGGTGCAAGTGGCGGCAGACCTAGGTTTTTTTGTTTATTTTTGGGCTTTAGTGTAATGGGCCGGGCAATTTTGGGCTTATACACGACTCATATATTAAATGAGCTTAATATTTTTTTATTTTAAATTTCAAGCAAAGCTTTTAAGTTTGAACGAATAATCTAATTCATGAACAAATTTTCTCTAAACAATAATTTGATCTTCATAAATTCATTTGGGATTTTCGCGATTGAGATTCGAAGTTTCAAATTTACAGTCAAAGCTTGAAAACAAGGAACTTTCTTTTTTTTTTTTTTGTTCTTTTTATTTTTTTTAAATGACTGATTGCGAAGAAACGCGGCATCAAGGAAACGGCGATAACCTCGAAGACAGTTACGGCGGAGGGTCTTCTCCTCAGCCTCGTTCTGACGATCAAAACCATTCTAAATCTCAGGTTATATCACTTTAAGTTCAGCTTAATTTCCTCTCTTTTAGTTTTAGTTCGGAAGAAATTTGAAGAAATATTGTCTTTTTTTTTTTTTCTGTTGAAATGTCTAAGTTATTGCTTGGTTGTGAGCGGAAAGCCAGAGGAAAGAATTGTAATTGTCTAAGAAATAAATGCTTACAAGTATTATTAAAGTTAAGAGATCAAACAATGTAAAAATTAAATTTCAACTTCTAGCATAATAGAGTGATTAAATTACTTTTTAGGCCCTCCTCAAAATTAAAGGATTTAGTACTTAGAATTGTAAAATGTTGGCCTGAGCTTTCTTCTAACCGTCATTTAAAATTAGTTTATGATTAGTCACCGTAGTCTCTCCTTTTGCCAATTTTTTTGTTGTTGTTGTTGTTGATGTTTCATGGTTGAAGATGAATGCATCTAACTATCAGCACCAAATTTGCAACACATACTATAAATTCATTATGTCTCATAATGATGTCATCTTTAACAAAGTCTTCAAGCTCCTCCTTTCTTCATTGGATTTTAAGTTTTCTGCTTTTTGCACTCTTCTTTCAAATTTCAGATTACTTCAAGCTCCCTGCTTTCTTCTTTCAAGCTCTCGATTACTTCAAGCTCACTATTTTCTTCCTTCAACCCTTTTCATCCTATTTCTCATACTTTTCATTTTTTACTTCATTCGGCCAAAATACCCGGAAAGAAAATTTTGCATAGATAGTTCTTTTAGTAACGGTTTATATTGTTTTGCTCAGCTTAGTTGCACATTTTGTTTTAGGAGAAAAGTTGTTTAAATTTTTTGTAAATCCATGGTATTACGTTCCTGTTTTGTTTCCTATTTGGCACTTTTTTCTCCTCTCTGGTTATGTTTTCCCAGCTAATATTTGCACGAAGTTTGGAAAATATGGGATTATAATTAAAACATGTCTAGAGTTCGTTACCAGCTGTGGAGGCTCTTTTTTCCTTAACAAAATAACTGCTTGGAATGATATTGACCAATATTTTGTATGGATTTGTTACTTTTTAGGAGTAATAAATTTATGTTCATTTAGGTTTGCAATACCCGATTTTATGTTTACAAATAGCATAATATTTATCGACCTCTTCTTTGCATCAACGTATTCTATCCGTCATAATTTAACTAATAAAACAATGGCATTAGAAATTTTATCTTTTGTATTATTGTTATTACTTAATTTCGTTAACTACCGTGATAACGTTTTGCATAATGCAAATGTTGTTCATCCACCGAGTGAAGGTGGCGATGCTCCTCCACGAGAGCATCGCATCCCTATACCTTCAAATGTTTCTCCTTTGC
Organism: Gossypium bickii; assembly: GCA_025503065.1. Taxonomy (NCBI): domain Eukaryota; kingdom Viridiplantae; phylum Streptophyta; class Magnoliopsida; order Malvales; family Malvaceae; genus Gossypium; species Gossypium bickii. The sequence continues at coordinate 132,477,323 of CP106713.1, forward strand.
CAACTATTGGTGCCGAGATTGAGCCTGCTCTGATTTAGGAGCATCGCCACCTTCACTCGGTGGATGAACAACATTTGCATTATGCAAAACGTTATCACGGTAGTTAACGAAATTAAGTAATAACAATAATACAAAAGATAAAATTCCTAATGCCATTGTTTTATTAGTTAAATTAAGACGGATAGAATACGTTGATGCAAAGGAGAGGTCGATAAATATTATGCTATTTGTAAACATAAAATCGGGTATTGCAAACCTAGATGAACATAAATTCATTACTCCTAAAAAGTAACAAATCCATACAAAATATTGGTCCATATCATTCCAAGCAGTTATTTTGTTAAGGAAAAAAGAGCCTCCACAGCTGGTAACGAACTCTAGACATGTTCTAATTATAATCCTATATTTTCCAAATTTCGTGCAAACATTAGCTGGGAAAACATAACCAGAGAAGAGAATCAAGTGCCAAATAGGAAATAAAATAGAAACGTAATACCATGGACTGACAAAGAATTTAAACAGCTTTTCTTTTAAAGCAGAATGTGCAACTAAGCTGAGCAAAACAATATAAGCCGTTACTAAAAGAACTATCCATACAAAAGTTTCCTTTCCAGGCATTTTGGCCGAAAGAAGTGAAAAATGAAAAGTATGAGAAATGGGATGAGGAGGGTTGAAGGAAGAAAGTAGTGAGTTTGAAGTAATCGGGAGCTTGAAGGAAGAAAACAGAGAGCTTGAAGTAATCTGGAGCTTGAAAGAAGAGTGCAGAGAACTTAAAGATCGAATGAAGAAAGGAGGAGCTTGAAGGTTAAAGGTTGATTAGTCCTGCACCTACTTCTAGTGTCGAGGTTGAGCCTACTGCCAGTGTGAGTACGCTTCCGAGGCATGGGAGTAGTGACATGGTGTCAACCATGTACAGTCCTGAGGCACAAGTTGATTCACCTTTGCTTGCGCCTATTCGAAGTTTACGTGAGATCGGACGTCGTCGAAGTTTGATGCGATATGATTTGGAGCCGCCAACACCTCTTCTTCCGCACAGACGTTTGGGTGGTGACTTCTCATCAACTATGAGATTCCATAACCAATCATCACAGACCGCTGCCGAAGGAAGCACGATCACCCCAGCTCGACGAGTTCCCACTTCTATATTTAGGGAAGCGATGTATGATGTTCTATTCAGATATAAATATTCAGTTGTTTTGTGATCATTATTTATAGTAATATCTTTCAATTTCTTTTAATTGGAGGCAGGACGATATAAGGATGAAGATCATACCTCTACTACAGCAAACCAAAATCCTCCATTTGCAATGGAAGTTCCTTCAAAACTATCTTCCATTTGGCAGTCTTTGTACCCTCCAATATAGTTTCTGTTTATCCCTGTTGATTTCAATTAAGGTTGTTCAAACTTTTTTTATAAGAATATTTGTATTGTGTGAGTCTGAATTTTGAAAATGTTTTGTTCAAAAATGATTAAATTTCTTCCTCTTGAATCTATCCAAACAGCAATTTTTATTCCAGCAATTGACATTTTAGTAAATTGCAAACTCAGGAGCAATTCTCTTGGTTATTAGTTTTCCATACTCGTGTACTTAAGTGTAATTATAGTCATTTCTAATGCTCTATTTGCTTCTGTTTGAGCGTGTTTGAGTTGAGGCCGTTTGCCACTAATGTTTCATATATGTATGTTTTGAGACACTTTAGCATTTGTAAATAGGAAATGGTCTTAGGTTCCTATATGGGAAATGTTGCAAACCCTCCACCACTGGGGATTCTGATTCGGTAGGGCCACCTTATGCCACTACAGCTCCTGGAGTTTTAGCTCTTGCCCATGATCTCTTCAACTTTGAAATCACATCCCAGGTAATGATTATTTTTGTTTGTTCTCTTTGTTGATCTTTTTGAGCCGAACAAAGCTTATCTGTTTGTTTAAAATTGGAAACTGGTTTCTTCCAGGTCCGTGAAGATCTCAGTCAGCATGTTGTATCATCAAGGAAGGCTCAAGTCATATGGTAACTAACATATGTGATGATAATGATGATTATTATCAACACCATCAGGTTGACTATTTTTGGTCTGTTTTACATTAAGGTATGGGAAGCTATTGCAAGCATGGAAAGAAGCAAAACCCACACCAAAAACACCTGAAGAGGTTGCTAGGCTTATTGTTGAGACCTTGAGCAGACATCAAAAGGCAGATGTTGAGGTATAAAAAAGGCCCATAACATCAAAAAGATTAGTTATATACTGATGTTAATGCTATTGCAGTGATTTTTTTTTTTTTTTTTTTGTACTTTTAGGGTTTATTGGAATTCTATGGTCTTCCTCATCCTTCTATTTTAGTGGAAATTTCTACTGGTGTCCCAACAAGATTGCCTGAAGGGGTGGAATTTGATATGCATACACTGCCAGTGAGGATATTAAATGCCATTTCAGTATTGTTCAAGGGAGGTTGCTCTTTGGGTCAGTCCTAAACCCTCATCAGTGGAGGTATTGTGTCCGATATGTCTACTCTCGATTATAGTCAGGTTTTTATTTTCCATAATCCGAAAAGGGTTCATAAAGTTTAGGCAGTGTCTCACCACTAAGGAAATGGTTAGCATTTAGCCAAGTGGTATAGATTTGAGCCCCACCGAAGCTAAATGCTAAATATTTTCTTAGTGGCGAGGTGCTCCTAAACTCTGTGAACCCTTTAGGCTCTCTTCGGAGTATAAGAGATAAAAACCCGGGGGATAAACGATAATAGACACTTCGAGCATGATACCTCCACCTTTGAGGTCCGAAACCAGCCTAAAGAGAGACCTCCCCTCAACAAGTATATGTACAGGATTTGATCATTTTGATGCCGGATACTTGCTTAACTTAAATCAGGTAGATGGGAATTCAGTACCAGGTGGGGATAGTTTAAATGTGTATGTGAATACTGATAATCCTAGGGAGTCATCGAACATACCTAGAGTTGTTCTTATGGATGCGGTTTGAAGATCGCAAGCTCGTGCTAAGAAAAAATATGCCAGAGCAGATGAACTTAGCCACAAGATTATAGAATCAGGATACCAGTTAGCTGCATTCAACTTGTCAAATTTGTAGTACTACTGTGATTCGAGATTTTTAACCATTGTGTATCTGCAGGGTCATAGACCTTCAAAACGAAGAGATTCTTGCTCAAAAGTATCAGATTCGACTAAGGTAACAGTATCTGTTTGTAGGACTTTTATGTTCTATTTTGTAACTCGTTGAAAAATGAAAGCATAAAACAGGGGTATAGATGCACCTCAGATGCCGATGCTGTTCAGAAAAGAAGCAAAACAAGAGTTGGTTAAGCTTGTTCATGGGAAATGTTTGAGAGCGCTTGTCTACGGGGAAGATCAATACAGTTGTTGAGTTGCAGACGTATACTGCAATGGCATTTTCGTGCAGGTAGATATTGTTTTTGTAAGCTTGAATTCGGTTTACCTGGTAAGAACAAATTAATTCACGAACCTGTTACTTGAACAGGAAGTACTGCTGAAGAATGAACTCGCATGGCATTATGTAGCCTACGATCAACGGGTTGAACTTGCAACCGTAAGTGAACGACAATCCTATATGTTCTTGCTCATCGTTGAGTTAAAACTCGTGACTATTGTCTTTGTACGTATGTATATCCGTGGCAAAAAGAGGCTCGGGCAAAGAGAATTGGCCTTTGGGTACAGTCAAGCCTGAAGAAGCCATGGGAAAGGAGGAAGAACAAACGAGAAAGTAGATATCACAGTCCTTAAGGATCCATAACATCTTGAGAAGTGATAAAAGTATCATATTTGTGTAAAGAGCCATGTTTGATCCATTCCTATATCTCTTGTATGTATGCATTGCTTATTATTATCAAATGATTGTCAAACATATAAATGTGTGCGTGTATATATTTACGCATTGCTTATGAAACATAGATCTGCTCCTAAAGTTGATCTCTAAGGGGAGCATTCTACCATAATTCGGCATGCTCAACTCAAACATATGAACACCATTTAACAAACAAAGACATAACATCGTATTCATGTCAGCTGAACCGAAACATCTTCATGTAGTACCAGAGCTCCATTCAAATTTTCTAAGCATAGATTTGCATAAAAGATCTGTTCGGCATGCAAAATCCCCATCGATACAATCCATAAACTACCGAAATCCATTAAAAAGAAAAAATAACTATATACAAATCAGTCATAATAATCTATGATCTCAATAGCAAATACAGTAACACTTGAAAGAACAAAAGATGATAAAACAAATGATCATCAAAGGATACACAAAGGGAACAAAAAATAAGCAAGTGGATCAAATTTAGCTCTTTTTCAAAGCATCTAGAAGACAGCAGCTACATCAATTGAAAAGCTACAAAAGTGAGTCAATTTAGCCCTTTTAAAAGCATTTATAGCCAAAACCAAGCATGCATAAATGATAACCTTTTGGATATCTTTAGGAACACCAAAGCCATTGCAATTCATTCGTCCAACAAGTACTTGCATATTGGTATCACCAGCTTTAGCTTCCTTAAGTGCATCATCAAACCATACTTTTACTAACCGGGAAACCACCCAAGCCAACGAAATCCGATCCGGGTCAACCCGGTTATCCGTTTCCTTCTGCTTCACTCGCTCCGGACCCAACTTGGACTCACTTTTTCTTGGAATGAAACACGGTTTCTCGATATGGGTTTCTCGATATGGGACTGCTTTCGTAAAGTCTCGATCTTTCATTTGATTTTGTCATGACTTCTTTATTTGAATTTAGATTTTTTTTTTAGGCAATGAAAATTAATGAATTAAGAAAAGAGATATAGGTAGAGGAAATGGGTTTATATAGGTAGAGGAAATGGGTTTACTTTGCTTGGATTATTTGATTGCTTTTCTTTTGTATTTTCTGGTTTTCATGATGACAGTTTCCATTTTTGGTTAGACAGCTTTGATTTTTGAGAGTTTGGAGAGGGGAATGTCTAATTTTGAATTCCATCCCTTTACTTCAGAAAATTTGATAATTTAATCCTTCTACTTAATCTGTCGTGCTCTAATTCTTTCTCAGAAATACCAAACATGAAAAATACCAAAAATAAAATAAAAATAAAAATGAGGTCAAATAAATTTTAATGGAAAAGTTTTAAGAGTTTGAAAGCGGGTGTGATGGTGATGATGTTAATGATATCAACAAAGATTTCACTATTTTTAAATTTTAAAAACGAAGTCCCCGACAAAACCTAAGGAAGGCAGGGCCTTGACCCTATTAACCAAATGGTTAAATTGCTTTTTAGGCAATCGTAACCAAAAGTACTTGGAAAAGAGTTACTGCAAGTACAATGGAGAAGAATAAGAATAATGCTTAAACCATGAGCTTCTTCTAAGCTCTTGCTGCTCATTTAGAATCAGTTTATGATCATTCACCATAGTCTCTCCTTTTTCCGTTTTTGTTGTTGTTGTTATTTTTGTTGTTGTTATTATTGTCGTTGTCGTAGTTGCTTCATGCGATGGTTGAAGATGAATACATCTAAATCTATGTATTATAAAAGCAATAAGCAGTCATAAATTTGCAAGACATATAATGAATTCATTATGTCTTAAATTGATCACAATAACATGTAATGCCAGCTCAACAAAGTATCTCTCATGGAAATATTGAAAATATCGAATCCCAATAACATAATGCACAAGGAAATATAGTGATTAGTGATATAAAGCGGTAACAATAGTTAACGTTCTTAAAATAAAAATTAGAGATTATAGCAAAAAACATAAACCACTCATCTCCATTGAAAACTTTTTTATTGGCCCTAATTGATTAACACTCACACGCGGTATTCCATAGTCATATAATTTCAATGAAAAATACGAAATGACTGACTTGAATGCCATCAAGAGCCATAGTTCTACATCTTTCTTGTCCATACCGATCATCTTTCAAAATTTCCACTCATACAAATTCAAGAAATTTGAGATGTCATTGGTTAGGATAACAAAGAAAAGAAAAGTCCAAGCCGATGCGACAGTACTTGCAAACATCCAAATAAGCTGCACGAATTCTGCATAAAATTACGAGTCAATACTTAATAATGGCAAACAAGTTTTATAATTCATTCTAAAAAGGAAAAATCAAAGATGTAATTTAATAAAATAAAGGAATACAAAACCAATAAATGTTGGGTGTAGTGGCAAGTCACATCGCACTTATAAGGAGAACAAGTTTTGAGCCTTATTAATAAGGATAATTATTAACCCAGAATATGAACTATAAAACAGACATATATAAAAAAAATACAATAATAGGAAAAAGAAGAGAGAAAAAAGAGAAAGTGAATTAACCTCTTTCACTAAGGTCCAAATGTAATGGAGATTTGAATTGAAATGTGGGTGGATTACTCATAGGAATACAACAAAATTAGGAGAATAATTCAAATGGGGCAGATTATGAGCACAAAATGAAATTATATAGTTTTGTGAATTAATAAAAACATGATTTTTAAAATAAAGAAAGAAAGATAAACAATGATTTTTAATGAAAGAATTTAAGAGTTTGTAAGCCCATAATATTATGTTCCTATTTTGTTCCCTATTTGACACTTGATTCTTTGTTCCCTATTTATAATTAATTAATATATTAGTTGTTTATTTTAGAGTTTAAGTTCATATAAAAACATTATTTATTGTAAATATTATTGATATTAAATATATTATATATTATAAATTTTAATTAAAATAAATAAATGCTTACAAGTATTGTAAAAGTTAAGAGATCAAACAATATAAAAAATAAATTTCAACTTCTAGCATAATAGGGGGATTAAAAACAAAATTCAACCTTACAGTATTCTCCCCAGCCACGTAAATTATCAGAAGGAAAAAGAATGAAGTCACTGTCAAAAACCAAAGGAAGGATAGTCAAATGGTTAAATTACTTTTTAGGCCCTCCCCAAAATTAAAAGATTTAGTACTTAAAATTTTATCTCTATAATTTCGAAAAGAAAAGGGTTAGTCCAAGTAAAATGTAGAAGAATAGGAATAGTGCTTATGCCGTGAGCTTTTTTCTAAGCCTCATTTAAAATCAGTTTATGATTAGTTACCATAGTCTCTCCTTTTGCCAATTTTGTTGTTGTTGTTTCATGCTATGGTTGAAGATGAATACATCTAACTCTCAGCACCAAATTTGCAACACATATTATAAATTCATTATGTCTCAGATTGATGCCATTTTTAACAAAGTCTTCAACCTTTAACCTTCAAGCTCCTCCTTTTTCTTTTAAGCTCCTCCTTTCTTCATTTGATCTTTAAGTTCTCTGCTTTTTGCACTCTTTTTTCAAGCCAGATTACTTCAAGCTCCCTGCTTTCTTCCTTTAACCCTCCTCATCCCATTTATCATACTTTTCATTTTTTACTTCTTTTGGCCAAAATGCCTAGAAAGGAAACTTTTGCATGGATAGCTCTTTTAGTAACGGCTTATATTGGGGTTCTCATCTTACTTGCACATTTTGCTTTAGGAGAAAAGCTATTCAAAGTCATTGTAAGTCCATGGTATTACATTCCTGTCTTTGTTTAGGAGACGTGTGTTCAACAGTTACGAAGATGGCTGAGGTTGTCAACCCAAGAACAGAAATTATAATGTGCTCTATAGGCATGTGTCCAACAGGCCTAGAGTTCGTAGAGCTGACCAAATATAAAAGCTAACCCAAGTGCACTACGTGCTTAGGAACTTAAGAGACTTACAATTACAAGAGAAAAGAACACTTTTATTAATGCCAATACAATTACAATATGACACACACTTCTCTATTGCACACAAAATAAAAATAAAAATGAAAGCTCCTACCCCTATTTATAGAGTTTAGTGACCATTGGATTATTGACACATGTCAACATCCTTACCATTAATATTACAAATATCTAATAACTAGAATGTTCATGTATAATATCTAATCTTCTAGATAATATCTTATTTTTTTATTTTTTTTATTCTAGAATATTCCAAAGAAATTATCTCTTAAAAGTTAAGTTTAGTTTTTATCTAGAAGATGTATTAAAGAAATTCTCTCTTAAAAGTGAAGTTTAGTTTTTATCTAGAAGTTGCATTGGCTTTCAACACTCCCCCTGAATGCAAACTTCTTTACATATGTGATTTGCAAATCATATCGAGTGCTTCTCTAAACTTTGGTTTACTTAGACTTTTTGTGAATATGTCTACAACTTGCTCATCTGTCTTTGTTGGCACCATCTTAATCTCCTCTTCAGGGGCCTTCTCGTAAATATTATGATAATGCATTTCTATATGTTTTCTTCTTGCATGAAAGATTGAAATCTCTGCTAGATGTATGACTGATAATTTATTGTAGAGAAGCCTTACTTGATAGTCTGTTAGCTGATGAAGATCTTCCATCAGTTGTTTCAGCCAAATACTCCCTTGTGTCACTGATGTTGCTGACCAATATTCCATTTCGGTGCTTGATAATTACACTGTTGGTTGTTTCTTGCTGCACCATGATATTGATCCTAATCCAAGGCTGAAGATGTAACCCGTTATTGATCATCGCGTATCATAGTCTCCAACATAGTCGACATCACAATATCCAACCAACAAACATTCTTTTAATGATGCCTTTAACATATTTCAGGATGCACCGTACTGCATCGAGATGAGGCTTCTTAAGACTCTAACTACATAAATTATATCTGGCCGGCTTAGAATAAGATAGATAGGACTTTCGACCAGCTACCAATACATAGTTACATCTTCTAAATGTTTTCCTTCATCTACTCGTAGTTTTATATTGGGATCCATGGGAGTGGAGATAGGCTTGTAGTCAAGCATCCCTTTATAGAAGATCCTTCGCATTTTTCTGTTGGCTAAAAAATAATCCTTCCTTTGTGTGCTTTACTTCAAGTCCAAGAAAATGTTTGAGTTCTCTTAGTTCCTTCATATGAAATTTGATAAAAAGATTTTCCTTTGTTTGCTGAATTTCCTCGTAATAATCTCCCGTGATGATTAAGTCATCCACATATACTAGCATTATAACTAGTTTTCCTTGATTTGCTTTCAAAAATAACCTAGAATATAAAAGAGCAACTGTAAAACCACTTTGTATTAATAACTCACCGATCTTCCTGTACCATGCTCTTGGAGCTTACTTCAAGCCGTAAAGTGCCTTCTTCAGTTTGTAAACATACTCAGGATGGATCTTGTTTTCGAAACCTCTTGGTTGCTCCATGTAGATGTCCTTGTCATGTTCTCCATGTAGGAAAGCATTCTTGACGTCCATCTGCCACAACTTTCAAGACTTTCTAGCTGTCAATTCTAGTAAGACTTGAATAGTTGTGATCTTTGCCACTGGGCTAAATGTTTCTTCACAATCCAACCCATATTGTTGAGAGAAAACAAGTCGAGCAATGGTTGAAGATGAATACATCTAAATCTATGTATTATAAAAGCAATAAGTAGGCCTAGATTTTCAACACATACGATGGATTCATTATTTCTCAAATTGATCACAATAACTTGCAATACCACCTCCAACAAAGTGTCTCACATGGAAATATCAAAAATATCAAATCCCAATACCATAATGATACGGGAAAATATGATGATTAATGATATAAAGCAGTAACAATAGTTAACATCCTCAACATAGAAATTAGACATTACAGCGAAAAAACATAAATCACTAATCTACATTGGCCCTACTTGATTAATACTCACACAAGATATTCCATGGTCAAGTAATTTCAATGAAAGATGCGAAGTAACTAACAAGAATGTTATGATGAGCAACATTTCTATATCATTCCATATGGGCCATCTTCTAAAATTTCCACTCATACCAACATTTGAAAGTGATATTGTTAACAAGATTTTCACTATTTTTAAATTTTAAAAGTGGTATTGTAAAGAGAATTTCAACTAAATTTAACATAGAATATTTTATTTCTCCCATTATAATTATGTAATTATTGGCATAATTATTGGATTATGTAGCCAATGCCAACATCTCAATTCTGGTTCTTATGTCTTGTTACAACTTAATACAACTTAGGTTAGACTTGGTTTAGTACTTTTTTTACTTCTAGCTAATCTAATATTTTAAACGTAAAATGAACTTTTTGATCGGATCAATTTGAGTTTGTAAATTGTTTGAAACATGAGTTAGGTCTAACTTGATTCATGAATAATTCTATTTGACGGTGATCTTTACATTACCTCGACCCATTACTTAGCAAAGTAAGAACCTAAGGTATAATTGAATGGATGAACGCCACACCAGGTTGTTGATAAGTTTGGAAGGAGTTCGGTTGACGCCACTAGCACGCTAGATAATTCAATTCGAGACTCACACGAAATATTAGAGGGAAAACCTCACAAGAACAAAAGTTTATAAAATTTTATCAAAGTTCAAAAAATCCCTTCAAAAGGCTGATTACACACATATTTATAAGGCTAAAAAAAGGCTAGCTGAATAGTCACAAGTATTCATCTTAAAAGCTGAAATAAAGCTCAAGTCTATTGGAATTCTTGAACCAAATAACTCCATCATTTAATTCACTTCAATTCAACTGCATAATTGACCTTGAATGCTTGAAAAGTGACTCTTGAAATGTCCTTTGGTTAGCTGAATAGTCACCAACACTGTAACGGCCTAATTTTCAGCGGTGTCGGAAATGGTGATATGAGATCACTAAATCCAACAGGTAAGATTGAATAAGATAGTAATTTAATATTTATGAGTCAAGTGAGAATTTAGAAGAAATTGCGGATTGGTGAATTTGGTGAATTAAAAGAATTTATTAGGTCAAATGGGTCAAAAACGAGGTATCGAGACCTCGAATTTGAAAATCGAGCCATAAATATTTTTAGAAATATTTATGGAGTGTTATTAAGTTAGTATTAAAGTTTGGTTGAGAAATTTAAATGTTTGGGTAGTCAATTAAATAAAAAGGACCAAATTGTAACAAATGCAAAATTACTACAAGAATTAAATAGCTCAAGTGTTAAAAGAAGGAGGGTTTAAAGGGCAATTAAACCTAAAAGTGAGAAGGTTGGACGGCAAAGGCAAGGAAATCAGCAGAAGATAAGTGAAACAAGGGCAAAATTGGAATTTTTGTGATTTTAATATGTTTATTAAGATAAGATTGAAAATAATCTAGAGAAAAATTCACATTATCTCAGCCAAAACACCATAGGAGTTCTGGAGAAAGCTGGTTTTCATATTTTTACACCATGTGAGTTTAATTCTTGCTTTTTCTTGATAATTTTTATATTTTTATGACTTTTACAACTAGATCCACTTATAGAATTCATTAATTTTTGATTTGGTGGGTAAAATTAAAAGTTACCCTTGCTGAGAAATGAAAGTTTATGATGAATTATTATGAAATTAAAATTCTAATTTCATATTAAGGTGGTTTTATTAAGTGATTTTGATAGGAAATGATATTTAGGACCTAATTGTGAAAAAGTTGTGAATTAGAGGTTGGTGTTGAAATTCAGAATATAAAAGGTTGTGAAATAGTTTGTAATGATAGAATAAAGTGTTGATTGAGAAAAATTAGTTCAATTGATGGCTGAATTGAGTAGGGACTAAATTGTAAAAATTGTAAATTTTGGGGTAAAAGTGCAATTTCGAAATTTGAAGAACATAATTTGTGAAGTGAAATAGAAATGAAATATATGCTAATGAGTGAAAATATTTTACATTATAGATCAAGAAACCAAAGAAGAAAGAGGAAAAGAAAAAGTTGCAGAGTAGTCCCTAAATTTCAAAATCTTCTACAAATCAGCCGGGTAAGTTCATATGGTTGAATTTATATGTTTATTTGTGAATTATTGAATGATATAATGTGTTGTTAAATCTGAATTTGCTGTGGAAATTATGAAAATTATGATAAAATGAAAGAATAAAGGCGGTAATTCAAATTAGGAAAAACGCAGAATTGAGTACGTTCGTATCGTGACATGTGATGAATTGACGGATAAGACCCTGGTCAATCCATGGCAAAGTGTGAAATGTAGGTATGGTATCATCCATACTGAGTTATAAAATGTAGGTATGGTATTATCCATACTGAGATACGAAATGTAGGTATGGTATCATCCATACTGAGTTGTGAAATGTAGGTATGGTATTAACCATACTGAGATATGAAATGTAGGTATGGTATCGTCCATACTGAGTTGTGAAATGTAGGTATGGAATCATCCATACTGAGTTGTGAAACGTGGCACTGAGCAACGACGTACTCAAATTCGTAAGACGTTTCCTAATTTGATAAGAAGTAATATAAAATGAGTGAATCAAATGGAAGAGATTGAGTAGTTGTTAATGTTGAGCTCAACTATGTGAAGTATTTTAACAATGGTTGTGAATGGCAGGGAACTTTAGTAAATATTTTGTTATTGTTTTGGAAATATTATGTGTGATAAGTTACTTTTAAACCAATGAACTTACTAAGCTTCATTAAGCTTACTCGTGTGTGTTTGATATTTTTATGTAGATTGAATTAAAGAGAAGTTGGTAGATCGGATCATCACAGCAAAGCTCACTATCCAGATCAATTCCGGTAGCTTTTGTTTTATGTTTGAGGATTTATATGGCATGTATAGAGTTTAAATGAGATGGAGTAAAGATGTTATAAATTAGTTAACAATATTTTGCAATGAAACAATTTTTGAATTGCAGCAGTGATGTGACTTTGAAAAATCACCAAAAATAGAAGAAATGGAATTATAAAGTGAATAAGATATGACTTGAAAGCTCTTTGAGTCTATTTTCATATAAAAGAAATAGAGTAAGCAAAAGAAATGGAAATTATGAGATATTTAAATTTTAGTGAATCTAGTTCTGAATGAATTTTTGATCCCCTATTCTGCCTTTGAAAAATCATTATAAATTGTACAAAAATAATTGTAGATTAAAATTTATATATGTGAAATCCTGAATGAGTCTAGTTTCAAATGAGCTAAACAAGGAGGCCATCTAAATTCTGTACAAAGAGTAATTTAATTCGTAGTGAAGAGAGGTCAAAGCAGTTGAACAGTGAAACATGGGAAAATTTAATGAATAAACTGTACTAATTGGCCACATGAAAAGTTCTGGAAAAATTACAGTAAAAAGATATATGAGTCTAGTTTCGGGAAAAATTAACGGATCTTAATTTGGAGTTCTGTAGCTCCAGATATAAATATTTTAGTGACTATGACAGAGATGGACAGTTTTAAATTTTATGCCGAATTAGTAGTTAAGTTTAGTAATGCCTCGTGCTCGACTCCGGCGACGGTCTCGGGTAAGGGGTGTTACAAACACCTTAATGGTGTTTTGAATGCTTGAATTATTTCTTTTGAAGCAGCAAAAACGGTTGGTAGTTGACAAGCTTGCTACCGAATTTAAAGAAGCAATAATCCACTCTTTAAACTCTTTTAAATGATGTGTTAAACCTTCTTTGTAACAACCCCTTGCTTGTAACCGAAAATGACTTGAACAACCACTTTATATAATTCGTAACGACATTGAATTGTAACAGTTATGACTTGAAAAGATTCCTGCAATAAACACATTAAAATGAGCTTATTAAACACAATTAAACACTTAACTTCAATAAATGAACTAAAACTTATTCATCAATTATTCCAGCAATTAGTTTAATTAAATGAAGCATAATTAATTAAACTTAAATTCATGCATTAATAAATTATCTTAGTAACTAGGTTAATTAAAGAAGCATCTATTAAATGAAGTTCAATAATAACTCAATTATTAAAACTAAGATGAGTTGAATAAATGAGCAGCAACTCATTTATTAACTAAGATGAGTTATTAACTAAGATGAACTCAATTAGCTAAGAAGAGTAATTTATTCAAGCAACTTAATTAAAAATAAAGTCCAACAACTCAATTTATTAACAAACTGAAATTAAACGTCTCATTTTGTACTTGGCCCCTCGCGTTTAGGCCAATCTCGATGTCTTCGAGATGTATCGAAAGATGATGCGACCGGGTTCACATCACATCCAAACTCACCTTTATTAATTATTTTATTTGGTAGTGGTCAGAATGGAATCTTACATTTTAATTTACAGTTTGATTAAGATGGGTTAGTTAACATAACATTAGCTATGGTAGGTTAAATGGTTTTTTTTTTATTCTTTTTAATTTTGATATTGAATAAATTAGTTCTTCTAACAAATTAAAGCAATTTAATTCTTATCAATTTTGAAGCATAAGTAACTAAGGGTAATTAATCACAACAATAATATTTTCTTTTGTCAACTGTACATATTTTTTATTAGTATAATAATAAATTTAACTCTTAAAGTATGTAATTTCATCTTGATTTAATAAATTTGCCGTGATATTTACATATTCTTATCAATTTGGTTATGATTTAAGAAATTTAGTTTGTAATATTATACATTTTGACAACATTTATAATTTAAAAATTATGTAAAAAGAATTAACACCATAATTAATTATATTTAATTATTTTTTGTAAATTAACAATGATTAAATTACTTTAATTTTGTTAAGAAAATCAAATTTTGGAAAAATGTTTTTTATCTCTACTGTATTTGCTTGAATATTATAATTTTCACTAAGCTGCAATTAAACAGGTAAAAGACGACAGATAGAAAATAGCCATAATCAATGTCCGTTGCTTACAACCTACGGCAACGATAAAAACCCCCCGTTGACTTTTAAGTTTTGCTTCAATTAATTCTTACCATTTCATCCAAGATTTCATCATCCACCAATCACAACTCGCCACGTGTGTGTCTCCTTTTTTTTGTTAATCTACTTCTCAAAGCTATCATCAGAATTCAGATTCCTTGCTTCCACTTAGAATGTTACTTCTAACACCTACAAAACCATACAACTTTTTGTCTTGTTTCTTGCTTTTGAGCTTCATTTTACCTTTCATTCTTGGTTTCTGCCGTCTTCCAAGAGAGGATTTGAAAATGGGGAATGCTCTAAGGTTGTTGTACACCCATTTCTGCAAACCAACAACCACCGCCGGAGACGCTGGATCCTTTGGCTCCCACGGTGGCTCATCGGCCGACGGTGGCGTATCAGCTCTTGTTCATGATATCTTCCAGTTTGAACTCACTTCACAGGCAATTAAGTTTCCTTTATCATTGCTGCTCTAATTCTGTTATGTTTTGCTTATATTTTTATTATCAAATTATGGTTTTGATCATCTATTTAAAATTTAAAATATAGTCAATAGTAGTATTGTCCATGAGTAAAGCTTGGACAACTACTTTTATATTGGAATTCAATTTTAATAATTTTTAAAAAAAATTTATATTTTATTTTGATTTTATTTTTTTTTAAATTTTTGAATAATAAAATGGGTTGAGTTGGATCGATTAAAAAATAGTCTAGATTTGAATTTTTAAACAATAACCCGACTTGACTAGTGGACAAATCTAAGTCATTAGAATATATATATATATTGTGTATGTGTTTAAATGCTATCATTTTAATTGAAATAATTTACAGTGTAATTAGTTGAAATAGTTAAATGATATAAATATAGGGATTATATCTTGAATTTAAGCATAGTAAAGGTTAGGGGTGAAGACAGAATCTAAGGGTGACCGAATAAAATTTTAATTTTTTATAGTTTATATCTTTATAACTTTTAAAAAACTAAATTAAATTTTTATAATTTTAAGAAGAGTAAATTATAATTTTATCTTTATTAATTTAAATATTATGATTCATTTTAAATCTCTCAAAAAGTGCATATATAATCTGAATTTATAATGAAAGAAAAATAATTTGGTTTAATTTTAATCATGATTTTGATAGTATTGCCCAACCTATTATAGGTTCCAGAAGGGCTAAGCAACCATGTGGTTTCATCCAAGAAAGCTCAGGCGAACTGGTAATAATTTATTAATTAATTAATTTTATAAGCTCAACTAAAATGATATATTTTATACTTAATTTTGAAAGGTATAGAAAGCTATTAGATGCTTGAAGTGAAGCAAAACCTCCACCAAAAACATCCGAGGAAGCTTCAAAGTTTGTTATTGACAATTGAAAGAAACACCAAAAAGCAGATGTTGAGGTTATAAAGAACATTTGCCACAGTTTTTGTTTTTGTTTTAGTTTTTTTTTTTTTTAAAAGGAAGACAAATTTGAAATGAAAGCAGAAGGTCCCAGGCCTGTGAAATTGGCCCCACGGCCAAAAGCAAAACAAAGGCCCAAGTAGGAGAGCCTAAAGGAAATAAAGCAGGAAATTATAATTCAGAAAAAGATCACATCAATCTGGTCGGTTACAAAGGCTGGTCTCCACATGGTTTCTGACGTTTTGAGTTCCAACAGCATCGACCAGTCTTCAAAACAAATAGCAGTTCCCAAGTGAATTTCATTTTCTGCTATATTTTCATCTGTGGCGTGTTTCTTGATCCTTGCGATCCACTAATTTGCTGACGTTCCGAGTTCCAAAGGCTTGTACCATTCTTCAAAGCTATAGCAATTCCCATAATTAATTTATTTCGGGTATCTCTTCATCTGGAGTGTCTTCTTGCTTCTATCAGTCCGGAATGCGATTCCATCTTCCCTCCCTTTTATTCAGCAGACGTATGAAATTCTCTTCTTCCAGGTATGTCTCTTCTCCCCTCTTTAACGCTCTTGTTGCTATGTCATGCGCTGGTTTATTTTCTGTTCTAGGCACAAACTGAAACCAGCTTTCCTTGAAAAATTTCCTTTTCCTTCTGATGTCTCGAATGATTGCCCCCAAAACTGATTTGTCGACATCTTTTGTATTGCATTTCTTGATGACTGTTTTGGAGTCCCCTTTGATAACATTAGTCTGAAACCCCATTGAAATTCTTAACTCTACTGCTTGTAAACAGGCATGTGCTTTCCCCATAAATGGGGATGAAATTGCTGAGTGGATGACTGCTTTAGAGGCAAGTAACTCACCGGACTCCCCCCTTACAACCAGACCCGATGCCGATCTTGCGGAGTGACTGTCAAACGACGCATCAAAGTAAATATTTGTTTCCTTCTTACTTGAAGTCAAGTACTGACGTCTGCTATCCCGTAAGGTAACTGCTATCCCGTAAGCTAACTCTGCCCCTGATATGGATTTCCCCTCATGTACCACAGTTTTGTTAATGCTGTACGAGCTCAAAATTACCCGGCCCATTTTACAAATTAAACCCAAAACGTAGCCCAGTGGCCCAAAACTAATATTTTTTTCAGAAAAGCCTAGGGTTTCTGAAACCTAGGCGCCGCCACCGCACTAGCCACTGTCTGCCACCAGCACCTCCCCAACTTGCGCAAATCCCGCACCACCGCTGCTACACTGTCCTCCATAATCTGCAAAAGAAGACAAAACAACAGCAACAATGGCAGCAAAAAGACAAATATATTGTGTTTTTTATTTCTGTTTTTTTCCTTTAATTTGGGTTATAAAAACCTAAGGAAAGAATGTAAAATGGGGGGGGGGGGATTTCTTCGAATACAAAAAGAGAATTTTGAATACAAAAATAGCAGAAGTTCAAACGCGTACACACCCACGAATCAATACAAAAAAGAAAAATCAGATTATTAAGTCAGAATAGAACTGAGTTTTCTATTTTCGGAAGGTGATTTATATTTTAAAAGCTTCATTCTTTTAAGTTTTTTTTTTCATCTATTTTATACATAAAAAGGGAGATATTTTACCCTTTTTTTTCCGAGATTTCGGCCTTAGATTGATGCCCTACGCCTGACGAGGCTAAAAAGAGGGTCTTTTCGCCTTCCCGGCCACCTCACACGGCGGTCGCCGGCGCTTATTTTACTTCCACTCGTATTATGATTATTATTATTTTTCTTTCTTATTCTTTTTATATTTTCTATTATTATTTTACTTTTTTTAATATTACTTATTTATTTATTGGATTACTATTAAATTTTTTTTCTTACTATTCTTATTTTTTTCCATTTTTTATCTTTTTTATTCCTTTTACCTATCATTCCCTTTTAAGTTACATAGCTTATTTATTTTATTTTTCTTTATTTTTGTCATTCATATTTCTCGTTTATCATCTTATTATCATTCTCCTATGCTTGTTAATATCATGATTTATTTCTTTTTTTACAAATTAGTGTTATATTAATTTTTACTTGATACAAAATTTATTCTTTTTATAAAGGTAATATTTCATAAAGGAGCTAGAAGAGGTATTTATGGAGAATGTTCACGTGACATGACAATAACATTCTGATACAAAGAAAAGGATTGGTATTTTCACCTAAACTATGAGTATAAAATTATACATGTAATGTAAAAAAATTTATATTCTAGAAAAGTTCTAATAGAATTGAAATCATAATCAATTGTCTTTATTTCTTTTTGCATTGATTTCATGCATTTGCATTGCATTTTATATATTTGCATTGCAACACATTATATGCATTTAAGTCCATAGAGAGTGCCTAATTAGTTGAAATTAATACAGAAATAGAGAAAAGAGAAATCTGGAAGCTGGACATTCTTATGGTACACGTGACTAATCAAAGAAAATGGGTCAAAGATTTGAACAATTTCAGAAATTGCAAGAGGAAATGGCAAAACTTCATCATATGTCAGAGGCTCAAAATAACATGATGGCTCAAATGGCCCAGAGTGCGACAATGGACAAAGGAAAAAGTCGTATGACAATTACAAGAGAAGAAACTGAAGGCATTCCTCTTGATCTTACCCCATCACATGGGCCAGTGCAGCTTGGAGAATATCCTCAAAGGCTGCCTGTCACGATTAGGACTCAAAAGGGGCAAGCTGATACTAGACTGCTCATGAATTTCCAAGCAAGCTCGGGATCCAACTCAGGAGGTAGTCCAGCTAACCATGTGGTCTTCGATTTCGATGAAATGGGAAAAATGGACAAGGCAGAAGTAGACTTGCTAAGGCAACTTGAGGAACGTTGCGAGCGGTTAGAAGAGAAGTTTAAAGTAATGAAGATTGCTAACTACCGTTACGGGGTAGATGCTAAGGACTTATGTTTAGTCTTGGACTTGGTACTTCCGCCAAAGTTTAAAACTCCGAAATTTGAAAAGTACAACGGGACTAGTTGTCCTAAAGAGCACATCACGATGTTCTGTCGAAAAATGGGAGGACACGTTAATAATGACAAATTGTTGATTCAACCGCTTTCGGATACGATCTAGTAGGTCTCGGCGGCGGTGATACTATCACTCGATCGTGCCAGATTAAGACCTGGATGGACTTGGCACAAGCCTTCATGAAACGATACGATTATATGGTAGATATAGCACCTAATAGGATCACGCTGCAAAATATTGAGATAAAGCCGAGCGAGAGCTTTAGACAATACGCTCTGCGATGGAAAGAGATAGCAGCACAAGTTCAGCCACCTCTCTTGGAAAAGGAAACAACCATACTTTTCATCAATACTTTAAAGGCTCCTTTCATTAATTACATGCTGGGGAGTACTACTAAAAGTTTTTCAGATATCGTGATGTCCGGAGAAATGATAGAAAATGCAATCAGATGCGGTAAGATTGAAGCAGGGGAAGCCACTAGAAGGTTTGCTCCTAAACAAAATGATGACGAGGTAAATAATACAAGTACATACAACAAAAGGTACTCAAAAGTAATTACTGTTAACCAGCCAAAGGTAATTACTGCTTAGCAGCAAGGGTCAGTAAGACAAGAGTTAGGCACAAGGTAAAACTCTGAAAAGCTCTAATTTACGCCAATCCCAATGATATATAAGGAACTATATCAAATTTTGTTTGACGTACACATGGTGTCCCCATTTTATTTGAAATCGTTACTACCTCTGATTTTCAAAAATGGTTACGAAAAATGCATTTTGATATATTTTGTAGGGACTACTAGAGTTTTATGGTCTGCCTCTCCATCAGACACTTGGCCAGCCTTCTGCTAACTCCCAGACATCATTGCCTGAGGGAGTTAAGTTTGAGTTGCGGACTTTACCGGTAAGGACGCTTCGGTACGATTGCAAACTTCATCTTTTCATTCAGTTAACGAACTCGATTAACGGTTTAAACTGATTGAATTAGGTGGATGTGAAAGCAATACTAGATGGAGATACCATAACAGTGTATGTAAGTACTACTGAACCCTTAGAATCATCGAACATACCTAAAGACGTACGAGTAGCAGCTGCACAAAGATCGAAAGCATGTGCCGACAAGAATTATACTAAGGCGGATGCACTTCGTAAGAAAAAATTACTATTTCAGATACAGGTTTTAAGCTATCAAATCTTCTCATATAAGATAAATGCCGGTTCGGGATCGATTTCTAATAGCCTTAGCTTGTTGCTACAGGGTGTTGAATGTTCGGAACCAGGAGATTCTTGCTCGAAAGTATCGAATCCGGCTAAGGTAACACATTTATTTGTTTAATGTTCAATGTTTTATCAGCTAAATGCCAATCTAAAATGTGAGATAGGGGCATAGATGCACCAGAGAGTTCAATGCCATACGGTAAAGAAGCGAAAGAAGAGTTGGTTAAGCTTGTTGGTTGGAAATGTTTACGAGTTCTCGTCTATTGGGAAGATCGATACGGCCGTTAAGGTCCGGAGATATATATTGCAATGGAAAATTCGTACAGGAAATTATGTTGAAAAAGGGGCTTGCATGGCATTACTCTGTTTATGACCAACGTATAGAACTAGCAACTGTGAGTAACCAACATATTCTCCATTCCTGCACTTATTTCAATCTGAACTTGAAAAAATTGTCAAATTCTAAATGCTATATACTTGTATGAAGCTAGTGGGAAAATGAGGCTCGAGCGAGGCGGGTCGGTTTATGGGCTTTATCAAATCCTGAGAAGCCATGGGAATGGAGAAAAGACAAACGACAAGGCAGATGACAACGTTCGATACCTTGAATGAACCACAATTGACATGTACATGAAGGAATATGGGTGCCCTATAACTTGTACACGAGACTAGGGGAATCTACAAACCATTTGAACATGGTCAATTTGATGTTTTATTTTGATTTTAGAAAGTGTCAGTAACATGTAACATTTGTTCAAACAATTGAATCAAGTTTTGTAACGTATATATTTTATCAATTTGATTTTTGTAAAAATATATAGAACTCTTACCGCATTAGTTACCAAAATATGCTTGATAATACTTATCAATTTAAAGCATCAAAAGGCAACTCTTCTGTCATTAAAACATGTATATCAATAAAAAAATTTAGGGTAAAAATTTATTTTATTACGAGTCTCATTTCATTTAGTAAAAAAATTTAACAAATTAATACTTATATATTAGATTAAAGAATAAATTGATTATTTCTATTAAACTATACCTTAATAAGATGAGACTAATTTACAATTTTTTTATTAAAAAATATAAAATACAATCTACCTTTTAATTTACCTGAAAGCTATGATGACGCTGATGATAATATAAGAGCTTTGAGGTGACAAGATACTATAAATTTTTTTGAGTAAAGGTCAGTAGTACCAATAGGAATCTGCAAACGAGATTCATTGGTAGCGCCTTTGACCATAAAAAAAAAAAAAAAAAAGCCCACCATAAGTCTTTCTCTATACTTGCTTTTCTTCCAGCTTTCTCTTACCCCAGTTCTCAATATCTCCTCTATAGTGTTTCAGCAATATGTTTTGGCAGCTAGGATTTTTCAAGATGGGAAATGCTTTTAGGCTCTTATATGGGAAATGTTTTCAACTCTCCACCACTGGGGATTCTGATTCAGTAGGGCCACCTTATACCACTACAGCTCATGGGGTTTCAGCTCTTGCCCATGATCTCTTCAACTTTGAAATCACATCCCAGGTAGTGATTATTTCTGTGTGTTCTCTTTGTTGATCCTTTTGAGCTGAACAAAGCTTATCTGTTTGTTTAAAATTGGAAACTGGTTTCTTCAAGGTCCCTGAAAATCTCAGTCAGCATGTCGGATCATTAAGGCAGGCTCAAGTCACATGGTAACTAACATATGTGATGATGACGATGATAATGATGATGATGATCAACACCATCTGGTTGACTTTTCTTGGTCTGTTTTACATTAAGGTATGGAAAGTTATTGCAAGCATGGAAAGAAGCAAACCCCCACCAAAAACACCTGAAGAGGCTGCTAGGCTTATTGTTGAGACCTTGAGCGGACATCAAAAGGCAGATGTTGAGGTCTAAAAAAGGCCAATAGCATCAAAAACATTAGTTATGTACTGTTGTTAATGCTATTGCAGTGATGTTTTTTGTGTTCTAATTTACTTTTAGGGTTTATTGGAATTCTATGGTCTTCCTCATCCTTCTATTTTAGAGGAAATTTCTACTGGTGTCCCGACCAGATTGCCTGGATATGTGGAATTCCAGAGTGGGAGAAGATTGCCTGACTATGTGAGATTTCAGAGTGGGACAAGATTGCCTGAATATGTGACATTTCAGAGTGGGACAAGATTGCCTGAAGGAGTGAAATTTCAAATGCATACATTGCCAGTGAGGATATTAAATGCCATTTCAATATTGTTCAAGGGAGATTGCTCTCTGGGTCAGTCTTGAATCCTCAATGGTGAAGGTATTGTACTTGAGATGTCTATTCTTGATTATCCTCAAGTTTTATCTTCTGTAATTCGAGAAGAAACAATAGAGATTCACAAAGTTTAGGAAGTGTCTCGCCACAAGGAAATGTTTAAATGTGTATGTGATAGTTCCAGATGGGGATGGTTTAGATGTGTATGTGAAGTCCTCGAACATACCTAGAGAAGTTCTTATGGATGCGGATCAAAGATCGAAAGCACGTGCTGAGAAAAACTATACTGAAGCCCATGAACTTCGGAAGAGGATTATTGAATCAGGATACTGGTTAGCTACATTCAACTTGTCAAATTTTTATTACTACTGTGATTCGAGATTGTCAATTATCGTTTGTCTGCAGGGTCTTTGACTTTCCAAAAGAAGAGATTCTTGCTCGGAAGTATCGGATTCGACTGAGGTAGCATTATCTCTTTGTAGGACTTTCATGTTCTATATTGTAACTTCTTGAAAGCATATAAACAGGGGTATAGATGCACCTCAGATGTCGATGCCGTTCGGAAAAAAAGCAAAAGAAGAGTTGGATAAGCTTGTTCATGGGAAATGCTTGAGAGTGCTTGTCTACGAGAAAGATCAATACGGTCGTTTTGTTGCAGACGTATACTGCAATGGCATTTTCGTGCAGGTAGATACCCTTTTTGTAAGCTTCAATTCGGTTTACCCGATGAGAACGAATTATTCCGCAAATCTGTTACTTGAACAGGAAGTAATGCTAAAGAAAGGACTCGCATGGCATTATGTATACTATGACCAACGGGTTGAATTCGCAACCGTAAGTAAACAACAATCCTGTATGTTCTTGCACACCGTTGAGTTAAAACTTGTGACTATTGTCTTTGTATGTATGTAATATCAGTAGCAAAAAGAGGCTCGGGCAAAGAAAACCGGCCTTTGGGAACAATCAAACCCAGAGAAGCCATGGGAATGGAGGAAGAAGAACAAACGAGAAGGTAGGTAACACTGTCCTTAAGGATCCATAACATCTTGAGAAGTGATAAAAGTACACAATTTATCATATTTGTGTAAAGAACCATGTTTGATCCATTCCTATATCTCTTGTTTGTATGCAATGCTTATTATTATCAAATGATTGTCAAACATATATATATATACATTACTTTTGAAACATGTATGTGCTCCTAAAATTGATCTCTAAGGAGAGGATTGTACCATAATATGGAATGCTGACACCATTTAACAAACAAGGACATAACATCATATTTGTGTCCGCTGAGTCGAAACATCTGCATGTAGGACCAGAGTTCTATTCAAAATTTCCAAGCATAGATTTGCATGAAGATCTGTTCAGCATGCAAAATCCCCACCGATCAATCCATAAAATACCAAAATCCATTAAAAGGAAAAAAGAAAGTATATTCCATTAAATGAAACTCCTTTACATATGCAAATCTGTCACAGCAATCTATGATCTCAATAGCAAATACAGCAACACTTGAAAGAATAAAAGATGATAAAACAAATAATCATCAAAGGATACACAAGGGGAACAAAAAATAATCAAGTGAGTGTGAAAAGAATAGAAACCATATCTCTATTTGGCAAAGAGAAAAGCAGCAAGTGAAGAAGCATCATGACCCACAACACTGCAAAAGCAATTATTTCTCACTATCTATCAAATAAAGGAATACAAGTTATATACCTTACTTTGCACCACCCTTCAATTCATTAGAATCAGAGCCACTAGCATTATAACCTGAAAGGGAACCCCAAAAAAATAATTTGTGAAAGCAATTGAGGTCGACCAAGTTGAGCTTGTGGCATGTTGGGCACCGTCCTAAAAGATATTTCGTTCTATAGCAAATTTTAAGAATAGTATTCAACGTTTCAAGCTATTCAACTCGGGCTTACATGTAGAGATGAGAAGAGAGGGTACCCCGCCTGGATGCTTATCACTAACTTTCCAAACTGAAGCTTTACTAATTCAAGCATGCCCCTAATTTCATGAAAAGTGGTTTATTACTAATTCAATCAGCATTCCAAGTTCACTACAAGTGTATTTTGACACTGTTGGTAACATCATAAAACAAAAGAATCCCAACAAAACATACAACATAATAAAGCATGCTAGCATTAAAAGCAACAAAAATTTAGCCGTTCTACAAGCATCTATAGTCATAGCCAAGTTAGATTGAGATGAGTTAGTTACATAACATTAGATATGGAAGTTAAATGTTTTTTTTATACTTTTAATTTTGATATTGAATAAATTAGTCCCTCTAACAAATTAAAGCAATTTAATTCTTATCAATTTTGAACGTGAACAACTAAAGACAATTAATCACAATAATATAATTTTTTTTGTCAATTGTATATATTTTTAATTAGTATAATAATAAATTTAACTCTTAAAGTTTGCACATTATCTCAATTTCATCTTGATTTAATAAATTTCCCTTAACATTTACATATTCTTATCAATTTGGTTATGATTTAAGAAATTTAGCTTAAAGTACTCCAATTTTGTTAAGAATATCTGTATTTGCTTGAATATTAAAATTTTCACTAAGCTGCAATTAAACAGGTAAAAGACGACAGATAGAAAATAGCCATAATCAATGTCCGTTGCTTACAACCTACGGCAAGGATAAAAACCCCCCGTTGACTTTTCAGTTTAGCTTCAATTAGTTCTTAGATTTCATCCAAAATTTCATCATCCACCAATCACAACTCGCCACGTGTGTCTCCTTTGTTTGTTAACCTACTTGTCAAAGCTGTCATCAAAATTCAGATTCCTTGCTTCCACTTAGAATGTTACTTCTAACACCTTCAAAACCATACAACTTCTTGTTTTTTATCTTCATTTTACCTTTGATTCTTGGTTTCTGCTGCCTTCCAAGAGAGGATTTGAAAATGGGGAATGCTCTAACTTTGTTGGACACCCATTTCTGCAAACCAACAACCACCGCCGGAGAAGCTGGATCCATTGGCTCCCACGGTGGCTCATCGGCAGACGGTGGCGTTTCAGCTCTTGCTGATGATATCTTCCAGTTTGAACTCAGTTCACATGTAATTAAGTTTCCTTCACCATTACTGCTCTAATTCTGTCATCTTTTGCTTATATTTTTTTTATCAAATTATGGCTTTGATCATCTATTTAAAATTTAATATCTATACTTTAGTTTAAAATTTTCTATTTTAATAATGTTATTACTTATTATAAAGTTAGCATAGCTAAGTCTTTTAGTTCAAACGACGATGAAATATAGTCAATAGTAGTACTGTCCATGACTTAATCTATCGGATTAGGTGGAATTCAATTTTAATAAATTTAAAGAAAACTTTTAAATTTAATTTTCTTTCTAAAATTTTTGAACAATAAAATGAATTGAGTTCGATCGACTCAAAAATAGTCTAAATTTGAATTTTTTTTTTTAAATTAGCTCGACTTGACCAGTGGACAAATCTAAGTCATTAGAAAAGTTTTTTTTTCTTTTTTGTGTGTATGTTTAAATGCTACCATTTTAATTGAAATAATTTATGATGTAATTATTTGAAATAGTTAAATGACATAAATATAGGGATTATATCTCGAATTTAACATAGTAAAGGTCAAGGGCGAAGTCAAAATAATTTTTTAGAGGCGGATAAAATTTTAATTTTTTATTATCTATATCTTTATAATTTTTAAAGGATTAAATTAAATTTTTATAATTTTAGGCGGGACAAAATGTAATTTTACTTTTATTAATTTCTTTTTTAAAATTAAGGGCCTAAATAGTAATTTTACATTTTAAGGGGATTGGGGCCACTAGATTCGCCTCTCGTAAAGGTACGAAACTCATTATTTTGCCATTTTATCAACTTGTATTAAATTTTAATTTAAAAAAAATATTTTGGTTTATTGATTGAGTTTTAGTTTGATTAGCATGGACATTATTGTCCATGTAGGAGAATGTTGGTTCGAGTGCATTGAAACACATTATTTTTCTATTTATGGGTTGAGAATGGTTATGATTAATTTTAAATCTCTCAAAAATAGTAAATATAATCAGAATTTATAATGAGATTTTAAAAAGAAAAATAATTTGGTTTAATTTTAATCATGATTTTGATAGTATTGCCCAACCTATATTAGGTTCCTGAAGGGCTAAGCAACCATGTGGTTTCATCCAAGAAAGCTTAGGCGAACTGGTAATAATTTATTAATTAATTAATTTTATAAGCTCAACTAAAATGATAAATTTTATACTTAATTTTGTAAGGTATAGAAAGCTATTAGATGCTTGGAGTGAAGCAAAACCTCCACCAAAAACATCCGAGGGAGCTTCAAAGTTTATTACTGACAATTTAAAGGAACATCAAAAGGCAGATGTTGAGGTAATAAAGAACATAGATCTTGAAACATAATTGACATTTGCCACAATTTTTGTTAGAATTTGAGAAAAACAGGGCATTAATGCATTGAAGATATGTTTTGTAGGGACTATTGGCATTTTATGGTCTGCCTCTCCCTCAGACACTTGGCCAGCCTTCTGCTAACTCCCAAACATCATTGCCTCAAGAAGTTAAATTCGAGTTGCAGACTTTACCGGTAAGGACGTTTCGGTACAATTCCGAACTTCATCTTTTCATTCGGTTAACGAACTCGGTTAACGGTTTAAACCGATTGAATTAGGTGGATGTGAAAGCAATACCAGATGGAGTCATGGAGATACCATAACAGTGTATGTAAGTATTACTGAAACCTGGGAGTCATCAAACATACCTAAGGACGTACGAGTAGCAGCTACTCAAAGATCAAAAGCATGTGCCGACAAGAATTATACTAAGGCAGATGCACTTCAGAAGAAAATTACTATTTCAGGATACGGGTTTTAAGCTATCAAATCTTCTCATATACGATAAATGCCGATTTGGGATCAGTTTCTAACAGCCTTAGCTTGTTGCTACAGGGTGTTGAATGTTCGGAACCAGGAGATTCTTGCTCGAAAGTATCGAATCCGGCTAAGGTAACACATTTATTTGTTTAATGTTCAATGTTCAATGTTTTAGCAGCTAAATCTCAATCTAAAATGTGAGATAGGGGCATCGATGCACCAGAGAGTTCAATGCCATACGGTAAAGAAGCGAAAGAAGAGTTGATTAAGCTTGTTGGTGGGAAATGTTTACGAGTTCTCGTCTATGGGGAAGATCGATACGGCCGCTGCGTCAGAGATATATATTGTAATGGAAAATTCGTACAGGAAATTATGTTGAAAAAGGGGCTTGCATGGCATTACTCTACTTATGACCAACGTATAGAACTAGCAACTGTGAGTAACCAACAGATTCTCCATTCCTGCACTTGTTTCAATCAAAACTTGAAAAAACTGTGAAATTCTAAATGCTATGTACTTGTATGAAACTAGTGGGAAAAGGAGGCTCGAGCAAAGCGAGTCGGTTTATGGGCTTTACTGAATCCTGAGAAGCCATAAGAATGGAGAAAGGACAAACGACAAGGCAAATGACAACGTCTGATTCCTTGAATGAACCACATTTAACATGTACATGAAGGAATATAGGTTGCCCTATAACTTGTACACGAGACCAGGGGAATCTACAAACCATTTGAACATGGTCAATTTGATGTTTTATTCTGATTTTAGAAAGTGTCAGTAACATGTAACATTTGTTCAAACAATTAAATCAAGTGTTGTAACGTATATATTTTATCAATTTGATTCTTGTAAAAATTTATAGAACTCTTACCGCATCAGTTACCAAAAATGTACTTGATAATATTTATCAATTTAAAGCATTAAAAGGCAACTCTTGTGTAATTAAAACATGTATATCAACTGAAAAATCTAGGGTAAAAATTTATTTTATTATGAGTCACATTGTATTTCATCTCCTTTAGTAAAAAAATTAAACAAATTAGTTCCTATACATTAGATTAAAGAACAAATTGATTCTTTCTATTAAAATATACATTAATAACTTGAGACTAATTTACATTTTTTTATTAAAAAAATATAAAATACAATCTAACTTTTAATTTAACTAAAATTTATTATTATTATTGTTATTATTATTATTATATATAAGAGATTTGGGGTAAAATACCCAAATATACAAAAAAAAAAAAACAAAATTTACGAAAAATGGCCGGTTTTCTGAAAATTTACGGAAAAGAGCCATTTCTCCACAAAACGCGTTCACGTTAGCGCGTTTTGTGGAGA
This sequence comes from Gossypium bickii, assembly GCA_025503065.1. Classification (NCBI taxonomy): domain Eukaryota; kingdom Viridiplantae; phylum Streptophyta; class Magnoliopsida; order Malvales; family Malvaceae; genus Gossypium; species Gossypium bickii. The sequence continues at coordinate 132,506,068 of CP106713.1, forward strand.
TGCAGCAGGAAAGCGCCCCCTTGAGGGAGCGGTTTTGTCACATTAGCCAAAAACGCGTCCTTGGGGGCACGCTTTGCTGACGTGGCAAAAACACTCCCTCAAGGGCGCGTTTTAGCCCGTGTTTTTAAAAAAAAAAAATTATTCTAGAATTTTTTAAAAATTTACGAGAATAAAATTTATAAAAGCTCAAAGTGACAACACTATTTTTTTAAGGTGTCATCAATTAATAAGGAAATATAACTTTCAAAAAAATTCTTTAAATAGACCCAACGTGTCATTTCCCTTATTTTCTTGAGCAAAGTGGGATATGAGATATGTGTATATATAAATTCATGAATAGTTTTGCAGCTTGTTACTAAACAATGTGGGATTCCTTCCTCTTTTAACTAACAACATCAGATTAAAAGCTACACTATATTTGATAATTTTTTTTTACAAAATAATTTCTTTTTTTTATATATTTTGTTAACATTTTCTTATATTATAAAATTATCTTTTGAGATCTTTAATCTTGTTGCATTTTAGAATTATTAACATATACAAAAGAACTATTAAAAAAAATAGAACAAATTGCACATATGGAACTTGTACATGCAATAATCTTCTAGTTAATTTTAAATGTTTGAAGTTAATATTGATTGTTTTATACTTTATTATTACTATATTGTTGCACAAGACATTGTTGAGCCAATTAGTGTCAAATGTGCGACTTGCAAATATGTCTGTTTTTGGCTTTGGGGAACTCATGTATCATGAAGATGAACATGGATAAAAGGGTTTGAGGTATGCACCACAAAAAGGGGGGGGGGAGTAAGAAGGAAAACCATAAGAAAATAGAGATTTGCTTGTATTTATCAGCATATATCAGTGTAAAGAAAGCAGGATATGTAGTTGGATCTTTGGTCCTGATGTTGTGTTCATCTTTGTGTTCTTAAATATCTTCATATTCAGCGCTAGCCAGAATTTGTCGGTACTTGTTTTTGTTTATTGGCTGGCAAATGAAGTGATCTTATTTATGTGCACTTTCAAATATCTATGGTTTCAAGTCAGTTATTTTCAGCCACAAATTTCATGTGAAAATGACTGGGCAATAAGTTATATCCTTAAAAACCCAATTATAGGCTGAAGAAGACTATTAAACAGCATGTTCTCATTGTATAAATCAACTTCTTTTCTTGACTTTTACTGCAGCTACTTCATGAAGAAGCTCAAGTATGGCCATAATTTGTTAATCTATTGTGCTTTCAGGGCCTAACTGGCAAAATCCTTGACGTGAATCACTTTTTGTGGAAGTCATATCTGGCATTCTGCTTGAGCTATTCTTCATTAAACTGTGAAAAGAAACTTAAAACTCTCATCAATTTGATTAAATATAAGCTTATCTAATACTCCCATTATTTTTGACAATTTCTTCTCTCATTGCATTAACTCCTCCTTAAAGAAGTTCTATCATGTAGCTATGATAAAGACAATTAAAATATACGTCCTTGCTCATCAAAACAATTATCATATATATGATTTATACCCTCAACAAGATGAGTGTGAATGATAAAAAAAACCTTCAAAACAATTATCATATATAGATTGGTGCAACAATATAGTAATAATAAAATATAAAACAATCAATATTAACTTCAAACATTTAAAATTAAATAGAAGATTATTGCATGTACAAGTTTCATACGTGCAATTTGTTCTCTTTTTTTTAATAGTTCTTTTGTATATGTTAACAATTCTAAAATGCTATAAGATTAAATATCTCAAAAGATAATTTAATTAATAATATAAGAAAATGTTAACAAAATATATAAAAAAATTATTTTGTAAAAAAATATCAAATATAGTGTAGCTTTTAATCTCATGTTGTTAATTAAAAGAGGAAGGAATCCCACATTGTTTAGGAACAAGCTGTAAAACTATTCATGAGTCTATATATATACATATCTCATATCCCAATTTACTCAAGAAAACAAAGAAAATGAGATTTTGGGTCTATATAAAAATTTTCTTTGTAATTTATATTTCCTTATTAATTGATGACACCTTAAAAAATAGTGTTGTTATTTTGAGCCTTTATAAGGGTTTATTCTCGTAAATTTTTAAAAAATTTGAGAATAATTTTTTAAAAAAAAGGGCTAAAACATGCCATTGGGGGAGCGTGTCATGTTAGCAAAGCGTGCCCCTAAGGACGCGTTTTTGGCTGATGTGCCAAAAGTGCTCCCCCAAGGTCGCACTTTTTTGCTGCATCTCCACAAAACGCGCTGACGTGAACGCGTTTTGTAGGGAAATGACAATTTTCTATAAATTTTTAAAAAATCAGCCATTTTTCGTAAATTTTATTTTGTTGGTATATTTAAGGTATTTTATCCAGAGATTTGAGGTGACAAGATACTATACAATATTTTGAGTAAAGGTCAGTACAGTAGTACAATAGGAATCTACGAACCAAATTCATTGGAAGCGCCTTTGACCATAAAAAAAAAAAACAGCCCACCATAAGTCTTTCTCTTTCCTTGCTTTTCTTCCAGCTTTCTCTCCTTTAGTAAAAAAATTAAAAAAATAGTTTTTATACACTTAAATTAAAGAATAAGTTAATCTTTTTTATTAAATCATATATTAATAACATGAGATTAATTTACATATTTTTTATTAGAAAATATAAAATATAATCTAATTTTTAATTTACTTAAAAGTTGTTATTATTATTATTATTATTATTATTATTATTATTATTAGGATGACGATGATGATGATATAAGAGCATTGAGGTGACAAGAGACTATAAAATTTTTTGAGTGAAGGTCAGTAGTACCAATAGGAATCTGCAAACGAGATTCATTGGAAGCGCCTCTGACCATAAAAAAAAAGCCCACCATAAGTCTTTCTCTATACTTGCTTTTCTTCCAGCTTTCTCTTACCCCACTCCTCAATATCTCCTCTATAGTGCTTCAGCAAATGTTTAGGAAGCTAGGATTTTTCAAGATGGGAAATGCTTTTAGGCTCCTATATGAGAAATGTTTTCAACCCTCCACCACTGGGGATTCTGATTCAGTAGGGCCACCTTATACCACTACAGCTCATGGGGTTTCAGCTCTTGCCCAAGATCTCTTCAACTTTGAAATCACATCCCAGGTAGTGATTATTTCTGTGTGTTCCCTTTGTTGATCTTTTTGAGCTGAACAAAGCTAATTTGTTTGTTTAAAATTGGAAACTGGTTTCTTCAAGGTCCCTGAAAATCTCAGTCAGCATGTTGGATCATTAAGGCAGGCTCAAGTGACATGGTAACTAACATATGTGATGATGATGATGATGATGATGATGATCCACACCATCTGGTTGACTTTTCTTGGTCTGTTTTACTTTAAGGTATGGAAAGTTATTGCAAGCATGGAAAGAAGCAAAACCCCCACCAAAAACACCTGAAGAGGCTGCTAGGCTTATTGTTGAGACCTTGAGCGGACATCAAAAGGCAGATGTTGAGGTATAAAAAGGGCCAGTAGCATCAAAAACATTAGTTATGTACTGTTGTTAATGCTATTACAGTGATGTTTTTTGTGTTCTAATTTACTTTTAGGGTTTATTGGAATTCTATGGTCTTCCTCATCCTTCTATTTTAGAGGAAATTTCTACTGGTGTCCCGACAATATTGCCTGAATGTGTGCTGACATTTCAAGGTGCGACGTCGACAGGAAGATTGCCTGTAGTAGTGAGATTTGAAATGCATACATTACCAGTGAGGATATTAAATGCCATTTCAATATTGTTCAAGGGAGATTGCTCTCTGGGCCAGTCTTGAATCCTCAATGGTGAAAGTATTATACTCGAGATGTCTATTCTCGATTATCCTCAAGTTTTGTCTTCTGTAATTCGAGAAGAAATAAAAGAGATTCACAAAGTTTAGGAAGTGTCTCGCCATCAAGGAAATGTTTAGCATTTAGCCACCAAAGCCAAATGCTAAACATTTCCTTGGTGGGGAGATGCTGCTAGGTTCTGTGAACTTTTGGGGCTCGCTTCAGACTACAAGAAACAAAAACCCAGGGATAATCGATAATAGACATACTGAGTATAATACCTCAGCCGTTGAGGTCTGAAACCGGCCTAAAGAGCAACCTCTCCCTCAACAAGTATACATATTGGATTTGATAATTTCGATGCTGTAAACTTCTTTAACATAATCAGGTAGATGGGAATACAGTACCAGATGGGGACGGTTTAAATGTGTATGTGAATACTGATGATCCTAGGGAGTCCTCGAACATACCTACAGCCGTTCTTATGGCTAAGGTTCAAAGATCAAAAGCACGTGCTAAGAGAAACTATGCCAAAGCCGATGAACTTCGCAAGAAGATTAGTGAATCAGGATACTGGTTAGCTACATTCAACTTGTCAAATTTTTAGTACTACTGTGATTCGAGATTGTTAATCGTCGTTTGTCTGCAGGGTCATAGACCATCAAAACGAAGAGATTCTTGTTCGAAAGTATCGGATTCGACTGAGGTAACATTATCTGTTTGTAGGACTTTTATGTTCTATATTGTAACTTATTGAAAGCATATAAACAGGGGTATAGATGCACCTGAGATGTCGATGCCGTTCGGAAAAGAAGCAAAACAAGAGTTGGCTAAGCTTGTTCATGGGAAATGTTTGAGAGTGCTTGTCTACAAGACAGATAAATACGGTCGTTGTGTTGCAGACGTATACTGCAATGGCATTTTCGTGCAGGTAGATACCCTTTTTGTAAGCTTGAATCCGGTTTACCTGATAAGAACGAATTAATCCGCAAACCTGTTACTTGAACAGGAAGAAATGCTAAAGAAAGGACTTGCATGGCATTATGTATACTACGACCGACGGGTTGAATTCGAAACTGTAAGTAAACAACAATCCTATATGTTCTTGCACATCGTTGAGTTAAAACTTGTGACTATTGTCTTTGTATGTATGTAATATCAGTGGGAAAAAGAGGCTCGGGCAAAGAAAACTGGCCTTTGGGAACAATCAAACCCAGAGAAGCCATGGGAATGGAGGAAGAAGAACAAACGAGAAGGTAGGTAATACTGTCCTTAAGGATCCATAACATCTTGAGAAGTGATAAAAGTACACATTTATCATATTTGTGTAAAGAACCATGTTTGATCCATTCCTATATCTCTTGTTTGTGTGCAATGCTTATTATTATCAAATGATTGTCAAACATATATATATGCATTACTTTTGAAACATGTATGTGCTCCTAAAATTGATCTCTAAGGAGAGGATTGTACCATAATATGGAATGCTGACACCATTTAACAAACAATGACATAACATCATATTTGTGTCGGCTGAATCGAAACATCTGCATGTAGGACCAGAGTTCTATTCAAAATTTCTAAGCATAGATTTGCATAAAGATCTGTTCAGCATGCAAAATCCCCACCGATTCAATCCATAAAATACCAAAATCCATTAAAAGGAAAAAAGAAAGTATATTCCATTAAATGAAACTCCTTTACATATGCAAATCTGTCACAGCAATTTATGATCTCAATAGCAAATACAGCAACACTTGAAAGAATAAAAGATGGTAAAACAAATAATCATCAAAGGATACACAAGGGGAACAAAAAATAATCAAGTGAGAGTGTGAAACGAATAGAAACCATATCTCTATTTGGCAAAGAGAAAAGCAGCAAGTGAAGAAGCATCATGACCCACAACACTGCAAAAGCAATTATTTCTCACTATCTAGCAAAGAAAGGATGAATTTATAAAGGAATATAAGTTATATACCTTACTTTGCACCACCCTTCAATTCATTAGAATTAGAGCCACTAGCATTATAACCTGGAAGGGAACTATTGGCTACAACCCATCTTTGAAAAGTCAAAGATGGGGGGCTGTAGCAAGTTGAAGCAAATGGAGCAAATGGCACCAAAAGTTTTTTTGGAATGGGATATTTGCAATTTTAGTCCCTATTTGTATGGGTAATTTGCAAGTTGATCCCTGAACCTCAACTATAAATAGGCCTAACCATTTTTCATTTTCTTCATCCCACAATTTGCCATTCTCTACTTAAGGCATTGTTCTCTCTCCCTATTTGTATATTTTCACTTGTAATTTTGGAGTGAAATATACTTGTTAGTGCCCGAGGACGTAGGTGAAATTTGCCGAACCTCGTTAAAATTCTGGTGTTCTTTATTATTTATTTTTCGTATCTTGTGAGTGTGATTGTAGTTATTTATTGTGCTATTAAATTACGATAGAGGGATATTCGCTAGGAAAGATCTCGTACTTAAGTGATCCTCGTGATCCACCTCTCTTTCCTGGGAATTGAACTCAGTGTGATTTTTCAGTACAATAATTATACTCTTTACACGCTCCGCACAACAATTGGTACCAGAGCTAGATTCGTACTTGGGGAGTACAATCGCTTGTGGCACTATTTACGATATCACGATCGCTTCACGATACGAGAGTTGGGATTGAGGAGAAAAAAAATGGCACAGCATCGCCATCGCCAGCGACTACTGTGACCAATGCAAAATTTGAAGTAGAGAAATTTGATGGTACCAATAATTTTGGTATGTGGCAATGTGAGATCTCGATGTCTTATGTCGCAAGAGCTGGATATAGCCCTCAAGTAAAACTCGACAATATGGATGACAAGGAGTGGGCCAAGATAAATAGACAAGCGTGTGGTACAATCCGCCTATGTTTGGCAAAGGAGCGTATACTCACATGAGGAGACATCAATGAGAAATTATGGGATACATTGGAAGAAAAGTTTCTAACGAAAAGCCTTGAAAATAGGCTTTATATGAAAAAAAAAACTTTTGATTCACGTATGCACCCTGGTATGTCGATGAATGACCATGTGAACTTATTCAATAAAATTTTAGCAGTTTGCTTGCTAAATTTGGATGAGAAATTTGGGGACGAAGACAAGGCATTATTATTGTTGAATTCCCTTCCTGATAAATATGATCATCTTACCACCACATTGCTTCATGGGAAGGATACAATTACATTTGATGCAGTCTGCAGTGCGTTGTATAGATCCGAGACTCGAAAGAAAGATAAAAGAGATCACAGAGATACAATCTGCAGAGGTCTTAACAAAGAAGAGGCCGTCAAGCAAAGCAGCAAGCCCGTAGAAGGAAAGTCCAGTGGAGACCCGCCAAAGATGAGTGTGCCTTTTGTCGTGAAAAGGGCATTGGAAAAAGAATTGTCCTAAGTCACAAAAGGGCAAGGCTATTTCTAATGCATGTAGTGTGAGCATGATGAGGAGTCGACTTTAGCTTGGTTGGCATGGCAATGGCATGTCATAATCGATGAGTGGATTTTGGATTCGGGATGTACTTACCATATGTGTCGTAGTAAGGATCGGTTTTCTAGTCTTACGCGTACTAGAAGGTGGAGTTGTTCTTATGGGCAATGACGAAGGCTTGTAAGACAATGGGAGTAGGTACAATCCAATTGAAAAATCACGACGGCTCAATCCAAGTCTTGACCGATGTTCGCTACGCACTCCGGCTTGAAGAAAAATCTCATCTCATTAGGGGCCTTAGAATCTAAAGGGCTCAAAATCACTTTGAGAGATGGATTACTGAAGGTAGCAGCTGGGAATTTGACGGTGATGAAAGGCACAAGGATAAATAACTTGTACTTTTTAAATGGAAATACAGTTATTGGATCAACATCGGCGCTTCGTGAAAGATGCAGATTCGTGAGGCTACCGTGTTATGGCATATGCGATTGGGACATGTTTGGTGAAAAAGCTTTACAGACTTTGGCAAAGCAAGGCTTATTAAAAGGTGCAAATTCTTGCAAATTGGAATTCTGTGAACATTGTGTTCTGGGCAAGCAGACGAGGGTTAAGTTTGGTTCAGCAATTCACAATACGAGAGGAATTCTGGACTACGTTCACAGTGATGTGTGGGGACCTACCAAAGTGGCTTCTTTGGGAGGTATGCACTATTTTGTTACTTTTGTTGATGATTATTCAAGAAAAGTATGGGTGTATCTAATGAAAAGCAAAACTGAAGTATTGGATGCATTTCTGAAATGAAAGAAGATGGTGGAAACTCAGACTGGTCGAAAGGTCAAACGACTTCGATCAGACAATGGTACTGAGTACAAAAATGATCCATTTCTACAAGTATGTCATGATGAGGGCATTGTGCATCACTTCACTATTCGGGATACACCACAGCAGAATGGGGTGGCAGAACGCATGAATCGAACTATACTGGAGAAAGTTCGATGTATGTTGTCCAATGCTGGATTGGGCAAGGAATTTTGGGCTAAGGCTATTACATATGCGTGCCATCTAATTAACCGTTTGCCATCAGCTGCAATAAATGGCAAAACTCCTATGGAGATGTGGACTGGTAAATCACATCGATTATGATTCTTTACATGTATTTGGTTCCACCGCATATTATCATGTAAAAGAATCGAAGTTAGACCCAAGAGCAAAGAAAGTATTATTCTTGGGTATAACTAGTGCAGTAAAAGGATACCGTCTCTGGTGTCCAGATACAAGGAAGGTTGTCTTTAGCAGAGATGTGACTTTTGATGAATCAACCATGTTAAAGGATTCACAAAAAGATGACAAAACCAAAGAGTACTTTGCGGCGCAGTGGAGCTTGAAAAGGTTAATAATGATCCAGCTAATATTGAAAAAAAAGATGATGAAGAAGTTCCGACCCAAGAACTTCTACAACAACAAGATTCAATTACATATAGGAGGCCAAGAAGAGAGATTCGAAAGCCTGCTCGCTTTGATGATATAGTGGCCTATGCACTTCCAATTGCATGATGATGATGCCTCCTTCTACTTACACGTAATAAATAAGTAACCCCGATGGTGTAAAGTGGAAGCAAGCCATGAATGAAGAAATGCGATCTCTTCATCAAAATAGGACTTGGGAGTTGATGACACTGCCCAAAGGAAAGAAGGAAATTGGATGCAAATGGGTATATGCAAAGAAGGAAGGATTTCCTGGTAAAAATGAAATTCGGTACAAGGCTAGCTTGGATTGGTAGCAAAGGGTTATGCTCGTAAAGAAGGAATAGACTACAATGAAGTGTTTTCTCCAGCTTGTGAAGCATTCGTCTATTCAGATTTTGCTAGCCTTGGTTGCGCAATATGATCTTGAACTAGTTCACTTTGATGAAGACCGCATTTTTACACGGTGATTTGGAAGAGGAAATCTATATGACTCAAATTGGATGGATTCAAGGTTGCTGGTAAAGAGAATTGGGTTTGCAAACTGACAAAGTCACTTTATGGATTGAAGCAATCCCCGAGGCAGTGGTACAAGCGATTTGATCAGTTCATGAAAGGGCAAAGGTACACAAGAAGTAAATTTGACCATTGCGTGTATTTTCAGAAGCTACAAGAAGGAACTTTCATATACTTGCTCTTATATGTTGATGATATGCTAATAGCATCTAAGAGTAAAGTGGAGATTGAGAGATTGAAGACTCAACTTAATCTCGAGTTTGAGATGAAAGATCTTGGTGAAGCTAAGAAGATTCTTGGCATGGAAATATATAGAGATAGAGCCCATGGCAGAGTTAGCTTGTCTCGAATGATTTGAAGAAGGTACTACAAAGAGCTTTGGCATGAACGAAAGCGCAGACAAAACTCGTAAGTACCCCGTTGGCTTCTCACTTCAAGCTTTCTGCACAACTATCTCCTTCGACGAATACGGAACGAGAATACATGTTGCAAGTTTCGTATTCTAATGCGGTGGGTAGCTTGATGTATGCAATGGTGTGTACAAGACCAGACATTTCATAGTCAGTTAGTATAGTGAGCAGGTATATGCATAATCCTGGAAAAGGACATTGGCAAGGCTTGAAATGGATTCTTGCGGTATATTCAAAAGACCGTAGATTTTGGATTACTGTTCGAGCAGGATAATACACTTGGTGAAGGTGTTATTGGGTACGTTGATTCTGACTATGCCGGTGATTTGGATAAATGAAGATCAACTACCGGTTACGTGTTCACACTTACTGGAGGACCAATCAGTTGGAAGTCTACTCTCTGACGCCTACAAGCTGCGCTTGTCAACCACGTGTTTAGTACATGGTCAGAATGCAGGTCAGTAAAGGAAGCTATTTGGTTACAAGGTATGGTTAAAACTTTGGGATTGGTTCAGAGCATATTAACGTGTCTCGTGATAGTCAAAGTGCTATTCATTTAGCAAAGAATCAAGTCTATCATGCACGCATAAAGCATATCGACGCACGATTCCATTTTGTGCAGAAATTATTGATGAAGGGAAGATTCGCCTTCGTGTAAGATTAAGACTGCAGATAATCCCGTAGATATGATGACCAAGGTGGTAATAAAGAACCAAGTTCGAACATTGTTTGAACTTGATCAATATCCCGCAAGTTTAATTGAGTTGAAGAAGGCACTATATCAAAGCATTGTTGGCAAAGGCAGAAAGAATTGTGTGAAGATAAGATTATCCTAATCAAATCTTCAAGGTGGAGATTATTGGCTACAACTCATCTTTGAAAAGTCAAAGATGGGGGGCTGTAGCAAGTTGAAGCAAATGGAGCAAATGGCACCGAAAGTTTTTTTGGAATGGGATATTTGCAATTTTAGTCCCTATTTGTATGGGTAATTTGCAAGTTGATCCCTGAACCTCAACTATAAATAGGCCTAACCATTTCTCATTTTCTTCATCCCACAATTTGCCATTCTCTACTTAAGGCATTGTTCTCTCTCCCTATTTGTATATTTTCACTTGTAATTTTGGAGTGAAATATATTTGTTAGTGCCCGAGGACGTGGGCCAAATTTGCTGAACCTCGTTAAAATTCTGGTGTTCTTTATTATTTATTTTTCGTATCTTGTGAGTGTGATTGTAGTTATTTATTGTGCTATTAAATTACGATAGAGGGATATTCTGGCTAGGAAAGATCTGGTACTTAAGTGATCCTCGTGATCCACCTCTCTTTCCTGGGAATTGAACTCAGTGTGATTTTTCAGTACAATAATTATACTCTTTTACACGCTTCCGCACAACAGGAACCCCAAAGAAATCATTTGTGTGAAGCAATTGAGGGCAACCAAGTTGAGCTTGTGGCATGCTGGGCACTGTCTTAAAAGATATTTCGTTCTATAGCATATTTTAAGAATAGTATTCAACGTTTCAAGCTATTCAACTCGGGCTTACATGTAGAGATGAGAAGAGAGGGTACCCCTCCTGGATGCTTATCACTAACTTTCCAAACTGAAGCTTTACTAATTTAAGCATGCCCCTAATTTCGTGAGAAATGGTTTATTACTAATACAATCAGCATTCCAAGTTCACTACAAGTGTATTTTGACACTGTTGGTAACATCATAAAACAAAAGAATCCCAACAAAACATACAACATAATAAAGCATGCTAGCATTAAAAGCAACAAAAATTTAGCCGTTCTACAAGCATCTATAGTCATAGCCAAGTTTGATTGAGATGAGTTAGTTACATAACATTAGATATGGAAGTTAAATGTTTTTTTTATACTTTTAATTTTGATATTGAATAAATTAGTCCCTCTAACAAATTAAAACAATTTAATTCTTATCAATTTTGAACGTGAACAACTAAGGACAATTAATCACAATAATATAATATTTTTTTGTCAATTGTATATATTTTTAATTAGTATAATAATAAATTTAACTCTTGAAGTTTGCACATTATCTCAATTTCATCTTGATTTAATAAATTTCCCTTAACATTTACATATTCTTATCAATTTGGTTATGATTTAAGAAATTTAGCTTAAAGTACTCCAATTTTGTTAAGAATATCTGTATTTGCTTGAATATTAAAATTTTCACTAAACTGCAATTAAACAGGTAAAAGACGACAGATAAAAAATAGTCATAATCAATGTCCGTTGCTTACAACCTACGGCAAGGATAAAAACCCCCCGTTGACTTTTAAGTTTAGCTTCAATTAGTTCTTAGATTTCATCCAAAATTTCGTCATCCACCAATCACAAGTCGCCACGTGTGTGTCTCCTTTGTTTGTTAATCTACTTCTTAAAGCTATCATCAGAATTCAGATTCCTTGCTTCCACTTAGAATGTTACTTCTAACACCTTCAAAACCATACAACTTTTTGTCTTGTTTCTTCTTGTTGAGCTTCATTTTACCTTTGATTCTTGGTTTCTGCTGTCTTCCAAGAGAGGATTTGAAAATGGGGAATGCTCTAACTTTGTTGTACACCCATTTCTGCAAACCAACAACCACAGCCGGAGAAGCTGGACCCATTGGCTCCCACGGTGGCTCATCGGCCGACAGTGGCGTTTTAGCTCTAGTTCATGATATCCTCCAGTTTGAACTCAGTTCACATATAATTAAGTTTCCTTTATCATTACTGCTCTAATTCTGTCATCTTTTGCTTATAATTTTTTTATCAAATTATGGTTTTGATCATCTATTTAAAATTTAACATTTTAAAATTTTCTATTTTAATAATGTTATTTGTTATTATAAAGTTAGCATAGCTAAAGTCTTTTAGTTCAAACGATGATGAAATATAGTCAATAGTGGTATTGTCCATGAAATATAGTCAATAGTCAATAGTAGTGTTATTTAAGCTTGGACAAGTACTTTTACATATCGGATTAGGTGGAATTCAATTTTAATAAATTTAAAGGAAACTTTTAAATTTAATTTTAAATTTAATTTTCTTTCTAAAATTTTTGAACTATAAAATGAGTTGAGTTCGATCGACTCAAAAATAGTCTAAATTTAATTTTTTTTTTTAAATTAGCTTGACTTGACTAGTGGACAAATCTAAGTCATTAGAAAAGGTTTTTTTTCTTTTTTGCATGTTTAAATGCTATATTTTAATTGAAAAGAATTATGGTGTAATTATTTGAAATAGTTAAATGACATAAATATAGGGATTATATCTCAAATTTAAGCATAGTAAAGGTAAGGGGCGAAGCCAAAATAATTTTTTTAGGGGTAGATAAAATTTTATTTTTTTATTGTCTATATCTTTATAATTTTTGAAGGATTAAATCGAATTTTTATAATTTTAGGCTGGACAAAATATAATTTTACGTTTATTAATTTAATTTTTAAAAAAATTAAGGGCCTAAATAGTAATTTTATATTTTAGGGGGATCGGGGCCCCTAGATTCGCCTCTATTAAAGGTACTAAACTCATAATTTAGCCATTTTATCAACTTGTATTAAATTTTAATTTAACAAAATATTTTAATTTGTTGATTGAGTTTTAGTTTGATTAGCATGAACATTGTTGTCCATGCAGGAAAATGTTGGTTCGAGTGCATTTAAGCACATTATTTTTTTATTTACGGGTTGAAAAGGGTTATGATTAATTTTAAATCTTTCAAAAAGAATAAATATAATCAAAAATTTATAATGAGATTTTAAAAATAAAAATAATTTGGTTTAATTTTAATCATGATTTTGATAGTATTGCCCAACCTATTATAGGTTCCTGAAGGGCTAAGCAACCATGTGGTTTCATCCAAGAAAGCTCAGGCGAACTGGTAATAATTTATTAATTAATTAATTTTATAAGCTCAACTAAAATGATATATTTTTTACTTACTTTTGTAAGGTATAGAAAGCTATTAGATGCTTGAAGTGAAGCAAAATCTCCACCAAATACATCCGAGGAAGCTTCAAAGTTTATTACTGACAATTTAAAGGAACATCAAAAGGCAGATGTTGAGGTAATAAAGAACATAGATCTTGAAACATAATTGACATTTGCCACAATTTTTGTTAGAATTTAAGAAAAACAGGGCATTAATGCATTGTAGATATGTTTTGTAGGGACTATTGGCATTTTATGGTCTGCCTCTCCCTCAGACACTTGGCCAGCCTTCTGCTAACTCCCAAACATCATTACCTCAAGGAGTTAAATTCGAGTTGCAGACTTTTCCGGTAAGGCCGCTTCCGTACAATTCCGAACTTCATCTTTTCATTCAGTTAACGAACTCGGTTAACGGTTTAAACCGATTGAATTAGGTGGATGTGAAAGCAATACCAGATGGAGATACCATAACAGTGTATGTAAGTACTACTGAACCCTGGGAATCATTGAACATACCTAAGGACGTACGAGTAGCAGCTGCTCAAAGATCGAAAGCATGTGCCGACAAGAATTATACTAAGGCAGATGCACTTCAGAAGAAAATTACTATTTCAGGATACAGGTTTTAAGCTATCAAATCTTCTCATATACGATAAATGCCGGTTCGGGATCGGTTTCTAACTGCCTTAGCTTGTTGCTACAGGGTGTTGAATGTTCGGAACCAGGAGATTCTTGCTCGAAAGTATCGAATCCGGCTAAGGTAACACGTTTATTTGTTTCATATTCCATGTTTTATCAGCTAAATCTCAATCTAAAATGTGAGATAGGGGCATAGATGCACCAGAGAGTTCAATGCCATACGGTAAAGAAGCGAAAGAAGAGTTGGTTAAGCTTGTTGGTGGGAAATGTTTACGAGTTCTCGTCTATGGGGAAGATCGATACGGCCGTTGCGTCGGAGATATATATTGCAATGGAAAATTCGTACAGGAAATTATGTTGAAAAAGGGGCTTGCATGGCATTACTCTGCTTATGACCAACGTATAGAACTAGCAACTGTGAGTAACCAACAGATTCTCCATTCCTGCACTTGTTTCAATCAGAACTTGAAAAAACTGTCAAATTCTAAATGCTATGTACTTGTATGAAACTAGTGGGAAAAGGAGTGAACCACATTTGACATGTACATGAAGGAATATAGGTGCCCTATAACTTGTACACGAGACCAGGGGGATCTACAAACCATTTGAACATATATATATTTTATCAATTTGATTCTTGTAAAAATTTATAGAACTCCTACTACATCAGTTACCAAAATGTACTTGATAATACTTATTAATTTAAAGCATCAAAAGGCAACTCTTGTGTCATTAAAACATGTATATCAACCAAAAAATCTAGGGTAAAATTTTATTTTATTACGAGTCACATTGCATTTCATCTCCTTTAGTAAAAAAAAATTGAACAAATTAGTTCTTATACATTATATTAAAGAATAAATTGATTCTTTCTATTAAACTATACATTAATAACATGAGACTAATTTACAATTTTTTTATTAAAAAATATAAAATACAATCTAACTTTTAATTTAATTAACTAAAATCTATTATTATTATTATTATTATTATTATATAAGAGCTTTGAGGTGACAAGATACTATACAATTTTTTGAGTAAAGGTCCGTAGTACCAATAAATTCATTGGAAGCGCCTTTGACCATAAAAAAAACAGCCCACCATAAGTCTTCCTCTTTCCTTGCTTTTCTTCCAGCTTTCTTTTACCCCAGTCCTCAATATCTCTATAGTGCTACAGCAAAAGTTTTGAGAGCTAGGATTTTTCAAGATGGGAAATGCTCTTAGGCTCCTATATGGGAAATGTTGCAAACCCTCCACCACTGGGGATTCTGATTCAGTAGGGCCACCTTATAACACTACATCTCCTGGGGTTTCAGCTCTTGCCCATGATCTCTTCAACTTTGAAATCACATCCCAGGTAATGATTATTTCTGTGTGCTCTCTTTGTTGATCTTTTCGAGCTGAACAAAGCTTATCTGTTTGTTTAAAATTGAAACTGGTTTCTTCAAGGTCCCTGAAGATCTCAGTCAGCATGTTGTATCATCAAGGAAGTCTCAAGTAAAATGGTAACTAACATATGTGATGATGATGATGATAATGATGATGATGATCAACACCATCTGGTTGACTTTTCTTGGTCTGTTTTACATTAAGGTATGGAAAGTTATTGCAAGCATGGAAAGAAGCAAAACCCCCACCAAAAACACCTGAAGAGGTTGCTAGGCTTATTGTTGAGACCTTGAGCGGACATCAAAAGGCAGATGTTGAGGTATAAAAAAGGCCAATAGCATCAAAAACATTAGTTATGTACTGTTGTTAATGCTATTGCAGTGATGTTTTTTGTGTTCTAATTTACTTTTAGGGTTTATTGGAATTCTATGGCCTTCCTCATCCTTCTATTTTAGCGGAAATTTCTACTGGTGTCCCGAAAAGATTGCCTGAAGTAGTGCGACATCAAAGTGCGACAAGATTGCCTGAAGGGGTGGAATTTGAAATGCATACATTGCCAGTGAGGATATTAAATGCCATTTCAGTATTGTTCAAGGGAAATTGCTCCCTGGGCCAGTCTTGAATCCTCAACGGTGAAGGTGTTGTACTCGAGATGTCTATTCTTGATTATCCTCAAGTTTTATCTTCTGTAATTCGAGAAGAAACAAAAGAGATTCACAAAGTTTAGGAAGTGTCTCGCCACCAAGGAAATGTTTAGCATTTAGCCACCAAAGCCAAATGCTAAACATTTCCTTGGTGGGGAGATGCTCTTAAGTTCTGTGAACTTTTGGGGCTCGCTTCAGACTACAAGAGACAAAAACCTGGGGATAATCGATAATAGACATTCTGAGTATAATACGGTACCTCAGCCGTTGAGGTCCAAAACCGGCCTAAAGAGCAACCTTCCCCTCAACAAGTATACATATTGGATTTGATAATTTCGATGATGTAAACTTCTTTAACGTAATCAGGTAGATGGGAATACAGTACCAGATGGGGATGGTTTAAATGTGTATGTGAATACTGATGATCCTAGGGAGTCCTCGAACATACCTAGAGCCGTTCTTATGGCTGCGGTTCGAAGATCAAAAGCACGTGCTAAGAAAAACTATGCCAGAGCCGATGAACTTCTCCAGAAGATTATTGAATCAGGATACCGGTTAGCTACATTCAACTTGTCAAATTTTTAGTAGTACTGTGATTCGAGATTGTTAATCGTTGTTTGTCTGCAGGATCTTTGACTTTCAAAACGGAGCGATTCTTGCTCGGAAGTACCGGATTCGGCTGAGGTAACATTATCTGTTTGAAGGACTTTCATGTTCTATATTGTAACTTGTTGAAAGCATATAAACAGGGGTATAGATGCACCTGAGATGTCGATGCCGTTCGGAAAGAAAGCAAAACAAGAGTTGGCTAAGCTTGTTCATGGGAAATGTTTGAGAGTGCTTGTCTACGGGGAAGATCAATACGGTCGTTGTGTTGCAGACATATATTGCAATGGCATTTTCGTGCAGGTAGATACCCTTTTTGTAAGCTTCAATTCGGTTTACCCGATAAGAACGAATTATTCCGCAAATCTGTTACTTGAACAGGAAGTAATGCTAAAGAAAGGACTCGCATGGCATTATGTAGCCTACGACCAACGGGTTGAATTCGCAAGCGTAAGTAAACAACAATCCTGTATGTTCTTGCACATCGTTGAGTTAAAACTTGTGACTGTTGTCTTTGTATGTATGTAATATCAGTGGCAAAAAGAGGCTTGGGCAAAGAAAACCGGCCTTTGGGTACAATCAAACCCAGAGAAGCCATGGGAATGGAGGAAGAAGAACAAACGAGAAGGTAGGTAACACTGTCCTTGAGGATCCATAACATCTTGAGAAGTGATAAAAGTACACGGTTATCATATTTGTGTAAAGAACCATGTTTGATCCATTCCTATATCTCTTGTTTGTATGCAATGCTTATTATTATCAAATGATTGTCAAATATTATCAAATGATTGTCAAACATATATATATATATATATATATATATATATACATTACTTTTGAAACATGTATGTGCTCCTAAAATTGATCTCTAAGGAGAGGATTGTACCATAATATGGCATGCTCAACTCAAACATATGGACACCATTTAACAAACAAGGACATAACATCATATTTGTGTCAGCCGAATCGAAACATCTTCATGTAGGACCAGAGTTCTATTCAAAATTTCCAAGCATAGATTTGCATAAAGATCTGTTCAGCATGCAAATTCCCCACCGATTCAATCCATAAAATACCAAAATCCATTAAAAGGAAAAAAGAAAGTATATTCCATTAAATGAAACTCCTTTACATATACAAATCTGTCATAGCAATCTATGATCTCAATAGCAAATACAGCAACACTTGAAAGAACAAAAGATGATAAAACAAATAATCATCAAAGGATACACAAGGGGAACCAAAAATAATCAAGTGAGAGTGTGAAAAGAATAGAAACCATATCTCTATTTGGCAAAGAGAAAAGCAGCAAGTGAAGAAGCATCATGACCCACAACACTGCAAAAGCAATTATTTCTCACTATCTATCAAAGAAAGGATGAATTTATAAAGGAATACAAGTTATATACCTTACTTTGCACCACCCTTCAATTCATTAGAATCAGAGCCACTAGCATGATAACCTGAAAGGGAACCCCAAAGAAATCATTTGTGAAAGCAAATGAGGGCGACCAAGTTGAGCTTGTGGCAAGTTGGGCACTGTCCTAAAAGATATTCAACGTTTCAAGCTATTCAACTCGGGCTTACATGTAGAGATGAGAAGAGAGGGTACCCCGCCTGGATGCTTATCACTAACTTTCCAAACTGAAGCTTTACTAATTCAAGCATGCCCCTAATTTCATGAGAAATGGTTTATTACTAATACAATCAGCATTCCAAGTTCAGTACAAGTGTATTTTGACACTGTTGGTAACACCATAAAACAAAAAGAATCCCAACAAAACATACAACATAATAAAGCATGCTAGCATTAAAGGCAACAAAAATTTAGCCGTTTTACAAGCATCTATAGCCATAACCAAGCGTGCAAAACTGGTTTCATATTGTTCCACAAAGCAACAATAATGTGAATCAAATTTAGCTCTTTTTCCAAGCATCTAAAAGACAGCAGCTACATCAATTGAAAAGCAACAAAAATGAATCAATTTAGCCCTTTTAAAAGCATTTATAGCCATAACCAAGCAAGCATAAGTGGGAACCTTTTGGATATCTTTAGGAACACCATAGCCATTGCAATCCATTTGTCCAACAAGTGCTTGTATATTGGTATCACCAGCTTTAGCTTCCTTAAGAGCATCATGGAATCGTACTTTTACTAACTGGGAATTGGGAAACCACCCGAGCCAACGGAATCCGATCCGGGTCAACCCAGTTATCCATTTCCTTCTGCTTCACTCGCTCCGAATCCAACTCGGACTCACTTTTTCAGGGAAAGAAACGCGGTTTATCGATATGGGTTTTGCGTGTTACGCTCACAGAAGCTTGTTTGATGGGACTACTTCTGTAAAGTCTCGATCTTTCATTTCATTTTCCCATGAAAAGACAATCATTTTCTCTTTTCTTTATTCGAATTTAGTTTTTTTTAAAATGAAAATTAATGAATCAAGAAAAGAGAAAAAGGTAGAGGAAATGGTTTACTTTGCTCGGATTATTCGATTGCTTTTCTTTTTTCTTATCAGCTTCTCATGGTGATAGTTTCCCTTTTTGGGTAGGCAGCTTTGATCTTTGAGAGTTTGTAGAGTGAAATGTCCAATTCTGAATTTCAACCCTTCACTTTTAGAAATTTTGATGATTTAATCCTTCTACTTAATCTATCATGCTCTAATTCTTTGCTTTATTATTATTATTATATATTTTTCAAAAATTAGGTGTACCTGAGACAATAATATTTACAAACTATTTAAGTTTTAACTTGAGAAAAAACTTGAACTCAATTTGATAATTATCGAGCTTTTTATTTTAAATATTTTTATTATTAAATTATGTTATTACTCTTAATATATATTATCAATTCTAAGCTTAATTATCGAATCAAGCTCAAGATTGAGTATGAAATTAATAAACAAACATAATTTCGATGCTGTAAACTTCTTTAACTTAATCAACAAGTATACATATTGGATTTGATAATTTCGATGCTGTAAACTTCTTTAGCTTAATCAGGTAGATGGGAATACTGTACCAGATGGGGACGGTTTAAATGTGTATGTGAATACTGATGATCCTAGGGAGTCGTCGAACATACCTAGAGCCGTTCTTAGGGCTGCGGTTCGAAGATCAAAAGCAAGTGCTAAGAAAAACTATGCCAAAGCCGATGAACTTCGCAAGAAGATTATTGAATCAGGATACTGGTTAGCTACATTCAACTTGTCAAATTTTTAGTACTACTGTGATTCGAGATTGTTAATCGTCGTTTGTCTGCAGCGTCATAGACTTTCCAAAAGAAGAGATTCTTGCTCTAATGTATCGGATTCGACTGAGGTAACATTATCTGTTTGTAGGACTTTCATGTTCTATATTGTAACTTGTTGAAAGCATATAAACAGGGGTATAGATGCACCTGAGATGTCGATGCCGTTCGGAAAAGAAGCAAAAGAAGAGTTGGTTAAGCTTGTTGATGGGAAATGTTTGAGAGTGCTTGTCTACGAGAAAGATCAATACGGTCGTTATGTTGCAGACATACACTTCAATGACATTTTCGTGCAGGTAGATTCCCTTTTTCTAAGCTTCAATTCGGTTTACCTGATAAGAACGAATTAATCCGCAAACCTGTTACTTGAACAGGAAGAAATGCTAAAGAAAGGACTCGCATGGCATTATGAAGCCTACGACCAACGGGTTGAATTCGCAACCGTAAGTAAACAACAATCCTGTATGTTCTTGCACATCGTTAAAACTTGTGACTATTGTCTTTGTACGTATGTAACATCAGTGGCAAAAAGAGGCTCAGGCAAAGAGAACCGGCCTTTGGGTACAATCAAACCCGGAGAAGCCATGGGAATGGAGGAAGAAGAACAAACGTAGACAACACTGTCCTTAAGGATCCATAACATCTTGAGAAGTAATAAAAGTACACAATTATCATATTTGTGTAAAGAACCATGCTAGATCCATTCCTATATCTCTTGTTTGTATGCAATGCTTATTATTATCAAATGATTGTTAAACATATATATATATACACACATTACTTTTGAAACATGGATGTGCTCCTAAAATTAATCTCTAAGGAGAGCATTGGACCATGATATGGCATGCTCAACTCAAACATATGGACACCATTTAACAAAGGCGTAACATCATATTCATGTCGGCCGAATCAAAACATCTTCATGTAGGACCAGAGCTCTATTCAAAATTTCCAAGCATTGATTTGCATAAAGATCTGTTCAGCATGCAAAATCCCCAACGATGCAATCCGTAAAATAGCAAAATCCGTTAACAGGAAAAAGAAAGTATATTCCATTAAATGAAACTCCTTTACATATACAAATCAGTCATAACAATCTATGATCTCAATAGCAAAGACAGCAACACTTGAAAGAACAAAAGATGATAAAAAAAAAAAACAAATGATCATCAAAGGATACACAAAGAGAACAAAAAATAATCAAGTGAGAGTGTGAAAAGAATAGAAACCATATCTCTATTTGGCAAAATAAAAGCAGCAAGTGAAGAAGCATCATGACCCACAACACTGCAAAAGCAATTATTTCTCACTATCTATCAAAGAAAGGATGAATTTATAAAGGAATACAAGTTATATACCTTAGTTTGCACCACCCTTCAATTCATTAGAATCAGAGCCACTAGCATAATAAAGCAAAAGAATCCCAACAAAACATACAACATAATAAAGCATACTAGAATTAAAAGCGACAAAAATTTAGCCGTTTTAAATGCATCTATACCCATAACCAAGCGAGCAAAACTGGTTTCATATGGTTCCACTAATGTGAATCAAATTTAGCTCTTTTTCCAAGCATCTAGAAGACAGCAGCTACAGCAATTGAAAAGCAACAAAAATGAATCAATTTAGCCCTTTTAAAAGCATTTGTAGCCATAACCAAGCACGCATAAGTGGGAACCTTTTGGATATCTTTAGGAACACCATAGCCATTGCAATCCATTTGTCCAAAAAGTACTTGTATATTGGTATCACCAGCTTTAGCTTCCTTAAGAGCATCATCGAACCGTACTTTTACTAACTGGGAATTGGGAAACCACCCGAGCCAACGGAATCCGATCCGGGTCAACCCTGTTATCCATTTCCTTCTGCTTCACTCGCTCCGAATCCAACTCGGACTCACTTTTTCAGGGAAAGAAACGCGGTTTATCGATATGGGTTTTACGTGTTACGCTCACTGAAGCTTGTTTGATGGGACTACTTCTGTAAAGTCTCGATCTTTCATTTCATTTTCCCATGAAAAGACAATCATTTTCTCTTTTCTTTATTCGAATTTAGTTTTTTTTTAAATGAAGATTAATGAATTAAGAAAAGAGAAAAAGGTAGAGGAAATGGTTTACTTTGCTCGGATATTCGATTGCTTTTCTTTTTTCTTATCAGGTTCTCATGGTGATAGTTTCCATTTTTGGGTAGGCAGCTTTGATCTTTGAGAGTTTGGAGAGTGAAATGTCCAATTTTGAATTTCATCCCTTTACTTTTAGAAATTTTGATGATTTAATCCTTCTACTCAATCTATCATGCTCTAATCCTTTGCTTTTTTTATTATTATATATTTTTCAAAAATATTTAAGCTTAACTTGAGAAAAAACTTGAACTCAATTTGATAATTATCTAGCCTTTTATTTTAAATATTTTTATTATTAAATTATGTTATTACTCTTAATATATATTATCAACTCTAAGCTTAATTATCGAATCAAGCTCAAGATTGAGTATGAAATTAATAAACAAACATAATTGAGCTTGAGCACATTAAAATAAATGTTCGATCGAGTTCAAACCGAGTATCAAGCTCCAAGCTTCAAGTCGAGCTTGAACTTACTAGTATTCAAGCTTGGCTCGTCTCAATCACACCCATAACCAAAACTAAGAGGTTAATCCTAGTTATACATTTGAACTTGAAATGCTAATTTTTAAAATATTTAGTTAAAAAATTTAAAAATGTTTTAGCAAATTTAGTTAAAAGCTCACAATGATTGATTAAGATTAAATAAAAAGTGAACTACTTACTTAAAAAACCAAATTTGTTTTTAT
The DNA here is from genome assembly GCA_025503065.1 of Gossypium bickii. NCBI lineage: Eukaryota > Viridiplantae > Streptophyta > Magnoliopsida > Malvales > Malvaceae > Gossypium > Gossypium bickii. The sequence continues at coordinate 132,528,986 of CP106713.1, forward strand.
TTTTATTTTATTAAAACACTAAAATTGGATACTTAAAAAATTAGAAATATTAATTTTAATTAAGGATAATTTTGTTCTTCAAAAATCAAAATCCCACAGCTTACCCAAAGTTTCCCTTTTTCCATCTTCATCATTTTTATTTAAATTTTTGCTTCTGAGTTTCATTCAATTAAGTGGAATTTATTGGAACTTAAATTATCCATTTCTCTATTAAAGGTATGTTTTAAATATATATATATATATATATATATATATATATATATTACATCTACCTTTTTTTTTCCTTAAATTTTTTGTTTTAATCTACTTTGCTTCTTCCTTTTTCCAAAAAGGACTAATATCAATATATACTTAAAGGATAAGTATTCTGGTTTTAATTTTTTGGAAAAAGGAAAAGAAAAAGCAATGTTAAAGAAAGCAAAGCATTGCCTAGCCCTATTATATTGGTTAAATTGTGTTTTTGGTCCTTATATTATATTCTACTTGAGATTTAGTATTTTTACTCTATTTTAATATAAATTGATCCTTCATTTTAATAATGTGATTAGTTAGATCAAATAATTAAAACACTTATTTCAACTCATTAAATTGATCTAGAATTTTTTTTTGTATTAAAAATAAGTGTTTTTACGAAATAATAACTCCAACAATTTAAATTATAATAATAAATTTGAATAGTTTGTACATTTTTACTTTTGCCCATGATTTTTTTTATGTATATTTTTTTAAAATTTCATAAGGCAGATTTAAAAAATTGTCATTTATCCAATTATATATCAACGTTAGTAACGCCACTCGAACTTAGGCTCAGGGGTGAAGCCAGAATAACTTTTTAGGGGCGGATGAAATTTTAATTTTTTTTATAGTTTATATTTTTATAATTTGTAAAGAATTAAATTGAATTTTTATAATTTTAGGGGGCTAAAATATAATTCTATTTTACTAATTTAAAATTTTTAAAAAAATTTAAGGACTTAAATAAAAATTTTACATTTTAGAGGGGGCCAAGGCCCATGCCAGCCCCTCCCTGGCTTCGCCCCTGCTTAGGCTGCTTAGGCTACATCTGGGACGTGAACATCCTGACCATCAAAATTATTATTTTTTAACTTTATGCATTTTTTTTAGTTTTAGTGATTAGCGAGGACTTTGTTTTAAAAAATGTGAGTTCATTTTTTTCAAAAATTTTGGTTGGTTGAATTTACTAAATTTTGAATCAAAATTTATTTTTATTAAGTATTTTTTCCTCAAAAAAAAATTCTGTGGGTTGAATCTTCAATGTGGCTCCGCCACGGCTAACCAATAACAATACGAAAATTAAGGGACTAAATATCAAATTTAACAATAGTACAGGGATTAAAACAAAAAATTTACCTTTTTAATTTCTTTTACATGTTTGAAAACAGTGCAGCGTGAATTGTATTAAAATAAAGCAAAATTAAAAAAATAAAAAAAATCTGACATTGTTGGCCTTGATTATGTAATAAAGGTAGGTATGGAAGGGGTTAGCTTCTCCAAGTGTGTTCCAACAGACAAAAAATCATTAGCAATCAAAAGAAAAAAAAATATAGAGAGAAGATTGGAAATGGACGATCAAATGGTAAAGGTTGTCGGAGAAAGATTTTGTGTTCCTTACACCATGGAACTTGTCGTAAAGAGGAAACTACAATCGTTTTCTAAGTCACTTTACGAAGCTTTCGATGCTACCGGAAATTTTCTTCTCCAGGTCGACGGCGGTGTTTGGAAATTTCAAAAGAAAAGGGTTATGAAAGATCCCGCCGGTTTGCCGGTCGCCACTTTGAGGGAAAAGGTACGTAATGTAATGAAAAATTATTATGGTTAAAATATGTTATCAGTCCTTATACTTTTGGTGCTTTTATTTATTGAGTTTCAAATTTTAGTGCTAATTGTTAAAACTGTTAAAATTAATTTTTGTTAAATTTAGGTTCATTACGAAATTAGTTTTTAGTTACGTAGTTATCAATTGAGTATTTTTCTTATTTAAAAATGTTACACCAAATAACGAAAAAAATTTAATGATGTTAATATATAGTTAGACTTGAATTTTAAAATTTGGAAAGGAAAGAGACTAAATTCATTTAAATAAAAATATAGGGATTAAACTCTAAATTTATGAAGAGTATAGGGATTAAAGTCACATTTTAACCACAATATTTTGGTTAAAATATGTCATTTGTTCTTTTACTTTTTCCAAATTTAGAATTTAGTCTCTATAATTTTATTTGCAGAAGTTTAGTTATACTTTCATATTTTCAAAATTTAAGTTTAATTGTTCGTTAGATTTTTCTCGTCAAATTTATTGATATAGCATTTTGAAGTAAAAAAAAAAATGTTGCAATGAACCTGAATTTAACAAAATAATTTTAAGAGTGTTAACAATTTGATTTGAATTTTGAAATATAAGAAGTAGGTAGAGGTGGACAGTCATTAAGATTTTGGGGGGCAAGACCCCCAAAGTTTTTGAAAATTTTCATTAAACCTTCAAAATTTTTGAAAATTCTCATTAAAGCCCTCAAAATTTTAGTTCTCTCAACTTAATGCCAAGATTTTTCACAGGAACTAAAAGGTACAATGACTACATTATAAACTTATGAAGAGTACGGGGATTAATGTATTATTTTAACCAATTATTGTTGTTTGGAAAGTGATTTTTTTTTTTTTTTTTTTTTTTTTTTGGTAATGAATTTAATGAAGTATGGATTGATGGTAAATCTTGCAGCAGGCATTGTCATGGAAACATCAATGGATGATTCATCAAGGTGAAAGCTCAGAGAGAAACCATTTTCTGTGCACTGTGCAAAAATCAAATGCGCTTAGGATCAAAAACAATTTGGATGTTTTCTTGGGGAATCGGTACAAGGATCATGGCAGAGATTTTCATGTCACCGGGAGTTTTTCTTCGCTTTCCTTCAAAGTTATCAGGGCTAATACAGTCATTGCCGAGGTAAAATTAACAGGTTAATTTAACTTTTAGTCCCTGAACTTAAAAATTAAATTATTTTAGTGTATTTATTTATTTTTAATCCATTTTGATACGTGAACTTGACATATGAGTTTTATTGTGAATTTGAATTCTATCAAGATTTAATAGAGTGACACTATGAGATTATGCCACTTTATCACTTAGATTTCTTCTTTTTTTTTTTTTCTTTTAGTTTTCGAATAATAATATCACACAATCTCTGAGACAATACAATGATTGCAAAGGTAAAATACGGGTTAATATAACTTTTAGTTCTTGAACTTTGTGATTAATTCCATTTTGGTACCTGCACTTTTTTTTTTGTCTACTTTGATACATAAGCTTGACAATTAGGTCTATTGTGAATTTGAATTCCATCAAGATTTGATGGTGTGGCATTATGTAATTGTCTCACTTCATCACTTCGATTTTCTTTTTTAATTTTCAAGTGATGACATAATATAATTTTAGAATCACACGTTATCAAATCTTGATGGAACCTAAGTTTAATGACTAAAATAAATCTAATTGTCAAATTTAGGTATCAAAATAGACCTAATTATTGAGTTCAAGGACTAAAAGCTATATTAGCTCTAAAATAACACAAAACTCTTTCCATTCCAATTTTTGTTAAGGTAATGTTAAAAGACAAATAAACCTAAGCTCAGTCTATATTTTAAACGAGTTTATTCTTTTTGTTAAAAATTATTTTGAAAATCTTAATTGACTCCTAAATTTTTTTTAAAAAATTCATTAAATCTTTTAATTAAATCATTCTAAAATTAAAGTCAAGATTCATTGTTGTATTATCCTTTCATTAATCAATCAAATGTGATGTGAATAAATACAGGTTAGGCACAATTTCACATGGGGGAGCTGTAAGGGGAAAGAAAGTTTCAAGGTTAAAGTATATCCGGAGGTGGACTATGCTTTCATTGTAGCTTTGTTGGTGATTATGAACGAAAGTGACGGTCCATAGTATCTACTGCTGTGTGATTAGTATCCCAGCACAATTTTATGGCACATATACGTATATCTATGTACAAAACCCAAGGGAAATTAACCTTAATGTGAGTGCATTGTTAGGGTGCCAGTTTTTTTTTTCCTTAATTTCTTTTGTATTTATTTTATTCCATCAATTTGGGTTGGGTCTTTAATCTGGGTTTAAACATTAAACTAGACGAGTTTAAAGACCAGTCCAAGCCTTAAATTATTTAAGTCTGATTTAAGAAAAAATTATTTAGGTTTGGTTTAAGAAAAATTATTAATAGTATTGATACAAATTACGGTAAGGGAAGAAAGTAAGGAGGAGTAAGTGGTGGTTCTATGGAGATCGGTTCATCTAAAGTAGCGGAAAGCTAAAAAGGAATAGGAGGGCAAGTTAATTGTTCAAAGTAACTTTAAGGGGCGGGAAATTGATCCATTTTTCATCATTGGGAATGTATTTATAGGAGAGGTCCTCTTGTTTAGTAGCATGACGTGATAAGTTGTTATGTGGGAAGTTGCTATCATGCAATACGCGAAGGACGCGCACTGTGGGCCCTTTTTGTTATGCATTATATAGTATAAAGTTGTTATACTCAGGTGGATTCTCATTACCTCAAGGGAGTGTTTGCACCTAAAAAGCGAGCACTTTTCTTTTTGGAGAGAGTAGAGGGTTGGCATTCCCTTGATCATGACAAGTGGTTCAATCAAGACATCTTCTAAAGTAGAGTCAACAGAAGGGTCAACATTGTTTGTACAGTTGATATATTTTATTTGATATTTTTAATTATTTAAATATAACTTAAGAACACGTAGAAAAATCTCAATCCACTTATGTAATTACAAATTTTCACCGCTTATATACCAAATAATTATCCATAAATATATCTTTTACTTGAAACTTAAATCCAACCAAAATTTCAAATATAAATTATAATATTTAATAGAGAAAATATTTGGTACACTGCTAGTGAAGTTTTTAGACTTCATAAGTTAGGCCAAGGGGTTGACAAGTATCCTATAAAAGTATAATAGAGTATTAAAAATAAATATTTTAAAAAAAACATGACAATTTTTTAAAGTCATTTTTTGGAATAAAAAAAGAACATTATCAGTGTACCAAATAGTAACTCCATACATTTAACAAAAATATGAAAATTTGTAGCAGCCCGATTTTGGCCCTAATCTAATCCGAGTTAGAAAAATATTTTAATATTATATCTGATACCTATGCTATATGTTTGAGCATGTGTTAAAATATCATGAGATAATTTGTCTGTTTGGGTGTTTAATTTTGGAAAAAAAAAACTAAATCGCATAGGTGGTAAAAGTAGCCAATTATTAAATTTAGTGGCTAAATTGATTTGTCTTCTTATTGATGAGGATTTAAGCGGTAAATTGACCTTTTTGGCAATATATTGGACGGCAATATGCTTTTATAAAGCATTTGCATGCTTATTTTATTTTAATGATATAATATTGCATGCTTATTTTATTTTATGATATAATATTGCATGCTTATTTTATGATATAATATTGCATGCTTATTTTATTTTAATGATATAATATATTAACTATTATATTATAAACTTATAATAAATAAAAGAAACATAAAATTTGCTTGCATGCTCATCTTCTTCAACCTCTCTTGACCGAAACTAAAAGAGAGAAAAACATCTCAAGGGTTTGGCACCTTTCAAACTTGATTAAGGTATGAGTTTAGCTCGGTTTTTAAGAATTTTTACGTTTTTGAGTTCGTTGCCTCAAATACTATCTAACCCATGTTGAAAATTTTGAATTTGATGCATATTCAACATTCGGCCATTGATGAATGTTTATGTTTTATGGTAGTTGATGGTTTTAAATAAAATATATGTGTTAGATTATTAAATTTTGTGTTGGAAATTTTGATTAAATTGAGTATCTAAGACTAAATGTCAAAAATAAATTCTTGAGGGACTAAAATGTGAGAGAAATGTCATGCATGGACTTGTATGAAGCCTAGGAACATTCTGCCCTTAAGGTATTTATTCAAATTGTGTGTATTTTGTGTTTTATGCAAAAAGGACTAAACTGTAAAAAGTGGAAAATATTAGGGGCAAAATGATAATTTGCCCATTTATGTGTTTTTGGGCTAAATTGAATAAAAATATATTTGAATGAGTTTAATTTGAACATGATTAGATCAAGAGCCAAAGAAAACGGAATGGGATCGGGGAAAAGCGAAAATAGTCGAATAGTCAGTTTTCGTCGTCCGTCGATATCCGAGGTAAGTCTCTAAGCAAATATATGTCGTAAATTAATTACGTAACTTGTACATGCTGAAATTTGGAACCATTATAACTATATACGAATTAGCCTCATTTGACTAAGTAGAATATAAGTTTTAGTTAAATTATTTGAATGATAGAAGTTATTTGAATGTTCAAACGATGAGATTGCGATGAGTAAAAGGTTCGATATATGAGATGATTCGTGTGAGAAATCTTAAAATGTTTCTATTCAGGCTTTGAGCCTAGCGAGCCTTGGGCTGGTGAACTTATCGGGCTTTATGCCTAGCAGGCTTATTGCAGGTGAATGATTATCAGACCTCGGGTCTAGCAGGCTTAGTGCCGGTGCGTGATTTAGGCTTATGCCTAGCAGGTTTTATACCAGTGATTTATAATACGAACTTATGCTTACGAAATGATTGAGTCATGATGGCAATTGAACAAGCTAAAGCTTATTTATATGAATTAGATTATTCGGCCGTAAGGTATGTATTTGACATAAGTATATGTTATATGTGATGCTTATTGGATAAGTAAGTTGTTAGAAATGAGTTTGTGTATTTGGCAATTTGGTTATGTGAATAAAATGATAATGAGTTGATATTGTTTACTTGCAAATATGAGTGTATTTATACATATGTGAATTCGGCCATGTGGTAATTTATATATATATTTGTTAATTGGGGAGCAATTGATAAGTTTTATAATCAAAGTAAATAATGATAAATATTTTGTAATGTAAGGACATAGTCATTCGGCTATGATAATCTATATGGGTTATGTAATTAAATTAATATTATAAATTATTCGGTTTAATTTGATTGAATATCCAATTGATTTGTTAAGTTTGCTTAAGACTTACTAAGCTAAGTTAGCTTACTCTGTGTGATTTTTACTCTGTTTTATAGATTTTGGTCAAGTTACGAGATTAGGGGATCGTCAACGAAGTCATCCACACTATCGAATTAATTTGGTACTTTAAAAGTTGGGATTTTGAATTTAAGGCATGTATAGGCTAGCCTAATACTTGGATGATGTTTTGATGTTGTAAATATAAGCCAAGCGAAAATGGCTTGTCCATCTTGTAAATCTTGGAATTTATATTTTGGCTTGATGATTATGTTTGGTTGTGTTTTTGGTTGATTTGGTTTAGTATATATATATGTATGGTTAATGTATAGAGTTTAAATGAAATGGAGTAAGGAGGTTATAAACTAGTTAACCAGATTTTGTAATGAAACAGTTTTTAGTTAGCAGCAGTGATGTGATTTTGAAAAATCACCAAATATAGGAGAAATTGAATTGGTAAGTGAATAAGATATATAATTAAATCTTATTGTGTCTATTTTTATATGAAAGAAAAATAGTAGGCAAAGGAATTTTATATTATGAGATATTTAAATTTTAGTGAGACTGGTTCTGAATGACTTCGTGATTCTCTGTTCTGTCTTGGAAAAATTGTTAAAAATTGTAAAAAAATAATCATGGAGCATAGTTTATATGCTTAGAATCCTTAATGAGTCTATTTTTTATTGGAATAAACAAGAACATTATTGAAATTTTGTACAATGAGATAACTGAGTTTTTGTAAAGATAGGTCAGAACCATCAAACAGTAAAATAGGGGAAACTTTGATAAATAAACTGTACAATTTGGCCATATGAAAAATTCTAGAAAAATTATGATAAGAAGATATATGAGTCTAGTTTCAAGAAAAATTTACGGATCTAAATTTTGAGTTTCGTAACTTGAGTTATGGTCAATTTAGTCAACATGACGCAGTTAGACAGTTTTAATTTTTATGCCCCAAATTAGTAGTCAAGTCTAGTAATGTCTCATACTCGACTCCGGCAACGGTCTCGGGTAAGGGGTGTTACAAAATTTTTTAATATTTTTATTTTTACATAATATCAAATTTAGCCCTCAATATTTACATAATTTTTTATTTTGACATTTTCTTGAGCTAAATTTGACCATCAACCTTTCAAAAAAAAAATTAAATCGCGTTTTTTAACTAAAGTAAATTAATTATCTTTTAAAAAAATTAAATAAAGGATTGGAGTTTACATCTGAAATTAGAAAGCAAAATGGCATACGAAAGCCATAAATGGGACCAAAAAAACCAAATGGATAGTGAAAGTGAAAAGGACATAATATAATACTTTTCTAGTGGCAACTATATGCAAATTCTAATCTCACACAATAGAATAAGTTTTCACTTTTGTGCTTAAAATTATATCTATTTTTTTTTACATAATTTTTAAAATTATCTATAGCTCCTTTCTAACCCATAAATAGGAGAATAATGTACTTCAGCGCACTTGAACTCACCTCCTCCTATATTGACGATAATATTCATACCAATTGAATTAAGACTGAATCGAGATATTTAATATAAATTAAAACTTCAAAACTAAATTAACAAATATAGTTGATGAGGCTAAAAGAAAATGGCATATTTTTGGGGCATAAGCTTTTGAAAAGGGAGATATATTTAGGAATCATATGCTGATGTTTTAGAGAAATTTTGAGGGTCTAAAACAGAAATTTCCCGTTTTAGAGAATCAGAGCCCTTGTTAACCCTATGTTGGAATTTTATCTAACTATATGTTGATGTTTTGTTATCGTACATTTTATTTAATTCTATTTTATAATTATTCGAATATATATATATTTGTAATTGTAATTTACTTCTTGTTCTAGATTGTATTTATAAACTTTAAAAAAATGGAAAGAAAAGAAGAAATTGGTCACCGCATGTCCATGCTAAATTTGAATTGGAAATTGAATATATTCATGGTAGAAAGCGATATATTCATATGGATCATTTAATATTCTCATTTATTTTTGGGCATATGCTTTTGATATTGAATATTACTCATAATTATATTATATATATATATATAAAATAATCAAATCAAGTCCTTAATTGGATAGCTCTTCTTGGTCCTATATGATATGATTTGCTTCATATCATGCAATATTCATTATTTTTGTTGTATAATTAAAAGTTGAAAATCTAAAATCAAAGATTCTATAAGATTTTTTTTTTTGGTTGTAAATAGTAAATATGTTTGGTTAAAATATATCATAAATTCTTATAATTTTTAGAAATTTAAAATTTAAACTGTATTTTTATTTTTAAAATTTTAATTTCATTTATATAAGTCCGGTCCTAACAAGAATATTTAATGTAATTTAGGTAGTAGGATCAAGAAAAAGATTGGACGCATTGTTCTAGAAAACGAAAGACACCTTAATCTTTTCTAGAACTTTATTGATACTCTATTAAAATCTATCATTAGTTTTTTTCATTACATCTTTTGGTTGAAGTATCGGAAAATGTTTGGAAATATAAGTTTTGATGTACCGATACATTTCCTTTTGTCTTACAATTTCCATACCGGGGCAGTTAGAGGCTCTAGCCCCTTAAAATAGAAAAATCAATTTTTAGTACCTCATTTCAATTCTCCAAAAACGGGTAAAATTGTGAATTAATTTCTTTAAAAAATATATTTCAAAATTTTATTTCAACCCTTAAAGAAAATTTTGATTTCGTCCTTCACTCTAGTTTCGTCAAAAGATCGAAATTATTAGATTTTTCTAGAAAACGAAAGACATTTTGGACGAACTAGTTTTAGTGATTGGCAAATTAAGTTGGGTAGTGGTATGGACGAGTTATAGGAGATTGGAAAAGCGTCATCGTAAAACATGTCCCTTAAACAAGAAGGAATCATCACGTGACTGAAATAAAAAAATGGGGTTTTAAGAATAAGAATGATCACATATGGTTAAAAATGATGGCAAGACATAAGTATCCACTGTTCCCCTTCCCTGTCGGAGATTCTCATCTTCATTGATTGATAATCACTAACCTCTATCATCATATGGTGCTGCAGCAGATTCTTATCTGAACAAATGCAATCACATATTCCATTAAAATAGCCCAATAACTAGATTTTTTAATAATAGCATAGATTTTTATTACACAATGGGAACACTGAAAATGAGGAGGAGGAGGAAGTCTGCTCATGCTGGACCCCACACACTTCACTAAATCCAAATGCATTGGAAGACAACACTTAAAACACGACAATAATAATAAGTTACCAAACTGATAGTCCGAACACAATAATTTTTAACACCAGACCAAACTCAACTCATGGAACTCACATCTGTTATCTTAAACCACACGTGGGAGGAGGAAACTAAATTGCAAGAACAAGACCCGGAACTGATTTCCCCACCCGGTTGGAAAGACTACTCTCCCAAACGTAAGGGCAATACACCGGCGCAATCTCCGGAGTCGAAGAACTGCAAGCTGGCGGTGGAGAGTCTGCAAGGCGAGTAACGGTGAGAGAAGTGTTGAAATACTCCCTCACTTGGGTGATTATCCCATCACGAACAGTCCAAGCGTGAACCCAGGAGATCGAACGGCTGTTATCACAGCCTTCAACGATGACGGTGGATCCAAAGGTGGTGACTGAGACAGGGTCGACCTCGAAACGGAAAGGATCGTCGGATGAAGCGCCGGTGAGTAAGCGCATCAAAAACTGGTGAGTGGGTGGACCGTGGAACCACCACTCTAGATCGGGAGCAAGGATTCGGTGAACGGTGTTGACGTCTCGTGTGTTTAAGGCTTCATAGAGGGCAAGAACCACCGCTTGGTTCTTGTTGGTTTCCTCCACGGTTTTTTGCTGTGCGTTAGCCAGTTCTTAGCAAAACGAACCAAAATAGCAAAGCAAAGAAGATTTGGTTTTGTGCAATCAAAAGAGAACCGGCGAGGGGTATTATGTGAGGATGTAAGGAAAAAAAGGGTTTATATAGAAAAAAACCGGTGATTTTGGGTTTTGATTCGCTACACCCGTTTCTTGTTTCATAATCTAAGCTAATGTGGACAAGTGAGAAGAATGGGGGTTACGTGGCTGGACACGAGTGGATTTGACGACAAAGTGGGCTCCATAGATGATGAATAATCAGATTTTATCGTACGCGGCTAGGTGGGGATGATGACAGGTAGCAAATAGTCATAAAAAGTTCTGCTGTACCCAACTCCTTTTGACCCCACAGGTTTCATTTTAATTTTTTAATTTTAAAAAATTATAAAATAGTCATTAAATGGTTTAAAAAATTTATTTCTGTTAATTTTTTTTAAAGTTAAATTAGCGAGTTTTAAGCAACAATTCAATTATTGGTATAGTGAATTAATATTTATCGACAAGTAGATAAATATACCTTAGATGCAATCAATTTGACAATCAATGTCAAAGATCGAAAAAGAAAACTAATTAGATTTTAGTTTATAAGTTCTTGATGTTTAAAGTTATGTCATGAAAAAGATTGAGTTGTATAAGAGAAGGCAAAGGAGAGTGTTCGATTGGTACAAGTAGTGCGAACAAAGATTATGCAACAACGATTTTAACAACTCAGTAACTTAAATGATAATACCTTTCAAATAGTTCAAGGACCATTTTGTAATTTATTGAACTGAAGTAATCAAAATGTAAACTTACAAATAGTTTAGTGACATTTAACCATTTACCTTTCAGTTATAGATTAATTTCATCATATCTCCTCAAACTATAACAAAAATTTTAAATTAGTCCAAAACTTGAAAACCTACGAATTGAGTTGTAAAAATATTGACTTTGTATCAATTAAATTCTTTTGTTAGCCGAGATATTAGAGTTTTTTTTTTATGGTAATGTAAATTTCTTATTTTTTCTTGATTCATCCTTTCGGATTGGAAATCTAATTAAGTATAAAATCTCATTCAACTTTCTTTCTTCTTTTAACTAACACATCGTAGAATTTAAAATTTTTGACGAATCGAGTATAAAGTGGAAGAGGTTTTCAGTTTTTAACAGGCAATATCAAAGCAAGCAAAATGGCAAAAAAATTGGCTCCATTATATTAATGGCACAACTTTATTTTTTGTTACATATCAAGGATTATATGTATACATGATAGGTTGTTTTCATTTCACATCACCTTAGTTTTCATTTCAATTTAGTCACTAATTGGTTTTTTGTCTCACATGATAGGCATTTTCATTTCATATCACCTCTTTTTTTTTTTTTTTTTAAGGATTTAACCATTCATGGGTTTTGTTTCATTTGATAGGATGTGTTTGTTTTTTTTTCTTTTTTGTCTAAAACTACGCATAATTCCTCACTAACCCGTAAATAAAAAAATAACGCGTTTCAGCGTCCTTGAATCCACATCTTTTTATATTAACAACAATCTTCATATCAGTCTAGCTAGAAATCCTCATATATCATTAATTAAAAGTCCAAACAATTTTGATTCAAAGCATACCAAGGCAAGTTACAATAATCAACCATGTGTTGAGAAATGTTCCCGAGTTGCAATTGATGTTATATCTAATAGTTGTAATTGACACCATAAAGGTTCTTGTGCTAAGAGTTAATTTGCATTTTGTTCTTTCTACTAAAAAAACAGACAAATTATTTCATGTTAGATTAAAGAGTAAATTAGTTCTTTTTGTCAAAAATTCAACCATTTGTACTGCTAAAAATTGGCATAACTGGTGAAACAATCAGATAATGACACAAGGCGTACCATATGTAACTAATGCTAACGTATCGAGACCAGCTTTTAATAGTAAAAATGTATGAAATTTTTAACAAAACGACTAATTTGTTCTTCCGTTTAACGTTTACAAAGACTATTTTTTTTTGAACAAAATGATAAAATATAATCCAACCCTTAATATAAAAAGTCTTGTCAGCCTGCCTTTGTTGAAAACAAAGGCCATGGACCATGGTAAATAATAGTTGGTGATGGTCTGGAGACAGGCCATGCTCATCTATCGTCCATCATCTATCATCGTTACAGCACTAAAAAGGGTCCCTCCTCAGCCTTTTGATCAAGATCAAACGCCTATTGTAGTCCACAAATTGTCTGGTCCAAAAGTGGTCCTCAATGTCCCTACCACTATCACATTCCCTGTATCAGGATGTAAGGTTGAATACTTTGGGAAAGTGCAGACAATTGCTCCAATAGCTTGCCAATGTAGCTAGAATTGAAAGATGGTAATATTTTGGAAGGTAGAGATTAATGTGACAAGGACCCAAATTACGCAACTGATGTGGATTAAGATATGATTTGTCAATTTCCCCATAAACATTTTCCGAAAAAAAAAAATCTAAAAATGTTGACAGACAAAAAAGTGAGTGATGCTTTGTTATATTAGGATCATGGAAGCTTTTTGAGCTGGAAATTTCAATTTCAACGAGCTATATGCTTCCTATGGAAATCAAATCAATGAGCTATTGCCTGAAATGGCTGATGGTTAAAAGCACCTAGTCTCCCAAATGGATTTAGCCATAGTGGGGTGGGTCAATCAAGTTCCTTTCAACTTAATTGCTATTCGTTTAGAGGAACAATGAAAGGATATATTTTGCATAAATGGCACCAACAACTATGAAAATCATTTATTTATTTATTTATTATTAGTTATGTCTTTTTTACTTCGAAATCGTAATTATCTCTCTGAACAATATCATATTCAAAATTGAAACTTACAATCTTATTTGAAAATACAAATTACTTTATCATTACACCAACACTCATTAATGCTATGTAATTAATTATTCTTTATGTAGCTCATCAAATGTATCAATTCCCATTTGATGAAAAAGAAAGCGTTGATTTCACTACATGTCCTTAAATTATAATTTAGGGCTATTTTACCAAATTGACTTAAAAAATTGATATTTATAAAAATGATTTAGGTTTAAAATCAATCACCAAAATGACTTGAAATGAATAGTAAAATAGGGTTTTGGCCTTCTAATGGCCGGCACAACATGGTATTTTGACCCCATGATTGCCTGATGATTCTATCAGACTTTAAAAAATTAAACTTTTTGGTTCTGGCCTTCTAATTGCCGGCACCAACGTATTTTTTTTAAAATCGTATCATACTGGTATACAAAAAACCAGTATTTAAAAAAAAATTGATGCTGGCCTGTCAATGACAAGCACTGGACTCAGTATTTAAAAAAAAAATTGGTTCTGGCCTTCTAATGGCTGGCACCAAGTACGAAAAAAATCATTTTTTTTTAGGTGCTGGCCTTCTAATGGTCGGCACCAGACTACCAATATTTTAAAAAAAAATTTGGGTGCTGGCCTGTCAATGATCTACACCAGACTCAGTATTTTAATTTTTTTTTTGGCCTTCTAATGGTCGGCACCAGGTATGAAAAAAAAAATCATTTTTTTTAGGTGTTGGCCTTCTAATGGCCGGCACCAGACTACAATATTTAAAAAAAATTTGGTTCTGGCCTGTCAATGGCTGGCACCAGACTTAGTATTTTAAAAAAAAATGGTTCTGGCCTTCTAAATGGCTTTGCACTGTGTACCAAAAAAAATTTTAAATTTTTTTTTTTTTTTTGGTTTTGGCCTTCTAATGGTCGGCATCAAACCTTATATATAGTAGGTGGTTTGGGTTTTGATAGTGTAAATGGAATGAGAAAAAAAAATTTGAGAGAGACATTAAAATGAGAGTGTCTTGTTGTATATCATCAAATGAGTTTTTTGTAGTGGATTGTATATAGAGTTTTTCGTAGTGTACAACCGAATTTCGGGGTTAAATTATATACTGTCATATTTTAATGGAGTTGAATTATATACTGTCATTTCCACCCTAAAGGTTATGTATTTAAGGGTTGGATGATTATTTGCATCATAGATGGCTAATCGAGTTGTCCAACGCAAATAGATATTATCTATAGTGCAATAGTGTTTATTCCGCAACTAGGTTGTGGTTGGAACCGTTTGGTAGAGTCTCCATGCAAAGATATCTTAGGGGACAATGGAAGAAAAAAGGTCTGGAGTTTTTAGGAAGTTATATTTTCTCTTAGTTTATGCAGCTGGTTTTCTATTTCTTTTTAATTTTACTGACTATTTCAGCTATCCAATTATCTTATATAGATTCAAAGTAGGCCTGGAAAAAAAAAAGAGGCTAGTTTAAGGCAGGCCATTGAAAGCCAATTTAGCCAATGACACAGGCCTGATGTAAGAAGAGTCTTTTCAGCTTTTTTTTTTTTTCATTTCATTTAAATTATCTATCTTTCAATTAAAATTTAATTTTTTCACATTCCAAAATTGTAATAGCCCAAATTTCAGTGATGTCAAAATTAATGGTTCGAGATCACCAAATCTGAAAAATGAACTCGTAGGCTATATTATTTAATATTTACGAGCCAAATGTAGCTTCTAAAATATTTTTAAAATAGTAAATTATGTATTATAAAGATTTATTTGGTCAAGAAATCGAGAAAAAGAGGTATCGAGATCTCGGTGTTATAAACCGAGTCATAAATATTTTTATGAATGTTTGCGGAATGTCAATAAGGTAGTATTAAAATTTCATTAGAAAATTTTGACGTTTGGGTGGTTAATTAAATAAAAAGGACTAAATTGAAAAGTGTATAAAAGTTACTAGAAGGATTAAATAGCTTAATTGTCAAATGAGGAAGGACCTAAAGTGAAAATAAGCCCAAAGGAGATATTTTGGGCGGCAATAGCTGACGAAAATCAGGAAATGGATGAAATAAGGGTAAAATTGGAAAATTGCCAAAATTAGTTAAATAAGTATGGGACCAAATTAGAATTATCTAGAATTCTTTTCATTTCTCTTTATTTTCTTCAGCTGAAAAACAACCATGGGAGAGAGCTTCAAGCTGGTTTTCATACTCAAGCTTCATGTAAGTTTAATTCTTGCTTTCTCCTTGAAATTTCTATGTTTTTGGACTTTTATAATTGGATCCAACTTACTATGTCATTAGTTTTTGATTCTATAGCTAATTTTTAAAGTTGATGTGGATTAGTACTGGAAGAATATGATGAAGAATATGGTGAATAAATATTGATTTGGAGCTTCAATTTTGTTATATGATGATTTTATTAAGTAAAATTGATGGAAATTGATTTTAGGACCTAATTGTGAAAGAGTTGAAATTAAGGCCTAGTGTTAATATTCTGATTTTCAAAGGTTATGAAGTAGTTTAAAATGATAGAGAAAAGTATTAAATGAGAAAATTAGCTCAATTGAGGGGTTAATTTAGTAAGGACTGAATTGTATGAATTGTGGAATTAGGGACAAAATAGAAATCAACATGTTACATTAAAGCAGTTTTGGACAGTAGCAGTTGTCTAACTTTGAAAAATCACCAAAAATTGTAGAAATTGAATTAGAAGTTTAATGAGATATGGAATTAAAGCTTGTTGAGTCTATTTTCATATAAAAGAAACATAGCAAGCAAAGGAAGTCTACATTTTGAGATATTTAAAGTTTTGTAAGACTGGTTTAGAACAACTTCGTGATCCCCTGTTCTTACTTTATAAATTCACTAAAAATTGTATAAAAATTATTATGAGATATAGTTTATATTTTTTTATTCCTTAGTGAGTCTATTTTTATTAGAAATAATCGGAAACACTATACAAAAATTGTACTGTGAGATAATTAATTTTTAGTGAAGAGAGGTCAGAGTTGTCAGACTGTGTAACAAGGGAGAATTTAACTAATAAACTGTACTAATTGGCTGTACCAAAAATTCTGTAAAAACTATAGTGAGAAGATATGTGAGTCTAGTTTCAAAGAAAATTAATGGTTTGAAATTTGGAGTTCTGTAGCTCAAGATAAAAATAATTTAGTGACTATAACACAGATAGACAGCTTGAACATTCACATGAGTAAATAGTGAAAATTATAGAAAATGTTACTTACAAGTGTGTTGTTTATACTAAGGATGTGGATGGAGAGGAGGAGGAGGAAAAATAATATATGAATGACTTGTGTATAAATTGATTACATGCTCGATTATAATTGATATAATGTTTTATTTGGAATATTTATTATGAAATTATGATTATCGTTATAATACAAAAATTGAACTTGTGAGTTTATATGGCTAATTTTTAGTGATCATTTGTTAATTTTATGAATTTCATGATGTGTTATTTCATATGTATTGATGATCAAATTGAGCATTTCAGTTCAGTGACAACATGAATTGACGAAAAATACAATGGTTGAATCATGGCAACAAGTGATAAGTGATAGCTTCGGCTACACTTATCTGATCAAGGACAAGTGAAGGTGAAAAGTGGTAGCTTCGGCTACCTGATCAGTGAAAAGTGGTAGCTTCGGCTACCTGATCAAGTGAAAAGTGGTAGCTCCGACTACCTGATCAAGTGAAAAGTGGTAGCTTTGGCTACCTGATCAGTGAAAAGTGGTAGCTCCGGCTACCTGATCAGTGAAAAGTGGTAGCCGCCACCTACGATCGATGAAAAGTGGTAGCTATGGCCACCTGATCAGTGAAAAGTGGTAGTTTCGGCTACCTGATCAATGAAATTCAATGCATACTGGTGCAGAACAATTTCGTAAGACGTTCACTAAATTGACGAAGTTGGTAAGTGTTATATAGAATTATGTGATATAAGGAAATATGAGTTGATGATACATGAATATAGAACTTGGTTGATGAATGAGCTCATTTGTGATTATATATTTGTACACCCTTGAGTGTATTATCCGTATGAAATGGTATTCCGAATGAGTTAATGAGAAGAGTTCTAATATGACATAATCTAAATTCGAAATGAAATATTATGAAAACGTACTTGGAATGTATTGGTATGTCTTGTGTATGTTATTTGAGTTCATAATATGGAAAGTAAATGTATGTGAAAAATATGAGGTGATGATATCTGTATATGGAATTTATTGATGGATACATACATCCTAACGGATTTTAGAGAACATTGAAATTGGGCTCAATAAGTGATTTGCCAATTTAAATTGTGATTGGCAGGAAGAGTTAGTGAATTGCATGATTATGAGTTGTTACATGTATTTGTCAAAAATACGAAGAAATGATGGTAAATGATACATGGAAATATGAGACTATAATATATAAAAACATGGAATGTGTTTGATAATTGTGTTCATTCATAATTATAGAATTTTTGCATCTCAAGTGCACTATATGTATAAAGATGATGTTTCAAATGATTTGATAAGTAAAACTCAAATATGAAGTAGTTTGAAACCAAGACAAATTGTTATAAAAATGTATATGAAAAACAGAGGTGCGATTGTTATATGCTATATGAATACATAGGATGAAAAAGTACAAGTACAAGAGAAATTTAATGAGAATTGAGCCCATATACGTTTCTTGTTATTTATATGAAGTGTACGACTAACAAATCGTATTAAGTATAAGGCTCGATTGAATATCTTAAATTTGTTTTTGTATGTATTAAATGTGGGTGAAGAATAAGGATCAAATGAGTGAGAAATATGGCTTGAAAAATTAACATAATTTGTGAAAATTAACTTTACGACACGGCCAAGCAACACGGGCGTGTACTAAGGCCGTGTGAGCCAAGTTTCTCCACAGATGCAAGGCAGAGAGTTATACGCCCTAGAGGCTCGGCCATGTGAGCCACACGGCGTGGGAACCTTGTAAATGAGATAAACTTAAGGATTTTGCGAAAAATTTTATACGATTTTGATTTAGTCCCGACCCAATCCCAATGCAGGATTTGGACTTCAAAGGTCTGTTAAAGGAACTTTTATAATCAATTTTGATATTTGAGCGATAAATGGTTTAAATAATCTGTAAGTGTTTCGTACTCTTCGGTAATGCCTCATACTCTGTTCCGGCGTCGAACACGGGTAAGGGGTGTTACAAAAATTTACCTTTTCATTTCAGTATTTCATTTCATTTAAATTTATTAATTTTCCTAATATATTTTTTTTCAATTCATTTCATATTTTATCATATTAATTAGAAGTGGTCTTAATATTAGGGTCATTTAATTTTTTTCATCTATTTTTAAATTTTTTATATTTTATTGTCAATTTAAATTTAAAAATTGTTAAAAAAATATATAATTTCATTTTTTTTTGGTTTTTTTAGGCCTAACACCCCATTTAGATAAATTAAATTTGTTTAAAAAATCTAATTTCATTTTTTTCATTTCATATTTTATTTAAAATTTTTCATTTATTATTTTTGTCAATTTAAATTTTAAATTTGTTTAAAAAATATCTTATTTCATTTTTTGGGGGTTTTTTTAGGCTTGACACTACATTTATCAAGCCTAATAAAAGTTATTTCGATTTTCTTTTTAGTCTTGCTGCAGCCAGTCATTGCAAGGCCATTTCTCAGGCCTAGGCCTAGGCCTAGGCCTGACGCAGGCCAGGCCTGCAGCAATTTCACATCATTTTTTTTTCATTTCATTCCAATTTCATTTCATTCTAATTTCATTTCCATTCCCGTTTCTTTTTCATTTCATTTAAATTATATATTTTTCAATTTAAATTTATTTTTTTCTCAATTCATTTATATTATTTTTAATTTAAATTTAATTTTTTTCTCATTTCATTTAAATTTTCTATTTTCAATGCAAATTTATTTTTCTCATTGCATTTAAATTATCTATCTTTCCATGTAATTTTTTTCGCAGTTCATTTTAATTAAAATTTTCCCTCATTTCATTTAAATTTATCTTTCAATTTTTTTCTCATTTCATTTCAATTAAAATTTTTCCTCATTTCATTTAAATTTATCTTTCTTTCAATTTTCATTTAAATTTTGTATCATTTCATTTCAATTTATTTTTTTCTCATTTCATTTAAATTATCAATCTTTCCATGTAATTTTCAATTTTTTCTCATAAAATTTATCTAATTTTTTTATATATTTACAATATTTTTACAAGAACATGCGCTTTATAATATATCACTCGTCATCTTGGAGTCCAACATTATGAGACGATTGACCGAAAACATAGACACAATATGGACATCTTATCGGTTGTGTCTGGAAGTTCGACACATAGTGCACAGTTTGGGTTCACCCGTCTCCCTAACATCCATGTCATTTCGAATTCTCGTCGATTGTGGTCAACCTTTAGGATGTCTGCGGAGACTACGGTTAGACACCATCTTGAAAGCAGGCGGTGGAACTTCCCAGTTTGAGACGTCGGGCATTACAGGAAATTCGTTCCCCCATATACGTAATGTGCGTTGCAACGTGTAGATCTCGTCTATGAATTATTCAACATTTAAGTTTGCTTTCGCACACGCTGCATGAACATGCGCACACGGATATCGAAGAGTCTGAAATATCTCGCACTTGCATCGCCTGTTTCGCAGATCAACTGCGTACGACCTAGGTGGAAAACCTGAATGACGGCCGATGTACTCTTAAACTCGAAAAGTCTCCAAGTCGTGCGAATACAAATCTATGTTCATTGTTTGTGCCCTTCGACTATTTACCGCTATTGCCTTTCGGACGGCCTCTACTTACACGTGTCCGGCCTCAATCTGCTTAGCTTGTCTCAACCCCATTTTAGGCATCAATGTCGCCAACCTATAGAATGTTGCCGAGAACACAGTAGAAATCAGGAGATGGCGTGTGCACCTCAATACAGAGTTGACCGCCTCTACCAGGTTAGTTGTCATCTGCCCATATCGAAACCCTTCATCGTAACTTTGAGTCCATTGACTGTTCTCTATACTACCCAACCATGTCCAGATATTTGTTGGTAAAGATGGCATCTGAGATTCAAGCCTTGCGAACATTTGCCTGAATCTTTGCAGTTTTAACTCATAGGCTGCATATTTAATTTGAAATCACCATTTTAAAAGTAATTTTTGAAATAAATAAAAACAAAATTTTTTTACCCATGTTCACGAGTTTTTTTTTCCAATCTTTATTCTTATAATCCCTATGAAAGTTTGCTATGATGTGCCGGATGCAATAAACAGACCTCCATGGAACCCCTGACCGCCTTATCGCAGCAAGTAATCCTTTCGATCTATCTGATATAAGGCAAATGTTGTCTTTTCTGACAATGTGCCTCTGCATGTCCACAATAAGGACCGACACTTGAATGGTGGGCAACTCTTTCACCAACGGGATGATGCAGTTGCATATAGTTTTTGCATCTAACTTTCTATGGTCTTGCGACATATGAGCGGACGTGCATGTGTGTGGACCTTCTAGCTTCCTTATCAACCACATCTGTGTCCGCTGCATTAACGCGGCTCGGACACACCATTTATAACTACTTGACGCTTTTCAACATTCTCCTACGTACAAAGACTACGTCGACTTCGAGTAATCCACACCTAACTTCAAGCTAAGTTGTTTTATAGCATGTAAACAATTTTTTTTGTTATCAAATTGTTGTCCTACAAACAATTCTTCATCGTCGAATTAATCGTCAAGTAGGTGAGTCGGTACAATATTTGTATATTTCAAGAACTTGCGTGCAAGAGTCGCATCAAGATTCACGTTGGTTATGAATGACCCTGGATTATTTCTTATAACTATACCAGGGCCCGTGTTTCCGGCCGAATGGGGGTTCGCATTTTTGCCCTCCACTGGCCCTTCCTCATCTATGTCTTCAAGGATGTCATCCAAACCGAGGTTACTAAAATCATCGTTGGGATCAGAGTAGGACTGATCATCATTATCAGATCCTTCATCACCATCTTCTATGGTGACCAACACCTCTGGATGGATCTCTAGAATAGGACACGAGTCTGGGAAGTTATACGAACATCCACCGGTGTTTGGATTTTCGAGAGTTGGCATTGACCGTCCAAAACCCGACTGATCTTTCCAGGAGACGTTAAGATCAAAATCAATTTCGGAGCGTTGGCTTCCTGGAATTACCACTTTAATGGGATCCGGTTCAGCTATCTCCACGAACAATTCAATCGGACTGGAATTTTCTATCTCAGGGGGGCAATAAATTGCTATCATTGTCCCTAGATCATCATCATCTTCAAGCTCCATTTCTGAGAACTTTAGCGGATCAGTTGAAATCGAAAATTTGTAAAACAGTCTCAACATTTGCTTTTCGCAATGGGTTGCTATCTTTGTACTGATTTTTCGTTTTAAATCCGATAGCAAAATATGCTTGTTGAATCTCATTCTTTTTTTTTTTTCCGACTTCAAAATACACAGCCTTCTTCAGTTGTATTTATCATTTCTCCATCGAAATGAACATAAACAAACAAAATTTGAGAACTCATTTTAAAAAAAATTTGCTTTCTTCTCAACAAAGAAACAAATAAAAATTTTAAAGCAAACAAAAACTCAAATGGAAAATAAAAAACCTATTTATCTGATAAATTTGGTGTCGGCCATTACATGACCAGCATCCAAATTTTTTTTTTACATCTCTGGTGTCGGCCATCAGCGTACCAAAGAACCAATTTTTTTTCAATACTGAGTCTGGTGCCGGCCATTGACAGGCTAGCACCAAAAATAATTTTTTTTAAATACTGGTAGTCTAGTGTCGGCCATTAGAAGGTCAAAACAAATTTTTTTTTTAAATATTGAGTTTGGTGCCGGCCATTGACAGGCCAGCACCAAATTTTTTTTTAAAATACTAAGTTTAGTGCGGGCCATTGACTGGCTAGCACTAATTTTTTCTAAATGTTTGTAGTCCAGTGCCGCCATTAGAAGGCGAAAGACCTAAAAAATTGATTTTTTCGCACTGTGCCAACTATTAGAAGGCCAGAACCAATTTTTTTTTTTAAATACTTAGTCTGGTGCCGACCATTGACAGGCTTGCACCAAATTTTTTTTTATCTGGTGCCATCCATTATAAGGCCAAAACCAATTTTTTTTTGTTTTTAAATACTGATTCTGGTGTCGGCCATTGACAGGCCAGCACCAATTTTTTTTTTAAAATACTGGTTTTTTGTATGCTAGTATGATACGATTTAAAAAAAAACTAGTGCCTGCCATTGGAAGGCCAGAACAAAGAAAAAATCAAGTTTTTAAAGTCTGACACAATCATTAGGCAATTATGGGGCCAAAATACTAGGTGGTGCCGGCCATTAGAAGGTCAAAACCCAATTCTACTGTTCATTTCAGGTCATTTTGGTGATTGTTTTTAAACTTGGGTCATTTTTCTAAATATCAATTTTTTTAGGCCAATTTGATAAAATAGCCATTTAGATTTTAAATTAATTTAAAAATTTAAATCATTCTAATTAAATCTTTAAAGTGTTAATACTGATTTAAATTAGTGAGTTATTACCATAAATGAGTCATGATTAAAAGCACCTAGTCTCCCAAATGGATTTAACCCTCAATTTGTTGGGGATACATTTGTGCAAGCAACGAACAAGAAAAATAATAAATAAATTGAAAAGGTTGAAAATATAAATTTTATGTGGAAAAATTCATTTGAAGAGGGTAAAAAATCTTGGGTAAAGATAATTTCACTAAATCGAAAAAAACGAAGAGTACAAAGATTGAGATAAAAACTAAATCTTGAAACCCGAAAATAAGAACCCTCAAAATTTAAACACAACATTCTCTGAAAGCTTGTAAAAATTAATACTTAAATGTGTTATGGGTTAATCTTTCTAGGGTAGAAAATGGTCTATTTATAGGCTAAATTCGAAAGTTAAATAATATTAAAATAATCTATACAAATCAGAGTTCGACTGGGACAAATAATTAGAATTTGACTGGAAGAAGAAAATAAAAAAAATTGCATGACACATCGCCACGTCCCTTATTATGTCGTCGCGACGTCATTTCTACTTCTCCCCTATTTCGTCGCCGCATTGTCATGATGTTACTCTCTGTTTGTGTCTTAATTTGACTTAAATGCGAGACATACTCCAAACAATTGCTATTTGTCTAGGACAACCATGAAGGATATATATTGCATTAGTGGTACCAAGAGCATTGTAAATTAGTTTGATACCCCGTAGAAAAGTAGCCCACCTATTGTAGCAACACCCAATTGATGAAAAAGAAAAGGTTAATTCCATTCAACGTCTTCAAATTATAATACGGATTTTAAAGTAATCTTAAAATTTTAAAATATTGTAATTAAAATTTTAAAGTGTTAGTATTGTGTCAATTAATCAAGTTATTTTGGCAACTCGGTATCAACTTAAGAGTTAAATGTTAATTCATGATCTTACATAGAGTATATTTAAAACACATAAATTAAAATTTGAATACGTTTGCACCTATCGCATGGATAGCTTGATTCACACATGTTAAAAATAGTGCTACTAGATTTTAATGGTGTTGTCCTTTTTATAACATATCATATCCATATTGTTGATACGATAAGCAAATAACTGTTAAAAATTTAATCCATGTATTTTAAATCTGCTCCACATTAGATTCAAGCTAGCATTTAATGTATACCTGACATTAGATTAGTGGAAGGACTTAATTGATATAATATTACTAGTTAAAATTTAGGTATTAATATAAAATATGGATCATAGTTTAGAGACGCTTGCTGAACATAACCCAAAAATAAATGTCAACTAGAGTTCAATTACTCAATGAGTAGAAACCAGCCTGTAGCCATTAACTGCGGTGTGGTGGTTGCTCAGTTCATTTTTTAACTATATGTTCGAGGGTTCAATCTCTATTCATAAGAATAGAGCACATTTCATAACTAACCATTTATTTCTTTAAAGAACACATACTAGTGAGGATTTCACAAAATTTTATTATTATTTTTGCACCAATTTCAATGAACATTCAACTTTGATGATACAACATTCACCAGCCTATATTGTCAAATTGTGCCACCTATGCCAAACTTACTTCATCTCTAATGTCGTTTTTTTCCCAGAAAAGAGCCAAGGTTAATTGCAAACGAAAGCAACCTAAATTTTCTGTCCTCTAATGAAGGAGCTGCCTTCAATAATACGCTCATTTATGCTATTTTATGATTTCAGATGTATATTATTAGCATGTATCCTTTTTGGGGGGCTTTCCAATGGTGGCTACTAGTACAGGGCGGTGCTTGCTTGTAAGGGCGGTGCTTAGATAGAAAGAAGGGTTTTTGGCCCTTAATTAAGTGGCTAAAGGCAAAAGTTTGGCTTTTGTTTGGCATACAAGGTCACGTTCCATTAATATTTTAATTCAATAATTAAATTGATAGTCAAATTGATTAGACATAAACTTTTAATTCAAACGGCTCTATTTTAAAAAGTTACAAATTTATCATTAAAATATTTGAAAGTTTTTATTTAAATTAGTAAATTATTCAAAGTTTTTATTTAAATCATCGAGTTGTTAACTCTTTTTTCTTTTTAAAAGTTCGGCTAGCGAACTCCAAATGAATTTGATAGTTGGTACAGTAAATCAATACCCATCAATAAGTAGAATAACAAATCATAGATGTAAGTCGATCAGACAATCATTATCGGAGATTGGAGAAAAAAACTGTTTAGATTTTAATTTACAAATTTGTGAAGTTCAAAACTTTTTCATAAATAAAAAAACTAAGTACAACCGGTACGAACAAAGAAAATCACACATCAACGATTTTATATATATAAGGACAGGTATATCAACCAATTTTTTATTCAACCCATTTAACTTCTATATCTTCCATTTAAATAACACTGCTATCAACCCTTTAGACAGCTTGAAGTTGCTGGCCATGATTCTGACGTATGCAAAAAAAAAAAATCGTCTAAAAGTACCCAAAAATAGCAGCTACCTCGTAACTTCGCAAGCAATTTTCTATTGACAGATATTGTCTTAGTCACTGTCCGACCAGCTTACCCAACTCCAATAAAGAATTTTTATGTTAAATTGTAGTTTTGGTCCTTCTACTATATTCATATTAAGGATTTAGTCTCTATACTAATTTTATTTATTTACTTTTATAATATCATTGACTAGTCTGAATAGTTAACATCATTAACCATTCTAATTAAATTCTGATTTGGATTTAAAAAGAAAAAAGAAACCACACTTTCAAGCCCCATAAAATCTATGTTAGCAATATGAGTTAGAATATTTTTTTAAAAAATTGAAGTATTATTTTAATTAAAATAGTTAATCGCGTTACCTCTTTATATTAGTTAATAACAGTATATAAAAAAGGATTAAATTAAGCTAAATTAAAATATAAAGATTAAATTCTAAATTTAGAATTAGTAGGTGAGCAAGAACTATAATTTAATTTTTTTCTCGCATGCGTGTTTAGGTGTAGGCTTTTCTACGTGTAACGCAATACAGATCTGATGTGAATTAGGTTATCAAGTTATGAAATTAATGACTGTGGAATTTTAAATTTTGGTTAATGGTATAATATTAGTACATTTTCGTTGACATTATTTGTAAGGGTAAACTACTAAAATAATTATTTTTATTTATTGTAAGTTATATTTTAGTCATTTATGTTTGAAATGTTACGTTTTAGTCACTTATATTATCGTTTTGTTACGAAATGATCTCTCTGTCGTTAAAATCTGTTACCTCTCAAACAATAGCCCGACATGACAATTAAAATGAGTTTTAGGGCCAAAAAACCCCAGTTGTTGCTTCTTTATAAATTGGAGAAAATTAGATTTTAAGGCAAAATTTTGTATTTTATTTTCATAAATTTTTTAAACTTTTCTTATCCCAGCTGAACATCCACGTTGGCATTTAAAACTCATTTTAACTGTCACGTCAGATTGTCATTTGGGAGATAATAGATCTTAACATCAAAGTGATTATTTTGTAACAAAACGATAACGTAAGTGACTAAAACGTAACATTTCAAATATATTTGACTAAAACGTAACCTGAGGCAAAAATAAAAGTGACTATTTTTATAGTTTACCCTTTTTAAAAATATGTTATTTTAATAACTTAATTATTTTTATTAAAAAATTAATTATAGATAATATATCCTTAATATTTGACTATTGTATTATATGTTTAATTTTATGTAATAGAAATTCAAAAAATAAAATAAAATATTATATCATAAAATTTTTAAAAAAAGTCAGGTGGAGTAGTTAATTGGAAGATAAAATGATAATATATATCACCAATTAACTTTCACGTTGAGTTGTCAATTGAGTCTTTAACTCGATTGATATGGACATTATTGTTAATGTAGGAGGATCGAGATTCGAGTACGCTGAAATGTATTATTTTCCTAATTATTAGTTAAAGAGAAGTTATGAATAACTCTAAATATTATGTAAAAAAATATTATCAGAAATTATAACGAAATTGTTATAAAAAACAAATTAAACAAGTGTTATTTCATGCATTTACAATATTATATATAAAGCGTGTGAGAAAGTTAATAATAATGGGAACAAAACAAGGCATGCATGGTGTGTAAAGTTAGTAGGGCGAAAGTAGCCAACAATGCTGATCCATTGTTTTTTTTCTTTTATTAAAAGCTTTCCTCGTGGACTCTGTCGTCATAATTTCATAACAACAATACCGATATTGTAATTTTTGAGTTTGTTATATATTTTAATAATTTTATTATAGATTCCGATCATATTTGATTTTTTTATATGATGTTTATAATTATTCATAACCCCTCCTCAAGGTATAAATAAGAGGATAATGCGTTTTAGCGCACTCCCACGTCCTCATGCATTGGCAACAAATGCTCATACCAATCGAGTTAAGACTCAATCTACATAAATATATATTATATATGAGTCTATTTCACAAAGGTTATATGATATTTATAATTACTCATAACCCCTCCTCAAGCCATAAATAGGAAGATAATGCGCTTTAGCACGCTTGAACAGATGTCCTCATGCATTGGCAACAATGCTTATACAATCAAGCTAAGACTCAATCGACATAAGTGTATATATTATAAGAGTCCATTTCACAAATGTTAAAATCGGGACCAGGGAAAAGGAAGATTCGATTTGAAAAAATCAAAATTTTGTATTGAATCGAGTTATTTGTCTTTCGAATTAACTCGAGTAAGTAATTTGGTTTTTCATTGAATTTTATAACTCAAATAATTTAAATAACATATTCATGTATACCCTTTGGATCCTTAACAATTTTGAAAATGTGCAAATTGTACCTTTCAAAAAGAAAATAAAAAATCAAAATAATATTCTAAAATTCAAATATTTATAGAATATTGTTTTCCAAAGTTTTATAAATATATATAAATTAAAAAAGTTAAAAGATTATTAAAAATCTAAAGATATATATTCAAGATATAAATTTGAGGCATTAAACAAATAAATTATTAATTCAAGTGTATCATACTAATTACCTTATGTTGTTTTAAAAGAATTTAATCATATTGTCAATGAGATTTTAATATAGCCGGTTTAATGTTTTAAATTTAACTTGAATAAATTTATTCGATTCTACTCAATTCGAATTTCATTTTACTCGATTCAATAAAAAAATTAATCAAATTAGAATAATAAAATAAGACTCATTTACTAGACTAACTTAAAATTTCTTTTCACTTAATTTGATCGAATACCCACCCTTATCAAGTTGATAAGACATATTTGAATGACAAAATCTTGAAAACCAAGATGACAATATCAACTTATGAGCATAGTCTAATGGTTGAAATGGTTATTAATTCCTTTTAAAAGTCGCATAATCTATTAATTGACATTGTTATTGGTTGACTTATAATCATAACGTGTGGTGCAATGGTTGCTCTCTTCGTTCCTTAATAGTAAGTGTTGTATTCCTTGCTCATTTTGAAGAGCACCCACCAAAAAATTCACATAGCTAGTGAGAGTTGACTTTGGTGCTACATCACTAGATTTTAGCCTCCTAATGATTTCCCATCTCCTGTTTGTAGAGACACATTAAAAGTGTAATTATTCACAATAATGCACAATAGGACAACAAAATATAGTGGATATTCTAACAGGAAAAGTCTCATCTTTCTAGAATGTCTCTCCCGTTGCCGGAGTAAATGCACCATTGCCAGCAGCGAAGTAAAGCACGCATCGGTTTCTGGAGCCGTGTTTAATGTGTCCACAAGCATTATAGGTGCTGGAATTACATTGTCATAATTCCAGTCATTGTTACAGCTTTCACATTCCATTTCAATGGTGAAGAACACTTTGACATCATAAATTGTTGTTGTTTACTTGTATGGAAGTTACGTTTATGCCTCGGTTTCGAGATGGATAAACTTTCCGATATAATATCAACGGTCCGAGTATCATCGGTCATATATGCTGCCATCTACTTCACTATAGAAAAGCCACATTACACAGTCTAATACTTGAGTGAACATGTAAAGGAAACAAAGCCAATGCCACAATGTGTGAAATTTTGAACTTCATAATTACCAAAGGCATAAAACCCCCAAAATCAATGGCTTGAGAACTTATCAGGACGAAACATCACATCCCGAATCTCGAAATCTCTTCAATAACTCGGTTTTGAATGTCCCGATTTGGGCATCAACGGAGGTATCCGGGATAGACATTTTAACCGAGATTGCCCCGGCATTATGTAATGCTTAGATACAAAAATAATTTTATTGTATTTCATGTGATTGAATTGAACTAATATATAGTTTTCATCGGTAAAAGTACCTTGGAGGCCTTTGTACTAGGAGTCATATCATATTTTGCCCCCTCATGCTGGTGCATAGGGAACAGTTTCTGATTAGAAGGGACAAAATGCAATACAACTACTAGTACAGGACTTCTACGGTACTTGTTTTTACCTGATTTTGAGATTGCATTAAGAGCTTTCAGAGCCTCTTTCTGTGTGAGTTCATCTTTGGCATATACCAACATATTCAACAGCTCTTGAGCTCCACCAATCTTCACTATTTTCAACCTTCTTCGATCTTACAATAAAAGACGTAAAAGAAGAGTTAAATCATATCAACCGATGATTATCCGCCATCGCAACGGCGATACAATACACATATGCCAAAAAACGATACCGTCGATTGCGAACCGGGCTAATCTAGAAGCTGCAATTCTTTTAAACGATGGATCTTTAATATGCAAAAGTGATACTGACTTGTGCATCAAGTAATCTCCTGCAAGTACATATAGGTTTATTATAGTATAGTTCAATAGAAAGATTCTTGAATTTGGTACAATATGGAGTGATAGTGAACTAACCTCGAGATAACTCGGAGAGATTCTCGTGAAAGATTAAAGGTGGTACACTGAAACGATCTTCAAGACCGTCCAAACATCGGAGGCAGAACCATGATCCAAGATGGTGGCAGCTATTCCTTTGCATAAAGAGTGGCGGATCCAAGAAAAAAACCACGTTATTCAATCTATCCCAGGCAAGAAGCAACTGGGTTGACGAAGAACCTGGTTTAGGGAATGAACCATTGATGAAACTGACCATGTTCTTGGCGGATAAGACCATTAACATCGAACGCTTCCATGTGTTATAGTTAAAAGACGTGTGGATGGAGGAAACATCGATTCCTTACGTAATTTAATTGATCAGAGATAGGAAAATCGGCCATAGTAGAAAAAAGATTGAAAAAGGAACTGTTTGGATGCTAAGAAAATGAATCAATCCACAAATGGAGTGTATATATATACAATTTAGTTGATTGTAGCTAACTGAGAAAATAAAAACTAAATTACTACAATATGTAATACAAGCAAATAGTCATACAGTGGCAGATAATTCTCGAAGGAAGCAGAGAACAGAGGAACATTGCTTGTAATGAAAACAGCTTATTCTATCAAGGGAAATGATAAATAATGCCATGTCACGTTGGTTTTATTGGATTACATTTTGCTCATCTATACTTAAAAAATAAGTAAATTAAATTCTTATATATTATATTAAAAAGTAAATTAATCATTTTGACAAAAATTGCACCTATTTTTACGATTAAAAACTGACATAGCCGACAAAGTAACTAAAAAATTATATATGGCGTGTCACGTGTCACGTGTACCGTGTACTGCATTCTTAAGTACAAATACCAATTTTTAACAATTAAAATAAATGAAATTTTTAACAAAAAAATTAATTTGCTATTTGATTTAACGTACAAATGCTAATTTGCTTATTTTTTGAGTAAAGGGAATAAACTACAATTTGACTCCTAATAGAAGGGCCTCCTTAGTA
Organism: Gossypium bickii; assembly: GCA_025503065.1. Lineage (NCBI taxonomy): Eukaryota > Viridiplantae > Streptophyta > Magnoliopsida > Malvales > Malvaceae > Gossypium > Gossypium bickii. The sequence continues at coordinate 132,560,137 of CP106713.1, forward strand.
CTTTTACAGTTTTCAGGTCTCAATCAAACACATAAATACGATATTAACATATATTATGCTTACCCAAGCCCAATCGGCTTAAAATTTTACCTAAGTCCACCTGCATTTGTAAATAACTAATTCAAACCTATTTTAAGCCCGTTTATATTATATTTTTAATTTTTCTAAAAAAATATTTATATTAGTTTTAATTTAAAATTCAATAATTAATATTTTTATTTTATTAAACTATTATATATAGGTAACTTAATAATAATAATAATAATAATAATAATAATAATAATAATAATAATATATTACCATTGTTTTAGTTTTTAAGTGTTATAAATTACATAATATATAAAAATAATATAATAAAATATATTAAAAAAATTAAAAAAAGAGTCCTTGAATATTTAAGCCCAACTTCAACCTAAATTTTAAACGAATTTAATTTTTTAAACTAAATCCATTTTTCAAAGTCTAAACTCCCTATTGAATTCGTATCTCGAGATACATTAATACCTTGTTGGATTATTAGTGCTTGGGATTTCACTCAATGACATAGTTGCATTAAACATTTCAGCTCATGTATGGTGTTTTCATTAAAATAGAAAACCACACCACAGTCTAATACTTGAGTGAATATGAAAAAGGAAGCAAAGACAGTGCCACAGAGTGTGCAATTTTGAACTCTACAACTAACAGAAGGATAAAACCAACCCCAAAAATCAATGGCTTAAGAACTTATCAGGACGAAATTTCGTATCCCGAATCTCAAAATCTCTTCAGCAACTCGGCTTTGTATGTCCCAATTTCGGCATCGACAAAGGTGTCCGGGATAGACATTATAACCGAGATTGCCCTGGCATTACGTAATGCTTTAACTGCTTCATCAGCAAAACAGAAAGTACTTGTTTGCATTTTCATGTAATTGAATTGAACTGAACTGAACTAAATTTATAGTTTTTTACCTGATTTTGAGAGTGCATTAAGAGCTTTCAAAGCCTCTTTCAGTGTGAGTTCATCTTTGGCATATACCAATACATTCCGTAGCTCTTGAGCTCCACCAATGTCCACTATTTTCATCCTTATTTGATCTACCGATAAAAGATCGTAAAAGCAAAGAGTTAAAATCATATCAACGATGACAACAGCAATACAATATACATATGCCAAAAACTAAACAGTTGATTGCGAACCGGGTTAATCTAGAAGCTGCAATTCTTTTAAACAAGGTATCCTTAATATGCAAAAGTGACAGACTTGTTTAAAAGAATCTCCTGCAAGTACATATAGGTTTTGTATATAGTTCAATACAAAGAAACTTGGAGTTTGGTATAATAAACAGTAATAGTGAACTGATCTTGAGATAACTTGGAGAGATTCTTGCGAAAGATTAGAGATAGTCCACTGAGACAATCTTCAAGATTCTTCCAAATATCGAAAGCGGAATCACGACCCAAGATGCTGGGGGCTATTGCTTTGCATACAGAGTTCTTGATCTAAGGGAAAACCATGTGATTCGATATTGTCCAGGCACGAAGTGATGAAACCAAGCTTGTTCTTAGCAGATAATGCCAGCAACATCCAACGTTTCCAGGTGTCATAGTTTAAAGGCGTGGGAGGTTGAGAAATGAGCTATAGATCGGTACTGTTAGATTGAAGGAGGTAATATGGATTGCTTTGCTTTCATGAAAAAGAAAATCAGCCGTAGTAGAAAAAGATTGAAAAGGAACTGTGGATGCCAAGAAAAAAAAAAGAAAATTAAACTAGAGAGTAGATTTCCAACAAGGTAAAGAATAGAGGAACATTGCATGTAATGAAATTTATAGCTCATTTAACAAAAAGTAACAGAAATAAGGCTCCTAGGACAAAATTTGCCTTAAAAAAAACATCATTAAATTATCTTTTCCAGGTTTTTGTTACATCACATAAGACTTCGGTTTGCTCATAAAAAGGAAGGGAAAGCAACTATATGTGAATTTAACTATCATAAAAACAAAAGGAAAGCATTTAAAGATTGAAGATGGATCCAGCTTGGTCTCCCATTAATGGCATCTGGTGAAAAGCCTTCTCATTTGCCTCACCGAACAATTTGAACAGTCGATATCCTTTGAAACAAATTCTCTCTATTTCCTGTACATAAGAACATCCACGAATCGTCATCAAACATGCAAGTGAGCACGATAATAATGTTTGCGACAAATACATATGAACATTATCAACTTTCAACTGACCTTCCACTCTTGGCTGATGGGGGAATTAGGCCTCTTTTCTCTAAGCTTTTAAATCTATCTCTTGCAAGTGTAGCACAACCCTTTATGCAACATTCAAAAACCACAATGGAGAAAGTTAATTTTCATTACCTAAGAGTAAAAGAATTTGATGTTAAAAAGGATGTCAAACGACGTTACCTTTAGCTTACGGAGAGATCCAGTAAGTTCTTCGGATAAGAGGACTTGTGGGGGAGCAGCCTGGAATCTGGAATTATAAACAATACAGATCAATCAGGCATATGAAAAAGTACTGCATTATCTTCAGCTCATTCAATGCAATACATGAAATCGAACATTCAGATGGAAAACATTTCAAAGACTGGGTGGTGGACAAGCCTTACGTCTTTGTTGCTTAGAAAAATGAGAACTTTATATGTTTGCATACTTAAAAAAATGAGAACTTAAAAAAAAAAATGCTTGCATACTTGTATTTCCCCAACCGTGGTGGACAAGCCTTAAGTCTTTCTTGCTTAGCTATCGCCTTTCGAAGATGCCTCTTTTGCTTCTCCTCATCCTCTTTGGCTATTTCTTGTAAAATATCTGGCAAGCTGCATCGAGAAGAACCAACAGGTGATGAACATATGTTCTGCAATAAATAGATGGTATGTATAGTAGCGACAAAGCTAAAATGTACTTGTCAATGTCTTTGGAAAACTCCTCTGCCCTTTTAGCTTCGGCTTCTTTTTTTTGCTGTTCTTTCCTTCTAGCTCTCTTATTTAACTCCACTCGAGTCACCCTCTTTGTTTTAAGAGGCCTGCAGCATGATAGAAGCAAAAATTAACACGCGAATAAAGTGTTCCCTGATATTGAGTTCCTTAAGCTCTTGGGAAACCCCAAAAGATAGCCACGCACGTAGGAATGCTGGTTAGATATTATAGAACTTTGAGTCCCATCTTCTCACATAACCCTCAAACCCCATATTTCCCGAGGCAAAAAGATGTAGTAACAAATACACAAGGAATTACAACAACAGCGATACTAAAATCGACTAACCTTTTCTCGGTTGCATTATCATCCTCACTCAAATTCTCCTCATCCATTTCGTCATCATTTCCATCATCTGCTTCAATAAAGTATTTCTAACCAAAAAAGATGGTTTAGAATTTCATAACCACGATTTATTAGTGTTTAGGATTGCAAGTATGAAGAATAAATAGTACATGAATGTAACAAATAGACGCTCACATCATCTTCATCAACCACTTCTCCCATAACAGTTAATGGAACTGGCTGAGGTCCCAACTCGATCTTGTAGGCCTTTTGCATTTCTTCAGCAACCGCTTGAGCCAACGAATCCTGATGACTATCAAATGTGGGATTGTATGAACATCCCGGAGGCTCAACTTCGACTGCTGGAATAATCGATTGTTTAGATACCTGTCTAGCTTTGCCACTATGTTGACCTGAAAGTCGATAAAGAGAACCAAATTCACCATGAGGAAAAAAATAGCTCAAAACTTTAAAACGTCTAAACACGGAATATTACCTCCATCTCCCCATATAGGAACCATGCCAGAGTCAGGGGCGGTTTCATCCTACAACCAAAACAAATCAACAATCAAATACTTACTAATAAAAAGGGATAAATATTAAAACTATACATGAGCTTTGATGCAATGTGTAATCTCATACATGAAATTTTGAATGATTCAGTTTTCACAAATCACTAACAACATTATATAATTGGCACCATTTTACGTTGATTTATTCCATGCACAAATAATTACATTAAAATCCAACATGAAAAATCATGTATACATATCAACAATTCAAGTTTCACGTGTATAATTGCACACAAATCAAAATTCATGTATCAAATGACAAATTGGACCAAAGTTCTCACCTTGGGAACATCTTGAACTACATCTTTAGCATTCAAAGCTTCCTTCTTTTTTTTCTTAGACTTCTTTTGCTTCGAAGATGGTACAGCTTCAACAAAAGGGTTCTTCTTCAACATACTATCCACACGCAATACCTTTTCTCTTTTCTTCTCAATCTTTTTTTTCACAGAAAGATCTGACAAAACAAAGAAACCCCAATTTACAAAACTGAATTACAATTAAAAAAAACAAAAAGGGTGTTATGTATTAAAAAAAAAAGACCTTGAGATTTGTCGATGAAGAAGAGGGATTCAGTAGGAGCTGAAGTAAGAGAACCACCAGAGAGAGCATCTTTAGTGGATTTCTCGAAGAAATCATGGATGTCTTCTGTGCTTATGTTAGCTCTCCATGCTTTTTTACCTTTTCTTGAGGTTTTTGATTTCTTCCCCATTTTTTTTTTTTTGGTAAGGAGGGTTTCGCGGCTGTGGAGTTAAAAGGAAGGAGACCGACGAAACAGAGGGTTCTTGTATAAGGTGTTTGGTTTTCGTGTTTTAAAACGATGTCGAGTTGTTTGATTTAGGTAAAATTCTAGTTCTGGTTCCTCTATTATGTTAAAATTTGAAATTGAGTCTCTATATTGTAATTTTACATAACTTCTCCCTTATTTTTATATTTTCATGAGCTAGTGTAATTATTAAAATTATCATTAGTTTCTATACTTGAATTTATCAGGATTTGGTTCTCATACTTTATGAAAATCGAGATGTTAGTCTAATTGGGTGACACATATAAACATTAACGTTAAATTCGTAACTTGAAAACCAACGGTTCAACAATTTATCTGCACTGAATTTGTAATAAAAAATAGATATTAAACAATTTATTTGCAGCAAATTAATAAAAATCAGTAGTTCAACTCTATATGTTTACCAACAAATTGACTAACTTCTTAGTTTTAGTAAAATATAAGGACTAAATTATAAAAATTCAAGTAAAGAGACTAACTTTTCACTTTTTAAATAGAGGGGTGAAATTTGTTATTAAATTGTCATGGAACTTGTTAGGGTGATATTGATTTTTAAAAAAGTTCAAGTCAAATTTTGACTAAAATAGTTAATGATGTTAACTAACAACATTATAACAGTTAACAATCCCAAATTAGAGTATAAAAACTAAATTTTAAAGTTGAACATAACAAAGGGACTAAACCATAATTTGACCATTAATTTATTTTCTTCACCGCCAGCCCTATTTAAAACATAATGCAGGTAAGTTCAGCCCACTGAAACATGTAACCTACGAAGAATTTAAGCCCAAAACAAAATAGTTGGGCAGTTGCTGCACTTCATACTATCTTATCCAAATAGTTGCTGCCTTTTTGTGTTGATGATGATTCATTTCTGTGATAAAGTATTCATGCAAATTTATTACAAATTCTATTTCATTATGGCACTGAATTTCTTACATCCACTGCTAATTGCTTGAGTTCTACATGATGCATGTTCTCAATGGGGTTGTCTTTGCTTTTCTTCTCTTGTTGTGTGGCTGCTATCAGTTTTAACCCTGCTTTCATCGCCTTCTAAGTTCAACCACTGTTTAATGCTTTTTCAGTCTTCATCTTTCACTGTCCTTGAAAACCCTAAACCACAATATCAGTCCAATGTTACGAAGTAACAACATCATCGTTGTTGCTGTCAAAATAAACATCGAACTCAAACTTAACCCGACCCAATCCATAAACTATTCTATATGTAAACATAAAGGCATCATATTTTATGAGAAAAGCCTTGTTTCTTTTTTGGGTTTGCATGTGTTGCTGGTAAAATTAAGAACAATGACCCAAAGTGAAGCCCAAATCGAATGGGTTATTAGACCTTTCGTCAACGCTACTAAAGAAAAGTAACTTCATCGGGATTCACGCAGTGGATAACAAGCAACCGCCACATTTACAAGCATTTAAGCAAAACCAGTTGCCAAAGTGGTTGACTCATGGTTTTAGAGGAAATAAAAGAAACAAAAGGAAAAGGAAAAGTCTTTCTGAGACCTGACAATTGACGCTTTCATAATAATAAAAAAAGCAATGGCGGCAACTACAAAGTACAACATTAAAAAAAAAAAAACAACCAAAACAGCCAACAGCAGCAGCAGATTCGCCCTGAAAATTGAAAAACAAGGGGCTCTGTCCTTGCTTTGCCTTTTGCATTTCACTCATCCAGATGGGTTCAATTAATGTTGGCCACCCAAACAGGTAAACCAAAACCAAACAGGTAGCTACATAAACAATGAGCTACACACGCACACCCTAATTAAAAACCCTCACCTGTTTTTGTTTTGTATTGTTTTTCATGTTCCCTATATAAATAAATACTGGTTTCTGTTGATTTCACAGTCTAAACCAGCAGCAAAGCAAATCCTGTTTCTTCTCTCAGTGAAAACCCCATCAGTTGATTTTTTTTTTTTTAATTTTATTTCCATGGCTTCTCTTGTTCTTTTATTGTCTGAACTTGTTCGTCACCATGAACCAAACTTTGGTCTTGTAACACCATCTACCCCCTCTTCTTCATGTGGTGCTTCAATGTCTTGTACTGCCATTGATGCCAGCAAGTACGAACCAGAGATTGTAGAAGAAGATCCACAAGAGCTAAAGGTTTCTGTTGACCTCGTCTGGCCGTAGTGTTCCATTACTATGATTTGATGCATGCATGCAAGCCAGATTTATATGGTTTCTGAGCTCATTTTTGGCGTGTTATCATTTTATTACATGTACAAAACTAGGAAGAATAATGTCTTAATGTAACACAACTGAACCCAACTTGGGTTTCAATTAATGTATTTAATCTTTTTCGTTCTCTTTGTAGAATGATTGTTAATCGTTTCTTGTAATTTGAATTGCCTATTCTTTATGCACATGTTGATTCCAACAACAAAAAAGTGTAAGGCTGTTAATTGGTAAGGACCCAAATCTTTAAAAAGTTTTACACTGGATTTTTTATCAGTCTGGGACATGAACCCTTGTAAAAAAAATATAAGGACCAAAATTGATATTTTGAATGTTTTTTTTTTCTGCTTTAACATCCAAGTTAACCCTGGCCTTATCTAGTTCACTCAATGACCACACAACAAAAACCATGGCTGCTCTTCAACATTCATGGTTTTCATCTCTCAAAACCACTGCTCTTTTCTCTTCCACAAACCAACACAAGAGTTCTCTTTTCAAGGTTCCATTTTCTCAGAATTGGAGCCAATCTAGTGATGAAGCTTCAAACCCTGAGTCACCTAACTCGGAAGAAGCTGCTCCTGTTGACCCTGTGAAGTTTGCTTTTGAAAAGGCTAAAGCTTATAAGAAAGCCAAAGTGAACCCGGATGGGGATTCGAGTCCAGCTTCAGTTAAGGTTGCAAAGGAGAAGACAAGCGAGTACAAGGAGAATGGAAGTGGGAGCATAATTGCTTCTGGTAAGAATTGAGAATTCTTGGCTTTTGCTGGTCTTATTATAAGTTCTATATGATATATATTACATGTTACTAGGAAAATCATGCAGTTCATAAATGTGCTGATAATTGGTACTTGGTGGGCACTGAGTATTTTTTCAGTGAAGAAAACTGGGAGTGAGGGTACCTCACAGCAAAGCAAGATTATGGAAAAGAAGGTTCAGAAGCCGGAAAAGTTGTCGATTTCGAGCATTGATTTCGTAGGGCTCGAGTTTGCTGATAAGAAAAAGAGCAGAGGGTTACCACCTGGATTGGTTCCAATTTCAGATGCTTTTCCAGAAGGTGATTTGCCTGATGTTGAGATTCTTGTTGGGGACACAAGCCAATTTGGGGGGGCTACAATGCCTGAGACGAAGCCAAGCACGGAAGAAGAAGATTCGGAGTTTTACAAGCCGAAGGTATCAACATGGGGAGTCTTTCCTAGGCCTGGCAACATCTCGAAGACGGTAAGAAACGAATATTACGTGTGTCATTCTTGAATAACTTATTGCAATGGAACATGTTAAAACACATACAGGCTCCTACTAGTTCCTAGAGAATAAACAAATTGATGCGATACAGTTTGTTTGGTGAGAATTGGAGCAAGTGATACAAATAAGAATTATATGGATATGTTCCACTTTAACAACTTGTTCGAAACCTGACCTTAGCTGCTCGAACTTCAAAATGTCCGGTCGAACTTCAATTCTCATGATTATAGAATTACAAGGTGCCTTCTTCATGTTCTCTCAAGAATCTCAAAAAGCATTTGTGATATTATTTCTTGGTTTTAGTTCGGTGGTGGAAGGACTATTCGACCCGGGGAAGTGCTAGAGACAGAACAAGATCGAGAAGCTAAAAACGAGCGCACGAGGCAATTGCTTGCTGCATACAAGAAGAAAGTTGGGTTAAATGTTGACCCAAAGCTAAGATCTGAATGTGAGAAGGTACTCAAATTATTACCAAACCACAGTAGTTGTCTCAAATAGAAGAAAATGCAATTCATTTCTGAAGCAAGCCAGTCTGTATGTGTGTGTGTATATTATACATATATTGCTTCAAATTGGACTATAAGTGCCCAAAGGACCATTCTCCTGAATTGGTTTTTCGTAATTACAGGCATTGGAGGATGGCGACTCGTTGATGAGTTCTGGGAAGCTTAAGGAAGCTTTAACGTACTACGAAAGAGTAATGGAGAAGATGCCGTTTCAGGTAATTCTCCCATACGAACTGCAGCTTGAATAACTGTACTTTCATGCATACAATAAGACATCTTTGTAACTCACGACCTTCGCGGACAAAATATGATTTTCTTGTCTCTCTCTTTTAGTTGATGGTAGAACTTTTTGGTTAAATGCTCAAATTAGGGTCCAACCTTTAGGGGTAAAACCTTTTAAACTGTTCATATAACGGCCTAACATTTACAAAAGTGCTCAAATAAAAGCTTTCCATGCACTTTAGTTTGTAGTAAAAATTAGGGGAATGTTTTAAGATGTTCTACTCATCCGGACATTCTTTTATACCGAACTAGACGTTTTAAGATCTAGTAATTTCTCTTTCAGATATCGAGTCAAGCTCTAGAGCACCGTAGCCTTTTTATCGTTGAAAAATAAATCTTATGTCAAAAAGGAATTCCATTCATTACAGACAAGGAATTAACCGTAACAAGATATTCTTTTCCTTTTAGTTATTCTCTTTTGATTGTGCAGAGTGAACTTCATGGAGTAGCTGCTTTGCAGTGGTCTATATGTCAAGATTCACTCAGTAGGTAACCATTTAATCTGTCGGATCCTTAACGGCGTGCATGCATCTTTAGACTTGGGTATTACATTACTTTTTATTTGCATACAAGATGGACTATAAGCAACTGCAATTGTTCGCAGGCCGAACGAGGCTCGAGTTATGTATGAGAAGCTGCAGTCTCATCCAAATCCCAAAGTAAGCAAGAAAGCAAGCCAGTTCATGTACAGTTTCAAGGTAATTAGTGATAATCAGCTTATTGGTTTTGCTCCTTCATATCATCTGTATTTTTTAACCAATGTAAGCAACAAATTTTCATGTATTGGTAGGCCATGGAAATGATGAAGGTAACAGGCTCAAACTTTTCACTAAAGAACACAGGGTACCAAAATTACTTTGAGGCATTTATTGAAGATAAAGCCAATTACACTGCAAATGGGTCTGAATTCACAGAAGGTGCATTGAATCAAGTCCTACCATATATGATTTTACTTGTTTCTCCCATTGTTGCTGTATTGGTCATTGCTGTACAGAAAGGGTATACAAATTAGTATTAAACCAAGGGAGACTACAACTCACACATTTTGTACATCTTTCATTATATACCTTTCCAAAATTATATATTCAAAGATTTCATTTTTCTGATTTCGTTAGTCGTATGATGATATAATATACCATGTTAGCTTGCTTTTATATAGATAGGTAATGCGTAAGTGATTTAAATGTAATAACTTGATAATGTTAATGGTCATATCGAATTTTTTGATAATAGTAGCGATCATATTGTATCTGATCAAAATGTATATAAGTGACTAAATTTATAATTTACCTTTAATCATAAGTATATAAACAAAATATAAACATAAAACCAACTTTTCAGACTCTCTCAATTTTCAATTTAATTTATATCAAATTTGAAAGTGAGCAATTAAAAAGAATTAATAATAACATTGATTTTTGTTATCAATTGTATATAATTTTGATTGGTATAATAATAAATGTAGTGCTTGATGTTTATATATTCTGTGTAAGTATTGACAAGATATGTAAATATTACAAGTTAAATTTGTAAAATCAAGATTAAATTAATAAAATATGAAAATTTTGGGGGTTAAATATGTTGTTATCTCAATAAATATATGTAAAAATGGATATTTCTTTTCTACTTGTTTTACAAGAGATTACACTACATATTTATATACAAAAAAAACTTACCTTTAGAAGACTCTAGTCAAGTGAGACTCATCGATTTTATCTTTGGCAAAGACTACTTATTTTAGGTCTGGTAGCACTCTCATCGATTTTATCTTTGGCAAAGACTACTTATTTTAGGTCAGTAGCACTACTGATTTTATCTTTGTGGACTACTGATTTTAGTGCCTTACAATAAAATATACATAGGATAACATTTAACTTGTTGGACAGCTGTTCTGTTCTTAATTTCTAACACTCCCCCTCAAGCTGTAGTGTAGATGTTTATCAAACCCAGCTTGCCAACAAGTTCTTCAAACATATTCCTATTCAGGCTTTTTGTTAACACATCGACAATCATGTATCCGGTAGGTAGATAGGTAACACTCACTTCTCCCGAGTGTATTTTCTCTTTATGAAATGACGATCTATTTCAACATGTTTAGTACGATCGTGATGCACAGGATTGTGAGCAATACATCGACAATGCAGCTTTTGTTGTCACAAAATAGTTGCATAGGTCTATTATAAGGAACTTTTAGTTCCTTCATTAGTCTTTGTACCCAAATTCCTTCGCAAATACCATGTGCTAGTGCTCGAAATTGCAGTCACGACTGCTGCGTGCTACCACCACAATTCGCTTTTTACTCCTCCATGTCACTAAGTTACCCCAAACATAGCTACAATAGCCACTAGTGGAGGGTCTGTCATTGATAGAACTCCGCCACAAGATCCGTATAAACCTCCACATTCCTGTTGTCATTCTTCTTGAAGTATAGGCCTTTACCAGGAGTCCCTTTTAAATACCTTAGTATTCGATATGCCGCTTCCAAGTGTTTCTCCCTTGGGGCATGCATATATTGACTTATGACACTCACACTAAAGGCGATGTCGGGACGAGTGTGAGCTAGGTAGATAAGTCTACCTACCAGTCGTTGATATCTCCCCCTGTCAACTTTTTCTCCATCTTGATCAGTACCCAACTTAAGATTACACTCCATGGGAGTTTCCACTGGCTTGCAACCCATCAATCCAACTTCAGAGAGTTTAGACTTTGCTACCTCCATGCCAAGAAAGTACCTGAGATTTCCCAAGTCTTTAAGTTCAAATTGCATTCAGAAATTCTTTCAATCACAATTTCTCTGGTATCATCTCCTGTCACGATAATATCGTCTACATAGACGATGAGAATGCAACATCTTCCTTCCTCAGAGTGCTTGTAAAACATGGTGTGATCTGCCTGTCCTTGAGTATACTGCCTGCTCATCATAGCCTTTGTAAAACGACTGAACCATGCCCTTGGAGACTGTTTTAGCCCGTACAATGACTTTTTCAACTTACAAACTTTGTCTCTACTTTCTTCAAACCCCGGAGGAAAATCCATGTATACTTCTTCATTTAGCTCCCCATTGAGGAAAGCGTTTTTAACATCCAGCTGAGTCAAGTGCCAATTAAGATTGACAGCAAGAGATAGGAGGACTCTAACGGTGTTAAGTTTCGCAACCGGTGCAAATGTCTCTTCATAGTCAAGTCCATAGGTTTGGGTGAAACCCTTAGCCACAAGTCTAGCCTTGTATCTGTCGATATTTCCATCAGGTTTGAATTTTGTAGTAAAAATCCATTTGCAGCCCACTGTTTTCTTTCCTTTAGGCAAATCCGAAACTTCCCAAGTTCCATTATTCTTGAGGGCCTCCATCTCTTCCATTACAGCTTGTCTCCATTCATCTGACTCAAGTGCTTCTTCTATATTTTTTGGAGTTTTTACAGAATCAACATTAGTCACAAATGCTTTATAGGACTTAGATAGATTACCATAGGATACAAACCGAGAAATAGGGTGTTGAGTGCAGCTCCTTGTGCCTTTTCTCATTGCGATTGGAAGATAGATTGATGGTGATAGAGGTGAGACTTCGATTCTGCATATCTTGAGCACGTCTTGGAGAGAGATGGGATTGGCAACTGCTATATACTGCTTGGGATGCCGATTTTTTCTGGAGTAAACCTGTAGATTAGGCACCTGTTCTTGCTGTTTTTCTTGGTTAGAAGGCAGTCCCGATGTGGTATTAGGATCAGGTAGGATAGTGCTAACTGTTTGGTTTATAGGAGGAAAAAAAGATGACGATGATTGAGGGTAGTGACAGGATCTTGAGGGGGTATGATAAGGAGGGTATTAAGATTTTCATCTTCATTTAAGGTCTCCCCCTGAAGATGAGAGGTTCCAAAATAGGGTTCATTTTCAAAAAAGGTCACATCCCTAGAGACAAACATTCGGCGTAAAAGTGGGGAGTAACACTTATAGCCCTTTTGGGTGGAAGAGTAACCAATGAATATGCAGGTGTGAGCTCGAGGGTCAAGTTTTGACTGGTCAGGTTGATGATTATGGACAAAGGCTTTGCAACCAAATATTCTGGCTGGAAGGTTAGTAACCTGGAATAAGGGAAAGGATTTTAGAAGGGTATTTAGAGGTGTTTGAAAGTTTAATACTTTTGAAGGCATTCGGTTAATGAGGTGGCAAGCAGTAAGGACAGCCTCTCCCCAAATATATTTCGGGACATTCATAGTGAACATAATGGCTCGAGCCACAGCTAGAAGGTGTCGATTTTTCCTCTCGGGAATTCCATTTTGTTGAGGAGTGTTGGGACAAGAACTTCGGTGTATAATGCCATGGTCAGAAAGGTAAGAACTTAGGACAGAGTTAAAGTATTCTCTTCCATTGTCAGTGTGGAGGGTATGTATGGTGGCAGTGGCTACATACTGGTCTGTTTAATCCAGGGTCACTTCCAGCACGTGACTTTTGTGTTGGTGGACCTTTGGAGACGAGAGCAGAAACTTCGATGAGGGTCGCTTTTCGAAGGGATCGTTGGTTTAGGTTCTCCCATCATGACAAGACGACGTTTTTCTTCTCGTCTTACTTCAAAGAAACGCTTCACCAATGGTTGGAAGGGTGATCTACCCACTGCGCTCGAACTTCATCTAATTCATTTCTTAGTCCAGCTAGAAATTCATAGAGTCGTTCTTTGTTAAGATGAGTCATGAACTTAGACTGTTCTAAGCCTTCACCCCAATCTGCCTCGTAGTACATGTCTAACTCCTGCCACAATATTTTCAGATTATTGTATTAGTGAGTTACCTCTCGAGTCCCTTGTCGAATATCCTTCAGCTTGAGTTTTATCTCAAAAACTTGAGAAGCATTTCCAAGGTCAGAATAATTTTCAGTAACTGCATCCCACATGTCTTTTGCAGTTTTGAAGAGAAGGTAGGTTCGACTTATGTGGCTTTCCATCGAGTTAATCAACCACGCCATAACGATAGAGTTGTTGAGTTCCCAAGTGGCATAAGTCGGGTCAGCAGCATGTGGTCGTGGGAGGTCTCCATTAATATACCCTAGCTTGCCACGACCGCGAATCACCATGAGGACAGATTGAGACCATTGCAGGAAGTTTTTTCCATCTAGACGATGACTAGTGATCATTAGAGAAGAATTGAGGTCACTTTGATTGATCCCTCGATTACCATTCTGAGATATTTGTGAGATCTCAGTTTCAGACATGGCGTCATTGAGGTCAGCCATGGAAAAGAAAAGAAAAAGAAACGGAGGAAAGTTTAGGAAAGGATTTTTCGAAACAGAAGAAGGATCGAATGATTCCTAAGGCTCTGATACCATGTAAAAATGGATATTTCTTTTCTACTTGTTTTACAAGAGATTACACTACATATTTATATACAAAAAAAAAAACTTACCTTTAGAAGACTTCAGTCGGCAAAGACTATCGATTTTATCTTTGGCAAAGACTACTTATTTTAAATGGTAGCACTCATCGATTTTATCTTTGGCGGCAAAGACTACTTATTTTAGGTCAGGTAGTACTACGATTTTATCTTTGGCAAAGACTACTCGATTTTAGTGCCTTACAATAAAATATACATAGGATAACATTTAACTTATTGGACAGCTGTTCTGTTCTTAATTTCTAACAATATATATAATTAACAGAAAAATGTTAACCATATGATTAGCTAGTTGAGTTGCTCACTTTCGAAATTGAAATAGATTAAAATTTTCTTAAAAGGGATCAATTTGTTCAATATTGAAACTGAGAGAGACCAAGGAAGAATGTTTACCAAATAAATCATTTTCTTAATTAAAGAAAAAGTAAAGCTAAACGGTGAGTTTTGGGCTTTTTTCAACGATAGTCATTCTCACCGCCTCTTACTCAGCATTTACCCAGTCACCGCTTCTATCTCAGCCTCTCACGGCGGCTCTGTCTCTCGCAGTATCCATCTCTAAATGCAATTCATCGACGGAATTCAAGGAGGGGAGAGAAGGTATAATAGAAGCTTGTTTGGCCACGGTCTTTGATCTGTATTTTCATTTGTTTTCCCTTTCAGTGATTATAATTCCCTTTACTAGTTCTTTCTTATGTTTCTGCAACTTGGCTAGAACTTAATTCTTCATTTTGAGCTATAATTGAAACCATATTTAGCTTTTACAACGTCTTTTCATTGTCGTAGTGTTGGTTTTAAAGGTAGTACTCCTATCTCTGTTGAATTTTTTATTCTTTTTGTCTATGGTTAAAGATTAAGTTAGTTTCTTCTTCCCTTTATTTCGAATTACTGATTATTAGTTCCTGCTTTTTATTTGCTAATGATTTCGTTGCTCAAATACTTTGTTTTTGTTTGATTATATATAACGCAGCTTGGATTTGAATTATTTTGGATTCTGATATCCTACAGATAATAATAAATTAAACTTTCGAGTTTTTGCAGATTTAGATATCTGGAGATGAATTAATTCATATCTTCCGCGGACTTGAAGTTTTTAGGCAGTTTTGCTGATTTGGATAATTTAGAAAACCGCAGATAACTGACCTGCTCCTATCCTTATCTGGGAATGAATTTGCTTGGAATTTTGATGGAAGCTTTTACTTCACTGTCACTGGACACCATTAAAACAGGCCTTATTTGGCTTCTAAGAGTGGCATGGATAGCTGGAACACTTCCTATCCTCATAGCTTCACTCCCTTTTCCAATTCTCAATTCATTTCATACCCTTTTACTGAGCTTTGCCAAGAGGGGCAAGATTATGCCATCTTCATCCCATGTAAGAACCCTTTTTCTTTTCCTTCATATTTTTAAAGAAATTCCCATCAAATTTCATTCTTCAAACAATTTATTTTTCTTCCTGGGTTTTTGTGGCTTATGTAGAGGTTCAGAGTTCCACAGAGTTTCTTTCTGCACTTTTATTTGTTGGCTGTGGTTTGGACGGCATCCTTGTTAACGTGTACCTGGTACTTTGCATACAAAGTTGAACCTTTGGGTACTGAGTCTTTGAGTTATCCTTTTGCTGCTAGTCACTTGACAGGAGGGTCACATGTTTTTTCCATACACAAGTCTCGTTTTACCTCAGCCGAAGACAGTTTCAATGTTTGGAAGTCTGTGTTCTTGTTGTTGTTGATGGAAGTTCATGTCTTGAGGCGGCTTTATGAGAGCTTTAACGTTTTTAACTATAGCTCTTCAGCTCGAATGCACATTTTTGGATACTTAACTGGTATCTAGTGAGTTGCTGAACACTATATGCTTCTAGTTGATTATTGTGACTTCTTTTCTTTTTAGCTGAGCATGGTCAGTTAATGCATGAGCTTGACTATTTTGTGCAGCGACTATTGGTTGATGTTAAGATAATCTTAAATGCCCTTGTAGTTGCATTTAGTTCTGATTGTATGATAATTGTATTGGCAGTTTTTATACAGCAGCACCTGTGTCACTCTGTACATTTTGTGTACTAGAGGCTTTTAATTTTGCAGTTGATCAAGTAGCTGAATTTAAAGTTGAAGGCCAAGAACTGGTATCAATTATGGGTTTTGATTTGTGGGGATATGTGAAACCTATAACAAGGCTTGGATGGTGCCAATGGGCTGGTGCTGCTATATTTGCTTGGGGGTGGTTCCATCAATATTGTTGTCATGCAATTCTTGTAGGTGTTTTTGCCTGTTTAAATCTATATCTGCTTGTGGGTGGTTCCAGATTTTATGGTCTATATGCATCGTTGTGCTGATTTTGGAGGGTTAAATGAATTGAATGCTAAGAGAATTGATATTGATGGTTTGTTTGTCACCCAATTTTTAGGTTTTTCTTAGCAAGACTGAAAATAAAAGCTATATCAAAGTTTAAACAAGATGGGATGAACACAAGGATTCAATTTTTTGTAATGCTTTGTAACTTGTAGACACCCAGATGCTGATTTTCTGTCTTAAATACAGGGTTCACTTAGAGAACGCGGAGATCGAACTGCTGATTATGTGATTCCTCATGGAGATTGGTTTGACATTGTCTCAAGTCCACACTATTTAGCTGAGATGGTGATTCTTTTTCACACTCTTTTTGCGGATGCTTGTATATTTTTGCTTTCAAAGTTATGATTGTCACTTCCTTTGCATCGTGCAGATAATATATGCTGGTCTAATGGTCGTGAGTGGAGGAACTGACTTTACCATATGGCTACTTCTTGGATTTGTGGTACTTTGTACCTCCTTCATAACTTTGTCCCCTTTAGCTGAAGACTTTGTAATTGTTAGACTCATTTGTGGCTAACTATTTCAGGTGGCTAATCTTGCATTTGCCGCAGCAGAAACTCACCAGTGGTACCTGCGGAAGTTCGAGGACTATCCACATAATCGGTGGGCCATTCTTCCATTTGTTTATTAGTTCAAAAGAGACAAAAAGTTCTGAAGTATATTTTTTTAAACCAGTTAGCTCCTGCTCTACTATTGTCTATAATTCCTTTTTCTTTGATTATAACTAGGTTACTGAAATATATATAGATGCCTAAGCTTTTTTCTGTTAAACATTATCATTGAGCTGTATATTGGATTATAAAATGCTTTGTAATTACTCATTTATCTCCCTTCAACTTCCATGATTCTTCGTACTTGTAGATTTCAATTATCAAGATATAATATCTAATTTGTCCGATAAGTTCGGCTTGGATTAGGTTGAACAGGCAAATACTCTAGTCCAACTTTTGAACACTCAAATATTTTTATAAGGTGGTCTTATTAGGAATGTATTCCTGACTGTTGTCATCTATATGATTCTTTATCTTTTTCCCATTTTCCACTAGCCTAATTATAATTCAATATAGTCAACCATTCCCATTTTCCTTTACTTTCTCTAGAATATTCAAATCCCACAAAGCAACCTATGGGGTCCTTAGTCTACAAGCAAATTAAATTTATCAAAAGCTAGCATCCCATTTCTTATTTGTGTTTAGATTTGTTATGTATGAAACAAAAAGTGGATTCTCCACAAGCTTTAAGCATTGCCACAACTTGAGGCTACTTTAATAAAAGATTGGTACTGTTTTTGTGAAAGCTACTCAACACCTTTCTTTTCTTTTTGGTAAAGCAAACTTGTATATATCCCAAAGTTCTAATCACTGTTTTAGGATATGACTTAATGTATTAAAGTTTACAAATAAAATAATAAAGTTGCTTTGATGACTTGATTCTCTATCTGATCACCTCATGCATATCGATGGTTAGGTTTTTGATAATCACATATGATTCACTAATTAGAAGCTTACACTATAGTAGGATTTAGGACAGCTAACCAACCACTGTTTCAAGTTTTGGGTTTCATTATACTTGAGATAGTTGTTGGCTGCTTAAAAAGGTTAAGTTCTAGGACTGACATGCAATGAACTATCAATTGTAGATTATAGGGAATTTCAATTATTCATTCCAGGGTAAACTACACTGATTATAAATTATTAGTAAATTTCATTTTTAGTCATCTAACCCTGAAAAGTTACAAAATGTCATCTAATTATTTAGTATTTTTCTTTTTTTGGTCACTAGTTGGCGAAAGGTGGTATCTTTTAAAATTGACATAATAGTAATTTTAACTCTTAACGTTCTATACAGTGTAATTTGGTCTTTTTTACAATTTTGCTTTTCTTTGCCACCCTTTTACTTATGATGTAAAAAAAATTATCAGCTAAATTTAATTAAAAATATACAAAAAAATGAAAACTCCCAAAAATATAAGCTAATAATTTTGATTTTTTTCTCATTCTTTTGAAATTAACTCTCAATGTCACAAAGAAAAGCAAATCAACAAATAACAAGAAAGATTAAATTACACCGTGTGTAAATGTTGAGGGTTAAATTTTTTAGAATCAATACTAAATTGACATAATTTATAAATATTGATGGTTAAAGTAGTTATTATGTTAATTTTAAAAGTTACAGCTGTTAGCCGGTTGATGACTAAAAAAGATAAAATTAAATAGTTAGTGATTACTTTATAACTTTTTATATTAGTTGAGTGACTACTTAGTTGAATTTACCCTTCATCCTATCGTATAATTTTATCGTATAATTTATTCTTTGATCTCTTCATAATGAAAAATTGTTGTGACTCAAAGTGTATTATTGTTAATGTTAGTCTGATATATTATTATTATTATTTGGTCTTGATGGTACCCACAAAGCTAGCTTGTTTCCTCATGGGGAAAGATTAAGGGGGTTAGAATATGTGGAACTACAATCATTACTAGAATATACACTTTATATTTTTTATAAAGGTGATATTATAAAGATTAAGTGAATTGGTAAATTGATGGCTTGACTAATTTGATCTTCAATCCGATTCTAAAAATTTTGGTCAATATTATAGACAGCAACGAAGCTAGAGGATAGGTAAAGGTTTTGGCCCAAAAATGAAAAATTACCTCTTTAGTCTTTTTAAAAATTGGAAAATTTTAATTTCATTCAATAATAAAATTATATTTTTACCTTTTTTTAAAATTTAGAATTTAATTATAAATTCTCCAATAATAAAAATTTATAATTCAACCCTTTAAATATTATAAAATTGTTTGGATACTAAAATATTTTAATTTCGGCTTGACCATGGACTAAAACTTCTAGAGGGCTTCATTAATATATACATGTGTTCTTTTGTGTTGTAAATTGCATGTGTAAAATTGTTTCAGTATGTGGTTTGGTTCTTTTTTTTTTTAATAATTATTTCTTAGTTAAAACGTTGGACAAATAAAAATAAAAAATTAAGTAAAAAGAGAAAAATAATTAAAAAAACAGTATAAAAAATGTTGAAATGTTGATAAATGTTAGGTGAGGTTGGGAAAATCAAAATTGATGTACGCTTACATTCAATTTCAATTTGTTGACATTTCTAATTGCAAATTCATGGGTTTTTTTTATATTAATAATGCAAAAAAATTATTAGGAAAATCAAATGAAAAATTAATTATTTATGAGAATAAATCATTTAAACAGTAAAAAATGGTGTCGTTGGTATTACTTATAAAAGATAATATTTTAATAAAAATAAATTTGGAAAATGTGACGTCAAAAATGTTAAACGAAATCCCTTTTTCATCTTAAATTTATGCACTTTTCATCTAATTATTATTTTTAGTATTATTAATGAAAAACCCGTAATTTCATATTTAGTTTTTATTGAAATCTGATAAAGGGAGTTAAAAAATAGGCATGGGGAGGAGGGTGTGTGTAAGGCTGTACGTTGTGACCCTACACTCAGCCCATTATCGCCGACCATTGCCTTTGTCTTTTTGTAAAGTGCCACCGTCCTTTGACCCCAACCTCACCTTACCTTTTTCTCATCACTTGCTTCCTTCTTAATCCATTTTTTCTTTTAGGGTAAATTATATTTAAGGTCACTAAATTATTGATAAATTTATATTTTAGTCATTTAACTTTAAAATTTATGTTCGCATCTTCAGACTAATTAAAAACTCTCCTTCTCATTTTTTTTTATAGTTCAGTTTTTTTCCATAAAATAACTTTAAACATCGAAAATATTCAAATAAAAATTCAAACAACTTTTTTCTCTGATCTCCAATACTGATCATCATCTAGTCGCCGCTTGGAGCTTACTAACGAGACTTTGCTTAACAACTCAGAGATTGAAATAAAATTTTTTGAATAATTTATTGACTTAAATAAAAACTTTTGAATAGTTTAATGATCACTTTATAATATTTTAAAATAAAGTGATCAAAACATAGACTTATTAATGATGTTAGCTGTAATTTACATTTTCTTTTATAATCATCATATTTTCTTTGAATTAGGTACATTTAACGTATATGAATACATCTCATATGGTGATTGGCATAATACACAATATTCCAAATATTTTATTAAACCAATAATTCTATTAAACTCAAACAGAGGTTATGTTAGTGCAAGTCAGAATCTAATTCTTATCTCAACCTTATTCAAATTTGGTGACACTGCCACCCCCACTTCTATCCCACACCATAGCTAATAATCATCTTTTATATAAATATACAACTACTTTTCTGGTTTTCTTTCACAGCTCAATTTCCCCAGTTTCTAGGGGAACCAAAACCCACCCTTTGAAGATGGTTCAAAGAAAGGTGACCAACAAGCTTGAAATTGGTATCCATGCTGATCATCGTATTGATGGCAAGAACAAAGGGACTGATTTGAAGAAAAAAATGAAAAAGTGTAGATCAATCAAATTATCAGATATGAAGGAGGGCCTAAGATCATCATCACCTTTGGTTTCAAAGAAAACTATTTCTCCGCCTGTTAAACCACCACCACCACCTCACAACAACAGCAGGTCTATCATCAAAGGACCTAGCAATCGATCACCAAACTACATGAAGTCCACCAGCAGTTCAGAGGCTAAAAAAGAGACCTACGCCAGCAGTCAGGTGAGTTCTCGTAGGAAAAGTTCGGCTTCCGGTTTAACAAGAACGTCTAGTTTGAAGTTAACAAAAACTCCTAGTTTCAAACCTGTTAGAGCTTCCGCCAAAAAGTGTTCCAAGGTTGCTTTACGTTCAGATATGAATGTACAAAAAGCTACATGTTCTTCAACTTTAAAGGATTCGAAGTTTCCAGCTTATCTTATGCTTAATCCTGGTGGAACCGAGTATGAAGGAACTTCGATTGTGAAGGTTTGTTCATATACTTATTGTTCACTCAATGGTCATCATCATGCTCCTTTGCCTCCATTGAAATGTTTCTTGAAAGCAAGAAGACGTTCAATGGAAGTACAAAGAAGCATGAAGGTGGAAGCTTTGAGCCCAAGAAAGGCTTGTGGTGATGGAACAGAGGAATTGAACTCCTCCATGGACTTTTTTGTTGAAATATATGGCAAAAGCAAAAGTGAGGATAGTTCTGAATGTGGCAATGAAACAGCTCCAGAGCCTGAAACTGAGTCACGAGGTTCACTAAACGCTGAGATTGATTTTGGTGAAAATGTTGAACATGGCAGTGAAGTTGTTTCTCAAGTAGATACCAACGAGAACGAAGAGTTTCGAGGGATTTCGGCTAAAGAAGAATCCTCACCATGGAGTTTTAATGATGGGGACAAGCAGGAAGGTGTTTCGAGCGCTGATACGGACGATACCATGTTTGAAGTTATTGATATGGAGTGGGATGAATGGCCATTTTCTGCTTCACAGTCCGACAATGAAGCGTGTTCTTCAATAGAATCTGATACGAGCATCGAGGATTCATCGGAAACCGTTAGGAATGACATGACAGAGGAGGGTGTGACCGACGATAATGAATCTACAAACGACATTGATACATGTAGCCAGGTATCTGAAACCTTATGTTATGACCAAGTTTTGGCTACTACCATGGATGAAGAACATGGGGAACCAACATCAGGCAAGGAGGAAATGTTGGAGAATGGAGTTCCTGCAACAATTAATGAGGTTTCTGAAGTAGATTCTACATTTGAAATTCCAAGTAGCGAAATTAGAGACAAAACCGGGAATGTAGATGTTGCCGGATTGTTGGTTGAAGCTAATGATGCTATTGATCAGACCCTAGAGGAACATGAAGATGCTGCAGATGGGGACACTAGGCACAAGCCAAGAAACAAAGCTATTGCAAATGAAGAACTACCCGAAAAGCACACCACGAAATGGACGATTGGACATGGAAGACACGACGAGAACAACGACGAATTGAAGACATTCAACCCGAGAGAACCGAATTTCCTATCTGTTGTTCCAGAGACAGATAAAGAAAAAGTTGATCTAAGGCATCAAATGATGGAAGAAAGGAGAAATGCAGAGGAATGGATGTTAGATCATGCACTTCAACAAGCAGTAACCAAGCTTGGACCAGCTAAAAAAAAGAAAGTGGCATTACTTGTTGAAGCTTTTGAAACAGTCTTACCATTGCCTATAACTAAATGTGAAACTCATTTAAGGCATCATACTTCAACAGGATTTGCTCATAGCCATGGTAGAACCATTCAAGCTTGTAACTGATAGACTGTTCTATTACATGTTATTTGTTTGGTTTTTTAGTTTGTATTTGTGGGTGAGAATTATGTCTGCTGTTATGTACTTGTAATGGTGGCACTAAAGTTTATGTTTTAAATAATTAATACATCAATGTTTTTTACATGTATGTTTGAGGTATAAGAATTTTAATTATTCATAGAATACTGATCATGCTAAACTAATAGTAGATACACATGGTATGCATGGATGCCAAAAATGTTTGCTTTTGCCATAACATTATTGTGTATATACATGCGTATGTATACAATGTTGTTCATTGTTTCCACTTACAACGACGGGTTGTTTGTCATGTGTTGTATGTGAAAAGTAGGTAATTTGTCACGTATAAGTTTTTTCGTTTTAATTCAGTTTACACTCAATCATTTTTTTAATATTTTTAAATAAATATATTTGTTTAATATTTTTAACACTTAAAATTAGATTATGATTTAAATGTTAACCAATTATAAAAATTTTTATTAAAAAAGTTAGTAATTTGTTAACCAATTATGTGCCACAAATATTTCAATTTCACTTCCAAAATTGAGAAAAATGGTTAAAGTTTTTTTTTTAAGAATTAGGTTAAAGAAAATGTAACTTCCAGCACCCACAACACATGTGAACCAAATTGCTTGCATTACTAAAATAGATGAAACTTTGATGCCTGTCTGTCTATTTATCCATCAAACAAGTGGACTAGTAAATGCAAACTCAAACAATATTTTTTTCTCCTCTCTAATGGGGTTTTCAAGGACAAGAAGATCATACTCTCTTATTGCTCTTAGCTTTCTCACCATTTCCTTTCTATGTTCAGAAAATGCCAATGGTTGTTGCAATGTATACAAAGGTAAGTGGGTGTATGACAGCTCCTATCCTCTCTACGATTCATCAGCCTGTCCTTTCATCCACAAGGAGTATAATTGCCTCAAGTATGGCCGCCCTGATCATCTTTACCTTAAATATAGATGGCAGCCAAGCAAGTGTAATTTGCCAAGGTACATATCTCTCACCGCCCTCAAAGTTTGATCTGCATGGCTATTAGCTTA
The DNA here is from genome assembly GCA_025503065.1 of Gossypium bickii. Lineage (NCBI taxonomy): Eukaryota > Viridiplantae > Streptophyta > Magnoliopsida > Malvales > Malvaceae > Gossypium > Gossypium bickii. The sequence goes on from CP106713.1 coordinate 132,583,979, forward strand.
ATGGAACAAATGACAGGTTTGATGGGACGCATTTGTTGAGGAGATTAAAAGGCAAGAAGATAATGTTTATTGGGGATTCCATAAGTACAAACCAATGGCAATCTCTGTTATGCATGCTACACGCTGCAGTGCCTACTACATCTGGTATAATCACACAAGACTTGCATAATCACACTGTTTCCACTGTTACGTTCAAGGTAATCAATTTATTCTATACATACATGCACAAATACATGTATGTATAGGTAACTAACTATGGTCTATGTATATGGTGGACTAAAACTTTCAGCATTATAAGGTATCGGTGATGCTATTTCGTTCGTTGTACTTAGTAAACGTTGATAAGGAAACAATTGGCAGAGTTCTGAAATTGAATTCTGTAAGGAATGGAAATATATGGAAAGAAATTGATGTTTTGATATTCAACACTTGGCATTGGTGGCACCGTAGAGGACCGAAGCAGCAGTATGAGCTCTACAAAAATAAGTATAATCTGATTAACTGATGACTTTTAGCAAGATCTAAAGATCTGTAATTGTTAACTGCAGATGGGATTATGTGCAATTTGATGGGAAGATTCGTAAGGACATTGATCGCATGGTTGCTTTTCGTACAGCTTTGAGAACATGGGCTAAATGGGTTGATTCAGATGTGGATACCAATAGGACTAAAGTTATATTTCAAGGAATTTCCCCTTCTCACTACAAGTGAGCTGTTTTCCCTGTTGCGATCTATTTGTTCTGTATTAGCCTTTCGAGTAACATGATTACTAGTCTCTTGTTTATGTATGTATCAGTGGCATAGATTGGAATGAGCCAGGAGTAAGGAATTGTTCAAGGCAGACGACACCATTCAAGGGATCGATTTATCCAACTGGTTTGCCTCCGGCAGAGTACATAGTTAAAGAGATCATAAGGAACATCAAGAAACCTGTTCATTTGCTGGATATTACGATGCTCTCTCAATTAAGAAAAGATGCACATCCTAGCTCTTACAATGACTTCAACGGCATGGATTGCACCCACTGGTGTGTTGCCGGCCTCCCCGATACATGGAATCTACTTCTGTATGCAGCTCTCACAAATAGCAGAGAAATTTGGTTCAGGCACTAGCCACCCAACATATATGTGGTCTCTTTAAATTATTTATTTTGCTTACTCAAAAAAGATCATAAGATTATACATTGAAAATATAATAAATTTGTTTTACTTCTGTTTGCAGTTCTCAATTATGCATGTGATGTAATTCAATTATTTATGGCACTGGTTTGTTTTCTTCTTGCTTTAGATTGTTTCTCCTATTGACTTAAAAAAAGAGAATTGGTGTTATTATCATTTATATTTTTGTGCGGATGAATATGAGAATCCTGGGATTGAAGGAGATATTAGCTTCAACTTTTCATCAAAATACTGAAATAAGTACATAATATTCTTTATAGAGAGAACAAAAAAAAGATGAAACAAGCACACACAAAATGAGTAGCAATCTTAATTAAATCGTCTAATCCCCCAAGCTGATACAAAAATACCAGCAAAAAGTATAATGTGGCTGAAATACATCCATAAAACTGGGGTCAACCTTACTACTCAAAGTTTTCATGTTTGTAATTCCCAGTGCCAAACATGATGCACTTCAAAATCAATACTTAGGTTATAATGTGAAATGCAACAGTTCAATAGTGGATTTGCAAAAACTGAATAAAGGAAAGTGGACGCCCCGATACTCCAATAGAGCAACTCAACCTACAATGAAAAAGGCATTTCCATGGTCACTTTGTAAAGCATTAGTTAAGCCATGATGAAAATAGAAGAGTAAATTACCATTTGGTTTGAATTGAAATGAGACTGAGCTCGTCTCACACGCACCCCAACATATTTCCTTATTTCAGTTGGAGCAACTGATCAGTAACGTCGACCGCTTGAGAATTTTGCACATTCTGTACGTGCGTGATCAAAAGAAACAATTATAAAGAAAGGTAAAACCAACGTTTTCAAAAGTAAAACACTTTAAAATGATTGGTACCATTTCATCGAACATATGTTTTATGGTAGTGTTAAGGTCGCCTTTCCACTGCAGTTCACCGTCCTCATCTCCTGTTAAGTGCGTTTGTTCCAGCCTTGGTGTGCTTAACTCCCCTTGACAGAAATTATTCATTTTGGGGCATTTTTTCACCTTCACCATTTGCAAGACTGGGAACTCCAACAATTGATGTGCCAAGGAAAAGCTTGCTAGACTTGGCAGACCACTTAGTTCCAAATACTGCAGTTTGGGGAAAACAATGTTGCCTTGTATTTCTTCACCCTCGCATGCTATGATTTCTTGTATCATCTCACAATCATCTATGCTCAGGCTTTCTAGTAGCGTCAGGCTCTTTGCTGTTGAGCATGCCATTAGATTGACGAATCCATGGCATCTTGAAACTTCCATACTTAATAGATTTTTGAAAGACAACAAAAATGGCTCTAAAGTCTTTAATGTTAGCTCTGGAAGTTGAGACAACCTTAACGCCTCTAACTGATAGCATGCCGATGTGTGCCTTTCCTCATTGATGAGCCCTCCAGACAAAGTCTTTAATGTCAACTCTGGAAGTTCAGACAAGCTCAATTCCTTTAACTGAGAGAATGCTGATGTATGTCTTTCCTTGTGGCTGAGTCCTTCAGACCGGACTATTTCAGAAATGGAAGCATTGTTTATTACAAGCTTCTGAAGCTTTTGTAGTGAGCAAATGAAGGAATATGGAAGAGTGGTGGATGCCTCAGGAAAGAATTGGAGGTTAAGAAGTTTGAGGTTTGGGAAACACTGCAATGAGAGTTGTCCATCACATATCCCCTTCATCATATCACTCGTCTTCAGTGTTAATTCTTGTAAAAGAGGGAAAGTGTCCTGGACACCAACAAATATATTAAACATGGATTAAAAAGTTTTAAATTTAAGTAAGAGAGAAGGTGAGAATATTAGTTAGTTGAAAAGGCCATTTATAGGTAATCTCATTTGATTTGGATGTAATCTCAAGGAATGAAGATGGAATATCAACTATTAATGAAGATACCTCATTGACGCAAAACAAGGGTTGTTGGTTTGGGATTTCAACCTCACCAAATATCTGTGCTTTGTGGCATTCAATAACCTCCATTTGTTTCAACGATGGCCATTGGGTGGTATGCATATTCAAACTCCGCACCTTATCCAGTACAAGGTCCTTTACACGGGGAAATACAAACTTGGTCGTCACTGTTTCTGCCATAGTAGACCGAGTAGCTGATGTTGACTGTGATTCATTGGCAGTGAGTCCTTGCAGCTCAATTATTTCTTCTAACGAATCACAATTCTGAATGTGCAATTTATACAATTCAGGGAAAACAACCTAATAAATCATTTGATTGGGTTAATAACTGGAATATGTTGAAATGAAAAAGATTAATGAAAGAAGTAAAAGGAGAAGAATGGTAAAGTAAAAGAAGAAGAAATGACCTTTCGATTGCGGACAGCAGAGTCATTTGTTTGTGTAGGTTGGTGAATTTGAGGTTCATCTCCAGATACAGATTTAGAGATGAATGTTTTCAGCAGAGGACAATTTCTTAGTCTTAAATCTGTCAAGCGTGGGAATGCAGAGTTATTGTGAAAGCCGATACTTGTGAGTTTGGGAAGGTCTTCAAGCGACAGGGACTTTAGTAGATAGAAAATCCTATAATTCCTCCATTGATCTTCTGTAGCCAATCCATCCGTGAAGATTACTTGTTCCATCATATTACAGTCCTTAATTTCAAGGGTGTGGAGTTGCACAAGATCTTTTAATAAGAAAGACGGAAACAGGTATTTCAAATTGTGACACCCTTTCACCCGCAATCGACTCAAGATCTTATATTTGGTAATGGGAACCTGCAGACATATATAAACGTCATAAAAAGAAAACATAAGTCTTCCTTCTTTACATACAAATACAAATTGAATCAAAATGAGAAGAAGAAATGAGAAAAGGTAGAGAAAAGTGAAAGGAGGAGTGAGTGAAGTGAAAGAGGTGCATAAATCCAACATCATTCAATTTTGGAATTAAAAAGAAATGCGTTTTACTACTAAAACCTCAACAGCCTTTCTTTTTCTATCCTTAAATTACACTTTCATTATCATTTACATTATTTATTTGTCATGTTCACTTTTATTTTATTTCAATAATATAAAATTAAAGCTTAACACCAGTTTTCATTTAAAATTAAATCTGTTTTTGACATTGTTTAAAATTGTACATAAATGTTTAATTTATGTTAAAAACATGTTATAGTTTGTTAATTAAAAATATCTATAGATTTAAAACTATTAATAATTAGAATTAGAATATGAAAATTTTAAAAATATCTATATTCATAAATATGTTATTTGTTTCAAAATTCTTGCTTATAAATTGATTGTTTTTGGTACAAGAATTCATTTTATTTTTGGACTCATAATTTAGAACTGTAAATAAATTGAATAGGTATAAATCTTTTCTGTCCGTTTAAAAAAGCTAAATAAAAAATTAATTTTTTAAATCAAACAACATGCAACATTATTTTAACCCATAAAAAATGAGTAGTTATGGATGAAGTTGAAACTCTAATGAAGAAAATAGTTGTGTTGGTTAAATTGGGTGATATAAGTAAAAATAGGAAAAGTCATTACTAAAAAGGCTTGGAAAAGGGAAGTAATAATGTCCATCTTAATTCAACAAGTGTTGAAATAACTGAAGATTTTGTTTCATAATTTTCATACTCAACAACCTCATTTCTATCTTTTATGCTATCAATTCCCCTACTAGTTATCTATTACATTCTCATCATATATACTAACGACTTTATCAAATAGAAAAAAGATATGAATTATTTAGTGCACATAAATATTGACTACCAAACTGACCTTGTCGCAGAATAAAGCGGCAGTATTATTTTCCACGTCTTGCTCGCCAATCACTTTTTCACTCTTTCTTGAAATTGAAGAAGATAATGCCGTCATTTTTGGACAATCATCTATCATAATACAACGCAACTCTGGAAATTCAAGAGCTCGGCTTCCCAAATAAAAATTTGTCAAGTTGGAACACGTCTCTATTTTTACAGTGAAGAGCTTGGAAAATGTGAACTCATATGTTGTTGCTTCCTCCTCGTCTTCCCTAATCACTTGTTCCATGATATTGCATTCTTTTACTTCTATTCTCCTTAGTTCCTTGAGGCTTAAAAGCATAGACGGGGTAAAAATGTATTCCAAGCTGCTACATTTATAAAACACCATTTTCCCAATGTTCTGCAACTCCAAAATTTCTCGAAGATTTCTTTTCCATATTTCTAACTTTAGAAACGTGTCAGAGATGGTCAAATCCTGTAAGCCCTACAAATCCATCCATATTATTACACTCATAATTCAAAATAAACCATCTTCATTAGTTATTCAACAATGAAAGAATAAGAAAGAAAATCGAGCACTAACATTCATTGTTTCAGGACAAGGAAGCTAGATAGCATTATAAATTAACTCCGTACCTTTTCTATGTACAACTGTTGTATGGTGGCATTCAGGTCACCTGCCCAACATCCTTTTATATCATAAATCCCTTGTTTTACTCTTTGTAATTGTGGGGTGCTTAAAACTCCGTCAAAAAAGATCTTCAATCTAGGACACCTTTCCACAACTACTTCTTCCAAACAAGGAAAGTTGAAGGTGTAACTCCCTCGACAAAAGCTTGTGAGGCTTTGTAGACTTATTAATTTTAAACATTTTAATCTACCAACAACTACTGTTTGATGGTAGTCTCCCACGTGTGCCACTATTTCTGTCATTTTAGAGCAGTAGCTTACGTCCATGGTTGTTAATTGCACCAGACTCTCAACTACTAAAGGTGTAAATAAGTTTGTCATCATTGGACAAAATGACACATTTAAAGTTGTGAGATTTTTAAAAGATAACGAGGAGGCTTCAATATTGATCAAATCACAACAACCAACAATTGTGAGTGTTTGGAGATTAGAAAGAATATGGCCAAGCTCTGAATTTTTCCTCCACATACGCTGCAGATTTCTGAGATTACACAATCTCAATTTTTTTATTCGTGACGGAGTCCCAACGTCTCTCTTACAAGGGAGTCCATCTCTGAAACTGAAAAACTCAAGATGAAGACTTTCCAGATTGCAGATTTTTCTCATGAAAGGAAATATAGGAAATCCACCATGGAAGCCACCATTCACTTTAAGAACTTTAACGTGGTGAAACAAGTTCGGTGGAGACTGGTCTTCAACACTAAGATGTCGTAACTCAAGTAGTTCAAAATTGGGAGAGACCTAGGAAACCAATTAAACATTAACAGATGAAGCTCAATGTTGATGTACATGCTTAAATAAAACCAATGTACAGTCATAGGATTTTTTTTTTAATTTTAAGAAATCAGAATAGCTTATAAATGAAAACTGATAAAAAAAAAAAACACAAGTTGAAAATAAAAGGACAAGAAACCATAGTTTCTGATTAAAACAAAAGGTTTTAAAAGGCTAATATAATAATACATGACACTTGTACTTCCTTAATTGCTTTCAACACAATAAGCTCTTCTCTCACTCACTTTCTTTCCATCTTACATCTTTTTTATGGTTAAATGCTCAAATTAGTCCCAATCTTTAAGAGGTTGTTCACATAACCTCTATAAAAATCTTCAAATAAAGTCTACACTTACTTTAACCCAATATGAGTAAAAAATAGGTAAATTTTAACGTATTTAGAATAAAATATATGACAATTGAATCAAATATTGCTTGAAAATAAAAGAAAATAATAAAAATATAGTTTAAAACCTAATATAAATATTTGAGAAATCTTTATTTGAGCACTTTCAAAAAGGTTTGACTCTTATTTGTGCACTTTCAGAACATTTTGGTCCTTATTTGAGCACTTTGAAAGGTTAAGCTTTCATTTGAACATTTTTGTAAAGATTAGACCATTATATGAGCATTTTCAAAAATTTGACTCTTACGTAAGTAACCTTTAAAGCCTTTTATTTGAAAATTTAACTATACTTATGGTCACTCTAAAGTAAGATCTATATTATTTTGATCACTCTAATTTTTTTCTCAATTTAACCACTCTAAATAAGATAATTGTATGAATTAATCATTGTCGTTAAAATCTTCATTTTATTTTAATAGATTGTATGAACAAAGCTAAACAAATACCTGTTTATTGATACTGATATCAACTCTCTCTAAATTTGAAAATTCTTCCGTGCTATTTAACACCGCAAGTCCACTCTTGATGCCTTCAAGTCCATTTAGATCTAGATACAAATCTTCAGTCTTCTTCAGCAACATTTTCACCCCATTGTTCGAAGAAATGTTTGTATATATCATGAGCTTCAATGTTCTCGAATATTCATATTTTAAAGGCCATTCGAATTCAGCATAATAACCTACGAGAATCCTATATCTGTCCAATGTCTCAATGAATCGATGCTTTGGAATCATTTGGACATCAGGAATATGAACATGTAAAGTAGTTAGACGAGGCAAATTGTTTAATTCTTCAAGGCATGCATTTCTCCTTTCGTTGCCGACTACATTTTCCCATTCAGCAAAGCTTCTCTCCATATATAATTCTTCTAATTTAGACAAACTTGATAAGACATTTGGCGGAATGATTTTGAGTTCACTACACCAATTCAAATCTAACAACCTTAACCGAGCCAATTGTGCCATCTCCTTGGGTAGTTCTTTTATCCTTGAGAGAGCAAGGTCAAGGATTTCTAAATTTTGGAGCTCTCCAATGATGGTTATGTCTTCAACTGGATATCCTCTTAAACACAACATGCGAAGATCTATGAGGTGATTAATTGACCATAGATAGCGAAATGAAGGTCTGTAAGGTAAATCCAAGACTTTGAGACTTTCAATTCGTCTGAAAAAATTGGGAGGAATTTCCACTGAACCATAATGGGACATATGAAAAAAGGAAAGACCTGAACACTCCAACTCCTTAGGAAGCTCGGCTATAAGTTGACGACAAGTTAAGCTTATCCAATTCCAGCCGTTCATTTTCTTCTTATCAGACCACTCCATCGGAACATGATCTCTCAAAACAAGCATGCGATAGTCCCTTGATGCAATAACTAAAGCAGCATCCGAAACAACATCATGGATATCAAAGTGCTCATCATTATAACCATCAAGCAACAAGGAAGACGCTTTGAGATTAGCCACAACCGTCAATACTTTATTTCTAGCTTCTTCTATAGTGTTGACACCACCAAATAAACCCAAACCCACAGTATATCTCATCAACTTCTCAACCAGACCATTATGGCCTATTACACAGCAAAGCAAGAAAGTCAGCTTAACTTCCTCACTTTTTAAATAATTAAAACTCCACTCTATAGCTGAATATGCTGCAGTTATCCCCGTGAAGTTGCTTGATGAAGGCCTCTCTAGTTCTCGTAAAGCATTCTTCCACTCAAACAATCTTTTGTTTCTTAAAGCCCCTGCAACTGTTGCAATGGCAATCGGTAATCCTGCACATTTTTCGACTACTTTCTTAGCTATAGGTTTCCAATCACAACTTTCAACACAGGCGCCAGCCTTCTTCTTGAAAAGGTCCCAGGCTTCCAGTTCATTTAGAAACCCTACTGCAAAACATTTCTGAGCATCCATCTCATTTGATAAAATGTTGAGCTCTCTAGAAGTTAGCAGAAGCTTGCATCCCTTGTGTTCATCTCCCAAAGGAATCCCAACTTCCTCAATATCTATTTTTGCCCAAATATCATCCAACACGACCAGAATCCTCTCCTCTTTCTTCAATCTTTCTCGTAGTCGAAGTGCCTTTCCAACCATACTTTGCTCCTCCCATTTCAAACCCAATAAATCTGCAATTTGGTTCTGAATTTTCTCAACATCAATGGCTTGAGTTACGGTTGCTATGACAACCGAATCAAATGACTTGCCCTTGACTTTTCTAGCGATTTCTTTGACTAGCATTGTTTTTCCGATCCCACCCATACCGTGCAGCCCAAAAACGCTGACACTATCATCTTTTAGAGCCTCCATTATTTCATTCAAAACCGACGTTCTTGACTCGAATTCCTCGTAACCTTTAACTGGTGGGACAGTGATACTCTGTAAAGGTACAGGATAAGAAACACCGTCAAACTTGCCCTGTTCAAGTAGCTCGGCAACAGCCTTCGCCTCCTCTGCAGCTTTCAGGCTATGCTTGTAACGAGTCCAAAAATTAGGACACAAACCAACGAAACACTTTTTCTTTGCTTTTTCTTCATCTTGCATCACTTTCTCTACTGGTTCAGGGATCTTCCTGTCCACTGCCGACATCCAGTTGTTAACATCACGTTCGATCTCTTCGCCGTTTTGTTGAGCTGCATCAACAGAATGCTGCACTCTGTCCCTTGCATCTTTCAGCTTCTCAGCTTGGTCCTTGAGGGTCTCAACATTTTGCTGATGATTGGAAAGGTATTTGACATGGTTTATGATAGGAGAAATCGTATACTCTGCAGCTTTAGTGAAAATAGAGCTAACGATGCCAATAACGAACTCCATTGAGAGAGCAAACAGCAAGTAAACTGAAAAACCACAGCCACAACAGAAATCAAAACAAAAGCAGAAGAAAAAATTACAAATAAAAAAGAGCAGAAAGTAAAGTTTCAGAATAGTAAGAAGTAAGAGCAAAAGAAAGTAGATGGCATACCTTTCCAAAAAATAAGAGAAGGAAGGATTCAGCGATTAGTTCTCCCAGTTACGAACGAGCAAAATTATAATTTTGCTTTCTTTTCTCTTAACAGAGTAAAGCGAGTAGTAATCTGACAAAGGCAGCTCAATCTAAAAGTTAGCAACTTTCAATTTGAAAGTTTAACCCTAAGTTGACTAAGTAGTAGAATAATATATTTAATCCTCAATACTTATTTATTCTATCAATTTAATCTTAATTTTATATAATTAAATAAATTTAACGCTTTAAATTTACAAATTCTATCAATTTGATCTTTAAACTTTTTAACGCTTTTAAACAGAAGCTTTCCACCTCTTTTAATTGTTTTATTTATAGTTAAAATAATTCAATTGCGTATAAAATCTTTTTTATTTATATTTTTAAAAAGTTAATGTTATAACTTAATTAAATATAGAGAATATAAAATTTAATAATATAAACCGCAACAGCCTTCACCTCCTCTTGAGCTTAAGAAAAAACTCTCTCCCTAATCTTTAAATTAAAGAAAAAAAGTGCTTAAACACATCTTTTTCTGATTATTATAATAACATCATATCATGGTTTTCATTAACCAAGGGTTGATTTTAGAAAATAATTGATGTGAATGTGTCCAATTGGGAAGCTACACAAATGTAGGAATGAAGGCACCAAATAATTGTATTGCAGATATATGATGCCCACTTGTTTTTAATCTTCAATTATGACTCATAAATTTTTGTTGAATGTTTAATTCAAAGATTAATAGATAAAGTTTTTGACCTTTTATGTTTTCTTTTTAATTTTATTTCTCAAAATTTATAATTTATTTTGCTCTCCAAATATTTATAATTTTGATTGTCTTTTATCCATTATTATTCAATACAGGATTAAATTTTATTTTGCTTCCCAAAGATTTATAACTTTGATTGTGTTTTATCCATTCCAATACAAAATTTTTGGTTTTGCTCAAAAAGATAGTAAATGATTGTCAAGAGAATAAAGTTGTTTTTGTTTAAGTCCTTTATCTTATGATCTTACTTTATCATGTTGATATTGGACCGAATAATAATTACGTCGGTTTGTAAAGACTTCTTTCACGACTTAAATCGAAATTAATTAACTCAATAAATTAAAACAATTTCATCATTAAAGAGCCTTCGCTGGATTGGTTTTCATTTTAAAAAATTAATAATTTTTTAAGAATTAATAAAAATGTAAATTTTAAATTTAAATTTAAAATAATTCTTTATTTATAATTTTATCTAAAAATAAATTAAGAGTGTAAATAAGACAATATTACTTGCAAGTTTTTCGAATTTAACTAAAAAATACTTTGAATTTGATCAATAATTATTGAATCAATTTAAACTATCAGTCGAATCCAAATCCAACATTGTAATACTAATATAAATTAAAAAAAATTTAAATAATAAAATATTTCCATGATAATTTATGGGTTTTTTAGAATTTAATATCATTCAAATTCTTTGAGGTCCAATGTAGTGGATAAAGATATGAATGAAGTATTAGCAAACTAAAAATGTCCATGAAATTAATGGAGTGGGTGGTTATGAGATGAGACAAAGTAGAATTGAAGAGCGTATGGTCCATAATCAACCAAATCCTATAGTGTCCATGATGCATTCATCACTACCGGAATAAGAATGGATTAAACTTAATATGGATGGAGCAATATTGTCTACTAGTAATAATGCTTCAGTTGGAGGAGTATTTAGAGATGTCAATGTGATATGGTTGTATGGATTTTCAATGATGGTGGGCAAAAAAATGATTTTTCGAATTGAAGCAAGAGTCATGATTGAAGACCTGTGCATAGCATGGGAAAAAGGTTACAAGTAGCTAGAACTAGAATGAGATAATAAGCTTCTAGTGGAGCTTCTACTAGGGGGTGGTGTTGCCAATAGTAGTATGGTTGAATTACGATTAATCAGTAGCTTGTTCAAATGATATTAGAATATTAGAATTCACCATATACCAAAAGCTCAGAATGCGATTGCTGCTTGAATGGCCAAGTGCGTGAATAGAGATCCATCGATTTTAATGTTATTTGAGGAACCATCTCTAGTACAAGGGGTTTTGTTGTATGGTAATAATGCCTTTATATAGTTTTGATTAATTTTTGATGTAATCGCTTAATACTGCTTTTTTTTTTTTTAAAAAATACACTTTGATTAATAGTGGCTTTTTAAAAACTTGAGGGAAAAAATGAAAAAAATAGATAGAGGATGGAGGTGCAATTGTTGGTTAACAGAAGTATCTCGAAGCATATTGTGAGTGGGAATAAAAAATTAAACTTATGTTTCGTTACTATAAATGCCCGAAAGAAGAAAAAGTCCAATTGGTGACCTTTGGATTTTCAGATTATGCATTGAGTTGGTGGATTCAACTTGGAATTGATCGTCAAAGAAACCGCGAAAGGGTAATTGAAACATGGGATGAGTTGAAGCAAGTGATGCGAAAGCGTTACGTTCCTTCTCATTACCATAGAGAGTTACAAACGAGACTTCAACGCCTTATTCAAGGTAATCGATCTGTTGATGAGTACTTTAAGGAGATGGAGATGCTTATGCAAAGAGCAAATATACGAGAGGATGAAGAAACTACCATGGTGTGATTTATAGGTGGCTTGAACATTTCAATAGCCAATGCTCTTAATCTTCAAACCTATATTGATCTTGAGGAGATGGTCCACAAGGCAAATGAGATTGAGCAGTAATTTCAGCAACATCAATCTCGTCCATTTGGCACATCACACTATTATCGAGGTACAAGTTCAAATTCTACTTTCAATAATTCGAAACTTCTTATGCTATTAATAAGTTGCTACCAAAACATGCTGAGGCTAAACCTTTTGAGTGGAAAAGTGGGGCTTCTACAAAACATTCTTCTACATCTTTCAAGCAGCTCATTTCTACTAATTTTGCTGAAGTAAAATAAGTCCTTAAATTTAAAAAAAGTTAAATTAAATATATAAGTTAAATTTTGCTTTAAGTCCTTGTACATTTTTATATTTAAATTTTAATTTTTCTACTTTTGAAAATTTAAAATTCAAGTCTGATTTAGTAACATCATTAATATTCTTTTATAAATTTGTAATGAAGCTGGATTTAATAGAAGAATTTAATAATGATTCAACTGAAGTACACGAATTAAATCTACAACTTTACGTATAGTACAAGATTAATAGTAAAATTTAACCAACCGATTTAACTCTTACTATTTGAGTCAAGATTGAAAATTTAAAATTCAAGAAGTAGAGGGACTGAAATTAATCAATTTGAAAATGTGTATGCAGTGGCGGAGCCAAGATATTAATCTTGGGGGGCCAAGCTAAAAGTTAATGCGCTACATAACAATCGATTTAAACATACTGCTTCCTATTGCTTTATTTTTTAATATTCTTTTTAATACTATAAAAATATTGAAGGGGGCTACTTATATTTTTTGAAAGGCCATGGTATATTTACAAAGAGGAAAATCGCAAAAATCTTAAACCTTGGAGGGCCATGGCCCTCCTAGGCCTCTACTACACTCCGCCATTATATGTATGGACTAAATTTGATCAAATTAAAATATAAAGACTAAATTAATAATTTATACATAGTACAAGGACTAATAACAAATTTTAAATTTTTTAATGTGGAAAAAAGTACCAATTGGAAAACCCATGGTCCTTAATTATCAAGATATTGACTTTGTTGAAATTGTTGTTCCCAAAAAAAAAAAATTTTTTCTTGTTGGTAATGGAAAATTGCTAAATTTCATGTGACAGCATAGCTGTAATTTCCTTTAGCTGAGTTGTCTGCATCATGGTTGAGTTGTTTTCATTTATCTTCTTTATTAGTTTCCTTAATCTTTGATTTATTAGTTTCCTTAAAGTGAAGGAGACAACACACATGATGAGCCACTTAAATGTCTCTATGCGGATGCTTTATCATTTATTGGACTTTTTCTTTGTACACCAATTATTGGACTTAGGTAGCATTAAATATTAGAGCACATGAAACACGCCACCTCCTAATCGTTACCAAAACAAAATAATAACGTGGTATGCAGATGAGGATGGGAAATGAAATCTCAGTTGAGAGATGCAGATGAGGTATAGCGGATGACCATGTGCGGAGCTGCCCTGGAGACTGTTGTTCATATACTGCGCTATTGTACTGTTATCAAAGGGTTATGGGAATCTGTATTAGGCCTGGCCGAAGTGAAGGATTTCTTTTCTTGTTCCTTAACTAAGTGGGTGTACGAAAATTTGCATAATAATTTGCATAATGAAAGTTCTGCTTCCAACCACAATTCACCTTAGTGACAACAGATTAGAAACCACTATTCTAAACAAAAAATACATGTTGTCATGATCAACATTTAACTCCCATTAACAAGGTTTGAACATAGTATACCAGAAACAAATTCAAAATCATAGAAATTTAATTACCCGAAATATCGAAATTTTGTACAAAATATATTTCTTATATAAAAACATAAATCAATGATATAGTTTTTCAAAGTACACTCTATATAGCAAAATATAATTGAATACCATATATATATATATATATATCAAAAGCTAGATCTAATAACATATTTCTGAAAAGATAATTTAATAATCCAATTTCAAGTATAAAAAAACATACAACTTAAATAACTCAAAATTAAACATTGCAATTTTAAAACCATACTAGCATACTTAACCCAATTTTCATAAAATACGAACAAAATATCATATATTGCATAAATAACATAACAAGTTTGAAGTTGATTTTTCGAAAATTAAATACTAAAAAAAATCGAGTCACTTACTTAGTTTATTGAATCAACACTTTGAGTGACAAATTTCACAAATCCTCTAATAGCCTAAAATTTAAGAATAGAACTTGAAAAATCAGAATTCAATCAAAAAATAGGAGGCTTAAAAGGTATGGCTTTTTGTGGTAATCCTATGACATTTCAATTCTGCGACAATTCCCCTAACTAAGACACAATTATATAATTTAATTGAACTATTTTTTACTTCAAAAGTAAGTAAATCAAATTTAATAAAATACATACATATTATAAGAAAATTTAATAAATTAATAAAAATCTGTTTAATATGGGTTCCAACCAAATAATATATATTCAGACCGGACATATTTTAAAAATAATTAAAAATCAAAATTTCGAAATTCTAAACCTCATTATCCTTTGACTCACTTGAAGCAATTCAAACTCACAAGTTACTTGGTTTTTGGCAGTATAAAAACATAATTTAAAGATTTAATGTAATAGTAAAACTTAGAAAATTATTTCGTCAAAATCAGTTACCGAAAACTTTAGTTTCGAAAGCCAAAAGACAAGAAATCATCACAATCTGCACAGATTTTCTAGGTTAACAGTTTTGACTAGTTTACTTTGGGGCCTCGTATGACCAAGATAACAATACCACATAAAAAACAAACTCCATACTATGAAAAACATCTAAATTTAAGAACAAATGAACACGTAATGATGGATTTTTTGTGCGTCAAAATCGACTACTCAAAACTATCAAAAACCCACACATCATAAACTTTTAAAATTAATCAAAATGGATCTTATACATACCATTTGAAAAATCTTGAAAGGAACTTTCATTTGGTACCAATAATGTCACCGAATTCTCACTGGAAAGTCACTGAAATATTGCAAACAATAGAGAAACTCAAACCTACAATGAAAAAGGGCATCTCCATCATCACTTTGTAACTTCTGTAAAGCATTAGTTAAGCCATGATGAAGGTTGCTAAAGCAGATAAATGGAGGACTATGAAAATAGAACAGTAAATTACCATTTGTTTTGAACTGAAATGAAACTAAGCTTTTGTCTCAGAAGCACCCAAACATATTTCCTCAAGTCACCTGAGAATTTTTCACATTCTGTGCATGACCAAAAGAAACAATTATAAAGAAAGGTAAAACCAAGAATTGTTCAATTAACTATGTATGCAAATGCATCAAATAGCATTTTATATTCCTTATGTTATTAAAAATTAAAGACTTGAAATCCTTTAAAATGATTTGCACCATTACATTGAACATTTGTTTTATCGTAGTGTTAAGATCGCCTTCCGACCATAGTTCATCTTCCTCATCTCTTGTTACATGCATTTGTTGTAGATTTGACTTGCTTAAATCTCCTTGACAGAAATTTCTCATTTTTGGGCACTTTGTCACCATTACCATTTGCAGGACAGGGAACTTAACGAGTGATGTGCCAAGGAAAAGCTTGCTAGACTTGGCAGGCCACTTAGTTTCAAATACTTCAGTTTGGGAAAAATAATGCTGCCTTGTATTTCTTCACCCTCACAAGCTATGATTTCCTCTATCGTCTCACAATCAGCTACGCTCAATCTTTCTAGTAGCATCAGGCTCTTAGCTGTTAAGCATGCCATTAAATTGATGAACCCATGGCAGCTTATAACTTCTAGAGTTGTTAGCTTTTTGAAAGACAGCAAAGATGGTTGAAAAGTCTTTAATGTCAACTGTGGAAGTTTAAACAACCTCAATTCCTTTAACTGATAGAATGCTGATGTCTGCCTTTCCTTGTCACTGAGTCCTTCGGACCGGACTATTTTAGAAATGGAAGCATTGTATATAACAAGCTTTTGAAGCTTGGGTAGTGACTGAATGAAGCAATATGGAAGCGTAGTGGATGTCTCCGGAAAGCAATGGAGGTTAAGAATTTTAAGGTTTGGGAAACACTGCAATGAGAGTTGTCCATCACAGATCCCCTTCATCATATCATTCGTCTTCAGTGTTAATTCTTCCAAGACAGGGAAAGTGTCCTAGACAACCACAAATATATTAAACATCAGTTAAAGAGTTTTAAATTTAAGTAACAGAGAGAAGGTGACAATATTAGTTACAGTGATAATCTCATTTGATAAGGATATAATCTCAAAGTAATGAATTATATATAACACCATGGAACATGAACTGTTTGTGAACACACTTCATTGACGCAAAACAAGGGTTGTTGGTTTGAGATTTCAACCGGACTCTTAGGACATTTTGGAGCAAATATGTGTGCTTTGGGGCATTCAATAACCTCCATATGTTTCAATGATGGCCATTGGGTGGTATGCATCCTAGAGCAGAAACTTTTCAATCTCGGTACCTTATTCAATCCAAGGTATATTACTTTGGGAAATACAAACTTAATCGTCATAGTTTCTCGCACAATAGATTGAGTAGTTGATGTATTGGCAATCAGTCCCTGTGCCTCAATTATTTCTTCTAAGGAATCACAATTTTGAATCTGCAACTTCTCCAAACTAGGGAAAACAACCTAATAAAGCATTTGATTGGGTTAATAACTGAAATATGTTTCAATGAATAAGATCAATCAAAGTAACAGATGAAAGAAGTAAAAGGAGAACGTGTAGAGAACAATGGCAAAGTAAAAGAAGAAGAAATGACCATTTCATTGTGGTGAGCCGAGTTATGAACCACCAAGTTACTTGCTTGTAGATGTTGGTCATCTCGAGGTTCATCTCTGGATACAGATACAGAGATGAATACTTTTAGGAAAGGACATTTTTTTAGCCTTAAATTTGTTCAGCATGGGAATTCAGAGTAATTTTGAAAGCAGAAACTTGTGAGTTTGGGAAGGTCTTTCAGAGACAGCAAATCTAGTTTAGAGAAAATCGTATGATTCCTCCATTGATCTTCTGCACCCAATCCATCCGTGAAGATTACTTGCTCCATCATATTACAGTCCCAAATTTGAAGGATTTTGAGTTGCACAAGATTTTTTACTAAGAAGGAGGGAAACAGGTATTTCAAATTGTGACACCCCTCCACCCGCAAATGATACAGGTACCTGAGAGATGAGGAAGATGGGTGGTGCCATATCTTATGAATGTTAACGGAGGACAATTTCAGATCCATCAGAAGGGGAATGACAACCTGCAAACATAAATCTCATTAGAACATAACATAACTCTTCCTTCTTTAGTTATAAATACAATCAAAATCACAATACGAGTACGAGATTAATAATATTCAAACATTAATTTGAATACCCTTTTGCTCTCTGTCAACTTCAAAAATAAATAAATTGGTCTCTCTCATAGCAAAAATTACACTAAAATTCAAAATAAACTTCAAAAATTCAAAATTTATATTTTTAAAAAAATTATAAAAAACTTAAAAAATTCTAAAAAATATATAAACAAATTTTATTTGACATGTTTAATTTTTTTAATTTAACTCGAACAATTTCACTCGATTCAACTCTGCTCGAATTTCATTTCACTCGTCTCGATTAAAAAAAAATTCAAATTGAGTTAAAGATGATAAAATAGAACTCGATTAACTCAAAATCTTTTTCACTCAATTCGATTCAATACTCACCCTATCTCCTCGTAGCCACCCTTAAGATGAGTTGTTCATATTTGCTATAATGATTGTTGAATGATTGATTATAATGTTTGTTTTTAATTAAGTTGGACTCGCATATTTACATTAATCTCCACGACTTAATTTGCAACCAATGGAGCCCTTATCATTAATAAAAAAATCAATTAAATCAATTTTTTGATAACTTTGCCTGTTAAAATCAACTAATAAACCACATATGACAACGCCTGAATATTTCTTTCTAATAAAACATTTTTAAAAAATTAAAAAATATTAAAAATTTATATAAACTTATAACAATTATAAAAATATATAAAATTTAAAAAACCTTAAAAATTAAAAAATCATAAAAAATCTTATAAAAATTATAAAATAATAAAACATATTTAAAATCTTATATAAGCTTATAAAAGTTTAAAAAAAATCACAAAAACTTATTAATATTACAAGAACTTATAATTTTTTAAAATAAAAGTTATTGTTATTTCCTTAATTTGAAAATTAAACCGTTAAAATCAAAATGGCCACGTGGCATCAGACCAACCATTAGATAATGGAAATAATGTCATGTTGAATAAAACGACAATTGCACAACCCTCTACTTTTTATTAATAATTTGCTATTTTTATTTTTGAATTTTTTTTATCTTCAATTCTTTAAGGATAGTACAATAACCTTGAAAGGTTGAAAAATGTTTGCTAAATATTATATACTATAAAGAATTTTTGGTACAATTAGATATTATAAAACCAAAATTTCATAATCCAATGGTTACAAATATTAGCATATATTTGCATAAAATATTGTGATGACTACTCCTATTAATCAAGGGTTGATTTGATGTCACATGTTTATTCTAACTTCAAGAGTTTAGTTTCTAAAATGAGGAACCAATAAATGATTTTTTTAAATATATATTAATATTGTATATATATTATAATATATTATAAGTTTTATGATTTTTTTATAATTTTTATAATTTATATAAGTATATAAAAATTTTAATATTTTTAGAATTTTTTGAGTTTTTATAATATTTATAAGTTTTTATGATTTATTTATAATTATTTATAAGTTTTATATTTTTTATAAGCTTCCTTAAAAATTATTATTTTTATCCATTAGATTTAGATACATGAATATTTTTACTTAGAGTTTGTGGTCTTGAAACCACTATTCCGAATAGGCCCTATTTTGGGCTATTACAATTCTCCCCCCCTTAGGGATTTTCGTCACTGAAAATCTCACCAATTAATGGATTTAGGTCTAATTTCACAAGTCACTTTCAGCTTTTCATATAGTTTCGGCATCTTCAACATCTTACTTCTTAAACTAAGATTCGGAATCATACTATCTTATCATGAACATAAAAATCATATTACTCGATCTTCTTAAATTACGAGTGAAAATCCCACTAATAAATAATTACTTTATTCTATCAATAATTTCATACTCTTGATGAACCACAACTCACCTATCTTTACTTATCCGGATGAAAATTCTCTCATTAATGAAATACTTTCGAAGCACTTGACACTCATCTAAGTTCAATACTCTTACCTTTCGATTCTGTATGCAATTTTTGATAATCTATAATTGATTTCTTGGTACACAAACTCCGTCTCGAAACAACAATAAATAGTCAGTTTCTGACCTGTAGTTCTGAATCAGAAGTTAGTTCTTTTAGAACACTTCTAACTTACCATTTACTAACAAAATTCTAAGTTTCACAAAATCATGGAATAAACATCATTATTTCTGAATAATAATCACTGTCTAATTCACATCATAAGATTCTTTTCATGCAGTATTAACTGAGTGCAAGCATAAGCTACCATTTTCACGTTCTTGTATCAAAATATACTTCAAACCAATAAACTATCCAAACTAAATAGTTGAATTGGGCTTGGCTATTTTACAGTACCCTTCTAAAGGAACCATTTTCATCTAGTTGCCATGATAACTCAGACATGTATCCTATTGCAATTCTTTCCGGTTACGAATCAATGATCCTTAAATCAATTATAAAGTTTCAATGATACATAACAATATCGTTTTAACGCATTGAGATATATCAAATTACTCAGAAATAACAACCATAGCGCGGATTCCAGCTTAATCCTTTACTGTTTACTCTCTTATCAATGTTTATTCTTTTCCTAAAATCTAAAGATAGATCACATCTAATAAAATTTACTTTACTGTTAATTCTCAAATACTGAACCCCATTGGAATTGCATCTCTCTTACAATTAAAATCGTAGCGCCATTTCAAGGCTAACTTCTCAGTCTCACCGATAAACAATAATTTAACTAATGCAAAAGCATAGTCTTTACACATCTAATAATAGCAACACTGTATGTTCATTATCAAACTAGATTTCATAATCACAAAAGTATGATTACTTCCAGTAAAGGAATATCTCTTGCACAATTCATAAAATAAAGTCAATAAGAAATCCGAGATAAGAAAATCCAAGATTTGATACCGTACTAGAATTCTGAGAATATAGCTCATAAGAGAAATAATATCGACTTCGACAAATTCTCAGAAAATTTCCAAAAGGAAAACAATACTTATAAGCACTGAATGATAACAGAAGCAACATAGTTTTCATATACACATTTCACAAAATAACAATTAGTGGAAACTGAATTTCAACATCATATGAACGTTACTGTCACTTTTCTATCAACTCATTTTAATAGAATACCAGAAAAGATAGAGTAATACCGATCACGGCCCAAACAGATTAACATTGCTTTCATCTATCACTAAAATTGATTAGCATTCTCTTATGATAAGAACCCCGAACGAGTCGATTAGTCAATATTAACTTTTTCCTTAACTGTAACATTGCGAAACCAGGATGATTTTCATAAAATTTCATCACAACACCAAAGTTATTTTAGGCCATTTAACACACATATTCATGGTATTTGTAACATCCTAGATTAGGGTTATGCGTTCGTGCATAATTCATGAGTTTTGGCAGTGTTTGGAAGTGTATTAAGGGTTTTTAAAATTCTAGGGTAGAAGAGAAAGCTTTGGAAAATAATTGGATTTTAAGTTAAAAAGAGGAGCTAGGAAAGGAGCTCTTAAAAGAAATTATGGGGAGTTGATGACACAAAAGAATCAGCAGCAATGTGGCTTGGGGCGTTTGCGTCAAAGGGGCTTCAGGAGGACTCAGGTTCGAATCACTTGGGCAGCAAGGAGTGTGTTTTATTTTTGGCATGTGACGTCAAGGTGGATGTATGGGGGTTAATTATTTTATTTTGAATAAGTGAGGATTTATTTTATTATTTTAAGTGGGTAGATAATTAGGTATTTTGTTTTATTTGTTTTAAATATGGAGATAGTGGATGTATGAGGGTTAATTAATTTATTTTGAATAAGTGGGGATTTATTTTATTATTTTAAGTGGGTAGATAATTAGGTATTTTGTTTTATTTGTTTTAAATATGGAGATAGTGGATAAATGGGGTTTTGTTTTTATTTTATTTTGAATAAGTGGGGATTTATTTTATTATTTTAAGTGGGTAGATAATTAGGTATTTTGTTTTATTTGTTTTAAATATGGAGATAGTGGATGTATGAGGGTTAATTAATTTATTTTGAATAAGTGGGGATTTATTTTATTATTTTAAGTGGGTAGATAATTAGGTATTTTGTTTTATTTGTTTTAAATATGGAGATAGTGGATAAATGGGGTTTTGTTTTTATTTTATTTTGAATAAGTGGGGATTTATTTTATTATTTTAAGTGGGTAGATAATTAGGTATTTTGTTTTATTTGTTTTAAATATGGAGATAGTGGATGAATAGGGTTTTGTTTTTATTTTATTTTGAATAAGTGGGGATTTATTTAGTATAGATAAAAGATAATGGTGGCTTTAGTTTATTTTTAAATGGGAAGATAAGGGATGATGTGATAGATTATTATTATTATTATTATTTTAAATGTTGGGTTTATTTAAATTATTTTGAAAGAGAGGTATGGAGAGAATATAGGAAAGAAATAAGGGGTTATAAATAGGAGGGATTATTGTTTTGGGTATTCTTTTCTTCATTCATTTTCTTTTTTGCCGAAATTTGTTTCTCTCATCCCATTCCATTTGTTTCTTCTCCAATTGACCAAACCAAAACTATTCAAGGCTCCAATCTTTTCTTCCTATTACCAATCTTTCTTCCTCTAGACGTCACAGCCAAATCTCTTTTCATTTTCTTTCCCTATTCTTTTTCTTAAACCTTATTTTCTACACATTTTCTTGTATAGCCGAAACCTCTAAAAGCCTTCTCTACTTTTGTGTATTTTTCCCTTTACCAATAAAGTGCCGACACCACCATTGTTGAGCTCAAAAGCCGAATCTCTAAGGAAGGGTGCTGTCAACTACTTACTTTAGACTCTTCAAAGCAACGTGTAAGGCTAGCGTTAAGGATCATTAAAGGAGTCTTTCGGGATTTAGGTGTTGTCGACTTCAAGAAGGGATGCTTTCGGGATTTAAAATCCACAAGGTAAGCACATAGGTACATTCGGCCAAGACCTATTTTGATATCTAGATCTATTTCTTATTTGTTTAAAAGCCGAAAACTAACTAGTTAGGAGTTTTGGTAGCTAGCCGATTGCAAGGGTGTGCATCACTAAGTTTCGGGACTTGATTCTTAAATCAATCGGCACCAAGGTAAGTTTTGGGTTACCATAATCCTATTAGGATTTGGTTTTATAACCGAATGGCTTTTTACTAATTTGATTGGGGATGGCCGAATATAGGCATTAAAGATCTAAAGCGATAGATCAGGTTTCGGGATTTCAGTGAACTTGCTAAGTATATCAGGTGTGTACCTCACACTATTTCTTGATATATTTATGGCAATAATTAATATGTATGTGACTATAAGAATGTATAAGAATATGGCTAAGGTACCATGTAATGGTACAAAAGTACTCAGGTACGTTTCCTACTCCTACTAGGAATATGAAATTATGATATATATGTAACATGTGAAAAGTGATAAGAATGTGAAATTATGTAATATGCATGATATGAATGATATGGGGCATTCGGGTTAAATGAGAAAGGGGAAGTGAATGTGGTGACCTAAGACCACGATATCTGAATGTGGTGACCTAAGACCACGATATCCGAATATGGTGTCTCATGACACAAAATATGTATCTGGTGGCTATGCCACGAATTTTATAAGGGCGATGAGCACGTCGACTGCAGCGACTGCCTTCAATGATGTGTAGCGGATGGAGGGTTGACTTAGTAGTCCCCACGGTGTGCAGGATGGTACGGGTGATGTGTAGCGGATGGCATATAGGTTTGGGTTCGGGTTGCATCATTATTTTATATCTGTTATATGAATAAGTATGTGATATGATATTGTATGCTTGAATTGTTAAGTTTTAGTGTTGGTTACACATTGAGTCTGTTTGACTCACCCCGTTGGGGAATATTTTCTTCCAGGTGATGATCAGTAATGGACCGAGTCGGCAGGAGTTTAAAGGTGGCCATGCTCAGCAAGGACTTACTTTATTTGGACATTTTATTTTTATTTAAGTACTTTAAACTATTTCGGTTTGTTTTATTGTAATAAGGCCCATTAAAGTATTTAAGTATTTTTATTAAGTATCTTTATTATTATGTTTTATTATGGATTGACAATTGAGATACTATTTGCAAATGGCTATATTTTTCTTAGAATGTTTTAAATTACGAAAATGTTTTATTAAAGGAAACAATTTTTAACGGTTTTTACTTTAAGTAAGAATATTTTTAAACGTTTTTCGCAGTGGCATTTCAAATTCGGTCGTAACGAATGGGCCGGGTTTGGGGTGTTACAGTATTCATCCGTATCCTTTGTCTCTTTCGAAGATTCATCCGGGAATTTTCTCACTTTCCATCATTTTAATAAATATCAATAATATTCACTCATATATCATATGATACACTGATATGTAAAAACATAAATAAAAAGGATGTATCATTTACATATAGACTTACTCATTTTAGGTCTTACCACATTCCAAATACATATCATAAACATTGCTCACATTTACATGCACTTATACCTTGTACTTGTCAACACATAATCACACGTAATTTTCACTTTGTCAAGGTTTCCCGATGAACACTTCCGAATAATATCGAATACACTGTGGTTTCATACATGGCCCACCAATAATAATAAGTACGGTAATGTCGCACATAGCCCACCAATAATGATAAATAAGCTGGTAATCACACACAGCCTACCAATAATAACATATTCACATGCTGCCATAATAAGACTAACTTCTCAATAACTTTAGTAGATAATGTCTCGGCTGAAAACAAAACATTTCGATCATCGGAGAAATTTAAACACAAATTCCCATAACAACCAATACAAAAGCACAATCTTTATATCTCTGGTAACTGTATCAAAGAACTCTCACCATCAAGTCAAAACTTATAATCATTCTAAGCATTTTAATAATAAGAATAAACTATTTTCATCGATAGAACATTTCCTACTGATATCTCATGGCTGATACTTTGAACAATTATTTATTAAGGAAACAAAAATAACAAATTTTCAGAATATGAAGCTACACAAAAAAAAAATACTCATAACATTCACTTAATTTCATGTTATACTCATAGCATCATACAAATGCCAATCAACATGAACACTTATCATGGTATAAACTTTCCTTTCATCTCATCTTTCATATTTCAAAAGAAATTTTTATCCATAATTTACTCATCATCACATAAACATCATAAACTTACTTTTTACGAGTCTCAACTCGTCATAAACATATTGTTTGCACTATCAAATTTAGCTCGGTTGAAGTGCACATCTGTCTAATAGAATAATTTACATCAGGGTCGGAAGTCATCACACTATCACAGTTCATTATGGCATGTATAGCTAGACTCTCACACTCACTATGGTAGTCCGAGAACCGACTAAACCATAGCTCTGATACCACTAAATGTAACACCTCTCACCCGTATCCAACACCAGAATAGGGTTTGAGGCATTCTCGGACTTAAAATTCACAATCATACAAAACCGGGTTACCAAATTTCGCCCAAAATTTAAAACTTTTCAAACACATGCATTTGACATTATCATCTGTTTAATCACTTATACTATGGACAAATAGGCTTACGAGCCAAATCATTATAAGCCACATCTCATGGCTGTAATTAACAAATCAATATAAGCTAATACATTTGGCTAATCACAACAACATCTGTCATAGAAAAACTAAATCCTTATACATGCCAATACTCCTAGGATAATGGCTCGATAGTGTGATGCTGCCTCCGACGATCTCCAACCCTGAGCTGACCTAACAAAACTAAAAGAATGGAAAGGAGGGAGTAAGCTTTACGCTTAGTAAGCTCGCTTGAAAATAATAAGCAATACGATAACATGCTATTTTCATATTCTTTCCATTTATTCAAATTCCAGTTAAGATGTTTTCTTGAGTCATAGTCATTAAATAATTTATATCTGGAGCTACAGAACTCCAAATTAAGATCTGTTAATTTTCCCTGAAACTTAACTCATTTATCTTCTTACCATAAAATTTTCAGAATTTTTGGCTTAGCCAATTGGTACAGTTTATTCATTAAAGTTTCCCCTGTTTCACCATTCAACTACTCTGACCTCTCTTCACTATAAATCAATTTTCTCTTTGTACAGAATTTATATGGCCTCCTTGTTTTGTTCATTTGAAACTAGACTCATTCAGGATTTCAGGCATATAAATTATATCTCATAATTATTTATGTACAAATTTTAATAATTTTTCAAATGCAGAGCAGGGGATCACGTAATCATTCTGAACCAGTATCACCGAAATTCAAATATCTAAAAATATACAAATCATTTGTTTTCTATTTTTCTTTTATATGAAAATAGACTCAATAAGATTTAAATAAATATCTCATCCAACTTATAATTCAATTTCTACTATTTTTGGTGATTTTTCAAATTTACGTCACTGCTACTGCCCAAAGCAGTTCTATTGTAAATGTTTGCTCTTTTTCACTTTAGTTGTGTTCTTCACTTGCTTATACCAATCTTTCCAATTTCCGATTACATATTGAACCTATTGTTCATACATACATTTGCCACATTTCTCAATTGGTCACATTCACACTTGCACTTATTCATAACATGATCATTTTCAATTATACTTAGTCAATTTTCCGTTGAACTCATCGTAATGATAACAGATACATGGTGGCCTACACATGGTACCACCCTTGTAGCCGAAGCTATCTGGTACATATAGTAGCCTGCACTTAGTACTATACATGTGACCAAAACCATTTCATAACTCTCTTGTACACATAATTGAGCTCAACATTAACAATCACTCAATCTCTTTCATTTGATTCACTCCTTTTTGTATTACTTATTATCAAATTAGGAAACGTCTTACGAATTTAAGTACGTCGTTGCTCAGTGCCACGTTTCACAACTCAGTATGGTTTTCCTCATTGAAATACCATACCTACATTTCATAACTCGGTATGGAAACACCATACCTACATTTCTTAACTCAGTATGGTTAATACCATACCTACATTTCACAACTCAGTATGGATGATACCATACCTACATTTCATATCTCAGTATGGATGATACCATACCTACATTTCATAACTCAGTATGGATGATACCATACCTACATTTCACACTTTGCCATGGATTAACCATGGTCTTATCCGTCAATTCATCACATGTCACGATACGAACGTACTCAATTCTGCGTTTTTCCTAATTTGAATTACCGCATTTATTCTTCCATTTTATCATAATTTTCACAATCCCACAGCAAATTCATATTTAACAATGCATTATATCATTCAATCATTCACCAATAAACATGTAAACTCAACCATATGAACTTACTTGCCGAAATCTCGTCAGGTACAGCTGTGTAGCAACTCATACAACCCATGAAATATTAGTTTAAAATTCAGTTCATTTAACATTAATTTTGCCATATTAATATAAAATTACAATTCAAGCACGATGTTGCATTATTATTAACACACGAACTTACCTCGAATGCCGAAACGACCATTTTACCAACTTTCTCGATTTTCGATTTTCCTCCAGTTCTAGGTCCAAATCTCATTTTTCGGGATCTAAAACATCACATTTCACTTATTTAATTAATATACTACTCAAAACAGTCCCTAACTCAAACTTTGGCAAAATTACAATTTTGCCCCTAAACTTTTGCATAATTACGATTTTGCCCCTAGGCTCGAAAATTAAACTTTATTCCTTTTTCTTATGTTTTATGACATGCTGAACATTTTTCCCTTCTATAGCAACTTCAAATTCTTACTATAACACATACTTATGAACAATAACAACTTTTACCGATTAACTCGTTTTACTCGTTTTCACCGAAAATCATTTAGCAAACATCGCTCTCCTAACCTCAAACATCCATACTCTACCATTAGATATCAAAATACATGCTTATCTAGCATGGGTATATTTTTTTAAACTTTGATTACACTTCAAATTAATGGTAGAAATAGACAAATTAAGCTTTGAGGATCTCAAAAATATGAAAATCATTAAAAACGGGACAAAAACCATACCTATATAAGCCATAGAAGCTTGGCCGAATGCTCATCCATGGCTGCCATTTTTTTCTTCTCACATTCTGGAGAAGAAGAAAATAATGGTGTTTTATTTTTTTTATATATATTCTTTTTACTATTTTTGTCTTATTATCCATTTAACTTATAAGTGGATTAATTTCTTCATAAGGACCTTCACTTTAAAAACCCATCACAATTACACCCTTTATCATCTGGAACATACACTTCGCACCTATAACCATTTAATCCTTCTAACCAAATTAAACACTTCTTCGATAAAATTTCTTAACGAAATTTCCACACAACAATTCAATCACATTATAGACCTCATATTTTGCAACTTATTGCAATTTAACCCCAATAATAAAATTGGGCACTTTATCGATAAAATCTACTTAACAAGATTTACACACCATCACCCAACATATCATAGACTCTAAAGCAATCATAAGTTAAATATTTTTACTTAGAGTTTGTGGTCTTGAAACCACTATTCCGAATACGCCCTATTTTGGGCTATTACAAAAATGAAGAACAAATGAATGATAATACCCAGAGTAGGAATCATGCTCATAACATTTTTGTATCGTAGCAAGTTTTATTAGATGCATTTGATTCATTCAGGTCATTGCATTCTAGTCCTAATCATTTTCATGACATGTTGCATTCATGTCACTCATAATACATGGAACCGAGTCTACAGGACATGTCCTTCGATGGACGGTGTAACAATATCGGATTTGATCTTCCTGAAGTTGCAGGAAGCATATCGAAGACATCATCAATGCGGTGATCCACGAGTTTGCGGGGATCGGTTGAAGATTGCAGATTTGATCTTACTGAAGTTGAGGGAAGCAGATCGAAGACATCAATCTGGTGATCCCTGAATTTGCAGGGATCAGATTGAAGATAGAAGATTTGATCTTCCTGAAGTTGCAGGAAGCAGATCGAAGGCATCAATCTGGTGATCCCTGAGTTTGCAGGGATCAGATTGAAGATTGCAGATTTGATCTTCCTGAAGTTGCAGGAAGTAGATCGAAGACATCAATCTGGTGATCCCTGAGTTTACAGGGATCAGATTGAAGATAGCAGATTTGACATTCCTGAAGTTGCAGGAAGCAGATCGAAGACATCAATCTGGTGATCCCTGAGTTTGCAGGGATCAGATTGAAGATAGCAGATTTGACATTCCTGAAGTTGCAGGAAGCAGATCGAAGACATCAATCTGGTGATCCTTGAGTTTGCAGGGATCAGATTGAAGATAGCAGATTTGTCATTCCTGAAGTTGCAGGAAGCAGATCAAAGACATCAGTTTGGTGATCCCTGAGTTTGCAGGGATCAGATTGAGGATAGCAGATCTAACAATTCCTGAGTTTGCAGGAAGCAGATCAAAGATATCAATCTGGTAATCCCTGAGTTTGCAGGGATCGGATTGAAAAGATTTGGTCCCTCTGAGTTTGCAGTGGGGCAGATCAGAAGATAGTGGATACTGCCTCCATGAAGTTGAAGCTATCAAACTCACTGAAATCAAGATGGAGATCCAATGCTGTTGAAGTTCGGATTGGAAGCCATTTGAAGAAGATGATGATCAAGAAGTCGAGGCTCAGCCAAAACCGAGCAAAATTGGTCCTTTTATAGTCTTTGCTCTATTATTGTTTCACAATTATGAGCAAAGAGGGGCAGCTGTAATAACCCATTTTGCCTGGGCCCATATATAAACCAAACATCAATAATAAATGTTCAGTCTACAGTCCTTGTTACAAAACCAATTTTCAAAGGCCCAAAAACAAACATGACCCCATACCCATTACACCCTTAACCCAACCTAGAGCCCAAACCTAATGGCCCAACATTTGTTCAAGAACTGGAAACCTTGAAACCCTAGGTTTCCAATTGCGCCGCAAGGGTCAGAAACCCAATCGTCACGCCGCAATGTAGGGAGCCTGATCGTCACAGCTGGAGATAGATCGGCACACCTTTGCAGCCATCAGAAACCCCTCGATAGCGCCACCAGTCTCGTGCCTGGTCCTCACTGTGGAATCGACCTGCAAAGAAAGGAAAGAACACCGAAGCAAAAAAGGAAACAAAATCGCAGCAAGGCGCAGATATGAAAAGATACGAAAAATATGTGTTTTCCTTTTTTAGAAATTTGTTTTGGGTTATAAAACCCTGGTCAAAAACCTGTAATAGGGACGGAAAATTTTAAGAAAAAATACACACAGAGAGATTATCTTTTAGAAAAAAAGATACAAACACAAAATCAGTAGGTTGAAAGCATTGTCAAAGACTCAGAGAAATAAACTATCGAGTTCACCTAGGTGATTTTCTTAAGCTTCATTTGGTCTATTTTATTATTATTTTTTTTATTTATCTATTGCATGTATAACCACTGTTAAAGAAAAAAGTCAAAAGGAAAGACGCTTACCCTTCGGAGGCGGTCGAATACGGGATTGTTGGGCCTCCGGCCACCGGCCACGGAGGCGCGTGAGGTGCGTGGCCCCTAATACCAGCGATCGAAGACCGAGCCAGAGAACGAACCATTCAGAGAATATTTCGAATTTTTTTTAAACCTATGTTAAGAATGAATTTTTGGAAATAAAATGGGTATTTATAAGCGAAACAAAACGGCACCGTTTTGGCAACACAGGATCCGCGCGTCGACCCGGACCCGAACAAGGGTCCGCGTGTTTTTTTTAAATGGGGAAATTACCCCTTTGATCCCTCCGGTCTTTTTTTAAAAAAAAATTTTAATTTCGACTTATTAATTAATTTATTTTGTAAATTAACCATGCAAATTTGTTTATGTTTTAATTTAACCCTTCTTTATTTATTTATTTATTTTTATTCTATCTTATTTTAATACTGTTTTTAATTATATTATTATGTTAAAATACTAAATTATGCCTATTATTCATATATTAATTTATTAAAATGGTATTTTTTATTATATATTGTCCTTATATATTTTTTTAAAAAAATATTATTATTTATTATTTGATTTAATTATTTTTATTATATATTATTTTAACCTACATATTAATTATTATATACCTTTTATTTTATATATTATATATATATATATATAATTATTATTATTATATATTACGTGTTTAATAATTTATATATTATTATATGTATTTTTATTATTTTTTTCCATATTATATCATATTATATTATATCCTATATTAAATTAAGATTATCTATAATATATTCCTTTTATAAATATTTTTAGAATCATTATATTTTTTAACACATTGTTTATATTGTTTATATGTATATTTTTATTCGCATGAAATACGTTCATAGTTAACTCTTTTGTTCATTATATTTATCTATGCTTCATTATGTTTGTATTTACTTCAGTATAGGAATTATTATTTGTTGTATCTTGTGTAATATATTATTGTTTAATTGCCTTTAATATGTATGTTGATAGTATGCAAATGCAATGTAATTACATTTTTTTAGAAAATTCTTTTTTTTTTTTTTGCAAAACCATTATGTCTAAAAATTTTTAAAAATAAGGCAATATTTTGGTATTTAGAAATTCGAGAAATAGTGCCCTAACGTACTGGGTTGCGATTTTCCGTTTGGCTAAATACCTAAATACCCTTTTCAATTTGCAAATCATGAGATGATCTTGATTGCAAAGGTTCTTAAACATCGTATCCTAACGTACTGGATGCGCTGTTTATATTTCTTTGGAACAAGAAAGTCTTAAATTTTAACCAAAATTGCCCGATGTTTTTAAGAAATCATATTTTTTAGAATGTTTTTAAAGTTTAAATATCTGGACATGATTCTATCGATTAGGTACCAATTTTTGGGCGTTACAAGGGTGCTAACCATTCTTCGTACGTAACCGATTTTCGAACCTATTTTTTTGTTTTTCGTAGACCAAAATTAAATGTTTTAAAATAAAACGTTTTACAAGGTGATCCAATCACACCAAGTAAAAGGGATTGGTGGCGACTCCCATTTTTGTTTTTAAAGTCGATCCCCATTTTCTGAAACCCGATTTTAAAATGGTTTCGACAATCAATACGCTATCTTGAATCGATTTACTAGCCTCCAAATTATAGAGGACTAAATAAGTCTTTTTGGAATAGAAATTTGCGAATTTTGTGTTCTTCAATATTTAGTATAGTAAGAAGTACAAGAAAATGAGAGCAGATGGCGTACCTTTCCAAAATAAAAGAGAAGGATTCAGCGATTAATTCTCACAGTTATGAACCAGCTCTCTTTTTTCTTAACAGAGTAAAGCGAGTGGTAATTTGACAAAGGCAACTCAATCTAATTTCGTGGAAACTGCTAAAATGCGAAGAAAACAAGAGACATGATGACCCACCTAAATGCCTCCATACGGATGCTGTATCCTTTATTCCACTTTTTATCCTTCTTTTTCTTTTTAAGGATAATTTGTACAAGAGTAACCTAAGTATTTTAAAATTTTAATCTAAGTATTAATATTTGAAGTCGTTTCTATTTATATTACCAACTGTTAAATTGATAATTGAAAGCTTTTTTCAACTGGTATAATAATACATTTAGTCTTTAATACTTACATATTCTATCCAAATTTTTAATAATTCAATAAATGTAACCCTTTATATTTACAAAATTTATTAATCTGACTATCAAACTTTCTAATTGAAGCTTTCAACTTTTAAAACAACATTCCATGTCTATTACTAGTTTTATTTATGGTTGAAATATCCATTTTGGTACATAACATTCTTTAGTGTATAAATGTAGAATAAAGAAATTAAAAAAAGTAAAACAGTAACCAAAATAAAATTTTACTAAAGACAGATGACTAAAATAAAAAGTATAATAACATTAAATTAATGGTGTGTGATTGAAATAAAAATAATTTTTAATGTTAATACTTAAAATAAAAATGATCTATAACAATAGTGACTAAAATTAATTTTTATTTTATTTTTAAGAACTTAAAATAAAAAATTTTGAAAATCAAGTGACCAACTTTATAATTTACTCTAAAATATTTTAGCTTGATTAAAGTAGCTTTATCTTTTTATAACTTTGTTTTTTTTTAATTATTAATTTATATTTTCTTTTGGTAAAGGTGACAAAAGAAAGGAACATGGTACGATCAATTATTGACTCGGGGGCTTAATGGTAAAACTATTTTGGTACTGTGTTTTGTAGGTGAATTCAAAAAAAGAGCTTATTAAAATCAGCTTTTCATGTTGTTGGAAAAAAATATTAACACATACATAAAAAAAATATTAATATATTCAAGGATAAAGTTAAAATATTAAAAATTTTATTTTTTAGTACTAAAAATAAAACTTTCTGAAAAACGGTGACCAATTTTTGTAGTTTTCGCTAAAATATTTTAGCTTGATTAAAGTAGCCTTATCTTTTTATAACTTTATTTTTTATTTATTAATTCATATTCTCTTTTCGTAAAGGTGACAAAAGAAAGGAACAAGGTATGACCAATTCTTGAGTTGGAGCCTTAATGGGAATACTATTTTGGCACTGTATTTTGCAGGTAAATTCGAAAAAAAAAAAAATCTTATTAGAGCAAAAGCTATCAGTATATCTATATAACTATTTATATATGGCTAAGTTAGCCAAAAAAAATAAAGCAGATTTAAAAAAAAATGGTTGTTTAGGCCATTTCTAACATATTTATCATAAGAGGTTAATTTTTAATAGAAATAGTGAAAATGTGTAAGAAAGTACGATAGACTCTTGCTTGATATCGACATCAATTTGAACTTTAAAGTTCAGAAAAAACTGAACAAAAAAAAATATTGATACACTTGAGAAAATATCGATATCTTTCACCATGTATTGACACCATTATCAATCTTTCAAAATTCTATCTATGTTTTACTTTTGTTCATTTTCATAAGTATTTTTCTTCGCATATTTTACTATTTCTCAACCTAGTTGTTTGCCTTACAAGTTTATCGTACCTAAAACATGATTTTAGAAAAGCTGCTATAGTGGAACCAAAAAAATTTTGTATTTATGATGAGATTTATGGAACTTTGACTTACAAATTGGCTATCAAGCCTTGAAAGAATGGGTGGTGGTGGTGGTGGCAGCTGCTTCCTTGTGAGGCTGCTAAAGTGGCATTTTCCTTAAACTAATATTGTAAAGGTACTCCTATTTTTAATGGTTTCATAGTTTTCTTTTCTCTCCATTAAATTATAGAAAAAAGATTTTAGTATAGGAGGATTCACCATATATCCATCCTCCAAAGTTAGTGTAACACCCCTTACCCGAGACCTTGCCGGAGTCGAGCATGAGGCATTACTAGACTTAACTACTAATTCGGGGCATAAAAATTGAAACTGTCCATCTGCGTCATGTTTACTAAATTGACCATAACTCGAGTTATGAAACTTGAAATTTAGATTCGTAAATTTTCCTTGAAACTAGACTCATATATCTTCTTACTATAATTTTTCCAGATTTTTTCATATGGCCAATTAGTACAGTTTATTCATTAAAGTTTCTCATGTTTCACTGTTTGATGGTTCTGACCTATCTTTACAAAAACTCAGTTATCTCATTGTACAGAATTCAAATAATGTTCTTGTTTATTCCAATAAAAAATAAACTCATTAAGGATTCTAAGAATGTAAACTATGCTCCATGATTATTTTTGTACAATTTTTAACAATTTTTTCAAGACAGAATAGGGAATCACGAAGTCATTAAGCACTAGTCTCACTAAAATTTAAATATCTCATAATATAAAATTCCTTTGCCTACTCTGTTTCTTTTATATAAAAATAGAGACAATAAAATTTAATTCTATATCTTATTCACTTTCTAATTTCATTTCTCCTATTTTTGGTGATTTTTCAAAATCACGTCACTGCTGTTAACCAAAAACTGTTTCATTGCAAAATATAGTTAACTAGTTTATAACATCTTTACTCTATTTCATTTAAACTCTATACATTAACCATACTTATATATACTAAAACCAAATCAACCAAAACCACAACCAAACATAATCATCAAACCAAAATATAAATTCCAAGATTATGGACAAGCCATTTTCGAATGGCATTTAAATACATACACATTCACATCCTTTGAATTTAAACCAAAGTAGTTTAGCCTATACATGCCATAGATTTTAAATTCATTCAATAAAAAAAAAAGTACCAAAATAGTTGATAGTGTGATTGACTTTGACAAGGATCCCTGAGCGCGAACTTGGACTTCAAAATCTATAAAATAGTCAAATAAACACACACAGTAAGCTAACATAGCTTAGTAAGTTTTAAGCATTGGTAAATTACACAATTTATCATTATACAAGTTAAATCAATTTAACTTGAACATCAACTAATTCGTAAACGCAAATACATATAGCATATTACCACTTCACAATTTAATCAATTTAACTTGAACATCAACTAATTCGTAAACACAAATACATATAGCATATTACCACTTCACAATTTCCAAATTTAATGGGTCTCAAAACCGAAAACTAACATACTATTTATCCATTCGAACAAGTCCAAAGATTAATGATCACATCTCAATAATATAATTTCATATACAATAACAACTTACCTCATTAGTTCTAAGATACTCAATTATCATGCATCCCATACCTGTAACACTTCCCGGATATTTTCATTCATTGGTTTATGCCTTTGTAAGATTCGTAAATCCGCACACACAGTGCAATTCATGTAACGTATCGCACACATAGTGCCGTTACTTGATAATTCGCACACATAGTGCCATCTTTCGGTAATGTATCGCACACTTAGTGCCATTACACGTTTCCCGTACACATAGTGTCATTCCACCGATATCGCACACATAGTGCTCTGTGTTTAATCTCGCACACATAGTGTCATTCCACCGATATCGCACACATAGTGCTCGGTGTTAAATCTCGCACACATAGTGCCATTATCCGAACCTTTCTTTGTTTATACAACACTTATAATTCCTATCTCATACATATATATACAAAGATACGATTGTCCTATAACAGCTCAATTTCTTTATATCCTCCCATTGCATTTGGCTCAACTAAAGTATAAATATATTTATACATTTACATCCACCTTTTCAAAATAGCATCTCTCTTTTTAAATTCACATCTGGCTATCACCATATTCGTTCTCAACTCACATTACTCAATGAATTAACACTTATACTATTATGTATTCACCAACCTTACCTTCGGCTAATTTATCAATAGTTCACCCCATTCAATATTACATTCGGCAAAATGGATTAAAAATACTTAATTCAATCAATCAATGGACATACATATATAGTGGTATTTAATAAACCACATTCGGCTAACATACTTAAAAGTCCCCATTTCTCATTCGGCATTTTAAAAATTTAATCCATTAATTTATCTAATTATATGCATATTATTTTGGAAATAATTCAATTAAACCCGACTGCTTATAAACTTACCTCGAAAATCGTCGAATTAAACTTCCCGGCTAGTCGTTCAACTTAGCTTTTCCCCGATCCAATCCCGTTTCCTTTTGTTCTTGATCTAAATAATTCCAATTAAACTTATTCAAATATATGTTCATTCAATTTCATCCAAAAATACATAAATATGAAATTTACCATTTTACCCCTAATATTTGCAACTTTTACAAATTAGTCCCTAATGCACAAAACACAAAATACAAATAATTTGGGTTCACTCTCTAAGGGCCGAATGTTCATCATGTTTTTATAAATCCATACAAGCCATTTATTTAGCATCTTAGTCCTTCAACTATTTAATTTTTGTAATTTAATCCTTAATACTCAATTTAATCAAAATCTCCAATTCAAAACATGTTGATTTAAAACATAACCATAATATTCTATCATCAAACATTTCAAAACATGAACATTTATCGATGGCCGAATCATCAACATGTCTCAAACTCAAAAATTTCAACATGGGTTGGATAGTATTCGATACAATGAACTCAAAAACGTAAAAATTTTCAAAAATCAAACTCAATTACTAACCTTACTATGACATGCAATGGCTGAATGATTGAAGGCTAAAGTTTCTTCTTCTTTCTTTAGATTTTGGTGATGAAGAGATGAGAAATGATGATGATAATGGTGGTTTCTTATTTTAATAATAATAACATATATTATAACATCATTTCAACTTTAAAAAATTATAAAAATAAAACATTTTAATTTAACATTTGTGTCATTGTCGTCCACTATCTCATAGTAATAAATAATTTACAATATAATGAAGAAAGAAACTAAGGATAGGCATGCAACTTCTTTTATGTTTTCTTTATTATAATAAGTTTATAATATATGTAACATACTGAATTTTTGGGCCTATGCGTTTAATGGGAGAACATGTGTAATGTGTTAATTTAATTGTTAGGGGTCCAAATTGGGCTCAGGATGAGGTCAAGGCCTTGGTGAAATTTTTGTTTGGGCACTATAGAGTTTAAAAGGTGCTATCTGTGTTTAAAATATCAAAATGGGCTTGTGGCCCAGTGGTCAGTGGCGCCACTTAGGGAGCAAGGAGGTGATGCTACACACAAGGGAGTAAGGGGCCCAAATTTAAGTTACATGGAGCCCAACTCTTTTAATTTAAGTTAGCTAAATTTCGGCATTAGGGTTAGGTAGAGTGGACGGCAACAAGGCTAAAAAATAGGAGGATTTATGTGAATGGGATAATGTAGATAATATAGTTGATAATATGGAAGGAAAAAAGGAGAAAAGATAGGAGCTATCTACAAGGCTAGGAGTTGGCCGAAATTCCATCACCTAGAGAAGTGAAGAAATCGGTTTCTTTATGGCAAAGGGGGTGCCGAATTTTCCCTTTTTATTTGATTAATTTTTAGTTATCAGGAAGGGCACTTTCGGTTTTTCATAGGTAAGTGCCAAAATTTCTATAAATAGGGAGGGTTCTCTTCTTTATTTTTCGGTATTTAGGGTTTCCACCTTTTCTTTCTCTTCTTTCTTCTAAAAGCCGAAAACTCCATTATTCTCTTCTTTCTTCTAAAAGTCGAAAACTCCATTATTCTTTTCTTTCTTCTAAAAGCCGAAAACTCCATTATTCTCTTCTCTTCTTTCTTCTAAAAGCCGAAAGCCGAAAACTCCATTATTCCTTTCTCTTCTTTCTTTTAAAAGCCGAAAACTCCATTATTCTCTTCTCTTCTTTTTTCTAAAAAGCCGAAAGCCGAAAACTCCATTATTCTTTTCTCTTCTTTCTTCTAAAAGCCGAACCTCTATAGATTTCTTCGAATCATCTTCTCTTCCTGATTTTTCGCAAAAAGCCGGAATCCTCTAGGAGTAGCCGAATCTTCTCTAGTAAGATCTCTTAGCTCTAAAAGCCGGAAACACTAGTTCCTAAATCTCATATCACTTTTCGGGATTTCAAGGCAGATAGCGGTGGTGTTGGCTACGGATAGCGTCGACTTAGAGGGTCTCATTCTAACAGTAATCAGGTGTGTAGATCTCTAACACACTAATTAATCTGTACTAAATATGTGTTATGGGCTAAAAGCCGGAAAAAGGCTGTATAGTAATCTGTACTAAATATATGTTATGGGCTAAAAGCCGAAAAGAGGCTGCGTAGACAGTCGAATAAAACCCTAAAAGGGTTAGGCAAAGGATGCCAGGTACGTAATCGTAGAAATCTCTATGTGTATCGAAGTATGTGATAACCTGTGATGATAATATGTGTAACAGCCCAATTTTAATAGTGTCGGAACAGTGATTCGAGATCACTAAATCTGACAAAAAGGTTAGAAAACTTTGTTAATCGACAATTATAAGTTAAGTGTGATTTTAGAAATATTTTAAAATTAGTGAATTTTGTGAACTAAAAGAATTAATTAGAAAAAAATTGGGCCAAAAACGAGGTATTGAGACCTCAAATTCATAAAGTGAGCCATAAATATTTCTAAAAATATTTATGGAGTGTCATTAAGTTATTATTAAAGTTTAGTTGAGAAATTTTAACGTTTGGATATGTAATTAAATGAAAAAGACTATACTGAAAAAGGTGTAAAAGTTTAATTATAGATTAAAGAAAATAAAAGGACCAAAAGAGCAATTATGCCAATAGTCATAATCGAGGCGGCATAAACATTAAAGCATGTGTAAAATTTGATAGATATTATAATAAAATATATTTACTTAACAATTAAGTATATATATATTATATATACTATATTATATTGTATTATATTATAGAATAAAAAAAAAGAAAGATAGAATAGAAAACAAAAACCCAAGCGAAGCGAGAGAGCGAAGGAAAGAAAGAAAGAAGAAGAGAAGAGAAAGAAGAAAAGGGGGCAAAATTGGGAAATTTTCAAAATTAGCTAAATAAAAAGGGGATCAAATTGAAATATCCGGAGAATTCTCTTCATTTCTCTTCATTTTCTTCAGCTGAAAAATAGTCATGGAAGAGAGTTCAAGTTGGTTTTCATACTCAAGTTTCATGTAAGTTTAATTCTTGCTTTCTCCTTGAAATTTCTATGTTTTTGGACTTTCTACAATTGGGTCCAACTTATTAATTCATTAGTTTATGATTCTATGGCTAATTTTTAAAGTTGATGTGGATTAGTGCTGGAAGAATATGATGAATAAATATTGATTTGAAGCTTTAATTTTGTTATATGATGATTTTATCAAGTGAAATTGATGTAAATTGGTTTTAGGACCTAATTGTGAAATAGCTAAAATTAAGGCCTAGTGTTAAATTCTGATTTCAAAGGTTATGAAGTAGTTTCAAATGATAGACAAAAGTATTAAATGAGAAAATTAACTCAACTGAGGGGTTAATTCAGCAAGGACTGAATTGTATGAATTGTGGAATTAGGGATAAAATAGAAATCAACATGTTACACTAAAGCAGTTTTGGACAGCAGCAGTTGTCTAAATTTGAAAAATCACCAAAAATTGTATAAATCGAATTAAAAGTTGAGTAAGATATGGAATTAAAGCTTGTTGAGTCTATTTTTATATAAAAGAAACAGAGAAAGCAAAGGAAGTCTACATTTTGAGATATTTAAATTTTTGTAAGACTGGTTTAGAATAACTTCGTGATCCCCTGTTCTTAATTTAGAAATTCACTAAAAATTGTATAAAAATAATTTAGTGACTATGACACGGATGGACAACTTGAATATTCACATAAGCAAATATTGAAAATTATTGATAATGTTACTTATAGCATGTTATATACATTAAGGATGTGGAATGGAGAGGAGGAGGAGGAAAATATGTATGACTATTCAGCTAGCATGGCTAATTTGTAATGTTTTAGACTCAGGGACTAAATTGAATAAAAGTAAAACTTTATGATTAATTTTGTAAAAATGTAGAAATGACCAATTTGCATGAAATAGATTATTTTATTATTTAAAATTGCAAAATTGAATGAAATTATTAATTTAGATTAAGATCGATTGAAAAATCGATGAAAATAGAAAATTTCTAAAATGACCCTGAATCTTGATATTTCTACAAATTTAGCCAGGTAAGTTCGTGTAACTTAATTATATGATATAAGAAAATATGAGTTGATGGTACGTGAAATATTGATATGATAAATTAACTGATTTATGTTTATGAAGAAGAGATAATTGAATGATATTTTTCATGATATGTAAATATGTGATTATCTTTAATATGTTAATACAAGATAATTAAGTATGTTGAGACGAGTAATAAATTTATGTAAGACATGACGAGAAAAATAAATATGTTTAAGGGACAATATGTTTGATTTTGATTGGTTTCAAATATAAATGCTAAATGAAATAAAATGTCTGATAAATAAATTTGTAATTCCGGTAATGCCTCGTACCCTATTCCGGCGTCGAATATGGGTAAGGGGTGTTACATTTAGTGGTATCAGAGTTATGGTTTAGTCGGTTCTCGGACCAAACGTAATATGTGTAAAGTCTAGAAATGTATGCCATTGTTAATATATAACTTAAGATAATGTGATATCTTCAAACTTTGATGATATTTGTATCACTATTATTCAAACTTTATCATTATTATGTGTAATTTATTAATTATGTGTGGTAAGTATTTTAAGGTAAGTGTTTAGTAAAATGATAAATTTAAGATTGGGTACTGAAAATTGAGACTGATACTGAACTGAATTATGGAATATTGAATATTATTTTGAGTACTGAATTGAATTGTGAAGTTACTGAATATTGTTATGTGTATTGCGTTAAACTATGAAATTATTGATGTAATGAATTACTGCAATACTGTGAAACTGGTTGAAATAAGAAGTGAAAATAGAATGAACTGGAATTTAGAAAGTTATTTAAATTATGTGACTGAATTATGAATTATGTGAATATTTGAAGGTATATTAATAGGAAACTAAAAGTGATTTGAATTGAATCAAATTGAATTAAATAAAGAAAATATGCGAGTAATTGAAATGTATATTGATTGAAAAGTAATTAGTGATTTTAAATTTGATTGGATAATAAATTAAAAATACGAATTGAAATGTGAGAATTGAAGTATGAACTTAAGGTTCATAAATTTGCTAAAATATCGAATTATTGATATTAAAATCAGTTGAATAAATGAAATGAGAAAATTGAATGAATTTGA
The DNA here is from genome assembly GCA_025503065.1 of Gossypium bickii. Lineage (NCBI taxonomy): Eukaryota > Viridiplantae > Streptophyta > Magnoliopsida > Malvales > Malvaceae > Gossypium > Gossypium bickii. The sequence goes on from CP106713.1 coordinate 132,625,317, forward strand.
TCGATTGAATTATTGACAGTACGAAAAAGTGGAATTATGAATTAAAATTGATATATAAAGTTGAAAACTTGAACCAAAGGTTCATAAGTTGATTAGATAATATAAATGATATATGATGCTATTTGATGAAAGACTATTGTTGAGGTATGAAATTAAAGCATAAACTAACACATATGATTTATATTGTTACATGTTTGATATTTATTATTTATTATTTATTAGTTATTATAATTTTTATAATTTGAATTATGGTAATACCACTGAGTATATATACAGACATGCGTATAGTAAGTGAAGTATGAGGTAAGTGTTATTGTTGAATTAAATGGAAATTGAATTAAGTGATGGATAAATATTATATTGAATTGTATATTGATGAGAAAGTAAAATTAAATTTAGTTGTGAATAAATTGAAAATGAAATTGGAATAGAAAAAAATGATATGTGTGCATAATGTAATTTGCCCAAGTAAATGAGATTAGATATACTAGGATATTAGTGGTATACCATTAAGGGACTCTAGCGCATTCTCTGATAATAACACTTTGGTACTCATCAAGTGCTATCTGATTAATAGTACATAATAATACACTTCTATATTTGTTTCATATATCTTAAGTGTTCTGTTTAATCTATTGGGCCTCTTATAAAAAGGTAAGTAATTTTCGTTATAAGGTATGTTCGCATTATTGAATTAAAAATGAATTGCAAACTGAAAGGATATGGAATGGATATAAATGATAAACTAGATAAATATGTGCACAAAGGAGCTATAGAATTATAGAAATAATGAAGTTCTTGATCAAAATAACAAGGAAATTTCGAGGACGAAATTTTTTTAAGGGGGGAAGAGTTGTAACAGCCCAATTTTAATAGTGTCGGAACAGTGATTCGAGATCACTAAATCTGACAAAAAGGTTAGAAAACTTTGTTAATCGACAATTATAAGTTAAGTGTGATTTTAGAAATATTTTAAAATTAGTGAATTTTGTGAACTAAAAGAATTAATTAGAAAAAAATTGGGCCAAAAACGAGGTATTGAGACCTCAAATTCATAAAGTGAGCCATAAATATTTCTAAAAATATTTATGGAGTGTCATTAAGTTATTATTAAAGTTTAGTTGAGAAATTTTAACGTTTGGATATGTAATTAAATGAAAAAGACTATACTGAAAAAGGTGTAAAAGTTTAATTATAGATTAAAGAAAATAAAAAGGACCAAAAGAGTAATTATGCCAATAGTCATAATTGAGGCGGCATAAACATTAAAGCATGTGTAAAATTTGATAGATATTATAATAAAATATATTTACTTAACAATTAAGTATATATATATTATATATACTATATTATATTGTATTATATTATAGAATAAAAAAAAGAAAGATAGAATAGAAAATGAAGCCCAAACGAAGCGAGAGAGCAGGGAAGGAAAGAAAGAAGAAGAGAAGAGAAAGGTAAAAGGGGGCAAAATTGGGAAATTTTTAAAATTAGCTAAATAAAAAGGGGATCAAATTGAAATATCTGGAGAATTCTCTTCATTTCTCTTCATTTTCTTCAGCTGAAAAATAGTCATGGAAGAGAGTTCAAGTTGGTTTTCATACTCAAGTTTCATGTAAGTTTAATTCTTGCTTTCTCCTTGAAATTTCTATGTTTTTGGACTTTCTACAGATTGGGTCCAACTTATTAATTCATTAGTTTATGATTCTATGGCTAATTTTTAAAGTTGATGTGGATTAGTGCTGGAAGAATATGATGAATAAATATTGATTTGAAGCTTTAATTTTGTTATATGATGATTTTATCAAGTGAAATTGATGTAAATTGGTTTTAGGACCTAATTGTGAAATAGCTAAAATTAAGGCCTAGTGTTAAATTCTGATTTCAAAGGTTATGAAGTAGTTTCAAATGATAGACAAAAGTATTAAATGAGAAAATTAACTCAACTGAGGGGTTAATTCAGCAAGGACTGAATTGTATGAATTGTGGAATTAGGGATAAAATAGAAATCAACATGTTACACTAAAGCAGTTTTGGACAGCAGCAGTTGTCTAAATTTGAAAAATCACCAAAAATTGTATAAATCGAATTAGAAGTTGAGTAAGATATGGAATTAAAGCTTGTTGAGTCTATTTTTATATAAAAGAAACAGAGAAAGCAAAGGAAGTCTACATTTTGAGATATTTAAATTTTTGTAAGACTGGTTTAGAATAACTTCGTGATCCCCTGTTCTTAATTTAGAAATTCACTAAAAATTGTATAAAAATAATTTAGTGACTATGACACGGATGGACAACTTGAATATTCACATAAGCAAATATTGAAAATTATTGATAATGTTACTTATAGCATGTTATATACATTAAGGATGTGGAATGGAGAGGAGGAGGAGGAAAATATGTATGACTATTCAAATAGCATGGATAATTTGTAATGTTTTAGACTCGAGGACTAAATTGAATAAAAGTAAAACTTTATGATTAATTTTGTAAAAATGTAGAAATGACCAATTTGCATGAAATAGATTATTTTATTATTTAAAATTGCAAAATTGAATGAAATTATTAATTTAGATTAAGATCGATTGAAAAATCGATGAAAATAGAAAATTTCTAAAATGACCCTGAATCTTGATATTTCTACAAATTTAGCCAGGTAAGTTCGTGTAACTTAATTATATGATATAAGAAAATATGAGTTGATGGTACGTGAAATATTGATATGATAAATTAACTGATTTATGTTTATGAAGAAGAGATAATTGAATGATATTTTTCATGATATGTAAATATGTGATTATCTTTAATATGTTAATACAAGATAATTAAGTATGTTGAGACGAGTAATAAATTTATGTAAGACATGACGAGAAAAATAAATATGTTTAAGGGACAATATGTTTGATTTTGATTGGTTTCAAATATAAATGCTAAATGAAATAAAATGTCTGATAAATAAATTTGTAATTCCGGTAATGCCTCGTACCCTATTCCGGCGTCGAATATGGGTAAGGGGTGTTACAATATGTTTATGTTCTTGCATGTAAGCATGGGGATGGGATTGACATGATGAAGGGGAAGAAGGTCGCATAGCGATCGGTGGCTTTGCCACATAGGTCACATAGTGATCGGTCTTTATGACAGGCAGCACAGCTGTCAATATATTTTTAAGGCCGCATAGCGATCGGTGGCTTCGCTACATAGGTCACATAGTGATCGGTCTTTATGACAGGCAGCACAGCTGTCGATATAGTGTGTAGCGGATGGAGGGTTGATTGTAGAAATCCCCAAGGTGTGATGATTGGTACGGGTTGATGTGTAGAGGATGGATTTCTAAGATGGGTTAAGCTATTCATCATTTATTATTTATCATGTAATTCTGATTGTTGCCTTTATGTTTGGGTCAGGGCTCATAATGTGTTTGTGGGTCCAAGCCTTTTACGTGTTTTCGGGATTTTCACACTGAGTCTTGGTGACTCATCCTATTATTATTTTTCTACTCTTTTAGATGAGCAGTAGATTGTGGACAAGGGAGCCGAGACGGACTCGAGGGGCCATCAAGTTTTTATTTCTATAGTTTATTTTCGATTTTTCCTTTAAGTTTTTATTTTGGGAATATTTATGTAATAAGGCCCCATAGTTTATATTCACCCAAGTAGTTTTTAATATTTGCAACTTATGAAATTATGTCAAAGGTTTAATTATACAAAATAATAATAATACAAGGTTTTTTTTTAATGTCACTTATTTATTCAAATATTGTCTAATTAACTTACGATTTTCAAAACCAACAAAGCAAAAGTTTTCAATGTACAACCCGTAGCATACCAGATCCGGTCGAAACGTATGGGCCGGGTTTGGGGTGTTACAATATAATAGTGTAATGGCCTAAATTCAAGATTATCGGAATAATGGTTTCGCAACCATAAATCTGATTTAAGTAGAAATTTATTTCAATATATTTGCATGAATATTTATATGATAGGAAATATTTTTATAAATATTCATAAAATGTTAGTAATGTGGTATTAAACTTTCGTTAGAAAATTTTAACGTTTGCGTAGGAAATTAAATGAAAAGGACTAAATTGAAATGAAAGTAAAAGTTAAATTATAGATTAAAAGAAATTATAAAGGACCAAAATGGCAATTATGCCATTTTGTAAAGTTGAGGCGGTGTATTAATTAAAATCTGAGATTTTTTTAAGTATATTATTATATTATATATTATATTATTATATTATTATATTATTATATATATATATATATAAAGAAAGGAGAAAAGAAACAAAAAAACAAAACAAAAAGAAGAACAGAGAGCAAACGTGAAGGGAAGAAAGAAAAAGAGAAAAGAAAGAAGAAAAGGGATAATAGAGTTTTTAAAGCTTAGAGTTTAATTTGGTAAGTTAATTTAGTCCTTTTCTTTTAATTTTGATGCTTTATAAGTTTTAGAACAAAGTTTTGATGAATTTAAGTTGAAGTTTTTGAAGTTTTAGAGTTTTTGAATATAGCATATGATGAATAAAATGATGAATTAGTGGTTTAATTGAAAGAATTTGAAGTTAGAATTGGATAAAGGACTTAATTGTAAAACAAGATATAACAAAACAGTTTTGGGACAGCAGTAGTAGAGTAAGTTTGAAAATTCACCAAAAATCGTAGAAGTGAAATTAGAAATTGAGTGAGATATGAAATTAAAGCTTATTGAGTCTATTTTCATATGAAAGAAACAAGGAAAGAAAAGAAGTTCTGTATTTTGAGATATTTAGATTTTTGTAAGACTGGTTCAGAATGAATTTGAGTTCCCCTGTTTTGACTTTAGAAAATCATCAAAAATTGAAGAAAAATAATTAGGGGCTTAAATTTATATGTTTAGAATCCTAAATGAGTATATTTTCTATAAAAATAAACGGGAACACTATCTGATTTCTGTATGAAGAGATAATTAATTTTTAGTGAAGAAGAGTCAGAACTGCCAGACAGCAGAACAGGGGTAAATTTGATGAATAAACTGTACTAATTGGCTAGGCTAAAAATTCTGGAAATTTTATGGTATAAATAAATGTGAGTCTAGTTTCAGAGAAAATTAACGGTTCTTCATTTGGAGCTCTGTAGCTCGAGAAATAAATAATTTAGTGACTGTGACTCAAGTAGACAGCTTTGAATAAACTAAAAATAATAATAGAATTATAGAAAATGCTACATGTGAACATGAAATGTATTGAATTGATGATTGAATTTATTTATTTAGATCCGGAAAACCCAAATACGAAGCTAGATCGAGGAAAGGAAAAAGTCCCGGATTAGTAGATTTTGTAAACGAACTAGTATCGAGGTAAGTTTGTGTAACTTGAATTATATTCTTAAATGTTTGAAATGTATGTTATTGATATGAATATGATTTGAATGTCCATTGTATGAAATTTGATGAAACATTGATATATTTGATAAAAAGGGGAAAGAAATCCCGGTTGAATGAAAGGAAAATTCGATGGATCTCTGAAAAGGAATTGACGGTGAAAAAGGATCTAGCTCGGACGGGTGATCCTATCCTGATATAGCCCTCCCGAAGAATATGTGGAAAATGGATTTAGCCCGGACGGGTAATCCGAATTAGGTCTGAATTTAGCCTGGGTGGTAATTCGATCCAAGCTCATTAGAGTAATTGTCGTTGCAGGGATTTAGCTGGACTGTAATCCCGACAATACTCTATGAGTTTATATTACTGAGGATTTAGCTCGACCGTAATCCCGCTTATAAGGATGAGGTTCGCGGGAGTGTGCTCTCTGAAATGGAAATGTGCGCACATGAATATGAATTGACGGACCCGAATTTGTACACTAAAGTGTACCTCTGAAAATCTATCGAAATTCCGATTAATTCAACGGGATAAATATGGAAATCATGATATTGATGAGCTCATCAATCATAATATATATTATTGATATATGGAAATTATTGGACTGACTTGAATGTTGAGTTTGTAAATGTTAGGGTATATGAATGTTTATCGCATGTATTGTAAATATTAGGTAAGTATAATTCTTGTTGCATGGGCTTACTAAGCACAAAGTGCTTACCCTATTTCCTTTTTCCCTGTTTTGTAGTGTTGAGAGCTCGAAGGTCGGTTTCAGTCGGAGACATATCACACTATCAATCCCAAGATTTCGGTATTTTAAGAAACTTTATTTTAGAAATTAATGGCATGTATAAGCTAATAAAATAGATGTTAATATGAAATGAATGTAAGGTCAGCCATTGGTATGGCCTATGTGTTAAAGCTATCTTATAAATATGCATGAATTATTTTGAAAATATGTTGAATTAGACTGGTCTCGGTTTTTTAAAAAAAATTGTAAACTCTGGTAATGCCACGTACCTTATTCTGACAACGAATACAAGTAGGGGGTGTTACATTTATTGGTATCAGAGCTACGGTTTAGCCGGTTCTAGGACCGATATAGCAAATACGGATTAGCTATACATGCCATTTAAATTATTTTTGATAGTGTGATATCTCCTGACCATTTAAATTGTGTTTTCCTTATAGTAATGTCATCTGACCGAGCTCAATCTGAGGAAGTCGGGAGTCATACTCCTGGCTTGAAGACAAAGAGAAGAAACTAGCGATGAAGGCCCAGTATATAGAGGGTCAAGGGGAGGAGGCAAAAATAGCCTTCTTTCAAATGATGAATGAATGGTTTACCCAAGACATAAGAACTAACCCTACAAAGGTCAACAAACTCAAGCTCCCCTCCTGTTCCTCCACCGGTTCCCTAGATTCCACAGTGCAGTGCAATCGAATCTGTCGAGAAAAGGAAAAGCTCAGTCGATAAAATCCGAAAATATGGGGCAGAAGAATTTGAGCAGCGATTGATGATGATCCCGAAAGAGCTGAATTTTGGTTAGAAAATACTACTCGGGTTTTGGAGAACTTATCTTGCACGCTAGAAGAATGTTTGAAATGTGTCATTTCATCGCTAAAAGACACAGCTTATCATTGGAGGAATACTAAAGCTTTAGTTGTTCCGAAAGAAGAAATTACATGGGAATTCTTCCAGACCGAGTTCAGAAAGAAATATATCAGTCAGAGATTCCTTGATCAGAAAAGAAAAGAATTTCTTGAGCTGAAACAGGCAATAGATCGATGATGTCGAGTATGAAAGAGAATTTGTTCGGTTGAGTAAATATGCTCGAGAATGGGTACAATGATCGGAGTGAAATGTGCAAACGATTCAAGAAGGGTTGAATGAAGAAATTAAGCTCATTGTTGGAATTCTTGAAATTCGAGAGTTTGCTACACTAGCAGAACGAGCTTATAAAGTAGAAGAATGGAGCAAAGAAAAGAAACAGGCTGAGAGGGAAGCTAAAATTTTTAGTAAAAGACCAATGGAAAAATCTTAGTTTTCTGCTCCAAAGAAATTGAAGAAGTACCAGGATCGTTCTACCTCAACCACTGGGTATTCGGATAGAGTGCGAGGTTCACAGCCACACTAATTCAAGACCTTCCGCTCCATCGGTGACCGATGTTGGCGGTGTTGGTACCCCTAAGCCGAGATGCCGATGATTGTAATAAAGCTCATTTTGGTGAATGTCGATTTAAGAGTGGGGCTTGTTACCGATGTGGTTCTTTTGACCATTTCCTCGAGAGATTGTCCGTAGAGAAGAAGTGAAGAAGAAGTCTGAATATATATCGAAGCCAAGTAATCCATCTTTGAGGGGTAGACCATCTCGACCATCCGGTAATGTTAGTGGTAGCCGAGGAACTACAAAAGGTACTGCAAGTAGGCTTGAGACATGGGCGCCTCCTAGGACATATGTCATGCGTGCGGAGAAGATGCCTCGGCACCCGATGTTATTATCGGTACATTTTCTTTACTTGAAACCGATATTATCGCATTAATTGATCCCGTTCTACGCATTCATATATATGTGTAAAACTTGCATGCGTTAAAGATTTATCTGTTGAACCTCTCGAATTTGTGGTTAAAGTCTCGAACCCTTTGGCCAATCTATTTTAGTGGATAAAATTTGTAAAAATTGTCCACTTGATGGTAAGAGGTTATTGTTTCTGGTGATTTGATGTTACTTGCCATTTGATGAGTTTGATGTGATATTGGGCATGGATTGGTTAACTCGATGATGCAAAAGAGTAAATCGTAAATGTAAATATATTGTATTGAAGTGTCGAATGGTGAATTACCGGGTTAAATCCGATCGACGGAGAGATTATCTCGATGTGATTTCGATTATTCTTCGCTCAGGTATGTCGAAAGGGATATGATGCTTTTCTTGCTTATGTATTAGATACCAAGGTATCCGAGTCGAAGATTCAAGCGATGCGGTGGTATGTGAATTTTCTGATGTGTTTCGAGAGGAGTTACCAGGGTTGCCACCAGAAAGAGAAGTGGAATTTTCTATAGATTTGATTCCGCGAACTACTCCGATTTCCATAGCTCTGTACCGAATGGCTCCTACGGAATTAAAGGAATTAAGGACACAGTTACAGGAACTTGTTGATAGAGGTTTTGTCCGACTGAGTCATTCACCTTGGGGTGCTCCGGTTCTGTTTGTGAAAAAGAAAGATGGGTCTTTGAGATTGTGTATTGACTATCGGCAGCTCAATAATGTAACTATAAAGAATAAGTATCCGTTGCCTCAGATTGATGATTTATTTGATCAGCTGAAAAGTGCTACTGTATTTTCAAAGATTGATCTCCGATCGGGCTACTATCAGTTACGAGTAAACGAGTCAGATGTGCCAAAGACAGCTTTCAGAACCAGATACGGGCATTATGAGTTTCTGGTTATGCCGTTTGGGTTGACTAATGCACCTGCTGTATTTATGGATTTGATGAATCGGATATTCAGACCGTACTTAGATAGGTTTGTGGTAGTTTTCATTGATGATATTTTGGTTTATTCTCGAGATGAAGAAGAACATGCAGAACATTTGAGAATTGTGTTGCAAATTTTACGAGAAAAGCAGTTATATGCTAAATTCAGTAAATGTGAATTTTGGCTTCGAGAAGTGGGTTTTCTTGGACATATTGTATCTCATTGAAGGCATCGGGTAGATCCAAGTAAAATCTCATTTATTGTCAATTGGAGTCCACCAAGATCAGATCGAAGTTAGAAGTTTCTTGGGTTTAGCTGGTTATTATCGGAGATTTGTACAAGGATTCTCTATGATAGCTTCTCCGATGACTCGATTATTGCAGAAAGATGTAAAGTTCGAGTGGACTGATGAATGTCAGCAGAGTTTCAACCGATTAAAAGATCTACTAACGAAAGCACCAGTATTAGTGCAGCCTGAACCGGGTAAGGAATTTGTTATTTACAGTGATGCCTCATTAAATGGTTTAGGTTGTGTCTTGATGCAAGAAGGTAAAGTAATAGCCTATGCTTCAAGACAACTTAAACCACATGAAAGAAATTATCCGATACATGATCTTGAGTTAGCTGCTATTGTTTTTGCATTGAAGATATGGCGGCATTACTTGTACGGTGAGAAATGTCATATTTGTACTGATCATAAAAGCTTGAAGTATTTGATGACACAGAAAGATCTGAATTTAAGACAGCGCAGGTGGCTTGAATTGATAAAGGACTATGATTTGATTATTGATTACCATCCGGGCAAGGCTAATGTTGTGGCTGATGCTTTGAGTCGAAAATCTCTATATGCTTTACGATCTATGAATGCTCAATTGTCTTAGGTTGATGATGGTTCAATCTTAGCTGAATTGAGAGCTAAACCGACATTTTTACAGCAAATATGTGAAGCTCAGAAGAATGATGAGAAGTTACAGGTTAAACGGGCACAATATGAGTCAGGTACTGATTCTGAATTTCAAGTTGGGATTGATGATTGTTTATTATTCAGAGGTAGGGTATGTGTACCCAAGAATTCAGAGCTCATACAGAAGATTTTACACGAGGCTCACAGTGGTACTATGTCTGTACATCCGGGAAGTAATAAAATGTATAATGATTTGAAGAAGATGTACTGGTGGCCAGGTATGAAACGTGATATTTCTGAGTTTGTATCAAGATGTTTGATATGTCAATAGGTCAAAGTAGAACATCAGGTACCTTCGGGGTTACTTCAGCCAATTACTATACCAGAATGGAAATGGGAAAGAATCACTATGGATTTTGTATCGGGATTACCATTGTCTTCGAAGAAAAAAGATGCTATTTGGGTGATTGTTGACCGATTGACAAAGTCAGCACACTTTATTCCTGTACGTATGGATTATTCTTTAGGTAAACTGGCTGAATTGTACATATCTGAGATTGTCAGGCTACATGGAGTGCCTGTCTCCATTATATCGGATAGAGATACCCGATTTACGTCTCATTTCTGGGATAAATTGCAAGAAGCTTTGGGTACTCAGTTGTATTTCAGTACTGCATTTCATCCTCAGACAGATGGCCAATCTGAGCGTGTAATTCAAGTATTGGAAGATATGCTCCGATGTTGTATACTAGAGTTTGAAGGTAATTGGGAGAGGTATCTACCTTTGATTAAATTTGCTTATAATAACAGATTATCACCCCGAAGATTAAAATGGCTCCGTGATGAAGCTTTGAATGGTAGAAAGTGTAGAACACCATTATATTGGACAGAGCTCAGTGAAAAGAAGATACACGGGGTTGATTTGATCCGGGAAACAGAAGAAAAAGTAAAGGTTATTCGGGATAGTTTAAAAGCGACTTTCGATCGCCAAAAATCATATGCCGATCTTAAACGAAAAGAGAATGAATTTCGTGCGGTGACAAGGTATTTACAAAGTGTCTCCTTGGAAGAAAGTTCTCCTTCTCACCGAAGGGTAGATTGAGTCCAAGATTTATCGGGCCATATGAGATCATAGAAAGAATTGGACCATCGCTTATCGGTTGGCATTACCACGAACTTGATAGAATCCATAATGTTTTTCATGTGTCTATGCTACAACGATATCGGTCGAGATCCTTCACATGTTATTTCTCCGACGTATGAAGATTCAGCCGGATATGACTTACTGATGAAGAACCGGTCAAGATATTGGCACGGGAAACAAAGGAGCTTAGAAATAAAAAAATAAATTTGGTGAAAGTAATCTGTGGGCAAAAGCACGGGATTGAGGAAGCGACATGGGAACCGGAGGAGGCAATGAGGAAATAATATCCAAACCTCTTTACTGGTAAGATTTTCGAGGACGAAAATCCTTAAAAAGGGGGGGGGAGAGTTGTAATGGCCTAAATTCAAGATTATCGGAATAATGGTTTCGCAACCATAAATCCGATTTAAGTAGAAATTTATTTCAATATATTTGCATGAATATTTATATGATAGGAAATATTTTTATAAATATTCATAAAATGTTAGTAATGTGGTATTAAACTTTCGTTAGAAAATTTTAACGTTTGGGTAGGAAATTAAATGAAAAGGACTAAATTGAAATGAAAGTAAAAGTTAAATTATAGATTAAAAGAAATTATAAAGGACCAAAATGGCAATTATGCCATTTTGTAAAGTTGAGGCGGTGTATTGATTAAAATCTGAGATTTTTTTAAGTATATTATTATATTATATATTATATTATTATATTATTATATTATTATATATATATAAAGAAAGGAGAAAAGAAACAAAAAAACAAAACAAAAAGAAGAACAGAGAGCAAACGTGAAGGGAAGAAAGAAAAAGAGAAAGAAAGAAGAAAAGGGATAATAGAGTTTTTAAAGCTTAGAGTTTAATTTGGTAAGTTAATTTAGTCTTTTTCTTTTAATTTTGATGCTTTATAAGGTTTAGAACAAAGTTTTGATGAATTTAAGTTGAAGTTTTTGAAGTTTTAGAGTTTTTGAATATAGCATATGATGAATAAAATGATGAATTAGTGGTTTAATTGAAAGAATTTGAAGTTAGAATTGGATAAAGGACTTAATTGTAAAACAAGATATAACAAAACAGTTTTGGGACAGCAGCAGTAGAGTAAGTTTGAAAATTCACAAAAAATCGTAGAAGTGAAATTAGAAGTTGAGTGAGATATGAAATTAAAGCTTATTGAGTCTATTTTCATATGAAAGAAACAAGGAAAGAAAAGAAGTTCTGTATTTTGAGATATTTAGATTTTTGTAAGATTGGTTCAGAATGAATTTGAGTTCCCCTGTTTTGACTTTAGAAAATCATCAAAAATTGAAGAAAAATAATTAGGGGCTTAAATTTATATGTTTAGAATCCTAAATGAGTCTATTGTCTATAAAAATAAACGGAAACACCATCTGATTTCTGTATGAAGAGATAATTAATTTTTAGTGAAGAAGAATCAGAACTGCCAGACAGCAGAACAGGGGTAACTTTGATGAATAAACTGTACTAATTGGCTAGGTTAAAAATTATGGAAATTTTATGGTATAAAGAAATGTGAGTCTAGTTTCAGAGAAAATTAACGGTTCTTCATTTGGAGCTCTGTAGCTCGAGAAATAAATAATTTAGTGACTGTGACTCAAGTAGACAGCTTTGAATAAACTAAAAATAATAATAGAATTATAGAAAATGCTACATGTGAACATGAAATGTATTGAATTGATGATTGAATTTATTTATTTAGATCCGGAAAACCCAAATACGAAACTAGATCGAGGAAAGGAAAAAGTCCCGGATTAGTAGATTTTGTAAACGAACTAGTATCGAGGTAAGTTCGTGTAACTTGAATTATATTCTTAAATGTTTGAAATGTATGTTATTGATATGAATATGATTTGAATGTCCATTGTATGAAATTTGATGAAACATTGATATATTTGATAAAAAGGGAAAGAAATCCCGTTGAATGAAAGGAAAATTCGATGGATCTCTGAAAAGGAATTGACAAAGTGAAAAGGATCTAGCCCGACGGGTGATCCTATCCTGATATAGCCCTCCCAAAGAATATGTGGAAAATGGATTTAGCCCGGACGGGTAATCCGAATTAGGTCTGAATTTAGCTTTGACTGGTAATTCGTGGATCCAAGCTCATTAGAGTAATTGTCGTTGCGAGATTTAGCCTGGATCGTAATCCCGACAATACTCTATGAGTTTATATTACAGGGGATTTAGCATGGACTGGTAATCCCGCTGTAAGGATGAGGTTCGTGGGAGTGTGCTCTCTGAAATGGAAATGCGCGCACATGAATATGAATTGACGGACCCGAATTTGTACACTAAAGTGTACCTCTGAAAATCCATCGAAATTCCGATTAATTCAACGGGATAAATATGGAAATCATGATATTGATGAGCTCATCAATCATAATATATATTATTGATATATGGAAATTATTGGACTGAATTGAATGTTGAGTTTGTAAATGTTAGGGTATATGAATGTTTATCGCGTGTATTGTAAATATTAGGTAAGTATAATTCTTGTTACATGGGCTTACTAAGCACAAAGTGCTTACCCTATTTCCTTTTTCCCTGTTTTGTAGTGTTGAGAGCTCGGAGGTCGGTTTCAGTCGGAGACATATCACACTATCAATCCCAAGATTTCGGTATTTTAAGAAACTTTATTTTAGAAATTAATGGCATGTATAAGCTAATAAAATAGATGTTAATATGAAATGAATGTAAGGTCAGCCATTGGTATGGCCTATGTGTTAAAGTTATCTTATAAATATGTATGAATTATTTTGAAAATATGTTGAATTAGACTGGTCTCGGTTTTTTAAAAAAAATTGTAAACTCTGGTAATGCCACGTACCTTATTCTGACAACGAATACAGGTAGGGGGTGTTACAAATAGTTAGTATATTATATCATTATAATAAAATAAACATGCAAATGCATTATAAAAGTATAATGCCGTCCACTAACATGCAAAAAGGGGTCAATTTACAACTTAAATCCTCATGTGTAAGAAAACAAATTAATTTAGCCACTAAATTTAATAAATGTCTATTTTTACCACTTACGCAATTTAGCCCTTTTCTTTAAATTAAACACACAAACGGCCCAATTAATTCACGAAAATTTTTGCACATGCACACTCATAAATCATAGACACCAAATATAATATTTAAATATTTTTCTAATTCGGATTCATGGTCCCAAAACCACCGTTTCGATTAGAGTCATAATCGAGCTGTTACAGTTAGGAGAAGACAAGATGCTAGCTACCATTAGAAGGTAGCACTACACAAAGCATCTTTCTTTCCCCACATTATCGATGAACCTCTTTAATCCAATCAACAGATTTACAAATTTTATTGTAGCTCTAATAGAAGGAAACAACACATGCAAGGGTATTGATACTAAAAATGCATCTTCCTAGACACAATTTTATTTTCTCTCTCTAAAATCAACCTATTTTTTCTCTCTGATTAATTTAGCTTTTATATAAGAACTATAATTTATGCTTCACATAAATTAAATCAATATATAAGTGAGTTTGAACTTATTAAAAATATCAATAAAATAACATACATATAATTAAATATATAATTAGTTAACTAATGAGGTTTCACAAATATTAGAGTGTTACAGAAAAATTATTAAAATTTAAAATTAATGTGAAAAAATTACAGATCAAATTAAAAGAAAATGTCATGTTCGGAACTAAATGTTGACTAACCTTCATTTATTAACCCAAATGTTAACAGGATTAAATATCTTAAAATAATATTAATCTCTAAAATTTGACCTGGTTTATAGTTTTCAAATTTTTTAGGCATAAATCTTAATTTTTTATCACTTTTAACTCTCAACCTTACAAATATAAGCAAATTGTTTTTCACTTTAGTCTTAATTTTTTTCTCCTCTCTAACGGGGCTTTCAAGGACAAGAAGATCATACTCTCTTATTGCTCTTAGCTTTCTCACCATTTCATTTCTATGTTTAGAAAATGCCAATGGTTGTTGCAACTTGCAATGTATACGAAGGTAAGTGGGTGTATGACAGGTCCTATCCTCTCTATGATTCATCAGCCTGTCCAGGGGCGAAGCAGGGGCACTGGCATGTGCCCTGGCCCCCCTAAAATGTAAAATTGGTATTTAGGCTCTTAAAATTTTTAAAAATTTTAAATTAGTAAAGGTAAAATTACACTTTAGCCTTCCTAAAATTATAAAAATTTGATTTAATCTTTTACAAGTTATAAAGATATAAACTATAAAAAATTAAAATTTCATCTAGTCCCCCCTAAAAAATTGTTCTGGTTTCGCCCCTGAGCCTACCCTTTCTTCCACACAAGTATGACCTCCCAGTCATCTTTACGTTAAATATAGATGACAACCAAGCAAGTGTAATTTGCCAAGGTACTTATCCCTCACCGCCCTCAATGTTTAATCTAGCCGTCGAAATTGCCAAATAAAACTGTTGGAGTTTAGAAACAATGTTAAGCAGATTACAGCAAAGCCTTTAGCTGCTAGCAATACTGACTTGCTGAACAAACAAGAGAAATCGGGCTTGAAGAGCAAAATGAAAGCTGAACTTTAAAAAATTAGAGAGATATTTGATTAAAAATGATTCATTACATTTCTGAAAAGCAAAACATTACATATATCAAGTGATTGTAATGTTGATTACAGCAAAAAATTCACCTAAACACACGTAACTCCACTATTGCTTGCACACTTTGTTCTGCTGATTATCAAATCTTATCAGCACCAACTTACAACAAACTCATTACAAACTTAGTTCAATTGTAACTAAATCAAGACATCATCAAAATATCAAAATGACAGCTGCATGTGCTTCATCTGCTAGCTGCTTGACCCTATCACCAAGGGCTGCATGCAAGCCAACTTCTAAATAATTTCTACAATAAACTAACTCTAAATAGTGGTAAACAGTAGTAAATAGTAATGTAGGTAAATTAAGCTGTTTTTCAAGTGCACCACACCACCTATTTATACATAAATCATACGCTAATTTTAAGCTTGTGCCACCTACCACTAACGGCATAAATTAATATCATTTTTCATTTCTAATTTTGGCTTTTACAAGGTTAAAATTTGATCAGTCCCTCAAATGTCCCAAATTTATGATTCGGCTCCTGTTCTATTTCTCATGCTTCAATTTAATCCCTTCTTTGCTTGTCTTTGATTTGAAGCACCCGAATTTCATCCCTGTCAATATTTAAATACAAAATTCACCAATTAGCAGAACTAATTCAAAAACAAGTCGAGTTAAAGCACGAAAATATTCAAAATGAACAAGCTATCAATATGCATGTCTATTAGCTTAATGGAACAAATGACAGGTTTGATGGGACGCATTTGTTGAGGAGATTAAGGGTCAATAAGGTAATGTTTATTGGAGACTCCATAAGTATAAACCAATGGCAATCTCTGTTATGCATGCTTCATGCTGCAATGCCTACTACATCTGGTATAATCACACAAGACTTGCTTAATCACACTGTTTCCACTGTTACTTTCGAGGTAATCAATTTATTCTATACATACATGCACTAATACATACATGTATGTATAGGTAACTAACTATGGTCTATGTATATGGTGGACTGAAACTTTCAACACTATAAGGTATCCGTGATGCTATTTCGTTCGTTGTACTTAGTAGACGTTGATGAGGAAACAATTGGCTGAGTTCTGAAGTTGAATTCTGTGAGGAATGGAAATCTATGGAAAGAAATCGATCTTTTGATATTCAAAACTTGCCATTGGTGGCACCGTAGAGGACTGAAGCAACAGTATGAGCTCTACAAAAACAAGTAATATCTGATTAAATGATGATTTTTAGTAAGAGCTAAAGATCTGTAATTATTAACTGCAGATGGGGTTATGTGCAATTTGATGGGAAGTGTCAAAAATTGGCCTTTCAATTCAACAAACAGCCAATAGCAATAGCTGCAGCAGTCCAACATGGAGCACTCATGGTTCATGAAAAATATCATCTTTAGTGGATTTTATCTAATCATAGCATTATGATGACTAAGCTTCCAATAAGAAAATGACTACATTAATGTGTGGTCTAGCTTTATAATTATTATTTTATGTTCAAGATAATTGTGTAATGGTGGAGTTGTTGATTTGTTAGGTAAATGTCATCTTCAAAATCAACTATTGTATTTTATATATATATACTTTCTTATCAATGAATTATTAATTCAAGTTTGAAGTCATCAAGCTTTGATTTTCTTTAAGTTTTTTCTTCTCTCAACATTCGGCTTCTCCTTCTTGCTTTTGTTGTTCATTTTTAATTTCATGCAAATCACATGCATCTTGCATGTTGAATTGTTGCCATTGTTCCAACAATTGGTAATCAGAGCCAACTTCTTTGAGGACCTTACTTGTTGATGTTTTTCGGTGGAAACAAAATTTAAGAAGGAAGAAATCTCCTTGTTGTTGATTCATTTTATTGTTGCTGAAAATGAGCTATATACCACCTCCACCACCTGTGTTTACTGGTGAGAATTATCACATCTGGTCTGAGAAGATGAAGACTCATCTCCTGGCACAAGACTTGTGGAGTGCAATCGAGAGAGATACTGAGCCACCTCTATTGAGAGCCAATCCCACTATTGCTCAGATCAGGCAGCATAGTGAGGATCGAGCCAAGAAGCACAAGGCTATGGCCTGCCTACAGAATGGAGTGTCAGATGTCATTTTCACTCGAATCATGGCCTGTGATTCACCTAAACAAGCTTGGGAAAGGTTGAAGGAAGAGTTCATGGGCTCGGATAAGACAAGGCAGCAACAGGTGATCAACCTTAGAAGGGAGTTTGAGAACTTGAAGATGAAGGAATAAGAGACCATCAAGCAGTACTCTGATAGAATAATGGCAACAGTGAATAACATAAGGCTCCTAGGTGAAGACTTTACTGACAGTAGAGTTGTGGAGAAGGTCATTACTACTCTCCCTGAGAGGTTTGAGTTAAAGATTTCCTCACTGGAAGACTCGAGGGACCTCACAACCATCACTCTGTCTGAGTTGGTGAACTCCCTCTATGCACTCGAGCAAAGAAGGGCCACTAAACAGGAAGAGCATCCTGAAGGAGCTTTCCAAGCAAAAGCCAATGATGGCTCGAGTTCAAGTTAGAGACCAAAGAAACCTTGGGCTGACAGAAGGGAAAGATCCAAGAATCAAGCAGAAAGAAGGAAGCTTCCACCTTGCAAATACTGCAAGAAGACTAACCACCGGAGAAGAAGCTGCTGAATAGGCCGGACATTGAAGTGCAAAGAGTTGCAAGAAGTTTGGTCATCATGAGAAGGTTTGTAGAAATAGGGACAAGCCACAAGCTGAACAACAAGCTCAAGCCAAGACTGCTGAAGACTTTCCAGTTCAGGAGGAGCATGTCTTCACTGCCTCATGTTTTGCAACCAAAAGCAAAGCCAAGTGTTGCTGGTTAGTGGATAGTGGCTGCTCACATCATATGGCAGCTGATGAAGGGTTGTTTAAGCAACTTGACAGGAGCTTCACTACAAGGATCAAGATAGGCAATGGAAGCTTGATTGAAGCCAAGGGCAGAGGAGATGTGCTGATCAACTCAGGCTCAGGTAACAAGCTAATCACAGATGTGCTTTATGTGCCTGATATAGATCAAAACCTGTTAAGTGTTGGTCAGTTGGTCCAGAAGGGTTATTCATTAGTCTTCAAAAATGATTTATGCATCATTCAAGACTGTCATGCCCAGGAAATTGTCACAGTTCCTATGGCAGATAAATGCTTCATGTTTGTTGTAAGTCAACTTGAAAATAAGGCTTACACAAGCCTAGCTGACAGTGCTGGTCTATGGCATAGAAGATTAGGCCATGCCAACTTTAGATCACTTGATTTGATGCACAGACAGAATTTAGTTGAAGATATGACTAGGGTAAAGTCAACAAGTGCTGTTTGTGAGGCTTGCCAACTTGGAAAACAAGCCAGGTTGCCCTTTCTAGTCAACAAGGCACAGAGAGCTCGAGAGAAGCTTGAGCTGGTGCATTCTGACATCTGTGGTCCAATGAAGACCCCTTCACTCAATGGCTGTAAGTATTTTGTACTGTTTATTGATGACTTAACCAGATTCTGTTGGGTCTATTTTCTGAAGCAGAAGTCTGATGTGTTCGAGGCCTTCACCAAATTCAAGGCTCAAGCAGAAAACCAATCAGATTGCAAGATCAAGGCATTGAGGACTGATAGTGGGGCTGAGTACTTGTCTGAAAGGTTTCAGAAGTTGTGTGAACAGACTAGGATCCATCACCAACTAACCACTGTGTACACTCCTCAACAAAATGGAGTGTGTGAAAGGAAGAACAGAACTGTTATGGACATGGCCAGATGTTTGATGTTTGAAAGCAAGTTGCCAAGCACTTTTTGGGCTGAGGCTGTCAACACCTCAGTGTACTTGCTCAACAGACTTCCAACACATGCTGTGAAGGATAAGACTCCATTTGAGGCCTGGCATGGACAGAAGCCATCAGTCTCCTACTTGAGAGTGTTTGGATGTGTGGGCTATGTGTATATACCTGCTGAAAGAAGGACCAAGCTTGAGAAGAGGTCTGCTCCAGCTATATTTGTGGGCTACAGCAGCAATAACAAGGGCTATAGGCTCTATGATCCCTTAACCAAAAGGATTGTGGTTAGTAGGGATGTCAAGTTTGATGAAGCAAGGACTGAACTGGGATGGTTCAAATGCAATGCAAAGTTGAAGAAGATTTGATAGATGGCGCTTTAGAACCAGCTGAACATGAGCCTAGCAATGCGAATGTGGATAATCTACTCGTGAGGGCACCGAGAACCATTGCTGACATTTACCAAAGATGCAATGTGGCTCTATTGGAGCTTTCAAGCTTTAAAGAAGCTGTCAAAGACAAACAATGGAAGAAAGCTATGGAAGTTGAGCTTGACATGATTCACAAGAATCAAACACAGGATTTGGTAGACGGACTCATCGCCCGAAGAAAGTCATTGGTGTCAAGTGGGTGTTTGAGCCAAATTCAATGCGCCGATGGTTCATTGAACAAGCACAAGGCCAGGGCTTGTAGTAAAAGGGTACGATCGTGATGATGGCATCGATTTCATGGAGACTTTTGCTCCTGTGGAAAGATTGGATACTATCAAATTGTTGTTTGCTTTGGCTGCTCAAAAACAAAGAGAAGATTCACCACCGGATGTCAAGTCGGCCTTCTTGAATGGCTACCTTAAGGAGAGATCTACATCGAGTCGCTGATGGTTTCAAGGTTCTAGGAAATGAAGACAAAGTGTACAGGCTGAGGAAGGCACTTTATGGCCTGAAGCAGGCTTCTCGAGCATGGTATGACAGGATTGACTCCCACCTGTCTAAGCTCGGATTTGAAAAGAGCTTGAGTGAGCCAACGCTTTATGTGAAAAAGTCTAACAAAGAGACTCTGTTGATTGTCTCTATCTATGTGGATGACTTGCTGGTGACTGGAAGCAAGGAAGACTTGATTGATGAGTTCAAAACACAAATGCAACATGTGTTTGACATGACTGACTTGGGAGTCATGACTTACTTTCTTGGCATGGAAGTAAATCAAGACAATCAAAGTATTTTCATTAGCCAACATGCTTTTGCTTTGAAAATACTTAATGATTCAACATGGAAAATTGCAAGTCGATGAGCACTCCTATGGCTCAAGGAGAGAAGCTAACAAGCATTGGTGACTGTGAAAGAGTTGATGAAAGGGAGTACAGAAGTTTAGTTGGTTGCTTGCTTTACTTGACAGCAATTAGACCAGATCTTATGCATGCAGGCAGTTTGCTTTCAAGATTTATGCATTGTTGTAATGTGACACATTTCAAAGCTGCCAAGAGAGTGCTTCGATACATCAAGGGGACATTGAGCTATGGAGTAAAATTCAAGAATGAAAATGAGCTTAAATTGGTTGTGTCGTAACCATTTTTTGAGAAAACGGGAATCGAACTTGGGTTTTAAAAATGAATAAAACGGGAGTCGCCACCGACCTTTTATTAGGTGTGATCGGATCACCTTTGTTTTAATAAAACATTTCGGTTTACTAAAACGGGGTTTATGGTCTACGAATATTTGAGAAAATAGGTTCGGGAGTCGGTTACGTGTGAGGAAGGATTGGCACCCTCGCAACGCCCGAAAATCGGTACCAAATTGATTAATTGATGTCCCAATGTCGAAAGTTTTAACAAAATTAGAAATGAATTTAGAAATTTGGGTCTTTTTGGAAATGTTTGAGTCTTCCTAGAATATTAAGATTTCCTTGTTTCGAAGGGACCGAGTATCACATCCAATACATAGGACACAATAATTTCAATCCTCAAATCCAAGGTCGTCTCTTAATCCTTAAGACTTCATTTATTAAAATAGCAAAAGGGTTATTCGGGTATTTGGTCAAGCAAGAGAACCGAAACCCAACACATAGGGTACGGTCCCTCGAATTTCCAAACACGGAATATTGCCTTGTTTTTGAAATTTTTTGTTTCTAGAGTAAAATTGATATAAAAAAATGTTTTAAAGGAACGTGATTTGAAAATGGGAATAGGGTCATGCAGTGAATAGTGATGATGCAACATAAATTATGTACAAGATACCATTATAGATATAATAACGATAATAATGATAAAGTTAGTATATACAAATAACAATATAATAATGACAATAATAATAATAATAATAGCAAGGGAAAATATATACGGTATATTAATATAAGGGTAGTAGTGGTAATAATAATAATAGTAATAGTAAAAATATGCTATATGTTCAATATAATAATACAAATATAGTAATAATAATAGTAATAATAATAGAAAATATATATAACATAATAGTAATATGATAAGAATGTAATGATAGTAATAATAATAAAATAATATGACATAAACAACCTAATAATATATAGCAATAATAATAATAATGGTAATGAATACAATAGTAATATAATGATAATAATAAACAGTACTAATAATCATAATAATAGTATCATAGTAAAATAATAATAATAATAATAACAATAATAATAATAATAATCATAATAATAATAATCGGTATATCTGGAAATAATAAACATACTAATAATAATAATGAAAATAATGACATCAAAGATATAAAAAAATCAAGGCAGGGCTAAATCGAAATCAATACAAAATTAGAGGGGTTAAATTGCAATAAATCTGAGTGAAAATGGTATTCAGGACCAAAATGTAACGCGCGTGTAACCTAGAGGGGCCAAAATGGCGATAAATGTAACACCCCTTACCCGAGACCGTTGCCGGAGTCGAGCACGAGGTATTACTAGACTTAACTTACTAGTTTTGGGTATAAAAATTGAAACTGTCCATCTGCGTCATGTTCACTAAATTAATTATAACTTGAGCTATGAAACTCAAAATCTAGATCCGTGAATTTTCCTTGAAACTAGACTCATATACCTTCTTACTGTAATTTTTCCATAATTTTTGGTATGGCCAATCAATACCAGATTTTTCTTAAAGTTTCCCCTGTTTTACTATTTGACTATTCTGACCTCTCTTCACTACGAATCAAATTACTCTTAGTACAGAATTCATATGACCTTGTTATTTATTTCATTTGAAAATAGACTCATTCAGGATTCTAAACATATAAAGTTAAACCCCTAATTATGTTTCTCCATTTTTTTATGATTTTTCAAAGTCAGAACAGGGGAACCTGAATTTATTCTGAACCAGTCTTACAAAAATATAAATATCTCAAATTACAGAATTCCTTTGCTTTCCTTGTTTCTTTCTTATGAAAATAGACTCAATAAGCTTTAATTATATATCTCATGCACAACCTAATTCAATTTCTACTATTTTTGGTGATTTTTCAAAATCACGTCACTGCTGCTGTCCAACTATTCCCCTGCATATAATTACATAATTTCTTTAAAATAACTATCAATTAGGCATTTCATAACCTCCAAAGCATGTTCTTAATTAACCATTTTAATGGCTAATCATTACCAAACATTTACAAGTCCATAATAAACCATATCATAAGGTCACACACATAAAATGGCTAAGTCTCTATACATGCCATAACTTAAAACGTTAAAGTCACAAAATACCAATATAATCCTTTGATAGTGTGTAACGATCTCCGGCGTCCTTTCGATCCCGAGTTAGCTTGTAATACTATAAAAAAATAAAGAATAGGTGTAAGCATAAAGCTTAGTAAGTTTACATGTAAATAGATAACAACATTCTTAGTGAATTATCTTATATTTTTCTTGTCAAGATCACTTAAACTTTTAACTCAATATACTTAAAACTTGTATACTTGTCTTACCTTTTAACATGAATTTATCTTACCTTACCTTTTTAGCTTGAACTTGTCTTACCTTTACTTTGGAATACTCCTTGAATTTTCCCGTTGAACCACTTGGAATACTAAGGATACACGGGTACCTTTCCTTATGAAACTTAACCATTGCCATGTCTTGACATGGTCTTACGTGGTATCCTTGCCTTATGAACTCACCAATGCCATGCCTTGGCATGGTCTTACATGGGACCTTTGCCTTATGGTAACATATCAATGCCATGTCTTGACATGGTCTTACATGATTTCCTTAAACCCTAATGTCATGACATTTGTATCCTACACATTCCTAAGGTTCCACCGGAGCTTTCTGAGATAGTTTTTCCATCAATTCATACTTGAGTCTTTAAATAATAAATTTACAGAATAAATATGTAAATGCTGGAATTTGACAATATTAAATGTAATATAATAGAATATTGCATTTATTTAACATAAACTTACCTCAAAACGAAATACGATCAACTATATTGATTTAATCCTCTATCTTTTTCTTTCCTCGATCTAACTCTGGATTTCGTTCTTCTTGATCTATAATAGAAAATCTAGCTTATTTAATACTCACATTCATCAAAACATCAAAACAGTCCTTAACTCTTAACTTTGGCAAAATTACAATTTTGCCCCTAAACTTTTACATATTTACACATTTGCCCCAAAGCTCGGAAATTAAACTTTATCCCTTATTCTTATGTTTTATGGCATGCTGATCATTTTTCCCTTCTATGGCAACATCAAATTCTCACTCTAACTTGTACTTATGAACATTAGGTATTTTTCTGGAATTAAGCGCTTTACTCGTTTTCACTTAAAATCACTAAGCAAAAGTTGTTTAACATAATTTTAGACTTCATATTCTATCATAAAACATCAAAATAAACACATTTCACCTATGGGTATTTTTCTAAATATGAACCCTAGAATAAATTATTAATAGAATAAGCTAAATCGAGCTACCGGGGCTTCAAAAATGTAAAAAACATTAAAAACGGGGCTTGGAATCACTTACTATGGAGCTTGGAAGCTTCAAACAAACCCTAGCTATGGTGAACACTTGAAAATTCGGCCTAATGAAGAAGATGAGCATATTTTGCCATCTTTTTCCCTTTTAATTCATTTTTATTACCAAATGACTAAATTACCCTTCATTAAAAACTTTGGTTCTTTCTTCCTATATATGTCCATTTTTGTCCATGAAAATATAATGGTCTAAATACCATTTAAGGACTCCTACTTCAAACCCCCATTTTAATCAAGTACTCTATAAATTAGAACCCCTATTTAGCAACTTTTGCAAACAAGTCCTAATAGGCAATTTAAGCATGAAATTAATAAAATTTCTTATCAATACTCTAACACATGTATTTAATCACTCAATAAATCATAATAATTAATCATAATAAACTTTCATAGCAATTAGATACCTCTAGCTTCTAGAACTCAAGTTTTGCACTTTTTATAATTTAGTCCTTTTGACTAAATTGAGTGCTCAAACACCAAAAATTTTCGAACGAAATTTTTACGAAACCATTTCATAAAGTTGTAGATCATAAAAATATAAAAATATTAATTTAATTTAATTTTGTTTTTTTTTATCGAATTTGTGGTCCCGAAACCACTATTCCGACTAGGCTCAAAATCAGGCTGTTACAACTCTCCCCCTCTTTAGGGATTTTCGTCCCCGAAAATCTTACCAGAAAAGAGGTTTGGGTACTGTTTTCTCATGGCTTCCTCTGGTTCCCACGTAGCCTCTTCTACTCCATGTCTTTGCCACAACACTTTCACTAAAGCTATACTTTTATTTCTTAACTGTTTAACCTCTCGAGCCAAAATCTTAATCGGTTCCTCATCATATGTCATATCCGGTTGAATCTCAATCTCTGTAGGAGAAATCACATGTGAAGGATCAGAACGATAGCGTCGCAACATTGACACATGAAACACATTATGAATTCTTTCTAACTCTGCTGGTAAAGCTAGCCGATATGCCACTGGTCCAATCCTTTCGATAACCTTATACAGCCCAATGAAACGAGGACCTAATTTGCATTTCTTGCCAAATCTGAGAACTTTCTTCCAAGGGGATACTTTCAAGAATACCCTGTCACCAACTTGAAATTCAATTTCTTTTCTTTTCAAATCGCATAGGATTTCTCTATCTATCTCAAGTCGCTTTCAAGCAATCTCGATGACTTTTACTTTCTCTTCTGTTTCTTTGACTAGATCAACCCCGTAAATCTAATTTTCCTTAAGCTCTGTCCAATACAAAAGTGTGCGACATTTACGTCCATACAAAGCTTCATAAGGTGCCATCTTCAGACTCGATTGATAACTATTATTGTAGGCAAACTCTATTAACGGCAAATATTTCTCCCAACTACCTTGAAATTCCAATACGCAACATCTAAGCATATCTTCGAGTACCTGAATAACTCTTTCTGATTGACCATCGATCCGAGGATGGAAAGTCAGACTAAAACTCAACTTTGTACCTAAAGCTTCCTGTAATTTCTTCCAAAACCGTGAAGTAAATCTCGAATCTCTATCTGAGATAATCGATAATGGTACTCCATGTAGTCTAACTATCTCTGAAATATACAACTCAGCCAACTTGTCAAGTGAATAATCCATACGAATCGGAATAAAATGAGTGACTTCCGTTAGCTTATCAATCACAACCCATATCTGCATCTTTCTTTCTCGATGTCAAAGGCAATCCCGTCACAAAATCCATAGTAACTCGGTCCCATTTCCACTCGGGAACTAATACAGCCGCAATAAACTCAAGGTACTGATGTTCAACTTTTACTGTTGTGAGATCAAGCATCTAGAAACAAATTCAAATATCTCTTTTCATTCCTCTCCACCAATACATTTTCTTCAAATCATTATACATCTTTGTACTACAGGTGAATAGACAAGGAACCGCTATGTGCTTCTGTAAGATATTCCAATAAGCTCATCATTCTTTGGTACACATACTCGTCTCTGAACATCAAACAACCATCGAACCGATCTGAAAATCGGACTCTACACCGACTCATGACTGAACTCTTTTGGCTTGCAACTCACTTTGTCATCCTTCCGAGCTTCACAAATTTCTTTAAGAAACGTCGGTTTAGCTCTCAACTCAAATAAAATAGAACCATCATCCGATAAGTCCAAACTAGTGTGCAAAGCTCTCAATGCAAATAATGATTTTCTGCTCAAAGCATCAAGAACAATGTTTGCCTTACCCGGGTGATAATCGATCACTAGCTCATAATCTTTAATCAACTCTAGCCATCTTCTTTGCCTTAAGTTCGGATCTTTCTCGAGTCATCAAGTATTTCAAACTTTTATGATCGGTGAATATTCGGCATTTCTCACCATACAAGTGATGTCTCCAAATTTTTAATGCAAATACAATAGCAAATAACTCTAAATCATGTGTCGGATAATTTTTCTCATGTGGTTTTAACTGTCCTAGAGGCATAAGCAATTACCCTTCCTTCTTGCATAAGTACACAACCTAGTCCATTTAAGGATGCATCATCAGTAAATCACAAACTCTTTACAGTTCTCGTTTGTACTAAGACAGAGCTTTAGTCAACAATATCTTTAACTTGTCGAAACTCTGTGACACTTCTCAGTCCATTCAAACTTAACATCTTTCTGTAGCAATCTTGTCAACGGAGTAGCTATCATGGAAAATCCCTCTACAAATCGTCTATAATAACCATCAAGACCAAGAAAACTTCTGACCTCTGATACATTCCTGGGAGGCTTCCAATCAACAATGGCTGAAATCTTATTCGGATCAACTTTAATACCTTCACCTGAGACAACATGTCCAAGAAAACAAACTTCTCATAACCAGAACTCACTTTTGCTAAATTTGGCATAAAGCTGATTATCTCTCAAAATCTGTAAAACTGTTCTCAAATGCTCTGCATGCTCAGTCTCATCATGAGAATAAATCAAGATGTCATCGATGAACACAATTACAAACTTGTCCAAGTAAGGTCTGAAAATTCGGTTCATTAAATCCATGAAAATGGCAGGAGCATTAGTTAAGCCAAATGGCATCACGAGAAACTCATAGTGACCATATCTAGTTCGGCGGCGCTTTTGGAACATCGACTCTTTAACTCGCAACCCGATAGTATCCGGATCTCAAATCTATCTTAGAAAACACAGTGGCTCCTTTCAATTGATCAAACAAGTCATCTATTCTAGGCAATGGATATTTATTCTTTATGGTAACCTTGTTAAGCTGCCGATAGTCTATACACAATCTCATTGAACCGTCCTTCTTTTTTACAAATAATACTGGCGCACCCCATGGTGAATAACTAGGTCTTACAAAGCCTTTATCAGTTAATTCCTGTAGCTGAGCTTTCAATTCTTTTAATTCTATTGAAGCCATTCTATAAGGAGCAATAAAAATAGGTGTGGTACTGGAATCAATTCAATACCAAACTCAACTTCTCTGATAGGAGGCAAACTCAGTAGTTCTTCCGAACACATCGAAAAACTCATTTACCACAGAATCGATTCAATTTTCAACTCGGATCTTTAGTATTCAACACAAAAAAGCAAGATAAGCTTCACATCCTTTCCTCAAACATTTACGAAAGGGACATAATCGAAATCATGGTAATTGCACTATCCGACTCATCCGAATTAACTCAAGGATTTCACCATTTTCACATTTCAACTCAATGAATTTCTTTCCACAATTCACTATCGCATCATGTGCAGTTAACCAATCCATACCAAGAATCACATCAAACTCATCAAATGGCAATAGCATGAGATCACCGAAAAAAGCAATAACCTCTAATCATCAAAGGGCATTTTTACATACTTTGTTTACTAACACATGTGACCAAATGGATTTGATACTTTAATCACAAATTTACGTAAGCTCTATGGACATGTTCATACTAGGCATTAATTTCATGCAAACATAGGAATGGGTTGAACCCGGATCAATCAAAGCAATAACATTAACATCATGAAGAGAAAATGTACCCGTAATTACATCGGGGGAGGATGCCTCTTCACGATTACGGAGAGCATAAGTCCTTGCGGTGCTTTAACATCCGATCTCGTTGCTGTATCTCTAAATGCAGCTCTACCTGCCCCTACTCCAGGGTTTCTCTGATATCTGCCTCTAACGGGGGCATTACCTGATCTTGCACTCGGTATTACTTCCCTTTTAACCATTTCGGGACACTCCCGAATAAAATGATTCGGTGCACCACATCGGAAACAACCAATCTCGCTTGCTCGACATTGACTGGATGACGTCGCCCACATTGAGGACACTCGGGTCTATCAGGTTGAATACGCCAACACTGCAATCGAAGTGGTTTGAGCTTTTGAATCCATAAATCTTCCACCTGCTCCGGCTAGAATACCCAAATGAAAAATTAGATCTCGTAGAAAACTCTCTAGGCCTTTTGGATGTAGACCAAATGACTTGCTCATCCTGTCTTTTCTTCGAGTCTTGCATCTCAATTTCAGATTTACCCTTTCTTTTTAATAACTCTTACGCCTTTACAGTGCTCTGTTCAACTAAAGCAACAAACTCTTTTATCTCTAGAACACCAACCGATGATCGGATATCATCATTGAGCCCATCTTCAAATCTTTTGCACATGATAGCCTCTGTAGAGACACACACTCGAGCATAATTGCTGAGTCGAACAAATTCACGTTCATAGTCGATTCTGATCATCTTACCTTGTTTTAACTCAAGAAACTCTTTTCTTTTCTCGGTCAATAAACCTCAGTGATATACTTTTTACTTGAACTCCTCCCGAAAGAAATCCCAAGTAACTCTTTCTTTTTACTCTCATGATACAAGTGTCTTCCACCACTGGTAGGCTGAATCTCTAAGAAGTGACACTACACATTTAATACACTCTTCCGGTGTGCAGGATAACTCGTCAAAAACTCTAATAGTATTTTCGAGCCAAAATTCAGCTTTTTCTGCATCGTCATCTTTGGTAGCCCGAAACTCTTCAGCCCCTTGTTTTCTGATCTTGTCAACGGGTGGCTTCTCTCTTCTGACTGTATCTGTGACTGGGGAAGCGACATGGTTAGTCTGTGGATCATGTGGGGGTGGAGGTCTAACGGCCGGGTTCGTACGAACGAACTCAGCAAACCATTCATTCAAAGCTTGGAAGAAGGCTTCTCGAGCCCCTCCTCCCTGACTAACTGTAACGGGCCTTTCACGACTATCTTGTGGCACCGTCCCTTCAGCGGGAGTGGGTGCACTACTCTCTACATCATCTGCACCAACTCGTTCAGGATCCATAACTATAAAAAAAATTTAAATCGTCAAGAGTCGTCACACTATCAAAATATAAGTATGGCATGTATAGATAGACTCTTACTCATACTAAATATTCCGAGAACCGACTAAACCTGACTCTGATACCAATAAATGTAACACCCCTTACCCGAGACCGTTGCCGGAGTCGAGCACGAGGTATTACTAGACTTAACTTACTAGTTCTGGGTATAAAAATTGAAACTGTCCATCTGCGTCATGTTCACTAAATTAATTATAACTTGAGCTATGAAACTCAAAATCTAGATCCGTGAATTTTCCTTGAAACTAGACTCATATACCTTCTTACTGTAATTTTTACATAATTTTTGGTATGGCCAATCAATACCAGATTTTTCTTAAAGTTTCCCCTGTTTTACTATTTGACTATTCTGACCTCTCTTCACTACGAATCAAATTACTCTTAGTACAGAATTCATATGACCTTGTTATTTATTTCATTTGAAAATAGACTCATTCAGGATTCTAAACATATAAATTTAAACCCCTAATTATGTTTCTCCATTTTTTTATGATTTTTCAAAGTCAGAACAGGGGAACCTAAATTTATTCTGAACCAGTCTTACAAAAATATAAATATCTCAAATTACAGAATTCCTTTGCTTTCCTTGTTTCTTTCTTATGAAAATAGACTCAATAAGCTTTAATTATATATCTCATGCACAACCTAATTCAATTTCTACTATTTTTGGTGATTTTTCAAAATCACGTCACTGCTGCTGTCCAACTATTCCCCTGCATATAATTACATAATTTCTTTAAAATAACTATCAACTAGGCATTTCATAACCTCCAAAGCATGTTCTTAATTAACCATTTTAATGGCTAATCATTACCAAACATTTACAAGTCCATAATAAACCATATCATAAGGTCACACACATAAAATGGCTAAGTCTCTATACATGCCATAACTTAAAACGTTAAAGTCACAAAATACCAATATAATCCTTTGATAGTGTGTAACGATCTCCGACGTCCTTTCGATCCCCGAGTTAGCTTGTAATACTATAAAAAAAATAAAGAATAGGTGTAAGCATAAAGCTTAGTAAGTTTACATGTAAATAGATAACAACATTCTTAGTGAATTATCTTATATTTTTCTTGTCAAGATCACTTAAACTTTTAACTCAATATACTTAAAACTTGTATACTTGTCTTACCTTTTAACATGAATTTATCTTACCTTACCTTTTTAGCTTGAACTTGTCTTACCTTTACTTTGGAATACTCCTTGAATTTTCCCGTTGAACCACTTGGAATACTAAGGATACGCAGGTACCTTTCCTTATGAAACTTAACCATTGCCATGTCTTGACATGGTCTTACGTGGTATCCTTGCCTTATGAACTCACCAATGCCATGCCTTGGCATGGTCTTACATGGGACCTTTGCCTTATGGTAACATATCAATGCCATGTCTTGACATGGTCTTACATGATTTCCTTAAACCCTAATGTCATGACATTTGTATCCTACACATTCCTAAGGTTCAACCGGAGCTTTCTGAGATAGTTTTTCCATCAATTCATACTTGAGTCTTTAAATAATAAATTTACAGAATAAATATGTAAATGCTGGAATTTGACAATATTAAATGTAATATAATAGAATATTGCATTTATTTACTGCAAACTTACCTCAAAACGAAATACGATCAACTATATTGATTTAATCCTCTATCTTTTTCTTTCCTCGATCTAACTCTGGATTTCGTTCTTCTTGATCTATAATAGAAAATTTAGCTTATTTAATACTCACATTCATCAAAACATCAAAACAGTCCTTAACTCTTAACTTTGGCAAAATTACAATTTTGCCCCTAAACTTTTACATATTTACACATTTGCCCCAAAGCTCGGAAATTAAACTTTATCCCTTATTCTTATGTTTTATGGCATGCTGATCATTTTTCCCTTCTATGGCAACATCAAATTCTCACTCTAACTTGTACTTATGAACATTAGGTATTTTTACCGATTAAGCCGTTTTACTCGTTTTCACTTAAAATCACTAAGCAAAAGTTGTTTAACATAATTTTAGACTTCATATTCTATCATAAAACATCAAAATAAACACATTTCACCTATGGGTATTTTTCTAAATATGAACCATAGAATAAATTATTAATAGAATAAGCTAAATCGAGCTACCGGCTTCAAAATGTAAAAAACATTAAAAACGGGCTTGGAATCACTTACTATGGAGCTTGGAAGCTTCAAACAAACCCTAGCTATGGTGAACACTTGAAAATTCGGCCTAATGAAGAAGATGAGCATATTTTGCCATCTTTTTCCCTTTTAATTCATTTTTATTACCAAATGACTAAATTACCCTTCATTAAAAACTTTGGTTCTTTCTTCCTATATATGTCCATTTTTGTCCATGAAAATATAATGGTCTAAATACCATTTAAGGACTCCTACTTCAAACCCCCATTTTAATCAAGTACTCTATAAATTAGAACCCCTATTTAGCAACTTTTGCAAACAAGTCCTAATAGGCAATTTAAGCATGAAATTAATAAAATTTCTTATCAATACTCTAACACATGTATTTAATCACTCAATAAATCATAATAATTAATCATAATAAACTTTCATAGCAATTAGATACCTCTAGCTTCTAGAACTCAAGTTTTGCACTTTTTATAATTTAGTCCTTTTGACTAAATTGAGTGCTCAAACACCAAAAATTTTCGAACGAAATTTTTACGAAACCATTTCATAAAGTTGTAGATCATAAAAATATAAAAATATTAATTTAATTTAATTTCTTTTTTTTATCGGATTTGTGGTCCCGAAACCACTATTCCGACTAGGCTCAAAATCGAAATCATTATAATAAATCCTCGCCTCCGAGACGCAGCTGTCTAAATGCAGGGACTAAATTGAACTATAAAGCAATATTTGGGGCAAAGATAAAACAACATGAAGACTTGATTTTAAGAGCCGAAATTGAGGAAGGATCGAAAGCGCAACAAACCTCTTTTGTAGAAACACGCGGACCTTAAAGCGGGTGGGTCGGTCGGATCGGCCAAGGCTAAAACGACGTCGTTTTGGGGATAAAGACCAGCCCCAAAACGACGTTGCGTTTCGGAGGGCTATAAAGCCTGAAATCTTGAAAGAAAAAAACATTTGTAACCTGCTCTCAAAAAAAAATATTTCAAACCTCTCTTTTCTCTCTGCAGGCCCCAAGTCCGGCGAGGGCTCGTCCGTACCACACTGCACACCACATGCATGTGGTGGCGAAAAAGGTAAAATTTCTTCTCCTTTTTTTTTATTTTATCTTATATATATTATATATATTCATGGATAAAAAAAGAGCGAAAAATGAAAGAGAAAATAAGGAAAGAAAAAAACCTTCGAATATTCAGATCTGGCTTTTGGGTTTTGATTTTTTTTGTGTTATTACTTCGGTGATTTTGTTTTTGAGAGTATTGCACTCGTATTTTTTTTGAATCTGCTCTTTTGATTGATTTGCGAAAAATGAAAAAAAGGTCTGCTTATTGATTGCCCTTTTTTTTAGACCGGAAGAAGCCCCGATACATTCTTTTTCGAGGCTTTTATAGCCTAGTAACAGTATGTAAAAGTGAATAAATAAGTGTTATTTCTGCTCGTGTTCTTGTTGTTCTTCTGTCCTCTTTTGCAGGTATGGCGACGGCAGAGGCGTGCGAGGGTTGTTGGTGGCCGACCGTGGCTGGTGGCCTGCTGTAGTGCGCATGTGGGCAGAGGTGTTGGAAGAACGGCGCTAGGGTTTCCAAACCCTAGCTTTTTCTAGAAAAGGTTTAGACTTGTGGGCCTTTTGGGCCTTTTTGTAAATAGGCCCCTTTTTATTATTATTTTGTTCTGGTAGTTGGGCTCGGGTTAGGGTCTTAGTAGAGGGCTTGGGCAACATGGGAATTGGTCTTGGCCTAACGGGCCCGGATAATTTTGGGCTCGTACAGCTGCCCCTCTTTGCATGTTGTCGTGTAACGGGAACAGAGCAAAGATATATAGAGGGCCAAAATTGCCGGGGTCTACTGGATCTTGTCTTCTTTGGTGCTTTTCTTTATCGGGTAGCTTCAATCTGTTTTATTGTCTTGTGGAGTTTCCAGGGAGATAACATTTGCAATCTTCAACTGTTCCACCGCTGGTCCGTGGCGATATGATATCTTTAATCTATTCCACTACTGGTTAGTGGTAATAGGACGATCTTTAGCCTGTTCCACCGCTGGTTGATGGTAATAGAAGCATCTTCAAACTATTCCGCTACTGGTTAGTGGTAGTAAAACGATCTTCAACCTTCAATCTTCAATCTATTCCACTACTGGTCAGTGGTAATAGAATAATCTTCGACCTTCAATCTTCAACCTATTCCACTACTGGTCAGTGGTAATAGAATAGTCTTCGATTTATTCCACCGCTGGTCGATGGTAATAAGACCATCTTCGATCTATTCCACTACTGGTTAGTGGTAATAGAACACTCTTCAATCTATTCCACTACTGGTCAGTGGTAATAGAACAATCTTCAATCTTCAATCTATTCCACTACTGGTCAGTGGTAATAGAACAGTCTTCGATCTATTCCACTACTGGTCAGTGGTAATAGAACAATCTTCGATCTATTCCACTACTGGTCAGTGGTAATAGAACAATCTTCGATCTATTCCACTACTGGTCAGTGGTAATAGAATAATCTTCAACCTAGTCCACCGCTGGTCGATGGTCGTAGGATAATTTTATATTCCCTCCTTCAGGAGGTTATCAATCTTCAATTTGCTCCACCTAAATTTGTTACACCATCCTTTGAGGAACCTGTCCTGTTAGAAAATGATGATGATGCAATGCTCGAAACGACTCAAATGCCCCTATCTACATGTGCTATGGATGACATGAGAATGATCTTTTTTTTACTATGATTAGGATGCAATGATCGGAATGAATCGAATGCCCCTGATTAAGATGTGAATGAATGCATGAAAATGATCTCTTTGTGCCAGATCACCCTGCTTTCTTGGTTTGATTGGTCTCTTTGGGGGGTCACCAATTTAGGTTTCGATTGCCCCATGCACCTGGTTAGTTTTGAACATTGCTCCCCCTTTGGGTTCTTGTAACAATTAGAAGTTTTCAGAGTAGTATGCGAAACTCTCTTAGTTTGAATACTGGTGGTCCATTAATCGTTATTCCAATGAAAAGTGCTTAAAAGTATAATCATAAGAGATATTGAGGGTAAGGCTCAAAATGAATAGATTGACCAAAAGATCAGATTTTGACAAGGTAAGTTTAACTAAAACATGTTACAAAGAAGACAAGAACAAGTGTCCAGATATCATAGCATGAGTTTCCCTGCACAAAACTTCCTGAGGACTCATTTTGAACTCGATAGGTGTCTGGCGAGATAAGAAGACTTCATTGATGCCCCCAAGTTGTGACGTTTCTTCTTCCTGTTAATTTTGGTTATAGCAAGGCTACCGCATATCCCCTCCAATCAATGATTTGGATCGCCCATTTTCGGGTTTTCGATCCAAAACCCCTTGAGTCACGAAGTGCCCTTTACGGGTTTTCACTTTGACCTCTCCAGTTTTTTTTTTTTAAGGGAAGTATCTCTTGACTGAATCTGAGTTCACAGGATTCGGCAAACTTTTGCCATCCATTTCTGTCAAGATTAGAGCTCCGCCGGAGAAGGCCTTCTTTACTATATAAGGTCCCTCCCAATTTGGCGTCCATTTTCCTCTAAAGTCTTTCTGTATGGGAAGAATCTTTTTCAGGATGAGGTCTCCTTCATAGAACTCCCTAGGGCGAACCTTTTTGTTGTAAGCCCGTATCATCCGCCTTTGATACATTTGTCCATGACGAAGGGCCCTTAGCCTCTTTTCCTCAATTAGGTTCAGCTGATCATACCGAGATTTAATCCATTCTGCTTCGTCCAACTTTATCTCAGATAGGACCCGAAGGGAGGGAATCTCAACCTCAATCGGAAGTACTGCTTCCATTCCATAAACTAAAGAGAAAGGAGTTGCCCCGGTAGAAGTTCTAACTGATGTCCGGTAAGCATAAAGGGCGAACGGTAGCTTCTCGTGCCAATCTTTGTAAGTCTCAGTCATCTTTCCTACGATCTTCTTGATATTCTTGTTGGCTGCTTCGACTGCACCATTCATCTTCGGACGATATGGTGATGAGTTGTGATGTTTGATCTTGAATTGGCTGCAGACCTCCGCTATCGTGCTATTATTCAAGTTTAGTGCGTTGTCAGATATGATCCTTTCAGGCATCCCATACCGACATATGATCTCTTTCTTTAAGAACTTGCTGACCGCTGATTTCGTGACATTTGCGTACGAAGTGGCCTCTACCCATTTGGTGAAGTAGTCAATTACCACAAAGATAAATCGGTGCCCGTTCGCAGCTTTTGGTGAGATCGGCCCAATGACGTCCATCCCCCATATAGAGAAAGGCCAAGGGGATGTCATGACGTGTAGGGGTGAAGGAGGCACGTGAATTTTATCTCCATAGATTTGACATTTGTGGCATCTCTTGGCGTAGCTGATACAATCTCCCTCCATAGTGGACCAGTAATACCCGAACCTCATGATTTGTCTTGCCATCGTAAATCCATTAGCATGAGTCCCACAGACACCTTCATGAACTTCTTCGAGAATCTTCTTAGCTTCGATCGCATCCACGCATCTTAGCAGTACTTGATCCTTCCTTCTCTTGTATAGGATTTCTCCATCCAGGACATAATCATTGGCCAATCTTCTCAACGTCCTCTTATCATTCTCGGTCGCTTGGTCGGGGTATTCACGATCCTTCACGTATCGTAATACATCGTGGTACCATGGGTGACTATCTCTTTCTTCTTCTTCCTCGATGTTGCAGCAATGTGCCGGAGCCTCGTAAATGCTCATTTGGATAGGCTTCACTTCTTCTGCTTTGTTTACTTTGATCATAGAAGCCAAGGTAGCTAAAGCGTCGGCCATCTGGTTCTCTTCTCGTGGGAGGTAACAGAAAGTGACATTGTCAAACTCTTTAATTAATTCCAAAACCAGCTTTCGATAGCTGATTAATTTGGGGTCTCTTGTCTCCCATTCACCTTTCAGTTGATAGATTACTAGCGCGAAATCGCCGTATACCTCCAATGTTCCAATTTTTCGTTCAATGGCTGCACGGATTCCTAGGATGCACACTTCGTATTCGGCCATGTTGTTTGTGCAATCAAAATCCAACTTGCTAGTAAGAGGATAGTGATCTCCGTTGGGGGACACCAGGACTGCCCCAATTCCATTCCCCACCGCATTTGAGGCCCCGTCGAAGTTTAGTTTCCACGGGTGCCCTTTCTTTTGGACCTCTTCTTCAGTGGCTGCCACATACATTAATTCTTCATTCGGGAAATCGAAGTCCAATGGCTCGTAATCTTCTAACGCTCTGCTGGCTAGAAAATCCGCTATTGCACTCCCTTTTATGGCCTTCTGATTTACGTAGATTATGTCAAACTCTGAAAGCAGAATTTGCCATCGGGCCATTCTTCCATTTAGTGCAGTTGACTCCATCATGAACTTGAGAGGATCCAGTTTGGAGATAAGCCAGGTGGTGTGATATAGCATGTATTGTCTTAATCTCCGGGTCGTCCAAACCAGAGCGCAACATAACTTCTCGATCGGCGAATATCTTGTCTCGCATTCTGTAAACTTTTTACTGAGATAGTATATCGCTCTTTCCTTTCTTCCTGACTCATCATGTTGGCCTAGCACACATCCCATAGAGTTCTCAAATACTGACAAATATAATATCAGTGGCTTATTTGGGCATGGTGATACCAGTACTGGAGCTTTAGACAAGTAATGCTTGACTTTATCGAATGCTTTCTGGCACTCTTCATTCCATACACCTGAGTTGTGCTTCCTAAGGAGGCGAAATATGGGGTCGCACTTCTCCGTTAGTTGTGCAATAAACCGGGCGATGTAGTTTAATCTTCCTAAGAAACTTCGAACCTCCTTTTGGGTACGTGGTGGAGGCAACCCTTGGATAGCTTTCACCTTATCAGGATCAACCTCAATTCCCTTTTTACTGACTACAAATCCCAATAATTTTCCTGATCTAGCCCCAAAGGTACATTTTGTTGGATTGAGTTTCAGCTGGAATTTTCTCAATCTTAGGAACAGTTTCCTCAAGACTTGCACATGTTCTCTCTCATTTCTGGACTTTGCAATCATGTCATCTACATAAACTTCGATCTCCTTGTGCATCATGTCGTGGAAGAGAGTCACCATGGCCCTTTGATATGTTGCCCCTGCATTCTTTAGTCCGAAAGGCATCACTTTATAATAGAATGTCCCCCACATGGTAACGAACGTGGTTTTCTCCATATCTTCGGGGTGCATTTTAATCTGGTTATACCCAGAGAAGCCATCCATGAAAGAGAAAAGAGAGTATCCGGCTGTGTTATCCACTAATGTATCAATGTGGGGTAGCGGAAAGTTATCTTTAGGACTGGCCTTGTTCAAATCCCTGTAGTCCTCGCACATTCGCACTTTTCCATCTTTCTTAGGGACAGGCACTATGTTTGCTACCCATTCTGAGTATTTAACCATTTGCAAGAAACCGGCATCAAACTGTTTTCTGGCCTCTTCTTTTATTTTTAACAAAACATCTGGCCTCATTCTTCGAAGTTTTTGCTGGACAGGTTTACATTCTTCCTTGATGGGGAGTCGATGCACCACTATGTCTGTGTTTAACCCGGGCATATCTTGATATGACCAAGCAAAGACGTCCTTGAATTCTTTGAGTAATTCGATGAGGTCTTGCTTCGTATTTGCGGCAATGCTAGCCCCAATTTTCAACTCTTTTCCTTCTCCTAAGTTCACCATTTCTATTGTCTCTTCGTGGGGTAGGATTTGTTCTTCGCCTTGCTCTACTATCTTTAACAAATCAGGAGACATGTTACGGTCTTGGTCATCTTCGAAGTCTTGAGAATCCTCCATGTCCGTATCTTGTTCAAAAGGGGATCCTGAGTTAATAGTAGTGCCGCTTACGTCATTGATATCTGGGGACCTGTTAAGAGGGCAAAGAAAGACGCAGAAGCAACAATCTAAGAATGAATATTTGTGTGAGTGACTATGAATGGAGAGTAAAAGAAAATTTGCTCGAAGTATGCATTTTATTGAAATAAAGACGCTTGGGCATATGCCTATTCAACAAAGAGTCTCTCATTGCCCCTAGGCTTAGAGCAACAAGCGTGTTTCGAACATTACTCTGAATTACTCCTAAAAGCTACAGGAATTTCTTCTATTGTCCAATTGTCCAAAACACTTCCATGAGCATAAGGACGAATCCCAGATAAAGCTCTTTCCTCAGACCTTTCCTCCGATACGGCGTTGATGCTTAAGTTCCCCAACATTTCTTCCATTACTGCCGTGCTTCGGTCAGGGTACAAGATCCCCCCCGAGACAAATGTTTTGGATAGAGGAGGGAAAGTCATTGGCTCCCATTTGATCTCCTCCTCATTTAAGCGTGCCCTTCTTCTCTCTCTTCTTCTCTCTTCTTCTCTCTTCTTTTGTTTCGCATCTGGCTTGAACCCTAAGCCGAAGCGGTCTCGTTTTTCTCTTTGCGTTGGCACCTCAGTCTTTCCTTGCAGGTTTCTCCCGAGTCCTCTCCCGGGCAAAGCTCCCTTCCCAATTGTCATTTGAAGGCTCATCATCGTTGACTTGGATATTTTAGGTATAGGGATCTTGCTGCCCTCGGCAACGAAGGTTGCGTTAATAAACTCCAATGATCGAAAAGAACACTCTATTGCCTTTTCATCCACCTCAATGTACGGAGCGTCACTAGTGACGGATGCTATGATCTCTTCTTCAGCGTTGATCGTGACCAATCTACCTTCCGTTACCAATTTCAACTTCTGTGCGATGATTTACTCGTGCGGTGCACCCCGCCGAAATGGATCCAAGGTCTCCCAAGCAAACAGTTGTAGGAAGGTTTGATATCCATCACCAAGAAGTCTACCTCATATGTATTTGGGCCAATTTGAAGCGGTATATCGATTCTCCCCATGACCTTTCTCTCCGTTCCATCAAATGCCCTTACGACATTATGGCATGCCTTCATGTGGGAGCTATCCACAGGTAACCTATTCAGTGTGGATAGAGGCAATACATTTAGGGCTGATCCGTTATCAACTAGTACCCCCGGCAACATGTACCCTTTGCAGCGCGCGGTTATGTGTAGGGCTTTTGTAGATCCCATGCCTCCCGAAGGTATCTCGTCATCATTGAAGAATATGAAGTTGTTCAAGCGCTTATATTACCGATTTGCAGACGGTCCAACTTATTAACAGATATATCCCCCGTGACATATGTTTCATTTAGTACTTTCATCAACGCATTTCGATGGGCTTCTGAGCTCATGAGCAAAGCCAGTACCGATATGCGAGCGGGCTGTTTGTGTAGCTGCTCCACAACACTATATTCGCTGTGCTTAAGGAATTTTAAAAACTCCCTGGCGTCGCTCTCTCATCACGCACACGTTGATTTAATGCTTTCGACTCGATGGTTTCCTCTTCCTTCGCCGGTTGCCACCGCTTTCCCTTTGGTTGCTGCCGCATTCGTGTTTGGGGTGTAACGTCTCTCACTACGTGTAAAGAAGCCTCCATCTCGATCTTCTTCTGTAGCATTGACTGGATTCTCTCTTCCAGGGATTTCTACCCTACAATCGTAACTCTAAGGTACCTTTTTATTGTCTTTGTAGAGGGTAGTCGTGGGTTTTTGAATTATGACCTTCGGTGTGATTGGTATTTCAGTCTCCCCCGTCCTTGGTCGTGATATAACTACTGCAGGGTAGTTGCCCCCATAGACTCTCCTAGACGTCCCTTCTTCTGATATGCCGGCCTCTCTCTTTGGCGTGATTTCGACCGCTCTAGGTCGTGATATAACTACTGCAGGGTAGTTGCCCCCATAGACTCTCCTAGACGTCCCTTCTTTCGATGTGTCGGCCTCTCTCTTTGGCGTGATTTCGACCGCTCTAGGTCGTGATATAACCACTGCAGGATGATTCCCCCCGTAGATCCTTCTAGCCGATCCTTCTTTTGACGCGTGAACTTCTCCTTCTTCTAGATCTCCGATCTCTTCGTAGAATTCTATCTCTTTGTTATCCATGAGACCTTGAATGAGAGTCCTGAACACGAGGCATTCTTGAATATTATGGCCCGTTTTGGCATGAAACTCGCAATAATTCTCCGCTCCTTCAATCTCTTCTCCCGGATGTTGGGTGATTGAGCCTCGGCTTATCATTTGCCTCCAAACCCAACTCAGCGGGGTTTTTATTTCATCGACGTTCGTTTTTACTTTCTTCCCTACCTTCTCCCCCAAAATGTTCACCCCGTTATTAGCATGGTTGGGTAATGGGTGCTCTGTGTCGTTGACTTTCACCACACCCATTTGAATAAGTTTCTCAACCAGCTTCTTGAAGGCGAGGCAATTTTCAATTGAATGTCCGACAACCCCAGCGTGGTATTCACATTGCACATTCGCATCGTACCACTTAGGGTATGGGGGTTGTATGGGCTGTAGGTAATGGGGGGCAACAACATACGTGTCATATAGTTTTTGGTACAGCTGCCCATACGTCATATAGATCGGAGTGAATTGGAGCTTCTCTACATTCGGCTTTGCACTAGGTTCTTGTCTATGCAATCTTGGACGATCAGTGATTACAGTTTTAGGTTGATTCAGGGTGACTGCTTTGTCACGGGCATTCACGTTATTTATGTCACCCTCCCTTTTCTTTAGAGTCATTTTCCTGGGGCCTTCCCCCGTTTCTATCTTGCCGCATCTGACTGCGTATTCTATTCTTTCCCCACATCTCACAATTTCTGAAAAATCGGTCATAGAACTTCCCAACATGTGGTTGATGAAAGGGGCCTTTAAGGTATGAATGAAGAGTGTGACCGCTTCTTCTTCTAACAGAGGTGGTTGGACCTGTGTGGCTACCTCTCTCCACCGTTACGCGTACTGCCTGAAGTTTTCGCTTGGTCTCTTCTCCATAGTTTGGAGAGTGACTCTGTCAGGAGCTATGTCTGCTATGTGGCCATAATGTTTCATGAAAGCCTGAACTAAGTCCCTCCATGTTTTAATTTGGGTACTACTGAGTTGATCGTACCATTTGGCCGCAGACCCAACCAGGCTATCCTGAAAGCAGTGTATTAATAATTTCTCATTATCAGCATATCCCGCCATTCGTCGACCGAACATCTTCAGGTGTGCTCCCGGGCAGCTGGTCCCGTTGTACTTTTCAAAATCCGGAGTTTTAAACTTTGGTGGAAGCACTAAGTTTGGGACCAGGCTTAGCTCTTTGATATCGACCCCGTAACGAGTTTTAGACTTCTCAATTGCTTCGACTCTCTCCTCTAACCACTTGTAGCGGTCTTCCATTAGCATTGAGGGTTCAACTTTCATTCTCTCTTTCTCCATTTCATCAAAATCTGGTACCATAGGGTTGATAAGGTCATCTCCTGGGTTGGATCCTGAGCCCATTTGGAGATTCATGGGAGATCTAATGTTAGCTTGGCATTGCTGAGGCCTAATTGTGACAGGTGGCCTTCGGGGATGTTCCTCGTGCTGCAAAGGCATTTGCGGCAGGGTAGATTCTGAAGGAATATCTTCGTTCTCCCCTCCAGTGATGGCCATGGGGCTTTTCCCTTTCCCCAAGAACCTGTTCAATAGTTAGGACATTTGAGTTATCTGAGCCT
Organism: Gossypium bickii; assembly: GCA_025503065.1. Classification (NCBI taxonomy): domain Eukaryota; kingdom Viridiplantae; phylum Streptophyta; class Magnoliopsida; order Malvales; family Malvaceae; genus Gossypium; species Gossypium bickii. Next base: position 132,667,629 of record CP106713.1, read on the forward strand.
TCATGTCCCTCTGGGATTCCTCCATTTCTTGTTGGATCTTGGTTAAGTGCTCTTGCATCTGTGCTTCCATTTGGTCACTCATCTCCTTTTGGAATTGTTCTAGTTTCTGATCCATTTTCTTTATCTTAGTGCGGGTGCCGTATGGATGTTCAGCTTCCAGGTTTCCCCCTTTTTCTCTCTCTTTCTTCTGTATAATTCCGAGTAGTCAGATTCTCTCAATGCTTGTGATATGATGTGATGCATTGTGATGCGAGTGAATGAAATGCAAGATTTATGAAATGCAAAATTTTCAAAATTTATGAAATGCAAAAAGATAGAAAGGTGTTGATTTGATTCAATCCCATTAGATAAACTTTACTAGAAAACGAATTTCCTTTCATAGAACGGACGATTACATATACGACTTTGCCCTAATGCCTAAATCCTTAACTTTCCTAAGAAGCCAAGCTAAACTTTGGCCTCGCTCTGATCCTGACTCGTATATCAGACTTAACGTGTCAGCCCGAACAGCTAAGGTTTGCAAATGATCGGCCGCCTCTCAGATTTGAGCCACGGCTTCGCCCATTAAGTAGTCTCTGTTTCTGATCTGTTCCTGGGAACGGTGGAGCTGCTCCTTCCAGTGTTCATTGTTCACTTCAAGGAGTTCAAACCGAATTTTGCTATCTTGTAATGCAGTTTCGAGCTCCTCTATCTTTCCTCTCATTTCCTCAATTTTGATTTGACTAGCTCTTAATTCGACTACCGAGTTGCGACTACGGTGCAAAAGTAGTGACCTTTCCAATTCTGCTACTCGGGCGCGTAATTTCTCCTTTTCACTTTGGTTTTCTGATAGGCCCTTTTTCAAAGCATCCTCTCGTACTTGAGCATTTTGAAATTTTTTCTCCCACTGATCGGCTTTAGACTTTTCTTCTTTAATTTCCTGTCGCCATTATTCCGATGTCTTCCCCAAACCAGCAGTTCTAATGGACAAGCGTAACTTCTTATAGTCCGTCTTTAGGCTGTCCAAATCCTCTTCGGCTTTATTCTTGCCTTTTTTCAATTTTTCGGCCTCGAACTTGTGAAGGTCAACATCTAACCCCAACTGCATCTTTTCCTCTTCTAGCTACTCTATTCTTTTACCCAGTTCCCGGCTCCTTCTCTCGAAATCTTGTTTGATAATCTCTAATTCAGACGGGATCACTTGCAGCTGCTCTTCTATTGGCCGAGCATTCCCTTGGGTTGGCCTTGGGACGTTGTCATTGACCCTTTTAGCCCACCATCGATCGTATTCAGGCGTAATCATTGGCCTTATGGCGAGCCTCTTCATTTTCTAAGTTTGGGTCAATGCATCTGATATCTCACGAACTTTCTTCTTATAATTATCGTCCTTGTACGAAAATTCACACTGGGCTAACCCATGTGTCACCGGTATAAATTGCCTTGATTGATACTGCCTCATTACTAACAATGGGGCGTACCCAACAGCTCCCCATATCCCGAGCAAAGGGACCCAGTCGAACTCTCCACATCGATACAAGATTTCGTCAGGGATCATCCATGGAGTCTTCCATTCTACATCTTCCACTTGCAAATTTTGGAGGATCGCTATCCATTTCTCTCCTGATAGGTCGTCCCGCCTTGGCGTATCCGCTAATTCCTTTAGAGGGGAGTAGTTTTCAAAAAAGATTTTGCATGAGACTTTTTCCATCTTCCAGAAGCAGCAATGAAACCATGAAAGCAACAGTTGTGCACATCCTATGAACCTTCCTTCGCCCGCTCTTCGGCAGGCGTTCAATGATCTGAAGGTTTCGGCTAAAATTGCGGGGACAGGTGTGACTCCCTTGTCAAGTTTATCAAATAGGTCCGAAACCGCATCCTCTATGTGCCCTAATGCTTTGGGGAAGACGACCAAACCGTAGATACCTAGAGCAAATACGTCGACCCTCTTTTTCTTATCAGGATGTGCCAAGATCAAGTCCCTCAAGTGTTTCCATGGAATGCACTTACACTCCCCTTTTTGTTTGATCCGGGCCGTAATCCATTGCTCACTCATTCCTGTGATATTCATTAGCCTTTTTGAGAATGCCGGCACGTTAGCAAACCGTGAATATGCCTTATCAATTTGAATTCTCGGACATTGAAACAAAGCTGTGTACTCCTCTATAGTTGGCACCAAATCCACCTTTCCAAAAGTGAAGCAACTATACGATGGGTTCCAAAACTGGGTAATAGCTCGGAGTAGGTACTCGTCTACCTTGATATCCAACAGATAGTGCAGATCACCGTAATTATGGTAGAACAGTTGCTTGTCCTTATCGCCCCAGGAATCCCATATTTCCTTTAATTCTCGCAGGTCATTTTGAGCCACACTGACGTGGGTGAAATCCCACAACTCTAACTCATGCCCCACTGTCAAGCTATCTCCTTTTTCTCGCTGTATTCTTTCGGACCACACCTGAACGGCCGCATTATCCTCCACTCTATTAAGAAACCCCTTTTCCATGTCAAGCTTTTCTATCTAATAATTGAATGCGGATCAACACCCTTTCTTTGATGAAATGCCATGCAATGAAAATGAAACACCATAAGTTAATCCCAGGTACAAAAGGAACTTAAAATAAACAGGATATAATCAAGCTCGTATTTAAGGTAACAACTAGGGTTTGCACGACCCTATCTACAACGGGCTCTTAGGTTCCTCTACATGTGGTTTGGTACTAAAGTATGGGTACCTGAACCAGCGGATTCCTCGATCTTCACCCATTATAGGCTCATATGGACCGAGTTCAGTTCAGGGGAATACATTTCCCTATGGCTGCACGGAGATAAAAATCTCACGAAGACATAGGTACGGATGTATCCCGGAAGCGATCCACTATCTTGCACGGAGGTAAAAACCTTACGAAAGAGTAGCTTCTCACTCCCACTTAAGGGTGTGACCGCGATGGTCATGTAATGCAATGCCAAAGTATTTCACGAGACTCGACACTATAGCACAAACAAATGTGTCAAAGAGAAACATGATTTTTCAAAACAATTTTCTAATACTTTCAATCAAAGGGACAAAAATCAATCAATTTACGGCCTGACTCTCTTACGTCCCCAGTGGAGTCGCCAAGCTGTCGTAACCATGTTTTGAGAAAACGGGAATCGAACTTGGGTTTCAAAAATGAATAAAACGGGAGTCGCCACCGACCTTTTATTAGGTGTGATCGGATCACCTTTGTTTTAATAAAACATTTCGGTTTACTAAAACGGGGTTTATGGTCTACGAATATTTGAGAAAATAGGTTTGGGAGTCGGTTACGTGCGAGGAAGGATTGGCACCCTCGCAATGCCCGAAAATTGGTACCAAATTGATTAATTGATGTCCCAATGTCGAAAGTTTTAACAAAATTAGAAATGAATTTAGAAATTTGGGTCTTTTTGGAAATGTTTGAGTCTTCCTAGAATATTAAGATTTCCTTGTTTCGAAGGGACCAAGTATCACATCCAATACATAGGACACAATAATTTCAATCCTCAAATCCAAGGTCGTCTCTTAATCCTTAAGACTTCATTTATTAAAATAGCAAAAGGGTTATTCGGGTATTTGGTCAAGCAAGAGAACCGAAACCCAACACATAGGGTACGGTCCCTCGAATTTCCAAACACGGAATATTGCCTTGTTTTTGAAATTTTTTGTTTCTAGAGTAAAATTGATATAAAAAAATGTTTTAAAGGAACGTGATTTGAAAATGGGAATAGGGTCATGCAGTGAATAGTGAAGATGCAACATAAATTATGTACAAGATACCATTATAGATATAATAACGATAATAATGATAAAGTTAGTATATACAAATAACAATATAATAATGACAATAGTAATAATAATAATAGCAAGGGAAAATATATACGGTATATTAATGTAAGGGTAGTAGTGGTAATAATAAAAATAGTAATAGTAAAAATATGCTATATGTTCAATATAATAATACAAATATAGTAATAATAATAGTAATAATAATAATAGAAAATATATATAACATAATAGTAATATGATAAGAATGTAATGATAGTAATAATAATAAAATAATATGACATATACAACCTAATAATATATAGCAATAATAATAATAATGGTAATGAATACAATAGTAATATAATGATAATAATAAACAGTACTAATAATCATAATAATAGTATCATAGTAAAATAATAATAATAATAATAACAATAATAATAATAATAATCATAATAATAATAATCGGTATATCTGGAAATAATAAACATACTAATAATAATAATGACAATAATGACATCAAAGATATAAAAAAATCAAGGCAGGTCTAAATCGAAATCAATACAAAATTAGAGGGGTTAAATTGCAATAAATCTGAGTGAAAATGGTATTCAGGACCAAAATGTAACGCGCGCGTAACCTAGAGGGGCCAAAATGGCGATAAATCCTGCCTCCTGAGACGCAGCGTTCGTTTGGGGACTAAATTGAACTATAAAGCAATATTTGGGGCAAAGATAAAACAACATGAAGACTTGATTTTAAGAGCCGAAATCGAGGAAGGATCGAAAGCGCAATAAACCTCTTTTGTAGAAACACGCGGACCTTAAAGCGGGTCGGGTCGGTCGGATCGGCCAAGGCTAAAACGACGTCGTTTTGGGGATAAAGACCAGCCCCCAAAACGACGTCGTTTCGGAGGGCTATAAAAGCCCAGAAATCTTGAAAGAAAAAAACATTTGTAACCTGCTCTCAAAAAAAAATATTTCAAACCTCTCTTTTCTCTCTGCAGGCCCCAAGTCCGGCGAGGGCTCCGTCCCCACCTGCATGCAAGCCACCCACTGTGATGTTTAAAAGGTAAAATTTCTTCTCCTTTTTTTTTATTTTATCTTATATATATATTATATATATTCATGGATAAAAAAAGTGCGAAAAGTGAAAGAGAAAATAAGGAAAGAAAAAAACCTTCGAATATTCAGATCTGGCTTTTGGGTTTTGATTTTTTTTGTGTTATTACTTCGGTGATTTTGTTTTTGAGAGTATTGCACTCGTATTTTTTTTGAATCTGCTCTTTTGATTGATTTGCGAAAAATGAAAAAAAGGTCCATTTATTGATTGCCCTTTTTTTAGACCAGGAAGAAGCCCCGACACATTCTTTTTCGAGGCTTTTATAGCCTAATAACAATGATGTAAAAGTGAATAAATAAGTGTTATTTCTCGCTTTCGTGTTCTTGTTGTTCTTCCGTCCTCTTTTGCGTGTATGGCGGCGCAGAGGCGTGCGAGGGTTGTTGGTGGCCGACCGTGGTGCTGGTGGCTCTCTTGTAGTGCGCATGTGGCGAGAGAGTGTTGGAAGAACTGCGCTAGGGTTTCCAAACCCTAGCTTTTTCTCGAAAAGGTTTAGACTTGTGGGCCTTTTGGGCCTTTTTGTAAATAGGCCCCTTTTTATTATTATTTTGTTCTGGTAGTTGGGCGCGGGTTAGGGTCTTAGTAGAGGGCTTGGGCAACATGGGAATTGGTCTTGGCCTAACGGGCCCTTGATAATTTTGGGCTCGTCTGTGTTGGATTTTCGATAGTGATCATGGATCTTACAAGACATGAAAAGTACCTCAGACTACATCTTTAGCCTTGGTTCGAGTATGTTTTGTTGGTGCTCGAAGAAGCAACCAACTGTTGCCCAGTCGACAGCTGAAGCTGAGTATATTGCAGCAGCAGCAGCAGTGAACCAAGCCATTTGGCTTAGAAAGTTGCTGAAAGATCTCAATGAGGAGCAACTTGAACCTACTAAAATTCTTGTTGACAACCAGTCAGCAGTTGCCATTGCCAAGAATCCGGTTTTCCATAGGAAAACTAAGCATTTTAAGATTAAATTGCCTTTTGTTCGAGAGGCTGAACAATCCAAGGAAGTCAGTCTCGTGCACTGCAGTTCACAAGATCAATTGGCTGACATTCTAACTAAGCCACTTGGTACATCAAGGTTTGAACTCTTGAGAAGCAACATTGGTGTTTATTGCATACAGACCAAGGAGGAGTGTCAAAAATTGGCCTTTCAATTCAACAAACAGCCAATAGCAATAGCTGCAGCAGTCTAACATGGAGCACTCATGGTTCATGGAAAATATCATCTTTAGTGGATTTTATCTAATCATAGCATTATGATGACTAAGCTTCTAATAAGAAAATGACTACATTAATGTGTGGTCTAGCTTTATAATTATTATTTTATGTTCAAGATAATTGTGTAATGGTGGAGTTGTTGATTTGTTAGGTAAATGTCATCTTCAAAATCAACTATTGTATTTTATATATATATATACTTTCTTATCAATGAATTATTAATTCAAGTTTGAAGTCATCAAGCTTTGATTTTCTTTAAGTTTTTTCTTCTCTCAACATTCGGCTTCTCCTTCTTGCTTTTGTTGTTCATTTTTAATTTCATGCAAATCACATGCATCTTGCATGTTGAATTGTTGCCATTGTTCCAACAGGAAGATTCGTAAGGACATTGATCGTACGGTCGCTTTTCGTACAGCTTTGAGAACATGGGCTAGGTTGATTCAGATGTGGATACCAATAGGACTAAAGTTATCTTTCAAGGAATTTCCCCTTCTCACTATAGGTGAGTTGTTTTCCCCTTGCGATCTCTTTGTTCTGTATTGGCCTTACAAGTAACATGATTACTAGTCTCTTGTTTATGTATGTATCAATGGCATAGATTGGAATGAGCCAGCAGTAAGGAATTGTTCAAGGCAGACGACACCATTCAAGAGATTGGTTTATCCAATCGGTTTGCCTCAGGCAGCGTATGTAATTAAAGAGGAAATAAAGAACATCAAGAAACCTGTTCATTTGCTTGATATTACGATGCTCTCTCAATTAAGAAAAGATGCACATCCTAGCACTTACAATGACTTCAACGGCATGGATTGCACCCACTGGTGCGTTGCTGGCCTCCCCGATACATGGAATCTCCTTTTATATGCAGCTCTCATCAAATAGCAGAGATATTTGGTTCAGGCAGTAGCCATCCAACATATATGTGATCTCCTTAAATTTTTTATTTTGCTTACTCAAAAAAGATCATAAGATTATACATTGAAAATATAATAAATTTGTTTTACTTCTGTATGCAGCTCAGAATTATGCATGTGAAGTAATTCAATTACGTATGGCATTGGTTTGTTTTCTTCTTGCTTTAGATTGTTTCTCCTTGTCACTAACAAAAGAGAATTGGTGTTATGATCATTTATATTTTTGTGAAGATGAATATGAGAAACCTGGGATTGAGGGAGACATTAACTTCAACTTTTTATCAGAATACTGAAATAAGTACATAATATTCTTTATAGAGAGAACAAACAAGATGAAACAAGCACACACAAAGTGAGTAGCAATCTTAATTAAATCGTCTAATCCCCCAAGCTGATACAAAATACCAGCAAAAAGTATAATGTGGCTGAAATACATACATAAAACTGGGGTCAACCTCACTACTAAAAGTTTTCATGTTTGTAATTCCCAGTGCCAAACATGATGCACTTCAAAATCAATACTTAGGTTATAATGTGAAATGCAACAGTTCAATAGTGGATTTGCAAAAACTGAATAAAGGAAAGTGGACGCCCCCATACTCCAACAGAGCAACTCAACCTACAATGAAAAAGGCATTTCCATGGTCACTTTGTAAAGCATTAGTTAAGCCATGATGAAAATAGAAGAGTAAATTACCATTTGGTTTGAATTGAAATGAAACTTAGCTCGTCTCACACGCACCCCAACATATTTCCTTATATCATTGGGAGCAACTGATCAGTAACCTCGACCGCTTGAGAATTTTGCACATTCTGTACGTGCATGATCAAAAGAGACAATTATAAAGACAGGTAAAACCAACGTTTTCAAAAGTAAAACACTTTAAAATGGTTGGTACCATTTCATCGAACATATGTTTTATGGTAGTGTTAAGGTCGCCTTCCCACTGCAGTTCACCGTCCTCATCTCCTGTTAAGTGCGTTTGTTCCAGCCTTGGTGTGTTTAACTCCCCTTGACAGAAATTCTTCATTTTGGGGCACTTTTTCACCTTCACCATTTGCACGACTGGGAACTCCAACAAGTGATGCGCCAAGGAAAAGCTTGCTAGACTTGGCAAACAACTTAGTTCCAAATACTTCAGTTTGGGGAAAACAATATTGCCTTGTATTTCTTCATCCTCGCATGCTATGATTTCTAGTATCATCTCACAATCATCTATGCTCAGGCTTTCTAGTAGCGTCAGGCTCTTTGCTGTCGAGCATGCCATTAGATTGATGAATCCATGGCATCTTGAAACTTCCATAATTAATAGATTTTTGAAAGACAACAAAAATGGCTCTAAAGTCTTTAATGTTAGCTCCGGCAGTTGAGACAACCTTAACGCCTCTAACTGATAGCATGCCAATGTGTGCCTTTCCTCATTGATGAGTCCTCCAGACAAAGTCTTTAATGTCAACTCTGGAAGTTCAGACAAGCTTAATTCCTTTAACTGAGAGAATGCTGATGTATGTCTTTCCTTGTGGCTTAGTCCTTCAGGCCGGACTATTTCAGAAATGGAAGCTTTGTTTATAACAAGCTTCTGAAGCTTTGGTAGTGAGCAAATAAAGGAATATGGAAGAGTAGTGGATGCCTCAGGAAAGAATTGGAGGTTAAGAAGTTTGAGGTTTGGGAAACACTGCAATGAGAGTTGTCCATCACATATCCCCTTCATCATATCACTCGTCTTCAGTGTTAATTCTTGTAAAACAGGGAAAGTGTCCTGGACACCAACAATTATATTAAACATGGATTAAGAAGTTTTAAATTTAAGTAAGAGAGAAGGTGAGAATATTAGTTAGTTGAAAAGGCAATTTATAGGTAATAATATTAGTTAGTTGAAAAGGCAATTTATAGGTAATCTCATTTGATTTGGATGTAATCTCAAGGAATGAAGATGGAATATCAACTATTAATGAAGATACCTCATTGACGCAAAACAAGGGTTGTTGGTTTGGGATTTCAACCTCACCAAATATCTGTGCTTTGGGGCATTCAATAACCTCCATTTGTTCCAACGATGGCCATTGGGTGGTAAGCATATTCAAACTCCGCACCTTATCCAGTACAAGGTACGTTACACGGGGAAATACAAACTTGGTCGTCACTGTTTCTGCCGTAGTAGACCGAGTAGCTGATGTTGACTGAGATTCATTGGCAGTGAGTCCTTGCAGCTCAATTATTTCTTCTAACGAATCACAATTCTGAATCCGCAAGATCACCAAGTGAGGGAAAACAACCTAATAAATCATTTGATTGGGTTAATAACTGGAATATGTTGAAATGAAAAAGATTAATGAAAGAAGTAAAAGGAGAAGAATGGTAAAGTAAAAGAAGAAGAAATGACCTTTTGATTGAGGACAGCAGAGTCATTTGTTTGTGTAGGTTGGTGAATTTGAGGTTCATCTCCAGATACAGATTTAGAGATGAATGTTTTCAGCAGAGGACAATTTCTTAGTGTTAAATCTGACAAGCATGGGAATTCAGAGTAATTTTGAAAGCCGAAACTTGTGAGTTTGGGAAGGTCTTCCAGCAACAGGGACATTAGTTTGGAGAAAATCGTATGATTCCTCCACTGAACTTCTGTAGCCAATCCATCCGTGAAGATTACTTGTTCCATCATATTACAGTCCTTAATTTCAAGGATGTAGAGATGCACAAGATGTTTTAATAAGAGAGACGGAAACAGGTATTTCAAATTGTGACACCCTTCCACCCGCAGTGTCCACAAGTGTGTGAGAGATGAGGAAGATGGGTGGTGCCATATCTTATGAATGTTAATGGAGGACAATTGCAGCGACTCCAAATAGGGAATGAGAACCTGCAGACATATATAAATGTCATAAAAAGATAGCATAACTGTTCCTTCTTTACATACAAATACAAATTGAATCAAAATGAGAAGAAGAAATGATAAAAGATGGAGAAAAGTGAAAGATGGGGAGAGTGAAGTGATAAAATGAAGAGCTGCATAAAATTGAAACATCATTCAATTTTGGAATTAAAAATAAAAGCCTTTTTCTACTAAAACCTCAACATCCTTTCTTTTTCTATCCTTAAATTACAGTTTCATTATCATCATTTTGAATTTTATTTTATTTCAATAATATAAAATTAAAGCTTAACACCAATTTTCATTTTTTTCATTCATACTTTGAAGGTTTTTTTATTGCTGTAAAATAATTAATATATTTTAATTATGTTTAATAATTTTAATAATATTACTTTATATTAATTAATGAAATAAAAATACATTATATTTGTCTCATTTTTATTTATTAAAAGGCTTAACATAACATTTGATATTTGAATTTGACACTTTTTCTTAATTTAGTACCTAAGTTTTTTAAATAAACTGTAAAACGGATATGAAGATTACAAAAAAAAAATTACTAGCTTCTAATGTAAGGCAATTTTACCTATTTAATTATTTAAGTATTTTTTAAATAATATATTTTTACCTATTTAAAAATAAAAGAAATGTTAACAAAAATAAGTCTACCTTAAAATAAAATTAAATTAAAACTTTTAACATACTTATTTAAAAACAAATGGTTGAAAACTAACTTTAAAAACATAATTAATAATTTTTTGTGCTTTTTTGTTAATGAAAACATAGTAATTTAAAAATAATGTAATTCAAATAAAAAATTTAATTTTTTATTTAATATTATATAAATTTATTTAATAAAAGCCTTTGATAAAATTAAAATAAAGATCATAAATATAGTTTTTAATTTTTTAAATTAAATTGAAATTTAAAGAGTATTTAAATTTAGAGTCTACCTTAAAATAAAATAAAATATAAAAACTTTTAACATGCTTATTTAAAAACAAATTGTTGAAAACTATTTAAAAACATACTTATTTATAAACAAAAATAAGTCTACCTTAAAATATATTTAAATTAAAATTATTTAAAAACAAATTGTTGAAAACTAACTTTAAATCAGTTTTTGAGATTGTTTAAAATTGTACATAAATGTTTAATTTATGTTAAAAACATGTTATAGTTTGTTAATTAAAAATATCTATAGATTTAAAACTATTAACAATTACAATTAAAATATGAAAATTTTAAAAATATCTATATTTATAATTTTGTTATTTGTTTCAAAATTCTTGCTTATAATTTGATTGTTTTTGGTACAAGAATTCATTTTATTTTTGGACTCATAATTTAGAACTGTAAATAAATTGAATAGGTTTAACTCTTTTCTGTCTGTTTAAAAAAGCTAAATAAAAATTAATTTTTAAAATCAAACAACATGTAACATTATTTAACCCATAAAAAATGAGTAGTTATGGATGAAGTTGAAACTCGAAGAAAATAGTTGTGTTGGTTAGATTGGGTGATATCAGAAAAATAGGAAAGCAATTTCTCAACTCATTACCCTATCAACAAACTGTTACTATCGTATCTTTAACATCACTAAAAAGGCATGGAATAATGTCCATCTTAATTCAACAAGTTTTGAAATAGAAAGAAGATATGAATTATTTAGTGCACATAAATATTGCATATCAAACTGACCTTGTCGCAGAATAAAGCGGCAGTATTATCTTCCACGTCTTGCTCGTCAATCACTTTTTCACTCTTTCTTAAAATTGAAGAAGATAATGCCGTCATTTTTGGACAATCATCTATCCTAATATCACACAAATCTGGAAATTCAAGAGCTCGACTTCCCAAATAAAAATTTGTCAAGTTGGAACACGTCTCTATTTTTACAGTGGAGAGCTTAGGAAATGTGAACTCATGTGTCGCTGCTTCCTCCTCGTCTTCCCTAATCACTTGTTCCATGATACTGCATTCTTTTACTTCTATTACCGTTAGTTCCTTGAGGCTCAAAAGCATAGACAGGGTAAAAATGTATTCCAAGCTACTACATTTATAAAACACCATTTTCGTAATGTTCTGCAACTCTAAAATTTCTCGAGGGTTTCTTTGCCATATTTCTAACTCTGAAAACGTGTCAGAGATGGTCAAATCCTGTAAACCATACAAATCCTGTACGCCATACAAATCCATCCATATTATTACACTCATAATTCAAAATAAACACTCTTCGTTAGTTATTCAACAATGAAAGAATAAGAAAGAAAATCGAGCACTAACATTCATTGTTTCAGGACAAGGAAGCTAGATAGCATTATGAATTAACTCGTACCTTTTCTATGTACAACTGTTGTATGGTGGTATTCAGGTCACCTGCCCAACATTCTTTTATATCCAAAAACCCTTGTATCTGTTTCACACTCTCTAATTGTGGGGTGTTTAAATCTCCCTCAGAAAAGATCCTCAATTTAGGACAGCTTTCCACAACTACTTCTTCCAAGCAAGGAAAGTTGAAGGTGTAACTCCCTCGACAAAAGCTTGTGAGGCTTTGTAGATTTCTTAGTTTTAAACATTTCAATCTACCAACAACTACTGTTTGATGGTAGTCTCCCACGTGTGCCACTATTTCTGTCATTTTAGTGCAGTCGCTTACCCCCATGGTTGTTAATTGCACCAGACTCACAACTACTAAGGGTGTAAATATGTTTGTCATCATTGCGCACCATGACACCTCTAAAGTAGTGAGATATTTAAAAGATAATGAGGAGGCTCCAATATTGATCAAATCATCACACCCAGCAATTGTGAGTGTCTGGAGATTAGAAAGAATATGGCCAAGCTCTGAATCTTTCCTCCACATACGCTGCAGATTTCTGAGATAATACAAGTTCAATTTTTTTATTCGTGACGGAGTCCCAACGTCTCCCTTACAAGGGAGTCCATCTCTGAAAATAAAACACCGAATATCAAGACTTTCCAGATTGCAGATTTTTCTCATGAAAGGAAATATAGGAAATCCACCATAGAGGCCACCATCCACTATAAGAACTTTAACGTGGTGAAACAAGTTCGGTGGAAACTCGTTTTCATCACTAAGATGTCGTAACTCAAGTTGTTGTAAATTGGGAAAGACCTAGGAAACCAATTAAACATTAACAGATGAAGCTCAATGTTGATGTACATGCTTAAATAAAACCAATGTACAGTCATAGGATTTTTTTTTTTTTTTAAATTTTAAGAAATCAGAATAGCTTATAAATGAAAACTGATAAAAAAAACCACAAGTTGAAAATAAAAAGACAAGAAATCATAGTTTCTGATTAAAACAAAAGGTTGTAAAACGCTAATATAATAATACATGACACTAGTACTTAATTGCTTTCAAAACCATAAGCTCTTCTCTGACTCAATTTCTTTACATCTTACATCTTCTCTGACTATTCATCACTCTTTAACATTAAATAAGTGGGTGATTGATAAACCATTAAAAAATTTCATTTCATTGAAAATGAAAAATTTCAACATTTAATTTTTTTAATTGCGTTTGAGAACCATATCAACATTTTATTTAATATAAAATTCTTTTTTAAAATTTCTTTTTATCACTTAATGTGAAAAATAGTAAATTGATTTTACTTTTCAAAATCTTATTTTCAGAATAAATTATTTCCACATTTTTTTTGAAAAGTAAAAAATTTTAACTTTTATTTAAAGATAATATGAAAGTATGAAAAGATAAAATATTATCATAATAATATTAATTATAATTTAAAAGAAAGAATATTAAGTAATTTTATAATTGAACTGGCGGTCTGATTAAGGTTGATTCTAACTCAAGTAAAGTGCTTAAATATAAATAGTAGATAAATAGGTGTAATGTAAGACTTCAGTTAATTAAATTGCATTATAACAACATAAGATGCATGTGATGATGAAAAGAAATATATTTGTAATGATATACGTACCTCTTCCACCTCCATAACTGCCTCCCCATTTCCCTTCCTTTCTTGGATTCTAACATCTTCTAAACCCATTCTCATTAGCAAACCAGAACCATCTGTGGTCCATTTTTTCAACATTGGCCACACAATTTTATGTTGCCCTTTATACAAACATTTGAGCTCTTTTAGCGATGTAACCTCAAGTGAAGACACTTTGGGAAACTCAAATCTCACAGGTTGATCCTCTACTCCTTTCCCTTCCGATACAATCTCCTCCACCCCACAATCACTTATGCTTAAATCTTCAAGTTGTAAAAGATGTTTGGCTATTGACACTGGAAATAGATTTTTCAGACTCTCACACCTTGAAACACTTAATTCTCGTAGATATTGAAAAGAATTTGGTGGTAGGTCAGTATGAAATATCATCTTCACATTACTCAACTCGGAGATTGTCATCGTTTCCAAGCTAGGAACAACAACCTATTCATATATATAATTCATGCCCATATGAAAGTTAGCTAATATAATGCAGGCCAAAAAAAAAAAAGACGAATCAAGTGAATCATATAAGGGTGTAAGACCAATAAAATAAATAAATCACCTTCTCATTGAATAGAGCATGCATGCCGGACCCAATACTGCTTTCACTAATGAATTCTTTTAATTTCGGGCAATTCACAATCTCCAGCTCTTTCAACAAAGGGAATTTGATATTATAATTTCCAAAGCAGAAGAAGATGAGGTTTGGAATATCCTTTATATGCAGGGAATTTAATTGAGGGAAACAAATCACATCTTCCCTTTCTTCTTCTTCTACTATTTCTTTTGTAAATATTATCTCCCTTAAGCACATGCAATCCACTATCTTAAAGCATTGGAGCTGCTCCAGCCTTCTGGCGACAGAGGGTGATAACAGATGCTCCAAGTTACCACATCCATTGATGATCAACCTCCTCAAATTCGAAATCCAAAGACTTGTCTGGTTGTACCATATTGTTTTAGGGTTAATAAAACACAATTGCAAGCTTTCCGGAAAACAAATTGCACACATTTACACATAATTCTTTTTTTTTCTTAATCTTAAATTTTGTGTATTAAATTGAGTTTGGATTTTCATTGGGGTTCAAATTTATTTTTTAGTCTTGTAAATTATTGTACTATTATTTATTTTTATTATTAGAAAATGTAATTAATATTTTTTGATGGTGTTACTAAATAGTTACTAAATATGAACAAAGCTAAACGAATACCTGTTCATTGAAAAGTGGTACCGGCTCGGAACTTGTGGAATACTCCTCCATCCTGATAATGACATCAACTCTCTTTAAATTTGAAAATTCTTGTCCATTATTTAACTCCGCAAGTACACTCTTGATGCCTTCAAGTCCCTCTAGGTCAAGATACAAATCTTCACTCCTTTTCAGCAACATTTTCACCCCATTGTTCGAAGAAATGTTTGTATATATCTTGAGCTCCAATGTTCTCGAATATTCATAATTTGAATTCCACTCTGTTTCAAGATAATCACCTACGATAATCTTATATCTATCCAATGTCTCAATGAATCCATGCTTTGGAATCATTTGAACATCAGAAATATAAACATGTAAAGTAGTTAGATGAGACAAATTGTTTAATTCATCAAGACGTGCATTTCTCCTTCCGTTGCCGACTACTCCTTCATTTTCCCATTCATCAAAGCTTCCCTCCATGTATAATTCTTCTAATTTAGATAAACTTGATAAGACATTTGGCAGGATGATTTCAAGTTCAGAACACCAACTCAAATCTAACAACCTTAACCGAGTCAATTGTGCTATCTCCGTGGGTAGTTCTTTGATACCAGAGCAAGCAAGGTCAAGGATTTCTAAATTTTCAAGCTCTCCAATGATGGTAATGTCTTCACCTTGCCATCCTCTTAGACACAACATGCGAAGGTCTATGAGGTGATTAATTGACTCTGGTAGATAAGGATACGAACATATGGAAGGTAAACCCAAGACTTTGAGACTTTCAATTCGTCTAAAAAAATGGGGAGGAATTTCCACTGAATCATCACAGTCCATATGGAAAAAGGAAAGACTTGAACACTCCATCTCCTTAGGAAGCTCAGCTATAATTCGAGGACACCTTAAGCTTATCATTCTCCAGCTGTTCATTTTCTCCTTCGGAACATAATCTCTCAAAACATGCATATGATAGTCCCTCGATGCAATATTTAAAGCAGCATCCCAAACAACATCATGGATATCAAAGCGCTCATCATTATAACTATCAAGCAACAAGGAAGACGCTTTGAGATTAGCCACAACCGTTAAAACATTATTTCTAGCTTCTTCCATAGTGTTGACACCACCAAATAAATCCAAACCCACGGTATATCTCACCAAGTCCTCAACGAGACCATCACGGCCCATTACACTGCAAAGCAAGAAAGTCTGCTTAACTTCCTCACTTCCTAAATAATTAAAACTCAACTCAATTAACTTCCTCACAGCAGTTATCTCCGTGAAGTTGCTTAGTGAAGGCCTCTCTAATTCTCGTAAAGCATTCTTCCACTCAAACAATCTTTTGTTTCTCAAAGCCCCTGCCACTGTCGCAATGGCTATTGGCAATCCTGCACATTTTTTGGCTACCTCCATAGCTGTAGGCTTCAAATCACAACTTTCAACACAATCGCCAGCCTTCTTCTTGAACAGGTCCCAGGCCTCCTTTTTATTTAGTGACTCTATCCTTAAACATTTCTGAGCATCCATCCTATTTGATAAAACATTGAGCTCTCTAGAAGTTAATAGTAGTTTGCAGCCCTTGTGTTCATCTCCCAAAGGAATCCCTACTTCCTCAATATCAACCTTCCCCCAAATGTCATCCAAGACAACCAGAACCCTCTCCTCTTTCTTCAATCTTTCTCGTAGTCGAAGTGCCTTTCCATCGGTACTCTGCTCCTCAATTTTCAAGCCCAAAAACTCCGCAATTGTGTTCTGAATTTTCCCAATATCAATGTCTTGAGTTACTGTTGATATGACAACCGAATCAAACAACTTGTCCTTGCCCTTGACCTTTCTAGCGATTTCTTTTACTAGCGTTGTTTTTCCAATCCCGCCCATTCCGTGCACCCCAATAACGCTGACGCTATCATCTTTTAGTGCCTCCATTATTTCATTCAAAACCGACGTTCTTGACTCGAATTCCTCGTACTCTTTAACTTGTGGGACCGTGATATCCTGCAGAGCTACACGATAAGCAACCTCGGGAAACTTGCTCTGTTCAAGTAGTTTGGCAACAGCCTTCGCCTTCTCTGCTGCTTCCAAGCTAAGCTTGTAACGACTCCATATATTAGGACACAAACCAACGAAACACTTTTTCTTTGCTTTTTCTTCATCTTGCGTCACTTTCTCTTCTTGTTTAGGGATCTTCCTGTCCACTGCAGACAGCCAGTTGTTAACATCGCCTCGGATCTCTTTGCCTCTTCGTAAAGCAGCATCGACAGAACGCTGCACTCTCTCCCTTTCAACTTTTAGCTTCTCAGTTTGGTCGTTGAGGGTCTCAACATTTTGCTGAAGGTTGGAAAAGTATTTGACATGGTTTATGATAGGAGAAACAGTATACTCTGCAGCTTTAGTGAAAATAGAGCTAACGATGCCAATAACGAACTCCATTGAGAGAGAAAACAGCAAGTAAACTGAAAAATCACAGCCACAACAGAAATCAAAACAAAACCAGAAGAAAAGATTACAAGTAAAAATGAGTAAAAAGTAGAGCTTCTGTAAACAAACAAAAAGTAGAGCTTCTGTAAACAAACAAGTAAGACCAAAATGAAAGCAGATGGCGTACCTTTCCAAAATATAAGAGAATGATTAAGCGATGAATTCTCCCAGTTTTGAACGATCGAAATAATAATTTCCCTTAATGGAGTAAAGCGAGTAGTAATTTGAGAAAGGGAAACTCAATGTAGAAGTAAGCAAGTTTTTTTTTTTTTTTAATTATAATAACAGGACAAAGCCCTTACAATAAACGCGACTAGCGCGACTCGTCTCAGAGTTTGGTGAACACCCTTAGCCTTTCAATTGTATGTTCAAAAAAGAAAAAGTTTGAAATGTATTTTGGTGGATACAGCTAAAAAGTGAAGGAGAGAAGAGACATGATGACCCACCTAAATGTCTCCATGCCGATGCTTTCTTAGGCTTTTTATAACTTTCTTCTTTTTCTTTTTTAGAGTAGATTATACAAATGGTTATATGAACATGCTCAATGTTACCTTTTTTTTTTAGTCCCTCAATTTTTAAAATTCTCAATTTAGGCATTAATATTTGAATTTGTTTTTATTTTCATCACCCACCATTAAATTGATAATAAGAAGTACTTTTTAATTAGTATAATAATATATTTAGTCCTCAATACTTATATATTCTATCAATTTGATCTTAATTCTAAATAATTCAATAAATTTAACCCTTCACATTTACAAATTCTATCAATTTAATCTTCAAACTTTTTAACCTATGTTTTCAGCTTTTAAAATAGAGGCTTTCCACATCTTTTAGTTATTTTATTTATAGTTAAAATAATTCCATTCCGTATATAATTTTCTTTGTTTATATTTTTAAGAAGTTAATATTATAACTTAACTAAACATAAAGAATACAAAATTTAATAATATAAACCGCAACAGCCTTCGCCTCCTCTTCAGCTTAAGAAAAAACTCTCTCCCTAATCTTTAAATTAAAGAAAAAAAGGAGATTAACTGCTTAAACACATCTTTTTCTGATTATTATAATAACATCATATCCAGTTGTTTGCTATGGAACTCTGCAATCAACCCAAGGATTGATTTTAGAAAATAATTGTTGTGAATGTGTCCAATTGGGCAGCTACATAAATGTAGGAATGAAGGCACCAAATAATTGTATTGCAGATATATGATGCTACATTATGACTCATAATTTTTTGTTGAATGTTTAATTCAAAGATTAATAGATAAAGTTTTTGACCTTTTATGTGTTCTTTTCAATATTATTTGTCAAAATTTTATAACTTATTTTGCTCTCCAAATATTTATAATTTTGATTGTCTTTTATCCATTATTATTTAATACAAGATAAAAATTTTATTTTGCTTCCCAAAGATTTATAACATTGATTGTATTTTATCCATCCCAATATAAAATTTTTGGTTTCGCTCAAAAAGAGAGTAAATAATTGTCAAGAGAATAAAGTTGTCTTTGTTTAAGTCCATTATCTTATGATTTTACTTTATCATCTTGATGTTGGATCGAATAATAATTATGTCAGTTTCTAAAGACTTATTTCACGACTTAAATCGAAATTAATTAACTCAATAAATTAAAATAATTTCATCATTAAAGAGTCCTCACTTGATTGGTTTTCATTTAAAAAAATTAATAATCTTTTAAGAATTAATAAAAATGTAAAATTTAAATTTAAAATAAATTTTTTATTTATAATTTTATCTAAAAATAAGCTAAGAGTGCAAATAAGACATTAGTACTTGTAAGTTTTTCAAAGTTAACTAAAAAATACATTGAATTTGATCAATAATTATCGAATCAATTTAAACTATCAATCGTATCCAAATCTAACGTTGTAATACTAATTTAAATAAAAAAAATTAATAATAAAATATTTCCATGATAATTTATGGGTTTTTTAGAACTTAATATCATTCAAATTCTTTGAGGTCCAATGTAATGGATAAAGATATGAATGAAGTATTAGCAAACTAAAAATGTCCATGAAATTAATGAAGTGAGTGGTTACGAGATGAGACAAAGTAGAATTGAAGAGCGTATGGTCCATAATCAACCAAATCCTGTAGTGTCCATGATGCATTCATCACCACCGGAATAAGAATGGATTAAACTTAATACGGATGGAGCAATATTGTCTACTAGTAATAATGTTTCAGTTGGAGGAGTATTTAGAGATGTCAATGTGATATGGTTATATGTGTAACACCCCTTACCCGTATCCTATGCCGGGACCGAGTACGAGACATTACCAGACTTAAGAATACATTTGGTCAAATTACTTAACACATATACAAAATGACTTAGTCAAGTCCCTATACATGCCATAACTTAAATCATTTATAAATAAAGATACCCATAGATAACTTGATAGTGTGAAGCGATCTCCAACGACCTCCAACCCGAGCTTGATTAATAGGACTCTGTAACATGGGAAAGAAAAAGGGGGTAAGCTTATAAAGCTTAGTAAGTTCACATGTAAAAATAATAAGCATTAGCAATGAATTTAGCTTACTACTAAGCCGTTATAACTTGCATAAATAATGCTAAGTTCTTACTTTCCCAACTTTTTTTGTAGCCTTATCAAGGCCTCAACATGACAAATCCTCACAACAAGTTCTCAAGATAATGCAATCATAATTACACATAGTTCCACCATTTTCTCATATTCATCTCAAGCTGTCTACTTGAGTCATAGTCACTAAATCATTTATATCTCGAGCTACAAAACACCAAATTAAGATCCGTTAATTTTATCAGAAACTAGACTCACATATCTTCATACCATAAAATTTCCAGAATTTTTGGCTTAGCCAATTAGTACAGTTTATTCATTAAAATTTCCCCCATTTCACTGTTTGACTATTCTGACCACTTTTCACTACAAATCAATTTTCTCCTTGTACAGAATTCAAATGGTGTTATAATTTATATCATTTGAAACTAGACTCATTAAGGATTTCAAGCATATAACTTTTATCCCATAATTAGTTTTGTACAATTTTTAATGATTTTTCCAAGTCAGAACAGGGGATCACATACTCATTCTGAACCAATCTCACAAGAATTTAAATATCTTGAAAAATAAAAATCCTTTGTTTTCTCTGTTTCTTTTATATGAAAATAGACTCAATAATATTTAAATCAATATCTCATCCAACTTATAATTCAATTTCTACTATTTTTGGTGATTTTTCAAATTCACGCCGCTGCTGCTGTCCAAAGCAGTTCTATTGTAAATTTTTGCTCTCTTTCATTTTAGTTGTGTTCATCACTTGCTTATACTAATCTTTCAAATTTCTGATTACATATTGAACATATTGTTCATACGTACATTTGCCACATTTCTCAATTAGTCACATTCATACTTGCACTTATTCATAACATGATCGTATTCAATTACACTTAGTCATCACACAATCACATGTATTTTCTCTTAGTCAATTTCCCGTTGAACTCATCGTAATGATAACAGATAAACGGTGGCCTACACATGGTACCACCCTTGTAGCCGAAGCTATCTGGTACACATAGTAGCCTGCACTTAGTACTATACGTGTGACCAAAATCATTTCGTAACACTCTTGTACACATAGTTGAGCTCAACATTAACAATCATTCAATCTCTTCCATTTGATTCACTCCTTTTGTATTACTTATTATCAAATTAGGAAACGTCTTACGAATTTGAGTACGTCGTTGCTCAGTACCACGTTTCACAACTCAGTAAGGTTTTCCTCATTGAAATACCATACCTACATTTCACAACTTAGTATGGAAACACCATACCTACATTTTTTTTAACTCAGTATGGTTAATACCATACCTACATTTCACAACTCAGTATGGATGATACCATACCTACATTTCATATCTCAGTATGGATGATACCATACCTACATTTCATAACTCAGTATGGATGATACCATACCTACATTTCAGAACTCAGTATGGATGATACCATACCTACATTTCAGAACTCAGTATGGATGATACCATACCTACATTACAAACTTTGCCATGGATTAACCATGGTCTTATCCGTCAATTCATCACATGTCGAAATTCGATCATACTCCGCCCTGCATTTCTCTTAATTTGATCTTTCAATACAATTTTGTAATTTTTTTATATTATTCATGATCCAATAATAACATACAAAATAACACATGGTATCAGTTAAACATTTAAACATATTAAATTTAATGCTTATTAACATACGAACTTACCTCGAATGCCAAAACGACCTTTTTACCAACTTTCTCGATTTTCGATTTTTCCTCTAGTTCTACATCCAAATCTCATTTTTCGGGATCTAAAACATCACATTTCACTTATTTAATTAATATACTACTCAAAATAGTCCCTAACTCAAACTTTGGCAAAATTACAATTTTGCCCCTAAACTTTTGCATAATTACGATTTTGCCCCTAGGCTCGAAAATTAAACTTTGTTCCTTTTTCTTATGTTTTATGACATGCTGAACATTTTTCCCTTCTATTGCAACTTCAAATTCTTACTATAACACATACTTATGAACAATAACAACTTTTACCGATTAACTCGTTTTACTCGTTTTCACCGAAAATCACTTAGTAAAAATCGTCCCTCTACTCATAAACATGCATAATCTACCATCAAACATCAAAATACACAAGCTTTCAACAATGGCATAATTCAAAATATCCACCAAAATCAAAAATTCAAGCATGGGTTTTGTAGATAACTTAGCAACGATCTCAAAAACGTAAAAATTATTGAAAACCGAACAAAAACGGGCTTACCAATAAGCTAAGAAGCTTGGCCGAATGCTTGAAGCTTTCATGGCTGTTCATCTTTCTCATTTTCGGTGGAAGATGATGAATAGAAAGATAAAATTTTGTTTTATTATATTTTATTATAATTATTTGCCTTTTTACTAAATTAACCTTTAAAAATAATCAAATTTACACAAATGCCAAACCAAATATCATCCACTAACTTACAATTGGATTAATTATCATATAAGGACCTTTCCTTTATTGTTCTATAGCTATTTGACACTTTTAACTTATAGAACCCAACTTTTACGCTTTACGCAATTTAATCCTTTTTACCGAATTAACCACTTAAACGATAAAACTTCTTTACGAAAATTTCACACAACTCTAATATCGTGTTGTAAATATTAAAATAATAATAAAATAAAATTTTCAATGTCGAATTGTGGTCCCGAAACCACTGTTCCGACTAAGCCCAAAATCGGGTTGTTACAATATGGATTTTCAACGATGGTGAGCAAAGAAATGATTTTTCGAATTGAAGCAAGAGTCATGCTTGAAGACCTGTGCATAGCACGGGAAAAAGGTTACAAGCAGCTAGAACTAGTGTAACACCCTTACCTATGTTCAACACCGGAACATGATACGAGACATTACCGGAACACATACACTTAACCATTCACATGCAAGCATACACATCTTTGAAATGCATCATCATAGACTTATAACATAACAAAAACTGGCCACATTAAATGGCCTTATACAACAATAACCATCAAATAGCATAGGCCAAAACAAGTATGACACATACTAAAATAACCAAGTCCCCAATACATACCATGACCTTAAGTGTAAGAATCATTACTACCCAATTTGTTAGTTTGATAGTGTGATAGGTTATACAAATGGTGATATGAACATGCTCAATGTTACCTTTTTTAGTCCCTCAATTTTAAAAATTCTCAATTTAGGCATTAATATTTGAATTCGTTTTTATTTTCATCACCCACCATTAAATTGATAATAAGAAGTAATTTTTAATTAGTAGAATAATATATTTAGTCCTCAATACTTATATATTCTATCAATTTGATCCTAATTCTAAATAATTTAATAAATTTAACCCTTCACATTTACAAATTCTAACAATTTGATCTTCAAACTTTTTAACCTAAGTTTTCAGCTTTTAAAACAGAGGCTCTCTACATCTTTTAGTTGTTTTATTTATAGTTAAAATAATTCAATTCCATATATAATTTTCTTTGTTTATATTTTTAAGAAGTTAATGTAACTTAACTAAACATAGAGAATACAAAATTTAATAATATAAACCGCAACAACCTTCGCCTCCTCTTCAGCTCAAGAAAAAACACTCTCCCTAATCTTTAAATTAAAGAAAAAAAAGGTGCTTAAACACATCTTTTTCTGATTATTATAATAACATC
This sequence comes from Gossypium bickii, assembly GCA_025503065.1. Taxonomy (NCBI): domain Eukaryota; kingdom Viridiplantae; phylum Streptophyta; class Magnoliopsida; order Malvales; family Malvaceae; genus Gossypium; species Gossypium bickii. The sequence goes on from CP106713.1 coordinate 132,691,426, forward strand.
ATATCATGGTTTTCATTAACCAGTTGTTTGCTATGGAACTCTGCAATCAACCCAAGGGTTGATTTTAGAAAGTAATTGATTTTAGAAAAAGAGAGTAAATGATTGTCAAGAGAAAAAAGTTGTCTTCTTATGATCTTACTTTATCCTGTTGATGGGATCGAATAATAATTATGTCCGTTTGAAAAGACTTCTTTCACGACTTAAATCGAAATTAATTAACTCAATAAATTAAAACAATTTCATCATTAAAGAGCCCTCACTTGATTGGTTTTAATTTAAAAATATTAATAATCTTTTAAGAATTAATAAAAATGTAAATTTTAAACTTAAATTTAAAATAATTTTTATTTATAATTTTATCTAAAAATAAATTAAGAGTGTAAATAAGACATTGGTACTTGCAAGTTTTTCGAATCTAATTAAAAAATACATTGAATTGGATCAATAATTATCGAATCAATTTAAACTATCAGTCGAATCCAAATCCAAAGTTGTAATACTAATATAAATAAAAAAATTAAATAATAAAATATTTCCATGATAATTTATGGGTTTTTTAGAACTTAATATCATTCAAATTCTTTGAGGTCCAATGTAATGGATAAAGATATGAATGAAGTATTAACAAACTAAAAATGTCCATGAAATTAATGGCCTAGGTGGTTACGAGATGAGACAAAGTAGAATTGAAGAGCGTATGCGTATGGTCCATAATCAATCAAATCCTATAATGTCCATGATGCATTCATCACCACCGGAATAAGAATGGATTAAATTTAATACGGATGGAGCAATATTGTCAACTAGTAATAATGCTTCAATTGGTGGAGTATTTAGAGATGTCAATTGTATGGATTTTCAATAGGCAAAGAAACAATTTTCGAATTGAAGCAAGAGTCATGCTTGAAGACTTGTGCATAGCATGGGAAAAAGGTTACAAGCAGCTAGAACTAAAATGTGATAATACGCTTCTAGTGGAGCTTCTACTAGCGGGTGATGCTGCCAATAGTAGTATGGTTGAATTACGATTAATCAGTAGCTTGTTCAAACTAGATTAGAATATTAGAATTCGCCATATACCAAAAGCTTAGAATACGATTGCTAATTGAATAGCCAAGTGTGTGAATAGAGATCCCTTGATTTTAGTGTTATTTGAGGAACCATCTCTAGTACAAGGGGTTTTGTTGTATGATAATAATTCCTTTATATAGGTTTGATTAATTTTTGATGTAATCGCTTAATACTGCTTTTTCTAAAAAAATACACTTTGATTGATAATGAAAACTTGAGGGAAAAAGGAAAAAAAAAAAGGAGATAGAGGATGGAGGTGCAATTGTTGGTTAACAGAAGTAAGAAATACGCAAATAAATTTCTATGGATTCTAATATTAAAAAAATTAAATAGAATTTTGTGCAAAAATAATGAAAAGGAATTAAAAGTAGTGTCACGCCCAAGTTGAGGTATAACCAATGTTGCACATTTGTGAGATAAAATCCTATGGATAAACAAGACTATCACTAAGTAACATAACTCGATTAAGCCAAAATATTTAACATAAAAATCATAGTTATAATTTCATAAAACAATTATAAAATTTTGTTTTGAAAATAAGCTTTGAGTTATGTAGAAAATTAAGAAACCTTAAAATACAATTTAAACTTTTAATTTTCTAACTAATAGAAAATCTGAAAATTTGATGTCTTAAAAGTTTTAAAGAAATGCAATAATATATTAAAACATTCTCGAGCAAAGTCAAAACTTGTAAAAATATTAAAAAGAGAATAAATTTATCTATTCAATAAGTAACTAGCATTTTCCTCTTCCCTTGGTTGGGTTAAGCACACACCAAAGCTTTTAGGCCAAACATTTTATTTAAAATACAAAATTGCAAAATTATGAATATTCCATAACAAATAATTCAAAGCATATTTCATATCAAATCTATAATAGAGAGAAATAAATAATTTCCAAAATACAATTAAGAAGAGAAAACAAACACCAATCTTGGTGTCATAACTCCATTTGCATTTGCATTCAACAAGTTACGAATTGCATCCGATGGAGAGTAAAGGACAAAATATTGTAATGGTTTATCCCAAGCCATTGAATTTATGCCATCAATGAGCTTATTACCTTCTCTATATGTATGTTGAATAATCATCTCCCTACACAACCGATGTTCACCAAACTTAGCACTACTCGACAGCATATTAGCAACCTCCATACTATCTATTTCTAGAATGATATCTCCATTCCTCCAGGCAATTTGAAGTCCTTCAACAACACCCCACCCCAAAATTCTTTTTCGAACCACAATTCACCTTACTACAACAGATCAGAAACCACTATTCTAAACAAAAAATACATGTTGTCGTGATCAACATTTAACTCCCATTAACAAGGTTTAAACATAGTATACCAGAAACAAATTCAAAACCATAGAAATTTAATTACCCGAAATATCGAAACTTTGTACAAAATATACATGCTTTTTCAAAGTACAGTTTATATAGCAAAATATAATTGAGAGATGCAGATGAGGTATAGCGGATGACCTCCATCTCTTTAAATGTGTTTAATATTTAATTCCTCCTCATTTGAGAACCATTTCTTTCTTCCCATCCTATTAAAACTCAACAAGAATTTTTTTTTTTGAGATTCTTCTTATACTAATTTTCCCTTTTTAAATTTACATATCAAACAATTAACTTGAGTAAATTTTCTTGTACCGACAGTTAAACACTTACTTAGAATAATCATCAAACAGGAAGAAGAAAGTGGTGGATGCCTGGATTGTAATTAAAAGCAAGGAATAGTACTTGATGCATATTCCCACCATTTTCTACATTTCACTTTAATTTTTTGTTTAAAAAATGATAAAGGTGAGACCAAGTAAATGATGCACTTTGCCACCACTTTCTACATTTCACATTACTTTTTTGTGAAAAAATTTAGAAAGTGGGAGACTTCAAGTAAATGTTGGGGAAAAGCAGGATTCAATGAAGGATAGTTTCAGCATAGTCCCCATAGTGGAGCCACCATTGATAATTTCCTTTCATTTTTTTTTTTTGGAAAACAATAGGAAAATGTAAGTTTTGATTTAAAAAATGAATGTATTTTTTTATTTTTGAAATTTTTATACAACTAGTTACATGTAAAAACTACTGAAAACCAAAACTATTAACTTTATTCATGTCTAAGATTTCTTGAATCTCTCTAGGAGGAGAATCAAATATTTGCAAGTCTTTCTTTCTTCCAAGAGTCAATTTGGTTATAACATCCACAACCTGATTATTCTCCCGAGATATATGTTTTACAAGCCACTGGCCTTCGTGAATCAATAGGTATTGGATCTTCCTAATTAGAGCAAAATTCAATATGGTCAATACGCTATCTTGAATCGATTTATTAGTCTCCAAATTATTTGATTGGATTATCACATTATCATGTCATCTTTTTCGTATGAGGTTAATACCAATCAAAATGTTCCATAATTCAATGTCAAAAGTTGAGCACTTCCTCAAATGAAGATTATATCCGAGAATCCAAAACAATGAATAAAGCAGAAACTTTTATGTTAGTTTTGAAAAAAGTCAAAACAAAATAATAACCTGGTATGTTTGATATTAGTCCCTTTGTTTTTTCTTTATAAATTTAAAATTTTGTCATGATACTTTTATTTTAAAGAATTTAGTCTCTTTATTTTTTTGACATTTCAAAATTTAGATCTAAACTATTAGTATTATTAAAATTATTTATTAAATTTAGGTTCTTTATAATAATGTTATTTTCTTAATTACATTGCTATCAATTGTAGGGTAGAATCCAAAAGGATAGGCAAAGGCCTTGGTCCCTTGGATAATATTGGTAAATTGCAATTTTAATCCCTCCTATTATTTAGTAATTATATTGTTATCCTGCCCCTTCCCCACAATAAAAAAAAATCCTGGCTTCGCCTTTCGTATCTAATGAGTTTTTTTTTAAGTATGTAATCAATCAACAATATATAGAGTTAGATAAGTCGTTTTAAGATTTGATAAAACTTTATTTTTAAAAAAACTAAAAAAATTATAGAGGACTAAATAAGTCTTTTTGGAATAGAAATTTGCGAATTTTGTGTTCTTCAATATTTAGTATAGTAAGAAGTACGAGCAAATGAGAGCAGATGGCGTACCTTTCCAAAATAAAAGAGAAGGATTCAGCGATTAATTCTCACAGTTATGAACCAGCTCTCTTTTTTCTTAACAGAGTAAAGCGAGTGGTAATTTGACAAAGGCAACTCAATCGAATTTCGTGGAAACAGCTAGAATGCAAAGAAAACAAGAGACATGATGACCCACCTAAATGCCTCCATAGTTTGCTGTATCATTTATTCCCCCTTTTATCCTTCTTTTTCTTTTTAAGGATAATTTGTACAAAAGTAACCAAAGTATTTTAAAATTTTAATTTAAGTATTAATATTTGAAGTCGTTTCTATTTATATTACCAACTGTTAAATTGATAATTGAAAGCTTTTTTCAACTGGTATAATAATACATTCAGTCTTTAATACTTACATATTCTATCTAAATTTTAAATAATTTAATAAATGTAACCCTTTATATTTACAAAATTTATTAATCTGACTATCAAACTTTCTAATTGAAAGTTTTCAACTTTTAAAAAAACATTCCACGTCTATTAATAATTTTATTTATGGTTGAAATAATCCAATTTGGTACATAACATTCTTTAATGTATAAATATATAATAAAGAAATTAAAAAGTAAAACAGTAACCAAAATAAAAATTTACTAAAGATAGGTGACTAAAATAAATGTATAATAACATTAAATTAATGGTGTGTGATAGAAATAAAAATAATTTTTAATGTTAATACTTAAAATGAAAATGATCTATAACAATAGTGACTAAAATTAATTTTTATTTTATTTTTAAGAACCTAAAATAAAAAATTTTGAAAATCAAGTGACCAACTTTATAATTTACTGTAAAATATTTTAATTAGCTTTATCTTTTTATAACTTTATTTTTTTAATTATTAATTTATTTTTACTTTTGGCAAAGGTGGCAAAAGAAAGGAACATGGTACGACCAATTATTGACTCGGTGGCTTAATGGAAAAACTTTTTTGGTACTGTATTTTGTAGGTAAATTCAAAAAAAGAGCTTATTAAAATCAGCTTTTCATGTTGTTGGAAAAAATATTAACACATAGATAAAAAAATTAATATATTCAAGGGCAAAGTTAAAATTTTTTTTAGAGAGGTCAAAATAAAATTATAATTTTTATAATAATAAAAATATAATTTCATCATTTATATGCTTTATATTTTTCTAATTTTTAAAGAATGAAATCAAAATTTTATTATTTTTATAGGGTAAAGTATAATTTTATATTTTATTAATTTAAATTTTTTAAAGGACCTAAATGAAAAAAATTTCATTTTAGGGGAGTTGGCTGGCCCACCAGCCCTATTCTCTTATATCTACAATTAACTAATATTTTAATTTATAAAAAATAATGGAGACTAAGCTAGAAAAAAAGCGAATGGAAAATGTTAGAAGGAGTTGTGGTTTGCTCAATGGTATTGAGGTGGAGGCTGAAGGGATTCGTGGAGGGTTATGCTTAGGATGGAAAGAAGACATTGTGGTCACTTTGAGGAGCTACTCTAAATGGCATATAGATGTTTTGGTCAAAGAAAACGATATACAGGAGGAATGGCGGTTTACAGGGTTGTATGGTTCTCCATATCTACGAGATCAAAATTTGGTGTGGAACTTGCTCAGAAGGTTAAGCCAAGAAGGTAATTATCCGTGGTTGGTAGCCAGAGATTTCAATGAGAGTATGTATTCATTTGAAAAAAAGGGGGGAATCCAAGGGATCAAAAGAGAATGGAAGTCTTCAGAGAGACAATAGAAGAGTGTAATTTGATGGACATTGGATTTTCGGGAGTTTGGTATACATGGGAAAGGGGGAATCTTCCAGAGACAAATATCAGAGAAAGATTGGATAGAGGGGTAGCAAACAATAAATGGATGAATTTGTTTCCATTGGGTAACATTCATCATCTAACCTATTCAACCTCTGATCATTGTCCTCTTCTTATAAATTCTGATAAAGTGAGCAGATTTTCAGGAGAAAGAAATTTTCATTTTGAAGTTTGGTGGACGATGGAGGAATCTTTGGAGCCGACCCTAAAAGATATTTGGGAGTCCTCAACTGAATCATTAATGGATAAATTGAGAAATTTGCAGACTGGCTTATCTAAATGGGCACACACAGTAAAGGGTAAAAAGGGAGAGATACAAAAGTGGCTTACAAAAGAGCTTGAGATTTTGATGAAGGAAGATAGAGATGATGAGACTTTGTAGGAAGATAGAGATGATGAGACTTTGTCAAAGATCATTGATATGAAGATCCACCTTAACATGGAGATTGAAAAAGATGAGATGTATTGGGAACAAAGAGCGAGGGTGAACTGGCTCCAATCCGGGGATAGGAACACAGCCTATTTTCATAATTGTGCTACTGCCCGAAGACGCGCAAATATTATTTCCAAACTGATTTTGGATGATGGAAAGGAAATTAATGATGCATCAGGCATACATGAGAAAGTAAAGTTCTACTTTGAAAACCTGTTTAATACAAATGGGGTTGCTAACCCAAGGGAAGTCTTGGAAGGGATTGAAGAGAGCATTTCAGTTGAGGCGAATGAAGATCTACTTGCCCCGTTTAGTGAAGATGAAGTTGTAACAGCATTGAAGGGGATGGGACCCACAAAGGCCCTAGGTCCAAATGGATTTCCAGCAATTTTTTTCCAAAAGTATTGGCATATTTTGGGAAAAGAGGTTCTGACTTTTTGTTTAGGAGTGCTGAATAAAGGAAAAGAAGTCGATTCAGTCAATATGACAAACATAGTGCTTATCCCTAAAGTTCAAAATCCCACCTTACTGGTTAATTTCAGACCGATCAGTCTATGTTCTGTTTTGTATAAGCTCATTGCAAAAACGTTAGCTAATAGAATGCAGAACGTCATGGACACTTGTATTGACCAGGTTCAAAGTGCTTTTATACCAGGCAGGTTAATATTAGATAATATTCTTCTTGCTTATGAAATTTTGCACACGTTTAGACAAAAGAGAACAGGGAAAAAGGGGTATATGGCGGTAAAGTTGGACATGAGTAAGGCGTATGATAGGGTGGAGTGGGATTTTACCAAAGAAGTGATGAACATAATAGGGTTTGCAAGGAAGTGGATTGAATTGATAATGAAGTGCATTACTAGTGTTTCTTATACAGTACTCATCAACGGCAGCAGAGGCAGAATTTTTAATCCATCGAGGGGGTTAAGGCAAGGAGATCCTCTAAGTCCTTTTCTTTTTCTTATATGTAGTGAGGGGTTATCATCTTTAATGAGGACAACGAAGAAGAATGGGCTGATTAGAGGGGCAAAGGCAAGCAGGAAAGGACCAGAAATTTCTCATTTGTTATTCGCTGATGATTGTATGATGTTTGGTGAAGCAACAAAAAAAGGGACAAGGGTTCTGAAAAATTTATTGATATTTATGAAAGATGTTCAGGGCAGTGTGTCAATTTTGGAAAATCCGCAATTTTTTATAGCACGAATACAACTGAGGAATCAAAAGCAAAAGTTGGGCGATTACTGAGAGTCAGGAGCTTGTCAAGCCCAGAGAAGTATTTGGGACTGCCTAATATGGTGGGTAGGCGAAAGCAGGAAGCTTTTCAAAACCTGGTTGACAGAATCGTTTCGCATATAGAAAGTTGGAGTTCCAGACTACTGTCTTAAGGGGGAAAAGAGGTTTTCATCAAGGCAGTACTTCAGGCAATTCCTACTTATGCTATGTCTTATTTTCTTTTTCCTAGAATCTTGTGTGAAAAGATTGAAAGTATTCTTGCAAGATTTTGGTGGCAGAAAGGACCGGGTAAAAGGGGATACACTGGTGTCAATAGAAGTTTCTATGCCGATCCAAAGAAGAAGGGGTTTAGGATTTCGAAGGATGGTACAATTTAATATTTTCATATTTCCCTCTTAGCAAAACAATGGTGGAGATTATTAAATTATCCAAATTCACTGGTAGCACGAGTTTTTAAAGCCAAATATTTTCCAGATACTAATTTTTTACATGCAAGGCTGGGGAGTTCGTGTTCATTTATATGGCACAGTATTTGGGCAACAAAGGGTACATTAGAGAAAGGACTATTGTGGAAGGTGGGCAAGGGTTTAAATATTTCAATTAGTCAAGATACTTGGATTCCAGATTATGTAAATGGCAGATTATCGGCCAGTTTTGTTAATTTGCAATGTGATAAAGTGGCAGAGTTAAGTATGGAATAAGGAGTTGATTGACAATACCTTTCCAGCAGATGTCGCAGAATTGATCCTTCGCATACCTTTGTCGATGGAGCCCCATGAGGATTTTCTGGCTTGGAGCGGTGAATCATCGGGTGTCTTCTCAGTGAGAAGTTCTTATAAACTATTACAGCGATTGGATCCTACAGCTTATGCTTTACATAATATCTATAGGGACTTCTACAGGAAGCTATGGCAAATAGAAATACCCTCTAAAATGAAAATTTTCATCTGGAAATTATCATGGAACTACATTGCTAGTAAGGTGAACATGTACAACCGACGACTGGTGAATAACAGATCATGCCCTTGGTGTGGTGGTGACGATGAGACGCTGAACCATATATTTCGTGAATGCCCTGTTTCAGCAGATATATGGCGGATGTTATCAGAGGTGAACTCAACAGGTTTTACAAATACTGAGTTTAGTGACTGGCTTACCATGGTAGTGGCTTCTCTATCACTGGAGAAAAGTAGAACTTTCTGTATAGCTCTTTGGAGTATCTGGGGTGATAGAAACTCCTGCATCTATGAGAAATCAAGCAAATCAAGTAGAGAAATTGTCAGATTTATCTATAGTTATATACAAGATCTGGAAGGAATCAGAACAAATACTACCAAAAATTAGAGTGTGAACAGGAAATGGAGAAACCCACCTAGCAGTAGACTCAAGATTAATTTTGATGGGGCATTTGATGGGAGAAGGAAGATTTCAGCGGATGGAGTGGTGGTTCGCAATAGTAGTGGTAATATTCTCTTTTCTAGTGCAGATATCCACAAAGGGGTTCATACACCATTTGAGGCTGAAGCACTTGCGTGCAGACGAGCGACCCAAATCGCACTCAACATGAAAGAAGAGGGTATGATTATTGAAGGAGACTCATTATCAGTCACAAAGAAATGCCAAAGCAAAGATCAGGATAAATCGCAGATCAACACATACATATACGATATTCGGAGCATGAAATCCAGAATGAGGAGTTTGACATATGTATTTACCCGAAGATCAGCAAATAGTTTAGCGCATGTATTAGCAGTGGAATTGCTAAGAAGAGAAGAAGGTTCTTACCTGTTTCATAGGGTCCCAGATTTCGCAGAAGGCCAGGCCAGGAGGGATAGCAAAAGAGAACCAGACTGAGCAAAAGGAGAGAAATGAGAAAGAGAAAGGGAACTCAAACGGTAACAAATAAGAGTAATGGAGTAGCCATTCAGCCTTTCTCGAGAATGAAAATATGCTTTTATTGCTGAAATGACAGAATTAATCGTTCTGAAAAGGCGAAATGATCTGATTGGGCTAGACGGACGGTTGGTTTTTTTAATTTTTAGTTTTTATTTCATTTAGTTATTATTTATTTTGTTTCTAGATTCTTCATTAGCTTAAATACTTCCGGACCAGGTTATTGGGCCAGTTTTTTGGACCAAGTTTGTAATTTTATTTATTAATATAAGCCCAATCTAAATTTATTCAAAAAAAAAAAGATTTTATAAAAAATAATTATGTATTGAATAATTAATTTAAAAAATTAGTTTTATTATGTGTAAGTTAGATCTCTAAAAAATATATATATACAATTTGTATACTAAATAAATAAGATAAATATAAGAATAAAAATTTCATTTTTTTATTTTTTCTCCAAAATTATTATTGATGTAATTTTGATTCAATAAACTATGTATAAATAATTAAAATTAATAATGAGTATATAAAAACATAAATTAAATCAATAATCGATATAAGTAATAATCCCTTATTATACGTGGGTGAATTGTGAGCTTATTGAGGATGATGATTGAGAAATAAAAAAAATTGATTAAGTATATAATGAATCGAAATTTAAATAAATATAAATATGCAACCGAATAATTAATTATAAAATTAGAATTTCAAAAAGTACATATGAGTATATATAGTCGATAAAGAAATAATTTATAGAGCTAATTAGACAAATCTTCTAGAAATGAGAATAAATTATATCTTTTATTTAATATTTCTAGAGCTAATACTTTCTCTGTTTGATGTTGATTAGAGTAAAGTGTTTTAACATTACTAGTCTCTTGTTTATGTGTGTATCAGAGGCATAGATTGGAATGAGCCAGGAGTAAGGAATTGTTCAAGGCAGACGACACCATTCAAGGGATCGATTTATCCAACTGGTTTGCCTCTGGCAGAGTACATAGTTAAAGACGTCATAAGGAACATTAAGAAACCTGTTCATTTGCTTGATATTACGATGCTCTCTCAATTAAGAAAAGATGCACATCCTAGCTCTTACAATGACTTCAACGGCATGGATTGCACCCACTGGTGTGTTGCCGGCCTCCCCGATACATGGAATCTACTTCTGTATGCAGCTCTCATCAAATAGCAAAGAAATTTGGTTCAGGCACTAGCCACCCAACATATATGTGGTCTCTTTAAATTATTTATTTTGCTTACTCAAAGAAGATCATAAGATTATACATTGAAAATATAATAAATTTGTTTTACTTCTGTTTGCAGTTCTCAATTATGCATGTGATGTAATTCAATTATTTATGGCATTGGTTTGTTTTCTTATTGCTTTAGATTGTTTCTCCTATTGACTTAAAAAATGAGAACTGGTGTTATCATCATTTATATTTTTGTGAGGATGAATATGAGAATCCTGGGATTGAAGGAGATATTAGCTTCAACTTTTCATCAAAATACTGAAATAAGTACATAATATTCTTTATAGAGAGAACCAAAAAGACAAGCACACACAAAATGAGTAGCAATCTAATTAAATCGTCTAATCCCCCAAGCTGATACAAAATACCAGAAAAAAGTATAATGTGGCTGAAATACATCCATAAAACTGGGGTCAACCTTACTACTAAAAGTTTTCATGTTTGTAATTCCCAGTGCCAAACATGATGCACTTCAAAATCAATACTTAGGTTATAATGTGAAATGCAACAGTTCAATAGAGGATTTGCAAAAACTGAATAAAGGAAAGTGGACGCCCCCATACTCCAATTGAGCAACTCAACCTACAATGAAAAAGGCATTTCCATGGTCACTTTGTAAAGCATTAGTTTAGCCATGATGAAAATAGAAGAGTAAATTACCATTTGGTTTGAATTGAAATGAAACTGAGCTTGTCTCACACAAACCCCAACATGTTTCCTTATTCCATTTGGAGCAACTGATCAGTAACCTCCACCACTTGAGAATTTTGCACATTCTGTACGGGTGTGATCAAAAGAAACAATTATAAAGAAAGGTAAAACCAACGTTTTCAAAAGTAAAACACTTTAAAATGATTGGTACCATTTCATCGAACGTATGTTTTATGGTAGTGTTAAGGTCGCCTTCCCACTGCAGTTCACCGTCTTTATCTCCTGTTAAGTGCGTTTGTTCCAGCCTTGGTGTGCTTAACTCTCCTTGCCAGATATTCTTCATTTTTGGGCACTCTTTCACTATCACCATTTGCAAGACTGGGAACTCCAACGAGTGATGCGCCAATGAAAAGCTTGCTAGACTTGGCAGATAACTTAGTTCCAAATACTTCAGTTTGGGGAAAACAGTGTTGCCTTGTATTTCTTCACCCTCACATGCTATGATTTCTTGTATCATCTCACAATCATATATGCTCAGGCTTTCTAGTAGTGTCAGGCTCTTTGCTGTCGAGCATGCCATTAGATTGATGAATCCATGGCATCTTGAAACATCCATACTTAGTAGATTTTTGAAAGACAACAAAAATGGCTCTAAAGTCTTTAATGTTAGCTCTGGAAGTTGAGACAACCTTAAGGCCTCTAACTGATAGCATACCGATGTGTGCCTTTCCTTATTGATGAGTCCTTCAAACAAAGTCTTTAATGTCAACTCTGGAAGTTCAGACAAGCTTAATTCCTTTAACTGAGAGAACGCTGATGTATGTCTTTCCTTGTGGCCGAATCCTTCAGACCGGCCTAATTCAGAAATGGAAGCATTGTTTATAACAAGCTTATGAAGCTTTGGTAGTGAGTGAATGAAGGAATATGGAAGAGTAGTGGATGTCTCAGGAAAGAATTGGAGGTTAAGAAGTTTGAGGTTTGGGAAACACTGCAATGAAAGTTGTCCATCACATATCCCCTTCATCATATCACTCGTCTTCAGTCTTAATTCTTTTAAAACAGGGAAAGTGTCCTGGACACCAACAAATATATTAAACATGGATTAAAGAGTTTTAAATTTAAGTAAGAGAGAAGTTTAGAATATTAGTTAGATAAAAAAGCAATTTATAGGTAATCTCATTTGATTTGGATATAATCTCGAGTAATGAACATGGAATATCAACTATCAGTGAGCATACCTCATTGACGCAAAACAAGGGTTGTTGGTTTGAGATTTGAACTTCACCAAATATCAGTGCTTTGGGGCATTCAATAACTTCCATTTGTTTCAACGATGGCCATCGAGTGGTATGCATCCTAGAGAAGAAACTTTTCAATCTCGGCAACTTACCCAATCCAAGGTGCATTACATGGGGAAATACAAACTTGGTTATCACTGTTTCTGCCATAGTAGAACGAGTAGCTGATGTTGACTGTGATTCATTGGCAATGAGTCCTTGCAGCTCAATTATTTCTTCTAACGAATCACAATTCTGAATCCGCAACTTCTCCAGACGAGGGAAAACAACCTAATAAACCATTTGATTGGGTTAATAACTGAAAAATGTTGAAATGAAAAAGATTAATGAAAGAAGTAAAAGGAGAAGAATGGTAAAGTAAAAGAAGAAGAAATTGTTGGAGTTTCTAGCAGCTAACAGCAAGTGTGGCTTGAGGCAAAAAAAAATGACAGAAGGTTGAAGAAGGAAAAATGGAGCTTAAAGTTTGATGAATTGCATCTACTTCTCATTACATTTTCTAAGTATACATTGCCATTATATATATAAAATGTGGTCAATGTAAATCACAACAAATCACTACCTAAACATACCTAATCCCACCTAAACTTATGGAAACTTGAAATAATTTCTTGCAAGCTCAACCTTGCTGGTATGGTCAGCTTGTCATAATCAAAATGACATGAAATATCAACCTAACATGGTTCAAAATAAACCAAACTAAGTTACATTGACATTGGATTCAAAATAGCAAGTTATGGGACTTGATTTTCATACAATAACAGTAGCAACCAGGCTAGGAAGATTGTGTGGCCTTTGGACGTTGCATGGGCTGCATGGAGTTCAACATTCAACAGAAATGACCTTTTCATTGAGGACAACAGAGTCATTTGTTTGTGTAGGTTGGTGAATTTGAGGTTCATCTCCACATACAGATTTAGAGATGAATGTTCTCAGCAGAGGACATTTTTTTAGCTTTAGCTTTTTTAAGCATGGGAATTCAGAGTAATTTTGAAAGCAGAAACTTGTGAGTTTGGGAAGGTCTTTCAGCGACAGCCTCTTTAGTTTAGAGAAAATCGTATGATTAATTCCTCTCTGGATCTTCTGCACCCGATCCATCCGTGAAGATGATTTGTTCCATCATATTACAGTCCTTAATTTCAAGGGTGCGGAGGTGCACAAGAGTTTTTAACAAGAAAGACGGAAACAGGTATTTCAAATTGTGACACCCTTCCACCCACAAGCGTGTGAGAGATGAGGAAGATGGGTGGTGCCATATCTTATGAATGTTAATGGAGGACAATTGCAGGCTCTCCAAATTGGGAATGGCAACCTGCAGACATATATAAATGTCATAAAAAGATAACGTAAGTCTTCCTTCTTTACATACAAATACAAATTCAATCAAAATGTTAAAGAAAATTGAAACATGGAGTGAGTGAAGTGATAAAATGTAGAGCTGCATAAATCTAACATTAATTCAATTTTCGAATTAAAAATAAATGCCTATGGTTTGAAGGTTTTTTTTATTGCTCTAAAATAATTAATATATTACTTTATATTAATTACATGGAATAAAAATACATTATCTTTGTCACATTTTTGTTTATTAAAATGCTTAATATAATATTTAATATCTGAACTTGACACTTTTTCTTAATTGAGTATCTAAGCCTTTTTTTGTTCTTAAATTGGTACTTACAAAATCATTCGATCAACCAGTTTACCCCAAAGCCGCTACGAAAAATGATGTGACACTAAGAGATCAATTCACTATTAACCGTGTCATTTCTTATAAGAGCCTCACCCAATAACAATTTGACACATGGTAACATTGTAAAAATATATTTTTTAAAATTTTAAAAATAATAATTTTTAAATCATTAATATTTGAAAATAAAAATATATGTTTTTGAAAAATAGAATTAATTTTTTTGTTAAATTAAGGTTAATTACAACATATTTTTTTAATTAGGTCCTAAATTTAGGTACTAAATTATAAAAAAAATGTCAAATTTAGGTACTAAATGTTATATTAAACTTATTTAAAAAATATAATTATTTGTTTTACAATTTATTAAAATTAAAATAAGTGGTTAAGTGTAATGGTAAGGTACATTGCACTCCCAAAAGGAGGATCTAAGTTTGAACTTTAGAGACGACATTATTGAGAAGGTAACCATGAATCCGGAACATAAACCATAAAACGGATATAAAGATTACCAAAATAAAAAATTACTAGCTTCTGTAATGCTAAGTGATTTTACCTATTTAATTATTTTTTAAGTAATATATTTTAATTATTGAAATTAGTGTAAAATAATATTCATTATTCGAGTTATTGAATATAATTAAAATAATTAATAATATAAATAATATTATAATAAATTTTCAAATCACAATTAAAATATTTTTATCATATTCAATGTTTTACTTCGTATAATTAATATAAAGAAACATATTTCAAAATAATAACACATAAACATAAATTCATTATTTTGATCATCCACGTTTAATAAAGAAAAATTTCCTAATCACCATTAAAGCATTCTTACAAATTATAAAATATTGATATATTATAAATTAACTTGACAGTGTAACAAATAGTTAAATTTATATTTAAGATAACTAAAAAGGCATGGAAAAGGGAAGTAATAATTTCTATCTTAATTCAACAAACTAAAGATAATATATATATGTTTGATATTCTTCATACTCAACAACCTCATTCATTTCTATCTTTTATGCTATCAATTCCCCCACTATTTATCACTATTTATATATATACTCATGACTTCATCAAATAGAAAGAAGATATGAATTATTTAGTGCACATAAATATTGACCATCAAACTGACCTTGTTGCAGAATAAAGCGGCAGTATTATCTTCCATGTCTTGCTCGCCAATCACTTTTTCACTCTTTCTTAAAAAAGAAGATAATGCCGTCATTTTTGGACAATCATCTATCTCAATATTCCACAACATTGGAAATTCAAGAGCTCGACTTCCCAAATAAAAACTTCTCAAGTTGGAACACATCTCTATTTTTACAGTGGAGAGCTGAGGAAATGTGAACTCATGTGTTGTTGCTTCCTCCTCGTCTTCCCTAATCACTTGTTCCATTGTATTGCATTCTCGTACTTCTACCCATTCCAATTGCTTAAGGCTCAAAAGCATAGACAAGGAAAAAATGTATTTCAAGCTGCTACATCTATAAAACTTCATTTGGCTAAGGTTCTTCAACTCCAAAATTGCTCGAGGGTTTTTTTTTTCCATATTTCTATCCACTCGGGAAACGTATCAGAGATGGTCAAATCATGTTGGTCATAGGATCGTCCCTAAAACAACAAATTCATCCATATTATTACATTCATAATTCAAAAATAAACACTCTTTGTAAGTTATTCAACAATGAAAGAAAAGGAAAAAAAATCGAGCACTAACATTCATTGTATCAGAACAAGAAAACTAGATAGCATTATGAATTAACTCCGTACCTCTTTTATGTACAACTGTTGTACCTCTTTTATGTACAACTGTTGTATGGTGGTATTCAAGTCACCTGCCCACTCTTTATAGAAAATCCCATGTTTTACACTTTGTAATTGTGGGGTGCTTAAAACTCCCTCAGAAAAGATCTTCAATTTAGGACAACTCTCCACAACTACTTCTTCCAAACAAGGAAAGTTGAAGGTGTAATTCCCTCGACAAAAGCTTGTGAGGCTTTCTAGATATATTAGATTCAAGCATTTCAATTTACCAACAACTATTGTTTGACGGTAGTTTCCCTCGTGTGCCATTATTTCTGTCATTTCAGTGCAGTTAAATACCTTCATTGTTGTTAATTGCACAAGACTCTCAACTACTAAGGGTGTAAATAAGTTTGTCATCATTGTGCAACGTGACACTTCCAAAGTGGTGAGATTTTTAAAAGATAATGATGAGGCTCCAATATTGATCAAATCATCACAATTCTTAATTGTAAGTGTTTGGAGAGTAGAAAGAATATGACCAAGCTCCGAATCTTTCTTCCATATATGCTTAAGATTTTTGGAAGAAGTCAATTGCAGATTTTTTATTGGTGAGAGAGTCCCAACATCTCCCTTACAAGGGACTACATGTTCGAAATCAAAATCATCAAACTCGAGACTTTTCAGATTGTAGAATCTTCGGAGGAAAAGAAATATAAAAGGAGATCCACCATGATGCACTTTAAGAACTTTAATGTGGGGAAACAAGTTGGGTGGAAACTGGTCCACATCACCACTAAGATCTCGTAATTGAAGTTGTTCTAAATTGGGAAAGACCTAGGAAACCAATTAAACATAAACAAATCAAGCTCAATGTTTGAGTAATAGGATTTTATTTAAAAATTTTAAGAAAACAGAATACCTTATGAATGAAAACTGATAAAAGAAAACACAACTTGAAAGTGGAATGATAGCAAGTTTAAATTAAAAAGGATAAGCAATCATTGTTCTGATTTTTAAAAAATAGGCAGAATAGTGTAATATAAAAATATAATAATACATGACAGTTGTACTTCCTTAGTTGCTTTGAAAATAATAAGCCCTTTCTCTATCCATCTTACATTTTTCTATGGTTAAATTACAGCCGAATTTTTTAGGTTACTCGAATAAAATCTTTCAAAATGTTTATATAACAGCTTAACATTTATAAAAATCTTCAAATAAGAAATTTTCAGGCACCTTAACTTAATTTGCGTAAAGAAAGAGTAAATTTTAACGTATACATAAAAGTTGAATCAAATATTGCTTGAAAATAAAAGAAAATAATAAAAGATGATGAAAACAAAAATATTTGTAATGATATACGTACCTCTTCAACCAACATTACTACCTCTCCATTTCCCATTCTTTCTTGCATTAATCTAACATCTTCCAAGCCCACTATCATCAGCAAAGCAGAACAAATCTGTCCTCAATGTTTTCAACATGGGCCACACGATTGTATGTTGTCCTTTATAGAAACATTTGAGCTCTTTTAAGTCCTCAACCACAAGTGAAGACACTTTAGGAAACTCAAACCTCATAGGTTGCTCCTCTACTCCTTCTCCTTCTGATACAATCTCCTCCACCCCACATTTTATTATGCTTAAATCTTCAAGTTGTAGAAGATGTTTGGCTATTGACGCTGGAAATAGATTTTTCAAACTCTCACACCTTGAGACACTTAATTTTCGTAGATTTTGAAAAGAATCTGATAGTAGATCATTATGAAATATCATCTTCACATTTCTCAACTGGAAGATCCTCATGGTTTCTAAGCTAGGAACAACAACCTATTCATATATATATATAATGCCCATTTTAAAGTTAGCTCATATATCGCAAGCAAAAAAAACAATAAAGGACAAATCAAAGTAAAGGGATATTCAATTCAGATTGAGTAGGAATTGTTTTGTTTTAAATAGATTTAGGGATTATAATTATTTATTTTATCTAAATATTTTCATAATCCTGTTTAGGATTATAATTATGCCTATTTTTCTATATCATTTTTATTTCTACTACTATTTGATTAAAGGCTTTATTTCTTGCTTATAAATGGATTGTTTTTGGTACAAGAATCAATTTTATCAAAATAGGAAAGAAAGAAAATTATAATGTTGGGTGATATATATATATATAAGAAAAATATATAGGAAAGAAATTAAAATTTCAATTCATTACCCTATAAGGAAAACGGGAAGTATTCATTTCTATCTTAATTCAACCAGTGTTGAAATAACTAAACGTTTACTCATCAACCTCAACCATTTTTATCGTTTATCCTATCAATACCCCCACTTCAAATTCAATTTCTCATATATGGACTCATCAACTCATCTAATACAAAGAAAGAAGATATGAATTATTTAGTGCACATAAATATTGAATATCAAACTCACCTTCTGGCAGAATAAAGCTGTAGTATTATCTCCCACGCCTTGCTCGCCAATCACTTTTTCACTCTTTCTTGAAATTGAAGAAGAAAATGCCGTCATTTTTGGACACCAAGCTATTGTAATATCACTCAACTTCGGAAATTCAAGAGCTTGACTTCCCAAATGAAAATTTGTCAAGTTGAAACACGAGTACAATTTTACATAGAAGAGTCGAGGAAATGTGAACTCATGTGTAGCTGTTTCCTCCTCGTCTTCCCTAATCACTTGTTCCATTGTATTGCATTCTTGTACTTCTATCCTTTCCAATTGCTTGAGGCTCAAAAGCATAGACAAGGAAAAAATGTATTTCAAGCTCCCACATCTATAAAACTTCATTTGGCTAAGGTTCTTCAACTCCAAAATTGCTCGAGGGTTTTTTTTTCCACATTTCTATCGACTCGGGAAACGTATCAGAGATGGTCAAATCACATCGGCCATAGGATCGTACCTAAAACAACAAATTCATCCATATTATTACATTCATCATTCAAAAATAAACACTCTTTGTTAGTTATTCAACAACGAAAGCATAGGAAAGAAAATCGAGCACTAACATTCATTGTATCAGAACAAGGAAGCTAGATAGCATTATGAATTAACTCCGTACCATTTTTATGTACAACAGTTGTACGGTGGTATTCAAGTCACCTGCCCAACAGCTGATCATATTGGGACTATACTGTTTTACACTCTGTAATTGTGGGGTGTTTAAATCTCCCTCAGAAAAGATCTTCAATTTAGGACATAGTACCACAACTACTTCTTCCAAACAAGGAAAGTTGAAGGTGTAACTTCCAGGACAAAAGCTTGTGAGGCTTTGTAATTTGCTTAGTTTCAAGCATTTCAATTTACCGACAACTATTGTTTGACGGTAGTCTCCCTCGTGTGCCACTATTTCTGTCATTTTAGTGCACCTGCTTACCCTCATGGTTGTTAATTGCACCAGACTCTCAACTACTAAGGGTGTAAATAAGTTTGTCATCATTTGGCAATCTGACACCTTCAAAATTGTGAGATTTTTTAAAAGATAATGAGGAGGCTCCAATATTGATCAAATCATCACACCCATCAATTGTGAGTGTTTGGAGATTAGAAAGAATATGGCCAAGCTCTGAATCTTTCCTCCACATACGCTGCAGATTTCTGAGATAAGACAAATTCAATTTTTTTATTCGTGACGGAGTCCCAACGTCTCCCTTACAAGGGAGTCCGTCTCTAAAACTAAAACGCTCAATATCAAGACTTTCCAGATTGCACATTTTTCTCAGGAAAGGAAATATAGGAAATCCACCACAGAAGCCACCATTTATAGGAAATCCACCATAGAAGCCACCATTCACTTTAAGAACTTTAACGTGGGGAAACATGTTCGGTGGAAACTGGTCTTCAACACTAAGATGTCGTAACTCAAGTTGTTCTAAATTGGGAAAGACCTAGGAAACCAATTAAACATTAACAGATAAAGCTTAATGTTGATGTACATGCTTAAATAAAACCAATGTACAGTCATAGGAATTTTTATTATTATTTAATTTAAGAAATCAGAATAGCTTATAAATGAAAACTGATAAAAAAAAACACAAGTCGAAAATAAAAAGACAAGAAATAATTGTTTCTGATTAAAACAAAAGGTTTTAAAAGGCTAATATAATAAAACATGACACTTGTACTTCCTTAATTGCTTTCAACACAATAAGCTCTTCTCTCGCTCACTTTCTTTCCATCTTACATCTTTTTTTTATGGTTAAATGCTTAGTCCCAATCTTTTAGAGGTTGTTCACGTAACCCTTATAAAAATCTTTAAATAAAGTCTTTACACGTACTTTAACTCAATATAAGTTAAAAATAGGTGAATTTTAACGTATTTAGAATAAAATATATGACAATTGAATCAAATATTGCTTGAAAATAAAAGAAAATAATAAAAATATAGTTTGAAACCTAATATACAACATTTGAGAAATCCTTATTTGAGTACTTTCAAAAAGGTTTGACTCTTATTTGCGCACTTTCAAAACATTTTGGTCCTTATTTGAGCACTTTGAAAGATTAGGCTTTCATTTGAACATTTTTTGTAAAACATAGGCCCTTATATGAGAATTTTGAAATATTTGACTCATATGTGAGTAACCTTTAAAAGGTTGGGCTTTTATTTGAAAATTTGACCTTTTTTATCCTTCTTCTAGTGTTTCTTTCTATTTTTTTCAAAAAAAGAAAAAAAAGAAAAAGAAAAGGTAAACTACACTTATGGTCAATCTAAAGTAAGATCTATCTTATTTTGATCACTCTAATTTTTTTTCTCAATTTAACCAGTACTCTAAATAAGATAATTGTATGAATTAATCACTGCCGTTAAAATTTCCATTTTTTTTAATAGATTGTTGGTGTAGCATATTAGTCCATTGAACGATTGACATGTGGCTTTTTTTTTTTTGACTTTTAACTAAAGAGTTAAGAGGGAAAAGTTCTGGACTAATTATAGGAATGTCCCTAATTTTTTTATATTTTTTATGTACTTTTTGAGAATTTTTTTTATACTTTTGAATTTATATAACTATTTATTTATATATACATATTAATTTTTAGGTTCAAGACCAAATTGATAGAATATGTAAACACTGAATGCTAAATATATCAAATTTTTAGAATCAAGACCATTTATCACTCTTTAACATTAAATTAGAGTGTGATTGATAAACCATTAAAAAATTTCATTTCATTGAAATTCAAAAATTTCAACATTTAATTTTTTAATTGCATTATTTGAGAACCATATCAACATTTTACTTAATATAAAATTCTTTTTAAAAAATGTTAGAATATAATAAGTAGATAACTATTCATCACTTAATATGGAAAATAGTAAGTTGATTTTACTTTTCAAAATCTTATTTTTGGAATAAATTATTTCCTCATTTTTTTGAAAAATAAAAAAATTTAACTTTTATTTAAAGATAATATGAAAGTATGAAAAGATAAAATATTTTCATAATAATATTAATTATAATTTAAAAGAATGAATATTATGTAATTTTATAATTGAATTGGTGGTCTGATTAAGGTTGATTCTAACTCAAGTGTTTAAATAAATAGTAGATAGATAGGTGTAATGTAAGACTTCAGTTAGTTAAATTGCATTATAACAACATAAGATGCATGTGATGATGAAAAGAAATATATTTGTAATGATATACATACCTCTTCCATCACCATAACTGCCTCCCCATTTCCCTCTCTTTCTTGGATTCTAACATCTTCTAAACCCATTCTCATTAGCAAACCAGAACCATCTGTGGTCAATTTTTTCAACGTTGGCCACACAATTCTATGTTGCCCTTTATAGAAACATTTGAGCTCTTTTAGGGATGTAACATCAAGTGAAGACACTTTGGGAAATTCAAATCTCACAGGTTGATCCTCTACTCCCTTCTCTTCCGATACAATCTCCTCCACCCCACAATCACTTATGCTTAAATCTTCAAGTTGTAAAAGATGTTTGGCTATTGACGCTGGAAATAGATTTTTCAAAATCTCACACCTTGAAACACTTAATTTTCGTAGATATTGAAAAGAATTTGGTGGTAGGTCAGTATGAAATATCATCTTCACATTACTCAACTCAGAGATTCTCATCTTTTCCAAGCTAGGAACAGCAACCTATTCATATATGTTAGAATTAAGTGACCCAAATTCTTATTTAAATAAAATACAATGGTAAAATAAAATAAAAGAAGAATCCCTATAGAACTACACTTCTTTTATTTTATTTTGAATAAGGTTTTTTAAACCTTATTAAACTCCATCTATTTGATATTGATTAGAATAAGGAGTTTCAATCTTACTACACTCCTATTAGAATATGGCTTTATAAGCCTATAAATAGACATGGTCTATTCCTCTTGTAATTGATTCGAATTCGACATAGTGAATTTTCTTCTCCTCTGCCCGTGGTTTTTCCTGAAAGGGTTTCCACGTAAAATCTGTGTGTTCTTCATTTTTTTTTTCTATTTTTTTTTTTTTTTTTTACAATATATATAATTCATGCCCATATGAAAGTTAGCTCATATAATGCAGGCCAAAAAAATAAAGGACGAATCAAGTGAATCATATAAGAGTGTAAGACTAATGAAATAAATAAATCACCTTCTCATTGAAGAGAGTATGCATGCCGAACCCAATACTGCTTTCACTAATGAATTCTTTTAATTTCGGGCAATTCCTAATCTCCAGCTCTTTCAACAAAGGGTATTTGATATTATAATTTCCAAAGGAGAAGAAGATGAGGTTTGGAATATCCTTTATATGCAGGGAATTTAATTGAGGGAAACAAATCACATCTTCCCCTTCTTCTTCTTCTACTATTTCTTTTGTAAATATTATTTCCCTTAAGCACATGCAATCCGCTATCTCAAAGCATTGGAGCTGCTCCAGCCTTCTGGCGACAGAGGGTGAAAACATATGCTCCAAGTCACCGCATCCATTGATGATCAACCTCCTCAAATTTGAAACCCAAAGACTTGTCTGGTTGTGCCATATTGTTTTAGTGTTAATAAAACACAATTGCAAGCTTTCCAGAAACAAATTGCACACATTTACACATAATTCTTTTTTTTATTCTTAATCTTAAATTTTGTGTATTGAATTGAGTTTGGATTTTCATTGGGGTTCAAATTTATTTTTTAGTCTTGAAAATTATTGTACTATTATTTATTTTTATTATTAGAAAATGCAATTAATATTTTTTGATGGTGTTACTAAATAGTTACCAAATATGGACAAAGCTAAACAAATACCTGTTTATTGAAAAGTGGTACCGGCTCGGAACTTGTGGAATACTCCTCCATTCTGATAATGACATCAACTCTCTTTAAATTTGAAAATTCTTGTCCATTATTTAACTCCGCAAGTACACTCTTGATGCCTTCAAGTCCCTTTAGGTCAAGATACAAATCTTCACTCCTTTTCAGCAACATTTTCACCCCATTGTTCGAAGAAATGTTTGTATATATCTTGAGCTTCAATGTTCTCGAATATTCATATTTTGAATACCACTCGACTCTAGGATAATTACCTACGAGAATCTTATATCTATCCAACGTCTCAATGAATCCATGCTTTGGAATCATTTGAACATCAGGAATATTAACATGTAAAGTAGTTAGACGAGACAAATTGTTTAATTCATCAAGACGTGCATTTCTCCTTCCGTTGCTGACTACTCCTTCATTTTCCCATTCAGGAAAGCTTCCCTCCATATATAATTCTTCTAATTTAGACAAACTTGATAAGACATTTGGCGGAATGATTTTGAGTTCACTACACCCACTCAAATCTAACAATCTTAACCGACTCAATTGTGCTATCTTCTCGGGTAATTCTTTGATCCTTGAGAAGGCAATGTCAAGGATTTCTAAATTTTTGAGCTCTCCAATGATTGTTATGTCTTTAACTAGACATCCTCTTAAACACAACATGCGAAGATTTATGAGGTGATTAATTGACTCAGGTAGGTTAATTGACTCCGATAGGTAGGAAAATGAAGGTCCTTGAGGTAAATCCAAGACTCTGAGACTTTCAATTCGTTTGAAAAAATCGGGAGGAACTTCCACTGAACCATAATGGGTCATATGGAAAAAGGAAAGACCTGAATACTCCATCTCCTTAGGAAGCTCGGCTACAATTTGAGGACAAGGTAAGCTTATCACTCTCAAGCTGTTCATTTTCGCCTTATCGGGCCACTCCTTTGGAATATGACCTCTCAAAACAAGCATATGGTAGTCCCTCGATGCAATAGCTAAAGCAGCATGCCAAACAACATCATGGATATCAAAGTGCTCATCATCATAACTATCAAGCAACAAGGAAGACGCTTTGAGATTAGCCACAACTGTCCATACATTATTTCTAGCTTCTTCCACAGTGTTGACACCACCAAATAAACCCAAACCCACAGTATATCTCATCAACTTCTCAACCAGACCATTATGGCCTATTACACAGCAAAGCAAGAAAGTCAGCTTAACTTCCTCACTTTCTAAATAATTAAAACTCCACTCAATAGCTGAATATGCTGCAGTTATCCCCGTGAAGTTGGTTGATGAAGGCCTCTCTAGTTCTCGTAGCATTCTTCCACTCAAACAATCTTTTGTTTCTCAAAGCCCCTGCAACTGTCGCAATGGCTATCGGTAATCCTGCACATTTTTTGGCTACCTCCATAGCTGTAGGCTTCAAATCGCAACTTTCAACACAACCGCCAGCCTTCTTCTTGAACAGGTCCCAGGCCTCCTTTTCATTTAGAAGCCTAATGGAAAAATGTTTTTGAGCATCCATCCCATTTGATAAAACATTGAGTTCTCTAGAAGTTAATAGTAATTTGCATCCCTTGTGTTCATCTCCCAAAGGAATCCCTACTTCCTCAATATCAACCTTCCCCCAAATGTCATCCAAGACAACCAGAATCCTCTTTTCTTTCTTCAATCTTTCTCGTAGTCGAAGTGCCTTTACATCGGTACTCTGCTCCTCAAATTTCAAACCCAATAACTCCGCAATTCTGTTCTGAATTTTCTCAATATCAATGGTTTGAGTTACTGTTGCTATGACAACCGAATCAAACAACTTGTCCTTGACCTTTCTAGCGATTTCTTTTACTAGCGTTGTTTTTCCAATGCCGCCCATACCGTGCACCCCAATAACGCTGACGCTATCATCTTTCAGTGTCTCCATTATTTCATTCAAAACCAACGTTCTTGACTCAAATTCCTCGTAACCTTTAACTGGTGGGACAGTGATACTCTGTAAAGGTACAGGATAAGAAACACCGTCAAACTTGCCCTGTTCAAGTAGGTCGGCAACAGCCTTCGCCTCCTCTACAGCTTTCAGGCTATGCTTGTAACGAGTCCAAAAATTAGGACACAAACCAATGAAACACTTTTTCTTTGCTTTTTCTTCATCTTGCATCACTTTCTCTACTTGTTCAAGGATCTTCCTGTCCACTGCCGACATCCAGTTGTTAACATCACGTTCGATCTCTTCGCCGTTTCGTTGAGCTGCATCAACAGAATGCTGCACTCTGTCCCTTGCATCTTTCAGCTTCTCAGCTTGGTCCTTGAGGGTCTCAACATTTTGCTGATGATTGGAAAGGTATTTGACATGGTTTATGATAGGAGAAATCGTATACTCTGCAGCTTTAGTGAAGATAGAGCTAACGATGCCAATAACGAACTCCATTGAGAGAACAAACAGCAAGTAAACTGAAAAACCACAGCCACAACAGAAATCAAAACAAAAGCAGAAGAAAAAATTGCAAATAAAAAAGAGCAGAAAGCAAAGTTTCAGTATGGTAAGAAGTAAGAGCAAATGAAAGCAGATGGCGTACCTTTCCAAAATATAAGAGAATGATTGAGCGATGAATTCTCCCAGTTTTGAACGATGGAAATAATAATTTCCCTTAATGGAGCAAAGCGAGTAGTAATTTGAGAAAGGGAAACTCAATGTAGAAGTAAGCAAGTTTCAATTGTATGTTCAAAAAAGAAAAAGTTTGAAATGTATTTTGGTGGATACAGCTAAAAAGTGAAGCAGAGAAGAGACATGATGACCCACCTAAATGTCTCCATGCGGATGCTTTATCATTTATTGGACTTTTTCTTTGTACACCAATTATTCGACTTAGATTGCATTAAATATTAGAACACATGAAACACGCCACCTCCTAATCGTTACCAAAACAAAATAATAACGTGGTATGCAGATGAGGACGGTAAAAGGAACCTCAGTTGAGAGATGCAGATGAGGTATAGCAGATGACCCTACATGCTTCATGTGAGGAGCTTCCCACGATTGTACTGTTATCAAAGGGTTTTGGGAATATCTATTCGGCCTGGACGAAATGAATGATTTCTTTACTTGTTCCTTAACTATGTAGCTGTACGAAAATTTGCATAATAATTCGGCTACACATTTTGGAGATGTCCCTTGGAATATTAGCGATGAGTGGCTGATGGTGGAACAATAATATTAACTTCCAGAGTGATTCTTCCATTAATATTACCTCTTTCCATGGATAATAATATTTTAAAATATTATCCTATTCCATGTATGAAGATCCATTATCATTACTCTCAAGTAAGGTAGTGATAAATCATAAATCTAACATATTTTAATTCCATGTTTGGCATATTTTTGGATGATTTATGATGAGAATTAGTGAATTTGATGCTCCTAATCCTTAAATTCATGTTTCTATACTTAAAAGTGCATTTGGGAGCAAAAGGAGCGAAAAAGGAGCCAAAATTGGAGTTTTCAGGATCTACACGGGCTGGGTACATGCCCATGAGAGCCAGATGGGCTAGCTACGTACACGCTCATGTGCCAGCCCAAGTCAATTTCGTACCCTACTTTCCTGTTACACTGAAAAACCCAATTTTTAGGATTTCTAAGCATTCTAAAGTCTATAAATACACACTAGAAGAGCACGGAGAGTAGAACGAAGAAATTACTTAAAGGAAGTCGTCGGAATTATCTCGGAAGCAGATCCACTCCAATATTGAAGATCTCCAGTCAAATTTCCTTCAAAGTTCTATTGGGTTTTTCATGTCTTGTTATTTTTTATATTTTAAGATGTTTTCCTCTATGAGTATGAACTAAACTCCCTAAATATCTAGGGAGGATGAAACTTACAATGAATTTTATTATTTAATTGTCTGAATTATATGATAAATATTTGTTCTTGTTGTTAATTATATGTTCTTAATTCTTGCTTTAATATTTTCAAGGTATTAATTCAAGTTTGATGTACTTATTCAGTGGAGCAAAAGTCCCTGTTTAAGAGTAGATCTAATATAATTAAGCGGAGTTGATTGCAACCCTAAAAATTGCAACCCTAAAAATAGGACGACATAAATCTGCCAGATTAGAGTTAAATCTAATAAAGGAATCCATAAATCGAGTTAATGCGACGATAGTGATTTTAACTAGAAAGATATTTCAATTAATCAACCTAAAGTCAATTGTTCTTAGTCTCGAAAGAGATATTAACATAATTTAGGAATTTCTACGAATTAAGATAAGTGAATAAATCGTTTAATTCAGAGTTAGAATAATAAGTGAAGTCTAGGTGGATCCTTTCTTGGGTTTGTCTTTATCATTGGTTTATTCGATTATTTCCTTCGCTCTCTGTCGCGTTCATAGTTAATTAGTTAGTTTTAAATTAAAAACAAATCCCCTTAATTATTAGGCTAAATAATAGAAAAATAGTTATTACTAGTACATTTAGTCCATGTGGATACGATATTCCGGACTCACCATAGCTATACTACTGTTCGATAGGTGCGCTTGTCTTTGTCATATTTTAGTTAGTTCGTGACATCATCAGCTTGAATTTTATATAATCTAAAGTAACACATCTATGGCTCCATCTCTTTAAATGTGTTTAATATTTAATCTCATCCTCATTTGAAAACCATTTCTTTCTTCCCATCCTATTAAAACTCAAGAAGAAATTTTTTTTTTTTTTAGATTCTTCTTATACTAATTTTCCCTTTTTAAATTTACATATCAAACCATTAACTTGAGTAAATTTTCTTGTACAGACAGTTAAACACTTACCTAGAATAATCACCAAACAGGAAGACGAAAGTGGTGGATGCCAGGATTGTAATTAAAAGCAAGGAATACTTGATGCACATTCCCACCATTTTCTACATTTCACTTTAATTTTTTTGTTTAAAAAATGATAAAGTGAGACCATGTAAATGATGCACTCTGCCACATTACTTTTTTGGGAAAAAAATTAGAGAGTGGGAGACTTCGAGTAAAGGTTGGGGAAAAGCAGGATTCAATGAAGGATAGTTTCAGCAAGGTCCACATAGTGGAGCCACAATTGATAATTTCCTTTCATTTTTTTTTTTTTGGAAATCAATAGAAAAATGTAGGTTTTGATTTAAAAAATGAATGTAAAATTTTTTTTAAATTTCTATACAACTAGTTACATGTAAAAACTACTGAAAACCAAAACTATTAACTTTATCCATGTCTAAGATTTCTTGAATCTCTCTAGGAGGAGAATCAAGTATCTGCAAGTCTTTCTTTCTTCCAAGAGGTAATTTGGTTATAGCATCCACAACCTGATTATTCTCCCGAGATATATGTTTTACAAGCCATTGGCCTTTGTGAATCAATAGGTATTGGATCCTCCTGATTAGAGCAAAATTCAATATGGTCAATACGATATCTTGAATCGATTTACTAGCCTCCAAATTATTTGATTGGATTATCACCTTATCATGTCATCTTTTTCGTATGAGGTTAATACTAACCAAAATGTTCCATTATTCAGTGTCAAAAGTTGAGCACTTCCACAAATGATGATTATATCCGAGAATCCAAACGAATGAATAAAGCAGAAACTTTTAGGTTAGTTTTTAAAAAAGTCAAAACAAAATAATAACGTGGTATGTTTGAAATTAGTCCCTTTATTTTTCTTTATAAATTTGAAATTTTGTCATGATACTTTTATTTTAAAGAATTTAATCACTTTATTTTTTTTGACATTTCAAAATTTAGACCTAAACTATTAGTATTTGTTAAAATTATTTATTAAATTTAGGTTTATTATAATAATGTTATTTTCTTAATTACATTGCTATCAATTGTAGGGTAGAATCCAAAAGGATAGGCAAAGGCCTTGGCTTCTTGGATAATATTGGTAAATTGCAATTTTAAACCCTCCTATTATTTAGTAATTATATTGTTATCCTGCCCCTTCCCCACAATAAAAAAAATCCTGACTTCGCCTTTGGTATCTAATGAGTTTTTTTTTTTTTTTTTTCCCTTTTTTAAGTATGTAATCAATCAACAATATATAGAGTTAGATAAGTCGTTTTAAGATTTAATAAAATTTTATTTTTTAAAAAAAACTAAAAAAATTATAGAGGACTAAATAAGTCTTTTTGGAATAGAAATTTGCGATTTTTGTGTTCTTCAATACTTCAGTCGACTAAAAACATAAAAGCTTATGCCCTACCAGATTTTGTGTGCCATAGCTTAGTATATTCAGAGGATGCCACTCGCCATGGAAGTTGTTTAAGCTTTGAGTAAAGAGGATGTTGCTGAGTTTGCATTAGGATTAAAGCATCCCCTTGAAGCGTCTTGATATATGGTTTTAGAGGCTCCATCTTCCGCTGCATAATACTTAATGATGTATAATTAAAAATAATAAAAATACTTAGTGGTGCAATCCATTGTGATTTCGCAAGTAAACCTGAAATTTATATAATTGATGCACTTTGCCACCACTTTCTACATTTCACTTTACTTTTGTGAAAAAATTAGATAGTGGCAGACTTCAAGTGAACGTTGGGGAAAAAGCAGGATTCAATGAAAGATATTTTCGGCAAGGTCCCATTGTGGAGCCTCCACTGATAATTTCCTTTATTTTCTTTTGGGCAAAATAGAAAATGCAAGTTTTGATTCAAAAGAAAATGTTAAGCAAAAAACACCTAAAAGAAAGTATATTGTTCGTGAAAATTAGAGATGGAAATCTATTGCCAACCTTTAAATTAGAAAAAAAAAATTGTGTTTAAGTGTAATTAAACTCACATTTCTAATTATTGCAGTAAAATAAATTTTCATTAAATCTTTGGCCCAACTGTTGATTTTGAGAAATAATTGTTGTCTATATCTAGAATTCGTTGAATTGGGCAATTAAATAGAAATGAAGGAACCAAATAATTCTATTGCAGATTTATGTTACTAATGCGCCATAAATCAACTAAAAATTTCATAAATCAACTAAAAATTTGATAAAGGCAAGTGCACCTATCAATTAATAGTATAGCTATGGTGAGCAACGATATCATTTCCACAAAGACTAAAAGTACTAGTAAGTACCAACAAGTATCGTCTTTCTATTATTTAATTGATAAATTCGAGTAATCAATTTAAAACTAAAATTAACTAAATTAATTAACTATGAACGCGACAAAGAATAAATCAAGAAAATAATCGAGTAATAACAAATAAGCGAAATAATACCCAGAAAAATAATTCACTTAAATTTTATCTGTTACTATTAATCTAAACTATACAATTTCTTTACTTAGTAACTTAATATGTAGAAATTCCTAAATTATTCTAATATCTCTTTTAATGACTAAGGCCGTGTGAATGGGTCAGCCCATGTGGCTCTTGTAGTTTGCTCCGATTTTTCGGTTTTCACTCGTTTTTCTCTCATTTTGCTCCCCAAATGCCCTATTAAACATAAAAACATGAATTTAGAAACATAAAATTCACAATTAATATCAAAATATCATAAAAAAGGCATAAAAATGAGGTTAAAATATGTTACGTCTAGCACTTATCCATTTTTGACTTGTTTTTAATGTACTCATAACTTTTGTTGAATGTTTAATTCAAAGATTTATAATTTTGATTGTGTTTTATCTATTTCAAAATTATTGTCAGAAGAATAAAGTTGTTTTTGTTTGAGCCCTAATTATATAATCTTATTTTATCATGTTGGTGTTAGATCGAATAATAATTTTCAGTTTATAAAGACTTCCTTCAAGACTTAATTCAAAATTAATTAACCCAAAAAATTAAAACAATTTCATCATTAAAGAGGCTCCACTTGATTGGTTTTCATTTTAAAAAGAATTTTTTTTAATAAGCTCTTAAGAATTAATAAAAATGTAAAATTAATATGAATTATATATAAAGTCTACTACCCTAGCACGTTTCTGTCTATCTTCTCTGGTAGAATTTTAGGTTTATTTGTCTTTTTGTGGCGGCGGCTTGGTTATTGGCAATCGAAATTTCTTCAATTATTCATTCTCATCGTATGTAATTGAATGAGTATTCATAGAGACCGAATTTGTTGGCTTATCTATTAATGAAGAAGAGGAAGAGATTTTACAAATTCCATCTTTTCCAAATCCAGAAAAAGAGGGGGGTTATCATCTGGTGGACTGCTTTTTAACGACTAATGTTATTAATTTTGCAGCTATGAAAAGTACCATGGCAAATCTGTGGCATCCGGTCAGAAGTGTTCGAATTTTGGATTTAAGGGAAAAAAGATTTTTGTTTCAGTTCTTTCACAACATGGATATGGAGAGGTTCCTCAAGGGTTCTCCATGGACTTTTAATAACCATTTATTATTACTACATTCATTACAGTTGGGGGAAGATCCATTACTAGTCCTTTTAATTTTTTTGCCTTTCTGGGTTCAAATTCATGATGTTCCTACAGGATTCTACTCTGAGGCGTTGGCAAAGCAACTTGGTGAATTCATAGGCTCGTTCTTGGAGTATGATGGTGCTAATATGGGTAAGGGATATTAGAATTTTTTACGAGTCAGAATCCAATTGGATGTAAGGTATCCTTTAAAAAGGAAAAAGAAGATTATGTTCTATGGAAATAAGTCTTATGTCAAATTCAAATATGAAAGGTTAACATTTTTTTTGCTTTTATTGTGGTTGTTTGGGACATAGCGATTCTTTTTGTGAGGTAAAAATGGAATTAGGAGTGAAGATTATTGAAAGGGGATGGGATCTTTCTTTAAGAGAGCAATATAGAAAAGCACGTGCACAAAACAGTATCTAGTTATGCGAGGAAGAAGGGGGAATATGGGGTGGATATTTTGATGAAAATTGGACAGAAGAAAGGAGAACATGGTGTGTGATGAATAATTCTGGAAAGAAGGTGCATATTGGCCCCGTTTTGGGATTTTGCTTGGAAGGAAACACATATTCTTTTTCTAAAAGGGACGGAAAGAAACGATTAGAAGAAAATCAATTTACAATGGATCATGATGCTTAAGAAGGGATTCTTATAGGTGAAGAGGGGAAAAAGCGATAAAGAGGAGAAACTGAAACCTATTTAGTCAGTACTGATTCTAATAATCTAATGATAAAGGATAGAAAGATGGTGAATACCAACTCTTTATTATCGGTGGTTGCCAAAAGGCAAGCCGACCGGGAACAATGAAAATCTTAAGCTAGAATGTCCGTGGTTTGGGGAATTCACAGACGGTACGCCGATTTCGGCATTCGCTGAAGTTATATAATCCCCAGATTGTCTTCTTCATGGAGACAAAGATACTTAGAAATCATATGGAAAGAATATGAAAGAGTTGTGGATTTCAAAATGGTATTGATGTTGATTTAGATGGTTCGAAAAGAGGATTATGTTTGGCATGGCGCGATGATGCTATTATTATTCTTCGAAGCTTATCAAAAAGGCATATTGATGTGATCATCAAAGATATGGATAAAGGTAATAAGGAGGATTTACTGGGTTTTATGGCTCTCCTTATGTGCAAGATAGGAATGAATCATGGGATCTGTTAAGAAATTTGAGTAATGCTGAGGAGCTCCCATGGTTAGTTTGCGGGGATTTTAATAAAATTATTTACGGCCATGAAAAGAGGGGTGGATTACCTAGAGAGGAGAGATGCATGTATGCATTTCGATCAATGCTAGCAAATTGTCACCTAGTGGATGTGGGCTATACAAGGAATTGGTTTACTTGGGAAAGAAGGAATTTACACGAAATGAACATTCAAGAATCACTGGATAGGGGAGTTGCTAATGAGGATTGGTTGTCTATATTTCCTAAGGCAATAATTCAACATCTTCCACATTCTTTTTCGGATCATTGCCCACAAAAGTTGTTTTTTTTTTTTCAGAATATCGAGTTTCATTTCATTCCTAAAACGGAAAATGAGACTGCCCATTTTGTTGCTAAAGAAGCGCTGAGAAGAGGCGAAGGGCATTACCTGTTCAGGCTGCATCAAAGGCATATTCATCAGGAGAGGGAGCGACGGAGGTCAAGAGAATCAGACAAAAGAGATTCAAGAATGTCCATTTTTTTATGAAGAAGTGTTGAGCGAAAAAGAAGGATGACTGTTGGGACTGCAACTAAGGTATACTCATCAGAAGAGGGAGAGACGGAGATCAAGAGAGTCAGACGAAGAGGATTCAAGAAGATTTTAAGAGGATATTGGTAGCAATTAATTAAAGATTTCATTTGGAAAATACTATCATAAAGGGGGAAATGATTGTATGAAACAGTGACGCTACGTCATCTGTATCCCTTTTCCAAAAGGTTTATGCCACATCAGCATTTTCATTCTAAATTTCAGCATTTTCATCCTGAAAAAAATCAAATCCAAATTAAAATTCTGAAATTCAGGATAAGAACACTGATGTGGCATAAAACTATTGGAAAAAGATAATTTCCATGTTTCATACAATCCTTTCTCATCATAAAGGCTGGGTGGTGGATATGAAAGGACAAAAGATAGTGATGTCCAACTGTCTTGATTGACTGGACTGAAGATTAGCTTTAATTTTATTTTATTTCTTGAATTTTGAATTCTTTGGGTCAAGCTTATTCGGGCTTGGCCTACCCTGTTGCTGCTTTTGCTTTTTTTTTTCTTTTATTATGGTCTTAAGCCCAAGTCCGGCTAAAACCCAATTTGTATTCTTTTATTATTTCTCTCTATATAAAAGTACAGTTGATTTTCAAAAAATATAAAAAATAAAAATGTAAAATTTAAATTTAAGATAATTCTTTATTTATAATCTTATGTAAAAATAAATTAAGAGTGTAAAAATTACATTAATTTGATGGTTAATTATCAAGTTGAGTTCAAACAACTTGAGCTATCAATTGAATCCAATTCAAATGTTGTAAAATTAATATAAATAAAAATATATTTTTTAAATAATAAAATATTTCCTAATATTTATTGAGCAAGTCAGCTACATAGCATCGATTGTAGAATACATAAGTGAATAATTTGTAAATATAAATAAAATATTTACTGATTCTTAACTTGTTTTGCAAACGCTTTTTCAGCCATGTCAATGGTGCAATGTGATGATCGAATATTTTTATATATTTTAGGCTCTAACTCATCTTTGTAAATCTCAATTTGGCGAACTTTGAAAAGAGATAACTCAATTAAGACTATATGAAAATCATGTGAAAATCTAAAGTAATTGATTGTTAATTGCCTTAACATGTCTCATCTTATGACATCACATTACCTTTAATGTCAAGTATATGAAATGAGACTTCAATTAACTATGTATACAAGTGCACGAAATATCATTTTATATTCGTTACGTTAGTAAAAGTGCATTTGTTGTAGCTTAGGTGTGCTTCAACCTCCTTGATAGGAATTCCTCATTTTGGGGCACTTTATCACCCATCTCCATTTGCAAGACTGGGAACTCGAACGAGTGATTGATAATATTCTAGAACGACATATTTTTATGTATTAATTATATATTTGTTTCGAGTACGATCCTACTAATTTGAGTTATTTATGGTTTTTTATCTTGTAGGGACTAAATTGAAGGTAAAAGTAAATCTAAGGGCAATTTTGGGCCAACATGCGACATAGGAAAAAAGTGGTGCCAAAAATGTAAGTATGGAAGCCATGAGGGTAAAAGTGCAAAGAAGAGATATTTTATAAATACAAGACTCTATTTAATTTTTAATTAGATTAGAATAATTGTTACATATTATTATTTAGATTTTATTTTAGCTTTTATCTTTAATTATCTATATTTATCCTTTAAAATTTAAGTAGGACTAGATTAGGGATGGAGTGACACAAATTTCATATCATTTTTTCTGTAATCACTCCCTCTCCCAAAAACCAACCATTTGTTCTTTTTTTTATTCAATAAAATTCCATTTTTTTTATTAAGTCTATTTCTTTTTTCAAAAGCATGAGCCACTAAATTCATCTAACCAAAGGGAACCCCTAAATTAGATATTCTATCTGGGATCTCATGAAACAAGACATTATGCAAATCCAATCCCTAAGGATTTGGACCTATTTCCCTTATACTATTCTTTCTATTCTTTTTAATTATTTTATATTTGTTGTTCTCAATGATGCATAAGTGATGCGCCAATGAAAAGCTTGCTAGAGATGACTTAGTTGCAAATACTTCAGCTTGGGAAAAACAATGCTTGCCTGTAAGTCTTCAGCTTCACATGATATGATTTCTTCTATCAACTCACAATCAGTTATGCTCAATCTTTCTTGAGGCGCCAGGAACTTGGCTGTCGAGCATGCCATTAGAATAATGAATCCATGGCATCTTGAAACTTCCAGAGTTTGTTAGATTTTTTTAAAGAAAGCAAAGATGGCTCAAAAGTCTTTAATGTCAACTTTGGAAGTTCACACAAGCTTAACGCCTCTAACTGGTAGGATGTCGATGTGTGCCTTTCCTCGTTGATGAGTCCTTCAAACCGGACTATTTCAGAAATGGAAGCATTGTTTATAACAAGCATCTGAAGCTTTGGTAGTGACTGAATGAAGCAATATGGAGAGTAGTGGATGTCTTACGAAAGCAGAGGAGGTTAAGAAGTGCAAGGTTTGGGAAACACTGCAATGAGAGTTGTCCATCACATTATCTCCTTCACCATATCATTCGTATTCAATGTTAATATTTCTAAAACATGGAAACTGTTCTGGACACCAATAAATATATTAAACACCGATTAAAGAGGAAGTAGACAACAAAATGAATATAATTTCCATTTTCTTTCTCATAAATTTAACAGAGAAGGTAAGAATATTAGTTGTTTGAAAAGGCAATTTATAGGTAATCTCATTTGATTTGGATATAATCTCAAGTGATGAACATGGAATATAAAACTGTTAGTGAGGCATACTTCATTGACGCAAAACAAGGGTTGTTGGTTGGAGATTTCAACCTGACTCTCAGGACATTGTGGACCAAATATCTGTACTTTGCGGCATTCAAATATTCAATAACCTCCATTGGTTTCAACGACAGCCATGTGGTATGCATCCCAGAGAAGGAACTTTTCAATCTCGGCAACTTATCCACTACAAGGTACGTTAGACGGGGAAATACAACCTTGGTGGTCACTATTTCAGGCACAATAGATTCATCCGCAATCAGTCCTTGTGGCTTAATTGCAAATTCTCCAAACTAATAAATCATTAGATTGGATTAATAACTGCCATATGTTGAAATGAATAAGATGAATCAAAATAACAGATGAATAAAAGAAAACAATGGTAAAGTAAAAGAAGAAGAAGAAACGAGCTTTTGATTGAGAACAACAGAGTTGCTTCTACATGTTGATAAATTTAGATGAATAAGATTAATCATTAGTGGACCTTCTTTATTTAGATGAAATGTCGAGGCGGATAAATCCAACATATTTGCTATGGCGATTGTTACTTGATGATTTGACGAGGGGGAGTGTGTTTTATATTTATCTACTTCCTAACTATTTTATTTTAGTATGAGATTACTTTGCATTCATAATTGATTATATGAAACTAAAAATATATCTATATTAAGAGTATTTTTATTATAATATCCGATATTAGAATAATTTTTATTTTTATTATTAAATTTTGATATTAAAAAGTATTTCCTTAAAACTAAAGTCACATTTTGCATTATATTAAATTACACTTTTATTATGATTTAAATTATATACTTTTTTTTTGTTTTTTTTTTGTTTTGCTTAGCACCGGTGTTAGTCTCTAGGTCCGCCTTTTTTCTCTCCAATCAATACTTTCTTTCTTTCTTCTTCTCATTCACTACAATTTTTTTTTTCTTTTTTCAGTTTGAAGATCTATTTTGTGGATATCTCTGTTATCTTCACAAGTTGTGATAGATAGATAACTGTCCTTGTCATTTACTAAAACTTCACTGGCCACTAGTAGTTTTTCTTGAAAAATGAATAGCTCTTCGTCAATTTATTTGTTTCTATTTTGAGAGGATTTTAGAATAATAAATGATTTCACGTGTCGATTTGGACCCATGTTATCTTAAGTTTTATATTTTTTTTGTTTGTTTGTTCATTGTTTAATAAGTTCTCAGTTTTAGAAGTTTTTGTCTGCTCTTGTAGCACGTTTTTCAGTTTTGCTTATGCATATAGTCTTAGTTTTACAAGTGATTTTAGGGATGATTTTGTTGTCGTACTCTCCAATTTGGTGAATGTTCAATTCTTTTGTCAATTTTTGCTCGCCGCTTTGGACCATCCGGGACTAGTTTCCTTATCATATTAAGTGTTTGCAATCATTTCAGATATGTCGTGCTTGAGTTGTGACAAAGTCAATTGTCAACATATCATAATGTTCTAAAACCTTAGAAATCAATTAAACATAAACAAGACAGGCCCACTGTTTATGCTAAAACATATACATTATTCTTTGATAAAAATAGGAAGTATAGGAAGTATGAATTAAAATTGATAAACTAGCACTGTTTATGCTAAAACATATACATTATTCTTTGATAAAAATATATGTAGAATAAACACTATATTTTTTTTTTGGTGAATTACAAGAAGAAGGCAAAGTTTTAATAGTAAGGTGATTGACACGACTCGAACTCAAGCCACACTTGAGACGATAAATACCTTAACTATTAAGCCAACATACAGGATCCATGGTCCATAAACACGAAGTTTTAATACACAATGCAATACTTGTTATATACTCCATCTTCACTTTCTTAATTGCTTACTAAACAGTTTCTTTGATTTAAAAGATACACACAACATTCTTATTTTGCTTAGTTTCAAAATTATGTTTCCTAATTTACTTTCCCCCTTTTAACATTAAAATTACAAAATATTTATTTTTATGAAATCACCAAAATTAAATTTTAATAGAAAATTAACTAAAATAACAAATAGCCGAACCTCAATAAAAGTCAAATGGTTATTATTTTTAATGAAAACTTATTCTCATAAAAGGAAAAAACAATAACACAATCAAAATTGAGAGAAAGAAATACTGAAAAAAAACCATGAAACTGTGAACTAATAACCAATAAAAAGATTGAGGTTGAAGAAAAATGAAAAGAAAATTTGTAGATATACCATGAAAAATCCAAGTTTAGAGAAAATTTGTAAATATTTATTTTTGAGTTTTTAATTTTTTTTTTTAATTTCTTAGAGTCGAGACTAAGTTAACAAAATGTGTAAAGTTGATAGTTAATTTTGTTCAATTTTTTAGATTTAAAACAAAATTGATAGAATCTACAAACATTAGAAATATAAAATTTGTAATTATGCCAATAAAAAAATAGCACATTAACATTTCATTAATGATCTAATTGAAGTTCAATCAAAATATCAAATGAAGATAACCATGTAATCTACTTCCGTATGTAGCTCTCATCAAATAGCAGAGAAATTTGGTTCAGGCGCTAGCCACCCAACAGATATGTGGTCTCCTTAAATTATTTATTTTGCTTACTCCAAAAAGATTATACAATGAAAATATAATAAATTTATAATTCCTTCTGAAATACCTAATGAAGATTTAGGGAGAATCATGAGTAGCTTCTTAGCAGATCAATTCCGAGTTAACATTAATTCTTTCGACAATGAAAAGCGATGAACAAAAGTATTTGAACAACTAAAAGCAGGACATTGTCGCCAAGTATCACCCACAAACTTGAGATTGATGTTTGGAAATAACATAGTGCGTAATTAGCTGCTTGAAAACAACATAGAGCATAATTAGCCTATGGTCATGAATTTTGGGTTCTCAACGTGATTTATGCTTTCTTGCTTGTGGGAAGAGCTGAAGGGATTTATGCTTTCGCTTTCCACGTGATTTCGGGTTGCTTATGGTCATGAATTTTGCTTTCTTAGAGGGAATATACAATGGAAGTGCAGTTAGCATTCTTCGCCGGAATGCAGCCCTCGATGTAGTGAGGGAAATACCGATTGTCGAAGGTAGCGGGATTTTCCAGTTCGTCCGAGGCTATGCCTTGGCAAAGACAGTCTGGTTTAATAAGAATGGAGATGAATATAATGTGACTGTTGTTCACTTGCATGTATGTAATTCAATTTTTTATGGAATTGGTTTGTTTTCTTCTTGCTTTAGATTGTTTCTCCTATTCACTAAAAACAGAGAATTGGTGTTATTATCATTTATATTTTTGTGAGGATGAATATGAGAATCCTGGGATTGGAGGAGATATTAGCTTCACCTTTTCATCAAAATACTGAAGTACATAATATTCTTTATAGAGAGAACAAAAAAGATAGACAAGCACACACAAAATGAGTAGCAATCTTAATTACATGGTCTAAACCCCCCAGCTGATACAAAAATACCAGCAAAATGAAATACATTCTTACTACTAAATACATGTTTGTAATTCCCAGTGCCAAGCATGATGCACTTCAAGATTAATACTTAGGTTATAATGTGAAATGCAACAGTTCAATAGTAGATTTGCAAAAACTGAATAAAGGAGAGGGCAGCCTCATACTCCAATAGAGCAACTCAACCTACAATGAAAAAGGCATTTCCATAGTCACTTTGTAAAGCATTAGTCAAGCCATAATGAAAATAGAAGAGTAAATTACCATTTGGTTTGAATTGAAATGAAACTGAGCTTGCCTCACAAGCACCGGCACATATTTCCTTATTCCAGTTGGAGCAACTGATCAGTTACCTCGATCGCTTGAGAATATTGCATATTCTGTACGTGCGTGATCAAAAGAAACGATTATAAAGAAAGGTAAAACCAATATTATTAAAAATAAAACACTTTAAATCCTTTAAAATGATTGCTACCATTTGATCGAACATATGCTTTATGGTGGTCTTAAGGTCGCCTTCCCACTGCAGTTCACCATCCTCAACTCTTGTTAAGTGCATATGTTCCAGCCTTGGTGTGCTTAACTCCCCTTGAGAGAAATTCTTCATTTTTGGGCAGTCTGTCACTATCACCATTTGCAAGACTGGGAACTCCAACGAGTGATGCGCCAATGAAAAGCTTGCTAGACTTTGCAGATGACTTAGTTCCAAATACTTCAGCTTGGGAAAAACAATGCTGGTCTGTAAGTCTTCACCTTCACATGATATGATTTCTTCTATCAACTCAGGATCAGCTATGCTCAATCTTTCTAGTAGTGTCAGGCTCTTAGGTATCGAGCATGCCATTAGATTGATGAATCCATGGCATCTTGAAACTTCCATACTTAATAGATTTTTGAAAGACAACAAAAATGGCTCTAAAGTCTTTAATGTTAGCTCTGGAAGTTGAGACAACCTTAATGCCTCTAACTGATAGCATGCCGATGTGTGCCTTTCCTCGTTGATGAGTCCTTCAAACCGGACTATTTCAGAAATGGAGGCATTGCTTATAACAAGCTTCTCAAGCTTTGGTAGTGACTGAATGAAGGAATATGGAAGAGTAGTGGATGTCTCAGGAAAGAATTGGAGGTTAAGAAGTTTGAGGTTTGGGAAACATCGCAATGAGAGTTGTCCATCACATATCCCCTTTATCATATCATTCGTCTTCAGTGTTAATTCTTGTAAAACAGGGAAAGTGTCCTGGACAACAACAAATATATTGAACATTGACTAAAGAGTTTCAAATTTGAGTTAGTTCAAAAGGCAACTTATAGGGAACTTATAGGGAACCTCATTTGATTTGGATATAAATTCAAGTAATGAACATGGAATATAAACTATCAGTGAGCATACCTCATTGACGCAAAACAAGGGTTGTTGGTTTGGGATTTCAACCTCACCAAATATCTGTGCTTTGGGGCATTCAATAACCTTCATAAATTTCAATGATGGCCATTGGGTGGTATGCATCCTAGAGTAGAAACTTTTCAAACTCGGCACCTTATCCCGTCCAAGGTGCGTTAGATGCGGAAATACAAACTTGGTCATCACTGTTTCTGCCATAGTAGATCGAGTAGCTGATGTTGACTGTGCTTCATTGGCATTGAGTGCTTGCAGCTCAATTATTTCTTCTAACGAATCACAACCCTGAATCAGCAACTTCTCCAGACGAGGGAAAACAACCTAATAAATCATTAGATTGGGTTAATAACTGAAATATATTGAAATGAAAAAGATCAATGGAAGAAGTAAAAGGAGAAGAGAACAATGGTAAAGTAAAAGAAGAAGAAATGACCTTTTCATTGAGGACAGCAGAGTTTTTTTGTTTGTGTAGGTTGGTGAATTTGAGGTTCATCTCCACATACAGATTTAGAGATGAATATTTTCAGCAGAGGACAATTTGTTAGTGTTAAATCTCTTAAGCATGGGAATTCAAAGCCATTCTCAAAGCAGGTATCTTTGAGTTTGGGAAGGTCTTCCAGACACAGGGACCGCAGTGTAGAGAACATCTGATTCCTCTCTGGTGAGTAGGATGGGTGGTGCCATATCTTATGAATGTTAATGGAGGACAAGTTCAGATACTCCAAATGGGGAATGACAACCTGTTGACATAAATAATTTGAATTTGGAATTTATGAATATAAATAACAATATAAATTATTACACTTTTCTATTTTCATCAAATAAATTCAGCTGTATTTTAAGGTTAGAGAAAAAATTAGAAAGAATAATTTGTTTTTAAAATGTCTTTCAAATAAATATTTACACTATTATTCAAATGCCAATCTTTTAAAACAAAAATCATATATTAAAATTATTATATATGTACTTTAATTTATTTTAAAAATAAGATAAAAATTACTCTATTGAGGATTCGAGTTTGGGTGCATACTCTTACGAACACAACTAAAACCTAAATAATAAAACTAATAAAACTATTTTTCAAAAAAAATAATTCTCTAATTTTTATATCATTTTTATTTCTTGCATAGCGTTGACACCACCAAATAAACCCAAGCCCACAGTATATCTCATCAACTTCTCAACCAGACCATTATGGCCTATTACACAGCAAAGCAAGAAAGTCAGCTTAACTTCCTCACTTTCTATATAATTAAAACTCCACTCAATAGCTGAATATGCTGCAGCTATCCCCGTGAAGTTTCTTGATGAAGGCCTTCTAGTTCTCGTAAAGCATTCTTCCACTCAAACAATCTTTTGTTTCTCAGAGCCCCTGCAACTGTCGCAATGGCTATGGGCAATCCTGCACATTTTTTGGCTACCTCCATAGCTGCAGGCTTCAAATCACAACTTTCAACACAGTCGCCAGCCTTCTTCTTGAACAGGTCCCAGGCCTCCTTTTCATTTAAAAACCCAACAGAAAAATATTTCTGAGCATCCATCCCATTTGATAAAATATTGAGCTCTCTAGAAGTTAGCAGCAACTTGCATCCCTTGTGCTCATCTCCCAAAGGGATCCCAACTTCCTCAATATCAACCTTTGCCCAAATGTCATCCAAGACAACCAGAACCCTCTTCTCTTTCTTCAATCTTTCTCGTAGTCGAAGTGCCTTCACATCGGTACTCTGTTCCTCAAATTTCAAGCCCAATAACTCTGCAATTCTGTTCTGAATTTTCTCAATATCAATGGCTTGAGTTACTGTTGCTATGACAACCGAATCAAATAAATTGCCCTTGACCTTTCTAGCGATTTCTTTGACTAGCATTGTTTTTCCGATCCCACCCATACCGTGCACCCCAATAACGCTGACGCTATCATCATTTAGTGCCTCCATTATTCCATTCAAAACCAACGTTCTTGACTCAAAATCCTCGTACCCTTTAAATGGTGTGACAGTGACACCTTGCAGAGGCACAGGATAAGAAACCTCGTCAAACTTTCCCTGTTCAAGTAGCTTGGCAACAGCCTTCGCCTCCTCTGCAGCTTTCAGGCTAAGCTTGTAACGAGTCCTGAAATTAGGACACAAACCAACGAAACACTTTTTCTTTGCTTTTTCTTCATCTTGAGTCACTTTCTCTACTTGTTCAAGGATCTTTGTGTCGACTGCAGACAACCATCTGTCAACATCGCCTTCGATCTCTTTACCGTTTCGTAAAGCTGCATCAACAGAATGCTGCACTCTGTCCCTTGCAACTTTCAGCTTCTCAGCTTGGTGCTTGAGGGTCTCAACATTTTTCTGATGATTGGAATCGTTTTTGCCATGGTTTATGATAGGAGAAATCGTATACTCTGCAGCTTTAGCGACAATAGAGCTAACAATGGCAACAACAAAGTCCATTGAGAGAGCAAAGAGCAAGTAAACTGAAAAACCACAGCCAGAACAGAAATCAAAACAAAAGCAGAAGAAAAAGGAACAAGTAAAAATGAGCAGAAAGTAAAGCTTCTGTAAACAAATGAGACAGAACAAATGAAAGCAGATGGCGTACCTTTGCAAAATATAAGAGAAGGATTGAGCGATGAGTTGTGAACGATGGAAATAATAATTTGCCTTAACAGAGT
The DNA here is from genome assembly GCA_025503065.1 of Gossypium bickii. Lineage (NCBI taxonomy): Eukaryota > Viridiplantae > Streptophyta > Magnoliopsida > Malvales > Malvaceae > Gossypium > Gossypium bickii. The sequence continues at coordinate 132,735,289 of CP106713.1, forward strand.
AAAGCGAGTAGTAATTTGAGAAAAGGCAAGTCAATGTAAAAGTAAGCTAGTTTCAATTGTATTGCGTGTTCAAAAAACATGTATTACTTTCGCGGATACAACTAAAAAGTGAAGAAGACAACAGACATGATGACCCACCACGCCCATGCTTTTTCATTTATTGCAATTTTCATTCGTACTTTAATCGTTGATTTACATTTATGGAAATAATTTTTTTTTAAAATGATTTATTTTTTTGGAAATAATTTATATATGTTGTTTGGCAGCTTTTTTAAAAATATTTTCCGAAAAAATTATTTTTACATATATTAATAAATTTTTATATATAATTTATATTTTAAATTATTTTTACATATATTGCAATCACTTATAGATAATAAATAAATAAATCAAATTAAGTATATAATAATACTCAATTATTAAGTTAAAATATTAATCGTGATAAATTAAATACATCCAAACTTAAATAAATTATTTGTATTTGTGTTATAAAAAAATAAAAAAAAAACAAGTATTAATTAATTATAAATTAGCTTCTAATTTCTTTCCAAATGCTTATCCTTCCTTTCTTTCCAAATGCTTGTGGATCGCAATAGCCTTCTTAATAAGGTGGTACAAATCTTCTTAATAAGGTGGTACAAATTCTCAGGAATTTCAAGAGCAAAACCTTTTCAAAAACAATAAAAAATTAACAACACATCAAAAATAACCCCACAACCTTTATGATTTGTGTGATGAATGTGGTGGTTTCGTGGAGATTACAGTGTTGGTTCAAAATCAAATAAATTATTATGAAAATTGGAGGGATGAAGAAAGCTCATGTTACTGCAAATGCATTTCAATACCAATAGAGTGAGATGCTACAATCTAACTTGAATCCCAATTTGTTAGTTCATTTTTGTTTTTATATTACTAGGGTCATCTTATATTATTGAAAGACAATAATTGTTAGCTAATTAATGGAAGGACAGGCCAGCTTAAATTAAAAATTGATATTACTTTTAGAGAATCTCCCAATACATTACATCATTTGTTTCTAAACCCACATTTCAACCTAAAAAATATGAGAAAAACCAAAGAAAGAAATGAAGCAGCAGCAACATTTGATATATGGGATTGTGGCAGCCCTTTATATGATTCATATGAATTGGTATCAGTCAGTCATCAAATCTAGATGCATCTAATGAAATTGCCTTCTCTCGGCGGCCCAAACAGTGACCACGAGGTGGTCATCGGCCTGATGTCACCATTTCAGATTCTACAAGCAACGACGGCAGAGACAAAGATCGTTCTTCTCTCAAAAAAAGACTCGGAGAATTTCTGGGGAGTAAGTTTTGGAAGAAAAGAAAGATTTGGACAAAGGAAGGACAAGGTGTTGCATTTGCAAGAAGCAGATAAATCTATACATAAAACAACATATAAGATTAACAGGTAACTCAATGTCTGGGAAATTATTCTGTTTATTGTTCATTTCTCCCTTGTCTCCCATTCAATGTATGATTGGATCATGCATTGCCTCCCATCATTAATTAAGTGGGTGTGCTGGCTAGCATGAAAGTGAATTGGATGGTCCTAGATGTACAACAGACGCTTTCTTGTTCCTTTTCTTTGTTTTGTTATTGCTAATGAAAATTTGTTTGAGTGCATTTCCAATGTGGGGTGTGAAGTCAACTAGTTAAAACAGTAAAGAAATCGATCATGAATAAAAAATACTGCTTAAAGACTTGCTGAAATATAAGCAAATATCAAAACTGAACCAAAAGCAGAATAATGCATAGTTTAAATAGAAAAAAACATATATATTATTCCATTAAGGTTGTCTTAGTACACTATTTGTATTTAAATGCTTAGTATTGGCAAGCAGAATAATGCATAGCCTTTCCACACACACACAAAAAAAAAAAAAGCCCTAGGATTTTAACCTCAGCAATCAGCATATATCTTCAAAATTGATAGCAAATAAACAAGAATCTGGAATAGATTATCCACTCAACCTTTGCTCCGAATCCACCATTGTATTTGTGGACTTGTCCAATGGTAAACATCTACTGTCTAAACTTTGAAAAAGTTTCTAAAGCATAAAGAACAAGAAAATAAAAAATTATACCATTCAAAAACTATCGGTGACCAATCTTGAACAAAATTGCAGTCCAATTCTATCTAGATAAAGTGAGAAATAGAACCCTAAAACTTTCTTCACAACTAAAATTATTAGAAATTCAATTTAACAAGGTAATCCACTCTGATTATCCATATTATAATATTTCAGTGGTTATTTCCAAAAAAAATTATTACCACTCTCTCGTCCTGTTTATATCAAGAAAAGAGAAATAACATTGAAAGATTTGAACTCATTGGGCACATCAATGGCATATGAGAAGCTGAACTTGTAGTAATTAATAAAAAATGGTATAATAAAGAAAACCTAATGAGATACTATATTCTCTGTGTCAATATGCTATAACCTACATAGGTTGTACATCAACGAGAAATTGATCATGTTGTGTACCGTTAGAAATCTTGAAAGCTCATTAGCATGCAATATGTTAGCGAGCTTTGATTGTCCATAAGCAAACCGAGGGAAGTACCTATATGTCAACAAGAAAAATAAGAGAAATGACCAAGCATTTTAGGAAGTATTTAGCCAAGATTTTGCACTCCATGAGGGGGCAAATTGGAGAAGGTTATCATCAGTTTTACCCTGATTCATCATTGATATGATCAAAGGGATTTCCCTCACCATACACAATCCGGTGACCTTTTGAAGATAAATTAACAATTCTCCCTTGTAACACCCCTTACCCGTATCCTATGCCGGGACCGAGTACGAGGCATTACCAAACTTAACAATACATTTGGTCAAATTACTTAACACATATACAAAATGACTTAGTCAAGTCCCTATACATGCCATATCTTAAATCATTTATAAATAAAGATACCCATAGGTAACTTGATAGTGTGAAACGATCTCCGACGACCTCCAACACGAGCTTGTTTAATAGGACTCTGTAACATGGGAAAGAAAAGGGGTAAGCTTATAAAGCTTAGTAAGTTCACATGTAAAAATAATAAGCATTAGCAATGAATTTAGCTTACTACTAAGCCGTTATAACTTGCATAAATAATGCTAAGTTCTTACTTTCCCAACTTATTTGTAGCCTTATCAAGGCCTCAACATGACAAATCCTCACAACAAGTTCTCAAGATAATGCAATCATAATTACACATAGTTCCACCATTTTCTCATGTTCATCTTAAGCTGTCTTCTTGAGTTATAGTAACTAAATTATTTATATCTCAAGTTAAAAAACTCCAAATTAAGATCCGTTAATTTTATAAGAAACTAGACTCACATATCTTCATACCATAAAATTTTCAGAATTTTTGGCTTAGCCAATTAATACATTTTATTCATTAAAATTTCCCCTGTTTCACTGTTTGACTATTCTGACCACTTTTCACTATGAATCAATTTTCTCCTTGTACAGAATTCAAATGATGTTATAATTTATATCATTTGAAACTATACTCATTAAGGATTTCAAGCATAACTTTTATCCCTTAATTATTTTTGTACAAGTTTTAATGATTTTTCCAAGGCAGAACAGGGGATCACATAATCATTCTGAACCAATCCCACAAGAATTTAAATATCTCAAAATATAAAAATCCTTTGTTTTCTCTGTTTCTTTTATATGAAAATAGACTCAATAAGATTTAAATAATTATTTAATACAAATTATAATTCAATTTCTATTATTTTTGGTGATTTTTCAAATTCACATCACTGCTGCTGTCCAAAACAGTTTTATTGTAACTTTTTGCTCTCACTCACTTTAGTTGTATTCATTACTTACCTATAACAATCTTTCCAATTTCCGATTGCATATCGAGCATATTGCTCATATGTTACACATGCATATACCTACACTTATCCCTACAAGCCACACATAATTTCACATAATCGATTTTCCCGATGAACTCATCGGTAACCTTACCAAAGGCTCAGAATACAAAGGGCACCTTACTTAATAACTTGCTTACATACCTGCAACATTCTCATTTAACACATGAGTACTCTTTCATAATGTAGGCATATTGCCAATCATGTCATAAAGTGTCACAAGCATAACTAAAACTCATCACTTACTTAATACTTGATAATCTCAATTACTTACGATCTCAATATTAAATAAGTCTTAAATGCATACCTGTACTCTTTCTTCATGTTCTAACCTTGTCATTTCTTTGACTTACTCTTTGGACTACTCGGGAACCTTTTCCTTTTTGAACTTACCATTGCCATGTCTTGACATGGTCTTACGTGGTATCCTTGCCTTATGAACTCACCAATGCCATGCCTTGGCATGGTCTTACATGGGACATTTGCCTTATAAATTCACCAATGCCATGTCTTGACATGGTCTTACATGATATCCTTGTCTTACCAAATGCCATGTTCCAAACATGGTCTTATATGGTATCCTTAACCGTCAATTCCTCCTTAAATGCCATGTTATGAACATGGAGTTTTCTGTCAATTCTTCCTTAATTGCCATGGTATAGCCATGGACTTTGAGATATCAATGCCTTGTCAAGTCATAGCTGAAACATACTTGCTCAAATTCTCAAGGTTAGTCGCATAACTCAATAATAACATTACTAATAACAATAATTGCATAATAATAAAATGCTACTCAACTTACATACTTACATTCTAAATCTCATCATATCATCAACTTAACTTATTCTCATCAAACTTTGCTAGTCAATACTTTCTTATTATCATACAAAGCCATAATACAAAATATGGTCTAACATATAAATTATACAAGTTCTCTTTCCAATATCGAATTATTATCGAACATTAATCATTATATCTAAAACTCAATACTATAGTATTTATGGCCAAAATATCAATTTATCATTCGAATATGCATAATTAAATGCTTATTAAACATATGAACTTACCTCGATACCAAAATGGTCATTTTACCAACTTTCCCGATTTTCGATTTTTCTCCCGTTCTAGGTCCAAATCTCGTTTTTCGGGGTCTAAGACATCACATTTCACTTATTTAATTAATGTAATACTCAAAACAGTCCCTAACTCAAACTTTGGAAAAATTACAATTTTGCCCCTAAACTTTTGCATAATTATGATTTTCCCCCTAGGCTCGAAAATTAAACTTCATCCCTTATTCTTATGTTTTATAACATGCTGATCATTTTTCCCTTGTATGGCAACATCAAATTCTTGCTCTGACATGCACTTATGTACATTAGGTATTTTTGCCGATTATGTCATTTTACTCGTTTTCACTTAAAATCGCTTAGTAAAAGTTGTTTAACATAATTCTAAGGTTCATATTCTGCCATAAAACATCAAAATAAACACATTTCACCTATGGGTATTTTTCCAAATATGAACCCTAGGTTAAATTATTGCTAGAATAAGCTAAATCAAGTTACCGGGACTCCAAAAACGTAAAGAACATGAAAAACGGGGCTAGAATGGACTTACCATGAAGCTTGGAAAGCTTGAAAACCCTATCCATGGCTTCCCACATGTTAAATTCGGCCTAAGCTTGAAGATGGACAAATTTGGCATTTAAATTTTGTTTTTAAGTCATTTAATTCACTAAATTACCAAAATGCCCCTTAAAAAAAATCTTTTGAAACATACCCATCAATGTCCAATTTTGTCCAACAACTTAACCAATGGACTAATTATCATTTAAGGACCTCCAATTTAAAATTTCATAACAATTGGACACGTCTAACATGTATAACTCAACTTTTGCACTTTTTACAATTTAGTCCTTTTGACTAAATTGAGTGCCCAAACGTCAAAATTTTCGAATGAGATTTTCACGATATCATTCTGTGAAATTTTAGACCATAAAAATATAAATAAAATAATTTTATCCACGTCGGATTTGTGGTCCCGAAACCACTGTTCTGATTAAGCCCAAAATCGGGCTGTTACATCCCTTCTCTTTTACTTTCACGTGTGGTGAGTTTCATAGTATCCAACAAAAGGTTTGTTAGAAGAAGATGACCTGCAAAATAGCTGCTATATCTCATTAGGTTTGATACATTACAGCTAAGTTGCAATCCAAATAACCTAAATGGTTGGTCGCAAACTGCAGTTCTATGTTGTCATGTGATAGCATGAAAGGAGTTGCCAGAACCCCTGTATTGCTACTTTCCAGCAAAGAAAGAGAAGCTATTGCTCTTTGCACACATAGACACGGGCACAAGCAAATAATAAGTGTAAAGGATCATTATGTGAACCACAAATGATTGTAAATGCACATGTAAACACGCAAGGCGGAGGCGAAGAAATGATCGAACTTGCAGCACTTTATATGATTTCTTACATTAGGATATTTAAGGGAAGATTCGAGGACTGAAATTATGATGCAAATTTCCTTACACGCCATTTAAGTATAGCTTCTTTGACATTCCTACCAGCATCCAAGTTCCTTACTGCCATAACCACATGAACACCACGCAATGCAAGAACTCGTCCTGTCTCTACACCAATACCACTTGATGCTCATGAAATGGAACTCGCATAAGCTCTTGGGATATATATAACATCAAAAACACCATTATAAAAGGCTATACAGTAGTAGTATTTAATAAATATAAAATGTGTTTCCCTTGAATGAAGAAGACTAAAACTTTCATATACCGAAGAGATTTGAGCAAATAATATAAACTTAACTTCATATATGACCAAAACCCAGATATCATCAACAAGTTTATTAGAAACCCTGATTAAAAAAATAAAAAAAAGGGTAACGATGGCAGTGAGAGCAGTTCCGTCAATCCCTTGAGTAACGTCGTCTGTTGTGGAATATGAAGAGAAGCCAGATGCTCCTTTCCAGCTAAAAAGCCACGTACTTTCTTTCGCAGATCGGTTTCAAATTACTACAACCAAGATTGATGGGTGGGTAGGATGAATCAGATGTCGGACCGCAAATCGCTGATTGGTTTAGTAGGAAACTAATAATCTTTTTTAAACTTGGAGAGCTATAAGTTACCATTAATCAATCTTTGAATTCTTAAGACCTTCTTGGCATCATTTCCCACTTTTGATATCGATTTCTTCTTGAAAAATGGGGAACCATAAGATCAAATGAAATCATGAAACATCATAAAATCAGAGGATGGGTAGTTGTTATTACTGCATAACATTTTACTGGTGTTTCGTTTCAACAGAAAGGAACAGGAAGAGCCAAAAATGAAAAATGAAAAATAAATTCAACAGAAAGGAAGATTACCAGTCTTGCGATAGAATCTCAGAGAGAAAGAAATTGGCTGAGAAAGAATGGAGGAAGGAAAAAGAAAGAAGGAAGGAAAAAGGGGATCTGCCTGAGAGCTTTAGGAAAATGTCTTACAGAAATTGAAACGGTAAGACATTTTCCCAAATTGTAAGCCATTTTACCCGTGTTTTGGAATTCATTTTCCAAATGGAAAATGTTTTCCAGTAACCAAACACCAGAAAATTGGTAAAACAATTTCCAGAAAATGGAATACTGGCAAACAAACACACCCTAGTTAGCATTAAATGTTGGGTAAATTGCACAATTGGTCATTTAGGTATTGCAGTCAAAAACTATTTCATTTTTTTAAAATTATTCTCTCTTTAGTCACGTGACATTAATTCAATATTATTATATACTCATTTTAATCACCCAATTTTAATAAATTTTTATATTGGTTACTCATCTCATATTTAAATTAATTTTATTTTTTTCAAAAAATACCTTCCTTCTTCTCTGCAATTCCATTTTCTTATAAAAACCCAGATAATTCATCGGAAAAATCCAAGTTTTTCTCTTGTTAATGAATAAAAACTAAGATGAAAGTGCAATAACATTAAATTAATGGTGAGTGACCAAAATAAAAATAATTTTAACCATAGTGCCTTAAATGAAAATAATTTTTAATAATAGTGCCTAAAATAAAAATTTTTATTTTTTAATACTAAAAATAAAACTTTCTGAAAATCGGTGACCAATTTATGTAGTTTTCCCTAAAATATTTTAGCTTGATTAAAGTAGCCTTATCTTTTTACAACTTTATTTTTTATTTATTAATTCATATTCTCTTTTCGTAAAGGTGACAAAAGAAAGGAACAAGGTATGACCAATTATTGAGTTGGAGCCTTAATGGGAATACTATTTTGGCACTGTATTTTGCAGGTAAATTCGAAAAAAAAAATCTTATTAAAATCTATTGGAAAAATATTAACAATTAGATCAAAAGCTAACAATATATCTATATAACTATTTATATATGGCTAAGTTAGCAAAAAAAAAAAAAAAAAATTGGTTGTTTAGGCCCATTTCTAACATATTTATCGTAATATGTTAATTTTTAATAGAAAAAGTGAAAATGTAGAAGAAAGTACGATACACCTTTGCTTGACATCGACATCAATTTGAACTTTAAAGTTTAAAAAAACTGAACAAAAATAAAAAATATTAATACACTTGAGAAAATATCGATATCTTTTGTCATGTATTGATACCATTATCAATCTTTTAAAATTCTATCTATGTTTTTCTTTTGTTCGTTTTCATATGTATTTTTCTTCGCATCTTTTACCATTTCTCAACCTATTTGTTTACCTTACAAGTTTATCATATCTAAAACATGATTTTAGAAAAGCTGCTACAGTGGAACCAAAAATATTTTGTATTTATGATGAGATATATGGAACTTTGACTTACAAATTGGCCATCAAGCCTTGAAAGAATGGGGGGTGGTGGTGGTGGCAGCTGCTTCCTTGTGAGGCTGCTATAGTGGCATTTTCCTTAAACTAATATTGTAAAGGTACTCCTATTTTTAATGGTTTTTGTGTTTTCTTTTCTCTCCATTAAATTATAGAAAAAAGGATTTTGGTATAGGAGGATTCACCATGTATCCATCCTCCAAAGTTAGGAGAAGACAAGATGCTAGCTACCATTATTAGAAGGCAGCACTACGCAAAGCATTTCTCTTTCCCCACATTGTCGATGAACCTCTTTAATCCAATCTGTAACAGATTTACAAATTTCATTGTATTGATACTAAAAATGCATCTTCTAGACACAATTTCATTTTCTATCTCTAAAATCAACCTATTTTTTCTCTCTGATTAATTTAACTTTTATATAAGAACGATAATTTATACTTCACATAAATTAAATTAATAATCGAAGTATATAAGTGAGTGTGAACTTATTAAAAATATCAATAAATTAACATATATAATTAAATATATATTTAGTTAACTAATGAGGTGTCACAAATATTAGAGTGTTACCTTCAAAATTGTGAAAAATTATTAAAATTTAAAATTAATGTGAAAAAAAATGGGCAAATATCCAATAAATACCAAAAAAAATCAAAAATTACTGGAAAGGACAGGTTTCAAAAATATTGACCGGAAAGGACAAGTTCCCCCAAAAGCGCGTCCACGTCGGTAGCGTTTTTGGGAAAAAGCTGCTAGCAGCGCGCGTCCACGAGGCGCGCTTTTGTCCACCTTAGCGAAAAACGCGTCCCACGTGGCGTGCTTTTACCGAGGTGGACAAAAGCACGCCTCTGGGACGCCGCTTTAGCCGCTTTTCCCAAAACGCGGCCGACGTGGATGCGCTTTTTGGGGCGCCCACTGCAATGTGAAAAATGAATTAAGTTTTTGGCCATAGTCTCTCGCAAAATAATTTTGAGAGACGTTTCAGAACAAACCGTGGCCAAAAACGCCCCACGTGGGCGCTCTTTTGCTACACGGTGGTCTCGGAAAAATTATTTTGAAGAGACGTTTCGAACAAACAAAGGCAAAAAGCTCCCACGTGGGCGCTATTTTTGCTACAAATGGTCTCCAAAAAATTATTTTGAGAGACGTTTTTGAACAAACGAGTGGCCAAAAACGCTTCCAGAAGAAGGTGCACTATTAGTAGGAGTACTTGGCGCTCCCACGTGGACGCTTCTTTCTTTTCAGCGATGGTCTCCGGTAAAATTAGGCTATAAATCAGCCAAATTTCATTCTCAGTTGGCAGAAAGCAAATTCAGGCAAAAGAAAAAAAATTGAAAATGAGTGAACGTATTAATACTATTATTTACTACGATGGTAAAGTGCGTGACACCGAAAATGGTGTTGTTTTCTTATCGGAGAACACAGCGCGATTGAGTTTTAATCGGAACATCGATTTGGTAGAACTTCGTAAAAGAATTAGGCGTAAAATATTCGGAACAACACTAATGAAAGTTCAGTCTATTAAGTATAGATTTTGCGCTTCGGTTGATCCGGTGAGATATGACTCATTCGACATCAAAGGTCCTCGGAGCCTTGAGGCAATGGTGGAGACTCATCTTACCAATGGTTCACCCTATATCGAGGTATATGTAGAATTTTCATCTCCAAGTGATCTTTCTGCGACCTCAACATCTACTATCGTTTGAGGGGAATACACGACCCCAAGCCGACACTTTATAAGTGGGAGGCAAAACACAGAAGTGCCTGTGTGCGGTGGTAGTATGGAAAACATAACCCCTGCACGACACTCGATTGGTGGATGGGACATGCATATTCGTCATTCGACATCGGATGACAGAAATACGTATTGGGGGACGTCATCAACTTCTACTGGATGGCAATCCACATATGATTGGGATCTTTACGAAAGATGTTTAAGGAGGGATGATGTACTACCAACGACATCCACCAGCGAGGGGCCATCATTTGTTGCAAGTTATGGAGGATCGGATGATGAATCCGATGTGGATCCACCTCGGGAGCCAGGGCCTGACGGTGCAGAAGTTGGATTATTTTCTGAACCGGAGCCCATTCCAATTGTACCTGAAGACGTTGAGGGCGGTTCAGACGAAGAAGAAGAAGATCCGCTATTCAGGGCATACTCACCTCCAGCGCACATGCATAATGTCGATCTATCTCAAGATGATGCATTGGAGTTTCCTAAACTACCATACCGGACGCGTGACCGTACAAATTCTTCGTTGAATTCGGACCAATTAGAAGTTGGTAACCAGTTTTCCAACAAGAATACTTTTCTTGCTGCATTGAAACAATACAGCATTAGGAACGGGGTTAACTACACTATGGTTAAGTCAAAGCTCGACAGGTACGAGGCGAAGTGTGCAGTGCAAGACGGCACATGTTCATGGAAAATCATGGCGTCGTTGAGGAAAAGGACAGGGATGTGGGAGGTGAAAAAGTACAAAGGTCCGCATACATGTCTTACCGGTACAGTACCACTATGTGTTCAATGATTTTGAATACCACTAATATTATGTAATGTTGCATTATTTAACGTACTTCGTTGACAGGTGTAACACAAGATCATCTGAGGATGGATTTAGACATGTTGGCTGATTTAATAATCCCGACGGTGAAGGTCGATCATAAAACTACAGTGCCGGCCTTAATTGGCAATATTCGTAGCCAAATGGGGTACACGCCTCTTCTGACGAAAAGGCTTGGATAGCCAAGCGCTGGCGTTGGAAAAAAAGTTGCACGGTCGGTGGGACGCTTCATATAATGAAGTGTGGCAGTGGTGTCAGGTGTTAGAGACGTATGTCCCAGGCAGCACAACAGACCTTGAAACGGAACCGGCGTACTACAACGATCATCTGCTCCATAGATGCGCAGTGTTCAAGCATCTGTTTTGGACATTTAAGCAATGCCGAGATGCTTTTACATACTGCAAGCCATTGGTACAAATTGACGGTACCTTCATGTATGGTAGATATACGCATCGGCTATTGCTAGCTGTGGCACAAGACGGCTGTGGGAGAATCCTTTCGATTGCGTTCGCAATAACACCAGGGGAGTCAGCTGATGACTGGGACTTCTTCCTATCTAGGTTAAGGAGGCATGTCTGCCCTCAACCTGCCAGATGCGTTATATCGGATTGGGGCCCTGGAATACTTGCGGCAATAGAACGACAGGGAAGCGTGTGGCATCGCACACACCATCGATATTGCCTGAGGCATATTTCATCCAACTACTATGGGCAACACCGATCTAAAAGACAGAAGCAGCAAGTGACCGATACGGGTATGAAATATCTATTAATATAATTTCTTTTGAAATTTTTAATTTATTCGTAATTGAATAGTGGTATGTAATATTCGCTATCAACGTATATTGGCAGGGTACGAGATCAATAAATACCGTTTTCACGAGATGTTGGCCAGTTTGCGTGCAGATAATACCGAGTGCGCAGATAACGCCGAAGGCGCAGAGTACCTGTGCAATATTCCTTTTGAACAGTGGACACAAGCATATGATGGTGGCCTACGATATGGTCATATGACCACAAACCTAGCCAAATGCATAAATTCTGTGTTAAAAGGAACCCGTCATTTGCCGATTACAGCGGTTGTGTGGGAGACATATTTTCGTTTAGCGGCACTATTTTTGAAGAGAGCAGCGAGTTATCAAGGGCAGATGCAAGGAGGCCATGTATGGAGCCCGAAGGTCTTGCAAGAAATTAATCGTGGGAAGGCACGGGCGAACACCATGCACACAGTGTGTCACGACCGCGACAGCCTATGGTTTCGTGTCACGGAGTTTGACAGACCGAACCAAGGTATTGTTGGCGGGCATTATCGTGTACACTTGACAAATAGGACATGCGACTGTGGGATATTTGATGCACTTCGTTACCTATGTGCTCATGTACTTGCGGCTTGTCATAATCTTCGTCTTGATCCCATGAGCTATGTCGACGAAGTCTACAAATTAGAAAACATGTACAATGTGTGGAGACACGTATTCCCACCAGTCTCAAATGAACGTAAGTGGCCATCGGTATCGCTTGCACCGTATAAGCTGTTGCCAGATAGAGAATTGAGGCGCAAACCAAAAGGTCGACCTTCCTCGACTAGAATACGCAACAATATGGATATTCGAGAACGGACCAACCAAAGTCGGCGGTGTGGGTGGTGTAGGAACCCGGGCCATACATCTCGCTCGTGTCCAAATCGGAATAGTTGACCGTGTTCTTAGCTTGTTTATCTCTTGATGGCTATGTAATTTCTATTTTTTTTGGAGGAAAACAGTGAACTTTTGTACAATAACTCAAATTTATTAAATATAAAATAATTAAATTGCAAAAAATAAAAATTAAACCATTTCTATTTTATCAAAGCAAACTTCTTATTTATTAAATATATTAAAACTAAATTACAAAAAAATAAAAATAAAGAAAACTTCTTATTTATTAAATATATTAAAACTAAATTACAATAAAATAAAAAATAAAAAACAACTTCTTATTTTATTACATATATTAAAATTAAATTACAATAAAAAACTTAAACAATTTCTATTTTATTAAAGATATTAAAATTAAATTAGAATAAAAAAAATTAAACAACTATTATTTTATTAAATATATTAAAACTAAATTAAAAAATAAAAAACTTTTTATTTTATTAAAAAATTCAAATTAAATTACATAAAAAAAACAACTTCTATTTTAGTGAAGATATTAAAATTAAATTACAAACACAAATAAAAAACAACTTTTTTTATTCAAAAAATAAAAAAATTATTACAATTTAAAAAATAAAAAAGCTCATCCTAATCAATGTTGATACCGATGGGAACCAGTGCCACAGGAGGGCGATTGGCGGTTACGCAGTGGATTCCTCCTTCTTCTAGCTTCCGGCGGGGGTCGTGGAACCTCGAGCGGGGAATCGGGTTCCTCCGGCAGTGGGTCTGGTTCTGGGTGTTGCGATGATGACCCACATTGATAAAATAATGACCCCGGAGGTGTTTGCATAAACCACGGCGGAGGTGACTGCATCCCGTACGATGAAATAGTATGGTAGAAAGAACTGCTCCCCGACGGCGTCTCCTCTAATCCCACATGCGATGTCGGTCTCACGATCGGCTGGCTTTCAGGAGTAGTTGTGAACGGGCTCGAACCCGGCCATGCATTCCAACCTGGGGTGGGAGTAGGAAAAGGAAACATATATAGGTTAGGAGGATACATATAAGGGGCAGGGTACGCACCTGGCATAAACTGTGGACGCTGTGATGTCGGTGTTGTCGGTTGAACTGATGGGCCCGGTGATTGTGTAGGCACTGTTGATAGGCCCGGTGACTGTGTAGGCGCTGTTGCTGGGCCCGGTGACTGTGTAGGCTTTGTTGTTGGCCCCGTCTCATCACCTCTTCTCCTTGGATGTAAAGGGGCTCGACGTTCCCTTCGCTCGCAAATTTGCCGTCGCCTCTCTTCATCCGACAACAGATACGGCTTGCCATGGATTCTAAACCATGGCATGTACTGCACGTGCGTCGCTAACTTTCGAGAACGATGATCGATTCCCGGTTAGGTAAAAAGTCATACCGGTTCTCCTACGTCTCGATATGACCGGACCAAAATCTTGGCCAATCCGTGTGCTGCTGCCGTAAGTCCACTGTGTGCTCATCATCGAGCACCTCAGGAGGCACGAGAATCGGTTGTCGGCATCCAAATTGCCGCAGCACCCGATCTGACTGGTGCATCTCCACGGTCGCATAGGTGATTAGTGGGACCTTAACATGCCAACTGTTCGGATTTTGGAGGAACTCCTCTGGAATTACTGCCTGAATTTTGGGATCCTCGTACGGTGTCCATTGAAACTATATTAACATTACCAAAATATTAGTTATATACATAATACTAGAAACTACATACGAAATACTAAATTATAATAATGAAATTCGAAACTTACTTGTGATTCCGACCTTTGTTCCAATAGGAGCCGTATATCTTCAAGCGAGTTAGGTATTCCAACATGACTCGCCGAATGATTCCACCTAATTAAATAAACTTTTAGCATGCAATTATACTATAAATCTATGAAATAATTGTAAAATATAATATTAAATTTACCTCGTTATCAATGGGAATGAATATGGCTGGTCGAGTCGAGGACGTAAAAATGGAAATCAAAACCATGCCCATGACTGCAGTAGTGATAGGCAACCTCCAATTTTTGCTTTACTCGGCCGCGCTGCCCGCACATCTCCCTAAGTACAACCTCGATAGCACGGGCACTTCAACTCAATTCACCGGCTGCTCTGAAATCAACAAGTTTCAGGAGCCATCTCAGGTGGACGAGGTTTCTAGAGAGGTCCGGCATCAGATAGCCTCCAATTATCTGAAGCATGTATGCCCACGCATACCTTATTCTTTCTTCTTCGGTCGAACCTTCATTCGGCTGCGGGAATGCATCTCGTAACCAGGCCATATCGATCCGAGCTCCTTGGATTCTATTCGAATGGCACCCGTAAGCTCGTAGCATACGACCATCCAATCGAGAGATGTTCTCGACCGGTGACTCACCGAATTCGCCCACCGGTAATCCCAACTGCAACTGCACATCTTCTAAGGTGATGGTACACTCTCCGCATGGCAGATGGAAAGTGTGCGTCTCGGTCCCTAACTCCCTATCAACGCCGCTGATCAAAGGCGGCTCCAACTTGAACCCCGGCCTATCGTGGCCCACGTGCAAAAACCCGCTTCCCGCAGTAATTTCTCGATCAACGGCGATGGGGACCGGGCATGTTGCGAATATAACATTCCAACACCCGATCTACAGACTGTTTAAAAAATTATAAAATAAAAAATTAATTAAAATTGCATAATTAAAAAAATTTAATAATATTGAAAAATTAACATTAAAACTTACCATTTTCATTTGCTCGACGGCAATGTGCTTGTTGTCTAGGCGACGTAATTCCCCAGCCATTGTAATCCGATAAAGAATTTTAAAATTTTCCAAAAATTAGATATATTAAAAAATTATAAAGGGATTTTCCGTAAAAAGTAAAGGACTATTTTGAAATTTAAGCGTAAATTTCAAGGACTTTGAGAGAAACTTAAGAGAAACTTGAGAGAAACTTGAGAGAAAATTGAGAGAAAAATGAGAAAGGATTGAAGTGTGAAAAAAATAAAGGGTGGGGGTATTTATAGTTTTTTTTTGACCGTTGGGGGCCCAACGGTCACAAAAAATTTGACCATTGCACGGGCTAAAGCGCGCCCTCAGGGACGCGCTTTAGCCGTTTTTCCCCCAAAAACGCGCTGACGTGGACGCGTTTTTGGGGGAACTTGTCCTTTCCGGTCAATATTTTTGAAACCTGTCCTTTCCGGTAATTTTTGATTTTTTTTTTGTATTTATTGGATATTTGCCCAAAAAAAATTATTAGGTAAGTGGGTGTATGACAGCTCCTATCCTCTCTACGATTCATTAGCCTGTCCTTTCTTCCACAGGGAGTTTAATTGCATCAAGTATGGCCTCCCAGTCATCGTTATACGTTAAATATAGATGACAACCAAGCAAGTGTAATTTGCCAAGGTACTTATCTCTCACCGCCCTCAATGTTTCATCTAGCCATCGAAATTGCCAAATAAAACTGTTGGAGTTTAGAAACAAAGTTAAGCAGATTACAGCAAAGCCTTTAGCTGCTAGCAATACTGACTTGCTGAACAAACAAGAAAAATGGGGCTTGAAGAGCAAAATGAAAGCTGAACTTTAAAAAATTAGAGAGATTTTTGATGAAAAATGATTCATTACATTTCTGAAAAGCAAAACATTACATATATCAAGTGATTGTAATGTTGATTACAGCAAAAAATTCACCTAAACACACGTAACTTCACTAACATTGTCTTGAAAGTTGAAACTAATAAAACATTGCTTGCACACTTTGATCTGCTGATTTCTCAAATCTTATCAGCACCAACTTACAACAAACTCATTACAAACTTAGTTCAATTGTAACTAAATCAAGACATCATCAAAATATCAAAATGACAGCTGCATGTGCTTCATCTGCTAGCTGCTTGACCCGATCACCAAGGGCTGCATGCAAGCCAACTTCTAACAAAAAAATAATTTCTACAATAAACTAACTCTAAATAGTGGTAAACAGTAGTAAATAGTAATGTAGGTAAATTAAGCTGTTTTTCAAGTGTACCACACCACCTATTTATACATAAATCATACGCTAATTTTAAGTTTGTACCACTAACTGCATAAATTAATATCATATTTCATTTCTAATTTTGGCTTTCACAAGGTTAAAATTTGATCGGCCCCTCAAATGTCCCAAATTTATGATTCGGTTCCTGTTCTATTTCTCATGCTTCAATTTAATCCCTTCTTTTCTTTGATTTAAAGCATCCGAATTTCATCCCTCTTAATATTTAAATACAAAATTCACAATTAGAGAATTTCATCCGAATTTCTTTGTTTTTAATACTTACATATTCTATCCAAATTTTAAATAATTCAATAAATGTAACCCTTCATATTTACAAAATTTATTAATTTGAATATCAAACTTTCTAATAGAAGGTTTCAACTTTTAAAACAACATTCCACATCTATTAATAGTTTTATTTATGGTTGAAATAATCCAATTTGGTACATAACATTCTTTAATGTATAAATGTATAATAATATTACATTAATGGTGTGTGATCGAAATAAAAATAATTTTTAATGTTAATACTTAAAATGAAAATGATCTATAACCTAAAATTAATTTTTTTTTATTTTTAAGAACCTAAAATAAAAAATTTTGAAAATCAAGTGACCAACTTTATAAATTACTCTAAAATATTTTAGCTTGATTAAAGTAGCTTTATCTTTTTATAACTTTATTTTTTTAATTATTAATTTATATTTTCTTTGACAAAAGAAAGGAACATGGTACGACCAATTATTGACTCGGGGGCCTAATGGAAAAACTATTTTAGTACTGTGTTTTGTAGGTAAATTCAAAAAAAGAGCTTATTAAAATCTGCTTTTCATGTTGTTGGAAAAAAATATTAACACATTGATAAAAAAAATATCAATATATTCAATGACGAAGTTAAAAAAAAATTTTAGAGAGGTCGAAAAAATTATAATTTTTATAATAGTAAAAATATAATTTTATTATTTAAATACTTTATATTTTTCTAATTTCAAAGAATAAAATCAAAATTTTATCATTTTTACAAGGTAAAATATATTTTATCTTTATTAATTTAAATTTTTAAAGGACTTAAATAAAAAAAATTCTATTTTAGGGGAGTTGGCTGCCCACTAACCCCATTCTCTTATATCTACAATTAACTAGTATTTTAATTTATAAAAAATAATTATGTATTGAATAATTAATTTAAAAAATTAGTTTTATTATCTGTAAGTTAGATCTCTAAATGTATAAATATATAAATAATTTGTATACTAAATAAATAAGATAAATATAAGAATAAAAATTTCATTTATTAATTTTTCTCCAAAATTATTATTGATGTAATTTGATTCAATAAACTATGTATAAATAATTAAAATTAATAATGAGTATATAAAAACATAAATTAAATCAATAATCGATATAAGTAATAATCCCTTATTATACGTGCGTGAATTGTGAGCTTATTGAGGATGATGATTGAGAGATAAAAAAATGATTAAGTATATAATGAATGGAAATTTAAATAAATATAAATATGCAACAGAATAGTTAATTAGAAAATTAGAATTTCAAAAAGTACATATGAGTATATATAGTCGATAAAGAAATAATTTATACAGCTAATTAGACAAATCTTCTACAAATGAAAATAGATTATATCTTTTTATTTAATATTTATAGAGCTAACACTTTCTCTGTTTGATATTGATTAGAATAAAGTGTTTTAATATTACTAGTCTCTTGTTTATGTATGTATCAGAGGCATAGATTAGAATGAACCAGGAGTAAGGAATTGTTCAAGGCAGACGACACCATTCAAGGTATCGATTTATCCAACTGGTTTGCCTCTGGCAGAGTACATAGTTAAAGAGGTCATAAGGAAACATCAAGAAACCTGTTCATTTGCTTGATATTACGATGCTCTCTCAATTAAGAAAAGATGCACATCCTAGCTCTTACAGTGACTTCAACGGCATGGATTGCAGTCATTGCACCCACTGGTGTGTTGCCGGCCTCCCCGATACATGGAATCTACTTCTGTATGCAGCTCTCATCAAATAGCAGAGAAATTTGGTTCGGCACTAGCCACCCAACATATATGTGGTCTCTTTAAATTGTTTATTTTGCTTACTCAAAAAAGATCATAAGATTATACATTGAAAATATAATAAATTTGTTTTACCTCTGTTTGCAGTTCTCAATTATGCATGTGATGTAATTCAGTTATTTATGGCATTGGTTTGTTTTCTTCTTGCTTTAGATTGTTTCTCCTATTGACTTAAAAAAAAAGAGAATTGGTGTTATTATCATTTATATTTTTGTGAGGATGAATATGAGAATCCTGGGATTGAAGGAGATATTAGCTTCAACTTTTCATCAAAATACTGAAATAAGTACATAATATTCTTTATAGAGAGAACAAAAAAGATAAAACAAGCACACATAAAATGAGTAGCAATCTTAATTAAATCGTCTAATCCCCCAAGCTGATACAAAAATACCAGCAAAAAGTATAATGTGGCTGAAATACATCCATAAAACTGGGGTCAACCTTACTACTAAAAGTTTTCATGTTTGTAATTCCCAGTGCCAAGCATGATGCACTTCAAAATCAATACTTAGGTTATAATGTGAAATGCTAACAGTTCAATAGTGGATTTGCAAAAACTGAATAAAGGAAAGTGGACGCCCCCATACTCCAACAGAGCAACTCAACCTACAATGAAAAAGGCATTTCCATGGTCACTTTGTAAAGCATTAGTTAAGCCATGATGAAAATAGAGGAGTAAATTACCATTTGGTTTGAATTGAAATGAAACTGAGCTCAGTCTCACACGCACCCCAACATATTTCCTTATTTCATTTGGGGCAACTGATCAGTAACCTCGACCGCTTGAGAATTTTGCACATTCTGTACGTGCATGAACAAAAGAAACAATTATAAAGACAGGTAAAACCAACGTTTTCAAAAGTAAAACACTTTAAAATGATTGGTACCATTTCATCGAACATATGTTTTATGGTAGTTTTAAGGTCGCCTTTCCACTGCAGTTCACCGTCCTCATCTCCTGTTATGTCCGTTTGTTCCAGCCTTGGTGTGCTTAACTCCCCTTGACAGAAATTCTTCATTTTGGGGCACTCTGTCACCATCACCATTTGCAAGACTGGGAACTCCAACAAGTGATGCGCCAAGGAAAAGCTTGCTAGACTTGGCAGATAACTTAGTCCCAAATACTTCAGTTTGGGGAAAACAATGTTGCCTTGTATTTCTTCACCCTCGCATGATATGATTTCTTGTATCATCTCACAATCATTTATGCTCAGGAGTTCTAGTAGCGTCAGGCTCTTTGCTGTCGAACATGCCATTAGATTGATGAATCCATGGCAACTTGAAACTTCCATACTTAATAGATTTTTGAAAGACAACAAAAATGGCTCTAAAGTCTTTAATGTTAGCTCTGGAAGTTGAGACAACCTTAAGGCCTCTAACTGATTGCATGCCGATGTGTGCCTTTCCTCATTGATGAGTCCTCCAGACAAAGTCTTTAATGTCAACTCTGGAAGTTCAGACAAGCTTAATTCCTTTAACTGAGAGAATGCTGATGTATGTGTTTCCTTGTGGCTGAGTCCTTCAGACCGGACTATTTCAGAAATGGAAGCATTGTTTATAACAAGCTTCTGAAGCTTTGGTAGTGAGCAAATGAAGGAATATGGAAGAGTAGTGGATGCCTCAGGAAAGAATTGGAGGTTAAGAAGTTTGAGGTTTGGGAAACACTGCAATGAGAGTTGTCCGTCACATATCCCCTTCATCATATCACTCGTCTTCAGTGTTAATTCTTGTAAAACAGGGAAAGTGTCCTGTACACCAACAAATATATTTAACATGGATTAAAAAGTTATAAATTTAAGTAAGAGAGAAGGTGAGAATATTAGTTAGTTGAAAAGGCAATTTATAGGTAACCTCATTTGATTTGGATGTGATCTCAAGGAATGAAGATGGAATATCAACTATTAATGAAGATACCTCATTGACGCAAAACAAGGGTTGTTGGTTTGGGATTTCAACCTCACCAAATATCTGTGCTTTGTGGCATTCAATAACCTCCATTTGTTTCAACGATGGCCATTGGGTGGTATGCATATTCAAACTCCGCACCTTATCCAGTACAAGGTACGTTACATGGAGAAATACAAACTTGGTCGTCACTGTTTCTGCCATAGTAGACCGAGTAGCTGATGTTGACTGTGATTCATTGGGAGTGAGTCCTTGCAGCTCAATTATTTCTTCTAACGAATCACAATTCTGAATCCGCAAGATCACCAAATGAGGGAAAACAACCTAATAAATCATTTGATTGGGTTAATAACTGGAATATGTTGAAATGAAAAAGATTAATGAAAGAAGTAGAAGGAGAAGAATGGTAAAGTAAAAGAAGAAGAAATGACCTTTTGATTGACAGCAGAGTCATTTGTTTGTGTAGGTTGGTGAATTTGAGGTTCATCTCCGGATACAGATTTAGAGATGAATGTTTTCAGCAGAGGACAATTTCTTAGTGTTAAATCTGTCATGCGTGAGAATTCAGAGTAATTTTGAATGCCGAAACTTGTGAGTTTGGGAAGGTCTTCCAGCGACAGGGAATATAGTTGAGAGAAAATCGTATGATTCCTCCACTGATCTTCTGTAGCCAATCCATCCGTGAGGATTACTTGTTCCATCATATTACAGTCCTTAATTTCAAGGGTGCAAAGATCTTTTAATAAGAAAGACGGGAACAGGTATTTCAAATTGTGACACCCTTCCACCCGCAATGTCAACAAGCTTGTGAGAGATGAGAAAGATGGGTGGTGCCATATCTTATGAATGTTAATGTAGGACAATCGCAGATATATCATACGGGGAAAGAGAACCTGCAGACATATATAAACGTCATAAAAAGAAAACATAAGTCTTCCTTCTTTACATACAAATACAAATTGAATCAAAATGAGAAGAAGAAATGATAAAAGATGGAGTGAGGGAAGTGATAAAATGAAGAGCTGCATAAAATTGAAACATCATTCAATTTTGGAATAAAAAAGAAATGCCTTTTTCTACTAAAACTTTCTTTTTCTATCCTTAAATTACACTTTCATTATCATTTATATTTTTTATTTGTCATTTTCACTTTTATTTTATTTCAATAATATAAAATTAAAGCTTAACAGCAATTTTCACTTTTTTCATTTGAAGGTTTTTTTTTATTGCTGTAAAATAATTAATATATTTTAATTATGTTTAATCATTTTAATAATATTACTTTATATTAATTAATGAAATAAAAATACATTATATTTGTCCCACTTTTATTTATTAAAAAGCTTAACATAACATTTGATATCTGAATTTGAAGACCTAGGTTTGAAGTTGAACCTTAGAAAAAAATATTGTTGAGGGGGTAGCCGTGAATCTGAAACATAAACCTTAAAACGGACATGAAGATTACCAAAAAAAAAAAAATTACTAGCTTCTAATGTTAGGTGATTTTACCTATTTAATTATTTAGGTATTTTTTATATAATATATTTTTAATTATTGTAATTAGTGTAAAATAATATTCGTAATTGGAGTTATTGAATATAATTAAAATATATTAAATTATTTAATAATATAAATAATATTGTTTTTAATTTTTTAAATTAAATTGAAATTTAAAGAGTATTTAAATTTAATTTTTTTAAAAATAAAAGAAATGTTAACAAAAATAAGTCTACCTTAAAATAAAATAAAATCATACCTTTTAACATACTTTTTTAAAAACACATTGTTGAAAACTAACTTGAAATCTGTTTTTGAGATTGTTTAAAATTGTACATAAATGTTTAATTTATGTTAAAAACATGTTATAGTTTGTTAATTAAAAATATCTATAGATTTAAAACTATTAACAATTACAATTACAATATGAAAATTTTAAAAATATCTATATTTATAATTATGTTATTTGTTTCAAAATTCTTGCTTATAAGTTGATTGTTTTTGGTACAAGAATTAATTTTATTTTTGGACTCATAATTTAGAACTGTAAATAAATTGATTAGGTTTAACTCTTTTCTGTCCGTTTAAAAAAGCTAAATAAAAAAACTTAATTTTTTAAATCAAACAGCATGTAACATTATTTTAACCCATAAAAAATGAGTAGTTATGGTTGAAGTTGAAACTCCAATGAAGAAAATAGTAGTGTTAGTTAGATTGGGTGATATAAGAAAAATAGGAAAGCAATTTCTCAACTCATTACCCTATCAACAAACTGTTACTCTCTTACCTTTAACATCACCAAAAAGGCATGGAATAATGTCCATCTTAATTCAACAAGTGTTGAAATAACTGAAGATTTTGTTTCATATTTTTCATATTCAACAACCTCATTTCTATCTTTTATGCTATCAATTCCCCCGCTATTTATCTATTCCATTCTCATCACTATTTATATATACTCATGACTTCATCACATATAAAGAAGATATGAATTATTTAGTGCACATAAATATTGACTACCAAACTGACCTTGTCGCTGAATAAAGCGGTAGTATTATTTTCCACGTCTTGCTCGCCCATCACTTTTTTACTCTTTCTTGAAATTGAAGAAGATAATGAGGCCATTTTTGGACAATCATCTATCTTAATCTTAAGCAACGGTGGAAATACAAGAGCTCGACTTCCTAAATAAAAATTTGTCAAGTTGGAACACGAAACCATTTTTACAGTGGAGAGATTAAGATGAAATAGGAACTCATGTGCCGTTGTTTCCTCCTCGTCTTCCCTAATCACTTGTTCCATGATACTGCATTCTTCTACTTTTATATACATTAGTTGCTTGAGGCTCAAAAGCATAGACGAGGTAAAAATGTATTCCAAGCTGCTACATTTATAAAACACCATTTTCATAATGTTCTGCAACTCCAAAATTTCTCGAGGGTTTCTTTGCCATATTTCTAACTCTGGAAACGTGTCAGAGATGGTCAAATCCTGTAAGCCCTACAAATCCATCTATATTATTACACTCATAATTTAAAATAAACACTCTTTATTAGTTATTCAACAATGAAAGAATAAGAAAGAAAATCGAGCACTAACATTCATTGTTTCAGGACAAGGAAGCTAGATAGCATTATGATTTAACACCGTACCTCTTCTCTGTACAACTGTTGTATGGTGGTATTCAAGTCACCTGCCCAACATCCTTTTATATCATAATCCTCTTGTTTTACTCTTTGTAATTGTGGGGTGCTTAAAACTCCGTCACAAAAGATCTTCAATTTAGGACACCATTCCACAACTACTTCTTCCAAACAAGGAAACTCGAAGGTGTAACTCCCTCGACAAAAGCTTGTGAGGCTTTCTAGATCTTTTAGTTTTAAACATTTCAATCTATCAATAACTACTGTTTGATGGTAGTCTCCCACGCGTGCCACTATTTCTGTCATTTCAGGGCAGCCGCTTACCCCCATGGTTGTTAATTGCACCAGACTCTCAACTACTAAGGGTGTAAATAAGTTTGTCATCATTGGGCAATCTGACACCTCTAAAGTTGTGAGATTTTTAAAAGATAATGAAGAGGCTCCAATATTGATCAAATCATCACAACAATGGATTGTGAGTGTTTGGAGATTAGAAAGAATATGGCCAAGCTCTGAATCTTTCCTCCATATACGCTGCAGATTTTCGACATCAGACAAAATCAATTTTTTTATTCGTATCGGAGTCCCAACGTCTCCCTTACAAGAGAGTCCATCTCTGAAACTAAAACGCTCAATATCAAGACTTTCCAGATTGCATATTTTTCTCAGGAAAGGAAATATAAGAAATCCACCATAGAAGCCACCATTCACTTTAAGAACTTTAACGTGGGGAAACAAGTTCGGTGGAGACTGGTCTTCAACACCAAGATGTGGTAACTCAAGTTGTTCTAAATCAGAAAAGACCTAGGAAACCAAATAAACAATAACAGATGAAGCTCAATGTTGATGTACATAATTAAATAAAAACAATGTACAGTCATAGGATTTTTATTATTATTTAATTTTAAGAAATCAGAATAGCTTATAAATGAAAACTGATAATAAAAAAAAAAAAAGACAAGTCGAAAATAAAAAGACAAGAAATCATAGTTTCTGATTAAAACAAAAGGTTATAAAAGGCTAATATAATAAAACATGACACTTGTACTTCCTTAATTGCTTTCAACACAATAAGCTCTTCTCTCACTCACTTTCTTTCCATCTTACATTTTTTTTTTATGGTTAAATGCTAAAATTAGTTCCAATCTTTTAGAGGTTGTTCACGTAACCTTCACAAAAATCTTTAAATAAAGTCTTTACACGTACTTTAATCCAATATGAGTAAAAAATAAGTAAATTTTAACGTATTTAGAATAAAATATATGACAATTGAATCAAATGTTGCTAGAAAATAAAAATAATAATAAAAATATAGTTTGAAACCTAATATACAACATTTGAAAAATCTTTATTTGAGCACTTTCAAAAAAATTTTGACTTTTATTTGCGCACTTTCAAAACATTTTGATACTTATTTGAGCACTTTAAAAAGTTAAGCTTTCATTTGAACATTTTTGTAAAGATTAGGCCATTATATGAGCATTTTCAAAAATTTAACTCTTACATGAGTAACCTTTAAAGGTTGGGCTTTTATTTAAAAATTTAACCTTTTTTTATACTTATCAGGGTGTTTCTTTCTATTTTTTTCAAAAAAACAAATTAATTACACTTATGGTTACTCTAAAGTAATTAAGATCTATTTTATTTTGATCGTTCTAATTTTTTTTCTCAATTTAATCACTCTAAATAAGATAATTGTATGAATTAATTATTGTTGTTAAAATTTTCATTTTATTTTAATAGATTGTATGAACAAAGCTAAACAAATACCTGTTCATTGATAAGGACATCAACTCTCTCTAAATTTGAAAATTCTTCCCCACTATTTAACACCGCAAGTCCACTCTTGATGCCTTCTAGTCCATTTAGTTCTAGATACAAATCTTCAGTCTTCTTCAGCAACATTTTCACTCCATTGTTCGAAGAAATGTTTGTACATATCCTGAGCTTCAACATTCTAGAATATTCATATTTTGAAGGCAACTGGAATTGAGCATAACCTACGAGAATCCTATATCTGTTCAATGTCTCAATGAATCGATGCTTTCGAATCATTTGGACATCATGAATATGAACATGCAAAGTAGTTAGATGAGGCAAATTGTTTAATTCGTCAAGGCGTGCATTTCTCCTTTCGTTACCGACTACTCCTTCATCTTCCCATTCAGCAAAGCTTCCCTCCATATATAATTCTTCTAATTTAGACAAACTTGATAAGACATTTGGCGGAATGATTTTGAGTTCTGTACACGCAGTCAAATCTAACAACCTTAACTGAGCCAATTGTGCCATCTCCTTGGGTAGTTTTTTTATACTTGAAAAAGCAAGGTCAAGGATTTCTAAATTTTTGAGCTTTCCAATGATGGTTATGTCCTCAGCTGGGCATTCTCTTAAACACAACATGCGAAGATCTATGAGGTGATTAATTGACCATAGATAGCGAAATGAAGGTCTATAATGTAAATCCAAGACTTCGAGACTTTCAATTCGTCTTAAAAAATTGGGAGGAATTTCCACTGAACCATAATGGGACATTTGAAAAAAGGAAAGACCTGAACACTCCAACTCCTCAGGAAACTCGGCTATAATTTGACCAGGTAAGCTTATCCAATTCCAGCCGTTCATTTTCTTCTTATCGGACCACCCCATCGGAACATGATTTCTCAAAACAAGCACGCGATAGTCCCTTGATGCAATAACTAAAGCAGCATCCAAAACAACATCATGGATATCAAAGCGCTCATCATTATTACCATCAAGCAACAAGGAAGACGCTTTGAGATTAGCCACAACCGTCAATACTTTATTTCTAGCTTCGTCTATAGTGTTGACACCACCAAATAAACCCAAACCCACAGTATATCTCATCAACTTCTCAACCAGACCATTATGGCCTATTACACAGCAAAGCAAGAAAGTCAGCTTAACTTCCTCACTTTCTAAATAATTAAAACTCCACTCAATAGCTGAATATGCTGCAGTTATCCCCGTGAAGTTGCTAGATGAAGGCCTCTCTAGTTCTCGTAAAGCATTCTTCCACTCAAACAATCTTTTGTTTCTCAAAGCCCCTGCAACTGTCGCAATGGCTATCGGTAATCCTGCACATTTTTTGGCTACCTCCATAGCTGTAGGCTTCAAATCGCAACTTTCAACACAACCGCCAGCCTTCTTCTTGAACAGCTCCCAGGCCTCCTTTTCATTTAGAAGCCTAATGGAAAAATGTTTTTGAGCATCCATCCCATTTGATAAAACATTGAGCTCTCTAGAAGTTAATAATAATTTGCAGCCCTTGTGTTCATCTCCCAAAGGAATCCCTACTTCCTCAATATCAACCTTCCCCCAAATGTCATCCAAGACAACCAGAACCCTCTTTTCTTTCTTCAGTCTTTCTCGTAGTCGAAGTGCCTTTACATCAGTACTCTGCTCCTCAAATTTCAAACCCAATAACTCCGCAATTCTGTTCTGAATTTTCTCAATATCAATGGTTTGAGTTACTGTTGCTAAGACAACCGAATCAAACAACTTGTCCTTGACCTTTCTAGCGATTTCTTTTACTAGCGTTGTTTTTCCAATGCCGCCCATACCGTGCACCCCAATAACGCTGACGCTATCATCTTTCAGTGCCTCGATTATTTCATTCAAAACCAACTTTCTTGAGTTGAATTCCTCGAAACCTTTAACTGGTGGGACAGTGATACTCTGTAAAGGTACATGATAAGAAACACCGTCAAACTTGCCCTGTTCAAGTAGCTCGGCAACAGCCTTCGCCTCCTCTGCAGCTTTCAGGCTATGCTTGTAACGAGTCCAAAAATTAGGACACAAACCAATGAAACACTTTTTCTTTGCTTTTTCTTCATCTTGCATCACTTTCCCTACTTGTTCAAGGATCTTCCTGTCCACTGCTGACATCCAGTTGTTAACATCACGATAGATCTCTTTGCCGCTTTGTAAATCAGCATCAACAGAACGCTGCACTCTCTCCCTTGCATCTTTCAGCTTCTCAGCTTGGTCCTTGAGGGTCTCAACATTTTGCTGATGATCGGAAAGGTATTTGACATGGTTTATGATAGGAGAAATCGTATACTCTGCAGCTTTAATGAAAGTAGAGCTAACGATGCCAATAACGAACTCCATTCAGAGGGCAAACAGCAAGTAAACTGAAAAATCACAGCCACAACAGAAATCAAAACAAAACCAGAAGAAAAGATTACAAGTAAAAATGAGTAAAAAGTAGAGCTTCTGCAAACAAACAAGTAAGACCAAAATGAAAGCAGATGGCGTACCTTTCCAAAATATAAGAGAATGATTGAGCGATGAATTCTCCCAGATTTGAACGATGGAAATAATAATTTCCCTTAATGGAGTAAAGCAAATAGTAATTTGAGAAAAGGAAACTCAATGTCGAAGTAAGCAAGTTTCAATTGTATGTTCCAAAAAGGAAAAGTCTGAAATGCATTTTGGTGGATACAGCTAAAAAGTGGAGATAAGAGACAGACCCACCTAAATGTCTCCATGCCGATACTTTCTTAGGCTTTTTATAACTTTGTTCTTTTTCTTTTATACAAATGGAGATATGAACATGGTCAACGTTGCCTTTTGTTTAGTCCCTCAATTTTAAAAATTTTCAATTTAGGCATTATTATTTGAATTTATTTTTATTTTCACCACTTACCATTAAATTATTAAATTAATAATAAAAAAGTACTTTTTAATTGGGCATAGAAAAAGTACTTTTTAATTAGTATAATAATATATTTAGTCCTCAATACTTATCTATTCTATCAATTTGATCTTAATTCTAAATAATTTAATAAATTTAACACTTCACATTTACAAATTCTATCAATTTGATCTTCAAATTTTTTAAACTAAGTTTTTAACTTTTAAAACAGAGGCTTTTCACATTTTTAATTGTTTTATTTATAGTTAAAATAATTGAATTCCCTATATAATTTTTTTGTTTATATTTTTAAGAAGTTAATGTTATAACTTAACTAAATATAGAGAATACAAAATTTAATAATATAAACCGCAGCAGTCTTCGCCTCCTCTTTAGCTTAAGAAAAAACTCTTTCCCCAATCTTTAAATTAAAGAAAAAAAGTTGCTTAAACACATCTTTTTCCGAGTTATAAAAACATCATATCATGGTTTTCATTAACCAGTTGTTTGGTATGGAACTCTGCAATCAACCCAAGGGTTGATTTTAGAAAATAATAGTTGTGAAAGTGTCCAATTGGGTAGCTACACAAATGTAGGAATGAAGGCACCAAATAATTGTATTGCAGATATATGATGCCCACTTGTTTTTAATCTTCAATTATGACTCATAATTTTTTGTTAAATGTTTAATTCAAAGATTAATAGATAAAGTTTTTGACCTTTATGTTTTCTTTTCAATATTTTTTGTCAAAATTTTATACTTTATTTTGCTCTCCAAATATTTATAATTTTGATTGTCTTTTATCCATTATTATTCAATACAGGATAAAAATTTTATTTTGCTTCCTAAAGATTTTTAACTTTGATTGTGTTTTACCCATCCCAATATAAAATTTTTGGTTTCGTTAAAAAAGAGAGTAAATGATTGTCAAGAGAATAAAGTTGTCTTTATTTAAGTCCTTTATCTTATGATCTTACTTTATCCTGCTGATATTGGACCGAATAATAATTATGTCGGTTTGTAAATGTTTCTTTCACGACTTATATCGAAATTAATTAACTCAATAAATTAAAACAATTTCATCATTAAAGAGCCTTCGCTTGATTGGTTTTTATTTAAAAAAATTAATAATCTTTTAAGAATTAATAAAAATGTAATTTTTAATTTAATTTTAAATTTAAAATAATTTTTTATTTATAATTTTTTATAATTTCTTTCTTCCCATCCTATTAAAACTCAAGAAGAATTTTTTTTTTTTTTTTTTTGAGATTCTTCTTATACTAATTTTCCCTTTTTAAGTTTACATATCAAACAATTAACTTGAGTAAATTTTCTTGTACCGACAATTAAAACACTTATCTAGAATAATCATCAAACAGGAAGAAGAAAGTGGTGGATGCCTGGATTGTAATTAAAAGCAAGGAATAGTACTTGATGCACATATTCCCACCATTTTCTACATTTCACTTTAATTTTTTATTTAAAAAATGATAAATTGAGATCAAGTAAATGATGCACTTTGCCACCACTTTCTACATTTCACATTACTTTTTTGTGAAAAAAAAAATTAGAGAGTGGGAGACTTCAAGTAAACGTTGGGGAAAAGCAGGATATGAAGGATAGTTTCAGCATGGTCCCCATAGTGGAGCCACCATTGATAATTTCCTTTCATTTTTTTGGAAAACAATACAAAAATGTAAGTTTTGATTTAAAAAATGAATGTATTTTTTTTTTTGAAATTTCTATATAACAAGTTACATGTAAAAACTACTGAAAACCATAACTATTAATTTTATCCATGTCTAAGATTTCTTGAATCTCTCTAGGAGGAGAATCAAGTATATGCAAATCTTTCTTTCTTCTAAGAGCCAATTTAGTTATAGCATCAACAACCTAGTTATTCTCCCGAGATATATGTTTTACAAGTCATTGGCCTTCGTGAATCAATAGGTATTGGATCCTCCTGATTAGAGCAAAATTCAATATGATCAATACGCTATTTTGAATCGATTTACTAGCCTCCAAATTATTTAATTGGATTATCACCTTATCATGTCATCTTTTTCGTATGAGGTTAATACCAACCAAAATGTTTTAGTGTCAAAAGTTGAGCACTTCCTCAAATGATGATTATATCCGAGAATCCAAAACAATGAATAAAGCAGAAACTTTTAGGTTAGTTTTGAAAAAAGTCAAAACAAAATAATAACGTGGTATATTTGAGATTAGTCGCTTTGTTTTTCTTTATAAATTTGAAATTTCGTCATGATACTTTTATTTCAAAAAATTTAGTCTCTTAATTTTTTTGACATTTCAAAATTTAGATCTAAACTATTAGTATTGTTAAAATTATTTATTAAATTTAGGTTCATTTCTAATAATGTTATTTTCTTAATTACATTGCTATCAATTGTAGGGTAGAATCCAAAAGGATAGGCAAAGGCCTTGGCCCCTCGGATAATATTGGTAAATTACAATTTTAAACCCTCTTATTATTTAGTAATTATATTGTTATCCTGCCCCTTCCCCACAATAAAAAAAGGGAAAGGATTGTATTAAACAGTGATGCAATGTCATCTGCATCTCTTTTCCAATAAATTTATGCCACATCAGCATTTTCATCCTGAATTTCAACAATTTCATCCTGAAAAAAAAATCAAATCCAAATTAAAATCCTGAAATTCAAGATATGAATACCGATGTGGCATAAAACTATTGGAAAGGGATAATACCCCTGTTTCGTACAATCCTTTCTCCATACGGTAATTGTTGAACTTCGGTAGGATTAAATGTTGGGTAAATTGCACAATTGGTCATTTTAGATATTGCAGTCAAAAACTACTTTCATTTTTTTAAAATTATTCTCTCTTTAGTCACATGACATTAATTCAATATTATTATATACTCATTTTAATCACCCAATTTTAATAAATTTTTATATTGGTCACTCATTTCATATTTTGAATTAATTTTATTTTTTTTTCAAAAAATTACCTTCCTTCTTCTATGCAACTCCATTTTCCTATAAAAATCCGAATAATTCATCGGAAAAATCCCAGTTTTTCTCTTGTTAATGAATAAGAACTAAGATGAAAGAGCAATAACATTAAATTAATGGTGAGTGACCAAAATAAAAACAATTTTAACTATAGTGCCTAAAATGAAGATAATTTTTAATAATAGAGCCTAAAATAAATTTTTTTATTTTTTAGTACTAAAAATAAAACTTTTTGAAAAACGGTGACCAATTTATGCAGTTTTCCCTAAAATATTTTAGCTTGATTAAAGTAGCCTCATCTTTTTATAACTATTTTTTATTTATTAATTCATATTCTCTTTTCGTAAAGGTGACAAAAGAAAGGAACAAGGTATGACCAATTATTGAGTTGGCGCCTTAATGTGAATACTATTTTGGCACTGTATTTTGCAGGTAAATTCGAAAAAAAAAGAGATCTTATTAAAATCTATTCGAAAAATATTAACGGTTAGATCAAAAGCTATCAATATATCTATATAACTATTTATATATGGCTAAGTTAACCAAAAAAAGTGGTTGTTTAGGCCCATTTCTAACATATTTATCATAACAGGTTAATTTTTAATAGAAAAAATAAAAATGTATAAGAAAGTACGATACACTTTGCTTGACATCGACATTAATTTAAATTTTAAAATTTAGAAAAAATTGAATAAAAATAAAAAATATCGACACACTTGAGAAAATATAAGTATCTTTCACCATCTATTGATAGTGATACCATCATCAATATATCTTTCAAAATTTTATCTATGTTTTTCTTTTGTTCAATTTCATATGTATTTTTCTTCGCATATATTACCATTTCTCAACCTATTTGTTTACCTTACAAGTTTATCATATCTAAAACGTGATTTTAGAAAAGCTGCTATAGTGGAACCAAAAATATTTTGTATTTATGATGAGATTTATGGAACTTTGACTTGCAAATTGGCTATCAAGCCTTGAAAGAATGGGTGGTGGTGGTGGTAGCTGCTTCCTTGTGAGGCTGCTATAGTGGCATTTTCCTTAAACTAATATTGT
This sequence comes from Gossypium bickii, assembly GCA_025503065.1. Classification (NCBI taxonomy): domain Eukaryota; kingdom Viridiplantae; phylum Streptophyta; class Magnoliopsida; order Malvales; family Malvaceae; genus Gossypium; species Gossypium bickii. The sequence goes on from CP106713.1 coordinate 132,768,149, forward strand.
AAAGGTACTCCTATTTTTAATGGTTTCTGTGTTTTCTTTTCTCTCCATTTAATTATAGAAAAAAGATTTTGGTAGCTACCATTAGAAGGTAGCACTACACAAAGCATCTCTCTTTCCCCACATTGTTGATGAACCTCTTTAATCCAATCAACGGATTTACAAACTTCATTGTAGCTCTAATCGAAGGAAACAACACATGCAACGGTATTGATACTAAAAATGTATCTTCCTAGACACAATTTCATTTTCTCTCTCTAAAATCAGCCTATTTTTTCTCTCTGATTGTTAAGATCGTCCTGATTAAGCAACGAACAAGTAAATATAGCAGAAGAAATTGAGAAATTGAACACACAAATTTAACGTGGAAAAACTCCTCTGAAGAGGATAAAAAAACCACGGGCAAAGATAATTTTACTATAATGGCAACAGAATGAATAGTACAAAAGATGGAGATAAAAACTAAACCCCGAAAACCCGAAAACAAAGAACCCTTAAAACGTAAACACAAAATTTTCTAAATGTGTTATGAGTTCTAATCTCTAATGAGTGTTTTTTTCTAAGGTTGTAAAAGAGCCTATTTATAGGCTAAATCCATAGGTCAAATAATAATAAAATAATCTAAACTAATCAGTGTTTGATTGAAACAAATAAATAGAGTTTAACTAGAAGATTACTTCTCGAATTTGACTGAAATAGGAGTCATAATTAACAAATCTCCACCTTGACTCATATTTCCACAATGCCATATTTGCCAAAGCCCGCCACGAGCCTATCTTTAACCATGCAAGGAATTAACTAAGTCGATTCTATGCTTAGAAGCTGGAAGACTTCTAGCCTTCGACTTGTACACTGCCAAATCAAAACTAACCCGGGTTTGATTTTCACGAACACAGTGCCCTAACTTTTCAAAACCTGCATCTAGGGGTGAGCATTCGATCGAATCGAATCGAATCGAATCGAAAATTTTCAAGTTAATCGAGTTTTCGAATCGTATTTTATCATCCTAACCTAATTTGAAATTTTTTCGAATCGAGTCGAGTGAGACAAAATTCGAATCGAATCGAATCGAATATATTTGTTCGAGTTAAGTTTTAAAAAAATGGTTTTAGTGTTTTTTATTTTTATGTAATTTTTCAAAAAAAAATTCTTTAAAGTTTTTAAACATGATCATACAACAAAAAATTGAAGTAAACAAGTAAATAAACAAAAGCAACACAACATCAACCTAAAACTAAATTAACCAACAACAATACAAAACCAAACCAAACTAATAATAATAACACATCAGTTCAAAAACCATTATAGAATAGTTTAAGTTTCTTCTTGTGCTTCAAACACCGTTGGCATTGATAATCTTGAAACATCTAGTAAAAATATTGAATGAGTTAGTTAAATGATAAAAATGTTCGAAAAAAAAAATTAAATAAACATTTAACTTTATAAACTAATGCTAAGTATATTACCTTCTTGATCTTCAGGTATTTTTGACAAGTCTAGCAAATTTAAAAACAAAAGTGTTAGTTAAATTATGCTTACTAATATAAATAACACAAAAGCTTATTTTATAAATTAAAATTTATATATTACCATCTTCCATGGTTTGAAGTTCATCAACATAATCTTCAAGATTGATGGCATCATTAGATTTCCGAAGCCAATCTTCTGTGCAAACCAAAGCCTCGACCATGAGAGGAGTTAGAGAACTTCTAAAACTATCGAGAACACGTACACCCGTGCTAAATGCACTTTCCGAGGCAACTGTTGAAATAGGAGTAGCAAGAATATCTCGAGCCATTTGTGAAAGAATAGGGAATCTAGGACTGTTCATTTTCCACCACAACAGTAAATCAAATGAACTTGAATTGTTTACTTCTTCATCCTCACCCAAATATCTATCCAACTCAGATTTGCTTTCTAATCCAACTTGTTTCTTGTTGTGAAGGTATTTTTGTTTGGCCAAGCCCGTTTTCATTTCTGAATGATCTATTTCCATTGAACTACAAAGATTTGTCGAAGAACGTATTTTTGTTTGGCCAAGCCCGTTTTCATTTCTGAATGATCTATTTCCATTGAACTACAAAGATTTGTCGAAGAACTAGATCTACCTTCAAACTGTTGAATTGTAACAACCCAATTTCAATAGTGTTGGAACAAGTGATTTGAGATCACTAAATCTGACAAAAAAGTTAGGAAACTTTGTTAATCGATAATTATAAGTTAAGTGTGATTTTAGAAATATTTTAAAATTAGTGAATTTTGTGAACTAAAAGAATTAATTAGAAAAATTGGGCCAAAAACGAGGTAGTGAGATCTCGAATTCATAAAATGAGCCATAAATATTTTTAGAAATATTTATGGAGTGTCATTAAGTTATTATTAAAGTTTAGTTGAGAAATTTTAACGTTTGGATATGTAATTAAATGAAAAAGACTAAATTGAAAAAGGTGTAAAAGTTTTATTATAGATTAAAGAAAGTATAAAGGACCAGAATGGCAATTAAGTCATTTTGTTTAATTGAGGCGGTTATTGTGAAGAAAATCTGAGATTTTTTTTATGTTTAATATTATATTATTATATTATTATATTATTATATATAAAAACAAACAAAAAGAGAATAGAGAACAGAAAAAACCCAAACGAAGAAGCAGAGAGCAGGAAAGAAAGAAGAGGAGAAGAGAAAGAAGAAAAAAGGGGGGAAAATTGGAACATTTTCAAAATTAGCTAAATAAAAAGGGGATCAAATTGAAATATATGGAGAATTCTCTTCATTTCTCTTCATTTTCTTCAGCTGAAAAATAGCCATGGGAGAGAGTTCAAGCTGGTTTTCATACTCAAGCTTCATGTAAGTTTAATTCTTGCTTTCTCCTTGAAATTTCTATGTTTTTGGACTTTACAATTGGGCCCAATTTATTAATTCATTAGTTTTTGATTCTATGGCTAATTTTTAAAGTTTATGTGGATTAGTGCTGGAATAATATGATGAATAAATATTGAATTGAAGCTTTAATTTTGTTATATGATGATTTAATCAAGTGAAATTGATGGAAATTGGTTTTAGGACCTAACTGTGAAATAGCTAAAATTAAGGCCTAGTGTTAAAATTCTGATTTCAAAGGTTATGAAGTAGTTTAAAATGATAGATAAAAGTATTAAATGAGAAAATTAACTCAATTGAGGGGTTAATCCAGCAAGGACTGAATTGTATGAATTGTGGAATTAGGGACAAAATAGAAATCAACATGTTACACTAAAGCAGTTTTGGACAGCAGCAGTTGTCTAACTTTGAAAAATCACCAAAAATTGTATAAATTGAATTATAAGTCGAGTGAGATATGGAATTAAAGCTTATTGAGTCTATTTTCATATAAAAGAAACAGAGAAAGCAAAGGAAGTCTAAATTTTGAGATATTTGGATTTTTTTAAGACTGGTTTAGAATAACTTCGTGATCCCCTGTTCTTACTTTAGAAATTCACTAAAAATTGTATAAAAATAATTTTGGAATATAATTTATATGGTTAGATTCCTTAATGAGTCTAGTTTTAGAAGAAATAAACCATAACATCATATGAATTTTATATAAAAAGATAATTAATTTTTAGTGAAGAAGGGTCGGAGCTGCCAGACAGCAGAACAGGGGTGACTTTAAAGAATAAACTGTACTAATTGGCTAAACCAAAAATTCTGAAAATTTTATGGCAAGAAGATATGTGAGTCTAGTTTCAAAGAAAATTAACGGTTTGAAATTTAGAGCTCTGTAGCTCGAGATAAAAATAAATATGTTTAAGGGACAATATGTTTGATTTTGATTGGTTTCAAATATAAATGCTAAATGAAATAAAATGTCTGATAAATAAATTTGTAATTCCGGTAATGCCTCGTACCCTATTCCGGCGTCGAATACGGGTAAGGGGTGTTACATTTAGTGGTATCAGAGCTTAGGTTTAGTCGGTTCTTGGACCAAAAGTAGTATATGTGAAGTCTAGAAATATATGCCATTATTAATATATAACTTGAGATAATGTGATATCTTCTAATTTTAATGATATTTGTATCACTATAATTCAAACTTTATGTGTAATTTATTAATTATGTGTGGTAAGTATTTTAAGATAAGTGTTTAGTGAAATGATAAATTTAAGATTGGGTACTGAAAATTGAAACTGATACTGAATTGAATTATGGAATACTGAATATTATTTTGAGTACTGAACTAAATTGTGAAGTTACTGAATATTGTTTTGTGCATTGCATTAAGCTATGAAATTACTGATGTAATGAATTATTACAATACTGTGAAACTGATCGAAATAAGAAGTGAAAATAGAATAAACTGGAAATTAGAAAGTTATTTAAATTACGTAACTAAATTATGAATTGTGTGAATATTTGAAGATATATTAATAAGAAACTAAAAGTGATTTGAATTGAATCAAATTGAATTAAATAAAGAAAATATGCGAGTAATTGAAATGTATATTGATTGAAAAGTAAATAGTGATTTTAAATTTGATTGGACAATAAATTAAAAATACGAATTGAATAAAAATGCATTAAATTATGAATATGTGTAAATATATGAATCGTGTATTGATTGAAAAGTGGTTGGAACTGAATTGAAGTATGATTATATGTGAATATGTGAAATATGTATTGGTATTAAATTGTATACTGATTAGAAAATGAAAAAGTGAATTTGAAATAAAAAAAATGATTTGAATACCCTATTAACTTATCAGACTAGATTGGATACAAATGGCATGCCATAGGATTTGTGATATGATGAGAGATATTTCGTATTATATTCTTCTTCGTTTATCCAAGAGGCATTTAATGCCTTATTGGTGTGTTTGGGAGGATATGATATACTGGTGTGTTTGGGAGGATATGATATACTGTGTGTTTGGGAGGATATGATATATTGGTGTGTTTGGGAGGATATGATATACTGGTGTGTAATGGAGGATTTCATTATTTTGGTGTGATTGGTTGGAATCCGCGTATCCGTCAAAGTCCGAGTCTTGTTAATAGGGGTAGATATGAATATTAAGTGAAATTAAAATAAGAATTGATTTCCCTATTAACTTGTCGGACTAGTCGGATATAATTGGCATGCCATAGGATTTGGAAGAGTACGGGATTTATCAGCTTTGCCGATCAGGCACTTTATGTGTCGTAAATCAGGCACTCTATGTGTCGTATTTCAGGCACCTCGTGTGTCGTATCAGGCACCTCGTGTGTCGTATCAGGCACTTTATGTGTCGTATCTCAGGCACCTCGTGTGTCGTATACTGATTAGGTACTATGTACCGTTTTAGGCACAATGTGCCGTACTGGTGTGTTTGGGTTGGAATCCGTGTATCCGTCAAAGTCTGAATTGTTAATAGGGTGAATAACTAAAATGAGAAAAACTAAATAAATTTGATTGATTGAACTATTGAAAATATGAGTAAGAAATTATGAGTTGAATTGTGAATCGAATTGAAATGTGAGAATTGAAGTATGAACTTAAGGTTCATAAATTTGCTAAAATATCGAATTATTGATATTGAAATCAGTTGAATAAATGAAATGAGAAAATTGAATGAATTTGATCGACTGAATTATTGACAGTACGAAAAAGTGGAATTATGAATTAAAATTGATATATAAAATTGAAAACTTGAACCAAAGGTTCATAAGTTGATTAGATAATATAGATGATATATGATGCTATTTGATGAAAGACTATTGTTGAGGTATGAAATTAAAATAGAAATTAACACATATGATTTATATTGTTACATGTTTGATTTCTATTATTTAATATTAAATGTTAAATTTAAATTATGCGTATAATAAGTGAAGTATGAGGTAAGCGTTATTGTTGAATTAAATGGAAATTGAATTAAGTGATGGATAAATATTAGTATTGAATTGTATATTAATGAGAAAGTGAAATTAAATTTAGTTGTGAATAAATTGAAGTGAAATTGGAATTGAAAAAAAAAATGATATGTGAAGCACATAATAAGAATTATTAGTAAATTAAGAATGACTAGTAAATTTTGAAATATGTTACATATATTAAAGAAAGAAAAGATATAAACATACACGTTTTTAGTACAATGGTTAAATTGTAAAGTATGTAAAAGCATTATGTTAGAATTATAAAAGTGACATGCGTGTATAATGTAATTTTCCCAAGTAAATGAGATTAGATCTACTAAGATATTAGTGGTATACCATTAATGAACTCTAGCGCATTCTCTGATAATAACACTTTGGTACTCATCAAGTGCTATCTGATTAATAGTACATAATAATACACTTTTATATTTGTTTCATATATCTTAAGTGTTCTGTTTAATCTATTGGGCCTCTTATTAAAAAAAAAAAAGTAAGTAATTTTAGTTATAAGGTATGTTCGCAATACTGAATTAAAAATAAATTGCAAACTGAAAGGATATGGAATGGATATAAATGATAAACTAGATAAATATGTGCACAAAGGAGCTATAGAATTATAGAAATAATGAAATTCATGATCAAAATAACAAGGAAATTTCGAGGACGAAATTTTTTTTAGGGGGGAAGAGTTGTAACAGCCCAATTTCAATAATGTTGGAACAAGTGATTTGAGATCACTAAATCTGACGAAAAAGTTAGGAAACTTTGTTAATCGATAATTATAAGTTAAGTGTGATTTTAGAAATATTTTAAAATTAGTGAATTTTGTGAACTAAAAGAATTAATTAGAAAAATTGGGCCAAAAACGAGGTATTGAGATCTCGAATTCATAAAATGAGCCATAAATATTTTTAGAAATATTTATGGAGTGTCATTAAGTTATTATTAAAGTTTAGTTGAGAAATTTTAACGTTTGGATATGTAATTAAATGAAAAAGACTAAATTGAAAAAGGTGTAAAAGTTTTATTATAGATTAAAGAAAGTATAAAGGACCAGAATGGCAATTAAGTCATTTTGTTTAATTGAGGCGGTTATTGTGAAGAAAATCTGAGATTTTTTTTATGTTTAATATTATATTATTATATTATTATATTATTATATATAAAAACAAACAAAAAGAGAATAGAGAACAGAAAAAACCCAAACGAAGAAGCAGAGAGCAAGAAAGAAAGAAGAAGAGCAGAGAAAGAAGAAAAAAGGGGGGAAAATTGGAACATTTTCAAAATTAGCTAAATAAAAAGGGGATCAAATTGAAATATATGGAGAATTCTCTTCATTTCTCTTCATTTTCTTCAGCTGAAAAATAGCCATGGGAGAGAGTTCAAGCTGGTTTTCATACTCAAGCTTCATGTAAGTTTAATTCTTGCTTTCTCCTTGAAATTTCTATGTTTTTGGACTTTACAATTGGGTCCAATTTATTAATTCATTAGTTTTTGATTCTATGGCTAATTTTTAAAGTTTATGTGGATTAGTGCTGGAATAATATGATGAATAAATATTGAATTGAAGCTTTAATTTTGTTATATGATGATTTAATCAAGTGAAATTGATGGAAATTGGTTTTAGGACCTAACTGTGAAATAGCTAAAATTAAGGCCTAGTGTTAAAATTCTGATTTCAAAGGTTATGAAGTAGTTTAAAATGATAGATAAAAGTATTAAATGAGAAAATTAACTCAATTGAGGGGTTAATCCAGCAAGGACTGAATTGTATGAATTGTGGAATTAGGGACAAAATAGAAATCAACATGTTACACTAAAGCAGTTTTGGATAGCAGCAATTATCTAACTTTGAAAAATCACCAAAAATTGTATAAATTGAATTAGAAGTCAAGTGAGATATGGAATCAAAGCTTATTGAGTCTATTTTCATATAAAAGAAACAGAGAAAGCAAAGGAAGTCTACATTTTGAGATATTTGGATTTTTGTAAGACTGGTTTAGAATAACTTCGTGATCCCCTGTTCTTACTTCAGAAATTCACTAAAAATTGTATAAAAATAATTTGGGAACATAATTTATATGGTTAGATTCCTTAATGAGTCTAGTTTTAGAAGAAATAAACCATAACATCATATGAATTCTATATAAAAAGATGATTAATTTTTAGTGAAGAAGGTTCGGAACTGCCAGACAGCAGAACAGGGGTGACTTTAAAGAATAAACTGTACTAATTGGCTAAACCAAAAATTCTGAAAATTTTATGGCAAGAAGATATGTGAGTCTAGTTTCAAAGAAAATTAACGGTTTGAAATTTAGAGCTCTGTAGCTCGAGATAAAAATAAATATGTGTGAGCGATACGTTACGATAAATGTGAAGTAACGGCTCTGTGTGAGCGATACGTTACTGGAAGTAAGAATAGTAATGGCACTAAGTGTGCGATACGTTACATCAATTACACTGTGTGTGCGGATTTACGGATTTTACGGAGATATAATTCAATGAATGGAGCTATCCGAAAAGTGATAGATAGGTAAGGGATGTATGATAATTGTGTAATTTAAATATCAATGAGGTAAATTGTTCTTGTATACGAAATTAAAGTATCGAGAGGTGATTATTAATCTATGAGTTTGATTGAATGAATGAATGGTATGTTGGTAGTTGATTTTTAAGACTTATTGATCTAGATAGTTGTTGAATGGTAGCATGATATATGTAATTGCAATTACGAATCCGTTATCATCAAGTAAGTTGATTTAATTAACCTTATAGGTTTGGCCACAAAGGTATGTGCATATGTGATGATGAATTGAATTTGTGTATAAGTGGTTATATGTGATATTATATTAAATTCGAATATATGAGTACATGTGATAGTTTAATTAACTTTGGATGATCGGTCATATATATGATAATGGATTAAACTAGATGTATAATGAATCATGTGTATTTGATCTAATAAGTAAGTTTTAGATGTTGAAATGAAAATATTTATATCATATGTATTTATATGTGAATTATATGGAGTGAAAGGTGAGAAAGAAAATTAGGTAGTTAATATGTATATACGTGAACAAATGTATATGTATTTGTTTTGAGATGGGAAAGTGATTTATAGGTCGATGTGAAATCTATTATTGAATGTATGAGTGTTTGGACTTAAGGCTATAAAAGGTGAAAGTTTACGAATGATGATATGAATTATGAGTAAGTGAAGTTACTTAACGAGGAACATGGATTATATGAGAAAAGTGATTGTACATGTGTATGTGATTAACCAAATTTGGCCTATTTGAATTAAATTATATATGTTTCTATGGTGAATTATTTGCTTATGGCTTACTAAGCTTTCCAAGCTTACTTTGTGTAATTTTCCTATGTTTATAGAGTTTCAAAGACTTGCTCGGGTTGGAAGTCGAAGGAGATCTCATCACACTATCCAATTTTTGCTTCGGTAAATAAATGCTTGGAGATTTGGTTATGTGGCATGTATAGACTAGTTTTGATATTGCTAGTTTTGAAGTTGTATATATTTGTATAAGCCATGCGAAAATGGCTTGTCCATCTCGTTATTCTTGGAATTTATATTTTGGCTTGATGATTTCGTTTCATTTGGTTTTGGTATATTTATAAGTATGATGAATGTATAAAGTTTATATGAAATGAAGTAAAGATGTTATGATCTAAATTTCAAGTTTTGTAACTCGAGTTATAGTCGGTTTAGTCAATATGATGCTGATGGACAGTTTCAATTTTTATGCCCAAATTGGTAGTTAAGTCCGGTAATACCTTGTAACCCATTTTCAGCGACGGATAAGGGTTAGGAGTGTTACAACATCCGTCAATACTTCAAAAAGTGAATGAGAGGTAACATGCAAAGATCCGGACACCTTCAGTGTAAGATGATAGAAAGGCTCTAATACTTTTATAACTCTTCGAACAATTTCCCAATCATCAAATGTAGGAACTCCATCTCCAAAGATAAGGTCAAGAAAAAATTATGGTCATCACGCATATATGATTCAAATGCACGCTCATATTTTTTGGCTACCTTTAACATCATATATGTTGAGTTCCATCTAGTAGGCACATCTAAACACAATTGAGCCTTACTATCTATCATTTCTTCTTTTACCCGTTGGTTGAATTTTATCAACCTCGATGGTGATGCTCTTATATACCTCACAGCACCTCTAACTCGATCCACAGACAGAGAAACGTCTTTAATACCGTATTGCACAATAAGATTAAGAATGTGTGCAACACATCTCATATGAATAAATTTTCCATTTGCAACAGAAGCATTTCGATGATTCAATTTCTTTCTCAAATATTCAATGGCAACACAATTGGCCGATGCATTATCAATAGTAATAGTGAAGACCCTCTCAATCCCCCAATCTCGAAGACATTTTTCAATAGCTTGACCTATGCTTTCACCTCTATGAGCGGATATTGGGCAAAAATTATAATTCTTTTTTGCAACCTCCACTCATCATCCACCCAATGTGTTGTTAAAACCATGTAAGATATCCTCTGCAATGAAGTCCAAGTGTCTGTCGTCAAACAAACTCTACTTATATCTTTTTCAAAACAACTCTTCATCACACTCTTCATGGAGTTAAATAAATCAAGACAATCCCTTCTAATTGTCCAACGAGATGGAAGACTAAAACGTGGGCATGCTATAGAAAGAAAGTATTTAAAACCCTCTCCCTCTACAATTTTAAAAGGTAGTTCATCCACAATTATCATACGAACCAATGCTTTTCTAATAGCATCTTTATCAAACACCCAAGTTGATAAATCCGTTGTTTCTTGCCTAACATTCACAAATGTTAATTCTGATTGCTTCGGATCAGAAGTATTACCTCGAGGTCTTTTTAGGCATGTTTTCAAATGGTTATTCAAATTTGTTGTAGAACCCATAGTTGTTTCCATGGTGTAAGTAACAACACATGCATTGCACCTTGCTCTCTTCTCCCCCTCTTTACTCACATACTTGGTGAAATGGTTCCAACAAGCTGCCCTTGGAGTAATCTTTTTTCGAACATTTTCCTTGGTTACTGTTTGATCATCTCTACTTGGAGAAGAATTTTGTGAACTTTGAGTTGAACCATCTCGCTTTGGATCACTCATCTACATGTAAACATTTGTTGCAATCACTAATGATGACCAATAATTGATTTAATTCATTTTCTGAACCAAAGTTATCATTCAACTAATTCACAAGAAATGAAAACCAAGTCAATTCCAACCATTAAAAAATAAACAAATGAAAAGCAGTTTAATTTATTCTACAAAATTTAATCTGTAGTATTTAAAAATAATATTTGTTTATTTTTTAATGGTTGGAGTTGACTTGGTTTTCATTTCTTGTGAATTAGTTGAATGATAATTTTTTCATCTGTAGTATTTAATAAAGTAAATATTTAGAATGTTTCATAAATTAGGAAGTAAAGTAAAAGAAATCATTCTTTGGACAAAAAGGGAAGGTCAAAGAAACCGTTTGATTTCAATGGATAAGAGGGATACAATTCCATACTAACAAATTGTAATTTTTAAAAGAATTTTTTTTGTAATTTTAAAATATTTCTCTTCTTATTTTTTTCAGATATTAATATTTATAAATTTTTAATTATATTTTAAAAATCAATACCACATGTCATCATCTAATTTGTCATATGCACACTCATATCATCGTCTCTAGTAAACCGTATTAAAACCTCTAGGGTATTTATGACATTATCAATATATATTGAACTCCAATATAAAGAGAAAAGGCTATAAGTTAAAAAAAAATGGATGCTGTTTCTTTTCAAAAAAGAGTGGAACAAATAAGAAAATATGAAGCTCTCAATTGCTGAGAAAAGATGGTTATAGCATAAGCTACCTACCTGGAATAGAGCAGTTGGACCAAATCTATTGCAATTTGCAATGCAAGTCCAAAGTCAAATCACCATATTTTTGGCCTGATGATGAAAAAAATTGTTGCAGTTTCTCCATTGTTCCATTTCCTGAAAAACAATCACCAAATGGACCACTAGTTTAATAAAAGGAATGCAGGATTATTCACTTTCAAGAAAAGCTACAACTTGAAATAATCAAACTCCTTCTGTCTATAAGCATATCAAAATAAAGGATGAGCAAACAATATCGTCTGATCAAAGCATCCACACTATTTGGAAGATGGAGTAGAGTGAGATATTATCACCTAACAAGTTATGAGAAAGATCTAGCAGTGCAACCCCTTTGTGTGTATGCAAGGCATTCAACAATGGAATTACTGATATATCTTGCAGTTCACATTCAGACACATTGACTTCATCCTCTACCTGGTAAACAAAGAGTAGAAAATAGAAGAAAACCATTTAGGCTCTAAGTGGTAATATAACAGGCTACCCTGCATCATTTGTAGAATATTTAAAGCCTATAAATTATAGAATCACCAGCAAACTGCTGTTAAATCTTCAGTCTTACCTCTGAAACATACAATTTTTTAAGCAACTTCATATTCGGTGTCTCACATACAATTTGATCCATACTAACAAATTCTGGTGTTATAATTTCATAATTTCATTGAAAATAAATTGTGATATATGTAAAAAAAAAATTGTTACACATTAAAAAAATAATTTTTAGTGTATCAAAAAATTTTAATACGTAAAAGAATAAATTTTGGTTTGTTGGTAAACAAAAATTTTTAATCATATATCAAAATTCTATCATGAACCAATATTTTTAAAGTAATAGTAAAATTTTAACATTAGAAGTATTAAAATTTTTAAGAGATACCAAACTTTCTATTATAGTAATAATTTTTAAAACAATACCAATATTTCTAATGCAGTATACGGTACCAAACTTCTAAATTAGAATACCCAATAGTTCTAATACGATACCAATATTTCAAAAGAATACCCAAAAGAATACCAATATTTCAAATTAGAGTCCCGATCAGAATTTTTAAGATAAGGGTTGGGGCTGGGGGCTCATTACCTTTGCGTGGTTAGCAATGTTGATTTTTATCCCGCTTAATAAGCAGGATTTAGAGGCTTTTGTTTACCATCTCCAAAAGGGGGAATCCAATAATCCATGGCTTTTGCTTCTCGATGTCTGCATCCATCACGGCTTGGTGGACTACTGTTTCTGTATCAATCAAGTCTGTGAAACTTCTGAAAATTGATAGCTAAAGCGAATGAGGATGGCGTCCACAAAGTTTAATTTAAGTTCTAGTGTTGGGATCTTAACACTTTCTCAACAATACTTAAAGTAAGTAAATAATATGCTATCATCAGTTGCTTTAAGTTTATGAAATGTGATGATATTCCTGTGCATTCCATGCTCATGAGTCATGATTAGGATAGCATCATTTAGTCCAAACTAACTTTTCTCTTTTTTGGTTATCAAACACAGGAGCAGTGGACCACCCGCCCTATGCCTTCCCTTCCCGACGGTACCAAACTTCTAAATTAGAATACCCACCAGTTCTAATACGATACCAATATTTCAAAAGAATACCCAAAAGAATACCAATATTTCAAATTAGAGTCCCGATCAGAATTTTTAAGATAAGGGTTTCCTATCTAATGACTGCCCAGCATTACAAGTAATAAATCTATCATCTATGGACAACAATAAAACTATTTTAGCTTGCATGAATCACACCAAAAGTAAAGCAGGAAGAACTGAAGAAGAGAAACTCAAGAACAAGAAATATGGAATTGAAGAGTAGAAAAAGAGATTAGACAAGACAACTTAGTGACTTACTAGGGAAAGGTGCAGCTGAGAGCCTCAGAGTCAGAACAAAGAAGAAGAAAATTAATTTGGGGTTTGGAGTTGGAGTGGTGGAGGAGACGATGGAATGGCTGCTGCTGCTGCTGGCTGCTGGTGCTTAGGGTTGGAGGTTTGATTTGGGGGAAAATTGGGTTATGGTCTTATGGAAAATAAATTTTTGGGCTGATCACTGATGGGCTTTGAGAAATTGGATAAAAAAAATTATTTGGGCTTGAGGGGAATTGGGTTAAAATAATTAAGTAAAAACTTAAAATTTAAAAAAATATATATATTATATTCGGTTTATTCGAATTATTCGAGTTATTCGAATTCGAAAATGCAACTCGATTCGAACTCGAAATTCGAAACTCAAAATTCGAGTTGATTCGATTAACTCGATTAACTCAATTCGAATAATTTGAAATTCGAATTTTTTTTCGATTTTTTCGAATCGAATCGAGTTTTGCTCACCCCTAGGCTGCATCCAAAAGAGAACCTCTCTTCAACGAAACGGTCATACCTTTTTCCCTCCTATGACCAAGTTGCCTCCGCTCTAAATGAGTTGACTTCAACTCTGTAACGGACGAGGGACGTCCGATTTCACCGGTCACTGTAGAACCTTCCGAATATAAAGATCGCGCTTCTTTTACCTTTTAACAAAACGAGAGCTCCACGAGATACTTTAATGCCGCTCGACTCGATGTTGATTCTGCATCCTTTCAAGTCTAAAATACTCAAGGAGATGAGATTCTTTCGTAAATCCGGTACATACCTTACATCTGAGAGTGTCCTAATCGTCCCATCGTGTATCCTAATTTTAACAGTACCAATACCAATTACCTTACTAGATGAATCGTTTCCCATGCACACAACTCCACCTTCAACTGAACTGTATGTGGAAAACCATTCTCTATTGGGACACATGTGGAAAGAACATCCCGAATCTAGGATCCACTCAGACATGAGCTTAGAGTTATCGCTCGTTGACACTAACAAGAAATCATCACCGCTTTCATCGGCCAAATTAGCACCAGCTACATCTTCCTCGTTACTTTCAGCAGCTCTTTTCTTTCGCAGTTTATAACAATCTGCTTTGACGTGGCCTAACTTTTTACAATAGCGACACCTTCTGTCTCGTTTCTTTGATGCTATCAAAACGAAAGCTTGCCTATCTACCTTGCTATCCAAATGAAGCTCATTGTCGAGTTTGTCTCTGTAACACCCCTTACCCGTGTTCGATGCCAAAATAGGGTACGAGGCATTACCGAATAGTACAGAACACTTACAGATTATTTAAACCATTTATCGCTCAAATATCAAAATTGATTATAAAAGTTCCTTTAACGGACCCTTGAAGTCCAAATCATGCACTGGGATTGGGTCGGGACTAAATTAGAATCGTATAATAATTTTTTTTTTTATAAAATCCTTAAGTTTATCTCATTTACAAGGGTCCCACACCCGTGTGGCTCACATGGCCGTGCCTCTAGGGCGTATAACTCTCTGACTTGCATCTTTGAAGGAACTTGGGTCACACAGCCTTAGTACACACCCGTGTTGCTAGGCCGTGTGGTAAATTTAATTTTCACAAATTAGGCTATTTTCCAAGCCATATTTCTCACTCATTTGATCCTTATTTTTTACCCACGTTTAATACATACAAAAACCAATTTAAGATATTCAACTGAGCCTTATACTTAATACGATTCGTTAGTCGTACAGTTCCTATAAATAACAAGAAACGTATATGGGCTCAATTCTCATTAAATTTCTCTTGTACTTATACTTTTTCATACTATGTATTCATATAACATATAACAATCGCACCTCTGTATTTCATATACATTTTTATAACAATTTGTCTTGATTTCAAACTACTTCATATTTGAGTTTTACTTATCAAATCATTTGAAACATCATCTTTACACATATAGTGCACTTGAGATGCAAAAATTCTATAATTATGAATGAACACATTTATCAAACACATTCTATGTTTTTATATATTATAGTCTCATATTTCCGTGTATCAATTACCATCATTTCCTCGTATTTTTGACAAATACATGTAACAATTCATAATCATGCAATTCACTAACTCTTCCTGCCAGTCACAATTTAAATTGACAAATCACTTATTGAGCCCAATTTCAATGTTCTCTAAAATCCATTAGGATGTACGTATCTACCAATAAATTCCATGTACAGATATCATCACCTCATATTTTCACATACATTTACTTTCCATATTATGAACTCAAATAACATACATAAGACATACCAACGCATTCCAAGTACGTTTTCATAATATTTCATTTCGAATTCAGATTATGTCATATTAGAACTCTTCCCATTAACTCATTCAGATTACCATTTCATACGGATAATACACTCAAGGGTGTACAAATATATAATCACAAATGAACTCATTCATCAACCAAGTTCTATGTTCATGTATCATCAACTCATATTTCCTTATATCACATAATTCTATATAACACTTACCAACTTCGTCAAATTAGTGAACGTTTTACGAAATTGTTCTGCACCGGTATGCATTGAATTTCACTGATAATCATTGATGCCATAACATAGCTATGATCTTTTTACTAGAATGCCATAGCTTAGCCATGGTCATACATCTTCACTATCATTATGTCATGGTGAAACCATGAACTTATCCGTCAATTCATCACTTTTCACTAGAATGCCATAGCCCAGCTATGGTCTTACATCTTAAACACGTATCACACCGATGCCATATCCCAGATATGGTCTTACACGGAAATCACTTGTCACTTGTAGCCGAAGCTACCTCTATTCACTGATCAGGTAGTCGAAACTACCACTTTTCACTGATCAGGTAGCCGAAACTACCACTTTTCACTTTTCACTGATCAGGTAGTCGAAACTACCACTTTTCACTGACCAGGTAGCTAGAGCTACCACTTTTCATTGATCAGGTAGCCGAAACTACCACTTTTCACTGATCAGGTAGCCGAAGCTACCACTTTTCACTTTCACTTGTCCTTGATCAGATAAGTGTAGCCGAAGCTATCACTTATCACTTGTTGTCATGGTTCAACCATGGTATTTTCCGTCAATTCGTCTTGTCACTGAACTGAAGTGCTTAATTCGATCATTTATTCAATTTTCATGCTTTTACATTATGCACGATTTTATCATCAATACATATGAAATAACACATGATGAAGTTCATAAAATTAACAAATGATCACTAAAAATTTAGCCATATAAACTTACAAGTTCAATTTTTATATTATAACGATAATCATCATTTCATAATAAATATTCCAAATAAAACATTATATCAATTATAATCGAGCATGTAATCAATTTATACACAAGTCATTCACATATTATTTTTCCTCCTCCTCCTCTCCATTCACATCCTTAGTATAAACAACACACTTGTAAGTAACATTATCTATAATTTTCACTATTTATTTATGTGAATATTCAAGCTGTCCATCCATGTCATAGTCACTAAATTATTTTTATCTTGAGCTACAGAACTCCAAATTAATATCCGTTAATTTTATTTGAAACTAGACTCATATATCTTCTTACCATAATTTTTCCAGAATTTTTGGTATGGCCAATTAGTACAGTTTATTAGTTAAGTTCTCCCCTGTTACACAGTCCAACTGCTCTGACATCTCTTCACTAAAAATCAATTATCTCATAGTACAATTTTCATATAGTGTTTCCAATTATTTCTAATGAAAATAGGTTCACTAAGGAATACAGAAATATAAATTATAACTCATAATTATTTTTGTACAATTTTTAGTGAATTTATAAAGTAAGAACAGGGGATCACGAAGTTGTTCTAAACCAGTCTTACAAAAATTTAAATATCTCAATATGTAGACTTCCTTTACTTGTTTGTTTCTTTTATATGAAAATAGACTCAACAAGCTTTAATTATATATCTTACTCAACTTCTAATTCAATTTCTACAATTTTTGGTGATTTTTCAAAGTTAGACAACTGCTGCTGTCCAAAACTGCTTTACTGTAACATGTTGATTTCTATTTTGTCCCTAATTCCACAATTCATACAATTCAGTCCTTGCTGAATTAACCCCTAAATTGAGTTAATTTTCTCATTTAATACTTTTCTCTATCATTTTAAACTACTTCATAACCTTTGAAAATCAGAATTTTAACACTAGGCCTTAATTTCAACTCTTTCACAATTAGGTCCTAAAATCAATTTCCATTAATTTTACTTAATAAAATCATCATATGACAAAATTAAAGCTTCAATTCAATATTTATTCATCATATTCTTCCAGCACTAATCCACATCAACTTTAAAAATTAGCCATAGAATCAAAAACTAATGACATAGTAAGTTGGACCCAATTGTAAAAGTCTAAAAACATAGAAATTTCAAGGAGAAATAAGAATTAAACTTACATGAAGCTTGAGTATGAAAACCAGCTTGAAACTCTCTCCCATGGCTGTTTTCAGCTGAAGAAAATAAAGAGAAAATGAAGAGAAATCTAGATATTCCAATTTGGTCCCATTTTTATTTAACCAATTTTGGCAATTTTCCAATTTTGCCCTTATTTCACTCGTTTCCTGATTTTTCTCAGCTATTGCCGCCCAAAATATCTCCTTTGGGATTATTTGCACTTTAGGTCCTTACTCATTTGACAATTAAGCTATTTAATCCTTCTAGCAACTTTTATACCTTTTTCAATTTAGTTTTTTTTTTAATTAACCATCCAAACGTCAAAATTTTCTAACGAAATTTTTATACTACCTTATTGACATTCCGTAGATATTCACAAAAATATTTATGACTCGGTTTATAACACCGAGATCTCGATACCTTTTTTTCTCGATTTCTTAACCAAATAAATCTTTATAAAACACAATTTACTATTTCAAAAATTCTTTTAAAAGCTACATTTAGCTCGTAAATATTAAATAATATAATCTACGAGTTTATTTGTCAGATTTGGTGGTCTCAAACCACTATTTCTAATATCACAGAAATTTGGGCTATTACAGTCTCTACTCAACAAATTACCCTTCACATCTTCAAATGAGAGTTTGTCTCTGCCATAGATCAGGGTCTCCCTGAAAGACTTGTATGAAGGGGGTAAAGAGCACAATAATAGCATAGCCTGATCTTCATCGTCAATATGAACCTCAACATTCTTTAAATCATTTAAAAGAGTAATGAATTGACTGATGTGATCTCTAAGAAGCTCACCTTCGTTCATGCGAAATGTAAATAGACATTGTTTTAACACTAAACGGTTAGCCAGAGACTTAGTCGCATAAAGAGTTTCTAACCTTTTCCACAAGGCAGATGAGGTCTTCTCCATCAATACCTCCTGCAATACCGTATTTGCGAGGCACAACTGGATTGCAGACAAGCCTTTTCATCAAGCTCTTCCTATTCTGTTTTATTTAGATTCTCAGGTTTTTTCCCGGTAACAACCTTTTTCAAACCTGGTTGATCACTAGAATTGCTATTATCCGAACTTGCCACAGATTGGAATTTGTCTCACCATCGAACTTCTCAATTTCAAACCTTGTTGCTGCTATATCTGAATGGGCTGATCTATGAAAATTGAACTAGCTCTTGATACCACTTGTTAGGATCGTCCCGATTAAGCAACGAACAAGTAAAGATAACAGAAGAAATTGAGAAATTGAACACACAAATTTAACGTGGAAAAACTCCTTTGAAGAGGATAAAAAAACCACGAGCAAAGATAGTTTTACTATAATGGCAATAGAATGAAGAGTACAAAAGATGGAGATAAAAACTAAATCCCGAAAACCCGAAAACAAAGAACCCTCAAAACGTAAACACAAAATTCTCTAAATATGTTATGAGTTCTAATCTCTAATGGGTGTTTTTTTTCTAAGGTTGTAAAAGAGCCTATTTATAGGCTAAATCCATAGGTCAAATAATAATAAAATAATCTAAATTAATCAGTGTTTAATTAAAACAAATAAACAGAGTTTAACTAGAAGATTATTTCTCGAATTTGACTGAAATAGGAGTCATAATTAACACTGATTAATTTAGTTTTTATATAAGAACGATAATTTATGCTTCACATAAATTAAATCAATAATCGAAGTAAGTATATAAGTGGGTGTGAACTTATTAAAAATATCAATAAAGTAACATATATATAATTAAATATTTAATTAGTTAACTAATGAGGTGTCACAAATATTACAGTGTTACGTTCAAAATTGAGAAAAATTATTAAAATTTAAAATTAATGTGAAGAAAAATTATTAAAAGCCTCTGCCACTATATTAGGTGGAACTTTAAAAATCCAGAGCGAAGTTTGCCAAGAAAGACTAATCTTCGTCATTTGATCCGCTACTATATTGCACTCCCTAGGAACATCCATTGGCCTTCAGAATGCAGAAGTCTTTTTATTCTTCTGATAAGAGTGTTTCCAGAATCGATCGTGTAACATCCTGAATAGGGCCTATGCATTTTCAGTTTAATTGTACAAAATGTCAAGTCTCAAGTACTAAGAATAAATTTTTGATACTTTTGGAAACCTAGAAATGGAAATGGAAATGGAAATGAAAATGGAAATGAACATTTTTGGAAACTTGAACATTTTTGGAAACTTGAACATTTTGGAAGCTTGAACATTTTGGAAACCTGAACATTTTGGAAACTTGAACATTTTTGGAAACCTGAACATTTTTGGAAATGATTCAGAAATGGAAAGTAAACATTTCTGGAAACCTGGAAATGTAAGAAAATGGTCAGTAAACAGAGCCGATCGAAAATTTTAGGAAACTTAGAAATGATGCCGAAATGTCAAATTTTAAAGTTCAAAATAGGAAATAAGGGCTAAAGGGCCTTAAAAGAAAAAGTTGGTAAAGTTTGACACACAAATAGGCTTGGAAAAGTGGCCTGAAGATGTCACTTAGGGCCTATAGAAATGGCGCCATGTGCAAGAGGAATGGGCCTGGGTTCGAGTCACTTGGGAAGCAAATAAAATAATTTTTATTTTTGCTTCTAGAGACACCAAGGTGGACGGCACAAGCATTCTAGAAAGGAGTGTTTTATTTTCATAAATACTCGATTAATAAGTTGATAAATAAGGGATCTTTTTTTAGATTTTAAAATTGGATTATCTTGGAAAGATAAATGATGGATTAAATCTTTTTAATAAGGATAATATTATCATATAGAGGAGTGGTGGCCAAGCAAGGGACTCTTTGGCTGATAACTTTGCCTATAAAAGGAGGGCAGGAGGACTACTCATCAACTTTTGCTTCCTCTCCCTCTCTGCCGAAATTCTCCCTAAGCAAACCCCCTCTCTGCCGAATTTTCTTTCCATCTTTTTTTTCTTCTCTTTTCTTCATCTGTCAAGACAAAACCTTTTCTTTTGATCCCTGAATAAAACTCCATAGCCGAAACTCTGAGACTCTAGGCAAGAAGGCAATCGATTAAAGGCATTAAAGGTAAGATCAAGCATCAATCAAGTTCCTTTCTTTTCTATTTGTCGAAAGAGAAGGGTTTAATCCTTATGTTTGTTTTATGGCCGAATCTACAAGGGGTCTATCAGGTTTCTACAATTGTTGAAAACAAGGATCAAGGATCTAAGGTAAGATAAGTATATATATATATGGCCAAAGGTTTTTTTTTTTATGTTAGATCTAACATATGAATTATAGGAATTTCGATATCAATAAAGGGAGCAAGGAACCGATATTTTTTAGGTCTCATCATAAGGTAAGTGGTTATAATCGGCCAAGGTTTCTTTTGAATGTCTAGATCTACTCGTTTTAATCAGAGACTAACCAAATCAATGGATTTAATGGTTAGCCGATTTCAAGGGAGAAGAACACAAATCTTCGGGATTTGATTGTTAGTCAAATCGGCAAACAAGGTGAGTATTAGTAATACAAATCCTACTAGGATTTGGTTTTCTTTAAGCCAAATAGATTTATTAATATGCTTTGGCCGAATATAGGAGTTAAAAATCTAGATCGTTGGATCGGGATTTTCGGGATCTCAAGGAATCCAATAAGCGAATCAGGTGTGTATCCATACTAATCTTCAATAAATTATATGGCAATTATTAAATGTATGAATATGAATAAGAATGTGAATATGGTTAAGTACCACAAATGAAAGAGTACCCAGGTACATTTCCTACTTTTGATAGGATTGCAAATATGAAATATTTTGAACATGTGAATAGTAGCATGAATGAGAATTAAGTATGTTTTGCATGATATAAAATATATAGGGCATTCGGGATCTATGTGAAAGGGGAAGAAGGTGTTGACTTCGGTCACACCAACGGAATATGGTGACTACGATCACAACATTTGAATATGGTAACTTCGGTTACATGATCTGAATTTGGTAACTTCGGTTACATTATTTGAATATGGTGTCTATTGACACAAATTATATGGGCGATGAGCACGTCGATCGCAAATGATCGCCTTCGATGGTGTGTAGCGGATGGAGGGTTGACTTGGTAGTCCCCACGGTGTGACTGGCAGGTACGGGTGGTGTGTAGCGGATGGACAAATAGGCTTGGGTTTGGGTTGCATCATCATTTATCTTTATATGAATATGAATTTGATATGAACATGTATGCCTGATTTGTTGAATGTTAGTACTGTGTGCACATTGAGTCTGTTGACTCACCCCGTTGTGGGAACTATTTTCAGGTGATGAACAGTGACGGACCGGGACGGTAGACCTTGAGGTGGCCATGCTTCACTTGAAGACGTTATTTAGAATTTAGACTTTATATTTTCTAAGTACATTTAATTTTATTATTGGGTTTTACTTGATGTAATAAGGCCATAAGGCCTAGTGGATTTTCTTTATTTCTGCTTTATTTTTAATTATTTTGTTACAAACGATTGTTGGATTAAATTTTAAGTGAAATATATTTTTATAAACCTAAAGAAAATTATTTTGTCACCTTAATAAAATTGGATTTTTAAATTAATTAAATGGGTTTCCCAACCTAAGCCCAATCCAAAACAATATTTCCTAACATTTTTCAAATTTTCTCTAAGTAACAAAGAATTTGAAAACCGGTTTACTTAAGGAACATACCAGATCCGGTCCGGGCTCGTGGGCCGGGTGTGGGGTGTTTCAGATCATATCTTCCATGGGCAATACCCTTACCACTTTAAGATTATCAGTCTTGATGATGATCCTCTTGTATCCATTATTCTTTAGGATAAGCACTCCATAAAAAATGCTCCAAAGTTCTGCTTCCAATGGTGAACATTTGCCCAGATATCCTAAAATCCATTTGCCATTTTGATCCCGCACCACTCCACCTGCTGAGGCATCCCCGGTCATTCTAGCCACTGCTCCATCTAAGGAAAGATGAACCCAGTTGTCAGAGCAATGCTATTGAGTCCCCGAAAGTGCTGTGGCCTCCTTGGGTTTGATGATAATAGATTCAAAATTCTGAGCCTAGCTAATTGATGCTTTGAGGAGCTGGAGAGGCATCCAATCAGTGTTCTGGAATATGAAAAGATTCCTGTTCTTCCAAATTCTCCATGCTATGATCCCAAAGAGGCTTGACCAGGTAATTCCTTTATCCTGCATTTTAGTATGACAACAAAGATTATTAATTAACCAAGTTTGTAAGGGTTCAGAAAAAAAACCTAGGTTGCTTCTCCGGGGAAACAACAAGTTTCCAAGCTTCCTTGGCCTTCAAGCAATCACGAAGAACGTGCATCATGTCTTCAGGATCATGACCGCATCTAGGATAGGCACTGCTTTGTGCAATTCCTCTTCTGTATCTTTCTGAGTTGGTAAAGAACCTCTGATTAGCCACAAGCCAAAGAAAAGTTCGGACTCTCTGAGGTCCTTGGTATTTCCAAATGGTTTTCAAAGATCTTCTTTAGGTCCCCACGAATTCAACTTTAATGCCCAATAAGCACTTCGGATAGAGAAAGAGCCCGTTCTCGAGCGAGCCCATATGATTCTATCTGTAACAGCTTGATTTAAACCTTAATCGGAATAGTGGTTTTGAAACCACAAATCTGAGTAAATAAAATATTTTAATATTATATTTGGAGCCTAGGATATTTGATTGAGCATGTGTTAAAATTTCGTGAGTTAATTTGACAGTTTGTGTGTTTAATTTAAGAAAAAGGACTAAAGTGCATAAGTGGTGAAAGTAATCATTTTCTTGATTGAGTTCTTAAATTAATGTGTTTTTATAATGAGGAGGTTTTATGTTGCAAATTACCCTTTTACAAGAGTAGTGGACAGCAACATGTTTTTATAATGCATTTATATGTTTATTTTATATGTTAAGTTTATAATTACAAGAGTAGTGGATGACAACATGTTTTTATAATGCATTTATATGTTTATTTTATATGTTAAGTTTATTATAATAATAATAAATAATATATTATAAACTTAAAACAAAGCCACATAAATGTTCATCTTTTCTTCCTTATCTTCAACCGAATAAGCAAGAAAAGGAGAATATAGAAGCTAGAGAAAAGGACGGCTGCATGCAGTGGAAAAACCATGAAATTGTTTGTTTAGAAGTTAAAATTTTGAAGTGGCAGGGTAATTCTTCTAAACTTTTCATTACCTATAGCTTTTTTTTGATAAATTCTGGTTAAATTGTTGATTTAATTTTGACCAAATTTGTGAGGGAAGGAACAAATTGAATTGTTATAATCGGTGTTGGGAAATATTAGCAAGCTTTCCTTGAATTTTTTTCTTTAGTGTTTGATAATTTTTGAAATTTTGTTAAATTGCAGTCCAAATTTTACCTCCATTAATATTGTTAATTGCTGCTCTGTTTCTACTGTCCGATTGTGGTATTGATGCTTCAAAAATGGCATTATTAATGTTGTCTAAGTGACTGTATTTATACTGTTTTAAGGACTATGGTTTGGTGTATTAAAGCAGCAGTGAATTGATATTTAGATGTCAATAAATGTGGTCTGAATGACTTTAAATTATGTTAATAATGGTCGAAGTTGCAAATAAATAAATAATGATGTATTTATTATTTCTGAAATTTGAGAAAAGGAGTGTTTGATGCTGCCTTTATTGTAGCTGAGAAGGTAATAAAAGACCAATTTACTGCTACAAAGATTTATGTCTTAAGTGTTAGTTAATGAGTTAGTTATATGGTGATAATAGCAGTATGTTTATACTGTTTGGGCTGTTTGTGGATTATTAATTAATGTTAATTAATGTTGTCTAAATTGATGTCAGATTAAGCTATTGAAGAGTGTAATTAGAAATTATTATGTACTGCTTTAATAAGTTAACTGTTAATTATTATTAAAGTTGGTTTTAGTGGATTAATTGGGCTGCTGTAATGCAGGATTTGAATGCTATCTGAATTGGTATTAAGTATTTAATTGTACTGCCATATTTTTGTATATTAATGTTGTTTATTAAAGAGTATCTTAATGCTATCCAAATATGTAAATCTTTGAGACTTTAAGTTTCATGAACTAATATAAATTCCTGCTGTATTCATGTTGTCCAAATTGGAATGAATTGGATAATGGTTGTGTGTGTCGACCATTTGTAAGGAATAAATATGTTTTTACTAATTGTAATTAAATGATAGGATGGTTTGAGTTTGAACTTGATTTGATATTTGAGTTAGTTAATATATTGATTTATTTTTATGCTTTGATCGTGAAACAAATAGATCGATTATAAATCGGGGAAAAGAGAAGGTCGTGGAATAATCATCTATGGCTTGAGGTAAGTTTATAAGCAAAAAGACATACTAATTTTTATAAAATGTGAAGTATACATGTAGAAATAAATATATGAATTTTTATTTGACTTAGCCAAATGTATAAATGTTTATGAGATTTGGGAACAAGTTCGATTCAATTGAGATAGGATGTTTGAAAAGCTTCGTGTGAACCTTAAGGATTAGTTAAGATTTTCGATATATGCATTATGTATGAGATGACTTTATATCAGTGATATCGGGCTTTATGCCTAGCAGGCTTTGTGCCGGTGTATAATAACAGGCTTTATGCCTAGTAGGCTTTGTACCGGTTATAATATCAGGCTTTATGCCTAGCAGGCTTTGTGCCGGTGTTTAATAATAGGCTTTATGCCTAGCAGGCTTTATGCTGGTGAATTATATCAGGCTTACTGCCTAGCAGGCTCTGTGCCGGTGTATTACATTATGCTTTATGCCTAGCAAATTTTACGTGAGCAACGGTAAAAATAATCAAATGTGCTAAATGAGTTTAAGTGAACAGGTATGTAACAATTTATTTCCTTTTTAGAAATAAGGTAAGTTGATTATTTGATATGTGATACAAGTTAAAAATGACGTTAATGGTAGTGAATGTGTATATGAAAATCTATATATGGATTAATGCATAAATATGTGATATTAATGTTTGATTTTTGAGCTAATATTCGGCCTAATGTTACATGAGGAATAAATTGAAATGTAAAATTCATATTAATATTATAAGATTTATGTGCATTCGATTAGTAGGTATTTCAAATGTGAACCTTTAACGTGTTTATAGGGATATATATATTTGGCAAAAATAAGGTCTATGGGATATTAAACATGTTAATGATCAATGTGTGTTTGGAAATGTTATAATTTATGTGTAGAAAAATGTTTGGTAGTTAAATTTCATAAGTATGGCTTGTTTATACCTTAATAAATTATCAATGCCATTGAGGTAATATTTGAATTAAATTAAGCTATGAATTAAGTGAATGAAACCATATGTTTAAGCATATGATTGGTTATATTCGGTTTAATGATATAAATATATCTATGATATGGAAATGCGAAATTCATATTCATGCCAAAGTTTATATGTGCATTTGTCTATATGGTAATTGAATGTGAGATTATGACTAAGGAAATGTGAATTGTATAAATGTATTATGATAGTATGTGTTCGGTCAAATGAAATTTCTATTGATATCGAGTATGAAAGATGATTTTGGATAAAGAACGGATGCTTGTTTGGACAAAACTTATTTCATGTTTAGTTACATGTGGATTTTTGAATTTACAAGTATGGTTTGGTTATGTTTTATTAGATTATTATTGTTATTGAGTTATTATTTGCTTATGACTTACTAAGCTATGATAGCTTACCCTGTGTGTGTATTTTTACCTTTATTTATAGATTTTGGAGACTAGTTGCAGGCTCGGGGATCGTTAGCCAAGTTTATCACACTATCGACTGCTTTCGGTGTTTTTAAAAGCTGAATTAGAAATTTATGGCATGTATAGGCTATACTACTTTTTGAATATGGTTGAAGTTGTATATATATGTATAAGCCATGCGAAAATGGTTTGTCCATCTTGTTAATCTTGGAATTTATATTTTGGCTTGGTGATTATGTTGGTTGATTTGGTTTTGGAATATATATAAATATATATTCAGAAGTTATGTTTTGTCTGGTAATACCTTATTACCCCTTTCTGGCAACGGATAAGGGTTAGAGGTGTTACACTATCTTTGCCTCCATTCGGATGGGGTGGGGGGATACTGACAATGCGCTTCAACATATCTTCAGTTAACCAAATACGAAGCATATCTACATTCCATGACCCATCCTGTAGAACCTAATCCTTCAATGTGCTATCCAAATTGAGCCTATCGTGAGCGAAAACATAAGATACTAGGGGCCTAACATCAGGTATCCAATTATCTTTCCATCCACGAATTATAGAGATGTCCCCAATAGACCACATGAGATTCTCACAGATAAGAGTCCACACTTTAGATAGGGATTTCCAGAGATGCGAACACCAATTTTTATGAATAGATTCAGGAAGCTGATTCTTCCACCCATATTTCGATCAAAGAACTTGAACTCATAAAACGTCTTTTCCAGAGGCGAGATTAAAACCAATCTTCATAAGGAAAGAATTATTATGGTCTTACAGGTGCCTGAGACCAAGCCCTCCACAAGTTCTGGGCTGACAAATGGTCTCCCATCCAATCAAAGCTAATTTTGGATTTCCAGTTTAACCTCCCCAAATGAATGTTATAACTGTAGAAGTTTTTAAGAAGGTAATGTTATAACTTAACTAAACATAGAGAATACAAAATTTAATAATATAAACCGCAACCGCCTTTGCCTCCTCTTCAGCTTAAGAAAAAACTCTCGCCCTAATCTTTAAATTAAAGAAAAAAAAAAGGTGCTTAAACACATCTTTTTCTGATTACTATAATAACATCATATAATGGTTTTCATTAACCAGTTGTTTGGTATGGAACTCTGCAATCAACCCAATGGTTGATTTTAGAAAATAATTGTTGTGAATGTGTCCAATTGGGCAGCTACACTGATGTGTCTCTAACTAACAATGATCACAATTGTAACATCCTAGATTAGGGGTTATGCGTTCGTGCGTAATGTGTGGAAATGTATGGAAACGTAAGGCAATGTAGGTAAAAGTAAGGAAATGTAAGGAAATGCTTTGGAAACGTTAAGTTTAAAAGAGGAAAGTGAACATTTTTGGAAACTAGGGGATGTAAGGAAATGATACGGCAATGATTTAAAAGAGGAAAGTAAACATTTCTGGAAACTTGGAAATGTAAGGAAATGTCAAGTTTAAAGAGGCAAACAAAAATTTTTGGAAACTTGGAAATGTAAAGAAATGTCAAGTTTTAAGGCTTAAAAAGAGAAAACTAAGGCAAGGTGGCCTTAAGAAAAATAATAGGAGGAATTTGACACACAAACAGGCTTGGAAAAGTGGCCTGAAGATGCCACTTAGGGCCTTTGGAAATGGCGCCACATACAAGGGTATTGGGCCTGAGTTCGAGTCACATGGGAAGCTAAAATAAAAGTTTTTATTTTCGGCAAGGAAGGGAGGTAGTGGACGGCAAAGGGAGACTAGGGGAGGAGTTTAAGATGAGGTTTTATTCTTATTAAAATTCGGCTAAAAGGGGAGATAAATGTGGATATTATTTCTTTTATTTTGATAGATAAGGAAGAGATAAAAGAGGATTATTATTAGTATTATTAGGAGATAAGAGATAAATATTGGATTAAGTCTTGTTGATAATTAAAGTGATAAATCAAGGGATAAAGTTATCAAAATAGAAGAGTGGTGGCCAAGAAAGGGACTCTAGCCTAGTAATTTCGGCTATAAAAGGAAGAGTAAGGCTATTCTTCATTCATTATTTTTTGTTCTTTGAAAGCCTCTGCCGAATTCTCTTCACCAAACCCTCTTCTTCTTTTATTTTTGCCAAGCCGAAATACCTTGTGTTCTAGCCAAATCCTCCATCTTTATTCTTCCTTCTCTTTTCTTTCTAATCCCTCCAAAAGCCAAAAGTTGTGAGAGCATCATTTAGCCATAGCCGAATCTCTGAAGGTTGAAGTGAAGATGCAATCAATTCTTTCAAATAAGGGTAAGATTCAAGTTTGGTTTCAATTCTTTTATATCCTAGACCTATCGAAGATTTAGGGACTAATCTCTATTATTGATTTTGGCCGAATTATAGAAGGGTGTTTTCAGGATTTAAGAGTATCTTTCGGGACTTCTAAGATCTAAGGTAAGTTATGAATACCATTCGGCCATAAGCTATATTATTATGATTTAATGTTAGATTGGATCTAATATGGGTACATAGGGATTTCGACAGCATTAAAGAAGCAAGGTTTTCGGGATTTGACTATAGTCAATTCGGCAACAAGGTAGGTTTTAAGAATAAAAATCCTACTAGGATTTGGTTTTATAACCGAATAGGCTTTATGCTAACATATTAAGGTTACCAAATGTAGGAACTTAGATCTAAAGCAATAGATCAGTTTTTCGGGATTTCAAGGAATTCGTTAAGCAAATCAGGTGTGTACCCCACACTAACTTTTAATACATTATATGGCAATATGTAATATATGTATGTATGAGAATGTGAATATGGCTAAGTACCCTAATGTGGTACAAAGTACTCAGGTATGTTTCCTACTCTTGCTAGGATTTCGAAATATGTTATATTTTAACATGTGAAAAATGACACGAATGTGAATTTAAGTATGATATGCATGATATGAAATATATGGGGCATTCGGGTTATATGAGAAAGGGGAAGTGGATGTGATGACTTCGGTCTCACTATCTGAATGTGGTGACTTCGGTCACATTATCTGAATGTGGTAACTTCGGTTACATTATCTAAACGTGGTGTCTCATGACACAATTATTTAATCTGGTGGCTATGCCACGAATTTTATATGGGCGATGAGCACGTCGACTGCAGCGACTGCCTTCGATGGTGTGTAGCGGAAGGAGGGTTGACTTAGTAGTCCCCACGGTGTGCAGGTTGGTACGGGGATGTGTAGCGGAGGGCATCTAGGTTTGGGTTCAGGATTGCATCATTATCTTTAATTATTATGTGAACATGATATGTATGGTGTGCCTAAATCTATTAAACTTTAGTGTTGGTTACACATTGAGTCTGTTGACTCACCCCGTTGGGGAATATTTTTCAGGTGATGAACAGTGATGGACCGGGACGGCAGAACTTGTGGTGGCCATGCTCAGCTTAAAGTTTTATTTAATTTGGACATTTTATTTTATTTAAGCACTTTAATTTTTGGGAATTATTTGATGTAATAAGGCCATAAGTCCATAGTTGAATTTCTTTACTTTATTTTTCTTTTATTTATTATGCTACGATTTTTTACCTACTAAAGTGTTAAGTGTAATTAAGAAAATTTATTTTTTTAAATAAACTCTAAGTATTTTGTCACCTGAAATAAATGGATTTTCAATATTAAATAAACTAGTTATCAACTCAAGCCCAACCCAAAAACAATCTTTCTTTCAAAACACACAAGTTTTTCCTAAGTAACAAAAGAATTTTGAATTGGTTTACATCGAGGAACATACCAGATTCGGTCAAGGTTCGTGGGCCAGGTTTGGGGTGTTTCAACAATAAAGGCAAGCGCACCTATCGTTTAATAGTATAGTTATGGTAACACCAGAAATATCGTATCCACAAGGACCAAGAGTACTAGTAATTACTATCTTCTTATTATCTTGCCCAAGAGTTGGAGTGATTTCTTTTAAACTAAAATTGATTAAAAGCACGATAGAGAATGAATTAGGAAAATACTTTTCAGACAATGTTATGAAAGAGGCAATACCCAAGGAAGAATCCACCTAGACTTTACTTATTACTTTTGATTCATACGATTTATTCACTTGACTTAATCCGTAGAAATCCCTGATTTATGTTAATATCTTTTTCAAGACTAAGAATAACTGACTCTAGGTTGATTAATTGAAATCTCTTTCTAATTAAAACCCCTATCGTCACATTAACTCAATCTATGGATTCCCTTATTAGATTTGACTCTAATCTGGCAGATTTATGTCGCCTTATTTCTAAGATTGCAATCAATTCCGCTTAATTGTGTTGATCTACTCTTAAACAAGGACTTTTGCTCCTGTGAATAAGCACATTCGACTTGAATCAATAACCTAAATTATTAAAACAAGAATAAGAACTCACAATTAAGAATAATAACAAGTATTTATCTTATAAATCAAATAGTAATAAGATCCATCTTAGGGTTCATCCCCTCAGATATTTAAGGGATTTAGTTCATACTGACAGAGGGAAACATCTTAAAATAAGGAAAACAACAAAACATAAGAAAACTTAAAACTTCAAGAGAAATTGATAGGAGATCTTCATTCTTGATGGATATCATTCTTCCGAGCTGCTCTCAATGGTTTCTTTGAGTATTTTCTGCCTTCTACTCTCCGTCTCCTTTTTAGGTCCTTCCCTAGGGTGTTTATATAGGCTTTGGGGTAGCTTTCTTGGCCCACAAGTAGCCTTTTTCGAATAGAATTAAACTTGAGTTCGGCAGGGACACGCCCGTGTACGATGGCTTAGGCCGTGTTGGATTCTGCTCGTCACATACGGCCGTGTGGTTTGCCTGTGTGTGATAGTCCAGGCCGTGTTGATTTCTTAGGCAGGCCCATTTTGTCCCTTTTTGGCCTTTTCTCGTTCTTTTCGACTCCCTAAGCTCTCTTGAGTGTAAAACATGAAATTAAAGTATTAGAAGCATAGAATTCATCAAATCTAATGAAAATACATCCAAAAATAAGCCAAGCATGGGGTAAAAATATGTATAAATTATGGTTTATCATACACAAATGTAGGAATGAAGGCACCAAATAATTCTATTGCAGATATATGATGCCCACTTGTTTTTAATCTTCAATTATGACTCATAATTTTTTGTTGAATCTTTAATTCAAAGATTAATAGATAAAGTTTTTGACCTTTCATGTTTTCTTTTCAATATTATTTGTCAAAATTTTATAATTTATTTTGCTCTCCAAATATTTATAATTTTGATTGTCTTTTATCCATTATTATTCAATACACGATAAAAATTTAATTTTGCTTCCCAAAGATTTATAACTTTGATTGTGTCTTGTCCATCCCAATATAAAATTTTTGGTTTCACTCAAAAAGAGAGTAAATGATTGTCAAGAGAATAATGTTATCTTTATTTAAATCCTTTATCTTATGATCTTACTTTATCCTGTTGATGTTGGATCGAATAATAATTATGTCGGTTTGTAAAGACTTCCTTCACGACTTAAATCGAAATTAATTAACTCAATAAATTAAAACAATTTCATCATTAAAGAGCCCTCACTTGATTTGTTTTCATTTAAAAAAATTAATAATCTTTTAAGAATTAATAAAAATGTAATTTTTAAATTTAAATTTAAAATAATTTTTTATTTATAATTTTATCTAAAAATAAATTAAGAATGTAAATAATACATTGGTACTTGCAAGTTTTTTGAATTTAACTAAAAAATACGTTGAATTTGATCAATAATTATCGAATCAATTTAAACTATCAATCGGATCCAAATCCAACATCGTAATACTAATATAAAAAATTTTTAAATAATAAAATATTTCCATGATAATTTATGGGTTTTTTTTTTTTGAGAATATAACATCATTCAAATTCTTTGAGGTCCAATGTAATGGATAAAGATATGAATGAAGTATTAGCAAACTAAAAATGTCCATGAAATTAATGGAGTGGGTGGTTACAAGATGAGACAAAGTAGAAATGAAGAGTGTATGGTCCATAATCAACCAAATCCTATAGTGTCCATGATGCATTCATCACCACCGGAATAAGAATGAATTAAACTTAATACGGATGGAGCAATATTGTCTACTAGTAATAATGCTTCTGTTGGAAGAGTATATAGAGATGTCAATGTGATATGGTTGTATGGATTTTCAATGATGGTGGGCAAAGAAACGATTTTTCGAATTGAAGCAAGAGTCATGCTTGAAGACCTGTGCATAGCATGGAAAAAAGGTTACAAGCAGCTAGAACTAGAATGTGATAATATGCTTCTAGTGGAGCTTCTACTAGCAGGTAATGTTGCCAATAGTAGTATGGTTGATTTACGATTAATCAGTAGCTTGTTCAAACGAGATTAGAATATTAGAATTCGCCATATACCGAAAGCTCAGAATGCGATTGCTAATTGAATAGCCAAGTACGTGAATAGAAATTCCTTGATTTTAATGTTATTTGAGGAACCATCTCTAGTACAAGGGGTTTTGTTGTATGATAATAATGCCTTTATATAGGTTTGATTAATTTTTGATATAATCGCTTAATACTGCTTTTTCTAAAAAAATACACTTTGATTGATAGTGCCTTTTAAAAAACTTAAGGGAAAAAAGGAAAAAAAAAAAAAGAGATAGAGGATGGAGGTGCAATTGTTGGTTAACAGAAGTAAGAAATACGCAAATAAATTACTTATGGATTCTAATATTAAAAAATTAAAAAGAATTTTGTGCAAAAATAATGAAGAGGAATTAAAAGAAGTAGTGTCACGCCCCAAGTTGAGGTATAACAAATGTTGCACATTTGTGCGATAAAATCTTATGGATAAACAAGACTATCACTAAGTAACATAACTCGATTAAGCCAAAATATTTAACATAAAAATCATAGTCATAACTTCATAAAACGATTATAAAATTTTGATTTGAGTAGAAAATTAAGTAACCTTAAAATACAATTTAAACAATTTTAATTTTCTAACTAATAGAAAACCTGAAAATTTGATGTCTTTAAAGTTCTAAAGAAATGCAATAATATATTAAAACATTCACGAGCTAAGTCAAAACTTGTAAAAATATTAAAAAAAAAAAAGAGTGAATGTATCTATTCAATAAGTAACTAGCATTTTCTTTTCCCTTGGTTGGGTTAAGCACACACGATTTAGGTCAAACATTTTATTTAAAATACAAAATTGCAAAATTATGAAAAATCCATAACAAATAATTCAAAGCATATGTCATATCAAAGCTATAATAAAGAGAAATTAATAATTTCCAAAATACAAATAGATAAAAATCAACTTCTTTTTCCGTTTTTTTTTTTTTTTTGTGACTAAGAAGAGAAAACAACCACTAATCTTGGTGTCACAACTCCATTTGCATTTACATTGAGTAAATGGTTGCGAATTGCATCAAATGGAGAGTAAAGGACAAAACATTGTAATGGTTGATCCCAAGCCATTGAATTATGCCATCAATGAGCTTATTACCTTCTCTATAGGTATGTTGAATAATCACCTCCCTACACAATTGATGTTCACCAAACTTAGCACTACTAGACAGCATATTAGCAACCTCCATACTATCTATTTCCAGAATGATTCACCGGTCTCCATTCCTCCAGGCAATTTGAAGTCCTTCAACAACACCCCACCCCAAAGTTCTGCTTCCAACCACAATTCACCTTAGTGACAACAGATCAGAAACCACTATTCTAAACAAAAAAAAAAATACATGTTGTCATGATCAACATTTAACTCCCATTAACAAGGTTTGAACATAGTATACCAGAAACAAATTCAAAATCATAGAAATTTAATTACTCGAAACATCGAAACTTTATACAAAATATATTTCTTAAATCAATGACGTACTTTTTCAAAGTACACTCTACATAGCAAAATATAATTGAATACCATATATATATATATATATATCAAAAGCTAGATCTAATAACATATTTCTGAAAAGATAATTTAATAATCCAATTTCAAGTATAAAAAAACATACAACTTAAGTAATTCAAAATTAAACATTGCAATTTTAAAACCATACTAGCATACTTAACCCAATTATCACAAAATATGAACAAAATATCATATATTGCATAAAAAACATAACAAGTTTGAAGTTGATTTTTCAAAAATTAAACGCTAAAAGAATATCGAGTCACTTACTTAGTCTGTTGAATCAACACTTGAGTGACAAATTTCACAAATCCTCTAATAGCCTAAAATTTAAGAATGGAACTTGAAAAATCAAAATTCAATCAACAAATAGGAGGCTTAAAAGGTATGGTTTTTTTATGATAATCCTATGACATTTCAATTGTGCGACAATTCCTCTAACTAAGACACAATTATATAATTTAATTGAACTATTTTTTACTTCAAAAGTAAGTAAATAAAATTTAATAAAATACATACATATTATAAGAAAATTAAATAAGTTAATAAAAATCTGTTTAATATGGGTTCCAACCAAATAATAAATATTTAGACCGAACATATTTTAAAAATAATTGAAAATCAAAATTTCGAAATTCTAAACTTTATTATCGTTTGACTCACTTGAAGCAATTCAAACTCACAAGTTACTTGGTTTTTGGATAAAAACATAATTTAAAGATTTAATGTAATAGTAAAACTTCAAAAATTGTTTCGTCAAAATCAGTTACTGAAAACTTTTGTTTCGAGAGCCAAAATATAAGAAATCATCACAATCTGCACAGATTTTCTAGGTTAACAGTTTTGATTAGTCTACTTTGGGGCCTCATATGACCAAGATAACAATACCACATAAAAATACAAACTCCATACTATGAAAAACATCTAAATTTCGGAACAAATGAACACCTAATGATGGATTTATTGTGCGTCAAAATCGACTACTCAAAACTATCAAAAACCCACACATCATAAACTTTTAAAAATTGATCAAAATGGATCTTATACATACAATTTGAAAAATCTTGAAAGGAACTTTCATTTGGTACCAATAATGTCACCGAAATCTCACCGGAAAGTCACTGAAATATTGCAAACAATAGAGAAACTCAAACCTACTATGAAAAAGGCATCTACATCATCACTTTGTAGCTTCTGTAAAGTATTAGTTAAGCCATGATGAAGGTTACTAAAGCAGATAAATGAAGGACTATGAAAATAGAACAGTAATTTACCATTTGTTTTGAACTGAAATGAAACTAAGCTTTTGTCTCAGAAGCACCCAAACATATTTCCTCAAGTCACCTGAGAAATTTTCACATTCTGTGCATGACCAAAAGAAACAATTATAAAGAAAGGTAAAACCAAGAATTATTCAATTAACTATGTATGCAAATGCACCAAATAGCATTTTATATTCCTTATGTTATTAAAACTTAAAAGACTTGAAAACCTTTAAAATGATTTGTACCATTACATTGAACATTTGTTTTATAGTAGTGTTAAGATCGCCTTCCCACCATAGTTCATCTTCCTCATCTCTTGTTACATGCATTTGTTGTAGATTTGACGTGCTTAAATCTCCTTGACAGAAATTTCTCATTTTTGGGCACTTTTTCACCATTACCATTTGCAAGACAGGGAACTCTAACGAGTGATGTACCAAGGAAAAGCTTACTAGACTTGGCAGACCACTTAGTTTCAAATACTTCAGTTTGGGAAAAATAATGCTGCCTTGTATTTCTTCACCCTCACATGCTATGATTTCCTCTATCGTCTCACAATCAGCTACGCTCAATCTTTCTAGTAGCATCAGGCACTTAGCTGTTGAGCATGCCATTAAATTGATAAACCCATGACAGCTTATAACTTCTAGAGTTGTTAGCTTTTTGAAAGATAGCAATGATGGTTGAAAAGTCTTTAATGTCAACTGTGGAAGTTTAGACAACCTCAATTCCTTTAACTGATAGAATGCTGATGTCTGCCTTTCCTTGTCACTGAGTCCTTCAGACCGGACTATTTTAGAAATGGAAGCATTGTATATAACAAGCTTTTGAAGCTTTGGTAGTTACTGAATGAAGCAATATGGAAGAGTAATGGAAGCATTGTATATAACAAGCTTTTGAAGCTTTGGTAGTGACTGAATGAAGCAATATAGAAGAGTTGTGGATGTCTCCAGAAAGCAATGGAGGTTAAGAATTTTAAAGTTTGGGAAACAATGCAATGAGAGTTGTCCATCACAGATCCCCTTCATCATATCATTCATCTTCAATGTTAATTCTTCCAAGACAGGGAAAGTGTCCTAGACAACAACAAATATATTAAACATCAGTTAAAGAGTGGGATTAAATATATTAAACAACAAATATATCAAACATGTATGTTTGAGGTATAAGAATTTTAATTCTTAGAATACTGATCATGCTAAACTAATAATAGATACACATGGGATGCATGGATGCCAAAAATGTTTGCTTTTGCCACAACATTATTGTCTATATACATGTGTATCTATACAATGTGGTTCATTGTTTCCACTTACAATGATGGGTTGTTTGTCATGTGTTGTATGTGAAAAGAAAATGTAACTTCCAGCACTCACAACACATGTGAACCAAATTGCTTGCATTACTAAAATAGATGAAACTTTGATGCCTGTCTGTCTATTTATCCATCAAACAAGTGGACTAGTAAATGCAAACTCAAACAATATTTTTTTCTCCTCTCTAATGGGGTTTTCAAGGACAAGAAGATCATACTCTCTTATTGCTCTTAGCTTTCTCACCATTCCTTTCTATGTTCAGAAAATGCCAATGGTTGTTGCAATGTATACAAAGGTAAGTGGGTGTATGACAGCTCATATCCTCTCTACGATTCAGCAGCCTATCCTTTCTTCCACAAGGAGTTTAATTGCCTCAAGTATGGCCGCCCTCACCATCTTTACCTTAAATATAGATGGAAACCAAGCAAGTGTAATTTGCCAAGGTACATATCTCTCACTGCCCTCAAAGTTTGATCTGCATGGCTATTAGCTTAATGGAATAAATGACAGGTTTGATGGAACGCATTTGTTGTGGAGATTAAGGGAAAGAAGATAATGTTTATTGGGGACTCCATAAGTATAAACCAATGGCAATATCTGCTATGCATGCTTCACGTTTCAGTGCCTACTACATCTGGTATAATCACACAAGACTTGCATAATCACACTGTTTCTGTTAGAAGCTGGCCATCCATGCAGCCCATGAAGCACCAATGAGGCAGCACGTGAAGCAACAAAGGTGGCCATGAAGCAAAGCCATGCCGGAATTGTTATTTCGTGTGGAACAAGTGTTCATTTTGTTTGTTTTGTAATCCTTAGTCAATGTAATGTAATTTAGTTCATTTGGAACTATGTTAGGCTGATATTTGATGAATTTAGAAAGTGATTGAGCTGACATATCAGCTTTGTTTAAGCTTACAAGTTAAGCTTTGCTTACTTTTATGTAATTAGTGGGATTAGGTTAGTATTAGGTGAAAACTAGCTTTGATTTGCATTGTCAATAGCTGTTATATGTAATGGCATCATGCTAACTTTGCTTCTTAATGAAAACATCTGATTTCATTCATTTCATGCTCCATCTTTCTTGCTTCTCATTTTCTTTTGTTTTCTTACAAATTTTTTTTCTTTCTTCTGCTGCAAGCCTCGAGCCTTGTTGCTCAAGCTTCAGCTGTTTGTTGCTGCTAGCTGGTCATGACAACAATAATTGGAATCTAGAGCCATTGTCTTAGAGAACCTGTTGCTATTAAACTTGAAATCAAATGGCTACAAACTTTTTTCCAACAACACCACCAGTTTTCAGTGGTGAAGGGTTCCACATATGGGCTGTGAAGATGAAGACTTACCTGCAGGCCTTTGATCTGTAGGAAGTGATCAATACTGATGCTGAGCCAGCTCCTCTTCGAGCCAATCCAACAGTGGCTCAGATGAGGCAGCATGTTGAAAAGAGGACCAAAAGGCACAAAGCCATGTGATCCATTCAGAACTGTGTGTCTGATGTTATTTTTACCAGAATCATGGCCTGTGAGACACCAAAACAGGCCTGGGACAAACTCAAGGAGGAGTTCCAAGACACTGAAAGAACCAGGCAACAGCAGCTCCTAAACTTGAGAAGGGATTTCGAGAATTTAAAGATGAAAGAGGAAGAAATTGTTAAGCAGTACTCAGACAGAATAACAGCTGTGGTCAACAGCATAAGGTTGCTAGGAGAGCAATTCAGTGAAGCAAGGATAGTGGAGAAAGTGCTATCTACCTTACCAGAAAGGTATGAAGCAAAGATATCCTCTCTCGAGGACTCAAGGGATCTGGCCAACATCTCTCTAACAGAGCTCATCAATGCTCTATATACTCAAGAGAAAAGGAGGGCCAGTAGAAATGAGGAGCACCAGGAAGGTGCTTTCTAAGCCAAGGTTAAGACTGCCTCGAGCACTTCTACCTATAAAGGTAAGAGGACTTGGAAAAATAGGCCTAAGCCTGATGTTGCAAGGAGTGGTGAGTAGCTTTGCAGATTTTGTAAAAGACCAGGTCATCCTGAAGACAAATGCTAGTTCAAGCCAGATGCAATATGCCAGCATTGCAAAAAGAAGGGCCATGTTGAAAGGGTTTGCAAGAACAAAGGCAGACCAATGCAGGCTCAACATCAACAGCCAAAGGCTAAAGCTCGAGTAGCTAAAGAAGGAAGTGATCATGAGGAGCAAGTCTTTATTGTGTCATGCTTAGATGGTCAGAAGAAAGGCTCAAAAGGATGGCTCCTTGATAGTGGCTATACCAACCACATATCACCTGATGAAACCATCTTCAAGACTTTGGACAGGAGCTGTCAAACCAAGGTTAAAGTAGGCAATGGCCAGTTCATCAAGGCTGAAAGCAATGGGGATGTGTTGATATGTACTTCCACAGGTAACAAGCTCATCTCAAATGTGTTGTTTGTACCTGAAATTGATAGAAACTTGCTCAGCATAGCACAGCTGTTATATAAAGGCTACTCAGTGGTGTTTAAGGGCAATAAGTGCCAAATTGCTGATCCAAATAGGTCAAGCTTCATAACAGTCACTATGACTGATAAGTGTTTTGAAGTCAACTGGCCAAGTAGCTCAAACTCAGCCTACACAGCCCCAGTAGAAGACTCCAAGCTTTGGCACCAAAGGCTCGGGCATGCCAACTTCAGGTCAATATCAAAGATGATCAGTGAAGATTTGGTTGAAAACTTCACCAATTCAGTGAACCATGATGATGTTTGTGAAGTATGCCAGCTAGAAAAATAGGCCAGGCAACCATTTCCCTCGAATCAAGCTTGGAGAGCCTCAGAAAAGCTTCAACTTGTACAGACTGATGTGTGTGGTCCCATGAAGACTGAATCACTCGATGGAAATAGGTATTTCATTCTATTTATTGATGATTATTCAATATTTTGTTAGATTTATTTCTTAAAGCAAAAATCAGAAGTGGCTCAAGTGTTCTTGAAGTTGAAAGTACAAGCTGAAACAGAAACAGACTGCAAGCTCAAGACCATCAGGTCAGACAATGGAGCTGAGTGCACCTCAGCTCAGTTCTAAGCTATTTGCACTGATGCTGGCATCAAACATCAGTTGACCAATGTCTATACTCCTTAGTAGAATGGAGTCAGTGAAAGGAAGAATAGAAGCCTTATAGATATGGCTAGGTGCTTGCTACTTGAAAAGAATATGCCCAAAACCATGTGGGCTGAAGCAGTCAATACTACTGTTTATCTACAAAACATGCTCCCAACCAAGGCTCTGGCTAACAAAACTCCATTTGATTGGATCGGGTTCAAGCCATCTCTGGCTCACCTAAGAACCTTTGGTTGCCTATGTTATGCACAAGTTCCAGCTGTTAAAAGAAACAAGCTAGATGAAAGAGCTCAATCAGGCATACTGGTGGGCTATAGCTCAATCAAAAAGGGCTATAGAGTTCTAGATCCCTCAACAAACAAAGTCTTAGTGATCAGAGATGTTGTATTCAATGAAAAAGCAAGCTGGAATTGAGAGAATAATGAGCCAGAAGCAATTTCTGAAGAGTTGATGGCTGATCAAACTGAACCAGATCATAATGGTCCTGAAATAGACATTAATCATGAACTAATGAAGGGCACTCGACCATTGGTTGAGATTTATGAAAGAGCTCATGTAGCCATAGTGGAGCCAAGCTATTTTAGAGAGGCTGAAGCACACCAAGGTTAGAAACAAGCAATGGCTGATGAAATCTATATGATTGAGAAGAACCAAACATGGGACCTGGTTGAGAGGCCTACAAATAGGAAGATCATTGGTGTCAAGTGGGTCTATCAAGCCAAATAGAATGCAGATGGAAGTCTGAACAAATTGAAGGCAAAGCTGGTTGTCAAGGGGTTTAGTCAAAGGTGTGGCCTAGATTACATGGAGACCTTTGCACCAGTAGCGAGGCTTGACACCATAAGGTTGCTAGTTGCTTTGGCAGTACAAAAGCAATGGTGCATACACCAACTTGATGTTAAGTCAGCTTTTCT
This sequence comes from Gossypium bickii, assembly GCA_025503065.1. Taxonomy (NCBI): domain Eukaryota; kingdom Viridiplantae; phylum Streptophyta; class Magnoliopsida; order Malvales; family Malvaceae; genus Gossypium; species Gossypium bickii. The sequence continues at coordinate 132,809,433 of CP106713.1, forward strand.
CAATGGCTTTCTTGAAGAAGAGATTTACATTGACCAGCTTCAAGGCTTTGTTGTGCTAGGCAAAGAGCACATGGTTTACAGGCTTAAAAAGACCCTATATGGCCTGAAACAGGCTCCTCGAGTCTGGTATGCACGAATTGATAACTATTTGATAAGCTTGGGATTTGAGAGGAGCATCAGTGAGCCAACACTGTATGTCAAGAAGGAACATGCTGAAACTCGGCTTATTGTGTCCCTATATGATGATGACCTCTTGGTGACAGGAGGAGACCAAACTATGTTGGCTGACTTCAAGGCCAAAATGAAAGATATGTTCGAAATGTCTGACTTGGGGCAGATGACATATTTCCTTAGAATGGAAGTGTTGCAAACTCAAAGTGGGATCTTCTTGGGACAGAAGACAATTGCTGCAAAGATTCTAAGCCAATTCTCTGTGGAGAACTGTAAGCCAACAAGCACACCTATGGTTGTTGGAATGAAGTTGTCAAGCCAAGGGGCTTATGAACAAGTCAGTGAGTCTACCTATAGGAGCCTAGTTGGTTGCTTATTGTATTTGACAGCAACTAGGTCTGATATTATGTTTGTTGTTGCCATGTTATCAAGGTTCATGCATTGCTGCAATGAACAACACTTTCAAGCAGCAAAAAGGTACTATGGTATATCAAAGGCACTCTCAGCTATGGAGTGTTATACAACAAAGCTGAAAAATTGAGGTTGAAAGGCTACATTGACAGTGACTAGGCTGGTTCGAGTGATGATATGAAGAGTACTTCTGGATATGCTTTCACCCTTGGATTAGGCATGTTTTGTTAAAAGTTTGGTGGCACAATCAACAGCAGAAGCTGAATATGTTGTTGCTGCTGCAGTGAATCAAGCCATATGGTTGAGGAAAATTCTAGCTGATCTGAACCTACAACAAGAGGGAGCAACAGAGGTCCTAAGTAACAACCCAATTATGACCCTAATCGAAACGATGGTTTCGGGATCACGAATTCGAGATTAAATAAATATTTTTCTATTTTATTTATTTATTTTATTTTATATATTTAATTTGATATCCATGTTATGTGTTTGTATATGTCCTAAACTATAGTAGGTTAATTCATTTGTTTGGATGCTTAATTTTAGATAAGGGACTTAATTGCATAAGTAGTAAAGTAACTAATCATTAAATAGAGTGATTAAATTAAATTGTCTTCTTTTGCATGAGGGTTAAAATTGCAAATTTACCTTGTTAAAGATGTAGTGGACGACATTGACTAGTAAAAGTTAGTGGGGAGTGTTTAGTTATATTATATGATTAATATAATAATATGTAATAATAATATAATAAGGTAATATCATTAAAATAAAGAAAACAAAAAGGAAAATATCATCATCTTCCTTTCTCATCACCGAAACTTGAAGAAAAGAGAGGGGTTTGAGCTCTCAAACATTCGGCTTATGCATGTTCAAATAAGGTGAGAAATTGAATTTAGTTTTTGTTAATTTTAGCATTTTTGAGTTTGTTACCATGAAATCTAACTAGCCCATACCCGAAATTTTGATTTGGTAGTATAATTTGAATGTTGCCATGAAAGGAAATTTGATATTTGTATGGTTAATGATAGAATAGGTGATAAGCATGTTAGATTAACTTGATTTTTCCTTGAAACTTTGATGGAGCTTAGCATAAGGGTGAATTTATTAAAAAGAAAATCTCGGAAAGGACTATACAGAAAAATAAATTGAAGAAAGGAGTTGGTAGAGGGACTAAGAGTATTCGGCTCTTAATAGATGTAGTCAAATTCATGCTATTTTGTATTTTGAGCTTCAAGGACTAAGTTGTAAACATTATAAATGTTGGGGGTAAAATGGAAAATTGTGCAATCAAGTATTTATGGATTAAATTGAATGGAAATGTAATTAAATGAGCTTAATTGGAATTGTTTTAGACCAAGAACAAAAAGAAACCGGAGTGGATCGGGGAAAAGCTAAATTGAACGAGTAGCCGAGAAGCTTAAATTGTCGACTTCCGAGGTAAGTTTTAAGCAATTGGGTTAAATTGAAATTTTATTATATTGAAGTACAATTGTGAAGTAAAGATAAATATATTTGCTGGTAAATTGCCGAATGTGAAATGGTAACAAATATATATATGTATATATTCATGTGTTAGCCGAATATGAGCTTAATATTTCTTATTAGTTTGGAATAAATTGAGTTAAATAATAAAGTATGGTTGAGATGTGGTTAATTATAGATTGGTAATGTATGATTATGGTATTGAATTGATGAAAGTACATGGTTGTTTTCTAAAGCCGAATATGGTATAACTTCATTGAAGGGATAAATGGAATCGATCATGTATATCAATGATGTTTTATATTTTCTTTTAGATGTGATAATTTATGTCTATGAGAATGAGGTGGAAATTGTGAATGGAAGATAGCACTATGTGTGCGAGAAATGAGTAATGGCACTATGTGTGCGATACATTACCGATAGATGACACTATGTTGCGAGAAATGGGTAATGGCACTATGTGTGCGATACATTACCGATAGATGGCACTATGTGTGCGAGAAACGGGTAATGGCACTATGTGTGTGACACATTACCAGAAGATGGCACTACGTGTGCTAGTTATCAAGTAACGGAACTAAGTGTGCGATATGTTACATGTAATACACTATGGGTGCGTATAATCGGATTTCTCAAGGATATGAATCGATTAATGGAAACACTCATAAGAGACATGTAAGTATGTTAAGCATGAGAACTAAATAAATTGATGTTAAAGAGGTAAGTAGTTATCATGTCCTAATTTATAGATATGTGACGTATTCATTAGTTCGCTAAATTTGATTAAAAAGGATATGGAATATTTGTATATTCGGTTTTGGTAATCTAATGAATGTGATATTGATATAGGGTATTATGCTATATGAAATGTTGATACGGACTTGTGAGTGATTAAGTTGAATTAATTGAACTAGTATAATGATTCAATTTATTTATGTTCCTTTTTGCTTATAACTTACTAAGCTATAATAGCTTGGTGTGTTTGATGCATTTGTTCCTTAGGTTTTGAAGTTGAAGCTCGGGCTCGGGGATCGTCGTCGAAGTCAATCACATTATCATCTCTTTTGGTACCTTTTTGTATTCAAACCCAAGGTCCATGGCATGTATAGGCTGAATTACTTGTTGAAATGTTTTAAATGGTGTAAATGTGTATGTATTTGAATGCCATTCGAAAATGGCTTGTCCATCTTGTTAATCTTGGAATTTATATTTTGGTTTGATGATTATGTTTGGTTGTGATTTTGGTTGATTTGGTTTTAGTATATATAAGTATGGTTAATGTATAGAGTTTAAAAGAAATGGAGTAAAGATGTTATAAACTAGTTAACCATATTTTGCAATGAAATAGTTTTTGGTTAACAGCAGTGATGTGATTTTAAAAAATCACCAAAAATAGAAGAAATGAAATTAAAAAGTGAATAAGATATAGAATTAAAGCTTATTGTGTCTATTTTTATATGAAAGAAACAGAGTAGGCAAAGGAATTTTATATTGGGAGATATTTAAATTTTAGTGAAACTAGTTCTGAATGACTTCATGATTCCCTGTTCTATATTAGAAAAATTGTTAAAAATTGTACAAAAACTAATAATAGAGCATAGTTTATATGATTAGAATCCTTAATAAGTCTATTTTTATTTTGGAATAAACGAGAACATTATTTGAATTCTGTATAATGAGATAACTGAGTTTTTGTAAAGATAGGTCAGAACCATCAAATAGTGAAATAGGGGAAACTTTAATGAATAAACTGTACTAATTGGCCATATGAAAAATTCTGAAAAAATTATAGTAAGAAGATATATGAGTCTAGTTTCAATTTTTATGCCTCGAATTAGTAGTTAAGTCTAATAATAACTCATGCTCGACTCCGACAACGGTCTCGGGTAAGGGGTGTTATATCCTATGTGATAACAAGTCTGCTATTGCAATTGCAAAGAACCCTATCTTCCATGGTAGAACCAAACACTTTAGCATCAAGCTACATATGGTAAGGGAGATGGAGCAAGCTCGAGAGGTAAAGTTGATTCATTGCAATTCTGAGAATCAGATTGCTGATATTTTCACTAAGGCCCTCAATGCAACAAGGTTCATTAAACTAAGGAAGGCTCTAGGAGTTAGCTGCATGGAGACTAAGGAGGAATGTTAGAAGCTGGCCATCCATGCAGCCTATGCAGCACCAAGGAGGTAGCACGTGAAGCAACAAAGGTGGCCATGCAGCAAAGCCATGCTGGAACTGTTATTTCATATAGAATAAGTGTTCATTTTGTTTGTTTTGTAATCCTTAGTCAATGTAATGTAATTTAGTTCATTTGGAACTATGTTAGGCTGATATTTGATGAATTTAGGAAGTGATTGAGCTGACATAGCAACTTTGTTTAAGCTTACTGTACAACCCCAATTTTGCCCGGGCCTACAAGCCCATACCCAAACCCATTACAACAAATCTGACCTAACAGACCCTAAAACCCAAAGCCCAAGTCAATGGCCTACTAAGACCTACCCGGTTACAAACCCTAACCCACTTGCACCTAGCCCAACAAGCCCAATACCCTCAACAGAAAAAAACAAAATCCCTAACCCTAACCCCAAGTGGCGCCGCTAGGTCTGACCGAACCCTCTGACCCTCTGACTTTTGCAGCCACCTGCCACCGTCTTGTCCACCGCCCCAGCACCGCCTCTGACCTGCAAACAATAAACGGGAGAGGACAGAAAGCAGCAAGTTGTAAAAAAGGCAAAGGCTATAAAAGCCGATTTATTTCCTTGTAACGGGGGTTCTTTTTTTAAAAAAAATCAATACAATACTAGAGATTTAAACAGAAAACGGCAAATCAGATACTAACGAGAGGAATCAAAATAAGAAAGCAACGAAAACGCTAAAAAACCACTAAAAATCGAATCAGAGACTAAAGGTGATTATTTTTTAGTTTCGAAGCCTTTTCTTTTCATTTGCTTTTTTTTTCGACAAATATACATATATACTGCTGTTATTTTTCTAAATTTTTTTTGTTAAAAAAATATAATACAAACTTTACCTTTTTCAGCCACCGCGCGCGGTGGCCGGCGCGACGGAGAACGGTGATCGGGGCTGTGCCAGAATCCCCTTCTCCCTTCGACCTGCAGAGAGAAAAGAGAAGAGTTAAATTTTTTTTTAAAAAAAACAGGTGACAAATGATTTTTTTTTCAGAAATTTAGGCCTTAAATAGCCTCCCAAAACGACGTCATTTTGGGGCTGACCTTTAACGCCAAAACGACGTCGTTTGGCCAAAGACCCGCGCGCGCGACCCGACTCGACTGAAGGATCCGCGTGTTTTCCTCGATGGGGGTTAATTGTGCTTTCGGCCCTTCCACATTTTTAGTTTTTTAAATCCAATTTTCAATTATTGCAACATTGGCCCTGTAACTTCGCGGGGTTTTCAATTCGGTCCTCCCGTAAAGCGCTGCGTTTAACTTATTGGGGAAAATTGCCCCTCTGGTCCCTCCAGTCTATTTGCGCGCGTGAATAAGTCCCCGAATCTTACTCTTATTTTAAATTCGTCCCGAAAATTTTATTGCTTATTTAGTTTAGTCCTTTATTTGTGTATTTACTATATTTTTTATATACATATATATTAATATTATTACTATATTGTTATTATTATTATATTACCATCATTACTATGTTATTATCATTATTATTTCCATGCACATACATATTATTATCATCACTATATTATTATTATGATATTACTATTATTATTATGTTATTATTATTACTATTATTTCCATACATATATATGTATTATTATTACTATATTATATTTACATTATTACTGCTAATATATTACTACCTTATTATTATTGTTTAACACCGTTATCATTACTATTATTATATCATAATTTTTTGTCTTATATATACATATATATATTCCTTTGCTTTGTTTGGTCTTTTATATATATTTTATTATTTATTTCTTAATTAATGTTACTATCATCTTATTCTTTCTTTTCAATGGTTTTTTTTATTATTTCTCATTTTCATTACTATTCATGTATTATATATTATAAATGTTAGTTTTATTATCACCCTTATTTTATTTTTATTTCTACTAGTATTATTATTATTATTATTATTATTATTATTATTATTATTATTATTATTATTATTATTATTATCCATCATTATTTTATTCATTTTCTATTATTGCTGTTACTACATTATGTTTATATGTATTATATTGTTTTTATTAAATATGTATTAACTATTTATAATTACTGCTGTCATTGTTATTCCTCAATATGCATATATTTTACCTATTTTATATATATTACCACCATTATTATTATCATTATTTTCTACCATCGTCAATACATATACACCATTGTCACAATGCTTTTCTTTCCCCACTACTTATATTCCCATCGTTCGTCTCCTTGATTTTCCCGACATCTCAATTTTCATAACAATCGATATTTCGTGTTAACAATTCGAGTGAATCGAGCCCTAACTTACTGGGTTCTGGTTTTTCTCATTTAAGTTAAACAACGGAATATCCCTTTCAAAAATCGCAAATTCAAGTTTTCAATCGACATTCCGTATTAGCAATTCGAGTGAATCGAGCCCTAACTTACTGGGTTCCGGTTTTTCTCGTTTAAAGTTAAACAACGGGATATCCCTTTTGAAATCGCAATTTAAATTTTAAACAAAACACTTAATCTCGGATATTCGAAATGCCGCACCCTAACTTACTGGACTCGACATCTAGATACTTCGGATGAGTTTTTTTTTCTATTAAAATAGAGGCGATATTCCTAATTTAGACCTTCGAGAAAACGAGCCCTAACTTACTGGGTTATAATTTCTCGTTTGACAAATGACGGGAGATCCTCTTCACAATATAAAACTAAGTTTTAAAAGGCGAGCTTAGTTTCGGGAGTCTAAAGTATTGCGCCCTAACTTACTGGACATGATGCTTTATCTCTTCGAAACTAAGAGAGTCTTAACGTCCCTTCCAATTCCTTCAAGTTTTGGAAATAAAAGTATCTATTTTCCAATTATTTCTATGTTTTCAACAATAGGACATTGATCAATCAATTTGGTACCAATTTCGGGTGTGTCGAGGGTGCTAATTCTTCCTCGCACGTAATTGACTTTCGAACCCATTTTTCTCAAATTTTCGTAGACCAAAAGCATCGTTTTAATAAACCGAGACGTTTTATTAAAATAAAGGTGATCCGATCACACCCAAATAAAGATCGGTGACGACTCCCTTCCTTTTCGTTTTCAAAAATCGAGTCGACCGCGTCGTTTCCTATTCTTTTCAAAAAATGGTTACGACACTTACAAGTTAAGCTTTGCTTACTTTTATGTAATTAGTGTGAATGGGTGAGTATTAGGTGAAAACTAGCTTTGATTTGCATTGTCAGTAGCTGTTATATGTAATGGCATCATGCCAACTTTGCTTCTTAATGAAAAACATCTGATTTCATTCATTTCATGCTCCATCTTTCTTGCTTCTCGTTTTCTTTAGTTTTCTTAGCAAATTTTCTTTCTTTCTTCTGCTGCAAGCCTCGAGCCTTGTTGCTCAAGCTTCAACTGTTTGTTACTGCTAGCTAATCATAACACCAACTGTTTGGTAATCAATTTATTCTAGACATACATACACAAATACATGTATGTATAGGTAACTAACTATGGTGGACTAAAACTTTCATCATTATAAGGTATTGTTAGACTTTTGGCCTGCAATGCAACAGCAAACCAGCAAGCAGCAGCAGTGAAGTTGAACCTAGTGCAGCAGCTATATTTTGTTCATTTTGATTGATTTATTCCTATGAAGCTAAGCTTAATTCTTGTGCAATGTAATAGCTAAGCTTATAGGTTATAATGTTGATTTAAATTGATGTAATGGCTGGTGTATTAACTATTATTTTATGTACAACTTAAGCTTATTAGTCATAGTCTAGTGGGAGTAGTTGGTTCACTAGGCCATAGTCTTTTTGACTATTCAATCTTTGTATCCTATGTATATATTTGCATACCAATGAAATAGTTTCTAAGCTTTTTCATTAACTAGAAAGTTCAAGTTGTCGTTTCTCATCTTCTTCTTTTGTTTTCACATAAAATCTTATGCACATTGTATATGGTGCATGTTGAGTTGATGCCAATATCCTAACAAATGGTAATCAGAGCCGATTATCTTTGAGGGCCTCCATTGTTGGTTATTGACTTGTGAAAGAAAGCTTAAGAAAGAAGAAATCGAGACTGCTGAATCTGTTGCAACAAGATGAGTTACACAAAGACCTCCACCACCTGTATTCACTCAAGCGAGAACTATCACATATGGTCAGTAAAAATGAAAACACATCTACAAGCACAAGACTTATGGAGTGCAGTTGAAAGTGATGTCGAACCACCTCCATTGAGAGCTAATCCCACCATTGCTCAGATGAGACAACACAGCGAGGAACGAGCCAAGAAGCACAAGGCCATGGCTTGTCTTCAAAATGGAGTATCAGATGTGATATTTACTAGAATCATGGCTTGTGATTCTCCTAAGCAGGCATGGGAGAAGTTAAAAGAGGAGTTCATGGGGTCTGAAAAAACAAGGCAACAGCAGCTGATCAATTTGAGGAGAGACTTTGAGAACTTGAAAATGAAGGAAGCTGAGACTATCAAGCAGTATTCAGACAGAATAATGGCCACTGTCAATAGTATAAGGTTGCTTGGTGAAGATTTTAGTGAGAGCAGGGTCGTTGAGAAGGTGATCACCACTCTTCTTGGAGATTCGAGTCAAAAATCTCTTCATTGGAAGACTCGAGAGATCTTACAACAATTTCTCTGTCTGAATTAGTAAACTCTCTCTATGCACTTGAACAGAGAAGAGCCAACAGGCAAGAAGACCATTCTGAGGGAGCCTTTCAAGCAAAGACCAAGGAAGACTCAAGTCAGAAAAGTAAGAAACCATGGCTTGATAAGAAAGTAAAGTCAAGAAGAGAATCAGGTCAGAGAAGGCTACCACCATGCAAACACTGCCAAAAGACCTCACATTCAGAAAAATATTGCTGGTATAGACCAGACATCCAATGCAGGAGTTGCAAACAGTTTGGACATGTGGAAAAGGTCTGCAAAAGTAAGGGCAAGGCACCTGCATAGCAGCAAGCCAAGGCTCAAGCTGCTGAGGATATTCAAGCTCAGGAGGAGCATCTCTTCACAGCAACAAGTTTTGCAACAACCAGTAGGGCCAAAGTAGAGTGGCTAGTAGACAGCGGTTGTACGCACCATATGGCAGCCAATGAAGGACTGTTTAAAGATCTTGATAGAAGCTTTGCCTCTAAAATCAGAATAGGCAATGGAGATCTCATTGAAGCCAAGGGGAGAGGCAATGTGGTGATCAAGACTGCTTCAGGTAACAAAGTAATCTCTGATGTACTCTTTGTACCTGAAATAGATCAGAATCTGTTGAGTGTTGGACAACTAGTTGAAAAGGGTCACTCACTTATTTTTAAAAATAGATCCTGCATTGTTAGAGATCTACATGGTCAAGAACTGATTACAGTAGCAATGACAGATAGGAGCTTCATGCTCAATGTGAATCTGGTTGAGAAGAAGGCCTACACAAGTTTGGCTGATAGCACTAACCTGTGGCATAAAAGGCTAGGCCATGCTAGCTATAAGTCATTAGAATTGATGAATAGATTGAACTTGGTTGATGATTTGTGTAAGGTTGAAGTCAAGGAGTCTGTTTGTGAAGTCTGTCAGTTTGGTAAACAAGTCAGACTGCCCTTTCCAGTTGACAAAGCATTTAGAGCCCGAGAGAAGCTTGAATTGGTTCACTCAGATATCTGTGGACCAATGAGGACTCCTTCCTTGAATGATAGCAGGTATTTTGTGCTATTTATTGATGATCTGACTAGATTCTGCTATGTTTATTTCTTGAAGCAGAAATCTGAAGTCTTTGAAGCCTTCAACAAATTCAAGGCTTTAGTTGAAAATCAAACTGGTTGCAAAATTAAAGCCTTGAGAACAGACAATTGCTCAGAGTATCTATCTGACAAATTCCAGAAGATATGTGAGCAAAATGGGATCCATCACCAGCTCACTACAGTTTATACTCCCCGGCAAAATAGAGTATGTGAGAGAAGAAATAGAACAGTGATGAACATGGCCATGTGTCTACTATTTGAAAGCAAGCTACCTAACAAGTTTTGGGCTGAGGCAGTCAATACCTCAGTTTATCTTCTCAACAAATTGCCAACACAAGCTGTCAAGAACATGACACCTTTTGAAGCATGGCATGGACTTAAACCTAATGTTTCACACCTGAAAGTGTTTGGTTGTGTTTGCTATGTTCTTATTCCAGCAGAAAAGAGAACTAAGCTAGAAAGAAGGGCTGTTCCAGGGATATTTGTTGGTTATAGCAATACAAACAAAGGCTATAGGGTGTTTGATCCAGCAACAAAGAAAGTCTTGGTGAGTAGAGATGTCAGATTCAATGAAGAAAGGATTTGGAATTGGAATGATTCAACTACAAGTCAGTCTGAAGAAGATCTTCTAGACAGTAGCCTTGAAATAGTTGAAGCTGAGCCTCACAATGAAGATGTTGATGATAGTCCTACAAGAGGTACAAGGACTATTACAGACATCTATCAAAGATGTGATGTTGCAATAGTTGAACCTTCAGATTTTGAGGAAGCTGCCAAGGATAAGCAGTGGAAGAGGGCAATGGAAGTTGAATTGGAGATGATCAACAAGAATGATACATGGGAGTTAGTGGACAGACCAAGTCATAAGAAGGTGATTGGTGTAAAATGGGTATTTAGGGCCAAGTACAATGCAGATGGCTCCTTGAACAAGCACAAAGCAAGGCTCGTGGTCAAGGGTTATAGTCAGCAATATGGGGTAGACTTTCTAGAAACGTTTGCTCCTGTGGCCAGATTGGACACCATTAAACTGTTATGTGCCATAGCTGCTCAAAAACGATGGAAGCTTCATCAACTTGATGTCAAATCAGCATTTCTTAATGGTTTCCTAAAAGAGGAAATTTTCATCGAGCAACCAGATGGCTTCAAGGTAGAAGGACATGAAGACAAGGTTTACAAATTGAAGAAGGCCTTGTATGGTCTGAAACAGGCACCAAGAGACTAGTATGACAGGATAGACACTTACTTGTCTAAGCTCGGGTTTGAGAAGAGTGTTAGTGAAGCTACACTCTATGTAAAAAGGTCAGAAGGAGAAACCATGCTGATTGTATCCCTTTATGTTGATGATTTGCTTCTAACAGGCAGCAAAGATGAGTTAATCTCTGAATTCAAGGCACAGATGCAGCAAGTTTTCGAAATGACAGATTTAGGAGTCATGACATACTTCCTTGGAATGGAAGTAAGCCAATCTGAACATGGCATCTTCATCAGCCAACATGCCTTTGCATCAAAAATTCTTAACAAATTTTGCATGCAAAACTGTAAGACAGTCAGCACACCTGTTTCACAAGGAGAGAAATTGACTAGTAGTGGAGAGCACGCAAGAGTAGATGAGAAAGAATATCGAAGCTTGGTGGGCTGTTTGCTATACTTAATAGCAACTCGACCAGACATCACTTATGGTGTAAGTCTTCTTTCAAGGTTTATGCACTGCTGTAATATTGTTCACTACAAGGCTGCTAAAAGAATACTCAGATATGTCAAGGGAACTTTGAGACATGGAGTTAAATTTGAAAGCAAAAATGAGCTCAAACTAACAGGGTATTCTGATAGTGACTGGGCAGGCTCGTTAGATGACATGAAAAGTACTTCTGGTTACCTCTTCACACTTGGCTCAAGTTTATTTTGTTGGAGCTCTAAGAAGCAATAGACCGTTGCTAAATCTACAGCAGAAGCTGAGTACATAGCAGCATCTGCAGCTGTTAATCAGGCCATTTGGCTCAGAAAACTCTTATATGACCTGAATGAAGAGCAGACAAAGCCAACTGAAATCCTAGTCGACAACCAATCAGCAGTTGCCATAGCCAAGAACCCCATGTTTCATGGCAAGACAAAGCACTTCAAGATCAAATTCCACTTTGTCAGGGAGGCTGAACAGTCTAGAGAAGTCAGCCTTGTTCATTGTAGCTCACAAGACCAATTGGCGGACATTTTAACCAAGCCTCTTGGTACACAACGGTTTGAACTTTTGAGGGAACAAATTGGTGTTTGTTGCATACAGTCTAAGGAGGAGTGTTAGACTTTTGGCCTGCAATGCAACAAAGAAACCAAACAAGCGGCAGAAGAAAGCAGAGAAGTTGAACCTAGTGTCAAAGAAATTATATTTTGTTCATTTTGATTGATTTACTCCTATGAAGCTAAGCTTAATTCTTGTGCAATGTAATAGCTAAGCTTATAGGTTATAATGTTGATTTAAATTGATGTAATGGCTGGTGTATTAACTATTATTTTATGTACAACTTAAGCTTATTAGTAATAGTCTAGTGGGAGTAGTTGGTTCACTAGGCCATAGTCTTTTTGACTATTCAATCTTTGTATCCTATGTATATATTTGCATACCAATGAAATAGTTTCTAAGCTTTTTCATTAACTAGAAAGTTCAAGTTGCTGTTCTCTCATCTTCTTCTTTTGTTTTCACATAAAATCTTATGCACATTGTATATGGTGCATGTTGAGTTGATGCCAATATCCTAACAGGTATCCGTGATGCTATTTCTTTCGTTGTACTTAGTAGACGTTGATAAGGAAACAATTGGCAGAGTTCTGAAATTGAATTCTGTAAGGAATGGAAATCTATGGAAAGAAATTGATGTTTTGATATTCAACACTTGGCATTGGTGGCACCGTAGAGGACTGAAGCAACAGTATGAGCTCTACAAAAATAAGTATAATTTGATTAACTGATGACTTTTAGTAAGAGCTAAAGATCTGTAATTGTTAACTGCAGATGAGATTATGTGCAATTTGATGGGAAGATTCGTAAGGACATTGATCGCACGGTTGCTTTTCGTACAACTTTGAGAACATGGGCTAAATGGGTTGATTCAGATGTGGATACCAATAGGACTAAAGTCATATTTCAAGGAACATCAAGAAACCTGTTCATTTGCTTGATATTACGATGCTCTCTCAATTAAGAAAAGATGCACATCCTAGCTCTTACAATGACTTCAACGTCATGGATTGCACCCACTGGTGTGTTGCCGCCCCCCCGGATACATAGAATCTACTTCTGTATGCAGCTCTCATCAAATAGCAGAGAAATTTAGTTCAGGCACTAGCCAGCCAACATATACGTGGTCTCTTTAAATATTAGTTTGCTTACTTAAAAAAGATCATAAGATTATACATTGAAAATATAATAAATTTGTTTTACTTCTGTTTGCAGTTCTCAATTATGCATGGATGTAATTCAATTATTTATGGCATTGGTTTGTTTTCTTCTTGCTTTAGATTGTTTCTCCTATTGACTTAAAAAAGAGAACTGGTGTTATTATCATTTATATTTTTGTGAGGATGAATATGAGAATCCTGGGATTGAAGGAGATATTAGCTTCAACTTTTCATCAAAATACTAAAATAAGTACATAATATTCTTTATAGAGAGAACAAAAAGATGAAACAAGCACACACAAAATGAGTAGCAATCTTAATTAAATCGTCCTAATCCCCAAGTCGATACAAAATACCAAAAAAGTATAATGTGGTGAAATACATCCATAAAACTGGGTCAACCTTACTACTCAAAGTTTTCATGTTTGTAATTCCCAGTGCAAACATGATGCACTTCAAAATCAATACTTAGGTTATAATGTGAAATGCAACTGTTCAATAGTGGATTTACAGAAACTGAATAAAGGAAAGTGGAAGCCCCCACAATGAAAAAAAGGCATTTCTATGGTCACTTTGTAAAGCATTAGTTAAGCCATGATGAAATTAGAAGAGTAAATTACCATTTGGTTTGAATTGAAATGAAATCGAGCTCGTCTCACACGCACTTCAACATATTTCCTTATTTCATTTGGAGCAATCGATCGAGAACTCTGGACCGCTTGAGAATTTTGCACATTCATGACGTGCATGATCAAAAGAAACAATTATAAAGACAGAAAAAACCAACGTTTTCAAAAGTAAAACACTTTAAAATGATTGGTACCATTTCATCGAACATATGTTTTATGGTAGTGTTAAGGTCGCCTTCATCCGCAGTTCACCGTCCTCATCTCCTAAGTGTGCGTATGTTCCACCTTGGTGTGCTTAACTCCCCTTGACAAAATTCTTCATTTTGGGGCACTTTTTCACCTTCACCATTTGCAAGACCGGGAACTCCAACAACCGATGAGCCAAGGAAAAGCTTGCCGGACTTTGCAGACAACTTAGTTCCAAACACTTGGTTTTGGGGAAAACAATGTTGCCTTGTATTTGTTCACCCTCGCATGCTATGATTTCTTGTATCATCTCACAATCATCTATGCTCGGGCTTTCTAGTAGCGTCGGGCTCTTTTTGTTTGTCGAGCATGCCATTAGATTGATGAATCCATGGCATCTTGAAACTTCCATATTTAATAGATTTTTGAAAGACAACAAAAATGGCTCTAAAGTCTTTAATGTTAGCTCTGGGAGTTGAGACAACCGTAACGCCTCTAACTGATAGCATGCCGATGTGTGCCTTTCCTCATTGATGAGTCCTCCAGACAAAGTCTTTAATTTCAACTCTGGAAGTTCAGACAAGCTTAATTCCTTTAACCGAGAGAATGCTGTGTTGGGAAGAAACCGAACAACCGAACGGAAGCGAAACACAACCGGTGTTCTTTCTCTCCCTATAACTCTTGTCAAATATTATGGCAACCACAATAGCACAAAAATATTTGTTCTCTAGCAATCTATCAACCACAAATCAACCAATGCAACCACAACAAAAATGATAAATAGAGACACCGATATTTTTACGTGGAAAACCCCTCTAAATCAAGGGTAAAAACCACGGGACTTTAGAGTCCGATCAAAAGCTCCACTATAATCAAATGTTCAGCTACAAGATTACAATATCAAGCCTACAACAAGCATTCAACTCCAACAAGGCTAACAATATGTAATCTTTAGCAAAAGAGAGAAAAATTGGAGAACATCACCAAAATCGTAGCTGCTGTAAAAACGGGTATTTCGACGCTACAGACTCGGATGAAAAATCCGACCGTACAAAGTCAAGAACACCTTGTCGTCTAGCTGCTGTCCAAAAATCAGCTCAGTCGAACCACGGATGGACCTCCGATCGAAGAGTTGATCACTGCTGGACCAAACTTGAAAAATTAATTTTCCAGCTTCAAACTCTCTGTTTCTCCCTTCTATTTTCTCTTTTTTTTTTTTTTTTTTTTTTTTTTTGCAATCTGAAAGCTTTTGGCTCTCTCACACATTTTTAAAACAAAAAAAAAATGCTGCCACCCCTCTTTTAAAAAAAAAGACAAAAGGAATGATGAATAAAAACAAACAAAAAAAGGTGCCATAAAACATGGCAGATTTTGAGGGATTCCCACATAGTGGGACCCTCCCAACATGCTGATGTATGTTTTTCCTTGTGGCTGAGTCCTTCAGACCGGAGTATTTCAGAAATGGAAGCATTGTTTATAACAAGCTTCTGAGGTTTTGGTAGTGAGCAAATGAAGGAATATGGAAGAGTAGTGGATGCCTCAGGAAAGAATTGAAGGTTAAGAAGTTTGAGGTTTGGGAAACACTGCAATGAGAGTTTTCCATCACATATCCCCTTCATCATATCACTCGTCTTCAGTGTTAATTCTTGTAAAACAGGGAAAGTGTCCTGGACACCAACAAATATATTAAACATGGATTAAAAAGTTTTAAATTTAAGAGAGAAGGTGAGAATATTAGTTAGTTGAAAAGGCAATTTATAGGTAATCTCATTTGATTTGGATGTAATCTCAAGGAATGAAGATGGAATATCAACTATTAATGAAGTTACCTCATTGACGCAAAACAAGGGTTGTTGGTTTGGGATTTCAACCTCACCAAATATCTGTGCTTTGGGGCATTCAATAACCTCCATTTGTTTCAACGATGACCATTGGGTGGTATGCATATTCAAACTCCGCACCTTATCCAGTACAAGGTACTTTACACGGGGAAATACAAACTTGGTCGTCACTGTTTCTACCATAGTAGACCGAGTAGCTGATGTTGACTGTGATTCATTGGCAGTGAGTCCTTGCAGCTCAATTATTTCTTCTAACGAATCACAATTCTGAATGTGCAATTTCTCCAAATGAGGGAAAACAACCTAATAAATCATTTGATTGGGTTAATAACTGGAATATGTTGAAATGAAAAAGATTAATGAAAGAAGTAAAAGGAGAAGAATGGTAAAGTAAAAGAAGAAGATATGACCTTTTGACTGAGGACAGCAGAGTCATTTGTTTGTGTAGGTTGGTGAATTTGAGGTTCATCTCCAGATACAGATTTAGAGATTAATGTTTTCAGCAGAGGACAATTTCTTAGTCTTAAACCTTTCAAGCGTGGGAATTCAGAGTAATTTTGAATGCCGAAACCTGTGAGTTTGGGAAGGTCTTCCAGCGACAGGGACTTTAGTTGAGAGAAAATCGTACGAGTCCTCCATTGATCTTCTGTAGCCAATCCATCCGTGAAGATTACTTGTTCCATCATATTACAGTCCTTAATTTCAAGGCTGCCGAATTGCACAAGATCTTTTACTAAGAAAGACGGAAACAGGTATTTCAAATTGCGACACCCTTCCACCCGCAATCTCCACAAGTGTGTGAGAGATGAGGAAGATGGGTGGTGCCATATCTTATGAATGTTAATGGAGGACAATTGCAGCCACCCCAAATTGGGAAGGAGAACCTGCAGACATATATAAATGTCATAAAAAGAAAACATAACTCTTCCTTCTTTACATACAAATTCAATCAAAATGAGAAGGAGAAATGATAAAATGTAGAGAAAAGTGAAAGAAGGAGAGAGTGAAGTGATAAAATGAAGAGGTGCATAAATCCAACATCATTCAATTTTGGAATAAAAAAGAAATGCCTTTTACTACTAAAACCTCAACAGCCTTTCTTTTTCTATCCTTAAATTACACTTTCGTTATCATTTACATTTTTTTATTTGTCATTTACACTTTTATTTTATTTCAATTATATAAAATTAAAGCTTCACACCAATTTTCATTTTTTCATTCATACTTTGAAGGTTTTTTTATTGCTGTAAAATAATTAATATATTTTAATTATGTTTAATAATTTTAATAATATTACTTAATTTATATTAATTAATGAAATAAAAATACATTATATTTGTCACATTTTTATTTATTAAAAGGCTTAACATAACATTTGATATATGAATTTGACACTTTTTCCTAATTTAGTACCTAAGTTTTTTTTGTCTAATTTAATACCTAAACTTGTTAAACGTTATACAAATTACTCCAATATTTTTATAATATTCAAAGTTTAACTTCATATAATTAATATAAGACAACATAATTCAAAATAATAACACAAACATAAATCCATTATTTTGATCATCCACCATTAATACTAATAAAGAAATTCCTAATCACCATTAAACCATTCCTACAAATTATATTATAATTAATAAATTACTTAATATAAATAATTAATTTCTTTGTACTTTTTTGTTAATGAAAACATAGTAATTTAAAATTAAAGTAATTCAATATAAAATTTAATTTTTATTTAATATTATATCAATTTATTTAACAAAAGCCTTTGATAAAATTAAAATAAGGATCATAAATATTGTTTTTATTTTTTAAAATTAAATTGAAATTTAAAGAGTATTTAAATTTAAAGTCTACCTTAAAATTAAATTAAATTAAACTTAAAAACAAATTGTTGAAAACTAATTTTAAATCTGTTTTTGAGATTGTTTAAAATTTTACATAAATGTTTAATTTATGTTAAAAACATTGTTATAGTTTGTTAATTAAAAATATCTATAGATTTAAAACTATTAGCAATTACAATTAAAATATGAAAATTTTGAAAATTTTAAAAATATGTATATTTATAAATATGTTATTTGTTTCAAAATTCTTGCTTATAAATTGATTTTTTTTGGTACAAGAATTAATTTTATTTTTGGACTCATAATTTAGAACTGTAAATAAATTGAATAGGTTTAACTCTGTTCTGTCCGTTTAAAAAAGCTAAATAAAAAATTAATTTTTTAAATCAAACAACATGTAACATTATTTTAACCCATAAAAAAAAGAGTAGTTATGGATGAAGTTGAAACTGTAATGAAGAAAATAGTAGTGTTGGTTAGATTGGGTGATATAAGAAAAATAGGAAAGCAATTTCTCAACTCATTACCCTATCAACAAACTGTTACTCTCTTATCTTTAACATCACTAAAAAGGCATGGAAAAGGCAAGTAATAATGTCCTTCTTAATTCAACGAGTGTTGAAATTACTGAAGATTTTGTTTCATATTTTTCATACTCAGCAACCTCGTTTCTATCTTTTATGCTATCTATTCCCCCACTATTTCTCTATTACATTCTCATCTCTATTTAAATATATACTCGTGACTTCATCAAATAAAAAGAAAATATGAATAAATATTGAATACAAAACTGACCTTGTCGCAGAATAAAGCAGCAGTATTATCTTCCACGTCTTGCTCGCCAATCACTTTTTCACTCTTTCTTGAAATTGAAGAAGATAATGCCGTCATTTTTGGACAATCATATATCGTAATATGCCACAACTCTGGAAATTCAAGAGCTCGACTTCCCAAATAAAAATTTGTCAAGTTGGAACACGTCTTTTTACAGAGGAGAGCTTAGGAAATGTGAACTCATGTGTCGTTGCTTCCTCCTCGTCTTCCCTAATCACTTGTTCCATTGTATTGCATTCTTGTACTTCTATCCTTTTCAATCGCTTGAGGCTCAAAAGCATAGACGAGGAAAAAATGTATTTCAAGCTGCTACATCTATGAAACTTCATTTGGCTAAGGTTCTTCAACTCCAAAATTGCTCGAGGATTTTTTTTCCATATTTCTATCGACTCGGGAAACATGTTAGAGATGGTTAAACCAAGTAGGCGAAATAATCCACCCTAAAACACCAAATTCATCCATATTATTACATTCATAATTCAAAAATAAACACTCTTTGTTAGTTATTCAACAATGAAAGAAAAGGAAAGAAAATCGAGCACTAACATTCATTGTATCAGGACAAGGAAGTTAGATAGCATTATGAATTAACTCCGTACCTTTATGCACAACTGTTGTATGGTGGTATTCAAGTCACCTGCCCAACACCCGTTGAGACTACTGTTTTACACTCTGTAATTGTGGGGTGTTTAAATCTCCCTCAGAAAAGATCTTCAATTTAGGACAGCTTTTCACAACTACTTCTTCCAAACAAGGAAAGTTGAAGGTGTAACTTCCAGGACAAAAGCTTGTGAGGCTTTGTAATTCGCTTAGTTTCAAGCATTTCAATTTACCAACAACTATTGTTTGTCGGTAGTCTCCCTCGTGTGCCACTATTTCTGTCATTTTAGTGCAGTTGCTTACCTCCATTGTTGTTAATTGCACAAGACTCTCAACTATTAAGGGTGTAACTAAGTTTGTCATCATTGCGCAACATGACACCTTTAAAGTTGTGAGATTTTTAAAAGATAATGAGGCTGCTCCAATATTGATCAAATCATGACAGAATCAATTGTGAGTGTTTGGAGATTAGAAAGAATATGGCCAAGCTCTGAATCTTTCCTCCACATACGCTGCAGATTACTGAGATTATACAAGTTCAATTTTTTTATTCGTGACGGAGTCCCAACGTCTCCCTTACAAGGGAGTCCATCACTGAAACTAAAAAACTCAAGATGAAGACTTTCCAGATTGCAGATTTTTCTCAGGAAAGGAAATATAGGAAATCCACCACAGAAGCCACCATTCACTTTAAGAACTTTAACGTGGTGAAACAAGTTCGGTGGAAACTCGTCTTCATCACTAAGATGTCGTAACTCAAGTTGTTCTAAATTGGGAAAGACCTAGGAAACCAATTAAACATTAACAGATGAAGCTCAATGTTGATGTACATGCTTAAATAAAACCAATGTACAGTCATAGGATTTTTTTTATTATTATTTAATTTTAAGAAATCAGAATAGCTTATAAATGAAAACTGATAAAAAAAAAAAAGACGAGTCGAAAATAAAAAGACAAGAAATCACAGTTTCTGATTAAAACAAAAGGTTTTAAAAGGCTAATATAATAATACATGACACTTGTACTTCTTTAATTGCTTTCAACACAATAAGCTCTTCTCTGACTCACTTTCTTTCCATCTTACATCCTTTTTTATGGTTAAATGCTCAAATTAGTCTCAATCTTTTAGAGGCTGTTCACATAACCTTTATAAAAATCTTTAAATAAAGCCTTTACACGTATTTTAACCTAATATAAGTAAAAAAATAGGTGAATTTTAACGTATTTAGAATAAAATATATGACAATTGAATCAAAATTGCTTGAAAATAAAAGAAAATAATAAAAATATAATTTGAAACCTAATATACAACATTTGAGAAATCCTTATTTGAGTACTTTTAAAAAGGTGCAATGTAAGACTTCGGTTAATTAAATTGCATTATAACAACATAAGATGCATGTGATGATGAAAAGAAATATATTTGTAATGATATACATACCTCTTCCACCACCATAACTGCCTCCCCATTTCCTTTTCTTTCTTGGATTCTAACATCTTCTAAACCCGTTATCATTAGCAAAGCAGAACCATCTGTGGTCAATTTTTTCAACATTGGCCACACAATTGTATGTTGCCCTTTATAGAAACATTTGAGCTCTTTTAGGGATGTAACCTCAAGTGAAGACACTTTGGGAAACTCAAATCTCACAGGTTGATCCTTTACTCCTTTCCCTTCCGACACAATCTCCTCCACCCCACAATCACTTATGCTTAAATCTTCAAGTTGTAAAAGATGTTTGGCTATTGACGCTGGAAATAGATTTTTCAAAATCTCACACCTTGAAACACTTAATCTTCGTAGATATTGAAAAGAATTTGGTGGTAGGTCAGTATGAAATATCATCTTCACATTACTCAACTCGGAGATTGTCATCATTTCCAAGCTAGGAACAGCAACCTATTTATATATATATAATTCATGCCCATATGAAAGCTCATATAATACAGGCCAAAAAAAAAAAAAAAAAGAGGACGAATCAAGTGAATCATATACGAGTGTAAGACTAATGAAATAAATAAATCACCTTCTCATTGAAGAGAGTATGCATGCCGGACCCAATACTGCTTTCACTAATGAATTCTTTTAATTTCGGGCAATTCTCAATCTCCAACTCTTTCAACAAAGGGAATTTGATATTATAATTTCCAAAGCAGAAGAATATGAGGTTTGGAATATGCTTTATATGCAGGGAATTTAATTGAGGGAAACAAATCACATCTTCCCTTTCTTCTTCTTCGACTATTTCTTTTGTAAATATTATCTCCCTTAAGCACATGCAATCCACTATCTCAAAGCATTGGAGCTGCTCCAGCCTTCTGGCGACAGAGGGTGATAACAGATGCTCCAAGTTACCGCATCCATTGATGATCAACCTCCTCAAATTCGAAATCCAAAGACTTGTCTGGTTGTGCCCATATTGTTTTAGTGTTAATAAAACACAATTGCAAGCTTTCCGGAAAACACATAAATCTTTTTTTTTTTTTTTCTTAATCTTAAAATTTGTGTATTGAATTGAGTTTGGATTTTCATTGGGGTTCAAATTTATTTTTTAGTCTTGAAAATTATTGTACTATTATTTATTTTTATTATTAGAAAATGTAATTAATATTTGTTGATGGTGTTACTAAATAGTTATTAAATATGAACAAAGCTAAGCAAATACCTGTTTATTGAAAAGTGATACCGCCTCGGAACTTGTGGAAAACTCCTCCATTCTGATAATGACATCAACTCTCTTTAAATTTGAAAATTCTTGTCCATTATTTAACTCCGCAAGTACACTCTTGAT
The DNA here is from genome assembly GCA_025503065.1 of Gossypium bickii. NCBI lineage: Eukaryota > Viridiplantae > Streptophyta > Magnoliopsida > Malvales > Malvaceae > Gossypium > Gossypium bickii. The sequence goes on from CP106713.1 coordinate 132,831,527, forward strand.
GCCTTCAAGCCCCTTTAGGTTAAGAAACAAATCTTCACTCCTTTTCAGCAACATTTTCACCCCATTGTTTGAAGAAATGTTTGTATATATCTTAAGCTTCAATATTCTCAAATATTCATATTTTGAATACCACTCGAATTCAGGATAATCACCTACGAGAATCTTATATCTATCCAATGTCTCAATAAATCCATGCTTTGGAATCATTTGAACATCAGGAATATTAACATGTAAAGTAGTTAGACGAGACAAATTGTTTAATTCTTCAAGGCGTGCATTTCTCCTTTTGTTGCCAACTACTCCTCCATTTTCCCATTCATCAAAGCTTCCCTCCATATATAATTCTTCTAATTTAGATAAACTTGATAAGACATCTGGCGGGATGATTTTGAGTGCTCTACACCAACTCAAATCTAACAACCTTAACCGAGTCAACTGTGCTATCTTCTTGGGTAATTCTTTGATCCTTGAGAAGGCAAGGTCAAGGATTTCTAAATTTTTGAGCTCTCCAATGATTGTTATGTCTTCAACTAGACGTCTTCTTAAACACAACATGCGAAGATTTATGAGGTGACTAATTGACTTAGGTAGGCTAATTGACTCCAGTGGGTAGGAAAATGAACGTCCTTGAGGTAAATCCAAGACTCTGAGACTTTCAATTCGTTTGAAAAAATCGGGAGGAATTTCCACTGAATCATAATGGGTCATATGGAAAAATGAAAGACCTGAACACTCCATCTCCTTAGGAAGCTCAGCTATAATCCGAGGACACCTTAAGCTTATCATTCTCCAGTTGTTTATTTTCTCCTTCGGAACATAATCTCTCAAAACATGCATATGATAGTCCCTCGATGCAATATTTAAAGCAGCATCCCAAACAACATCATGGATATCAAAGCGCTCATCATTATAACTATCAAGCAACAAGGAAGACGCTTTGAGATTAGCCACAACCGTTAAAACATTATTTCTAGCCTCTTCCATAGTGTTGACACCACCAAATAAATCCAAACCCACGGTACATCTCACCAAGTCCTCAACGAGACCATGACGGCCCATTACACTGCAAAGCAAGAAAGTCTGCTTAACTTCCTCACTTCCTAAATAATTAAAACTCAACTCAATTAACTTCCTCACAGCAGTTATCTCCATGAAGTTGCTTAGTGAAGGCCTCTCTAGTTCTCGTAAAGCATTCTTCCACTCAAACAATCTTTTGTTTCTCAAAGCCCCTGCCACTGTCGCAATGGCTATTGGCAATCCTGCACATTTTCTGGCTACCTCCATAGCTGTAGGCTTCAAATCGCAACTTTCAACACAATCGCCAGCCTTCTTCTTGAACAGGTCCCAGGCCTCCTTTTTGTTTAGAGACTCTATTGTTAAACATTTCTGAGCATCCATCCTATTTGATAAAACATTGAGCTCTCTAGAAGTTAATAGTAGTTTGCAGCCCTTGTGTTCATCTCCCAAAGGAATCCCTACTTCCTCAATATCAACCTTCCCCCAAATGTCATCCAAGACAACCAGAACCCTCTCCTCTTTCTTCAATCTTTCTCGTAGTCGAAGTGCCTTTCCATCGGTACTCTGCTCCTCAAATTTCAAGCCCAAAAACTCCGCAATTGTGTTCTGAATTTTCCCAATATCAATGTCTTGAGTTACTGTTGATATGACAACCGAATCAAACAACTTGTCCTTGCCCTTGACCTTTCTAGCGATTTCTTTTACTAGTGTTGTTTTTCCAATCCCGCCCATACCGTGCACCCCAATAACGCTGACGCTATCATCTTTTAGTGCCTCCATTATTTCATTCAAAACCGACGTTCTTGACTCGAATTCCTCGTACTCTTTAACTGGTGGGACCGTGATATCCTGCAGAGCTACACGATAAGCAACCTCGGGAAACTTGCTCTGTTCAAGTAGCTTGGCAACAGCCTCCACCTTCTCTGCAGCTTCCAAGCTAAGCTTGTAACGACTCCAGATATTAGAGCGCAAACCAACAAAGCACTTTTTCTTTGCTTTTTCTTCATCTTGCGTCACTTCCTCTTCTTGTTTAAGAATATTCCTGTCCACTGCAGACAGCCAGTTGTTAACATCGCCTCGGATCTCTTTGCCGCTTCGTAAAGCAGCATCGACAGAACGCTGCAGTCTCTCCCTTTCAACTTTCAGCTTCTCAGTTTGGTCATTGAGGGTCTCAACATTTTGCTGAAGATTGGAAAAGTATTTGACATGGTTTATGATAGGAGAAACCGTATACTCTGCAGCTTTAGTGACAATAGAGCTAACGATACCAATAACAAAATCCATTGATAGAGCAAACAGCAAGTAACCTGAATAAACACAGCGACAACAGAAATCAAAACAAAAGCAGAAGAAAAAATTACAAATAAAAAAGAGCAGAAAGTAAAGTTTCAGAATAGTAAGAAGTAAGAGCAAATGAAAGCAGATGGCGTACCTTTCCAAAATATAAGAGAAGGAAGGATTCAGCGATTAATTCTCCCAGTTACTAACGAGCAAAATTATAATTTTGCTTTCTTTTCTCTTGTCAGAGTAAAGCGAGTAGTAATTTGACAAAGGCAACTCAATCTAAAAGTTAGCAACTTTCAATTTGAAAGTTTAACCCTAATTTGACTAATTAGTATAATAATATATTTAGTCCTCAATACTTATATATTCTATCAATTTGATCCTAATTCTAAATAATTCAATAAATTGAACCCTTCACATTTATAAATTCTATCAAATTGATCTTCAAACTTTTTAATCTAAGTTTTCAACTTTTAAAACAGAGGCTTTTCACATCTTTTAGTCGTTTTATTTATAGTTATAATAATTCAATTCTGTATATAATTTTTTTTGTTTATATTTTTAAGAAGTTAATGTTATAACTTAACTAAACATAGAAAATACAAAATTGAATAATATAATCCGCAACAGCCTTCGCCTCCTCTTCAGCTTAAGAAAAAACTTTCTCTCTAGTCTTTAAATTAAAGAAAAAAAAAAAGGTGCTTAAACACATCTTTTTCTGATTATTATAATAACATCATATCATGGCTTTCATTAACCAGTTATTTGCTATGGAACTCTGCAATCAACCCAAGGGTTGATTTTAAAAAATAATTGATGTGAAAGTGTCCAATTGGGCAGCTACACAAATGTAGGAGTGAAGGCACCAAATAATTCTATTTCAGATATATGATGCCCACTTGTTTTTAATCTTCAATTATGACTCATAAATTTTTGTTGAATGTTTAATTCAAAGATTAATAGATAAAGTTTTTGACCTTTTATGTTTTTTTTTCAATTTTATTTGTCAAAATTTTATAATTTTTTTTGCTATCCAAATATTTATAATTTTGATGGTCTTTTATCCATTATTATTCAATACAGGATAAAAATTTTATTTTGCTTCCCTAATATTTATAACTTTGATTGTGTTTTATCCATCTTAATATAAAATTTTTGGTTTCGCTCAAAAAGAGAGTAAATGATTGTCAAGAGAATAAAGTTGTCTTTGTTTAAGTCATTTATCTTATGATCTTACTTTATCTTGTTGATGTTGGATCGAATAATAATTATGTCGGTTTGTAAAGACTTCTTTCGCGACTTGAATCGAAATTAATTAACTCAGTAAATTAAAACAATTTCATCATTAAAGAGCCTTCACTTGATTGGTTTTCATTTAAAAAAATTAATAATCTTTTAAGAATTAATAAAAATGTAATTTTTAAATTTAAGAGTGTAAATAAGATATTGATACTTGCAAGTTTTTCGAATTTAATTAAAAAATACGTTGAATTTGATCAATAATTATCGAATCAATTTAAACTATCAATCGAATCCAAATCCAATGTTGTAATACTAATATAAACAAATAAAAAATTTAAATAATAAAATATTACCTTGATAATTTATGGGTTTTTTAGAATTTAATATCATTCAAATTCTTTGAGGTCCAATGTATTAATGGATAAATATATGGATGAAGTATTAGCAAACTAAAAATGTCCATGAAATTAATGGACTGGGTGGTTACGAGATGAGACAAAGTAGAATTGAAGAGCGTATGGTCTATATAATCAACCAAATCCTATAATGTCCATGATGCATTCATCACCACCGGAATAAGAATGGATTAAATTTAATACAGATGGAGCAATATTGTCTACTAGTAATAATGCTTCAGTTGGAGGAGTATTTAGAGATGTCAATGTGATATGGTTGTATGGATTTTCAATTGGAAAAGAAACTATTTTTTGAATTGAAGCAAGAGTCATGCTTGATGACTTGTGCATAGTATGGGAAAAAGGTTACAAGCAGCTAGAACTAGAATGTGATAATACGCTTCTAGCGGAGCTTCTACTAGCGGGTGATGTTACCAATAGTAGTATGGTTGAATTAAGATTAATCAGTAGTTTGTTCAAACGAGATTAGAATATTAGAATTCGCCATATACCAAAAGCTCAAAATGCGATTGCTAATTGAATAGCCAAGTGTATGAATAGAGATCCCTTGATTTTAATGTTATTTGAGGAACCATCTCTAGTACAAGGGGTTTTGTTGTATGATAATAATGCCTTTATATAGGTTTGGTTAATTTTTGATGTAATCGATTAATACTGCTTTTTCTAAAATAAAAATTACATTTTGATCGATAGTGACTTTTTAAAAACCTGAGGGAAAAAAGGAAAAAAAAAAAGAGATAGAGGATGGAGGTGCAATTGTTGGTTAATAGAAGTAAGAAATACGCAAATAAATTTCTTATAGATTCTAATATTAAAAAATTAAACAGAATTTTGTGCAAAAATAATGAAAAGGAATTAAAAGTAGTGTTATGCCTCAAGTTGAGGTATAACAAATGTTGCACATTTGTGAGATAAAATCTTAAGGATAAACAAGACTATCACTAAGTAACATAATTCGATTAAGCCAAAATATTTAACGTAAAAATCATAGTCATAATTTCATAAAACAATTATAAAATTTTGTTTTGAGTAGAAAATTAAGAAACCTTAAAATACAATTTAAACAATTTTAATTTTCTAACTAATAGAAAATCTGAAAATTTGATGTCTTTAAAGTTCTAAAGAAATGCAATAATATATTAAAACATTCACCAGTAAAGTCAAAACTTGTAAAAATATTAAAAAAAAAAAGAGTGAATTTATCTATTCAATAAGTAACTAGCATTTTCCTTTCCCTTGGTTGGGTTAAGCACACACGAAAGGTTTTAGGTCAAACATTTTATTTAAAATACAAAATTGCAAAATTATGAGTAATCCATAACAAATAATTCAAAGCATATTTCCTATCAAAGCTATAGTAAAGAGAAATTAATAATTTCCAAAATACAAATAGATACAAATCAACTCCTTTTTCCTTTTTTCTTTTTTTGATTAAGAAGAGGAAACAACCATTAATCTTGGTGTCATAACTCTATTTGCATTTGCATTCAGCAAGTTACGAATTGCATCCGATGGAGAGTAAAAGACAAAACATTGTAATGATTTATCCCAAGCCATTGAATTTATGCCATCAATGAGCTTATTACCTTCTCTATAGGTATGTTGAATAATCACCTCCCTACACAACCGATGTTCACCAAACTTAGCACTACTAGACAGCTTATTAGCAACCTCCATACTATCTATTTCCAGAATGATATCTCCATTCCTCCAGGCAATTTGAAGTCCTTCAACACCACCCCACCCCAAATTTCTGCTTCCAACCACAATTCACCTTAGTGACAACAGATCAGAAACCACTATTCTAAACAAAAAATACATGTTGTCATGATCAACATTTAACTCCCATTAACAAGGTTTGAACATAGTATACCAGAAACAAATTCAAAATTATAGAAATTTAATTACCCGAAACATCGAAACTTTGTACAAAATATATTTCTTATATAAAAACATAAATCAATGGCATACTTTTTCAAAGTACACTCTATATAGCAAAATATAATTGAATACCATATATATATATATATATATATATATATATCAAAAGCTAGATCTACTAACATGTTTCTGAAAAGATAATTTAATAATCCAATTTCAACTATAAAAAAACATACAACTTAAATAATTCAAAATTAAACATTGCAATTTTAAAAACATGCTAGCATACTTAACCCAATTTTCACAAAATACGAACAAAATATCATATATTGCATAAATAACAAAAAAAAGTTTGAAGTTGATTTTTCGAAAATTAAACACTAAAAGAATATTGAGTCACTTACTTAGTCTGCTGAATCAACACTTGAGTGACAAATTTCACAAATCCTCTAATAGCCTAAAATTTAAGAATGGAACTTGAAAAATCAGAATTCAATCAACAGATAGGAGGCTTAAAAGGTATGGCTCTATGTGCTAATCCTATGACATTTCAATTGTTCGACAAGTCCCCTAACTAAGACACAATTATATAATTTAATTGAACTATTTTTACTTCAAAAGTAAGTAAATCAAATTTAATAAAATACATACATATTATAAGAAAATTCAATAACTTAATAAAATTTTGTTTAATATGGGTTCCAACCAAATAATATATATTCAGAGCGAACATATTTTAAAAATAATTAAAAATTAAAATTTCGAAATTCTAAACTTCATTATCCTTTGACTCACTTGAAGCAATTCAAACTCACAAGTTACTTAGTTTTTGGCAGTATAAAAACATAATTTAAAGATTTAATGTAATAGTAAAACTTAGAAAATTGTTTCGTCAAAATCAGTTACCGAAAACTTTAGTTTCGAAAGCCAAAAAATAAGAAATCATCACAATCTGTGTAATACCCCTATACCCGGTTCAATCATGCAGACCCGGTATAAGACTATTACATTTGGTGCCAAAACAATTATGGCCAGATACGGTTTAATTAAAACATTTGTATATAATATTTTAACTTACCAACCATTTTTGCTAACATATTTATTGTTTATTAATTCATTCCATATATACCAAAATACTTCAAATAACTGAAAATAGATAAAATTTCAAGAATCTACATTTTAGTCCCCTATCACATGGGAACACCTTTGAACTACATATGTACATGCCATTTTAATACAAAATATAGTACCTACTTTTGAAGCCATTGAGGATGTGATGAGATGAGAGATCTTCTAGTTGGACTTCTCTTCTAGTCTAATTGTACCTACGCGTTAAAATAAACGCGTTAAGCCGGTGAAGGCTTAGTAAGCACTACAAGAATAATTAAATAAGTAATCATAACAAAATATTTTAAACTCAATCAATTATTGTATATCTACTCACATATAAGTCTCTTCAACTATGCATTACTTTAAATAAATTTAACTTATATTTTGTAAGGTATAAAAATTACCTTCACACATCAGTGATTCACTTTTGTTCTCATTTCACTTTCTTAGCCCAAAGTAGACTTTATAGAACACACCCGATATACGAAATAGATATAGAGGTGCATTATGATGCACAAGTGAACAGAGAGCATCAACGTGCTAATAATCAGAGAGTACCAACGTGCTAATATCAGACACCAACGTGCTAATATCAGAGAGCGCGCTAAAGTTCCTTAATGGCATGCCACTAATATCCTAGTAGTTCTAAATTCCGTCTACTTGGACATTAAAGCTGAATCTCATATATTTAAATAATTCACATAAATATTTTGAAAAAAGATAAATAAAAAATAATTTAAAATTCTTGTAGTGCTTACAACAAAAAGATTGAAATGATATATGTTATTCTTCCTTCACTCCTTAACCTTCTCTTTTCCTTTTTCTTCAATTCGGTCCTCTCATTTCTTTTTCAATTAAACATCCAAGCTTTAAATCATGAATTTCTCCTTTTTCTTTCTTTCCCTTTTTCTTCCCCTGCTTTCGTCTTGTTCTCTATTTCTTTTCTGTTCTTCTTTCTTTTTCTTTCTCTTTATAATATATATAATAACAATATAATATATTATATTATATTTAAAACATAAAATATCTTTATTATATAATAATATATATTAAACATAAAAATCTCAGATTTTTTCATACTTAAACTGCCTCAACATTTAAAAATGGCATAATTTCCTTTTTAGTCCTTTTTATTTTCTTTAATCTATAATTAAACTTTTGCACCTTTTTCAATTTAGTCTATTTCATTTAATTACCTACCCAAACGTTAGAATTTTCTAACGAAATTTTAATACAACATTACTAACATTTTATAAATATTTATAAAAATATTCATACAAATATATTGAAATAAATTTCTCTTTAAATCCGATTTATGGTTGCGAAACCATTATTCCGATAACCTTGAATTTAGGCCATTACAACTCTCCCCCGCTTAATAAATTTCGTCCTCGAAATTTACCTGACGTAAATAACTGTGGCTATTGATATTTCATCATTTCCTCTCTTTCCCATATTGTTTCTTCCGAATTATGATGTCTGCATAAGACTTTTACCAACGGAATCCGTTTGTTTCTCAATTCCTTTACTTCCCGAGCAAGTATCTTAATTGGCTTCTCTTCATAAGTTAAATCTGGTTGGATTTCTATTACTTCAGGAGTAATCACATGAGATGAATCAGACCGGTATCTTCGTAGCATTGAGACATGAAAAACATTATGAATTCTATCCAACTCCAGTGGTAAGGCTATCCGATAAGCAACTGGACCAACCTATTCTAAGATCTCATACGGCCCAATGAATCTTAAACTGAGCTTGCCTTTCTTCTCAAATCGGAGAGCTTTCTTCCAAGGAGATACTTTTAGGAATACCTTATCACCCACCTGAAATTCAATCTCTTTTCGTTTAAGATCGACATATGATTTTTGACGATCAAATGTTGCTTTCAAACTATTCCGAATCACCTTTACTTTTTCTTCTGTTTCCCGGATCAAATCAACCCCATGTATCTTCTTTTCATTAAGCTCTGTCCAATATAACGGTGTTCTACATTTTCTACCATACAAAGCTTCATACGGAGCCATTTTAATACTGGACTGATAACTGTTATTGTAAGCAAATTCAATCTCTAATATACAACATCAGAGCATATCTTCCAATACCTGAATTACACGCTCAAATTGGTCATCTGTCTGAGGATGAAATGCAGTACTGAAATACAACTGAATACCTAAAGCTTCTTGCAATTTATCCCAGAAACGAGACGTAAATCGGGGATATCCAATATAATGGAGACATGCACTCTATGTAGCCTGACAATCTCAAATATATACAGTTTAGCCAATTTATCTAAAGAATAATCTATACGTACCGGAATAAAGTACGTTGGTTTTGTCAATCGGTCAATAATCACCCAAATAACATCTCTTTTTTTTCCTCGGAGATAATGGTAACCCCGATACAAAATCCATAGTGATTTTTTCCCATTTCCATTCCGGTATAGTAATTGGCTGAAGTAACCCCGAAGGTACCTGATGTTCTGCTTTGACCTGTTGACATATCAGACATCTTGATACAAACTCAGAAATATCACGTTCATACCTGGCCACCAGTACATCTTCTTCCTAAATCTAACCAACTCTCTCTTGAATTATCCATCAATTTGCGAATGAAAAGCTATACTGAAATCGAGTTAAGTACTCAATAATTTCCTATAATTGTTTTTAGAACCCTAAGGTGAACTACAATCTCGATCAGAAATTATCAATACTAGAATACCATGAAATCTTACAATTTCTGGAATGTACATCTCCACAAGTTTCTGAAGCCATCAATCAGTTCTGACTTTATAAATTAATCAATTATCACTCATATAGCATTCTTATAAGTTATTCTGAAATCAGAAAGTGAACGTAAACTGTAGATCTTTATCAAACATTTCAAAGACTGATACTCCATATAGTTTGTCAATTTCATAGACTTATATCTCATTTCCGTCCCAGTATCTTTACTAGCTGTAATAATTCTGTAAACACCAATACCGGATATTCAACTAAAATTAATCCTTCATCAGACAATAGCAATCGAATATTTATTACTCACAAAGGGAACAATTATTTTCCCATTCAAATCATCTGCAACTATATTTATTTTTCCCCGATTCAGACTGAACCAGAACTGATGCTTCAATTATTAGAACTTCCATCTACTCAAAATTCTACTAGCATTGATTAGTCCATTCAAACCTTGTGTCTTCCTGTAGTATTCTTATAATTGATGTAGCTATCATAGAAAACACTTTCAAAAAGATCCCAACACTTCAAATTATCCCAAGTCCATAGTCATCAGATAGAATATGCCATAGTACTATAATAGATCTCACATTTCAATAATATAAATGGATCAATACTTCAACTTCAATAGTACTTTAAAATAGAAGAAGAAATCCAAGGGTAGTCTCAATAATAACCAGTATAATAATACAACTTCTATAATCTAAGATCCATATCACTGAGCTCCCATAACTGAACCAAGATTTATAACAGTAATATATATATATATATTTACCTTCTATCAATGAATACCCCTACACAGATGAATCATATTTGATAGATAAGATCAGACTATAAAATATTAAGAAAGCCAATATAATGAAATCCCAGATGTGGCATAATGAAATCCCAGATGTGGAGCTATATTGAATTTCCGAGAATAAAAACCACATTCAATGATAAAGAAATCGATAATATTCCAAAGAAAAACCAGAAGAAGAATACCATTTATCCTCACTAGAAACAATTGTGATAAAGATAATGCAAATTGCGTATATGTACCGAAATATCAACCGGTAGTAATAGAAAATAACTTCATATGAATCTGGCCATTAAGTCTTCTATCTAACAGAACAAACTAGAAAATCTAAAGAAAAATAGAGTAGAACCGATCAGGAATCAACCAGAACTTCCATTTTAACGTTATGATTCCAAAATTTCTACACAATAGAAATCACATCTGAACAGTTGCATATACCTCTGAAGATAAAAGAACATATAGAATACCCATATAGAATACCCAGAAGAGATCATTGTAAAATACCCGACTGTAGCAGTTGTATTCAAATATTTCTTCAATTTCATTACAAATCCGTTAACATATATAATCATCAACAGTCCCATGTCATTCACTTCACTCACAAAGCTTATTCGAAAGAAATTTCAGTTAACTTATTCTGTAGTTACCATATCTGAATAAATCAATTTTTGATATATGACTTTTTCCTTTAATAGTAGCACTGTGTATCCCCCAAATAATTTTCAGAAAAGAAATCAGATAAATTCACGTTCATATTCAGCAACAGACATGTGGTTCTGCTTCAAATCCAGAAATTCTCTTTTCTTCTTCTTAAGATAAAGTTGACTCACATATTTCTTTTTAAATTTAGATACAAAAGAATTCTAATTAATTTTCTCTGCAGAATGGATATTCATGACAGTGTTCCACCATTAGTAAGCTTCACCCTTTAATAAAGATACTGCACATTTTAACTTTTCATCCCTTGTATATTGCAATTCTTCAAATATTCTTTGACAGTTCTCTAACCATTTTTCAGCCTCAGCTGGGTCATCATCTTTCTTTCCTTTAATCTCTTCAGTTCCACACTTTTGAACTAAATCATTATAATTCCTATCAATTTCACTATAAATATAATTGTACCAATAAGGGGGTAGAGATCGTAAGGCCTCATAATTTAGATTCATATATATACTCATATAACATAACATTTATCATTTCTTACTTACTATAAGACATTTATCCACATCTTTTAAAATTCTATTTCATCATAAGTAACATTTTACTTAATTATTTGATTGGAAAACATTTCTTTCTTTAACATTTCCTCTTTCTATACTAAGAGGTAACCAACTCTATTTTATTAAATTCATAAATTCCAGTATACATCACAAAATCGGTATCTTTTATTCTTTCATAAGACATCTTTTATTCTACAATATTCATAAATTACACAATTAAATAACTAAACCTCATCTCATCACATCAATTTATTAAAATGGCATGTACAAATAGACTCACACTCGACCCAAGAATTCAGAAAACCTAGGCTCTGATACCAATAAATGTAATACCCCTATACCCGGTTCAATCATACAGACCCGGTATAAGACTATTACATTTGGTGCCAAAACAATTATGGCCAGATACGGTTTAATTAAATCATTTGTATATAATATTTTAACTTAGCAACCATTTTTGCTAACATATTTATTGTTTATTAATTCATTCCATATATACCAAAATACTTCAAATAACTGAAAATAGATAAAATTTCAAGAATCTACATTTTAGTCCCTATCACATGGGAACACCTTTGAACTACATATGTACATTCCATTTTAATACAAAATATAGCACCTATTTTTGAAGCCATTGAGGATGTGATGAGATGAGAGATCTTCTAGTTGGACTTCTCTTCTAGTCTAATTGTACCTACGCGTTAAAATAAACGCGTTAAGCCGGTGAAGGCTTAGTAAGCACTACAAGAACAATTAAATAAGTAATCATAACAAAATATTTTAAACTCAATCAATTATTGTATATCTACTCACATATAAATCTCTTCAACTATGCATTGCTTTAAATAAATTTAACTTATATTTTGTAAGGTATAAAAATTATCTTCACACATCAGTGATTCACTTTTGTTCTCATTTCACTTTCTTAGCCCAAAGTAGACTTTATAGAACACACCCGATATATGGAACAGATATAGAGGTGCATTATGATGCACAAGTGAACAGAGAGCATCAACGTGCTAATAATCAGAGAGTACCAACATGCTAATATCAGACACCAACGTGCTAATATCAAAGAGCGCGCTAAAGTTCCTTAATGGCATGCCACTTATCCGAGTAGTTCTAAATTCCGTCTACTTGGACATTAAAGCTGAATCTCATATATTTAAATAATTCACATAAATATTTCGAAAAAAGATAAATAAAAAATAATTTAAAATTCTTGTAGTACTTACAACAAAAAGATTGAAATGATATATGTTATTCTTCCTTCACTCCTTAACCTTCTCTTTTCCTTTTTCTTCAATTCGGTCCTCTCATTTCTCTTTCAATTAAACATCCAAGCTTTAAATCATGAATTTCTCCTTTTTCTTTATTTCCCTTTTTCTTCCCTTGCTTTCGTCTTGTTCTCTGTTTCTTTTCTGTTCTTCTTTCTTTTTCTTTCTCTTTATAATATATATAATAACAATATAATATATTATATTATATTTAAAACATAAAATATCTTTATTATATAATAATATATATTAAACATAAAAATCTCAGATTTTTTCATACTTAAACTGCCTCAACATTTAAAAATGCCATAATTTTCTTTTTAGTCCTTTTTATTTTCTTTAATCTATAATTAAAATTTTGCACCTTTTTCAATTTAGTCTTTTTCATTTAATTACCTACCCAAACGTTAGAATTTTCTAACGAAATTTTAATACAACATTACTAACATTTTAAAAATATTTATAAAAATATTCATACAAATATAATGAAATAAATTTCTCTTTAAATCGGATTTATGGTTACGAAACCATTATTCCGATAACCTTGAATTTAGGCCATTACAATCTGCACAGATTTTCTAGGTTAACAGTTTTTACTAGTCTACTTTGAGGCCTCATATGACCAAGATAGCAATACCACATAAAAAAAAAAAAACTTTATACTATGAAAAACATCTAAATTTCGGAACAAATGAACAACTAATAATGGATTTTTTGTGCGTCAAAATCGTCTACTGAAAACTATCAAAAACCCACACATCATAAACTTTTAAAAATTGATCAAAATGGATCTTATACATACCATTTGAAAAATCATGAAAGGAACTTTCATTTGGTACCAATAATGTCACCGAAATCTCACCGGAAAGTCACTGAAATATTGCAAACAATAGAGAAACTCAAACCTACAATGAAAAAGCATATCCATCATCACTTTGTAACTTCTGTAAAGCATTAGTTAAGCCATGATGAAGGTTACTAAAGCAGATCAATGGAGGACTATGAAAATAGAACAGTAAATTACCATTTGTTTTGAACTGAAATGAAACTAAGCTTTTGTCTCAAAAGCACCCAAACAAATTTCCTCAGGTCACCTGAGAATTTTTCACATTCTGTGCATGACCAAAAGAAACAATTATAAAGAAAGGTAAAACCAAGAATTGTTCAAGTAACTATGTATGCAAATGCACCAAATAGCATTTTATATTCCTTTATGTTATTAAAAATTAAAGACTTGAAATCCTTTAAAATGATTTGTACCATTACATTGAACATTTGTTTTATGGTAGTGTTAAGATCACCTTCCCACCATAGTTCATCTTCCTCATCCTTTAAAATGCATTTAATGCATTTGTTACATGCATTATCCTAGTGAAGATCACATCTGATACCCCATTCTGCAAGCAAGCCATTGCTTTGTGCTTCTTGGCACATTCTTCACTCTGCTGCCTGAAGTGAGCAATGGTTGGATTGGCCCTCAATGGAGGTGATTCAGCATCATTCTCAACTACATTCCACAGATGGTGTGCTTGAAGGTATGTTTTCATTTTAACCACCCAAATATGGTAGTTCTCTCCAGCAAACACTGGTGGTGGAGGTGGTGTGAAACTCATTCCGCTGAAACAAACTCAACAGCTTCAATTTCTTTCTTCTCAAGCTTTTGTTTCCACAAAAACAACCAACAACAGAGGCCCTCAAAGATGACAGGCTCTGATTACCATTTGTTGGGGCGTTGGCAGCAGCTTAGCAAACACTAAGCTTGAAGTTTGCTATGTGATCGAAAGAAAAAAGAGCAAAACAAGAGAAAGTGAGCAGAAACTTAACAAGAAGAACAAAAGTTGAAAAGAAGATAACTGAAAACTTAATAATTTCATTGAAAATTTGAAAATATATGAAGGTTACATTATAATTGGACAGTTACCTAATAACATAACTGCTCCCACTATGTATAACTAATACAAACATTGAATTACACAGAAAAGCAAGCTGACATATCAGCTATTACATCAGATTCACATCAAATCTAATCCTACTAACTTTGTGAACAAATTACAAAGAAACTAAACTAAGTTACATGACAACAAAATGAACAAAATAAAAAGCTGCACTTGGTTCATCATCATCCATGCTGGTCTGCAAGTTGAGCTGCAGATGGTCTCCTGCATTGCATGCCAAAGCTCAACAGTCTCACACGCACCCCATCATATTTCCTTATTTCATTTGGAGCAACTGATCAGTAACCTGGACCGCTTGAGAATTTTGCACATTCTGTACGTGCATGATCAAAATAAACAATTATAAAGACAGGTAAAACTAACGTTTTCAAAAGTAAAACACTTTAAAATGATTGGTACCATTTCATCGAACATATGTTTTATGGTAGTGTTAAGGTCGCCTTTCCACTGCAGTTCACCGTCCTCATCTCCTGTTAAGTGCGTTTGTTCCAGCCTTGGTGTGCTTAACTCCCCTTGACAGAAATTCTTCATTTTGGGGCACTTTTTCACCTTCACCATTTGCAAGACTGGGAACTCCAACAAGTGATGAGCCAAGGAAAAGCTTGCTAGACTTGGCAGACAACTTAGTTCCAAACACTTCAGTTTGGGGAAAACAATGTTGCCTTGTATTTGTTCACCCTCGCATGCTATGATTTCTTGTATCATCTCACAATCATCTATGCTCAGGCTTTCTAGTAGCGTCAGGCTCTTTGCTGTCGAGCATGCCATTAGATTGATGAATCCATGGCATCTTGAAACTTCCATATTTAATAGATTTTTGAAAGACAACAAAAATGGCTCTAAAGTCTTTAATGTTAGCTCTGGGAGTTGAGACAACCTTAACGCCTCTAACTGATAGCATGCCGATGTGTGCCTTTCCTCATTGATGAGTCCTCCAGACAAAGTTTTTAATTTCAACTCTGGAAGTTCAGACAAGCTTAATTCCTTTAACTGAGAGAATGCTGATGTATGTCTTTCCTTGTGGCTGAGTCCTTCAGACCGGAGTATTTCAGAAATGGAAGCATTGTTTATAACAAGCTTCTGAAGTTTTGGTAGTGAGCAAATGAAGGAATATGGAAGAGTAGTGGATGCCTCAGGAAAGAATTGAAGGTTAAGAAGTTTGAGGTTTGGGAAACACTGCAATGAGAGTTTTCCATCACATATCCCCTTCATCATATCACTCGTCTTCAGTGTTAATTCTTGTAAAACAGGGAAAGTGTCCTGGACACCAACAAATATATTAAACATGGATTAAAAAGTTTTAAATTTAAGTAAGAGAGAAGGTGAGAATATTAGTTAGTTGAAAAGGCAATTTATAGGTAATCTCATTTGAATTTGGATGTAATCTCAAGGAATGAAGATGGAATATCAACTATTAATGAAGTTACCTCATTGACGCAAAACAAGGGTTGTTGGTTTGGGATTTCAACCTCACCAAATATCTGTGCTTTGTGGCATTCAATAACCTCCATTTGTTCCAACCATGGCCATTGGGTGGTATGCATATTCAAACTCCGCACCTTATCCAGTACAAGGTACGTTACATAGGGAAATACAAACTTGGTCGTCACTGTTTCTGCCATAGTAGACCGAGCAGCTGATGTTGACTGTGATTCATTGGCAGTGAGTCCCTGCAGCTCCATTATTTCTTCTAACGAATCACAATTCTGAATGTGCAATTTCATCAAATGAGGGAAAACAACCTAATAAATCATTTGATTGGGTTAATAACTGGAATATGTTGAAATGAAAAAGATTAATGAAAGAAGTAAAAGGAGAAGAATGATAAAGTAAAAGAAGAAGAAATTGTTGGAAATGGCCAACCATGCTGCTGTTATTTTTTGGTTAAGTGCATGTAGCTTGCACATTTTTGCTGCAGCACTAATGCTTGCTGTAACAGCAAGGCTGTTTGTTAGAGATTTGGCCTGCATTGCAACAAAATACCAGCTGCAAATATAGCTCAACTATGCTGCAACACTGTTTTGAAGTGCAGAAATGGAGCTGGTCCGAATGCAACAACACATTTTGAGTGTTTTGTTCCTATGAAACTTTGTCTAGTTCTTTTGTAATTTGACAGCAAAGTTAGTAGGATTTTAGATTTGAATTTGACTGATGTAATAGCCGACATTTATCAGCTTTGCTTTTGTGTACAAGTTAATAGGCTACTTAGTAGTAGTAGGTAGTATTAGGTGATGTAATTGGCTATAAATATATTGTTTTCTCATTGAAAATGTAAGCATATCAGCAGCTCAATGCAGATTGCTTCCTTGCTGCACGTTTGTGAGCAAGTAATTTTTCTTGTTGCCTTGTTCTGTTCTCTGTTTTCTTCTTTTGTTGCTGCCAATGTTCCAACAGAAATGACCTTTTGATTGAGGACAGCAGAGTCATTTGTTTGTGTAGGTTGGTGAATTTGAGGTTCATCTCCATATACAGATTTAGAGATGAATGTTTTCAGCAGTGGACAATTTACTAGTATTAAATCTATCAAGCGTGGGAATTCAGAGTAATTTTGAATGCCTAAACTTGTGAGTTTGGGAAGGTCTTCCAGCGACAGGGACTGTAGTTGAGAGAAAATCGTATGATTCCTCCATTGATCTTCTGTAGCCAATCCATCCGTGAAGAAAGACGAAAACAGGTATTTCAAATTGTGACACCCTTTCACCCGCAGTGTCCACAAGTCTGTGAGAGATGAGGAAGATGGGTGGTGCCATATCTTATGAATGTTAATGGAGGACGAAGTCAGATACTTGACATTGGTAATGAGAACCTGCAGACATATATAAATGTCATAAAAAGAAAACATAACTGTTCCTTCTTTACATACAAATACAAATTGAATCAAAATGAGAAGAAGAAATGATAAAATGAAAGATGGAGAGAGCGAAGTGATAAAAGGTAGAGAAAAGTGAAAGCAACATTTTTTTTTGTTAAATTAAGGTTAATTACAACATTTTTTTAATTAGGTCTTAAAGTATCAAGTTTTGGTATCAAATTAGAAAAAAGTGTCAAATTCAAATACCATATAGTAAGGTACATTGTATTCCCAAAGGGAAGACCTAAATTTGAAGTTGAACCTTAGAAAAAACATTGTTAAGAGAGTAGTCATGAATCCGAAACATAAACCGTAAAACGGATATGAAGTTTACCAAAAAAAAAATAGGAAAGCAATTTCAAGTCATTACCCTATAAAGAAAGTGTTACTATCTTATCTTTAAGATCACTAAAAAAGTCATGGAAAAAGGAAGTAATAATGTCCATCTTAATTCAACAAGTGTTGAAATAACTGAAGATTTTGTTTGATATTTTTCATACACAACAACCTCATTTCTATCTTTTATGCTATCAATTCCCCCACTATTTATCTATTACATTCTCATCACTATTTATATATATACTCATGACTTCATCAAATAAAAAGAATATATGAATTTTTTAGTGCACATAAATATTGAATACCAAACTGACCTTGTCGCAGAATAAAGCAGCAATATTATCTTCCACATCTTGCTCGCCAATTACTTTTTCACTCTTTCTTGAAATTGAAGACGATAATGCCGTCATTTTTGGACAATCATCTATCGTAATATCCCACAACCTTGGAAATTCAAGAGCTCGACTTCCCAAATAAAAATTTGTCAAGTTAGAACACGTCTCTATTTTTACAGTGGAGAGCTGATGAAATGTGAACTCATGTGTCGTTGCTTCCTCCTCGTCTTCCCTAATCACTTGTTCCATGATACTGCATTCTTTTACTTCTATTACCGTTAGTTCCTTGAGGCTCAAAAGCATAGACAAGGTAAAAATGTATTCCAAGTTGCTACATTTATAAAACACCATTTTCGTAATGTTCTGCAACCCCAAAATTTCTCGAGGGTTTCTTTGCCATATTTCTAACTCTGGAAACGTGTCAGAGTTGGTCAAATTCTGTAAGCCATACAAATCCATTCATATTATTACACTCATAATTCAAAATAAGCACTTTTCATTAGTTATTCAACAATGAAAGAATAAGAAAGAAAATCGAGCACTAACATTCATTGTTTCAGGACAAGGAAGCTAGATAGCATTATGAATTAACTCTGTACCTTTTCTCTGTACAACTGTTGTATGGTGGTATTTCAGGTCACCTGCCCAACATCCTTTTATATCATAAACCCCTTGTTTTACTCTTTGTAACTGTGGGGTGCTTAAAACTCCGTCAAAAAAGATCTTCAATTTAGGACAGCTTTTCACAACTACTTCTTCCAAACAAGGAAAGTTGAAGGTGTAACTCCCTCGACAAAAGCTTGTGAGGAGTCGTAGATTGTTTAGTTTTAAACATTTCAATCTACCAACAACTACTGTTTGATGGTAGTCTTCCACGTGTGCCACTATTTCTGTCATGTTAGTGCAGTCTCTTACCTCCATGGTTGTTAACTGCACCAGACTCTCAACAAATAAGGGTGTAACTAAGTTTGTCATCATTGGGCAACCTGACACCTCTAAAGTTGTGAGATTTTTAAAAGATAATGAGGAGGCTCCAATATTGATCAAATCATCACACAAATCAATTGTGAGTGTTTGGAGATTAGAAAGAATATGGCCAAGCTCTGAATCTTTCCTCCACATACGCTGCAGATTTCTGAGAGTACACAAATTCAATTTTTTTATTCGTGACGGAGTCCCAACGTCTCCCTTACAAGGGAGTCCATCTCTGAAACTTAAACACCGAATAACAAGACTTTCCAGATTGCATATTTTTCTCAGGAAAGGAAATATAGGAAAAACTCCACTGAAGCCATCATTCACTATTAGAACTTTAACCTGGGGAAACGAGTTCGGTGGAGACTGGTCTTCAACACTAAGATGTCGTAACTCAAGTTGTTCAAAATTGAGAGAGACCTAGGAAACCAATTAAACATTAACAGATGAAGCTCAATGTTGATGTACATGCTTAAATAAAACCAAGTTGAAAAAACACAAGATGAAAAAAAAAGACAAGTCGAAAATAAAAAGACAAGAAATCATAGTTTCTGATTAAAACAAAAGGTTTTAAAAGGCTAATATAATAATGCATGACACTTGTACTTCCTTAATTGCTTTCAACACAATAAGCTCTTCTCTGAATCACTTTCTTTCCATCTTACAATTTTTTTTATGGTTAAATGCTCAAATTAGTCCCAATCTTTTAGAGGTTGTTCACATAACTTTTATAAAAATCTTTAAATAAAGTCTTTACACGTACTTTAACCCATTTAACCCAGCATGAGTAAAAAATAGGTGAATTTTGACGTATTTAGAATAAAATATATGACAATTGAATCAAATATTGCTTGAAAATAAAAGAAAATAATAAAAATATAGTTTGAAACCTAATATATAACATTTGAGAAATCTTTATTTGAACACTTTCAAAAAAGTTTGACTCTTATATGCACACTTTCAAAATAATTTGGCCCTTATTTGAGCACTTTGAATGGTTAAGCTTTCATTTGAATATTTTTGTAAAGATTAGACCATTATATGAGCATTTTCAAAAATTCGACTCTTACTTGAGTAACCGTTAAAAGGTTGGGCTTTTAATTGAAAATTTAATCTTTTTTATTCTTGTTAGAGTGTTTCTTTCTATTTTATTTTATTTTAGATCTAAATTAAGATCTATCTTATTTTGAACATTCTAATTTTTTTCTCAATTTAACCACTCTAAATAAATAATTGTATGAATTAATCATTGCCGTTAAAATTTTCATTTTATTTTAATAGATTATATAAACAAAGCTAAACAAATACCTGTTTACTGATACGGACATCAACTCTCTCTAAATTTGAAAATTCTTCTCCGCTATTTAACACCGCAAGTCCACTCTTGATGCCTTCAAGTCCATTTAGTCCTAGACACACATCTTCAGTCTTCTTCAACAACATTTTCACCCCATTGTTCGAAGAAATGTTTGTATATATCATGAGCTTCAATGTTCTCAAATATTCATAATTTAAAGACCACTCGGATTGATCATAATAACCTACGAGAATCCTATATCTGTCCAATGTCTCAATGAATCGATGTTTTGGAATCATTTGGACATCATAAATATGAACATGTAAAGTAGTTAGACGAGGCAAATTGTTTAATTCGTCAAGGCGTGCATTTCTCCTTTCGTTGCCGACTACTCCTTCATTTTCCCATTCACCAAAGCTTCCCCCATATATAATTCTTCTAATTTAGACAAACTTGATAAGACATTTGGAGGAATGGTTTTGAGTTATCTACACCAACTCAAATCTAACCTTAACCGAGCCAATTGTGCCATCTCCTTGGGTAGTTTTTTTATCCTTGAAAAAGCAAGGTCAAGGATTTCTAAATTTTTGAGCTCTCCAATGATGGTTATGTCTTCAACTGGACATTCTCTTAAACACAACATGCGAAGATCTATGAGGTGATTAATTGACCGTAGATAGCCAAATGAAGGTCTGTAATGTAAATCCAAGACTTTGAATCTTAAATCCATGACTTTGACTTTCAATTCGTCTGAAAAAATTGGGAGGAATTTCAACTGAACCATAATGGGACACATGAAAAAAGGAAAGACCTGAACACTCCAACTCCTTAGGAAGCTCGGCCATAATTTGAGGACAAGTTAAGCTTATCCAATTCCAGCCGTTCATTTTCTTCTTATCGGACCACTCCATCGGAACATGATCTCTCAAATCAAGCATGCGATAGTCCCTTGATGCAATAACTAAAGCAGAATCCGAAACAACATCATGGATATCAAAGTGCTCATCATCATAACTATCAAGCAACAAGGAAGACGCTTTCAGATTAGCCACAACCGTCAATACTTTATTTCTAGCTTCTTCTATAGTGTTGACACCACCAAATAAACCCAAACCCACAATATATCTCATCAACTCCTCAACCAGACCATTATGGCCTATTACACAGCAAAGCAAGAAAGTCAGCTTAACTTCCTCACTTTCTAAATAATTAAAACTCCACTCAATAGCTGAATATGCTGCAGTTATCCCCGTGAAGTTGCTTGATGAAGGTCTCTCTAGTTCTCGTAAAGCATTCTTCCACTCAAACAATCTTTTGTTTCTCAAAGCCCCTGCAACTGTCGCAATGGCTATCGGTAATCCTGCACATGTTTTGGCTACCTCCATAGCTGTAGGCTTCAAATCGCAACTTTCAACACAACCGCCAGCCTTCTTCTTGAACAGGTCCCAGGCCTCCTTTTCATTTAGAAGCTTAATGGAAAATTGTTTTTGAGCATCCATCCCATTTGATAAAACATTGAGCTCTCTAGAAGTTAATAGTAATTTGCAGCCCTTGTGTTCATCTCCCAAAGGAATCCCTACTTCCTCAATATCAACCTTCCCCCAAATGTCATCCAAGACAACCAAAACCCTCTTTTCTTTCTTCAATCTTTCTCGTAGTCGAAGTGCCTTTACATCGGTACTCTGCTCCTCAAATTTCAAACCCAATAACTCCGCAATTCTGTTCTGAATTTTGTCAATATCAATGGTTTGAGTTACTGTTGCTATGACAACCGAATCAAACAACTTGTCCTTGACCTTTCTAGCGATTTCTTCTACTAGCGTTGTTTTTCCAATGCCGCCCATACCGTGCACCCCAATAACGCTGACGCTATCATCTTTCAGTGCCTCCACTATTTCATTCAAAACCAACGTTCTTGAGTTGAATTCCTCGTAACCTTTAACTGGTGGGACAGTGATACTCTGTAAAGGTACAGGATAAGAAACACCGTCAAACTTGCCCTGTTCAAGTAGCTCGGCAACAGCCTTCGCCGCCTCTGCAGCTTTCAGGCTATGCTTGTAACGAGTCCAAAAATTAGGACACAAACCAATGAAACACTTTTTCGTTGCTTTTTCTTCATCTTGCATCACTTTCTTTACTTGTTCAGCGATCTTCCTGTCCACTGCCGACATCCATTTGTTAACATCACGTTCGATCTCTTCGCCGTTTTGTTGAGCTGCGTCAACAGAATGCTGCACTCTGTCCCTTGCATCTTTCAGCTCAGCTTGGTCCTTGAGGGTCTCAACATTTTGCTGATGATTGGAAAGGTATTTGACATGGTTTATGATAGGAGAAATCGTATACTCTGAAGCTTTAGTGACAATAGAGCTAACGATGCCAATAACGAACTCCATTGAGAGAGCAAACAGCAAGTAAACTGAAAAACCACAGCCACAACAGAAATCAAAACAAAAGCAGAAGAAAAAATTACAAATAAAAAAGAGCAGAAAGTAAAGGTTCAGTATAGTAAGAAGAGCGAGCAAATGAAAGCAGATGGCGTACCTTTCCAAAATATAAGAGAAGTAAGGATTCAGCAATTAATTCTCCCAGTTACGAACGAGCAAAATTATAATTTTGCTTTCTTTTCTCTTAACAGAGTAAAGCGAGTAGTATGATTTGACAAAGGCAACTAAATCTAAAAGTTAGGAACTTTCAATTTGAAAGTTTAACCTAATTTGACTAATTAGTATAATAATATATTTAGTCATTAATATTTATGTATTCTATCAATTTGATCTTAATTCTAAATAATTCAATAAATTTAACCCTTCACATTTACAAATTTTATCAATTTAATCTTCAAACTTTTTAACCTAAGTTTTCAGCTTTTAAAATAGAGGCTTTCCACATCTTTTAGTTATTTTTTTATACTTAAAATAATTCAATTTCGCATATAATTTTCTTTGTTTATATTGTTAAGAAGTTAATGTTATAACTTAACTAAACATATCTTTTTCTAATTATTATAATAACATCGTATCACGGTTTTCATTAACCAATTGTTTGCTATGGTTTTCATTAACCAAGGGTTGATTTTAGAAAATAATTGATTTTAGAAAAAGAGAGTAAATGATTGTCAAGAGAATAAAATTGTATTTGTTTAAGTCCTTTATCTTATGATCTTATTTTATCCTGTTAATGTTAGATCGAATAATAATTATGTCAGTCTGTAAAAACTTCTTTAACGACTTAAATTGAAATTAATTAACTCAATAAATTAAAACAATTTCATCACTAAAGAGCCCTCATTTGATTGGTTTTCATTTAAAAAAATTAATAATCTTTTAAGAATTAATAAAAATATAAATTTTAAACTTAAATTTAAATTTAAAATATTTTTTTATTTATAATTTTATCTAAAAATAAATTAAGAGCGTTAATAAGACATTAGTACTTGCAAGTTTTTCGAATTTAACTAAAATATATATTAAATTTGATCGAATGAATTTAGCCCGGGGCTCAACCAAGTTAAAAACCCAAATAATTTAATAGTCCATAAAAGTCCATTACATATTAAAATGGTCCAATGACCCAAAGAGTAAACAGAAAAAAGGAATGAAACCCTAGCCCCTAAGAGTTTCAGCCGCTCTCCTCCACGCGTGCCACCACCGCCGCACGCCTCTGCCACTGCCTCTGACGCCGCCTGCAAAACAAAAACAAAGTAACAAAACAAGAAACCAATGACAAAGAGCGACAGACAAAGAGAAAACGACAAAATGACAGAAAACAAAAAGGAAAAAAACAAAACCGAATCTAGCAATCGGTTATTAAAAAACGAAACGAACCTTGTAATACTTCTTCTTCGGTTCCCAAAATTTTGAATGGAAAAAACAAAAAGATTTGAACTCTAAAGGTCTTTTTACTGTCATTTTCATTTTAAGTTTCTTGGTTCATTTTTTTTATTTATTTTCTATACACGAAAATAGCAAAAGAAAAGGGAAGAAAAATTACCTGATTCGTCCCTCGGACTCACCATCGAAGGTCCCCTTCGCGCAACGACGGCCACTGGCCATGACGGCGGCGCGGTGGACCACCAGGGGTGCCCATTGGCCAGATAAAGAGGGAGATTGAAGAAGGAAATGGGGGTTGAAAAAAAAGGGGGAAACCCTTTGATTTTTTTTTTTTTTAAGAACACGGTAGAAATGAAGCTCTAAGGAATGCCACAATAAAACAACGTCGTTTGGTGGGGTGGGGATTTGTGTTTTCGCTTTAAAAGGGTGATTTCAAAAATGGTCCCTCCTTCTTTCCTGGATCATTCGATTAAGTCCCACTCCATCTTCTTTGTATTCGTTTAATTTTTTTTCTTTTTTTTTTTTGTGTTATTTATTTTCATTTGTTTTATGTACTGTTTATTTTAATTTGTATCATATGTTATACATGTTGAATTATTTTTTTTGTAATTTTTTGTAAACCGTTTTATACTATTTATTTAAAAATTGCTTTATCACATATTATTGTATATTATTTATTTATCATCTATCTTAAATTATATATATATTATTTGGTGTAAACTTTTATATGTTATTTAATTTTTTTGTTATATTATTTATTTTTAAGATATTTTATTATTATTTACTTCAAATTTTTCATGTATTAATTATTTTTTAATATATACATATATCATTTACTTTAGTTTTCTTTTTTTAAAACTGTTTATTTTTTTTAAATTTTTTTTTCTTTTTACACATTATATTTTAAACTCTTTTATTGGTTATTTTAGTTTGTTTTATAAATTATTTATCCAAAGTCACTTTACATATTATTTCATTTTAAGTTATCTTGAATATTAGTCATTTTAAATCATTTTATATTATTTACTTTAAATTGCACTTCATAATATTTATTTCAAACTTTTTTGCGTCTTATATATTTAAAATTGTCTTAGTAATTATTTTAAATTGTGTTATATTATTTTATTTTTATGGACGTTAATATTTAAATGATGTATGTTGTGAGATTATTATCCTTGTATGTATTATAATTCGTTTATTCGTACTTTCATATTATTGTTGTTCACTTGTATAATGTTTTATTCGTGTTCCATGCTTAGTACCATATTATTACTTCATGTTATCGTATCGTGAATTAAACCCTAACACGTTTATCCAACTTAGATCGTCGTATTTTACTTTAAAACAAAATGAATATACGCCTTTACATGTTGTATTCGCTATTATCCAAAAATCGAAAATTTTTCAAAATACAGATATATTTCACATTTTGGAAATTCGAGAAAATCGTGCCCTAACTTACCGGGTTTCGATTTTTCTCGTTTAGCCTAAATAACGGAATAACCTTTTAAAACAAAAAAATATACAAGTCTAAAATAAATAAAAAAAACATTATTCTCGAGAGTACAAAGTGTTGTGCCCTAGCTTATTGGGTGTGACATCTCGTTACCTCGAGATAAGAATTTCTAAAAATGAAAATATTTCTATTTAGAAATTCGAGAGACCGTTCCCTAACTTACTGGGTTTCGTTTTTCTCGTTTAATCTAAATAACCGAATATTCTTTTAAACTTAAAATACACGTGCTTTTAAATAAAAGGCGAGCTTATTCTCATGGATCCGGGGTGCCGTGTCCTAACTTACTGGATGTGGCATTTAGTTGCCTCGAGATGAGATGGTCTTTAATGTTTGTTCCAACTCATTCAAGTTTTTAGTAAAATTAACATTAATAAAAAATGATCGTATTTTTAGATTCGTTCTCGATTTTCAATTTTCGATATTAAGACACTAATTAATTAATTGGTACCAATTTTGGGCGTGACGAGGGTGCTAATCCTTCCTCGCACGTAACCGACTCCTGAACCTATTTTCTTGAATTTCGTAGACCAAAAACACCGTTTTAGTAAACCAAAACTTTTTATCAAAACAAAGGTGATCCGATCACACCTAATATAGATCGGTGGTGACTTCCATTTTTATTTTCGTTTTCAAAACCCTAGTTAATTCTCGTTTTCAAAAAAATGGTTTCGGCAAGTTCCAAAAAGAGAAAAAATTCTGAAGTATATTTTTTTAAGCCAGTTAGCTCCTGCT
Source organism: Gossypium bickii (assembly GCA_025503065.1). NCBI lineage: Eukaryota > Viridiplantae > Streptophyta > Magnoliopsida > Malvales > Malvaceae > Gossypium > Gossypium bickii. The sequence continues at coordinate 132,858,335 of CP106713.1, forward strand.
CTACTATTATCTATAATTCCTTTTTGTTTGATTATAACTAGATTACTGAAATCTGTTAAACATTATCATTGAGCTGTGTATTGGATTATAAAATGCTTTGAAATTACTCATTTATCTCCCTTCAACTTCCATGATTCTTCATATTTCTAGATTTCAATTATCAAGATATAATATCTACTTTGTCCGATAAGTTCGGCTTGGATTAGGTTGAACAGGCAAATACCCGAATTCAGTCTAGTCCAACTTTTGAACACTCAAATATTTTTATAAGGTGGTCTTATTAGGAATGTATTCCTAACTGTTGTAGAAAACAAATATCATGTCATCCATATGATTCTTTTTCTTTTTCCCATTTTCCACTAGCCTAATTATAATTCAATATAGTCAACCATTCCCATTTTCCTTTACTTTCTCTAGAATATTCAAATCCCACAAAGCAACCTATGGGGTCCTTAGTCTACAATGCAATTTAAATTTATCAAAAGCTAGCATCCCATTTCTTATTTGTGTTTGGATTTGTTATGTATGAAACAAAAAGTGGATTCTCCACAAGCTTTAAGCATTGCCACAACTTGAGGCTACTTTAATAAAAGTTTGGTACTGTTTTTGTGAAAGCTACTCAACACCTTTCTTTTCTTTTTGGTAAAGCAAACTTGTATAAATCCCAAAGTTCTAATCACTGTTTTAGGATATGACTTAATGTATTAAAGTTTACAAATAAAATAATAAAGTTGCTTTCATGACTTGATTCTATATCTGATCACCTCATGCATATCGATGGTTAGGTTTTTGATAATCACATGAAGATGAACATGAAGATGAAGAACTACCCGAAAAGCGCACCACGAAATGGACGATTGGACAAGGAGGACACGACGAGAACAACGATGAATTGAAGACATTCAACCCGAGAGAACCGAATTTCCTATCTGTTGCTCCAGAGACAGATAAAGAAAAAGTTGATCTAAGGCATCAAATGATGGAAGTAAGGAGAAATGCAGAGGAATGGATGTTAGGTCATGCACTTCAACAAGCAGTAACCAAGCTTGGACCAGCTAAAAAAAAGAAAGTGGCATTACTTGTTGAAGCTTTTGAAACAGTCTTACCATTGCCTAAAACTAAATATGAAACTCATTTAAGGCATCATACTTCAACAGGACTTGCTCATAGCCATGGTATTAGAACCATTCAAGCTTGTAACTGATAGACTGTTCTATTACATGTTATTTGTTTGGTTTTTTAGTTTGTATTTGTGGGTGAGAATTATGTCTGCTGTTATGTACTTGTAATGGTAGCACTAAAGTTCATGTTTTAAATAATTAATACATCAATGTTTTTTACATGTATGTTTGAGGTATAAGAATTTTAATTATTCGTAGAATAATGATTATGCTAAACTAATAGTAGATACACATGGGATGCATGGATGCCAAAAATGTTTGCTTTTGCCACAACATTGTTGTGTATATACCTGTGTATGTATACAATGTTGTTCATTGTTTCCACTTACAATGACGGATTGTTTGTCATGTGTTGTATGTGAAAAGTAGGTAATTCTCCACGTATAAGTTTTCTCGTCTTAATTCAGTTTACACTCAATCATTTTTTTAATATTTTTAAATAGATATATTTGTTTAACATTTTTAACACTTAAAATTAGATTATGATTTAAATGTTAACTAATTATAAAAGTTTTTATTATAAAAGTTTGTAATTTGTTAACCAATTATGTGCCACAAATATTTCAATTTCACTTCCAAAATTGAGAAAAAATGGTTAAGTTCTTCTTTAAGAATTAGGTTAAAGAAAATGTAACTTCCAGCACTCACAACACATGTGAACCAAATTGCTTGCATTACTAAAATAGATGAAACTTTGATGCCTGTCTGTCTATTTATCCATCAAACAAGTGGACTAGTAAATGCAAACTCAAACAATATTTTTTTCTCCTCTCTAATGGGGTTTTCAAGGACAACAAGATCATACTCTCTTATTGCTCTTAGCTTTCTCACCATTTCCTTTCTATGTTCAGAAAATGCCAATGGTTGTTGCAATGTATACAAAGGTAAGTGGGTGTATGACAGCTCCTATCCTCTCTACGATTCATCAGCCTGTCCTTTCATCCACAAGGAGTTTAATTGCCTCAAGTATGGCCGCCCTGATCATCTTTACCTTAAATATAGATGGCAACCAAGCAAGTGTAATTTGCCAAGGTACATATCTCTCACCGCCCTCAAAGTTTGATCTGCATGGCTATTAGCTTAATGGAACAAATGACAGGTTTGATGGGACGCATTTGTTGAGGAGATTAAAAGGCAAGAAGATAATGTTTATTGGGGATTCCATAAGTATAAACCAATGGCAATCTCTGTTATGCATGCTTCACGCTGCAGTGCCTACTACATCTGGTATAATCACACATGACTTGCATAATCACACTGTTTCCACTGTTACTTTCAAGGTAATCAATTTATTCTATACATACATGCACAAATACATGTATGTATAGGTAACTAACTATGGTCTATGTATATGGTGGACTAAAACTTTCAGCATTATAAGGTATCGGTGATGCTATTTCGTTCGTTGTACTTAGTAGACGTGGATAAGGAAACAATTGGCAGAGTTCTGAAATTGAATTCTGTAAGGAATGGAAATGTATGGAAAGAAATTGATGTTTTGATATTCAACACTTGGCATTGGTGGCACCGTAGAGGACTGAAGCAACAGTATGAGCTCTACAAAAATAAGTATAATCTGATTTACCGATGACTTTTAGCAAGATCTAAAGATCTGTAATTGCTAACTGCAGATGGGATTATGTGCAATTTGATGGGAAGATTCGTAAGGACATTGATCGCACGGTTGCTTTTCATACAGCTTTGAGAACATGGGCTAAATGGGTTGATTCAGATGTGGATACCAATAGGACTAAAGTTATATTTCAAGGAATTTCCCCTTCTCACTACAAGTGAGTTGTTTTCCCTGTTGCGATCTATTTGTTCTGTATCGGCCTTCCGAGTAACATGATTACTAGTCTCTTGTTTATGTATGTAACAGTGGCATAGATTGGAATGAGCCAGGAGTAAGGAATTGTTCAAGGCAGACGACACCATTCAAGGGATCGATTTATCCAACTGGTTTGCCTCCGGCAGAGTACATAGTTAAAGAGGTCATAAGGAACATCAAGAAACCTGTTCATTTGCTTGATATTACGATGCTTTCTCAATTAAGAAAAGATGCACATCCTAGCTCTTACAATGACTTCAACGGCATGGATTGCACCCACTGGTGTGTTGCCGGCCTCCCCGATACATGGAATCTACTTCTGTATGCAGCTCTCATCAAATAGCAGAGAAATTTGGTTCAGGCACTAGCCACCCAACATATATGTGGTCTCTTTAAATTATTTATTTTGCTTACTCAAAAAAGATCATAAGATTATACATTGAAAATATAATAATTTGTTTTGCTTCTGTTTGCAATTCTCAATTATGCATGTGATGTAATTCAATTATTTATGGCATTGGTTTGTTTTCTTCTTGCTTTATATTGTTTCTCCTATCGACTTAAAAAAAGAGAATTGGTGTTATTATCATTTATATTTTTGTGAGGATGAATATGAGAAACCTGGGATTGAAGGAGATATTAGCTTCAACTTTTCATCAAAATACTGTAACAAGTACATAATATTCTTTATGAGAGAACAAAAAAGATGAAACAAGCACACACAAAATGAGTAGCAATCTTAATTAAATCGTCTAATCCCCCAAGCTGATACAAAATACCAGCAAAAAGTATAATGTGGCTGAAATACATCCATAAAACTGGGGTCAACCATAATACTAAAAGTTTTCATGTTTGTAATTCCCAGTGCCAAACATGTTGCACTTCATAATTAATACTTAGGTTATAATGTGAAATGCAAGAGTTCAATAGTGGATTTGCAAAAACTGAATAAAGGAAAGTGGACGTCCCCATACTCCAATAGAGCAACTCAACCAACAATGAAAAAGGCATTTCCATGGTCACTTTGTAAAGCATTAGTTAAGCCATGATGAAAATAGATGAGTAAATTACCATTTGGTTTGAATTGAAATGAAACTGAGCTCGTCTCACATGCACCCCAACATATTTCCTTATTTCATTTGGAGCAACTGATCAGTAACCTAGACCGCTGGAGAATTTTGCACATTCTGTACGTGCATGATCAAAAGAAACAATTATAAAGACAGGTAAAACCAACGTTTTCAAAAGTAAAACACTTTAAAATGATTGGTACCATTTCATCGAACATATGTTTTATGGTAGAGTTAAGGTCGCCTTCCCACTGCAGTTCACCGTCCTCATCTCCTGTTAAGTGCGTTTGTTCCAGCCTTGGTGTGCTTAACTCTCCTTGACAGAAATTCTTCATTTTTGGGCACTCTGTCACTATCACCATTTGCAAGACTGGGAACTCCAACGAGTGATGCGCCAATGAAAAGCTTGCTATACTTGGCAGATGACTCAGTTGCAACTCCTTCAGCTTGGGAAAAACAATGCTGCCCTGTAAATCTTCACCTTCACATGATATGATTTCTTCTATCAACTCACAATCAGCTATGCTCAATCTTTCTAGTAGCATCAAGCTCTTAGCTGTCGAGCATGCCATTAGATTGATGAATCCATGGCATCTTGAAACTTCCATACTTAATAGGTTTTTGAAAGACAACAAAATGGCTCTAAAGTCTTTAATGTTAGCTCTGGAAGTTGAGACAACCTTAACGCCTCTAACTGATAGCATGCCGATGTGTGCCTTTCCTCATTGATGAATCCTCCAGACAAAGTCTTTAATGTCAACTCTGGAAGTTCAGACAAGCTTAATTCCTTTAACTGAGAGAATGCTGATGTATGTCTTTCCTTGTGGCTGAGTCCTTCAGACCGGACTATTTCAGAAATGAAAGCATTGTTTATAACAAGCTTCTGAAGCTTTGGTAGTGAGCAAATGAAGGAATATGGAAGAGTAGTGGATGCCTCAGGAAAGAATTGGAGGTTAAGAAGTTTGAGGTTTGGGAATGTTTTCAGCAGAGGACAATTTCTTAGTCTTAAACCTGTCAAGCGTGGGAATTCAGAGTAATTTTGAATGCCGAAACTTGTGAGTTTGGGAAGGTCTTCCAGCGACAGGGAATATAGATGAGAGAAAATCGTATGATTCCTCCATTGATCTTCTGTAGCCAATCCATCCGTGAAGATTACTTGTTCCATCATATTACAGTCCTTAATTTCAAGGACGCGGAATCGCACATGAGTTTTTAATAAGAAAGACGGAAACAGGTATTTCAAATTGTGACACCCTTCCACCCACAATCCACCCAAGTGTGTGAGAGATGAAGAAGATGGGTGGTGCCATATCTTATGAATGTTAATGGAGGACAATTGCAGCATCCACAATTTGGGAATGAGAACCTGCAGACATATATAAATGTCATAAAAAGAAAACATAACTGTTCCTTCTTTACATACAAATACAAAAGAAACATAAAATTAAAGCTTAACAGCAATTCTCATTTTTTACATTCATACTTTGAAGGTTTTTTTATTGCTGTAAAATAATTAATATCTTTTAATTATGTTTAATAATTTTAATAATATTACTTTATATTAATTAATGAAATAGAAATACATTATATTTGTCACTTTTTACTAATTTAGTACCTAAGATTTTTAAAGTAAACTGTAAAACAGACATAAAGATTATCAAAAAAAAAAAAAATTACTAGCTTCTAATGTTTGCCTATCTAATTATTTAAGTATTTTTTAAATAATATATTTTTAATTATTGTAATTATTGTAAAATAATATTCATGATTGGAGCTATTGAATATAATTAAAATATATTAAATTATTTAATAATATAAATAATATTATAATAAAATTTCAAATCACAATTAAAATATTAACTTCATATAATTAATATAAAACAACATAATTCAAAATAATAACACAAACATAAATCCATTATTTTGATCATCCACCAATAATACTAATAAAGAAATTCCTAATCACCATTAAACCATTCCTACAAATTATATTATAATTAATAAATTACTTATTATATAAATAATTAAGGTTTGCTATTTAAAAATTTCTTTGTACTTTCTTTCTAATGAAAACATAGTAATTTAAAATATAAAATTTAATTTTTATTTAATATTATATAAATTTATTTAACAAAAGCCTTTGATAAAATTAAAATAAGGATCATAAATATTGTTTTTATTTTTTTAAAATTAAATTGAAATTTAAAGAGTATTTTAAAATAAAATTAAATTAAACTTAAAAACAAATTGTTGAAAACTAACTTTAAATCAGTTTTTGAGATTGTTTAAAATTGTACATAATTGTTTAAAACAGGTTATAGTTTGTTAATTAAAAATATCTATAGATTTAAAACTATTAACAATTACAATTAAAATATGAAAATTTTAAAAATATCTATATTTATAATTTTGTTATTTGTTTCAAAATTCTTGCTTATAATTTGATTGTTTTTGGTACAAGAATTCACTTTATCTTTGGACTCATAATTTAGAACTGTAAATAAATTGAATAGGTTTAACTCTTTTCTGTCTGTTTAAAAAAGTTAAATAAAAATTAATTTTTTAAATCAAACAACATGTAACATTATTTTAACCCATAAAAAATAGTAGTTATGGATGAAGTTGAAACTCTAATGAAGAAAATAGTTGTGTTGGTTAGATTGGGTGATATCAGAAAAATAGGAAAGCAATTTCTCAACTCATTACCCTATCAACAAACTGTTACTCTCCTATCTTTAACATCACTAAACAGGCATGGAAAAGGCAAGTAGTAATGTCCATCTTAATTCAACAAGTGTTGAATTAAGTTGAAGATTTTGTTTCATATTTTTCATACTCAACAACCTCTTTTCTATCTTTTCTGCTATCAATTCCCCAACTATTTATCTATTCCATTCTCATCATTATTTATATATATACTCATGACTTCATCAAATAAAAAGAAGAAATGAATAAATATTGAATACCAAACTGACCTTGTCGCAGAATAAAGCGGTAGTATTATCTTCCTCGTCTTGCTCGCCAATCACTTTTTCACTCTTTCTTGAAATTGAAGAAGATAATGCCTTCATTTTTGGACAATCATATATCTTAATATGCCACAACTCTGGAAATTCAAGAGCTCGACTTCCCAAATAAAAATTTGTCAAGTTGGAACACGACTTCATTTTTACAGTGGAGAGCTTAGGAAATGTGAACTCATGTGTCGTTGCTTTCTCCTCGTCTTCCCTAATCACTTGTTCCATGATACTGCATTCTTTTACTTTTATACACTCTAATTGCTTGAGGCTCAAAAGCATAGACGGGGTAAAAATGTATTCCAAGCTACTACATTTATAAAACACCATTTTCGTAATGTTTTGCAACTCCAAAATTTCTCGAGGGTTTCTTTTCCATATTTCAAACTCTGGAAACGTGTCAGAAATGGTCAAATCCTGTAAGCCATACAAATCCATCCATATTATTACGCTCATAATTCAAAATAAACACTCTTCATTAATTATTCAACAATGAAAGAATAAGAAAAAAAAATCGAGCACTAACATTCATTGTTTCAGGACAAAGAAGCTAGATAACATTTTGAACTAACTCCGTACTTTTTTTATGTACAACTGTTGTATGGTGGTATTCAGGTCACCTGCCCAACATTCTTTTATATCATAAACCCCTTGTTTTTGTTTTACTCTTTGTAATTGTGGCGTGCTTAAACCCCCATCAAAAAAGATCTTCAATTTAGGACACCTTTCCACAACTACTTCTTCCAAACAAGGAAAGTTGAAGGTGTAACTCCCTCCACAAAAGCTTGTGAGGCTTTGTAGATTGCTTAGTTTTAAACATGTCAATCTACTAACAACTACTGTTTGATGGTGGTCTCCCACGTGTGCCACTATTTCTGTCATTTTAGTGCAGTAGCTTACCCCCATGGTTGTTAATTGCACTAGACTCTGAACTACTAAGGGTGTAAATAAGTTTGTCATCATTCGACAAAATGACACCTCTAAAGTTGTGAGATTTTTAAAAGATGAGGAGGAGGCTCCAATATTGATCAAATCATTACACCTTGCAATTGTGAGTGTCTGGAGATTAGAAAGAATATGGCCAAGCTCTGAATCTTTCCTCCACATACGCTGCAGATTTTTGAGATTAGACAAATTCAATGTTTTTATTCGTGACGGAGTCCCAACGTCTCCCTTACAAGGAAGACTTTCCAGATTGCAGATTTTTCTCAGGAAAGGAAATATAGGAAATCCACCACTGAAGCCATCATCCACTGTAAGAACTTTAACGTGGTGAAACAAGTTCGGTGGAAACTGGTCGGTGGAAACTGGTCTTCAACACTAAGATGTCGTAACACAAGTTGTTCTAAATTGGGAAAGACCTAGGAAACCAATTAAACATTAACAGATGAAGCTCAATGTTGATGTACAGTAGTAGGATTTTTTTATTATTTAATTTTAAGAAATCAGAATAGCTTATAAACGAAAACTGATAAAAAAAAAACACAAGTTGAAAATGCTCAAATTAGTCCTAATCTTTTAGAGGTTGTTCACATAACCTTTATAAAAATCTTTAAATTAAGTCTTTACACGTACTTTAACCCAATATGAGTAAAAAATATGTGAATTTTAACCTATTTAGAATAAAATATATGAAAACTGAGTCAAATATTGCTTGAAAATAAAAGAAAATAATAAAAATATAGTTTGAAACTTAATATACAACATTTGAAAAATCCTTATTTAAGTACTTTCAAAAAGGTTTGACTCTTAGGCTTTCATTTGAACATTTTTGAAAAACTTAGACCTTTATATTATCATTTTAAAAAATTTAACTCATATGTGAGTAACCTTTAAAAGGTCGGGCTTTTATTTGAAAATTTAACCTTTTTTATCCTTGTTCGGGTGTTTCTTTCTTCTTTTTTTTTTCAAAAAAAGAAAAAAAGAAAAGGTAAACTACATTTATGGTCAATCTAAAGTAAAATCTATCTTATTTTGATCACTCTAAATTTTTTTCTCAATTTAATCACTTTAAATAAGATAATTATACGAATTAATCACTGTCGTTAAAATTTTTATTTTATTTTAATAGATTGTTGGTGTAGCATATTAGTCCATTAAACGATTGACATGTGGCTTTTTTTAGCTTTTAACTAAAGAGTTAAGCGGGGAAGTTTTGGACTACTTATAGGAATGTCCCTAATTTTTTTTTATTTTTTATGTACTTTTTGAGATCTTTTTTATATTTTTGAATTTATATAACTATTTATTTATATATACATATTAATTTTTAGGTTCAAGACCAAATATATGTAAACATTGAGTGCTAAATGTATCAAAATTTTAGAATCAAGACTATTTATCACTCTTTAACATTAAATAACTGCGTGATTGATAAATTATTAAAAAATTTCATTTCATTGAAAATGAAAATTATTAAAAAATTTCATTTCATTGAAAATTTCATTTCATTGCGTTTGACAACCATATCAACATTTTACTTAATATAAAATTCTTTTTTAAAAAATGTTAGAATATAATAAGTAGATAAATGTTTATCACTTAATGTGAAAAATAGTAAGTTAATTTTACTTTTCAAAATCTTATTAAGGGATCTGATTAAGGGTGATTTTAACTCAAGTAAAGTGCTTAAATATAAATATTAGATAGGTATAATGTAAGACTTCAGTTAATTAAATTGCATCATAACAACATAAGATGCTTGTGATGATGAAAATAAATATATTTGTAATGATATACATACCTCTTCCACCTCCATAACTGCCTCCCCATTTCCCTCCCTTTCTTGGATTCTAACATCTTCTAAACCCATTCTCATTAGCAAACCAGAACCATCTGTGGTCAATTTTTTCAACATTGGCCACACAATTCTATGTTGCCCTTTATAGAAACATTTGAGCTCTTTTAGGGATGTAACCTCAAGTGAAGACACTTTGGGAAACTCAAATCTCACAGGTTGATCCTCTACTTCTTTCCCTTCCGATACAATCTCCTCCACCCCACAATCACGAATGCTTAAATCTTCAAGTTGTAAAAGATGTTTGACTATTGACGCTGGAAATAGATTTTTCAAAATCTCACACCTTGAAACACTTAATTCTCGTAGATATTGAAAAGAATTTGGTGGTAGATCAGTATGAAATATCATCTTCACATTACTCAACTTGAAGATTCTCATCGTTTCCAAGCTAGGAACAGCAACCTATTCATACATATAATTCATGCCCATATGAAAATTAGCTCATATAATGCAAGCCAAAAAAAAAAAAGGACAAATCAAGTGAATTATATAAGAGTGCAAGACTATTGAAATAAATAAATCACCTTCTCATTGAAGAGAGTATGCATGCCGGACCCAGTACTGCTTTCACTAATGAATTCTTTTAATTTCGGGCAATTCTCAATCTCCAGCTTTTTCAACAAAGGGAATTTGATATTATAATTCCCTAAGCAGAAGAAGATGAGGTTTGGAATATCCTTTATATGCAGCGAATTTAATTGAGGGAAACAAATCACATCTTCCCTTTCTTCTTCTACTATTTCTTTTGTAAATATTATCTCCCTTAAGCACCTGCAATCCGCTATCTCAAAGCATTGGAGCTGCTCCAGCCTTCTGGCGACAGAGGGTGATAACAGATGCTCCAAGTTACCGCATCCATTGATGATCAACCTCCTCAAATTCGAAATCCAAAGACTTGTCTGGTTGTGCCATATTGTTTTAGTGTTAATAAAACACAATTGCAAGCTTTCCGGAAAACACATAAATCTTTTTTTTTTTTTTTCTTAATCTTAAAATTTGTGTATTGAATTGAGTTTGGATTTTCATTGGGGTTCAAATTTATTTTTTAGTCTTGAAAATTATTCTAATATTATTTATTTTTATCATTAGAAAATGTAATGAATATTTTTTGATGGTGTTACTAAATAGTTACTAAATATGAACAAAGCTAAACAAATACCTGTTTATTGAAAAGTGATACTGGCTCGGAACTTGTGGAATATTCCTCCATTCTGATAATGACATCAACTCTCTTTAAATTTGAAAATTCTTGTCCATTATTTAACTCCGCAAGTACACCCTTGATGCCTTCAATTCCCTTTATGTCAAAATACAAATCTTCACTCCTTTTCAGCAACATTTTCACCTCATTGTTCGAAGAAATGTTTGTACATATGCTGAGCTTCAATGTTCTCGAATATTCATATTTTGAATCCCACTCAAATTCAAGATAATCACCTACGAAAATCTTATATCTATCCAATGTCTCAATGAATCCATGTTTTGGAATCATTTGAACATCAGGAATATTAATATGTAAAGTAGTTAGATGAGACAAATTGTTTAATTCGTCAAGGCGTGCATTTCTCCTTTTGTTGCCAACTACTCCTTCATTTTCCCATTCAACAACGCTTCCCTTCATATATAATTCTTCTAATTTAGATAAACTTGATAAGACATTTGGCGGGATGATTTTAAGTCTAGAACACCAACTCAAATCTAACAACCTTAACCGAGTCAATTGTGCTATCTCCTTGGGTAGTTCTTTGATGCTAGAGCGAGCAAGGTCAAGGATTTCTAAATTTTCGAGCTCTCCAATGATGGTAATGTCTTCACCTTGCCATCCTCTTAGACACAACATGCGAAGGTCTATGAGGTGATTAATTGACTCTGGTAGATAAGGATATGAACATATGGAAGGTAAACCCAAGACTTTGAGACTTTCAATTCGTCTAAAAAAATTGGGAGGAATTTCCACTGAATCATCACAGTCCATATGGAAAAAGGAAAGACCTGAACACTCCATCTCCTTAGGAAGCTCAGCTATAATCCGAGGACACCTTAAGCTTATCATTCTCCAGCTGTTCATTTTCTCCTTCGGAACATAATCTCTCAAAACATGCATATGATAGTCCCTCGATGCAATATTTAAAGCAGCATCCCAAACAACATCATGGATATCAAAGCGCTCATCCTCATAACTATCAAGCAACAAGGAAGACGCTTTCAGATTAGCCACAACCGTTAAAACATTATTTCTAGCTTCTTCCATAGTGTTGACACCACCAAATAAATCCAAACTCACGGTATATCTCACCAAGTCCTCAACAAGACCATTACGGCCCATTACACTGCAAAGCAAGAAAGTCCGCTTAACTTCCTCACTTCCTAAATAATTAAAACTCAACTCAATTAACTTCCTCACAGCAGTTATCTCCGTGAAGTTGCTTAGTGAAGGCCTCTCTAGTTCTCGTAAAGCATTCTTCCACTCAAACAATCTTTTGTTTCTCAAAGCCCCTGCCACTGTCGCAATGGCTATTGGCAATCCTGCACATTTTTTGGCTACCTCCATAGCTGTAGGCTTCAAATCGCAACTTTCAACACAATCGCCGGCCTTCTTCTTGAACAGGTCCCAGGCCTCCTTTTTATTTAGAGACTCTATTGTTAAACATTTCTGAGCATCCATCCTATTTGATAAAACATTGAGCTCTCTAGAAGTTAATAGTAGTTTACAGCCCTTGTGTTCATCTCCCATAGGAATCCCTACTTCCTCAATATCAACCTTCCCCCAAATGTCATCCAAGACAACCAGAACCCTCTCCTCTTTCTTCAATCTTTCTCGAAGTCGAAGTGCCTTTCCATCGGTACTCTGCTCCTCAAATTTCAAGCCCAAAAACTCCGCAATTGTGTTCTGAATTTTCCCAATATCAATGTCTTGAGTTACTGTTGATATGACAACCGAATCAAACAACTTGTCCTTGCCCTTGACCTTTCTAGCGATTTCTTTTACTAGCGTTGTTTTTCCAATCCCGCCCATACCGTGCACCCCAATAACGCTGACCCTATCATCTTTTAATGCCTCCATTATTTCAATCAAAACCGACGTTCTTGACTCGAATTCCTCGTACTCTTTAACTGGTGGGACCGTGATATCCTGCAGAGCTACACGATAAGCAACCTCGGGAAACTTGCTCTGTTCAAGTAGCTTGGCAACAGCCTTCACCTTCTCTGCAGCTTCCAAGCTAAGCTTGTAACGACTCCATATATTAGAGCACAAACCAACGAAGCACTTTTTCTTTGCTTTTTCTTCATCTTGCGTCACTTTCTGTTCTTGTTTAAGGATATTCCTGTCCACTGCAGACAGCCAGTTGTTAACATCGCCTCGGATCTCTTTGCCGCTTCGTAAAGCAGCATCGACAGAACGCTGCAGTCTCTCCCTTTCAACTTTCAGCTTCTCAGTTTGGTCATTGAGGGTCTCAACATTTTGCTGAAGATTGGAAAAGTATTTGACATGGTTTATGATAGGAGAAACCGTATACTCTGCAGCTTTAGTGACAATAGAGCTAACGATACCAATAACAAAATCCATTGATAGAGCAAACAGCAAGTAACCTGAATAACCACAGCGACAACAGAAATCAAAACAAAAGCAGAAGAAAAAATTACAAATAAAAAAGAGCAGAAAGTAAAGTTTCAGAATAGTAAGAAGTAAGAGCAAATGAAAGCAGATGGCGTACCTTTCCAAAATATAAGAGAAGGAAGGATTCAGCGATTAATTCTCCCAGTTACTAACGAGCAAAATTATAATTTTGCTTTCTTTTCTCTTAACAGAGTAAAGCGAGTAGTAATTTGACAAAGGCAACTCAATCTAAAAGTTAGCAACTTTCAATTTGAAAGTTTAACCCTAATTTGACTAATTAGTATAATAATATATTTAATCCTCAATACTTATATATTCTATTAATTTGATCTTAATTCTAAATAATTCAATAAATTTAACATTTCACATTTACAAATTCTATCAATTTGATCTTCAAACTTTTTAACCTAAATTTTCAGCTTTTAAAATAGAGGCTTTCCACATCTTTTAGTTGTTTTATTTATAGTTAAAATAATTCAATTCTGTATATAATTTTTTTTATTTATATTTTTAAAAAATTAATGTTATAAGTTAACTAAATATAGAAAAAACTCTCTCCCTAATCTTTAAATTAAAGAAAAAAAGGTGCTTAGACACATCTTTTTCTGATTATTATAATAACATCATATCATAGTTTTCATTAACCAGTTGTTTGGTATGGAACACTGCAATCAACCCTTGATTTTAGAAAATAATAGTTGTGAATGTGTCCAATTGGGCAGCTACACAAATGTAGAAATGAAGGCACCCAATAATTGTATTGCAGTTTTAGGATGCCCACTTGTTTTTAATCTTCAATTATGACTCATAATTTTTTGTTGAATGTTTAATTCAAAGATTAATAGATAAAGTTTTTGACCTTTTATGTTTTCTTTTCATTATTATTTGTCAAAATTTTATAATTTATTTTGCTATCCAAACATTTATAATTTTGATTGTTTTTTATCCATTATTATTCAATACAGAATAAAGTTTTATTTTGCTTCCCAAAGATTTATAATTTTGATTGTGTTTTATCCATCCCAATATAAAGTTGTGTTTTATAACTTTATTCTCTTGATGGTGAATCGAATAATAATTATGTCGGTTTGTAAAGACTTCTTTCACGACTTAAATCGAAATTAATTAACTCAATAAATTAAAACAATTTCATCATTAAAGAGCCTTCAATTGATTGGTTTTCATTTAAAAAATTAATAATCTTTTAAGAATTAATAAAAATATAATTTTTAAATTTAAATTTAATTTTAAAATATTTTTTTATAATTTTATCTAAAAATAAATTAAGAGTGTAAATAAGACATTGGTACTTGCAAGTTTTTCGAATTTAACTAAAAAAAACATTAAGTTTGATCAATAACTATCGAATCAATTTAAACTATCAATCGAATCCAAATCCAACGTTGTAATATTAATATAAATAAAAAAAATTTAAATAATAAAATATTTTCATGATAATTTAAGTGTTTTTCAGAATTTAATATCATTCAAATTCTTTGAGGTCTAATGTAATTGATAAAGATATGAATGAAGTATTAGCAAACCAAAAATGTCCATGAAATGAATGAAGTGGGTGATTAATGTGATAGTTTAATTTTTTAAAATATTATTATTGATTAAATATGATTAATTATACCTTATGTGTAGTGGCTTATCTTGACATTTTGGAGGGACAAATTAAAATTTTAATGATTTTAATGAAAGTTTTTAAGAATTTTGATAGATGTAACCACTTTTAGAAAATTTTAAGGATTAATGAGAATTTAAAAAAAAAATGATATGTCTAATTGAAACTTTTAAAAATTTTGAAAAGTTTAATGAAATTTAAAAAAAAATTAAGGCTTAATCAAAATTTTCAAAAAAAAAAAAGTATAATAAAAAATTTTAAAAATTTTAGACTTAAATCTCAATGACAATCCGCCTTTGTGCATGTGGCTCTAAAGTATGTTTTATAAAATTTATAAAATTTTAAAATGCAACAAGATTAAAGATTTCAAAACATAATTTTATAATATAAGAAAATGCTAACAAAATATAAAAAAAAGAGAAATTGTTTTGTAAAAAAACAAAATCAAATATAGTGTAACATGTCATCTCATGTTGTTAGTTAAAAGAGGAAGGAATCCCACATTGTTTAGGAACAAGCTGCAAAACTATTCATGAGTCTATATATACACATATCTCATATTCCACTTTGCTCAAGAAAATAAGGGAAATGAGACTTTGGGTCTATATAAAGATTTCCTTTATAAGTTATATTTCCTTATTAATTGATGACACCTTAAAAAAAAATAGTGTTGTCATTTTGAGCCTTTATAAAGGTTTATTCTTGTAAATTTTTAAAAAATTCGAGAATAGTTTTTTTTTAAAAAAAACACGGGCTAAAATGCATCATTGGGGACGCGTTTTTGTCACATCGCTTTTTGCTGATGTGGCAAAAGCGCGTCCCTAAGGGTGCGCTTTGCTGGCATATCCCCCAAAAACGCGCTGATGTGGACGCATTTTTCGGAGAAACGGTACTTTTCCATAAATATTCTTCAATCTAGCCTATTTTCGTAAATAAACTAATTTTTTGGTATATATGGGATATTTGTCCATTTTCCTTTCCCTTGGTTGGGTTAAGCACACACGAAAGCTTATAGGCCAAACATTTTATTTAAAATGCAAAATTGCAAAATTATGAATAATCCATAACAAATAATTCAAAGCATATGTCATATCAAAGCTATAATAAAGAGAAATTAATAATTTCCAAAATACAAATAGATAAAAATCAACTCCTTTTACCTTTTTCTTTTTTTGATTAAGAAGAGAAAACAACCTCCAATCTTGGTGTCACAACTCCATTTGCATTTGCATTCAGCAAGTTACGAATTGCATCCGATGGACAGTAATGGACAAAACATTGTAATGGTTGATCCCAAGCCATTGAATTTATGCCATCAATGAGCTTATTACCTTCTCTATAGGGATGTTGAATAATCACCTCCCATTCCTTATTCATATGCTTGTGAGCCTCCCTACACAACTGATGTTCACCAAACTTAGCACTACTAGACAGCATATTAGCAACCTCCATACTATCTACTTCCAGAATGATTCACAGGTCTCCATTCCTCCAGGCAATTTGAAGTCCTTCAACAACACCCCACCCCAAAGTTCTGCTTCCAACCACAATTCACCTTAGTGACAACAGATCAGAAACCACTATTCTAAACCGACGGAAAGCCAGTTTCTAAACAAAAAATACATGTTGTCATGATCAACATTTAACTCCCATTAACAAGGTTTGAACATGGTATACCAGAAACTAATTCAAAATCATAGAAATTTAATTACCTGAATCATCGAAACTTTGTACAAAATATATTTCTTATATAAAAACATAAATCAATGACATACTTTTTCAAAGTACACTCTATATAGCAAAATATAGTTGAATACCCCATATATATATATATATATATATATCAAAAGCCAGATCTAATAACATTTTTCTGAAAAGATAATTTAATAATCCAATTTCAAGTATAAAGAACAACTTAAATAATTCAAAATTAAACATTGCAATTTTAAAACCATACTAGCATATTTAACCCAATTTTCACAAAATACGAACAAAATATCATATATTGCATAAATAAAATAACAAGTTTGAGTTGATTTTTCGAAAATTAAACACTAAAAGAATATAGAGTCACTTACTTAGTCTGCTGAATCAACACTTGAGTGACATATTTCACAAATCCTCTAATAGCCTAAAATTTAAGAATGGAACTTGAAAAATCAGAATTCATTCAACAAATAGGAGGCTTAAAAGGTATGGCTTTTTGTGGTAATCCTATGACATTTCAATTGTGCGACAAGTCCCCTAACTAAGACACAATTATATAATTTAATTGAACAATTTTTTACTTCAAAAGTAAGTAAATCAAATTTAATAAAATGCATACATATTATAAGAAAATTCAATAAATTAATAAAAATCTGTTTAATATGGGTTCCAACCAAATAATATATATTCAGAACGAACATATTTTAAAAATAATTAAAAATCAAAATTTCGAAATTCTAAACTTCATTATCCTTTGACTCACTTGAAGCAATTCAAACTCACAAGTTACTTGGTTTTTGGCAGTATAAAAACATAATTTAAAGATTTAATGCAATAGTAAAACTTAGAAAATTGTTTCGTCAAAATCAGTTACCGAAAACTTTAGTTTTGAAAGCCAAAATATAAGAAATCATCACAATCTGCACAGATTTTCTAGGTTAACAGTTTTGACTAGTCTACTTTGGGGCCTCATATGACCAAGATAGCAATACCACATAAAAAAACAAACTCCATACTATGAAAAACATCTAAATTTCGGAACAAATGAACACCTAATGATGGATTTTTTGTGCGTCAAAATCGACTACTCAAAACTATCAAAAACCCACACATCATAAACTTTTAAAAATTGATCAAAATGGATCTTATACATACCATTTGAAAAATCTTGAAAGGAACTTTCATTTGGTACCAATAATGTCACCGAAATCTCACCGGAAAGTCACTGAAATATTGCAAACAATAGAGAAACTCAAACCTACAATGAAAAAGGCATCTCCATCATCACTTTGTAACTTCTGTAAAGCATTAGTTAAGCCATGATGAAGGTTACTAAAGCAGATAAATGGAGGACTATGAAAATAGAACAGTAATTTACCATTTGTTTTGAACTGAAATGAAACTAAGCTTTTGTCTCAGAAGCACCCAAACATATTTCCTCAAGTCACCTGAGAATTTTTCACATTCTGTGCATGACCAAAAGAAACAATTATAAAGAAAGGTAAAACCAAGAATTGTTCAATTAACTATGTATGCAAATGCACCAAATAGTATTTTATATTCCTTATGTTATTAAAAATAAAAGACTTGAAATCCTTTAAAATGATTTGTACCATTACATTGAACATTTGTTTTATGGTAGTGTTAAGATCGCCTTCCCACCATAGTTCATCTTCCTCATCTCTTGTCACATGCATTTGTTGTAGATTTGACGTGCTTAAATCTCCTTGACAGAAATTTCTCATTTTTGGGCACTTTGTCACCATTACCATTTGCAAAACAGGGAACTCTAACGAGTGATGTGCCAAGGAAAAGCTTGCTAGACTTGGCAGACCACTTAGTTTCAAATACTTCAGTTTGGGAAAAATAATGCTGCCTTGTATTTCTTCACCCTCACATGCTATGATTTCCTCTATCGTCTCACAATCAGCTACGCTCAATCTTTCTAGTAGCATCAGGCTCTTAGCTGTTGAGCATGCCATTAAATTGATGAACCCATGGCAGCTTATAACTTCTAGAGTTGTTAGCTTTTTGAAAGACAGTAAAGATGGTTGAAAAGTCTTTAATGTCAACTGTGGAAGTTTAGACAACCTCAATTCCTTTAACTGATAGAATGCTGATGTCTGCCTTTCCTTATCACTGAGTCCTTCAGACCGGACTATTTTAGAAATGGAAGCATTGTATATAACAAGCTTTTGAAGCTTTGGTAGTGACTGAATGAAGCAATATGGAAGAGTAGTGGATGTCTCCGGAAAGCAATGGAGGTTAAGAATTTTAAGGTTTGGGAAACACTGCAATGGGAGTTGTCCATCACAGATCCCATTCATCATATCATTCGTCTTCAGTGTTAATTCTTCCAAGACAGGGAAAGTGTCCTAGACAACAACAAATATATTAAACATCAGTTAAAGAGTTATAAATTTAAGTAACAGAGAGAAGGTGACAATATTAGTTACAGTGATAATCTCATTTGATATGGATATAATCTCAAGTAATGAATTATATATAACACCATGGAATATGAACTGTTTGTCAACATACCTCATTGACGCAAAACAAGGGTTGTTGGTTTGAGATTTCAACCGGACTCTTAGGACATTTTGGAGCAAATATGTGTGCTTTGGGGCATTCAATAACCTCCATATGTTTCAATGATGGCCATTGGGTGGTATGCATCCTAGAGCAGAAACTTTTCAATCTCGGTACCTTATTCAATCCAAGGTATATTACTTTGGGAAATACAAACTTAATCATCATAGTTTCTCGCACAATAAATTGAGTAGTTGATGTATTGGCAATCAGTCCCTGTGCCTCAATTATTTCTTCTAAGGAATCACAATTTTGAATCTGCAACTTCTCCAAACTAGGGAAAACAATCTAATAAATCATTTGATTGGGTTAATAACTGAAATATGTTTAAATGAATAAGATCAATCAAAGTAACAGATAAAAGAAGTAAAAGGAGAATGTGTAAAGAACAATGGCAAAGTAAAAGAAGAAGAAATGACCTTTTCATTGTGGTGAGCCGAGTTATGAACCCCCAAGTAACTTGCTTGTAGATGTTGGTCATCTCGAGGTTCATCTCTGGATACAGATGTAGAGATGAATGCTTTTAGGAAAGGACATTTTTTTAGCCTTAAATTTGTTAAGCATGGGAATTCAGAGTAATTTTGAAAGCAGAAACTTGTGAGTTTGGGAAGGTCTTTCAGAGACAGCAAATCTAGTTTAGAGAAAATCGTATGATTCCTCCATTGATCTTCTGCACCCAATCCATCCGTGAAGATTACTTGTTCCATCATATTACAGTCCCAAATTTGAAGGATTTTGAGTTGCACAAGATTTTTTACTAAGAAGGAGGGAAACAGGTATTTCAAATTGTGACACCCCTCCACCCGCAAATGATACAAGTATCTGAGAGATGAGGAAGGTGGGTGGTGCCATATGTTATGAATGTTAACGGAGGACAATTTCAGATCCATCAGAAGGGGAATGACAACCTGCAAACATAAATCTCATTATAAGATAACATCGCTCTTGCTTCTTTAGTTATAAATACAATCAAAATCACAAGAGGAGGATGAGGATTAATAATATTCAAACATTTGAATAGCCTTTTGCTCTCTGTCAACTTTAAAAATAAAAAAATTGGTCTCTCTCACAGCAAAAATTACAATAAAATTCAAAATTTATATTTTTAAAAAAATTTAAAAAATTCTAAAAAATATACAAACAAATTTTATTTGCATGTTTAATTTTTTTTAATTTAATTCAAATAATTTCAGTCGATTCAAAAAAATTTCAAATTAAGTTAAAATGATAGAATAGAACTCGATTAACTCAAAATCTTTTTCACTCAATTCGATTAAACACTCACCCTATCTCCTCGTAGCCACCCTTAAGACCAGATGTTCATATTTGCTATAATGATTGTTGAATGATTGACTATAATGTTTGTTTTTAATTAAGTTGGACTCACACGACTTAATTTACACCCAATGGAGCCCTTATCGTTAATAAAAAAATCAATTAAATCAATTTTTTGATAACTTTGCCTGTTAAAATCAACAAATAAACCACATATGACAACCCCTAATTTAATATTTCTTTCTAATAAAACATTTTTAAAAATTTTAAAAATTTATATAAACTTATAACAATTATAAAAATATATAAAATTTAAAAAACCTTAAAAATTAAAAAATCATAAAAAAAAACTTATAAAAATTATAAAAATAATAAAACATATTTAAAATTTTATATAAGCTTATAAAAGTTTTCAAAAAATCACAAAAACTTATTAATTATAAGAACCTGTAATTTTTTTAAAAGAAAAGTTATTATTACTTCCTCAATTTGTAAATTAAACCCCTCAAATCAAAATGACCATGTGGCATTAGACCAACCATTGGATAATGGGAATAATGTCATGTTGAATAAAATGTTCTCTACCTTCCATAGATAAAACGACAATTGCACGACCCTCTACTTTTTATTAATAATTTGCTATTTTTATTTTTGAACTTTTTTATCTTCAATTCTTTAAGTATAGTACAATAACCTTGAAAGGTTGAAAAATGTTTGCTAAATATTATATACTATAAAGAATTTTTGGTACAATTAGATATTATAAAACCAAAATTTCATAATGTAATGGTTACAAATATTAGCATATATTTGCATAAAATATTGTGATGACTACTCCCATTAACCAAGGGTTGATATGATGTCACATGTTTATTCTAATTTTAAGAGTTTAGTTTCCAAAATGAGGAACCAATAAAAGATTTTTTTTAAAATATATATTATAATATATTATAAGTTTTATGATTTTTTATAGTTTTTATAATTTATATAAGTATATAAAAATTTTTATATTTTTAGAATTTTTTGAGTTTTTATAATATTTATAAGTTTTTATGATTTATTTATAATTATTTATAAGTTTTATATCTTTTATAAGTTTCCTTAAAAATTATTATTTTTATCCATTAGATTTTGATACATGAATTATCACCATTCATATATAAGTGTAGACCAGACAAACTCATAAATTGATCAAATAAAAAGAAAATATGAAATAAGTTGTGCAGATAAATATTAAATACCAAACTGACCTTGTCGCTAAAAAAAATTGCAGTATTATCGTCGATGTCCCCCTCACCAACAACATTTTCACTTGCATCGCCACTCTCTCTTGAAACTGACGATGAAAATGCAGTCATTTTTGGACAGTCAATTATCGTAATATCAGTAAACTTAGGAAATTCAAGAGGTCGACTTCCCAAATAGAAATTTGTCAAGTTGGAACACGCCTCTATTTTTACAAAGGAGAGCTTAGGAAATGTCAACTTATGTATGGTTGCTTCCTCCTCCTCCCTAATCACTTGTTCCATTGTATTGCATTCCTTTACTTCTATCCTGTCTAGTTGCTTGAGGCTCAAAAGCATAGACGCGGTAAAAATGTACTTCAAGCTGCTACATTTATAAAACTCCATTTCTCTAAGGTTCTGCAACTCCAAAATTTCTTGAGGGTTTCTTTTCCATGTTTCTATTAACTTTGGAAATGTGTCGGATATGTTCAGATCACGTGGGCCATTGAATCCACCCTAAAACAATAAATCCATCCATATTATTACACTCATAATTCAAAAAATAATTGTACCAGGACAGGAGAAAGCTAGCTAGCGTTATGAATTAACTCCGTACCTTTTCCGTGTACAATTGGTGTATGGTGGTATTCAGGTCACCTGTCCAACGCCCTTTCTCATCGAAAGTCTCCTGTTTTACTCTTTGCAATTGCGGGGTGCTTAAAACTCCCTCAGAAAATATCTTCAATTTAGGACACCTTTCCACAAGTACTTCTTCCAAACAAGGAAAGTTAAAGGTGTAACTCCCAGGACAAAAGCTTGTGAGGCTTTGTAGTTCGCTGAGTTGTAAACATTTCAATTTACCAGCAACTATCGTCTGATGGTAGTCTCCCTCGTATGCCACTATTTCTGTCATTTTGGTGCACCCTTTTACCCTCATTGTTGTTAATTGTACCAGATTCTCAACTACAGATGGAGCTACTAGGTTTTTCATCATTTTGCAACATGACACGTGCAAAGTTGTGAGATTTTGAAAAGATAATGACCAGGCTCCTATATTTATCAAATCGTCACAATTCCAAACTTCAAGTGTTTGAAGATTAGAAAGAATATGACCAAGCACTGAATCTTTCCCCCATACGTGCTTAAGATTTCTAGAACATTGCAATTTCAGATTTTTTATTCGTGTGAGAGTCCTAGCATCTCCTTTACAATGGACTACATCTTTAAAATCAAAACCAGAAAGCAAAAGACTTTCCAGATTGTAGAATCTTCGGAGGAAAGGAAAAATATAAGAAGATCCACCATGAGAAGAACAACTCAGTCGAAAATGTTTAATATTGTGAAAAAAGTCTGGTGGAAACTGATCCATATCACCAAATATTACCACCTGCAGTTCCTCTAAATTGGGAAAGACCTTAAAAACCAATAAAACATACACAAGCCAGGCTCAGTGTGGGTCTGCATGCTTAAATCAAATGAATCCAAAATAAGAAGAATTTTTTATTTTAAGAAAACACAACACCTTATACACAACTTGAGAGCCATGGAAGAATAGCAAGTCTAAATTAAAAATGGATATACTATCACTGTTTATGACAAAGACTACTTAATGCTCATATATAGGCAAAAAAATGCAATCAAATCAAAAGGTTTTCTTTTAGTACAGTTCAGGTATCCTCTAGGTTAGTTTTAAGGTTCAAGAAGACTCTTTCAAAGTTCATGGATGCTCATCCTAATAATGTCATCCTTAATGTTAAAAGTTGAGTATTTCTCCTGAGAGTACAATGTGTTTTACCATTGCATAAAGGCTTGTTGCATAAAAATTAAAGCTTTTTTGTAGAATACGTAATGCCCATCAAACAAATGTAAGATTCGGTTAATTAAAATGCATTATCATGGCATATATACAGACTTGAGATGCATGTGGCAGTGGTTTAAATCAGGAAAAGAAATATATTTGTAATAATATACGTACCTCTTCAACCAACAAAACTGGCTGTCCATTTCCATTTGCATCTTGGATTAATCTAAGATGTTCTGAAGCCACTATCTTTAGCAAAGTAGAAGAATCTGTTTTCATTTTTTTCAACATGGGCCAGACTATTGTATGTTGCCCTTTATAGAAACATGTGAGCTTTTCTAAGTCTGTAACCTCAAGTGAAGACACTTTGGGAAACTTAAACCTCACAGGGTGCTCCTCCACTCCTTCCCCTTCCGATACAATCTCCTCCACCCCACACCTACTTATCCTTAAATGTTCAAGTTGTGGAAGATGTTTGGCTATTAACACCGGAAATAGATTTTTCAGACTCCAACAGTCCTCAAGAACTACTTGTCGTAGATTTTGAAAGGTAAGAACCCCTTGGCCTTTGAGATCAACATGCTTCAATTTCGGGCTTAGTTGAGAATCTGCGGCATGCATTTTGTTGGTATTTAACCCTCCAACCTCAAATATATGTTCTAGTGATTCACATCTCCACACTTGAAGCATTTGCAAACAGTTAAATACTCCAACCAGACATTTAGATGAAAAAATAGTCAACAACTCATCACAAAAAGCAACACTAATTTCTTCTAATTTGCAAAAGGAACCTGGTGCTAGCTCGTTATCAAATATCATCTTCACATTACTCAAGTAGGAGATTGTCATCCTTTCCAAGCTAGGTACTGCAACCTATTCATATATATAATTCATGCCCATACTAAGGTTAGCTCATATAATGAAGGGAAAAAAAAGAGGACAAATCAGCTGAATTCTATAAGAGTGTAAGACTAATGAATGAAGTAAATAAATTACCTTCTCACTGAAGAGAGCTTGTATGCCGGATTTAGTACTGGTTTGACAAATGAATTCTTTTAATTTTGGGCAACCCTCAATCTCTAGCTCTTTCAACAATGGGAATTTGATATTATAATTTCTTGAGCAAAAGAAAATGAGGTTTCGAAGGCCCTCTATACGCAGGAAGTTTAATCGAGGGAAACAAATAACATCTATCTTTTCTTCTTCTATTGTCTCTGTAAATATTATCTCCCTTAAGGACTTACAATCCAATATCTGAAATCGTTGGAGCTGCACCAGACTGTTGGCGAGAGAGGGTGATAACAGATGCTCCAAGTTACCGCATTCATTGATGAATAAGCTCGTCAAATTTGAAATCCAAGGATATGTTTGGTTATGCCATATTCTTTTGGTGTTAATGGAGCACAATTCCAAGCTTTCCAAGTGACGGGAAACAAACTGCATGCATTTACACACAATTCATTTCTTCTTAAAAATCTAAAATTTAGAAGGGAAAGAGAAAGAAGTTTTGCAACATACTTTGGAAACATGATTTTCAACTTTAAAGACAATTTCAGTCCGAATCAGGTTTCAACTTTGAAAAACCATTGGACAATATTTTTTTTTATTTTTGTTGAGGGGTCAGCTCCTTCAATAGAAGTTTTTGAAGTTTCTTCTAACAGGCAGCCAACCCAGTCCCCTAACACTTGAAGGTATTGTCCCCTAGGGAAGGTTTTGTCTCTTGTGTTCTGTCGAGAGCCAGCGTGCCATAAGCGGCTGTCCTAAGGACATGGTTCATTAAGCCAAGAGTGCCTTGACCATACGTCTATGGTCGAGACTCTTTCGGCTCCATGAACCAAGCTCTCAAGGCAGCCGCTCCAGGCAAGCTAGCTCTTAACAGAGCACAACAGTACATTTTTAATTATTTCATTTAAACATTTCATATAAAAATATTAAAAATAAAAAATACCATTATATTAATATTCATTACTTTTTTAAAAACTGATTTTTAAGTAACTTCCATAATCGGATTGATGTCAAGTTGAGTCGGGACTCCCAACTCAATCAAACACATTACATATAGTATAAACTATTTATTATATTGATAGTTAAAAAATTTTAACCACAGAAGCAGGATTGAAAAAACTAAAACATGTAATATTTTTTGTTCTAAAGTATCAATTAGAAACATATTGAAATTAAATATCTGCAAATAATTATCTATTAATTAATACTTTTGATGGCGTTACTAAATAATTGGAGTATAAAAAAGGGTGTATAAGAAAATACGTATAGGAGCCAAATAAACAAACAAATACCTGTTTATTGAAAAGTGGTAAGGGCTCAGAACTCATGGAATACCTTTCATCTTGAGAGCAAAAGCTAATGAGTTGCGGCAAATACTCAAGTGTTATGGAACGTAATTCAGAAAACCCAATTTTGTTCATTGTGATATATTGGACCTGCTTACCATTTTTGACATGGATTCTCTTTAAATATGGAAAATCTTCCCCGTTATTTAACTCCTCAAGTACATTCTTCATGCCTTGGATTCCATCTAGGTCTAGGTACAAATCTTGAGTCTTTTTCAACAACATTTTCACCCCATTTTCCAAATCAATGTTTGTATATAACTTGAGCTTCAATGTTCTCAAACATTCATGTTTTTGACACCACTCGTACACATTATAATCACCTACAAAAATCATGTATCTGTCTAATGTCTCAATGAACCGATGCTTTGGAATCATTTGAGCATCAGGAATATGAGCATATAAAGTAGTTAGACGAGGCAAACTATTTAATTCGTCAAGGCTTGCGTTTCTCCTATCGTTGTCAACCACGCCTTCATTTTCCCATTCAGCAAAGCTTCCCTCCATATATAATTCTTCTAATCTAGACAAACTAGATAACACATTTGGTGGGATGATTTTGAGTTTAGCACACCAACTCAAATCTAACAACCGTAACTGAGTCAACTGTGCTATCTCCTTGGGTAGCTCTTTGATACCTAAGTGAGCAACGTCAAGGATTTCTAAATTCTTTAGCTCTCCAATGATGGTTATGTCTTCAACTTCACATCCTTTTAGACACAACATCCGAAGGTCTGTGAGGTATATAATTGACTTAGGTAGGGATGGAAACTGCATTCCAAACAAATGTAAGACTTTGAGGCTTTTGGTTTGTCTGAAGAAATCTGGAGGAATTTCTACTGAACCATCATGGGCCATATGGAAAAAGGAAAGACTTGAACACTCCATCTCCTTAAGAAGTTCAGCTATAATCTGAGAACAACGTAAGCTGATGACACTCCAGCTGTCCATTTTCTTCCTATTGGACCACTCCTTTGGCACATGGTCTCTCAAAACAAGCATATGGTAATCCCTTGATGCAATAGCTAAAGCAGCATCGCAAACAACATCATGGATATCAAAGCGCTCATCCTCATAACTATCAAGCAACAAGGAAGACGCTTTGAGATAAGCCACAACTGTCAATACTTTATTTCTAGCTTCTTCCATAGTGTTAACACCACCAAATAAACCCAAACCCACAATATATCTCAACAAGTCCTCAACAAGACCATTATGACCTATTACACTGCAAAGCAAGAAAGTCAGCTTAACTTCTTCACTTTCTAAATAATTAAAACTCCACTCTATAGCTGAATATGCTGCAGTTATCCCCATGAAGTTGCTTGATGAAGGTCTCTCTAGTTCTCGTAAAGCATTCTTCCACTCGAACAATCTTTTGTTTCTTAAAGCCCCTGCAACTGTCGCAATGGCTATCGGCAATCCTGCACATTTTTCAACTACTTTCTTAGCTATAGGTTTCAAATCACAACATTCAACACAGTCGCCAGCCTTCTTCTTGAACAGGTCCCAGGCTTCCAGTTCATTTAGAAACCCTATTGCAAAACATTTCTGAGCATCCATCTCATTTGATAAAATATTGAGCTCTCTAGAAGTTAGCAGCAGTTTGCATCCCTTGTGTTCATCTCCCAAAGGAATCCCAACTTCCTCAATATCTATTTTTTCCCAAATATCATCCAACACAACCAGAATCCTGACCTCTTTCTTCAATCTTTCTCGTAGTCGAAGTGCCTTTCCAACCATACTTTGTTCCTCTAATTTCAAACCCAATAAATCTGCAATTTGGTTCTGAATTTTCTCAACATCAATGGCCTGAGTTACGGTTGCTATAACAACCGAATCAAATAGCTTGCCCTTGACTTTACTAGCGATTTCTTTAACTAGCATTGTTTTTCCGATCCCACCCATACCGTGCACCCCAATAACGCTGACACTATCATCTTTTAGTGCCTCCATTATTCCATTCAAAACCAACTTTCTTGACTCGAAATCCTCGTACCCTTTAACTGGTGGGACAGTGATACCCTGCAGAGCTACAGGATAAGAAACCTCGTGAAACTTGCCCTGTTCAAGTAAATCCGCAACAGTCTTCGCCTCCTCTTCAGCTTTGAAGCTAAGCTTGTAACGAGTCCAGAAATTAGGACACAAACCCACAAAACACTTTTTCTTCGCTTTTTCTTCATCTTGCATCACTTTCTCTACTTGTCCAAGGATCTTCCTGTCCACTGCAGACAGCCAGTTGTTAACATCACGCTCGATCTCTTCGCCGTTTCGTAAAGCTGCATCAACAGAATGCAGCACTCTGTCCCTTGCATCTTTCAGCTTCTCAGCCTGGTCCTTGAGGGTCTCAACATTTTTCCGATGATTGGAAAGGTATTTGACATGGTTTATGATAGGATAAATCGAATACTCTGCAGCTTTAGTGACAATACAGCTAACGATGCCAATAACAGACTCCATTGAGAGAGCAAACAGCAAGTAAACTGAATAACCACAGCAAAAAACAGAAACCAAACAAACCCAGAAGAAAAAAATTACAAATAAAAAAGAGCAAAAAGTTAAGGTTCAGTATGGTATGAAGTAAGAGCAAATGAATGCAGATGGCGTACCTTTCCAAAATATAAGAGAAGGATTCAGCAATTAATTCTCCCAGTTAAGAACGAGCAAAAATTTTGTTCCTTTTTTTTTTTTTTTTTTTTTCTTAGCAGAGTAAAGAGACTGGTAATTTGACAAAAGGCAACTCAATGTAAAAAGTAAAGCAAGTTTTAATTGTATTGCATGTTCAAAAAAGAAAAAAATAATTGAAATGTATTTTGGTGGATGCAACTTCCACTAAAAAAAAAAAAGAGCACTTTCCACTAAAAAGCATCTTGGAAGAAAAATTATACTAAATAAGTTATTCTTTTTTAAATTTTTAATTTTTAAAAAAATACTTTTCTAAAGCAATTTTAAAATGAGCTAAAATTTTTTAGCTTTTTCTTTTTTAAAAATATTTTTAATGCTTAATTATTTTTTTATTCTTACAAAAATATATTATTTTTCTTTTTTTTTGAATATTTAGTTATAAATATGTTAAAATCATTAATTTAAAATTAAAAAAATATTTTTTAAAATAATACAAATGTGTTAATATCTAATTATAAATATTTAATGGTTATATTTAAATATTTAAAATATAATTTATATATTCTAATTAAATTTATAAATAATTAATATTTATTACTTAAAAATATTTAAAATTTATATTTCAAATATTAAAATATTAACAACAAATTATAATAATTTTTTATATTCTTACTAAAATATAATAGCATTAACTAATTTAAATATTATTTAAATACATATTTATTACTTGATAATAATATATCTAAATTTGACATTTTATTTCTTAAAAGTATTTTTAACAGTAATATTAAATACTCAAATTTTAAACTAAATTTTTCAAAATAACTTTTCAAAAGTACTTTTCCACTTTACTTTTTAAAACCATTACTAAAAAGTGAAGGAGACGACGACATAATAACTCACCTAAATATCTCGATAAGGTTGCTTTGTCATTTATTGGACTTTTTATCTTTGTTGTTTTTCTTTTTAAGAGTAACTTATACATGATGGTTACTTAATTATGTTCCTGTTTTTATTTTGGTCTTTTAATTTTTAAAAGTGTGTAATATAGATATTAATATTTAAATTTATTTCTATTTTCATAAATTGATAGTAAAATATTATTTTAACTGATATAATAACACATTTAGTCTTTAATATTTACATATTTTATCAATTTTATTTTAAATCTAAATAATTAAGTAAATATAACCTTGCACATTTACAAATTTTATTAGTTTGATCCTCAAACTTTTTAACCATAGCTTTCAGCTTTTAAAACAGAGGTATTCCACATCTATTAATTGTTTTATTTATAGTTGAAATAATTCAATTTGTTACATAATTCTTTTTGTTTATATTTTAAAAAATAGTGCTAAAAATTAACTAAATTCTGTTAAAAGTAATAGAACTATAATTTTTGATAATATAATTTATATAACCAATTTAATGTTTGGAAAAAAATAAAATTTCACTTAGACTAGTATAATTTTAATTTTTAATTAATTTGGTAAATAATTTGACACTAAATTAGATTATTAGTAATAAATATTGCTTATTGTAGATTTAAAAATTAAAAACAAATAATTAAATATAAATATAACACATAATAATCTCTTAATCTATTTATAAAATTATAAAAATCATTATTGATGTAACAAAAAGAAATTCAATTAATTCTTTCACATTTTTTTCTTATGAAAAATTAAATGTTCATAAGTTGTTCTTATATAATTATTGATTAAACAATTATATTTTTTTTCAAAATCGTATTTTTAACTCTGGATTTAATTTTTCATTTTAAGGACCAACTTCAAGAACTTACGTACTTTGAAGAAAATATCATACGTTTAATAATAAGAGTAAACTTATTAATATCAAGAACTGACTCGAAAAATGGCGCATTAGTTGAGGGAAGTTTTTTTTTTTTATGTTTTGCAAATTTATAAATGTGAAATACCTCTATTTTAAAAGCTAAAAGTTTTAGTTAAAAAGTTGGAAGATCAAATTGATAAAATTTGTAAATATAAAGTGTTAATTTTATTAAATTATTTAGAAGTAGGATCAAATTGATAGGATATGTAAGTATTGAGGACTAAATATATTATTATACCAATTAGAAAAAGACTTTTCGTTAAGAAATTAACCACAAATGACTAAAACAAAAATAAATTCAAACATTAATGTTTAAATTAAAATTTTTTAAAGTTGAGTGATCCAAATTGAAATTTTATAAAGTTTAGTCTATTTTTTAAATTTATTTTCTTTGACAAAAGAAAGAACAGGGTATGGCCTATTATTGTATTGCCCATTCTATTGACTCGGGGGACTTAGTGGGGGTTTTTTACCAAAATATTACCAAAAAAAACCAAATTGGGGTGCACTTTTCATAAATTACCAATCTGGTATATTGAGGGTGGTGCCGCCTGTCGCAGAGGCGCGACCACCCTCTGCACACCTATATTTTTTTAACAGAAATAAAAAAAAGATGAAAACAAAAAAAACACTGAAAACGAAAAAAAATAAAGAAAAGGTGGTGACGCCTCAGCCACAGGCAGCACAGGTGGTGCCTCTGGCAGAGCGGCACCAATGGTACCACTGGCAGAGGCATCACCAGCTTTGCCCTCCCCCGTTTTAAGCTCCCCATTTTCTGCTGTAGGGTTTTTTTATCAAAATTTTAGCAGTTGAGAAGAAGAAAAAGAAGAAGAAGAAGAAGAAGAGGAAAAGAAAGAGAAAGGAGGAGAAAGAAAGAAGAAAAAATAAGAGTATGTATAAATGTTTTTTTTAATAAGGAAGATATTCTTGTTGTTATATGATATATATTGATTTTTATTTTTATTATGTTGTTGGTTAGTTTATAACTATTGTGAATTAGAACTAGGTTAATAATATAGATAGTTAGTTATTATTATTTTTAGTTAGAAACTCTAAAATGATATTTTAGTTAGTAGTTAGTATATTGTTAGTAACCCTAAAATAAAATATTAAAATAGTATTAGTGTATTAATATGTTATTATAATATTAATATTTTAGTTAATAATATGTTAGTTAGTAAATTGTTAGTATATTAATATGTTAGTTAAAAACCTTATAATAATAATATATTGTTAGTAGTATAATTAAAATATTAGTTTCTACTATTAATATTTTAGTTAATATGTTAGTTAGTTAGTATATTGTTAGTAGACTAATATGTTAGTTAAAAATCCTAAAAACCCTAAAATAATATATTGTTAGTATATTAATATTTTATTTAATATGTACATAGTTAGTATATTGTTGTTGTTAGTATGTTAATAGATTGAATATTGTTTATTTTCTGAGCAATTTTGTTTATTTTTTAACAGATTGAATATTACAGATGGATGATCAGTTTTTCGTATGTGTTGATGTAATCATCTTGACAACATGCGTTGGATGCATATTTGAATGTCGGCAACAAATAGCAATGAGATTTAATAGAAATGTCTCGTTAGATGATATGAAGCGAAGGATAAACACAAAAATTGTTAGACGTTGTGGGAGAACGATTTCAAGAATTTTCTACAAGTTTCCAATTTCGGCAGATCCGATCAAATTCACAAAAATGGAACTTGTAGACGACGAAGACGTTGAGACAATGATCGCTCTTTATTGTGGGAATGGGAGTAACAGAAATGCACCAATTCACTTATTTGCTGAGTTTGCGGGTATTGGTATCGAGACAAATAAAGACAACAATGCATATGGTGAAGAACATAGAGCTCAAGGACAGTGCATAGTGCCTCCAATATCATATGTTGATGCCGATTCCAATATGCGTGAGATCGATATCAATCTTAATATTACACCAGATATTGATGTGGTTGGTGATGATGGATACGACAGTAGTGATCATTGTGAGGAAGAGGTCGATAGTGACAGCGATCTCGATATGGATGATATACTTGATGATATTGACGATGAAGACGTGAATGACAATGGAAACATTAGCGCGTCTTCGATCGGGAAGCAGATGGGATGTATTATGATACACAATAATCCTGGGCCACACATGTCACTCATAGACCCCGACGCAGCACCTGTAGCTGAGTTCCACGAGTACCCTGAAATATATCCTGCGCACCGGCTGGCCGTAAATTCTAAGCATGAGTTATTCGTAGGCCAAAGTTTCAAAAGTAAAGAAGAGTGCGTATCTGCTATTAAACTGTATAGCATGGATATATCAGTGGATTATAAAGTCGTAGTGTCTAAACCGACGCTTTATATTGGGGAGTGTTGGAAGGCTGCGGAAGGCTACAATTGGCGGGTATGGGCTGCATTCATTCAAAATTGGCAGATGTGGGAGATACGAAAATTGGTTGGACCGCATACATGCAGATCGACACGTATGAGAGAAGATCATAAAAAACTTGATTCCAAAACTATCTGTACGTGTATCCTGCCAATAGTGAAGAATATGCCAACTATTAAAGTTTCGGTACTGATTGTTGAAATACATGCACGATTTCAGTATCGAGTATCGTACCGAAAAGCGTGGATAGCTAAACAGATGGCAATGGAGCAACTGTATGGAGATTATGACTCATCGTATAACGAGCTGCAGGGATGGATAACTACTATGAGGGAGTATGTACCGGGAACAGTGATTGAGTTGCAGACACGGCCTTATTACAGCCCAGATGACCAATTACAGCCGGGGAAAAGAATTTTTCATCGGATGTTCTGGACGTTTGATCCATGTATGCGGGCATTTCCACACTGCAAGCCGTTTGTGCAAGTGGATGGTACATGGCTATACGGAAAATATACACAGATCTTACTTATTGCGGTTGCTCAAGACGGCAATAGGAACGTACTCCCAATAGTGTTTGCCATTGTAGATAAGGAGAATATGGAATCTTGGGAAGTCTTCCTTACCAACCTGCGGAGGTATGTTGTTAGCAACGATAATATTTGCATCATCTCCGATAGAGCAAAAGGATTAATTGCCGCAATTAGGCGTTCCGGTGTGCCATGGAGATCCGTTTACTGCATCCGTCACATTGCAACTAACTTCCTTCGAGAGTATAAGAATGCAGACTGGAAGAGACAAGTGGTGAAATTGGGTAAATGATAACCTTAAATTTTCAATATAAGTTTAAAGTTTTTATGTTATCTAGTTACCGTAACTTATCTTTTATTAAAACATATACAGTGTACGAGTTAGAGCCACATATTTTTCGGCAAAGAATGACTCGACTTGAGAGTGACATGGAAGGTTAAACGGACAAATCTTTTCGAGAGTGGTTGGGTACAATGGAGCCGTAGCAATGAGCTCAAAGTTTTGACGAGGGCTTTCGTTATGGTCAAACAACCACGAACTTGGTGGAGAGGGTCAACACTGTGTTGTTAAAAACACGACATCTTCTGATTTCATCTGTCTTCTCGGCCACATTCTACAGATTGGCGACATTGATGCCAAGAATGGGTGAACAGCAAGTCAACCAGATGAATGCGGGACACGTATTTGTGGAAGATGCCAAGGATGCATTGATTGCAAACTGTCGGACTGCGATGTCGATGACTGTAGAAATATACTTATGACGTATAGAAACTTTTCGAGTTACGGAGTCTATCGGTCGTCGACCCGGTTTGCCACCTAGGTTTTATGGAGTTGATCTTCGGAACAGACAGTGCGAATGCAGGAGGTTCCAAACACTTCATTAACCGTGTGCACATGTCGTGGCAGCTTGTGCTAAAGCGAACCTTAATGTCGAACAATTTGTGAATGATGTGTACACGCTCGAGCGTACTTTGCGTGTCTGGAAAAATGAGTTCCCTATCCTGCCCGACCTATC
Organism: Gossypium bickii; assembly: GCA_025503065.1. Classification (NCBI taxonomy): domain Eukaryota; kingdom Viridiplantae; phylum Streptophyta; class Magnoliopsida; order Malvales; family Malvaceae; genus Gossypium; species Gossypium bickii. The sequence goes on from CP106713.1 coordinate 132,892,850, forward strand.
TACATGGAAGGTGCCTTGGACGACTTTCGAGCTTGTCCCGGACAGAGGGTTACGCAAGAATCCGAGAGGTCGTCCGCAATCATCCAGAATCTGTAATGAAATGGACCTTAGGGAGAAATCCGACGATAGGCGCTGTGGAATATGCAGGTTAGGTGGTTATAATCGAAGTAAATGCCCGCAACGAAACTATCATGTTGGCCAATCATCACGACGGAGTGGGAATTGACATTATTCAGAAATAAATATTTTGTATTCATATCTTTGCTGATTTTTATTAATTTGGGTTAAATTGAAAAAAATAAATAAATTTAGGAACTTAAATGGAAAAAAAATTACATTTATGGATTTGTGTTAATATGGATTTGTATGGATTTATATTTTGTGCCAAAATCAATTCATACTTTTTCTAGTCATTTCACATGTACAAGTCATGCTTCAATATTTAACCATATGAATATCATCTAAATAATCACATATTCAATTTACAAATACAAAATAGAGGAAAACCAAAACCACAAGAAACACCTAAAATTGATGATTCGATGGTATGGTCCTAGGTGTATACTTTTGCGGTGGTCGATGATCACGTCGTGGGTGCTCGCGACGACTAACATCTTCTTCAGCATCTGGTGGAGGTCCAGGTGGGGGTGTGCTAAACAGGGTCGAAAAATCCTGTGGATCGAACGGCACAGATGAACTCGAGCCAGAAGGAGTGCCCTGATGCACTGGGTACGAGCCGAGAATGCTGTACTGCGGTGTGTACGATTCAAATATATCAAACCCATACTGGTATCCACCTCCTGAGGAGTCCGGGAAGGTGTCATAGCACGGCACATCCAGATGATACGAATGTGCATCTGAATGTGAATATGATTGCTCGGGCTCCGGCTCTGGCTCCTGCTCGGGTTCCGGATCGGGATCAGGATCTACAGCTGTGTAACACCCCCTACCCATATTCGTTGCCGGAATAGGGTATGAGGCATTACCTAAGTTTAACGAGTTAATACTATTTTCATTATGAATTCAATATAGCCCTTTTTATAAATATCCAATCTTCCCTGAAATTTTAAAACCAAACAATCCTGTCCATTTCAATCCAATTTGATACCAAATCATACTTCTACTATAATTATATTATTTAGCATATTTATCACGGTTTACTTTAATTCATACTCATTAAACAAGTTTTAGTATTTATATAACCATCAAACATATACATGCCATATAAATCAAAAAGGAAATTTACAAAAGCTACCGGGGATAATCTTGATAGTGTGATCCTCAGTGTTGATCCGATCCTCCGTATATTTATACGTCAAATCTACATGAGACATTGAATACACTCAAGTAAGTTTATAGAAACTTAGTAAGTTCATAGGCATAAAATATAAATCTTACCAAACATTCATACACTTATACATTACGTACAATTTCTAAATTCACCTGTGAACCACAATTTGGTGAGTGCTTTCATATAATTTCACTACCATTTATTCGTTTACTTTAACTCTTTTGGGCCCTTTTTGTCACTTACCATCTTTAATCAAATTAGGGAACGATTACGGAAAATTGAGTACTTCACTTCCACTATTCACGATCAGGTAGCGAAGCTACCACTTTTCATCGATCGGCAAAATGAAGCTACCACTTTTCACTCGATTAGGCGTAATTAAGCTACCACTTTTCATCGATCGGTGGCCAAGCTACCACTTTTCACTTTCACTTGCCACTGATCAGAAGTACTCAAATCCGATGTTCCGCTCAATTTGATTATTTAATCACTTTTCGCATTGTCATTTTGTCCTTAACTCATCAACAATATATCTCATCATACATGATATAATTCATAAAATTTACATTTAATCATTAAATTTCAGCCATATGAACTTACCTGAGTCGATTTGCAGAATTTGAGAAAATTCAGGGACTACTCAGTTACTTTTTCTTTTCCTCGACTTGCTTCGGGTTCTCGATCTATAATTGTGAAATCATTCACTTATCAGTATTGATTTCACCTTTACTTTATTTCATATCCTTAATGATTACAACCCACATATAAATAACATTGTTTATAATTTAACTATTTACTTGTATGGATATTCAAGCTGTCTATCCGTGTCACAGTCACTAAATTATTTTTATCTTGAGCTACAGAACTCCAAATTAAGATCCGTTAATTTTTCCTGAAATTAGACTCATATATCTTTTTACTATAATTTTTCCAGAATTTTTGGTATGGCCAATCAATACCAGATTATTCTTAAAGTTTCCCCTGTTTTACTGTTTGACTGTTCTGACCTCTCTTCACTACAAATCAAATTACTCTTCGTACAGAATTCATATGACCTTCTTATTTATTTCATTTGAAAATAGACTCATTCAGGATTTCATACATATAAATTTTAACCCACAATTATTTTTGTGCAATTTCTAATGATTTTTCAAAGACAGAACAGGGGATCACGAATTCATTCAGAACCAGTTTCACTAAAATTTAAATATCTCATGATTTACAAATCTATTGCTTACACCGTTTCTTCTATAAGAAACTAGACTCAATAAGCTTTAATTTAATATTTTATTCATCCTCTAATTCGATTTCTACAATTTTTGGTGATTTTTCAAAGTTAGACTACTGCTGCTGTCCAAAACTGTTTCAGTGCAAAGTGTTGATTTCTATTTTTGCCCCAAATTTCAGAGTTCATACAATTCAGTCCTTGATCAATTACCCTCAATTAAGCTAATTTTTGTAAATTAATACTTTACCTAATCATTATGAGTTATTTCAAACACATTGGAATTCAGAATTTCCACATAAAAACCCTAACTTCAAATTCTTTTAAAATTAGGTCCCAAACATTCACTTTCTATTCAATTCTTTCAATAAAATCAGCATATAAACCATTTAAAATTATAATTCCATGCTAAATCATCATATACTTCCAGAACATATTCATAGTAACTTCCAACTTCATTCATAAAATCTAAAACTAATGAATTCAACAATTGGGCCTAGTTATAAAAGTCACAAAAACACAAGAATTTCAAGAAATAATCAAGAATTGAACTTACTTGCAGTAAAAATATGAAAAACCAGCTTAGGAAAACCCTTCTATGGTGTTTTTGCTGATGAGAGTGCAGAAAACTAAAGAGAAATCTAGATAATTCCACTTTAGTCCTATTTTTATTAAGTAAGTTATGCAATATTCCAATTTTGCCCTTTCCTCTCCTTATTTTTATTCTGATTTCATTCCCTTGCCGTCCAGCCCAAATAGACATTGGGTCTATTTGCCTTTTAAGCCCTTTTTCTTTTATCATTTAAGCTATTTAATCTTTTCTCATAATTTTGCATTTATTACAACTTAGTCCTTTTTATTCAATTAACTATCGGAACTTTAAAATTTCTTGACGAAACTTTAATACTAACTTATTAACACTCCATAAGCATTCATAAAATATTTATGGCTAGATTAAAATCTCCGAGGTCTCGATACCTCGTATTCGGTTCTAATTATTTTTTTCTAGTACACTATTTACTATTAAAATTTTTTTTTTTCCTAACTTCACATTTAACTCATACTCACTAAATTAATAATATTTTCTACTCACTTGTCGGATTTAGTGATCTCGAATCACCATTCCGACACCACTGAAAATTTAGGCTATTACAAGCTGCCTCGGCCTCCATATCGGCCGCTACCTCATCTGCCCCATCTCACTACATGTGTTGGGGGACTACAATCAACTGTCCCCCGAGTATATATGGCTTCCCCATACTAGAGTACCATTGTATGTACTCTAATGAAGGTTGAAAATCGGAAGCCATATCCATCCAGGGTATACGGGACATGCGGTCATTCCACACCGCAATAAATTGCCTATGCCTAACCCTCCAATCCAAGCCTTGTTTCCCTCTCTTATTTTCACCATGAACCTCTCCCACCTGGCATGGCGGATCGGGGATGTATTGGACGCAACCAAATTGCCGCAGCACTCGATCCGCGTGATACCACTCGACTACATGGAAACATACAATTGGTGCGTTTGTGCACCACATGTACGAGTGAATATAAGCGAAAGGGGGTATGTCGGCTGCAATTTCCGGTCGATGATATGACGTCCATATAAACTGCACGATTAATAATATTGTCAAAATTTAACACAGTGTGCGTAAGATAGTAACTAATATTGGAATCACTTACCCCTTCCCCGACATGTTGCTCAATCATAAGCCGGTATATCGGGACAGTGTACGACCTCCCGATACCCGGATAAATACTCCACCTACAAAAATAAAATTCAAGTCAAATATAATTAATATAAAGAAATTATCAATTAATAACAAGTTATATTTTATCACCTGTTTACTAGTGGATATACATATGGTTGGTGCGTAACTGATGCCAAGAATGGCATCCGATGCAGAGCCCATAATTGCAATAGCGTAAAGCATCTGCCTATGTCTGCGGTCCCTGGCTCTATCGTCCGACAAAGCTCACGGTACAACATCGTAAGAACAGCAGAGCCCCAACTATACGAGCGAGCATTGCCGAAATCAGCCAATAGGGGTAGGTACTGAATATGAACCGTATTGTTATTTGCATTGGGCATCAGTACACCCCCTATGATGTGCATAATGTACGCTCGGCGGCATCATCATCAACTCATTTGCAGATGGCACCAGTGATAATCGTCCATACTTTGCTCTCAGCCATGTAAACTTCAAGCCCATAAAATTTTTTTCGCCATTGTCGTACGGGTCCCCTAGTAGGCTCTGACAATGTGTAAATAGGCCAGCTATCACACTGACGCCCGTAAACGGGACTCCCGTCAATTGGGAGCCCAAGCTGCACTGCAACATCTTCTAGAGTGACTGTGCACTCTCCACACGGGAAATGAAAAGTGTGGGTCTCCGGGCACCAACGCTCGACTAGTGCGGATATTAAATCATATCGCAAGTCAAACGTCTGGATTAGTGCTGCTGACCCAAATCCAGCTTGCTCAATATATGGTACCAATCATTCATCCGGGGGATTTCTTAACCCATTCACGCGGCCCCTCAGTAAACGGTACGAGTCCTGAAAGTGTTAAATCAGAAAAAAATTATTATTATAACATAAATTATTATGTACCTATTTTGTTAATATATCCTGCGATTAATAAATAACAATATATTACCAAATCATTAGCTGCGGCAGATATGTGTGGAGCTGTACTAATCAATTGAGCCATTGCCGTCTCAGATATTTGATTTCTAACCTACATAAAAAATTAATTTTATATTACAACACAAATAAATAACATACCAATAAAAATAATATAACAAAAACATAACATATTTTAATATAAAAAAATATAACATAATTTAATTTATCCTATTTTACTTTTTTTAATATAAATTTAGTAAAAACCACTTATTTAGCCCTTTCTTTGTATTTTCTTATTTCCAAACTCTATTAGTTAATGTAAATATATAATTTTCGTCTTTTATTATATTGTATTATTTTATTTATTTATTTAGTACTATTTTTTAATATCTATATATACCTATTGATTATTATTAATAATAACTAAGGTGGGTAAGTAAGTAATACTAACAATTACAATAATAATATTTTTTACTAACTAACTATATAAAATAAAATTTTAGTCTATTACTTAATGTAAATATATAATTTTAGTCTTTATTATTTTATATTATTTATTTAGTACTATACATATATATATTGATTATTAATAACCAAGGTAGGTAGGTAATATTAACAATAATAATAATTTTTACTAACAACAACAATAATACTAACTAACTAAAATAATATTTAAGGTTTTTAACTAGTATTGTTTTTTACTTACTACTACCAATATACTAAAATAATAATTAGTGTTCTGTTTTTAACTCACTTAATAACTTTTATTACAATCTAACCAACAAAATTATTATTTTAGGGTTTTTAACTAACTATCTATACTAGCTAACTAACTAACTAATAAATTTATTATTTTAGAGTATTTAACTAACTAACTATAATAATAACTAACAATTTATTATTTTAGGTTAAGCCTTAACTAACTAACTATAATACAATTTAGTTAATATTTAAACTTTTTAGTAAATCATAATAATAATAATAACTAACTAACAATTATTATTTTAGAGTTTTTAACTAACTAACTAAGTATAATAATAACAAATAACAACTACTAACAATATAATTAATATTTACACTTGTTACTAATCCTAATAATAACTTATACTAATAACTAACTACCTAAATTACCATTTTAAGGTTTTTAACTAACTAATTATAATATTAACTAACAATACTATTACAAACTAAATTACTATACTAACTTTTTACTAATCCTAATAATAACTTTCTAACTAAATTATTATTTGAATATTTTTAATAAACTAATTATAATAATAATAACTATTTAATAATACTAATAATTAAAGTACTTTTTAAACATTTTTTTTAATCTAAACTAACAATAACTAAACTAAACTAACAATAATAATACAACTAACTAACAATAACTACTAAACTAACCTAAACTAAACTAAACTAACCTAAACTAAACTAATCTAAAAATACAGCTAACAATAACTAAACTAAACTAACCTAAACTAAACTAACTAACAATAACTAAACTAATCAAATAATATAACTAGTTATTAAACTAACCTAACCTACACTAAACTAAACTAATAATACAACTAACTAACCTAAACTAAACTAACAATAATCAACAAAATAATAATAACATTATATAATCATTCATATTTAAAAAAAAATTACATACTTCTACTAATTTTTCCTTCTTTTTTTCTTCTTTTTCCAGCGCCGGGGTATGCTGCTTCTTCTTCTTCTTCTTCTTTCTATTCTTCCTCCTTTCATTTTCTCACAGATTCTGCTTCAGCAAATTCATTTTGGGGACCATATAATGGTCCCCAAGCCACCCACAACCCGACGAAAGGCATGCCTTGTCACCCTCAAAGCGGTGCTGCCTGTGGCAGAGGCTGCACCAGTGTGTCAGTATTTTTTTCGTTTTCAACTTTTTTTTTATTTCTGTTAAAAAAATATAGGTGTGCAGAGGGTGGTCGCGCCTCTGCGACAGGCGGCACCACCCTCAATATACCAGATTGGTAATTTATGAAAAGTGCACCCCAATTTGATTTTTTTTTAATTTTTTTTGGTAATATTTTGGTAAAAAACCCACTTAGTGGGTGAATTTTATTTTATTTTTTGGCACTTTTGCAGGTAATTTCCACGAAAGAGGTTATAAAATCAAGTAATTCTATTTGACTGGGGGGACTTAGTGGATGAAATTTCTTTTTGGCACTTATGCAAGTAATTTCCAAAAATGATGTTGTAAAATCAAGTAATTAATCTAAACTATTGAGAAATATATATAATTAAAACATTAAATAATTATTTGAAATATGAAAGGATTCTAAGAAGTTAAGTAATTCACATTATATGAAAGAATTATTTAAGTAGTTAGAAGGTGAGACAGGAATAATTATATTCAAATTTAATTACCATATAGTTTTTCAAACACCTATACATAATTTAAACTTTTAAGAAGTTATTTTTATACAAGTTTAAGTTATACATATTATATTATAAGCACGAATATATATGAGTGTTTGGGATAATTATGACAAAAAAATTCTTAAGTTGTATTAACAATTTTAAAAATTATATTATAAAAAAAATTCATGTGTATTTTTAAAGTTATAACAAAAATTTATACTATATAAATTTTTAAAAAATTTTAAAGTTATGGTTAAAAAGTTTATCATGAAAAGTAATTCACATGTTATAAAAGTGTTATAATATACTTATTTATAAAAGTTAAGGTAAAAAAGTATGGACATAACTTATTTACGTGTTCATGCCACATATTATAAAATATATATACCTATTTATAAAAATATATATTTTTAAAGTTATGGCAAAAAATTATATTATTTATAAAGTATGTACACTTTATAAAAATTTTTAAAAAATTTTATGTTTTTTTACCTAATTTACATATTAAAAAAAGTAATAACCTAGTATAAGTTTTTCTTCAAATTGAATTTATAAAAGTTTATATAATTAAAACTATCGAGAGAATAGAGCTAGGCATTAAAGACAACTCGCTAACGCTTTAATTTAAAACATCTAAAGCTTTAAAATATGGTTGAGATAACATGTATTGTTTTAAAAAAGATTTATTATATTAACTTGTAAGATGTTAAAAGAGGTTATAACCTTTACCATAACCTCACACTGAGGAGCTCATGGCAGAAATTCCGGTATTGGAGTTCTGAACAATCTTCCCGCGGAGACTGAAGAGCAGTACAAACGTCCAGACAGTCCATCTCGACCAAGACAGAATCGAAGCTTTCGACCTTCAACCAAGAGAAGGCTTCCCTAGCCGAGGTAGCTTCCGCCATACAACGACTAAACATAGCAGAACAACCCGAGACTGCTTTGACAAAATCACCATACTCATTACGAACCATCGCAGCAAAGCTAGAGACCCGAGCAGTGTGACCGATGGCGGCATCAACGTTACATTCAACCAAGCCAGCCGGCGGCGGAGACCAAACGGTAGCAGCTGAAAAAGGAGCCAAAGACAACCCCTTGAGCCGGCTATAGGCGCTCCTCGAGGCTGTCCAATCCTGCATGAAACGGGCAGCAAAAGAAACAACCTGCTGCGAAGGCACAAAAGAAGCTTTCCAGACAGCAGAGTTACGAAAATACCAAAGGCTCCAAAGCGTGACGGCCACCTTCTCCAGTCGGTCAACATCCGAACCCAGCAGCAAAATACAAAGCCAGTCAAACAGGGAGGCTCGGGGCATCAATATTCACCAAAGACCAGACCAAAGCAGCAAGCGGACACCCAAGAAACACATGATCGATCTCTTCATTTCCCCCGCAGCGAACACAGTCGACAAGGACCACAGAACCCTTTTCTGCTAACCGACACCAAACCGGCAAAAAATTCCACAGACAACGCCATATAAAGTCTTTAACCTTAGGCGGAAGGGACGAGTTCCACAACCTTAGCCATGGTCCCTCCACCTGCTGCGAACTGCAAGTTTATAGTCATACTTCACCGTATAAGTACCTCGACGATCAAATTGTCATATACATCGATCGGGCACAGAAAAGGAACTTACGGTAATCGTAGAACACGCGAGGCATCAGAAGGGGTTAACAAACCATCAATAAGCGAAACATCCCACCCTTAATTACTATCGGCTCTAATATATTTTATCTTTATATTATTAAAAATATTTATATATTTTTACAAATTTAAATACTAAGATTTAAAATATTTCATTTTACAAATTTAATATTATTTTATCTTCCATATCAATTTTAGATTCGTGGCTGATCTTTCCTAAGATCTTGTCTTTGATGTTGAACTTATATGATCTCTATTTTATAGTGCAAGCTAATAACATCCCATACTAATTGGTTTTTTTTTTAGCCTTTGAAGTATATCACTTTTCTTAATGTTCTCAATTTAGTCCCTAACATTGTCGGACATTTTAGTTTCAACCATCTGCACGTTAAAAGAAATTGGGATACCATTCAATCATATGTTGCCACATGTCATATAATAACACCCTTATGATGTCGTTATCTAAAAAACCTTTAAAAATATTTAAAAATTATAAAAATACAAAAAAATTTATTTAAAATTATTAAAAAATTAGAAAAATTATACAATCATAAAACTAAAATTTATATAAATATAAAAATTAAAAACAAATTTAAAAAATTAATATTTTTAAAGTTTTATAAATTACATTTAATAGAGTTTGAATATAAAAGCATTGTCTATCACTCACAATAATTTTTTTTATAATTCAATTAATCAACATTTATGATTAGTAGATCTTTTTATGTGATGAATTTAAATAGTTTTTAGTTATTTAAATGAAACATCCTTTTAAAAAACAACGATCTCAAGCTCTATTAATTATTATTTATAAATATTAAAAATATTAAAATTTCTAATATAAATTAAAAGTTTTAGTAATTTTTTATATTGTCGTTTTAGTTTTATAATTTCATTTTTTTATTTTTAATTATTTTTGTAATTATTAAATATTTTTTTGTAATTTTATATATTTTTTCATTTTTTAATATTTTAAAAGTTTTTCGGATGATACATCACAATGATGTCACCGCATGATACATGGAAGGTTGACTAAATATCCAACTGTTAGTTTTTAACCAATTAAACTGGTATTGGAGATTGAACCTGAAGTGGACCAAAATATTTTCAAGGATCAAAGTGAGAAAAGTGTAACATTTTAGGGATTAAAGTGTGCATTACATTTTTTTAAAAAATTTATCTTCTAAACAGTGATAAATATAGTTTGATAGAATGCACGCTGTTTTGTGTTGAAAATTTCGCTTTCGTGAAATTGTTTCCGCTGAAACAAAGTCTTCCATGGAGAATGATGAAAGATTTGGTCCAACTATCTAAACCTTTTCTTGTATTATTATTATATTCTGAAAAAGCGTAACGAATAGTAACCGACCACTTCTAATTTAATATAAACTAATCAAGTTTAGATCTCAATATCTCATTTATCAGCTCCTGGCCTATGAAATTGACTCTATTATTATCATTTTATTTGTCCTTTGCTGATGGAAAAACAAGAGAGCAAAATTTAAGTTGGTGATTGGCGAGCTGGGATGTTTCATGTGCTCTAATAATGACGATTAGTGCGGTCCATTTTTTGTGTATCTCCTTTGACTAGGAACGTCTGAATTCCACTAGCATTGGTGGAATTGGCTGCCCAATTTTGAAGTCAGTTTACAATCCATAAATCCAATGGAAGAAGAATTATTTTTGTTTATATTAAGAGTTTAATTGTATTTTATTTTACTTAAAAAATAAGTAAATTAATTCATATATATTAAATAAAATAACAATTTAATAAAAAAAATATAATTTAACTCTTATCACAAAATTTTATTCCCATGCATTTCCTTACATATGCTCATGGTGGACCCTTTCTTTTTCACCTACTTTCATCACCAAGGCCAAAGCTTACATTTTTGTCAATATAGCCGTTACAAGGCACCCTCTCTTCCACTTATTTACATTCTCTCTCTATCAAGAAATCCGTGCCTTTCTTTAGACCCCGCTCCTCTCTTTCTCTATCCATACCTTCTCTCTGTCTCTTACACTCGTACAGGCGCAGAGGAGCATAGAGTTCAAGAAATGGTCCTTATTACAATGGCTCCTTCAATGCATGAATTTTCAGCTCCCTTACTGTCATCTGCCACAAGCAGTAGTAGCTGCAGCATTAGCAGCACAAGCAGTGAAGCTGATGATAATATCCCACCCACATCTCATCGTTTTGAGCTTCGAGATGTGGCCACCACATATGAATTTTCATGCAAACCATTGGCAGTGCTGTCCGGGCATATTGGTTCAGTTTCTTGCTTGGCTTTATGTGGGGAATTCATCTTAAGTGCATCACAAGGCAAGGACATTATAGTGTGGCAACAACCTGATTTGAGGCAGTTCACAAAGTTCGGCCAAGGTGATGGCTCGGTGAAAGCGCTTGTGGCTGTAGGCAATAAGGTTTTCACTGCACATCAAGATAGTAAAATCAGGGTATGGAAGGTGTCAACAAGCTCGGAGAACGTCTTTAAGCTGATCAACACACTTCCTACTACTAAAGACTATTTGGGTAAGTTCATGAAGCAATGCAATTATGTCCAAACTCGTCGGCATCACAAGCGATTATGGATTGAACACGCAGACAGTATTTCTTGTTTAGCAGTGTATAATGGGTTAGTTTATTCAGGTTCATGGGATAAAACACTTAAAGTATGGAGGATATCTGATTTGAAATGTTTAGAATCCGTTAAAGCACATGATGATGCTATCAATAGCTTAGTAGCTTGTAAAGGAATTGTGTATTCAGCATCTGCAGATGGGAAAATAAAAGCTTGGGGAAAACATGGGAACACCTCTCATTCATTGCAAGGAATTTTAGAGGGTCATAAAGATGTTTCATTGAATTCAGTCTCTGTTTCAGAGGATGGAAAATGGGTCTATGGAGGTGGTTCAGACGGGTATATTATGGGGTGGGAAGGGAATGCCAATTTTATTAGTTGGAAATTAGTGAGTGAGACTAAAGCACACCATATGGCTGTTTTGTGTATGTGCCTGACGGGAGAGGTTTTGTGCAGTGGTTCAGCTGATAAAACCATAGGTATTTGGAAGCGAGAGGCTTATGGTAAACTTTGTAAAATTGGGGTCATTAATGGTCATCAAGGACCAATCAAATGTTTGCAGGCATCACCCTGTAATGTTGGCAATGGTTTCTTGCTCTATAGTGGAGGCCTTGACAAAACAGTAAGAGTCTGGTGGGTGCCCAAGAGGTTTGCTATATAAGTTAGTCGTCAATGTTTTTTTTTGTTTGCAATGAAGTACTGCTTCCTCTTTTAATCGTTTGCAGTGCTTCAATAGTTTATTTGTTGTTAAGTAGTTTTGTTTGAACTTAAGAACGTAGGAAAAATCTTTTATTGAAGCTTTGAGGAGATATGGTTTAGGGGTTCATGTTTTAATTTGCAGTTTCTTAGGGTATATTTGTTAGTGATCGATTTTTTGTCTTATTATTTTCATACAGATTTTTTGAATTCTTGTGAATTGTAATTAGTCATTTGTGAAAGGAAAAAATAAAGAATGTAATAGTTTACTTTATTTGTTCAATGATTGAGAATAATAGCAGCTTTGTTTTGTTTAATGAAGAATCAACATTTGTTATCTGGATCATGTGTTTGCTAATTAAGGACAAAGAAATCAAGTATTAATCAATAATTCGTGGTCATTACATGATTGATGATTGTGTTAGGCAGAAATTAGTTAATTGAATCAGGGGACAAACTTAATCTTAATCAAGTGATGATTTTAGTTGTAAAGTTGCTACCATTGACATTCTTACAAACATCTTAATATGCCATTAACAAAGCAATCTTTGCCTTATCATAGACATCAAGTGTTTTGGTGTTTTCCAACTTCTCTTCAGTGTAAGCATGTCCTTTACTTTGGACTAAAATGTAGAGGAATCATGCTAAGTGTCTTTAAACTTGTTTATTTAGAATGTTGAAAAGCATGCATAATAATAACAAGATAACACTGTAGTGTAAGTGTAACCAGTAAATTAACAACAAAATAACACTGTTGTGTAAGTGTAACCAGTAAATTAACAACAAAATAACACTGTTGTGTAAGTGTAACCAGTAAATTAATAACAAAATAACACTTCTATTGGCAGAGCTTTGTCTCATGGGCATAATTATGGACCAAAACAAAAACGTCTGTATGGATCACAAGGTATATGTATGAACTTCCCAGACTCTTCTGAAAAATCAGGGGAAGGTTCACTATTATCTGGTATGCTATATGCTGTGGCACCAACTGCACAAAAAAGGAACCACCATCCCCTACTTATGAGACAATAAATGAAGTAAAAGATGTTCAAGGCTTGATGGATGGAGAATCTTCAAACAAAAAAAACTAGCCAGCAAAAACGGCTACTCGCGCGCAAAGCTAACCCTCTTGTTAGATTTTGTGTTCCTCCAGTAATGATTTGCTTGATTATCATCCTGTTGAAACCTGGAGCTTTTGTAGCCAGGTGTATACTGGTGAGAACCTTCCCTCTTCCGGGAACCAGAATGCCATGCTCCCCCGCTGCTGCTACTTCTGTAATCCAACTTTCTCGATCCAACATCATGATTACCCCCTGCTTTCCGACCCCATGAATTTCCATCACAACCTGCATTGTGTTGAACATAGCTACGTTCCCATGAATTATTCCTATTCGGCAACTCCTTAGCATCTTGTCGGTTCCTTCCCCATGAAGTTCGTTTGAAGTCTCCCCATCCATCATCCATCTTCAAGTCAAAGCCTTTATAGCTATGACCCCAAGAATTGTTTCCAGTATTCCAATCCCTACACCCATAATCTCCCCATAAGTTATGCTTTCCACTTTCATTTCCCTGAGTAATGCTACTCTCCCAAGGATTATTACCATTCCTTGCGTCATCAACTTTAAGAACCAAATGGCCCCAGCTTAGAAAATCCTTTGAACTACCCTGAGTAACATTGTTACTTTCCCAAGGATTATCATCAACCTTAGAGGGGATCGTGTTACACTCTTCTGTTGGAGCAGATGAAAGGTTCCTTGTTATCTTGTTTTCATGCTCTACCACGCTATCTTCTTCTACCTCAGTGGGAGGAGCAAAATATTCTCGTTCTAATTCCCTTATTAATTCAGGGTCAATATAAGGATTCCAATCTATTTCTTCGATATAAGCATTCGGATCAGGAGCAGAAATGTCACATGAGAAGCCATTGATTTTTGCCCAATACTGGCTTTTTGCATTACGAAATGCTTCTTCTCCAGCTGAATCATCCCAGTTGAGCACATTATTGTTGTGGCTAGTGAAGTTCTTGGCATCCACTATCTTCCGCCACGACACTTTACCAACTAGAGTGCAGAATTTCTTTTCCCACAAAGGCACACCATCATTAGAAAACTCTATGAGGTAAAAAACATAATCAGCATAGAATCGCACACCACTATTTTATATATATAATTTGTTAAAACATGAATAAACAAGTGTTAGTTCTTAGACAATGTGGATAGTTAAATCAAACTAGCAACCAGTGAGAAATTAGGAATAACATTTAAGTCGTTTATCATATAAGAGGTTCACCAAGAATAAACATACAGAAATAATTGATGGTTATATACAATAATATTCCAAGAATACACCAACTTGTGAAAGAAAAGAAACTTTTTTTTTCATCTACAAATTAACAGTCATCAAAATTTATTTACTCTTTAAAAGCATGTGCCTCTGATTCTGTGCTGTGTGAAGTGAATGTGAGATCTTTTGAATCAACAAAATCGTAACATTATTTTGTAAAACTCAAATGAATGCAAGATAGAGAGAATTGAAGGAAAAGGGTACAAGAAATTAGATTGATTGGAAATGATAGCGGCAGTACCAGAAAAAGAAGATTCAGGGACATGGTAGGAAGGGGGATATTTAGGAGCTATATCTTGGCGGTAAAATCGTCGGGGTCGTCGATTCCTCCAATTGCCCATCTCTCCTCCAAACCCTAAACCCAAAAAATTGTTTCTATGATTTCAATTAAGGGGGAAGATTAAAAAGGAATGTTTTTGGAGAAACTAAAAGTGAAAGTGAAAAATGAGAAGTATAGAGATTGTGTTTCTGGAATTTGGATTTTGAGTTTGAGAGTTATCTGTAAGTAAGACGGAGATTTATGGTTCCAGAGCGCGCGACGGGCCGGAGGAATGGAACGGTTTAGTATTATTATTTATTTTACGATTGTTTTTTTTATTTCTTTCCTTACAAATTACAAGTACTACCACTATAGGCTATAGGTATGCTTTCTTTCCGAGTGGCTGTTTATTTTTATGCTTGCATTTTTATAATTTTATGTAATAAACTTATATAATAAAAAAGTGTGGATTAAACCTTCGTTTAATTGACATTGTTGTAATATATAGTATAACCGAAATTTTAATGGGGTTAAATGGCAATCCCAACTTATGGTGCCTTTACACTTAATACTAATGTATGATCGTTTGGTTATTCCAACATCAGAGATGTTGAGTTTAGCATTGAAAATCAAGATGAAAATTAGGTTAGAACTAGAAAGTCCCATAGACATATACCGATTCATTACTAGTAGTTCTGGGATATTTAGAGATTGACTCTCCTTAGCACATCAAATGAATATTTCTCACTTCAATATTGAGGTCAATGTTGAGATTACGATGGAAATCATTAATAATACTTTGTCTTAACATGTTTCTCTCCACTTTTGTTAATGAAATTGCAAGCCTCACTAATATCTATATATATAGGGAAGGAAATTAGAGTGCTGATAGGATGGCCAATTTAGTGAGCTATTTTCAAGAGCTTAATTATAATGTCACGGGCCATTATGCATAAAACGTTTTATAAAATTTAACTTATTAAATAAAATTCATTTGATTTATGAAACCCATTAAAAAAACTTAGTAGCCCAATAAAACACTCTAATAAAATTAAAATTAGCAAGGTAATTAATGTAAATTATGAAATGCTCCTTTTAGATAAAGGAAAAGGGAATTTCAGTGTCCCGACTGTGGGTGAATATATATTATCCTCCAATTTAGATATTGAATATTGAATGATAGAAAGAACTGTATACAGCCAAAAAAAGAAAAAGAAATGCTTATTTACACATTTTAGATTGGACTACAAAGAAATTATAGATCAGTAGCTTTGTGAGCTAAACTAGTGGTTCCATAAAAGATTTCATGTTGTTCACATCTTCCTTTGATTCTGCATACTTTTGTGGTTTAAAAAGCTTCCACATCCCAACCGGATGCCGCCCTTGAATGGCAGCACCTTCAGCAAACCTCCCAAACATCTTCTCGCATTCCGGATATGGTTTGACATACAAATTATAGAATCTAAGCCTACTTGGCTTTATCAAACTCTTCAATCCCACATCAAATTGAAGTGCTCCTTGCGATCTCAAATACTCCACGACATTGTATCGAGGAAGGATCTGTTTGTCGAAATTAGCACCCAAATATTCCGGAACTTCAACTAAGCAACCAACTTTATAATTCATCATTTTCACCAAGAAGTCTATTTTCTTCTCAATCTCTTCTATTTCATATAAAATCAATCTTGGTTCTTTCCATAGGATCTTAAATGCTTCTCTATGAATTAACCCCTGTTTGCACAAGCAATCAACTCTAAGCTTTACTTCAAGCCCAGCTCTAAATTCACCTTCGCTAAAAATCTTGTCTTTAATGGGAGCTCGGCATTTCAAAGTTTTTAACAATCCCAAACACCTTGACATTTCCCCTAATTCCATGCTCAAAACTCTTGGATCTTTTATAATTTCATCCCTAAGCATATTTTCACTAAAACCCAGTTCCAAAAACTCATCAAGCAATGGCTTCAACCTATTTTCGACATCAAATCCTAAAACCTCAGGAAACAAACGAAAAACCCTTTCAATCCCATATCTTGAAATCCCAATTCCTTCGAGAAACCCAATCTTTTCACAAAGATCATCTTCCTTCATCATGATTATCCGAGGAAACCTTTCTAAAACCCTAGTCAAAACCCCACCATTAAACCCTAAATCTTTCAAAACACCAAAACGGTTCAAAAACAAATCCGGGTCGATCCGAAATCGCCTAGAAAGTGTCAAAACATTGCAGATCCCCACTGGGGAAATACCCAAGTTCCCAAATTTGGAAATCCCAATTTGCCATTTCTTCAAAAAGTTCGAATCCAAGACTGCCGGACAGTCAAATAACAAAGAAATAAAGGAAGGCTGAGGAATTTTAAAAGATAAAAGAATGTTCAGGGAGTTCTGGATGTCATGGACATTAGAGCGATTGAGTAAAAACTGGTTTTTTGCAAGAAAAGAGTGGAGTTGAGTTGGTGGAAAACCGTACCTTTGAAGGAGATTGGCAAGAGAAATTTGGTTCCTGAATTGGTAAGTTTTGGGGGAAACTGTGGAAAAGAATTGGGTTGATGACAACCGGTAGAAAATACTTGCTTTAGTTAAGGAACTGATAATCATGGCTTTTCCAACATGAAAAATTCAGTTCTTCTTTTCAAATTAAAAACAAATAACACATTAAAAGCACAAACCTAAGCTCGAAATCTTTAATATAATGATACTAGTAAAGATGGCAAATTTAAGCTAAAATCAAACTACTAACTAGTAATAATTTGGGAATAACATGTAAATCACTTATCGTACAGGGGTTATTTAGGAGCAGTATCTTGGCGGTAAAATCATCGGGGCCGTCGACTTCTCCAAATGCCAATCTCTCCAAACCCTAACCCCCACCCCCCAACCCAATAAAAAAAGCTTTTACGCTTTCAATTAAGGGGAGGATTAGAAGTCCAGCTTTTAGGGGCTAAATAAAAACCCCAACCTTCAAAATCTGTCAAAATTTCATTGGCATTGAAAGATTTATTTACTTTAATCTATTATATATTTTTAGATTGGAGTTGTAAAATTTTCAGGTCATTTTGATTTCATCCTATCTCTTTGATACAGACCATTTTGCGTTACTTTAGCATGTTTAAGACATTTCAAGAGTTAAACAAATTTAAATTTAAATCGCTGAAATTATGTTGAATTGAGTTTTAACTTCATCGGATCAAATTTTTGAGTTCAAATTTGAATTTGTTTGATAAAATGATAAACAGAACATGCAAAAACATAAACATAATATTTATATATTCATTCATTCATCCATTCTTTCCTTGATGCATTTGCATACATATTTATTGAATATTAAATGGAATTAGCAATAGTATAATAGTAACTAAGATACAGAGAGACAAAAATTGGCACATATGATTAAGATTTAGAAAGAAACTTTACTACCTACCTACACATTTTCAACTGTACAAAAAACAAGGATTTGTGCTAGCATTGATTGATTTACTGATTGATGTGATGAGATAGAATGAATCAAACAAGCCCAGTCCTCAAAATTTGTTTAGAAGATGCTAAAAGATTGTCAAGAACAGGGTTTGGTGACTCACTTTTGCCAATAATCATCTCCACTTCTTCAACTAATCCGATAATCGTTTCTTGTTGGAAACGACAGGCATTATCCTTGAATAAGTTCAACCACACCGACTTTGACAATGCCTGTAGCTCGCTCGCGGGATGGATGGTAATACATGAAACAGCAGACCCGTAATCGTTTTTCTCCAGCTTCATGCAAAACCTTTCTTTTATCAAAGGCAGAGGAGGAGTTCTTTTGGCCCTAGCCATCTCCTCCCAAGTTGTTTCCAATAGCTCCCCCTGAATAATAGTAATAATATTAATAGCTCTCAATCATCATCTAGAATATAGTATGTTCATAGCAAAGATACCATAGAGGCTCCTGTACTAGGAGCCAGATTATATTTTGCCTTCTCAACAAAAAATAGGCAAACTAGTCCATATACATTAGATTAAAGAGCAAATTGGTATTTATGTTAAATTTTTTATCCATTTATACTGTTAAAAATTGGCATGGTTGACAGAATAACCAAACAGTGACATCTGACATATCACGTGTACCTCATGGTAACATGCATGAACTAATTTTTAACAGTATAAATGGATGAAATTTTTAACAGAAAGATCAAATTGCTCCTTGATCTAATGTATAGGGCCCATTTTTATTAGTAGAAGAGGTAAAATACAATCTGACTCCTAGTACAGAGGTCTCCATGTTACTTTTACCGCAAAGGCTCTTATAAAATACCTTTCCAGCTCGAGCAGCATCCAGTATCATGCGGAGATGACGTTTTGCGTTGAAATGAAATCCATGGCGCAACATCCTTCCATACACATGCTCGAACTCATCCCACCTATTCCGTTGAACACATGCGTCTAACATGATATTGAATGTATAACTATCAGCTACCACTCCATTCAAATCATTACATTTGCTGCTCATTTCATTTGCATCTTTGGACATCTTCTGGAACAGTTCTTTAGCTTCATCAAATAATCCATGATCCAAATAAGCTTTTAGCATGATATTGCAAGTGACAAGATTTGGAGAGCAATATTTCTGCATTTGGTTGAAGATGTATGCTCCATTTTCAATGTTTCCACTATCTAGACAAGCTTGAATTAAACCAGTATAAGTTACCACCAGTGGTTTGTTAGCAACCTTGCATATTTTCTCAATCTGCAAAAGACAAGCAAATGTTTTAGTTGAGTAACAGACCTCACCTTGACATTTTATTGCATATTCATTGAAGGTAGGTTGAAGGTCAAAAATAGCACTAATTGGTAACAAGTAATACAGTTCACAGGCTTCTATTAAGCAGATATGGCAAAAAAGATCTAAATCTCCTTTTCAGCTCATATGAATTTAAACATATTTTAAATCATATTTGTTGCAAGCAGATCCTGACTGTTTTCAATGGTAAATTTCATAAAGCTCCTAAATAGTCATAAGTAACTTTTTCAAGAATAAATGTGGACGGCCTGAGCTGAACTTACTTCAAATACTAATTTGCATAAAAGGAGCCAGTTAACAAAATCTATTAAAATTAAAAATAGACCTGCATCAGTGCTTCCTGGCACCTTCCGGCACTACAAAGACAGCGAGCAAGGTCGTAATAAAGAGCGGCAGAACCTACAATTCCTCGTTTTTCCATAACTTGAACAACCGATACAGCCTCATCTATCCTATCTTCCTTCCAAAGGGTATTTACAAGAACTGAAAACAACCCAAAGTCAGCTTCCACAACAGATATGATATGAACCTTTGGAATTAGACATGAATCAAGATACCTATTGGAACAAAGAGAAGAAAGATTACATAAATACCTCTATATGTCAAAGCATTTGGTATAGAAGATTTATCCATTTTCCTGAAAAACTCATGGACCAAGTTGTATTTGCCACATTCAAACATCACCTGTGCAAAGCAAAACACTTTGTAGTATTTTATCCATATATAAAATCCATTTAACAGCATCATATTACAAATTTCAGCATCAGACATGATAGGTCAAACTAGCAATGGTATGATACTAAAGAATGTAGTCAAGACATGTCATGCTAGAAAACCTTTCCTGCAACAAAACACTGCTATTCCATACACAATATCTATCCTCGCTAGTAAGAGTTCTTAAGAAAAAGTTTTTTGATGACATTTAATGTTATTTTCAAGAAACCTCAAAACATTGAAGGTCCTTCACTTGCAACTTAAGAAAAGTACACACTTATCCAACATGCTACCATGATTAGCATTACTTCATAAATAAAATGAAAATACAAAAACCGGAATCTGGCATGAAAACAAGCTTTATAAACACACCTCCATTACAAGTCCATATGTAGTAGTGGAGGGCAGTAGATGCTGTTGCTTTAACTGCTGCAAAACCCAAAATGCCCCCTCCCACTGTTTCCGCCTAGCACAGGCATTTAGGACCTGCAAACACAAGAAAAATATGAACATTCTTTATAAGCACCAATAATCCAGCATAAAGGATCAAACAAAAGATAATAATCAATTTTTAAAGATGATAGTGTTTAGGCATGCTAATATGCATTACTCACCGCATTGTAAACCACGATATCAGGCTCTAATCTTGGGTCCCACTTTCCAAGTGGCCCTGTCTTGAATTTCTTCTTGGGAGGAGATCGCATGCTATCGATAACATCAAAAAGTTCTGTCATATGCCCAGCTTGCCCAAGAGTGACAGCAATGGAATGATAAGCAACTATGTCCGGATATGAAGCCATTTGTTGCTGAATTGGGGGAGAAGAAAAGGACATCAACAAAACCTTTCCCCTTTAAATCAAACTAAAGTTCATTTCATGAGCCATAAAATGGAGAATTGAAGTGTATTACCTGCATTGAACGAAATAAGTTAAGAGCTTCCACAGGTCTCCTTGCTTTCCCAAGTACATCAAGTGCGGTTGTGTAAATATGTCTGCACCATAAAGATATATCTAGTTAAGAAGCATATTCCCTATGGTTTTCTTTTCCTCAAACTATAAACCATGGGATTCAAAAAACACAAGCAATGAATTTTTGGGGTAGGAACAACTTGTAAAAGTTAAAGGAGAAAGAATGAACAGGTAGCACTACCTTTCCGATAGATAAGAAGTTCCAAGTATTCTTAGGATATAGCATTCTCATGCATCATAATTTGCTTCCTCATTATTCTTGAACTCTTAGTTATGCCAACAAAGTTAAAAACAAGAACATACAACATTTCAAATTATTCCAATATTTCAGAACATAAATGCTAGGATCAGAAGTTTATGATTACACCTTATGAGGATTTGTCTTGATAGAGGTTACCTAGCGAACTTTATGCAACTAGAAGATATGCACTAAAAAGAGTAAAATACTACTTAGTGCAGAGAAAGGAAAAGTTAAAATTTCCTCGAGTAGATATAGACATATACACGCCTCCTCAGAATCAAACACGCTCAATCATAACTTTATTGAGTCAAATCTTCTTACAGCATAAATGTTTCTATGGACATAAGCTCGTGTATAAGTGAAAATAAGGGGATTTGGTGAGGAAAAATACCTGAGCCTGTGAGATTTGAAGCGCTCACGCACTTCAAGCCATTCAATGACTTGAAGTACCCGTCTCCAATTCCCTAGTTTACCCAATACCTGGATCACCCTTAATATACAATAGTCTGAAAATTTTATTTTTGCACTACGCATCATCTTAGAAAACATCCACTCAGGCATATCAATGTCTGCACCATTCAACCTGTTAAAAATGAACTACTTAAAGAAGAATGAGAACATTATAAAACCTGACCAAAATACAAAATATTGGAACTCATAATTAACCAGAAAAAAGAAATGGAAATAATCCATAACAAAATAAATTCACTTAGAAATATCCTAGGTACAATAAAAGAACTTGACAATCAAGATTCGGCAATAAGCAATGAAGGTCATATGAGATGTATTTAGCATGTTTTAACTTCAGATATCAACTTGGAAGATCCTTTCTTTCCTATCAAAACAAAAACTAGATAAATCCATTTAAGCAAATCTTGACAGATGCTCCCTCGTCTAAAGGCTTCTGGTTCCATTTAAAACATTTTAATCAATTCAAACAAACAGGTACTACGATAAACTATAAATGATGGGTGGCAAATAGTTCATAAAAAGTTAGCAATGTTCAAAATTAGATAGATGAAAACAAAGGGTGTAGCTTTCACCTAGCAGTGGTTGTAAAATGTTAATCATAATTTCTTATCAATAACATCCAAATTCCGAAAGTAAGGAAGGAAATTTGCAGATAAGAAGAAAAAGGATTATAGAGTACATACGACTTTGCTAATGTTTGAATTCTCTCCTCCATTTCCATCTTTGAAACTCGTGGCTTATTAACAATGTCATTGGATTCTTCAAAGTTCTTGAAGGCAACTCTTTCAATCTTCAAATCATCATCTTCCCCTTCTTCAACAAATCCCTTTCTGCTTCTAGTTCTTCTTATTCCTTCATTTTTCGAGTTTACTTTATTGTACTTAAAGACTTTAGACATCTTTACTTCCTTAGAAAACCCTCCAAACTTTATCAAATTCACATCATCTTTATAACTCTCTGATTTTGAATCACATTTGCGTCTATTACATAGTAACAAAGTTGTAATTAGAAAACAAAACACAAATAACATTCTGAAGAGAATGAAAAGACTAGCAAAACAAATAGAATAAGTACTTACAACTTAGCTGATTCTTTTGTTCTTTCTTCTGTTTGCATTCGTGAAACTTGTGGATTATTATCTCTCAGTGCCTTCACATCATCATCTTCACTTTTTACAAGCAATGCCTTTTTGCTTTTAGCTCTAACAGCTCCTTCACTCTTCGTTTTCACATCATCATGTTCAACAATTTTTGACATATTTTCATTCTCCCCAAAATTTCTACTTGACTTACCTCTATTTGATTTAAAAGATTGCTTCTTCTCCCTCACAGACTCCATAGTCTTCAAATACTCATCGAAAGACGGCTTAAATTCGAACTCTTTCTCGAGAACCCCTCCACCGGAATTAACCACTCTTAAAGCAAACTTCCGTTTTTTCTTGCTTGGATTCTTGGACCATAAAGCAACCCGGCTTGTTGGTCTCCAGCAACTGAAGAACCCACTTGTAGGAAACGGTTTCGGGCTAGAAACTGAAGTGTAAATTCTATTGCTTTCAAAACTAAATATACCCATTCGGTTTTGAGCACTCACCATAACCATGAATTAAAAGCTCACTTTTAGCTAACTGCTGCTATCTGCTAAGTCCGAGAAGAGATAAAATAAATAAAATGTATATTATGTTAGTATAAAATTAAACGAATGTTGGGGAAGATGATGCAAAAGCTTGAAGTCGAAGAAGATTAGAGATATTTGGGCTGAAGAAGACAGAAAGAAGTCTTTTACGTCTGTGTTGAGTTCTTTGGGCTAATGGCAAATGCATTTGGATCTGCCCTTCGATTCTAAATCAATGGTAAAAACCCCTTTTAAGTATCTCCCAGTTTT
The DNA here is from genome assembly GCA_025503065.1 of Gossypium bickii. Lineage (NCBI taxonomy): Eukaryota > Viridiplantae > Streptophyta > Magnoliopsida > Malvales > Malvaceae > Gossypium > Gossypium bickii. Next base: position 132,916,965 of record CP106713.1, read on the forward strand.
GATATTGAGCAAATTAGTCCATTTAAAAAAATTGGAACAATTTAATCCGTATCAATTTATGAAGTGAGCAACTAAGGGCAATTTTCCATGAGTTATACATAATTTTCACTGGTATAATAATAAATTTAACTTTTGATATTTACACAGTCTATCAATTTGGTCTTGATTTAATAAATTTAACCGAAAATATTTACACATTCTATCAATTTAGTCTTAATTTAATAAATTTAACTCGTAACATCTACACATTCTATTAAATTAGGACTAAATTAATAGAACATGCAAATTTTAATGGAAAAATTTGTTATTTTCAATCAAAATCATGTATAATTGACGAAAAACATATTAACTGTCTTTATTTATTCGCTTTCTAAGTTGATAAGGATCAAATTGCTATAATTTTTTTGATAGGGACAAAAATGTATTTTTCCCAATGATTTACAAGCAAAGGTCAAATCCAAATGTTATTGGGCCAATGGTTCAAAGTAGTCCATCAACGGTTACTGGACCTATCTCCTTTAGTATCTGGTATAGGTTGGGCTCAATCTGAATTGCCCTGTTTGATGGGAGACAAAATTATATTGAAATCAATCTCTTTTTTCTGGTCTACCTTTGAATGTAAAAAAGAAAATTATGAATGCTTTTGTTTGCTTATCTCTCAAGCTATGAGGTAGATAGAAGATATATGATTAACTGACCTTTTTCTTTTTTGGGTTTCTAATCATGGTACCTTAACATGTGCAATCAGCCTTTCTTTTTTGAATTTAATGCAATTTCCCTAAGATAAAAAAAGTAAAAAACAAAAGGCAATAGGGCCGGTGGCAAAGGCCAATGTAGTTTTCAACTTTATTTGTTTTACAAAAAGAGAACAGAGATATTTGTACGAGTGAGGTGAATGGTGATGGTCGGATAAAATGCATATATATTTTGGGTGAAGCATTTGTGTAGTAAAGACTCAACTTACATCTGCTGCTTGCTGATTTTATGTTACAATTAATAATGCAAAAAACATAGGTAATTAAACAGTGTAGGGTGTGGTACTCTCGTGTTTGATCTGATGGTTAAAGATTATTCACTTATAGAATCCATTTATGTAATGTGTATGTGGTCTATGTTTCTACTATGAGTGCGTGTGTAATAACCTTCTAATTATATAGTACAAAAAAATAGTGTAACAAGTGAAACTTCATATTTAGCCTAAAGTCAAATATTGTTCATTCATAAAATTTACTAAGCATATGATATATTCCCTTAATGTATAATAATGTAATAGAAATAGTGCAGTATGTGAATCAATACGTTGAAATGCCTGGTGAATATAATAGGGACGGTCCTCATTCATTATGCATTTATGTTATTAACATTTTCTAGACAGCTACTCACCATATTATTATTGGTGACTAACTGATTAAGTGTGAGCTAGAAAAATAATTTAGAATAAACTATGATTATTATTCATTATAAAATCATCATAATTATAGGCAATTTTAACTTTGTAGTATTTCCCATATTGGGATTTCGGACAAATTTGGTTATAATTGGCAAAACTTGGCTCATGCTTTACATTTTAAACACTTACACATTAATACATCCCTTTTTTATCATATGGGTTAATTGTAACTTAAGAAATAAAATGATGGTTTGAGGGCCCAAGGGCAAGGGGTTTTCTTTTCTAAAAACACAGAGAAATTATTCTTCTTCTTTTTTTGGTAATTTTTTTATTTACTTTAATAAATTTGATATTTTTTTCAATTTGGTCACTAAACTTAAATTTCGTTTAAAAGTGATGACGTGATATTATGAGAGTATCGTCACCTAAAAATTTTAAATATATATAATATGAAAAATATTAATTATAAATGAATTTTAACATTTTTTAAATTTTATAAAAAAAATTACAAATAATAATATGACATAATTTCAAAATGTTAGAAGATTAAAAATTTATTAAGTTCAGAATTAAATGGGATTTTTTTTATTATTTTATAAAAGTTAGAATATGAGAATGAGGGTGAGAGAGAACCTTGCTCATTGAAAACAATCAGTAAGTCTCTCTCTCCCATCCCCCACCTCCCTCAACCTCAATAATGGCTGTATGTATGTATATGTTGGTATGCGCGTATATACTAATATATATAGTATCTCAGTGTACTGGTTGTGTTTTCAAAAATGGTCCACATTTTTCTAATAAAAAATGATAAGTTCAACATGATGCGATGAGGGCCAATGGAAAGGGAAAGGAGATGAGAAACTCAGCTTAACTCTATCCTTGTTAAGTGTAAGACAAACTGATATTGTATTTTTTTAGATACTCACGTGTTGCTATTTCATTTCTTTATATTTTTTACAATAATAAAATCTTAATTCAAAGATATCCGAATAAAATAATTTCTAATTATGCATCATAACATGGTTTAATAAGTTACATTGCGATAAAAAAAAATATACGAAAGTCTCTAGTTTGGCCTTTCTATAAGAAAAATGAGTAAATTAATTTATCTTCGTTAAATCAAAACGTAAATCAGTCTTTTTTGTTAAAAATTTCGTTTATTCGTACTGTTAAAAACTAGTGTAGCTAACAAAATAACCATATAATGCCAGTATACTTCATGCATATATGTAAAAATTAGTTTACCCTTTAATCTAACATACAAAAATTAATTTACTTATTTTAAATACAATTTAACTCTTAATATAAAATATTCATTATATTTTTACTCAGATTGCGATATAAAGTTTCATAACATAATTCAAGCCAAACACTTTGATATAAATGATTTGATATTTGAGGTACGATTTAGTCTATGCCCTAAATAGTGCAATAATTTCAAAGCCGATAACTCTTTTATTTTTATGAAATCAGTTGAGGATCCAATCACAAATTGCCTTTGATGTACTAAAAAGAGAAATATAACAGATACCGAAACTTAAATGCCTAGAAAATTTGGTAAGTGAATAGTGGTTTGGTCCCCCTACTAGCCTTAGGCCTCAACTTCCTTTAAATCCTATCGTGTAAACTGCAAACCCACAATTACACATCCTAGTTCACCTCTTCATCCCATTCCTTTTATATACTACCATAACTCAGGTTAAATTCTGCTATACTTTGTGAAATGTAAATTTAGTTTTTGTATTTTACTTTGATAAATTTTAATCAATATATTTTTAAATTTTTAAATTTTAATTTTGACTCCAATAATAGCAGATATTTTTTTTTGATTAAATTCAACTACTAGTCCTCAACTATGTATATGACAGTAGATCTAGTCTAACTGGATCATTTAAAGTCTTTATACTTTTTTAATTTAAAAATTTTAGCCTTGACGTAAATAACAGTTGTTAGTTTATTAACTAAATTTTTAGTCAGTAATATGGGAAAATGATAAGTTCATGAAATTATAGTATGATAATATATTTGCCGCGCTTAATTAAAATTTTAAAAAATATAAAAATTAAAAATGACCAAATTAAAATATAAAAATTAAATTCACAATATTATTAAATTACTAATAGCGCAACTTAACCGATATAATTACATTGCAATGTCCCTCCCAAAAGATCTTACTCAAGGATAGTTAAGTAATTTCATTCCCCCTCAGACATGTAGAAATGTCTGTTACGACTTTATTTGTACACAATTTAGAGAAAGTGAAGAGTTGGACAATGCTAAAACTTCTCATAATTCATTGAAGAGGTTGGTTGGTTCCCTCCATGAACTACAGTGAAGCTCAGCCCTTTATTTTATTTTATATTTTTTGGAAGGCCCACAACTTTGAACATATGAAATTCATCATGAAAAAGATGGAAAATTATGAATCATTACCATCAACCATTGAATTTAATCTACTTTTGGGTGTTTGTGGTTTCAGATTTTCAAGGAAAAAAAAAAACTATAGCTTTATTCGGTTATGTAATGGAATTCCTCGCCAATTCTATCTCAATCTAAGCTATCCAAGTTCCAAAGACTAAAGCTTTTTTGATGCGGTGATTCCTGTTTGATTCTCCCAAAATATGTAAGTATTCAGTGCACCTTTTATACACAATCCATATGGAATTTACCACTATACCATAGTATATAAGATGATGTTAGGATGCAGAAATGTAAAGATTCAGAATAGTAGTACCTGAAGAAGTGAGAGTTCTTTAATGGCGAAGAAGAAGAGCTGGTTCAATCTAGTGAAGAGGTTCTTTCTCTTTGAGACACTTATAAATGCACAAAAGGTAACTCCCCCCCCCCTTTTTTTTTTTTTTTTTGCTGTTCTTGTATGGATGAATGGCTGTCATGGATGTTAATATGTTATATATATCTGTCGGTAGGATAACAGAAGCAAATGGATGTTTGGAAGGTTTAGGACCAAAAGGTTAGCATCCATTAAAGCTTCATCACCACCAAGAGACAGCATAAAATATGAAACAGAGGAAGACCAGAAGAAACATGCCTTAACAGTGGCAATTGCCGCAGTGGCTGCTGCTGAAGCAGCTGTTGCAGCTGCTCAGGTTGCAGCCGAGGTTGTTCGCCTCACAGGCAGTGATGCCCCTAAAGCTAAAGAAGAACAAACCAATGATGTTAAACCTGATTGTTCTTCATCTAGTGAGCTTGGCAACAAGTTCCAACAACTTGCTGCTATAAAAATCCAGGCTTCTTTTCGGGGTTACCTTGTAAGTTCTCTTTCTTTCATCATTACTGAACACATTCTTGGGAACAAGAATTTTGAAGTTATGGTGTGGAGAAAATTGTAGGCAAGGAAAGCTTTGAGAGCATTAAAAGGGATAGTGAAGCTTCAAGCAATTATTCGAGGCCGAGTTGTGAGACGACAAGCATTGACTGCTTTAAAATGCTTGCAATCGATTGTAAACATTCAGTCTCAAGTTTGTGCAAGGAGATTCCAAATTGTAGAAGGCACTTGGCAACAACATGATGAGAACAAAGAGTTGATAACTTTGAAAGATAAGATTCTTAAGGTATGTCTGTCCATTGTCACTATAAACAACAGTCAAACAGTCATCTCTTGTCATAATCAATCCTTCTGGTTTCAAAACATTATAGGTGGATACCAACAGTCAAACAAGATGGGACAATTGTAATGGAGGATTGAAGTACTGGTTAGACCAATGGGTGGATACTAAAAGTAAAGATGTTGAAGTCGAAGATATAGACTCGGTTTGGACTTCGAACCGGAAGCCTACGAGGCTCAAGACGTTTTCGAGACAGTATCATTGTGATGCAGAAGGGGTAGATTCTCCGGTACGGGTTCAAAGACGACGATCATTTCATGGAAAGCAGAGTTCTTTAGGAGAAGATAGTTCTTTTATTACATCTCCTGTAGTTCCAACTTACATGGCTGCAACACAATCTACTAAAGCAAAGGTAAGATCAATGAGTTCACCAAAGCTAAGGCCAGGAACTTGTGATACTCAATCCGAAAGCTATTCACCATATAAGAACAAGTTGTGTCTTATATCTTCTGTTACAAGCAAGCCTAACACTTATGAGCAGAGATCCCCAACACTAAAGGGTGTAAAGTCAAAGAAAACCTTGAAGGATCTTAGCGTTAACACTGAATGTTCATTGCCTAATTGGGTGCAAAAAAGCACCTTCAAATGATTCGACCATTGTGATGTTTTAGGTCCCTCGGTAGCAAGTCTTTGCTATTCTGTTTGTGTGAGATTGTTGATGCTGTTGTGTGCTTAAACAATTTAATGAATCAAGTTTTGTGTATGACAAACTATTAAGAAAGCCACAATAAAAACAGAAATGTTACGAGACTACTGAAGTGATTAGAAAATTAAATGGGTCATCACATTATTAGTATTTCTTTTTGTCATCTAGCTATGAAAAGTTATAAAATGGTCACCCAATTATTATATTTGTTTGTTTTTTGGTCATCGTCCATTAAGCTACTAAAAGAAATATAACTTGGCAACTTTTAAAATTAGCATGATAGAAACTTTAACCTTTAATACTTACATATTGTACACATTGTGTAATTTAGTCTTTTTGTAATTTTGTTTTTCTTTGTGACTAGGGTGAGTATTCGATCGAGTTGAGTCAAATCGAGTCAAAAATTTTCGAATTAGTCGAGTTAACAAATCCTATTTTAGCAGCCGAACTCAATTTGATTTTTTTTCGAATTGAATCTAATCGAGTCCAGTTAACGAATCCTATTATTTATACTTAATGTTACGATTAGATGGACCGATTATTTAATTAGTAGACGAAGTATAAGATTATTTAACTACATGAACAATATAATGATTTTGCCTCTTAACTTAATGGGTAAACATTTATCAAAACGACGTAGTTTGCCTTTTAACTTAATTATTTTAAATTTTAACTTTTAAAAAAGTAAACATTTATCAAAACGACGTAGTTTTGTCTTTTCTTATTTGGATTTTCGAATAACTCGAATTGTGTAATTCTATTCGAGTTAAACCGAAAAACTTAATTTTTTATTCGAGTTGATCCGAATAACTTGATTAACTCAAATAACTCGAACTATTTAATTTAAAATTTAAAATTTTTATCGAATTTTTCGAATCGAATCGGATTTTGCTCACCCCTATTTGTATATTTTAAAAGAATTAATTTTAAAAGAATTAGAAAAAATAAAAATTATTATCTTGTATTTTTGAGTGTTTCCAATTTTAGTATATTTTCTATCAAATTTAACTAATAAATTTATTTTTTTAGTTGATGAAAAGGTCACAAAGAAAAGCAAAATCAAATTACACAATGTGTAAATATTAGGGTTAAAACTTTTAAAATCAAGACTATATTAACGCAAAATATAAATATTGAGGGTTGAAGTTTTTATTATACTAATTTTAAAAGCTATCACATCATCTTTCTGCTATTTAACGACTAGTGATAAAAACATAAAACTGAATAATTAGATAACTATTTTGTAATTTTTTTATAATTAGATGAATAAACTAATAATTGAGTTACTACCAATGTAATTTACTCAAATTAAATTTATTAAGATAATATCCCAAAACTTCTAATGAGTTTTGATAAATTTTGATTGAGATACAAAATTTGGAACGGGCTTAATTCCACGGAAGTATATAAAAGGACCCATGGCATCATTGGACCAATAAAAGTAAAAGTAGACAGAGTATGGGCTACACTTTGATTTTAATATAAATGGTTTGACTAATGCCTAAAATAATGGGCCTCTGATGAAGCTAATAGGTGTTTGCAGTTGCAAACCAAAAAAGTTTGGTTTCCAAGAGACACAAGGTGAAATATTTGGGAGTTCATTCTATTAACAATTATATTACATTTTACTCCTTTTATTAAAAAAAAAGAAGTAAATGAATGTTTATTAAAGAGTAAATTGATCTTTTGTGTTAAAATTTTTATCTATTTTTATTATTAAAAACCAGCGTAGCTGACAAAATAACTAGACATGCCACGTGTATCTTATATATGTTGGAAAATTTGATGAAATTTTTAATAAAATGATCAGTTTGCTCTTTAATCTAATGTACATGAACTAATTTCTTATTTTTTTGAATAAAGGGGACAAAATGTAATTAGACTCATAGTACAAGAGCCTTTGGTACTTTTACTCACAAACAAACAAATAGGAAAAAGGAAAGATTAAAATATTCTCCAAATCTATTCACTTTTACTTCTATTTATAACAATTTGATCCTTTATTTTTTAAATTTTAAAATTATGGAATTGTAGAATTTGAAGGAGGTTTTTAGGCAATGGCAGTGGCAAAAGAGATGGAAAAAAAAAAATCCTGGACTTACTTGATTGTAGAAGATATAGTTGTTTCTCCACTTCCTTTTTTATATATGTAGTGTGTTAAATGATAGGGAGTGTGAAGTTAGTCAAAGATTGGATTTTACTATTTATTTGTCGGTTAAGAAAGCTACAAAACGCATGTAATTGGAATATAGGAGGGTACATGTTGTGTGTGTATTTCAAAAATCAATAATTTTCAAACTGCACTAGTTGCTTTCATTAATAACAAAATGTCGACCACCGTGCCAGAGCAAGAACCATAGCTATAGCCATAGCCATAGCATGGATTTAGGGGCGAAACTAAGGTGGCTGGCATAATTCCGACCCTCCTTAAAATGTAAAATTATTATTTAGACGTATCATATTTTAAAGTAAATTTTAGATTACTTGAATGTTAGAAAATGCTAACTTTGCATATTTTGAAGTGATATAAGAATAACATTGGTAGAAGGAAGACAGCCAACCAAAACATTCCCATCACCTAATTCTCAATTAAATAAAAGTTAAATATGACTAATTATGCAAGTAATTTGACATGTATATAAATCTTTGCAGCTGCATGTGACATGTTAACCAAAGCGACAAAAATGTATAATCCCGAATTATGTCTCTAATCATTGTTTTGTTTCCCCTTCCTGTTTGGGTCAAACTGAGTTAAAACATTACATAAAAATAAAGTTTGATTAAACAGCTTGTGTTGTTATTCGAAAACTTATTACATGGTTGTAATTACAGTTTTATACATCGATTAACACTAAATAACCCTTAATGAAGCTGCAGCAGCTTTATGTGATGGATTGGAATAGAATCAAGGTTACAAATAGACCTTAAAACGCATCGAGAGCTTAACTCCTATTGCTTTCCAAGGCTTCAAAAGGTATTGGATAATAGCAATTAATTTAATTTGAGCACAACAAACCTAGCTACCTAACGCAATATATATACATGGATTTCATCACTACTTGAATGGATCGTGGACTAAGTTTATTACAACTTAGAAGGTAGATTCTCCATCAGTGTGAACACGGCTGTAATTGGAAGGACAAAGGAATTGATGTGGGGGCTTTACATAGATCAAAATTGCAATATATTAACAATCGACAGAACAAAAAGAAAAAGAACAAAAGAAAAGAGCTGAATATAAAATACTTAAAACCCAACCACAAATTTCATCATTTAAATCATTGCCTATTGATGAAAAGAAAAAAAAAGTTTTGCTGCAAAAACTATGTAGATCATGATCATAGGCTAATCAGCTAGCTAGCTGTATATGTTTATTGAATTGCTGGACAGTTCATGGCCTCCTCACTTTTCCCTAACATAGAGAGAAATTGCTCATCAAATTAATAGTAAAAGTTGTATAATATGATCTCTTTTTTTGGGCTTCAAAACCAAGTGTTTTACAGATCAATCTTTTTTGGTTTGTTCATTAATTGATGGGGTAAACCAAATCAAACACAAAATCTGGTCCTGCATATGCGAGAATTCTTGCACTGCAGATTTGTCCCATGCAACTGCATGTATATATATGGAAAACAGCATAAACATGCATATACAACAGTAAGAGTAATGAGACAACTGGCTACGTATATGCACACAAAACATATATAGACATAATTGTGGAACAGGGAAAATCCTGTGAAAACTTCACCTGATTATATGTCCTTCATGCTCTTCAATGGCCCCTCCAGTGGTCACTCAATGAGATGCGTTTTTTTGTTTGTCGATAAAACTAAACAATAATGAAACAGATTTTTGTCCTGGTCCAACCTACAGATGAGGCACTTAACATTAATTATCTAATTAATGATGAATCGTAATAATAAGTTTGAGAATTACATTAACAAAATCAAGTAAGTATAGGTATAGGTGGCTATAGGTAATCACGACAAGCATGAATGTACGAAAAAGATATGTGTATTAAGCTTTAAATATGAACCTCTCAATCTCAGCCATAAGGGATGAGATTGGGAATTAGCTAGGTAGAGACAAGGAGACATTGATTAAAGTGGAATAAAAAGTGGGATGGGGAAACATGATAAGCATAATTATTCATTAATTATCTCACATAAGGTTTTGAGCATTCTAAATGGAATTTCTGCCCTACCAACTCTCTCATTTAACTACATTCTTTACTCCCTAAAGTCATATATGAGTATTTGAGGGTGACGACCACAAATTACTACGTGGCAATCTCAGCTGTCGCATCCGCCCTAATGGCACCGCCACCCCCTACTTGTCCAAACATCATTCGCCACCCCTCAATCTGGGGTTAGCCAATGGAATGGTGGAGCGGACACTGACGTGGCTGTAATCTTGTAAAGGGTTTTTGACTGATAGATGGAAGCCACCTTTGCAGTCCCATGATCGATATTAAGGCTTTAATTAAAGTTCATCTGAGGCTTTAATTATGGGGCTTTGTATTCCACAAATGTAGCATCTTACGGACAATATATGCCCCACGTACCTTCGCCTGGGGGGTTTCCAACATACGTCTAAATTCTAGTTTGCCTATATTTCTCTTGCTACAAAACGTATATATATATTTGGACTGTAATTCAAGATTAGATATATATATATATATGAGATTATACAGAGGTATATTTGTTGCATGTACATAGTTCACCCTCGTAATAAAGGTAGAGGATAAGTGGTAAAAGTATTATGTAGGCCCCTATATTAGGAGTTAGATTGCATTTTGTCCTTTTTATTTAAAAAAATAGACAAATTAGTCTTTATAAGTTAATTCAAAGAGCATATTGGTTCTTGCTATTAAAAGTTTCATCTATTTATATTGTTAAAAACTGACGTTGCTAATAGAATAACTAAATAATGATATGTCGCATGCTACGTGTATATCATGCTGGCATACAAAGACCAGATTTTAACCTAAAAAATTTTAACAGAAGTACCAGTTTGCTATTTGATTTAATGTACAAAGACTAATTTGCCTATTTTTTGAGTAAAAGGGACAAAATATAATCCTACTTCTAGTACAAGGATCTCCATGATACTTTCACCATCTCTTTCTAGAAAATATATGCATATGTATTAGAGATTAGAAAAAGGTATACTTGTTGCATGTTTATAGTTTACACTATACGTAACAAAGGTAGAGGATAAGTGAGTGGATTTCATAATATATTATTAATGAATTCAGACACCTAGAGTACTCCTAAACTTGTATTTCTTCGGACAGTTGTTGAATTCATGGGTATATACTTTTAATTAGGTTGTGATATGTCGGAAAAGAGCAAATTTCTGGCTTTTAATCCTTGTTAATCATGTTACTTTTGTTGTCTAGGTCTTCTTTTTCCTTTCTTCCTTGGCCTATTCAATTAGGTCCCTTTCACTTTTTTTTCCTCTTTGCTTTTGTGATGGACATTTCTAATTAAGTTTTTATTTTTTATTTTTTACTTAATGCAACTTCTAGTAATAGAAAGTATGATCCACACAATATAGAAGATTTTCCTCGTAGAATATCTCACATTGGATAGGTGTTTTAAATACCAAATAACTTAGATTAGGATACAACTAGTTAAAACTAGAAAAAAAAAATAGTTGTTTAATTATTCAATCTTTCAAGAACTCAAGAAATCATAAACTTCCCCTTGAACTTGATTTCGGAAGAGGAAATAAAAGATTAAAGTATGCTATTAGTTTTCATACTTTTCGAGTTGGTTAATTTTAATTTTGATATTTTTAAAATTTTGAAATTTTAGTTCTGGCTCATGTTAGATTTGTAAAATAAATTTGAAATAAAACTTAATACATCAGGATCTATCATGTCAAATCATCAAGAATAAAACTAGATGCGGAAGTGTACCTGAATCTATGAATTCTCTTGAAGTTTTACCGGATCTTGGGGATTCTTTCAGATAATATCTGCTCTCTTCCCTAATGACGGGATATTAGAAAAGATATCTTATGTATAATTTGGGGACCATAACCCCAACCTATCATGATAGTAAATAATAACATGTAATTACCTTTATTATATTATATATGTGATGTCCATATTTTCTAACAGCTCAAACAGTGGCATTTAAATTCGTTTGGTTAAATTTAATTACCTGTCCAGTACTATACATACAATTGTAGATTTGGTCCATATTCTTCAATATGAATTTTGGCCCATAATTTAACAATTATCGTTTAGTGAGAACTAAAATTTTAAACTTTGAAAAGTACAAGGACTAAAATGACCAAATTAAAGTACAGTGACTAAAGTATAAGGACTAATAGCAGAATTTAATCAATATAAAAAACAAGTTTTTTAAGTTTTTTATAACTTAGCTATTTAGGTTTAAATATTAAGCGAAAATTTAAACACAAATCTTTTATCACTTCACTTGTAATTCAAGATACCCTGACGAGTCTATAATGAGTATATGCAGATGACTGATGAGTCTAAATGGAAGAGACAAATTAGTTAGGAATGTGATGGATGGTATATAGAATGTTCCATGCATTATATATGTATAGTTGAAGAGAGAAGGAGAAAGAGAATCTAAGGGGATTAGGAAGGGAGTGTGAGAAAGGAAGTCCATAATTATTTCAGCTAGCTTTTGAATATCTTCTCCCTACAATATCTAGAGACTATAGATAGCTACCTGTTTGATATTTCATCAATATTGTAATGAGTTCAAACTCCCAAACTGTCTTGTCTTCTGAATTGTTGTGTTTCTCTTCTGTTGCATTCAGGCAAGTTGTATTTTCTGTTCTCAACTATGAAATCAAAATTCACAATTTTAATTTTGGTACCAAATTTGAATCTAAATAATCATTGGGATTGAGAATATAATACACGTAACATAGTTTACATACAGCAAAGGGGAGAAGCAATAATTGCGGTACTGACCACTCTAATGAAATCTAATCCCAGAGAATCATTTAAACTTGTCCAGTTGCTGGACAATTAAGGCATAGGTAGAATACATGTCTTTGCATTGCATAACTCTTTACCTCTCCATCACCATGACAGTCCAAAAGGGTCCCAATCTCACCAATCATACACCTTCAACCATAAAGCACATAAAAAGCATTTGAGTATCACGTGTCCCAGGGACCCCTTTTCTACCCCACCCTACCCCCGCAGTCCCTCTCATCCATATCCCAGAATAGATACGTGATGTCTACATTCCGACACTGACGGATACAAGGAGAGTATGCATCAGATGCCATGGCATGGCATGGCATGACATGACATGACATAATACGCATTCAGCTTCAAAGCAGAGAGCCATTGCATATTATTCTAGAAAGGGGGGGGGGAACAAGAATATCCTTAAACATGGAGTTAAAATCTGAAAATTTTGCAACTCATTTTGTCTTTTTGGTGAAAAAAAAAAAAAAAGAGGTGAGATTGTGGTTTCAAACTGTTGAAGAAAGTGCAAAGATTTGTGGAAATCTTTTCTTTATGGTGACCCTGGCTGGTCTTATAAACACGAGACCCCAAAAAAGAAGTGAAAGACAATCCTAAAACTCTCTAACACCCCCTCACTTCTTCTCTTCCTTGCCTCTTCTAACCAATAGGAGAACATGCTTGTTAGCTTTCCCGGACAAAACAACATGCTTGTCTTAAGAAGCTTCATGATCTTGTTCTTCAGCTGCATAACCATTAAAATCAACCTCTGTTTTCCAAGTATTCCTTCTTCACTAAAAACACTTTCCATTGATGGACATTTCGATTTTGAACAAGTCGAGCATGCAGCTAAAGATTTTGGTAATAGATACAGTTACATCCCTTTAGCTGTTTTATACCCGAAGTCAGTTTCCGACATTGCTACCACAGTGAATCATGTTTGGCAGATTGGTGGTGGTTCAGAACTCAAAGTAGCAGCTAGAGGGCATGGTCACTCACTCCAGGGACAAGCACAAGCTCACCGAGGTGTTGTGATCAACATGGAATCCCTCCAAGGCCTTAAAATGCAGGTTCACACTGGGAACTTCCCTTATGTGGATGTATCAGGTGGTGAGTTATGGATAAATATACTGCGTGAAAGCCTGAAACATGGGTTAGCACCAAAATCTTGGACAGATTACCTACATTTAACAGTTGGTGGTACTTTGTCCAATGCTGGGATCAGTGGACAAGCATTTCGGCATGGACCACAGATCAGTAATGTTTACCAACTGGAAGTTGTAACAGGTTAATTCAGCATCTATGAGATACATACATACATGCACACATACAGTATATATACTGACTGAAGATTGTCTCTACTTGAACATAGGGAAAGGACAAGTGGTGAATTGCTCTGAGAAACAGAACAGTGATCTGTTTTACAGCGTCCTTGGAGGATTGGGTCAGTTTGGCATCATAACAAGGGCGAGAATATCACTTGAACCAGCACCCGAAATGGTAAGAATGGAAATTATATAGTTAGAAGACTATTTCAAATTAGTAGACTAATAATTCTGATTGTTGAACAGGTCAAATGGATTAGGATGGTGTATACAGATTTTGCCACATTTACTAGGGACCAAGAGAAGTTAATATCAGGACAAAGCAAATTTGATTATGTTGAAGGATTTGTGATAATAAACAGGACTGGTTTATTGAATAACTGGAGATCATCATTCAATCCACAAGATCCTCTACAAGCTAGCCAATTCAAGTCTGATGGAAGGACGCTCTTTTGTCTTGAATTAGCAAAGTACTTTAACCATGAAGATATGGTACTAGTAAATCAGGTGAGTCACTCTTAGATTATTAATGGATCATCAAATGGAAACAATTGAACTGATAAAAAGGGAATTGATGTATTGCAGGAAATAAAGACATCATTATCTCAGTTAAACCATATTCCATCCACACTGTTTATATCAGAAGTTCCATACATGGAGTTTTTAGACAGGGTTCACATTTCTGAGATCAAACTCCGGTCAATAGGCTTATGGGAAGTTCCACATCCATGGCTTAATCTATTCATCCCAAAAAGTAAAATCCATAGTTTTGCTCAAGAGGTTTTTGGCAATATCCTTACAGATACAAGCAGTGGCCCCATTCTCATCTACCCTGTTAACAAATCGAAGTAAATAATTTCAAGCAAATAATAATGAATAAGTGCATTTTCATGATTTCATTTGATTGATGGATTGTTAAATATTGATTGCAGATGGGACAATAGAACATCTGTTGTGATACCAGAAGAAGATGTTTTCTATTTAGTGGCATTCCTTTCGTCTGCGGTACCTTCTTCAACAGGAAATGATGGGTTAGGGCAGATATTAATTCGAAACAAAAGGATTTTAGACTTTTGTGAGATAGCTGGCCTTGGTGTAAAGCAATACCTGCCCCACTTTTCTACACAAGGAGAATGGAAATCCCATTTTGGCCCACATTGGGAAGCTTTCACTAGGAGAAAATCCACTTATGACCCCTCGGCCATACTAGCTCCGGGCCAAAGAATATTTCAAAAGCCAATGGCTTACTCATGATAAACATCATCTTATTATATCTAAAAGGAAAAACAAGGGGAAAAAAAGAGCTTTTGCAACATGCAGGCAAATGTGCTGCAAATTCATACTGAGGAAGCTTAAGACTAGTACAACTCTTTTTTTTTCTGCCAAAAAGGTTAAACCTATCATATTTTAATTATTGACTACAATTGTATACCAGTGCCTTAACAAGGGGATGTAAATACTGAACTTGCCAGATAAAGGCTAATTCTTTTCTCTACAAAGTCCAATTGCTAAACTCCCCAGAGAAACATTGGTTACCTGTTGCTGCTGCATCTAACTTGTTGCAAATGGCACTACCTAAACTTTGATGAATGGCGTAAAGACAGTGAAAAGTTGTTACTTAAATTATTGAGTATTAATTATGGCAGAAAGCAATTGACATTAGAGCTAAACCAGCATAAGCCTACAGCCTTTCTTCCCTCTGAGTTGCTATGGTCTGTTGCATTCTTTCTTGTCCTTTTATCTTCTATGCCATGCTCCATAGCATTTTGAGCATGTCCTGTCTAAAGATAAATATCTGTTTTCCTACTTAACACTTTCTCATAGAGTATTCTAAACTAACAAGGATCTATCTTGAAATCTATTCATTTGACCTGCATGGTCTTCACTACTAGGAAAACTTGATTATTATGGCTTTCTTTATATAATAACAGTCAACTATGCATTATGATTCTAATGGCTCCCATCGAACTTCATTCATTCCACATCAGCCGAAAGGAAAAGATGTGCTGATAAAGTGGGTTAAAAAGGATAATTTTTGGCTGTTCAGGAGATTCTGGCATCTAAATATCAGAGACATCATAGCAATGGTAGTTATATGTGACAGTGATCTACACAAAGTTTGGCTGTAGCAAAAGTTTGCTTCTATGGGTAAATAAATTTGATTGCTTATCCAAAAAATAAATGAAATTCATCAGAATAGTTCCTAGCTACTTCAATAAAAGCCTTTTCTAGGCCGACCTATTACTACCATTGTTTCAACTGTAACGTGGACGTGGATCGTTCAAGCCATATCTGGGCCAGTCGGGAGCGGTTCGTAGCCATCATGGTGCTTGGTTGTGGAAGCTTCTTTGCAGTTCTCAACGGGTATGCATTTGAGGATAACAGCAACAATGAGGCTTCCTGCTCCAAGTAAAATGCTGATCAGCCATAAATCCCAGCTCAGTGGCACAGTATCTGCAACTGTACCCAAAAGTTCCACTATTATGCTTTGGAAACCCACTGTACAGACCATCACCATAATGAATAGCCAGCTATCGAAGAAGCCTCGGAAAACATTTATCTTCTCCATATCCCTGCTATTGATTTCATTGAACACCTGAAGTAATAGTAGAAACAAACTACATTGTAAACTGAATAATTCCGTACATTAGAAAGTGATGAAAAGAATATAACGATTAAGAGGCAGCACCTGGCAAAACACAAATGAATTGAAGATGAGTGTATTTAAAATAGCAGTAGCATTTGAACCAGAAATCTTCAGAAGCCGTTTCCCATCAAATTTGAGAATTGCAAGTACAATAAATTGATAAATGGTCTGACCAATTATATTCCTCCACATGACCCTGGTTATGAAGGCTACATCCCTTCCAATAGGGGGTCTGTTCATTAGGCCTTCATGAGGAGGTTCTGTGGCCAATGCCAATGCACCGAGAGTGTCCATGATCATGTTCACCCAAAGTAGTTGAACAGCCGTCAGAGGAGCAGAACCTGAAAATTACTTCTCAAATATTGTCAGTCATTTGTAGTGTCTTGTCTTAAGACAGGTTTAAGCTCAAACTAGGAAATAAATTTGCTAGTGATGTTTTACTGTCACAGTACCTGAGATGCAAGCAGAAACAAAATTGAGCATGAGAGCCACAATGTTAACTGTTAGCTGGAACTGTACAAACTTTTGGATATTGATATAAACTGCACGGCCCCATCTGGCTACATTCTGTATAGTCGCGAAGTTGTCATCCATTATGATAACATCGGCATTTTCTTTTGCAACCTGAAGGTGATATTGAAGAAACATGCTTAGTTTACAAAACAAGTAAAACTGCTTAATTGTCACAACTGCTGGCTGAGATGATAACAAACCTCTGTACCAGCTATTCCCATAGCAAGTCCAATGTCAGCCTCATGCAAAGCTGGTGCATCGTTTGTCCCATCACCAGTCACAGCCACCACTTCTTTAAACTCCTTCCTCAAGTAGGTTACAAGTTTGTGCTTGTCCAAGGGCAATGATCGGGCCAGAACCTGCAAACATGTCAAGCATGTTATAGGGAATTCATAAACATGCTACTAAAGTTGTGGTTTCTGTTTTCTTTTTCCAGCTCCAAACATGTTTCTAGAAGTCGTTTTTTTTTATAGTAAAGCTGCATTTGATTCCTTAGAAAAACAGAAGAGTAAAGTTTTTCATAACAATAACATACTATATATTGAAGAAAAAAGATTTCCATGTGCTTAAAGCAATAACAAGACCTGCAGTTTAGGTATGGTCTCCTCCATCTGCCGTGGGCTCATGTCACGAAATTCTGGCCCTTCAATTGCCAAACCGTTTTCTGTCAAAATTCCACACTCTCTTGCTATAGCTTTAGCAGTATTAATGTTGTCTCCAGTAACTATCCGCACTTTAATTCCAGCAGATAAACAAGTTTCAACTGCTTGCCTTACCCCAGGACGCACAGGATCCTTAATTCCAATCACAGCTATCAACGTATAGTTCTCTTGAGGGATGCTATCGCTATCTAAATCTGAAGTGTCTTTTACATCCTTGAAAGCCAAGCATAGAGTTCTTAGAGCCTCACAGGCAAAGCCATTAATTACATCTGTGATGAACTTCTTCTGCTCTTTGGATAGATGTTCAGCCTTCCCATCAACATTGATTACCTTGTTGCAAGATTCTAAAATGATTTCTGATGCACCTTTGCAAAATGCTCTATTCTCACCACTATTAGAAAGGGAGACAAGGACGGACATCCTTTTCTTCTCTGAATTGAAAGGCTCAACTTTCAGAATTGTAGATTCCTTCCTATGCTTTTTGAATTCACCTCCCAACAGCAAACCGAACTCTAATATTGCTGTCTCTGTTGGAGAACCCAAAATGTTGTTCTTGCCATCTTTTCCCTTGACTACTTCAGCTCCTGTATTTTGAAATATGGACTGCAAAAGTAGGTCCAATACTTCTCCAGCAATTGAGGACCGCAAAACATCCTCCCTCTTGTTATCTCCTGCAATACTTATGGTTCGCCCACAAGTCCAAATTTTGTCAACAACCATATGATTAGTAGTGAGTGTCCCTGTTTTATCAGTACAAATACAAGTGGCTGAACCCATTGTCTCACATGCTGAGAGATGTCTTACAAGAGCTTTATCACTCATTAACTTTTTCATTGCAAATGCAAGACTTAATGTTACTGCCAGTGGTAATCCTTCCGGAACTGCAACTACAATTATGGTCACTGCAACAGCAAAGAAATTCAAGAGAGCCAGAACGTCGCTCATACCCCACTTTTCAATCTCCCCGAGCTGCGCCTTTGTCACCATAAACCTTATGGTGAGAACCAAAAATGTCAAAACAGCAAATACCAAACCAATCTTTCCAATAACCGTAGCAACTCCGTTGAGCTTCACCTGTAGAGGTGTTTCATCTACTCCACCTTCGCTTAGAGTAACCATCAGTCTTCCCCATTCAGTCCTCATACCAACTGTTGTCACTAACATTTTCCCAGAGCCATCCTGGACTTTTGTCCCTGAGAGAAGAAAAGGTCTCTCCTGAGTTACTTTTACAGGCTCACTCTCCCCAGACAAGCTTGATTCATCAATCGATAAGCTGTAACCAGATATAAGAACACCGTCTGCTGGAACTTGATCTCCAATTGATAGATGAACTATATCCCCAACCACCAGATCATAGATAGAAATCTTCTGCCTGCACCCTTCTCTGGTGACCTGAACAAGTATATTTTTCTTTTCTTTATCCAAGTCTTTGAATTGCAAGGACTGCTTGTAATCACTAATGGCAGTAACAAATACAACCAGGAAAATGCAAAGTACTATTCCTAGCCCATCATACAGGCCACCAGGCCACCCTTCAGTAGCAACTCCAACACCTATAGAAACAACAGCACATACGATGAGAATAATCAAAGTCAAGTCATGCAGCGCTTCCCACATAAACATCCAAAAGGATCTAGCAGGTTTTTCATCAAATTTGTTGTTGCCATATATATTTTGCCTAAATGAGATATCAGTTGGAACAACGCCGTTGGTCAGAGAAACAGAGACTTTTTTGGCTAAGCCTTCTACTCCTCCATGTTCTTCAAAGCCACTCATGTCATGGGACCGAGCAATGGATGCTAGCTCATCAGCTCCAATGTGAAAACCAGCTTCCCTAACATCTTCTGGAAGCTTGCTCTCAGCTTGCTTGCCAGCTGTTCTAGGTACCAGATAAAGTTAGATGATTGAAGAGGAATATTTGATTTGGATGGATAACGATGGATCATATATATTAGAGATCATACCATCAATGAAATTCAATGCCGCTTTTTGCACATAAAGAGCTACCCTAATTTTTTCCTGGCAAAAAACATGATCCAATCCAAGTATAATAAGTTCAGGGATACTTTGGAAAACCAAATGTACAACTAAGACAACCAATCAGTCAGATTCTCATGTATTCAAGAATTGAGATTGTGAAATATCTAACAAGAACATAGTTGTAATCTTCCATTGCTAATATCGATTCAATTAGAGTTCCGATATCCCACCGCATTATATCATTCAAGACTAACACAAGTCATTAATCTAGCTTGAAGGTACTGTTTAACAAGAGTGCAAATGCGATGACTCTTTGCTGACCCAACAAGTAAATCTTTTCATAAAAGAGGAAAGTTATGCAATTAGGTAGGTCACGTCCTGAATATAGAAATGACCTTTATATTACTGCTGCATGAAGCTTAAATATCAAAGTGCGTTAAGAACACTGAAAATGTTTGGTTGCTGCTCCCTCCATCAGAGCATACTCGACTAAAGTTTGGAGCTTAGCGTTTCATAACTGGTTAAGACATTTACAAGAAATTAAAGATTAATCATCTATTCCTTTGAGTAATTTTGGCCTGGTAATATGATGATTTCATCATTTAACAGTAACATATTGCTGGAAAAAAGGACAAGAATTCTATATTTATATTTCGACAAGTATTGGTTGTTTTAAAACACAATCCCATGCAACCTTAAGCTGGCTTTGACTTTGGGCTATTAATTCAACCAACCAGAACCAGACATGACATGACATGACATGACTCGGATCCTTGTATGGAAGGAGCTCGTTTTGGTCTAAAATAAGAGACGGGATCAAATCAAAGAGATGATAAATCATGTCCGAAGCCAATCTAGATAGATATAGGTAGAAAGTTTCCATTAAACTGGGAATGGGAAATCAGATTCGAGTTGAAAGCAAAGATAAAGTCAAAGGCTGTAGCCGTAAAAAATGGACTTGATATATTCTTGTCCTTAAATTTTCGAAATTCAACCTCTGAACAAATGAGATTATAAGAATGACACATAAAATTCAAAGCTTAACGTAAATTGTAGACCATTTCGGCGGAGTGAGGTTCAAATTATAATGCATTTCAAAATTCAACCTACT
Organism: Gossypium bickii; assembly: GCA_025503065.1. Taxonomy (NCBI): domain Eukaryota; kingdom Viridiplantae; phylum Streptophyta; class Magnoliopsida; order Malvales; family Malvaceae; genus Gossypium; species Gossypium bickii. Next base: position 132,937,826 of record CP106713.1, read on the forward strand.
CGAGAAAGATACCTACAATTCAAGCCTTCCCTTTCTGATATTATGAGGACATGACATAGTACTTACGTACGTGAAGAAAGAATTAGGACAGTTACCACAATACCACAGCAAATTGTTATATAATTAAATAAAAATTAAAAACCTGGATAATTTTACGCCTGCGATCAGCTTCAGCACGCTTAGCAAGATCAGCAACCATACGAAACCTACGACTGCGGTTCTTGACGAGAGCGACAGCAGACCTCCATCTCCTTAGAGCTTCTTCGGATGGCCTTTTGGGTTCAACGGCAAAGTTCTTTCTCAAGTAGTCCTCCATATATGTATGTAGAGGGAAAGAGCAGCGATGGATGGTATTAGGGTTATATATGTGTATTATGAAAATCTGAATATTACAAATAGTTGTAAATTGCAATGCATGCAGGAAGGGGGAAGAATAGATGAATGGATGGAAGGTTTATTGGAATGTGTTGGATTTTTGACGAAGAAAGGTTCAACTTCAAACCTCTATCGTCGGCCGAGATTGGCGGGAACCACTACAACAGATTTATATAGACTATAAGACTAGACTAGCGTATGCCAGGCTAAAGCAAAGCGAAAGCTAATAGTGTATATATCATTTATATATGTAAACTTCCATTGCTGGACAACCATAATCAGATTTACTGGTAATTAATAAGAATAAAAGAAATATGTTAAAATCAAAAGCACAGCAGCCCATCAAACTTGACTGGGTCGATATTCTTTGCTAACGTAAAGGTTTGGGCTGAAACTTTGCTTTTAGGTTCATTCAACCTTGGCCTCCTAATTTTCAACCTACCTTCCATTCCGATACTTGTTCTGGGTAGTGGACAGCAATTTAGTCCTTTTAACTTTTAAAATTTTACAATTTAATCTTTACTAAATTTTATTATTCATAATTTCTATCCAAATACTTAATTTACCTTTTAAAATATTTGCTCTTTCATAGAAATCAAATTTTTAATTAGATATTACAAATGTCCCATAAATTAACATAAAAATAAAAAATTGTTTCTTCATCTAACGTTTTCAAAATTTCGAACTCATATATTAGTAATGCCTTTTATGTGTTGTTTCAAGAATGATTCAAATTTCATGGGTAAAATACGCTTGAAGATGTGCTTGAATTTATGAGGATATATATCACTAAAAATAGCATTTAAGGCCTTTGAGTTGTAACTATCTATCTTGTATATATTTGCCGACCCAGTAATTTTAGGTTTGATGTTCAAACTCCAATAATTTTTTTAGTAGGTGGTTTCCAACATGATAAAATAGTCAATCAACTTTTATGTTGACCAACTGATTTTAAACTTGATGGTTTGAAGTCTATTAATTTCTTTAATAGGTGGTTTCTAACTTGATAAAATAGTCTTTTAAGACTTCCAATTGGCTTTTTAAAGGCTTTTTAATAGGTGGTTTCTTTAATACGCATAGTTGGAACTATCAAGCAATTCATCAATAGGATCTTTGCTTAGGGCACCAAGTGTTTAACTCTAATACCTTTGATAGGAATGGTTAGCGTTGAATTGCTTGTCAACTATATATTAAGTTTCAATTAAAAAAACAGTTTAAAGAACAAAAATTAGAGATTGACAAACAAATTGGTTGCACAATTTGAAACTGTAGAGTAATACAATATGTTATTAAAGTTGAATTCACTTACCAAATTATAACCTCACTCTTATACACCTACTAAAATCCCTCTCCCAACTAAAATAAATTCCTAAGAAGAACTAAATTTATGCTCTCTAAAGCTCTTGAATAAATTGATAATAAAGTCTTTAATATACAAGAATTTGTAGACTTAAATATTTGAACTAGTATGATCAAAATGAATTTATCAAATTTCTTCCTAAATAAAACTGTTCAACATGATATATCATAAAAAGGCAATCTTCATAAATTAAAATTCTTACTATCTTAACAATAACTTTTCGAAATATCCTTTGATCAAATATCTTTGTCAATTTGAGATTAAAAAATTATTGCTCAATATCTTAAAAGTGTATAAAAATAGTTAAAAAAAATCTAGTACAAATATGTAAATAAAATAAGCAGATTGAACTGTGTCCAATTGCAAAATGAATTGCAATTGATGCCACTAAAAGATATAGAAATATTAGATGAATTTTATATACATGATACATATAAATTATGTGAATAAATACAACTAAAATATTAATGGAAAAGGAAATTGGGAGCAAGAGAGATAGGGGAAAGAGGATAATCCTCAATTTTGTTTAGGGTCCATCTGCTACTGCCCATAGGCATACCCAACAAACTGGGTTCCCGCCATCGCTGAAAAAGCCCATTTTCATCCACTACCACTTTATGACCACAGCCAAACTCTGAAAACCCTAGCTAGTAGCAACTCAATTTGGCTATGGAATTTGGGTTTTTGTTCCTTGCTCACGGATTTTTCGTTTGACATCAACGGGTAAGTTTATGGCTTCCGGTTCTCTTTCTATTTTTTTTTTTTAAATTAGGGAAAGATAAACGAGCAATGCCAATTCTTTCGAAACCTTCTCAGTTCGGTGTTCCAACTTCCAAGGTTAATATGACATAAAAGAAGCTTCTTTGACACTATCTGGACCTAAAGTTTACTTTAGTTTAACATTGGCCTCTGAAATGTGTTTTATTTTTCTTATTCTTTTTTTTTTTTTTTCATTTCTATGCACATTGACTTGATTTTTTATTGCCATGTTTCATGTCTTGGGTGTGGAGGTATTGTTTAGGCAATGTACTTTACCATCTATTTGCATTAGCATTGAATTTTGTTCTTGAATTAGATTGTTTGGTGCAACCTACAAATAGATTCCTATCCTGATATTGGTTTTTCTAGTTGGAGCCTTCAAATGTTCTTCCTTGTGTTTTTGATAGCGTATACTGCTTTGAAACATTGAATGCAGATAGTAGCAGAGTTACTCCTTTTTTGTTTACCGGTAATGCAATTAATAATCTCACAAGTTATCGATGAGCTGTTGTAGTTTATTTTGCCCTTGAAATACAAAAATTTTATTGTAGAGTTGGAGTTTCCAAGTTAGACTTTTCTCAACTACTTGCTGTGCATGATGGAACAACCTCATTCGTGTTGCAAGGGAGCTGAAGTGTTATTAAATCTCCAGCCAACCTCCTCAGTTTCTATTCAATATCATCCATTCTTTGGTCCCCATGATGATTTGGTTCTACTCGAGCTTGATGAGAAACTTCTCTCTGACGTCCTGTACCAGAGGTAAGATGTAATTTTAATTCAGCTTGTAGACTTTCTAATGTAATCTTTTGAATATTCCAAATTTATACTTCTTTTACCATCTCTTTTCTAGGGTAACCTTAAGAGGACAGCCTGATGAAGATGCGGTTCTTTGCACCAAGTCGAAAACGTACTCGGTTAAATTTGTAGGAACCTCAAACTCCGTGTTCCTTATACCACCTGCAGATTATTCAACGTCGCATGAAAGTGGCGGGGAAAATTACAAGCAACAAGTTCCTACAGCATCAGTCATCAAAGTTGCACCTGGTAACATGGAGCTTGTTGAGGTTGCTCCTAGACTTGACAAGCTCAAATCAATTCTCTCAGAGAATCTTTACAGCTCTGATGAGGCATCAACGGCAATGGGGGATTTGTATAAATGGGATGATCTTATAAACAAGGTTCAAGCTAGCGATGATGAATTAAAGGCTGGATTACAAGCTCTTTCAGCCGTGGAGATTGATGGATATTGGAGAATCGTGGATGAGAAATACATGGACGTGATTCTTAGGATGCTTTTGCACAATTCCGTGTTGAATGACTGGTCGCTGGACTCACTTTTTGAAAATAAAGTTGTGAGTGTATTGGAATCGGATGGATTTCCACGCAAACTCGTGCACCATTGTTTGAATGTCTATGGTAGTAGGGTGGAGGAGGCCATGGACGGAGGCGTTTGGAGACTGGATGCAAGACGAGTATGTGTGCATTTTGCAAGGGGGATATTGAGAGAAGGAAAGAGGAAGATGGAGAGTTTCATGGAAGAATGGTTGCGGATGATTCCAGAAGAAATGCAGCCCAGTTTTGATATGTTAGAAGGTGAAGTGTTGACTGAAAAGCTTGGTGTAGAGACATGGGTTCGTGCCCTCAGTGTTTCCTCATTGCCAACAACTCCTGCAGAACGTTTTTCCATCCTCTTCAAAGAACGAGCTAAATGGGAGTGGAAAGATTTAGAGCCCTACATTAGGTACTTTTTAATAATAAAAAATTCAATTGCACATTTATCTGATTTGTGTAACTATTTAATCTAAGAAGTTTTCTTTTTTTAGGGATCTAAATGTACCCGGGCTTTCATCGGAAGCTTTGCTTCTGAAGTACACTCGGAGATCTCAACCGAGCATTGATGCGGAACCTGTTTTTAGTGCTAGATAGATATATGTATATATTGAGGCTTGGCTTTCTGAGGGTGCCATTGTCGTGGTTTCATGCTAATCAAGTGATTTAGTACTAGAAGAAAGTTGTTTGACCTTTGTTATTATTATTAGCTCCCTCCTTCACCATGGTACTGGATCTAGAAGTATGCCTATGCCATGCAAGCATCTAATTTCTCATTTGCGAGAGAGCAAGTCTATATTTGTCAGTATAATTTTGACATGTATGTTTTATTAGTTATTTATGTCGAGATAAAGTAGCAAATATAGGATTTACATGTACAATGAAACTAGACGTGTGCACTTTCTTGTAAAGTAGACGTCTACGAGAAAACACGACAACCGCATACTATTACAACATCAGTTATAACATCATGTAAGAGCTAACTACTAGACGTATGCCCTTTCAATAATATTAAAAGTTAAATGCATTATAAGTCGTTTTTTTTCCTTCTTTTATTAATAGTCAATAATAATTTGTAAATAACATGGTATTAATAATTTGTAAGTCGCGAGGGTTATATGTAATTTAGGAGTCATTAAATTGCGACAGACTATGGAAATTAAAGCTTCCATGTCGAGAAATCTTAGCTACAGGGTTTCAGCTACAGAAGAGATCAATGCAAGTACATGTTACCTGTCAACTATGCCAAACGGGCACGGAGACAACTGACCACGTGTTTCGAACTTGTAAATTTGCCAATCTAGTATAGTTTAGATCATTTTTGTCTCTAAGGATTGGAAGTTTATATTCCATGAATGTACATCAATGTATTCAAGACTGGTTCATCACGATCGATCACACAGAACCCTCGAATTAGGCTTTCTACACTTTATTAATTGTGGGTTGTTGGTACATTTGGAAAGCCAGTAATGATGAAATCTTCAACGACATAAAGCCAAATCCTCTTCAAACCATTCAATGGATTAACGGAATGTCCACCTCTATCATGGAGGCTTTTTCAAGAACATGCAATACACTAACCTGTAATGGTCGAACCAAAGAGGTAAATCACAGCCTCTACAGGAGTGTATCACCTCATGGAAACTTTTGGACTATCGTACGTGGGCTAGCAAAATAATAATAATTCTCAACTTTACGGTGTAGCAGCCATCATACAAGATTACAAAGGTAATCAGATCATAGCATGGCATAGCTTAGAGTGTAGCTCTAAACTCCACTACCAGATGCTGTTCCTACGTTTAGTTCTGCTGAGACTCCGCCACTTATTAACTTGTGTTTGCAGGGATAATTCTAACAAATAAATAAGTATTCTTTCTAGGAAGACACCAATACTTTGATAACTTCGACTAATCATGTCTAACATTTCTGTGTTGATACGGGGCATTACGAACAAACAATATGACTAAAATTACAGCATGTTGTAAAATAAGTTGTACTTGACCTTGACTTTTGCTAGCACTGCACTATATGTTTTACAAACACCATTTTGTTATCAAAGAAAAAGAATAAAAAAAAGGTATATACTAATGAGATTTCATCTTACCATAGATTCTCTTCCATCGAAAGAGACCTTAAAACAAATATGCTAGACAAAAATTATTGAGAAAGCAATGATGAATAGAGTCAAAACCTATTGTAAACAAATTTGGAAACGCCATTTTCAAGGAAGACATCTCCATCACCTACGCTCGTTATTTTGCTTTTGTTTTTTTTTTCTTCATTATTTTTCAACCGTAAAAATTTAAGAAATGGCCAAAAAGAAAATTTGATATTCCCTTATTCTCATATAATAAAATAAAATATTGTACGACCTTTCACTGTCCTCAACACACAACTCTTGTTTTGATTATATTTGTGAAAGACGGAATTGGATGGAATTCATGTTTGTCAATTGTCAATTGCCAATTGCGATTTGTCTACTTTCATAATAGTTTTTACAGTTAGTTTTATATCTTTCCCATAAAATTTTTAGTTCAATTTTTATAAGATAATTGTATTTTTAAAAGTAGAATTTATGATAAAATTTTTAAGAAAATATTGTTTAAAAAGATAATCCTAAATTTTGAAATAATTAATTTTTATGAATTTGTAAAATAAGGAGGAATGATGCTATTTTTATTAAAAAAAATTGAGTTTAAATTTTCTACATAACCAAAGTTGAAAAAAAATTGTAATTAGTAAATGCTTGAGACTTGAGTTTTTTATTTATTTAATTTAGTCTTTGAACTTGATAATTATTCTCATATTACAATCTGAAAATTAAGGGCTAATTTGGACAGAAGAAAGTTTAAGCCGCTATGTGAGAATAATTATTAAATTTAAAGACTAATTTAGATAAGAATAATTATACCTAATGCAAAATTTAGAGAATTAACCCTAGATTTAGTTTTAAATTTAATATAAATATTCCGTCGACAAATCACCATGTATAAAGTAATAATATCCATGTCTGTCAGAGAATCTTCAGAGGACAAATTTGCATTCACTCAAATATGTCGGGTTTTTCTTTTGGTTCAACACACTAAAATAGGTTCTGATTTAGGGCAGTTTGGTTCATTTGCAGTTGCTGCTGGTATCTATTATTTTTGGGTAAATTCACTAATTGATCAACTAATTTTTAGGGGGGTTTCATTTTGATAACTAAAATAAAGCATTTTCTAAGGACGGTGACAATATTACAAGGATTTAATTTTAGATAATCAAAACGAAAATAAGGTTATTAATTATGTAGTTTATCCTTTATTAAAAAATAATAAAGGTTCAAATTTAAAAATATTACAATTTACTAAAATAAGCATTTTCTATTATTTTCATGAATGTAGTTTATTGATACACATATACAGCATGTACTAAATTATATATCGGTATAACTTTAATTAAATTATTCAAAAATAATAATGATTAAACTTTTGAAAAAAAAACATAAAGGTTGAAATTTGTCTAAGTTTATTGGGAAAAAAATACCACAACAAGCCAAATTTGAGTTGTACAAAAGTATAATTTTCCTTAAATACCGTGGCTTTAGTATCATTTGCACTATTTGTTTGTATCCACGAAGTTTTAAAAATCTTAGCAAAGTTGTAATTTTTTATTTAATAATACAAAGTTTAAAAATTTCTTGACTATGTCTTTAGGATATTATTCTTTATGATTGTGGGGTGGATAGAAGAAAGGAAGCGTCTCCACCTTTTGCTCTCTATCCCATAATTTAATTTCTAATCTTGTTTGTATTGTTCATTTTTAAATAGTTTAATTAAAATCAAATGGAATTGAAGAAAAGCTTGTATATGGACGAATGTATGAAAGTGATAATTATTATTTTTAGAATGATATTAATATAAATTATTATCTATTTATACGTGTGTTTAAAAAAATAAATGTATAATAACATAAGAATATGTGAAAAAACTTAAATCTTCTTTTTTATGGAATATAGACATATTCGTTTTGGTATAAAAAACGATAAAAGTATTAGGAAAGTCCTTGTATTTAGAGGCGGATTACATTTTGATTTTTTTATTGAAAAAATGAACAAATTAGCCTTTATATATTTAGAATACAAATTAGCATGATGACGTGAAACGTTAATTCATGTAAGTTGAATGATGGAGCAAAACAATACTACTTTACTATTAAATATATATATTTGGTGGATTCCATTTTTATACTTTCAAGAGTATGGGTATAGAGATTTCCCAAATGGAGAAAATGGTGGGGTTGGTTAGTGATGAAAGATTAAATTATTTTATTGATGAACTAGTCATCCGCATAGAACTATTCTTAATTAGTTGTAATCATTGATTCCTTTGATAATTAGCTCATTGTATTGAACTCTTTTGCACTCACCTACAATTATACTATTATATAAGAAATTCACTATGGGAAACTGAAAAAGCATAGGAGAAAAAGCCAAAACAAAAAGTGGCACTCCCCAAAGAAAAGCTAACTCCACTAAAAATTAAATTTAAAAACTGATTAGTCATTGTCATTTCAATGAGTGGAGGAAAATGTAGATGTCTTTATATTGTTTTCATGTTTTTTATTTGATGCATAATTATTAATTAAATTTGAAGGAAGCCTTGTCTTTGGCCTTGTCCTTCACTAAAACAATGTTATAAATTTATTATTGTTAAATTTCATTAATATATTTACATCGAATGAATCATTCGTTTAATACTATATATAAATGGTGATAATTTGTTTACATTAGAATTCGGATTACATTTTACTTTATCTACTTAATTTTTATATATAAAATAAATCAGTTTATTTTTTAATTTAATATTTTTATCCATTGTCCTTAATAATGGAACTAATATCCTCGTTAACACATTTACCAATTTTAAAAATTTTGGATTTCAGTGTAAGATGACAACTATGCATGGTTCATTAATTATATCTATAGTTTTAACTATATATAAACAAAATGATAATACTAAATCTAGAGCAATCAGTTCAAGCCCAATCGCCATATAGATCTCTTACGCCTTAATAGCCATTTGCCATGCCCATCGAGTTCTGGAAAAAAAAAAAAAAAAAAAAACAGTGTTTTCTTTTTTGTTCTTAATTAATAATATTTTCTGTTGGTTCAAGTTTCAAAATTCCAATACATTGGATGCAGCTGAATCTACGGCCAGTCTCCATGATTCACGATAACAAAAGGTAATCATGTATGTAAATACGTAGCACCCACCGATTAATCTCTTGTGCTTAAAAAATAAACCTCCTTTTCTTCTACGACTTGATACAACAAATTTCCTTCAGTGCTTTTCCTACAAAGACGGACAGGGACAGAACACCGACCACCACTTCATGACTCATCTTCCTTAATTTGCTAGCTGTAGTGATTGATTTTGATTTGTGATGTGTTTTTATCCTCTCATACTCACAACTCACGTGCTTTGAATCTAACAAACCAGCCAAACAATCGCCTCTTATCACTGACTTATTATCACGTCAATCTTTTTATCTGATTATTTGACAAACAATGTACATAATTTTTTACAGGTTTATATTTTGATCTTAAAATAATTGATATACAACTTGTTTGTCTACACCCTCAAAACTCTATATATCATCGACAGCTCTGAGTCATATTATATATATATATATATATGCACTTACTCAACTTGCTCCTTCAGCCCTCTGTATACGTCGTGTAAGTCCTACTCTCATCAGCACGCTATATACTTCATTCCTCTCAACAATTATTAAGCTAGCTGAAGCTTTTAGTTTTATTTTTTTTTTAAGTTGCAGAGGAAGGAGGGTATGTACGAAGCATGGTTTTGCAAGACCAAGATGTTTCCACTTCATTCTTTTCAACCAGTGAGTAACAAAATACATGCACTTGTATAACCTCTATGAATACAAACATACATACAGTACAACAGAAAATGATCAAAATTAAAAATCGCCATATTACACCATGCATGGTGTTCATGACTTGGATTACTGATATACCAACACCTATATATATGCATAATTAATGGCTCTCTACACCTTGTTGGACTTAATTCATGGCTCTTTTTTTCTATTATTATTGTACGACAGACTTGAAGTTTCTTCAGTACCAAGTGACATGGATGCAGCTAATATCACCATGTTTCTGGGAGGAAGTCTGCATAATTCTGCAACTTGGCTTCGTTGGAATCATATTACTCCCTTTTGTTCAAAGGATTGTGAGCAAAACCAGCAGGAATATTGCAGCTCAAGCTTCAAAAGATTACCCCATCGTTGCAAAAGTCAGTCTTTCTTACAGAGCCAGCATTGTCTGTTCTAGTTTAATGCTATGCATTCATGTCCTAAAGCTACTGATGCTGCTATATAGCATGAATGACACTCGTTGCAACTCCAAACTTGAAGCTTATTCTTCAGAGATTGTGCCAGTGGTTTCATGGGCAGTAACAATAATTGTAGTGTGCTTGGTTCCTAAAAGAAAGCACATTAGATTTCTTTGGATTCTAAGAACATGGTGGGCTTTCAGCTTCTTTTTGTCCATTATCTCCACGGTTCTTGATACCTACTTAAAAACAGAAGAGCATGGCTATCTTAAAATGATAGATTATGCAAACTTTATCAGTCTCCTTCCATCCTTTATCTTGCTGATTATATCAATCAGAGGGAAGACAGGTTTAATCTTTATTGATTCCCATAACATTGCTGAGCCACTTCTCAGTGGAAAAACTGATAAAGATTCGAACAAGAAAAGGGGATCTCCATATGGAAAAGCAACTTTTCTTCAACTCATTACCTTCTCTTGGCTCAACCAATTGTTTTCTGTGGGGATCAAGAAAACCTTAGAAGAAGACGATATCCCTGATGTTGATGTCAAGGACTCTGCAGAATTTTCTTCCTTTGCGTTTGATCAGAATCTAAAACAAGTTAGAGAGAAGGATGGTTCGACAAATCCATCTATATACAAAGCAATATTTCTGTTCATCAGGAAAAAAGCAGCAATTAATGCAATGTTTGCAGTGATAAGTGCAGGAGCATCATATGTTGGTCCATATCTGATTGATGACTTTGTAAACTTCCTAGCTGAGAAGAAAACCAGGGACATAAAAAGTGGATTCTTTCTTGCAGTAGCCTTTCTAGGTGCCAAGATGGTTGAGACAATAGCACAAAGGCAATGGATCTTTGGGGCCCGTCAGTTAGGCCTTCGGCTTAGAGCTTCTCTAATATCTTGCATATATAAGAAGGGACTAGTTTTGTCCAGTCCTTCTCGGCAAAGCCACACTAGTGGAGAGATCATAAACTATATGAGTGTAGATATCCAAAGAATCACAGATTTCATTTGGTACTTAAACATTATATGGATGTTGCCTATACAAATCTCATTAGCCATCTACATTTTGCACACAAGTCTAGGTTTGGGGTCTTTAGCTGCATTAGCTGCAACTTTAATTGTCATGTCTTGTAACATACCAATAACAAGAATCCAGAAAAGATACCAATCTAAGATCATGGATGCAAAGGATGACAGGATGAAGGCTACTTCAGAAGTTCTTAGAAACATGAAGACCATAAAACTTCAAGCATGGGACAGTCAGTTCCTTCACAAGCTAGAGAGCTTGAGGAAGGTAGAGTATAAGTGGCTATGGAAATCACTGAGATTGGCAGCAACTTCAGCTTTTATTTTCTGGGGATCACCAACTTTTATCTCTGTGGTGACTTTTGGGGCATGTATGCTAATGGGGATTCAACTCACAGCTGGTAGAGTCTTGTCTGCACTGGCTACCTTCCGCATGTTACAAGACCCTATATTCAATTTACCTGATCTTCTCTCAGTTATAGCACAGGCTAAAGTTTCAGCAGATAGAGTTGCTTCCTACCTCCAGGAAGAGGAAATACAGCAGGAGGCTGTTGAGCATGTTCCCAGAGATCAAACAAGTTTTGATGTTGAAGTTGACAACGGAAAATTCAGCTGGGACCCCGAATCAACTAATCCGACCCTCAATGGGGTGCAACTAAGAGTGAAGAGAGGGATGAAGGTGGCAATATGTGGAACTGTGGGATCAGGCAAGTCTAGCTTGCTTTCATGCATTCTTGGAGAAATAGAGAAGTTGTCAGGTACCGTAAAAGTTAGTGGCACAAAGGCTTATGTTCCTCAGTCGCCATGGATATTGACTGGGAATATTAGGGAGAACATTTTATTTGGGAATCCTTATGACAATAACAAATATGACAGAACAGTGAAAGCATGTGCTTTGACAAAGGACTTTGAGCTATTTGCTTGTGGTGATTTAACGGAGATAGGAGAAAGAGGGATCAATATGAGTGGAGGACAAAAGCAAAGGATACAAATTGCTCGTGCAGTCTACCAGGATGCTGACATATATCTACTTGACGATCCATTCAGTGCTGTGGATGCTCATACGGGCACGCAGCTGTTTGAGGTAAAGATAAGTACATGTCCTGAGAATAATAGGTTTTTCTCATGGATCATGGACTATGACTAACATTTTCAACTATTAAGAAACTTTAATTTAAAGACCTGTTATTGTTTAACTACACTTTGCAGGACTGTTTGATGGGAATTCTCAAAGACAAGACTGTACTTTATGTTACTCACCAAGTTGAGTTTCTGCCTGCAGCCGACATCATTCTGGTAAGCAAGTTAAATCAAATTTCAGATTCATAGCAAAAGACAGGACTGTACTTTATGTTGCCTGACATCTATCTTGATTCTCAACAGGTGATGCAAAATGGAAGAATTGCACAAGCAGGCACATTCGATGAACTTCTGAAACAGAACATAGGATTTGGAAATTTAGTTGGTGCACATGAGAGAGCACTTGAATCTGTTGTGGCAGTTGAAAATTCCAGTAAAACATGTCAAGATCTGGGAAGTGACGGTGAATCCGACACAGATTTGACTTCTAATGCCCAACAGCTACAACAAAAGCATGGCTCGGATCGTCTCCACCCTCAAGAGATAACAGAAAATGGAGGAAAGCTAGTGCAAGATGAAGAAAGAGAGAAGGGAAGCATAGGGAAAGAAGTTTACTGGTCTTATATAACAACTGTAAAGGGTGGATTCTTGATTCCAATTATACTTTTGGCACAGTCATCATTCCAAGTATTACAGATTGCAAGTAACTACTGGATGGCATGGGCTTCACCTCCTACAAGTGAAACAGAACCTACATTGGGGATGAAGTTTGTATTACTCGTTTATTCGCTACTTGCTGTTGGAAGTTCACTTTGTGTGTTAGTGCGAGCTATGCTTGTGGCAGTAACAGGACTTTGGACGGCACAAACACTCTTCATTAACATGTTGCACAGTGTACTCCGTGCTCCAATGGCATTTTTTGATTCAACCCCAGCTGGAAGAATCTTAAATAGGGTGAGTTGCTCAATAGCACAGATGGATTTTTTTTTTTTTTTATGTGATTGCATAGTCTTAAAAGTTGTTTTATTTTCAGGCATCTACCGACCAAAGTGTGCTAGACTTGGAAATGGCATCGAGATTAGGATGGTGTGCTTTCTCAATAATACAGATTCTCGGAACCATTGCAGTGATGTCACAGGTAGCATGGGAAGTGTTCGTCATCTTCATTCCTGTGACTGCAATTTGCTTATGGTACCAAGTAAGTGAAAGTTTACATTTATTACTAAGTTATATAGAGATGTTTAAATAGCTATATCATGCCCAAAGAAAAACCAAGTATGACTTGATATAATTGTTTCAGCAATATTACATACCAACAGCAAGAGAACTGGCACGCTTAGCAGGAATACAAAGAGCACCTATTCTCCACCACTTTGCAGAATCACTTGCTGGTGCAGCAACAATCCGTGCATTTGATCAAGAAAATCGTTTCATTAATGCAAATCTTGGTCTCATTGACAACCATTCAAGGCCCTGGTTTCATAATGTCTCAGCAATGGAATGGCTTTCTTTCAGACTAAATCTACTGTCCAATTTTGTATTTGCTTTCTCATTGGTCGTGCTGGTGTCGCTTCCTGATGGAATCATTAATCCAAGTGAGTATAATCCAATATGGTATTTTCAGAAGAGGAAAATAAAATTTTATCAATGACCACTGATCGAAAAACGAAAAACTTTTCTAACAGGCATTGCAGGACTGGCGGTTACATATGGAATAAATTTAAATGTTCTGCAAGCTTCAGTAATATGGAACATATGCAATGCAGAAAACAAGATGATCTCAGTAGAAAGAATACTTCAGTACTCAAACTTAGTTAGTGAATCAGCACTTGAGATTGAAGAGTGTAGGCCCCATAATAACTGGCCTGAAGTTGGAACAATTTGCTTTAGAAACTTGGAGGTAAGGAATGTTAACAACCATCCATAATGTTCCAAACATTATATTGTAAAACTTGAGATGCATTTACTAACATTTTGACTGCCTTACAGATCCGTTATGCTGAGCATCTTCCATCTGTCCTAAAAAATATTAGCTGCACATTTCCAGGAAGAAAAAAAATTGGTGTTGTGGGAAGGACAGGAAGTGGGAAATCAACACTTATACAGGCTATTTTTAGGATTGTTGAGCCTAGAGAAGGGAGCATTATAATTGACAATGTGGACATTTGTAAGATAGGCCTTCATGACTTAAGATCAAGACTTAGTATTATACCACAGGACCCTACAATGTTTGAGGGAACTGTTCGAGGGAACCTTGATCCTCTCGTGCAATATTCGAATAATGAAGTATGGGAGGTAATTGATATTCATAAAACTTACCCTTAAACTGAATATAATAAACAAATATGTATATAGTGATTAGAGTGGCATGCATGTGAAATTTTCAGGCTCTGGATAAATGCCAACTTGGTGAGATAGTGCGTGCAAAGGAAGAGAAGTTGGATGCTACAGGTGAGGTTTATAAACTTGGGGTATTAATTCATAGAGTGGTTGTATCTCATTTGTTAATGAAAGGTACTTATATTAGAATGTGTTGAACAGTGATTGAAAATGGGGAAAACTGGAGTGTAGGCCAAAGGCAATTATTCTGTCTTGGAAGGGCATTGTTAAAGAAAAGCAGTATTCTTGTACTGGATGAAGCAACAGCATCAGTTGATTCTGCAACTGATGGAGTGATACAGAAGATTATTGATCAAGAGTTCAAAGATCGGACAGTTGTGACGATAGCACACAGAATTCACACTGTTATAGACAGTGATCTTATTTTGGTTCTAAGTGATGGTAAGACTATGTAGATGCTTACATGCACGCACGCACACACACACACACTTTAGAATTGTTGAAAAACAAATTGAACCATTTTGTGTTAACAGGAAGAGTTGCAGAGTTTGAGTCACCTGCGAAACTACTAGAACGAGAGGATTCATTATTCTCTAAGCTTATAAGGGAGTACTCCATGCGGTCTAAGACCTTTCAACAGCTTAGAAAATCTGCTTAAGTAGAACCTGCAGCAAGCACAATAAAGGAGAGAGTGGTGGAATCTCCAGAAAGTAGTAGTATGCTAATAACTTGTCCAGGATGTAGTAGCCCCATTGAGTCATGAATTATTATTATGCTAAAAATCTTGATATCCTATGTAGCGTACCATCTGTGAGACACTCAAATACTATTATTGTTTCTATTTCTACTATATGTTGTAGGAGAAAAAGAAGATTCGTCTAAAGCGAGGATTACAAACTTTTTCTAAAACAATGTATTGTGAAATAATTTAAATTTAATTTATCAAGTTAAACCTTGATTAAATATAGAGTGATAAAAAACTTAATAACTTATAACATGATTTAATATTAGTATTTACCACACATAAAGAAATCTCAGTTCAAAACTTATTATTCCGAGCATAAGTTAAAGCTTTCATCGCCATAGATTTAGCTAGTTTACTCCCTTCATGCTTCTGATCCGAACTCTGTATCTGCTGAAATTGAGTCTTCATGGCATTAATATCATGCATTGGGAGCTTTAGCTTCCAGTGGATTGTTACTTCTTCACTGCTTAATATGCGCCTTATTGTTCTGTCTCTGCTCCATATAGTACATGAAGTGATGCTTATATCTAGCAGCTTTACAAATGCTTGTTAAACGGTCTTCTGATGAGAAGTTTACTGCCTGCAACCACAAAGTTTCATTAGTAATTGTCTTTTAAGACCTCTTCAAAGTAAACGATTTCTTTTGCTAAAAATAAGTAATTGGAGTGCTAAAAATAAGAGTTTTTGTTGTTGAACCGGTTTTTATGTTTTTGGGTTTAGTTTCATCCAGCCCAAATTGAAAAAAAACCCCAACTCCAACCCTAAACTAACAACTCGGCCCAATTTTAAAAGATAAACATCCATCCCACTTAATTAAATTACCCAGTTCAATCCATGTACGAGAAATGAATTTTAAAAAGAACAAAAATCTAATAAGCATAATTTTTTCGTGCAGCAGTAGGAGCAAAGCAAAAGCTTATAGCTGCTCTTGCCTCTCGGTCAGCCCTCAGCTCCTCCCCGCCGACCACCTGCGAGGTGAGGTCTGGCTCTTTTTTTCATTTAACAGCTGCCTTTTTGGTTAGCTACTAGCTTATGTTTAGGACCTCTCGGGTTCATGGGTGGTTATATTTGTTAATGTTAAGTTATTAATTGAAAAGAAAGATAAGAAATGAGAAGTGTTGGTGATTTTTCAATTTTTTTTCCGCTTTTCCCTATTTTTCAGAAATTTTCTTTTTTTAGGTTGTGCTGGTTGGACAGGGAACTTGAGGTCTGATCAGTTCGACCACTGGTTCGATTCTGAAATTGACCACCAAACCATTATAAAGAAAGTTAATTATAATAAATTTTCAGAAAGATCCTTTCTCCTTTTGGCAGGCATTTTTTTTGTTGTGGAATGTGCTTGGGAAAAAAGAAAGAAGCAGAAGAAGAATGGTTCATAGATTTTCAACTAGATTATTGAATGTTTGCATAGCTTCACTATGTAAGGCCCATAAATTGGAGAAAGCTGAATCAGTTATTATTGATGGTATAAGATTGGGAGTGCTCCCTGACGTTGTAACTTACAATACATTGATTGATGCATACTGTCGTTTTGGAATTGATGCTGGTTATGCCATTCTTCATCGAATGAGAGAAGCTGGTGTTACCCCAGATATTATTTCATATAATTCTTTGATAGCTGGTGCCACTAGGAATCACCAAATAGCTCGGTCTCTTGATCTATTTGATGAAATGATTGAAAGAGGCATAGTCCCTGATGTTTGGAGTTACAATATTTTGATGCACGGCTTTTTCAAGTTAGGAAAACCAGATGTGGCACATAGGGTTTTTAAGGATATTATACTTGCTGAGCATTCACCTTCTATTGCTACTTTTAACATTATGATGAATGGTCTTTGCAAGAATGGGTATACAATGAATGCTTTTATGTTGTTTAGGAACTTACAGCGTCATGGATTTGTGCCAGAGTTATTGACTTACAATATTCTTGTTAGTGGATTATGCAAGATTGGTAGATTAGGGTCAGCAAGGAGGGTTCTTAAAGAAATAGTGGAATCGGGCCATGTTCCAAATGCCATAACATACACTACTCTATTGAAATGCTTCTTTAGAAAGAAGAAGTTTGAAGAGGGAATTGAGCTATTGTTGGAAATGAAGAGTAAAGGGTATACATTTGATGGTTTTGCTTATTGTACAGTTATTGGTGCTCTAACTAAGATAGGTAAGGTGAAACAGGCGACTGAATTCATGGTGGACATGATTGAAACTGGTATCGAGCTTGATATAGTATCTTATAACACACTAATTAATCTGTACTGTAAAACTGGTGAGTTGGAAGAAGCCTATAAGTTGTTGGATGAGATAGAAAAGAAAGGGTTGGAATGTGATAAGTATACACACACTATAATGATTGATGGATTGTGCAAGGCAGGTAACGTTGAGGTGGCCGCACAACATTTGAAGTATATGAATATGATGGGCTTTGATTCAAACTTGGTTGCATATAACTGTTTGGTTGATGGGTTGTGTAAAGTTGGTCAGATCGATGATGCGATCAAAGTCTATAAATCAATGGAGGTAAGAGATTCTTTTACCTACTCCTCTTTGGTGTACAACCTTTGCAGGGACAGGAGGTATCATTCTGCAGCCAAGCTCTTGCTATCTTGTTTACGAAGTGGCATGAAAATTCTGAAGTCTGCTCAACGAGCTGTCTTGCTTGGTCTTCGATATTCTGGATTTCCTGGAGAAGCAAAAAGGCTGAAGTCTAAGATTCGCATCGCTCGAATATTGAATCATTGATAATTTAGTCATTATTTTCGATTTTAGTGTTAAAAGTTGGAAGATTATGTATTTCAGTTGGTTTACCATCAAGGATAATTCATTTTGGATCAAGGTCCTGATTGAAATAATGTGTGTTTCTTTTTGTTGTAAGTTCAATGGTTCTCTTGGGGTAGTAATCCTGTAGGCCATGATAGAGATCAGCAACTCTGAATCAAGCCGCATCTACCGTGTAATGCATGCTCTGTATCTGTATTTCCAGCATATAAAACCAGATGAAGTGATATGCACTGCTTGGAAACACTAGTCCAGCTTCAGGAACTATGTAGCATGTTCACAAGAGATTCATCTCAGAAGCTTTTTGCGTGATTAGCTTCTGGATTATTTAACTTCATTTTCTCCCTACCAAAATTCAATTCTTGAAGAATTTCCCTAATGGAATCATGTAAGGAATCACTTCCTTTGAAAAGTGAAATCTTTTATTCTTATTGTGGCATAACGAAGAACTTAGCTGTTATTTTATACTCTTAAAGATTTGTTGCGTGAGGGAACTGGCATTGTTTTAGGAGGTGTGTAGACGAACCTTGTATCTAGGGCTTATTTCTTTATTATTCATTTTTTTCCCTTTATCTATATGTATGTGAGTAAAACAATTCTTGTGCTGTGGACAATTTACAATCTTGATGGAAACAAAAATGAAGGAATAAATGTTCGTTTGAAGAGCTTGATGCATATTTTAAAGTATTTACTAAACTACACGTGTGGCTATATTGTTGTAATTGATTATTTCATTTTGTTATTTACAATGTGATGAAATTGTTTGTTTTTGGAATCTCTTACCTTACCATCTTTGGAATTTGAATATTCTGGTTCTTTTCAGTACTGTACCATTCTACAATTTATACGTTTACTTTCTGATAAGTCTATACTTCTTTATTTTATATTCTTCTAGTTTCTTTTTAATCAGTCATTCTTGCAACATTTACTTTCTTTTGTTATTATTGGAACTTTGACATTTAACTTTTTCTTGTAGGGAAATGCACTGCTTTTTTTGGAAACCTGTTGATGGGAACCAACTGATGGTCTATGGGCGCAAGTGTGGAAAATCAGAGAACCTTAACAGTTTCTACGGACTGCCATGCAAGATAAGCTATTATCCAATGTCAAGCATTGAAAGAGAGGTATGGTCGACAATCCAATTTGCATTATATGCGGCAATGGACAAGAGTGTAATTCTTGGTATAGAGAATTGTCATATTGCACAATTTTTTTGGAATAAAATCGTGCCTCAGCGACATCAGTCCAGGTTATTTTCCTTATCCTTATCTGAATGGCTATTGGTTAATTATATTGATATTGGAAATGATCTTGAATGGATTACAGTTTTTCGCTTAATATACTGGAACCTCTGGAAACAAAGAAAAAAATCATCAATGCTGGTTTTGTTATCATGCACAGTATCTCCCGGGCTCAACACATTTTTTGTCAAGGACTCCAAGATAAGATCCCAAGGCCAGCGGCTTTCTGCATTTTTTTGTAATTTTGGGGTTACAATATTTTGATGCACAAGTCGTGGGAATGAGTACCATCATGCAGGTTAAGGTTTGGCAATTTATGATGGTTTAGATATGTTAGATGGGGCTTCCTAAGGTAGTTGTTGAGTGTACAGTATCAAAATGTGGCCGTAATGCAACGTAAAAGGTCGTATTTTTACTATCATAATGGATTTTGGAACTGCCATGCTGCAAAATACCCGCATCGTCATTGTGATTCGGAATCACGTTTGTAACGGGCGTTACCCTCAACATAGTGTCTGCAAGAGGGAAGATAGCGCTGCAAAGCCCCTTTTCTTCAGATTTGCAATGAAATGTAGTTAAAACCGTGTATCTTCAATTTTGTTTAATCAAACTTGTTATAGAAGTAATAAATGGAGATAAGAAGTTCAAAAGAAGAGTTATTTGTTGTTTAAATACATATATGAAATTGATATAAGTGGATGGAAATGGTTTAAATGAATTGAAGTTGGGATAATGAATTTCTGTAATGTATATGTATATGTATATATAATGCTAAAGACTAGAATTAAGTATGCGAATGGTATTGTTAGCTGAAATGGTTGAATTGAGGTATTGAATTGCTTATTTAGGTGTTATAAACTGGTGCCATTTGGACCTTTTGAAATTAGATGATCACATCGTGATGTCAAGCTCTCAACGTTGTGACACATCACGATGAGGACAAGTCAAGGAGATAGGTCGCAATCTGATACAACGTCAACACGATTATTTGGATATGATTTTAAAACATATTGTGAATGCATAATATACTTATCAGCATGTGTAAATGGTTATATTGTGTTGTAATGATTGCCCCGACAACAAAGGTGACATTTTATAGCTCGGATTTGGCGATCTAGTCGAGAATGAAGTGTTACAAAACATTCAAAACATGATAATAGTAACGGTGATGGATCTTATGATGATGATATTGTTGGTATAAAAGAGATATAATACTAGTTGGAAGAAATATAATTTTTAGTAAAATTTTGTAAGTTATTTAAAATATTTTTATCATTTTTTCAAAATTTTAATATTCTTTTAGAAATTTTATGATTTGCAAGATTTTTAATTTTTCTTGGATGATAACATTGTGATATCATATTACATGTTGCAAAATTATGAATAACATTAAGATCTAATCTAGAAAAAAATTATAGATTAAAGTAAAAAATAATATACTAATTAAATTGTACATTAAAACTTAAAAGTACAATCTAATGAAATAGGATCAAATTAAAATATACGAGTTTTAATCTTTTTTTTTTACCACCTCTTACTCTTTATATCGTTTGAAGTGTCATCCTCAAAATATTTTACCTTAATCATTCTTACATAGAGTCTATTTCGTGATGGATGAATAAAGTATAATATCCTATAGGGATATTGTTATTGATGGACAAAGAGGAAAGAAGGAAATATCATCAGATTCTCACGATAGAATGTGTGGAGAGCTGCAGGGAATAGGATTAGAGGTTAAAGGAAATGATGGAATGGCATGCACCATTTAATCAAATAAGGCATTCTTGCACTCTTGAATTTGTTGCCTTGATCATTAAAATTCTCTATAAAATTAAAAGAAAAAATATTGTCTCGATCGGAGAATAATACAGACTTCGATACATTGATGTTAGTGTATTTTAATCTATGTAACCAACATTACTTCAGTGGTAAAATTTAATCGAGGATCAGAACAAAGAATTACAGGAGCTGCCTTGTTTCTACATTAACATCCCAAGTTTGGAGAAAAGAAAAAGAAAAAATGTAAAATTGGAATATTTCCACCCCAAGTACTAAAACTAGAACTAGAACTACAACTAGAGCTAGTACCATTCACTTCACTAATTAGAATGCTCAGGCTGTTCATTCGTTAGTTCAAGTCTTTTTCTAGTCAACTTTCTTTCTTCTGTCTTCTGAGTTGTGACAGAGTTGTGTTGTGCCTCCACTAAGTAAAGTTGCAGCTGAAATTATACTCACTGTACTCTCTACTCCTCTAGTTGCAGTTTCTGATTCACTAGACGTGAGGAAAATCCAGACGTAGAGTGATGGGCTGCTTCCAGTCCAAAATCCCTCATCAGCTTCCTCCTCCACCTCCTCTTCCTCCGCAAACTAACTCAGATCTAGGTCATTTTCTTTTCCTTTCCCATTTCTTCTCTTCATACACAATATAAAATAATTTATCCTTCATCCATGGACTCTTTATTTATTTTTACTTATCAGATGGGAATGGGGAACAGCAGGCGGTGCCCGCATTCACCGAGTTCAGCCTCGCGGAGCTGCGGGCAGCTTCCAACGGATTCAGCACTGACCTCATTGTGTCAGAGAGTGGAGAAAAGGCTCCCAATGTGGTGTACAGAGGGAAGCTTAAGAACAATCGAGTAGTGGCCATTAAGCGATTCTCGAGGCAATCATGGCCCGACCCTCACCAGTTTGTTAACGAAGCTGCTATGGTTGGGAACCTCCGTCACAAGAGGTTGGTCAATTTGATCGGCTGTTGCGCTGAGGGTGACGAGCGCTTGTTGGTCTCTGAGTATATGCCTAATGATACCCTCTCTAAGCATCTTTTCCATTGTATGTCTTTCCCCCTCATTTTTGCCTTTGCTCCTTTCTGACGTTTTCCTTCTTTTCTTTTTTACTATTAAACAATGGCATCCTCCTTTACTCCTTTTGATTGCGTATCTATGAAAATTGCTATCAATAATGCAGGGGAAAAACAGCCTTTACCATGGGAAATGCGCCTTAGAGTTGCTTACCATATTGCTCAAGCCCTTGAGCACTGCAACGCTCAAGGCCTTAAAATTTATCACGATTTAAATGCTTACAGAGTTCTTTTTGATGAGGTACATTCCCTTTCCACCCCAATATTTTTCTTACCTGTGCTAATATCCTTTCCACCATAATATCTTTCTTTTCCGTGCTTCCACTGCTTTGGTAAATGAGGGCTAATTCATGAAGAGATTGAATGTTATCTTGTTTATTGCTACTACATTGATGAATATTTGTTTTATTATTGATCATTAGCTTCAACATTCTTTGTGATTCAACATTTAAAGCTCTTGGAGATTTATGTATGACATGGGACGGCTCTTTTTGAAATGGGTAGAAAACGGCACCTCTTTAGCTGTTCTAGAACCTTTCCTGCTAATTTTGCACTCTTCCATGATATTTGGGCACATTTGTTTTCATTACATTTTGAATGTTAACCACATTCTCATTTGACATTCATTTTAGTGGTTGGCCTTGCTAGTCTGGCATGGGCTTTGTGGTTTTGGAGATCTCAAAATTAATTGTTTCAGTGGGATAGACTACTAGAGAGACTAGCATATAGGATTTATCTTCATAAATATTAAATAGCCATGTTCCATAAGTAAAATTATAGATTGAAATTGTGCTCAACGTTTATGACTTGTCTCTGGAGGCAAATCAGTTGCCAGCATTGGCATTTAGCTTTTCTGTTTCTTTTCTAATTTTAATTTCATTTTATGCCAGGAAGGTGATCCTCGGTTATCTAGTTTTGGACTAATGAAAAATAGCCGAGATGGGAAAAGCTACAGTACAAATTTGGCATATACTCCTCCTGAATTTTTGAGGACAGGTATGTGCTTCTGATTTCAATTATTCACTTATGGACAACTAGGATTTTCAAATTCAACAAACTAGTTTTCTTCTTTAATCTTGAAGTAAGAAAGAAAATACATTTCGTACGCCTTCTGAAAAGAAGGGGATTTAGTTATTGAATTGATATTCTTTCACTGCTAAATAATTTGAATGTTCAACTCTTCAGGCAGGGTCATCCCCGAAAGTGTGATCTACAGTTATGGAACTGTACTCCTGGATCTCTTAAGTGGAAAGCATATCCCTCCCAGCCATGTATGATACATTCTATTATCCAAATTTAGTTCTTTTCTTTGTATTTCCCTGCTAATACTGCTCTCAAAGTTCATAGTGAGGAAAAATTGCTGTTCTGGTAGAATTTGGATATATCTTGAGTTTCTTTGCAACTTTTTAATGTAAAATTGATCCTGGCATTGGAATTCAGTTATTTTTCTGTACATGTAAGCACTAAGAATTAGTATTGGACCCGAGGCTTTTGGTAAGTGTTTTATTTACCATTTGGCTAGGTTCCATGAGAAGTTGTTGTTGGGAGGCTTAGAAAGTCAAGTAAGATCTGTAAAATTTTGGCGGAGTGCAGAATGTCCTAACATAGAAGTCCTTAATATCCACTGTACTATTATGGAACTGTTCTATAGATGATGTTGAGCTTTATCAATGTCCCATAAGATGGATGAGTCCTGCAGTGTTTCAAGAATGGTGGTTACTTTCGTTTATCCTTGGGGAGGCATTAGTCAGGGACTTCTATGTTTTGATTATTTTGGTATTCTTTTTTGGTGACTGCTGATATTCTGCTTGTTTATCTATTATGATCTTTGTTCTCATTTACTTACGTTGGATACAGCTACATCTGTAAATTTTGTGTCATCAATTTTGAAACTACTATGTGACTTGATTCTCCAGGCCTTGGATTTGATAAGAGAGAAGAATTTATTGTTGTTAATGGATTCTTCCCTGGAGGGACAATATGCTAATGAAGATGCCAGGGAATTGGTTGAATTGGCTTCAAAATGTCTTCAGTATGAGGCTAGAGATCGACCTGATACCAAATTCCTCCATTCAGCGGTGGCATCTCTTCAAAAACAGGAGGTGAAAATTTCCAGTCATTGAACTCACTGCCATTTCATTTTTAGAGTATCATGTATCAATGCATCCTAAACCCTACTGAAGTAATACATTCCCTTGCTTTCCATAGGTTGCCTCACATATTCTAATGGGTCTATCAAAAACCCCAGTGGTGCTGCCAACTATGATTTCCCCGCTTGGAAAGGCATGTGCTAGGATGGATCTTACTGCAGTGCATGATATCTTACTGAAAACTGGTTATAAAGAAGAAGAAGGTGCAGAAAATGAGGTGGGTTACGGCTATTTTACTTTGTCAATGTCACATAATAACTGGCTATGCATAGTTTCATTTGTCTGTCCCTTCTGTGGTTTAATTTGCTGGCACTGCATGATTGGTGAAGCTGTCATTCCAAGAGTGGACACAACAGGTTCAGGATATGCTGAATACAAAGAAATTTGGAGATATTGCATTTAGAGACAAAGATTTTAAAAATGCTATTGATTACTACTCAAAGGTAACTTTCTTCATGCGGTGTACTTGTTTACTATTTGACAAGCTTGCTTACTGGGATGTTATATTAAACATAAGTTAATTTTTAATTTTTATTCTAGTTGTTAGAAAATATTTATTGGCCTCTGAATAATCTCCAAAAGAGAGTTTAACCTGCTAATATTTCATGTTTGGAGTCCAACTTATTTTCTTTAGCTACAAAATTGTTTTGGGTATTAGGGAATTGCTTTAGCTTGACCAATCTGCTTTGTTCCTCCATTTACTTTCAACATTCTTGTAAACTAATTTCAATTTCAACCTGGGTTTTCAGTTTTTAAAGGTAGTTAACGTTTTCCCATTGAATGCAGTTGGTAGCGATGATGTCTGTTCCTTCTGGTACTGTATTTGTGAGAAGAGCCCTTTCATACTTGATTATTGGCCAACCAGAACTTGCCTTGAGAGATGCCATGCAGGCTCAGGTATGCTTGCCCGAGTGCCCCACTGCCTTCTACATGCAAGCTCTTGCCCTCTCCAAGCTTGGAATGGAAACCGATGCACAGGACATGCTTAATGATGGAGCCTCATTTGAGGCAAAGAAGCAGAATGGCTGGCGTGTCTAAGCAGCGATCAGGCAGTATTGTTATTTTTTTTTCAAAAAAAAAAAAAAAAAAAAGAAAAAGAAAAGAGTTTGACATAAAGAAATGTGTAAAGGATATTAAATATGATGGAATAAAATAGAGTAGGAAAAAGACATTTGGTTCTGGTGCTGCTGATTTTCTGAACAAGTTTTAGTTGAGCGTTTGGATCCTTGTAGCATTCTGAACCAAAACTCAGCACCACCAGAACCCGAGAACCTAATCCCTAAAAAATGCGTTTTGTCCCTTAGTATGAAATAAAGCATTTTGATCCTTCATAGCATTAAATTTTGTAAGGTTAAACCCCAAAACCATGACATGAATTTTCTTTCGATATGTGGCATTACTAAATAAAATGGGTTCCATCGTCTTGACCAGGGCCACTCAAGAAAAGATCAAAGCCACAATTATAGAGATGTGAAATGTTTTATCTTAGAAGACAAGGATGAGGGGTTTTAGTGCTATTGACGAGCGGATGAAAATATTGAGGTGGGTGCAGCTGCCCCTGCCGTTTTATTCTACGAATCTCGTAAGCTTGGGAACCCATTTAAAGTGTATAGGTGTAGTTATATGAAACTTGTTTTGTGATCCGTAAGAGCAAAAATTGTTCCCACTCTGAGTTTTGACAGTTTAATGAAAGAACAATAAAACATAAGTGGAAAATAACAATATAGAAGTTTAAGAGATAGGACTGTTATATGGGTTTTGAATCTACTGTACAATTTCACGCTCCAACAGATAATCTCAGTCAAAATTCATTCCAACTTGTTTGCCCCCGTCATAAAAAAATATTTTTTTTTTTGTAATTTTATTAAAAAAAGCCAGACAGCAAGGTTTTTAGTTTTCTTTTGCAACTTATACTCTTTTATTGTTAGAATTCCAACGTGTAATTACCCAGTCATAAAAATAAAATAATGTGTAAATTAAAAAAAGCCAGGTAAGTAAATCTAGCAGACTTGAGGGAAATGGTTAGAGTAAGGACTAAAAAGTCCAAAATGGAAAAGTAGTGAGATTAAATTTGAGCTAGAAGGACTAAATTCGTATATTTTGATAAGTATAGGAACCATTCTTAAAATTTTGCCTTTGGAAATTAATAAAAAGAATTACAAATACCATATTTAAATGTCATGTTTACTGAACACGGAGGCGCGATAGATTTTCTAATAGTTTATCCAATCTTCAAGCTTCAATTTTGCCTCTTTATCAGAAACCCCCTACCACTGAAAAGAAAAAGGAAAAACAAAAAAACCTCAAATGAGTCTTCACCAAATAGCTGTCTCTCATTCTTTTCTTTTATCTTCTCGCTCTGCTTATAATCTCAATCCTCTTTTGTTCTCAAAACGAAACCGTTTTCGCATTTCCCTCTCTCACTCTCGTTTCACTTCGATAAAACATAGGAGCTTTGCTGGTAAAATAAAATATAATGAAAACGTCTTTTTATTAGTAAAATCAGCATAGAACTTGAAACTCGTGCATTCTTCTGTGAAACTTTTGATGAATTTAGTTAATATCTTTAGCATATTCATTTTAAAGGGTACTTATTTGAGTTGCATATGAGTTTAATTTCTTGTCGCATTTTCAGTGGCTGTATCAGACAACGGCATTTTCACTTCTCCAGAGTTGGCAAAGTCGTTTGATTTTACTTCGGAAGAACGAATATACAATTGGTATTTTATTCTTGAATCTGATAATCAGTTCTTTGTTTTCTTTTTATAAAGATTCATCTTTTTAAATTGAATTTTGAGGTTTTATGTTGTTTGTTCCTTATCTTTGGCCAAATAAAATTTTTCGATTTAGTGAAGTTAACGAAAGTGATTAAATGTATCAATGTTAGAGAAGAGGCTATTTTAATTATTTCATCCTTATGAACTTATCTTTATGTGTCTGGCAGAGATATATTCAATTTTTTTTCATGTCCAAATATGTGTAGGATAATCGCGTTTACATATTTTAGTTTTATATAGCTTTTGACAGGTTAATAATTCGTATTATATTGATTTAGGCATATTTGTGTATTCGTGTGTGGTGTTTCTTTTTTATGTTATGCCATGTATTATATACTGTTTTAGTTTTTCTTCTTCTTCTTCTTCTTCTTCTTTTTTTTTTTTTTTTTTTCTGAATCGGGTTTATGCTGTGTTTTAGTTTTATCCCTTTCACACGGTTCATATTTTGACAAACCGAACATTGGATTTAACAATATAATCGTACTGGTTCATGTTTGTAAAGTTTCAAATAGATGAAATAACTCTATCATATCAATCGAGAATACTATTTTTTTAAATATATTTTAGCGGTTGAAAGTTTTTTACATTGAACAAATGGTTTGATATATTTTTAATTTTCTTCTTTTTGGTTGACATAGCATAATTAAAGACATTGCATCACTTTTCAAGTTAAATTTTTGACCAAAGATTGATCTTAAGTATGTCGTTTATGCAAGTCCTGCAATTTTTGTATGTTTGTAAAGCTTTTACTTGTTTATTTTATTCTGGGAGGGTTTGTGTGTCTAAAAATGCTGTTATGGGCAACTGTTCTACTGTTCTGAATTAACTGTCAGAAAGTTTTTTTGTTAAACTTCAGCATATGTGTCCCTTGTTTAGAATTTAGATATGATTATATGTTCATTACTTGTAATGAACTTTGTTAACATATATATCTGTTGAGAGAATTTATTGAACTCTTGGTTGTCAGGTGGCTGTCTCAAGGCTATTTCAGACCAAAATTTGACTGGGAAAGTGATCCTTTTGTCATATCAATGCCACCTCCTAATGTTACTGGCTCTCTGCACATGGGACATGCAATGTTTGTAACTCTTGAGGTTGTGAAGATTATTAAATGAATCTGAAAGGACTTAGTTGCCATTACTTCTTTCACTGGTAGTGTCAAACATTTAGGATGCATTTGTCAGGCATTATTGAAGCAACATTCTGTGGTTTTCTGAATTTATTTATAAACTTGAAAGTGCAGAAAACTACATGCAGGCAACCTTTGCATCTCAACTTCGAAAGATGTTTCATATAGCATAATCTGATTTTATTCAATGCATTTGTCTACAGTGGTCAATGTAACTCCTTGTACACAGAAAATGTCGTCTTAGTAAAAATGGTCAGATTCTCTTAATTGTAGTGGTTAGTGTCTTGGATGAACCTTGATGAAGATGTGGAGGAGGATGAGATATAAAGATACGAAGATCCTTCTAATTCTAACAGATTCTAACCTTTATTTTTTAGACATTGTAATTATTCTAAATTTTGTTGACTTTGCTATTGGTGTTGTCATGTTTATTTATTTAATTGTATCTATTTCCTTTGGTGGTCTCCTTTAGGATATCATGGTTAGGTACCATCGCATGAGGGGAAGACCAACACTTTGGCTTCCTGGAACTGATCATGCTGGTATTGCAACTCAGGTTAGTCTCTTGATGATCATGATTTCTGCTCATCTGATCTCCCGAACTAGTAAGAAAAAAGAGGAAGACATATTTTGGAATAGTTTAATAATCTAATCCAACTACCTTCAGTTTTAACTTGTGTAATGGTTTCTGGAAAAAGGATTGATATTTATGGTTGTATTATTTCTAGTAATCTTTTGTAAATATAATGTTTTCAGCTTTGTTGTTGATTTATATTCTGCCCTCTTTATACATAATGTTCTGTGTAGAGAATGAGTATATATGTTGTATTCTGTTGAATGGGAATATATAATTGAACCTATTTTACTTTTCTTTTCCCAGTTGGTTGTGGAAAGAATGTTGGCTTCTGAAGGAATAAAAAGGGTAGAACTGGGCAGAGATGAATTTGAAAAACGAGTTTGGGAGTGGAAAGAGAAGTATGTCTTCCCTTAAATTATTTGCATACTTGGTTTTTCTGCTGTTCTTTGCTGATATTGAATCTGTTACTTTGCACATATCATCTATGGTGTTTTTGTTGTTTCTGAATAAAGGGCTTTTTTTTTGTTGGGGGGGCGGTTCTCCACAACTTCAATAAATTCTACTTCTTCTCCTTCGAAATACTGATACTTATGGAGTTTTATTGCTTTAACCCGTTGCTTAATTTCTGGTGTTTATTGTTCATATTTGACCATTAAGGTTTCGTATAGGTACTACTTTGTTTTGTATGTTTTATCTATTTTTTGTTCATTGCTGGTCTTTTTTCTTTTCAATTTCAGGTATGGTGGGACCATTACTAATCAGATTAAGAGACTTGGGGCATCTTGTGACTGGACTAGAGAATGTTTCACCCTCGATGAGCAGCTAAGTCGTAAGACAAGTTTTATATCTAGTAAAATTGAAATCTAGATAATGTTCAAAGTCTTTAAGTTATGTGTAAATTTCCAATCTGTGACCTGTTTTACTTGTTACCTCACTTGTTTTCTTTGCATTGTACATATGGCAGTAATAATAGTAGTGATAATCATAGAAGTAATAATTAGGCGCTTACATTTGTCAAATATCAGTCGGGTAAGTTTGTGTTCTGAACGTTGTATTCCTATTGCAGGAGCTGTTATAGAGGCGTTTATTAGACTTCATGAAAAAGGATTAATTTATCAAGGTATATGCCAAAATTCCATTGCTTACTATCATGTCTCACTTTGCTAACTGATATTTAGCGTGTTTACTTTCTCATTTGATCATAATTTTCTATCTTCCTCCTTTGCTTCAGCTGCCTATCGTAGGGAAAAGAAAAGAATGTCAATATTATCTTTCTGTGCACTAAAAATCTAGAAGAAATTATGATATCAAATGAAAAACAACAAAGAAAGACTAGTATTAACATTTAAAAGGAATTTTATATATCTTTTCCCTCTTAGAGTGTATTGATTTAGAAATACTGATGCTTCAATTTGACATCTAGTCTGAGTTAGTCATTGACTGGTCCAAAACTTGGTAACATGGAACTGATGTAAATAGTCTTTTCTGTACTTATTATTGTACATGTGCATATAGAATGTCTGGTCTGAAAATAGCTGAGCAAAAGACTGAAGGGAAGGAGGTTTTAAACCTACAAGCTTTCCTTTGGACTTCAAGTACAGTTATTTTTCATGGTGACTTGAATATATTCTCTGGTGTTTGGTGGTAGGATGTGGGAACTACTTTCTTTTCTGTTTGTTAATTTATCAAATATTCAACTATACAACTCAGCTCAGATTTTTCTGATTTGATTTTATTGTTAATTGCACTATATTAGTCTCAGTAACTAACCTAGTTTAACTGATATGATATCTTCTTTTAGGGTCTTACATGGTTAACTGGTCTCCAAAGTTACAGACTGCTGTTTCAGACTTGGTATGAATCTTGTTTGCATGGGGATATTGCTTTTCTTTTTATGCATTTTTTTTACATTTTTTATCATTCAGCATTGTCTTTTGCATGTTCCCATAGGAAGTAGAATACTCTGAAGAGCCTGGTACCCTCTACTATATTAAATATCGTGTTGCTGGAGGTTCAAGGTACTTCTTGTTAGGCATTTTTTTTTTGTGTGTTTGCTTTGCTTTTCTGGAGTATGAATGGGCTTAAATAACTCAAACAAGAAAATGTAGTAATTCAACTGGATTCGTAATTGCCAGAGGAAAAAGATAGAAGGACTGAGAGAAGACAGGGAATGTTATGTTACCCTAAGAGCTTTAAAAATTTACTCTTATTGGAATGTCAAATGTGGTAACTAAGTGGTAGAGAATCTCCTTATCGTATTATTATTTTATTTTTGATTTAATATAAAAGTTACACATGCTTTCATTTCATATGGACATAAATGTCCTCAAATAGACCATTTGCATCTACTTTTTTAATATTGCCATGTACTTTGACTGATACTTTAATATTTGCTCTCTATTAGAAGTGATTTCTTAACAATAGCAACAACACGGCCTGAAACTCTGTTTGGTGATGTAGCTATAGCTGTGCATCCTCAGGTATAACACCTTCATTTTCTATTGAAATACTTGTGAAGAATGCATGGCCAAGTGATAGGTAGTTACTTCTGGTAATTCAAACTTTATAAGATGTGATGCAATGGTCCTTGTTTAATTGTTACTTTCTGTGCCTATGTGCTTAAGAGGCTGTGTCTTTGATTATATTGATCAATGTAGTGTAAAGAATCTTCCTATTCTGCTCTTTTTCTTTAGTACTAAAGTACTTACATATGGGAATATGTTTCCAATTTTATGTGGGTTTTTCTGGAGTATGGTTTGAAGTGCAATAGAATAACATACAATGCAGGAAGAAGAATAGAAGTAATTGAAAAATATGAATAAGGATGCAGCATTTATGAAATACTATGATAAACATAAAGGCCATTTCTGTTTCTAGTTATTCATGGAAGTTTACGAATGCATGTATTACAATAAACCATAAAAGAAGAGGAAATATTAACAACATGATGCACTATTTATAAAGCTAGTAAAATCTGTTAAAAGCTATATCTTTATGGATTTCTAGTAAAATCCTTATCATGTATATACATTAATTGATCGAATTTGATAATTATATTGCATTTAGATTTTTAAACTTGGTACAGTTGAAACATCAAATTTTATATTTAACATTAGTTCATGACCACTATAATATAACTATGTTTGCAATATTGTGAGATTTTTTTTGTTAATATTTCCATTGCGTTTTCACCATTTTCTTTAGTAACTCATGTAACTGACAATTTCCTTCATCCAATTACTCAGTGCATTTATTCAGAAGTAGATCCTACTATCTTGTGGGCCTAATAAAGGATACTGTTTGAGAAATTGTTGATATGATAGGACTATTCTTTACAAAGAAATAGAAAGTGTAGGTTATTTAAATAAAAACAAGAGATAATTCATTGCTTGCATGATGCCACTTGGATAAAGGCACCAGTGATTGGTTAATGTGGAAAAAGATCTTTCGTATAAATAATAAGGTTAACTTGAGCAACATAACATATAACAGTTTTATTAAAGAATCTTTGGATGCAGCATAAAAAATGCTTTCTTTTAGGTAAACCATAGTGGCCTTTTCTTTTTTCTCCAATGATTGGTAACATAAATTATTCATTCCTTATACCAAGTGTCCTGTCTTGCAATAAATACAGAACTTAGACTACCCTTCAGGTTTTGCTTGATTTGGGATGTCATGGCCTATAGGTATCCAGCAAAACTTGCACAAAAGTTATAACTCACAACTCTGTATCCTTGTATGACTGACACATCACTTTTGTTCAGGATGAGCGATATTCCAAGTATGTTGGGAAAATGGCAATTGTCCCTATGACATATGGTCGTCATGTTCCTATCATCTCTGATAAGGTAAAAGCATTTTTTTCTGTTTTTTTCTAAGTATTGTTGCATTCTCCAAATTTTGCATCAATGTATGAATGCTAATTTTTCCTTACTCTTTGTCACTCAAATTGGTAGGAATGCACATGACAGAGGAACTGAAACACAATTTTTAAAGCAAAAACTATGTTGGATTGTTTTAGCATAATAAAAGCATATCATTTTAGTTGTAAAAGGTGTAGTACATTTTGGAGTCTCTAATGTCCATTTCGTGCTTCAAAGAAATTGAGATGCACTGCCTTACAGAAGCTGTGGAATATCTGCCTTGCCTAAGGTTATTTTGGTCATCATGATGAAATTGTGCTTCAAATTTAGGATGTATTCCCTGCATAACCTATAGGCTTCTTCATTGTGGGCTTTGCCACTAGTTTTAGAAAACAAATGGTTTGCTTGACCTGCTTAATGGGATTAGTTGAGGTGGCAAATGTTTCAACTGTGTCCATTAAATTAAGAAATTTCAGGTTGACAATCTCACTTCTGCTTTCTTTGTTATGTCAATGGTGGCAGTATGTTGATAAAGACTTTGGGACTGGTGTACTGAAGATAAGCCCTGGACATGATCATAATGATTATGTTCTAGCTAGAAAGCTTGGCCTTCCTATTCTTAATGTTATGAACAAGGACGGGACATTAAATGAGGTTGCTGGACTGTACTGGTAATATTTGTGGACTTTCTGAACAAATGCTAAATTAAAGTTTCCTGTTCATCTTTTCTTTTGTCGTACTTATGGTGGTGGCTCTTAAATTTTAGTGGCCTTGATCGATTTGAGGCACGGAAGAAATTGTGGTCTGATCTTGAGGAGACTGACTTAGCTGTGAAAAAGGAACCCCACAATTTAAGAGTACCGAGATCTCAGCGTGGCGGAGAGGTGTGCATGTTATCTTTCAGTTATATTCTTTTTGTTTTTGAAGTTACAGTGTTGATAATTATTCTCTCAGTAATTCTCTCTCTTATTTTCCCCTTTTACGGTTCTTTTATTAGGTAATAGAGCCACTAGTAAGCAAGCAGTGGTTTGTAACAATGCAGCCCTTAGCTGAAAAGGCTCTTCTTGCAGTTGAGAAGGGAGAATTGACCATTATTCCTGAAAGATTTGAGAAGGTATGATGGAAAGCATAACTCTTGATAACTTTACTCACCTCATCACTTTCCCTTAACCTATGCTGTTCTACCTTATCCATGTTTCCGAATTAAAGTACCTGCATTTAATGCTCATGTCAACATGTTTAAGTGGACACAAATAAAAGGTATGACCTTCTAAGCATAAGGAAAATTTTGGAAACATGCATGTTCCCAGGTAGGACACAATCATGTCCGATGATGGTACCATTTTAGTCATTTTCCAGTCTCCATCTAGCTAACTCTCCTCCCTGCTGAGAGGATGGCCACATTTTGTCATTCTTCATAGTGCAACACCCCTCAGCACATGCTACTGTCATCTGGGACCTTTCTTCCTATTTAATCGATATTTTACTTTAAGTTTACTTCTGTTGGCTAGCTTCTGCCTTTGCTTACTTCTGCTTATTTTGATTACAGATTTATAACCATTGGCTGACAAATATCAAGGATTGGTGCATAAGCAGACAGCTGTGGTGGGGACACCGCATACCTGTTTGGTACATTGTTGGAAAAGACTGTGAAGAGGAATATATAGTTGCTAGGAGTGCTGAGGAAGCTCTTAGGAAGGCTCGTGATAAATACGGAAAAGACGTAGAAGTTTATCAGGATCCAGATGTTCTTGACACTTGGTTCTCAAGGTTGGTTATTCAATTTTAAACTCCTTAACTATGATATCATCATTTTAGGATGGAAAGTCATTCTTTACCTAGAGTTTTTCCCTCTTTTTTGGTACATAATTAGCTTTCTTCTCTAACTGATTGGATGGGATGATATTATATTACAAGCTAGAGTTCACAACCCGTCTTTGTCAATTCTATTTTTGATGTCCCTTTGGTTTTATTTTCTTATTATGTCGTGTTTATGTTAGGGGATCTGATTAGGATACTGATTTTGTTGGGATTTGGTTCTAATTTTTATTTCCTAAAATTATCTTATTATTTTAAATAAAACTTTCCTAATAAATTAGGATATTCTGATGTCATATTTTTATTTTCCGTATTAGAATAAGAAAGTAGGGTTTTGCATCTTATTTCCTAAATTATAAACCTCTTTATGAGAGAAAATTATTCATGAATAAAATAAGTTGAATGTTTCAGAAAATCAAAGGTAGGCAACTCCTTTGGAGTTCCACAACCATAGGCAAAAATATGAATCAAAATAAGGGAAAAGACCCTTTCTTCGGATTGAATTCTTGCGCCACTCGTTTGGTGCCTCAAACCCAGCCTCGGGACCATAATAGTTTATTTCTGTTTTCACCTTTTCAAGTAAATAAAGGATCTTCAAATAAACCTGAGGTGGTATTTGTATTGTAATCTTTAACTAATGTAATAACAGTGTTTAGATGATGCAATATTTTCAAACTATCAATCAAATAAGTGCACCTTTTTTTTTTTTTTTCTTCCTGTATGTAAGTTATTTATTAGATATGAAGATCTATTCCAAAAAATCTGCTGACATGTCCAAAATGAAAAAGGATGAATCATGTTTTGAGTCTTTGAGATAACATAGAATAAAGCAAGTAATATTTTGAAATTGTTATCCAAATGAAGCTATTATATTAATGTTGTCACTTAACTTTCTTGCATAATTATGAAAGGAAAAAAAATTCTCTGTAAGTGGTAGGATTTCCTCTCACTTCAATCTTCCTAAGTTGAAATTTCACTTACATCCTGACCTGTTAGTACCTGGTAGGAAAGTTCTGATGGTTTTGTGAGAGGTCCAAGGTTGAGTCCAAATATGTCTGATATCTAACTCTGGTGCAAAAAGTATTGAGGCAACCATGTTGATTATTTGAAACATTTTTGTGTGAAGTGGCTGAAAGCACTTTATTGTGATAAATGAGTTCATTTGCTGGGCTTTTTGAGTAATGCAATAACTGGTAGAAAATGGCGTAAGTTGCTTTTTTCAGCCATCTTCTTCAACTTGAGTTTTAAAGGTTTTGATATGGTTCTCCCATTCTCTGGAAATGAAACTTGTCATGCACACATCAATCTTTGTTTGTGTGATAAATTCTATATATTTTGCTGCTTGCTCTCTTTCAGTGCATTATGGCCTTTCAGTACTCTTGGGTGGCCAGATGAGTTGGCAGAGGATTTTAAAAGGTTTTATCCGACAACAATGCTTGAAACTGGGTATGAGCCGCTTTGTTTAACTCCTATTGCTTAGATGAGGTGCCCTATTCTTTTCCATAAGAGAGTGCTTCTATTATTATTCAATAACAAATTAAAGGGCATGGTCTCAAGAAATTTCATTTGATCTACTTTTCTATGTTTTAACTGTTGGCCTTAACACTTTTTCACTTTGGACAGCCATGATATATTGTTCTTTTGGGTTGCAAGAATGGTCATGATGGGAATCGAATTCACAGGAACTGTTCCATTTTCATATGTATATCTTCATGGTCTAATCCGTGATTCACAAGTAAGTAGAGTGTCTGAATCAGGCTACAACTTAGGTGCCCATTTTAGAGTACAATTTTTTTTATCGAGTTGTGTTCCCCTTCATCTGCATCTATACTTTTGTCATTATAGTTCCTTTTCGAAATAACATGACACTAGTTCCATTGCTCCCAAGACTCAAGAAAATATCTGCCTAACATGTAAGTTGTTTCAGGGGCGTAAAATGTCTAAATCTCTTGGCAATGTTATTGACCCTCTTGATACTATCAAGGAGTATGGCACTGATGCGTTGCGATTCACTCTTGCTTTGGGAACTGCTGGTCAGGTTTGTCTTGTCCTACAGGCAACATGTTGGTAATTCAATAATGAAAAGTTCTGTCATATAATGTTCACTACTGTTCTAATGTCCATGGTTCTAGCTTATGATAGTATGTCTAATTAGTCAATTTCCTTGAATAATCTATAGGATCTTAATTTATCTACTGAAAGGCTAACAGCGAACAAGGCCTTCACAAACAAATTATGGAATGCTGGCAAGTTTGTGCTGCAGGTTCTGCCTAATCGGGATAATGTTTCTGGTTGGCAGAATATAGAGGCTTGTAAGGTTTGTTCCTGTTTTCTCAGATTAGTGGGATAGTATTAGACCACCTGTCTGTCCTTGTCTTCATACAACAGTATGCATTTACTACCATATCATTTTTAACATAAATCAGAAGGAACAAGCACATATATATTATTAATTATTGGATAGGTGGAGTGTTCACTGTCTTTATTGATTGTACTATCAACAATATTAATCTGTATCAACAGTATTAATATGCTTGCATTTGTAACTATTATTATTACTCTCAGAAGAAAAAGAAATCTATTATTATTGCATAGGTTGTAACTTAATTTTTCTTTTGACATCATCACAATGTCCTGTTCCTAAGTAGATTGGCATCATCCTAATCACTAAACTTTCCTTTTCAGTTTAACATGGAGGGGTATCTTCTAAGGCTTCCTCTTCCAGAATGTTGGGTGGTAAGAAAAAAATACTGTGCTTGTTTTGCCACCATCTATTTATTTGTATACTTGAGCCAAGTTACCTCCATTCATACGTACCCTGATTATTCTTTTTCTGAATGCTACAGAGAAGTTACTTGAGTACTGTTGTTCAATTTTCAGGTCTCAAAACTGCATATGCTTATTGATGCTGTCACTGAGAGTTATAACAAATTTTTCTTTGGGGACGTTGGGAGAGAAATATATGATTTCTTTTGGGGTGATTTTGCCGACTGGTATGTTGAATGTTCTTTTATAATCTGCTTTCTGCTAATAGAACGTAGTTCTATTGTTTTATGCCATTAAGGTCTGGATTTTATGCCATTAACAGATCATGGAAACTGAAAAGTAATGAAGTTTATGCTGTTGTTATATAGCACATAATGCCCTTTTTTTCTAAGGTTAAAGTTGTAAAATTCATTTGGTGGATAGTGTGTGTTATTTTATTGTTATCATTACTAGAATTCTATTGTCAGTTGGATCAGTATGTGCTGTTAACACATACATTAGCTGTAGTTATTTTTTTGTTATATGTCCAGTTTTTAGATCTGCAACCCATGCTTGGGATTTATGTTTTTTTTGTTTGCATAGGTATATTGAAGCCAGTAAAGCTCGCCTTTACCACTCTGGAGATGATTCAGTTGCTTTAGTAGCTCAGTCAGTTCTAATCTACGTTTTCGAGAATATACTGAAATTATTACATCCATTCATGCCATTCGTAACTGAAGAACTGTGGCAGGTGTGGGCTTTGTAGTGTTTACCATGTTTTTTGTTAATATAATATTTATAATTTAAACTCATTTGGCTTACCATATTCTTGAATCTGATCATTCATGTTAATATTAAGTTTGGATAAAATCCGCTGGAACACAATTTCCATTGATGAGCACCTTATCAAGTCTAGATTTAATGTGCACACCTGACTTTGCACATGCACATGTACTTAAGTGAATGTTGGGTTCACATTACAGCATACATAAATAGTGCTTCATACAAGAAATGATATTTTTTCTTTTCTTTTACTGTTTTAGGCATCCCCTAAGGTTTTCTGCAGATGTAACTGTGGATTTTTCTTTTACTTTATTTATCTTCAGGCACTTCCCAATCGGAAAGAAGCTCTTATAATATCTTCCTGGCCACAAACTTCTCTTCCCAGGAGTACTGATTTGGTAAAAAGATTTGAAAATTTACAAGCTCTGGTGAGTTTATAGAACTCTTCTTTTTCCCTCTACATTCGCCACCAAATACTCTTCAACCCAAGGTAAGGGAATCGCTAACCTCTGATAATTTATGTCCTAGACTCGAGCAATCCGGAATGCTAGAGCTGAGTATTCTGTTGAGCCAGCAAAGCGCATAACTGCTTCTATTGTTGGTAGTGATGAAGTCATTCAGTATATATCTGTAAGTGTAGTTTGTTTCTTTAGGGATTGTCTTATTAATTATAAAGAAAAATGAATGGCACCGTTTTGTTTCTTTTCTTGATTGTGCCATCTTTCAATGCATAATATATACTTGTAACTATACCACCACAGGCTGTTGTAAAGTCTGGCGGAAAAAGGAATGGCTTAATGAACAATGCTAATGTCTTAAGTATCTGTATTCTTAGCATGTCCGCAAATCAATGTTGATAGGTTGTATCCTCTTGATGCAGGAAGAGAAGGAGGTGTTGGCTCTCTTATCCAAGCTAGATTTAGACAATATTCATTTCGCTGATTCTCCTCCAGGCATGTTTACTTTGAACCATATATGCTTTGCTCCTAGGACAAAGAAATGCTTTGCATATTCATTTCGCTAATAGTACTTCCTATTGATTCTCTTTGATATATGAAATGTTGGACATCTATATGTATTTATACTTGCAGAGGATGCAAAACAATCAGTTCACCTTATTGCAAGTGAAGCACTGGAGGCATATCTTCCCCTTGCTGATATGGTTGATATTTCTGCTGAAGTGCTACGCCTTACCAAGCGCCTATCAAAGATGCAAACGGAGTATGAGGGACTTAAAGCTCGCCTCAACTCTCCTAAAGTATGAACTTTACTTTGTCATTGATGTAGATGCACTAATATCGTGCATTACTTTGGCACAAATGTAATAGTGACCACCGTGCTTAAGCTTTTCAAACATGATGGAATGTATGGATTAAAATTGGATAAAAACAAGGCACGGAACTTAAAAACAACACTACTTTGTAGTAGTCAGAGTTTCATGGAGAGGATTCCTGAATATGTTTGGTATGGCATTTTGTTTATTATGTGTCAACTTTAGTGGGGGCACTTACCCAGAGAACTTCATAAAATTAAATTTAGGAAGAAGCTCAAACTGTTGTCTTTTTAAAATCATTTGGGAAAGTTTATGTGCTATAAAGCATGTGGAAAAGTTTGGCACACTTCAAATTGGTGTATCATGAGAACTGGCCGGTGTTCGTGTTCAACATTGCTATGAAAGTCTTCTTAGGATGTGTCAACTGATGGCCTTTTCTTCTCCAACAAGCTTCATATTTTTCTATGCTTGTTGATGCCTGCAATTGCTTACAAGCCTCTTACACTCTATAATATGTGTTCACTGCAGTTCATAGAGAAAGCTCCCAAGGATGTTGTCCGTGGGGTTCACGAAAAAGCAGCAGAAGCAGAAGAGAAGATTAATCTGACCAAAAACCGATTGGCTTTCCTGAAATCAACTGTTATGCTTTCGCAATAGGCTCCATATTTGGTCATATTTTCAGTCTTAGCAAAGCTACACGTCCTGTTGGGATGATCTGCACTGTTTACTTATTTATGTCACTATAAACTCCATTTCAGCTGTTCTGCACATTCAACCTTTAGAGGACTTTGCAGTTTTCTGTTGTTAGAAGCATATTATACCCAAAGCTCCGCACTGATAACGTGAGCCCAGAACGCAACTGGCTTGATCAGATAAGAAGGTTAGAGCAATTCAAAAATTGAGTGGAATTGAGATGCCATAATTGTGCTTTCATTGCTTCGTCGAAGTTACAACAATATATTAAACATTGTTCATTGTTCTTCATTGTACCTTTATCCAGGTATTGATTTCATTGGTTTCTTGTTTTGGGTTCCAATCTTCCATAGATTTAAGAAGCATTTCTTTTATCAAATATTATTGGTGTGGGAGAATGGAAGATGATGGGTTTCTGTTACTCAGTGTTAGCCTTGTATATTTGCGAGATTTTATCTCTCTAATGTGTGGCGTCTTTTATGCCTCGGTTTGAGGCATGACATGAATACTTGTGGATTCTTTTACTTTTCCTATACTAACATGTTTAGGAATTTGAACGAAATTGTGTAATAAAATGTAAATTAGGATTAAGTGAATGAACGTGTGAGGTTTCCATGGCCTTCTAGATTTGGTATGTTGCTTTTTCACTTTGGACAGTCAGGATATATTGGTTTTTTTTTTTTTTTGGGTTGCAAGAAT
The DNA here is from genome assembly GCA_025503065.1 of Gossypium bickii. Lineage (NCBI taxonomy): Eukaryota > Viridiplantae > Streptophyta > Magnoliopsida > Malvales > Malvaceae > Gossypium > Gossypium bickii. The sequence continues at coordinate 132,978,566 of CP106713.1, forward strand.
GGTCATCATGAGAATCGAATTCACAGCAATTGTTCCATTTTCATATGTATATCTTCGTAGTCTAATCCGTAATTCACTGTAAGTAGAGTTTCTGAATTATGCTACTACATAGGTGCTCATTTTGAAGGACAATTTTTTTTCTCAAGTTGTGCTCCCATTCACCTGCCTTTATATTTTTTTCATTATAATTCCTTTTCTAAATAACATGACACTAGTTCCATTGCTCCAAGACTCAAGAAAATATCTACCTAATATTTTTATAATTTCTGCTTAGCAGAATACTTTTCCTCTCTGTTTTTAGTTGAGATATATTTCTTTGGGGTTTTGTCAAGGTTGGTTACTGAGTCATTATGGGCCTTGGTGAAGGGTTTCTGAGATTAGTTAAATTTCGTTTAATTTTAAAAAAAGTGAAATTTTATTTTTAATAAAAATATTAGTTAAAATATTACAATTTTAAACATTACAACACAACTCACAATTTACATGTATTTGATAATTTTTAAATTTTTTTTAAATATTTTAAATATATTTAAGAAGAAAATATATCACTGATTTAAAATTTAAAATAGATATAAGTACGAGAAAAACAAAATTAGATTTGTACAGGCATGTTGAGTGTTGTGATGGAAACAGAACCAATTGGAAAGGAGCAATAATTAAATGATACAACAATCTCTCTAAATTCCTGATGAGAGACCTTTTTCCTGTAAATTGTCTCTCATTCGTCTCCCTTTATTCTGATTTTTACCTTCCTTTTATTTTGTTTTTCTCTTCCTCCTTTTTTTTACTATGTAGATTCTATCTGGGACTCTTTCAATTTTTTTTCCTACATTTCCTTTTTTAGCTTTTGGGTAACAACATGCCAAAAAAAAAAAAAAACCACTTGCTACAGCAGGATATTGTAATCCCCTTGTTCATCGGATTGTAATTTCAGGTATGATTTTCACTTCTTTTTAGGTCTTTTTTAGTTTGAGACCTATGCTTATCTTCTTTTATTAATGTGGGTATTGTGGTTTTCGTCTTTATAATAAGTTTTCATCTCTGTTTTAGTTTTCAGATTTATGCTTCTTTTTTTTTTTTTCAATGTGTTTTTGTTATTCGTTTTGGTGTTCAGCCTTATGAAACAATGCTTATATTCGTCTTTTTAAAGGAGGCATGTTTATCTTGCTTGTCTGAGATCCAAAAAAGAAACAATTTTTAGTTTTGCTCTCGGAAGATTACTAAAAAAAAATCCACGGATACAGAACAAGGAAGCCCAAAATAAACAAACCAATAAGCCTTTCATTATTACTACTACAAAAATTTTACAAATAATATTTAAGGATATTGTATATCCTTAAAAAAAAGTTGAGCATGCTAAAGATGGGCTAACATAAACAAATGTAGTACTTCTTTTGGCTAAGAAATATTAGATCATTTTTCATTTTCCATCTCTATAGATCATCTACTTCCACCTGGTGGAAGTTAAAACAATGAAAGATAAGAAAAAAGACCAAGGGATTTTTCTTAGTTAAATTTGACTAAGAATATAATGCTGCTTGAACAATCTAATTAATTTCATGCATGCTTAATGACATGTACATCTTTACATCAAATTTTCCTTAAGAATAATCAACAACATTGGATTGTTCTTCAATTTCAGGCCAGATAATTAGTTATGTTACTAGCAACAACCAACAGATTACTGTTAAATGATGGAAAGCATATGAAAGCTAAGTTTCAAGAAAATTATGCATAAACAAGCAAAAAGGTTTCCCATAAACATGCATGCACACAAGAAGAAAGGAGAGATCAAGGAGGCATAATATGAAAACGTCAAACTGATGAAAGAAAGGGCAGGATTTATTTACATTTCGTGTCTCAATGGTTCGATTTCTACCAGAGGCTATAACCTCCCCATCCTTGATGATTACGCAACTGGTAGATAAAAGGTATGGTGAAAAGGCAAAAATTGCATTTAAATTTTGCTCTTGGACTATGTGTCATCGACTTGAGCAAAAGAAGACAATTTAGTCTCCAAATTAAAGCAAAAGAAGACTATGGTGTCGATGAATTGAAATTCAAATTCATGTTGAGTATATGCTTTGATATATCATGTATTTGAATATGTGTGCTTTGATATATATATATATATATATATTATATTCACACATTTATATGGCCATGCAATATGCTAAAATGAAGGGGGATGCATAGGAATGAGAACTACAACCACTAAATCATCTCATAGCACAACCATGTTTAGTATCAATGTGATACTTGTTCTTTAAGAATGTTTAAAATTTTTATGAGTAGCTCCTGAAGATTAACAAATTTATCAATGTGATATTCTGTAATGACCCAAAATTCATGGGCATCGGAAAAGTACATCATCGGGCCTTCGATTTAGTAAAATGAGTTCGTAAATATTTATTAGAAATATTTACGAGGTTGGTTGAGTGTTTAATTAGGAGAATTTGACTTAATTAAGGGTTATTAGCAAAAAGAACTAAATTAAATAAAGGGTAAAAGTTGAATTATAGAATAAAGAAAAAAACAAGGAACAGATAGGCAATTAAGCCATTCTTGTTGATATAGGCGGCTTAACATTGAAAAATCCAAGATTTTTAACTAAGATTTTTATTATAATATATTATTTTATTATTATATTAATATTATGTAATATTGTATTAATATTATATAATATTATAACTTAATAAATAAATAAATAAATCAAATTTTTTGTGCCAAATGTATGATAAAAGTGATATGCATGTGTAATAAAAATATCCATACAACTGTAATACATATATTTAATTTACTTATTAATTAAGTAATAGATATTTATTATAATTATATATTATATAATACTATTATTAATAATACATAAAAAAATAAAAGAAACAAAAAGGGAACAAAAAGAAACAAAGCATAGAAAAAAAGAAATGAAAAGGGCTAGAAAGAAACATAAAGAGACGAAACAGAGGAGCAGAAAGAAGAAAAGAAAGAAAGAAAAATAAAAGCAAAAATCAGGGTTTCAATGTTTAAAGCTTAACTTGGTAAGTCAATTATGTTCTTTTCTTGTAATTTTGATGTTTTAGAAGTCTTAGAGCAAAGTATTATTGTAATTTTTGGACATGATTCATGTTGAACAAATTGTTGAATTAAGGGTTTAATTGATAGAATTTCTAGTTAGAATTAAAAGATTATATTGTAAAGTAAGCCATAAGTTTTGCATAGTAGGGACTAAATTATTATATATATTTATGTAAGTTATGATATATGATATCTATCAAAAGAAGCTTAACCATTAATAATTGTATTATACAAAAATGTATAATACAAAATATATATATTCAATAAATGATATTTGTCGGAACCATTTTTTTGTTTGGAAAAACGGGCCGACTTTAAAAGGATGGAGTCGCCACCAATCTTTTTTTGAAGTGCGATTGGGTCACTTTAGAAAATATTTTGGTCCACGAATTTTAAGAAAACGGGCTCGGGAGTCGGTTACGCACGAGGAAGGATTAGCACCCTCGCGACGCCTAAAATTGGTACCGTATTGATTGATTAATGTCCTTAGTATCGAAAATTAGAAAATATTTTAGAATATGAATCTTTCAAAAAAATTGTTTGAATGACTCGATTAGATACCGAAACTTTCTTGTTCCAAAAGGATAAAATACCACATCCAGCACGATAGGACACGATGTTTCAAACCCTCGGTGCCAAGATCATTTCATGATTATTGAGATTTGAAAAGGGTATTTCATTATTTGGCCAAACTAAAAACCGAAACCCAGCACGATTGGGCACGATTCCTTAAATTTCCAATCATTAAATATTGCCTTTATTTAAGAAACCTCGGTCAAAATCTTCAAAGGATATTTGGTCATTTGGACGAATAGAAAATCGAGACCCAGCATGATTGGGCACGAATCTCTCAAACTTCCAAACACGAAACATTGCCTTATTTTCAAAAATACAATCAAAATCTTTAAAGGATATTTAATTATCCAGACGAACGAAAAATTGAAACCCAGCACGATTGGGTACAATTTTTTGAACATCCAAACACTAAATACTACCTTTGTGAAACCATTTTTTAAGTCTTTGAAAAAAACAAAAATAGAAACGTGGAAACGTAGACACGATTAATAGGGAATGACAATAATGAAAACAAAGGGAGAAAAATAAACGATAATAATAATATTATTAATGTAATATAAAACTCATAATAAGTAATTAATAATGAAAAGAGTCACGGTGATAATATTAACATTAATAAAAAAAATAATAGTAAAAGAAATGAGGGTATACGGATAATAATAAAAAATAGTAGATATAAAAATAATAATATGTAATAAAACAATTAAAGTAATGAGGGTGAACAAAAAAAAAACATAATTATAGTAATAATATATATATATAAAGTGGTAATAAAATAATAATAAAAACAATTATAGTAATAATCATAAATAGAATAAATATAATAATAGGAAAATTAATTTAAACAACTATGGCAGTAGTAATAATAATAATAGAATAATAATGATGATGAACAAAATAAAAATAATAAGAGAATAATAAAGTAATAGTACTAATAAAATAGTAGTAATAAAAAAAATGAAAATATTTAATAATAATAAAATAATAGATATAAGCATAATATATATAGAAAAAATCAAGCCAACAAGTATATATACATATATAACGATAGTAGGAATATAATAGTAACATACATTGATACAATAACAATAATATATATATAGACCATGGTGGCAATAATAATAACATAAATAAAAAAAAATCGAAAAGGACCAACTTGTATCAAAAACAGGACCTCAGGGCCAAATTTAAAAATAAAAGAAGATGAAGGGGCTGAATTGAAGCATGCGCGCAACCTAGAGGGATCGGAAAAGCAAATACTCCCTCCCTCAAAATGCGTCATTACCATGAGGGCTAGATCGAAACCAAAAAGAAAATTATAGGGCCAAATTTAGAAATATATAAAAACAATAGGGCGAGATTGAAACAGGCGCAAAGGGGGGAGGACTAATCGCGCAATTTACCCATTTAAGGTAAAGAAAAAGAAAGACGGAAACGAGACTCAGAAATCGGAAGGTAGAACGATAATCACCTTGATTTTTCACCTATTCTCTATTTCAATCTATGCGCAGATTTCTTTGCTTTTACTCACTGTTTATTTTGTATCTGTGAAAAAAAATTGTGTATACTGCTGTTTTTTTTGCTATTTTAAAAAACATTTTTTTTACATGCTTCTTTCGACCTTTTATATCCACAAAATCTCGAAAATAAAACCAATAAAATCAAAATACAATCTGTTTCTGTTGTGCTGTTGCTTGGTCCTCCTTTTCCGCGGGTGTGGCGACGTGGAGAGGAGACGACGTGGTCAAGCAAGCAAGCGAAGGGGCCGTTAACGGCGCGGGAGAGTGGCTGTTTGTAAAAGAATATTTGGGCTTAATGGGCCTTGAACTGTATTGGACCGCTTATTGGCTTTTGTTTTGTTTATTTTTTTGTTTTGGTTAATGGGCCAGGGCTAAAATTAGGCCCTACAGCTGCCCCTCTTTGCTCATTGTCGAGTAACGAGAATAGAGCAAAGACTTTAAAAGGGCCAATTTTGCCCGGGTTTGCCAGGTCTTGATTTCTTGATGCGTTATTTCTTTAGGTACCTTTAACCCATTGCTTCGTTAGGGGTGTAGGAGTTTTGTTTTGATCTATTCCACTACTGCTCAGTGGAGATAAGATTCGCTATCTTCAGCCTGTTACCCTACCTGCTTAGGAGATTAAGGCTCGTCGTCTTCGATTTACTCCACTCCTGCCTAGTGGAGATAAGATCTGTTCTTTCAGGCTGTTCCACTCCTGCTCAGTGATGATAAGGCTATGATCTTCAGTCTGCTCCATTGTCGATACATGGAGATAAGACTTGCTATATTCGATATGCTCCACTCCTACTCAGTGAAGATAAGATCTGTTCTTTCTTTTAGCCTGCTCCACTCCTGCTTAGTAGAGATAAGATCTGTTATTTTTAGCCTGCTACCAAATTGCTTAGGGGATTAGGCTAGAGGTTTGAATCTGCTCTATTGCCGATACCTGAAGATAAGATTCGTCATCTTCGATCCATTCCACTCCTGCTCAGTGGAGATAGGATCTACTATTTTCGATCCGCTTCTACTCTCGCTTTCGCAGAGATAAGATCTGTTGTCTTTCAGCCTGCTCCACTCCTGCTCAGTGGAGATAAGGCTATGCACTTCAATCTGCTCCACTCCTGCTCAGTGAAGATAAGATCTGCTGATTTCGATCTACTCTACTCCTGCTCAGTAGAGATAAGATCTGTATCTTTGGCTCGCTCTCCACTCCCGCCGCAGAGATAAGGCTTGATCTTTCGACCGCTCTACTCCTGCCGCAGAGATAAGATTTGTTGTCTTCAATCCGCTCCACTCCTGCTCAGTGAAGATAGGATCTGTATCTTTAGCCTGCTCCACTCCTGCTCAGTAGAGATAAGGCTTTAGTCTTTCGATCGCTCTACTCCCGCTTTCAAGAGAGAGATAAGATCTGTTGTCTTCAATCCGCTCCACTCTCGCCAAAGGTGAATATAGGATCTATTATCTTTAACTCCGCTCCACTCCTCGCTTAGTAGAGACAAGGCTTCAGCTTTCGATCGCTCTACTCCTACTCGAGTAGAGATAAGATTTGTTGTCTTCAATCTGCTCCACTCCTCGCCGCCAAATGAAGATAGGATCTCAGATCTTTAACTCGCTTCTACTCTCGCCAGTAGAGATAAGGCTTTAGTCTTTCGATCTGCTCTACTCCTGCTCAGTAGAGATAAGATCTGTTGTCTTCAATCCGCTCCACTCCTACTCAGTAAAGATAGGATCTCAGATCTTTAACCCGCTTCTACTCCCTTCGCAGAGAGATAAGGCTTTAGTCTTTCGATCGCTTCTACTCCTTCCAGAGAGATAAGATCACAGTAATCTTCTCTCAACTCCCATCAACTTTGCTACATTGTCCTCTGGGGAACCTACCTGTAGAATTTATTTCATGGGGTCTATGCTTATGTCGAACGATTAGGATGTCATGAAAATGCTCCTAACCATATGTATTATGAATGTATGGATGCATGCAAAATGTCATGAGTATGATCCAATTTTTTTAACCCTTTGGGTTATCATTACTCGCTGCTTGTTAGGGCAATATCCCATTGTATGCCTTCTTGTTCTGTTGATATTTGTAACAAAGAATCTAAAGGTGTCGTCACTGTTTAGACTCGTATTTCAAGGGTTTCAAGCCCCTTAAGCCTGGTGAGTTCTAAATAATTGTCCTGTTTCAGATTCTCGTATTATTTAGAGACTTTCAGAGTAATACACAAAACTTCCTTTGTGAAAGCATTATTAGTTCAGTAATCATTATTTCAATATGAAATGCTTGAAAAAGATCATACATAATGGACAAGAAAGAAGTTAATTGGGAGCATAGCTCGAAACAAATAAGATAGCAAATACAATCCAGAAGAAAATTTATTGGTAGTGTATTTTGAAACGAGCAAATTCAGAATGGGTAAGATGGAAACTAGGTGCCCCAGATATCGCAGCCTGAACTTTTCTATTCAAACTTCTTGAGGACCATTTAAGCTCGATATTTGTTTAAGGGATCTGGAGTACTTTGTCGATGCCCCAAGATGTAACATACTCCTTCATTATTAATTCAAGTATAGCGAAACTACTGTATGCCCCATCCAATTTGATCATAATTTGAGCCGCCCTTTTCGGGTTTTCTACTCAAAGCCCCTTTGGTCTCAAAGCGCCCTTTGTGGGTTTTCACCTTGGCCTTTCCGTTCTTTTTTTTTTTTTGGAAAAACCTCAAAGCGCCCTTTGCGGGTTTTTGCCTTGGCCTATTTCCTCCTTAACACCGTGTTTCTTGACTGAGTCTGCATTAATTGAGTTTGGCTAACTCTTGCCATCTATCTCGGCTAGTATCAATGCTTCTCTAGAAAATGCCTTATTTTCAACATAAGATCCTTCTCAATTAGGCATCCACTTTCCTCTAAAGCACTTTTGCATAGGGAGGATCTTTTCAATACCAAGTCTCCTTCATGAGCCACTCTGGGGTGGACTTTTTGTTGTAAGCCCGCATCATTCGCTTCTGGTACATTTGGCTATGACGGATGACTCCTAATCTGTTTCCTCGATCAGATTCAGTTGATCATACCGAGATTGAACCCATTCCGCTTCATCCAACTTTAGCTTTGACAAAATTTGAAGATAAAGAATTTTAACTTTGATGGGCAAGACTGTATCCATCCCATAAACCAACGAGAAAGATGTTGCCCCGGTGGAGGTCCTGTCCAACATTCGAGAAGCATAGAGGGTAAATGGTAACTAGTATATGCAAATCTTTACAAGTTTCAATCATCTTTCAAAAATTTTTCGGATAGTTTCTTTCTTTTTTATTGTTTTTTTGAATTCGAACTTGAATTTGAAATCAAAGTTGAATTTGATGACGATTGACTTTGTAACTTTGCCATAGGAACCGACCTTCACACTCTTAGCAGAATAATTAACAATCACGAAGACGAATTGGTGCCGACTAGATGCCTTTGACGAGATCGTCCCCATAACATCTATGCCCCCGTATAGAGAAAAGAAGGAGGAATCACATAAGTCTTGTCTTCCTCAATTTGGCGTTTACAGCATAACTGCTGCAATCTCCCTTTCGTGGTAGACCAGTAGTAACCGAACCTTATAATCAACCTGGCCATCGGGAAACTCTTAGCATGTGCCTTTTCGAACACTCCATAGCCTCCTCGTGCCTAGGCATATCTTGATGCGATCATGTAAAGACCTCTTTGAATTCTTGGAATCACTCAATGACGCCTCGCTTTGTTTTTGTGGTGGGCAAGGCCTCGATCTTCACTCCTTTCCTAGACTCGCAATGTCCCTTGACCCTTCGTACGGTAGAGTCTATTTTCATTTTGTTCTACCATCCTTAACAAATCAAAAGATAAGTTACAATCTCCATCATTTTCAAAATCCTCAGATCCCTTTAGACCCATATCTCACTCAAAAGGAAGTCAGTAACAGAGTTGCTCATGTCGTTGATATCTGGGTACCTATTGTAGGTAAGAAGGCAAATTCCAAAGAATAAGCGATTCTTAGGATGATGAAGAATGAAAGACATCCAAAAAAAAAAAAACAAAAGAATGTATAGTATGACATGGAAAAAATGAAAAATATTTGCTCGGCATGAAACACACGAATGCATTTTTTATTGAAAATAAAGATGTTTGAACATGAGCCTATTTCACAAAAGATTCTTATTGTTTCTAGGCTTAAAATAACAAGTGTGTTTTGAACATTACTTTGTGCTAGCTCTAAAGACTACAGGAATTTCCTTCGCAGTCCAGTTATTCAGAACACTTCTAGGCTTGTAGGGGTGAATGCCCCCTAAGTCTCCTTCATTCAATCCCTCTTCGAACAAGGCATCGATGCTCAAGGTTTTCATCATGTCTTCAGCCATTTTTTATTCATATTCACCGGTTCCAAATGGACAATTTCTTCTTATACGAATGCATTGGATATATGGAGAAAAGTCATTGATCCCCATTTGACCTTGATGTCTTTCTTCCTATGGTACACACGTTTTCCCCTTCGGGAGAGTCAAAGAACTCCAGCTCTTTGTTATCCATTAACCCTTGCACTAGGGCCTTGAATTTGGTGCGTTGTCGAATTTCACAACACTCGCCTTAATAAGCCTTTCGACTAGCCTTTTGAAAGGGAAACAATTCTCTATCGAGTGCCCCACTATCCCCGCATGGTAGTCACATTGAGTGCTTGTGTCGTACCATTTAGGATATGGGGGTTGCAACGGTTTCAGATAAAATGGAGACACCACATGCGCGTCAAATAAACTTTGATATAGCTCCTTATACGTCATCGGGATTGGTGTAAATTGGAGTTTTTCAGAGTTTTGCTTTGGAGAAACCTGATCGTTGGTAGTTACCATCCTTGGCTTATTCATTGTAATTGGCTCTGAATAGCTCTTGTTATACCTACCGGTTCTCTTTTCCTTCTTCCTCGGGGCATTTGAGGTCCATTCTCCTCTTTCTCTTGTTTTTACCAGAACAACCGGTTTGGCTTGATCAATATTCAGGTCAAAATTTGAACTCATTGGGAACTTCAACAAGGCTAAAGTATCAACTTGACATCGGGGTTCAATAATGACGGGTCCCCTATACGAATGCGTATCTAGTTGAGTCGGGACACCTTTTGGGGCATAAACGATATCTTTCTCATCATTCACGTTGTTGGCTACTAGGCCTCTCGTTTTTCCAATTCCTCCAGCTAGTAACTGGATTAGCTGGCCTATGATATTCCTTTGAAATTCCCGCATTTCTTGTTAAATTTCAGTCAATTACCCCTGCATCTTTATTTGCATTTGCTCTATTCTTTCCAATCTTTGTTCCATGTTTTCCAAGTTAACTGAAACATTTGACCTAATTAGGGTTATTTTGTAAAAATCTAATGCAAATGATGCAATGTAATGCAAATGCATGAATGCAAAGAAAGAGGCATTGATTCTGAATTCAGTTACATTAGAAAAACTTTACTAGAAAATAAATTTCTTTACACAAAATGGATCGCATACACGGCCTTGTCCTCATAGTCCAAGTGAAAACATGAATCCCTTCTTCGCAAAAGTCAAGTCTTGCAAACTTCTAATAGATGCCTCCTCTAGCTCCTTTTGCTTGATCTGAACCGCTACTCCTGTTCACTTGTTAGCTTCTTCAAGAATGCCGAGACGTAGTAATCTTCGAATAGTCTTGTCAGCTTGAATTCCTGGGTGATAAGGCCTTGTATTCCTTCACAGACTATCAGTCTTCTCTCGATGTATTCACTTGGACTATATTCGGACGACCGTATTATAATCCACTTTATCAAAAAATCCATTTTCTTATGACCAACTTTTCTATTTAGTAATCGAATTTGAAATTAACACCTCTTTTCTATGACGTGAATGTAATGCAATCAAAACAAAAGAAAACCCGTTAGCACAAGAAACATAAATAACATAGAACCTATCAGGGTGACCACTAGGGTTTGACATGGTTCTACCTAGGGTAGGCCCTTAGGTTCTCTACATGTGGTTTAGTTCTAAAGGAGGGTACCTGAACCAGCAGATTCCTCAATCCTCACCCATTATAGGCTCATACGGATCGAGTTCAGTTCAGGGGTGTAACACCCCCTAACCCTAAACCGTCGCCGGAACAGGGTTACAAGGTATTACTGGACATATCAAACAATTTACTAATTATTCACAAATAAATTAGCATTCATAGTATAATTTAATAATTAAATACCTATATTGGACTTTCAATGCCTAAGCATATATTAAAAGTAGAAAGAAACTTGTTCAATCATTCTAGAAAATTCTTCAGTAAATTTTTCTTTTATTTATAAAAATTTCAGATATTTACGCTTATTTTCACCTAAATCCCCTGCAAATTCAGACCAAAACAACCAATACTAATTTATCATTTTATAACTTTATATCATTTTCCTCATCCAAAATATTATAATCATTTAAATACAACCAAAGCATTTAACTTAAGTATATATATATGTGTTCATAATTCGTATAACTATCTAGTACATGCCACTTAACAAAAGGAAGAATTTCATCACCAAAATCCTCTTGTTGGAGTCGGATTGGATTTGGATGCTTTGGACCGGTCGAAACTCTACTAACTAACTCATACGGAAAAAAAAACCGCACGCTGAGTATTGGAATTACTCGATGGTATTGTCATAATTCAATTTATAACAATGATCAAATATCGTAACATACTTAGATAAATAACACATTATACATATAATTATACTAAGTTGTTATATTTCCAATGTAACAATTTTAATATTTGAATTAATATCTCATCCATAGAATTCCAATTGTTCATGAACCTCTGGTTCATCTCTCAATCACATATATTTTCGTATCACAATATCTCTTTCATTCAGAGGTTCAAATAATCAAATTCATATAATTTTCTTATTTCACATAATTAACCCTATTAACATGACTCGGACTTTGGCGGATACTCGGATCCAACCAAACACACCATACTGGCACCCAGTGCCTAATCGGATAGTTCGAAGCAATATAGTAACACCCAGTGTCTCATCGGCCTAGCCGAAGTAAAGTGGTACCCAGTACCTTATTGAATCTATCCGAAATAAATAATATGACACCCAGTGTCTCATCGACTCAAGGTCGAAGAATCCCTGAACACTTCCAATCCTATGGCATGCCAATTATATCTGACTCAGCCCGTCTAGTTAATACGGTATTTAAATCACATATTCATATCACTTTCAAATTAATTTCACAAATTAATTCAATGTACCTTTCATATTAATATTTTTAATTCAATACTAACACATATTCATCAATTAAGTCTAAGTCTTATTCAATTCAAACATCAATACTTACCTAAATTTCATTTTTCATACACATACATTGAAATTAAACATGCAATTATAAATAACTTGAATTATGATAATACAAACCGATATTTTCTCGAGCTACTCCTCGATCACTTTTTCCTTCCCCTTCGTACTAGACGTCTCGATTTCCTTGTTTGCTACAATAATAGTAACAATTTACATTATTAATTATAGCATTAAATTACAATAAATAATTGAATTTTATTCAATTCCTACCCTTGTTCTTCATTCGACATTCTTTGTACACAATTCTATTATTTACTTATAAGTTCTTTCTAGGCTGTCTACCTGAGTCATTGTCACTAAATCATCTATATCTTGAGTTACAGAATTCCAAATTAAGATCCGTAAATTTTTTATGAAACTAGACTCACATATCTTCTTGACATAAAATTTTCAGAATTTTTGATTTAGCCAATTAGTACAGTTTATTCTTTAAAGTCACCCCTGTTCTGCTGTCTGGTAGTTCCGACCCTTCTTCACTAAAAATTAATTATCTTTTTATACAGAATTCAAATGATGTTATAGTTTATTTCTTCTAAAACTAGACTCATTAAGGAATCTAACCATATAAATTATGTTCTTAAATTATTTTTATACAATTTTTTATGATTTTTCCAAGTCAGAACAGGGGATCTCGAAATCACTCTGAACCAGTCTTACCAAAATCTAAATATCTCAAAATACAGAATTCCTTTTCTTTCTCTGTTTCTTTCATATGAAAATAGACTCAATATGCTTTAATTTCATATCTCACTCAACTTCTAATTCCAGTTGTACTATTTTTGGTGATTTTTCAAAGTTACCTTACTGCTGCTGTCCCAAAACTGTTTTCTTATAACTCATTTTACAATTTAATCCTAATTAAGTTTACTTATTTTCTTAACTTAATTCATACTTTGTTTCTTCTTAAATTCTTTCCATATTCAACTTGACTATCTAATATTCATAATAAAACCCTAATTTATAATTTCTTCGAAATTAATCCCTATAGTAGAAAACTTATAGCTTACTTTACAATTTAATCCTCTTACTAATTCTAACTTCAAATTCTTTCAATTAAACCACTAATTCATCATTTTGTTCATCATATGCTATATTCAAAAACTCTAAAACTTCAAAAACTTCAACTTAAATTCATCAAAACTTTGTTCTAAATCTTATAAAGTATCAAAATTAAAAGAAAAGGACTAAATCAACTTACCTTTTAAAGCTTAAAACCTTGAATCTTTAGTTTTTCCTTTTTTTCCTTTCTTTTTCTTCTTTCTTTCCTGCTTCGTATGCTCTCTGTTTCTTTTCTTTTTCTTTTATTCTATTACTTTATTATATAATATAATATTATATTAACATAATTATCTAATAATAATAATAATATATTTTAACACATAAAAATCTCAGATTTTTATGCTTATGCCGCCTCAAATATACTAAATAGTCTATTTGCCATTTTAGTCCTTTTTATTTTCTTTTAATCTACAATTCAACTTTTACCCTTTATTCACTTTAGTCCTTTTTCCTAATTTCTCTCAATTAAGCTAAATTCACTAAATAAAAATCTAATTAAACACACTATTAGACTCATAATTACTCCTAATAATTATTTACTAACTCGATTTACTAAGACGGAGGCCCGATAACACACTTTTCTGGTGTCCACGGATTTTGGGTCGTTACAAGAGGAATACACTTCCCTATGGCCATGCGGAGGTGAAAACCTCACGGAACCATAGGTACGGATGTATCCCGAAAGCAATCCCCTAGCCCATGCGGAGGTGAAAACCTCACGAAAGCATAGCTTCTCGCTCCCACTTAAGGATGTGACCACAATGGTCATGCAATATGAATGCAGAAATATCCTGTGGATCTCAAACCACAACAAACATATGACGCAACACAAACTTATGCAATGAAAGAAATGAAATTAAAAAAATTTTATTTTCGATATGTAACACCCCCTACCCGTATTCGTTGTCAGAATAAGGTACGAGGCATTACCAGAATTTACAAATTTTTTTCTTTTTTTTTTTTAAAAAAACTGAGACCATTCCAATTCAACATATTTTCAAAATAATTCATGTATATTTATAAGAACAGATAAGCCATACCAATGGCTGACCTTACATTCATTTCATTCTAACATTTATTTTATTAGCTTATACATGCCATTCATTTCCAAACTAAAGTTTCTTTAAATACCGAAATACTGGGGTTGATAGTGTGATGAGTCTCCCACCAATCCGACCTCCGAGCTCTTAACACTACAAAACAGGGAAAAAGGAAATAGGGTAAGCACTTTGTGCTTAGTAAGCCCATGTAACAAGAATTATACTTACCTAATATTTTCAATACAATGTAATAAACATTCATATATCCATTCAATACGTTATTATCCTAACATACACAAGCTCAACATTCAAGTTAGTTCAATAATTTCCATGTATCAATAATATATATACTATGATTGATGAGCTCATCAATATCATGATTTCCATTATCTTGTTATTTTTCCATATTTATCCCGTTGAATTACTCGAAATTTCGATGGATTTTCAGATGTACACTTTAGTGTACAAATCCGAAATCCGTCAATTCATATTCATGTGCGCATTTTTCCATTTCGAGAGCACACTCCCGCGAACCTCATCCTTACAAATGGGATTACGGTCCAGCTAAATCCCTTGTAATATAAACTCATAGAGTATTGTCGAGATTACCACCCGAGCTAAATCCCTACAACGACAATTACTCTAATGAGCTTGGATCCGAATTACCACCCAGCTAAATTCAGACCCTAATTCGGATTACCCGTCCGGGCTAAATCCATTTTCCACATATTCTTCGGAGAGCTATATCAAGATAGGATCACCCGTCCGGCTAGATCCTTTTTACCGTCAATTCCTTTTCAGAGATCCATCGAATTTTCCTTTCATTCAACCGGGATTTCTTTCCCT
The DNA here is from genome assembly GCA_025503065.1 of Gossypium bickii. Lineage (NCBI taxonomy): Eukaryota > Viridiplantae > Streptophyta > Magnoliopsida > Malvales > Malvaceae > Gossypium > Gossypium bickii. The sequence continues at coordinate 132,994,020 of CP106713.1, forward strand.
TTTTACCAAATATATCAATGTATCATCAATTTTCATATAATGAACATTCAAATTATATTCACATCAATATCATACATTTTAAGCATTTAAGAATATAATTCAAGTTACATGAACTTACCTCGATATTAGTTCGTTTACAAAATCTACTAATCCGGGACTTTTTCCTTTCCTCGATCTAGCTTTGTATTTGAGTTTTCCGGATCTAAATAAGTAAATTCAATCATCAATTCAATGCATTTCATGTTCACATGTAGCATTTTCTATAATTCTATTATTATTTTTAGTTTATTCAAAGCTGTCTACTTGAGTCACAGTCACTAAATTATTTATTTCTCGAGCTACAGAGCTCCAAATGAAGAACCTTTAATTTTTCCTGAAACTAGACTCACATATATTCTTCCCATAAAAGTTTCAGAATTTTTGGTTTAGCCAATAAGTACAGTTTATTCTTTAAAGTTACCCCTGTTCTGTTATCTGACAGTTCCGACCACTCTTTGCTAAAATTTAATTACCTTTTTATACAGAATTCAAATGATGTTATAGTTTATTTCTTATAAAAATAGACTCATTAAGGAATCTAACCATATAAATTATGTTTCCAAATAATTTTTATACAATTTTTAATGATTTTTCCAATTCAAAGCAGGGGATCTCGAAATCACTCTGAACCAGTCTCACAAAAATCTAACTATCTCAAAATACAGAATTTCTTTGATTTCTCTGTTTATTTCATATTATAATAGACTCAATAAGCTTTAATTTCATATCTTACCCAACTTCTAATCACACTTCTACGATTTTTAGTGATTTTTCAAAGTCAGTCTACTGCTGCTGTCCAAACTGTTTCCTTATGGCTTATTTTGCAATTTAATCCTAACTAAGCCTATATTTTTCTTTCTCAATTCATACCTTTTACTACTCAATTTCTTGCCAAACTCACATTTAACTATCTAATCTTTATCATATTTTCATAATTTCGAATTTATTTCAACTTAATCCCTAAAACTCAAAACTTATAGTTTCTTTTACAATTTAATCATTTTACTAATTCTAACTTAAATTTTATTCAATTTAATCTCTAATTCATCTTTTCCTTCAACATCAACTATACTTGAAAACCTATAAACTCTCAAAATATCAACTTAGTTTCATCAAAATCTTGCTTTAAAGCTTCTAAAACATCAAAATTAAGAGAAAATGGCTAAATTTAGCTTACCAATTAAACTTGAAGCTTTAAAATCCCAAATTTTCCCTTCTCTTTTCTTTCCCATTTTCTTCCCCTGTTTTCGTCTTGTTCTCTGTTTCTTTTCTGTTCTTCTTTCTTTTTTTCCCCTGCTCTCTGCTTCGTTTTGTTTCTTTTAGTTTGTTTATATATATAATAATATAATAATATAATAATATACTTAAAAAAAATCTCAGATTTTTATCAATACACCGCCTTAACTTTACAAAATGGCATAATTGCCATTTTGGTCCTTCATAATTTCTTTTAATCTATAATTCAACTTTTACTTTTATTTCAATTTAGTCCTTTTCATTTAATTACCTACCCAAACGTTAAAATTTTCTAACGAAATTTTAATACCACATTACTAACATTTTATAAGTATTTATAAAAATATTTCCTATCATATAAATATTCATGCAAATATATTGAAATAAATTTCTATTTAAATCGGATTTATGGTTGCGAAACCATTATTCCGATAACCTTGAATTTGGGCCATTACAACTCTCCCCCCCTTTTAAGGATTTTCGTCCTCGAAAATCTTACCAGTAAAGAGGTTTGGATATCTTGATCGGTTCTTCACTGTAACTCATATCCGGTTGAATCTCCAATTCTATCGGAGAAATAACATGTGAAGGATCTGACCGATATCGTCGTAGCATAGACACATGAAAAACATTATGGATTCTATCAAGTTCTGGTGGTAATGCCAACCGATAGGCGACCGGTCCAATTCTTTCTATGATCTCATATGGCCCGATAAATCTTGGACTCAATTTACCCTTTCGACCGAGCCGGAGAACTTTCTTCCAAGGAGACACTTTCAGGAATACCTTGTCACCAACCTGAAATTCAATCTCTTTTCGTTTAAGATCGGCATATGATTTTTTGGCGATCGGAAGTCGCTTTTAAACTATCCCGAATAACCTTCACTTTTTCTTCTCGCTTTCCTGGATTAAATCAACCCCATGTATCTTCTTTTCACCGAGCTCTGTCCAATATAATGGTGTTCTACATTTTCTACCATACAAAGCTTCATATGGAGCCATTTTAATACTTTGGATGATAAGCATGTTGTGTAAGCAAATTCAATCAAAGGTAGATACCTCTCCCAATTACCTTTAAACTCTAGTGTACAACATCGGAGCATATCTTCCAATACTTGAATTACACGTTCAGATTGGCCATCCGTGCAAGATGAAATGCGATCTTGAAATACAACCGAGTACCCAAAGCTTCTTGCAATTTATCCCGAAACGAGGCGTAAATCGGGGATCTCTATCCGATATAATGGAGACAGGCACTCCATGTAGCTCGACAATCTCGAGATATGTACAATTCAACGGTTTATCTAAAGAATAATCCATACGTCATCTGAATAAAGTGTCTTTGACTTTGTCACTCGGTCAACAATCACCCAAATAGCATCTTTTTCTTGAAGACAATGGTAATCCCGATACAAAATCCATAGTGATTCTTTCCCATTTCCATTACGGTATAGTAATTGGTGAAGTAGCCACGAAGGTACTGATGTTCTGCTTTGACTGTTGACATATCAAACATCTTGATACAAACTCGTAAATATCACGTTTCATACACGCCACCAAGACATCTTCTTCAAATCATTATACATTTTATTACTTCCCGGATGTACAGACATAATACCACTGTGAGCCTCGTGTAAAATTTTCTGTATGAGCTCTGAATTCTTGGGTACACATACCCTACCTCTACATAATAAACAATCATCATCCCTAACTTGAAATTCGGAATCAGTACCTGACTCACATTGTGCCCGTTTAACCTGTAACTTCTCATCATTCTTCTGAGCTTCACATATTTGCTGTAGAAATGTCGGTTTAGCTCTCAATTCAGCTATGATTGAACCATCATCAGTCAGGAAACAATAACCTCTTACCATCAGTGGATAATTTTTACAAATTTTATCCGCCAAAATAGATTGGCCAAAGGGGTTCGATACTTTAACCACAAATTCAGTAGGTTCAACAGATAAATCTTTAACGCATGCAAGTTTTACACATATATATGAATGCGTAGAACCGGGATCAATTAATGCAGTAATATCAGTTTCAAGTAAAGAAAATGTACCAGTAATAACATCGAGTGCTGAGGCATCTTCTCTGGTACGCATGACATATGTCCTAGGAGGTGCTCGTGTCTCAGGCCTAATTGCAGTATCTTTTGCAGTATCTTTTGTACCAACACTGCCAACATTGGTCACTGAGGGAGCGGAAGGTCTTGAATTAGTGCGCTGTGAACCTCGCACTCTATCTGAATACCCAGTGGTTGAGGTAGAACGATCCTGGTACTTCTTCAATTTCTTTGGAGCAGAAAACTGAGATTTTCCCATTGGTCTTTTACTAAAAATTCGAGCTTCCCTTTCAGCCTGTTTCTTTTCTTTGCTCCATTCTTCTGCTTTATAAGCTCGCTCTGCTAGTGTAGCAAACTTTCGAATTTCAAGAATTCCAATAAGTAGGTTAATTTCTTCATTCAACCCTTCTTCGAATTGTTTGCACATTTCAGCTTCCGACTGTACCCATTCTCGAGTATATTTACTCAACCGAACAAATTCTCTTTCATACTCGAATCTGAGATCTATTACCTGTTTTCACCAAGAAATTCTTTTCTTTTACGATCAAGGAATCTCTGGTGATATATCTCTTTTTGAACTCTCGATCCGGAAGAATTCCCATGTAATTTCTTCTTTCGGAACAATCAAGCTTTAGTATTCCACCAATGATAAGTCAGTGTGTCTTTTAGCGATTGAAACAAAGACATTTCAAACATTCTTCTGGCGTGCAAGATAATTCCTCCAAAACCCGAGTAGTATTTTCTAACCAAAATTAGCTTTTTCGGGATCATCATCAATCTATTTGCTTCGAATTCTTCTTTTTATATTTTCAGATAATTTCACTTTTCCATTAGTAGGTAATTAAATGAAAAGGACTAAATTGAAATAAAAGTAAAAGTTGAATTATAGATTAAAAGAAATTATGAAGGACCAAAATGGCAATTATGCCATTTTGTAAAGTTAAGGCGGTGTATTGATAAAAATATTTCCTATCATATAAATATTCATGCAAATATATTGAAATAAATTTCTATTTAAATCGGATTTATGGTTGCGAAACCATTATTCCGATAACCTTGAATTTAGGCCATTACACGATAAAAGGACATTAATCAATCAATTCTATGGCTTGACTCTCTTATTTGTCCCCAATGGAGTCGCCAAGCTGTCAGAACCATTTTTTTGTTTGGAAAAACGGGCCGACTTTAAAAGGATGGAGTCGCCACCAATATTTTTTTGAAGTGCGATTGGGTCACTTTAGAAAATATTTTGGTCCACGAATTTTAAGAAAACGGGCTCAGGAGTCGGTTACGCACGAGGAATGATTAGCACCCTCGCGACGCCCAAAATTGGTACCGTATTGATTGATTAATGTCCTTAATATCGAAAATTAGGAAATATTTTAGAATATGAATCTTTCAAAAAAATTGTTTGAATGACTCGATTGGATATCGAAACTTTCTTATTCCAAAAGGATGAAATACCACATCCAGCACGATAGGACACGATGTTTCAAACCCTCGGTGCCAAGATCATTTCATGATTATTGAGATTTGAAAAGGGTATTTTATTATTTGGCCAAGCTAAAAACCGAAACCCAGCACGATTGGGCACGATTCCTTGAATTTCCAATCATTAAATATTGCCTTTATTTAAGAAACCTCGGTCAAAACCTCCAAAGGATATTTGGTCATTTGGACGAATAGAAAATCGAGACCCAGCACGATTGGGCACGAATCTCTCAAACTTCCAAACACGAAACATTACCTTATTTTCAAAAATACAATCAAAATCTTTAAAGGATATTTAATTCTCCAGACGAACGAAAAATTGAAACCCAGCACGATTGGGTACAATTTTTTGAACATCCAAACACTAAATACTACCTTTATGAAACCATTTTTTAAGTCTTTGAAAAAAACAAAAATAGAAACGTGGAAACGTAGACACGATTAATAGGGAATGACAATAATGAAAACAAAGGGAGAAAAATAAACGATAATAATAATACTATTAATGTAATATAAAACTCATAATAAGTAATTAATAATGAAAAGAGTCACGGTGATAATACTAACATTAATAAAAAATAATAGTAAAAGAAATGAGGGTATACTGATAATAACAAAAAATAGTAGATATAAAAATAATAATATGTAATAAAACAATTAAAGTAATGAGGGTGAACAAAAAAAAACATAATTATAGTAATAATATATATATAAAAAGTGGTAATAAAATAATAATAAAAACAATTATAGTAATAATCATAAATAGAATAAATATAATAATAATAGGAAAATTAATTTAAACAACTATGGCAGTAGTAATAATAATAATAGAATAATAATGATGATGAACAAAATAAAAATAATAAGAGAATAATAAAGTAATAGTACTAATAAAATATTAGTAATAAAAAAATAAAAATATTTAATAATAGTAAAATAATAGATATAAGCATAATATATAGGAAAAATCAAGCCAACAAGTATATATACATATATAACGATAGTAGGAATATAATAGTAACATACATTGATACAATAACAATAATATATATATAGACCATGGTGGCAATAATAATAACATAAATAAAAAAAAATCGAAAAGGACCAACTTGTATCAAAAACAGGACCTCAGGGCCAAATTTAAAAATAAAAAAAGATGAAGGGGCTGAATTGAAGCATGCGCGCAACCTAAAGAGACCGGAAAAGCAAATACTCCCTTCCTCAAAATGCGTCATTACCATGAGGACCAGATCGAAACCAAAAAGAAAATTATAGGGCCAAATTTAGAAATATATAAAAACAATAGGGCGAGATTGAAACAGGCGCAAAGGGGAGAGGACTAATCGCGCAATTTACCCATTTAAGGTAAATGTACGCAGATTCCTTCCCCAAAGGTGAAACGGCGCCGCTTGCTTTGTTATGCCTTAAAGCCTAAAATATTTCCTTTTTCCACCGCAGACTCTATTTAAAAAAAAAATTAAATCCCCATATGAAAACCCCAAAACTCCTCTGCTAGGGTAAGCCTATTTTCGCAGCAGATCCCCCGTGCGCGCGCCACTAACGGCGGCCGGAGAAACCGAAGTAAGCTCCTCTTGACCCCTTCCTTTTTTCAAAAGAGCTTCGTTCGTTTTTGAGAGCAAATGCAGGAAACCCGTGAAAATGGAGAAGTTTTTAGTACTTTCCTCTTCTATTTTTGCATACAATGGCAAGGTAAAGTAAAAGAAAGACGGAAACGAGACTCAGAAATCGGAAGGTAAAACGATAATCACCTTTATTTTTCACCTATTCTCTATTTCAATCTATGCGCAGATTTCTTTGCTTTTACTCACTGTTTATTTTGTATCTGTGAAAAAAAATTGTGTATACTGCTATTTTTTTTGCTATTTTAAAAAACATTTTTTTACATGCTTCTTTCGACCTTTTATATCCGCAAAATCTCAAAAATAAAACCAATAAAATCAAAATACAATCTGTTTCTGTTGTGCTGTTGCTTGGTCCTCCTTTTCCGCGGGTGTGGCGACGTGGAGAGGAGACGACGTGGTCGAGCACGCAAGCGAAGGGGTCGTTAACGGCCCAAGAGAGTGGCTGTTTGTAAAAGAATATTTGGGCTTAATGGGCCTTGAACTGTATTGGGCCGCTTATTGGCTTTTGTTTTGTTTATTTTTTTGTTTTGGTTAATGGGCCAGGGCTAAAATTAGGCCCTACAATATTTTATTCAAGAGAGAAAGCTGAAGACAATGCTCATGTAAAGATCCATACACGATGATGAAAGGGATTCTAAAAATCACAAAATCAAAAACGAACGCCGAAATAAAAGCCCACCACACGCAAAAAAATCCGAAGCGGTACACAGAATTAAACACAAAAACGAAAGCCCAATAACCCCAGCCCAACAACATTCAGCTAAGCAGAAAATATAATGTAAGAACTGTGACGCAAAACAACAAAAATACAACAGAGGGAAACATAGAACTAAAAAATAAAAAACATAAAAAAAACTGACCAGTATATACTGATAGTTAATTAATTTCCGATAACTGTCGTCCTATTGGGGGCAACAAGTTCCGAACAAAGTATTCTTCTATCTAAATATTATCCAGACAAAAAAAAAAAGCAACTAATAAGGAAGTTATTCAGGCACTATTAGAAATATAAAATTCTCCATATTTGAATGCATTATATTTTTGGAGGGAATAAGAAAACACTACTTAGAATATATTGTGTATTACAAATCTACTTTTTCATTAAGATTCTTTACGACAAAACAGAAAAAAGTCCAAAGAATGATAATCAAAAAACACAAAAAGCCGACCGAGATATACGAAGAATGGGATATACCCAAGCTGGGATATACCTGTATGGGATACCACTGAAGCGGGATATCACTGGATTGGGATATTACTGAACCGGAAGCTAAAAATTGTGAACTGGAATAAGAAAATGCAGGATATCCTGGGAATAACTTATTTCGATATCGGTATATGACGAGGATAAAGCGGAGTAGAATAAGAGAAAAATTAACTACAAGCGAGACGAGTTAAAAATGCATGCTAGGATAGAAAATTCTTTACGACAAAAAGAGAAAAATCCAAAGCATGATGTCCAAATAAAATTAGAATGATGACAAAGCAGAAAATAGTTTAACTATTTTAAACCAACCAAAAGCATAAACTACAAACAAATCACTTTCGAAACAACAATGACAAAAGAAATCCAAAATCCATTTATGGATTTATAATCCCAATTCACACAATTGCTTAAATACAAAACAAAAGCACGATTATACAATTTGGTATCACAACGCATAATATCCTAAGCTACTCCAAAATAGTTAAACTATTTTAAACCAACCAAAAGCATAGACTACAAACAAATCACTTTACGAAACAACAATGACAAAGAAATCCAAAATCCATTTATGGATTTATAATCCCAATTCACTCAATTGCTTACAATAAAAGAAAAAAAAAACCCCAATTTGGAAACCGACTCAGTTAAGATGAATGATTTAATCAATAGTTAAGGTAGAAAATTGACAAAAAAAGACTTACCTGAATACTTACGAATTAGATGGCAATATTTTCCAGGATATGAAGAAGAAAAGAGCATGGAAGCCTAAACCAAAACTTGTGAAAACCACTTTGAAAATATTAGTAAAAAGAAGCATACATCTAAAACAAACAGAGATGAAAAGTACAGAGTAGCTAATAAAAGAGAAAGGAACGTTCGGGAATAAACAGGTCATTTATTGACTACTAGTTGGATTGACGTCTTTTACTGTTGGTTAGATTTGGTGCATGGGCTTTAAGCTTTCTATGACTGTTTAACTTTTCTTCTTTGTTGCTTGCCAAAAATATTAAAAAATATTAAAAAATAAAAAGAATTTTAAAAATAGTATAGAATACATGTGAAAGCCCAAAGACTCGCAAGCCACAAGCCCAAAACTGTAACCTCATAAAGAATCTGCTAAGAAGAAATTACAAAAAAAAAAAAGACTGATAACACTAAACCAATAACCTTAAATAGAGGCAAACAATCAATCCAAAAATAAAAAACATGTAAGCATAATATAAGCCCAAATCTAAGCGTTATATAAGTCGAAACCGAAACCAAAACATAAGCACAAACCTAAGCCGAATATGAGTCCAAACCAAGACGCACTCCTAAGCATAACATAAGCCCAAATAAGCCCAAATATGAGCATGATATATAAGATACAAAAACAAAGACAAATTACCCAAGCTCAAAGCCGAAACCCAAACCTAAGCTAACATTAGCCCAATCCAAAAGCCAAACTAAAGGCTAACATACGCCAAATCTCTCTGTGACACGAAGCCATTAGTTTAACACTTCAATTTGCAGTATGTTTTAATGAAAACAAAAAAGAAAGAAGGAATGGGTGGATGGAATGAAGCATACCTTACCTTAATTGGCACCAATGGACACCATTTAGATCTAATAACACAAGCAATACCGTCAAGCCTACCAATCTTTCCAACCAACTATCATCCTTACAACAATTCATATCATTCTATTTAATTTATGGTCATATCATTTCCTAGCAACTCAAACCACGTCCACAACATCGCAAATATACCAATTGCAAATTTAGCCAACCTACATTTATAACATTCAAGCAACTTAAATTGCATCATTACAATGACTTATTTTATATCAATAACACAACTCCTGTTCATGATCATTTAGACAGTGTAAACGAATATTCAGGCAGCTTACAATGACAACAAAACATGTTTTAAAATAACATCAAGTGCAATTTTGTTTTCTAACTTATTTTCGACTGAATTTAATCACCAAAAATGCAGTGCAATAACTGATTGCTCTAAATTGAGGTGCTCAAATTATGTAAGTTGAAGTGTTTAGAATATTTTATAGATATGAAGAAGAAAGGAGCACGGAAGCAGCTAAAAACCCTGGGTTTTATTAAACTTCGATTGTTAACTAAATAGGGTTTTGAATATTTGATTATAGTACTATTAAACTACACTCTGGTCCATGGGTCACTGAATTAAATGTGAATTTCCGTTTTAATCTTTAAACCATGAAAATTTACAATTTAGTTATCTAACTATTTGAGATTATATATTTTGTTCACCAGATGACATGGCTTTTCTAATTGGTATATGATAACACTTTAGAACGACATGTTTTTCTATGCTAATTGTATATTAATTTTGAATATGACTCTACTAATTTGGGCTATTTATGGACTTTTATCTCGCAAGGACTAAATTGGAGACCAATGCAAAATTGAGGGCCAAAATCGTGAAATTAAAGACAAAAATGGACCAAAGTGCAACAAAGGGAAAAGATGGTGCCAAAAATGCGAACATGGAGGGCAGAGGGATTGAAATGCAAAAAGAAGAGACTTTGCTTTATCAAATTCTATTTTAATTATGTTAGGATAATTAATATTAGGATAGTTATCTAGGATTATTTGATTTCTTTATTTATCTCTATTTATCTTTAATTAAATTGTAATTATCTTTGAGAGTTTGAGTAGAATTAGACTATCTACCTTAAGCATTATAAATAGGGGATGGAGTAACTCATTTAGGGTTCATATTTTTCTGTACACTCCTCTCCCATACGTTTTTATGTTTCCTTTATTTTCTTTTCAATAAAAACTCTCTTTTCCATATATTTATATTTTATTTATTTTTCCATCACAATATGAGCCACTAAAATCCATCTAGCCGAAGGTTGTCGAATTCCCCCAAAAAAAGGTTCTTGAGGTTTAGAACCCGCACTTAACTTTCTCACCCAAGTATTCATCATTTCTCCGCATTACGGGGCTGACGCTTCCGTCCAGGTCCCTTTAAAAGTACCCCTTTCAACTTATGCAAAGACGGCCGCTTTGTGTGTTTTGGGAGGAGTGCAATCGTCGGTTCGTGAGCTTCTTTGCGTCGAGGTTAGTGAGCCCAAGAGACAAAATGGCATGGGATTCGCCATTGAGAAACGTTGATCTAGCGCAAAAGACTCCACAAGAGCAATAGAAGGCTGAAGTCGGGCTCCTAAAATTCGTAGGTAAAACTCTTGGAGTTGGTGGTCGAGGCGTCCTCTTCCACTATAAGCGGCTTACTTGGGCGAGAAGGGTCATCCAAAAGTCAAGACGGAGCCCAGGAGGAACGAGACAACCGGAGGTGGAATCTCTCCACATAAGAAACTTTTCTCTAAACCTTTTTTTTTATTTTCCTCATTTTAATTCTCATAATCTATTCTCGTGATTTCAATTGGTCTTAAATTCTATTTTTTTTATTATTTTTCCAGATCGAAAATTATTAATTCTATTTTTATTTATTTTTCAGGAACGCAGGTTTTTTTGGGCACGATTCTGCCCAAGATCTCGAGAAACAGGCATTTGTATAATCCGATCCCTGTGGATTCGACTCTACTTACCCTTTACTGTTATTTTTATTATTTTGCAGGGAGTAGGATATATTTTGGTGCATTCAACGATGCATCAAATTTTGGCGCCGTTGCCGGGGATCGGTAACGTACTAATCCTGTTTTTTTTGTTTTCTATGACCAGATCTGCTCTAGGCATTCTTGCGCTTGATTCGGAGATCGAAAAGACTGCGAAAGCTAATCGAAAAGAAACTAAGTTGAGGAAAAAGCAGTCAGCGGTGGTAGTGACTCGAAGCAATCCACCACCAGAAATTAGGACCGACGACGAAGCGGAGTCTAGGGTTAACGAAAACCCTACTCAAACGCTTGAAAGTAAAGTAGAAGAAGTCGATCCATTTGAAGAAGTGTTCAACGCTAGGGTTGACGAAAACCCTAATTTGGTACAGGAACCAATGGCTCAAACGATTCGGCAACTAGCCAAAGCTCAAACAGAACAACAACATCACATGCATCATCGCATATCCTACCATGGATACCGATTTTGAGTTTGAAATCGGGGTTGATTTAGTTCTTTGCCAACATTCCGAGGGTTCTGAATGAAAACCCCATAAACATTTAAAGGAGTTTCATATGGTTTGTCTGAGTATGAAACCTCAAGGCGTAACTGAGGATCAGATTAAATTGCGCGCTTTCCCTTTTTCCCTAGCAGACTCAGCTAGGGAGTAGTTATTTTATTTACCTCCTGAACCTATTACTACGTGGGCTGATCTATCTCGTTTGTTTCTCAACAGGTTTTTCCCAGCATCTAGAATAGCTAAGCTAAGAAGGGAGATCGTGGGGATAAGGCAGAAAGAAGCGGAGACTCTTTATGATTATTGGGAGCGGTTTAAGAAGTTGTGTGCGAGCTATCCACAACATGGTATAACAGAGCAATCTCTCCTCCAAGACTTTTATGAAGGTTTGAAATCGATGGAGATGAATATGGTAGACGCCAGCTTTGCTAGAGGAGGCGTTGGTCAACATGACCCCCAACAAGCAAGGGACTTAATCTCCACAATGGCTGCAAATTCTCGGCGAGCTGAGTTAATCCCGAGCCCCTGAAGGTTCACCAGCTAAGTAATTCAACCTTAGAGGATAAAGTTGACAAACTTACGATTATGATGAATTCTCTTATTGCAGAAAAAGCTAAACCAAATTTCGGTTATGTGGAATATGTGCTACACACGAGCACACAACTCGATACTTGTCCTAAATTGTATGGCGATACTATGGCTTATTTAAATGCTGTGGGTAATTTTCCTGGTCCACCTCAGAGGTGATACGACCCTTACGCTAATACCTACAACCAAGGATGGAGGGATCACCCTAACTTAAGTTATGGGGCCAAACCACAATATAACCAGCCATACCAAAACCGAGTTCCACAGCAGCCAGAAGACTCAGGTAATTCTCTAGAAACTTTGGTCAATAAATTAGCAGCTAATATGCTTGATTTTCAACAGAAAATCGAGGCATCTATAAGAGAATTGACCATATCAGTTGAGAAATTGAACTCTCAAGGGAAGCTGCCGTCACAAACAGAACTGAATCCAAGACAACACACAAATGCAGTGACGTTGCAAAGTGGAAAATCTTGGAATCAATTCCCGACAAAAATCTTGCCCAAGAAATCGCCCAGGAAAAATCTGAGAAAGACGAACAGGTTCGACCAAGGCCTCCATTGCCTAAAATTCAACCTCCCTTTCCAGAACGTTTCAACCAATGTCGAAAAGGTAAGGAGGATAAGGAGATCCTCGAAACATTTAGGAACGTCGAAATTAACATTCCACTGTTGGACGCCATCAAGCAAATACCCAGGTACGCTAAATTTCTTAAAGAACTTTGCACCAACAAACGAAAGTTAACAGGTAATGAAAGGGTTAATGTTGGTGAAAATGTGTCTGCAGTGTTACAACGAAAAATGCCGGCAAAATGTAAAGATAGGGGTATGTTTGCAATACCATGCAAAATAGGTCATTTGGGAATTAAAAAGGCTATGTGTGATCTAGGAGCCTCCATAAATGTCATGCCTTTTTCTGTTTATGAATCACTTAACGCAGGTTTTTTGACAAAAACAGGTCCATTGTGCATCCCGAAAGAGTCCTCGAGGACGTATTAGTCAAAGTCAATGGACTTATCTTCCCTGCAGACTTTTATATGATAAAAATGGAGGAGGATAAAACTCCTGGGTCTTCAGACATCTTGTTGGGGCGACCTTTCCTTAGTACCACAAATACTAAGATTGACGTCCAAAGCGGAACCCTCACGATGGAGTTTGATGGGGAGATCGTGAAGTTTAACGTTTATGGCACAATTAGCCACCCAAGTGAAGTCTAGGGCGTGGCGAGTAATCGACATAATTAACTCATCGAGAGAAAAACTTTTGAGTCATCTTATGGAGATAAATCTAAAATGATGTTTGATGATTTTGAATCATTAATAAATTGTTGGCTCCTATGGACACTAAAATTTTACCTTCACATTTGTGCGGGGGCGGATCCAAAATTAAAACCACATCTCGAGCATATCAAATTCACATTTTCGGAGAATGATGAGACCATTGCCGACTTAAAATGGATTGACCTCTTGGAGGAAAATATGAAACCAATGAAAAAGGCGCAAGGACAATTAAACCCAAAGATGGTAGATGTGATAAAAAATGAGAATTTCCAAGCTCACATGATTAAAAAGATTTATTTTGAGCCACCGTAGAACCATTTAAGTCGTCGAGCTAATGACGTTAAACAAGCGCTTGTTGGGAGGCAACCCAATCTTTATTTTTCTTTTATTATTTATTTTCATTTATTTTTATTTATTGTTTTCTTTTCTTTTATTTTTAGTTTCTTTTATTTAAATATTAATAAATTTCTCTTCTTTGCTTAGCTAAAATGGAGAGCATTGAGGCTCGACTCAACACTTTTGGCCAGCAACTCACCGAACTCATTGCTATCCTCCGTATTTGACAGTAGCTACATGGGGAGCTTTTCTAAACTTTTCTATCTATTTATTTCTTTTGCGTCCACATTGAGGACAATGTGCTTTAAGTAGGGGGGAGGTACTCTTCGTATTACTGTCATATTCTGTTGTGATTTGTGTTTGCTGCTTGAGGTTTTTTTTAGGTTGTCCATATTTTTTTTTAGAACATTCTGTCGCTAGTCATGCCCAAGAATTTGCCCACGACTTGCCACTGTTTGACCCACATGCATGATTCTTGGCCACTGAGTTAATTCTGATTCATGCATTTGATTTTATCTCTATTGTTTTATTCTTATTAGGCCAATAATATTTATGATTAATAAGTTAACTCTATCTTGCTTTTCGTAAAATTGATCGAGTTTAATATCAGGTGGACACCTAATACGTTTGCATGCCTAAGTTATGTTCATGACCATTAGGTGGCTACTAAAGCTTATTTTTGACACTTGTTTATTTCTCTTAGGTCCTCTTGAAGTTTATATTTCGCGAAAATTGTGATTAATAAATATTTCCAAGGTTATGAGTACAGCTTAGAACGTGGTAGATCGAGTAATCGGGGGTAGGGTGCTTGGGTTGTCATTCTACTTGGCGTCAAAAGGTTTTGTGGCGTAATAGGTAAACTCCAGCTAGCCAAGGTTATGAGTATGGCTCGAACGTGACTGATTGAGTAACCGGGGTAGGGTGCTTGGGTTGTCATTCTACTTAGCGTCAAAAGGTTGTGTGGCGTGACGAGTAAAACTCATTAACGAAAATAAATAATTTTTAAGAGTATGTTGAAATTTGAGTAACCGTGGTGGGGTGCTTGGGTTGTCATCTCTCTTCACAGTAAAAAGGTTTGATATATTCCTAAGTAAATAAATAGTTCTATTAAAGAAAGAAAAAAAAAAAAAAAAAAAAAAAAAAAAAAAAAAGGAAAATAGTACTAATAAAATTTCAGCTAAGGACTAAAAGTGGGAATAAATAGAGTGTCTCAGTAGGTTGGGTAAATCACCTAATTGTCATGAAATATTTCAAGACGATTTTAATTTTTGTGTGTGTAAATTAGAATACTTTTTCTATTTTACTTGAAGCAAGCTTAATTAGAAGTTTTCTTTATTTTTCATATATATTTATGACTAATCTTTATAAAACTTTGGAGTAGAATTTCTTTCAGGATATAATTTTCACAGTGGATAGGAACCATACTTGAGGGCAAGCATGGGCTAAGTAGGGGGGATTTGATAACACTTTAGAATGACATGTTTTTATGTGCTAATTGTATATTAATTTCGAATGTGACTCTACTAATTTGGGCTATTTATGGACTTTTATCTTGCAGGGACTAAATTGGAGACCAATGCAAAATTGAGGGCCAAAATCGTGAAATTAAAGACAGAAATGGACCAAAGTGCAACAAAGGGAAAAGATGGTGCCAAAAGTGCGAACATGGAGGCGGAGGATTGAAATGCAAAAGAAGAGACTTTGCTTTATCAAATTCTATTTTAATTATATTAGGATAATTAATATTAGGATAATTATCTAGGATTATTTGATTTCTTTATTTATCTCTATTTATCTTTAATTAAATTGTAATTATCTTTGAGAGTTTGAGTAGAATTAGACTATCTACCTTAAGCACTATAAATAGGGGATGGAGTAACTCATTTAGGGTTCATCTTTTTCTGTACACTCCTCTCCCATACGTTTTTATGTTTCCTTTATTTTCTTTTCAATAAAAACTCTCTTTTCCATATTTTTATATTTTATTTATTTTTCCATCACAATATGAGCCACTAAAATCCATCTAGCCGAAGGTTGTCGAATTCCCAAAAAAAGGTTCTTGAGGTTTAGAACCCGCACTTAACTTTCTCACCCAAGTATTCATCGTTTCTCCGCATTACTGGCCGACGCCTGTCCCGTGTCCCTTTAAAAGTACCCCTTTCAACTTATGCAAAGACGGCCGCTTTGTGTGTTTTGGTAGGAGTGCACCGTCGGTTCGTGAGCTTCTGCGCGCCGAGGTTAGCGAGCCCAAGAGACAAAATGGCGTGGGATTCGCCATTGAGAAACGTTGATCTAGCGCAAAAGACTCCACAAGAGCAATAGAAGGCTAGAGTCAGGCTCCCTAAAATTCGTAAGGTAAAACTCTTGGAGTTGGTGGTCGTAGGCATCCTCTTCCACTATAACTGGCTTACTTGGGCAAAGAAGGGTCATCCAAAAGCCGAAGACGGAGCCCAAGGAGGAACGAGACAACCGGAGGCTAGAATCTCTCCACATAAGAAACTTTTCTCTAAACCCTTTTTTTTATTTTCCTCATTTTAATTCTCATAATCTATTCTTGTGATTTCAATTCGTCTTAAATTCTGTTTTTTTTTATTATTTTTCCAGATCAAAAATTATTAATTCTGTTTTTTATTTATTTTTCAGGAACGCAGGTTTTCTTGGGCACGATTCTGCCCAAGATCTCGAGAAACAGGCATTTGTATAATCCGATCCCTGTGGATTCGACTCTACTTACCCTTTACTGTTATTTTTATTATTTTGCAGGGAGTAGAACATATTTTGGTGCATTCAACGACGCATCAGTATATATATCATGTCAATTTGCTTTTAATTCTAAAATATTTACCCCTCAACATTTATACACATTTATACACTATGACAATTTAGTCTTAATTTTAAAATTTTAAAAGATTATAAAAAAGTTGTAATAAATTAATATACTACATAAACTATTTCATTTTATATTAATTGTATAATATGAATTAAATAATATTATAATTAGCATATATATCATGTCAATTTGCTTTTAATTCTAAAATATTTAACCCTAAACACACTATGACAACATTGAAAAAAGAAAATCAAACAGCACATGTATAAGGTAATAATTATCAAATGATTGGACAAAGACAATTTTTAAATTCTGTAAGCTAACCCAAAACAGAAAAATCAAAAGAAAAAAATATTATTCAGAACAAAGATGCGCGTCGAAATCAACTAAGACAATAAATGAAGAAGAAATTGGTTATGACATCATTAGAGAATATATCCAACACATCTTTTTTTCAGTCTCATAAAACCATCAACCAATAAGCAAACTAAAATTATGTTCATCTAAGGGTTGTAACTAGAACCTATTCACTTAAAAGATTACAACTCAATTTCCCTTCATGTAAGGCTAGGTAGCACAGAGATGAATATAATTCTATCTTTAACCAAAATCGAGTATTTTCACCACATGTATATATCAATAATCACACAAAACTTCCCATTCAAATTGATATACTGAGAGATACCACTGGTCTACCTAAAACTTCCAATCAAAATCTATTTGCAAATCATACCCAATGAAACTCAAACAATCCTAACTATTTTAAAGAAAATATACCCAATACTTACCAACTAATGCAAGCACCTAGCGAGATGAAAAAGAAGACATATATGCATACACAAATCATGATAATCTCCACCGTATATGATCATGAAACCCAAATCGATAAAAACCTTTGCAATTAGCAAATCGGTTGAAATTCTCCAATTTTTATCAATGTCAACAATCATCCCAACTAGATTATTAATTATTATTTTAAAACTAAAGTACAGACATTTTGAGAAAACTAAGAAACAGAATGTCACAACTCACAACCGCATTCATCATTAAAACCAAAAATCAATAAGCAAACAAAACTCTTATCATGGATTTTGATTCATCACAACCAGAAAAAACTTGAGTTACTAAACCCAAAATTAAAGCATGAAAAATAAAAAAATTCAAACAAATAACAAATAGAGGTAACGCTTTCTTGATGATCGGAAGATGATCATAAAATAAATATAGGTGAGGATTTTGATTCATCACAGCCAGAAAATCTTGAGTTACTAAACTAAACTTTAGGAACGAAGAAAATGAAAAACAAAGTTAAAGAACTAAGAATTTATTGAGAAATCTCGAGAAACAAACAAATCGAGAAAATCGAGAAGGATCAAAGGAAGATAGAAAGAGGAACCTTGATGATTCTTCGAGGGAGATTACTATTGGCAATTGATAAGCTTCGATTGGTGGAATCAAAAAGGGAAATAAAATAAATATAATCAGGGTTTTGAGAATAGGGAGATAGAGAAAATTCGAGAATACAAAAAATAGAGGAAAGAAGAAAGGTCCCTATCCCTTAACTCTAAGCTGAAATTTTTTTTGGTTGATTTAAATTTAAGGTGGTGTTCGTTGTTTTTGGAGAGAAAGTAAAAAGCGTTTTATAGGGAACACTTTCAGCCACATCAGCTGAAAACGTGCCCGATAAGACACATTTTCACTAAAAAGCCTCTTTGCTCAGATGATTAAATATTAGGACTGATTTATCATTTAATATAACAACTAATTTAAAGTGGTTGCAAAATAATTAATTAAAATGTTTATAAAAATATTGTGATACATATTAAATTGGATCAGACCTGATTTATCATTTAATATAAAGAATGGTTAAAATATAAAATTAACTATAAAAATATATTAATAATAATAAATTTAATTTTTTAATATTTACATTTCTTTCAAAAGAGAATAAAGGAGAAGGAAACATGTCATTGAGAGAGTTTCATTCATTGTCATCTTTATGGAAAAACAATATATAAAAGTAACATTTTCTCCATCATTTATTATTTGTTCATGTTTCTGTCACGTTTCTTTAGATATGCTTTTTTTTTCAGTCTTTTTATTTAGAAATGCTAAAATGATACTTATATGTAAAAATAAATAACTACTATTTCAGAAAAGAAATATTCGTTAAAAAAAACCTATCCAGTTTACTTGAGACATTAAAATATATAAATTTTATTAACAATTGTTGAATGTAATATTTGGGAAATCTCCAAAATATTATTGAAAAGGATAATCTCCAATTCAAAAAAAATTATAAATAGTAAAACAAATACAAAAAATAAATAAACTATACAAATTAAAACTATCCGGGAAGCTATGTTAATGTACATTTGGGTTTCATTTATTGTCATAGTTGTAGTACCCAGCTATCATCCACTTATATTGGTCTTATTTACTTCGTCTAAGTTTTGTAGCTTTTAAGTGGTGTGTAATGCTTGAACCTAATGATACGATTGAAATTTTTTTTTAAAACAATTCTTAAAATTTAAATTACATTAAAGTTTATTAAAATTATTTTATTTTAAAACAATTGCTTCAAAATTAAATTGTTTTGGTCAAAAATATTTTCTTTTTAAAATTAAATTCGAACCAAAGAAAATTCACTTTAATTTTGACAATTTAGAAAACAACAATCAAATAAAACAACATGCATCAATGTTATTCCAAACAAAACCATGAGATTGTAGAGAGAGATACCTTGGGTTAAAATGAATGGCCGACATCCTCAAAAGAGAAACCTTTAGAGAAAATATTGATACTAAATGGACACAGTAATATTGTACACGACACAAGAAAAATAGCTAAAATACAATATTACACAAGCACAAAAACATATCAAAATCAATATAACACCAATCATTTTAAAATGTCAAAACTTATAATAAATACATGACACCTTAAACATGATTATGACATAGAAAACAAATGGACAAGCCTTGGATACACAAATTGCAAATTCTAACACTAAATTATTTCACCGGACATCTTTAAGCCTTATGTTTGTTTCATTACACACCTTACAAGTGTTTTAATGATTGCAATAAGTTGATGGATTGAAATAACTTGGTGATCAGCTTTTTAATTCTAGACTTGATGGCATACTTTCTGTTCATTGGGAAGGTCATCTATTTTGACTCAAGGAAGGGTATATGCAATTTAACTCTAAAGACAATTTCTTCCAACAAGGATGAATTATGGATATTGCTTTAAGGTTTTATTAGGGTTTTTCATTGTACGGATATATTTAGAAGCTCAATTTATCTCATGGATTTATGGCCTATACCTATCAATACTTGCATATCAAGTTTTAAGGTTTTCCTTAGCATTGATGTTCTTTCAGTTCCCCACCTTCTTGTAACCACTAATACTCTCTTAGTCTTTACCATTAGAATTTCTCGATACAATTTCCATTTAATTTCACTCCTATTTTCCGTCTCTTTCTTTTCCTCATACAGCATCAAGAGTGAGCAAAACGCAAAAGGCAAATCAAATTGATAAAACTTGAGCAGCATTCTTTTAACAATACTCCATACTCTTTTTCCAAATT